>CM067845.1:524622108-527122108 GCA_034509565.1 Triticum monococcum
CGAGTATACTCCAGGCAAGGCCAATGTGATTGCTGACGCTTTGAGCAGGAAAGCATATTGCAACAGTCTGATTCTTAAGCCTTATCAACCCGAGCTTTGTGAAGCTTTCCGCAAACTTAATCTGCAAGTGGTTCCTCAAGGTTTCCTCGCCAACCTTCAAGTCTCCCCTACCTTGGAAGACCAGATTCGCCAAGCCCAGCTTCTTGATGCTATGGTGAAAAAGGTGAAGATTGGGATTGCCAAGAGTCAGTCCAAGTACAAGTGCTACCGCCTTGATGACAAGGACACTCTCTTCTTTGAGGATCGAATTGTTGTACCCAAAGGTGAACTTCGTAAGGTGATCATGAACGAGGCTCACAACTCTCTCCTCTCCATCCACCCTGGGAGCACGAAGATGTATCAGGATCTGAAGCAAGCTTATTGGTGGACTCGAATGAAGCGCGAGATCGCTCAATTCGTGAATGAATGTGATGTCTGCAGAAGAGTGAAGGCAGAACACCAAGGGCTAGCAGGTCTCCTCCAACCTCTTGCCATTCCAGAATGGAAGTTTGACCACATTGAAATGGACTTCGTGACTGGGTTTCCAAAGTCCAAGCGTGGCAATGATGCTATATTCGTTGTCATCGACAAGCTCACCAAAGTGGCTCACTTTCTGCCTATCAAAGAGTCAATCACTGCAGCTCAATTGGCGGAACTCTATACCTCTCGCATTGTCTCTCTCCACGGTATTCCTCAGGTGATATCTTCAGACCGTGGCAGCATCTTTACCTCCAAGTTTTGGGATTCTTTTCAGAAGGCCATGGGCACCAACATCCGCTTCAGCACAACTTTCCATCCTCAAACAAGCAGTCAAGTTGAGCGTGTTAACCAGATTCTTGAAGATATGCTCAGGGCTTGTGTTATCTCCTTCGGCATGAAGTGGGAGGATTGTCTTCCTTATGCTGAATTCTCATACAACAACAGTTTTCAAGCAAGTTCGGGCAAGGACCCATTTGAAATTCTGTATGGTAGGAAATGTCGTACCCCTCTCAACTGGTCTGAAACCGGTGAATGTCAGCTGCTGGGTAATGACTTAATCACAGAGGCAGAAGAAATGTGCAAGGTCATTCGTGATAACCTCAAAGCAGCCCAATCCCGCCAGAAGAGTTACTATGATAGTAAGCACCGTGATTTGGCTTTCGAGATCGGAGATCATGTGTACCTCCGCGTCTCTCCTATGAAAGGGACTCATCGCTTCGGTATCAAAGGGAAGCTTGCCCCCAGATACGTGGGACCTTTCAAGATTGTCAGCAAGAGAGGCGACCTCGCCTATCAACTCGAGCTTCCTTCAAACTTTGCAAATGTTCATGATGTGTTCCATGTCTCTCAGCTTCGAAAGTGCTTCAAGACGCCTGAACGCACCGTCAACTTCGAGGACATTGAGCTCCAAGAAGATCTCTCCTATCGTGAGCACCCAGTTGCAATCCTTGAAGAGACTGAACGCAGGACTCGCAGCAAGTCAATCAAATTTCTCAAAGTCAAGTGGTCACACCATTCCGACCATGAAGCTACCTGGGAACGCGAGGATCACCTCCGTTCTGAGTACCCGGATTTCTTTCAGTCCTAGATCTCGGGACGAGATCTTTTCGTAGTGGTGGAGTGTTGTAACACCCTAGATATAACTTTCCCAATTTGTACTCCAACTCTTGCCGTTTCCGGCGTTAAGTTATATTTATTTCTTGGGTTCGGGTCTTTGTCTCCGTGTGTTGTTTTCGTTTTCATGCATCTCATATCATGTCATCAAGTGCATCGCATTTGCATACGTGTTCATCTCATGCATTCGAGCATTTTCCCCGTTGTCCGTTTTGCATTCCGGCGCTTCGTTCTCCTCCGGTGGTCAATTCTAGCTTTCTTTCATGTGTGGGGATTAAACATTTCCGGATTGGACCGAGACTTGTCATGCAGCCTTGGTTTACTACTAGTAGACCGCCTATCAAGTTTCGTACCATTTGGACTTCGTTTGATACTCCAACGGTTAACCGAGGGACCGAAAAGGCCTCGTGTGTGTTGCAGCCCAACACCCCTCCAATTTGGCCCAAAACCCACCAAACTCTGCTCCATGTCCTAGAGCGTTCGATCACGATCGTGTGGCCGAAAACCGCACCTCATTTGGACTCTCCTAGCTCCACTTATGCCTATATATAGCCCCCTCCATTTTCGGATCATCTCCTCCCCTCGAAACCCTAGTCTAAAAAAAACAGATCCCGCCGCCGCCGGACGTGTCCGTCCGCGCGCCGGACGCGTCCGCCGGCGACCGCAGCCAACCAGGAGCCGCCACGGGGGCGCCCCGGACCACTTCGCCGCTGCCACCCGCGGAGGCCCGTCCGAGCCCACGCGGGGCCCCCGCGGCCCATCGCGACCCGCCGCCCTTCTCCGCGCCTCCTCGCCGCTCCATCGCGCCCCCCCGCCGCCTTCGAAGTCCGGTGCCGCCGCGTCGCCATTCCCGGCCACCCGAGCCGGCCAGCTCCCCTCGCCGCGCCGGCAAAGCCGCGCCGCCACCGCACGGCGCCGGCGACCACGCCGGCGAGCGCCCCCGCGACGACCCCGTCCAAGGCCGGCCCCCTCCTCCACTCCGGCGACCGGAGCACCGGCCGGATCCGGCGAGCTTCAAGTTCATCTCCGGCGACCTCGGTTCCCATGCCCGATCTGAATCTCAGATCCGAAATATCTCGGTTGACTTTTCCCTCTCCCCCTTAATTTTTCGAGCATACTTTGACCGGTGATATCTCCGCATCCGTAGCTCCGATTTGGACATATAGTATATCAAAATGTTCGTCTCGACGAGTACATCATTTCATTCCATTGCATCATTTTTATTTGAGTTCATCTTGATGCCCGAAATGCTGCTAGAAGGATGCTTCGTGAGATAATTGACAGATCTGCTAGTTCATCTTAGACTTTTGTCATTTTTGCCATGATTGTTGTGTGCATGCTATGCCTGTGAGTCCTTTATATGATTTGTTAAGCATTTTGTCTTCTTTCCAGAGGTGCAACCCATGCATTTTTACGATGTGTGTGGTGACTTGTGCAAGCTTGCAAAGTGAGGCACTTGGTAAATCTGTTTTCAGGGACTTAGTGGATTTCTCTAAGTCTAGGATTATTTAGTTCATGATGCCATATGTTCAGCTTGTTTCCTAGTGATCCGTGCCTCTTTTGAGGATCATCAACTTGTTTGCGATCTTGCCGATGCTATTGTTATTGATCCGTGCATGCTATGCCATTGTTCTTGCCATGCCTAGCTAGCATTTTGTGCCTTCTTAATGGATATATGCTTGCCTTGCCATGACTTGCACCATAGTGAGTGCACTGAGCTCGTTTACATGCCTTCGTGAGTTAAATTTCAGCATGTCTCAGTTTTCACTAAGTCTGAAAACTGATTGTGCGTGAGCTATGTTCGTGTGCTTTTTAGTATATTTTGTGATCCCTTTTGGCCCCAGGTAACTTTGGGACTTTTGATAAGCTTGTTGAGTAGCTCAAATGCCATGTTCTTACTTTTCATAATCAGGTCATGTATCATGTTGTTTTGCTGCTCCGAAGAGAGCTTCGTGATCTGAAATTCCAGACTAGTGTTAATTTCACTAAGTCTGAAATCTGTTTTGCATTTGCGTTTTTGCCATGCTTGTTTGAACCTCATAATGGATGAATTTGGACGTGGCTCAGTGCTAGTGTTTTGTTAAGCATCTTGTGGGCATTCCTTCCATGTATTTTGTTGTCATGTTTGGTCGCTGTAGCATGTTCATCTCGTTGCATTTAGATGCCTACTTGCTGTAAATCGCAGACCGGTGTCATATCTTAAAACGCTTGCCATTTCCAAACCGTAACTCCGATTCCAATGATGTTTATATCGTTTTCAAGCGATTTCATCCCCTCTATCCAGTGGCACACTTGGTTTTCCAAGTTGAGGCCAGGTTCATGAATTTCCTGTCACGTCTTGCATTTTGCATCCCGCATAGCATACCATCATTGCATCTTATTGTTTGAGTTTGCACGTGGTTGATTGTATCCTTGTTGCTTGTTTGTGTTGTCTGGGTAGAGCCGGGAGACGAGTTCGCTAACAAGGAGCCCGTTGAGTTTGCTTTTGAGGATCCAGTCAACTCTGACAACTGTGCAGGCAAGATGATCATACCCTCGAAATCACTACTATCTTTGCTATGCTAGTTTGCTTGCTCTTTTGCTATGCCAATGCTACGATGCCTACCACTTGCTTGTCAGCCTCCCAATTGCCATGTTGAACCTCTAACCCACCATTGTCCTAACAAACCGTTGATTGGCTATGTTACCGCTTTGCTCAGCCCTCTTATAGCATTGTTAGTTGCAGGTGAAGATTGGAGACCATTCCTTGTTGGAACATTTATTTTACTTGTTGGGATATCATTATATTGCCATGTTATCTTAATGCATCTATATACTTGGTTAAGGGTGGAAGGCTCGGCCTCTCGCCTAGTGTTTTGTTCCACTCTTGCCGCCCTAGTTTCCGTCATATCGGTGTTATGTTCCCAGATTGTTGCGTTCCTTACGCGGTTGGGTTATAATGGGAACCCCTTGATAGTTCGTCTTGATTAAAGCTTTTCCAGCAATGCCCAACATTGGTTTTACCATTTGCCACCTAGCCTCTTTTTCCCTTGGGTTTCCGGAGCCCGAGGGTCATCTTATTTTAACCCCCCCCCCCCCCCGGGCCAGTGCTCCTCTGAGTGTTGGTCCACCCTAGAGCACCATGCGGGGCCGTCCTTTGGCAACTTGGGTTACGTTGGCTCCCGTACGCTTAGCTTATCCGGTGTGCCCTGAGAACGAGATATGTGCAGCTCCTATCGGGATTTGTCGGCACAGCGGGTGGTGTTGCTGGTTTTGTTTTAACCTGTTGAAATGTCTTGTTGTCTCGGGATACCGGGTCTGATTGGAATGTCTCGGGTGGAGGTCTATTCCTTCGTTGATCGTGAGAGCTTGTTATGGGCTAAATTGGGACCCCCCTGCAGGGATTGAACTCTCGAAAGCCGTGCCCGCGGTTATGGGCAGATGGGAATTTGTTAATGTCCGGTTGTAGATAACTTGAACCTTAATTAATTAAAATGAATCAACTGAGTGTGTTGCCGTGATGGCCTCTTCTCGGCGGAGTCCGGGAAGTGGACACGGTGTTGGAGTTATGTTTGCGCGGGTTGCTCTCTAGTTTCTCGCTCGCGCCTTGCCTCCTCTTCTCGCTCCCTTTTGCGAATAAGTTAGCCACCATATATGCTAGTCACTTGCTGCAGCTCCACTTACATTTACCCCCATCCTACCTATTAAGCTTAAATAGTCTTGATCGCGAGGGTGCGAGATTGCTGAGTCCCTGTGGCTCACAGATTACTATTACACCAGATGCAGGGACAGGTGATGCGGCTCCAGATGGCGCGCTTGAGCTCAAGTGGGAGTATGACGAGGATTCTCAGTGTTACTATGTGTCTTTTCGTGATGATCAGTAGTGGTGCCCAGTTGGGGTGATCGGGACCTATGTCGCTTGTTGGGTTGTCTTTTATTTTGGCGCCGTAGTCGGGCCATGAGTGTTTGGATGATGTATGTTATTTATGTACTTTGATGTGACGTGGTGAGTGTAAGCCAACTATTGTATCTCCCCTTTTATTATATATATTACATGGGATGTTGTGATGATTGCCTAACTTGCGACATTGCTTTCAATGCGGTTATGTCTCTAAGTCGTGCCTCGACACGTGGGAGCTATAGCCGCATCGAGGGCATTACAGCCGCCTGCTCATTGCGGCTGTCGATCACCATCTCGCCCACCTGCTGGGTCACCGCATCCAGCTGGAAGCCCACCGTGGCTGCTGCAGGGGAGCTGACGCAGGGCAGCAGGCACGACAGCATCTCTGGGCTCTCGAGCTCCCCTGGCTTGACACTCAGGCGGGATGGAGGGGAGCGACCACCGTCTTCGAAAGCAAGCGGGGTGCGCAGGGCTTCGATCATTGCATTCTCCATCTCCAACTGCATGCAGTCCGTGCGCGGGGGCGGCGAGAGGGCGTGCCCCGAGTCGGAGAAGGAGAAGAATTAAGCGACCGGGTCCGCTTCAGCTGGCACGGCCTGCACCGGTCAAAGCGGCTTGGGCGGCGTGGCGCGCAGAGTGTTGGTATTGGAGCTCGAACCCTCCTCCTTGCGGCCCACGGAGCGGCGGCTTCCGACCGGGGTGCGGCTGCGCTGGCGATGCACGCTGTTGACGACGCCATCGCCACCGCTCCTCGCGTGGCAGCCATGCCCGAGCAGCCGATCCCTCCAGGACCGGCTCGAACCTCTGCTCCCACCATCACCATTGCGGTCTCGATCGGAGCCGCCCAGGATCGGGCCGCAGCCAGCCGGTCCGGCACGCGGCGCGGAGCTGCACGCCCGGCCCTGGCCGTCCTCCACATGGGCGACCCAGGTGCCCGGCTTGACGCGGGGGAGTGGGCAGTCGTCGCTGTCATCCGAAGAAGGCAGGCCGCTCTGCCCCGAGTGGGAGGAGCGCGGCGAAAGGGGCGACCAGTCCTCGAGCAGGTCGACGTGGATCAGCATGTCGTAGCAGCGTGCTCCAGGCGGCGGAGGAACACGGCGGTCGTCGGGGGCAATGCCGATGATCTCATCTGAGCGGTCGGCGCCGCGCTTGAGCACCCAGAGGGCGCGCCTGGTTGGGATGTGGGCAACATCCCAGACCCAGAGCCAGCACGCGAAGGTTTTCGTGTGCCCCCTCTCGAGAGTGCGCGAGTCCAGCCGGTCGACGCGGCCGATGTCACCGAGGGCCTCCTCGGCACCCGGCAGGTTCCAGAATTGCATCGGCAGGTCTTCTATCACCACGCGCATGTGATGGTTGAACTTGATGAGGATTGCGGCGTGGTCGTTTTCATTCCACGCCCTGATGAAGTACTTGCAGCCGTCGACCTTGATGACGGCGCGCCGCACGCTATTGTCCCGGTACGCGGGGAGGTCAAAGTGGACGAGGAAGGCTTCGGGCTGGTGCGCCGTGACGCGCAGCTGATGCGGGCCGGTGGAGAGCTGCTCGAAGATCACCCTGCCGACGGCCGCTGGGGTGGTGGAGTGTGAGCGGTCGGCAGCGGTGAGGGTGACGGCGTGCTGGCGCAGAACGTGCTCCTCGAGCTCCAGCGCCGGTGTGGCCACGATCACCCGGTGGCTCTCACGCGGCCGCCTGGCCGGATCGCACAGGAGCAGGCGGTTCATGTCAGGGTGGGGGGGGCGCCGCCGGGAAGACGAGGTGGTCTTGGACCGGGGCGCGCGCGGCAGCGGGCAGCTTCAGGTGATCTCGAGCAGGACCCCCGGGCCCTCCGTTCCGAGGGTTCTGCAGGCACTCCTTGCCGTAATGCCCAGCGCGCTTGCAGATGATGCAGCGGAGGGGATCACGACAATCTACCCGGCGGTGGAGCTCACTAAGGCAGCGGAAGCATTTGCCTTTGAAACGGCTTAAGAAGGCCTCCTTGCCTCCGCCCGTATTGAATGAGCCACGGCGGTCCGAGCGCTGCCGCAGAGGGTGCTTCCTTTGATCCGACGAGCGTGAGCGGGGCCTCCCTTTCTTCCGGGAGCGGACCTCCGTCCATCCATCGCCCGTCGCGCCTGCCTGTCTCGAAGAGGAAACGGGGGCAGGGGAGTCACGGCGGACAACCATGGATTTAAGGTGCACCACCCCCCGCAAGGGGAACCGCAAGGATCCGGCGGTCCCAGCGACGCACCTGCCCTGGGGCGGCCGTCCCAATGTAGGATTCAGGGCGTCGAGGCCGGATCTAACGCAGCAGTCGTCGAGGCCGCGGACCACGGGGAGGGGGGGGGGTCGAGGGTCCAATGGTCCAAGGCGCGCCCCCAGCGGGCTGCGGGGAGCACCGGCCGAGGCGAGCAGGGTTTCCGGCGGAGGAGCTGGCGGCCATAATGGCCGGATCTGGTGGCCGCCGCGGCCGGAGCGGCGCGCGGCGCAGGGGAGAGGAGGGGAGGGGGAGGAGTTGACGCCCATGAGCTACGTTTCTTCATCGTATTTTTTACACGAGGATAGGCCAACGGGGGACAGGGTCGAGGGCAAGGTTCTCGGAGGGCATCGATGCCGCACAAATCCGTCAGAGCTTCTGACGCCTGCATCTGCGCGTCGCGGTCCGTCCCCCGGCCGAGCCGTCGTGTTTACCTGCTTGGTGAAATGCCGCACAGGCACTTCCACCTCCCAGCCTGCACAGGTGAGGGATAGTTTCATGTCTGCTTCTTGCTGTAGGGTAAGTTCATTTCTTCTCATTTGTTTTGGGCTTTAAGTCGATTATATAGGTCAGGTGACATTGTCATTTGATTTTTGTTCCTGAGTCAGGTGACATTGTGATTTGATTTTTGTTCCTGAGTTAGGTAGTACTTCTTGAGTTAGGTAGTACTCGCTCTTATATTAGTTTACCGAAAAAGGCTTTCGCCCCGCTTTATATATAAAGCAAATGCCCAAGCCAACATCCAACAAGGTTCAAGACCACAAACACACACACACGCAAGTTCCAGACAAATAAGCAGTGAAAGGGTTAATGCTGAGGGCACAGCTCAACAAGCCCCTAAAAGAAAACAAAAGGCACATGCGCCGGGAGTGACACAGCATCTAGTCGGGCTCCGGGGGTGGCGGGGGAAGCGGGGGCGCCAAGCGGAAGGCCATCAATCGAAGGTCGTCGAGGAGGGTGCTGATGACGTCCCGGTCCTGTGGGCGGCTAAGCTGCCGCCAGAGCTGCAAGTACCCACACAATTTAAAGATGGAGTCAGTAGCACGCCGAAGAGGCCCCTTCTGTATGACAAGTTTATTGCGAACAGTCCACAATGTCCAGGCAAGGATCCCCACGCAAAGCCATCTAATATGCCTGTAGCGAGGGGGTGTGGCCTGAATTTCCGCAAGCAGGTCAGGGACGTTGGTGTTGCACCACTGGCCCCCAACCGTTTCGCGGAAACAGGACCAAAGGAACTGTGCCGTGTAGCACGAGAAGAAGATGTGGTTGGCATCCTCTACCGTGCCGCACATGGGGCACATCCCATCTCCAGGTCCGTGACGTTTAAGGACCTGAATGCCGGACGGGAGGCGGCCGCAGATCCATTGCCACAGGAAGATCCTGATCTTCAGGGGCAGGCGGATGTCCCAAATCAAACTGAAGGGCTCGAGGGCCGTCGATGGGGCGATAGCCGCGTAGAGGGATCTGGTGGAGAAGCAGCCGGAGGGTTCTAGTCGCCAAGAGATGGCGTTCGGGGAGTCGGCAACATCTATAGGGAGGAGGGCGATGTCCTGGAGGAGGGCATCCCAAGCCGCAACCTCAAGGGGGCCAAAGGGGCGGCGGAAAGCGAGGCGCCCTAAGTCAATAAGGGCCGTCTCGACGGATACCCGAGGGTCAACAACGATGTCGAAGAGGACTGGAAATCAAGCGGCTAGGGGGGTGTCGCCAAGCCACCTATCAAGCCAGAACAGGGTCGAGGACCCAGTACCCACCGAGATGGATGTGCCAATGCGCAAAACAGGCAGCAGCTGGACGACGACTTGCCAAAACTGGGAGCCGCCTGAGCGCTGACAAAATGTGAGAGGCTGTCCACGCAGGTACTTGTTCTGGATTATAGTAAGCCAGAGACCTCCATCTCCATTGGCAATGCGCCAGAGCCAACGGGTCAGGAGGGCAATGTTCATGCGCCGGGAGGACAAAATCCCAAGACCGCCCTGGTCCTTGGGTTTGCATATATTTGGCCAGCTGACCATGTGGTACTTCTGCTTATCCCCCTCCCCAGCCCAGTAGAATCTGGATTTGTATTTGGCGATCTCCTAGTGCAGGGTTTCATGGAGGCTATAAAAGCTCATGAGGAACCAAAGGAGGCTAGCAAGCGAAGAGTAGATAAGGATCACGCAAGCCGCCTTCGACAGCCAGCGCCCTTTCCAGGGCTCAACGCGATGTTGCATACGGGTCACCGTGGGGCGAAGATCAGCCACGGTGAGGCGGGAATCACTAATGGGGATCCCCAGATAGGTCGTGGGGAAAGAACCCAGCCGACAGTTTAGTCGGACAGCAATAGCCTGTGCTTCCTCCAAGGGGTACCCGAGGACCATCACTTCGCTCTTATCGAAGTTGATGGTTAGGCCCGACATTTGTTGGAAGCACAGGAGGAGGAACTTCAGGTTAGTAATATCTAGTGTGGATCCCTCAACCATTATAATGGTATCGTCCGCGTATTGAAGGAGGGAGACCCCTCTCCCTCCGACTAGGTGGGGAACTAAGCCGCGGATATGACCAGCAGCCCTGGCCTTATCCAAGATGGATGACAGGGCATCGACCACCATGTTGAACAAGAACGGTGAGAAGGGGTCACCCTGACGGACCCCACAAAGGGTGGGGAAGTAGGGCCCAATGTCACCGTTGATGTTCACCGCGGTCCGGCCACAGGAGACAAGCTGCATGACGCGCGTCACCCAACGATCGTCGAAGCCCTTGCGAAGCAACACTTCTCGCAGGAATGGCCAGTGTACCGTGTCGTAGGCTTTGTGAAAGTCTAGCTTTAGGAAGACCGCTCGATGGCGTTTTAGACGGACCTCGTGGAGGACCTCGTGGAAAACTAACACTCCATCGAGAATGAATCGGCCTTGTATGAAGGCGGATTGGTTTGGATGGGTAATCGTGTCAGCTAGGAGGGTCACCCTATTGGCGTACCCTTTGGCCAAGATCTGGAAGATCACATTAATCACTGTGATTGGGCGGAACTGGCGAATTTCCGAGGCGCCCGGGACCTTGGGGATGAGGGTCACAATCCCATAATTGAGGCGCCCAAGGTCCATGGAGCCCAAATAAAATTCTTCGAACAGAGCCATGACCTCCGGCTTGATGGTAGGCCAGAACGTCTTAAAGAACGTCACGGGCAGGCCATCCGGACCCGGGGCCGAGGAGGGTTTCATCCCCTTAATGGCTGCGAGGACCTCATCCTCGTCAAAAGGGGCCACTAATGCCGCGTTGGCCTCCGCCGAGACCAATTGCGCACCCGACCAAATGTCGGGGGCGAGACTAGCCCCACCCCGCGGGGTGGGGGTAAATAGGGCTTTATAGAAGCCGTCTATGTGGGTACGGATGGCCGAGGGGAGAATGATAGGCGTGGCTCCATCCCATAGGCAATGGATGGAATTGCGACGATGCCGGCCATCCGCCACCGCCTGAAAGTAGGCGGTGTTGGCATCTCCCCGATGTACCCACCTCTGGGTGCCACGCAGGCGCTAGTAGGCCTCTTCATCGGTGTAAATGATGGAGAGTTGGTCTTCCAGGTCGTATCGCAGCATCCACTCATCAGGGGAGATCCCGGTCGAGTCGGCGCGGGCGTCCAGGGCTTGGATAGCCAGCAGGAGGGCCTTTTTGCGCTCTCTAAGATCCCGACCAAGGTTGGCCCCCCAACCCTTCATGAATTGGCGGGCTAGCTTGGCGCAGAAGTGCCACGAGTCGACAGCGGACATGGAGCGATGGGGAGCAGAGCGGGCAAAAATCCAGCGAGCGACGACAGCCTCCCAGAAGCCGGCCTAATTTAGCCAGAAGGGCTCGAACCGGAATCGCGGCGCGGTGGGGGGCCGCTCGTCGGCGGTGGAGAGGAGGAGGGGAACATGGTCAGACCCGATCCGGGTGACAGCCCGAAGCGATGCCAAGGGGCAGCGTAATTCCCATTCAGGGGAAACTAGGACACGATCCAGAACGGATTGTGTCGGGACAATCTGCTGGTTCGTCCAGTTGAACCTGGCACCCGTCCGATCAAGTTCGCGGAGCCCCAGCTCCGCGATCCAATCGTTGAATAATTGCATCCGAGGGAAGTTAATCCGATCATTATTCTTCTCATCCGGGGATCGGATGAGATTAAAGTCTCCGCCCACGAGAACTGGGAGGAGGGAGTTAGAGATCTTCAGCCGCAACTCTGTTAGGAAGGCCGGGGAGCGGCGGTGGTCCGTCGGTCCATATACAATAATGACCTCCCATTTGAAATTCAGGGCGCGCTCGAAGATCTCCATACTAACGAAGAATTTGCCCCGGTCCATGCCACCCACCTCAAAGGTGGCACCCTTTACCCCTAAGAGGATGCCGCCAGAATGGCCTGAGGTCCCACTAGAAGGGAGCCAGTGCCAAGCAAAGATGTGGGAGCTAAGGCGCTCAAGCTCCTGAAGGGAGAACTCAGTACGCAAGGTTTCCTGGATGGCAATGATGTCAATGTGTTCGTCACGAATGTACTCAATGAGTTGGCGGCGACGACCATCATGGCCGAAGCCGCGGATGTTCTAGAAAAGGGCTCGCATCTAAGCCCCCATCAGGGGGCTGCTTGACCCTAGGACACGGGAAGCGCTTTGAGCGCGGAGGGCTGCAGTGTTGGAAATATGCCCTAGAGGCAGTAATAAATTGGTTATTATTATATTTCCTTGTTCATGATAATCGTTTATTATCCATGCTAGAATTGTATTGATAGAAAACTCAGATACATGTGTGGATACATAGACAACACCATGTCCCTAGTAAGCCTCTAGTTGACTAGCTCATTGATCAATAGATGGTTACGGCTTCCTGACCATGGACATTGGATGTCGTTGATAACGGGATCACATCATTAGGAGAATCATGTGATGGACAAGACCCAATCCTAAGCCTAGCACAAAGATCGTGTAGTTCGCATGCTAAAGCTTTTCTAATGTCAAGTATCATTTCCTTAGACCATGAGATTGTGCAACTCCCGGATACCGTAGGAATGCTTTGGGTGTACCAAACGTCACAACGTAACTGGGTGGCTATAAAGGTACACTACGGGTATCTCCGAAAGTGTCTGTTGGGTTGGCACGAATCGAGACTGGGATTTGTCACTCCATGTGACGGAGAGGTATCTCTGGGCCCACTCGGTAGGACATCATCATAATGTGCACAATATGATCAAGGAGTTGATCACGGGATGATGTGTTACGTAAAGAGTAAGGAGACTTGCCGGTAACGAGATTGAACAAGGTATCGGGATACCGACGATCGAATCTCGGGCAAGTATCGTACCACTAGACAAAGGGAATTGTATACGGGATTGATTGAATCCTCGACATCGTGGTTCATCCGATGAGATCATCGTGGAACATGTGGGAGCCAACATGGGTATCCAGATCCCGCTGTTGGTTATTGGCCGGAGAGTTCTCTCGGTCATGTTTGCATGTTTCCCGAACCCGTAGGGTCTACACTGTTAAGGTTCGATGACGCTAGGGTTATAGGGAATAGATGTATGTGGTTACCGAATGTTGTTCGGAGTCCCGAATGAGATCCCGGACGTCACGAGGAGTTCCGGAATGGTCCGGAGGTAAAGATTTATATATGGGAAGTCATCATACGGTCACCGGAATAATTCGGGGGTTACCGGTATTGTACCGGGACCACCGGAGGGGTTCCGGGGGTCCACCGGGAGGGTCCACCTACCCGGAGGGCCCTATGGGCTGTGTGTGGAGAGGGACCAGCCCCTTAGTGGGCTGGGCGCCTCCCCCCTAGGGCCCATGCGCCTAGGGTTTGGGGTAACCCTAAAGGGGGGGCGCCCCCTTGCCTTGGGGGAAAAGGCAACCCCCCTTGGCCGCCGCCCCCTCCTCAGATGGGATCTGAGGGGGCCGGCCCCCCTGTCCCTTGCCCCTATATATACGTGGGGGGTGGGAGGGCAGCCGCACCAATGTTCTGGCGCAGCCCTCCCCCTCTCCCAAGTCCTTCTCCTCTCACATGGTGCTTGGCGAAGCCCTGCAGGATTGCCACGCTCCTCCACCACCACCACGCCATCGTGCTGCTGCTGGACGGAGTCTTCCTCAACCTCTCCCTCTCTCCTTGCTGGATCAAGGCATGGGAGACGTCACCGGGCTGTACGTGTGTTGAACGCTGAGGTGCCGTCCGTTTGGCACTAGGATCTCCGGTGATTTGGATCACGATGAGTACGACTCCTTCAACCCCGTTCTCTTGAACGCTTCCGCTTAGCGATCTACAAGGGTATGTAGATGCACTCTCATTCCCCTCGTTGCTGGTTTCTCCATAGATAGATCTTGGTGACACGTAGGAAAATTTTGAATTTCTGCTACGTTCCCCAACAGTGGCATCATGAGCTAGGTCTATGCGTAGTTTCTGTGCACGAGTAGAACACAAAGCAGTTGTGGGCGTTGATTTTGTCAATTTACTTGCCGTTACTAGTCTTATCTTGATTCGGCGGCATTGTGGGATGAAGTGACCCAGACTGACCTTACACGTACTCTTACGTGAGACTGGTTCCACCGACTGACATGCACTAGTTGCATAAGGTGGCTAGCGGGTGTCTGTCTCTCCCACTTTAGTCGGATCGGATTCGATGAAAAGGGTCATTATTAAGGGTAAATAGCAATTGGCATATCACGTTGTGGTTTTTGCGTAGGTAAGAAATGTTCTTGCTAGAAACCCATCGCAGCCACGTAAAACATGCAAACAACAATTAGAGATATCTAACTTGTTTTTGCAGGGTATGCTATGTGATGTGATATGGCCAAAAGGATGTGATGAATGATATATGTGATGTATGAGATTGATCATGTTCTTGTAATAGGAATCACGACTTGCATGTCGATGAGTATGACAACCGGCAGGAGCCATAGGAGTTGTCTTTATTTATTGTATGACCTGCATGTCATTGAACAACGCCATGTAATTACTTTACTTTATTGCTAACCGGTAGCCATAGTAGTAGAAGTAATAGTTGGCGAGCAACTTCATGGAGACACGATGATGGAGATCATGATGATGGAGATCATGATGATGGAGATCACGGTGTCATGCCGGTGACAAGATGATCATGGAGCCCCAAGATGGAGATCAAAGGAGCTATATGATATTGGCCATATCATGTCACTATTATTTGATTGCATGTGATGTTTATCATGTTTTTGCATCTTGTTTACTTAGAGCGGCGATAGTAAATAAGATGATCCATCATAATAATTTCAAGAAAGTGTTCCCCCTAACTGTGCACCGTTGCGAAAGTTCGTCGTTTCGAAGCACCACGTGATGATCGGGTGTGATAGATTCTTACGTTCACATACAACGGGTGTAAGCCAGATTTACACACGTGAAACACTTAGGTTGACTTGACGAGCCTAGCATGTACAGACATGGCCTCGGAACACAAGAGACCGAAAGGTCGAGCATGAGTCATATAGAAGATACGATCAACATGAAGATGTTCACCGATGTTGACTAGTCCGTCTCACGTGATGATCGGACACGACCTAGTTGACTCGGATCATGTAATCACTTAGATGACTAGAGGGATGTCTATCTGAGTGGGAGTTCATAAGATGAACTTAATTATCCTGAACATAGTCAAAAGGTCTTCGCAAATTATGTCATGGCTCGCGTTTTACTTCTACTGTTTAGATATGTTCCTAGAGAAAATTTAGTTGAAAGTTGATAGTAGCAATTATGCGGACTAGGTCCGTAAACTGAGGATTGTCCTCATTGCTTCATAGAAGGCTTATGTCCTTAATGCACCGCTTAGTGTGCTGAACCTCGAACGTTGTCTGTGGATGTTGCGAACATCTGACATACACATTTTGATAACTACGTGATAGTTTAGTTAAACGGTTTAGAGTTGAGGCACCGAAGACGTTTTGAAACGTCGCGAAACATATGAGATGTTTCGAGAGCTGAAATTGGGATTTCAAGCTCGTGCCCACGTCAAGAGGTCTAAGACCTCCGACGATTTTCTTAGCCTGCAAACTAAGGGAGAAAAGCTCAATTGTTGAGCTTGTGCTCAGATTGTCTGAGTACAACAATCGCTTGAATCAAGTGGGAGTTGATCTTCCAGATGAAATAGTGATAGTTCTCCAAAGTCACTACCCCCAAGCTGCTAGAGCTTCGTGATGAACTATAATATATCAGGGACATATATGATGATCCTTGAGATATTCGCGATGTTTGACACCACAAAAGTAGAAATCAAGAAGGAGCATCAATTGTTGATGGTTGGTGAAACCACTAGTTTAAAGAAGGGCAAGGGCAAGAAGGGATACTTCATGAAACGGCAAATCAGCTGCTGCTTTAGTGAAGAAACCCAAGGTTGAACCCAAACCCGAGACTAAGTGCTTCTGTAATAAGAGGAACAGCCACTGGAGCAGAATTACCCTAAATACTTGGTAGATGAGAAGGCTGGCAAGGTCGATAGAAGTATATTGGATATACATTGTGTTAATGTGTACTTTACTAGTACTCCTAGTAGCACCATGGTATTAGATACCGGTTCGGTTACTAAGTGTTAGTAAACTCAAAATAAAAGACTGCAAAGTAAACGGAGACTAGCTAAAGGTGAGCTAGCGATATATGTTGGATGTTTTTCCCAAGCTTGATGTGATCAAGCATCGCACGCTCCCTCTACCATCGAGATTGGTGTCTGCGTTGAGCATAGACATGATTGGATTATGTCTATCGCAATACGGTTATTCATTTAAGGAGAATAATGGTTACTCTGTTTATTTGAATAATACCTTCAATGGTCTTGCACCTAAAATGAATGGTTTATTGAATCTCGATCGTAGTGATACACATGTTCATGCCAAAAGATATAAGATAGTAATGATAGTACCACCTACTTGTGGCACTGCCCCGTAAGTCATATCGGTATTAAACGCATGAAGAAGCTCCATGTTGATGGATCTTTAGGCTCACTCGTTTTTTGAAAAGTTTGAGACATGCGAACCATGTCTATTGGTGTATATGCATGAAGAAACTCCATGCAAATGGACCATTTGGACTCACTTGATTTTGAATCACTTGAGACATGCAAATCATACCACATGGGCAAGATGACTGAAAGCCTCGTTTTCAGTAAAATGGAACTAGAAAGCAACTTGTTGGAAGTAATACATTTTGATGTGTGCAGTCCAATGAGTGCTGAGGCATGTAGTGGATATCGTTATGTTCTTACTTCACAGATGATTTGAGTAGATGTTGAGTATATTTACTTGATGAATCACGAGTCTGAATTATTGAAAGGTTCAAGTAATTTCAGGGTGAAGTTGAAAGATCGTCGTGACAAGAGGATAAAATATCTATGATATGATCATAGAGATGAATATCTGAATTACGAGTTTGGCACAGAATTAAGACATTGTGGAAATTGTTTCACAACTAATACAGCCTGGAACACCATAGTGTGATGGTGTGTCCGAACATCATAACTGCACCCTATTGGATATGATGCATACCATGATGTCTCTTATCAAATTACCACGATAGTTTATGGGTTAGGCATTAGAGACAATCACATTCACTTTAAATAGGGCACCACGTAATTCCGATGAGATGACACCGTATGAACTATGGTTTAGAGAAACCTAAGCTGTCATTTCTTAAAAGTTTGGGGTTGCGACGCTTATGTGAAAAAGTTTCAGGCTGATAAGCTAGAACCCAAAGCGGATAAATGCATCTTCATAGGACACCCAAAACAGTTGGGTATACCTCCTGTCTCAGATCCAAAAGCAATAAAGGATTATTTCTAGAATCGGGTCCTTTCTCAAGGAAAAGTTTCTCTCGAAAGAATTGAGTGGGAGGATGGTGGAGACTTGATGAGGTTATTGAACCGTCTCTTCAACTAGTGTGTGGCAGAGCACAGGGAGTTGTTCCTGTGGCACCTGCACCAATTGAAGTGGAAGCTTATGATAGTGATCATGAAACTTCAGATCAAGTCACCACCAAACCTCGTGGGATGACAAGGATGCGTACTACTTCAGAGTGGTACATAATCCTGTCTTGGAAGTCATGTTGCTAGACAACAATGAACCTACGAGCTATGGAGAAGCGATGGTGGGCCTGGATTCCAAAGTGGCTCGAGGCCATATAATCCGAGAGAGGATCCATATATGAAAACAAAGTGTAGACTTTGGAAGAACTACTTGATGGTCGTAAGGCTGTTAGGTACATATGGATTTTAAAAGGAAGACAGACAATGATGGTAAGTATCACCATTAAGAAAGCTCGACTTGTCGTTAAGATGTTTTCCGACAAGTTCAAGGAGTTGACTACGATGAGACTTTCTCACTCGTAGCGATGCTGAGAGTCTGTTGGAATTATATTAGCGATTACTGCATTATTTATGAAATCTTGCAGATAGGATGTCAAAACATTGTTTCCTTAACGTTTCTCTTGAGGAAAGGTTGTATGTGATACAACCGGAAGGTTTTGTCAATCCTGAAAGATGCTAATAAGTATGCAAAGCTTCAGCAATCCTTCTAAGGTCTGGAGTGAGCATCTCGGAGTTGGAATGTATGCTTTGATGATGATCAAAGATTTTGGGTTTATACAAAGTTCATGAGAAACTTGTATTTCCAAAGAAGTGAGTGGGAGCACTATAGAATTTCTGATGAGTATATGTTGTTGACACATTGTTGATCAGAGATGATGTAGAATTTTTGGAAAGCATATAGGGTTATTTGGAAAGTGTTTTTTAAATGGAAAGCCTGGATTAAGCTACTTGAACATTGAGCATCAAGATCTATAAGGATATATCAAAACGCTTAATGGTACTTTCAAATGAATACATACCGTGACAAGATTTTGAAGGGGATCAAAATGGATCGGCAAAGAAGGAGTTCTTGGCTGTGTTATAAGGTGTGAACATTGAGTAAGACTCGAAACCTGACCGTGCCAGAATAGAGAGAAAGGACGAAGGTCGTCCCCTATGCTTTAGACATAGGCTCTACATTATGCTTGCTGTGTACCGCACCTGAAGTGTGCCTTGCCATGAGTCAGTCAAGGGGTACAAGAGTGATCCAAGAATGGATCACAAGACAGCGGTCAAAGTTATCCTTAGTAACTAGTGGACTAAGGAATTTTCTCGATTATGGAGGTGGTAAAAGAGTTCGTCGTAAAGGGTTACGCCGATGCAAATTTTGACACTAATCCAGATTATTCTGAGTAGTAAACTGGATTCGTATAGTAGAACAGTTATTTGGAATAGCTCCAAATGTAGCGTAGTAGTTGCAGCTACAAGATGACATAGAAATTTGCGAAGTACATACGGATCTGAATGTTGCAGATCCGTTGACTGAAACCTCTCTCACAAGCATAACATGATCAAACCCAGAACTCTTGGGTGTTAGTCACATGGGGATGTGACCTTGAGTGTTAATCACATATCAATGTGAACTGGATTATTGACTCTAGTGCAAGTGGGAGACTGTTGGAAATATGCCCTAGAGGCAATAATAAATTGGTTATTATTATATTTCCTTGTTCATGATAATCGTTTATTATCCATATTAGAATTGTATTGATAGGAAACTCAGATACATGTGTGGATACATAGACAACACCATGTCCCTAGTAAGCCTCTAGTTGACTAGCTCGTTGATCAATAGATGGTTACGGTTTCCTGACCATGGACATTGGATGTCGTTGATAACGGGATCACATCATTAGGAGAATCATGTGATGGACAAGACCAATCCTAAGCCTAGCACAAAGATCGTGTAGTTCGTATGCTAAAGCCTTTCTAATGTCAAGTATCATTTCCTTAGACCATGAGATTGTGCAACTCCCGGATACCGTAGGAATGCTTTGGGTGTACCAAACATCACAACGTAACTGGGTGGCTATAAAGGTACACTACGAGTATCTCCGAAAGTGTCTGTTGGGTTGGCACGAATCGAGACTGGGATTTGTCACTCCATGTGACGGAGAGGTATCTCTAGGCCCACTCGGTAGGACATCATCATAATGTGCACAATATGATCAAGGAGTTAATCATGGGATGATGTGTTACGGAACGAGTAAAGAGACTTGCCGGTAACGAGATTGAACAAGGTATCGGGATACCGACGATCGAATCTCGGGCAAGTATTGTACCGCTAGACAAAGGGAATTGTACACGGGATTGATTGAATCCTCGACATCGTGGTTTATCTGATGACATCATCGTGGAACATGTGGGAGCCAACATGGGTATCCAGATCCCGCTGTTGGTTATTGGCCGGAGAGTTGTCTCGGTCATGTCTGCATGTTTCCCGAACCCGTAGGGTCTACACACTTAAAGTTCGATGACGCTAGGGTTATAGGGAATAGATGTATGTGGTTACCGAATGTTGTTCGGAGTCCCGGATGAGATCTCGGACGTCACGAGGAGTTCCGGAATGGTCCAGAGGTAAAGATTTATATATGGGAAGTCATCATACGGTCACCGGAATAATTCGGGGGTTACCGGTATTGTACCGGGACCACCGGAGGGGTTCCGGGGGTCCACTGAGAGGGTCCACCTGCCCCGGAGGGCCCTATGGGCTGTGTGTGGAGAAGGACCAACCCCTTAGTGGGCTGGGCGCCTCCCCCCTAGGGCCCATGCGCCTAGGGTTTGGGGTAACCCTAAAGGGGGGCGCCCCTTTGCCTTGGGGGCCAAGGCAACCCCCCTTGGCCGCCGCCCCCTCCTCAGATGGGATCTGAGGGGCCGGCCCCCCTCTCCCTTGCCCCTATATATACGTGGGGGGTGGGAGGGCAGCCGCACCAATGTTCTAGCGCAGCCTTCCCCCTCTCCCAAGTCCTTCTCCTCTCCCATGGTGCTTGGCGAAGCCCTGCAGGATTGCCATGCTCCTCCACCACCACCACGCCGTCGTGCTGCTGCTGGACGGAGTCTTCCTCAACCTCTTCCTCTCTCCTTGCTGGATCAAGGCATGGGAGACGTCACCAGGTTGTACGTGTGTTGAACGCGGAGGTGCCGTCCGTTCGGCACTAGGATCTCCGGTGATTTGGATCACGATGAGTACGACTCCTTCAACCCCGTTCTCTTGAACGCTTTCGCTTAGCAATCTACAAGGGTATGTAGATGCACTCCCCTTCCCCTCATTGCTGGTTTCTCCATAGATAGATCTTGGTGACACGTAGGAAAATTTTGAATTTTTGCTACGTTCCCCAACATGCAGTGTGCGAACGGGTGCGTCCACGGATTATCCCGTCGGCCACCGGAGGGGCCTGACCCGCGGGGGTGATGGTCGTCCCCTCGGGAGGTCGAAGCAGGCAGGCGCGGGTCTCAGCCAGCTTGCCATCCAGAATCTCCCGGGCCCTAATGGCCGCGATCTGTTCTAAGGGGGGACCAACCTCCCCTCTGAAAACTATGGCCGAGTCATTGGCCACCTTGGCGAGGTGGCCAAGCGGAGCAGCCTCAAGAGCGAAAAATGAGCAACTGGAGGAACTGGGGAGGTCGGGGTCCGCACCTGACTCGAGGTTCCGGACCGCCGCGCGGAGCTCCGCGCGCTCGGCGATGGACGGCGCCGGAGAGTCGGCCGGCCACGCCGCATCGAGGCGGGCGCTGCGGCGGGAGGACATCACTGGCGTCGAGGTGGAGCGGGGCCGCCTGGCGTACGCCACCATCGGAGGGGGGTGCGCGGAGGCCGGCGAGGAGACGTCCACAGCCACCGAGGCGGACGGGAAGGTCGGCGAGGAGAGATGGATGTCGGAGGGCACCGGCGGGGCGGGCGGTCCGGCGAGCTCCAGGGTGGCACCGGTCGCGACCCCCGCTGGTGGGGGAGACGAGGTAGGTGCAACGGGAACCTCACAGCCGCC
Organism: Triticum monococcum; assembly: GCA_034509565.1. Lineage (NCBI taxonomy): Eukaryota > Viridiplantae > Streptophyta > Magnoliopsida > Poales > Poaceae > Triticum > Triticum monococcum. Next base: position 524,643,696 of record CM067845.1, read on the forward strand.
TCCACCTGTGGAGACCGGGGAGGCCGAGCCGGCGGGGGACGGTGGGTCCGGCCCCGACGGCGAGGAGCGAAGGGCAGAGACGGCGCAGGGGGAGCGAGGCGACGATGGCGGGGCAATGAGTAGGCCCACACTGGAGATGTCACTGGCCGACTCCGACGGAGACTGAGAGGGCATGACCGGCGGGGTGGCCAAGCGGAGGGCCACCGCGAGGTCAGCGGCCGACACTCGAATGCGCCCCGCCCCGGAACCGCCACGACCCGCTGGTGGGTTGGAGGGGGAGCGGGAGGGGGAGCGGGAGTGCTCCGAGCCATCCTCATCATCTCCTGGGTCGTCGAGGCGGGAGTGGCACGAGCGTCGGCGGTGGGAGTCGTCGGCATCAGCTGGGCCACCCCCCCCCCCAGGTGGCCGTCATCAGAGAAGCGGGGGCGACCGACGTGGTTCGGAGGCTCGGGGCAGATCTTGAGGTCGTAGCCGTCGTCGTTGAAGAAGACCCGGATCGTGACGTGGAGCTTGGAGGAGTCCAGGCACTTCACCTTGACCCGAACCTCCTCCTCCTTGCGTAAGGAGAGCTCGTCGACCACCACCACCTTGCCTAGGATCTTGGACATACTGCGGATGACTCGCTCAGACCGGGCCACATCTGGCAGGCCGGCGACGAGGAGCCACGCAATGTCCAGGACGGCTACAGCCTTGGGATCCCACCGCGGCTCAGATATGTTCACCACAATGTCGTTGAGCGCTAGGCTGATGTTGTTGCTGCGGGTACAGAATCCCATACTCATAGCGTCGGGGAAGATCACCGAGAAGGCGTTGGAAGCGGTGGGGGTCACCTGCCAATCCCACGTGCATCTGCACAAGTGGTTGAGCTCTGCCTCAATCATCTCCGGGGTGGCGACGGCCTCGCCCACGACCGTCACAATCGCCATCAGTGAGGGGGAGGGAGGGGGATCTCTGGCACCTCGATGTGGAAGAAGGCCATGTCCTCGATGCTGTGGCCGTACATCATGATCTCCTCCGTCACCGGGCGATCCGAACAGAGAATCGCGGGGTGCCCGGCATCCTTGCACAGGTAGCACATCGGGGGGTTGGGACAAGCCACCTGGAAGTGGCCGGTCAAGCCGCAGTTGAAGCACGGCGGGCCGTCGGAAGAGGCGTTGGTGCCCGGAGGAGGAACCGCGGCGGCGGTGGAGGCGGAAGCCTGAGGACGCGGAGGACCCTTCTTCTTCTTCTTCTTGGGACCCTGGCGCCCCCGGTTGCCATTACCGCCATTAGACGGCGGAAACGCAGCCTGGGAGTGGGGGGGCTGGTAGCGACGGGTGGCCTGGGTGTTGTTGGAGTTGGCGACGGGCAGAGTGCGGGGCGGGGAGGGGGACCGGTCCCGGCGACGGTCCGGCGAGGGGGACCGCCGCCGCGAGGACGGCCGCGTCTCCCCTGCCGGCGACCGACCACGGTCCCGCGACTCCGCCCGAGGGGAGGAGCGGCGAGCCGGGGAGCGCGAGCGGCAGTCGTCGCGGGCCGGCGAGCGGCGCGAGGGGCGGGGGGAAGGGCGGCGGGAATCGCGTGTCGGGGAGCGTCGAGCCGGCCGGGAGGATAGCTGCTGCCGCAGGTCGGCCTCACGCCGGTGGCCATCGGGGGAGGGGCGGGGCGGGTCACGGCGCTCGTCAGCCCGACGCTTGGGGCGCCCCGCGTCGTCCCCCCACTCCCGAGTCATGGGCGGCGGGGGGTGAGAGGGGGGCGAGGGGAGGAGGGCGGCGTCGGCGAGTAGGGGTCGGGGCGGGACGGCTGTAACCAGGGCGAGACAGGAGGCTGGCGGCACAGGTGGGAGGGGAAGCGGGGGGCGAGTGAACCCTACAGGGGGCCAGATAGATCGCCTGCTTGGGCCCGAGGCCGACAGGGGACGAGATTGGGCCGTGCGGGGCGGAGCCGACCTGCCGAGCCGGCCCACCCCAGCCGCAGAGGCCTGCCTCCCTTGGGCCGCAGCCGCGTCCACCGCCCTGGGGATGGGGCCTGCAGCCAGGCCCGTAGGCCGGCCCAGGAGCACCGCAGCCCGGTACGAGTGCCCCGGGGTGACCAAGCGGGGAGCCAGGGTTTCCCCGAGCACCGCCGCGGTGGCCGCCGGCGGGGCCGTACGGGGACGGCGAGGGGAAGGCGCGGCGGGGATGCGACCCGGAGGGACCACGGGATGGGAAGAAGGGTCGGAAGGGTGGACGTCGAGAGAGGACCGGAGCGAGCTCGGGCGGAAACGCCGGAGTCGGACAGGCCGGAGCAGAGGAGGGCATGGCCGGGGTCGAGGGTTTCCAGGAGGCGAGAGCAGGGCCCCGGTCAGCGTGGCCGGCAACACCCCAGCTGCCAGCGCGGCGCCGCCGGGAGGGCATCCCTGACCCAAAGGCCACACCTTGCATCCCCCGTGCCGGAGAGGCGGCATGAGGGAGACGCCGGCGCTGTCCCGACCCACGGGCGGCCGAACTCCCACCCCTGGGAGTAGGGCCACCAGCGTGGTCAGGCAGCTGCCGCGGCGGGGCCTTGGGGGGAACACGGTCCCGACACACGACAGGGCGACCAGCGGCGACATCGTCGGCCTCGGCGATGTCAGCCCACACCACCCGCGGAGGGCCAGAGGGAGGGGTCGGCGGTGGGACGGGGGCGGCGGACGCCAGTGAGGGGGCGGGGCTCGAGGGAGGGGACGGGAGGAGGGGCGGCGGCAGGGCAGCCGCGGCTCCCGCGTCGCCAGGGGCGTCGCCAGTCGCCAGAGCCATCTCTCAGTGTCTATATAACATAGATTATCCCGAGTTCACACGCAATGGGTTTTTTGTCACCCAAGAATTCAGTGATGAAGTACTCAAATCTGATCACTGCCGGGTTGTAGAGCTCGCGAAGCAGAGCTTCAAAACAACTTGCCGTTGATGATGTGCATGATCGGCGTCGACAATTGAGATGCTGCATGTCTATATTAGTTTACAGAGGGAGTAGATAACAAAGACAATATTTTAATTCCTAGAAAACACGGTACTACAAATTGCAATAACCTGATGATGGGTTTCAGTTCATGACATGTTTTGCCAGCTGCTAAGTGCTAACGTTCGTGTTCGAAATGCACGTTGCCCGCAACAGGAGTTGGGTGGGTGGCTTCTGAACTGTGGAATTTGCACAGATGGTTTGCGAAACCAAGGATGATATCTTGCATACGCACGAGGTTTTACACTGGCGACTCATCTTAGCAACGTCAATGCATATCCACGAGGTTTCACACCGCCAACTAATCTTCAATATAAGTATTACACCTTCAAGCTGCCATCCTGGTCCTGATTGATACGTACCATTTTAAAAAAATAAATTGCAAGAATACTCTCGTTGACCAACGGTGCCAATAAGCAGCGTTGCAGTTTGCTAACTGATTTTTGCAAGAATATTTATTATTGATTAGTCCACAATTATTGAAGCCCCCCCACTGAACCACCCACCCACCACCACCAAGTGTTGATATGATTCAACCCTGAAGTAGCGAATCTCTTCAGCGTTACAACATTTCTCCTGTTTTTGAATCCATTCAGGTCTTATTTGCACCCGTCCTTTTTGGTAACTTGTAAGGTTGATTGTGTCTCTCAGTCAATGAAGCTTCCAGATTTATTCCTTTTTCTTATCTTACCTTACCTTCTCTTAAATCATGCAGATGTAGTGAAATTTTCATGATTGGCCTGTTTCTATTGGATTGCCCATCGAGCAGATTTTATTCGCATCATCTGTTGTTTCTGCTTTTATCCGTTCTGCGGCACTTTCTGAGCAGCGGCCTATCAATCTACCCGTATTCAGGTACTTTCTCCACTTCTCATAGCTCTAATCCATCGGTAATTGTTCTCTGCCAAACCGAACCGTTCTAGTTTCAGCCATTGACTGAAGCAACTTTCTTTTGACAAGCATGTACTCACCATTTGTTTCCTTTTCTATCTTACCAGTGTGGATCTGAGGTTCTCTCTTGGCGGTTGACTTCTGTCTTCTGTTTGAGATGTTAAGAGTAGTGATGGCTTAGCCACAGATCAAACTTCTTCGCGAAGGTGACTACATCTAGTTCTTATTCCCGACTGTTTTTCCCTTACTGAAATTTTATTTTAGGTGAGAACTACAATTTTGTTTCAAATGTTGTGCCTTTGCTTACATGATGTTAATACAATGAACTATGTTATCACAACATTTAAGTAGTGAAAACTGTATTGGCCAGTACTGACCTTACCAGTGGGTCTGGTAAAAACTGGAAGGGCCTGTGCCTTATCTAATTTTTTATTATCAAATATATTTTTATACCTATGTCAGTTTTGAACTAATCCATATGATAACTGGGCTGTAGAAACCAGCTCCTCCAGTATTCGTTTCTCAAACCAGTAGTATTTCCCTTTCTTAATTTCCGGATGTCTTCCTTCTTAATGGGTAGCTTGTGAGAAAGCGTTTATTGTTTTCTCGTGACAGAAAAAACAAAATCAGTGTTCCAAAATCGAAAATTTTGAACCTTTCTCAGTACTCCGATTTTTTTTTCTTTTGTCCAGAACTCCTCTGATGTCATAACTCCACGAAATTTTGCACACACCTAGAAAACTTTTGCATATTTGTTTTTTTCTAGTTTTTTTTATTTTACTGTTCATCCACGGGAGCAGATGCTCCTGTGCACCGAAACGCCATTCTCATATAATAATATCTAATATAGGCAATTGAATACATCACCGTGCCATTGTCAAACACAGAACCGTGGTTCATCTTTTTCTAATGATGTTCCAAGCTGGATATGAAAATATTTACTTTGAAACATCTCTAGTTTCATATTACTTCAAAACCAAGTAGTTTGATGCTTTGGACATCTACTAAAATGTTACATTCATGCTTTGCAAATTGTTGCAGTTTCCTATATTTAGTATCTGAAGACTGAAGTTATTGAAAATATAAATGTCAAATAAGCGGCCATATCTTACGACCATGTTTACTAGAATATAAACTTGATTAACCTTGTTAACTTTTTAAACCATCTTGAAACAGGTCGTTCCTTTCATCCTGCAAGTTTGCCATTCTCCCAAATAATTTGCTTGGTACTTTTGGTGGATCTCCCTCATCAAGTTCGTCCGATGGCAGTCGTATTAACTCCTCTCGTTGGAGCATGTGTCAATAGGTTGCTAGATATCATAGCAGATGAGACAATTATGATTCTAGGGGCAAGAGACGATCTTGATATTCTACACCGAACAATACATCATATACAATACTATCTTCAGGATGCAGAGCAAAGGAGAATGGAAGATTTAGCAGTTAACAACTGGCATGGTGAGCTACGGGATGCAATCGATGAGGCTGATGATATTTTCGACCTAATTGAAGGAAGGAAGCTACTTAAAGATATTCCTTCATCATCAAGAAACACACCTGCATGTAGTGGCATTTCATTCTTATCTTGCTTTACTGATATTCTGAAACGTCATGACATTGCTGTTAAAATCAGAAAGGTCAACACCAGAATAGAGAATATCTCGAAGCTGGGTCAAAGTTTTCTAACACGTTCTGATGTGGCACCTGTTGGTCAAAGAGCAATATCTAGATCAAGAAAGAGTTCCAACCTTGTTGAGCCTAACCTTGTTGGGGAGGATATCAAACATTCTAGTAGGAAGTTGGTGGAGTTGGTGCTTGCAAACAAGGAAAATAAGTTTTACAAACTTGCAATTGTTGGAACTGGAGGAGTTGGCAAGACAACACTAGCTCAGAAAATATTCAACGATGAAAGAATAAAGGGGAACTTCAAGAAACACTTGTGGATTTGTGTTTCACGAGATTATAATGAAGTTATTCTTATGAAAGAGGTGCTAAGAAGTATCGGAGTTCGTTATGACACAGATGAAAATGAGGGGGAGCTTAGTAGCAAGCTCAAAGCAGCCATTCAAGAGGAAAGTTTCTTCCTTGTGTTGGATGATGTTTGGCAGACTGAGGTGTGGACTAATCTACTGAGAATCCCATTGGATGCTGCTGCTACTGGGGTGGTTCTAGTAACTACTAGAGATGATATAGTTACACGGGTAATTGGGGTGAAAGATGTGCACCGTGTTGAGTTGATGCCCGTAGACGTGGGATTGGAGCTGCTCTGGAAGAGTATTAGCACTGAAGAAAGAGATGTGCCCCATAATTTGCATGATATTGGGCTGCGTATAGTCAGGAAATGTGGTGGAATTCCTCTTGCTATCAAGGTTACTGCTAGTGTTCTAGCAACAAAAGAGAAAACTGAAAACGAGTGGGAAAAGCTTATAGACAGAAGTGCTTGGTCTGTGAGCAATGTTCCTACAGAGCTAAGTGGTGCTTTGTATTTGAGTTATGATGATCTGCCACGATATCTGAAGCAATGTTTCCTGTATTGTGCCTTATATCCAGAAGATCAGTTTATGTTGCGTGACGATCTTGTAAGGTTTTGGGTCGCCGAAGGTTTCATAGAAAAACGGAAAGACCAACTTCTGGAAGATACAGCTGAAGAATATTACTATGAGTTGATACACAGGAATCTCCTTCAACCAGACCCTAGATTTTATGACCATAGGTGGAGCAAAATACATGACCTTTTAAGGCAACTTGCTCAACATTTATCAGGTAGAGAAATATTTTTTGGAGACCTACAGTCATTGGAGGCTAAAGATTTGTCCAACCGACGACGCATTTCAGCTTTTACCGACAAGGATTCTGTAATGCTCTCCAATGTGGGTCGGGAGCATATTATTAGAGCAAGGACATTGATGATTCGCTCTCGCGAGACACCAAGAATTGCAATACAATATTCAGGAGACTTCCATCCATCCGAGTTTTGGATCTGACGGATTCATCTGTAGAAAGTATTCCAGATTGCATTGGAAGTTCGATACATCTACGATTACTTGATCTTGATGGGACAATCATAACTTATCTTCCAAAGACCATAGGTTTTCTCATAAACCTGCAAATACTAAATTTGCAGAGGTGTAATGCTTTGCACAACATTCCTATGGAAATCACTCGGCTGTGCAATTTAAGACGCCTTGGTCTTGGAGGTACAGCAATAGATCAGGTTCCCAATGGGATAGCCAAATTAAAATTTCTTAATGATTTGGAAGGATTTCCCATTGGCAATGGAAATGATAATACAAAAACACAAGATGGCTGGAACTTGGGAGAGTTGGCTCAACTTTTGCAGATGCGGCAGCTTCATATGATTAAATTGGAAAGAGCAGCTCCCTCTAGTACCACTACCAGTGAAATACTAAAAGACAAAAGGCATCTCAGAGTTTTGAATCTAGAATGCACTGAACGAACAGAAGAATATTCAGAAGAAGAAATTAGCAATATTGAGATAATCTTTGCTCGGTTAATCCCTCCCCGAAACCTTGAAGACCTATACATCACAGGATTCTTTGGTCAGAGGTTTCCCGCCTGGCTTGGTACTTCCCATTTGTCTTCAGTGAAACAACTGTACCTCACAAAATGTAAATCATGCGTGCATCTTCCACCAATGGGGCAGCTACCCAATCTGAAATATCTGAAAATTGTGGGGGCAGCAGCAATAAACAAGATTGGGCCTGAATTTCTTGGTTGCAGGGAGACTAGTCCCGGATCTTTGGGGGTAGTTGCTTTCCCCAAGCTTGAAATATTGGACATAATAGATATGCCCAACTGGGAAGAGTGGTGCTTTGTTGAAGACAGAGAAAATGATGCAACAACAGGGATAGGAGGGGAAGAGGATGGAGGTGTTGATATACAAAATCGGGAAGGCGTATCTTCATTTCTGCAGCTGCTGCCGCATTTGAAGGAGTTGAGACTCCTTGGCTGCCCCAAGCTGAGAGCCCTCCCGTGGCAGCTTGGAAAGGAGGCAACTAGTTTGAAGAAGCTCAAATTAGAAGGAACAAGCTGCTTGAAGGTGGTAGATGGCCTTTTGTTCCTCACTGAGACCCTTCAAATCATGGGCTGTGAGGGTCTGGAGAGGGTATTGAATTTTCCACAGGTGAGGGAGCTGCGTGCACAGGCTTGCCCAAAGTTAGAGCGTGTTAATGGATTCGGCAATTTGCAGCACTTGTGGTTGGCTGAGGATATGGAACAGATCGCCAGGCGTTGGGTGCCAGGGCTTCAAGAACAGCACCAGCGACTTCATAAGGAAGGCATTGATGTCCACACATGGATTTACTAGATGTCCAAATATGTGGAGACACGAGGTATGGCAATTGAGGATTGTGCTATGATTTTGTTGCAGATAAATTACCTTCGACGCCACATAAATATGTAGGTTTTATTGAATTTTTTTAATATGTTTTTTTGTTCTTGCTCATTTGCAGGCTGGTAATCTGCAAATCTGCTCCTACGGAGAGAAAAACAAAAATAAGCATCAATAATTGGCATGTTCTGGTATTAATCTCAGCTTGTTTCCTTGATCTTTTCAATGAAGTGTATTGCTATGTTCTCATAATCACCGTCTTCAATGAAGTGTACATGTTCAATGGAGTATTATATTAATCTCAGCTTGATCTTTTTATCATCTCTGAATTTCTAAATAGAGTCTACATACTGCAAAAATTTGAGAAAACTACTGAATTACTGTTGTCACTGGGAGTTATTGACAATAGCCAAAATCTTGTGTATTATTGACCAATCCAAACAGCATCAAAATGGTGGCAATGAGACAAAAAAACAGGCTTCTAATCGTCTGACAGAGGTTTGCATTCTGCATGTTTTGTCACCCATCAGTACTCTATCAACATGTTAACTGAACTAAGCATAAATGGAGTGCAATCTTTACAAAAAATGGAGTACAATCTCTACAAAAATGGACTGCAATCTTTACAAAAATGGAATGCACCCTACAAAAATGGACTGCAATCTCTAAAAAAATGGAGTACCTGCAGTATTATTCAGATTAAATGCAGTCTAGATTGAATTCAGATTAAGCAGAGGTCCAGAATTTAGAAATTCTAACAATAAAACAATTTGATATTCAAGCTTTAAATTATTTTTTTGGATTCAGACAAGTCCTGGTCTTACGGTTGTGAAATTCAGTATTATCCATTATCTCCATTAGTGACTTTACTGAAAATTCCCATACCACTGTGTTGCAAGGTTATTACAGACATGGGTGTTTATCTCTGCATTGAGCATAGAAGAATCTGAAAAAATAAGGGGCTTGGGGGAGGAAGAACAGAGTTAGTTGAGGGACTACGGCTAGGAGTATTTGTCCTAAAATATTGGAGATAGGGGTCCCTTATAAACAAAAAAGAGCAGGTGTCTATGGAGTTAACTGGATTTCGTTTCAGTGAAGTTTTCAGTACAGTACAAATATTCGGCTAGGAGTATTACCACAAGCACAAGCAGTACAAATATTACTAGAATTTGCTCCGGATTTTGACAGTAAGAATAAGAACGAAAATAGAGTTTGCTAGCAACTCCAGTAGCTTTACCAAAAAATTGAGCATGGCATCTACAGGTTACAAAAACTTGAGCATCAGGGTACAAAAGATTGAGCATCTTCTCTGCTTTTATAAAGCATCAGGATACAATTCAGTCTTTATGTGGTATTGCACATACCGGAGGATGCACACCGGGATGTCGCCGCTGAGCATGGTGCCGTTGTGGTACATGAGGCGATCGCTGGGATCCGGCTCGTACAGCTCCATGAGCCTCCTGGCTCCCATTGGTCGATCTGTGTGGACCGGCTTCGTAGACAATGTTGACAGCGAGGTGGACGAGGTTGATGGCAAGGTAGACGAGGTTGACGACCGGCAGGGCCAGCTCTGGTTTGCCACCATCGTGGAAGGACGCGTCAGTTGGGGAGCAGATCACACAAAAAAAAATTGAGCCTTCTCCTCGCCGGGGAAGCAACGCGGCAGAGGAAGGGGAAGCAACGCGGCAGAGACGCACAATTTGCGGAGGGGGTTTTCAGAAAATTGCCACGGTGACATCCTTTCTCGGACGGAGGAAGTATAAGCTTAGGCTCTATCAGCATAACAATCAAGCAAGAAGAATCTTATCATGATACTCATTGCACCGTGAGAGGTCCTAAAACAACGGCACAACAACTCTTATTATGTGTTCTCTCAAAAAAAATCTCTTATCATGTGCAGTCCTACCCAATAGGTTAGTTTCCACATCAGTCCAACACAACCATTGCCCCAACGTCGATTGATTATTGCCTAAAGTTTAGCTTAATTTCTCATTGATCTTGAAAATAAACTAAAATTCTCCTCGACATGACCCGTAACCTGCGCTGTCATTGACCCTTGAGTCATTAATAATCTAATACTCCCTCCGTCCAAAATACTTAGCAGAGAAATGAATGTATTTTAGTTACAACTATTTTTATTCACTTTCGCGACAAGTAATTCTGGGTGGTGGGAATATGTTTCTATTGATTTATATTAGTCGAGAGCGTACCTTGCACTTGCAGCCACACAATCACTAGTGCTTATGCAAGGATAAGACGTAAGATCACGAGTGGTGTGCGTGGGCTGCCAAGCGTACGTGTGCTCCCCTATATCCCTTAGAAATAATTCCTTATTTAACATTATCTTAAATTTCGTTTATTTATTTGACACTGAAAACCTATTTATTCCCTATCTAACAACGAGGCTAAATTTTGTGTCTTTTATGATACTTTCATTCATTTTGAGGCTAAATGGCACCTGAAAAGACCCTTTTGCCCCTTGTATGGTATATGTGTGTGCGGTGTAGTAGAACATAAACGCAGCATCAGTGCGAGGGCAGTAGCACACACGCAGCAACACCTACACACGTACACAAACATATCACGTGAGGGCAAAAGGGTCTTTTCAGGTGGCATTTAGACTTAAAAATGGACATAAGTGTTATAAAAGACATAAATTTTAGACTCATTGTTAGACAGAAAAGTAATTATTTGTCAATGTCAAATAGGGCATAAAATTTATACACAATGTCAAATAAGGAATTCTCTCTATACCTTATACTACTTCCTGACCCGATGAACCCAATCTATCAACACGTCAACACGAGGATAACTTGCGTTACCGCGCCGCATGCCTTCTTTATCGTCAATCAACAGCAGTACCACCAGCGCCGCGCACCGATTCTAACCTAACTTACTAGTGCTAGCCTACTACACCAGACAGTCACAGTATACGATGGCTGTTAGGCTACCATCAACATCCACAGGATCGGAGTCATGTGCAGTCACAGGTCAGGAGCCTCCAAATCCTCCTCGTTCGCCTGCCGATTTTATCCAGCTTCTTCATGACAATGGCGAGGAGCTGATGGTGGTACGGGACGCCGGCAAGCTGCCCTCCATGGCTCTCTGTAGTTTCACCGCCTCCTGAATGCACACCAGGTTCTCCCCTCTGAAGTGCAAGCCCGTTGCTTCCGTCGTTTTTGTGCAGGTAGAAATTTCTGCCGCCCACTTCGCCGATCTTGTCGTTCTTGTTTAAACCTGTCGGAGAAAATACCCTCAAGGTGTTACTTGTCCACTCGACCCAAGTTGAAATGCTGATTTCATAACTTTTAAATTTTGGGTGAAGAAGCTCGCTGAATGATGTTCATACACTTTTTCAGAGTGATCATTTTACAAGTCCTTGCATAGATGATCTAAAAAAAGAAGTCATTACATACAACTAGTACCAAATAAGTTGTCTACATGTTCTGTCAAAAAGAAAAAAGTTGTCTACATCCTAATCCGTAACGATTGTCCTATATTATTGGTGAATCCTTAAAGAATGAAGTGGTGGGAGAAATAAATTTCAAGCAAGACAAAAATGACTAAACCAAATAGCCAGATGCCACCTGAACATAGACTGTTTTTCAGAGACTTGCTACATAACTAACAAAATTATTAAACATCATTAGTAGTTCTTAACATATTCTGAATTACGGATGATTCAAACATCCCAGTGCACATGAATGGTGCATAACTTGCTGTGACAGTGACAGCACTTGAAAATGGTTTGTGTCACAAGCAACATAATCAAACAACCACATCCTTAGCACCAGAAAACTAGACTAATTAATCCACATTTGATCGGCAAATTGGCATGGCATATTCCGTTCATTAAATTAAGTCAAAATGGTGAATGGCTAGCTTACTCTGGAGGGAGAAGTGAGAGTGATGGAGCTGGAAGGAGTCGGCGGAGGCCGGGTCCAGGCGGGGGCTCCTCCCCTCCCGGTGGTACCGCTCCACCACCGCGGCGATGGCGTCCCGGATGCTGGAGCCGAGGCTCACCATCGCCCTCACCGGCCCCGGGCTCCCCTCCACGGTCACGTTCACCACCACCTTCGCCTCCTACATACAGAGAAAAACCATCCAGTTCACCCCGCGAACTAAAATGAATGCGCGCGCCGCGCTCCTCAGTTCACGGACCGTGCCGTACCTCCCATGGCGTGCGACGATCAGGCAGCAGTAAGGCGGAGGAGGCGGCCGAGCCGTAGAAGGGGGAGTCCGGCGCGAGGACGTCGTAGCAGGTGTGCGGGCGGTCGAGCGGCGGCGGCGGCGGGGAAGGCGGATGGGTCACGGGGTGGACGCGGGCGTCGTCGCGCCACCAGAGCGCCGGCTCGGAGGCGGAGCGCGTGAGCGCCCTCTTCCCCTCGGCCCGCCTCCGCGGCCGAGGCCCCTGCGCCAGCTGCACCGGCATCCGGAGCCCCCGTCCGGCGCCCTCGCCGCCGCTGCTCCCGCCCCGGCGCGACGGCGAGGAGGAGGGCCCCGGCCGGGCGCCGGCGATGCGCGGGCGGCTCCTCGTCCTCCCCTGCTGCATCTTCTTTCTCTGGCTGGTCGACGAGACGATCGTGCGCGCGCGCGCGCGTGTGGAGTGAGTGGAGTGCAGTTTGGGGTTTGGACTTTGGAGATTGTTGCGTTGCGCTGGTCGGTGGTGGTGTGTGTCGTCGGGCGGCCGCAACCTCCGGTTTGCCGACACGGCGAGCTTTTTTATGCTTTGTGCAACTCGGGAGAGGAGAGGAGAGGAGGAAGCTTCGCGGCGGGTGCTGCCCCGGTGTAGACCCGGCGCACGGGACGCCGCTGAGCCTGGGCTCGGCGTGTCGCTGGGGGATAGGGCCGTCGCGTGAGCCGGGAGCAGGGGAGGCAAACCGGGCGAAGAAGGGAGGCGTTGGATTCTCCGCGTGCGGCGCGGGCGAGCGTCACGAGACAGTGCAGGGTCGTGCGGGAAGGGTTCAGGATTCGTTGCTTGTGGGTGCAAACCAAGATTTGGTCCGGATATAATGTGGGTCGTTTTCGTCTTCGCGGTTTGGACGGTGGCGGACCCAAACAAAATAAGGCCCGCGGCGGTCGTGCGTCGGTGTGTGTCGAAGTCAACCCATCCATTTTATTTAAATCAACAGAAAATAGTTACTATACCATTATCTCAGCACTTCGGCTGCCTCTACCACCGGTGTCTACTTACAACTGAAGTACGTCGGTGTGCTTATATTCAACACCCCGCGCCAGTACAATCGCAGACGTCTATGTACATATATACTCACCTCTAACAACGCACGTGGTCACGCGTCGTATCCTATGAGCATTCTCGAGATACTGAGCCGGCATCGTATCTTAAGATTGACAAAATCATCAGTCGCCTCGTGGTCGACGAGAATGTCTCTGATGATGTATCCAACTGTCCATGGCATCGTGATAAATTGAAAACAATAATAATTACATTAATTGCAATTGATTTAAAAAAATATTGATTACATTAATTGTAATTTATTCTTGAAGCAACATTAATTACATTAATTGCATTTTATCTTGGAACCAACTTTCATGACACAAATAATCTTCATAATGACATTAATTGCTTTCTCTCCCCTCAAACGTATCAAGCCGCGACAAATTCGAAGAATAAGATGGGCGAGAGGTAGCGTCTTCATGAATAAATGAGGATGAAGTCTGTGTCACTTAAATGGATGCCAAAAGTCACCATGATCGAGTAACATCACTTGGTCAGGCCCTCCAATCGGTCGTGGTCGTGCATACGAAGGTAGCACATGGAGCCCGACATGAGGAGCTGGGGTTTTCGTGAGCATCAACCCCGAGACGATGAACCCCAAGTCATGAGGCAAAACTTTATCGCACTAAGAAATTAACGCTGAAGGGCATACCACATCTTTTATGTGGAGCAATGAGAGTGCCACTTTGGATATATAGTCGCCTAGTCGGTGCAAAGTGACATTAGCCATACCAGCACATGGCATAGCTCAGGAATTAAAAGGGCTAAACCTTAGGCAATATTTGTGCATGGAAGGGGAGAGCCATTGGGGTGGGAGACAACTAGGTGAAGCTCCCCAATATATTATTGAACTGGTCGTGTGCTGTATGTGCACGATGGCTAGTTTGTTATAGCATCGAGTCGTGAGTGAATAAACTAAGCATAGTTTAGATAGTTAGTTTCTTCTGACGGAAACAACTCATTAGGGTTTAAGTTCTAAACTTGACACTTGTGCTTGCTCGGTCTATGGATTGCTCTTTCCTTCCCTTACAATGGTTGCATTGGTCCGGTTTAATTTATTTATTTTTAGTTTTATTTTTTATTTTTTTCTTTGCTTTCTCTAATTTTTCACTGGTTTTCTTCAGTTTTTCTATTTTCTTCATTACAAATGTTGTTTTCTTTTGTTTTTCACCGCTTTTCTTTCATTTTTCTTTCTTTCTTCATTATGCTTTGGTTTCCTTTGTTTATTTCTTTGTTTTCTTCACTTTTTTATTTTCTTTATTTGTTTTTCTATTCTCTTTTTTGTTCAACACGTGTTAACTTTTTTCAGTATACATTCAATATTTTTTGTATACATCTGATTTTTTTATATACAAGATAAACATTTTTTAAATAAATGATTAACATCTCACACATTGTATTTTTTCATACATGTTTACCTTTTTCAAATAAAATATTAAAATTTGTTAATACATGGTCAACATTTTTTCCATACACATTGTTTTTTTCAAATGGTTGATTAACATTTTTCGAATATAAGATTAATATTTTTTATTACATGGTCAACATTTTTTCCATACATATTTTTAATTTTAAATGATTGATTAGCATTTTTTCAAATACAAGATTCACATTTTATGAATACATGCCCAACATTTTTTCTATACAAAATTTTCAAATGCATGATTAACATTTTTCAAAATACAAGATTCATATTTTTCAAATGCTTGATTAATGTTTTCTAAATACATGATAACTTTTTCATATACATTGTATATTTTTTGTATACATGATGAACATTTTTATTGTAACATTTAACATTTTTCAAAAGTTTGGTTAACATTTTCTCAATTTTTTATATCATTTTTAGTTAATTTATTTAGAGCATTTGAAAGTATAACAAAACAAACAAACAAACAAACCAACAAACAAAAAGCAGAGACTGTGGCCTCCCGCGCGCCTTGGCCGGCCCATCTTGTGCCTCCCCTCTCATGCGGGGCTTCACTCGGTCTCGCTAGAAGCGAGGTATAGCAGCGCCCACTGCACAGACAAAAGTGCTTGTATCGCATGTACTGATATATAATAGGGTTTTTATCAGTTATGCCATCGGTTGTGTCCCACTACTCAGTTTTGCCACTAGAAATTTCAACTGCTCAAAAATGCCATCGCTTCATTAGACACATGCTCAAAAATGCCACTAAACACCATATTGTGATCTCAAATTTCTTTTGCCATGTTATAATGACATAAATACCTATGAACCAACATGCCAACTCTCCCTCTATCTCACTACAATAAAGTATGGGGCCCACTTGATCCCAACAACGTTCTTATTTTCCTATAAAATTATTTGCTTGGTTAATCCTGACAAGTGGGGCCACACATTTCATTGTGAGATAGAGTGAACTGACATGTGGGTCTAGGCTTATTTTTGTCATAGAACATGGTCAACGGGTTTGATGTAAAAATAACAATGTCTAATGGCATTTTTGAGCAAACATCTAACAAAACGATGGCATTTTTGAGATATCTAATGGCATTTTTGAGCAAGCATCTCACGGATTGATGGCATTTTTGAGCAGTTGTAACTTCTAATGGCAAAACTGAGTAGTGGGACACAACTAGTGGCATAAATGATAAAAACCCTATATAATATGGCTCTCCTACAGTCTCTACAGTACCGGGCGGGACCATTTTTAGCGCGTTCGTGCGTTTGTTCCCTCGCACGTTGTCGCAGGCACATTCGCTTTGCCCGATCGCTCGGTTGATATGTTCTTTTTTTAGTTTTAATTTTCTATTTTAGTTTTCTTTTGTTTCATTTTATTTTCTTCATTTTTATTTGTGTCTTTTCATGGTTTTTATATTTTTTCTTCAGTCTATATTCTTATGAATGTTTTTCCGACAAAAAAATACTTTTCCAGAACTTCAAATATATTTTACCCACTTGTACATTTTTTAAATTATATTTGGATCACGTTGTAATTTTCATATAGTTCAAATACAATTTATATACATGTTTCACATTTTTCACGGATAATATAAACAAATTATTTAATTTTTATAATATGTATTTCAAAATTGCAAAATATAAACAAATTTGAAGATAATAAAGTAAGAAAATATGAATAAAAACAGAAGAAAAAAAGTAACATGTCGTCAGTAGGTGAGCCATGGCTACTAGGCCGACCCAATACATGCTCCCGTGCAAATGAGCCGTGGTAGGGCTCTCATTGGGTGGCACATAGCCGCGCCGTTGCACAACACCCACAACACTGATGCTATTTTTTGGTTTAAAATCAGCAGCAACCCATGCTGCCCTAATTTGAGATTTCTCAGGTATTCTATTTTAGCTGGGAATTGTCTCACCTTTATTTAAGTCTTAGATATCTTTGAGTTCAGTGCAGAGCTAATACATTCCAGTGCTACCCTAATGTGTACACGACTTACATAGCTTAATGAGTTCAGTGCAGAGCTAAACCACGTCTTACATAGCTTATCGTGCACCCTTCCCTAGCGATACAATTACCTGACTAATGTGTACACGACGTGACTCGGTCTATCTTATGTCAAAGCAAAGTAAAAGAAAAACTTAAGGTAGCCAAACACAGCCGCTGCCTCGTCTTTCAGGAAAATAAGCTTAGGGCTCCTCTGCCTTCCGTGGACGCCATCACTGGACCGCCTCGTCTCCGGTGGCCCTGCGGGCATGGAGGCGCGGTGGTTGGTGGAACCTGGCCCTTGTAGGTGGGAGAGGTCTTGTTTTGTTTTTTGGTGGGTTTCTGTCATGCTTAGCAAAACAAGAGGTGGCAACTCTTTGAGGATGGAGTGAGGATCTTCCTACCTAGCCCTCATTTTAGGGATGCGTCTAGCGTCGTCAGAGGACGTGTGAAGGTGTGTCTCCTGATAGATCTCGTAGGATTCGATCAGTGGTCTTGGTGGATCTACTTGGAGCTTGTCTTTGTTTGTGTGTCTACATGTTGTACTCTTTCAATCTATATTCCTCTTCATTAACGGCAGTTGATGTTCTCGTATGCTGGTCCTGTAGGGCCCTAGCATGATGACTTTTTGATTGTCCACTACTACAAGTTTGATCTAGTTGTGATAAGGGAGGGGCCATGACGGCGACGCGTCTTCGGCTCGCTCTAGTGCTTGCGGTCGAGGTTGTTTATGGACATAGCTATAATTTTTTGTCATTTTTGCGTTCTTTGTATGTCATAATTAATAGATTGAAAGTTTTTTCACAAAAAAGTTAGCTGACTACTGACTGGCCTTGTACAGTGCAAGACATTTAGGAAGGTGCTGAGTAAAATAAACTGAATTTTCTTTAGTACGAGTGTTCATCGCTACAAAAGGGGTGCCTAATCAAGCATCTACCATGTAGAAATGAGCATCCGATGCTTAAAAAGAAATCCGATTTACTTCTTCAAGCATCTCTCCTAAGCACCTTGCATACTACCGCCGTAAAGAAATACTATTCTGGTTGGAGTGAAATGATTATGCAGAAACGGCAAGTGCAAGGCTGCTGCCGACATGCTACTATGGGCTTAACAAAAGCACGAAAAAGAAATAGAAAAACTCAAAAGCCGGAGCAACTGAGGTCACTCGTGACGACCCGCCGTGCACAAGTGTCATCAAGTGGCCGAGCATCAAGCATCGGGCAGCAGAAAAGCAAAGATATATATGCATGCTGTCAGTACTCAGTACAGCTCTGAGCTAAAGCACATGATTAGGACGATAAGATCGTGGCGTCCGTCCATAGATTTGCCATGCAAGTGGCCAGGCTCAGCTGTACGTATTGCATTATACAAATGCGTTTGTTCCCACATCATCGAGGCTCCGTCAAAATTCCGTTCTCCGCTGTCAACGCGCCCGGCCAAGTTGCAGCAGCAGAGATGCGCTCTTCGGGCAGCACGGGCCGCACAAATTATACGGCCACGGCGACCGGATTCTCGGAATATTTTCCAAATGAGGGAGAGATCTGGACCCGCTGCTTTGCCTGGATCGGCAATATTCTGCCCAGGCGATGTTTTGCCACTTTGTGGTGCTACAAATGAGGCACACATCCTGGCCGAATGAGGAAAGTCTCCGATTGCCATGTGGAGAGAGAGAGAGAGCATTAGGGAGAGACGCGAAGAAGAAGAAGAAGAAGAAGAAGAAGAAGAAGAAGAGAGATCTAGTGAGAGGGAGGGGCGTTGCATGGTGGTAATGGCTTCTTCTGGTAGCCAAGGATGACTTGCCTGTGGCTGTGAATGGGATCTCTTTCTCTGGTGGATCGGTCTCTCACTACTATGCACATCAGGCAGTCTCCTTGGCTAGCCCGAGTGGCTCTTACCCTTCATGCCAGCCTCTTATCTCTTTTCTTACTCAATTCATTCATCACAGCCGGGGAATTGTTCTTTGTTTACTTCTTTTATGGGAAGACCAACCATGGCTCCCAGTTTCATTAGCGAGACCGGCCAGATGAAAACCCACAAGATGCCCAGCGCCAAACCAGGTAATCACTCACTTGATCACTTTCAATATTGCCCTTCTATTCTTTGCTTCACTATGGAGCCTGATCGGTCGAGATCTTAATCTGTTCGCGCATGCAGGCTGCAGCCACTCTTGTTGGCCTTTACCTTTGTTTCACTCTGCACTTTGATCAGTCAAATTGAGAATGGGTAGACACAAGTACCCTGAAAAACGATTGGGTCACTCGATTTTGTTTCAGCCATTGGATGGAAAACCTACGATGCAGATTCCTTCTTCAACCTCCATCCTCCTCCTCCTTCCACCCGCCAAACCTGTCACCGGCTGAACCGCCGTCCGCGACCAACTCGCCGCACCACCTTCCCCTGAACCGCCCCCACCGCCGGTCTTGCCTCCACCCCCGGCCTTCCCTCTAGCCCCGCCCGCGTCCATTTTTTTCTCCGACTAAGCCCCACCACCGCCCCCACCTTAAACCCTAAGATAGATAATGGGGTAGCCCTCCGGCGAGTCCCTTCCTTCTCCTTCCTTCTCTCTGACGAGGCCATTCCTTCTCCTTCCTTCATTCGAAATTGACCGACCACAATAGCGAAATTCAGTCGACTGTCATTTAGCTATTGTTGTCAAATTCCTTTTTTTTCTTTACGTATGCAACATAAGCTATTCAAGCGATCATCAAGCCATGTCGACGACATTCCTTGCACCATGCAGCACACTCCAGATGCGCATAGGTGTTTACGAAGCGTAAATATTTAAGGGAATCACACTGTTTTAGTATGCAGTAGGGTAGTTTCACTATTTGCTAGGATGAGGATTTGAGAACCAACCTTTAGGTTTTATTTTTGAAAAAGGACCCAGATCTATTATTAAAGTTTTATAAGAAGTATAAAGCACCCTGCTACCAAAATTACATCAAAAACACTGCACCACCTCCGCTGGAAAAGTCCGTCGGCTCATCACCATCATCGCTCCCATACCAGAGCCAATTTGACCTTATCAAAATCAGGTAGGAAGTCTTCATGCACGTGCCCCTAAGGACTAGTGCCCCAGAGGTACAGTAGTTCACCATTAAACCTTTGAATCGCTCTGAAGCGATTGACACTAAATCTTGCCATCACGCATGCATGACGAAAAACCCTAACGTCACTCACAAGGAGATGGCAGGAATCTATATTGAAGCTCCGTCGAACTAGTCATGAAGGGCAAGCTTGAGGAGGACGGCACCCGAAAGGCCAACTTAAAGATGAAGCTCTGCATTCTGCCCGTACTCCGCCCCTACGAGAGAAAAAACCCTAACCTAAACTACTGGCCAAAGCTGATCCCCTTTCCCGCCATTGGCCGCCTAAGCGGCGGGTAGAGTGAAGATGGATCCACAGGTTTGCCAGTCAAGATTTTTTCACTTATAAGGAGCCAGTCAAGAATTCAACTCTATGTTTTGGTGTCATATACGTGTTTTGGTGTCATATACGTGTCATTAAAATGGGTTATCTTTTTTACCAAAGATTTAAGATTTAATTATCGTTTCATGTGATAAAAGATCAAGTAGTAGCCCCCTGTTTTTATTTACTCTGCATATTACAGTTGACTGAAGTCAAATTTCTTAAAGTTTGACCAAGTTTATAGAAACGAATATAAATAGTCACCATAACAAATCTATATGATGTGAAAGTACATTCAATAATGCATCTAATGGTATTGATTTTTTATTGTATATGTTAATATTTTTGTTTATAAACTTTGTCAAAGTTTACAAAGTTTGATTTTGACCAAAGCTAATACGCGTAGTAAATAAAAACGGGGGAAGTAATTTTTTCAAGGAAAGCCCTCAGGCTCATTTATTCACTCCCAATGAAGGTGCATCGTTTATAAGAGCATTCAAAAGGAAGCTAGGGGTTCATCGCCATACAATGTTCGGAAAATACCAAGTAGTACTTTTAATAAAAGTGGCACATGCAATATGTACACTTTAGATATTGTTTTAATAAAAAAACCATATTTTTAAAATTTTCATTCAATTTTTCCCTTCACTTCAGATGTCGTTTTAAACAAAACTATTTTTTTATCATCACTTGATATGTCGTTTTTGTTCAAACTAATATTTTTGTTGCCATTACGTGTTGTTTTTGTTCTACTCCCTCCGTTCCATAATGTAAGACGTTTTTTGACACTAGTGTAGTGTCAAAAGGCATATTGAATGAAATTAAAAAGATAAAATCTCTAGAAGGAGGGCGATTAAAACGACATTTGAAGTGAAGGGAAAAATTGAATGAAATTAAAAAAAATATAGTTTTGATTAAAACAACATCTGAAGTGAAGGGAAAAATTGAATGAACTTTTTAAAAATAGTTTTGATTAAAACGACATCTGAAGTGAAGGGAAAAAATGAATATTGAAATTAAAAAATAAAATCTCTAGAAGGAGGGCGATTAAAACGACATTTGAAGTGAAGGGAAAAATTGAATGAAATTAAAAAAATATAGTTTTGATTAAAACAACATCTGAAGTGAAGGGAAAAATTGAATGAACTTTTTAAAAATAGTTTTGATTAAAACGACATCTGAAGTGAAGGGAAAAAATGAATATTGAAATTAAAAAATAAAACCGCTAGAAGGAAAAAATTTAATATTTGAAGCGATTGAAACAACATTTGAAGCGAAGAGAAAAATTAAATGAAATTAAAAGATATAGTTTTGATTAAAACAACATCTGAAGTGAAGGGAAAAATTGAATGAAATTTAAAAAAATTAGTTTTGATTAAAACGACATCTGAAGTGAAGGAAAAATTGAATATTGAAATTAAAAAATAAAACCGGACATCTGAAGTGAAGGAAAAAATTGAATATTGAAATTAAAAAATAAAACCGGACATCTGAAGTGAAGGGAAAAAAACGAATATTGAAATTAAAAATGAAAATCGCTAGAAGGAGGGCTCGAACCTCCGACCTTGTGGTTAACAGCCACACGCTCTAGCCAACTGAGCTATTCCAGCTTTGTTGATTAGTTGCCCTGGCAAACATTCTATACAACCCACGGGAAGCGGAAGGAAGTCGCTGGGTCGCGGCGAGAACCCCGTGCGGTTTGCTTCTCGTCTCGGCTTTCCTCCGTCCCGGCGTCAACCGAACGACCCCGTCCGCCCGCCCGCCGTAGATCACGAGCAGAAAGGGATCCGCTCCGCCGCCACCGACGCCGAGAGCCGATGAGCTACCAGCAGGTCCCTCCGCAGGAGGCCTACCCGCCGCCAGGCAAGTCCCCGCCCCCGCCCCCCGTTCATCTCCCCCCAAACCCTCCGTGCTTCCCCCCCAAATCGGCACCGACGCATCACTTCCCTCGATTGATTGGGGAGCGTGTGTTGTTGGGGCAGGGTCTGCCATGGTCTGATCTGTGTTTTTGTTCCGCGCTGGCCTGCAGGGTATTCGCCGGTGTACCCGCCGCCGGCGCCCGGCGGGCAGCAGGGCCCGTACTACCCGCCGCAGCAGCAGCAGCCGCCGCCGCCGCCGGGGTACCAGGGCTACTTCAGCCAGGGCCAGCCGCAGCAGCCGCCGCCCTACTACTACCCGCCGCCCCCGCCTCATGGTGGCCATCACCACCACGGCCACCACCACCATGACCACCACGCCGAGGACCACCACCACCACCATGGTCACCACCACCACCACCACCACAACGATGATGACTGCTGCCTTGGCTTCCTCAAAGGATGGTAATGTTAATTCAGGCCTTCTCTTGACATGTATTATGAGTTTTGGGTATGCGATTGGGATGTGTTGTTGGCTGTGGTGAAATTCTTGTTTAGAGCGCACCAATAATGTAGTTTTTCTTTATGGCGAACTTGCAGCTCATTGTTGAGATTTGAGAATTGAGATCATCAGGTTATGCTTAGTTGTTCTGGAGCTAGCTCTTTGGTCTCTTTGTGAGAGGGGCTTGGTTGGTTCCTTATGAAATCGTTTACATATTCAAGACTAAAGTATGTCTGAATCGTGAATACATCATCCAGAGATTAATTTTCCCGTGCTGGCTGAATTTGTGTAATAAATAAATAATTCATTACCTGTTGCCTAAACAAGAACTTCACAATGAAAAGTCTTGTATCTACTAGCACCTAATAAAACAAAGCATTGTGTAGAAGCGATATTATACAGAATCACAGATATATGCTGGTGTGCATTTGCCTCCATATTGAAACATCTAGTAATACACAACTTCGAGGTGATGCCACGCTGTAGCAGGAGCTCGTAAAGTTTTTTTTTTGTTGACATGTTGTTCGCACATCTTTGGAACACTGCATTTATGCACTCTAAATCGACATCTAAAAGAGAATGGAGGTAGGATACGTCTGCTAGACTAGTGCACACTGTTGCCTGATGCAGAGTTGCAGATAGTCATTGACCTTAGACAGCAGCTATCTGGAATAACCAATAGATGCTCATGTTCATCAATGCTTTTTGTCCACCCAAAATACATCCCTTGAGAAGTGCCTGTAATTAACTTGTTTGAATGTACTATCTGTTAGCTGAACCCAAAAGGAAAAAAAGAAACAGTCAGTGTGTTATGCAAGCACCTGTAGGATGACTGATAGCTGCGCACGTCATTTTGGGCACCAAGCTTGTACCTGTGGACTAGCGAAGAGTTTTCATTTCATACGAAATAATACTATACATTTAATCAGTCTTTAAATTATTAAGTAGATGTAACGTAATCACTGAGGGCAGGCTCTGCGCAGTGGTGAAGTCCTCCCCACTTGTGCCAAGAGGTCCTGGGTTCGAACCAGCCTCTCTGCATTGCACTTTGAAGGGGTAAGACTAGGTTCCTATAACCCCTCCCAGACCCCACCTTGTGTGGGAGCTTCTATGCACTGGGTCTGTCCTTTTCTATGTGAGGTAATCCCTAGCTAAGTCTAGATGCCTTAA
Source organism: Triticum monococcum (assembly GCA_034509565.1). Classification (NCBI taxonomy): domain Eukaryota; kingdom Viridiplantae; phylum Streptophyta; class Magnoliopsida; order Poales; family Poaceae; genus Triticum; species Triticum monococcum. Next base: position 524,667,481 of record CM067845.1, read on the forward strand.
TCAATGTATTTTTGGGGTTTTAGACTTACGCCATACCGGAGTGTCAATTCATACTAGTACACAGGATGATGTCTTGATACAGATTTTTTGTTCAACAAAGATGTGTATAGATACCGGAGTGTCAATGGATGAAGCATTTTATTGCACAAGACCCCTGGTATTTTCATTCTATTTTCCTGTTTTCATCGCATTAACCTTGTGTTTCCTTTTGCAGGTTGGCCGCTCTATGCTGCTGCTGCTGTCTGGAGGAGTGCTGCTGCTGTTTCTGGTGATGTGCGTGCTTGGAAGCGCCTCGTGTCTTGCATCTTCGACATTGGGCATGCCGCAGTATCTAGTGAATCTTCTGGCTTGTTATTATGTGTAGCTATATGAACGTATTCTGTTACCTGTGTCAAATAAACTGTGTTTACATTGTTTGCTGAACTGTTTGGGCCATGGATGGACGGTGTTGTGCAAAGTGTACATGATCCAGACTTGACTGTTTTTCATTCGTTGATTGTGGAAGCTTGGTGCTGAAATGCTCGTTGGAGATCTGAAGGCTCTTAAGTTTGTACTTTGGCACAGTAGCTGATAGGTCATGCTGTTAATCTATCGAAAAATATCAGTGTTCTAAATAACTGGTATAGAAAGATTGGCGAATTAGAACTCTCCCGTGACATATTCAAAAGTAGGGTTAGAACCCTACATATCAAGCAAGTGGCTGCTGTCACAACTGACTACTCTGTGCCAAGGCTCTAGTGTTTTCACCTGAAGACGATGGGTTCTTTTTTCTACCAACACAGACACTCCTATGACCTAGTGCATAGATTTCTTAGGAAAAATCCGTATGGGTTGTAATCCTAGAGGTTGAACTACCGGCTGCTGCCATGACTACTTGGTGCCAAGGCTCTAGGTTTTTTTACACAGCAGATAGATTATACACATAGTTTTTTGTTTACTTTACACACTAGTCAGGGCAGCATGTACGCTCTAGAGCATTCTACTAAGATAGTTAAGGATATATATACTAAAAAAAAATAGACGCTGATTCGCATAAATACATTACAGTACATATAAGTTCCACAAACTAGAAAGCAATTCAATGAATGTCTCAAACTGAATTGTAAAAAAAACATCTCTATGACAAAATCTCAATTTATCACAAACTAGAAAACAATTCAATGAATGCTCATATAGATGGAATTAAGGAGTTGACCCACTTTCTCCAATTTCATATAAAGGAGCTATAGCTCTTCACAAGGAGGTTGGCATCTCGAGAAAGCCAGATCATCTCAAATTTGCCATCAGATTGTAGTTAGCCCATGTATATTGGGATTAACAAGGCCCGGCATAATGATCAAGGCCACTTCTCCAGGTGTTCATCGTTTGTTCTTGCACTCTCCATTCTCCAAAGAGAAATCGATGGTTCCGATCAGGCGATCACGGAATCCGAAATTTACTGCGTGGTCGTGTTCACAAAGGCATATGCTCTTCATTCTTTCTGTGCATCCACAAAATGATTCTACTTGTGATGATTGATGTTTGATACTTTTGACAAATATTGTTTTATTGCTTCTAACAATCTGTACTTCTGCCACTGGATTAGATACATAAAATTTTCCAGACGTGATTGCTGTGGGAATAGTTGCTTTTATTTTTTTACTCCATGTTCATACTAATGCTTACTAGATTTAGACAATGTTATTCTTATGTTCGAGCTCTGCACGAGTAACTCGTTTGTCGTATGTTTCAAAGGTTGCCATAAATCGCGTGTCATCATACTGATTGGCGAAAAATTATATTTCAATAGGTCAAGCAAAAGTAATAACATTTTATTTAGCAAGGATATTTTGATGGTATTTTACAACTTTATACAATAAGCTGCAACAATAATAGATAAAAGTTATGTTTTGAAGAGCATGTCAAAAATCCAAATGACACATATAAAAACATAAAGAAAACCTAGCTGTGCAAATGTGAGGTCACCATTTCTAGTTGTCTATTAAACTGAGTGAAAGCTTTCTGTCTAAAATCCCAGAGAGTTCTCACAAAAGCTTCATTAACAAATGAGAGCCTGCTTAAAAGCTGAAAATTCACAAGAATCGCCTCATTTCTCAGCGTTAGAATTGTATGATGCATCTGAAAAGGGCGAAAAATCAGGCACCCACGGACGCCACATCTCCTCGTTGCTTCGACGGTGTAGGTTGGATGATAAGTTCATTCAAATGCTTGAAGTTGTGCTTGTCTCAATTGTTTATCAGAGCCTTCATAGTCGGCTCGTTTCTAGTCCGCGGGAGAAACAAGACGATGAAGAGCCAGAACAAGGTCCAGTATGTAACCTTCGGTCCTCTCCTTGTTGGCGTAGTAGAGCGTCTCTATCTTACTCACTTTGGCATCTGCATGGGCGAGCATGTAACTGACACTGATCCGACTTTCTTGTTCGAACCAGTTTGCTTCATCAACATCGATACCCTCAATCCTGACACAGTGAATTAAATCATGAGAGCCTGACAGGACATTGCAGTTTATATACATCTATTATGCGCTGCGTACCCTTTCATCTCCCATTCTCCAAATACTCCATTCACGTGGTACCGCCTGATATTCATCAAGAAGGCAACAAATTTAACCGGGAACGTACATCGTTAAGAACAAGATTCCAATGTCTAGTTATCTGTGCAGTACTATTAAAAGTAGTGCTGTTCTGTTAACTTGCATCAAGTACCTTGTGGATTCGGCAGCTGGCACAAGCCATCGCAGTACCCTGTTCATTTCAGCTCTCACCCCTGCTCGCGTCATGTTCTACAAGATGCAGAGGCAACCGAGATGACAAGGTATGGATTTGCTATTTTGTACACGTTATGTTTGCTAAAAAGGGTGTGCTACTTACCTGATCTCTGCCGGGACTACGCAGCTGGGTATGCAAAACTGGCTTAATCTGAGGAGGCAGTGCTTGGTATAATGCCTCCCGGTCATTTTGAGGAACCGCCGGTGATACCAATGCCTGACAGTGGGATATGCAGTCATTAAAGCATAACAAGAGTCTATGATTGGCTGGGGAGAGGGTTACATCACATCCTGATTTGGAATGCTAAGCTCTTCATGTGGAAGCTTTTCCAGGATGCAATTTGTGTGTGTGTGTGTGTGTGTTCTCTTTAAATTAAAAACAGTGGCAAAAGCTTTGCCAAATTTCAGTGAATGAAAAGTTTATGCATAGTGTGGAATCAGTTCATCACATGTTCTTTGGCTGTGGGGCGGCGAAAGTGGTTTGGGAAGTTGTTGATCTCCCCCGGGAACTTCATGTACCCTAATCATTTGTGGCAACAATTTGCTTGGATGCATGCTTATCTCCCTTTTAGGGACAGATTTTGTACAGCTGCTTTGGAAAAGGAGCAGAGTCTGTTCTGATCATAAAGTGATCCGGTCCCCTTATGACATTTGTTTTCCATATTTGTTCTTTGTCGCTGTGTTAGGCATTTGGGCAGGGATACAGATGAAGATAAGGCATTGAGAAGATATTGCGGCTGTATTGCTTCGCTATAGTAGTTTTTTGGCCTTGGCTTTACTCCTGTCTGAAACTTCTGTTGTAAGGATCCTTAATTTCGGTGTTCAAGTTGGTGTCACAATTACTGTTATATAAACTTCTTTTGTACTCCCTCCATTCCTAAATATAAGGCTTTTTAGAGATTCCAATACAGATTACATATGGAGCAAAATGAGTGAATCTACACTCTAAAATGTGTCTATATACATCCATATGTAGTCCGTATTGAAATCTCTAAAAGGTCTTATATTTAGAAACGGAGGGAGTAATTTCCAACTTTACATAATAAACATGTGGTTTCTTTCAAAAAATATTTACTGATATATAACTTGATGTCAGGGGAGGCATACCAAAGCTTTTAGCTGCAAAATGACATTAGCATAATGCAACGCAAGTCCAGTAGCTCCTAACGTTTTCGTGAGGTTGATAGCTATGTGAAGTTCTCCAGTTGATTGCTCTGCATTTGCATGACTCTTCGAGAAAGCTTCGTTGATTTGAAGATGCATGAATTCTACGATCTCCACAAGTTTCTCCACAATCTGCAACAAGACAACATGGATAATTGGTAATTCCATGACTAGACTTAGAATGAAGAAACACTAATAGCAAATCATCGTCATCGGGGGTTATTACATCGTCCATACTCTTTGACCAAAATGATTTGCTTTTCAAGACCTTCACCGCACCCCTTTGGTTCTTGATAGCATCAATTTGTTTCCTAACAGGAATAGCCGCTACATCTGCATATAGTTGTTGTATAATTAGAAAGGAGAAGAGACTCATTGAATGCAAGTGACGACTTAGCTAGTTTGTAGTACAATAAGCGTGCTCAAGTCTGTCCAGTGCTAGCATTTCTTCATGTAGAACCTGAACAGATGGAAAGTGGAATCTCAGGGTTTTGTCAGATGAAAACATCTCTCCACAAGGATGTAACGACTGTGCAAAAAAAAAAGAGTATATACTAACCCGGGTGTGTTGTGCCAATCTTATTAGATACTTCATACTGGGAGGTACCTCTTCACTGAAGTTCTTAGATGGCAGTGGAGAATCACCTCTGTTCATTGGCAAGAGCAATGTATGTAGAAACAACACATAAAGATGAGGCATGGTGAAGAGATGGACTCCACAGTGAATTAACTGGCAACCACGATAAGTTTTACCTGCAGAAATATCTACTGAGATTGTGCCATTGACAATCTTCACACAGATCTCCAAACCTGGCAACCTCTATCGAAAATCGTCTCAAGTCCTCTCTGCATAATTCCAACCAAATGCATGTAAGGTTTTTCAACAAATATAAACTGCTAAACAACCAGGTCCAGCAAATCATGTTACCGTATGTCGTCTTCAATGACAATGGACAGCTGACTGTAATCTTCCGAAATAAGACGGCGGACACCTTCAGACCTCAGCATGCCCTCTTTCAGGTGTCTTATTCTTTCTTTAGAGAAGGATTTTATCAGATTGGAGGCCTTGACAATTGTGTTGGCGATCTCGAAAGCATGGATCGATATCTTTCTTCCTTTGGGAGCAGAGCGGAAAACGGCGCTCATATTTGTAGAACTTGGGGAGGATGATCTACTTATCATTCTGTTCAATTTTGCTGTTAAATTGTTGGAATTCACATCACCACACCCTGCAAATGCGTCTATTTCTGATTCCTGTAAGATTAGAGGAGGCCATGAACTTACTATATCGAGCACTTTTGTTTTAGGCTAGTAAATTAACATGCAATGCTCTTCCCTGCAAAAAGAATTAAAAAATGCAATGCTCGACTACTGAATTAAGATAAGCTCAGCAAAGTTTACCCGTATGTGCTGTTCTGATTTGTGTGCTTTGCACCTCTGTAATCTAAAACTATTTTCTTCCTTGACTAAATACATGAAGCAGTGCTACTGTAAATTCTTTCGAGTGAGATTTTTTTTGACAGAGGAGCTCTTTTAAGTGACCCGTATGGGCTGTTCATGGGCCATATGAGGTTTTCTACCAGGAATAAAATAAGTAATTCAAAAGGAACCCTCAAAAAAAGGAGGAAAGATAGCATGTACACATAACAAATTAGAAATTCCCTCAAAAATAAATACACCTAGCATTAAGAAAATGAGAGATTAAATTGACCATACTGGCCTTTGGATAGTACTTGATGACCTATTACTCATCTGAGGTAATATGTGTATCAAATGTTGGATAAAAAAACGGACGGTCCACAACAATTTGGGAGCAGCTTAGATCCTTAGAAAAATAATTTCAACAGATATCCAGTTGACCATTCTTGTAAAACAACGCATAAATTTTATTTAAAAAGCTCCATGAATGGAAAAGTTAGATAAATTTCAGTTGGCAAATTCTTACGAGTTCAATTTCCCTTTCCTGTAGTACAATGAAGATGTTTTCTAAAGAACTTACCATAAGAAAGGATGGTATATCAGCTTTTTATTGAAGCAATAAAATTAGTTTTTTTATATTGATGTATGTAAAACTCTATGGTACAACTGTCAATGGAGTGCTAGCTTGAGAATGTGTTTACTCCATATGGATGGCGTTTTAGTCTTGATTGGTCCTCCAGCAACCTTAGGATGTTTATTCCTTTTGTAATGCTATATGTCAGTCAATTTTTTTCCTAGTTTGGACGCTTGTTTGCTTGAGCTATCCCTCTTTATTCTAAAAAAACTGACTCCTAATGCAACATCCGCTTTAGGTCACATCACTCTAAAAATATTCCAGTTTAAAAACTGACTCCTAATGCACCTTGAAATTGCCTTAATTGTGTCAAAATTAATGTATGAAAATTTAATATTTCAATTTATTTTTTGCACTTCAACAACATTTGATCTTCACAACTTTATGCGTAAAAATACAAATTTTATGTAAAAATATTTCAGAATAAAATGCAGCAAAGCGCAGGGATTTACACTTAGTTTGTATCAATTTAACTCTATGATGCTGTGCCGTCGCAATGCGATGTTTGGAGTTAATAAAATGCCCTTTATTGAAAATAAAAACTACTCCCTCCGATCTAAATTAAGTCGCAGTTTTGAAGTAAGGTTAGTTTAACCTTAGTTCAGGGTTCAGGGTTTAGTTTAACCTTAGTTCAAAACCGCGACATTTATTTTGGATAGGAAGGAGTAGCATAACATGTACCAATGCACGCCATTACTTATCATACCTGGCCCACTGCTGGCACATCATTCATGTCAAAACAATATTTTGTGCTTTCCAATTCATTCAGCGTTTGTAATATATCCCATGCAGAGGGCCTTTTACTGGGATCGGGATTAAGACAATTTAGTCCTAATACGATGCATCTATTTACTTGCTCGGAACATGTTTCCAACGCTCTATAACTTAGTGTTTTTTCCAATCTGTGCCTCCAATTTGCAATCACCTACAAACTTGCCACAATAATTTAGCATATCATGAAAATGAAAATGTTGGATTTATTCATCTTACTTTTTTTGTGGGATGGATTTATTCATCTTACATTCTCGATGAAGTCCTCAAACGGTGTTTCACTACTCTCGGGATATTTCCTGTGTCCCGTCATTAACTCTATGATTATAATGCCTAAACTGAATATATCTGACTTTGTTGTGATCAATCCATTTGTTATGTACTCGGGAGCCATGTATCCACTGCAGGAAAAAAATGATACATTTTTATATACTAGATCAATCGGAAAACAATGAATTTCTGAGGAGGAATAGCTTACAATGTACCCCCACGACTTCTGGTGATAATTCGAGACTGTTGTCTGCCAAAGAGCCTAGACATACCAAAATCTGCAAGCTTGGGCATCATATGATCATCCAACAATATATTTTGGGGTTTAAGGTCCAAATGAATAATGCGGCACTCATCATGAAGGTAATGCAAACCGCTGCAAACTCGCCTAATTATATCATATCTTATGTGCCACTCAAGTCCACAAGATTCAGCTGTAGAAATAGAACAGAAGAACCACTGTATGCATAAAGAACCAATATATGTATATTGTATCATCCAACTTAATTTATGCCAAAATAATGAAGTATAAAGGAAAACAAGATCTGGCTACAGCACAACATACCAGAAAGATGCTTATCAAGGCTGTTATTTTCTAGATACTCGAAGCAGAGTAGTCTTGTCCGCGTTTCAGCCATGACATATTTCTCTCCTACTTGCGTCGCTTCCCACCGTGATTCAGCGCAGTAGCCTACAAGTTGTACTATATTTTGGTGCTTAACCCCGATAAGATAGGTGATCTCATTCTGGAATTGATCATCTTCTAGTTGCATTTCAAAAAGTTTCTTCACAGCAATCATTTTCCCATTTTGAAGCATCCCCTGTCCAACCTCCTTTTCTCAGTATAGACATTTTCTTTGATGATATTCTCAAGTGGATAGTGAAGAAGAAGAAGAAAAAGAATCCACCATACCTTGTAAACCACTCCATACCCACCTTTTCCGAGCTCTCGCTCCTTGGAAAAATTGTGTGTGATGGCTTTAAGAAATTCTACTGGCAGGAAAATTGGAGTGACACTTGGCTCTTGTAGCATGTTCTCAAATATACCAAAATCCATAGTGTTTGGCAGGAAAGTATTGACATGCGTACTAGCTTCATTGCCCATTTTCTTATACTCTTGTAAAGACAGCAATCGGTTATGACGGTCCGTTTACCTCCGTATCCCCTTCTTATGTGAGCCAGTCCTGCAAACAGCTGAGATGTGACCCTCTCTGCTCCAAATTTGGGATAAAAGTTGTCAGTAGGTATCAATAATATATAATGACGACTGATTAGTGTGTAACATAGGTTAAGTTTGCATCACGAGTGGTTATGGCTCGCCTTATAACATAGTCTAATTTCCATTATCTGTAACAACGCGTGGGCGATACAATTTAATTTTTACTGTATTTGGCTAGTATGTTGAAGGAAATTTGCAGGTGCACCTCAAAATTGGGAGCATCTGTTCAACAATCAAAATGAAGGTGCCACCCTTGCGACTAAAAAGGGGTGAGGAATAAGTAGTACCCTTCTCTGATCTCCAACAAAATCTGCATCCATCTTGGGATTAAATTACACACAAGCACAACCAATAATAATAAGATGAGATTACATGTGTGAAGAAAGGTTCTTTCCAGTATACTAGTGCAGTAAGTAGTGAACAAAACCTTGATTGCCATTTATTACCTCGATCCCAAATTACTTGTTTTGGATTTACATCCGTATCTAGACAAATTTAAGACAAGTAATTCAGGGCGGAGGGGGTAATTGCCAACACAAGATACCTGGACGTGGACATATATAAAGAAGAGAAGCTAAAGTGCAGAAATAGGATAAATTGGGATTGTTGTGGAATTAAAACAGATGACTAAAAACAAATTGCATTTTTCTTCTTCAGACAGTAGGCTTTTCACTTCGGGCTATAGTTGAGGTACCTATCCCAAATTCCAAACGCCTCCCATTAAAATTCTGCTGCAACACAAGGACGTTCTGGCGATCGGCGATCGAATCTGAACTATTCTTTCTTTTTTCAAATTTGAATCTGAACTATTCTGCTACGCAAGAGCAGGGGGAAATGAGGCGCGCGCCAAGGGAAATCGATCCCGTGAAAATCCGTGATAATTGACGCATAAAACAGTAGAGGTCGATCCCTTACCTGGACAAGAAAGATCAAAGGCCTGCTTCGATCTGCAGCGCGGTGCAGAGCCTGAATCGAAGATGTCGGGATAGCTTGACCTTGACTCCGCCAAAGGGCTCACCGGCTCCGGAGATGAAGAATTGTTGGCTTGACCTGGGCTGTGCAGACAGCAGTCTTCAACTCACAAGTCACAATGATGGTGTGCCACGGTCTCTCTCTCTCTCTCTCTCTCTCTCTCTCTCTCTCTCTGGTTCTGGTTCGCAAGGTTTAAGAAAGCGCAGAAGTAGACCATCTTTTTTTAAATCCTTCTTGTATATACTAATCAAAATCAATATTCTTTATGCCATTATAAAAATCACCACTTGGATAGTACGGAGCCGACCAAAATAAATAAGCTGTTCTTCAAGTTCTTGATTGATCGGACGGTAGAGTGTACAAAGACCGAATCCCACTTCAATCACTCCCGTGTTAGTCATCTTCCCATCACCTTCCAAATTAAATATAGTTACAAGCGTTTCAGCTCATATCCTATCCCCACACGCGACACAACATAGCGACACTGCAACGCTCGGCTGATTGACGCATACTGCAATGCTCATGATTCTCGATTGTCTGGTTTCAGTTTGTTCAGCAGCCGGCGCCCCTTCCCGACGTCCACGCGGCCGATTCGCCACGGCACGGCGCCCACACAAAGCCTCTGGTGCGCTGCCGGCCGGTTTCCTCCTCGCACTCTAGATGTTTTTTTTTTGTTTTGCTTTCTTTCTTTTTAGTTGTGGACAAATGAGTAGGTGGTAATCAAAACTATTGCATCGTAGATGAGTTGTTCTCCGCGTGATGATTCCTCGCCGTAAGAGGAATATGACATGCATGACCGACGAGGAGGACATTACTTTGATCTTGATGATGCACAAGAACAAGAAGCCCAACAAGCATGGTGGTTCCGTTTACGAGCGAGAGGTGATTCAGAGGGATAGGCAAGAGGCGCACGCTAGATTTTTTTTTGAAAACCACCTCATATATTAATTAACCAACAGAGTTATTACAATCACTCATTACAAAATTCATCACACAGGCCGGAACATCATTAACAAGAATACCGTCTGACCTATTATCAAAACTATACTTAGCAATAAGATGAGCCACCACATTGGCTGACCGGTTAATCTTTGAAATTTTGACTATAGGTAGCATCTTGGAGATACTCATTGCTTCCTTCTTCAAATCAAATAGCGCTGACCTGTCAAAACTTTCCTTTGCAAGAGACGCAGCAACAAGCACACAGTCAGTCTCTAAAATTATAGGATTGTAGAGCGTAATACCTATATAGAGACCAGCAATGCAGGCCCGAAGTTCCGCTTCCTCCGCGCTTTTACAACATCCAATGAAATCCCAAGAAGAGACAATGACATTTCCAGAGGAGTCCCTAGCCACCACACCCACACTTGCAGCGCTAATGCTCTCCACAAAGCTTGCGTCGACATTTATCTTGATATAATCCGAAGGAGGGGGTTGCCAAGCCACCTGAGTTCCCAAGGTATTAGGAACAGATTTTAGACCAGGAGCGGTACCTTTTCCTTTATTCTTCGAGTCCACCAATAGATAGGAATGGCAAGCAACAAACGACGACCAGTAATTATCCACAAAACTAGCAGAGCCTGTGACAGATTCCTTCCCCTTACCAAAAATCAAATCATTTCTCAAATGCCAGGCTCTCCAAAAGATGAAGATAATTCTGTCACGCATCAGAGGACTCAATTGATCCAGAAGGATAAGAAACCAATCACACCCAGTATACCTGAACACCTCCTCCGCAGGTAATTCCCAAGTGTCCCTCATGGCCATACGCAAAGCATAAGCCTTTGGACAGTGGACAAGCGCATGAAACGTACTTTCATCTTCCACTCCACAAATTGAGCAAGTACTAACCGTAGCTTGGTGATGCACCACTCTGTTAACCTGGACAGCCAAGCTATTGGTAGCTACCCGCCACGCAAAAATACGAATTTTCTGAGGAACATTGGCTTTCCAGATCAAATCCCAAATTTTTCTCTCCCCCCTCATAGCCCTACTATGTTGCCCCTCATCTTCTTCTTTTTCTTTAAGATTGAGCGCACGCTAGATTGATGCGCCTCTACTTTGGTCCATCTCCAACAAATCAAGAGCGAAACTTTCACCGCCGGTTTAGGATGTATTAGATTTTGTTCCTTCACATTGCCAACTGTACGAAGCAACATGCTCGGACCTTTGAACGGAGGAGGAATTGCACCGGCAATCTTGGACACTGGCAATCTTGGTAATGAACAATTTGTGTGATGTGCGAATGAGTGATGAACAATTTGTATAATAATACGATGTTCTGGATTGATGAGCAATTTGTGTGATGTGTGATGAACAATTTACGTTTGTAGTGAAATTTATTTGTTTTGTAATCACTTGAGATGAGTTTGATATGAATATGTTTAATATGTATGCAATTGTCATGCCCAATATAGGGCAACTGTTGGAGCAAACCATCTTCAGGTGATGCAAAATACATTTTTTGGTGATGCAAAACTACTTTTGGCGTACAGTGTATCGGGTTGTTGTTGGAGATGCCTGTAGTACCCCCTCCTTTTCCCGTCCGGCAGCCTCGTCAGGGGCAAAGAGAAGAGGACAGGGGACCCGCCCCATTTGTTCCAATTTTATTTTTCTTAGCTTTTGTTTCTCTAGCGACATCAAAATGGTGGTGGGATGTTTCGAGCAAATAAGTGTCTAAAATGAACTTACTAACATCAAGTAATAGTACCATATGGAATGTTTCCAGCAAATACTAGTTCAAGACATATATCAACCCAATTTCAAGTGATAGATTCATCATGTGTTGTGCGATGCGGAAACGTCTTACCCTTCGAGGGGGATGTGGTACGTGTTATATAGGGGATTGCGAGTCCTTGATACGCGTACAATTCTGTTGGAGATACATGACTTGAGGGAGAAGCAATACAGGAGATAAGAAGTATAGTTACAACCGAATACAGAATTTAAACTACCCATGCGGCTATCTATCTTATCTATCTCCTCATACATATCTCGTTTGACACCCTTCCTTAATCACAACTTCATCAAGTTGAGATTATGCTTGAAATCTTCAAAACTCCTTGTGGGCAAAGCTTTTGTAAACCCATCTGCCACTTGATCCCTTGAATGAATAAAGCGAATGTCCAAGAGTTTATTAGCAACTCTTTCTCTGACAAAATGGAAATCTATTTCAATGTGCTTTGTTCTAGCATGAAAGACTGGGTTTGCAGACAAATAGGTGGCACCAAGATTATCACACCATAAGCATGGAGCTTGAGAGCTTTTCACACCTAGCTCCTTCAAGATTGACTGTACCCAGATAATTTCTGCTGTTGCATTGGCCAAGGCCTTGTATTCTGCTTCAGTGCTCGACCTGGACACTGTGGCTTGTTTTCTGGCACACCATGATATAAGGTTAGGTCCAAAAAATACTGCAAAGCCACCAGTGGAGCGTCTGTCATCCAAGCATCCTGCCCAATCTGAATCAGAAAAGGCACTGACAAGAGTAGAGGGTGACTTGCTGAAGTTTAGACCAACATTCAAAGTATACTTGACATATCTGACAATGCGCTTAGCTGCAGTCAAGTGAACTGTGATGGGTGCATGTAGGAACTTGTTGGGGAACGTAGTAATTTCAAAAAAATTCCTACGCACACGCAAGATCATGGTGATGCATAGCAACGAGGGGGAGAGTCTGATCTACGTACCCTTGTAGATCGTGTTGGAAATATGCCCTAGAGGCAATAATAAAAGCATTATTATTATATTTCCTTGTTCATGGTAATTGTCTTTATTCATGCTATAATTGTGTTATCCGGAAATCGTAATACATGTGTGAATAACAGACACCAACATGTCCCTAGTAAGCCTCTAGTTGACTAGCTCGTTGATCAACAGATAGTCATGGTTTCCTGGCTATGGACATTGAATGTCATTGATAACGAGATCACATCATTAAGAGAATGATGTGATGGACAAGACCCAATCATAAACATAGCATAAAGATCGTATAGTTCGTCTGCTAGAGTTTTGCAATGTCAAGTATCTTTTCCTTAGACCATGAGACCGTGTAACTCCCGGATACCGTAGGAGTACTTTGGGTGTGCCAAACGTCACAACGTAACTGGGTGACTATAAAGGTAGACTACGGGTATCTCCGAAAGTATCTGTTGGGTTGACACGGATCAAGACTGGGATTTGTCACTCCGTATGACGGAGAGGTATCACTGGGCCCACTCAGTAATGCATCATCATAATGAGCTCAAAGTGACCAAGTGTCTGGTCATGGGATCATGCATTACAGTACGAGTAAAGTGACTTGCCGGTAACGAGATTGAACGAGGTATTGGGATACCGACGATCGAATCTCGGGCAAGTAATATATCGATTGACAAAGGGAATTGCATACGGGGTTGATTGAATCCTCGACATCGTGGTTCATCCGATGAGATCATCGTGGAGAATGTGGGAGCCAACATGGGTATCCAGATCCCGCTGTTGGTTATTGACCGGAGAGTCGTCTCGGTCATGTCTACATGTCTCCCGAACCCGTAGGGTCTACACACTTAAGGTTCGGTGACGCTAGGGTTGTGAAGATATGTATATGCAGTAACCCAAATGTTGTTCGGGGTCCCGGATGAGATCCCGGACGTCACGAGGAGTTCCGGAATGGTCCGGAGGTAAAGAATTATATATAGGAAGTGCTGTTTCGGCCATCGGGACAAGTTTCGGGGTTACCGGTATTGTACCGGGACCACCGAAGGGGTCCCGGGGGTCCACCGGGTGGGGCCACCTATCCCGGAGGGCCCCATGGGCTGAAGTGGGAAGGAACCCAGCCCTTAGTGGGCTGGGGCGCCACCCCCTAAGGGGCCCATGCGCCTAGGGTTAAGGGAAACCCTAAAGGGGGGGGCGCCCCCTTGCCTTGGGGGGCAAGCCCCCCACCCTTGGCCGCCGCCCCCCCTAGGAGATCCATCTCCTAGGGCCGGCGCCCCCCTTGGCACCCCTATATATAGTGGGGGAGAGGAGGGACTTTGGTCTACGGCTTTTGGTGCTTCCCTCTCTCCCTGTTACATCTCCCTCTTGCGTAGTATAGGCGAAGCCCTGCTACTGTGACGCCCTGCATCCACCACCACGCTGTCGTGCTGCTGGATCATCACCAACCTCTCCTTCCCCCTTGCTGGATCAAGAAGGAGGAGACGTCTCCCGTCCCGTACGTGTGTTGAACGCGGAGGTGCCGTCCGTTCGGCACTCGGTCTTCGGTGATTTGGATCACGTCGTGTTCGACTACATCACCCCCGTTCGTTGAACGCTTCCGCACGCGATCTACAAAGGTATGTAGATGCATCTCATGACTCGTTGCTAGATGAACTCCTAGATGGATCTTGGTGAAACGAGTAGGAAAATTTTTGTTTTCTGCAACGTTACCCAACAGTGGCATCATGAGCTAGGTCTATGCGTAGTTCTTCTTGCGCGAGTAGAACACAATTTGTTGTGGGCGTGGATTTGTCAACTTTCTTGCCGCTACTAGTCTTTTCTTGCTTCAGCGGTATTGTGGGATGAAGCGGCCCGGGCCAACCTTACACGTACGCTTACGTGAGACCGGTTCCACCGACTAACATGCACTAGTTGCATAAGGTGGCTGGCGGGTGTCTGTCTCTCCTACTTTAGTTGGAGCGGATTCGATGAACAGGGTCCTTATGAAGGGTAAATAGAAGTTGACAAATCACGTTGTGGCTTTCACGTAGGTAAGAAAACGTTCTTGCTAGAACCCTAATTCAGCCACGTAAAACTTGCAACAACAATTAGAGGACGTCTAACTTGTTTTTGCAACAAGTGATTGTGATATGATATGGCCAAAGTTGTGATGAATGATGAATGATCTATATGTGATGTATGAGATGTTCATGCTATTGTAATAGGAATCACGACTTGCATGTCGATGAGTATGACAACCGGCAGGGGCCATAGGAGTTGTCTTTATTCTTTTATATGACCTGCGTGTCATTGAGAAACGCCATGTAAATTACTTTACTTTATTGCTAAACGCATTAGCCATAGTAGTAGAAGTAATAGTTGGCGAGCAACTTCATGGAGACACGATGATGGAGATCATGATGATGGAGATCATGGTGTCAAGCCGGTGACAAGATGATCATGGAGCCCCAAGATGGAGATCAAAGGAGCTATGTGATATTGGCCATATCATGTCACGTTTATTATTTGATTGCATGTGATGTTTATCATGTTTTTGCATCTTGTTTACTTAGAACGACGGTAGTAAATAAGATGATCCCTCATAATAATTTCAAGAAGTGTTCCCCCTAACTGTGCACCATTGCGACAGTTCGTTGTTTCGAAGCACCACGTGATGATCGGGTGTGATAGATTCTAACGTTCACATACAACGGGTGTAAGACAGATTTACACATGCAAACACTTAGGTTGACTTGACGAGCCTAGCATGTACAGACATGGCCTCGGAACACAGAAGATCGAAAGGTCGAGCATAAGTCGTATAGAAGATACGATCAACATGAAGATGTTCACCGATGTTGACTAGTCCGTCTCACGTGATGATCGGACACGGCCTAGTTAACTCGGATCATGTTATACTTAGATGACTAGAAGAGGGATGTCTATCTAAGTGGGAGTTCATAAATAATTTGATTTGATGAACTTAATTATCATGAACTTAGTCTAAAATATTTACAATATGTCTTGTAGATCAAATGGCCAACGTAGTCCTCAACTTCAACGCGTTCCTAGAGAAAACCAAGCTGAAAGACGATGGCAGCAACTACACGGACTGGGTCCGGAACCTGAGAATCATCCTCATAGCTGCCAAGAAAGATTATGTCCTACAAGCACCGCTGGGTGACGCACCTGTCCTCCCTGCTGAACAAGACGTTATGAACGCTTGGCAGGCACGTACCGATGACTACTCCCTCGTTCAATGCGGCATGCTTTACAGCTTAGAGCCGGGGCTCCAAAAACGTTTTGAGAGACACGGAGCATATGAGATGTTCGAAGAGCTGAAAATGGTTTTTCAAGCTCATGCCCGGGTCGAGAGATATCAAGTCTCCGACAAATTCTTCAGCTGTAAGATGGAGGAAAATAGTTCTGTCAGTGAGCACATACTCACTATGTCTGGGTTGCATAACCGCTTGACTCAGCTAGGAGTTAATCTCCCGGATGATGCGGTCATTGACAGAATCCTCCAGTCGCTTCCACCGAGCTACAAGAGCTTTGTGATGAACTTCAATATGCAGGGGATGGAAAAGACCATTCCTGAAGTATTTGCTATGCTGAAATCAGCAGAGGTAGAAGTCAAGAAGGAACATCAAGTGTTGATGGTGAATAAAACCACTAAGTTCAAGAAGGGTAAGGGTAAAAAGAACTTCAAGAAGGACGGCAAGGAAGTTGCCGCGCCCGGCAAGCAAGCTGTCGGGAAGAAGCCAAAGAACGGACCCAAGCCCGAGACTGAGTATTTTTATTGCAAGGGAAGTGGTCACTGGAAGCGGAATTGCCCCAAATACTTAGCGGACAAGAAGGCCGGCAAAACAAAAGGTATATGTGATATACATGTAATTGATGTGTACCTAACCAGTACTCATAGTAGCTCTTGGGTATTTGATACCGGTGCAGTTGCTCACATTTGTAACTCAAAGCAGGAGCTGCGGAATAAACGGAGACTGGCGAAGGACGAGGTGACGATGCGCGTCGGGAATGGTTCCAAGGTCGATGTGATCGCCGTCGGCACGCTGCCTCTTCATTTACCTACGGGATTAGTTTTAAACCTCAATAATTGTTATTTAGTGCCAGCTTTGAGCATGAACATTGTATCGGGATCTCGTTTAATTCGAGATGGCTACTCATTTAAATCCGAGAATAATGGTTGTTCCATTTATATGAGAGATATGTTTTATGGTCATGCTCCTATGGTGAATGGTTTATTCTTAATGAATCTCGAGCGTAATGCTACACATGTTCATAGTGTGAATACCAAAAGATGTAAGGTTGATAATGATAGTCCCACATACTTGTGGCACTGCCGCCTTGGTCACATAGGTGTCAAACGCATGAAGAAGCTCCATGCAGATGAACTTTTAGAGTCTCTTGATTATGAATCATTTGACACGTGCGAACCATGCCTCATGGGTAAAATGACCAAGACTCCGTTCTCAGGAACAATGGAGCGAGCAACCAACTTATTGGAAATCATACATACTGATGTGTGCGGTCCAATGAGTGTTGAGGCTCGCGGTGGCTATCGTTATGTTCTTACTCTCACTGATGACTTGAGTAGATATGGGTATGTCTACTTAATGAAACACAAGTCTGAAACCTTTGAAAAGTTTAAGGAATTTCAGAGTGAGGTTGAGAATCAACGTGACAGGAAAATCAAGTTTCTACGATCAGATCGTGGAGGAGAATACTTGAGTCACGAATTTGGCACACACTTAAGAAAATGTGGAATAGTTTCACAACTAACACCGCCTGGAACACCTCAGCGTAACGGTGTGTCCGAACGTCGTAATCGCACTCTATTAGATATGGTGCGGTCTATGATGTCTCTTACCGATTTACCGCTATCTTTTTGGGGCTATGCTTTAGAGACTGCCGCATTCACTTTTAATAGGGCTCCGTCGAAATCCGTTGAGACGACACCGTATGAATTATGGTTTGGGAAGAAACCTAAGCTGTCGTTTCTAAAAGTTTGGGGATGCGATGCTTATGTCAAGAAACTTCAACCTGAAAAGCTTGAACCCAAGTCGGAAAAATGCGTCTTCATAGGATACCCTAAAGAAACTATTGGGTATACCTTCTACCTCAGATCCGAAGGCAAGGTCTTTGTTGCCAAGAATGGATCCTTTCTAAAGAAGGAGTTTCTCTCGAAAGAAGTAAGTGGGAGGAAAGTAGAACTAGATGAAGTATTGCCTCTTGAACCGGAAAATGGCGCAACTCAAGAAAATGTTCCTGAGGTGCCAGCACCGACTAGAGAGGAAGTTAATGATAATGATCAAGATACTTCTGATCTAGCTCCTACTGAAATTCGAAGGTCCACAAGGACACGTTCCGCACCAGAGTGGTACGGCAACCCTGTCTTGGAAATCATGTTGTTAGACAACGGTGAACCTTCGAACTATGAAGAAGCGATGGCGGGCCCGGATTCCGACAAATGGCTAGAAGCCATGAAATCCGAGATAGGATCCATGTATGAAAACGAAGTGTGGACTTTGACTGACTTGCCCGTTGAACGGCGAGCCATAGAAAATAAATGGATCTTTAAGAAGAAGACAGACGCGGATGGTAATGTGACCATCTATAAGGCTCGGCTTGTCGCTAAGGGTTACCGACAAGTTCAAGGGGTTGACTACGATGAGACTTTCTCACCGGTAGCGAAGCTGAAGTCCGTCCGAATCATGTTAGCAATTGCCGCATTTTACGATTATGAAATATGGCAAATGGACGTCAAAACGGCATTCCTTAATGGTTTCCTTAAGGAAGAATTGTATATGATGCAGCCGGAAGGTTTTGTCGATCCTAAGAATGCTGACAAGGTATGCAAGCTCCAACGCTCGATTTATGGGCTGGTGCAAGCATCTCGGAGTTGGAACATTCGCTTTGATAAGATGATCAAAGCGTTTGGGTTTACGCAGACTTATGGAGAAGCCTGTGTTTACAAGAAAGTGAGTGGGAGCTCTGTAGCATTTCTCATATTATATGTAGATGACATACTTTTGATGGGAAATGATATAGAACTCTTGGACAGCATCAAGGCCTACTTGAATAAGAGTTTTTCAATGAAGGACCTTGGAGAAGCTGCTTATATATTAGGCATCAAGATCTATAGAGATAGATCAAGACGCCTCATAGGTCTTTCACAAAGCACATACCTTGATAAGATATTGAAGAAGTTCAATATGGATCAGTCTAAGAAGGGGTTCTTGCCTGTACTGCAAGGTATGAAATTGAGCTCGGCTCAAAGTCCGACCACGGCAGAAGAAATAGAAGAGATGAGTGTCATCCCCTATGCCTCAGCCATAGGTTCTATTATGTATGCCATGCTGTGTACCAGACCTGATGTAAACCTTGCCGTAAGTTTGGTAGGAAGGTACCAAAGTAATCCCGGCAAGGAACACTGGACAGCGGTCAAGAATATCCTGAAGTACCTAAAAAGGACTAAGGAGATGTTTCTCGTTTATGGAGGTGACGAAGAGCTCGTCGTAAAGGGTTACGTCGATGCTAGCTTCGACACAGATCTGGATGACTCAAAGTCACAAACCGGATACGTGTACATTTTGAATGGTGGGGCAGTAAGCTGGTGCAGTTGCAAGCAGAGCGTCGTGGCGGGATCTACATGTGAAGCGGAGTACATGGCAGCCTCGGAGGCAACACATGAAGCAATTTGGGTGAAGGAGTTCATCACCGACCTCGGAGTCATACCCAATGCGTCGGGGCCGATCAAGCTCTTCTGGGACAACACTGGAGCTATTGCACTTGCCAAGGAGCCTAGGTTTCACAAGAAGACAAGGCACATCAAGCGTCGCTTCAACTCCATTCGTGAAAATGTTCAAGATGGAGACATAGAAATTTGTAAAGTACATACGGACCTGAATGTAGCAGATCCGTTGACTAAACCTCTCCCTAGGGCAAAACATGATCAACACCAGAATTCCATGGGTGTTCGATTCATCACAATGTAACTAGATTATTGACTCTAGTGCAAGTGGGAGACTGTTGGAAATATGCCCTAGAGGCAATAATAAAAGCATTATTATTATATTTCCTTGTTCATGGTAATTGTCTTTATTCATGCTATAATTGTGTTATCCGGAAATCGTAATACATGTGTGAATAACAGACACCAACATGTCCCTAGTAAGCCTCTAGTTGACTAGCTCGTTGATCAACAGATAGTCATGGTTTCCTGGCTATGGACATTGAATGTCATTGATAACGAGATCACATCATTAAGAGAATGATGTGATGGACAAGACCCAATCATAAACATAGCATAAAGATCGTATAGTTCATCTGCTAGAGTTTTGCAATGTCAAGTATCTTTTCCTTAGACCATGAGACCGTGTAACTCCCGGATACCGTAGGAGTACTTTGGGTGTGCCAAACGTCACAACGTAACTGGGTGACTATAAAGGTAGACTGCGGGTATCTCCGAAAGTATCTGTTGGGTTGACACGGATCAAGACTGGGATTTGTCACTCCGTATGACGGAGAGGTATCACTGGGCCCACTCAGTAATGCATCATCATAATGAGCTCAAAGTGACCAAGTGTCTGGTCACGGGATCATGCATTACAGTACGAGTAAAGTGACTTGCCGGTAACGAGATTGAACGAGGTATTGGGATACCGACGATCGAATCTCGGGCAAGTAATATATCGATTGACAAAGGGAATTGCATACGGGGTTGATTGAATCCTCGACATCGTGGTTCATCCGATGAGATCATCATGGAGCATGTGGGAGCCAACATGGGTATCCAGATCCCGCTGTTGGTTATTGACCGGAGAGTTGTCTCGGTCATGTCTACATGTCTCCCGAACCCGTAGGGTCTACACACTTAAGGTTCGGTGACGCTAGGGTTGTGAAGATATGTATATGCAGTAACCCGAATGTTGTTCGGGGTCCCGGATGAGATCCCGGACATCACGAGGAGTTCCAGAATGGTCCGGAGGTAAAGAATTATATATAGGAAGTGCTGTTTCGGCCATCGGGACAAGTTTCGGGGTTACCGGTATTGTACCGGGACCACCGGAGGGGTCCCGGGGGTCCACCGGGTGGGGCCACCTATCCCGGAGGGCCCCATGGGCTGAAGTGGGAAGGAACCCAGCCCTTAGTGGGCTGGGGCGCCACCCCCTAAGGGGCCCATTCGCCTAGGGTTAAGGGAAACCCTAAAGGGGGGGCGCCCCCTTGCCTTGGGGGGCAAGCCCCCCACCCTTGGCCGCCGCCCCCCCTAGGAGATCCATATCCTAGGGCCGGCGCCCCCCCCTTGGCACCCCTATATATAGTGGGGGAGAGGAGGGACTTTGGTCTACGGCTTTTGGTGCTTCCCTCTCTCCCTGTTACATCTCCCTCTTGCGTAGTATAGGCGAAGCCCTGCTACTGTGACGCCCTGCATCCACCACCACGCCGTCGTGCTGCTGGATCATCACCAACCTCTCCTTCCCCCTTGCTGGATCAAGAAGGAGGAGACGTCTCCCGTCCCGTACGTGTGTTGAACGCGGAGGTGCCGTCCGTTCGGCACTCGGTCTTCGGTGATTTGGATCACGTCGTGTTCGACTACATCATCCCCGTTAATTGAACGCTTCCGCACACGATCTACAAAGGTATGTAGATGCATCTCATGATTCGTTGCTAGATGAACTCCTAGATGGATCTTGGTGAAACGAGTAGGAAATTTTTTGTTTTCTGCAACGTTACCCAACAGATCGCAACGGAAGCGTTGACACAACATAGAGGAAGTAGTCGTACGTCTTCTTCCCGATCCGACCGATCCAAGCACCGTTACTCCGGCACCTCCGAGTTCTTAGCACACGTACAACTCGATGACGATCCCCGGGCTCCGATCTAGCAAAGCTTCGGGGAGGAGTTCCGCCAGCACGACGACGTGGTGACGATCTTGATGTTCTACTGTCGCAGGGCTTCGCCTAAGCACCGCTACAATACGACCGAGGTGGAATATGGTGGCAGGGGGCACCACACACGGCTAAGGAACGATCACGTGGATCAACTTGTGTGTTTATGGGGTGCCCCCTGCCCCTGTATATAAAGGATGGAGGAGGAGGAGGCCGGCCAAGGCTAGGCGCGCCAGGTGTGGAGTCCTACTAGGACTCCAAGTCCTAGTAGGAGTCCACCAAGAGGGGAGGAAGGGAGAAGGAAGTGGAGCAGTAGGAAAGGTGGCCGGCCCCCTTTTCCCTAGTCCAATTCGGACTAGAGGGGAGGGGGGCGCAGCAGCCTTTTTCCTCTTCCCACTAAAGCCCATCAAGGCCCATTACTTCTCCCGTAACTACCCGGTACTCTGAAAAATACCCGAATCACTCGGAACCTTTCCGATGTCCGAATATAGTCGCCCAATATATCGATCTTTATGTCTCTACAATTTCGAGACTCCTCGTCATGTCCCCGATCTCATCCGGCACTCCGAACTCCTTCGGTACATCAAAACTCATAAACTCATAATATAACTGTCATCGAAACCTTAAGCGTGCGGACCCTACGGTTCGAGAACAATGTAGACATGACCGAGACACGTCTCCGGTCAATAACCAATAGCGGCACCTGGATGCCCATATTGGCTCCTACATATTCTACGAAGATCTTTATCGGTCAGACCGCATAACAACATACGTTGTTCCCTTTGTCATCGGTATGTTACTTGCCCGAGATTCGATCGTCGGTATCCAATACCTAGTTCAATCTCGTTACCGGCAAGTCTCTTTACTCGTTCCGTAATACAACATCCCGCAACTAACTCATTAGTTGCAATGCTTGCAAGGCTTTAAGTGATGTGCATTACCGAGAGGGCCCAGAGATACCTCTCCGACAATCGGAGTGACAAATCCTAATCTCGAAATACGCCAACCCAACATCTACCTTTGGAGACACCTGTAGTACTCCTTTATAATCACCCAGTTACGTTGTGACGTTTGGTAGTACCCAAAGTGTTCCTCCGGTAAACGGGAGTTGCATAATCTCATAGTCATAGGAACATGTATAAGTCATGAAGAAAGCAATAGCAACATACTAAACGATCGGGTGCTAAGCTAATGGAATGGGTCATGTCAATCAGATCATTCAACTAATGATGTGACCTCGTTAATAAAATAACAACTCTTTTTTCCATGGTTAGGAAACATAACCATCTTTGATTAACGAGCTAGTCAAGTAGAGGCATACTAGTGACACTCTGTTTGTCTATGTATTCACACATGTATTATGTTTCCGGTTAATACAATTCTAGCATGAATAATAAATATTTATCATGATATAAGGAAATAAATAATAACTTTATTATTGCCTCTAGGGCATATTTCCTTCAGTCTCCCACTTGCACTAGAGTCAATAATCTAGATCACATCACCATGTGATTAACATCGATAGTTCACATCATCATGTGATTAACACCCATAGTTCACATCGCCATGTGACCAACACCCAAAGGGTTTACTAGATTCAGTAATCTAGTTCACATCGCTATGTGATTAACACCCAAAGAGTACTAAGGTGTGATCATGTTTTGCTTGTGAGAGAATCTTAGTCAACGGGTCTGCCACATTCAGATCCACATGTATTTTGCAAATTTCTATGGCAACAATGCTCTGCATGGAGCTACTCTAGCTAATTGCTCCCACTTTCAATATGTATCTAGACCGAGACTTAGAGTCATCTAGATTAGTGTCAAAACTTGCATCGGCGTAACCCTTTACGACGAACCTTTTTATCACGTCCATAATCGAGAAACATATCCTTATTTCACTAAGGATAATTTTGACCGTTGTCTAGTGATCTACTCCTACATCACTATTGTACTCCCTTGCCAAATCAGTGCAGGGTATACAATAGATCTGGTATACAGCATGACATACTTTATAGAACCTATGGCCAAGGCATAGGGAATGACTTTCATTCTCTTTCTATCTTCTGCAGTGGTCGGGCTTTGAGTCTTACTCAACTTCACACCTTATAATACAGGCAAGAACTCTTTCTTTGACTGCTCCATTTTGAACTACTTCAAAATCTTGTCAAGGTATGTACTCATTGAAAAAACTTATCAAGCGTCTTGATCTATCTCTATAGATCTTGAAGCTCAATATGTAAGCAGCTTCACCGAAGTCTTTCTTTGAAAAACTCCTTTCAAACACTCCTTTATACTTACAGAATAATTCTACATTATTTCCGATCAACAATATGTCATTCACATATACTTATCAGAAATGTTGTAGTGCTCCCACTCACTTTCTTGTAAATACAGGCTTCACCGCAAGTCTGTATAAAACTATATGCCTTGATCAACTCATCAAAGCGTATATTCCAACTCCGAGATGCTTGCACCAGTCCACAGATGGATCGCTGGAGCTTGGACATTTTGTTAGCACCTTTCGGATTGACAAAACCTTCTGTTGCATCATATACAACTCTTCTTTAATAAATCCATTAAGGAATGCAATTTTGTTTATCCATTTGCCAGATTTCATAAAATGCGGCAATTACTAACATGATTCGGACAGACTCAAGCATAGATACGAGTGAGAAGCTCTCATCGTAGTCAACACCTTGAACTTGTCGAAAACCTTTTGCGACAATTCTAGCTTTGTAGATAGTAACACTACTATCAGCGTCCGTCTTCCTCTTGAAGATCCATTTATTCTCAATTTCTTGCCGATCATCGGGCAAGTCAACCAAAGTCCAAACTTTGTTCTCATACATGGATCATATCTCAGATTTCATGGCCTCAAACCATTTCGCGGAATCTGGGCTCATCATCGCTTCCTCATAGTTCATAGGTTCGTCATGGTCAAGTAACATGACCTCCAGAACAGGATTACCGTACCACTCTGGTGCGGATCTCACTCTGGTTTACCTACGAGATTCGGTAGTAACTTGATCGGAAGTTACATGATCATCATCATTAGCTTCCTCACTAATTGGTGTAGTAGTCACAAGAACAGATTTTTGTGATGAACTACTTTCCAATAAGGTAGAAGGTACAATTACCTTATCAAGTTTTCTACTTTCCTCCCACTTACTTCTTTCAAGAGAAACTCCTTCTCTAGAAAGGATCCATTATAAGCAACGAATGTCTTGCTTTAGGATCTGTGATAGAAGGTGTACCCAACAGTCTCCTTTGGGTATCTTATGAAGACATATTTCTCCGATTTGAGTTTGAGCTTATCATGATGAAACTTTTTCTCATAAGCATCGCAACCCCAAACTTCAAGAAACGACAACTTTGGTTTCTTGCCAAACCATAGTTCATAAGGCGTCGTCTCGATGGATATAGATGGTGCCCCTTTTTTAACGTGAATGCAGCTGTCTCTAATGCATGACCCCAAAAATGATAGTGGTAAATCGGTAAGAAACATCATAGATTGCACTATATCCAATAAAGTACGGTTATGACGTTCGGACACACCATTATGTTGTGGTGTTCCAGGTGGCCTGAGTAGTGAAACTATTTCACATTGTTTTAACTGAAGACCAAACTCGTAACTCAAATACTCTTTTCCATGATCAGATCGTAGAAACTTTGTTTTCTTGTTACGATGATTTTCCACTTCACTCTGAAATTATATGAACTTTCAAATGTATCAGACTTCTATTTCATTAAGTAGATATACCCATATCTACTCAAATCATCTGTGAAGGTCAGAAAATAATGATACCCGCTGCAAGCCTTAAATATTCATCGGACCACATACATCAGTATGTATGATTTCCAACAAATCTGTTGCTTGCTCCATTGTTCCGGAGAACGGCGTTTTAGTCATCATGCCCAAAAGGCATGGTTCGCAAGCATCAAGTGATTCATAATCAAGTGATTCCGAAAGCCCATCAGCATGGAGTTTCTTCATGCGCTTTATACCAATATGACCTAAACGGCAGTGCCACAAATAAGTTGCACTATCATTATTAACTTTGCATCTTTTGGTTTCAATATTATGAATATGTGTATCACTACGATCGAGATCCAACGAACTTGTTTCATTGGGTGTATGACCATCGAAGGTTTTATTCATGTAAACAGAACAACAATTATTCTCTGACTTTAATGAATAACTGTATTGCAATAAACATGATCAAATCATATTCATGCTCAACGCAAAAACCAAATAACACTTATTTAAGTTCAACACTAATCCCGAAAGCATAGGGGAGTGTGCGATGATGATCATATCAATCTTGGAACTACTTCCAACACGCATCGTCAGTTCACCCTTAACTAGTCTCTGTTTATTCTGCAACTCCTATTTTGAGTTACTACTCTTAGCAACTGAACCAATATCAAATACTGAGGGGTTGCTATAAACACTAGTAAAGCACACATCAATAACATGTATATCAAATATACTTTTGTTCACTTTGCCATCCTTCTTATCCGCCAAATACTTGGGGCAGTTCCGCTTCCAGTGACCAGTCCCTTTGCAGTAGAAGCACTTAGTCTCAAGCTTAGGACCAGACTTGGGCTTCTTCACTTGAGCAGCAACTTGCTTGCCGTTCTTCTTGAAGTTCCCCTTCTTCCCTTTTGCCCTTTTCTTCAAACTAGTGGTCTTGTCAACCATCAACACTTGATGTTTTTCTTGATTTCTACCTTCATCGATTTCAGCATCACGAAGAGCTTGGGAATCGTTTCCGTTATCCCTTGCATATCATAGTTCATCATGAAGTTCTACTAACTTGGTGATGGTGACTAGAAAATTCTGTCAATCACTATCTTATCTGGAAGATTAACTCCCACTTGATTCAAGCGATTGTAGTACCCAGACAATCTGAGCACATGCTCACTAGTTGAGCGATTCTCCTCCATCTTTTAGCTATAGAACTTGTTTGAGACTTCATATCTCTCAACTCGGGTATTTGCTTGAAATATTAACTTCAACTCCTGGAACATCTCATATGGTCCATGACGTTCAAAACGTCTTTGAAGTCCCGATTCTAAGCCATTAAGCATGGTGCACTAAACTATCAAGTAGTCATCATATTGAGCTAGCCAAACGTTCATAACGTCTGCATCTGCTCCTGCAATAGGTCTGTCACCTAGCGGTGCATCAAGGACATAATTTTTCTGTGCAGCAATGAGGATAAACCTCAGATCACGGATCCAATCCGTTTCATTGCTACTAACATCTTTCAACACAATTTTCTCTAGGAACATATCAAAATAAACATACGAAAGCAACAACGCGAGCTATTGATCTTCAACATAGATATGCTAATACTACCAGGACTAAGTTCATGATAAATTAAAGTTCAATTAATCATATTACTTAAGAACTCCCACTTAGATAGACATCCCTCTAATCCTCTAAGTGATCACGTGATCCAAATCAACTAAACCATAACCGATCATCACGTGAGATGGAGTAGTTTTCAATGGTGAACATCGTTATGTTGATCATATCTACTATATGATTCACGCTCGACCTTTCGGTCTCCGTGTTCCGAGGCCATATCTGCATATGCTAGGCTCGTCAAGTTTAACCTGAGTATTCTGCGTGTGCAAAACTGGCTTGCACCCGTTGTAGATGGACGTAGAGCTTATCACACCCGATCATCAGGTGGTGTCTGGGCACGACGAACTTTGGCAACGATGCATACTCAAGGAGAACACTTCTTGATAATTTAGTGAGAGATCATCTTATAATGCTACCGTCAATCAAAGCAAGATAAGATGCATAAAAAATAAACATCACATGCAATCAAAATATGTGACATGATATGGCCATCATCATCTTGTGCCTTTGATCTCCATCTTCAAAGCATCGTCATGATTTCCATCGTCACCGGCATGACATCATGATCTCCATCATCTTGATCTATATCAATATGTCGTCACATGGTCGTCTCACCAACTATTGCTCTTGCAACTATTGCTATCGCATAGCGATAAAGTAAAGCAATTATTGGCCGCTTGCATCTTATGCAATAGACAGACAACCATAAGGCTTTTGCCAGTTGCCGATAACTTCAACAAAACATGATCATCTTATACAACAACTTATAACTCATCACGTTTTGACCATATCACATCACAACATGCCCTCCAAAAACAAGTTAGACGTCCTCTACTTTGTTGTTGCAAATTTTACGTGGCTGCTACGGGCTTAACAAGAACCAATCTTACCTACGCATCAAAACCACAACGATAGTTTGTCAAATAGACTGTGTTTTAACCTTCGCAAGGACCTGGCGTAGCCACACTCGGTTCAACTAAAGTTGGAGAAACAGTCACCCGCAAGTCACCTATGTGCAAAGCACATCGGGGAAACCGGTCTCGCGTAAGCGTACGCGTAATGTCGGTCCGGGCCGCTTCATCCAACAATACCGCCGAACCAAAGTATGACATGCTGGTAGGCAGTATGACTTATATCGCCCACAACTCACTTGTGTTCTACTCGTGCATATAACATCAAACCATAAAACCTAGGCTCGGATGCCACTGTTGTGGAACGTAGTAATTTCAAAAAAAATTCTACGCACACGCAAGATCATGGTGATGCATAGCAACGAGGGGGAGAGTCTGATCTACGTACCCTTGTAGATCGCAACGGAAGCGTTGACACAACGTAGAGGAAGTAGTCGTACGTCTTCTACTGTCGCAGGGCTTCGCCTAAGCACCGCTACAATACGACTGAGGTGGAATATGGTGGCAGGGGGCACCACACACGGCTAAGGAATGATCACGTGGATCAACTTGTGTGTCTATGGGGTGCCCCCTGCCCCTGTATATAAAGGATGGAGGAGGAGGAGGAGGTCGGCCAAGGCTAGGCGCGCCAGGTGTGGAGTCCTACTAGGACTCCAAGTCCTAGTAGGAGTCCACCAAGAGGGGAGGAAGGGAGAAGGAAGTGGAGGAGTAGGAAAGGTGGCTGGCCCCCTTTTCCCTAGTCCAATTCGGACTAGAGGGGAGGGGGGCGCAGCAGCCTTTTTCCTCTTCCCACTAAAGCCCATCAAGGCCCATTACTTCTCCCGTAACTACCCGGTACTCCGAAAAATACCCGAATCACTCGGAACCTTTCCGATGTCCGAATATAGTCGTCCAATATATCGATCTTTACGTCTCGACCATTTCGAGACTCCTCGTCATGTCCCCGATCTCATCCGGGACTCCGAACTCCTTCGGTACATCAAAACTCATAAACTCATAATATAACTGTCATCGAAACCTTAAGCGTGCGGACCCTACGGTTCGAGAACAATGTAGACATGACCGAGACACGTCTCCGGTCAATAACCAATAGCGGGACCTGGATGCCCATATTGGCTCCTACATATTCTACGAAGATCTTTATCGGTCAGACCGCATAACAACATACGTTGTTCCCTTTGTCATTGGTATGTTACTTGCCCGAGATTCGATCGTCGGTATCCAATACCTAGTTCAATCTCGTTACCGGCAAGTCTCTTTACTCGTTCCGTAATACAACATCCCGCAACTAACTCATTAGTTGCAATGCTTGCAAGGCTTTAAGTGATGTGCATTACCGAGAGGGTCCAGAGATACCTCTCCGACAATCGGAGTGACAAATCCTAATCTCGAAATACGCCAACCCAACATCTACCTTTGGAGACACCTGTAGTACTCCTTTATAATCACCCAGTTACGTTGTGACGTTTGGTAGTACCCAAAGTGTTCCTCCGGTAAACGGGAGTTGCATAATCTCATAGTCATAGGAACATGTATAAGTCATGAAGAAAGCAATAGCAACATACTAAACGATCGGGTGCTAAGCTAATGGAATGGGTCATGTCAATCAGATCATTCAACTAATGATGTGACCTTGTTAATAAAATAACAACTCTTTTTTCCATGGTTAGGAAACATAACCATCTTTGATTAACGAGCTAGTCAAGTAGAGGCATACTAGTGACACTCTGTTTGTCTATGTATTCACACATGTATTATGTTTCCGGTTAATACAATTCTAGCATGAATAATAAATATTTATCATGATATAAGGAAATAAATAATAACTTTATTATTGCCTCTAGGGCATATTTCCTTCAGAACTGACATACTTTGTTGACAGCAAAGGAAATGTCTGGCCTGGTCAATGTTAAGTACTGAAGTGCACCTACAAGACTTCTGTATTTTGTACTATCTTCTTGACCCAAAAGTGTTCCCTCTGTAAGAGATAATTTTTCTGTACTAGAGAGAGGAGTGGGTGTAGGTTTACAACCTTGCAAACCTGCCTTCTTTACCAAATCTGTGGCATATTTTTCCTGAGAAATATGTAGCCCCTCCTTGTGCTGCTTCACCTCAATTCCTAGGAAGTAATGCAATTCTCCTAAATCCTTGAGAGCAAATTCAGCACCTAAATCCTTCAAGAGTCCTGATACTGCCTCATTAGATGAGCTCGTGACAATAATATCATCAACATATATGAGAACAAACATGGAGGTGTTGAACTTGTTATAAATGAACAAGGAGGTGTCAGATTTGGAAGGAACAAAGCCAAGTGTCTGCATCTTTTTACTGAGACGGGAATACCATGCCCTTGGAGCTTGTTTCGGTCCATATAATGCTTTATCTAACTTGCACACATAGGAAGGTGTATGTTTGCTTTCAAACCCAGGAGGTTGTTTCATGTACACTTCCTCTTCCAGAACACCGTGAAGAAACGCGTTCTGTACATCTAATTGTCGAAGGCTCCATCCCCTGGAAACAGCTATAGACAGTACGAGACAAATGGTAGCAGCTTTTACAACTGAACTAAAAGTATCCTCGTAGTCTATGCCATACCGTTGCTTGAAGCCTTTTGCAACTAGTCTAGCCTTATAGCGATCAATGGTTCCATCAGACTTTCTCTTAATTCTGAATACCCACTTGCAGTCAATGATATTTTTACCTTGCTTGGGGGGAACCAAGTGCCATGTTTTATTTCTTTCAAGTGCCTTATATTCTTCTACCATTGCCTTTTTCCACTTGTCATCACTGAGAGCCTCTTCAATTGTGTTGGGCTCACCTGGTTCACCTGTAGAACAAACTAGACCATATTTGGTTATGTTCTTATAATTTTTCGGTTGAATCAAACCTTTCTGTAGCCTTGTGAGGCGTATTGGTGAACCAGCAGGATCTGCAGCCACAGAGGATCCCGCAGGAGCCAGATCAGCAGCAGAACTCGAGGAAGATTCGCCCGCCACTGTCGGTTCTGGATGCACGGGATTTTCTGTGGCCGTGACCTGAGGCGATGTTGGAGAAGACACCGCAGGGGCCGCAGACGATCCAGGGGCGCCGACCGGCTCATCATGGGCGCGTGATTGCGCGGGCCCGCCTGAATCAGGAGCCGACCCCGCATCCGTCTGGCGCGTGAGGCCGCGCCGCTTGTAGCAAACCGGCTGGTCTGCGAAGCGCGTGCGATCTGGGCCACTGTCGGATGGGGCCGCGCGTCATCCAGCGGGCCGCTGGAGCTCACGCGACCGACCGCGCCTGATGCATCTGACGCGGGCGTGCGGCTGGTCGTTGGTACGGATCCCAGAGGCGATTGCCTGGGCATCTGCAGCGCCGATCCCGGGAGGGATTTGCTCCCCTCGCCATGACACATGTGATGAGGGCCATCTGGATGGATTTCTTCACTGTTTGGGTCGATTTCTTCGCCATTTTCTTCTCTGTTTCCATAGTGTGGTGCTCCTGTAACATCATCAGGTAACTCATGCGCAAGAGGGTTAGCCAACATATGATCACAACAATTATCAACACCCCCTTGATCATAACCAGAGAGATTTGGAGGAAGTAAAAGAATTTCTTTTTGAAGTAGAGCACCAGCATTTGGATGAAGATCAGAAAAAGGGAATTTGGTCTCATCAAAAACCACGTCGCGTGATATATAGACTCGACCAGTGGAGATGTCTAGGCACTTTACACCTTTGTGTTGGGCACTGTACCCAAGGAAAGCACATTGGATTGATCGAAACATGAGCTTGCGTTTGTTGTATGGGCGTAGGTTAGGCCAGCACGCACACCCAAACACACGGAGAGTGGAATAGTCAGGTTTGACATGAAGAAGGCGTTCTACTGGAGTTTCATTATTTATAACACGACTGGGGAGCATGTTGATAATATGAACAGCAGTAAGAAACGCTTCGTCCCAAAATTTTAATGGCATGGACGCATGAGCTAAAAGAGCAAGACCAACTTCAACAATGTGACGGTGTTTGCGCTCAGCTGAGCCATTTTGTTGGTGAGCGTGAGGGCATGACACATGGTGTGAGATGCCAAGGGTTTGGAAGAAGGAGTTTAACTTCTCGAATTCCCCTCCCCAATCAGATTGGACATCGATGATTTTGGAATCAAATTTACTCTCAACAAGTGCTTGAAAGTTTTTAAACACTTGGAAAACATCGGATCTTTTCTTAAGAAGATAGATCCACGAAAACTTGCTATAGTCATCAATAAAGCTTACGTAGTAAGTGTGCCGACCAACAGAGCTAGGGGCAAGTCCCCAAACATCAGAAAAAATCAATTGCAATGGTTGAGTAGACACACTAGTAGAAATTGGATAGGGAAGCTGATGACTTTTAGCTCGCTGACAAGAATCACAAATAGTTTCAACATTGCGCTCACCAACATACGGGAGCTTATTTTTCCTAAGAAGTTTTTCAACTAAAGCAAAAAAAAGCATGTCCTAATCGATCGTGCCATCATGTTGACGAGAGTTTGACAACACCAAAAGCCTGTTTATTGAATCTTGTGCGCTCCGGAATCAACGGGTAAAGCCCTCGAACACATCTACCTCGATAGAGGATTCTCTTCGTGGCCTGATCCTTGATCAAAAAGAAATATGGATGAAATTCGAGAAAGACATGATTATCAAGAGCAATTCTATGAACAGAAAGAAGGCTTTTATTGGCACTAGGAACATGCAAGATTTTCTTAAGATGAATTTTTCTTAGGGGGGTATGAAATATTGAGTGACCAATGTGGTTAATCCTCATACCTTCACCACTAGCTGTGTGGATTTGATCCTTGCCACGATACTTTTCCTTCATTGTCACCTTTTCAAGTTCATTGGTGATGTGGTTGGTGGCGCCACTGTCGACGTACCAATTGGTGTCGATCCCATAGGAGCCATCCGCAGCAGCAGCAAGTTTGTCCTCGTCTTGGGAGGAGTCGCCGTCGTCGTCGTAGCGATACCAGCAGTCTTTGGCCGTGTGCCCAAGCTTGCCACAGATCTGGCAGCGAGGTGCATCTGGCCATGACCTGGTGGAGCCACCGCGACGGCCCCTGTTGTTGCCAGAAGAGGGCCGCCCGCCGCCGCCGCGATTGCTGGAGTTGTTGTTGCCGTGTCCCCCGCCCGAGGCCTTGCTCCTGGGGCGAGATGAGCCGCGCTGATGCGAGGAGCCGCCGCCGCGACCACGAAAAGCGGCGTTGGCCGACGACTTGAAGCCGCCCGAGGCCTGGAAAAGCGCCACACGCTGGTCGAAGTTGCTCATCATGGAGAAGAGCTCGTCGAGGGAGACAGGCACGATGCGGGCGTCGAGGGCGGACACCAGGGGCTGGTAGTCCATGTCCAGCCCATGGAGGATGTAGGAGACAAGCTCATCATCTTGCAGAGGTTTGCCGGCCGCGGCGAGTTCGTCCGCGAGGCCGCGCATGCGGGCGAAGTAGGTGGCGACGGACTGGTTCCCCTTCTGCGCGTTGATGAGGGCCGTGCGGATGTTGTTCACCCGGCTGAGGGACTGCGACGAGAACATGCCCGCCAGAGCAGCCCAGAGCGCGGGCGACGTGGTGATCGCGGTCACCTGCACAAGAACCTCTTTGGACAGATTGTTGAGCAGATAACCAAGTACCTGCTGGTCCTCCCGTACCCAGATTGGGTGGAGAGGGTTGGGCGTCGAGGACTCCTTCCCGTCTTTGTCCTTGGTGACGAGGAGTCGGGCCGGCTCCGGTGTGGTGCCGTCGGCATAGCCAAAGACACCGGCGCCCCACAGCTGCGGCATGATCTGGGCGCGCCACAGAACATAGTTCGTGCAGGTGAGCTTCTCTGTGACCTGCTGGTTGAGGTTTGGGTGGGAGGAGCCGGAGGAAGACATGGCTAGGGCACTAATGGCGATGAGCTAGGCTAGATGAGATTGGAAGAGGAGGCTCTGATACCATGTGCGATGCAGAAACGTCTTACCCTTCGAGGGGGACATGGTACGTGTTATATAGGGGATTGCGAGTCCCTGATACGCGTACAATTCTGTTGGAGATACATGACTTGAGGGAGAAGAAGTACAGGAGATAAGAAGTATAGTTACAACCGAATACAGAATTTAAACTATCCATGCGGCTATCTATCTTATCTATCTCCTCATACATATCTCGTTTGACATGTGTGACGTACACCACGCGACTTGAAAATATTTTGGTAAGTCATCTATCCATCTGGTTGACCACCAAGCAGGGGAATGGCAAGCTGAGACCTGGGACCGGGAGCACCCGGAAAAGCAAGCTGCAGACTGAGGGTGGACTCTGTCTCGATCCGCTAGGGTGCTGCCGTCCTCCAGTAGGGTCCCGTTGAAGAAGAGGCACTGTTGGGAAGGGGGAATGGCCATCTCATCATGGATCTTGGCCTTCACATTGCCAATTATAGTGGAGCTCCATACCCTAAAACAGGTAATGGTCTTGCCTCTCAAAGTGTCGATGTAGAGACGCACCCTATTTCTCTTCGGCTGCCTAGAACTCACATACAAGACACTTTCACTATTCATGCCGTAGTAATCCAGGGCGAGTAAATTGCATAAAACCACCACTTTGAGAGCTAGGTTTGCGAAAAACACTAGGATACATTTTCTCTGCAAAAAGCATCACATCTTGCGTAATGGGTTTGCAAAAACCACTGATCGGCGGATCTGGCTCTGTTAAGTGAGATTATGACAGATGGGCCCCCTTTTTGCCTCCGTGGCATAACATTTGGTGCCAGATCAATATTAGTCTAAATTTACAAACTAGTCCATAGATTTTGCACACACACCCCTGAATCAAAAAGAAAAAAAGCAACCAGGTCCTTGTTCCTCTCTCTTTCCCCAGCCGGCGGGGGACGGCAACCTCCCAGCAGGGAAGTACACGCGCACGCACCGGAGCAGTAGGAGGTGCACTGGAGCAAGTGCAGCGGCCGCCGCGCACGGGCGCCAGTAGGGAAGAAGCCGGGGCGCGCACCGGAGCAAGCAGCGGCGGCGGAGCTCCCGCACCCCCACCCCTCTCGTATTCCCGCCACGGCTGCTGTCCTCCCGAGCTCGAGATTGATCCAGGAAGACAGGGGAAGCAATGCGGCGATGGCACAGGTGGAGCAGGGGGGCGGTGGCGCGACAGGCAGAGCGGCGGGCGCAGGCAGAGCAGGGCGGCGGGCGCGCGGCCGGACAGGGGCGTGCACGACCGGGCAAGGGTGCGCGCGGCCGGCAGGCAAGGGGCGTGCGCGGCCGGCAGGCAAGGGGCATGCGCGGCCGGGCAAGGAGGTGAGGGCGGCTAGGCAAGGGCGCGCGCGGCCGAAAGGGCAAGGGCGGGAGCACGGCGGCGCTCACTATGGTCGCTGGACAAGGAAGCCCCTTGGCGACACGGGGGAAATTGTTGGGGGGGGGTGTTTTCGCTTTTTTACCCATCTAGCATTTTTTTTGGTAAAACGTTATGCCACATCAACGAGAAGTGGGACCCATCTGTCATAAACGCACTTAAACGAGCCAGATCCGCCAATCAATGGTTTTTGCAAAACGATTACGCGAGATGTGGTGTTTTCTGCAGAGAAAATGTATCCTAGTGTTTTTCGCAAATCTAGTCTTCAAAGTAGTGGTTTTATGCAATTTATTCAATCCAGGGCACACTCATCCTCCAGCAACTTCTTACCATAGAACAAGCGCTGATTGCCCGGGGGGATGGCCTCCAAGTCAAGAATCTTTGCCTTGAGATTGTAGATGGTATCTGAGCCATCAACCTCGAGAGCGATGATCCTGCCACTCTTTCCGGCCACAATGTCTGCCATCCTCTCGACATGGATCTGCATCTTTGCCTGGAGAATCGATCCACTCCGGATGTCATAATCCGCAAAAGTGCGACCGACCTCAAGCCGCTTCCCGTCAAGGTAGAGAACGGAAAAATCCTTAATGTTATAACGTCCAAATTTCTTAAGGCCTTCTTCGCACTTTCCCTGAAGCACAAGATCCCGCAGTTCCTGAATCTTGGTCTTCACAATGTCGATGGTATCTGTGCCATCGACCCCGAGGGTGATGATCTTGCCGGTGAGGTCCCTGACAAAGATCCACATCTGTGTTACAAAGTAAAAACCACACCAAATATCAGCATCCTTCAGAAAAACAGGATTTCGCTTGGCTCTCAGCAAAACCTCAAAAAACGTAAGCTTAGTACTGTAATAAACATCATCAATGCCAGCATATTATAGAACCATGGCATAAATATCATACTGCTCAGGTACTTTTTCTTTTCCTATCGAAGTTCTTGCCAAATATATAATAGCATAATTGAACGAGAGCACCAAACATTCAAAAGTTTCATACAAAAGGCTGTTGTTAATTGTTAGAACCACTGGACAATAAAAGTGATCCCATGTTGTAGTACAAGTAGAACTCACAAATAGACACATTAGTCACAACAAAATCTGTTGGTTCACATAACAGTCTACTCTAATTAATTAGTTAAGAATCGCTGACCGATGTGAAGATTTGGAATACCTTTGTTTGCTTTGATATTGCTTCATACATGCTATAAAAGAAAATTACAAGAATAAAGAATGGAACACAAATTTGTTAGACTGTGTGTGACTCTGAGCCGACAGATATCCCATCTTCTTTCAGATAGAACCACGAGATGAACAACAAAGTCAAGCATGGATGACTACAGCCAAGATAGGAACGCAAGAACACACGTACCTTGATGATGAGGAACGGACGGAGTGCTTACTGGCGGGTTGGGTAGATCAGTGGCCGCTCTTCTTACCCCGAATCACGCTGATGGAGAAAGAAGGGGATGAGTTGGGTTTGGGGACGGGTGGAAGGAGATGCCCTGATTCTTATAGTAACATCCGATCGGCGGTAACAATAAATCCGAGGAGTTGAATGAGCGTCCTTACGACTCCTCGTGTAGAGCTGCAGTTGTGATGGCTTCCACTCCCGATGATGGCTTTCACGTTTCCCCTGCTGGTTCATCATGAATGATGCGACCAGTGACGCCTGGCATGGGTGGCATCGTTGGAGCCCGTTACATGCATCCTGCCGTTTAAGTTTCACTACCGTCCGCCCTTTGCTGTGCCACATGAACGAAACCTAGGAGTAGAGAAAGCCATCGCGGAGTCCGAAAATGCCAACAATTGATATCTAGAGCAAGGTTCGAGTGAAGCTGCGCTTGCCCCGGGGTGGCCACCCTGCTAGCGCGTCGGGGCGGGCAATAGAGTCGTTGTTGTAGCAACGAAGAGGAGCAGGCGATACAGTCGATGGTGTAGCGACAACGAGGAGCGGGCGATATAGTCGCTGGGATGCAGCGACGAGGAGGAGCAGTCAATTGTCGTTCGAGCGGCGACAAGGAGGATCGGGCAGTTGTCGTTTGGCGGAGCGGCGACAAGAAGGCGGCGATGACGCTGTCGCAAGCGAGGCGACAGGGCTGTCATCGGCAAGGCATTGGTGGTCATTGATGGTTATGGAGGTGCCGAAGTTGCGACACCGAGGAAATCATCGAGATCATTGTTGGGGGGTGCAAGGTGGAGATGGCGAAGTTGCGAGCCGTCATCAAGGTGTGCACATGAGTTCTTGTAAGTTGCGTCCAAGAGCTCGGATGTGTGAGTCTTCTGCTGCAGTTGAGATGCGTCACTGGCGGAGGAGAATTGCGAGCGAGAGTGGGCAGAAAAAGGAATTCGTGCCTTGCGTTCCCGTTTGTGGTCGTGGAGTTCTGGCGAGTTCATATAAGGTAGAGATGAGTTGCACATATATGACGAGTTGTGTTGCCGCTAGACAGGAGGTGTCGTTCGATAAGATGTGGCATGGGCGACAATGAGAAAGATTGAAGATGTGGCGGGTGAAGGGATGTGTCTCCCCGTGCACAAGCAACCGATGAGAAGATGAAGATCAATGTGAAGATGGACGGGCACCAGTTAAGTTGAGTTCATGCATGAGACTATGTGTTTAGTCTGCAGGTAGCACGCTAAGATGTGGCAGCGTGTCTGGTAGTCCAGGTAATCGTTGGTTCTAGTCTACAAGTCGGCATGAAAATCATATGCAAACAAAGTTGCAGTGACAATGAAGTGGTGGCCATCGTTGCATGAAGAGAGAAGTTGTGATCTGGTAAGTCGTGTCAACGGAGGCAACGGGCGTGACAAGATAAATAGAGAATCGTCTGCATGTCTCGTCGAGTCAAGAGTCCGATGTTTGAATTAGGGGGTGATTTCTAGATAATCCAAACATAAGTTAGTATTAATTAGATAAGTTTGAGATTACCAGTAGGTAGTCATGTTTGAGTCCTGTTAGCATAAGTATTAAGTGCGACCAGCGTGGCCGGTAATTAGGAAAGTATGGGTCGTTGCCAGTCCGGTTAGAGCTAGCTTTGGCGTATGATATTTGGAGTTGGTGTTCGAATAGAATTTGTGTTCGGTTAGCTAAGACGTCCCTGTGTGTATATATGCTTAGGTGTCGCGTGAGTTTTGTACCGAGACAAGAGGAGAAAAGGTAATAAAGAGAAAGAAAAGAAGGCACGAGAAGAGCCCTTTGGCTATCAGTTTTTTGTGCACGTGTGTTCATGCAGTTTAATGTGATCGATCCTAGGATGAATTTCCAACATCCAACATATTCCACGATCGGTGCTGCAGCTCCATCCTGACTCAGCTCCAACATATTCCACGATCGGTACTGCAGCTCCATGAACAAACAGCCAATGCCACCTTCCATCACCTTGTTTCACTTCCCAAACACTGAAACTGAACCAGAAAGTGATTCGATACCATGACCATGTCTGGCGGCCAGCTGCGCTCTCTAGAGTGTTGGTTCGGTCGCCGACAAGGTAGAGTAGGGCATGGGACACGAGCCGGTTCATGGGACTTAAGGCACCGCCATCTCGCATGCCCTACTCTTTCTCGTCGGAGCCCGAAACCCTGACGGTCCAGATGGACGTCAGATCGATGATGGATCCATCCTGGGACGAGCCGACATCCACCACGACATGGTTGCAGCACTCGGACTGATGCATCATACGGGGCGTCGGAGAATGTGACTCGGCCTCGCCAACGTCTACCACCGCGAGGGTTGTCGCAGCTTCCCGCGCCCGCTGCCTCGCACGGCGGGCACGTCACGCCATGTTTTCGCCGTCGGACGCCCATGGTGTGTCCTCATGCTTAGTGCACCAACAAAGGGGTTGCATGTCCGCCACCGTGTTCGGACGCCAGACGGACCGCATCGCCTCACCGGACAGCGCCGGAGGGCCGGACGAGCACTCGAGTTCCAGAAGACAGCACACAACACACCTGTGTAGGGCTAGCCCCATACCGTCACGACGACGTGTGACGTCCGAGCACCTTAGAGGGCATCAACGCCATGAGTCGGGTTCCACGTGATGGCGCTGGTGCGTCTGGCTCAGCTAGGTTGGAAGCACGACTCTGTGGTGGCTCTTTGTGATGGTCGGGCGATGGAAGGGGCATGAGAGAACCGCTTGGTTGCCGTGGACAACACAGTACGATGAACGCGGTGGAGACCACATTTCTTCTCTTCTCATGTCTTCTCCTTCGGAGTTCCCTGGTTCTTGTGTTTTTGTTACATCTTTAATGGCCTTTATGCTCTCGGCTAGAGCGTGCATCATGTTAGTTGTAATTGTAACTATAGAGATTGACAGACAATAAATGTAACTGTGATATTTTTATTGACAATGTTGAGTCTTATTATACAGTGAAAAGATACAAGGGTGGTGAAACGTGGTGATTCATTTGACCCACATTTAGACATTGTTAGAAAATAGATGTGTGATTTGCCAAAAGCCACCTGACAAGAGTTCAAAAGTAGTTTATTCCAAAAGGGTAGGGCTACAATCCAACGACAAGAGTTCCTCAATACATGGGGGGTCCTCTGTCGAGCCACATAACCGTAGCCTGTTCAGATCGACTATACCTTGACAAGTAATCTGAAACACTATTCTGAGACCTATAATTTTTTTGAGAAATAAACACCCTATCGATCATTAAGGACTTAATCTCAGCAACTAAATGTCCATAAACCGAGCGATCTAAGCTAGTACTAGATAAACAAGAAAGTGCAGTAGACGAATCAGACTGCACCCAGACCGGCTGCTGCGTATATTGTCGTGTTGATCGGGCTCTTCACTAAGTCTGGCCAGCGTCCGGCTACATATTCCCATCAGTGCAGCGCCTAAATATCAGTCACCATCGTTGTAGTTAGTTTACCTCCAATATTTCATGGAACAAGACGACCGAGAAAGGTGCAGGGTATGGTTTTATGTAGGCACCTGTCGTTGCCTATGTTTAAGATCTCCCATTCAATTTGTGTTTCAGTAGGTATGCCAAACATATGTGGTGGCCCTTTGACTTGGAACAGGCTTAATGCATGGTTGGAACATGATCGAGCCTGCAGCAAGCCTCTTTATTCTTCACCTGAAGCACACACACACACACACACTTTCCTTTTGTTATTTCTACATAAGCAGTACACGATCCTGGGATGAGGTTCATAGCTCTTTTTATTTTTGGATTAATCTCAACACAAAAATATGTAAAAGTAACTTAACCATATAGATATACCATTGTCAACCTTGATGCCAAAATCCTGAATCACACAGTCTATGTTGACCCCGCATCCATTTGGCATGTAGGAATGGGAACCACTGAACCACACACACACACACCCATTTTTGTTGTTCTAGATTTTTGAGAAAGGTACACCCTTGGCCCTTGAAGGTAGGAACA
This sequence comes from Triticum monococcum, assembly GCA_034509565.1. Taxonomy (NCBI): domain Eukaryota; kingdom Viridiplantae; phylum Streptophyta; class Magnoliopsida; order Poales; family Poaceae; genus Triticum; species Triticum monococcum. Next base: position 524,708,303 of record CM067845.1, read on the forward strand.
TTTCAGTCCATTTTACATCTAAATAGTGAAATCAACACCTAAACATAACATGACTGGTCATTTTGGTCTAAAGTCACTCAAAGAAGCCAAGAATTGCCACCATGACGTGCTGACTCGGACCGTAAGCACACACTACAACCTCAACCACCTATGCATATTTACAAACATGGCATCAACCTTTTCAAAGCATACTTGTTTATCCAAATTTCTAGGGATGAAAATTCTAATTAAACTAGCCCACCAAAGTCCCTAACCTCCTCCTACTCGCTCTCCCCAAATTTCTTATATCTCTAACTCATGCGGTCTCTAGTCTAATCCAAATTGCTTCGACTTGACGTTGGTCCTGATTCGCTCATCCAAATCCCCAACAGTTTAGTGACATAATGCACGGAAATCAACCCGAAGCAACTCCTAAACAAAGCATGTTACCAAGTTTATTCCGGTCTCGCACCTAAAATTAGGGAGTAGCCGGATTAAGACGATATGCATCCACATCTAATAGTTGCATACTCCCTAACAAGAACATACCCCCCCCCTCTCCGGAAAAAAATTATATGAGACCATGTCTCACGGTTAGCAAGTGAGACCCATCCTGATGGATGACACGTGGCATTCACAAATCACAAAGAATCTAATCTCCCCCTCCCCCCTGATTTTAAGTGGGGGGTGGGGGATGCTTTGCGATTTGTGAATGCCACGTGTCATCCATCAGGATGGGTCTCACGTGAGACCTGGTCTCATAGAATCCCCCCCCTCTCCCCCCTCTCTTAAATACTCCCTTCGTTCCATATTAATTCCATATTAAGTGGCGTGTCGCTGATTTAGTATAAAGTTATACTAAATCATTTAATTAATATCGAACATAAGAAGTAATTACTTGAAACAGAGATTGCAGAGAGCAAACACAACACATCATAAATAATAAAAAGGTCTAGGATAATCATCTACATAATGTAAACGCAATACAAAGGGACTTCAAGGCCTTCAATGCAAAGTTGTATCTAATCTATGCTTGAAATTAAGACATGAAGGTACATGCTTTAATGGAAACTCCAAAAACTAATCTGGAGAGCTTAAGGATTGAAATCTAAAGTATGGGTAAGTCAAGGGCTGAAATGATTAGTTTCTAGGCCAGAGTTCTTAAACAAAGAACACAAGTGATAATATGTAAATATGGAAAAATAGGACTAAATTAATAATAGTTCTAGCATTGCCTAGCCGGACCATGTGCCTTATAAGGCATGATGAAGCTATAGCCTTGAGTTGGGTACCAATATAGTGCGACACCGGGGTTAGGTTGTGCTTAAGGGGCGACTTTGTTGTCATGGATGACACATCTGCTCTTTACGGTAGTCCGACGATTGATGGCGCCCGCGAGAATCATTGTTGTCGTCGTCACGGTCAGTGTAGTGTTGACTAAGGCATGACACTGGAATAACGTTGGTTGTCATCGGTAATACATCTGCTTAATAATAAGAAGATCTGGAAGATGAAAATACCTTTTAAGAATAAAATCTTTGCATGATATCTACGTCGCGGAGTCATTCTTACTAAAGATAACCTTATTAAAAAGAATTGGCATGGAAGTACGCAATGTGTATTTTTGTTCGCATGGTGAGACAATAAAACATTTGTTCTTCCAATGTAAATTGGTTCGTTTCATGTGGCCAGTCATCCAAATAGCTTGTGGCTTGTATCTTCCTTGTAGTGTTGCTAATATATTTGGCACCTGACATGAGATTGATCACAGGCTTAGAATTCTTCTCAGGGTGAAAGTGTTTGCCGTGTTTTGGTCGCTTTGGCTATGTAGAAATGATAAGGTTTTTAATGATAAAAGTACTTCGCTTATGCAGGTTATCTACAAATGTACCGGGACACTTTGTTTATGGTCCTCTCTACATCGAATGGAGAATCGAGACCTATTTACGGAGGTGTCTACACGATTGGAGGCTACAACGAGAGATATTTTTACCCAACATGGGTGGCAACATGATCTTAGGATTGGGCCACCGACTATTTAGGCATTATACAAATATACATTTTTCTTTGTATATCGCCTTCTTTTATTTTGGCTTGTCGTGAGGACTTTGTCGACTGTATGCATTTTAGTTATGCAGAGGCTGGGTGTAATACTTAAACCTTTTAAGTAATAAAACGCTCTTTTTCAGAAAAAAGAGAGGTGATGGAGATAGCATCTTTTTTCTTCATTTGCTGCCTCGTTCTTTGTTCTCAAATACTCCCTCTGTAAACTAATATAAGAGTGACTTTAGTATTCTAAACGCTCTTATATTAGTTTACGGAGGTAGTAATTGTTGTTTTATTTATGTGGTTATTTGCGCTTTCGGTTAGAGCGTTGTGATAACGTGGTAGTTGCAATTGTAACTAGAGACTGTAAATTTATCAACTGGATTAACCACAATCCTTTTTTTATTGATTATGCTGAGTATTTACACATGGTGACAAGAATATAAGCAAGAGGTGATGGCGACAAACCACCGCGGATAGGCACAAGACACATCTTTTTTCTAACACTTGTAGAGGAAAACGGTGGATGTCCTTGGTTGGCGTATTCAACCAATGCCCGGGCTCCGCCACGACGATCAGGCTCTCAGCCAAGTCCGGCCAGCAATATGAGGCAGCTGTAGATCCCTACAACAAACGACTGCACTATCAACATAGCTGTGGTTTGTTTATCTCCAATATCTCAAAAAATTACTGTGACGTGTGATATATATATATATATATATATATATATATATATATATATATATATATATATATATATATATAGTGATGCTATTCATCACTCAGGGTGCAGAATAGGTTATTCTTCACCCGAGGTAATCTTACGATCACTTCATAATTAAATTACGTTTAGAATTCAAATAGTTATATTCCTATTGATTCATTAAGTAAAATTTGGTATAAGAAAATAAAAATATAGGTCATAAGACAAGAAATTGCAATTTATGTGTATTTTACACTATGTTTTTACGTTTGTAATTTTACATAACATAAAATATTTTTTACGGCGATTATATATTTTCTTACGGTCTTTTTTTACGTCAGAAATAAGACAAAACTTACGGAACGTAAAATTACAGTGCATTGATGGTAAAATAAAGGGGGGTGAAGAATAACTATTCCTCACCCAGGATGACGAATAGTCAATCCCTATATATATATATATATATATATATATATATATATATATATATATATATAGCCATGTCTGGATCTCTACCAAGATGATCGAGATCGTTGGCGCATGGTGTGGATTTATGTAGGCACCGCTCGTTGCCAAGATTACCAGAAGAGCTCTCACTCACTTTGTGTTTCGGCAGGCATGCCAAACAGATGCGTTGGCTCTTTGGCGAGGAGCAGGCTGCATGCATGCGTGATCGAACTCAAGCTTGCAGCACGGCTCTTTTACCCTTCCTCACCCGGAGCGTGCGGTCTTCTTTGGTGGTTTCTAGAAGCAGTACACGATCTTGCATCATGGCATTTTCATTTTAAATTTTGCTTCATCTCAACATGCGAACACTAAAAGTAGCTTAATGAAATGGATACATCATAATCAAGCTTAATTCCAAGAGCCCAGATTACACAGTTTGTCTCCGCTCTACATGCATTTGGATGTAGAAATTGGAACCGCTGAACGCCACACCTATTTGTGTTGTTTTATGCTTTCGAGTAAAATGCACCTGTGGTCATTATATTTTACAGGCGGCAACATTTTAGTCAGTTACTTTGTATTGAAATCGACACCCTAAACTTTGCAAGAAGGGTGGCGACAATGGGGAGGTGCAAGTGCTTCCATGATAGAGTTGTCTAGGTGGCAAACATCAGCTCGGGTGTGTCTCTTAACTCTGTCGTTAGATTTTTCTGAAGTCTTAGTGAACCGTTGGGTTTTCATGATGATTCTGTGTTGGGTTTGTTTGTGGGGTCTTCATGTGGCTCCATAGTTTGGGAGTAGGTCGCATGAGTGGGTTTGTAACATGTTTTTTCGGTTTTTCGTGCTGGACAACTCTCTTCTTGTTAATTAATGGATGAGGCAAAAAAATTGTCTCCGTTACAAAAAAATAAACTTGGCATTTTTTTATTTTTTTGCAAAGTAGGATATACCTCTGGCCTCTGCATCTAGGCGATGCATGCAGTTATTTTATTAATTATTCACAAAGCCCTTACAAGGTAATACATCAGTAAGCGTGAAGCCACCATCTTGGCAACACATGTCGCTACTCCTATCCCTGTGATGAATGGGGTGTCGAATGTCCGAGCCTAATGCCAAACAGACATCGCACCAACACCTAACATCTAATGCCGGATGCTCCATCCAAGCCATAATACTCGGACTGGATTACACACCGGTCCAACGCACTTTCGGTGGGCACCACATGCACACGCTGCAAGGGCGGTCACCTCCTTCATCCATCGATCCATCCTCAGATCAGATAATGACGCATCAACCTTGCCAGGCCTCTCTGGCATCGACGCCACCACGGCGTGAGATAACGTCGTCCTTTTGCATGAGTCTCGCCACCCATCGGACGCCGAGTCTCCACTGCGCCATGCCGCCGATATCTGCCGCCATCGATGTGTAGGATGAGCACCGCTCCACCACCTACCTACGTCCAACCACCAAGCCGTTCATATGCCCGTTCAACCGATGAATGTCTCCAAAGATGATGCCCCCATGGCAGTAACGATGAAGATGTCGCCATCATCCGAACCAGGAGGCCCCTCAACGCCTCCAACGAGGGCTACAACCCCCACAGGCGCCGTCACCAATAGTAGCCTCCTCCAGATCCGAGGTTTCCCCCGGACACAATGGAGCGAGGGACGCCCCACCATAGCGTCCAACGAGGAAAACGACACCCACAGGCGTCGTCGACTATGGTGGCATCCTCACCCACTTCAACAGCTAGGCCACCATCTCCTCCTTCAGTTGATCCGCTGCCGAGAAGCCACCGCGAGGCAACACCCACCGACTAGATCCCTTTGGACCGGACGATGAAGACAGCCAAAAGTAGAGAATGTCACATCGCTGCGTGAAAGGTGTCATGGCCACACACATGTCGTCCCGAGGCGCCCGCTCGAGATCCACCGTCACAACCACGCATTCAATCCGCGACGAAGGGACGCCCCGACGCCGCCATCATCCCCCCCGCACGGGCTTTGCCCAGCCGGGATACGGCGGCGGTCGAAGGGGAGGGGAGGCAGACGTGAGGCGGAGGAGCTCGGAGGGGCAGCGGGGATCGGGAGGGGGAGGCGAACGGGAGGGGCGGAGGGGATCAGGAGGGAGAGGCGAACGGGACGGGCGGATAAACTTGGCATGCATATGTGGTCACTTTTGGTCCAGAATCCAAAACATGCCACCACTACCTGCTGACTCAGTCCGTGGATACACGCTGCACCTCAATCAGTTATGCAAATTTGCAAAAATGGTATCAACCTTTTCAATCATTTCTGTGCTCCATTTGCTCGCAAGAATCCATGGCCTTGCTTTCATCCTACTCACCAAATTTCTACCTTTGTGCACTTTTTTTGGAGCGTGTGCCAACAACATGCTAGTTGTAATTGTAACAAGGGATTGGAAAATTAAAATGCATTACCAACGATTTGTTGACGGATGGCATCGAGTATTTCTGTATGGTGGAACGGTACGAAAAGATGTATGTCCGAGATTCATCTCTCCCACATACACATCTACTTTCTCGCACTTGTGTGGATGTCGCTAGTAGGCTGATTCAATCAATCGTGAGTCTCCATGCGAGCGATCAACCTCTCCACCAAGTCTGGTCATCTCCTGCGCATCCTTCCGCCACATCGCTGGGGCGACCAAGCGATGAAACATCCCTGATGTGGTTAGTTTATCTCCAATATCTCAAAGAATTGTTGCAGTGTACCGATAACATATATCCATTACCATCGATCTCTACCAAGACGATCGAGAAAGGCGTTCGGTAGTGATTTATGTAGGCATCGTCGTTGCCAAGTTTCTCACCCGGTTTGTGTTTCGATAGGAATGCCAAACAGATGGGCTGGCTCTTTGACTATGAACAGGCTGCATGCATGCATGCATGCTCGGAAGATCAGGAACTTGCAGATTGCAGCAAGGCTCTTTCACCCTTCTTCCTCTGAAGCACAATTTTCTTTTGTTGTTTCTAGAAGCACACGATCTTGGCATGATGCTTACAAAATTTCCATTTTTTAATTTCCCACTAATCTCGACACTGAAATGTGGTTAACCAAACGGATGTCAAAGGGCACGATACCCCCCCCCCCCCCCCCCCTCCACACACACACAGAATTTGATAAGTGAAACATTTTTTTGAGCTAGATAAGTGACATATTTTGGTTTATCAACTTGCAAACTAGTAAAGTCGACACCTGAACTTGGCAGGAGTGGTCACTTTGCAAAAACATATAACCATGACGCACTAACTCAGATTGTAGACGCACACTACAAACCTCAACCATAACCTTTTATATCATCCCCTAACGTGTTTTACATACTCCTTTATCTGAATTCCATGCGACAAGAAATTCTTCACTTGCTCGTCAAAATCACTAGCCCTGCTTGTCTTCATTCTCCATATTTTTCAAATCCCTACCCCATGGTCTACTTCAGTCCAAATCGCTTCTGTTCAATGTTTTCATACTCATCCAACCCCCACATTTTAGTGACATAAGACACCGGAAATAGCCAATGGGTCAACACACCCAAAATAGATTCTTCTAAAAAGATCAAAAAGAGTAAAAAAAATTAAAACTTTTGTAACAAACATAACTTAGAGTAATATCCATGTGAAAAGTTTCACTAAGAAATGACTTCCATGGTATTTTGAGTGATAAAGAACAAAATCCGTACTTTATAGAAGTTACCATTCACATTTTTTGGACTTGCAATTTTTCCCGAGGATACCACAAGTCATTTCTCCGCGAAACTTTTCATACGAGTATTACGCTATGTCAGGTTGGTTACAAGTTTCAAAAACATTTTGACTCCTTTTACTTTTAGCTTGAAAATTTTAGCTAAGTACTTGAAAATTTTAGCTTCGTGGTGGTGCGTCGTGACCTGAGCTGGTTATCTCCTTTGAACCTCCATCTTACCCCAACAACCTTGTTGAAAATCAAGGGCTTGAAAAAGCATCGGCCAAAAAAACATTGGCGCTGGAGTGGAGCACGAAACCTTTTATCCTAGAGTTGGATTGCATCGGGAGCATGGCCTTAATCGGTCCCTGGTAGCAGGTCCCTGATAGGCCGGGTGGAGGAGTCCAAACGCCTGCTACGATCTTGGCATGAGCAACCTTTTTTTAAGTAAAACTTCCAATCTATTCATCATCAATTATGATAGTACAACGAATACCAGAAATAATAAAAAATACATCCAAATCCGTAGAACACCTAGCGACGACTACAAGCACTAAAGTAAGCCGAAGCAGCGCCGCCGCCGCCGCCCCTTTCTCACTCGAGCCGGGTAAAATTTGTTGTAGTAGAAACAAGAACTCAGTAACTCATGCACTTGCTCAGATGGGTAAGACGTCCTCTCACATGGCAGTAAGAGCATCTAAAGCCGGACGTCTCAAACCATCCCTCATACGCCCGCGGGCGTGCCCGGTCAGTGACCGGACCGGAGAAAGAAGGAAAAACATGACACAACCGGACCCCTCATATCATCCCTATATGCCTGGGCTGTTCGTGAACCCTCATATACGCACTACATTATGAAATGGAGGGAGTACAACTTTAGTGCCAAACTTTTGCTAAAAATACTCCATCCGATCCAAAAAGTGTCGTTTTAGTTCAATTTTGAAAAACTCAAACCACTACACTTTTTTGGATCGGAGGGAGTACAACTTTTAGTTGTTGACCGGTTTGGACGATTTAAACATGTTTATGACAGATGAGGCCCACCCGTCAGAGTTGACGTGGCAAGAAAGTCAACTCCGTTGATTTTGAACCCTATATTTACCGTTATTACAGGTGAAACATACAGTCAGTTATAATTTTTTTTTACCCTTATAGGGATTGTAAGATGGAGAGCAGCGTTGCAAAGGCTAAGCTCCATGGAGCTCGTTCGTTTTGCCAAAAAATATCAATATATATTTAAAAGTTTCAAAAAAATATCATATTTTTTCTACAAATACGTATGCATATTCTTCAAGTGTGCATAAAATTTCACAACTAATTGTATTATTTGCATGCTACACAAAAAAGACAAATATCTTACCCAAATACAACAAAAAACCTATTTTAATCTGTGTATTTGTCTTTTTTGTGTACATCGCATATATATATATATATATATATATGAAATTCTGTACATGTATACTAAAAATATATTTCAACCTGAACACTTTCTTTAGATTTTTCAGAGATGTGGAAAAAGGTATTTTCACTGAAAAAATGAAAGAGCTCTATGGAGCTTGACCTTTGCTTGCACTTTTCGTTGTAAGATGTGCGAATCAGAAGGGCTGCTTCGTAAAAATTACAGGACGAGGTGGGTCCTGCTTGCAGTCCAAGGCCCCCCGCAGCCCTGCTCCTTGCACGGTTCTCTCGGTCTCTCCCCTGTACCGAAGCGTCGCGGCTCTTCCCTCCGTTTGATAAGAGCCAAGCGGGGACGGTTAGGGTTTCACCTCGTTGCCCCCAATCCCCACCGCCGCAGCTGTCACCTCGCACCTCCCGCTGACGTATAAAATAGGGACACATGTGATAATATGAGATTTAGGAAAATACCTGGGCTAAACTAAAAAAATGTCATGCCACCATGACATCCATCGTTGCCACATAAATCCCAATAGCCTTACATAAAACTGCCCATAGCCTTGAGTCAGGTACTGCTGACTATAGGGCTCACACCTGGGCTGAAGGGACGGCTCTATCGCCGGAGATGACCCGTGCACTACACCGTGGGTGGCTCTTTATGGTGGTCGGAGGATGGATGATGCCTGGGAGAATCTGTCGACCAAGGCATGACACTGGAACAACATAGGTTGTCGTGCACAAGAGTACATCAAATCCAATTTGAGATCACATCTTATTTCTTCCCTCCTCTGCTCGGTTTTAGGCTGGTTGTAATGGGGAGTATTATATACTAGTATCATGCATATGATATTAGTCTATGATACTACGCCCTAATGCATAGTATCATAAGTTGGTATTATAGAAGACTAAATTTATTGTCATGCATGACGCAAAGTAGCACATTATTTAATATGATACGGTATCATGATATGATACTCAAGCCTCTTTTTCTTCATTTAATTCTATGCCACCTCATCAAACTTGTTTAGTTGGCATGCATAATACTACCTATGATACTCCCATTACAGGCAGCCTTAGTTATCTAATAATCGTTGTTCTATTTAAAGTAGCCGTTGTGCTCTCGGTTAAAGCAATGCTGATAACGTGTTAGTTGTCATTGTAACTAGAGACGGACAATGGATTAACCATGATCTTTTTATTAATTGATGATGCTGAGTGTTTACACGTGGTGAAAAGAATTGAACCCATTAGCAGTCGCGCAATGTGCGCTCGCTCGTCGTGTCCACGTCGGCAGCTTGCACTGTGCGGGTGAGACCAAAAAAATGCAGCGATTGGTCAGGTTGTGGCCAATGAATTTCTAGGAAACTTCCTCGTCCTTGTTTCCTTCGCTACCAAGCCAGCTCCACATCGACCGGCTCTCCTCTTCTCTCACAGCCAGATCCTCTCTCCCTCGCCTCGTCTCCGACGATTTTGCCTCTCAACAACAAATCCAGATCCGGTGGATGCCACGCTGGGAGGCACCAGGAGCAGGAGAGGTCGCGACCAACGGCGGGAGGAGAGGCCCCAGCGGTGGATGAAACGCTGCAGATCGCCGGTGTCTCCGCCTCTCCCCGCATGCCGCCTCCTCCACTCCCCTTCCCTCACAGCCCCACCCCCTCTCATCTCGTCTTCTACCCCTTTTTTCCCCTCAATACACTCAATAATGAATCCTGATCCATGGAGATGGATGGCAGAGTCCCTATGGTCGATGGCGCCGGGGAGGAGGCAGAGCGGCAGGATGGGTTCTGTCATGCTGGGTGGAGCGGCGGCCGGAACGGGTCACCGTCGTGAGAGGGTGGGGTCCTTTCATTTGGCCAGGTAAGCAGATATCTAGCTGGTGGTGAATTTCTGAAGATGGTGTGAAGCTAGTCCGGCTTGCTGTGCTGAAATTATTCCTACATTTGATATACATTCTGTACAAGTGTCAGTTAATTCATTCACAAGCCATTCATGATTCTTGTTTTTGATTGACTACGACATACTACAGAAATACTCCTATGATACGTATGATTCTTATGCAGCTTCCCTTTTCTAACAGAAATATTCCTACGGACTACATCGCCCTTACTTTCAGAATGTCATACTATAGTTTGCATAGAGCAGGGCATGCTCAGTTTGGAGGCCAAGATGACACCAGATGGACCTTACTTTCAGAATGGCATATCGCTATCTATTCTATTTTCTAAATTTAACCTCTTGAAAGAATCACATCTACTGTATATTCTGATTCTACTGACTTAATCAATAGTTGTTGATCCATATTCCTTGCAACACCGTTGATCTCTTGGTGCGGTGGCGCGAGGCCAGCCCGGGTTTGCCGGGGTGATATCCCTGTCACTGGACGAGGAGGTTGACAAGGACACCGTGGTGGAACTTGGCGACGCAGACCACAGGAGGTAGGAGGAGGAGAAGAAGAAGAACCGGCGCAAGAAGAGGAGGAAGAATCAGCGGAAGGAGGACGCCACCGCAAACAAGGAGGTAAATGTTGCAGGCCTATGCTCAGCTCGTGATTATGCAGTATCATGTATTTATTTTAGCAAAAGAGGATTTAGTAGCAATGTCATGTAGAATCACTTTAAACTGGAAGCTACCTTTTCAACTGCATGAAGTCTGAGCTCACTGGAAGTTTTTTTTATGTGTGGATCTAGAGGAGCATGTCCGTTGCTTTTCTTTGGTAATGCTATTGTATTGCTACGGTCATTTGTTTAAATATGCCTTAGTAGGATTCAATGGTCAATACTATCCAATTTTTTTTTTCGGACAATATAAATGCAAGTATGTTGTTTCCTGTGCAAAACGCACATACTTTTTGGTTTCGTGAAAATCAAAATGATGCAATGTTTTTGTTTTAACCCATTAAAAGTTAGTGAAACATGTGCGTGCACACTGAAACATTCATGAATTGAATAGCGAATTGAAAACCTTGCATGTGTAGTACAACTGATTTTATCTTAGTGACTCGACATCTGTGTTTGATCTTCATGGAGCTGTAGTTGATGAATATATGCCTTTGATCAACAATTATGCAGTACGATTTCTGCTTGTATTGACATCAGTTCTTTCTTTGCACAATTATTAGTTTTGCTGAACACCACAAGATTTGTTTTATGTTTCTTCTTTTTTATGATCCATGTAGCTATTGCAAGATAAGTACCATTGAAATAGAACTTCATTGTTGCTGCCTCCAGTTCAAAAACAACAAGGTACATGTAGATTGACAGCCAGCTAATATATTGACGACCTACCTGAAGGAAATATGCCCTAGAGGCAATAATAAAGTTATTATTTATTTCCTCATATATCATGATAAATGTTTATTATTCATGGTAGAATTGTATTAACCGGAAACATAATACATGTGTGAATACATAGACAAACAGAGTGTCACTAGTATGCCTCTACTTGACTAGCTCGTTAATCAAAGATGGTTATGTTTCCTAACCATGAACAAAGAGTTGTTATTTGATTAACGGGATCACATCATTAGTTGAATGATCTGATTGACATGACCCATTCCATTAGCTTAGCACCCGATCATTTAGTATGTTGCTATTGCTTTCTTCATGACTTATACATGTTCCTATGACTATGAGATTATGCAACTCCCGTTTGCCGGAGGAACACTTTGTGTGCTACCAAACGTCACAACGTAAATGGGTGATTATAAAGATGCTCTACAGGTGTCTCCAAAGGTAGATGTTGGGTTGGCGTATTTCGAGATTAGGATTTGTCACTCCGATTGTCGGAGAGGTATCTCTGGGCCCTCTCGGTAATGTACATCACATAAGCCTTGCAAGCATTACAACTAATGAGTTGGTTGCGAGATGATGTATTACGTAACGAGTAAAGAGACTTGTCGGTAACGAGATTGAACTAGGTATTGGATACCGACGATCGAATCTCGGGCAAGTAACATACCGATGACAAAGGGAACAACGTATGTTGTTATGCGGTCTGACCGATAAAGATCTTCGTAGAATATGTAGGAGCCAATATGGGCATCCAGGTCCCGCTATTGGTTATTGACTGGAGATTTGTCTCAGTCATGTCTACATTATTCTCGAACCGTAGGGTCCGCACGCTTAACGTTACGATGACAGTTATTATGAGTTTATGCATTTTTGATGTACCGAAGTTAGTTCGGAGTCCCGGATGTGATCACGGACATGACGAGGAGTCTCGAAATGGTTGAGACATAAAGATTGATATATTGGATGACTATATTCGGACACCGGAAGCGTTCTTGGAAAGTTTCGGATAAAACCGGAGCACCGGGGGGTTAATGGGCCTCATGGGCCTAAAGTGGAGAAGAGGAAGGGGCTGCCATGGCAGGCCGCGCGCCCCCTCTCCCCCTAGTCCGAATTGGACAAGGAGGGAGCAGCGGCGCCCCCCTTTTTCCTTCTCTTCTTCCACCTCTCCTACTTGGACAAGGAAAGGGAGGGGAGTCCTACTCCCGGTAGGAGTAGGACTCCTCCTGCGCGCCTCCTCTAGGGCCGGCCGCACCTCCCCTTGGATCCTTTATATACGGAGGCAGGGGGGAACCCTAGGACACACAAGTTGATCATCGTGATCGTTCCTTAGCCGTGTGCGGTGCCCCCTTCCACCATATTCCACCTCGGTCATATTGTAGCAGCGCTTAGGCGAAGCCCTGCGACGGTAGAACATCAAGATCGTCACCACGCCGTCGTGCTGACGGAACTCATCCCCGAAGCTTTGCTAGATCGAAGCCCGGGGAGCGTCATCGAGCTGTACGTGTGCTAAGAACTCGGAGGTGCCGGAGTAACGGTGCTTGGATCGGTCGGATCGGGAAGACGTACGACTACTTCCTCTACGTTGCGTCAACGCTTCCGCTTCGGTCTACGAGGGTACGTAGACAACACTCTCCCCTCTCGTTGCTATGCATCACCATGATCTTGCGTGTGCGTAGGAAAATTTTGAAATTACTACGTTCCCCAACACTACCATCCTCGCATAGTCTCATCCTCGGTGTCAACTCTCTCTCTCTCTCTCTCTCTCTCACACACACACACACACACACACACACACAACATACCATAAGTTCATCCATCTACGTATGGGTAAATAATACAGAAAGAACAATCTTAACCTATTAGAGAATTCAGGAATAGCTAATTTCTGGAACACGCATAAGGTCATCCATCTAGGTGTGGATAAATAATACACATAGAACAATGTTAACCTATTTAGAGAATTCAATAATTGCTAATTTCTGGAACACACATGCTCTTTGTCAGCTGAAATAGAAAAACATCACGATATGCAATCTGCTACTCAAAGTAAAGAAAGACGAGCATAAATGAGTTTTATGTTTTGCGATGTTACATGCATTCAATTAATTACTGTTTGTATAAGAGTTATGCCTAAAACTGGAGTGAACTGCTGAAACTGATCATTTAAAAAGCATAATGAATTTGAATATGCAAAACTCCACCAATATTTAACTATTATTCTAAGTTTTTGTGTGCAAGGTCTTGCTTCTTGAAAAACTAATTCTACTGTCATTAACAAGTTGTGAGTGTTATGTGCATAAGAAGTTAACAATAATTTTTTTTCTTGTCTATATCTTCTTACAGATATCACATTTGGTTCCAAATTGGTGCTGTGATGTATGCTTCAAGAATTGAAGATCAACACGGTGGCTGAGGGTTGTGTGTTGGCTGTCAGGGCTAGCTGTAGCGAAGGCGACAGCGGCCATTGCTAGCTAGAGGTATTGGCATGCATCAGCTGGCACGCAGCTGCAGCACAGGAGGCATGGTCAGAGGCAAGAAATAAGGAACTCTCTAAAGTATAGTATGAATCTCTCCCTGCACTATTAGCTTGATTTACTTGGTTATCTGCACTATTAGCTTGATTTACTTGGTTATCTAGGTCACAGAGCATGTCACTGCTGTTACATGTTTCACTTCACTGTTTTTTTCCTTTTTGTAGAGATGATTTCAGTACTCTATCAGTATGATGTTAATGAGCACCAAGATGCATGTGTCACTCGTTTCATCAAGTGTGTGATGAATTTTGTATTTTGTTCCTGGTGATCTGAAATCCCGGTTTTGTCCCGGCTAAATGTTGCTTAATATACACCTGATATTTTCAATCTGATGCAATAACAATAGATAATGTAAACAAGAAAGTGAAAAGGGCGCCTTCCACCACCGCTTAGCTTTCTCTCACGAGGTGCCACCAAGTGGCGCCCCAACCGCTAGTACATTTCTGGATCTCTACCAAGATGATCGAGAACGGCGCATGGTGTGGATTTATGTAGGAACCGCTCGTTGCCAGGATTACTAGAAGAGCTCTCATTCACTTTGTGTGGGACTTGGGAGGCATGCCAAACGGATGCGTTGGCTCTTTGGCTAGCTATAGGAGCAGGCTGCATGCATGCGTGATCGAACTCAACTTGCAGCCCGACTCTTTTACCCTCCCTCACCCGAAGCACACGCCCTTCTTTTCTTGTTTCTAGAAGCACTACACGATCTTGGCATCACACGTTTTCATTTTATTTTTTTGGTTGATCTCAACATGAGAACATGTAAAAGTAGTTTAACCAAATAGATTAACCATAATGCCAAAAAAACAAAAAAAATTGCAGTTTCAGAAATAAAAAAAGGGATGAATGGGCTCAATGGACCAGCCCAGCGCGGGAGGGTGTGCGCGCCCGTTCATGTACAACGTATACGTATATGGTGGGCGTTTCTAAAAAATGTATATGACAGGTGAAGATTTATAAAATATGACTATCGTGCCCTTACTTATGAAGAGATATGGGCTAATCTGAGTCGTTTTTGTGTTTTTTTAAACGGAGGCAAAAGAGGGTGCCCCATCGATTAATTAAGAAGAAAAGAATTGCCCAGTTAATTTACAAAAAACTGGGCGAAAACCGATTCAGACAAACTCACTCAACACGAAGCACCACGGCCACTTAGATGACCTGCCAAGTGCTCCCAACACCCAACAAGAACAACCCTCAACACTTCTACAATGCAATGGAACCCGGGTGAGAAAACGGCAATGATGACTCAAAATACCAAGGTCATGTCGACAACACGAGAAACCGAGCACAATCCATCATGACATCGTGGATGCCTTCCCTCTCGCATCATCAACCATAGGAACCTCCAGCTGTTCACTTGACAAAGGTGAATCTTGTCCCTCGCTCGAGCTCATCGACGTGTCCACCTTCATATGATCCACTGACAAACTCAGACATAGCTCCCTAAGCTCGGGCATGACCCGCAGTACCAGAGCCACAAGCACGGCAATGGATTCGCCCTCAGTGGAAGACAACATAGGATGGGAGGTAGGCATCGAGGATGAATTGTCTCCAACACGAGGGGAGAAGGAGCCATATAACTCCACCCTCCTATCCTCCGCGGAGAAAACACCGGCCCCACAAGGAGAGTGCAGCGTCAGAGAGGTCTGCAACATAGCTGACGCAAGGGAGAGTCTACTCAGAGCAGCCTCCGCTCGCTCTAAAAAGCTCCCAACACGCGCCAAACAACCTTGTAGCAACACAATCTGATCACTCAAAGCAGACTGCAACATCAGCTCCGACAAGGTTGGTGAGCCAGTGGTACCAGAGACGACAGACACCCAAGTCCCACAATGGAACAGGCCCTCACATGAAGCAAGAGCAGGACGATGCACGACGTCGAGTTGCAACATGCGCCGCACATCAATGCATGGCAGTGAGCTTAGAGGACGCCATGGGTTGCAACATCCACATGCACGATGACCGTTCTCCAAACAACGGGAGCACCGCAACGGCTCTTTGCAAACAGCCGCGCGATGACCATGAGCGAAGCATCTGTAACATCTACCGCGAAGCCAAGCGGAGATGGGACAAGGAGCCATTATCGAGGAAGGCGACGAAGCCGGACGACGCGGGCCGCGCCGCGGTAGCACCTCCTGCCAACCCTCATTTGTGTTTGCGTCATGCCCCCACGCACATCCCTCTAGAGTCGAGGGCCTTGGTGGCAGCCGGCGGTGTCTGGGGAGCCAACTCCTCTT
This sequence comes from Triticum monococcum, assembly GCA_034509565.1. Lineage (NCBI taxonomy): Eukaryota > Viridiplantae > Streptophyta > Magnoliopsida > Poales > Poaceae > Triticum > Triticum monococcum. The sequence continues at coordinate 524,724,638 of CM067845.1, forward strand.
CGTCATCTTCATCGTAATCGTCGTCAGCAGCGGAGGCACACAACACGGCCCGTGGTGGCAGCGTCACGACCATTTCCTCTTCACAGCCTACGTCGTCCCCATTGACAGAGGCAACTGAAGGAAATGTGCCCTATAGGCAATAATAAAGTTATTATTTATTTCCTTATATCATGATAAATGTTTATTATTCATGCTAGAATTGTATTAACCGGAAACATAATACATGTGTGAATACATAGACAAACAGATTGTCACTAGTATGCCTCTACTTGACTAGCTCGTTGATCAAAGATGATTATGTTTCCTAACCATATACATGAGTTGTCATTTGATTAACGGGGTCACATCATTAGGAGAATGATGTGATTGACTTGACACATTCCGTTAGCTTAGCACACGGTCGTTTAGTATTCTGCTATTGCTTTCTTCATGACTTATACATGTTCCTATGACTATGAGATTATGCAACTCCCGTTTACCAGAGGAACACTTTGTGTGCTACCAAACGTCACAACGTAACTGAGTGATTATAAAGGTGCTCTACAGGTGTATCCGAAGGTACTTGTTGGGTTGGCATATTTCGAGATTAGGATTTGTCACTCCGAATATCGGAGAGGTATCTCTGAGCCCTCTCGGTAATGCACATCACATAAGCCTTGCAAGCATTGCTATTAATGAGTTAGTTGCAGAATGATGTATTATAGAACGAGTAAATAGACTTGCCGGTAACGACATTGAACTAGGTATTGAGATACCGACGATCGAATCTCGGGCAAGTAACATACCGATGACAAAAGGAACAACGTATGTTGTTATGCGGTTTGACCGATAAAGACCTTCGTAGAATATGTAGGAGCAAATATGAGCATCCAGGTTCCGCTATTGGTTATTGACCGGAGACGTGTCTCGGTCATGTCTACATAGTTCTCGAACCCATAGGGTCCGCACGCTTAAAGTTCGATGACGGTTATATTATGAGTTTATGTGTTTTGATGTACCGAAGGAGTTTGGAGTGCCGGATGAGATCGGGGACATGATGAGGATTCTCGAAATGGTCGAGACGTAAAGATTGATATATTGGACGACTATATTCGGACATCGGAAAGGTTCCGAGTGATTCGGGTATTTTTGGGAGTATCGGGGAGTTACGGGAATTCGTATTGGGCCTTAATGGGCCATACGGGAAAGGAGAGAAAGGCCTCAAAGGATGGCCGCACCCCTCCCCATGGGCTGATCCGAATTGGACTAGGGAGGGGGCGCCCCCTTCCTTCCTTCTCCTTTTCCCTTCCCTTTCCTTCCCTCCTACTCCTACTATTTGGAAGGGCTCCTAGTTCTACTAGGAAAGGGGGAATCCTACTCCCGGTGGGAGTAGGACTCCCCTAGGGCACGCCATAGAGAGGGCTGGCCCTCCCCCTCCTCCACTCCTTTATATACGGGGGCAGGGGGCACCCCAAAGAGACAACAATTGATCTCTTAGCCGTGTGTGGTGCCCCCCTCCACCATAATCCACCTCGATCATATTGTAGCAGTGCTTAGGCGAAGCCCTGCGTCGGTAGAACATCATCATCGTCACCAAGCCATCGTGCTGACAAAACTCTCCCTCAACACTCGGCTGGATCGGAGTTCGAGGGACGTCATCGAGTTGAACGTGTGCAGACCTCGGAGGTGTCGTGCGTTCGGTACTTGATCGGTCGGATCGTGAAGACGTACGACTACATCTACCGCATTGTGCTAACGCTTCCGCTTTCGGTCTACGAGGGTACGTGGACAACACTCTCCCCTCTCGTTGTTATGCATTGATAACCCACAAGTATAGGGGATCGCAACAGTTTTCGAGGGTAGAGTATTCAACCCAGATTTGTTGATTCGACACAAGGGAAGCCAAAGAATATTCTCAAGTATTAGCAACTGAGTTGTCAATTCAACCACACCTGGAAACTTAGTATCTGCAGCAAAGTGTTTAGTAGCAAAGTAATATGATAGTGGTGATAACGGTAACAAAGTAAAGACAGCAAAAGTAATGTTTTTGGTATTTTTGTAGTGATTGTAACAGTACCAACGGAAAAGTAAATAAGCGTAAACTAGTATATGGAAAACTCGTAGGCACCGGATCAATGATGGATAATTATGCGGATGTGGTTCATCATGTAACAGTCATTGAAGGAAATATGCCCTAGAGGCAATAATAAAGTTATTATTTATTTCCTTATTTCATGATAAATGTTTATTATTCATGCTAGAATTGTATTAACCGGAAACATAATACATGTGTGAATACATAGACAAACAGAGTGTCACGAGTATGCCTCTACTTGACTAGCTCATTAATCAAAGATGGTTATGTTTCCTAACCAAAGACAAAGAGTTGTTATTTGATTAATGGGATCACATCATTAGATGAATGATCTGATTGACTTGACCCATTCCGTTAGCTTACCACTTGATCGTTTAGTTTGTTGCTATTGCTTTCTTCATTACTTATACATGTTCCTATGACTATGAGATTATGCAACTCCCGTTTACCGGAGGAACACTTTGTGTGCTACCAAACGTCACAACGTAACTGGGTGATTATAAAGGTGCTCTACAGGTGTCTCCAAAGGTACTTGTTGGGTTGGCGTATTTCGAGATTAGGATTTGTCACTCCGAATGTCGGAGAGGTATCTCTGGGCCCTCTCGGTAATGCACATCACTTAAGCCTTGCAAGCATTGCAACTAATGAGTTAGTTGCGGGATGATGTATTACGGAACGAGTAAAGAGACTTGCTGGTGACGAGATTGAACTAGGTATTGGATACCGATGATCGAATCTCGGGCAAATAACATACCGATGACAAAGGGAACAATGTATGTTGTTATGCGGTCTGACCGATAAAGATCTTTGTAGAATATGTAGGAGCCAATATGAGCATCCAGGTTCCGCTATTGGTTATTGACCAGAGACGTGTCTCGGTCATGTCTACATTGTTCTCGAACCGTAGGGTCCGCACGCTTAAGGTTTCGATGACAGTTATATTATGAGTTTTGATGTACCGAAGGAGTTCGGAGTCCCGGATGAGATCGGGGACATGACGAGGAGTCTCGAAATGGTCGAGACGTAAAGATCGATATATTGGACGACTATATTCGGACTTCGGAAAGGTTCCGAGTGATTCGGGTATTTTTCGGAGTACCGGAGAGTTATGGGAATTCGCCGGGAGAAGTATTGGGCCTTATTGGGCCATACGGGAAAGAGAGAGGGGCTGCCTAGGGCAGGCCGCGCCCCCCCCCCCCAAGGCCTAGTCTGAATTGGACTAGGGGGAGGGGCTGCGCCCCCTCCTTCCTTCCCTTCTCACTTCCCCTTCCTTGTCTCCTACTCCTACTACATGGAAGGACTCCTAGTTGGACTAGGAAAAGGGGAATCCTACTCCCGGTGGGAGTAGGACTCCCCTAGGGCACGCCATAGAGAGGGCCAGCCCTCCCCTCCTCCACTCCTTTATATACGGGGGCAGGGGGCACCCCATAGACACACAAGTTGATCTTCGTGATCGTTCCTTAGCCGTGTGCGGTGCCCCCCTCCATGATATTACACCTCGGTCATATTGTAGCGGTGCTTAGGCGAAGCCCTGCGACGGTTGAACATCAAGATCGTCACCACGCCGTCGTGCTGACAGAATTCCTCCCCGAAGCTTTGCTGGATCGGAGCCCGGGGAGCGTCATCGAGCTGAACGTGTGCCAAGAACTCGGAGGTGCGGGAGTAACGGTGCTTGGATCGGTTGGACCGGGAAGACGTACGACTACTGCCTCTACGTTGCGTCAACGCTTCTTCTTCGGTCTACGAGGGTACGTAGACAACACTCTCCCCTCTCGTTGCTATGCATCACCATGATCTTGCGTGTGCGTAGGAAATTTTTTGAAATTACTACGTTCCTCAACAGTGGCATCCGAGCCTAGGTTTTATGCGTTGATGTTATATGCACGAGTAGAACACAAGTGAGTTGTGGACGATATAAGTCATACTGCTTACCAGCATGTCATACTTTGGTTCGGCGGTATTGTTGGATGAAGCGGCCTGGACAGACATTACGCGTACGCTTACGCGAGACTGGTTTTACCGCCGTGCTATGCACACAGGTGACTAGCGGGTGTCAGTTTCTCCAACTTTAGTTGAACCGAGTGTGGCTACGCCCGGTCCTTGCGAAGGTTAGAACAGCACCAACTTGACAAACTATCGTTGTGGTTTTGATGCGTAGGTAAGAACGGTTCTTGCTAAGCCCAGTAGCAGCCACGTAAAACTTGCAACAACAAAGTAGAGGACGTCTAACTTGTTTTTGCAGGGTATGTTGTGATGTGATATGGTCAAGACGTGATGAGATATAAGTTGTTGTATGAGATGATCATGTTTTGTTGAAGTTATCGGCAACTGGCAGAAGTCTTACGATTGTCTCATTATTGCATAAGATGCAAGCGCAAAATAATTGCTTTGCTTTATCGCTATACGATAGCAATAGTTGCAAGAGCAATAGTTGGCGAGACGACCACGTGATGACACATTGATATAGATCAAGATGATGGAGATCATGGTGTCATGCCGGTGACAATAGAGATCATGACGTTACTTTGGAGATGGAGATCAAAGGCGCAAGATAATCATGGCCATATCATGTCACATATTTTGATTGCATGTGATGTTTATCTTTTATACATCTTATTTTGCTTATTTCGACGGTAGCTTTATAAGATGATCTCTCACTAAATTTCAAGATAAAAGTGTTCTCCCTGAGTATGCACCGTTGCCAAAGTTCGTCGTGCCCAGACACCACGTGATGATCGGGTGTGATAAGCTCTATGACCATCTACAACGGGTGCAAGACAGTTTTGCACACGCAGAATACTCAGGTTAAACTTGACGAGCCTAGCATATGCAGATATGGCCTCGGAACACTGGAGATCGAAAGGTCAAGCGTGAATCATATAGTAGATATAATCAACATAGTGATGTTCACCATTGAAAACTACTCCATCTCACGTGATGATCGGACATGGTTTAGTTGATTTGGATCACATGATCACTTAGATGATTAGAGGGATGTCTATCTAAGTGGGAGTTCTTAAGTAATATGATTAATTGAACTTTAATTTATCATGAACTTAGTCCTGGTAGTATTAGCATATCTATGTTGTAGATCAATAGCTCGCGTTGTTGCTTTCATATGTTTATTTTGATATGTTCCTAGAGAAAATTGTGTTGAAAGATGTTAGTAGCAATGATGCGGATTGGATCCGTGATCTGAGGTTCATCCTCATTGCTGCACAGAAGATTTATGTCCTTGATGCACCGCTAGGTCACAGACCTATTGCAGGAGCAGATGCAGACGTTATGAACGTTTGGCTAGCTCAATATGATGACTACTTGATTGTTAAGTGCACCATGCTTAACGGCTTAGAATCAGAACTTCAAGGACGTCTTGAACGTCATGGACCATATGAGATGTTCCAGGAGTTGAATTTAATATTTCAAGAAATACCCGAGTTGAGAGAGATGAAGTCTCCAACAAGTTCTATAGCTAAAATTTGGAGGAGAATCGCTCAACTAGTGAGCATGTGCTCAGATTGTCTGGGTACTACAATCGCTTGAATCAAGTGGGAGTTAATCTTCCAGATAAAATAGTGATTGACAGAATTCTCTAGTCACCATCACCAAGTTAGTAGAACTTCGTGATGAACTATAATATGCAAGGGATAACGGATACAATTCCCAAGCTCTTCGTGATGCTAAAATCGACGAAGGTAGAAATCAAGAAAAACATCAAGCGTTGATGGTTGACGAGACCACTAGTTTCAACAAAACGGCAAAGGAAGAAGGGGAACTTCATGTAGAACGGCAAGCAAGCTGCTGCTCTAGTGAAGAAGCCCAAGTCTGGACCTAAGCCTGAGACTAAGTGCTTCTACTGCAAAGGGACTGGTCACTGGAAGCGGAACTACCCCAAATGTTTGGCGGATAAGAAGGATGGCAAAGTGAACAAAGGTATATTTGATATACATGTTATTGATGTGTACTTTACTAGTGTTTATAGCAACCCCTCAGTATTTGATACTGGTTCAGTTGCTAAGATTAGTAACTCGAAACGGGAGTTGCGGAATAAACAGAGACTAGTTAAGGGTGAAGTGACGATGTGTGTTGGAAGTGGTTCCAAGATTGATATGATCATCATCGCACACTCCCTATACTTTCGGGATTAGTGTTGAACCTAAATAAGTGTTATTTGGTGTTTGCATTGAGCATGAATATGATTTGATCATGTTTATTGCAATACGGTTATTCATTTAAGTTAGAGAACAATTGTTGTTCTGTTTACATGAATAAAACCTTATATGGTTACACACCCAATGAAAATGGTTCGTTGGATCTCGATCATAGTGATACACATGTTTATAATATTGAAACCAAAAGATGCAAAGTTAATAATGATAGTGCAACTTATTTGTGGCACTACCGTTTAGGTCATATTGGTGTAAAGCGCATGAAGAAACTCCATGCTGATGGGCTTTTGGAATCACTTGATTATGAATCACTTGATGCTTGCGAACCATGCCTCATGGGTAAGATGACTAAGACTCCGTTCTCCGGAACAGTAGAGCGAGCAACTGACTTATTGGAAATAATACATACTGATGTATGCGATCCGATGAGTGTTAAGGCTCGCGGCGGGTATCGTTATTTTCTGACCTTCACAGATGATTTGAGCAGATATGGGTATATATACTTGATGAAACATAAGTCTGAAACATTTGAAAAGTTCAAAGAATTTCTGAGTGAAGCGGAAAATCATCGTGACAAGAAAAAAAGGTTTCTATGATCTGATCGCGGAGACAAATATTTGAGTTACGAGTTTGGTCTACATTTGAAACAATGCGGAATAGTTTCGCAACTCACGCCACCTGGAACACCACAGCATAATGGTGTGTCCGAACATCATAACCGTACTTTATTGGATATAGTACAATCTATGATGTTTCTTACCGATTACCAATATCGTTTTGGGATCATGCATTAGAGACAGCTGCATTCACATTAAAAAGGGGGCACCATCTAAGTCCGTTGAGACGACACAATATGAACTATGGTTTGGCAAGAAACCAAAGTTGTCGTTTCTTAAAGTTTGGGGTTGCGATGCTTATAAGAAAAAGTTTCATCATGATAAGCTCAAACCCAAATCGGAGAAATGTGTCTTCATAGGATACCCAAAGGAGACAGTTGGGTACACCTTCTATCACAGATCCGAAGGCAAGACATTCGTTGCTGAGAATGGATACTTTCTAGAGAAGAAGTTTCACTCGAAAGAAGTGAGTGGGAGGAAAGTAGAACTTGATAAGGGAATTGTACCTTCTCCCGAATTGGAAAGTAGTTCATCACAAAAATCAGTTCCAGTGATGCCTACACCGATTAGTGAGGAAGTTAATGATGATAATCATGAAACTTTGGATCAAGTTACTACCGAACCTCGTAGGTCAACCATAATAAGATCTGCACCAGAGTGGTACGGTAATCCTGTTTTGGAGGTTATGTTACTAGACCATGACGAACCTACGAACTATGAAGAAGCGATGGTGAGCCCAGATTCCGCGAAATGGCTTGAGGCCATGAAATCTGAGATGAGATCCATGTATGAGAACAAAGTATGGACTTTGATTGACTTGCCCGATGATCGGCAAGTAAATGGATCTTCAAGAGGAAGATGGACGTTGATAGTAGTGTTACTATCCACAAAGCTAGACTTGTCGAAAAAGGTTTTTGACAAAGTTCAAGGTGTTGACTATGATGAGAGTTTCTCACTCGTATCTATGCTTGAGTCTGTCCGAATCATGTTAGCAATTGCCGCATTTTATGAAATCCGGCAAATGGATAAACAAAACTGCATTCCTTAATGGATTTATTAAAGAAGAGTTGTATACGATGCAACTAGAAGGTTTTGTCAATCCTAAAGGTGTTAACAAAATATGCAAGCTCCAGCGATCCATCAATGGACTGGTGCAAGCATCTCGGAGTTGGAATATACGCTTTGATAGGTTGATCGAAGCATATAGTTTTATACAGACTTGCGGTGAAGCCTGTATTTTACAAGAAAGTGAGTGGGAGCACTACAGCATTTCTGATAAGTATATGTGAATGACATATTGTTGATCAGAAATAATGTAGAATTATTCTGCAAAGCATAAAGGAGTGTTTGAAAGGAGTTTTTCAAAGAAAGACCTCGGTGAAGCTGCTTACATATTAAGCATCAAGATCTATAGAGACAGATCAAGACGCTTGATAAGATTCTTCAATAAGTACATACCTTGACAAGATTTTGAAGTAGTTCAAAATGGAACAGTCAAAGAAAGAGTTCTTGCTTGTGTTACAAGGTGAGAAGTTGAGTAAGACTCAAAACCCAACCACGGCAGAAGATAGAAAGAGAATGAAAGTCATTCCCTATGCCTTGGTCATAGGTTCTATAATGTATGCCATGCTGTGTACCAGATCTATTGTATACCCTACACTGATTTTGGCAAGGGAATACAATAGTGATCTAGGAGTAGATCATTGGACAGCGGTCAAAATTATCCTTAGTGGAAAAAGGATATGTTTCTCGATTATGGAGGTGACAAAAGGTTCGTCGTAAAAGGTTACGTCGATGCAAGTTTTGACACTAATCTAGATGACTCTAAGTCTCAATCTAGATACATATTGAAAGTGGGAGCAATTAGCTAGAGTAGCTCCGTGTAGAGCATTGTAGACATAGAACTTGCAAAATACTTACGGATCTGAATGTGACAGACCCGTTGACTAAAATTATCTCACAAGCAAAACATGATCACACCTTAGTACTTTTTGGGTGTTAATCACATAGATATGTGAACTAGATTACTGACTCTAGTAAACCCTTTGAGTGTTGGTCATATGACGATGTGAACTATGGATGTTAATCACATGGTGATGTGAACTATTGCTGTTAAATCACATGGCGATGTGAACTAGATTATTGACTCTAGTGCAAGTGGGAGACTGAAGGAAATATGCCCTAGAGGCAATAATAAAGTTATTATTTATTTCCTTATTTTATGATAAATGTTTATTATTCATGCTAGAATTGTATTAACCGGAAACATAATGTATATATGAATACATAGACAAACAGAGTGTCACTAGTATGCCTCTACTTGACTAGCTCATTAATCAAAGATGGTTATGTTTCCTAACCATAGACAAAGAGTTGTTATTTGATTAATGGGATCACATCATTAGATGAATGATCTGATTGACTTGACCCATTCCGTTAGCTTAGCACTTGATCGTTTAGTTTGTTGCTATTGCTTTCTTCATGACTTATACATGTTCCTATGACTATGAGATTATGCAACTCCCATTTACCGGAGGAACACTTTGTGTGCTACCAAACGTCACAACGTAACTGGGTGATTATAAAGGTGCTCTACAGGTGTCTCCAAAGGTACTTGTTGGGTTGGCGTATTTCGAGATTAGGATTTGTCACTCCGAATGTCGGAGAGGTATCTCTGGGCCCTCTCGGTAATGCACATCACTTAAGCCTTCCAAGCATTGCAACTAATGAGTTAGTTGCGGGATGATGTATTACAGAACGAGTAAAGAGACTTGCCGGTGACGAGATTGAACTAGGTATTGGATACCGACGATCGAATCTCGGGCAAGTAACATACCGATGACAAAGGGAACAACGTATGTTGTTATGCGGTCTGACCGATAAAGATCTTCGTAGAATATGTAGGAGCCAATATGAGCATCCAGGTTCCGCTATTGGTTATTGACCAGAGACGTGTCTCGGTCATGTCTACATTGTTCTCGAACCGTAGGGTCCGGACGCTTAAGGTTTCGATGACAGTTATATTATGAGTTTTGATGTACCGAAGGAGTTCGGAGTCCCGGATGAGATCGGGGACATGACGAGGAGTCTCTAAATGGTCGAGACGTAAAGATCGATATATTGGACGACTATATTCGGACTTCGGAAAGGTTCCGAGTGATTCGGGTATTTTTCGGAGTACCGGAGAGTTACGGGAATTCGCCGGGAGAAGTATTGGGCCTTATTGGGCCATATGGGAAAGAGAGAGGGGCTACCTAGGGCAGGCCGCGCCCCCCCCCCCCAAGGCCTAGTCCGAATTGGACTAGGGGGAGGGGCTGCGCCCCCTCCTTCCTTCACTTCTCCCTTCCCCTTCCTTGTCTCCTACTCCTACTACATGGAAGGACTCCTAGTTGGACTAGGAAAAGGGAAATCCTACTCCCGGTGGGAGTAGGACTCCCCTAGGGCGCACCATAGAGAGGGCCGGCCCTCCCCTCCTCCACTCCTTTATATACGGGGGCAGGGGGCACCCCATAGACACACAAGTTGATCTTCGTGATCGTTCCTTAGCCGTGTGCGGTGCCCCCCTCCACGATATTACACCTCGGTCATATTGTAGCGGTGCTTAGGCGAAGCCCTGCGACGGTTGAACATCAAGATCGTCACCACGCCGTCATGCTGACAGAACTCCTCCCCGAAGCTTTGCTGGATCGGAGCCCGGGGAGCGTCATCGAGCTGAACGTGTGCCAAGAACTCGGAGGTGCCGGAGTAACGGTGCTTGGATCGGTTGGACTGGGAAGACGTACGACTACTTCCTCTATGTTGCATCAACGCTTCTGCTTCGGTCTACGAGGGTACGTAGACAACACTCTCCCCTCTCGTTGCTATGCATCACCATGATCTTGCGTGTGCGTAGAATTTTTTTTGAAATTACTACGTTCCTCAACAGTGGCATCCGAGCCTAGGTTTTATGCGTTGATGTTATATGCACGAGTAGAACACAAGTGAGTTGTGGGCGATATAAGTCATACTGCTTACCAGCATGTCATACTTTGGTTCGGCGGTATTGTTGGATGAAGCGGCCTGGACCGACATTACGCGTACGCTTACGCGAGACTGGTTTTACCGCCGTGCTATGCACACAGGTGACTAGCGGGTGTCAGTTTCTCCAACTTTAGTTGAACCGAGTGTGGCTACGCCCGGTCCTTGCGAAGGTTAAAACATCACCAACTTGACAAACTATCGTTGTGGTTTTGATGCGTAGGTAAGAACGGTTCTTGCTAAGCCCAGTAGCAGCCACGTAAAACTTGCAACAACAAAGTAGAGGACGTCTAACTTGTTTTTGCAGGGCATGTTGTGATGTGATATGGTCAAGACGTGATGAGATATATGTTGTTGTATGAGATGATCATGTTTTGTTGAAGTTATCGGCAACTGGCAGAAGCCTTACGATTGTCTCATTTTTGCATAAGATGCAAGCGCCAAATAATTCCTTTACTTTATCGCTATACGATAGCAATAGTTGCAAGAGCAATAGTTGGCGAGACGACCACGTGACGACACATTGATATAGATCAAGATGATGGAGATCATGGTGTCATGCCGGTGACAATAGAGATCATGACGGTACTTTGGAGATGGAGATCAAAGGTGCAAGATGATCATGGCCATATCATGTCACATATTTTGATTGCATGTGATGTTTATCTTTTATACATCTTATTTTGCTTATTTCGACGGTAGCTTTATAAGATGATCTCTCACTAAATTTCAAGATAAAAGTGTTCTCCCTGAGTATGCACCGTTGCCAAAGTTCGTCGTGCCCATACACCACGTGATGATCGGGCGTGATAAGCTCTACGTCCATCTACAACGGGTGCAAGACATTTTTGCACACGCAGAATACTCAGGTTAAACTTGACGAGCCTAGCATATGCAGATATGGCCTCGGAACACTGGAGACCGAAAGGTCGAGCGTGAATCATATAGTAGATATGATCAACATAGTGATGTTCACCATTGAAAACTACTCCATCTCACGTGATGATCGGACATGGTTTAGTTGATTTGGATCACGTGATCACTTAGATGATTAGAGGGATGTCTATCTAAGTGGGAGTTCTTAAGTAATATGATTAATTGAACTTTAATTTATCATGAACTTAGTCCTGGTAGTATTAGCATATCTATGTTGTAGATCAATAGCTCGCGTTGTTGCTTTCATATGTTTATTTTGATATGTTCCTAGAGAAAATTGTGTTGAAAGATGTTAGTAGCAATGATGCGGATTGGATCCGTGATCTGAGGTTCATCCTCATTGCTGCACAGAAGATTTATGTCCTTGATGCACCGCTAGGTCACAGACCTATTGCAGGAGCAGATGCAGACGTTATGAACGTTTGGCTAGCTCAATATGATGACTACTTGATAGTTAAGTGCACCATGCTTAACGGCTTAGAATCGGGACTTCAAGGACGTCTTGAACGTCATGGACCATATGAGATGTTCCAGGAGTTGAAGTTAATATTTCAAGAAATACCCGAGTTGAGAGAGATGAAGTCTCCAACAAGTTCTATAGCTAAAATTTGGAGGAGAATTGCTCAACTAGTGAGCATGTGCTCAGATTATCTGGGTACTACAATCGCTTGAATCAAGTGGGAGTTAACTTCCAGATAAAATAGTGATTGACAGAATTCTCTAGTCACCATCACCAAGTTAGTAGAACTTCGTGATGAAGTATAATATGCAAGGGATAACGGATACAATTCCCAAGCTCTTCGTGATGCTAAAATCGACGAAGGTAAAAATCAAGAAAAACATCAAGCGTTGATGGTTGACGAGACCACTAGTTACAACAAAACGGCAAAGGAAGAAGGGGAACTTCATGTAGAACGGCAAGCAAGCTGCTGCTCAAGTGAAGAAGCCCAAGTCGTGAAAACATAATAGGTTCAGATCTGAAATCATGGCACTCAGGACCTAGTGACAAGCATTAAGCATAGCAAAGTCATAACAACATCAATCTCAGAACATAGTGGATACTAGGGATCAAACCCTAACAAAACTAACTCGATTATATGATAAATCTCATCCAACCCATCACCGTCCAGCAAGCCTACGATGCAATTACTCACGCACGGCGGTGAGCATCATGAAATTGGTGATGGAGGATGGTTGATGATGACGATGGCGACAAATCCCCCTCTCCGGAGCCCCGAACGGACTCCAGATTAGCCCTCCCGAGAGAGATTAGGGCTTGGCGGCGGCTCCGTATCGTAGAACGTGATGAAACTTTCTCTTCAATTTTTTTCTCCTCGAAAGCCAACATATGGAGTTGGAGTTGGCGTCGGAGGGCCACCAGGGGGCCCACGAGGTAGGGGGCGCGCCCAGGGGGGAGGGGCGCGCCCCCACCCTCGTGGACAGGGTGTGGGCCCCCTGGTCTTCATCTTTGGCGAGGATTTTTTATTATTTATTCTAAGATATTCCGTGGAGTTTCAGGTCATTCCGAGAACTTTTGTTTTCTGCACATAAAACAACACCATGGCAATTCTGCTGAAAACAACGTCAGTCTGGGTTAGTTCCATTCAAATCATACAAGTTAGAGTCCAAAACAAGGGCAAAAGTGTTTGGAAAAGTAGATACGACGGAGACGTATCAACTCCCCCAAGCTTAAACCCTTGCTTGTCCTCAAGCAATTCAGTTGACAAACTGAAAGAGAAAAAGAAAAACTTTTACAAACTTTGTTTGCTCTTGTTGTTGTAAACATGAAAAGCCAGCATTCAAGTTTCAGCAATTATTATGAACTAACCATACCCACAATAACACGTAGGTCTCACAATTACTCATATCAATAGCATAATCAGCTAGCGAGCCATAATAATAAAACTCGGATGACGACACTTTCTCAAAATAATCATAACATGATATAACAAAATGATATCTCGCTAGCCCTTTCTGAGACCGCAAAACATAAATGCAGAGCACCTTTAAAGATCAAGGACTGACTAAACATTGTAATTCATGGTAAAAGAGATCCAGTCAAGTCATACCCAATATAAACTAATCATAATGAATGCAAACGACATTGTGCTCTCCAGCGGGTGCTTTTTAATAAGAAGGGTGATGACTCAACATAAAAGTAAATAGATAGGCCCTTCGCAGAGGGAAGCAGGGATTTGTAGAGGTGCCAGAGCTCGATTTTTGAAATAGAGATAAATAATATTTTGAGCGGCATACTTTCACTGTCAACGTAACAACCGTGAGATGGCTGTATCTTCCATACTACATGCATTATAGGCAGTTCCCAAACAAAATGGTAAAGGTTTATACTCCCCCTCCTCCACAAGCATCAATCCATGGCTTGCTCGAAACAACGAGTGCCTCCAACATTCAACGGGTCCCGGGGGGAGTTTTTTTAAATTATTTTGATTTGCTTTGATCTTTTTGGATCATGGGACTGGGCATCCCGGTTACCGACCCTTTCTCATGAATGAGGAGCGGAGTCCACTACTCTTGAGAATAACCTACCTAGCATGGAAGATATAGCCAGCCATAGTTGCACATGAGCTGCTCGAGCATACAAAGCAGAATTTCATTGGAAGGTTTGGAGTTTAGCACATACAAATTTACTTGGAACGACAGGTAGATACCGCATATAGGAAGGTATAGTGGACTCATATGGAACAACTTTGGGGTTTAAGGAGTTTGGATGCACAAGCAGTATTCCCGCTTAGTACAGGTGAAGGCTAGCAAAAGACTGGGAAGCGACCAACTGAGAGAGCGACAACAGTCGTAAACATGCATTAAAATTAATTCACACCGAATATAAGCATGAGTAGGATATAATCCACCATGAACATAAATATCATGAAGGCTATGTCGATTTGATTCAACTACATGCGTGAACATGTGCCAAGTCGAGTCACTCAATTCATTTAAAGGAGGATACCATCCTATCATACCACATCATAATCATCTCAATTGCATGTTGGCATGCAAGGTTAACCATTATAACTCATAGCTAATCAAGCATGGCACAAGCAACTATAATCTCTAAATGTCATTACAAATATGTTTACTTCATAATAGCTGAATCAGGAACGATGAATCATCATATTTACAAAAACAAGAGAGGTCGAGTTCATACCAGCTTTTCTCATCCCAATGAGTCCATCATATATCATCATTATTGCCTTTCACTTGCACGACCGAACGGTGTGTATAATAATAAGAGTGCACATGCATTGGACTAAGCTAGAATCTGCAAGCATTCAACTCAAGAGAGAAGACAAGTAATATGGGCTCTAAGTTAAATAAACAATCATACATATAAGAGCCACTAAGCATTTTCAATATAGTCTTCTCGACCCCCAAAGAAAGGAAAAGAAAAATAAAAACTATTTACACGGGAAAGCTCCCAACAAGCAAAGAAGGACGGGAAACATTTTTGGGTTTTCTTTCTAATTCTACTACAAGCATGGAAAGTAGACTAACTAATTTTTTTTGTTTTTTTCTTAAGGTTTATCAAACACATAAGAAGAAAGCTAGAAAAATAAATTTAAACTGACATGGATATTACAACGAAAGAGTATGAGCACCGACATCTAGCAATGAGTGTGAACATGAATGTAATGTCGGTGGGAAATACGTACTCCCCCAAGCTTAGGCTTTTGGCCTAAGTTGGTCTATTGCCAGGGATAACCTGGCTGGTATCCGTAGGTGAAGCTGGGGTCGTACTGCGATGAAGAATAGTTGGGATCATAATATGATGAAGAGGACTCTGACTGCCACTGGCTGGCAACCGCCTCAGGATCCCAAGAATAAACAGACATTCGTGGAGGCTCCGGTTCCGAGGCTGGTGCAGGATTCCGATAGGCTTGAACAGCCGCCCACGGAACAATGTAAGTACCTGCAGACAAGTTAAACAAAGAGGGAGCAGGCAAAGTAATAGTCTCAGGGTGATGTTTATCAAAGTACAATTTATATTTAAGCACCCTTTCGCGATTCTTAACAAGAAAATCATGCGCTACCATACTCTTATAATCTAAATAAGCACGGGGCAGCGCTGTTTCTTCTTTCTCCTCATGCCTAATAGGTATTTCAAAATGTTCAGCTAGGCGTGAAGCATAAATGCCTCCAAAGATGGGGCCCCTAGTACGGTTCATAGTCAACCGTCTAGCAACAATTCCACCCATACTAACAGGGTTATTGCGGTATAAACCATGGAGCAAAATAATAATATCAGGAATACTAAGGTTCCCACAGTTCCCGCGACCAATCAAGCAACGACTAGCAAATAAGGCAAAGTAGTGTAAAACAGGGAAATGTATGCTAGTAATTCTTGCATCAGAAACCTTCCTGGTTTCTCCCACAGTGATAGTGTCAATATAAGCTTCCACTTCATTACGGCGTGGTTCATCTAAAGAACCCTCGAAAGGTATTTTGCAAACCTCACAAAATGAAGCTAATGTCATCTCCCTAGCAACATCATATAAATGGAACTCTACTGTTGGAGGTGATTTCTTAGGGAAAAAGTAGAAGTTCTGCACAAAAGTATTTGTGAGTAAGACATACTGATGACGTTGGTCGCGGAGGAAATTGGTGAGGCCGGCGTTCTCAATCAATAGATAGAAATCTTCATAAATCCCGGCACTCCTCAAGAAGTCACCGGAAGGCCATTCACACGGCCGGACCTCCGCGATACGAGGCAGATTAAATTTGGGTTTCTGTTCTTCTTCCTTTTGTTTCTCCTTAGAACTTCGGCTCGACGAGCCCCTCAAAAGTCTCTTCATTATTTCTGAAACAATCTGAAATTTTTAGTAACTTCAAACAAAGTGAACCAACTTCAATAAGATTGATAACAACTACTCATACAAGTGCCTAGAGCATATATCAAGCATTAGAACTACTTGGAACCATATATATTTGACATGCAAGCTCAAGAACATGGTCACCTATGCAGCACAAATTTGCAATGAATAAAGCACTAGAACAAAAACTAATTGGACCAATGGAGGAGTCACATACCAAGGAACAATCTCCCCAAGCAGTTTTGCGAGAGGTGCTTTGAGCAAGGAGATCGAAAATCGCAGCAAAAGTTGCTGGAACACGAGCTTGAGTTGGTTTTTCGGGTTTGTGCGAGACAGAGGAAGAAGATGGGTGCAGAAATAAGTGGAGGAGGGCCACCATGGGCCCACGAGGTAGGGGGGCGCACCCAGGGGGTAGGGCGCGCCCTCCACCCTCGTGACCAGGTGGCAGCTCCCCCCACGGTAATTTTTGCACTAAAAATCCTTAAATATTCCCGAAAAAATCATATTAAATTGGCATGGCATTCTGAAGACTTTTATTTTCGGAATATTTTTATATTGCACGGATAAGTCAGGAAACAGACAGAAAAAATACTATTTTACTTTATTTCTACTAAAGAACAGAAAATATAAAGAGGGTACAGAAGGTTGTGCTTCTAGTTTCATCCATCTCATGCTCATCAAAAAGAATTCACTAACAAGGTTGATCAAGTCTTGTTACAAACTCATTTCGATAATCATGGAACCGGAGAAATTTCGAATAACACTATATTACCTCAACGGGGATATGGACATCCCCAACAATAAGTATATCATATTTCTTTTTGGCAGTAGGAAGAGGAAATTCAAAACCTCCAAATATAATCGATGGAATTTTTCCAATAGAGTTGACACTATAAACTTGAGGTTGTTTCCTCGGAAAGTGCACCGTATGCTCCTTACCATTAACATGAAAAGTGACATTGCCTTTGTTGCAATCAATAACAGCCCCTGTAGTATTAAGGAAAGGTCTTCCAAGAATAATAGACATACTATCATCCTCGGGAATATCAAGAATAACAAAGTCCGTTAAAATAGTAACATTTGCAACCACAATAGGTCTCACAAATACCGACAGGTATAGCAGTTGATTTATTAGCCATTTGCAAAGATATTTCAGTAGGTGTCAACTTATTCAAGTCAAGTCTACGATATAAAGAGAGATGCATAACACTAACACCGGCTCCAAGATCACATAAAGCAATTTTAACATAATTTTTTAATGGAGCATGGTATAGTAGGTACTCCTGGATCTCCAAGTTTCTTTGGTATTCCACCCTTAAAAGTGTAATTACCAAGCATGGTGGAAATTTCAGCCTCCGGTATCTTTCTTTTATTAGTAATGATATCCTTCATATACTTAGCATAAGGATTTGTTTTGAGCACATCAGTCAATCGCATACGCAAAAAGATAGGTCTAATCATTTCAGCAAAGCGCTCAAAATCCTCATCATCCTTTTTCTTGGATAGTTTCGGAGGAAAAGGCATGGGTTTCTGAACCCATGGTTCTCTTTCTTTACCATGTTTCCTAGCAACGAAGTCTCTTTTATCATAACGTTGATTCTTTGATTGTGGGTTATCAAGATCAACAGCAGGTTCAACTTCTACATCATTATCATTACTAGGTTGAGCATCATCATGAACACAATCATTAACATTTTCACTAGGTTCATGTTCATTACCAGATTGTGTTTCAGCATCAGACATAGAGATATCATTTGGATTATCAGATGGTTCGGCAATAGGTTCACTAGAAGTTTGCACAGTTCTATCATTTTTCTTTTTCTTCCTTTTAGAAGAACTAGGTGCATCAATATTATTTCTTTGAGAATCTTGCTCGATTCTCTTAGGGTGGCCTTCAGGGTATAAAGGTTCCTGAGTCATTCTACCAGTTCTAGTAGCCACTCTAACAGCATAATCATTTTTCTTACTATTCATTTCATCAAGCATTTCTTTCTGAGCTTTAAGTACTTGTTCTACTTGAGTGGTAACCATAGAAGCATGTTTGCTAACAAGTTTAAGTTCACCTCTAATATTATCCATATTATCACTCAAGCGTTTAATCATAAAGGTATTCTGCTTTAATTGTCTACCAAAATAAGCATTAAAGTCATCTTGCTTAAACATAAAGTCATCAAACTCATCCAAGCACTGACTAGCAATTTTAGTAGGAGGGACTTCAACTTTATCATATCTATAGAGAGAATTTACCTTTACTACCTGTGTCGGGATATTGGGAGGATCTTCAGTAAATAAGTAATTGAGATCATATACTTCTTCAACAGGTGGTAAATTAAGACCATGTATTTCTTCAATATGAGGTAAATTCTTAACATCTTCATCTTTAATACCTTTTTCTTTCATAAATTTCTTTGCCTCTTGCATATCTTCGGGACTGAGAAACAGAACACATCTCTTCTTCGGAGTTGGTTTAGGAATAGGCTCAGTAATTGGCTCAGGAGCTGGCTCAGGAGTTGGCTCGGGAGGTGGCTCAGGAGGTGCCCAATTATTTTCATTTGCCAACATATTATTCAATAAAATTTCAGCGTCATCCGGTGTTCTTTCCCTGAAAAGAGAACCAGCACAACTATCAGGTAATCTTTGGAAGCATCAGTTAGTCCATTATAAAAGATATCAAATATTTCAGGCTTCTTAAGAGGATGATCAGGCAAAGCATTAAGTAACTTGAGAAGCCTCCCCCAAGCTTGTGGGAGACTCTCTTCTTCAATTTGCACAAAATTGTATATTTCCCTCAAAGCAGCTTGTTTCTTATGAGCAGGGAAATATTTAGCAGAGAAGTAATAAATCATATCCTGGGGACTTTGCACACAGGCAGGATCAAGAGAATTAAACCATTTCTTAGCATCACCCTTTAATGAGAACGGAAATATTTTAAGTATATAAAAGTGGCGCGATCTCAGATTATTAGTAAACAGGGCAGCTATTTCATCTAACTTACGAAGATGTGTGATACGTCTCCAACGTATCTATAAATTTTGATTGCTCCATGCTATACTATTTACTGTTTTGAATGTTTATGGGCTTTATTATACACTTTTATATCATTTTTGGGACTAACCTATTAACCCAGAGCCTAGTGCCAGTTTCTGTTTTTACCCTGTTTTAGGGTTTTGAAGAAAAGGAAAATCAAACGGAGTCCAATTGACCTGAAACTTCACAGAACTCATTTTTGGAAGGAAAGAAGCCTAGAAGACTTGGAGTGCACATCGGGGGATCTGCAAGGAGGTCATGAGGCAGGGGGCGCGCCCTCCACCCTCGTGAGCCCCTCGTGGCCCCCCTGACGTACTTCTTCCGCCTATATATCTCCATATACCCTAAAAACATCCGAGAGCACAATAGATCGGGAGTTCCGCCGCCAGAAGCCTCCGTAGCCTCCGTAGCCACCGAAAACCAATCTAGACCCATTCCGGCACCCTGCCGGAGGGGGAAATCCTTCTCCGGTGGCCATCTTCATCATCCCGGTGCTCTCCATGACGAGGAGGGAGTAGTTCACCCTCGGGGCTGAGGGTATGTACCAGTAGCTATGTGTTTGATCTCTCTCTCTCTCTCTCTCTCTCGTGTTCTTGATTTGGCACGATCTTGATGTATCGCGAGCTTTGCTATTATATTTGGATCCTATGATGTTTCTTCCCCCCTCTACTCTCTTGTAATGGATTGAGTTTCCCCTTTGAAGTTATCTTATCGGATTGAGTCTTTAAAGATTTGAGAACACTTGATGTATGTCTTGCCGTGGATATCTGTGGTGACAATGGGATATCACATGATTCACTTGATGTATGTTTTGGTGATCAACTTGTGAGTTCCGCCCATGAACCTATGCATAGGGGTTGGCACATGTTTTCGTCGTGATTCTCCGGTAGAAACTTTGGGGCACTCTTTGAGGTTCTATGTGTTGGTTGAATAGATGAATCTGAGATTGTGTGATGCATATCGTATAATCATACCCACGGATACTTGAGGTGACATTGGAGTATCTAGGTGACATTAGGGTTTTGGTTGATTTGTGTCTTAAGGTGTTATTCTAGTACGAACTCTAGGGCTGTTTGTGACACTTATAGGAATAGCCCAACGGATTGATTGGAAAGAATAACTTTGAGGTGGTTTCGTACCCTACCATAATCTCTTTGTTCGTTCTCCACTATTAATGGCTTTGGAGTGACTCTTTGTTGCATGTTGAGGGATAGTTATGTGATCCAATTATGTTAGTATTGTTGAGGGAACTTGCACTAGCGAAAGTATGAACCCTAGGCCTTATTTCCTATCATTGCAATACCGTTTACACTCACTTTTATCATTAGTTACCTTGCTGTTTTTATATTTTCAGATTACAAATACTATTATCTACTATCCATATACCACTTGTATCACCATCTCTTCGCCGAACTAGTGCACCTATACAATTTACCATTGTATTGGGTGTGTTGGGGACACAAGAGACTCTTTGTTATTTGGTTGCAGGGTTGCTTGAGAGAGACCATCTTCATCCTACGCCTCCTACGGATTGATAAACCTTAGGTCATCCACTTGAGGGAAATTTGCTACTGTCCTACAAACCTCTGCACTTGGAGGCCCAACAACGTCTACAAGAAGAAGGTTGTGTAGTAGACATCAAGCTCTTTTCTGGCGCCGTTGCCGGGGAGGTGAGTGCTTGAAGGTATATCTTTAGATCTTGCAATCGAGTCTTTTAGTTTCTTGTTTTATCACTAGTTTAGTTTATAAAAGAAAATTACAAAAAAATGGAATTGATTTTGTCTCATACGCTTCACCTTTTTAATATCTTTCATGAGTATGATGGAAAGGATAATTGTGCTCAAGTGGTAGAAGAAGAAATCTATAAAATGTTTGGCACTAAATATTTGAATGATGAGCATGATTGCAATGTTGTTAGTATGAATTCCTTGAATATCCATGATGCTAATGATATGCAAAGCCACAAGCTTGGGGAAGCTATGTTTGATGAAGATGATATTTTTTGTCCCCCAAGTTTTGATGAGCAAATTTATTATGATGGAAGCATGCCTCCTATCTATGATGATTATTGTGATGACACGTATGCTTTAGAGAATAAAGATAACCATGAAACTTGTCATCTTGATCTTAATTTTCAATCACATGATAGTTATTTTGTTGAGTTTGCTCCCACTATTATTCATGAGAAGAATTTTGCTTATGTGGAGAGTAATAAAATTTCTATGTTTGTAGATCATGAAAGGAATGCTTTAGGTGATGGTTATATTGTTGAATTCATTCATAATTCTACTGAAAATTATTATGAGGGAGGAATATATGCTTGTAGGAATTGCAATAATATCAAATTTCCTCTCTATGTGCTTAAAATCTTGAAGTTATGCTTGTTTTGCCTTCCTATGCTAGTTGATTATTGTTCCCATAAGTTGTTTTCTCACAAAATCCCTATGCATAGGAAGTGGGTTAGACTTAAATGTGCTAGTCATATTCTTCATGATGCTCTCTTTATGTTTCAATCTTTTATGTGAGTATCATTGACATCATCATGCCTAGCTAGGGGCGTTAAACGATAGCGCTTGTTGGGAGGCAACCCAACCTTATTTTTATTCCTTGATTTTTTTTCCTGTTTAGTAATAAATAATTCATCTAGCCTCTGTTTAGATGTGGTTTTATGCTTTTAATTAGTGTTTGTGCCAAGTAAAACCTTTGGGAAAGTCTTGTTGGTCATGCTGTCAAAAATAGAAACTTTAGCGCTCACGAGAATTGCTGCCATTTTTATTTGGAGAGTTATATTTAGTTCATTCTTTTTGCAGATGATTAATAGATAAATTCCTCAGGTCCATCAATTTTTTTGAGAATTTTATGAGTTCCATAAGTATACGTTTGATCCAGATTACTAAAGACTGTTCTGTTTTTGACAGATTCTGTTTTTCGTGTGTTGTTTGCTTATTTTGATGAATCTATGGCTAGTAAAATAGTTTATAAACCATAGAGAAGTTGTAATACAGTAGGTATAACACCAATATAAATAAATAATGAGTTCATTACAGTACATTTAAGTGGTGATTGATTTTCTTATACTAATGGAGCTTACGAGTTTTCTGTTAAGTTTTGTGTTGTGAAGTTTTCAAGTTTTGGGTAAGGATTCGATGGACTATGGAATAAGGAGTGGAAAGAGCCTAAGCTTGGAGATGCCCAAGGTAACCCAAGGTAATATTCAAGGATAGCCAAGAGCCTAAGCTTGGGGATGCCCCGGAAGGCATCCCCTCTTTCGTCCTCGTTCATCGGTAACTTTACTTGAAGCTATATTTTTATTTACCACATGATATGTGTTTTGCTTGGAGCATCAATTTATTTTGTTAGGATTTGCTTTCTGTTATTTAGAACAATGTTTTGCATCTTTTAGTTCAATAAAAGTGGCATTGATAGCCTTTACTATGCCTATTTTAGAAGTCCACATGTTGCTGTTTGAAAACAGAAAGTTTACCGCTGTTGCAATAATTCCCTAGAAAAGTCAGAATGTGATAAAATGTTGAAACCTTTTGAATATTAAGCTCTGATAAATTTACTACAGTGGGAATTTTCTTTCATAATTTTTGGAGCTAGGTAAGTATGGATGTTGCAGCATTGTTTACAGACTATCCTGTTTAGGCAGATTGCTGTTATGTTTGCATTGTTTGCATATGTTTGCTTCTTTAATGATTCTATTTGAGGATAGGACTATTAAATATGCAGAGGCATTTAGTATGCAATGTTGAATAATAATTTTAGTGATTTGCTACAGTATAGTATGATAAGGTTTTTGCAATGGTTTATACTAACTTATCTCACGAGTCATTGTTGAGTTTTGTGTGGATGAAGCTTTTGAGATTTAGGGAGCCCGTGATATGAGAGGAATTAAGGAGACACAAAAGTTCAAGATTGGGGATGCCCAAGGCACCCCAAGATAATATTTCAAGAAGTCTCAAGCGTCTAAACTTGGGGATGCCCCGGTTGGCATCCCACCTTTCTTCTTCAACAACTATCAATTAGTATCGGTTGATCCTAAGTTTTTGCTTCTTCACATGATGTTTGCTATTCTTAGATGTCATTTTATTTTGCTTTGCTTGCTGTTTGAATAAAATACCAAGATCTGAAATTATTAAATGTTAGAGAGTCTTCACATAGTTGCATAATTATTCGACTACTCATTGATCTTCACTTATATCTCTCGGAGTAGTTTGTCATTTGCTCTAGTGCTTCACTTATATCTTTTAGAGCACGGTGGTAGATTTGTTTTATAGAAACAATTGATCTCTCATGCTTCACTTAGATTATTTTGAGAGTCTTAAATAGCATGGTAATTTGCTTAAATAATCCTAATATGCTCGATATACAAAAAGAATAATAAAATTCTCTTATGAGTGTGTTGAATACTATGAGAAGTTTGATACTTGATAATTGTTTTGAGATATGGAGATGGTGATATTAGAGTCATGCTAGTTGAGTAGTTGTGAATTTAAGAAATACTTGTGTTGAAGTTTGTGATTCCCGTAGCATGCACGTATGGTGAACCGTTATGTGATGAAGTCGGAGCATGATGTATTTATTGATTGTCCTCTTTATGACTGGCGGTCGGGGACGAGCGATGGTCTTTTCCTACCAATCTATCTCCCTAGGAGCATGCGCGTAATACTTTGCTTTGATAACTTGTAGATTTTTGCAATAAGTATATGAGTTCTTTATGACTAATGTTGAGTCCATGGATCATACGCACTCTCACCCTTCCATTATTGCTAGCCTCTCTAGTACCGCACACCTTTCGCCGGTACCATAAACCCACCATATACCTTCCTCAAAACAGCCACCATACCTACCTATTATGGCATTTCCATAGCCATTCCGAGATATATTGCTATGCAACTTTCCACCGTTCCGTTATTATGACATGCTCCATCATTGTCATATTGCTATGCATGATCATGTAGTTGACATCGTATTTGTGGCAAAGCCACCATTCATAATTCTTTCATACATGTCACTCATGCATCATTGCACATCCCGGTACACCGCCGGAGGCATTCATATAGAGTCATATCTTGTTCTAAGTATCCAGTTGTAATTCTTGAGTTGTAAGTAAATAAAGGTGTGATGATCATCATTATTAGAGCATTGTCCCAGTGAGGAAAGGATGATGGAGACTATGATTCCCCCACAAGTCAGGACGAGTCTCCGGACGAAAATAAAAAAATATAAAACAGGCCAAAGAAGCCCAAATAAAAAAAGAGAAAAAATAGGCCATAAAAAAGAGAAGGCCCAAATAAAAAAATAAAAAATGAGAGAAAAAGAGAGAAGGGGCAATGCTACTATCCTTTTACCACACTTGTGCTTCAAAGTAGCACCATGATCTTCATGATAGAGAGTCTCCTATGTTGTCACTTTCATATACTAGTGGGAATCTTTCATTATAGAACTTGGCTTGTATATTCCAATGATGGGCTTCCTCAAAATGCCCTAGGTCTTCATGAGCAAGCAAGTTGGATGCACACCCACTAGTTTCTTTTGTTGAGCTTTCATATACTTATAGCTCTAGTGCATCCGTTGCATGGCAATCCCTACTCACTCACATTGATATCTATCGATGGGCATCTCCATAGCCCGTTGATACGCCTAGTCGATGTGAGACTATCTTCTTCTTTTTGTCTTCTCCACAACCACCATTCTATTCCACCTATAGTGCTATATCCATGGCTCACGCTCATATATTGCGTGAAGATTGAAAAAGTTTGAGAACATCAAAAGTATGAAACAATTGCTTGGCTTGTCATCGGGGTTGTGCATGATTTAAATACTTTGTGTGGTGAAGATGGAGCATAGCCAGACTATATGATTTTGTAGGGGTAGCTTTCTTTAGCCATGTTATTTTGAGAAGACATAATTGCTTAGTTAGTATGCTTGAAGTATTATTGTTTCTATGTCCATATTAAACTTTTGTCTTGAATCTTATGGATCTGAATATTCATGCCACAATTAAGAAGAATTGCATTCAAATTATGCCAACTAGCATTCCACATCAAAAATTATTTCTTTTATCATTTACCTACTCGAGGACGAGCAGAAATTAAGCTTGGGGATGCTGATACGTCTCCAATGTATCTATAATTTTTGATTGCTCCATGCTATACTATTTACCGTTTTGAATGTTTATGGGCTTTATTATACACTTTTATATCATTTTTGGGACTAACCTATTAACCCAGAGCCCAGTGCCAGTTTCTGTTTTTACCCTGTTTTAGGGTTTTGAAGAAAAGGAAAATCAAACGGAGTCCAATTGACCTGAAACTTCATGGAACTCATTTTTGGAAGGAAAGAAGCCCAGAAGACTTGGAGTGCACGTCAGAGGATTTGTGAGGAGGTCACGAGGCAGGGGGGCGCACCCACCCCCTGGGCACGCCCTCCACCCTCGTGAGCCCCTCGTGGCCCCCCTGACGTACTTCTTCCGCCTATATATCTCCATATACCCTAAAAACATTCGAGAGCACAATAGATCGGGAGTTCCACCGCCAGAAGCCTCCATAGCCACCGAAAACCAATCTAGACCCATTCCGGCACCCTGCCGGAGGGGGAAATCCTTCTCCGGTGGCCATCTTCATCATCCCGGTGCTCTCCATGACGAGGAGGGAGTAGTTCACCCTCGGGGCTGAGGGTATGTACCAGTAGCTATGTGTTTGATCTCTCTCTCTCTCTCTCTCTCTCTCTCTCGTGTTCTTGATTTGGCACGATCTTGATGTATCGCGAGCTTTGCTATTATATTTGGATCCTATGATGTTTCTTCCCCCCTCTACTCTCTTGTAATGGATTGAGTTTTCCCTTTGAAGTTATCTTATCGGATTGAGTCTTTAAAGATTTGAGAACACTTGATGTATGTCTTGCCGTGGATATCTGTGGTGACAATGGGATATCACGTGATTCACTTGATGTATGTTTTGGTGATCAACTTGCGGGTTCCGCCCATGAACCTATGCATAGGGGTTGGCACATGTTTTCGTCGTGATTCTCCGGTAGAAACTTTGGGGCACTCTTTGAGGTTCTATGTGTTGGTTGAATAGATGAATCTGAGATTGTGTGATGCATATCGTATAATCATACCCACGGATACTTGAGGTGACATTGGAGTATCTAGGTGACATTAGGGTTTTGGTTGATTTGTGTCTTAAGGTGTTATTCTAGTACGAACTCTAGGGCTGTTTGTGACACTTATAGGAATAGCCCAACGGATTGATTGGAAAGAATAACTTTGAGGTGGTTTCGTACCCTACCATAATCTCTTCGTTTGTTCTCCACTATTAGTGGCTTTGGAGTGACTCTTTGTTGCATGTTGAGGGATAGTTATGTGATCCAATTATGTTAGTATTGTTGAGGGAACTTGCACTAGCGAAAGTATGAACCCTAGGCCTTATTTCCTATCATTGCAATACCGTTTATGCTCACTTTTATCATTAGTTACCTTGCTGTTTTTATATTTTCAGATTACAAATACTATTATCTACTATCCATATACCACTTGTATCACCATCTCTTCGCCGAACTAGTGCACCTATACAATTTACCATTGCATTGGGTGTGTTGGGGACACAAGGGACTCTTTGTTATTTGGTTGCAGGGTTGCTTGAGAGAGACCATCTTCATCCTACACCTCCTACGGATTGATAAACCTTAGGTCATCCACTTGAGGGAAATTTGCTACTGTCCTACAAACCTCTACACTTGGAGGCCCAACAACGTCTACAAGAAGAAGGTTGTGTAGTAGACATCAATGTGCCACAACAGTTTCAGATTCATAGTCATAAAAAGGATCAGATTCAACCAAAGTAATTATATCTGGATCAACAGTAATATCATAATAATCCTGATCAGGAACACAGATAGGTGAAGTAGCAAAAGCAGGGTCGGGTCTCATCCTACCTCTAAAAGATTCCTTACTCCACTTAATTAGTAACCTCTTACGTTCAGGTTTATCCGGACAAGCAAGAATAGCTTCATAAGATTCATTATTAAAAAGATAACCCTCAGGAATAACAGGCATAGGTTCATCATCGCTAACATCATCGTGTTCAGGTTCACTAATTTCTCTTTCTCTAAACTTTGAAATTTGCTCATCTAGAAATTCACCAAGTGGCACAGTAGTATCAAGCATAGAAGTAGTTTCAGCATAAGTATCATGCATAGCAGAAGTGGCATCATCAATAACATGCGACATATCATAATTCATAGCAGTAGTAGGTTTAGGTGTCGCTAGCTTACTCATAACAGAAGGTGAATCAAGTGCAGAGCTAGATGGCAGTTCCTTACCTCCCCTCGTAGTTGAGGGATAAATTTTTGTCTTAGCGTCTTTCAAGTTCTTCATAGTGTCCAGCAGATATAAATCCCAAGTGACTCAAAGAATAGAGCTATGCTCCCCAGCAACGGCGCCAGAAAAAGGTCTTGATAACCCACAAGTATAGGGGACCGCAACAGTTTTCGAGGGCAGAGTATTCAACCCAAATTTGTTGATTCGACACAAGGGGAGCCAAAGAATATTCTCAAGTATTAGCAGCTGAGTTGTCAATTCAACCACACCTGGAAACTTAGTATCTACAGCAAAGTGTTTAGTAGCAAAGTAATATGATAGTGGTGATAACGGTAACAAAGTAAAGACAACAAAAGTAATGTTTTTGGTATTTTTATAGTGATTGTAACAGTAGCAACGGAAAAGTAAATAAGCGTAAACCAGTATATGGAAAACTCGTAGGCACCGGATCAATGATGGATAA
This sequence comes from Triticum monococcum, assembly GCA_034509565.1. Classification (NCBI taxonomy): domain Eukaryota; kingdom Viridiplantae; phylum Streptophyta; class Magnoliopsida; order Poales; family Poaceae; genus Triticum; species Triticum monococcum. The sequence continues at coordinate 524,753,096 of CM067845.1, forward strand.
TTATGCCGGATGTGGTTCATCATGTAACAGTCATAACATAGGGTGACACAGAACTAGCTCCAGTTCATCAATATAGTGCAGGCATGTATTCCGTAAATAGTCATACGTGCTTATGGAAAAGAACTTGCATGACATCTTTTGTCCTACCCTCCCGTGGCAGCGGGGTCTTATTGGAAACTAAGGGATATTAAGGCCTCCTTTTAATAGAGAACCGGAACAAAGCATTAACACATAGTGAATACATGAACTTCTCAAACTATGGTCATCACCGGGAGTGGTCCCGATTATTGTCACTTCGGGGTTGCCGGATCATAACACATAGTAGGTGACTATAGACTTGCAAGATAGGATCTAGAACTCATATATATTCATGAAAACATAATAGGTTCAGATCTGAAATCATGGCACTCGGGCCCTAGTGACAAGCATTAAGCATAGCAAAGTCATAGCAACATCAATCTTAGAACATAGTGGATACTAGGGACCAAACCCTAACAAAACTAACTCGATTACATGATAAATCTCATCCAACCCATCACCGTCCAGCAAGCCTACAATGCAATTACTCACGCACGGCGGTGAGCATCATGAAATTGATGATGGAGGATGGTTGATGATGACGATGGCGACGAATCCCCCTCTCCGGAGCCCCGAACGGACTCCAGATCAGCCCTCCCGAGAGAGATTAGGGCTTGGCGGCGGCTCCGTATCGTAAAACGCGATGAAACTTTCTTTCCGATTTTTTTCTCCTCGAAAGCCAATATATGGAGTTGGAGTTGGCGTCGGAGGGCCACCAGGGGGCCCACGAGGTAGGGGGGCGCGCCCCCCACCCTCGTGGACAGGGTGTGGGCCCCCTGGTCTTCATCTTTGGCGAGGATTTTTTATTATTTATTCTAAGATATTCCGTGGAGTTTCAGGTCATTCCGAGAACTTCTGTTTTCTGCACATAAAACAACACCATGGCAATTCTGCTGAAAACAGCGTCAGTCCGGGTTAGTTCCATTCAAATCATACAAGTTAGAGTCCAAAATAAGGGCAAAAGTGTTGGAAAAGTAGATACGACGGAGACGTATCATGCATCTCCATGATCTTGCGTGTGCGTAGGAATTTTTTTGAAATTACTACGTTCCCCAACAGCAACAGGGGCCGACAACAACACATCCGAGGCGGCATCGGCAAGGACAGGGGAGCCCGGCGTCGGGGCCGAAGCAATCTCGGCGGCCCCCCGTCTCTCGGTTCGCCCGGCAATGCTGCTCGCCCGAGCCTCCGCGGCGGCCACCACTCCATCGGCATCTCCGGCTGCTGCACCCGTCGTCCTTCCGCCGTCTGCGTCGTGCGCTCAGGCTGCAGGCACTACCCCGATCGCCGGTGTTCTCCCTCGACCGCGGCCGCTGCCCCCAGCTTCCAGGTTCAGGAGGGAGGACAGGGGTGTTAAGGCTGCGTGCATGCCCTGTTCGGAGCCTGTGTCGTCGTTCTTGTGTTTAGGGGGGTGTACTCAAGCAGAAGTGTTTAGACTTTTGAGTAAAATCTATCACTGGTGGCAGCAACGTTTTAGTCTGTTACTTTGGATTGATTTTTTCTTTTTGAGATCCACTTTGTATTGAATTTGACACCCTAAACTTTGGCATGTGTGGTCACTTTGTCCAAAATCAGTCAGGGAGTCCAACACATGTCACCATTACCTGCTGACTCACGCTATAGACGCACGTTACACCTCAATCAGCTATGCAGATTTGCAAAAATGGAATCGACCTTTCCAATCATTCCTGTAGCGTGTTATACATATTCCTTTTGTCCAATCCCTAGCAACAAAAATTCTACGTGCATTTTATAGCAAAAATTCCTGGCCCCGCTTTCTTCGTACTCCCCAAATTTCCACCCTTGTGCTCTTGTTTAGAGCGTGTGCTGACAACATGTTAGTTGTAAATTGTAACAAGAGATTGGCAAATTAAAATGGATTGCCAGTGATCTCTTTACTGATGGCATTGAGTATTTATGCATGCTAAAACGGTATGAAAAGGTGTATGTCCAAGATTCATCTCTCCCAAAAACAGATCTATTTTCTCGTACTTGTGTGGATGTCGGTAGTAGGCAGATTCAATCAATCATGAGCCTCCATATGAGCGATCAGCCTGTCCACCAAGTTGATCTCCTGCACCTCCCTCTGCCCCATCGCGACGGTGACCAAGCAATGAATCATCATCGACGTGGTTAGTTTATCTCCAATATCTCATTGAATTGTTGCAGTGTGTGATATAATATGGACATATATCCATCACATCGATCTCTACCAAGACGAACGAGAGAGGCGTTCGGTAGTGCCTTATGTAGCCATTGTCATTGCCAAGTTTCTCACCCGGTTTGTATTTCTATACGAATGCCAAACAGATGGGCTGGCTCTTTGACTAGGAACAAGCTGCATGCTCGGAAGATCAGCAACTTGCAGATTGCAGCAAGGCTCTTTCACCCTTCTTCCTCTGAAGCATACTTTTCTTTTGTTGTTTCTAGAAGCACACGATCTTGGCATGTGGCGTACAAAATTTCCAACTTTTTATTTCCCATTAATTTCAACACGGAAATGTGAAAAAAAAGGGTTAACCAAACAAACCCGCCAACACACACACAATTTGATAAGCGAAACATTTGTTTCTTTAGCTAGATAAGTGAAACATTTTGGTTCATCAACATGCAAAAACATACAACCATGACGTGCTAACTCAGATGGTAGACACACACTACAAACCTCAACAGGAACCTTTTAAATCATCCTCTAACGTGTTATACATACTCCTTTGTCCGAATTCCATGCAACAAGAAATTCTTCACTTGCTCGTCAAAATCACTAGCCCCGCTTCTCCTCGTTCTCCATAATTTTTCAAATCCCTGCCCCATGGTCTACTCCAGTCCAAAACGCTTCTGTTCAATGTTTTCTTACTCATCCAATCCCTCACATTTTAGTGATATAGTACACCGGGAATAGCCAATGGGTCTCAGGTCCCAATGCACCCGAAATAGATTCTTTCAAAAAAATATCAAAAAGAGTAAAAAAATGAAACTTTTTATAACAAACATGACTTAGAGTGATACTTGTGTGAAAAGTTTCACAAAGAAATGACTTCCATGGTATTTTGAGCGATAAGAAACAAAACCCATACAATAAAAAAGTTATTATTCACATTTTTTGGACTTGCAATTTTTTTCCCGAGGATACCACGAGAGTCAATTCTTTGCGAAACTTTTCATACGAGTATTACGCTAGATCGTGTTGGTTACAAGTTTCAAAAGCTTTTTGACTCCTTTTTACTTTTTGTAAAATTGCTTTTCCAATTCGGGTGCATTGGCCTCATGTCCCAAAGATCCGCATCGATAATACACAAAGAAATCAACGAAAGCGACTATCTTCTCTATATATTTTTTTGAAAAAAGCCCAAGGCTATATATTAAATAGGACTAACTCTAAGAATATGAAATTATAGCTAAGTACTTGAAAAAATAGGGTCGTGGTAGTGCGTCGTGACCTGAGCTTGTTGTCTCCTTTGGATCTCCATCTTACAGTTTTCGGCCCGGTTTTCCTCATAAACGGGGTCAACTTGTTTAGATTTTTGATCTGGTTTTCCTTATAAACTGGATTAACCAAAGCTTAAGGGGTGACTGTTGGCTTTGGCAACTTTTTGAGCAATATATTCAGGTGGGGATCCTCCCCCCTCCCCCCTCCCGCCCCTTCCCCGTGACCGTTAAAAATAATCAAGGGCTTGAAAAGGCACGGGCCAAAAATACATTGGCGCTGGAGTTGAGCACGAAACCTCTTATCTTAGAGTTGGATTGCATCGCAAGCATGGCCTTAGAGCATGTCTAGTAGAACCCTCAAACCCTCAAACCCTTAAAGCGGGTTTAAGGGTTGAGAAGTGACAGTTTTTGGCACTTTTAAGGGTTGAAAAACAGGGTCAAAGACTAGTACCCTTAAACCCAACCCTTAAACTGCTTTAAGGGTTGGATTTGAGGGTTCTAGTCTTTGTCTCAACCCCAACCTTTAAAACTGTCATTTCATATATCACACATTTCATCATATGACATATCACAAACTTCATCACATTTGACATAAAACAATAATCATTCTAGTTATTATTACACCACCGAATAAAACAATAATCATTCAAATTATTACAACAATGTTTGAGCAAATTACAATAATTGTTCGAATCAAATAGGACATAGAAAAGTAAAAGAAAGATACATCATGTACCAATGCGCCGCCCATCCAACTGCTAGTGGTGCTCTACTAGATCATCCCGGAGCCGACCATGAGTGGTTGCATCCTCAATCTCACGATGTGCTTGAAGAAAAGCGTGTATGCGAGAAGGGTTTCTTTCCGGTTGCACACGGGTACCAACATTGTCATAGAAACAAGGGAGGTTTAACCCTCTCGCATCCTCTAGGATCATGTTGTGTAGAATCACACAACATTTCATGATGTTCACCAAGGTTTTTTGTCCCAAAACCGAGCTAGACCCCGAACTATGGCAAACCTTGCTTGCAAAACACCGAAAGCTCTCTCAATATCCTCGCGGGCTGACTCTTGTGCCTTGGTGAAATGAGCCTCTTTTCTTGTTAAGGGCACCCCATGTTTCTCCTTGATGTACTTCACAAGAGTTGCCCATTTAGGATAGATGCCATCGGTGAGATAGTATCCCACTGAGTACTCATTGTCCATGATTTTGTAGTAGCAAGCTGGAGCATCCACAGAAATTAATCTTTTGAACAAAGGAGATCTATTGAGAACATTGATATCATTGAGTGTTCCCGGCAACCCAAAGAATGCATGCCAAATCCATGTGTCCTCCATTGCTACGGCCTCAAGCACAATGGTAGCATCATGACTTTTACCGCAATACATTCCATGCCATGCCTTTGGGCAATTTTTCCACCTCCAATGCATGCAATGAAGACTACCAAGCATCCCCGGCCATCCCCTTTTTTCATTCATTTCCATTAATCTCTTTGTATCTTCCTCGTTTGGTGCCCGAAGATACTGCTCAACATACAACCGGATGACCAACTTGGCAAACCTACGGACGGACTCCGTGGTTGTATCTTGCCCAATGCGAAGATACTCGTCGGTATAATCCGCGGGTATGCCATAAGCAAGTACCCGCATTGCCGCCGATATCTTTTGATATGCACTAAACCCCATGATACCGGCGGCTGATCTACGACGTTTAAAGTAATAGGAAGCGGTCTCACAATCGGTGACAATCTTCACAAACAAACTACGACGCATTCGGTACCTTCTGAGGAAGAGACGAGGAGGGTATGTAGGTACCTCCGCGAAGTAGTCTTGCATCAAATGCTCGTGTCCGAGAGCGCGGTTCCGGTAGATGTGCTTCACGCGGTCTTCAAACGATTGCACGTCGACGAGGAGGCTCATCATCTCGACGTCATCGTCTTGCAACAACTCGTCGGATGACGACCAACCCGATGAATCGGACAACGAGTCCATGTCGTCGTTGTTCACCTTCATCTACACAATACAACAAACAATAAATTGTGAGTGCCAACAACGAACCGGAAAGGGAAAAAATGAAACAAAAAGAAAAAAAAGGAGGCATACCTGCGGGGAGCTCGGGGCGGCGCGGCTGCCTCTGGCCCGCCTGGCCTCTGGCGCGGCGGCGAGGAGAGCTCGAGGAGGCCTGAGGCCGGCCTGCCTCTGGCTGCGGGAGGCGACTGGGGGCGGGAGGCGGCTGGGGGCGGGGGGCAGGAGGCGGCTGAGGCGGGCGGCCGGGGGGCGGGGCGCGGCGGCTAGGGGAGGTGGAAGAGAGGTTGAGGAGGCGGGCGGCCGGGGGGCGGGGAGCTCGGGGCGGCGACGGCGGTCGCGCGGCACGGGTGGTTGCTGCGCGGGGCGGGAGGCGGCGGGGAACGGCGGATCCAGCGGCCAGGAGTGTGGCGCAGCCGACGACGGGCGGCGTGCGTCGAGGGGAGGCGGGGGCCGGCCGGATTGGCGACGGGCGACGGCCGGCGGCTTCGGAGGGAGGAGGCGGGAGGTTGGGGACGGGAAATTTCCCTCCCGCGCGACGGGGAAAGGGAGTGTGGGTTGGGGTCGAGTGCCCCTCTCCAACCCTCACTTCTACAGGTTGGAGTTGGGTTTGAAGGTTGGACCCTTCCTTTTTTTTAGGGTTTCAGGGTTTAAGGGTTCTAGTCTTTGAGAGATGCTACACTTACGGGAAATTTCTACGGAAAACTCTTACGGGGCTGAGCTCGAGGCATAGGGATTAATCATGGGCCTGACCCCACGGTTAAATGCAGGGTGGGCAGTTGATTTTATTGGCACACCTCGTCCCGTAACTTCGTTCTGTAACCATAGCCCCGTAAATATAGCATTTTTGTCTTTTTATTGCAACTTGGAAAAAGCGATTATTTTTGAGGGTTTAAGGGTTTAGGGTATTACTAGACATGCTCTTAATCCTGATAGCAGGTCCCCGGTAGCAGACCGGGTGGAGGAGTCCAAACGCCTGCTACGATCTTGGTGTGAGCAACCTGTTAGTACATGTACATAGAAAAACAAGAACTCAATAGCTCATGCACTTGCTCAGATGGGTAAGAGGATGTACATAGAAACAAGAACTCAATAGCTCATGAACTTGCCCAGATGGGTAAGGCGTCCTCTTGCACGGGAGTAATTGATAAAAAGAATATATCACATTTTGGGTACCGTTCCCTTTCAAATTTGTGACTAAAACATACAAATTTAATGCTAAACTTTTGCTAAAAATACTCCATCCGAATCCAAAAAAAAAGGTGTAGTGGTAAACTAAAACCACGACACTTATTTGGATTGGAGGGAGTACCACCTTTACTTAGTGACCGATTTGAACGATTTAAATGTGTTTATGGCAGGTGAGGCCCACCCGTCAGAGCCGACGTGAGAGGAAAGCCAACTCTGTTTATTTTAACCCTTCTATTTGCCGTTATTACAGGTGGGACCCACTTGTCAGTTACAGTATATTTTTTTGACCCTTCTATGGATTGTAAGATGTGCGAATCAGAAGGGCCGCTTCGTAAATATCACAGGACGCGGTGGGCCCTGCTCGCAGTCCAAGCCCCCCGCTCCTCGCACGGTTCTCTCGGTCTCTCCCCTCCGCCCAAGCGTCGCCGCTCTTCCTCCCGTTTGGCAAGCTCCAAGCGGGTAGGGTTTCACCTCGTCGGCCCCAATCCCCGCCGCCGCAGCCGTCGCCTCCCACCTCCCGCCTCCCTTCCCGCCGCAGCCCCGCCCCGCCCCGCCCGCGCCATCTTCCGCCCACCGCATCCTCCAGCCACATCTGCCGAGCTCCTTCACCAGCAGGTCGCCGCCGCCGGACCCGTCCACCCCGTCTCGCCGCCGCCGGACCCGTCCACCCCGTCTCGCCGCCGCCGGACCCGTCCACCCCGGTCCCCCGTCTCGACGCCGTCCAGATCGTCCTCGGCCTCCAGCTCGCCTCCGCTCAGGTAGACCTCGGCCTACTTTCTTTGATTATTATTGGCCAATTGGAAATAGGCAATGCGTGAGTGACACACTAGCCTGCCTGCCTGCCTGCCATGTTAATTCGACAAATTGACGAGTGCCCCGTGATCAACAGAATCAAAGTCATGTGTCAAACCTGTTATAAAACCGCACGCCTGCTGTTAGTACATCCTAATCCCGTAACCGAGGACACAGGCACGAAAGGCTTACTCATTTGTTGTGCTATGTTTTGCAGTTTAGCTGGACTTACAAGCTTGGAAAAAGAATGTTTAAGAATACATTCCAGTCCGGGTTTCTGTCGATTCTCTACAGCCTTGGGTATGCAGCATGGTGGCCTTGTATTGGTCTCACTAGTTACAATGCTTTCTTTTCTTTAGTCTGGATACCTCATGTCTTGTGTTTTTCTCTGTGTTATTTGGCCAGGACCAAGCCGTTGCAGATATGGGACAAGGAAGGTGAGTCAGTAATGCCTGGGGTTCTCTAAATTTCACTTTTTACTCCTATGCTGTAGAATGCAGATACTTTTCCCCTGGCAACCTAAAGCATTATTTGCTTCTTACAGCAAAGGCAGGTCTGGTATCGTTAACTCTGCAAGCTGTTAGTCTTTTGATGAATATTGTGTTTAGGGTGGACTGTTCTGCCTCTCTGCATGCTAACAACCTATTTGAGACCTGAGCCTAATATATTACTATGGTAATGATGTGGGAGTAGCTATGGGTAACATAATTCTAATAGTTTATATTGGGCAGTTAAGGACAGTGGACTTACTTTCGAGTATGTATGTACATGTGCTTCAGCCTGTTACTTAGCTTGTTCTGCATGAAAGTCAGGTTTAGTTACTTAATACCTCGTCTGCTTTGCAGTTGTTGATGGGCACATTAAAAGACCCCAGGATGAAGATATTAAGTCTAACGTACTTGAAATTGTCGGAACAAATGTGCAATCAACATACATCACTTGCCCAGCTGACCCTGCTGCCACTCTTGGAATTAAACTTCCATTTCTTGCCCTTGTTGTGAAGAATCTTAAAAAATACTTCACATTTGAGGTCCAAGTTTTGGATGACAAGAATGTTCGCCGACGATTCCGAGCATCAAATTTTCAAGTCTGTAAGAGCTATGGTTCCATTTAGAAGTAAATTCTGTACGGTGCTTAACTGCTTATTGCTTATCTATTACTCCCTCCGTCCCACAATGTGAGACGCTTTTGCAAGGTATGTTAGCTTGCAAAAACATCTTGTATTGTGAGACAGAGGGAGTAGATTTGGAAGTGTTCCTTCACCGTGCCTTTCCTCATGTTCTTTTGATTTGTATTTGTCAATTTAATCGTTATCAAATGCATTTTACTGTTAAATCCATTGGTTGAGCTTTCACTGTATTAGTATTAATAACTGCTACCTACAATATATCAATTAGATTTGTAAGTGTTCCTTCACTGTGCCTCTCCTCATGTTCTTTTGATTTATATCTGTTAATTTAAGCGTTATCAAGTGCATTTTACTGTTAAATCCATTGGTTGAGCTTTCATTATATTGGTATTAATAACTGCTACCTACAATATTCTCGTGCATACCTTGAAGTAGTATGATTTCTGTTAACTTTGCAAACTAGATTATTTCTTTGAGCAATGCCAATATGGCATCAACCCGTGCAGAAGTTGTTTATCTCAATTTTGCCCTTGGAATCAAGAAAGATAATTTACGCTCCCACTTGAACTCGTCAGCTTCATACTCAGATAAACCTCAGTTCATTATAGTTCTCTTCTGTTAATGCTAATCTCCAATTGCCCCTTTCTGAAGTTCATACTCAGACGAACTCAGATGTGTACTAACTTGTAGTGACATACATTCTTTGTGCAGTCCGTCACTAGGGTGAAGCCATACATCTGCACGATGCCGTTGAAGCTTGATGATGGCTGGAACAACATCCAGCTTAATCTCACCGACCTGACAAAAAGAGCCTATGGCACAAACTATGTCGAGACGCTGCGAGTGCAAGTCCACGCAAACTGCCGGCTCCGCAGGGTCTACTTCGCTGACCGCCTCTACTCGGAGGAGGAGCTGCCGGCGGAGTTCAAGCTCTACCTTCCAATTCAGGTGAGTACTGTGCAATGTCTGCACCCTTCTGTTATAGAACACCACTACTTACTCATACATTCCTTCCTTTTATATGAGCTTCAGAAATCATAGAGCTCAGACCAAGATGGATGGTTGGGAGTCATGACCTCCCCAGGAGCCCAGGCGACATCGACGCATGTCACCTCGACGTCCGTCAGCGTGTAAACTATGCGTAAAGTATCAGAATGCTTAATGGATGTATCTGGATGTACGCTAATTGTTGTATGGATAACCTGTGTAGAACTGTTGCTAATTGAACCCCCTCCACTGCTGTAGCTGCCGGTCCAAATGCATCGTTAATATAGCATGCCCAAAGTGGCCACCCTCAGTTCACTGCACCTACGAGGACGCCATGATCATGTTGATTCGTACCTCAACAAGATATTATAACAAGGATAAATAAATACTCCCTCCGTCCGAAAATACTTGTCATCAAAATTGATAAAGAGGGATGTATCTAGAACTAAAATACATCTAGATACATACTCTTTTATTCATTTTGATGACAACTATTTCCGGACGGAGGGAGTACTCTTTACTCAACATGAATATTGAATGGGGCACAACTCACTGGAACGGCTGATGGTCCACCAAGAAAATAAATGGAGAAAAGAGCTATGAACCGTAGGCCCTCAGAGGTGCTGGAAATTGAAGCAGTCAACACTCCAACAGCAGATACAGGAGGTGTTTTTTGTTTTGTTTTGAGAAAGCATCAATTCAAAAACAAAAAGGATACAGAATGCATGGAATGTAGACCTGGGCCGATTTTCGCTAGGGCCTGGGCCGGCATCTCTGTGGCCCACCTGCGCGGCTGCATAGGAGAGATACGCTCGGCACGCTGCTGTACGGACACTCTCGAGGTCGAGCCCCTTCTTCTCCTCTCCCCCCTGTGCCATCGATCTGCATCGGCCCCAAATCCCTCGCCGGGGTGCACTCCGTCCGCTGCCGTGGCTCTCCACGGACATGGGGCGGATTTCTCCACCTCCCGTCCAACCTCGTCGCGCCACCGTCGACGTCAGTGAGCAGGGAGGCGGCCACATTTAGAGGAGGATGCGGAGGAGGAGCACTGGGGTCGCGCGTCGGCACGTCTGCGTCGTCACCCCCACGCCGGGGACCCACGCGGAAGCGAAGGGCCAGAAGGGGGATGCGTGCCGGAGCGGCAGGGGACGCCGGCCGGCCGATCGGGCGGCTCTGTTACGGGTAAGACGGATACTGCTGCGTCTTTTTAGTCCCACATCGCCGATCTACAAGACTTTGCACCGATTTAAAAGTGTTTCCCTCAGCCAGGCTATCAGCAAGTAGTAGTAGAGTAGAGATAGATAGAGTATAGGGTATAGATACGGTAATGGGTAGTGGGTCTAGGGTTACAGGGGGCGCAGGTAGATGGGGGAGGTATGCCCGAGGCACAGGTAAAGGGGGGGAACTATGCCCTGGGGGACAGTGGGGGTGGGGGTAGGGGGGGCCGGGCTGCGGGGGTAGAGAGGGGTTGAGGCAACTAAAGAAAAAGATAGATATAAAATAAAATAAGAAATATTCCTGAAAAAATTCACTGTCCCGTGTAATTTGGGTATTTTTTATTTTGTGCGGGCGGCGCCTGAACTCCGCTTCATATTCAAAAGACGGGACACCGCTCTACACCCTATACACTCTAGGTTATATATCCCTTGTTTAATCAGAACTAATTAGGCGCCCGTGTGTTGCCACGGAACCCAAACAAAAAAAAGAGAGGTAGCACTGTTCTCAAAGAGATGAAGCACAAGTAGTTTTGAATATGGCATGTTTGTACCGGAAGTCATGGTCTTTGATGATTCCGGTTATTCAAGTGTTCAGTGAGCAAAGGTGTAATCACACTATGCCAATTCTTGTGTTCTATCTAAAAAAAATGGAGTATGTATGCTACCAATGTAGCAAATTTCAGTTTATATGGTAATCACGTACTTGTGAAATACAAAAAAAAGGACACGTCCTTTGCTGAAATATTGTTCTATTTAACACGACATATCATAGTCAGGATGAGATGCATTGGAATATACTCTATAAACATTGATAAATTGTGATTATCAGGACCCTTTAGTTCAATAAGTTTAGAAGCATTCAGACCTTGTCATGAGCACACTATAAGTAGATCATTAGGTTACAAGCATTCAAGAGTTTAAAGATGCTAAACTTTGTGTCAAGTAAATAGACCCAAAAGACAACCAAAATGCCAAGAATTTCAGTTTATATGGTAATCACGTACTTGTGAAATACAAAAAAAAGGACATGTCCTTTGCTGAAATATTGTTCTATTTAACACGACATATCATAATCAGGATGAGATGCATTGGAATATACTCTATAAACATTGATAAATTGTAATCATCAGGACCCTTTAGTTCAATAAGTTTAGAAGCATTCGGACCTTGTCATGAGCACACTATAAGTAGATCATTAGGTTACAAGCATTCAAGAGTTTAAAAATGCTAAACTTTGTGTCAAGTAAATAGACCCAAAAGACAACCAAAATGCCAAGAATTTCACAAGTAGAGTGGTACACAATCTACAAGTCTTTATTGCTCATTGCATTACAAATGAAAGATGTCACATGAATGTTTTTATGCTTAATAAAACTGATCGTCAAATGAAACAGCATCAGTTGTGCTAAACTTATAGGATTTTTCTTCTTTGAGGGCTATGAAGACAGTCATATGTTAAGACCATGCTGACATGAGTTGAAACTCATAACAACAACTGACACTGAAGCAAATCTACATGCTGTTAATATTTTCATAGTAGCAGTGTAGTAGAGAATTGTTCCAAAGTCCAAAAGTTCCTGGTTCACGCAGCAGGACAAAAAACAATTATTCAGAATTCGGACTTGCTCAAAATTGAGGAATACTTTCTTTCGCCAAAAGAAAAGGGAGGAACACTCCAGAATTAGTATAACTTACTACGTACTATCTAATTATAAGTGAAGTAAATCTGAATAAAAAATGAGCAAGACGTGGCAAATAGAAGTGTATGGGTAAACTTCTTGGATTTAATTATTGATGCCCTCCAAAATTATGTATAGTAGAAGTAGAAAGGCCAAAAGCGAGGCCAGAGAGCCTTAGAGTTAAAACTGCATTTCACATAGTAGAAACTGACGCCTTGAACCCTGGTTTGATTATTTATATACCACCTTACCAGTAGGGAATCAAAGGGTATACTGCTTGATTAAACTGAATATGACAGGAATAATGTTGTAAATTTCATTGCCACGTGATGTCAACAGAGACAACTCCAAGTCATATGCAATACAGACCCTAAATAACATACAACTATGCAATTTTGGCATTGGTCTACCAGAAGACAGTCTTCTGTTGGTAGTTTGGCACCACCCAAACAGAACAGAATTTTGTGCAAAACAGTAGTGGCACATTGACATGATTTTTGGCTATATTTCAAAACCGACCCGCTCAGTCAGATCACCAAAATTTTGCACAACGCTTATAAACATATTGCCAGTTCTAGATCAGTCTTCACCAAAGACTGTTCCATGACCAAATTCTCTTCAAATTGACAGTTGAGAGATGTTAGTTTGAGTTCTCTGAAACAAACTATATAAGAATAGACACAGTAGCCACCTTGCTCGTCGTAACCCTGTTGCGAAGTGCCCTTCTATCCTGAAATCCTCAAGAAAAAAACAAAATCAAAATCAGAGACAAGGACGGGATTATCTTCTGAAATAGGCACCTAATTGAACATTAAGCAAACTGGAAAAGGTCAAGCACACATATACCACTCATCTTCTATGGGCAGTTTGGCATCGGCAGCACCGGGAGCAAGTAGCTCGTCGGCAGAGCCTGATACGCCCAAGCATACTCATGGCGTCCTGCCACTAGTAGCCTCCATTGGTAGCACGGAAGAAGGGACACTTGTTGGAAGTTGACAACCAGAGCCAGCTCAAAAGTGTAGCAAACACTGCTATCGTTGCCGTCTCCGGTGGCCTTTCCAGCCAGATCTAAAAGGAGAGATACCGGCAAAAGCTCGAAGTCAAATCTGATTCATTAAGACCCTAAATACAACTACAGCTACAAAGGGGAGGGACTCTTGCCCAACTCCGGCGGTCTCCGGGGAAGAGTGGGGAGGGACCGTCCACAAGGAATCTGGGAGTGGTTCTCAAACGCTCGGGTTCATTCGCGAGAGAAGGAGAAAGGAGAACCTCGCGTGGTGTGATGTGGAGTTCAGATGTCTGCATGGGATGTCTTTGCAGAAGTACGAGTGGATCGGGGACAACCCATCTCAGCCTTACGTTCCAAATCAGACGGTGCAGATGGCATGAAGGCAGGCATACCATCATCACCAACTCGCATCTTTGTAGGAGTAGAGATATGCTAGGAGAATATGCATGCTGTAGCTAAGGATGAGGGAGAAGTTAACACATAGTGAGAAAGACAAAGCTGTTAGCTGTTACACTGTTATTTTGAACTGAAAGCCAATAGCACTTTTATCCAACATCGCTTCTTTTTCTGAAAGCCAATAGCCTTTTTTTACAAATCCTGGAAAATGAAAACCTCTGTATAGTCATACTTTTTCCTGTGATCTTTTCTGCACCCTGCTTGTTAGTGTTTCCTGCCTATTATCACTTGTTGGATTGGCCTGGGATTCAGGAATTTTGTACGAACTCGTGAAAGAAAATGTAGTTCATGTTTATCGTACCTATAGGGGAGTGGAAACTGCATAAGAGACAGGCGTTTCTCAGAGCTAAATAACCAATCGATGGAGCATACAAGTGTAATATGTACTCTATGTCTATTTTTTTTTGTGTGTGTGTGCTTCGTTTATGTATTAAGAGGCCAATCAAAACACTCTTTGCAAAGGATTGCCTACTAGGTATACTGTATGTACAGGAAGGTGGCCGCTCTCTAGTTCTCTTGCGTATCTATGGTCTATGTTTTCTCTCTTTCAACTAGAGTTGAACAACTAATTCATGACACACAACAACATGCTTTGAATTTGTAAGGATCTGTTCTAAAAATGTATTTAAAATTTAAAAATATATGCTCAAAAATAAAACAAAACCTTTTTTGTGTTAGTTGGCAGATTTTTCTATTAGTAGCTGTGCAAGTGACTACACTTGCCAAGCTTTTCTCTAATTTTCACCCTTTTTTGTGAGAATCCTGACTTGTGACTTTTTGGTCGTACTTGTCCTAAAACAAACAATTGAAATTGTTCTACATCTGATGAAACACGGACTTAACAAAAGTGTATTTTTACTTGATGATTCATCCATGTAATTTGGGTATTTTTATTTTGTGCACAACAACCCCACACAGCTAGCCTATATATCTGCACTGTCCTTGTTTATCTAATCGAAAATAACCCCACAGTGCTAGGTTATATATCCCTTGTTTCATCAGAATAAAAGAGTAGTAGGCGCTGTGGAGAATATAGACTCTGACACTCTGTAGCTAAGGAACTAGCACAAGTGATAGTACAATCATGTGTATAAGTTCTGATCTGTGTAAAGATGAGGGAGAAGTAAAGACATATTGAGAAAGACAAAGCTGTTAGCTGTTACACACTTACACTGTTACTTTGAGCTGAAAGCCAATAGCACTTTTATCCAACACCGCTTCTTTTTCTGACCAGTGTTGGCATGGTGTGGTGACATATACAAATGATGACTCTTAAGCTGTTTGTCAGTGAACCTAGAGCTATTATTTTCAGCTTTGCTATATTTCCCCCTTTGCTCGTGCCACCACTGTGTAGACTGTAGAGTATGAACTTGTGGTAACATGCATTCTTTGTTCAGTCTGTCACAAAGGGTGAAGCCATATATATGCACAATGCCGTTGAAGCTTCATGGCGTCTGGAACAGCATTCAGTTGAATCTCTCCTAACGGATGAAAAGAGGAGGAGCTCCCGCCTGAGTTCAAGCTCTACCTTCCAGTTCTTCAGGTGAATCCTGCACCATGATTGCAATCTTCTGTTATAAAACATTACTGCAGTACTGCTTACTCATCCAGTCCTTCCTTCCATATGAACTTCAGGTATCATAGAGCCCAGACCAAGGTGGAGGGAGAGACCACTGTTCGGAGCCCAGGCGACATTGACGCGTATCGCTGTGACATCCGTTAGCGCATAGCTACGATTGTATGCTAATTGTTGTCTGAATCGACCTGTCTAAAACTGGTGCTAATCGAACCCTTGTTCAGTATTGTACCTGTGCATCATTGCAAGCAAAGCCCATAGGGGCCCGTGCAACCCATATACTGTCTTGTTTTTTGTTTTTTTTCCCAAAAATGTGAAATGTTTCCTGGATGTAAATAATGCTCTATCATGGGCGGTTGCAAAAACTAAAGGGAAATATACGGCCAGCTGTGTCAAGTACTTCCTCAGTCCGAAAATACTTGTTATTAAAATGAATAAAAAAAGATGTATCTAAAACTAAAATACATCTAGATACATCCATTTTGATAACAAGTATTTCCGGACGGAGGGAGTACCAAGTACCATGCCCATGATATAGTTATGTCGTTTCCATACGGGTCACAAGAAGTCATGTTTTGTTGTGAGTTTTTGCGGCACGCCTTATTTGGCACGGCTTACATCCATGAAAGATTTCACAGCTTTTAGAAACCTGGGAAACAAAAGGAAGAGGAGTGGAAGACTGCCGGTCAAAGTCAATACCATTTCCGACTCCCTCTAAAGTTTTAGTGGATGTTCATTGTGAGTGGAAGACTGCCGGTCATTGTGAGTGGCAGAGCTGTAGCCGTCTCACAACAATGCCCCTTTAAGATGTCTTCTTAGTTCACTAATCGAGTATTGCGTGCTAATTACTAGCCTCAAACACAGGTGTTTGTGAGTACATTGCTTCCTCTAATCTTACAGGAACCAGAAGCAAAATTCGACAGTAGAGCATTCGTCCCAGGTTCCGCAAACATGAGCACCGTTTTCCGCTCTGCTCCCAAAGGAAGAAGGGTATCGATCCAAGCTTTTGAGGTTGCCAACACAATTGCCAGGGCCTCCAGTCTCATAAAATCCCTCTCCAAGCAAAGAATAAGGCACCTGAAAGAGGGCGTGCTTAGGTCTGAAGGTGTCCGCTGTCTTATTTCTGAAGATTACAGTCTGCTGTCCATTCTCGTTGAAGATGATATACGGTAACATGATTTTCTGGGCCTGTCTGTTTAGCAGTTTATTTAAGGAAAGTCTTACATGCATCCTCTTTATTGGAATTATGCAGAGAAGAGTTGAGACTATTTTGTATAGAGGTTGCCCGGCTTGGAGATCTGTGTGAAGGCCCTCAATGGCACAATCTCAGTATCTGCAGGTAAAACTTATCGCCGTTACCACTTAATTCACTTCGGAGTCCATGTCTTCACCATGCCTCATCTTTTTTTGTTCTGTGTACATAACATACACTGTTCTTGTCAATGAACAGATGTGGTTCTGCACTGCCATCTAAGAACAACTCCAGTGAAGAAGCACCTCCCAGTTTGCAGTATCTGATAAAATTGGCACAAAATACATGGGTCAGTATTTCTTCTTGAGAGAGAAATTTCTAAACCATGGTCGCAGAGCTATTTTCACCTGACAAGCCAACTATGTCTTTTCTTTGCGCGCTTACATCCTTGTAGAGATGTTTTCAGCAGACAAAACACTGAAATCCCGTTTTCACTTTTCCATGTGTTCAGGTTCTGCGCCAAGAAATGCTAGCACTGGACAGACTTGAGCACACTCATTGTACGACAAACCATTTTGTCACTGGCATTCGATGAGTCTCCTCTCCTTTCTAATTACACGGTAACCATATGCAGATGTGGCAGCTATTCCTGTTAAGAAACAAATTGATGCTATCAAGAGGCAAAGGGGTGCGGTGAAGGTCTTGAAAAGGAAATCGCTCTGGTCGAAGAGTATGGAAGATGTAATAACGCATGAGGACGATGACTTATGATTAGTGCTTCTTCAATCCAGGCCATGATTACAATGACCAATGATCCATGTTGTCTTGTTGCAGATTGTGGAGAAACTTGTAGGGATCGTGGACTTCATCCATCTTGAGATCAACAGAGCATTCTTGGAGAACCATGCCGGGAAATCATCTGGAGGACTTCGCGTAGCTAACAACCTCGCGAAAACGTTAGGGCCCGCTGGACTCGCGTTGCATTACGCCAATGTCATTTTGCAGCTAAAAACTTTGGTATGTCTACCTTTTCACAGAGTTGACATCAAGTTATATAGTAGTAACTGTGACACCCGCTTAAAGATCAAGATTAAGGGTCCTTAGTTCCTTACAGCAGAAAATTCAGACAAGAGTAAAGCCGAGGCCAAAACACGCATGGCCAACATTACAGCAGCGAAGCAAAACAGCTGCAGTACAATTTTCATACTCATGTAATGCTTTAACGGCTACATATCCCATTGTCAGGCATTGGCATCACCGGCGGTTCCTCAAAATGCTCGGGAGGCTTTATACCAAGCACTGCCTCCTCGGATCAAACCAGTCCTGCATACCCAACTGCGGCGGCGTTTCTCCCTCGGAGAAAAGCAGGTAAGGTAGCCAACTCTTTTCAGCAAACATTACATATAAAATAAATAGGGAATCCATCAATTGTCATCTCGGCTGCATCTGCATCTTGTAGACCATGACGGTAGCAGAGGTGAGAGCTGAAATGGACAGGGTATTGCGGTGGCTTGTGCCAGCTGCAGAATCCACCAGGTACTTCATACAACTTTTCCAGTTAACGGAACACCACTACTTAAAGAGTTGAAGTACATTACTTTTAACAATATTGCACAGAGAGCTATAGATGTTGGAAAGTTGTTCTTAATTATATATGTTCACGGCTCACCTGGTTGCCTTCTTGATGTATCAGGCTTTACCTTCGAGAATGGGCGATGAAAGGGTACGTAACGTACGACCACTCGTCTCGTTTCTGCGTTTGCTCATGCAACAGATGTATCAACTGCAATGTTCTGTCAGGCTGTCCCTGATGTCTCATGAATCAAATCTCTTTTACAGGATGGAGGGTGTCGATGTTGACGAAACAAACTGGTTCGAACGAGAGAATCGTGTCAGTGTCGGTTCCATGCTCGCTCATGCAGATGCCAAAGTGAGCAAGGTAGAGACGCTGTACTACGCTGACAAGGAGACGACCGAAGGTTACATAGCGGAGCTTGTTCTGGCTCTTCATCTTCTTGTTTCGCTGCCTACGGAGGAGAAGTGAGTCCAAGCTGAAGGCACTGATGAACAGTTGAGGCGAGCACAACTTGAAGCATCTGAATTAACTTATCGTCGAATCTACGCTGTCGAAGCAATGAGGGGATAAGGCAGAGCCATGGATGCCTGATTTTTTCGCCCTCTTCAGATGCATCAAACAGTTCTAACGCCGAGGGAAATGAGCTGATTCTTGTGAAGTTTCAGCTGTAAGAAGGCTCTCAGTTGTTTCTGAAACTTCTCCAATAGCTCCGTTCACTTAGTCTTATATATAAACAACCAGTAAATGATAACCTCACATTTATGCAGTTAGATTTTCTACATCTTTTTAGACATCTTGCATTATATTTGAACACACTCTTGTATACACAAAATTTATCCAATACTTCTTATCTGTTGTATACAAAAAAAAAATACTGTGTCAATTATCCATGGCAGACAAACGTTGTCATTTTTGCTTGACCTGTCGAAATATCTTTCTTTTTTTCTAGTGGAATTGTTTTTCTGACTACTCTGTTGTCAAACAAGTTGATGCATTACATGGGGCAATCACAAACGAATCTGTAAACCTCTCTCAATCACAAAAAAATACTGAAGCGTCAAGCATGTCAACTAGGGGCCATATAAATTCTAAATAGAATTTCGGTCCAAACAAGTTTGATAAGGAACTATAAATATGATCACAATTTATGAACATCAGAGCATGACTAAGATGACCACAATAAGTAAGTAGTACTCCCTCCGTCCCAAGATGTAAGATGTTTTTTGACAGAATAATAGTATCAAAAAACGTCTTACATTTCGGGACGGATGTAGTACTATGATCCTAATCGGTAATGGAGTGGGCGTAGAACCTGAAAATATGTGACCATCCGTTCCGTCCATGCGTAGCTTGGCATATTTAAGGTGCTTCTTCCTTCCATGGTATGTGACCACAACCACTGTGGGTGGCTTGCTGAGTTTGCTGGATGGATACGTCAGATTGTCTGGGCCAAGATTGCAGTAAAGGCTTCATCGATCAGCCTAGCTTGTTGGGCGTCATCCGTGCCGGCCGATGATCCATCCCTGCTCTTTCTTCAGTCTCTTCTGCTGCTGCTGCTGCCTGGTGGTGGTAATGGCATCGGCCTACCCCGTGGGCACGACCTGGCCGCTCCATCTCCCTCCATGCATGTGGTGTCTGTCACTGTGTCACGCCTGGCAAATGGTCAAGGAGTTCTGTGATGCCGGCCCTTGTCTTTTCACTGAAAACTCATGCCGTCTCCACTCTCTGGCGAGTGGAGATCACAGATCAGTACTGTTCCTACCACTGCTAGCTAGGCTAGGCCTGCCTTGTTAGCTGCCTAGCCATGTAGTGGTATTGGCTGATAATGCTGCTGATGGAGTGGGCGTAGTAGCAACAACCAAACCATCCATGTGGCCGGCTAGCGTGGCGGTGGTAGAGCCAGTTTGGTTCATTGTAGGTCTGGTGAGGCGGTCGTTGGGCAACGGCCGGCCGGCCGGCCGCGCGTGACCACCGGGCCACCGCCCGTACGTGGCCCCGGCCTGCATCATGCACCGGCAGGCAGGCCGCCGGCGAGGCGGGCGGGGAGAGGGAGCACCGCACGTGGCCGGTGGCGCGGCTCATGTGCGCCCTCCGCCGCGCCCACCTGCGCCGTACGTACGGCCGCCGGAGCCGGACCACGTACGTACGTACGATCCGGCCGTCCACGACTGCCGACTGCCGTCTGCGGCGGCCTGCGACACCGCGCCGGCCGCGGCGCTGCGGGTGCATACATGGACGGTTTTTGGTTGCTTGCTTGCCGTTGCCGTTGAGGGTGGCCGGGATGGGCGCGTCGCGTCGGCTTGTCCCGCGGCCGGATTCGGCTCATAAATGGTGGATGGATGGATCGATCAGCCATCCGGCCCGGCCGCCCGGCCCACACACTCATGGACCAACAAACATGCAGGCTCTTCTTCACACACACCAAAACTCTGACTCCCACAATTTTTTTGTCGAAAGGCTTTCGTTACCATGAGCGTGTGGAGGTGGCAACCTCAAACGATCTTCATAGAAAAAAAACTTTCAATTTTATCATGTTTTGTTGTCATCCTTAGTTATTTTGGTTTCTTAGGTATGGTTTAGTTTGTTATAATCCCTCCGTTCCTTTATATAAGGTGTATTTGTTTTTTGATAAAATTCTACAATGTAAATTTCTTGTAATTCCAATCTTGGCCCTTTGTAAAAAGGAAAGTATTAATCAACAAAGTTGGATCTTGCTGAAGAACTGCAAGATCGCCCCCCTCTCTGTTGGAGTATAATATGTCCGGCCCTCTCTCTCAGATCGGTTTTTTGGTTGCACTGGCTAGAGCATGCACTTCTACATGGTATCGGAGCCAAGAGGTCTTGAGTTCAAGACCCGGCTGGCGCAATTAAATTGCAGCCCAATTTCGGTCCATGTTTAGGCCTGAGGGGGCCACACGTGAGGGGGAGTGTTGACGTATAATGTGCTGTCTAGTCTCTTCCATCAGATCGGTCTGATGGATAAACTGATTAGGAACATAAACTTACAACCAAAAGGTCCAGGGTTCAAAACCCGGTAAACGCAATAAATAATTGCGGCCTACCCCTGCTTCCGTTGCCCACGTCATATAGCTCCAAAGGAGCATGGACGTGAGGGGAAGTGTTGGAGTATAATATGTCCGGCCCTCTCTAGAGGAGGTTGAAGCCCCAGATCTCTTCATCAATATTTTTATTGAACTTGATGCAAGGCAACAAGGTCAAAGATGTCAACAAATGGACTTTTATTGAAGTTGATGCAAGGCAACAAGGTCAAATTAAGATGTGAACAAATGGGCTTCTATTGAAGTTGATGCAAGGCAACGAGGCTAAAGTTGTCAACAAATGGAGTACACACAACATTCTGTGCACGATTCTTGCATGACAGCATGCATCACATTATCTATGCATGTACAAAAAATGCAGCGAACACTGGGTTGCCTATTGTGCAGCCGTCGTGCAGACCTAGCTACGTCGTCCGCACAACAGTTCCGTTCCAATTTAGAGGGTAGAAATCTGAAATCTGATTCTTTCTAGATTAACCCTTTAAACCAAAAAGGAGGGTGATACGGCTCAAATAGCTTTGAGTCGATTTTATGGGGTGTCCCTGATCTTTCACCGGCGCAAAGGGCTAGCAAATTAGAATTGATCCGAAGCAGATGAATTAAAACAAACCAGATAAGATGTGTATGGGCGAGAGTACTGGTATAGTTGCAGGAAGTAGTAGACGTGGTAGACAGATGAATTATGCCAATGATGATCAGCGGCGGCGGCGGCGTAATTAGCCAGATGGAGTTCACGAACTAGTAGTAGATGAAAAAAAAGAAAAGACTGGATCGCTCCTTGAAGAACAAGAACCGAACAAAGCTATGTCCTGAAGATCAAGTCGCCAAAACACATGCGATCACCGATCCAATTCATGGAACGCAGGAACACAGAGGGGCGTACATCATCAGATGCCTTTCTGAGTATTTTTCTTGACCAAACTAAAACCTAGCTTTTACATGGCCATATGGCCTTTATTTATAGTCGCATGCAGGCAACCTGGGCTAAGCCCAAAACTCACGAGAACACAAATCGGACTTGACAAAGCTAAATAAACTAGGACTCGGCTAGATTCAAACTAGTAGACTTTCCATGTAACTAGGAGACGTTCACGTGCATGGTTTCTTACTACCACCGTGAAGATGATTAATTCCAACGCGGGGGAGTCCGAAAGTTTGGCATGATATCTTGCTTTGGTGGTGTCACTGTTGATTGATATTTAACTGAAGATTGTATCTTCTGTCGATTTGCACGCGGCACAGGTCCAAGTATACCTGCACCTCTTCTCCACATGCCAGCTGCTTCTCCACGTTGTGCTGGTATGACATATTTTCTAGAACCGGACTCCCACACCTCCTTCTCAGGCGTGACCTTTTTCGACGATGCAATAATATTGGGTACATAACTAGGCATGATTACATCATCCACCCTCCCTTCACGCGTAACCGTCCTCGGTTTCGGGGCACTCTTCAAAATTTCCTTGTGAACGGCAAACACATGATCAATCTTGATAGCATGATTACCCATGGGCTGCAGCACACGTTTGATGCCAACATCTTGGAACACATAAGTGTTAGACCTCCCCTCATGTATAGCATTGCGGTCATATTGCCACGGATGACCCAATAGCAACTGACACACATCCATTGGCACAACATCGCAAATGACCTTATCGTAATACGTGCCAATATTGAACTTTACGCATACCTTGTGAGTCACCTTCAAACGTCCGGAGTTGTACAACCACTCAATGCAATGTGGCTGCGGATGTGGCCATGCCTTCAGTCCTAAAGCATCCACCACACGCTTGCTTATGATGTTGGTGTAGCTCCCTCCATCAATAATCAACTTGCAACACTTGTTTTTGATCTTGCATTGTGACTGAAAATTTTTCCACCGCTGTCCCGAACTTGGAATTTGATCCTCTTTAGCTCGCTGCACCATGATGCATGGCAGATCATCATAATCTAAAGGATAACACATGATAGGATTAGATTCACTTTCCCCTTCCTTGGGCTCATCAGACTCCGAGTCAATTTTGTCTTCGGAAACATATCCATCATTAACAAGGAGCACTCTCTTCTTGTTCGGACAATCAATGCGTTTGTCTCCCCTACCTCCACATGTGTAACAAACAATCTCACTAGTACGCATAGCAGACTGCGCACTTGAATCAGCCCTTGAAGCCACTTTGCTCGCGGCCATAGATTCTTTGCTCATCTCCTTGTGATCGGTAGCAGCTGACCTATAGGATGAAGCTGGCTTGACACTATCATCGTCATGCGAATAGGAACGTCGCCCCATGCTGAAATTGGTGCGGCCTTTGGAAACTTGCTTGCCTTTGACCCACTGTTCGGCACGCTCCGCTTGATGAAGAAGCTCTTGCATATGAATATACTGCATCAAATCAACACGGTCACGTATATCCTCATTCAGCCCCTCAAAGAAGCGTGTCATTGTTGCATCATCAGACTCATGCACATTAGTTCTGATCATCAGAACTTGCATCCGTTGGTAATACTCATCCACCGTCATGGATCCTTGAACAAGACGGCGAAGCTTTGTGTGTTGCTCCTTCTGAAAATAAGCTGGCACAAAGCGAGCACGCATTGTACGCTTCATCTCACGCCATGACTCTGGTCGCGCGTCATTGTGGTTGAGCTGATCCCACCAAATTAATGCATAACCTGAAAATTCAAGAGAAGCAAAACGAATCTTCCGCTCCTCGGAGTAACGGTGATTATCAAAAATCTGCTCGACACGCATCTCCCACTCAAGATACTCCTCGGGACCGGCCTTGCCTGTGAATGAAGGTATAGTAATTTTTATTCTACCAATACCTCCGTCCTCGTCCTCATCGCGGCGCCGCCTTGATCCATCATCACGGGGACGAGCATCCTGTCGTGGTCGGCGAGGCAAGTCGCCGTGAGCATTAGACACATCCTCGGACTCAGCATCATTATCATCGTTGGCAATGTCCGCGTCACAGACATGTCGAGGTGCTCGCTGCTGCAGGGCATGTTGTGCCCTTGCTGGAGCAGCCGCGCTGGTTGCCCTTGCCTCTAGGCGACGGAGGGCTGCTTGCATGGCCTGGAACCCGTCGGTCACTGTCTCATCGAGGGCCTTCATACGGTTGTCGAAGTGCTGGTATGTAGCCTTGAACATAGCACGGACACCTGGGTCCAGATCGGGACCATATTGCGGCGGCCCGTCATCCTCCTGCACCTCATCCGCGTCACGCTTGCTTGCAGTTGACATCGCGCGCAGTGATAAACCTGGCGCTCTCTGATACCAGATGATACGGCTCAAATAGCTTTGAGTCGATTTTATGGGGTGTCCCTGATCTTTCACCAGCGCAAAGGGCTAGCAGATTAGAATTGATCCGAAGCAGATGAATTAAAACAAACCAGATAAGATGTGTATGGGCGGGAGTACTGATATAGTTGCAGGAAGTAGTAGACGTGGTAGACGGATGGATTATGCTAATGATGATCAGCGGCGGCGGCGGCGTAATTAGCCAGATGGAGTTCACGAACTAGTAGTAGATGAAAAAAAAGAAAAGACTGGATCGCTCCTTGAAGAACAAGAACCGAACAAAGCTACGTCCTGGAGATCAAGTCGCCAAAACACATGCGATCACCGATCCAATTCATGGAACGCAGGAACACAGAGGGGCGCACATCATCAGATGTCTTTCTGAGTATTTTTCTTGACCAAACTAAAACCTAGCTTTTACATGGCCATATGGCCTTTATTTATAGTCGCATGTAGGCAACCTGGGCTAAGCCCAAAACTCACGAGAACACAAACCGGACTTGACAAAGCTAAATAAACTAGGACTCGGCTAGATTCAAACTAGTAGACTTTCCATGTAACTAGGAGACCTTCACGTGCATGGTTTCTTACTACCACCATGAAGATGATTAATTCCAACGCGGGGGAGTCCGAAAGTTTGGCATGATATCTTGCTTTGGTGGTGTCACTGTTGATTGATATTTAACTGAAGATTGTATCTTCTGTCGATTTGCACGCGGCACAGGTCCAAGTATACCTGCACCTCTTCTCCACATGCCAGCTGCTTCTCCACGTTGTGCTGGTATGACATATTTTCTAGAACCGGACTCCCACACCTCCTTCTCAGGCATGACCTTTTTCGACGATACAATAATATTGGGTACATAACTAGGCATGATTACATCAGAGGGAGTATGACACAACCATTACAAGATAATAATTTAACAATTACTACTAGGTTGACTTTTTCCGCAACACCTTTTTGAAGGATAGACGTCCTCGCTTATTGTGTGATTACTCGTTTTGTGCTTTTGGCTATCAGGTACTCTCTCTGTAAACTAATATAAAAACATTTAGATCACTACTTTAGTATTCTAAACGTTTTTATATTAATTTACGGAGAGAGTAATTAACACAGCGGTCAGGTTCTATCTGAACAAGTTGCGCGTTCCGATCCATTCTCTTGTTGCATGTCTCAAACAAAATCACAAGTGCGGTACGTGCACTCTGGTCGGGTGGTAAAACATGCATGCATGTATCTTCCCAAGCAGGCTTGGTACCAGGTACCTCTCCGTGGCACACAAAATCCAACAAGCTACGTACCAGTAACAATCAACAAAATCACGGCCGCCCCACCTCGCTAGGTCGCCGCCGACGTGCTGCCGCCGCATTGGCCCGAGGCGCGCGGCCGGCCCGACGGTCCATCCTTGCCATGCATCGCCTGCATGTTCTGCCGTACGTAGGCCCGCCCGCGGCACCCAAAAGCACATGTCCAGGGACCATGCATGGCCATTCGCTTTGCCATCGCCGTCGCCTGTTAGACGACGACGGGCGGAGCAGCCCGCCGCCGGCCGGGGTCCATCCATGGCGCCGATCACGCATGGGCGCGGCCGTGCGCGCGGGGCCATGCTGGCCGGTACGGGGCCAGTGCATGCACACGCAGAGCTTGCGCCCATGGCGGATGCACAGCGCGAGATCGGCGCCTCCATCCCTGGCTGCCGCCCGTACGTACGCAGTATCTCGCGCCAAGCGCGGCGTAGAGACCACGTGCGTGCGGCCGGGCCCAGAGCGACCCAGGGAAGGGCTGGCTGTGCGTTCCATGGGCCGATGGTGTTTGCGTGCAGTGATCTGAAGATGCTTCCCTGTAGCCGGCTTTTAAGACGCACCAACCAACTGTTATTTTAGCTTTATTTTTCCTTCTTCTGGTCATCGGTTGGCGTGCAGTGCATGCATGCATGATTGATCGTCGGCCCGGCAAATGATGCGAGTCGCAGCTGTGGTAATAGTGCCTGCGATCCTGCTGCATGCATGCATGCATGCAGGGACACGTACCATGTACGTACAGCTATAGCGATCAAGACCAACTGTTTGGGTATCTAGGCCTCTAGCTAGCTGTAACAGGATGATTAAACTTGCTTTTGCGTTTCGCGTTGCTGCAGGGTCCGCTTCACCAGCGGCAGAATGGAATGGCAGGGGGTGACTCCAAAGCAACGGACGGGGCATGCATTATTCCAATATCTAAACAATAGCTAATAGCTACTCGTAATTCATCTAAAAATAGTTTTTTGTGTCAGTTGATTTTGAAAGAAAAGAAAGAGGCGCCTGTGGGTCTATCTTAGAGTGACAGACGACCCCATTATCTATTTTAGGGTGACAGGTGACCTCATTGCCAATCTTAGGGGTGTTGAGGGTGGGGGTGCAGATTCACTTGGAAAAAATGGTTTAGGGTCGGGGTTAGAGGGATGGCGGGGGGCGGCGGTTGGAGGAAGAGCGGGGTGGCGATGCTTGCACAGGAGTGCCGCCGATCCCGGAGGGGTGGTTAGGCCTGACGTATACAGGCGGTTCGATGTTGAAGAAGATGAACAACGAACCGTTACAGAGATTGAAGACCCTGATCTGGCACTTCATCTTGCATCTAACGGCTCATAGCGAACCGCCTGACCCAAATTAGATTTTCAGTCACCTGACATCTAGCCAATCCCTTATTTCAAGCTCTCAGAAAAAGTAGTAGTGTAGTAAGGCCAACTCCACCGCGTGACCCCCATCATGTCCGCGTGCATCTGTTTGGGGTAAAACGGACGAACCAGATGGCCCAGGGCGCGGGCACAAACGGATTTTTGTCCGTTTTCTGTTCGCTTTCGACCCATCCCCGGCCCAAGTTTGCGCCGCTTTTGGGGTGAAACGGACAACACGCGGACGGGCACGGCGTCTGCGCGTGTCCTTCCCTGGCCTACCCGTCGGTGGCACAGGGGCGCCTTTTTCTATCCGCTTGTGACGCCCTCGATTCAATCGTACATTAATCATACACACAAACATGTACAATCAAGATCAGGGACTCACGGGAAGATATCACAACACAACTCTACAAATAAAATAAGTCATACAAGCATCATATTACAAGCCAGGGGCCTCGAGGGCTCGAATACAAGAGCTCGATCATAGACGAGTCAGCGGAAGCAACAATATCTGAGTACAGACATAAGTTAAACAAGTTTGCCTTAAGAAGGCTAGCACAAATTGGGATACAGATCGAAAGAGGCGCATGCCTCCTGCCTGGGATCTTCCTAAACTACTCCTGGTCGTCGTCAGCGGGCTGCACGTAGTAGTAGGCACCTCCCGAGTAGTAGTAGTCGTTATCGATAGTGGCGTCTGGCTCCTGGGCTCCATCGTCTGGTCGCAGCAATCGGGTATAGAAAGGGGAAAAGAGGGAGCAAAGCAATCATGAGTACTCATCCAAAGTACTCGCAAGCAAGGACTACACTACATATGTATGCATTGGTATCAAATGGAAAAGGGGGTATCATATGTGGACTGAACTGCAGAATGCTGGAATAAGAGGGGGATAACTAGTTCTTTCGAAGACTACACTTCTAGTAACCTCCATCTTGCAGCAGAAGGAGAGAGTGGATGGTAAGTTCACCAAGTAACATCGCATAGCATAAACCTAACCGATGATCCTCTCCTCATCGCCCTGTGAGAGAGCGATCACCGGTTGTATCTGGCACCTGGAAGGGTGTGTTTTATTAAGTATCCGGTTCTAGTTGTCATAAGGTCAAGGTACAACTCCAAGTCGTCCTGTTATCGAAGATCACGGCTATTCGAATAGATTAACTTCCCTGCAGGGGTGCACCACATTTCCCAACACGGTCGATCCCATTTGGCCGGACACACTTTCCTGGGTCATGCCTAGCCTCGGAAGATCAACACGTCGCAGCCCTACCTAGGCACAATAGAGAGGTCAGCACGCCGGTCTAAATCCTATTGTGCAGGGGTCTGGGCCCATCGCCCATTGCACACCTGCACATTGCGAGGGCGGCCGGTGAGCAGACCCAGCCTCCCTTATATAAGAGCAGGCGTTCCAGTCCAACCCGGCACGCGCCGCTCAGTCGCTGACGTCACGAAGGCTTCGGCTGATACCACGACGTCGAGTGCCCATAACTGTCCCCGCGTAGATGGTTAGTGCGTATAGGCCAGTAGCCAGACTCAGATCAAATACACAGATCTCGTTAAGCGTGTTATTTTGAAGTAACCGCGAACGCCGACCAGGGCCAGGCCCACCTCTCTCCTAGGTGTTCTCAACCTGCCCTGTCGCTCCGCCTCAAAGTAACAGTCAGGGGCCGTCGGGAACTCAGGCCCACCACTACCTGGATGGAGCCACCTGCCCCTTCAGCCCCCATCTCCAAACAGTATCACCGGTAATGTAATAGTGTAAAGTATATAGTATATGCCCGTGATCACAGCCCAGTAGTATAGCATGGCAGATGGACAAGAGTGTAGGGCCACTGATGATAAACTAGTATCCTATACTAAGCATTAGGATTGCAGGTAACAGTACTAGGAAAAGCGCACCAGACATGTGGTGCGCCATTAGTATATACTAATGGCGCACCATGTGTTGGTGCACCATTAATGTCCAAATACTAATGGCGCACCACATCCATGGTGCGCCATTAGTAACAATTTTTTTTCATTTTTTTTCAAAACTAGTAATGGCGCATCAGTGGATAGGTCGCCATTACTAGTTAAACTAGTAATGGCGCACCACGTCCAAGGTGCGCCACTAGTAAATCTTTTTCAAATTATTTATTTATTTTTTCAAAACTAGTAATGGCGCACCAGTGGACAGTACGCCATTACTAGTTTTACTAAGTTTTTTTTCAAATAAATTTCGAAATTTGTTTTTTTTCAAAACTAGTAATGGCGCACCGTGGGTGTGGTGCGCCATTACTAGTTTAACTAGTAATTTAAACTAGTAATGGCGCACCACACCCACGGTGCGTCATTACTAGCTTTGACAAAAAATTCCACCGAATGCACCCCCCTGACCGCCTTTTCAGTTTTAAAAAATAAAATAAAATGATGGAAATGTCAAAAAAATAAAAGAAAATAAGTTTCCCATGTGATATGTGGTCTACTTGTTGGGAAAATTTACAAATATGAATTTCGACTTTATTTGCAAAATCTCTCTGAAATTTGTAAAATGGGCAAAACTTTTGCATACGAACTCGGATTAAAAAATTTATATATGAAAAATCATCTACTCGAAAAGTTACATCCAAATTTAACCGGGAGAGCCCCGTTAAACATTTTCAAAATCCTCAAAAACCTAACAGAAAAAAAGTTACGGGGCTTTTAAGATCCGGAGGCAAAAAAATAAAAAAATTTCAAACTTACTAGTGGCGCACCGTATGCTAGGTGCGCCACTAGTAACAGAAAAAAAATAGTTTCGATTTTTTTTCGGGATTTTTTTTTCAAAATATGATACGTAATATGAACGGAAGTTTGAAATATTTTTTCAAAATTTCATCACACTCATGAACATGAACAAAGTCCTAAACATCAACAAGGTTTAATAGGATTGATATGCTAGATATATCAATAAGTGCCTGTGAAGTGAGCTGGTGCTGGGGTTGGATAGAACTCTGAAGTTAAGCGTCCTTGGGCTGGAGTAGTGTGAGGATGGGTGACCTTTGGGAAGTTTGATCAGGGAGTGCGATTTGACCTGAGATTAAGCATATTGACCCGAGATTAAGCCATAGTGACCCGTGATTAAGAAAAAAAAATTGAAAAAAATATTATTACTAATGGCGCACTTCTATGTGGTGCGCCATTACTAAATCAGATAGTAATGGCGCACCTCTAGGCATACTAATGGCGCACTACAGGTGCCAGATATTAATGGCGCACCAGTGGTGCGCCATTAGAAAACTCTAATGGCGTGATGCTAGTGGCGCACCAGTAGTGCGCCATTAGTAGGCAAAACTGGTGCGCCACTAGCTTGCCTTTCCCAGTAGTGTAAAGGTAACAACAGTAGTAGCAATGACAGGCTATGCATCAGGATAGGATTAACGGAAAGCAGTAACATGCTACACTACTCTAATGCAAGTAGTATAGAGAAGAGTAGACTATATCTGGTGATCAAAGGGGGGGGGGGGCTTGCCTGGTTGCTCTGGCAAGAGAGAGGGGTCGTCAACACCGTAGTCGTACTGGATAGCAGTGGCATCGGTCTCGGTGTCTAGCGAGAGAAGAGGAGGGAGAAATAATAAATATTAAGCAAACAGATGCATAGCGATGCATGACATGACAAGTAGCGGTGCTAGGGGTGCCCTAACGCGGTATGAGGTGATACTGGGGAAGGGGGCAAAACATCTGGAAAAGTATCCCCGGTGTTTCACGTTTTCGGGCAGAGGAGCCGGAGGGGGATAGTTGCGAGTTCGATAGGTTAGGGATGCGTGGCGGACGAACGGGCTGCGTATCCAGATTCGTCTCGTCGTTCTGAGCAACTTTCATGTACAAAGTTTTTCCATCCGAGCTACGGTTTATTTTATATTAATTTTTAAAGTTTTAATTCAATTCTGGAATTAACAGATTTTAATTAATTAGAAAAAGGTATTTATTGGGTCAGCGTGACATCAGCATGATGTCAGCAGGTCTACAGATTGACTAAGTCAACCCTGGCACGTGGGGCCCATTCGTCATAGTCTCAAGTTAAATAAACATGGTTAATTAAGATTCAGCTAATCTAATTACTGTTTAATTAAACTAACTAGTTCATTAGATTAATTAAACATGATTATTTAACATAATTAATCCACTAATTAATTAATTAATTATTAACGTTATTAATTCATTTTTATTTTATTTTATTTTGTCCGTTAACATTCTAGGGGTGGACCCCACTTGCCATAGGGCCAGGGTGTCCATAGCGGGCACGGCGCGTCGGCTAATAGGCGCGGGGGCAACGGTGAGTGGCGCCAGCAGCTGCTGCAGCATGGGCGGCGCGGCGAGGCCGCACGTGGAGGCGTGGTGCGACTGGGCTCGACGGGCGAGTGCGGCCGAGGCGTGGTGGCTGCAGCAGCAGGCAGCACCAGCAGCGGCGAGGGCAGGTAGAGCGAGCGCACGCGCGGGCGGCCGTGCAATTGCACGAGCGGGCGCGTGAAGGGCGAAGCGGGGCACGAGCTGGGGCGCGCAGGTGGTTGCTGGACGCGGCGGTGGCGCGGCCACAACGCGAGGCGCGAGCATGGTGAGCACGAGGAGCGCAGACAGCAGCGGGGAAAGGAGCGACGGGGGGGGGGGGGGGGGCGCTCACAAGCGTTGACGAGAGAGGGGGCGATGTGGCTTGTTGGAGCTGGCGAGGGAGAGGCGGGGAGGCATCGACGAGGCCGGGCGACGGCGTGGCGGTGCCAGAGACGGCGGGTGGCGACGCAGGTACTCCCCGGCTCCGATCCAGCGGCGCGGGGGTCGAAGGCGAGGCGAGCGAAGGTGCAAAGCACGGCGGCGATGAGGCGACAGTCCGGCGAGGTCGATCTGGCGAGGGACGGTGATGGTGGGGTGCCTGGTTCGGTGAACGGCGACTGCGCGAGGTTGGGGCCCGAGTGCCCCGATCCAGATCGGGGGAGGGGGGGAGGGGCAAGAGGGAGGAGAGAGTGGGTGGGGTGTCGGTTAGGGTTTCACCGACAGGAGGGTTATGGGGAGAGGGGTGGGCCGGCGACAGTGGGCCAGCGGGCTGGGCTGGTTGGGCTGGCCGGCTGGGCTGTTTGGCCCAGTTGGCCAGGGGGGTTTCTTTTTTTTTGTTTTATTTTACTTTTCTGTTCTTTTTGTTTCTCTACTTTTTACTGTTTTACTCTATTTCCAATTATTTTAGTTTTAGTAAAATATACACTTAGCATCTAATTTAGGATCTCAACTTAGCCCGTAGTCACAAAAAGTCTAATCCTCAAATAAATTATTTTGACATTCTATTAATTACAAAAGGTATTTAATAAGTTGTTTTTGCTGTTGTTTTACTCATCTTATAGTATTTAAACATTTTATATAGGTGTGGTTTCTCCATCATAATTACCTATGCAATATTTGGTTCACTCAGAACATTTTAGTTTTGATGTTTGAAAACATTTGTTGTTTGCCATATTTTGAATTTGAATTTGAATCTTTTTTTGAATTAACGTGAGGTTAACAACAGTAACAGTGGTGACATGGCATCATTAGCAGGGAATTATTGTAGCTTAATTACCCGGGCGTCACAATTCTCCTCCACTACAAGAAATCTCGTCCCGAGATTTAAGAGGGGCAGTAAGGGAGAAAGTTCTGGTTACAAAATTCTAAGGAATCTTCTCGGTCATGGTTGCTCTTCTCGAAGAGGTCGATCCATTACGTTGATGTCTTCCTTTCTCTGCTTCCGGTCATTATGATGAAGCCGCCATCCTTTCTTCGGGATCTTCATCGAACTTACGAAAGGGATATGGGGAAAGACTATAGGGAGAATGTCTGCAAGGACTGGTTTTCGATAGTTATCTCAGGGAATAAGGTATAAGGTATCTCTCGAGTTGAAACTGGGGGGATGGTACAAAATGTTTCAAACCGGTAAGCAATCGTTCGATGTCTAAACTAGAGTGTGAAAAGGGCTCAGAGCAACCGGGAAGAATATTGTATATGATGCCATAATAGATCTCTAGTAAGGCGGCTCATGAATTACATATGAAGCCAAACATGAGGAATAACTTCGGAGGAAGGGGTGTACAGGAGAGTCAGGTTTCGATCCTATGGAACTGTGGGTTACGGGCCCACCATGTGGATTAAAAGTAGAAGTGGCGCTGACATTTTGCACGATCATGATAGCAAGGCATTTCAGAGGATGGCCTGGCAGTTATGTCGGCAACAACATCGGTACCAAGGGCGAGGGACAAAGAGAACCATTTTCCTGCTCATTAAACGAGGCAGACCAATAGGCAAAGTTCTCATCCATCGGTGGTTACCGGGATGTCATCAACAATAGTAGGAGGGTCGTACTGGCAGAGTTGTACACACCGAGGTGCTTGCATAAGTGGGGAATTATCACTGCTCATGTAAGTCAGATTACAAGGAAGGTTAAACAAAACATTGGAAAGGTAATGTGATTAGTATATTAATCAGAACAATGGAGAGGAAAATGTGTATACCCGAGTATCAAGAGTATATCTTTCCCATCCACGACAGGACAACAAGCGGATAACCAATTAGGTAAAGGGGCGAGTAAATTCATGATGTTAACCATACAATGGTGTTTGGATAATTGATCAAGAAACATGTAGCATTGTGCTTCAAATGTTCTTGTTGAAGATCGAAGTACCACAGACATGCTTCGAGATAGTATTGGCATGGTCTTTAAGCAAAGATCAGACTGTGGATACACAAAGGATCCATCAGGAACAACTCATGGAACAAGTCTTACAATTTCCTCATGGAAGAATGGCTAACCTTGTTAAAAAGGAAACTATAACAATAGGTCCCCCGGTCAGGTGTGCTAGGCATGACATCACCTTATCAGTTCACTAATGTTATGACTCTTGGAAATACGTTCCAACCATCATATCTAACCGAGATTCAGATCTGATTGGTGTTAGGATACCTCCGACTCATGATGTCTGAGAAGGAAGGGGTGCAACACAATTTGATGAGATGGCGTTGCAAGATTCTCGGGAAATGAACTATGGAAGCAAGTTCCGAAACATGAGTTCATCATTAAACCAAGGAGAGGATGAGGAGGTAGCTGATGAACTCAGTGACAACTCATCGAGATTTCCAAAAGATGGATTTCCACAATTATGTGAACAAGGAGATAACATTTGCCAGATCACACGATATAAAGATGTATGCTGGAGGAAAACATACACAACTAGACATTGGTTGAATGGTGCACCCGAAATATGGGCTCAGGTAGCATGATCAATGTTAGAATGGTGATTTGATAACCAATGGCCTAAGAATGAAATGTTGACCATTTACTTCAAGGCAATGGGGTTGCTAGAAGTTTTGGATTCGCACATCATAGTTCAGTTGTCAGTTTTCTGGTTAGAATCAACACGGGGACCAAGGAATGAGCGGAGATGGCAAGAAGTATCACTTGTATCAAGAATTCTTAAGAAGTGGTGAAATTCTCACCACATTCTTGACAACAAGAGATGGTAATACCCCAAGGTAGAACATAACATAAGTTGGATAGCAAGGATCTCAAGGTACAACACAAAACATGAACAAGTTTGTGTTGGAGGGAAAGCAATAATGTTGTCGATGATAACACAACTCATCGAGGGGCAAGGATGGTACTTGTCATCATGAATTTGATTGATATTCTGGAAGGAGTCAAAATGTGATGATCACGACAAATTTTGTCAAGAGGCTCCACGAAGATGTAATAAATCGGCGATGACATCAAGTCAAAGGAATGATGAAGCGAAAGGTTAATGGAACCAAGGGTACGACACAAACTCGAAATCAAGTTTGTTGTTCAAGGAGAAATGATATGACGACGAAAATTGACGCAAGCTTAGCTCATCATTGAAAGTTGTGCTCCGGGAATAAGGGCCAGGTAGCACAATTAAAATCATCATGATAATGATATAGCCAAATAGGCTAGAAATGACGTGATCGGGTACAAACTCGTAAGTAAGGAAGATTGCTAAGAGTTGTTGAACCATAGTATGGACTCAATTCAATTATCGGGGTACTCGAGTGACTAATCACTCAAAACCCAGGAAAAATTGGAATCGATGAGAATGTAGTACTTGACGAAGAACTCATAAGAAGTTATGTGGTTTTGTGATAATCTCGAGATACCAGGTGGTAATGCTCGGCGACAGATCAAAGTAGAGGTTGGACTGGGGTATTGCTCTGTAAAAGACAATTATTTAAACTTCCCCGAGAAATGGGATCAAAGAAGAACAATATGGTCGGAACCATAGCTGCAAGGGATCCAATCTAATGACATCGAAAGAACTACCCAAATGATTAAATATTTTGCAAGAAGCTTCCATGATAAGTTCCACATCGGGTCCATGGGCATGAACACAAAGTTCAAGGTTGACTCCCACTTCTTTAATGCATAACCTTCCATTCACTTCTCGTCTTCGAAGAAGTTGCAGTGATGAAATTTTATCCGGCGAAGCACCAGAAGAGTATGACTCATGAAAACTTTTGGGTTCACATGGTTTTAGAGAAGGTATAGGTTCAACCCATAGGGGCATCTTAGGAACCTATTCCACAAAACTTCAGAAGTAAACAACACAAGCTCGAAAGTAGAGCATGGCTGACAAAGCAAAGGATACAATTTACCTAAGGCATTATGTATCAGGGAAAGAACTTCTCGAGGTTTTTTTATACGAAGGACACTGTCGGATGATATTTCAACAAATGATCTGACGGTCCATAGTGGAGTTGATGTGAGCATCGTGTTGGGGAACGCAGTAATTTCGAAAATTTTCCTACGCACAAGCAAGATCATGGTGATGCATAGCAACGAGAGGGGAGAGTGTTGTCTACGTACCAACGCAGACCGACTGCGGAAGCGATCACACAACGTAGAGGAAGTAGTCGTACGTCTTCTTCCCGATCCGACCGATCCAAGCACCGTTACTCCGGCACCTCCGAGTTCTTAGCACACGTTCAGCTCGATGACGATCCTCGGGCTCCGATCCAGCAAAGCGTCGAGGAAGAGTTCCGTCAGCACGACGGCGTGATGACGATCTTGATGTACTACCGACGCAGGGCTTCGCCTAAGCACTACAACGGTATGATCGAGGTGGAATTTGGTGGCAGGGGGCACCGCACACGGCTAAGGAACGATCTCAAGGATCAACTTGTGTGTCTTGGGGTGTCCCCTGCCCCCGTATATAAAGGTTGGAGGAGGGGGGCCGGCCGGCCAGGGAGAGGGAGGCGCAGGGGGAGTCCTACTCCTACCGGGAGTAGGACTCCCCCCTCCAATCCTATTCCAATTAGGACTCTCTGGGAAAAGGAGAGAGAAGGGGGGGCCGTCCCCTTATCCTAGTCCTACTAGGACTTGGGGAAAGGGGGGGCGCCGGCCAGCTATGGGCTGCCCCTTTTCTCTTTTTCCACTAAGGCCCAATAGGCCCATTAGTCTCCCGGGGGGTTCCGGTAACCCTCCCGGTGTTCCGGTAAAATCCCGATTTCACCCGGAACACTTCCTATGTCCAAACATAGGCTTCCAATATATCAATCTTTATGTCTCGACCATTTCAAGACTCCTCGTCATGTCCGTGATCTCATCCGGGACTCCGAACAACCTTCGGTACATCAAAATGCATAAACTCATAATAACTGTCATCGTAACGTTAAGCGTGCGGACCCTACGGTTCAAGAACAATGTAGACATGACCGAGACACGTCTCCGGTCAATAACCAATAGCGGGACCTGGATGCCCATATTGGCTCCTACATATTCTACGAAGATCTTTATCGGTCAGACCGCATAACAACATACGTTGTTCCCTTTGTCATCGGTATGTTACTTGCCCGAGATTCGATCGTCGGTATCCAATACCTAGTTCAATCTCGTTACTGGCAAGTCTCTTTACTCGTTCCGTAATACATCATCTCACAACTAACATATTAGTTGCAGTGCTTGCAAGGCTTATGTGATGTGCATTACCGAGAGGGCCCAGAGATACCTCTCTGACAATCGGAGTGACAAACCCTAATCTCGAAATACGCCAACCCAACATCTACCATTGGAGACACCTGTAGTACTCCTTTATAATCACCCAGTTACGTTGTGACGTTTGGTAGTACCCAAAGTGTTCCTCTGGTAAACGGGAGTTGCATAATCTCATAGTTATAGGAACATGTATAAGTCATGAAGAAAGCAATAGCAACATACTAAACGATCGGGTGCTAAGCTAATGGAATGGGTCATGTCAATCAGATCATTCAACTAATGATGTGACCTCGTTAATCAAATAACAACTCTTTGTTCATGGTTAGGAAACATAACCATCTTTGATTAACGAGCTAGTCAAGTAGAGGCATACTAGTGACACTCTGTTGGTCTATGTATTCACACATGTATTATGTTTCCGGTTAATACAATTCTAGCATGAATAATAAACATTTATCATGATATAAGGAAATAAATAATAACTTTATTATTGCCTCTAGGGCATATTTCCTTCACATCGGCACACAACCAGAGGAAGAAACAATGCGAAGGCATTGGATTATAGAAGCAAATAACTAATTCAAGGTTTAATTGCCAAGGAATTATGATTTCCCAATCAAGGGATCAGAAGCAAACGCTCTGATTTAGGATGGATAAGCTGAGCCGGCTTAGGGGTACAATCGACGGGAATTTGATTGGTCGAGAACCAGCTCCAGTTAAAAATGACGGCTGAGATGGAAGGATGAATTATAGGATCTGATTGAGGATTGCGAGCATTCTCAACATATTGAATCAACGGACTCAAATTGATAATGACAAAGGATGACAATAAGATTACTAGACTTATGGTATTAACCATAATGCAAGCAAGCAAGAATTTCAAGAGCAATAAGTGCTAAGGATTTTCGGAAGATCGAATATTACTTCGAAGACCTTAGTGAAACACATAAACAACTGGGGAAGGGCGGATACTCGGTAAGTGTGAGGAATTATCCGTAGGGGTATTCAGGTGGCTTAGAACTGCAAGGCAGTAGGCACAAAGTATTCTCGGAACAATAGAGAGAATTTTCGGCGTTTCTTGTAATAACAAGATCAATGGGATTTGAAAGGGCAAGTGTATGTAGTTATCCATAATGATACAATAGTGGTAGG
Organism: Triticum monococcum; assembly: GCA_034509565.1. NCBI lineage: Eukaryota > Viridiplantae > Streptophyta > Magnoliopsida > Poales > Poaceae > Triticum > Triticum monococcum. The sequence continues at coordinate 524,791,564 of CM067845.1, forward strand.
GAATTTGCAAAGGCGGTGGGCACAACTGTCTTGAGAGAACAACGGAGATTATCTTCGGAATCTTCTGGTGTAGCAGACGATCATCAGTAATAAAGTGCTCTCCGGGTGAAAGTGATCACGAGATCCTAATGTTAGATTTAGAAAAATTCATTTAATCCGAATAGAAGAGAGATCAGAGTCCCAGAGTATAGACGAGGAATAAAAGATCCTAATACCACCCAAATGGCGATGTGGGCCCTTAAGACACACAACCATGTTAATAAAAGTTTTGTAATGTCTAGACTCGACTTCGGCCAAAGAGTGTGGAAGGGGGATTCCTACAGGCAGTCGGCTCTGATACCAACTTGTGACGCCCCTGATTCAATCATACACTAATCATACACGCAAACATGTACGATCAAGATCAGGGACTCACGGGAAGATATCACAACATAACTCTACAAATAAAATAAGTCATACAACCATCATATTACAAGCCATGGGCCTCGAGGGCTCGAATACAAGAGCAAGATCATAGACGAGTCAGCGGAAGCAACAGTATCTGAGTACAAACATAAGTTAAACAAGTTTGCCTTAAGAAGGCTAGGACAAACTGGGATACAGATCGAAAGAGGCGCATGCCTCCTGCCTGGGATCCTCCTAAACTACTCCTGGTCGTCGTCAGCGGGCTGCACGTAGTAGTAGGCACCTCCCGAGTAGTAGTAGTCGTCATCGATAGTGGCGTCTGGCTCCTGGGCTCCATCGTCTGGTCGCAGCAATCGGGTATAGAAAGGGGGAAAAGAGGGAGCAAAGCAACCGTGAGTACTCATCCAAAGTACTCGCAAGCAAGGACTACACTACATATGTATGCATTGGTATCAAATGGAAAAGGGGGTATAATATGTGGACTGAACTGCAGAATGCCGAAATAAGAGGGGGATAGATAGTCCTTTCGAAGACTACGCTTCTAGTAACCTCCATCTTGCAGCAGAAGAAGAGAGTAGATGGTAAGTTCACCAAGTAACATCGCATAGCATAAACCTAACCGATGATCCTCTCCTCGTCGCCCTATGAGAGAGCGATCACTGGTTGTATCTGGCACTTGGAAGGGTGTGTTTTATTAAGTATCCGGTTCTAGTTGTCATAAGGTCAAGGTACAACTCCAAGTCGTCCTGTTACCGAAGATCATAGCTATTCGAATAGATTAACTTCCCTGCAGGGGTGCACCACATTTCCCAACACGCTCGATCCCATTTGGCCGGACACACTTTCCTGGGTCATGTCCGGCCTGGGAAGATCAACACGTCGCAGCCCTACCTAGGCACAACAGAGAGGTCAGCACGCCGGTCCAAATCCTATGGCGCAAGGGTCTGGGCCCATCGCCCATTGCACACCTGCACGTTGCGAGGGCGGCCGGTGAGCAGACCTAGCCTCCCTTATATAAGAGCAGGCGTTCCAGTCCAACCCGGCGCGTGCCGCTCAGTCGCTGACGTCACGAAGGCTTCGACTGATACCACGACGTCGAGTGCCCATAACTGTCCCCACATAGACGGTTAGTGCGTATAGGCCAGTAGCCAGACTCAGACCAAATACCCATATCTTGTTAAGCGTGTTATTTTGAAGTAACCGCGAAAGCCGACCAGGGCCAGGCCCACCTCTCTCCTAGGTGGTCTCAACCTGCCCTGTCGCTCCGCCTCAAAGTAACAGTCGGCGGCCGTCGGGAACTCAGGCCCACCACTACCTGGATGGAGTCACCTGCCCCTTCAGCCCCCATCTCCAAACAATATCACCAGTAATGTAATAGTGTAAAGTATATAGTATATGCCCGTGATCACCTCCCGAAGTGATCACGGCCCAGTAGTATAGCATGGCAGACGAACTAGAGTGTAGGGCCACTGATGATAAACTAGCATCCTATACTAAGCATTAGGATTGCAGGTAAAGGTAACAATAATAGTAGCAAGGACAGGCTATGCATCAGGATAGGATTAACGGAAAGCAGTAACATGCTACACTACTCTAATGCAAGCAGTATAGAGAAGAGTAGGCGATATCTGGTGATCAAGGGGGGGGGGGCTTGCCTGGTTGCTCTGGCAAGAGAGAGGGGTCGTCAACACCGTAGTCGTACTGGGTAGCAGTGGCGTCGGTCTCGGTGTCTAGCGAGAGAAGAGGGGGGAGAAACAATAAATGTTAAGCAAACAGATGCATAGCGATGCATGACATGACAAGTAGTGGTGCTAGGGGTGCCCTAACATGGTATGAGGTGATACCGGGGAAGGGGGGAAACATCTGGGAAAGTATCCCCGGTGTTTCGCGTTTTCGGGCAGAGGAGCCGGAGGGGGATAGTTGCGAGTTCGATAGGTTAGGGATGCGTAGCGGACGAACGGGCTGCGTATCCGGGTTCGTCTCGTCGTTCTGAACAACTTTCATGTACAAAGTTTTTCCATCCAAGCCACGGTTTATTTTATATTAATTTTTTCAAGTTTTAATTCAATTCTGGAATTAACAGATTTTAATTAATTAGAAAAAGGTATTTATTGGGTCAGTGTGACATTAGCATGATGTCAACAGGTCTACAGGTTGACTAAGTCAACCCTGGCACGTGGGGCCCATTCGTCATAGTCTCAGGTTAAATAAACATGGTTAGTTAATATTTAGCTAATCTAATTACTGTTTAATTAAACTAACTAGCTCATTAGATGAATTAAACATGATTAATTAACTTAATTAATTCACTAATTAATTATTAACGTTATTAATTCATTTTTATTTTATTTTCATTTTCCTTTAACATTCTAGGGGTGGACCGCACTTGTCATAGGGCCAGGGGGTCCATAGCGGGCACGGCGCGTCGGCTAACATGCAGAGCAGGAGCGGAACGGAGCTGGGGGGGCGAGCCCAGCACTACGGCGCGTGGGCAACGGTGAGCGGCGCCAGCAGCAGACCAGCAGCTGCTGCAGCATGGGCGGCGCGGCGGGGCCACACGTGGAGGCGTGGTGCGACTGGGCTCGACGGGCGCGTGCGGCCGAGGCGTGGTGGCTGTAGTAGCAGGCAGCACCAGCAGCGGCGAGGACAGGCAGAGCGAGCGCACGCGCGGGCGGTCGTGCAATTGCACGAGCGGGCGCGTGAAGGGCGAAGCGGGGCACGAGCTGGGGCGCGCAGGTGGTTGCTGGACGCGGCGGCGGCGCGGCCACAACGCGAGGCACGGGCACGGTGAGCACGAGGAGCGCAGACAGCAGCGGGGAAAGGAGTGACGGGGGGGGGGGGGGGGGTCACAAGCGTTGACGAGAGAGGGGCGGCGTGGCTTGTTGGAGCTGGCGAGGGAGAGGCGGGGAGGCATCGACGAGGCCGGGCGACGGCGTGGCGGTGCCGGAGACGGCGGGTGGCGACGCAGGTACTCCCCGGCTCCGATCCAGCGGCGCGGGAGTCGAAGACGAGGCGAGCAGAGGTCCAGGGCACGGCGGCGATGAGGCGGCAGTCCGGCGAGGGGCGGCGGCGATGGGGCGCCTGGTTCGGTGAACGGGGACTGCGCGAGGTTGGGGCCCGAGTGCCCCGATCCTGATCGGGGGGGGGGGGGGGGAGGGGCGAGAGGGAGGAGAGAGTGGGTGGGGTGTCGGTTATGATTTCACCAACAGGGGGGTTATGGAGAGAGGGGTGGGCCGACGAAGGTGGGCCAGCGGGCTGGGCTGGTTGGGCTAGCCGGCTGGGCCGTTTGGCCCAGTTGGCCAGGGGGGTTTCTTTTTTTGTTTTATTTTACTTTTCTGTTCTTTTTGTTTATCTACTTTTTACTGTTTTACTCTATTTCCAACTATTTTAGTTTTAGTAAAATATACACTTAGCATCTAATTTAGGATCAACTTAGCCCGTAGTCATAAAAAGTCTAATCCTCAAATAAATTATTTTGACATTCTATTAATTATAAAAGGTATTTAATAAGTTATTTTTGCTGTTGTTTTACTCATCTTATTGTATTTAAACATTTTATACAGGTCTGGTTTCTCCATCATAATTACCTATGCAATATTTGGTTCACTCCGAACATTTTAGTTTTGATGTTTGAAAACTTTTGTTGTTTGCCATATTTTGAATTTGAATTTTGAATCCATTTTTAAATTAACGTGAGGTTAACAACAGTAACAATGGTGACGTGGCATCATTAGCAGGGAATTACTGTAGTTTAATTACCCGGGTGTCACACCGGCCCTCCCTCCCTCTGGCCGCACCCCCTCCCTCCCTCCGGCCACACCCCCTCCACTCTTCTCAACTATTCCCCACTCTTCCCTCGCCGTGCCATGGACTGGCCGGGCCACCGGGCCGGAAGGCCCTGGCAGGGCCGCAAGGCTGCATGCAGGCAGTGGCTCCTCCTCTAGCCGCTCGGATCTACACCGTCGGTGGTACGCCGACAGATACACGAATGGCGGTCGGCCGGGCTCGGTGCTAGCCCAAAAGCTCGTCGGTGCACCGTTGCCACTCATTAAGTGCGACCACTGCCCAAAGAAGGTCGTGCGCCGTGTGTCTACAACGCTGGAACATTCCGGATGGGTGTTCATCAAGTGCTTAAACGATGGGGTATGTGCACCTTTTAGCTTCCGTTTGTGCTCTTAGATTTGACTAGTTGTGCTAACTTAAAATTTTATTGTGTAGCATGGATGCAAGTTTTGGTATTGGGAAGAAGAGTACATCGATATATTGATAGAGCGCAATTTAGTAGATGTTCATGCACTTTTAGCTAGCATAGAGGGTAGAGATGAGACTAGTGCATTTGTTGCTAGATTAGAGGCTAGACATGAGGTTAGATGCGAGGAAGCAACCTCTACTTCTTTAGACTCGAAGAAGAAAGAAGCACGCAAGATCGAGCGTCCTCCGCAAATAAACAGTGAATGCATCGAGAAGGCACTAATCCAACTTACAGGAGCAGTTATGGAAGTTAGATATCTTCTAAAATGTATTCTTGTGGTTCTTGTTTTCTTTGGTCTTACTTTTCTAGTCAAAATTTGGTGATGTATTCCCGTGTACCAAGAATGAATGATGAAAAAAGTTAAGGGCTTGCAAAGAAAAATATACGCGGACAGGATGCGGCCGGGATGGGTCCGCGCGTTGGGCGCACGGCCACCGCATCCCAGAAACGGCCTGGACACGACCCCATTGCCCTATCCAAACAGACATAATTCGGGTAAAACGGACGTCCGTTTGGGATCGCGCGGTGAAATTGGCCTAACCCACTCCCTCCGTTCTATGATCTGCATTTGTTACGCCTTCATATTTTGAAATAAATTTGAATATTAAAATTTAAGTTATATGAGACAAAAATATATTAGTATCGGATTTGTGTTCGAAATAAGTTTTCAATGGCCAGGGCCAGACCAGAACCAGGGCGATCGATGCGGCTGGCCATGGCGTTGCTGGTGGAGGAGCGGCAACGGGTTCATTGGTTTGGGTGGGGGTGTGGTGCTGTCAGGGAAATATCAGATGTGGGAAGGTTTAGAGGATGCCAGAGTGCGGTGAGGGCATCGTAGAGAATGTAACTCTGGCAAGGTGGGGCGGCCTGCAACAGGGCCATGGCTGGAGGGTGGAGGAAGATGAACCCATAACAGTTGCACTTCAATCCAACGATCCAACAAATTGATTGAAACTATAAAAAAACAATCAACTCATGCCTAGGGGACAAGGGCAAGCCGGCTTTGATAGGGAACGCGATAACAGTGGCGATCTGATGATGGTAGTGGTCGTTCGATAATAATTTTTATTTATTTTTTGAAATAGAGGTGGTAATTTTTATTACGTTTGAGGTGCATCGTAGTTCTGATGAACATCTACTATTGTAGATCTATATAGATCTTCTGCGAGGAAAGAAAAAAGAAAAAAACTCACGCTAATGTGGGCTGGCGATCCCGAAATGTAGATGCTTTCTTGCACCCACGTCGACCGATGGATGATTCCATGCATGCATGCATGACGGTACGGTGCATTCAAGTAGCGCAACCGATCGATCGGCCGGCAGGCGGCTGCAGGGCCAGGCCAGGCTGCTAGGCGGTTGATGGTGGTGAGCTTCCGCGTAATTAAATGCATGCCTCTGGACCTCATCAGGTCACTGTGCTAGCTGCGATCGATCGCAGCCCGCTCTTGCATGCTGCGACGCAGTTTACGTGGCTTTTAGCCGTCGTATTTGTACGAGCCGCCACTGTTTCGATCGGTATCGGCTTTCGAGCTGAGCATGCACGCACGTACGTACGCACGCACGCACCACCACGGCGTGTTTTCCGCGCAAAAGGGCACGGAGAGCAGGCAGCGCGGCATGGAGGCTGCATGTACGTACGTGCGTCCTGGTAATTCTTATCGTGCACTGCATGCGTGGTAGTTTTGTCACCGATATGTGTGATGTACCTGCCATCTACATCGTTGGTCCATAACCTATGTGGCTATGTATATGTGCGTGCATGTGCCTATTTTACATCGACCATTGCAATTGGTCCACATATGCATGCATGCATGCGTACGTACGGATATACTGTATGTACGCTGGAGGACCATCTTCTGCATGCATGTGTTAAAGATGGTATTTACGTCCAGCCTACCACCAGGCCGGGGTCAACAGTCTAAGAGCATCTCTAGTGGCTTGTGTAAATGGTGATCTATACCAAATTTAGACTATCACGTGTCAAAAAACGTCTTCAGTGGCTTGTCTATTGCGTCGTCTAAAATTTAGACAATGTCCACCCGTCGTCCACATTTGGACAACCAAGCCACAATGTCTAAACCAAAAATGTTGGCTCATGAGCTCAGTCATTCACCAATTCAGAGCAATTGGAGGACGTCGGCAGGGAGGCGGCCACGCCGGCGCTGGACACGGAGGTCGTTGCGCCTGGACCGCCGCCTCATCAGGGTCGAACCTGTTGCTATTGTTTATTTCTCGTAAATTATATAGGGTGTTGCTAGTGTTGAACCTAAAATAATTTTGCGGCTGGTTTATTTTCTCCTTTATATGTCTTGCGGATGAAAAAAAATAAATGAGAACAACTCAGAAATGACCAACATAAGATTTTTAGAAAATATAGCTGCTATAAGATACTATTAAAATATATGAAAGAGAATATAGACATCATGTATATAGACAATCCGCTGAAAAACTTAGTTTGTCTAAAAGAAAATCTTTTTACACCATTGTGTATATGTAGATATAGACTATCAAATTTAGACAAGCCACTAGGGTTGCTCTAAGAGCACCTTCAATTCGATGCCATGTGTAGGTTACAGTGGTATAGCTAGCCTTCACGATGTCCTCCCCCCCCCCCCCCCCCTCTCTCTCTCTCTCTCTCTCTCTCAAACAAAAAGAAGATGTTCTCAAGAAAAGCTTCAAGGCCTCAACCACGCACGATCGCGTATTACTGCGCATAAAAGCTGTCTGCAGACTATCTTGTTGTCGGCACATGCATTGATCCCGTGGAACCACGATTTTCCAGCTAGCTAGCTAGCTCCGTCACAAATTATGCCACCTCCACGTACACACAAACGCACGTAAACCGTCTCCGTCGATCAATCATTATCGCTCACCGCCAAGGCGCCAACCGATCAGTCAACGATCCACCTTCCACCCGAACCGACCTTCAATCATCAAAGACGAGACGGGTGGTGGATCAGCTGGCAGCGTCCTTGTCGAGCGGTCCGGGCGTACGTGTTCCTCCCCCGCGAGGCCTTCCGCGCCCACACCCGGCCAACCGATCGGTATCGATGGTAATCAAGCAGCTGGCCGACGTCGACCCGGCCGGCGGACGGCGACCGCTGCAGTCCTAGGACGACACCGTCACGCGCCCATGCTGCGCTGCCGGTGTGCGCGCGCCATCCGATCAACGGGCAGCGGCCACCTGCCATGCATTCGCGTGCGTTTCGGGCGCGCTGACATATACTGTATGTACGTGTGCACACGGGCGGGCGGGCGGGCTCGCCGGCCGGCCGGCACGGCGCCGCGGGCCAGAGCTCGCCGTGTCGTCCGGCGGAAGGGCCAGGGGGACAGATGGTACGGTGATTTCATCCTTTGACGACGGACGGATGGACACAGCTGCCTGCGGCCAGCGCGGGTACGTGCGTTGATCGAGAACGGATGCCGCGGGGACTATATATATGTGCATTTCGATTGGACGGACGGAGACCCGGGCGATCGATCGAGGCCCATCCATCCATCGATGCCTTGCTGTGTGAAGTGACTGCAGGTTTGTTTCCCGATGACCAGAACCGGCCCGGCCAGCTGCGACCTCGCTAGCTAGTTCGATTGTGAAGTGGCGATTTTCTTTTTTCTTTTTGAAAAATATTCGACCTGTTCATCAACTATCAATGCAGTACAAAAAATATCAGAAGTAACACAGATTACATTCATATCTGTAGACCATCTAGTGACTACTATAAGCACTGAAACGAGACAAAGGCGCGTCGTCGTCATCACCCCTCCTTCATCGGAGCTGGGCAAACTTTGTTCTAGTAAACAGCCGGAAAGTTGTCATACTAAGTCCCCACAAGACCAGCGCACCGGAACGGCAACCGTCGTAGATGAAGAGACACATAGATCAAAATGATTCAACCTGTAGACATGAACGCAGACGAACAGAGGTCGGATCCAATCAGATCCACTGAAGACAAGCATTGATCGAATCCCGCAATATCTGCCGCAGACACACCTCCACATGCGCTCCGATGACGCTAGACGCACCGTTGGAATGGAGGCTAGGCAGGGAGAACCTTATTCCATCTTCAGAAAGCCACAATTGTCTCGTTTTCCTAAGCAGGACAGAAAACCTAACCAAACTAAAAACATATCTAAAAATAGAGTCCTCCTGTCAGTAAGGGTCGGGATCCACCATGCCCTCATATGGCCCTAGCTCCACTGGTTATGAAGTAGATTGACATCGGCGCCGAAGGGAGGCAAAAAACCTAACCACATATTCGCACCAGACGAGAAACTTATGTCATGTGAAATGGCGATAGATCGTGTTGTCTAGCCAAAGTGCACAAATCTTGCAGCAAGTAGTTGACTGAAGTGGACTAGTGTACCTGGGAAACTTGGAGTACGAACATAGTTCAAAAGTGCTACTGAAATCCCTAAAAATGGACAATTAAAAGGAAAAGGATCCAATCCAATGGACAGATCTCGAAGAAAAATCGGTTGCTCTCACCTAAGAACAAACTACCCCTCTTCTTCCCCCGTTGTCTCTCTTTCTCTCTGTAAAACCACATGTAAGGTCACTCTCAAGTTCTTCTGATGTCAGCCTGTGAGGCTTGGTGTTTTGACATTTGCCAAATTCTATGATGTTTGTTGTCTACTCAGGTTCACTATGTTGCAATGGTTCCTTATGCCTGTTGGGAAGGATTCAACTCTATATTGCGAATGTGTTTCCACATTGTTGTATGTGTGATGCATGTGTTTGTCTTGCATGATGCGAGTGTTGCGATCCATTTCCAAACCTAACTCTACAAATCGTTGGGGATTCATTGTGTGCCAAGATTTTTCTTGTTGCATGTATGTGTTGAAATGTTGCATCATTTTCTCATACTTTCCTTCAGGAAATGTCACAACACACGACACACATGTTGGATGGGGGAATTCTTTACTATTGCATAGACCAGATTGCTCTGGATCCTGACTTAAAATCAAATCCGATGGCCGGGTACGCAGTTGGTTTTCACCCAATTATAGTCGGCTCACGCCTAGCACAACCTTAATTAAATGACATGGCATCACATGCTGCTATGCACATACACATACCGTATTTTGATTTCCTAAGACATGAGTTTATTTTGCAATAACACTTTAACTATGTAGATTAATTAACATAATCTCAAAAGGTTTATAATCAATAGTAACTATAACTATCGTTTATACTACATAAAATATATTTTAATGAAGTACTTGTTAGTCAAAGACATGTATTAACAACCAGTGAAAATGCACGGTATGTATCCACACGGAGGGAGTACCACCAAAATCGGAAAGAGTTTTTTTATGACGTGCGTGAATAATGTCAGATTGCGTACGAGAATAGCTAAAAGAAAGATACATCGAAGTTTTGGAAGAAAAATTTCACGAGCCTCATGCTTGAATTACTCCAATGCTTGTAATAAAAATCTCAGTCTTGTGAACCCTTTTGTCAATTTCAGTTATGTGCTACTATGGATAAGAGTTTTTTCATAGGATTACGATTCTCGATGCCCACCCTAAAACCTTTGTTTCACTATAAACTAGGCATCATAGTGTTCACATGTTGTTCCGGTTCATGTTAGGCTCACGCAGAGAGCCTATCATAGGCTCACTCGTCCCCAACATTTCCCACCAATTGCCGCTATCTAGACCATGACTTCTAGAAGACGCCATCAAGATTCATGACCATAGATCAAGTCAACAATTATGAGATTTTGACTTCGAGACGCTGTTGTTTGGACCCCCTGCTCGGAAACGTAGCATGAAAAACAAAAAAAGTCTACACACACGCAAGATCTATCCATGGAGATGCATAGCTACGAGAGGGGGAGAGCATTTTCATACCCTTGAAGATCGCAAAGCGGAAGCGTTTATCAACGCGGTTGATGTAGTCGTAAACCTTCACGATCTGCCCTGATCAAGTACCGAACGTACGGCACCTCCGTGTTCAGCACACGTTCAGCTCGATGATGTCCTCGCCTTCTTGATCCAGCAAGACAGGCGAAGTGGTAGATGAGTTCCAGCAGCACGACGGCGTGGTGACGATTGGTGATGAAGAACAATCTCCGCAGGGCTTCGCCAAGCACTACAGATACTAGACGGAGGATAAACTAGAGGGGACGGGGTTGCCGACACACGGCTTGATGAATCTTGATGTGTCTTGGGTGCTAGCCCTGCCCCTCTATTTATATGTTGAGCCCTGTGGTCGAAACTTGGAGTAAAAGCCTCCTCGAAGTCGGTTTTGCCCGGAAGGCAAGAGTCCTTCTCGGACTCCAGGGCTGGACGCCAGGGTTCCCGGCGTCTACCCCCTAGACGCCAGGGTTCCTGGCGTCTAGCCTCTGGTCTCCGCAAAACTCCCTTTTTCACTTTCCAAAAGCCTCGTGGGCTTTCCCCTTTGGCCCAAATAATGTGTTCTCATACCCAAACATTTTGGGAAACACCCGAAACCCCTTCCGGTGAACTCCGGAACCCTTCCGGAGACCAAACACAATTATCCCATATATCAATCTTTACCTCTAGACCATTACGGATCTCCTCGCCATGTATGTGATCACATCCGAGACTCTGAACAACATTCGGTCACCAACATACATAACTCCTATAAAACTGTATCGTCAATGAGCGTTAAGCGCGCGGACCCTACGGGTTCGAGAACTATGTAGACATGACCGAGACACCTCTCCGGTCAATAACCAATAGCGAATCTTTATCGGCCGAACCTTATGACAACATACATAATTCCCTTTGTCCATCGGTATGTTACTTGCCCGAGATTCGATCGTCGGTATCTTCATACCTAGTTCAATCTCGTTACTGGCAAGGCTCTTTACTCATTCCATAATACATCATCCTGTAACTAACTCATTAGTCACTTTGCTTGCAAGGCTTCTTATGATGTGTATTATCGAGAGAGCCCAGAGATACCTCTCCGATACTTGGAGTGACAAATCATAATCTCGATCTATGCCAACCCAACAAACACCTCCGGAGATACCTGTACAGCATCTTTATAATCAACCAGTTACGTTGTGACGTTTGATAGCACACAAGGTATTCCTCTGGTATTCACGAGTTGCATAATCTCATAGTCAAAGGAATATGTGTATGACATGAAGAAAGTAATAGCAATAAAACTGAACAATCAATATGCTAAGCTAACAGATGGGTCTTGTCCTTCACATCATTCTCCTAATGATGTGATCCCGTTCATCAAATGACAACACGTGTCAATGGTTAGGAAACTTAACCATCTTTGATTAACGAGCTAGTCTAGTAGAGGCTTACTAGGGATACGGTGTTTTGTCTATGTATCCACACATGTATCAAGTTTCCGGTTAATACAATTCTAGCATGAATAATAAACATCTATCATGATATAAGTAAATATAAAATAATAACTTTATTATTGCCTCTAGGGCATATTTCCTTCAGTCTCCCACTTGCACTAGAGTCAATAATCGGGATGCCATTGTAATGATTCTAACACCCATGGAGTCTTGGTGTTGATCATGTTTTCTTCGTGGAAGAGGCTTAGTCAATGGGTCTACCACATTCAGATCCATATGTATTTTGCAAATCTCTATGTCTCCCTCCTTGACTTGATCATGGATGGAGTTGAAGCGTCTCTTGATGTGTTTGGTTCTTTTATGAAATTTGGATTCCTTCGCCAATGCAATTGCTCCAGTATTGTCACAAAAGATTTTCATTGGACCCGATGCACTAGGTATTACACCTAGATCGTATATGAACTCCTTCATCCAGACTCCTTCATTTGCTACTTCCAAAGCAGCTATGTACTCTGCTTCACACGTAGATCCCGCCACGATGCTTTGCTTGGAACTGCACCAACTGATAGCTCCACCATTCAATATAAATATGTATCCGGTTTGTGACTTAGAGTCATCCGGATCAGTGTCAAAGCTAGCATCAACATAACCATTTACGACGAGCTCTTTGTCACCTCCAAAAACGAGAAACATATCCTCAGTCCTTTTCGGGTACTTCAGGATGTTCTTCACTGTTGTCCAGTGATCCACCCCTGGATTACTTTGGTACCTCCCTGCTAAACTTATAGCAAGGCACACATAAGATCTGGTACACAGCATAGCATACATGATAGAACCTATGGCTGAGGCATAGCGAATGACTTTCATTTTCTCTCCATCTTCTGCAGTGGTCGGACATTGAGTCTGACTCAACTTCACACCTTGTAACACAGGCCAGAACCCTTACTTTGACTGATTCATTTTGAACTTCTTCAAAACTTTATCAGGGTATGTGCTTTGTGAAAGTCCAATTAAGCGTCTTGATCTATCTCTATAGATCTTGATGCCCAATATATAAGCAGCTTCACCGAGGTCTTTCATTGAAAAACTTTTATTCAAGTATCCTTTTATGCTATCCATAAATTCTATATCATTTCTAATCAACAATATGTCATCCACATATAATATTGGAAATGCTATAGAGCTTCCACTCACTTTATTGCAAATATAGACTTCTTCGAAAGTCTGTATAAAACCATATGCTTTGATCACCTCATCAAAGTGTATATTCCAACTCCGAGATGCTTGCACCAGTCCATAGATGGATCGCTGGAGCTTGCACACTTTGTTAGCACCGTTAGGATCGACAAAACCTTTTGGTTGCATCACATACAACTCTTCTTTAAGAAATCCATTAAGGAATGGAGTTTGGACGTCCATTGGCCAGATTTCATAATCATAAAATGCAGGAATTGCTAAAATGATTCGGACAGACTTAAGCATCGCTATGGGTGAGAAAGTCTCCTCGTAGTCAACTCCTTAAACTTGCCGAAAACCTTTCGTGACAAGTCGAGCTTTATAGACAATAACATTAGCATCAGTGTCAGTCTTCTTCTTGAAGATCCATTTATTCTATATGGCTCGCCGATCATCGGGCAAGTCAACCAAAGTCCACACTTTGTTTTCATACATGGACCCTATCTCAGATTTCATGGCTTCAAGCCATTTATTGGAATCTGGGCTCATCGTAGCTTCTTCATAGTTCGTAGGTTCGTCATGGTCTCATAACATGACTTCCAGAATAGGGTTACCATACCACTCTGTTGCGGAACGTGCTCTGGTTAACCTATGAGGTTCATTAGTAACTTGATCTGAAGTTTCATGATCATTATCATTAGCTTCCTCTCTAGTTGGTGTAGGTATCACGGGAATGGTTTTCTGTGATGGCTAGTTTCCAATTCGAGAGAAGGTACAATTACCTCATCAAGTTATACTTTCCTCCCACTCACTTCTTTTGAGAGAAACTTCTTCTCTAGAAAGGATCCATTCTTAGCAACAAAGATCTTGCCTTCGGATCTATGGTAGAAGGTGTACCCAACGGTTTCTTTTGGGTATCCTTTGAAGACACGCTTCTTTGATTTGGGTTCTAGCTTATCAGGCTGAAGCTTTTTCACATAAGCATCGCAACCCCAAACTTTAAGAAATGACAACTTAGGTTTCTTGCCAAACCACAGTTCATACGGTGTCATCTCAACGGATTTAGACGGTGCCCTATTTAACATGAATGCAGCTGTCTCTAATGCATAACCCCAAAATGGTACTGGTAAATCGATAAAAGACATCATAGATCGCACCATATCTAATAAAGTACAGTTACGACGTTCGGACACACCATTACACTGTGGTGTTCCAGGTGGCACGAGTTGTGAAACTATTCCACATTGTTTTACATGAAGGCTAAACTCGTAACTCAAATATTCGCCTCCGCTATTAGATCGTGGAAACTTTATTTTCTTGCTATGATGATTCTCCACTTCACTCTGAAATCCTTCGAACTTTTCAAATGTTTCAGACTTGTGTTTCATCAAGTAGATATACCCATATATGCTCAGATCATCTATGAGCATTAGAAAATAACGATACCTGCCGCGAACTTCAACACTCATTGGACCACATACATCGGTATGTATTATTTCCAATAAGTCATTGATAACCCACAAGCATAGGGGATCGCAACAGTTTTCGATAAGTAAGAGTGTCGAACCCAACGAGGAGCTAAAGGCAGAACAAATATTCCCCCAAGTTCTATCGACCACCGATACAACTCTACGCACACTTAATGTTCGCTTTACCTAGAACAAGTATGAAACTAGAAGTACTTTGTAGGTGTTGTTGGATAGGTTTGCAAGAATATAAAGAGCACGTAAATAAAAGGTAGGGGCTTTTTAGATAAAGAAACAATAATGTAAATATAGCGAGTGTGGAAAAGTGGTGGTAGGAGTTGCGAAATTGCCCCTAAGCAATTGACTACTCCCCCCGTTCCTAAATATAAGTCTTTCTAGAGATTCCAACAAGTGACTACATATGGAGCAAAATGAGTGAATCTACACTCTAAAATATATCTACATACATCCGTATGTTGTAGTTCATTTAAAATGCCTAAAAAGACTTATATTTAGGAACGGAGGGAGTACTTTACTAGACCGATAGCAAGTATTATGTGGGAGAGGCAACTGCTAGCACGTCATCTCTGACTTGGAATTCTATGCACTTATGATTGGAACTATTAGCAAGCATTCGCAACTACTAATGTTCATTAACGTAAAACCCAACCATAGCATTAAGGTATATTGCATCAATTTCTGTGCTAGGTTGAAGCTTCTGTCACTCTTGCCCTCCAATACATAGTCCTATCAACATACAACTAACCCTAGGGTGTGATCCGCGCGCGCAATCATATGATGGGCACCAAAGGACAGCAACATAACCACAAGCAAATTAAATCAATCATAGCAATTCATCAACCACTGATAGGACAACGAAAATCTACTCAGACATCATAGGATGGCAACACATCATTGGATAATAATATGAAGCATAAAGCACCATGTTCAAGTAAAGGGTACAGCGGATTGCGGGAGAGTGGACCACTGTAGATAGAGGGGGCAAGGTGATGGAGATGTTGGTGAAGATGGCGGAGGTGTTGGTGTAGATCGCGGTGATGATGATGGCCCCCGGTGGCACTCCGGTGCCACCGGAAGCGAGGGGGAGAGAGCCCCCTCCTCCTTCTTCTTCCTTCACCTCCTCCCTAGATGGGAGAAGGGTTTCCCCTCTGGTCCATGGCCCATCAACAGATATCAATGTGAGTGAGTAGGGGTTGCCATGCAACGGATGCACTAGAGCTATAAGTGTATGAAAGCTCCAACTGAAACTAAGTGGGTGTGCATCCAACTTGCTTGCTCATGAAGACCTCGGGCATTTGAGGATGCCCATCATCAGAATACACAAGCCAAGTTCTATAATGAAAATTCCCACTAGTATATGAAAGTGATAACTCAAGAGACCCTCTATATGAAGAACATGGTGCTACTTTGAAGCACAAGTGTGGAAAAAGGATAGTAGCACTGCCCCTTCTCTCTTTTTCTCTCATTTTTTTGTTTTTTTGGTGGGCTTCTTTGGCCTCTTTTTTTATTTGGGCTTCTTTGGCCTCTTTTATTTTTTTGTAAAGTCCGGAGTCTCATCCCGACTTATGGGGGGATCATAGTCTCCATCATCCTTTCCTCACTGGGGCAATGCTCTAATAATGATGATCATCACACTTTTATTTACTTACAACTCAATGTTACAACTCAATGTCTAAAACAAAGATATGACTCTATATGGATGTCTCCGACGGTGTACCGGGATGTGCAATGATCTAGCGTAGCAATGACATCAAAAAACAAACAAGCCATGAAAACATCATGCTAGCTATCTTACGATCATGCAAAGCAATATGACAATGAATGCTCAAGTCATGTATATGATGATGATGGAAGTTGCACGACAATATATCTCGGAATGACTATGGAAATGCCATGATAGGTAGGTATGGTGGCTGTTTTGAGGAAGATATATGGTGGGTTTAAGGTACCGGCGAAAGTTGCGTGATACTAGAGAGGCAAGCAATGGTGGAAGGGTGAGAGTGCGTATAATCCATGGACTCAACATTAGTCATAAAGAACTCACATACTTATTGCAAAAATCTATTAGTTATCGAAACAAATTACTACTACGCATGCTCCTAGGGGGATAGATTGGTAGGAAAAGACCATCGCTCGTCCCCGACCGCCACTCATAAGGAAGACAATCAATAAATAAATCATGCTCCGACTTCATCACATAACGGTTCACCATACGTGCATGCTACGAGAATCACAAACCTCAACACAAGTATTTCTACTAATCCACAACTACCCACTAGCATGACTCTAATATCACCATTTTTTATCGCAAAACTATTGCAAGGAATCAAACATATCATATTTAGTGATCTACAAGTTTTATGTAGGATTTTATGACTAACCATGTGAATGACCAGTTCCTGTCATCTCTCCAAATAGATATAAGTGAAGCAAGAGAGTTTAATTCTTTGTACAAAAGATATGCCCATGCTCTAACAAATCTAAGTGAAGCAAAAGAGCATTCTACAAATGGCGGTTTTCTATGTAAAGAGAAACAGGCAATCCAAACTTCAAATGATATAAGTGAAGCACATGAAGCATTCTATAAAGCCATACTCAAAAGATATAAGTGAAGTGCATAGAGCATTCTATAAATCAACCAAGGACTATCTCATACCAGCATGGTGCATAAAATAAAAATGAAAACTAAGTGCAAAAGACGCTCCAAGATTGCACATATCGCATGAACGAAGCGAATCCGAAAACATACCGATATTTGTTGAAGAAAGAGGGGATGCCTTCCGGGGCATCCCCAAGCTTAGACGCTTGAGTCTCCTTGAATATTTACTTGGGGTGCCTCGGTCATCCCCAAGCTTGAGATCTTGCCTCTCTTCCTTCTTCTCACATCGAGACCTTCTCGATCATCGAACACTTCATCCACACAAAACTTCAACAGAAAACTCGGTAAGATCCGTTAGTATAATAAAGCAAATCACTACTCTAAGTACTGTTGAAAACCAATTAATATTTTTTTCATTGTGTCTACTATAGTATAACTTTTTCATGGCTTAATCCACCGATATGAATCGTTAGTTTCATCAAAACAAGCAAACTATGCATCAAAAACAGAATCTGTCTAAAACAGAACAGTATGTAATAATCTGAACATTCACCATACTTATGATACGTGGAAAATTCTACCAAAATTAGGAAATATAAAAAATTTGTATACGAAGACAGTGCAAAAAGAATCAGAATCATTTGACGTTCCAGCAAAAAATGTAAAATCGTGCACTACAGCCAAAGTTTCTACCCTGCACCGTACAAACCATCAAGCAAATGTAAACATCCTAAAAGCAAACCTTGGCACATTATTTTTATAATACAATGGAATTATACAAGGGGATAATTATTTTTATTGAAAAGTTTATGTAATCAAGATTCACAAAGTTTCCGTGAGCATGAACAAAGTTCAAGGCTAGCTCCCACTTCAACAATGCTTGCCTTTCTCACTTTCGCTTTCCTTTTTGAAAAGGTTTTGGGTTCCCCTCTTTATTTTTGTTGTTTTTAAACTATATAAAAGCACTAAACAGAAATAAATGACTCTCTAAAACTTCCAGGTTGTCTCCCTGATAGTGCTTTCTTTAAAGCCATTAAGCTAGGCATATAGTGCTCAAATAATGGATCCACTCGGATCCCAAGGTATATCAAAGCCAATTTTAATTAACAATGATTTGTAATTTAGTGGTGAGAACAAGGTAAAATATATCATGTAATGACGAAGTCTAACTCTCTTCCTATGCATCGGCATGTCATAAAAGAACAATTCATGCACACAAAGTAAAGGCCAATGCATAGTATAAACAGTTTCTTGCAATTTTATCATATTGGAAACATAGAGAGGTGGAGATATAGTTCCTCTCTCATAATAATTGCAAGTAGGAGCAGAAAGCACATGCATATTATATTCATCAAAATCATCATGTGCAACGGTAAAAGGCAACCCATCAATATATTCCTTAATAAGAGCAAACTTCTCCGATATAGTGTAGTTTGGAGAATTCAAAAGGACAATAGGACTATCATGTGTGGGTGCAATAGAAACAATTTCATGTTTAACATAAGGAACTATAGCAAGTTCATCTTCATAAGCATAATTCATATTGGCATCTTGGCCACAAGCATAGCAAGCATCATCAAAAAGGGATATTTCAAAAGAATCAACGGGATCATAACAATCATCATAGAAATCATCCTCCGGTAAGCACGAAGGGAAATTAAACAATGTATGAGTTGAAGAGTTACTCTCATTAGAAGGTGGGCACGGGTAGCTTATCCGCTCTTCCTCCTTTTGTTCTTTGCTCTCCTCCTCATCTTTTTCATCCAATGAGCTCACAGTTTCATCAATTTCTTCTTCCATAGACTCCTGCAAAATATTAGTCTCTTATTGGACAGTAGAGACTTTCTCAATAAGCGCATTAATATAGGAATTATATACATAATTATCATAGAAATATTTTAAGATAGCTAAATTTTCAGGCCTATAAACATCATCATCACAAGCTTCATGCTTTTCAAACAAAGATTCAATTTCATAAGCACCCTTAAAAGCAACAAATTCTTCTATTTGTTCCACATCATAGTAATCATATATACCTTTAGCATAAGAAGCTAAGGTTTCATTATCATTAAATTCACATGAAAAGGGAAGGTGTGGAGCCTTCACCTTAGAGCAACAAGTATAATCATATCTCAAACATAGTTGCCTAGCATACCAATTCAATATATGAATTTGATCCCACAATAGTTTCCCTTTTTGTGTCAAGCGGTAATCCCTAAAGTATTCATGTTGATCCAACGTTATTCCCATTATATAATTGAATGGGGTTTTCTCAGGATTATTAAATGAAGGAAATATGCCCTAGAGGCAATAATAAAGTTATTATTTATTTCCTTATATCATGATAAATGTTTATTATTCATGCTAGAATTGTATTAACTGGAAACATAATACATGTGTGAATACATAGACAAACAGAGTGTCACTAGTATGCCTCTACTTGACTAGCTCGTTAATCAAAGATGGTTATGTTTCCTAACCATGGACAAAGAGTTGTTATTTGATTAACGGGGTCACATCATTAGTTGAATGATCTGATTGACATGACCCATTTCATTAGCTTAGCACCCGATCATTTAGTATGTTGCTATTGCTTTCTTCATGACTTATACATGTTCCTATGACTATGAGATTATGCAACTCCCGTTTACCGGAGGAACACTTTGGGTACTACCAAACGTCACAACGTAACTGGGTGATTATAAAGTAGTACTACAGGTGTCTCCAAAGGTAGATGTTGGGTTGGCGTATTTCGAGATTAGGATTTGTCACTCCGATTGTCGGAGAGGTATCTCTGGGCCCTCTCGGTAATGCACATCACTTAAGCCTTGCAAGCATTACAACTAATGAGTTAGTTGCGGGACGATGTATTACAGAACGAGTAAAGAGACTTGCCGGTAACGAGATTGAACTAGGTATTGGATACCGACGATCGAATCTCGGGCAAGTAACATATCGATGACAAAGGGAACAACGTATGTTGTTATGCGGTCTGACCGATAAAGATCTTCGTAGAATATGTAGGAGCCAATATGGGCATCCAGGTCTCGCTATTGGTTATTGACCGGAGACGTGTCTCGGTCATGTCTACATTGTTCTCGAACCGTAGGGTCCGCACGCTTAAGGTTTCGATGACAGATATATTATGAGTTTATGAGTTTTGATGTACCGAAGGAGTTCGGAGTCCCGGATGAGATCGGGGACATGATGAGGAGTCTCGAAATGGTCGAGACGTAAAGATCGATATATTGGACGACTATATTCGGACTTCGGAAAGGTTCCGAGTGATTCGGGTATTTTTCGGAGTACCGGAAAGTTACGGGAATTCGCTGGGAGAAGTATTGGGCTTGATGGGCTTTAGTGGGAAGAGGAGAAAAGGCCTGCTGCGCCCCCCCTCCCCTCTAGTCCGAATTGGACTAGGGAAAAGGGGGCCGGCCACCTTTCCTACTCCTCCACTTCCTTCTCCCTTCCTCCCCTCTTGATGGACTCCTACTAGGACTTGGAGTCCTAGTAGGACTCCCATCCTGGCCGCACCAATGGCCTTGGCCGGCCTCCTCCTCCTCCATCCTTTATATACTGAGGCAAGGGGCACCCCATAGACACACAAGTTGATCCTTGAGATCGTCCCTTAGCCGTGTGCAGTGCCCCCTGCCACCATATTCCACCTCGGTCATACCATTGTAGTGCTTAGGCGAAGCCCTGCGTCGGTAGAACATCAAGATCGTCACCACGCCGTCGTGCTGACGAAACTCTTCCACGAAGCTTTGCTGGATCGGAGCCCGGGGAGCGTCATCGAGTTGTACGTGTGCCAAGAACTCGGAGGTGCCGGAGTAACGGTGCTTGGATCGTTCGGATCGGGAAGACGTACGACTACTTCCTCTATGTTGTGTGATCGCTTCCGCAGTCGGTCTGCGTTAGTACGTAGACAACACTCTCCCCTCTCGTTGCTGTGCATCACCATGATCTTGCGTGTGCGTAGGAAAATTTTGAAATTACTACGTTCCCCAACAGTTGCATCCGAGCCTAGGTTTTATGGTTTGATGTTATATGCACGAGTAGAACACAAGTGAGTTGTGGGCGATACAAGTCATACTGCCTACCAGCATGTCATACTTTGGTTCGGCGGTATTGTTGGACGAGGCGACCCGGACCAACCTTACGCGTACGCTTACGCGAGACCGGTTCCCTCGACGTGCTTTGCACATAGATGGCTTGCGGGTGACTGTCTCTCCAACTTTAGTTGAACCGAGTGTGGCTACGCCCGGTCCTTGCGAAGGTTAAAACGGAGTCTATTTGACAAACTATCGTTGTGGTTTTGATGCGTAGGTGAGATTGGTTCTTGCTTAAGCCCGTAGCAGCCACGTAAAACTTGCAACAACAAAGTAGAGGACGTCTAACTTGTTTTTGCAGGGCATGTTGTGATGTGATATGGTCAAAACGTGATGAGTTATAAGTTGTTGTATAAGATGATCATGTTTTGTTGAAGTTATCGGCAACTGGCAAAAGCCTTATGGTTTTCTGTCTATTGCATAAGATGCAAGCGCCCAATAATTGCTTTGCTTTATCGCTATGCGATAGCAATAGTTGCAAGAGCAATAGTTGGCAAGACGACCATGTGACGACATATTGATATAGATCAAGATGATGGAGATCATGATGTCATGCCGGTGACGATGGAAATCATGACGATGCTTTGGAGATGGAGATCAAAGGCACAAGATGCTGATGGCCATATCATGTCCCATATTTTGATTGCATGTGATGTTTATATTTTTATGCATCTTATCTTGCTTTGATTGACGGTAGCATTATAAGATGATCTCTCACTAAATTATCAAGAAGTGTTCTCCCTGAGTATGCACCGTTGCCAAAGTTCGTCGTGCCCAGACACCACGTGATGATCGGGTGTGATAAGCTCTACGTCCATCTACAACGGGTGCAAGCCAGTTTTGCACACGCAGAATACTCAAGTTAAACTTGACGAGCCTAGCATACGCAGATATGGCCTCGGAACACGGAGACCGAAAGGTCGAGCGTGAATCCTATAGTAGATATGATCAACATAACGATGTTCACCATTGAAAACTACTCCATCTCATGTGATGATCGGTTATGGTTTAGTTGATTTGGATCACGTGATCACTTAGAGGATTAGAGGGATGTCTATCTAAGTGGGAGTTCGTAAGTAATATGATTAAATTGAACTTAAATTTATCATGAACTTAGTCCTGGTAGTATTTTGCAAATTATGTTGTAGATCAATAGCTCGCGTTGTTGCTTCCCTGTATTTATTTTGATATGTTCCTAGAGAAAATTGTGTTGAAAAATGTTAGTAGCAATGATGCGGATTGGATCCGTGATCTGAGGTTTATCCTCATTGCTGCACAGAAGAATTATGTCCTTGATACACCGCTAGGTGACAGACCTATTGCAGGAGCAGATGCAGACGTTATGAACGTTTGGCTAGCTCAATATGATGACTACTTGATAGTTTAGTGCACCATGCTTAATGGCTTAGAATCGGGACTTCAAAGACGTTTTGAACGTCATGGACCATATGAGATGTTCCAGGAGTTGAAGTTAATATTTCAAGCAAATACCCGAGTTGAGAGATATGAAGTCTCCAACAAGTTCTATAGCTAAAAGATGGAGGAAAATCGCTCAACTAGTGAGCATGTGCTCAGATTGTCTGGGTACTACAATCGCTTGAATCAAGTGGGAGTTAATCTTCCAGATAAGATAGTGATTGACAGAATTCTCTAGTCACCATCACCAAGTTAGTAGAACTTCGTGATGAACTATAATATGCAAGGGATAACGGAAACAACTCCCAAGCTCTTCGTGATGCTGAAATCAACGAAGGTAGAAATCAAGAAAAACATCAAGTGTTGATGGTTGACAAGACCACTAGTTTCAAGAAAAGGGCAAAGGGAAGAAGGGGAACTTCAAGAAGAACGGCAAGCAAGTTGCTGCTTAAGTGAAGAAGCCCAAGTCTGATCCTAAGCCTGAGACTAAGTGCTTCTACTGCAAAGGGACTGGTCACTGGAAGCGGAACTACCCCAAGTGATTGGCGGATAAGAAGGATGGCAAAATGAACATAAGTATATTTGATATACTCCCTCTATTCCTTGATATAAGGTGTATAGATTTTTGAGAAAAAGTCTGAAATATAAGGTGTATTGCATTGCACCACTCGTCTGGATAATGTTTTTAGGGATTTGACTGCATTTCCTTATATTAGGCAAGCTCCTCTATTTTCTCATGCCAATTAGTCCTGTGTAATCTCGCCCAAAACTTGGGAATTTTTCCCTCCACATGCGTTCTTTAATTTCCGTGCCAAAAACTATACACCCTATATTAAGGAACGGAGGGAGTACATGTTATTGATGTGTACTTTACTAGTGTTTATAGCAACCCCTCAGTATTTGATGCTAGTTCAGTTGCTAAGAGTAGTAACTCGAAACGGGAGTTGCAGAATGAACAGAGACTAGTTAAGGGTGAAGTGACGATGTGTGATTGGAAGTGGTTCCAAGATTGATATGATCATCATCGCACACTCCCTATACTTTCGGGATTAGTGTTGAACCTAAATAAGTGTTATTTGGTGTTTGCATTGAGCATGAATATGATCTGATCATGTTTATTGCAATACGGTTATTCATTAAAGTTAGAGAATAATTGTTGTTCTGTTTACATGAATAAAACCTTCGATGGTCATACACCCAATGAAACAAGTTCGTTGGATCTCGATCATAGTGATACACATATTCATAATATTGAAACCAAAAGATGCAAAGTTAATAATGATAGTGCAACTTATTTGTGGCACTGCCGTTTAGGTCATACTGGTATAAAGCGCATGAAGAAACTCCATGCTGATGGGCTTTCGGAATCACTTGATTATGAATCAATTGATGCTTGCGAACCATGCCTTTCGGGCAAGATGACTAAAACGCCGTTCTCCGGAACAATGGAGCAAGCAACAGATTTGCTGGAAATCATACATACTGATGTATGTGGTCCGATGAATATTTAAGGCTTGCAGCGGGTATCATTATTTTATGACCTTCACAGATGATTTGAGCAGATATGGGTATATCTGCTTAATGAAATAGAAGTCTGATACATTTGAAAAGTTCATATAATTTCAGAGTGAAGTGGAAAATCATCGTAACAAGAAAATAAAGTTTCTACGATCTGATCGTGGAAAAGAGTATTTGAGTTACGAGTTTGGTCTTCAGTTAAAACAATGTGAAATAGTTTCACTACTCACGCCACCTGGAACACCACAACATAATGGTGTGTCCGAACGTCATAACCGTACTTTATTGGATATAGTGCAATCTATGATGTTTCTTACCGATTTACCACTATCGTTTTTGGGGTCATGCATTAGAGACAGCTGCATTCACGTTAAAAAGGGGCACCATATATATCCATCGAGACGACGCCTTATGAACTATGGTTTGGCAAGAAACCAAAGTTGTCGTTTCTTGAAGTTTGAGGTTGCGATGCTTATGAGAAAAAGTTTCATCCTGATAAGCTCAAACCCAAATCGGAGAAATATGTCTTCATAGGATACCCAAATGAAACTGTTGGGTACACCTTCCATCACAGATCCTAAGGCAAGACATTCGTTGCTTATAATGGATCCTTTCTAGAGAAGGAGTTTTTCTCGAAAGAAGTGAGTGGGAGGAAAGTAGAAAACTTGATAAGGTAATTGTACCTTCTACCTTATTGGAAAGTAGTTCATCACAAAAATCTGTTCTTGTGACTACTACACCAATTAGTGAGGAAGCTAATGATGATGATCATGTAACTTCAGATCAAGTTACTACCGAATCTCGTAGGTAAACCAGAGTGAGATCCGCACCAGCGTGGTACGGTAATCCTGTTCTGGAAGTCATGTTACTAGACCATGACAAACTTGCGAACTATTAGGAAGCGATGATGAGCCCAGATTCCGCGAAATGGTTTGAGGCCATGAAATCTGAGATATGATCCATGTGTGAGAACAAAGTTTGGACTTTGGTTGACTTGCCCGATGATCAGCAAGCAATTCAGAATAAATGGGTCTTCAAGAGGAAGACGGACGCTGATAGTAGTGTTACTATCTACAAAGCTAGAATTGTCGCAAAAGGTTTTCGACAAGTTCAAGGTGTTGACTACGATGAGAGCTTCTCACTCGTATCTATGCTTGAGTCTGTCCGAATCATGTTAGTAATTGCCGCATTTTATGAAATCTGGCAAATGGATAAACAAAACTGCATTCCTTAATGGATTTACTAAAGAAGAGTTGTATACGATGCAACCAGAAGGTTTTGTCAATCCTAAAGGTGCTAACAAAATATGCAAACTCCAGCGATCCATCTATGGACTGGTGCAAGCATCTCGGAGTCGGAATATACGCTTTGATAAGTTGATCAAAGGATATAGTTTTATACAGACTTGCGGTGAAGCCTGTATTTACAAGAAAGTGAGTGGGAGCACTACAGCATTTCTGATAAGTATATGTGAATGACATATTGTTGATCGGAAATAATGTAGAATTATTCTGTAAAGCATAAAGGAGTGTTTGAAAGGAGTTTTTTCAAAGAAAGACTTCGGTGAAGCTGCTTACATATTGAGCATCAAGATCTATAGAGATAGATCAAGACGCTTGATAAGTTTTTTTCAATGAGTACATACCTTGACAAGATTTTGAAGTAGTTCAAAATGGAGCAGTCAAAGAAAGAGTTCTTGCCTGTATTACAAGGTGTGAAGTTGAGTAAGACTCAAAGCCCGACCACGGCAGAAGATAGAAAGAGAATGAAAGTCATTCCCTATGCCTTGGCCATAGGTTCTATAAAGTATGTCATATTGTATACCAGATCTGTTGTATACCCTGCACTGATTTGGCAAGGGAGTACAATAGTGATCTAGGAGTAGATCACTGGACAGCGGTTAGAATTATCCTTAGTGAAATAAGGATATGTTTCTCGATTATGGACGTGACAAAAGGTTCGTCGTAAAGGGTTACGCTGATGCAAGTTTTGACACTAATCTAGATGACTCTAAGTCTCGGTCTAGATACATATTGAAAGTGGGAGCAATTAGCTAAAGTAGCTCCATGCAGAGCATTGTTGACATAGAAATTTACAAAATACATGTGGATCTGAATGTGGCAGACCCATTGACTAAGAATCTCTCACAAGCAAAACATGATCACACCTTAGTACTCTTTGGGTGTTAATCACATAGCGATGTGAACTAGATTACTGAATCTAGTAAACCCTTTGGGTATTGGTCACATGGTGATGTGAACTATGGGTGTTAATCACATGATGATGTGAACTATCGATGTTAATCACATGGTGATGTGATCTAGATTATTGACTCTAGTGCAAGTGGGAGACTGAAGGAAATATGCCCTAGAGGCAATAATAAAGTTATTATTTATTTCCTTATATCATGATAAATGTTTATTATTCATGCAAGAATTGTATTAACCGGAAACATAATACATGTGTGAATACATAGACAAACAGAGTGTCACTAGTATGCCTCTACTTGACTAGCTCGTTAATCAAAGATGGTTATGTTTCCTAACCATGGACAAAGAGTTGTTATTTGATTAACGGGGTCACATCATTAGTTGAATGATCTGATTGACATGACCCATTTCATTAGCTTAGCACCCGACCGTTTAGTATGTTGCTATTGCTTTCTTCATGACTTATACATGTTCCTATGACTATGAGATTATCCAACTCCCGTTTACCGGAGGAACACTTTGGGTACTACCAAACATCACAACGTAACTGGGTGATTATAAAGGAGTACTACAGGTGTCTCCAAAGGTAGATGTTGGGTTGGCGTATTTCGAGATTAGGATTTGTCACTCCGATTGTCGGAGAGGTATCTCTGGGCCCTCTCGGTAATGCACATCACTTAAGCCTTGCAAGCATTACAACTAATGAGTTAGTTGCAGGATGATGTATTACAGAACGAGTAAAGAGACTTGCCGGTAACGAGATTGCACTAGGTATTGGATACCGACGATCGAATCTCGGGCAAGTAACATATCGATGACAAAGGGAACAACGTATGTTGTTATGCGGTCTGACCGATAAAGATCTTCGTAGAATATGTAGGAGCCAATATGGGCATCCAGGTCTCGCTATTGGTTATTGACCGGAGACGTGTCTCGGTCATGTCTACATTGTTCTCGAACCGTAGGGTCCGCACGCTTAAGGTTTCGATGACAGATATATTATGAGTTTATGAGTTTTGATGTACCGAAGGAGTTCGGAGTCCCGGATGAGATCGGGGACATGACGAGGAGTCTCGAAATGGTCGAGACGTAAAGATCGATATATTGGACGACTATATTCGGACTTCGGAAAGGTTTCGAGTGATTCGGGTATTTTTCGGAGTACCGGAAAGTTACGGGAATTCGCTGGGAGAAGTATTGGGCCTTGATGGGCTTTAGTGGGAAGAGGAGAAAAGGCCTGCTGCGCCCCCCTCCCCTCTAGTCCGAATTGGACTAGGGAAAACGGGGCCGGCCACCTTTCCTACTCCTCCACTTCCTTCTCCCTTCCTCCCCTCTTGATGGACTCCTACTACGACTTGGAGTCCTAGTAGGACTCCCATCCTGGCCGCACCAATGGCCTTGGCCGGCCTCCTCCTCCTCCATCCTTTATATACTGAGGCAAGGGGCACCCCATAGACACACAAGTTGATCCTTGAGATCGTCCCTTAGCCGTGTGCGGTGCCCACTGCCACCATATTCCACCTCGGTCATACCGTTGTAGTGCTTAGGCGAAGCCCTGCGTCGGTAGAACATCAAGATCGTCACCACGCCGTCGTGCTGACCAAACTCTTCCCCGAAGCTTTGCTGGATCGGAGCCTGGGGAGCGTCATCGAGCTGTACGTGTGCCAAGAACTCGGAGGTGCCGGAGTAACGGTGCTTGGATCGGTCGGATCGGGAAGACGTACGACTACTTCCTCTATGTTGTGTGATCGCTTCCGCAGTCGGTCTGCGTTGGTACGTAGACAACACTCTCCCCGCTCGTTGCTGTGCATCACCATGATCTTGCGTGTGCGTAGGAAAATTTTGAAATTACTACGTTCCCCAACATTAAAGTAGTACATAATATTTTTCACATAACCAGCATCGAGGGTTTTAGGAGGTTCCCCATCTCCATGAGTAGCAAGCACACCTAATTTTTTTGGTATTTTGTGTTCCATATCAATAACTAAAGATAGAGAACAACTAAGAACAGCAAATAAAAATTATTTAGTGATAAAGCAAACAAGCACACACGAGAATATTCACCCCACGCTATTGCTCCCCGGTAACTGCGCTAGAAAAAGGTCTTGATAACCCACAAGTATAGGGGGTCGCAACAGTTTTCGATTAGTAAGAGTGTCGAACCCAACGAGGAGTCATACATCTCCATCGTATCTACTTTTCCAAACACATTTGCCCTTGTTTTGGACTATAACTTGTATGATTTGAATGCAACTAACCCGGACTGACGCTGTTTTCAGCAGAATTACCATGATGTTGTTTTATGTGCAAAAAACAAATATTCTCGGAATGACCTAAAACTCCACGGGAGGTCTTAGAAAAAATAATAAAAAATCCTCGCCAAATATGAAGACCAGGGGGGCCCACACCCTTTCCACGAGGGTGGCCCCCCCTAAGGCGCGCCCCCTACCTCGTGGGCCCCCTGTTGACCCTCTGACGCCAACTCCAACTCTATATATTTGCTTTCGGAGAGAAAAAAATCAGAGAGAAGAAATCATCGCGTTTTCCGATACGAAGCCGCCGCCAAGCCCTAAAACCTCTCGGGAGGGCTGATTTGGAGTCCGTTCGGGGCTCCGGAGAGGGGGATTCATCGCTGTCGTCATTATCAACCATCCTACATCTCCAATTTCATGATGCTCACCGCCGTGCGTGAGTAATTTCATCGCGGGCTTGCTGGACGGTGATGGGTTGGATGAGATTTATCATGTAATCGAGTTAGTTTTGTTAGGGTTTGATCCCTGGTATCCATTATGTTCTGAGATTGATGTTGCTATGACTTTGCTATGCTTAATGCTTGTGACTAGGGCCCGAGTGCCATGATTTCAGATCTGAACCTATTATGTTTTCATGAATATATGTGAGTTCTTGATCCTATCTTGCAAGTTTATAGTCACCTACTATTTGTTATGATCCGGCAACCCCAAAGTGACAATAATCGGGACCACTCCCGGTGATGACCATAGTTTGAGGAGTTCATGTATTCACTATGTGCTAATGCTTTGTTCCGGTTCTCTATTAAAAGGAAGCCTTAATATCCCTTAGTTTCCAATAGGACCCCGCTGCCACGGGGGGGGGGGGGGGGTAGGACAAAAGATGTCATGCAAGTTCTTTTCCATAAGCATGTATGACTATTTACGGAATACATGCCTACATTACATTGACGAACTAGAGCTAGTTCTGTGTCACCCTATGTTATGACTGTTACATGATGAACCGCATCCGGCATAATTATCCATCACTGATCCGGTGCCTACGAGTTTTCCATATACTGGTTCTCGCTTATTTACTTTTCCATTGCTACTGTTACAATCACTACAAAATACCAAAAACATTACTTTTGCTGTCTTTACTTTTGTTGCCGCTACCACCACTATCATATTACTTTGCTACTAAACACTTTGCTGCAGATACTAAGTTTCTAGGTGTGGTTGAATTGACAACTCAGCTGCTAATACTTGAGAATATTCTTGGGCTCCCCTTGTGTCGAATCAATAAATTTGGGTTGAATACTCTACCCTCGAAAGCTATTGCGATCCCCTATACTTGTGGGTTATCAAGGAGCTAAAGGCAGAACAAATATTCCCTCAAGTTCTATCGACCACCGATACAACTCTACGCACGCTTAACGTTCGCTTTACCTAGAATAAGTATGAAACTAGAAGTACTTTGTAGGTGTTGTTGGATAGGTTTTCAAGAATATAAAGAGCACGTAAATAAAAGTAGGGCTGTTTAGATAAAGAAACAATAATGTAAATATAGCGAGTGTGGAAAAGTGGTGGTAGGAGTTGCGAAATTGCCCCTAAGCAATTGACTACTTTACTAGACCGATAGCAAGTCTTATGTGGGAGAGGCAACTGCTAGCACGTCATCTCTGACTTGGAATTCTATGCACTTATGATTGGAACTATTAGCAAGCATTCGCAACTACTAATGTTCATTAAGGTAAAACCCAACCATAGCATTAAGGTATATTGCATCAATTTCTGTGCTAGGTTGAAGCTCTGTCACTCTTGCCCTCCAATACATAGTCCTATCAACATACAACTAACCCTAGGGTGTGATCCACGCGCGCAATCATATGATGGGCACCAAAGGACAGCAACATAACCACAAGCAAATTAAATCAATCATAGCAATTCATCAACCACTGATAGGACAACGAAAATCTACTCAGACATCATAGGATGACAACACATCACTGGATAATAATATGAAGCATAAAGCACCATGTTCAAGTAGAGGGTACAGCGGATTGCGGGAGAGTGGACCACTGTAGATAGAGGGGGCAAGGTGATGGAGATGTTGGTGAAGATGGCGGAGGTGTTGGTGTAGATCGCGGTGATGATGATGGCCCCCGGTGGCACTCCGGTGCCACCGGAAGCGAGGGGGAGAGAGCCCCCCTCCTCCTTCTTCTTCCTTCACCTCCTCCCTAGATGGGAGAAGGTTTTCCCCTCTGGTCCATGGCCTCCATGGCACGGGAGGGGCGAGAGCCCCTCCGAGATTGGATCTGTCTCTCTGTCTCTCTCTGTTTCTGCGTTCTCAGATTCTACCCTTTCACCGTTTCTTACATTCCTGGAGATCCGTAACTCCGATTGGGCTGAAATTTTGACACAATCTCTATACGGATATTAGCTTTCTTGCGGCGAAAGAAGGACATCAACCGCCTTACGGGGTGGCCACGAGGGTCAGGGGCGCCCCCTGCCTCGTGGGCCCCTTGAGCATCGTCTCGCGTGGATTTTTTTCCCAAAAATCATATATATTCCAAAAAAATCTGCGTCACTTTTTATTCCGTTTGGACTCCGTTTGATATGGATATTCTACGAAACAAAAAACATGCAACAAATAGGAACTGGCATTGGGCACCGGATCAATATGTTAGTCCCAAAAATAGTGTAAAAAGTTGCCGAAAGTATATGAAAGTTGTAGAATATTGGCATGGAACAATCAAAAATTATAGATACGATGGAGGCGTATCAGTCATTAGCTCAATCCACTCTTCTGGAGAACAGAGTCTTAGTCATCTTGCCCATGAGGCATGGTTCGCAAGTATCAAATGATTCATAATCAAGTGATTCCAAAAGCCCATCTGCATGGAGTTTCTTCATACGCTTTACACCAATATGACCTAAACGGCAGTGCCACAAATATGCTGCACTATCATTATCAACTTTGTATCTTTTGGCATCAATATTATGAATATGTGTATCACCACAATCGAGATTGAAAAAAATAGACCACTTTTCAAGGGTGCATGACCATAAAAGATATTACTCATATAAATAGAACAACCACTATTCTTTGATTTAAAAGAATAATTGTCTCGCATCAAACAAGATCCAGATATAATGTTCATGCCCAACGCTGACACCAAATAACAATTATTTAGGTCTTAAACTAATCCCAAAGGTAGATGTAGAGGTAGCGTGCCGACGGCGATCACATCGACCTTGGAACCATTCCCGACGCGCATCGTCACCTCGTCGTTAGCCAATCTTCGTTTAATCCGTAGCCCATGTTTCGAATTACAAATATGAGCGATCGAACCAGTATCAAATACCCAGGCGCTACTACGAGCATTAGTAAGGTACACGTCAATAACATGTATATCACATATACCTTTGTTCACTTTGCCATCGTTCTTATCCGCCAAATACTTGGGGCAGTTTCGCTTCCAGTGACCAATCCCTTTGCAGTAGAAACACTCGGTTTTAGGCTTGGGTCTAGATTTGGGCTTCTTCCCGGGAGTGGCAACTTGCTTGCCATTCTTCCTGAAGTTCCCCTTCTTTCACTTACCCTTTTCCTTGAAACTAGTGGTCTTGTTAACCATCAACACTTGATGCTCCTTCTTGATTTCTACCTCCGCAGCTTTGAGCATAGCGAAGAGCTCCGGAATTGTCTTATCCATCCCTTGCATATTATAGTTCATCACGAAGCCTTTGTAGCTTGGTGGCAGTTATTGAAGAACTCTGTCAGCAACACTATCATCTGGAAGATTAACTCCCAGCTTAGTCAATTGGTTATGATACCCCGACATTTCGAGTATGTGTTCACTGATAGAACTGTTCTCATCCATCTTGCAGCGATAGAACTTGTTGGAGACTTCATATCTCTCAACTCGAGCATTTGGTTGAAATATTAATTTCAACTCCTGGAACATCTCATATGCTCCATTACGTTCAAAACGCCCTTGAAGTCCCGATTCTAAAACGTAAAGCATGGCACACTGAACTATTGAGTAGTCATCAACACGCGACTGCCAGGCGTTCACAACGTCCGTAGTTGCTGGTGAAGGTAATATGCCCTAGAGGCAATAATAAAGTTGTTATTTATTTTTCCTTATGTCATGATAAATGTTTATTATTCATGCTAGAATTATATTAACCGGAAACTTAATACATGTGTGAATACAACGACAAACATAGTGTCACTAGTATGCCTCTACTTGACTAGCTCGTTAATCAAAGATGGTTAAGTTTCCTAGCCATAAACATGAGTTGTCATTTGATGAACAGGATCACATCATTATAGAATGATGTGATTGACATGACCCATCCGTTAGCTTAGCACTTTGATCATTTAGTTTATTGCTATTGCATTCTCCATAACTTATACATGTTCCTATGACTATGAGATTGTGCAACTCCTGAATACCAGAGGAACATTTAGTGTGCTATCAAACGTCACAACATAACTGGGTGATTATAAATATGCTCTACAGGTGTCTCCGATGGTGTTTGTTGAGTTGGCATAGATCGATATTAGGATTTGTCACTCCAATTGTCGGAGAGGTATCTTTGGGCCCTCTCAGTAATGCACATCACTACCAGCCTTGCAAGCAATGTAACTAATGAGTTAGTTGGGGGATGATACATTACAGAACGATTAAAGAGACTTGCTGGTAACAAGATTGAACTAGGTATGATGATACCAACAATCGAATCTCGGGCAAGTAACATACTGATACGTCTCCAACGTATCTATAATTTTTGATTGCTCCATGCTATATTATCTACTGTTTTGGACATTATTGGGCTTTATTATCCACTTTTATATTATTTTTGGGACTAACCTATTAACCGGAGGCCCAACCCAGAATTGCTGTTTTTTGCCTGTTTTAGGGTTTCGAAGAAAATGAATATCAAACGGAGTCCAAACGGAATGAAACCTTCGGGAACGTGATTTTCTCATCAAATACAACTCAGGAGACTTGGACCCTACGTCAAGGCACGTAACAGGAGGCCACGAGGTAGGGGGGCGCGCCTACCCCCCCCCCCCCCCCGGCGCGCCCTCCACCCTCGTACCCTCAAACAATCAGATATGGAGCCAAAACCCTAATTCCACCGCCGCAACTTTCTGTATCCTCGAGATCCCATCTTGGGGCCTGTTCCGAAGCTCCGCCAGAGGCGGCATCAATCATAGAGGGCTTCTACATCAACACCATAGCCTCTCCGATGAAGTGTGAGTAGTTTACTTCAGACCTACGGTCCATAGTTAGTAGCTAGATGGCTTCTTCTCTCTTTTTGGATCTCAATACAATGTTCTCCCCCTCTCTTGTGGAGATCTATTCAATGTAATCTTCTTTTTGCGGTGTGTTTGTTGAGACCGATGAATTGTGGGTTTACGATCAAGTCTATCTATGAATATTTGAATCTTCTCTGAATTCTTTTATGTATGATTGGTTATCTTTGCAAGTCTCTTCGAATTATCAGTTTGGTTTGGCCTACTAGATTGATCTTTCTTGCAATGGGAGAAGTGCTTAGCTTTGGGTTCAATCTTGCGGTGTCCTATCCCGGTGACAGTAAGGGCAGCAAGGCACGTATTGTATTGTTGCCATCGAGGATAACAAGATGGGGTTTTCTTCATATTGCATGAGTCTATCCCTCTACATCATGTCATCTTGCTTAAGGCATTACTCTATTTTTAACTTAATACTCTAGATGCATGCTGGATAGCGGTCGATGAGTGGAGTAATAGTAGTAGATGCAGGTAGGAGTCGGTCTACTTGTCTTGGACATGATGCCTATATACATGATCATACCTAGATATTCTCATAACTATGCTGAATTCTGTCAATTGCTCAACAGTAATTTGTTCACCCACCGTAGAATACTTATGCTCTCAAGAGAAGCCACTAGTGAAACCTATGGCCCCCGGGTCTATCTTTATCATATCAATCTCCTACTACTTAGTTATTTACTTTGCCATTTAATTTGCCTTTATTTTATTTTGCATCTTTATCATAAAAATACCAAAAATATTATCTTATCATATCTACCAGATCTCACTCTCGTAAGTGGCCCTATAGGGATTGACAACCCCTATTTGCGTTGGTTGCGAGGATTTATTTGTTTTGTGCAGGTGCGAGGGACTCGCGCGTAGCCTCCTACTGGATTGATACCTTGGTTCTCAAAAACTGAGGGAAATACTTACGCTACTTTGCTGCATCATCCCTTCCTCTTCGGGGAAAACCAACGAAGTGCTAAAAGAGGTAGCACATACTGATGACAAAGGGAACAACGTATATTGTTATGCGGTTTGACCGATAAAGATCTTCATAGAATATGTAGGAACCAATATGAGCATCCAAGTCCCGCTATTGGTTATTGACCGGAGATGAGTCTCGGTAATGTCTACATAGTTCTTGAACCCATAGGGTCCGCACGCTTAATGTTCGATGACAATATGTATTGTGAGTTATGTGATTTGATGTACCGAATATTGTTCGGAGTCCCAGATGTGATCACGGACATGACGAGGAGTCTCGAAATGGTCGAGACATGAAGATTGATATATTGGAAGGTTATGTTTGGACACCGGAAAGGTTTCGAATAGGTTCGGGCATTTTTCGGAGTATCGGGGGGTTACCGGAACCCCCCCCCTCGGGGGGGGGGGGGTTAATGGGCCTTCATGGGCTTTAGTGGAAGAGAGGAGGAGGCGGCCAAGAGGAGGGGCGCGCCCCCCAAGCCCAATCTGAATTGGGGAGGGGGCCGGCCCCCCTTTCCTTCTTCCCCTCTTCCCTTTCCTTCCCCTCCTAGTTGGACTAGGAAAGGGGGGAGGCTACTCCTAGTAGGAGTAGGATTCCCCCCCTTGGGGCGCGCCCTATGAGGCCAGCCGCCCCCCTCCTCCACTCCTTTATATATAGAGGAGGGGGAGCACCCCATAGACACACAAGTTGATTTCTTAGCCGTGTGCGGTGCCCCCCTCCACAGATTTCCACCTCGGTCATATTGTCGTAGTGCTTAGGCGAAGCCCTGCATCGGTAACTTAATCATCACCGTCAACACGCCGTCATGCTGACGAAACTCTCCCTCGACCTTAGCTGGATCTAGAGTTCGAGAGACGTCACCGAGCTGAACGTGTGCAGATCGCAGAGGTGTCGTGCGTTCGGTACTTGACCGGTTCGATCACGAAGACATTCACCTACATCAACCGCGTTACTTAATGCTTCCGCTTTCGGTCTATGAGGGTACCTGGACACACTCTACCCGCTCGTTGCTATGCTTCTCCTAGATAGATCTTGCGTGATCATAGGCAAAATTTTGAAATGCTATGTTCCCCAACAGTGGCATCCGAGCTAGGTCTATGCGTAGGTGTCACATGCTCGAGTAGAGCACAAAGGAGTTGTGGGCGTGGGTATATACATATTGCTTGTCGTCACTAGTTGTTTCTTGATTCGGCGATATTGTTGGGTGAAGCGGCCTGGACCAACATTACATGACCGCGTTCATGAGACTGGTTCTACTGACGTGCTTTGCACACAGGTGGCTGGCGGGTGTTAGTTTCTCCAACTTAAGTTGAATCGGATTCAATGATCAGGGTTCTTTCTCAAGATCAAAAAGCAATCACTATACTACGTTGTGGTCTTGATGCGTAGGTAAGAACGGTTCGTGCTAGAAGCTCGTAGCAACCACGTAAAACTTGCAACAACAAAGTAGAGGACGTCTAACTTGTTTTTTCAGGGCATGTTGTGATGTGATATGGTCAAGACATGATGATATATAATTTCCTGTATGAGATGATCATGTTTTGTAATAGTTATCGGCAACTAGCAGGAGCCATATGGTTGTCGCTTTATTGTATGAAATGCAATCACCATGTAATTGCTTTACTTTATCACTAAGCGGTAGCGGGGTTGTAGAAGCAATAGTTGGCGAGATGACAATGATGCTTCGATGGAGATCAAGGTGTCAAGCCGGTGACGATGGTGATCATGACGGGGCTTTGGAATGGAGATAAAAGGCACAAGATGATGATGGCCATATCATATCACTTATTTGATTGCATGCGATGTTTATCCTTTATGCATCTTATTTTGCTTAGTACGGCGGTAGCATTATAAGATGATCTCTCACTAAATTTCAAGGTACAAGTGTTCTCCCTGAGTATGCACCATTGCTATAGTTCGTCGTGCCGAGACACCACGTGATGATTGGGTGTGATAAGCTCTACGTTCACATACAACGGGTGCAAGCCAGTTTTGCACACGCAAAATACTCGAGTTAAACTTGACGAGCCTAGCATATGCAGATATGGCGTCGGAACACTGAGACTGAAAGGTCGAGCGTGAATCATATAGTAGATATGATCAACATAGTGATGTTCACCATTGAAAACTACTCCATCTCACGTGATGATCGGACATGGTTCAGTTGAGATGGATCATGTGATCTCTTAGATGATTAGAGGGATGTCTATCTAAGTGGGAGTTCTTAAGTTATATGATTAATTGAACTTTAATTTATCATGAACTTAGTACCTGATAGTATTTTGCATGTCTATGTTATTGTAGATAAATGGCCCGTGCTGTTGTTCCATTGAATTTGAATGCGTTCCTAGAGAAAGCCAAGTTGAAAGATGATGGTAGCAACTACACGGACTGGGTCCGTAACTTTAGGATTATCCTCATTGTTGCACAAAAGAATTACGTCCTGGAAGCGCCGCTAGGTGCCAAACCCGCTGCAGGAGCAACCCCGGATGTTATGAACGTCTGGCAGAGCAAAGCTGATGACTACTCGATAGTTTAGTGTGCCATGCTTTACGGCTTAGAACCCAGACTTCAACAATGTTTTGAACATCATGGAGCATATGAGATGTTCCAGGAGTTGAAGTTAATATTTCAAGCAAATGCCCGGATTGAGAGATATGAATTCTCCAATAAGTCCTACAGCTGCAAAATGGAGGAGAATAATTCTGTCAGTGAGCACATATTGAGAATGTCTGGGTACCACAATCACTTGACTCAGCTGGGAGTTAATCTTCTGGTTGATAGTGCCATTGACAGAGTTCTTCAATCACTGCCACCAAGCTACAAAAGCTTCGTGATGAACTATAATATGCAAGGGATGGATAAGACTATTCCCGAGCTCTTCGCGATGCTAAAGTCTGCGGAGGTAGAAATCAAGAAGGAGCATCAAGTGTTGATGGTCAACAAGACCACCCGTTTCAAGAAGAAGGGCAAAGGAAAGAAGGGGAACTTCAAGAAGAATGGCAAGCAAGTTGCTGCTCAAGTGAAGAAGCCCAAGTCTGGACCTAGGCCTGAGACTGAGTGCTTCTACTGTAAAGGGACTGGTCACTGGAAGCAGAACTGCCCCAAGTATTTGGCGAAAAAGAAGGATGGCAAAGTGAAAGGTATATTTTATATACATGTTATTGATGTGTACCTTACTAATGCTCGCAGTAGAGGCCTGGGTATTTGGTACTGGTTCTGTTGCTAATATTTGCAACTCGAAACAAGGGCTGCGGATTAAGCCAAGATTGGCTAAGGATGAGGTGACGATATGATGTCTACTACAAAACCTTCTTCTTGTAGACGTTGTTGGCCCTCCAAGTGGAGAGGTTTGTAGGACAGTAGCAAATTTCCCTTAAGTGGATGACCTAAGGTTTATAAATCCGTGGGAGGTGTAGGATGAAGATGGTCTCTCTCAAGCAACCCTACAACCAAATAACAAAGAGTCTCTTGTGTCCCCAACACACCCAATACAATGGTAAATTGTATAGGTACACTAGTTCGGCGAAGAGATGGTGATACAAGTGCAAAATGGATAGTAGATATAGGTTTTTGTAATCTGAAAATATAAAAACAACAAGGTAGCAAGTGATAAAAATGAGCGTAAACGGTATTGCAATGCGTTGAAACAAGGCCTAGGGTTCATACTTTCACTAGTGCAAGTCCTCTCAACAATAATAACACAATTGGATCATATAACTATCCATCAACATGCAACAAAGAGTCACTCCAAAGTCACTAATAGCGGAGAACAAACGAAGAGATTATTGTAGGGTACGAAACCACCTCAAAGTTATCCGTTCTGATCGATCTATTCAAGAGTCCGTAGTAACACAAAGCTATTCTTTACATTCAATCTATCCTAGAGTTCATACTAGAATAACACCTTAAGACACAAATCAACCAAAACCCTAATGTCACCTAGATACTACAATGTCACCTCAAGTATCCGTGGGTATGATTATACGATATGCATCACACAATCTGAGATTCATCTATTCAACCAACACAAAGAACTTCAAAGAGTGCCCCAAAGTTTCTACCGGAGAGTCAAGACGAAAATGTGTGCCAACCCCTATGCATAAGTTCGCGAGGCCGCAGAACTCGCAAGTTGATCACCAAAACATACATCAAGTGGATCACATGATATCCCATTGTCATCACAGATAAGCACATGCAAGACATACATCAAGTGTTCTCAAATCCTTAAAGACTCAATCCGATAAGATAAGTTCAAAGGGAAAACTCAATCCATTACAAGAGAGCAGAGGGGGAGAAACATCATAAGATCCAACTATAATAGCAAAGCTCGCGATACATCAAGATCGTACCGCCTCAAGAACACGAGAGAGAGAGAGAGAGAGATCAAACACATAGCTATTGGTACATACCCTCATCCCCGAGGGTGAACTACTCCCTCCTCGTCATGGAGAGTGTCGGGATGATGAAGATGGCTGCCGGAGAGGGATTCCCCTCCGGCAGGGGGCCAGAACGGGTCTAGATTGGTTTTCGATGGCTACGGAGGCTTCTGTCGGTGGAACTCCCGATCTATTCTGCTCCTTGATGTTTTTAGGGTATATGGACATATATAGGTGAGAGAAGTCAGCCAGGGGAGCCACGAGGGGCCGACGAGGGTGGGGGCGTGCCCAAGGGGGCATGCGCGCCTTCCTGCCTCGTGGCCACCTCGAAGCTTCCCTGACGTCTACTCCAAGTCTCCTGGATTGCTTCAATTCCAAAAATAACTCTCCCAAAGGTTTCATTCCGTTTGGACTCCGTTTGATATTCCTTTTCTTCGAAACACTGAAACAGGCAAGAAAACAACAATTTGGGTTGGGCCTCCGGTTAATAGGTTAGTCCCAAAAATAATATAAAATTGTATAATAAAGCCCATAAACATCCAAAATAGATAATATAATAGCATGGAACAATCAAAAATTATAGATATGTTGGAGACGTATCAGCATCCCCAAGCTTAATTCCCGCTCGTCCTCGAGTAGGTAAATGATAAAAACAGAATTTTTGATGTGGAATGCTTTCTAGAGTATTCTTCAATGTATTTTTCTCTATTGTGTCATGAATGTTCAGATCTGAAAGATTCAAGATAAAAGTTTAGTGTTGACATGAAAATAATAATACTTCAAGCAAACTAACAAAGCAATCATGTCTTCTCAAAATAACATGGTCAAAGAAAGTTATCCCTACAAAATCATATAGTCTGGCTATGTTCTATCTTCATCACACAATCATGCACATCCTCGATGACAAGCCAAGCAATTGTTTCATACTTTCGATGTTCTCAAAAAATTTCAATCTTCACGCAATACATGAGCGTGAGCCATGGATATAGCACTATAGGTGGAATAGAATGGTGGTTGTGGAGAAGACAAAAAGGAGAAGATAGTCTCACATCAACTAGGCGTATCAACGGGCTATGGAGATGCCCATCAATAGATATCAATGTGAGTGAGTAGGGATTGCCATGCAACAGATGCACTAGAGCTATAAGTGTATGAAAGCTGAACAAAAGAAACTAGTGGGTGTGCATCCAACTTCCTTGCTCACAAAGACCTAGGGCAATTTGAGGAAGCCTATCATTGGAATATACAAGCCAAGTTCTATAATGAAAGATTCCCACTAGTATATGAAAGTGACAACATAGGAGACTCTCTATCATGAAGATCATGGTGCTACTTTGAAGCACAAGTGTGGTAAAAGGATAGTAGCATTGCCCCTTCTCTCTTTTTCTCTCATTTTTTGTTTTTTGGGCCTTCTCTTTTTTATGGCCTATTTTCTCCTTTTTTTATTTTTCGTCCGGAGTCTCATCCCGACTTGTGGGGGAATCATAGTCTCCATCATCCTTTCCTCACTGGGACAATGCTCTAATAATGAAGATCATCACACTTTTATTTACTTACAACTCAAGAATTACAACTCGATACTTAGAACAAAATATGACTCTATGTGAATGCCTCCGGCGGTGTACCGGGATGTGCAATGAATCAAGAGTGACATGTATGAAAGAATTATGAACGGTGGCTTTTCCACAAATACGATGTCAACTACATGATCATGCAAAGCAATATAACAATGATGGAGCGTGCATATTAAACGGAACGGTGGAAAGTTGCATGGCAATATATCTCGGAATGGCTATGGAAATGCCATAATAGGTAGGTATGGTGGCTGTTTTGAGGAAGGTAAATGGTGGGTTTATGGTACCGGCGAAAGTTGCGCGGTACTAGAGAGGCTCGCAATGATGGAAGGATGAGAGTGCGTATAATCCATGGACTCAACATTAGTCATAAAGAACTCACATACTTATTGCAAAAATATATTAGTTATCGAAACGAAGTACTACATGCATGCTCCTAGGGGGATAGATTGGTAGGAAAAGACCATCGCTCGTCCTCGACCGCCACTCATAAGGAAGACAATCAATAAATAAATCATGCTCCGACTTTATCACATAATGGTTCACCATACGTGCATGCTACGGGAATCACAAACTTTAACACAAGTATCTCTCAAATTCACAACTACTCAACTAGCATGAATCTAATATCACCATCTCCATATCTCAAAACAATTATCAAGTATCAAACTTCTCATAGTATTCAATGCACTTCTATGAATTTTTTTACATTAT
This sequence comes from Triticum monococcum, assembly GCA_034509565.1. Lineage (NCBI taxonomy): Eukaryota > Viridiplantae > Streptophyta > Magnoliopsida > Poales > Poaceae > Triticum > Triticum monococcum. The sequence continues at coordinate 524,833,222 of CM067845.1, forward strand.
TCCTAAAAGCAAATTTCCGTGTTGTTCTAAAGGACTCTCAAAATAATATAAGTGAAGCATGAGAGATCGATTATTTCTATAAAATAAAACCACCGCCGTGCTCTAAAAAGATATAAGTGAAGCACTAGAGCAAATGACAAACTACTCCAAGAGATATAAGTGAAGATCAATGAGTAGTCGAATAATTATGCAACTATGTGAAGACTCCCTAACATTTAAGAATTTTAGATCTTGGTATTTTATTCAAACAGCAAGAAAAACAAAATAAAATAAAATGACGCTCCAAGCAAAACAACATATCATGTGGTGAATAAAAATATAGCTCCAAGTAAAGTTACCGATGAACGAAGACGAAAGAGGGGATGCCATCCGGGAAATCCCCAAGCTTAGGCTCTTGGATGTCCTTGAATATTACCTTGGGGTGCCTTGGGCATCCCCAATCTTAGGCTCTTGCCACTCCTTATTCCATAGTCCATCGAATCTTTACCCAAAACTTGAAAACTTCACAACACAAAACTTAACAGAAAACTCGTAAGCTCCGTTAGTATAAGAAAATAAATCACCACTTAGGTAATGTTGTGAAATCATTCTTTATTTATATTGGTGTAATATCTACTGTATTTCAACTTCTCTATGGTTCATACCCTCCAATACTACTCATAGATTCATCAAAATAAGCAAACAACACATAGAAAACAGAATCTGTCAAAAACAGAATAGTTTGTAGTAATCTGTAGGTTTCAAATACTTATGGAAGCCCAAAAATTCTCAAATAAATTGGTGGAACTGAGGAATTTGTCTATTAATCATCTTCAAAAAGAATTAACTAAATAGCACTCTCGATTAAAACATGGCAGCAAATCTCGTGAGCGCTAAAGTTTTTGTTTTTTACAGCAAGATCGTAAAGACTTTCCCCAAGTCTTCCCAAAGGTTCTACTTGGCACAAACACTAATTAAAAGCATAAAACCACATCTAAACATAGGCTAGATGAATTATTTATTACTAAACAGGAGGAAAAATCAAGGAACAGAAATAAAAATTGGGCTGCCTCCCAACAAGCGCTATTGTTTAACGCCCCTAGCTAGGCATGATGATTTCAATGATGCTCACATAAAAGATAAGTATTGAAATATAAAGAGAGCATCATGAAGAATATTACTAGCACATTTAAGTCTAACCCAATTCCTATGCATAGGGATTTTGTGAGCAAATGACTTATGGGAACAATAATCAACTAGCATAGGAAGGCAAAACAAGCATAACTTCAAAACTTTAAGCACATAGAGAGGAAACTTGATATTATTACAATTCCTACAAGCATATATTCCTCCCTCGTAATAATTTTCAGTAGCTTCATGAATGAATTTAACAATATAACTATCACATAAAGCATTCTTTTCATGATCTACAAGCATAGAAATTTTATTACTCTCCACATAAGCAAAATTCTTCTCATTCGAAATAGTGGGAGTATCATAAGAAACTCGAATACTATAAATTGTTTCCATATTAAAAGAGTAATGATCAGAAAAGGGGTAATCATAATCATGACAAGTTTTATAAATATAATCATCATTACTTTTATAGCATAAGTATCATCACAATAATCATCATAAGTAGCAACTTTGTTCTCATCATAATCAATTGAAACATCTTCCAAGATAGTGGAATCATTACTAAATAAAGTCATGACCTCTCCAAATCCACTTTCATAATTATCACAATAAGATTCAACATCCTCCAAAATAGTGGGATCATTACTTCCTAAAGTTGACACTCTTCCAAACCCACTTTCATCAATATAATCATCATAAGTAGGAGGCATGCTATCATCATAATAAATTTGCATATCAAAACTTGGGAGACTACAAATATCATCTTCATTAAACATAGCTTCCCCAAGCTTGGGACTAACATTAATTGCAGCAAATACATTCTCAAAAACATCATCTTCATCAAAAATAGCATCCCCAAGCTTGGGCCTTTTCATATCATAAGCATAATCACTCTCATCATTAATAGTATGGATAGCACCGATATTATAGCAATTATCATCATCACCATGAGTAGTAGGAGCAACATCATTTGGGAGGGATACCTTTCTTCCTTTGCTTCTTCGTCTTTTCTTTTTCTTCTTCACATCATGTGTGGGCTTATCCCTCTTTTTTGAGCTCCTTATTAATGAGATTGGTTGAATAGAAGGCTCCTCCTCATTACCTGATACATCATAAGAAATAATAGGAGGATATTGGGAAGCCTCTTCCCTTTCATTATTATTCTCTTCATCCTCTATTTGTTTTCTTTTTCTGTATATACTTGGCAATATAAGGATTTTCAATCCAATTCACCGCACAATACATATAAATTTCCTCTAGATCAAAATTAAGAACTCTATCAAGGGCAAATTCTGGAATAACCTTAGATATACGTTCCATTTCTTCATAACCCAAGATCAAACTAAGTTCATTATGATGTGCAAGGGAAATCAAGTCATCACAATTTTTGGACACGATACGATCATGAAACAATTTCCATTGGGTACTGAAATGATCATGTTCATTGCAAAGTTCACAAGTACGGCTAAGAAAGTTTAAATTTTCAGCACAAACATCTAGCCTTTCTTGCAACCATTTAGTTTCCAAATACTTATGCCTCTTGTAGAATCTATCTTCCCTGTTTGGTATGTACTTGCAAACTCTATGCACTCCACAAAAATCGATATGCTTATAAGAGATATTTTCATCATGACTAGTGCAATCATCACTAGTACTATGGATATTCAAAGAGTTCATACTAATAACATTGCAATCATGCTCATCATTCAAAGATTTAGTGCCAAACATTTTATAGACTTCTTCTTCTAGCACTTGAGCACAATTTTCTTTTCCATCATTCTCACGAAAGATATTAAAAATATGAAGCGTGTGAGGCAAACTCAATTCCATTTTTTGTAGTTTTCTTTTATAGACTAAACTAGTGATAAAACAAGAAACAAAAAGAATCGATTGCAAGATCTAAAGATATACCTTCAAGCGCTAACCTCCCCGGCAACGGCGCCAGAAAAGAGCTTGATGTCTACTACACAACCTTCTTCTTGTAGACGTTGTTGGGCCTCCAAGTGCAGAGGTTTGTAGGACAGTAGCAAATTTCCCTCAAGTGGATGACCTAAGGTTTATCAATCCATGGGAGGCATAGGATGAAGATGCTCTCTCTCAAGAAACCCTGAACCAAATAACAAAGAGTCTCTTGTGTCCCCAACACACCCAATACAATGGTAAATTGTATAGGTGCACTAGTTCGGTGAAGAGATGGTGATACAAGTGCAAAATGGATAGTAGATATAGGTTTTTGTAATCTGAAAATATAAAAACAGCAAGGTAGCAAGTGATAAAAATGAGCGTTAACGGTATTGCAATGCATTGAAACAAGGCCTAGGGTTCATACTTTCACTAGTGCAAGTCCTCCCAAAAATAATAACACAATTGGATCATATAACTATCCCTCAACATGCAACAAAGAGTCACTCCAAAGTCACTAATAGCAGAGAACAAACGAAAAGATTATTGTAGGGTACGAAACCACCTCAAAGTTATCCGTTCTGATCGATCTATTCAAGAGTATGTAGTAAAATAACACGAAGCTATTCTTTTCGTTCAATCTATCCTAGAGTTCATACTAGAATAACACCTTAAGACACAAATCAACCAAAACCCTAATGTCACCTAGATACTCCAATGTCACCTCAAGTATCCGTGGGTATGATTATACGATGTGATCACACAATCTCAGATTCATCTATTCAACCAACACAAAGAACTTCAAAGAGTGCCCCAAAATTTCTACCGGAGAGTCAAGACGAAAACGTGTGCCAACCCCTATGCATAAGTTCATGAGGTCACGGAACTCGCAAGTTGATCACCAAAACATACATCAAGTGGATCACGTGATATCCCATTGTCACCACAGATAAGCACATGCAAGACATACATCAAGTGTTCTCAAATCCTTAAAGACTCAATCTGACAAGATAAGTTCAAAGGGAAAACTCAATCCATTACAAGAGAGTAGAGGGGGAGAAACATCATAAGATCCAACTATAATAGCAAAGCTTGCGATACATCAAGATCGTACCACCTCAAGAACATGAGAGAGAGAGAGAGAGATCAAACGCATAGCTACTAGTACATACCCCCAGCCCCGAGGGTGAACTACTCCCTCCTCATCATGGAGAGCGCCGGGATGATGAAGATGGCCACCGGAGAGGGATTCCCCTCTAGCAGGGTGCCGGAACGGGTCTAGATTGGTTTTCGGTGGGTACGGAGGCTTCTGGCGGCGGAACTCCCGATCTATTCTGCTCCTCGATGCTTTTAGGGTATATGGACATATATAGGCGAAAGAAGTCAGTCAGGGGAGCCACAAGGGGCCCACGAGGGTGGGGGCGCACCCATGGGTGCAGGCGCGCCTCCCTGCCTCGTGGCCACCTCGAAGCTTCCCTGACGTCTACTCCAAGTCTCCTGGATTGCTTCCATTCCAAAAATAACTCTCCCGTAGGTTTCATTCCGTTTGGACTCCGTTTGATATTCCTTTTCTTCGAAACACTGAAATAGGCAAGAAAACAGCAATTTGGCCTAGGCCTCTGGTTAATAGGTTAGTCCCAAAAATAATAATAGTGTATAATAAAGCCCATAAACATCCAAAATAGATAATATAATAGCATGGAACAATAAAAAATTATAGATACGTTGGAGAAGTATCACGATGCGCATGGGAAATGGTTCCAAAGTCGATGTGATCGCTGACGGCACGCTACCTTCTACATCTACCTTCGGGATTAGTTTTAGATCTGAATAATTGTTATTTGGTGCCAGAGTTGAGCATGAACATTATATCTGGATCTTGTTTGATGCGAGACGGTTATTCATTTAAATCAGAGAATAATGGTTGTTCTATTTATATGAGTGATATCTTTTAAGGTCATGCACCCTTGATGAGTGGTCTATTTTTACAAAATCTTGATAGTAGTGATACACATATTCATAGTATTGAAGCCAAAAGATATAAGTTTAATAACGATAGTGCAACTTATTTGTGGCATTGCCGTTTAGGTCATATTGGTGTAAAGCGCATGAAGAAACTCCATGCTAATGGGCTTTTGGAATCGCTTGATTATGAATCACTTGATGCTTGCAAACCATGCCTCATGGGCAAGATGACTAAGAGGCAATCATGTATGATGATATTTCCTATGTGTTTATGAATAAAGATAGTCCTTGGACATTATCAATGATGTGTATGAGCAAGTACATGACTTGTTTGTGGGACTATGCATTGTATGATGACTGTCCTAAAAGGTCCCTAGTCGAAAGGGTTGTGTGGACGTGCAGCCAACTAGACTAGCATATAACACGGTCGATGGCTGGGTCTCACTAGCCATGGGGCATTGGATGCTAACCGGATAATACGAACTTGGAAGGATCTGGTCGGATTCGACGTAGTTGGATCCGAGTTGAGATTAGGTCTAAGTCGGACAGACCCAACTATGAGACGCAGTGATATGTCATCTTTGAGTCTCTAGTACAACATATGTTCTATGTCTTAAGACCTGAGTTGGCGCATGTACTCGGGATGGTGACAGACTTGCTTTGGGCCAACCAACCGCTACTCCGTGGCTGGGTAGTTACAAAGGTAGGTTTCGGGCTTGTCCAGACCCATGATGCGAGACATGGTCGAGCAAGATGGGATTTGCCCCTCCGATCAGGAGAGATATACTCTGGGCCCCTCGTGTGATCCGACCAAGATAAGCATGGCCATGCGATTAGGATTATGAGATAATCCAGTCTGTGGTCAACATCATTGGAACGAGAAAGAGGTCGGGCTAGCACAAGGATGACAGACTCGCCTTGAGCCCGACAACATATATCATGTGGCAAAGGGAACAAATGTGTGATGTACAGGTTCGCCTAACCAGCTTCATAGTCTGCTTGGTGTTTGGCATGCCTTGCTAGGGGCCGCTACCAACCGTGTAGTTCAGAGGTAACCCGAACTGCGACCAAGCCGGCTTGAACCTAAGGGGTCGCACGCTTAAGGGAAGGAACCTACAAGGTCGGATCAGAGGACACTGGTCGGATGTGATTCGAGATGTATTCTGATTGTGGCCGAGTAGACTTATGGGCTTTAGGGTCCATGCGAGGCCCAAGTGTTGAGCCGGCGATGGACGCCTATATAAAGTGGACGTGCCGCACACTCATGCGATTGATCGCTTCGCCGCTGTCACTAGGGTTTGCATGTGTTGCGAATAGACACCTCCACTCGCCGCCGGTTGTGTGATCGGACCTAGCAGTCCGCCGCACGACGTTCCTCCTGCACATGTGGATACCGTTAGAGGCAGTGCACTGGCGCCGCTCTGGCAAACCTGTACGAGGGGAACCAACGACTGGCTGTTCGAGGGAGATCGGACGAGGAGGAGATGATCCACGTGGACACGCTGCCCCAACTCTTCTTCCGCTGCACGGCACTGCTCGTCTAGTGGTAACAGACTATGATCCATCTCCCGTAGCATGTTCTTGGTTGTTCTGCATGTAGGAAATTTTTAATTTGCAGTCGACGCACCCTACCGTAGAACCCAACAGATATGATCAACATAGTGATGTTCACCATTGAAAACTACTCCATGTCACGTGATGATTCGACATGGTTTAGTTGATATGGATCATGTGATGACTTAGATAATTAGAGGGATGTCTATCTAAGTGGGAGTTCTTACGTTATATGATTAATTGAACATTAATTAATCATGAACTTAGTACCTGATAGTATTTTGCATGTCTATGTTATTGTAGATAAATTGCCCGTGCTATTGTTCCATTGAATTTTAATGCGTTCCTAGAGAAAGATAAGTTGAAAAATGATGGTAGCAACTACAAGGACTCGGTCTGTAACTGGAGGATTATCCTCAATGCTGCATAGAAGAATTGCGTCCCGGAAGCACTGCTAGGTGCCAAACCCGCTGCAGGAGCAGCCCCAGATGTTATGAACGTCTGGCAGAGCAAAGCTAATGACTACTCGATAGTTCAGTGTGCCATGCTTTATGGCTTAGAACCGGGACTTCGACGATGTTTTGAAAGTCATGGAGCATATGAGATGTTCCAGGAGTTGAAGTTAATATTTCAAGCAAATGCCCGGATTGAGAGATATGAAGTCTCCAATAAGTTCTATAGCTGCAAAATGGAGGAGAATAGCTCTGTCAGTGAGCACATACTTAGAATGTCTGGGTACCACAATCACTTGACTCAGCTGGGAGTTAATCTTCTGGTTGATAGTGTCATTGACAGAATTCTTCAATCACTGCCACCAAGCTACAAAATCTCCGTGATGAACTATAATATGCTAGGGATGGGTAAGACTATTCGTGAGCTCTTCGCGATCCTAAAGGTTGCGGAGGTAGAAATCAAGAAGGAGCATCAAGTGTTGATGGTCAACAAGACCACCGGTTTCAAGAAGAAGGGCAAATTAAAGAAGGGGAACTTCAAGAAGACGGCAAGCAAGTTGCTTCTCAAGTGAAGAAGCCCAAGTCTGGACCTAAGCCTGAGACTGAGTGCTTCTATTGTAAATTGACTGGTCACTGGAAGCAGAACTGCCCCGAGTATTTGGCAGAAATGAAGGATGGCAAAGTGAAAGGTATATTTTATATACATGTTATTGATGTGTACCTTACTAATGCTCGCAGTAGCGCCTGGGTGTTTGATACTGGTTCTGTTGCTAGTATTTGCAACTCGAAATAGGGGCTTCGGATTAAGTGAAGATTGGCTAAGGACGGGGTGACGATGCACGAGGGAAATGGTTCCAAAGTCGATGTGATCGCCGACGGCATGCTACCTCTACATCTACCTTCGGGATTAGTTTTAGACCTGAATAATTGTTATTTGGTGCCAGCGTTGTGCATGAACATTATATCTGGATACTGTTTGATGCGAGACGGTTATTCATTTAAATCAGAGAATAATGGTTGTTCTATTTATATGAGTAATATCTTTTATGGTCATGCACCCTTGATGAGTGGTCTATTTTTACTAAATCTTGATAGTAGTGATACACATATTCATAGTATTGAAGCCAAAAGATATAAGTTTAATAACGATAGTACAACTTATTTTTGGTACTGCTGTTTAGGTCATATTGGTGTAAAGCGCATGAAGAAACTCCATGCTGATGGGCTTTTGGAATCACTTGATTATGAATCACTGGATGCTTAGGAACCATGCCTCATGGGCAAGATGACTAAGACTCTGTCCTCCGGAACACTGGAGCGAGCAACAGACTTATTGCAAATAATACAGACTGATGTATGTGGTCCGATGAGTGTTGATGCTCGCGGTGGGTATCATTATTTTCTAACCTTCAGAAATGATTTGAGCAGATATGGGTATGTCTACTTGATGAAACATAAGTCTGAAACGTTTGAAAAGTTTAAAGAATTTCAGAGTGAAGTGGAAAATCATCATAACAAGAAAATAAAATTTCTACGATCTGATCGTGGAGGAGAATATCTGAGTTACGAGTTTGGTCTTCATTTGAAACAACGCGGAATAGTTTCACAACTCACGCCACCCGGAACACCACAGCGTAATGATGTGTCCGAACGGCGTAATCGTACTTTATTAGATATGGTGCGATCTATGATGTCTCTTACTGATTAACCGCTATCATTTTGGGGTTACACTTTAGAGATGGCTACATTCATGTTAAATAGGGCACCATCTAAATCTGTTGAGATGACGCCATATGAACTGTGGTTTGGCAAGAAACCCAAGTTGTCGTTTCTTAAAGTTTGGGGCTGTGTTGCTTTTGTGAAAAGCTTCAACCTGATAAGCTTGAACCAAAATCAGAGAAATGTGTCTTCATAGGATACCCAAAGGAGATTGTTAGGTACACCTTATATCATAGATCCTAAGGCAAGATATTCGTTGCTAAGAATGGATCCTTTCTAGAGAAGGAGTTTCTCCCGAAGAAGTGAGTGGTAGGAAAGTAGAACTTGATGAGGTAATTGTACCTGCTCCCTTGTTGGAAAGTAGTTCATCACATAAACCAGTTCCAGTGATTCCTACACCAATTAATGAGGAAGCTAATGATGATGATCATGAAACTTCTGGTCAAGTTACTACCGAACCTTGTAGGTCATCCAGAGTAAGATCCGCACTAGAGTGTACGGTAATCCTGTTCTGGAGGTCATGTTACTTGACCATGATGAACCTACGAACTATGAGGAAGCGATGATGAGCCCAGATTCCGTGAAATTTCTTGAGGCCATGAAATATGAGATGGGATCCATGTATGAAAACAAAGTATGGACTTTGGTTGACTTGCTCGATGATCGGCAAGCCATAGAGAATAAATTGATCTTCAAGAAGAAGACTGGCGCTATCGGTAATGTTACTGTCTACAAAGCTCGACTTGTTGCAAAAGGTTTTCGACAAGTTCAAGGAGTTGACTATGATGAGACCTTCTCACCCGTAGCGATGCTTAAGTCTATCCGAATCATGTTAGAAATTGCCGCATTTTATGATTATAAAATTTGGCAAATGCATGTGTGAGGGAGTCCTGGATTAGGGGGTGTCCAGATGGCCGGACTATACCTTCCGCCGGACTCCTGGACTATGAAGATACAAGATTGAAGACTCCGTCCCGTGTCCGGAAGGGACTTTTCCTTGGCGTGGAAGGCAAGCTTGGCGATATGGATATGAAGATCTCCTACCATTGTAACCGACTCTATGTAACCCTAACCCTACCCAGTGTCTATATAAACCGGAGGGTTTTAGTCCGTGGGACAACATACACATCAACAATCATACCATAGGCTATCTTCTAGGGTTTAGCCTCTCTGATCTCGTGGTAGATCTACTCTTGTACTACCCATATCATCAATATTAATCAAGCAGGACGTAGGGTTTTACCTCCATCAAGAGGGCCCGAACCTGGGTAAAACTTCATGTCCCTTGCCTCCTGTTACCATCCGGCCTAGACGCACTGTTTGGGACCCCCTACCCGAGATCCACCGGTTTTGACACCGACATTGGTGCTTTCATTGAGAGTTCCTCTGTGTCGTCGCCGCCAGGCTTGATGGCTCCTACGATCATCAATGGCGATGCAGTCCAGGGTGAGACCTTCCTCCCCGGACAGATCTTCGTCTTCGGCGGCTTCGCACTGCGGGCCAATTCACTTGGCCATCTGGAGCAGATCGAAAACTACGCCCCTGGCCGTCAAGTAAGATTTGGAAGTTTAAACTACATGGCTGACATCCGCAGGGACTTGATCTTCGACGGATTCGAGCCACTGCCGAGCGCGCCGCACTATCCCGACGAGCATGATCTAGCTCTGCCGCCGAATAGTGCCCTGGAGGCCCCACCCGCATCGGCTCCGGTCCTTAATTCGGAACCAACTGCGCCGATCGAGTATGGGCGGTTGGACGCCGCCTCGGGGGCTGCGATCCCAACGGCGATTGAGCCGAACACCAGCCCCATACTCTACGAGACTCGTGACTCCAAGGAGCCAGACTCCTCTCCGGACTCCGAACACTCTGCGCCCCTGCCAATCGAATCCGATTGGGCGCCGATCATGGAGTTCACTGCCGCGGACATCTTTCAGCACTCGCCTTTTGGCAATATTCTGAAGACACTGAAGTCTCTCTCTTTATCAGGAGAGCCCTGGCCGGACTACGACCAGCAAGGTTGGGATTCGGACGATGAAGAAATTCAAAGCCCACCCACCACCCACTTTGTAGCCACTGTTGATGACTTAACCGACATGCTCGACTTCGACTACGAAGACATCAACGGTATGGACGCCGATGAAGGAGATGATGAAGAACCAGCGCCTACTAGTCCCTGGAAAGCCACCTCGTCGTATAACATATACATGGTGGACACCCCAAAAAAGGGAGATGGCGATGGAACAGCGGAGGATGACCCCTCCAAGAAACAGCCTAAGTGCCGATTACAGCGGCGCCGCTCAAAATCCCGCCAAAACAAACATGGTGATTCTAGCACGGGAGATAATAATACTCCGAAAAGCACCGAAGAAAACCCCCTCCAACAAAATTTAGCACAGGAGGATGGAGAAACCAGCCCTCATGAGAGAGCGGCAGACAGAGAGGTCGAGGACGATAATTATATGCCTCCCTCCGAAGACGAGGCAAGCCTCGACAACGACGAATTCGTCGTGCCAGAGGATCCTGTCGAGCAAAAGCGTTTTCAACGCAGGCTTATGGCCACGGCAAGAAGCCTCAAGAAAAAACAGCAACAGCTTAGAGCTGACCAAGATTTGCTAGTCGACAGATGGACTGAAGTCCTTGTGGCCGAAGAGCATAAACTCGAACACCCCTCCAAGAGCTACCCAAAGCTCAGGTTGCTACCCCAATTAGAGGAGGAAGCACTTGATGCGGCCGACCGGCCACCTCGTGGCCGCGACAGAGAGGCCTCTCGGCCCTCCACTCAAGCCGCACCCCGTACCAAGGCACGGGAATATGCGCCGGACTTACAAGATATGTTGGAGGACAAGGCTAGACAAACAAGATCGATCTACGGATCGCGTGGGCGCCCCATGGGTCGAGACGGCATCCGTCATGCCGGCCATAAATTTGGCAGGGCCGAACACAGTAGACATGGCTCACTGGAGCTACGTCATGATATAGTCCAGTACAGAGGCGCCGCACACCCACTATGCTTTACAGATGAAATAATGGATCATCAAATCCCCGAGGGCTTCAAACCCATAAACATCAAATCATATGATGGCACAACAGATCCTGCGGTATGGATCGAGGATTATCTCCTTCGTATCCACATGGCCCGCGGCGATGATTTCCACGCCATCAAATACCTCCCACTCAAGCTTAAAGGACCAGCTCGGCATTGGCTCAACAGCTTGCCAACAGGATCAATCAGTTGTTGGGAGGACCTGGAAGCCGCATTCCTCGACAATTTCCAGGGCACTTATGTGCGACCCCTAGATGCCGATGACCTAAGTCACATAATTCAGCAGCCAGATGAATCGGCCAGGCAATTCTGGACACGGTTCCTAACAAAGAAAAATCAAATAGCCGACTGTCCGGACGCTGAGGCCCTAGCAGCCTTCAAGCACAATATCTGTGACGAGTGGCTAGCCCAGCACCTTGGACAGGAAAAGCCGAAATCTATGGCAGCACTCACGACACTCATGACCCGCTTTTGCGCAGGAGAAGACAGCTGGCTTGCTCGTAGCAATAATATAACCAAGAAACCTGGTAATTCGGACACTAGGGACAGTAGTGGCAGGTCGCGTCGAACCAAGCAGAAGCGCCGCATTAACGGCGACAATGCTGAGGATACGGCAGTTAATGCCGGATTCAGAGGCTCTAAATCTGGTCAGCGGAAAAAGCCATCCAGCTTGGACCGAATACTCGACCGATTGTGCCAAATACATAGCACCCCCGAAAAGCCGGCCAATCACACCAACAGGAATTGTTAGGTGTTCAAGCAGGCAGGCAAGTTAAGCGCCGACAATGCAGACAAGGGGCTGCATAGCGATGACGACGAGGAGCCCCGGCCGCCGAACAACAATGGACAGAAGGGTTTTAGCCCACAAGTGCGGACGGTGAACATGATATACGCAACCCACATCCCCAAGAGGGAGCGGAAGCGCGCGTTAAGGGACGTATACGCGACAGAGCCAGTCGCCCCAAAGTTCAACCCATGGTCCTCCTGCCCGATCACCTTTGATCGAAGGGACCACCCCACTAGCACCCGTCACGGCGGCTTCGCCGCATTGGTTCTATACCCAATTATTGACGGATTTCATCTCACTAGAGTCCTTATGGACGGCGGCAGCAGCCTGAACCTGCTTTACCAGGATACAGTGTGGAAAATGGGCATAGATCCCTCGAGGATTAAGCCTACCAAAACGACCTTTAAAGGCGTAATACCAGGTGTAGAGGCCAACTATACAGGCTCAGTCACACTTGAAGTGGTCTTCGGATCTCCGGATAGTTTTCGAAGGAGTTAATCTTCGACATAGTCCCGTTTCGCAGTGGTTATCACGCACTGCTCAGGCGAATCGCATTCGCTAAGTTCAGTGGAAAATGGGCATTACGCATACCTTAAGCTCAAGATGCCAGACCCTCGAGGAGTAATTACGGTTAATGGAAACACTGAACGGAGGAGCACACGGCGGCCCTTGCGGTGGAAGTTCAAAGCAGCCTCTCCAGGCAGTTCTCCAGTCCGGCCACTAAACGACTGGACACTATCAAGCGCACCCGGAGTAACCTACAACAAGACCGCCTGGCACGGTCCGAGCAGGCGTAGCAATGCGGCCCCAACCCCAACCCTCGCAAAAAGGCGACGCTGGTACTTCGCGTACAAAACTACGCTCTAGAGATACCATGGGCACAGGGGGAGGGGCACCATCACGGCATGCCCAAAACACGGCTTCAACCGTACCAGGGGCTGCTGATTTTTTAATTTTCTCTTACTTTCAGGACTCCACTCTTCGAAGGACTTGTTCGGCAGTTCAATTGCCGCACAAACGATGCAAGAACCAGAGAAGCAGACAAGCCACGCCGCATTACGGAACTCCCAGGTTGTCTCTATCACGAGCAGTATACCTGTTTCGCATACTATTCCGCAGCTTGCCCCTGGAGCGGACATGTTAAATAGTCCAATCTTTTCACTTATCGCATTATCTGTATCGTTCTGCTTTGATCGCAGCCCTCTTTAATAAACAATGCATAGCTTTTGTCTATTTTTGTATTACTCTTTTTTCATATATATATATATATATATATATGTTCCTTAACGACATGTTGCACCCGTACACTTTGGTACGGCCAAAATACGCCAGGGGCTTCAGTACCCCTCAATATGGTGTGAGAAGTCCGAACACTTCAACAAGTGCGGCACCCCGAACTTATAGCACTATATGCATCGGCTCCGAATCATGTCTTGGGTCAATAGTTGGGTTTGCCCGGCTCCTATGTTTTGGTGCCTTATGTTCCGCTATATCGGCTAAGGTAGCACTAGGAGAACCACTGCGATTGTGCCCCGGTTGAGCTGGGTCGAGCACCTCAGTGGAGAAAGCTAAAACTGACTGTCATGATGAAGCGAGAGCTGGTCGCTGTTCGAGAGGTTTTTTCGAGTCCCTAAAGGCTTATGCCGCTTAGGGCGAGGAGTCGGCTCTGTCCGGCCTAGGCGTGGATAGTGCCCCCGAACTCGATCTTTCGAATACCAGGGGCTTCGCCGAAATTTAAAATTATAGAATTCTATGGCTAAGTGAGAGTGTTCACGCATTATAGTCTGATTGCCTCGTTCGTTGGGCTGAGCGCGTCCCTCGAAGGACCCAAACATGGGAAAAAGAGCGCTCCGGTTTATCCCCGAACACCCCAGCACTAGCGGCATGGGGGTAGAAGCCAACGACTCGCCATCTCTCAGAATTGATAAACAGCCGCACAGAAGGTAATATTTTAAATTCAAACAGCATTGCTTAGCGCATATGAACAAGGTTTCAGCGCACAGGACAAAACGAGCGAGTTTTACTCAAAGATTACATCCATAGAACATTCATCCGCCACAAGGCGGGCACCCTTCAGAACATCCTTATAATAATTCTCGGGCTTGCGATGCTCTTTCCCCGGCAGTGGCCCGTCCTTCACAAGCTTCTCGGCATCCAGCTTGCCCCAGTGCACCTTAGCACGGGCAAGGGCCCTACGGGCACCTTCAATGCAGACGGAGCGCTTGATGACTTCGAGCCTTGGACAGGCCTCCACCAAACGCCGCACCAGCCCGAAATAGCTCCCAGGCTGAGCCTCTCCAGCCCACAGCCGAACTATGAGGCCCCTCATGTCCTGTTCGGCCGCCTTGTGGAGCTTGACTAGTTGCTTCAACTGGCCGCTCAGGGGCACGGGGTGTCCGGCCTCAGCATACTGAGACCAGAACACCTTCTTTGTCGAGCTGCCCTCCTCGGCTCGGTAGAATGCGGCAGCATCTGACACACTCCAGGGAAGATCTGCGAACGCGCCTGGAGAACTCCGGATTCGGGTAAGTAACAAGTAACTCACGCTTATGTGTTTGCTTTGCATAAAGAATGCCTTACCCACCGCTATCTTCTTCACCTCATCCATCTCCTGAAGGGTCTTCTGGGATTCGGCCCTGGCAGACTTGGCACTTTCAATAGCCGCCGCGAGCTCGGACGCTCGCGTCCTTGAGTCACGCTCCAAACCCTCATGTTTTTCCATGAGAGCCTGGAGCTCTTGCTGCACCTTGCCAACCTCGGCCTCATACTTTTCCCGTTTGGTGCGCTCCGTGGCCGCTGTCTTCTCGGCCTCGAGCAGCGCTTGCTTAAGGGTTGCCACCTCAGAAGTGGCCCCTACAATAACCAAGATAATCATGTCATTTTTCGCAATTGCACCTTTCTATATATTTGAACAAGGTATTTCTTACCTTCATTGTCCTCTAGCTGCTTCTTGGCACGTCCGAGCTCTTGCTCGGACCGCTCGAGGTTCTGCTTGAGCGCGTCCACTTCCGCAGTCAGTACGGCGGACGCCAGCAGGGAAGCGTGCACACGCATATTGACTCCTTTTTGTTAGACTCCTACGAATTTTATTTGATCCTCTGTTCAGCTTTTCTTCCCGAACGCCAAACAGAGCATCAGGGGCTATTGTCTATACGGTAATATTATTTACACATTCTTTACTTACCTCGAAGCCTGTTAAAAGGCTAGTACAAGCTTCAGTCAGTCCGCTCTTCGCGGACTGAACCTTCTGGATCACCGCACTCATGATAGTGCGGTGCCCCTCGTTGATGGAGGCGCCTTGAAGCGCCTCCAACATATTGTCCGGCGCATCCGGTTGGACGGAGGTCACTGGCACGGCGGGCTTGCTCCTCTTGGAAGGAGGTCGCCCGCCGAACTCTGGAACCTTTGAAGGTTCTGGAGCGGTGTCCGGCCTAGGGCCGGACTTGGAGCCCTGGGGGGTTTCATCCGCTTTACTCCTGGAGTCCGGGAGGTCGCCTTGCGGCGCTTCCAGGACCACCTCCTCCCGGATTGGAACCTGTTGGGACAACACTTCGGTGTCGTCCGTAGGGCGGGGGGAGGAAGCCGTCGGGAGTGAGTTCACGTCCGACGAGTCCAGTGAGCCGCTCGACGACGCGTCAAGCCAGTCTTTGGGTGGGCTGCATAAACATATTCGACATAAGGGAAAGTTGTACAATAAACGAATACTATGAATTACTCTGGTATCCGAATACTTATGATTTGGCCAGGGGCTTAGCCCTGGGCGCCCACTCCTCTCTGCCGTCGTCGGCGTCGACGGAGTAGTCCAGAGAAAGGGTTTTCCCCTTCTTGGACCCTTCGGCCTCCCCAGTTGGGGCGGCCTTCCTTTTCTTCTCTCCCCCCGCTGGAGGGGGAGGGGGTCTCTTCTTCCTCCTGTAACATCCCAAATTTTCAATTTGGAATGTTATACACTAGATCATCATGCATATCATATTTTCTTGCATTTTGGTCGATCCTAGAAATTTCACGCAACTCAAGGACCCTCGGAGAGAGTTGGAGATTTCGTCATTTTCATATTTCAGTTCTTCTCAAATTTTGAAAAGAGGATCATTGGATTTGTCGGAGTTTGATTTGCCTTTTATTTGGATAGGGAAAAATGCGCGTTTTCAAAAATTGCATTCTAGGTCCCGAGAAAAGTTCATTTTGTTCGACTCATTTTTAGGAGTCGGGGAAAATTTACTTTGGGAGTTTTGGAGTTCGTTTAGATTTCTTTTCTTTTGTTTTTCTGCGCGCGTAACCGATTTAAAAAAAATTGCAGCGCCCTGGGCCAAGGCCCAGCAGCCGGCCGGGCCAGGCTCCCGCCCACGCGCACCGCGCGCCAGCGCAGGCCGCCGCCGCCGCCCTAGAGTCCTAGTAGGACTCCGTTTTCTTTTTTTAGGACTCCCTCTCCTCCTCTTTTCTTGCCCCCTCCCCCAAGCAATCCTCTCCCCTCACCTATATAAATACCAACACCCCCCCTCTAAACCCCACACCAAGCCCCAAGCCCCCAAGCCGCGCCCCTCACCCCGCGCCGCGCCCTTAGTCCGCGCCGCCGCCGCCTACGCCGCGCCGCCGCCGCCCCTTGCCCGCGCCGCCGCCGCCCAACGCCGCCGCCGGAACCCCCTTGCCGGAGCCCCCTCGCCGGAGGTAGCCGCACCGCATGTCTCCTATCCCCTCGGTTCGGTTTTTCTTATAAACCGTTCTGGTTCTTTACTTTTCTTCCGATTCGTTTTCTTTCGTTCTTGTTTCGATTTTCTTCCGAAACCGTAGATCGGTTCCGTTTTCTTTTCCGATTTAGTTGCCCAGAGACCGTTCGCCGGACCGTTCGTCCTAACGAACGTGATCACCGGATTCTTCTCGGTTAACGAACGTCCGTTCGTTTAACCGTTCTTCTTTTCTTTTTCGTCGGATTTATTCCGCGATCGCGATCTCAGATCCGATCTTCGTTCTAGTTTATCTTCTCGCTCGTTTATCGGAATCAGGTGATTCAAGCGCCTGGAGTTTCGTTTCAAAACCGCCGTTCCAACTAATCAACTTAAACAAGTTTTTTCTACGGTAAAACTTGACCTAGTTTCAACTTGCTAGAACCGAGTTGTTTTCTTCCGCCGTTTGTTTTTCCGTTGCTTTGTTCGGTTCTTTCTTTCTCTCTTTGCAACCGGAGTTCTTAAGTTGAACTTTCTGGTTCGATCTCTTGTTCGAGTTTTCCCTGTGCATTAGATGAGTACTTATTGTATTCTTGTTGTTTGTCTGTGATAGATTACCCGGATTGCGCCGCCTGTTACTTCGAATCTCTAGGACTTGCGGATCATCAGCAAGGCAAGTAACACATTGATCATACCTTTTCTACAACCCAGTTTTATTGCATTAGATCAATCCTCACACATTGCATGATTTGGATCTAATTAAATTGTGGGATGGGAAGTAGATGAGGTAGTACCTATTACCTGTTTATTATGAAACCTTTGGGAGTTACTTCTACGTTTGCTTATTATGCCGTGTTATGCTAGTAGACGTGGATTGGGTGAGTGATATCCATGACAGATGTGAGATTGATAATTTTAAGGGTTTATCTAAGGTGGCAACTTAAACACACATCTGGGTGGATTGAGGCACCTGATGTCTATCAGGACTTGCCTGTTTTTCTTTTGGACCGCCACCCAGGCTCAAAGGGATCATAAGATCTTTCATGCTAGAAACTTACGTGTGCAGCCACAAGCCATTATGGGCTCTGGCATAGTTGACTAAGTCGTGCGAACTCTTACAGGGTAGAATAGAAGATGTAGGGGAAAGTAGGTGTACCGGTCTATCCATCGTAAGGTGCTAGCGCTTCGGAAAGACTGTGTCTCGGTCATCCGTTTCTCAAACATCAGTAGTGCGAGAAAACCAACGGAGGCGATCGAGTCTTGTGGGGAAAAGTGCGCAAACCTCTACAGAGTGTAATAAACTAATCATGATTAGCCGTGTCCCCGGTTATGGACATCTTGAGTATCTAGTACTTGAATATCATGTGAATCTCATCATGTTACTTCTAAATAAATATTGTTGGGTTATTGATGACTATTTTTAATTGGGATTGAGAATGCTGTCAACCATTCTCAATGTTTAACAACCACCTTGATAGTTAAATAAATTTATTCCTTTGCAGTAGGGAAAAACTGGCTTTACGCAAAACAGTAACCATAGAGCTTTCCACCAGCCAAATATGCATATAGTATAGCTGTTTCATTCCATCATTCTCTATGTGTTACCTTGCCAGCATATTCCATGTGCTGACCCGTTTCGGGCTGCAACTTTCATGTTGCAGACTTTCCAGACGATGAGTAAGGTGCTTTTAGGTCGTGGTTCTATACTCAGTGATGCCGTTGGAGTTGATGGACCCATTTATCTTCTAAGTCTTCCGCTGTTATCGATACTAGATGGCCTTAAGCCATATTTATTGTAATAAGTTCTCTTTTGAGACATCGATGTAATAAGTGTGTGATTGCCACTCTGCTATAAATCCTTCGAAGTACTGTGTGGTGTCAGTATTACTGATCCAGGGGTGACACCGGAGCACAGTAGACTTGATCCATTCGGGTCGGGTCGCTACAGAGATGGTATCAGAGCACACGCTGACTATAGGACATGACCACTAAGTTAAAGCCATAGATCACTATTCTCTCCTCATTTTCTAACTCCTCATCTTTTCTACTCTTTAGGATGAAGGACGTGATGATTAAGTACGCTCAACCGGATGAAGGCACATCTTTTGGATTTCACTTGAAGGAAGTCACCAAGTACCTAAACATTGGATTACCAAGTTTCACGGGAACCTTCAACGCCACTCTGCCTGAAGAGGAGCGCTGGAAGATTCAAGCTCACGTTCCGGGAAGGACATTCGCGCCAATCACGAAGCCCATAGATAGTGTTTTCAATGCACCAACTTGGAGTCTAGGAAGGAGCATGGTAGCCCATATCACCATAGGACGCATTGGAGAAGTTTATCAAGAAGACCTCAAGGACACTATCTACCAGATTTGCGGACGTCGAGATGAACAATGGGAGTTAGTCACCACCACGAAGGATAGATCCATTGCAGCATTCATCCAGGAGTTAAACCAGCACCTTCGACGCCACGAGAACCAGATGTGCAATGATATGATAGAGTTGAAGAATGCGAAAACAAGGATCATCGAGCTAGAAGGAGAACTGAAGGCTACACGCAAAGACTACATGGACGAGATCGTAGCTCTAGCAAGACACAACGTCGATCTTAAGCAAGAGATGGACGAACTCAAGAGGGAGTTAGCATCCAGGAAGGAAGACATGTACGTCGCATGTCCGGACAACTACATCATCATCGACGACACCGATTCGGATCCAAGTGAACCCGACTTTGAAGACGAAGCTGGAGCGGACATCATGGAGTCTTCCTCCGGTTCAAATTTCTAGATGACCACCAAATATTAGTAGTATTTTCCCCATGTAAACACTATAGTTCGAGCACTTTTGCGATAGTTAGATCGCTTGTAAGCCCTTGTTTGAATTGAATGAAGTGATTTTGTGTGCATTTGCTCATGTGCATTGGGGTAGTGTTTTCTCTTTAGACCTCACACTATTCTTAAATCTTGTGTTTTCTAAACCCTCAGATGCCTCTGAGACGTGACAATGGATTTCCACCGGAGCTCACTCAGTTGATCCAACAGCAGAATCAATTGATGCAGATGTTAGTTCAGAATCAGCAGAACAACAACAACAACAACCCACCACCACCACCAGCCCCTGTTGACCACTTAGCCCGTTTCCTTAGGCTGAATCCGCCGGTGTTTTCTAGTAGCACCGAGCCGATAGTAGCAGATGATTGGATCCGCAAGATAGGAAGGGAGTTGACCACTGCAGGATGCACAGATGGTGAGAAGGTGAAGTTTGCCGCACATCAGTTAGAAGGACCCGCGGCAACATGGTGGGAGAATTTCACAGCCACCTTCCTAGTTGACACTGTCACATGGGATCAGTTCCAGCAAGCTTTCCGCACTGCACATGTTTCAGCAGGAGCTATGGCCATGAAGAAGCGTGAGTTTCGCAACTTACGCCAAGGAGGAAGGACAGTTGGCCAGTATGTTGACGACTTCAGCAAGTTAGCACGTTATGCCCCAGATGACGTTGCTACGGATGCAACCAAGCAGGAGAAGTTCTTGGAAGGACTGAATGATGAGTTGAGTATGCAGCTGATGGTAGGAAGTTTCAACAACTACCAGGAGTTGGTAGATCGTGCCATCATGATTGAAGGGAAGCAACAGCAGATTGAGAACCGCAAGAGGAAGTATGGACAGGGGAAGTATAACTCTGGAGCGCAGCAGAAGCCC
The DNA here is from genome assembly GCA_034509565.1 of Triticum monococcum. Taxonomy (NCBI): domain Eukaryota; kingdom Viridiplantae; phylum Streptophyta; class Magnoliopsida; order Poales; family Poaceae; genus Triticum; species Triticum monococcum. Next base: position 524,854,120 of record CM067845.1, read on the forward strand.
CGTTTTACCCCTAAATCGGGATTTCAGTTTCAGCATACCCATGGAGGAGGTACTTCGCACAACCACAATGGCCACAAGAATGGTAATGGGAATGGAGGAAGCAACGGCCAGAACCGTACCGCCCCATCAACCCCATCCAAGAGAGATCTGAGTCAAGTCACCTGTTTCAAGTGTTCCAAGACCGGACATTATGCTCAGGGAAGCTCAGGGAAGAAGCCGAACCCTTTCAATAGGGGACAGGTGAACCACGTTAACATGGAGGAGGCTGAAGATCAGCCTGACGCAGTAATCGGTAAGTTTTTGGTTAAGTCATTTACCGCACTCGTTCTTTTTGATACTGGTGCATCACATTCCTACATATCAAGAAGATTTGTGGAAAAATATAGCCTGCCCACTAGGATTCTTAAAACACCTATGCTAGTAAGTTCACCAGGAGCAGAATACATGGCCAGTCAAGGATGTTTTCAAGTGCCATTAAGCATAGGAAGGCATGTTTTCCCAACAGATCTAATCATTCTGGAATCCCAAGGTCTGGATGTAATTCTCGGTATGGATTGGCTGTCGATGTATGGAGGAAACATCGATTGTGCCAGTAAGACAATTTTTCTCACAACGCCAGAAGGAAGAAGGATCAAGTATGTATCCTGGCATGTGCCAAAAAGGACGCAAGTAAATTGCCTAACAGGAGTTGTGTAGGAGGAAGTACCAGTGGTAAAGGATTTTCCTGATGTATTTCCTGAAGAGTTGCCAGGCATGCCACCGGATAGAGACATTGAGTTTTTGATTGACTTATTGCCAGGTACAGGCCCAATATCAAAGAGACCATACCGGATGCCAGCAAAGGATTTGGTAGAAATTAAGAATCAGATTAAGGAGTTATTGGAGAAAGGTTACATTCGCCCAAGTTCTTCGCCTTGGGGATCACCCGTACTTCTAGTGGAGAAGAAGGATGGATCATTACGGATGGTTGTTGATTACCGTGGATTGAATGAAGTAACCATCAAGAACAAGTACCCACTGCCAATGATTAATGATCTGTTTGATCGTTTGCAAGGAGCTAAAGTGTTTTCCAAGATCGATTTGCGATCAGGGTACCACCAGTTGAAGATTCGAGAGCAGGACATACCTAAGACAGCATTCACCACAAGATACGGAGTGTATGAGTATACCATTATGTCATTTGGATTGACTAACGCGCCTGCCTATTTTATGAACCTGATGAACAAAGTGTTTATGGAGTTTTTGGATAAGTTCGTCGTAGTGTTTATTGATGATATCCTGGTTTATTCGACGAATGAAGAAGAGCATAAGGAACATTTGCGTTTGGTTTTGGAGAAACTCAGGGAACATCATTTATATGCCAAATTTAGCAAATGTGAGTTTTGGTTGAAAGAAGTAGGACTCCTCGGACACGTTATATCCGGAGAAGGGATAGCAGTTGACCCCACAAAGGTTGAGACCGTAACCGAATGGGAAGCACCAACGACAGTTGGAGAGATCCGGAGTTTTCTTGGACTCGCAGGATACTACCGGAGATTCATTGAGAACCTTTCAAAGATTGCAAAGCCTATGATGGAGTTGTTGAAGAAGGACGCCAAGTTCAATTGGACTGAGGAGTGTGAGGCTAGTTTCCAGGAGTTGAAGAAACGTTTGGTTACCTCACCAGTGTTGATTTTGCCAAATCAGACCAAGGATTATGAGGTGTATTGCGACGCTTCACGTCGAGGACTTGGAGCTATGCTTATGCAGGAAGGAAGAGTTGTTTCGTATGCTTCACGACAACTAAAACATCATGAGTTGAATTACGCCACACATGATTTGGAGTTAGCAGCTGTAGTGCATGCATTGAAGACATGGAGACATTTCCTCATTGGAAATCATTGTGAGGTGTACACGGATCACAAGAGCTTGAAGTATATTTTCACGCAGAAGGAGTTGAATCTCAGACAAAGGAGATGGTTGGAGCTCATCAAGGACTATGACATGAGATTGCATTACCATCTCGGTAAAGCTAATGTAGTAGCTAACGCATTGAGCTGCAAGAGCCACGTCAATACATTAAAGATGGAAGAAATACCCAAGGAGTTAGCACAAAAACCTTCGTGAGCTATGTTTGGAGATAGTTCCGAAAGGCTATGTAGCAGCATTGGAGATTCAGTCAACATTGATGGATAAAATCAGAGAAGCTCAGAAATCTGACAAGGAAATTGCTTCTATAAAGGAGAAACTAAGCAAAGGAAAAGCAAAGGGATTTCGTGAGGATGAGCATGATACCCTACGGTTTGAGGACCGTATTTATGTGCCCAATGACCCGGAGATCAGGAAGTTGATTCTACAAGAGGCACATGATTCGCCATATTTGATTCACCCAGGAAATACCAAAATGTATTTGGATTTGAAGGAGACATTCTGGTGGACCGGAATGAAGAAGGATATTGCAGCATATGTAGCAGTTTGTGCATATGTCATAGAGTAAAGGCAGAACATCAGAAGCCAGCCGGATTGTTACAACCATTGCCGATACCCGAATGGAAGTGGGATAAGATAGGCATGGATTTTATCACAGGACTGCCTAGGACGAAAGCAGGATATGACTCGATATGGGTAGTAGTTGATCGTTTGACGAAGGTAGCACATTTCATTCCAGTTAAGACCACTTACACCAGTGCTAAGTTGGCAAAGATATACATGACTAGGATCATTTGTTTGTATGGAGTTCCAAGGAGTATTGTATCAGACAGAGGAACCCAATTTACCTCAAAGTTTTGGAATCAGTTACATGACACTTTGGGAACCAGGCTAGAGTTCAGCACCGCTTTTCATCCGCAGACAGATGGACAGACCGAGAGAGTCAATCAGATTTTGGAAGATATGCTGAGAGCTTGTGCACTAGATTATGGATCTAGTTGGGACGATAACTTGCCGTATGCGGAGTTTTCTTATAACAACAGTTACCAAACCAGTTTGAAGATGGCACCTTTCGAAGCTTTATACGGAAGGAGGTGCAGGACACCGTTGTCATGGGACGAAGTTGGAGATCGTCAGTTGTTTGGACCCGATTTGATTAAGGAGTCTGAACGGAAAGTTAAGTTGATTCACGATAGGCTCAAGGTAGCCCAGTCCAGGCAGAAGAGCTACGCAGATTCTAAACACAAAGAGACAGTTTACGAAACCGGAGACAGGGTGTATCTCCGAGTATCCCCACTTCGAGGAGTTAAACGCTTTGGAGTTAAGGGAAAATTAGCACCGCGTTTCGTTGGACCATATAAGATCTTACAACGTATGGAGAAGTCGCTTATAAGTTGGAATTACCAGAGGGACTGTCAGGAGTTCATGATGTATTCCATGTTTCTCAGCTGAAGAAATGTCACGCCGAGATGGCAGAGGTACCGCTAAGAGATACAGTACCGCTAGAAGCGATTCAGTTGAAGGACGACTTAACGTATGAAGAGAAACCAGTCAAGATTCTCGAGTTTGCCAGTAGAGTTACCCGCAGCAAGGTTATCAAGTTTTGCAAAGTTCAGTGGAACCACCACTCAGAGGATGAAGCCACCTAGGAGAGAGAAGAAGATTTGCTGAAGGACCACCCTCACCTATTTCCTAGCCAGCCCGAATCTCGAGGGCGAGATTCATCTTAAGGGGGGTAGGTTTGTAACATCCCAAATTTTCAATTTGGAATGTTATACACTAGATCATCATGCATATCATATTTTCTTGCATTTTGGTCAATCCTAGAAATTTCACGCAACTCAAGGACCCTCGGAGAGAGTTGGAGATTTCGTCATTTTCATATTTGAGTTCTTCTCAAATTTTGAAAAGAGGATCATTGGATTTGTCAGAGTTTCATTTGCCTTTTATTTGGATAGGGAAAAATGCGCGTTTTCAAAAATTGCATTCTAGGTCCCGAGAAAAGTTCATTTTTTCGACTCATTTTTAGGAGTCGGGGAAAATTTACTTTGGGAGTTTTGGAGTTCATTTAGATTTCTTTTCTTTTGTTTTTCTGCGCGCGTAACCGATTAAAAAAATCGCAGCGCCCTGGGCCAAGGCCCAGCAGCCGGCCGGGCCAGGCTCCCGCCCGCGCGCGCCGCGCGCCAGCGCAGGCTGCCGCCGCCGCCCTAGAGTCCTAGTAGGACTCCGTTTTCTTTTTTTTAGGACTCCCTCTCCTCCTCTTTTCTTGCCCCCTCCCCCAAGCAATCCTCTCCCCTCACCTATATAAATACCAACACCCCCCCTCTAAACCCCACACCAAGCCCCAAGCCCCCAAGCCGCGCCCCTCACCACGCGTCGCGCCCTTAGCCCGCGCCGCCGCCGCCTACGCCGCGCCGCCGCCGCCCCTTGCCCGCGTCGCCGCCGCCGGAGCCCCCTCACCGGAGCCCCCTTGCCGGAGGTAGCCGCGCCGCGTCTCTCCTATCCCCTCGGTTCGGTTTTTCTTATAAACCGTTCTGGTTCTTTTCTTTTCTTCCGATTCGTTTTCTTTCGTTCTTGTTTCGATTTTCTTCTGAAACCCTAGATCGGTTCCGTTTTCTTTTCCGATTTAGTTGCCCAGAGACCATTCGCCGGACCGTTCGTCCTAACGAACGTGATCACCCGATTCTTCTCGGTTAATGAACGTCCGTTTGTTTAACCATTCTTCTTTTCTTTTTCGTCGGATTTATTCCGCGATCGCGATCTCAGATCCGATCTTCGTTCTATTTTATCTTCTCGCTCGTTTATCGGAATCAAGTGATTCAAGCGCCTGGAGTTTTGTTTTGAAACCGCCGTTCCGACTAATCAACTTATACGAGTTTTTGCTACGGTAAAACTTGACCTAGTTTCAACTTGCTAGAACCGAGTTGTTTTCTTCCGCCGTTTGTTTTTCCGTTGCTTTGTTCGGTTCTTTCTTTCTCTCTTTGCAGCCGGAGTTCTTAAGTTGAACTTTCTGGTTCGATCTCTTGTTCGAGTTTTCCCTGTGCATTAGATGAGTACTTATTGTATGCTTGTTGTTTGTCTGCGATAGATTACCCGGATTGCGCCGCCTGTTACTTCGAATCTCTAGGACTCGCGGATCATCAGCAAGGCAAGTAACACATTGATCATACCTTTTCTACAACCCAGTTTTATTGCATTAGATCAATCCTCACACATTGCATGATTAGGATCTAAATTAAATTGTGGGATGGGAAGTAGATGAGGTAGTACCTATTACATGTTTATTATGAAACCTTTGGGAGTTACTTCTACGTTTGCTTATTATGCCATGCTGTGCTAGTAGACATGGATTGGGTGAGTGATATCCATGACAGATGTGAGATTGATAATTTTAAGGGTTTATCTAAGGTGGCAACTTAAACACACATCTGGGTGGATTGAGGCACCTGATGTCTATCAGGACTTGCCTGTTTTTCTTTTGGACCGCCACCCAGGCTCAAAGGGGTCATAAGATCTTTCATGCTAGAAAATTATGTGTGCAGCCACAAGCCATTATGGGCTCTGGCATAGTTGACTAAGTCGTGCGAACTCTTACAGGGTAGACTAGCAGATGTAGGGGAAAGTAGGTGTACCGGTCTATCCATCATAAGGTGCTAGCGCTTCTGAAAGACTGTGTCTCGGTCATCTGTTTCTCAAACACCAGTAGTGTGAGAAAACCAACGGAGGCGATCGAGTCTTGTGGGGGAAAGTGCGCAAACCTCTACAGAGTGTAATAAACTAATCATGATTAGCCGTGTCCCCGGTTATGGACATCTTGAGTATCTAGTACTTGAATATCATGTGAATCTCATCATGTTACTTCTAAATTAATATTGTTGGGTTATTGATGACTATTTTTAATTGGGATTGAGAATGCTGTCAACCATTCTCAATGTTTAACAACCACCATGATAGTTAAATAAATTTATTCCTTTGCAGTAGGGAAAAACTGGCTTTACGCAAAACAGTAACCATAGAGCTTTCCACCAGCCAAATATACATATAGTATAGCTGTTTCATTCCATCATTCTCTATGTGTTACCTTGCCAGCATATTCCATGTGCTGACCCGTTTCGGGCTGCAACTTTCATGTTGCAGACTTTTCAGATGATGAGTAAGGTGCTTTTAGGTCGTGGTTCTATACTCAGTGATGCCGTTGGAGTTGATGGACCCATTTATCTTCCAAGTCTTCCGCTGTTATCGATACTAGATGGCCTTAAGCCATATTTATTGTAATAAGTTCTCTTTTGAGACATCGATGTAATAAGTGTGTGATTGCCACTCTGCTATAAATCCTTTGAAGTACTGTGTGGTGTCAGCATTACTGATCCAGGGATGACACCGGAGCATAGTAGACTTGATCCATTCAGGTCGGGTCGCTACACCTCCTCCTCGTCTTCGTCGGAGGAGTGCGTCTTGGATTCGTCGGATGATGAATCCGACACCTCCAAGCACCGGGCACTCTTTCGAGTCCCCTCGGTCTTTTTTGTGGCCTTCTTCTCCGGCACCACATGGGGTGCCGGAACCAGCAGCTTCTCCAAGTGAGCGTCCGCTGGGCCTTCGGGCAAAGGAGCCGGACAGTTGATCTGTCCGGACGTCACCTACCAGTCCTGTCAAAGGTAAGGGAGCTTAGATCCCGCATGGAGTCAGACTATGAAAAACTTATACCCTGTAAGAGGAAAAAGCAGCTTACCGCGAGAGCGTGATGCTGCGCACTAAATCCGTGATCCTCGGTAGCGGATGCGGGAGCCTCGGCGCCCTAGAAAAGCACCTTCCAGGCATCTTCGTACGTTGTGTCGAAGAGCCTGCTCAGAGTTTGGTGCCACGCCGGGTCGAACTCCCATAGGTTGAAAGCCCGTTGTTGACACGGGAGGATCCGGCGGATGAGCATAACCTGTACTACGTTGACAAGCCTAAGCTGCTTGTTCACAAGGGTTTGGACGCATGTTTGGAGTCCGGTCAGCTCTCCTTTTTTACCCCACGACAGGCCGGTCTCCTTCCAGGAGGTGAGCCGTGTAGGGGGTCCGGATCAAAACTTGCGGGTTGCGACCCATTCGGGGTCGCGTGGCTCGGTGATGTAAAACCATCCCGATTGCCACCCCTTCAGGGTCTCCACAAAGGAGCCCTCGAGCCATAGGACGTTGGCCATCCTGCCCACCATGGCGCCTCCGCACTCCGCCTGGTTGCCGCGCACCACCTTCGGCTTGACGTTGAAAGTCTTGAGCCATAGGCCGAAATGGGGGCGGATGCGGAGGAAAGCCTCGCACACGATGATAAACGCCGAGATGTTGAGGACGAAATTCGGGGCCAGATCATGGAAATCCAGGCCGTAGTAGAACATGAGCCCCCGGACAAAAGGGATGGAGAGGGAAACCCAGTCCGCGGAGGAAATGGGGGAGGAACACCACCCTCTCATGGGGCCTAGGGGTGGGGATGAGCTGCCCCTTTTCGGGAAGCCGGTGCGCAATGTCGTTAGACAAGTATCCGACCTTCCTTAGTCTTTTGATGTGCCCCTCCGTGACGGAGGAGGCCATCCACTTGCCTCCCGCTCCGGACATGACTGGAGAAGGTTGAGATGGGGAGTGCGGACTTGGGCGCTGGAGCTCGAGTGCGCAAGGAAGGATAGGCAAAGGAGGAAGAAGGCGTAGGTGAAAAGGTGGATCCTTATCCCCTTATATGGGTAGACACGATTATGCGTCCCCACCAGCCTGGTAAAACTCGCTTATCTCCCAAGCGTCATAATCAATGGCACGGTTGGGTTACCCATGCCCGTATTGATGAGAATCCCGGAATAAGGGGACACGATCTCTGTTTTAACAAGACGTGCCAAGGAAACCGCCTCGCATAACGCGCTGAGATGGGACGGTAAAACGGTTCGAATAAAAGCTTGGCCGTGGTGTGATGTCACACTACGGAATACGTCAGCAGATTAGATTTGTGTAAATATTATTCTCTCTATGGAAATATGTGGAAACTTATTTTGCAGATCCGGACACTATCTTTGTGTTCAAAATCTTCTATTAAGTACTTGGAGGAGGAACCCGCCTTGCAATGTCGAAGACAATATGCGCGCCGGACTCGTCGTCATTGAAGCCTGGTTCAGGGGCTACTGAGGGAGTCTTGGATTAGGGGGTGTCCGGATGGCCGGACGATACCTTCCGCCGGACTCCTGGACTATGAAGATACAAGATTGAAGACTCCGTCTCGTATCCGGAAGGGACTTTTCCTTGGCGTGGAAGGCAAGCTTGGCGATACGGATATGAAGATCTCCTACCATTGTAACCGACTCTATGTAACCCTAACCCTACCCGGTGTCTATATAAACCGGAGGGTTTTAGTCCGTAGGACAACATACACATCAACAATCATACCATAGGCTAGCTTCTAGGGTTTAGCCTCTCTGATCTCGTGGTAGATCTACTCCTGTACTACCCATATCATCAATATTAATCAAGCAGGACGTAGGGTTTTACCTCCATCGAGAGGGCCCGAACCTGGGTAAAACTTTCTGTCCCTTGCCTCCTGTTACCATCCGGCCTAGATGCACAGTTCGGGACCCCCTACCCAAGATCCGCCAGTTTTGACACCGACAATGTGAAAACTGCATTCCTTAATGGATATCTTAAAGAAGAGTTGTATATGATGCAATGCTACCTCTTGAGTATGCATTGGTTTTTTCCTTGAAGAGGAAAGGGTGATGCAGCAAAGTAGCGTAAGTATTTCCCTCAGTTTTGAGAACCAAGATATCAATCTAGTAGGAGATAACACGCAAGTCACCTAGCTAGTACCTGCACAAACAATCAAGAACCTCGCAACCAACGCGATAAAGGGGTTGTCAATCCCTTCACGGTCACTTGCGAAAGTGAGCTCTAATAAACATAGTAAGATAAATATTTTTGGATCTTTTGTTGTATAGATTGGAAAATAAAAATTGCAAAATAGTAAACGAGATGCGATGTAAATAAAAGATATGCAATATAATAAGAAAGAGACTCGGGGCCATAGGTTTCACTAGTGGCTTCTCTCATGATAGCAAGTATTACGGTGGGTGAACAAATTACTGCCGAGCAATTGATAGAAAAGCGCGTAGTTATGAGAATATCTAGGCAATGATTATGAATATAGGCATCACGTCCGTGTTAAGTAGACCGAAACGATCCTGCATCTACTACTATTAATCCACACATTGTTCGCTATCCAGCATGCATCTAGAGTATTAAGTTCATAAGAACAGAGTAATGCTTTAGGCAAGATGACATGATGCAGAGGGATAAACTCAAGAAATATGATATAAACCACATCTTTTTATCCTCGATGGCAACAATACAATATGTGCCTTTTCTGCCCTACTGTCACTGGGAAAGGACACCGCAAGATTGAACCCAAAGTCAAGCACTTCTCCCATTGCAAGAAAGATCAATCTAGTAGGCCAAACTGAAAGTGCGTTATATCGACTAGAGGGAGGGTGAATAGGCGATTTTTATGAAAGTCTTCAAAATGTGAAGGTTATGAAGACAAACAGTACAGATATGCCTATCACTTAAGCAGCGGAAGTTAGATTACACTAGGCAAGCCATGGTCAAGTATTCAATAGAGTGAAAGCACAAGACAAGTAGCTGTAGTGTAATAAGGATCAGGTAGGAAGAAGTTATGAAGCCAAACAAATCATACAGTTATGTTGTGAAGACAGAAGATAAAGCAAGCATGCAATGGCTTCACAATGTGTAACAGTAAGTAAAAGGAAGTGAAGATGAAACCAGTGACACGCTGAAGACAATGATTTGTTGGACCAGTTCCAGTTGCTGTGACAACTATACGTCTGGTTGGAGCAGCTAGGTATTTAAACCAAAGGACACACAGTCCCGGACACCCAGTCCTGAACACGCAGCTCAGGACACCCAGTCCTCACTGTTTTCTCCTTGAGCTAAGGTCACACAGACCTCGCCCAATCACTCTGGTAAGTCTTCAAGGTAGACTCCCAAACCTTCACAGACTTCGTTCACCGGCAATCCACAATTTCTCTTGGATGCTCAGAACGCGACGCCTAACCGGCTGGAGGATGCATAGTCCTCAAGTGTAATAAGTCTTCAGATCACTCAGACAAGAAGACTTAAGTGGTGCCCAATTTACTCTGGCTCTGGGTGGTTAGGGCTTTTCTCCTCGCTAGGAATTTTCTCTCAAAGGCTTCGAGGTGGGTTGCTCTCAAACGACAAAAGTCGTGCACTGAAATCTGAGCAGCCAACCGTTTATGGTTGTAGGGGGTGGACTATTTATAGCCATTGGGCAACCCGACCTGATTTGTCCGAAATGACCCTGGGTCACTAAGGAACTGACACGTGTACCAACGGTCAGATTTCAAACTCACACGGCAACTTTACTTGGGCTACAAGTAAAGCTGACTTGTCCGACTCTGGACAAGATTTGCTCTCATAGTCTTCGCTCGAAGATATAGGTTTTGAATTAGGCATCACTTCAGTCATTCTGACTGGTTCTCTTGGACCCCACTTAACAGTACGGTGGTTCCTATGACTCAACACAAATGAAAAAGAACTACGAAACATCTAAATCTTCGAGTTCCATAGGCTTCACGTGGTGTCTTCTCTTGTCATAGTCTTCAATGTGAATATCTTCGTATACCACCATTGTCTTCAATGTCTTCGTACATTTTTAGGGGTCATCTCTGGTAGTAAAACCGAATCAATGAGGGACTTCTACCTGTGTTATCCTGCAATTCTCACAAACACATTAGTCCCTCAACTAGGTTTGTCATCAATACTCCAAAACCAACTAGGGGTGGCACTAGATGCACTTACAATCTCCCCCTTTTTGGTGATTGATGACAAACTACTTGACGTTTTCAACGGGGAATATAATTTGTGAAATTGTAAAGGAATTGTCTTCATAAGCTGCAAGGGCTCCCCCTGAAGATGTGCATATAAGTGATTTGCTTCTGGAACGCAAATGCACATGGCAGGTTGTACTTGTGGAAATCCACTATGCATGTATAAGTATATGAAGAGAATGACATGCATAATGAAAAATGGACGTCTGCAGAATGATCTAAGTGCGGAATTTATCGTCGCACATGCGGAATTTATCTTCGCAAAATATAGTGGCAAACAAGTAGCAGACGACCATCAAGTTTAAGTGTTACAACTCAAGGAAGCAAATGTAGCAAAAACGGGAGTTGTAAGCACGAAGCAAAATGTAGCAAAATATAAAGGCACCCGCCCATAGTGACCCGCTTGAAGACTATAAACATCATATGCTTCTCCCCCTTTTGTCAGTGATGACCAAAAAGGTTTGAAGACATAGAGTTGTCTACGCGTTCCCAGGCGCAGCAGGGTCGGTGGAGGTGTTTGGCGGTGCAGACGAGCTTGGTGCAGATTCGACGTGCACTGAAGGAGGTGGAGGTGATGTAGCGTCGTCTTCTTCTTCGATAATACGTGCAGTCACCGTGGCAGCAGAGGAAGAGAACTCCGAATCTTCAAGTGATGGAGTTCTGCGTAACATAGCCCTTCGAGGAGGCGTGGAGTCAAATTTGAAGTGCTCTGTGAAGCCATCCTCTTGAAGTTCAGCTTCAGGACACATCATCGTGAGTCCTTTCCAAGTGCGGCGATAGGTTTCGTGTGCAACAAATGCATTCTTGGTTGCAAGATTTCTGATACGATTGACGCCCTCCATGAGGCTTTTCATCTGCCTCTTGAGCCAGTCGTGATGCCTGTCCTGCTTTTGGTGAAGAGACACAAGAAGCTCTCGGTCATTGAGGGCACGAGCGCGCTTCTTGGGTTGCTGAGCAGCTGTGCTGTCCGTGGCTTCAGTAGATGCAGGTGCACGTGTGGTGCCAGCCAACGGATACACTCTAGAGATGGCTTCAACACCTTCAACATTCTGAGTGAAGCTCTGGTGTTCTGCATTCTGACGACTTAATGGTTGCTTGGCAGGCTCAGGATACATAGCTTCAGCAGAGGTGTCCACATCTGGCAAGAAGATCCGATGGTTGCGGGCTGAGGGCTGATATGAAATCGTAGAGTGAAGCTTGATCCGCCTCATTGTTGGGGAACGTAGTAATTTCAAAAAAAATTCCTACGCACACGCAAGATCATGGTGATGCATATCAACGAGAGGGGAGAGTGTTGTCTACGTACCAACGCAGACCGACTGCGGAAGCGATCACACAATGTAGAGGAAGTAGTCGTACGTCTTCCCGATCCGACCGATCCAAGCACCGTTACTCCGGCACCTCCGAGTTCTTAGCACACGTTCAGCTCGATGACGATCCTCGGGCTCCGATCCAGCAAAGCATCGAGGAAGAGTTCCGTCAGCACGACGGCGTGGTGACGATCTTGATGTACTACCGACGTAGGGCTTCGCCTAAGCACTGCAACAATATGATCGAGGCGGAATTTGGTGGCAGGGGGCACCGCACACGGCTAAGGAACGATCACCAAGGATCAACTTGTGTGTCTAGAGGTGCCCCCTGCCCCTGTATATAAAGGAGCCAAGGGGGAGGGGTGCGCCGGCCAGGGAGAGGGCGCAGGAGGAGTCCTACTCCCACCGGGAGTAGGACTCCCCCCCCCCCCCAATCCTAGTTGGACAAGGTTTCCCAAAAGGGGGAAAGAGAGAGAGGGGGGGGGCCCCTTCTCCTAGTCCTAATAGGACTAAGGGAAGGGGGGGCGCGCGGCCACCTATGGGCTGCCCCTTTTCTCCTTTCCACTAAGGCCCATGAAGGCCCATATGGCTCCCGGGGAGTTCCGGTAACCTCCCGGTAATCCGGTAAAATCCCGATTTCACCCGGAACACTTCCGATATCCAAATATAGGCTTCCAATATATCAATCTTTATGTCTCGACCATTTCGAGACTCCTCGTCATGTCCGTGATCACATCCGGGACTCCGAACTACCTTCGGTACATCAAAATGCATAAACTCATAATAACTATCATCGTAACGTTAAGCGTGCGGACCCTACGGTTCGAGAACAATGTAGACATGACCGAGACACGTCTCCGGTCAATAACCAATAGCGGGACCTGGATGCCCATATTGGCTCCTACATATTCTACGAAGATCTTTATCAGTCAGACCGCATAACAACATACGTTGTTCCCTTTGTCATCGGTATGTTACTTGCCCGAGATTCGATCGTCGGTATCCAATACCTAGTTCAATCTCGTTACTGGCAAGTCTCTTTACTCGTTCCGTAATACATCATCTCACAACTAACATCTTAGTTATAATGCTTGCAAGGCTTATGTGATGTGTATTACCGAGAGGGCCCAGAGATACCTCTCCGACAATCGGAGTGACAAATCCTATTCTCGAAATACGCCAACCCAACATCGGAGTGACAATCGGCTTGTAGTACTCCTTTATAATCACCCAGTTACGTTGTGACGTTTGGTAGCACCCAAAGTGTTCCTCCGGCAAACGGGAGTTGCATAATCTCATAGTCATAGGAACATGTATAAGTCATGAAGAAAGAAATAGCAACATACTAAACGATCGGGTGCTAAGCTAATGGTATGGGTCATGTCAATCAGATCATTCAACTAATGATGTGACCTCGTTAATCAAATAACAACTCTTTGTTCATGGTTAGGAAACATGACCATCTTTGATTAACGAGCTAGTCAAGTAGAGGCATACTAGTGACACTCTGTTTGTCTATGTATTCACACATGTATTATGTTTCCGGTTAATACAATTCTAGCATGAATAATAAAAATTTATCATGATATAAGGAAATAAATAATAACTTTATTATTGCCTCTAGGGCATATTTCCTTCACTCATAACCCAAGGAGCATAAAACTTCAAGCCAAATAAATCTGAGCCGGATGCCGCAAGCTGGCGTATGAAGAAGTCCAGCGCATTGAAGCATTTGCCATGAAGGATGTAGAATATGAGAGTCTTCATTGCACCCTCAACCTTGGCATGTGGAGAGTGTCCCTTAACGGGCCAGAGAGTCCGCCTGATGATGTGATATATGGTTCTGGGCAGGTACTCTAGGTCTTCAACGAAGAACTCAGTTGGATAGGGTGCATCATGGGGCAATGGCTTCATCATTGAGAGCATCTGACTCATATTTGCTTCAGGCCTCTGGAATATGCTCTCAATTGCTTCAGCATGTAGTTGACAGCCTTCCTCGAAGAATGCACCAGGAGTGGGTAGGCCGGTAAGCTCAATGATATCAAATGCATTGGCTTCATGATGGACATTGCCGGTCATCCACTCCAGGACCCAAGTCTTCGGATCTCTGTTGTAGCCTTTGATATGAAGAGTGGCATAGAATTGAAGCAGAAGCTCTTCATTCCAGTGCTCTTCATCTGTGATAAATGGCAGCAAACCCACTTGCTTAAAGCAATCCAGTGCTTCTTCCAGGCCGGGCAGACCAGCAACAGCTTCAACCTCAAGGCGCTTGTGCGGGAAGATGCGACCTTGGTTGTATAGGATGCATGAATAATAGCTGCGTTGTGGATAGCTCCAGAACCTATCTGATACAATCCGTTCCCTTGAATAAGGGTTCTTGGAGCTATTGAAGAACGTATTATCTGCCCTGAAGCTATTGACGTTAAAGGAGCCAGGAGCTGATGCAGGACCTGGGAACCTTGGCAGTCGTGGGATCGGCTTCTGGACCTGAGGCCTGTGCGCAACATGATAGTTGAATTGGGGACCGGCAGCAGAATCAGGCACAGAAGTGTCAGGAGCAGTAGCTTCAGTGTCTTCTGAAGCTGTTGTTGGGGAGGGCTCCACATTGGCTTCAATGTTGGCGGTGGAAGCCTCAATATTTTCCGCCTCCACTTGACTAGCTGGAGGGTCAGACTCAGGCACGTTCTCCTGGAGAACGGCTTCTTGTTGGAGCGGGGGAGTTGGAGCTTGTGGTATTTCTTCATGCTCTTCGGCGGATGCAGCCGGAATGTCTTCAGCCGAACCTTGAGGCCGTGGTCCTTTGCGAAGCCTGCGGAATGCAGACGACGCCTTTGGAGTTGGAGTGGGCTGGACCTCAGATTCTTCTTCTTGTGGGCGATCCAGCCATGATGCAGCTTGTGCAATTGGCGTCAAAGGACGACCAATGCTGATCAGTTCGCTTGTCTCAAGCTGAGGAAGGGCTGCATCATCTTTTACATTGTCTTGGTGACCAATGTCTTCAGCAGCGTTGGGGTTGGCTGCTGGAATGTATTCAGCTTCAGGAGCCTCTGTGGGAGCAGGCTCATGAACTGTCAGCTGACGATCTGCGTCAGGATAGATGACAGAGAGAGGTTCAACTATCAAGGGCTCTGTGGGAGCAGCCAGAGCTTTCTTGATCTTGCGCTTCTTCTTGGTGGGGTCAGAAGGAGAGGCTTCAGAGTGTTTCCTCTTCATCGCTTCAGCCTCGGCTATCCGTGTCTTCTTGAGCTCTGAAGCGGTTGACCGGCTCTTTGGCTTCGAGCCAGTCGTAGCTGTGGGGAAGACAATCGGAGCAGCTTCTTGTCTTGGTGCCTCTGGTTCAGGCACAGCAGGCTTCTTCTTCTTCTTCGCGGCCATCCTGGGGTCGATGCCGGGACGCCCAAGTGCCTTGCGCTTCTCGGCCTCATTGTAGGCCTGCACACATCGATCAGCCAGAGTCTTCATTCGCTCCCGCGAACCCTGAGCTTCTGCACGCTTCTTCAGAAAGTTTTCCTTTAACTCGTGCAACATGATCTTGAAGTCCTTGACTTCTTGCACGCTGAGCCTGGCCATATGCTGCTTAAACTGAGCCTTTTCAAAATCAATTTTCTGCTTCAATTCAACAATGCTCTGGGCAATAGCGCCTTGGAAAGCGACTTGAGGCCAATGGGCAGCTGCAGATTATCGAAGCTGATATTTGGTGTAGCAAACCACTCATCGATGAAGTTGTGGATGATGGCGACATCAAACAGAGGCAGATTGTTGAAGATTTCAGCCTCCTCCTTGCTCTTGATGAGCTGCTCAAGAGCGTCATCTCCAAGATCTTCATCGCTTGACAGATCAATGGTTTCGCTGCGCAGAATGGCAGCAGCTGTGAGCTCTTTGCCTGTGTGTGGCTGAGGTTTCTTGGCTTCCTGGGGCTTGGAGACTCGTGATAAGTCTTCAGACTGCACACTGGCTTCAGGAGGTGCAGTTGCCAATGGCTTCGCCCTTGAGATTTTGGGTGAAGGGGTCTGCTTTGAAGCTTTTGGCTTCTTCATCTGCTTTGGCTTCGGAGCAGCAGGCGCTTCATCAGATTCAGAGTCAGTAGGAGGGTCATTGACTGCTGTCCCTTGGACTAAGATGCGGGTGATGAGGGCCTCAAGATTTGCATATGGACCGATGATATTGGGGTCTGCCTCGCGTGTGCCATCTGCCCTTGGTGCGGAGGGACCAGGGTTGAAGTCTAAGCCCAATTTCTTCTTGTTTTGCTTCGCTGACCTCTGGGCAAACTGGAAGTTGCGCTTGAATAGATTGTCGTCACGACACCAGAGTAGTGACGACGAATGAGCATCAGCAGGCTGCGGTCCTCTGACCATGCATGGATAGAAGCCTTGAGCAATGGCTTCATCTCTCGACCTGGGCACGAGATTTTTGTATAGTACGTCTCCCCATGGTCTCTTGATGGCGCTTTTCTCAGCGTACTCCTTGGTGACGAAGCGGTATTGGAACCATTGCTCCGCCCAATAGTGTCAAATCCATTGGATTCGTGTCTTGCGCTGATTGTAATCCTCTTCAGGATCTGTCTTGTACAGCTCTGAGATGTCATCGGGGAGAAAATTCTTGATGTTTCCCCTTGACGCTTTCTGCCACCCTTCCTTGCTGGTTTTTCTGCAGCCATAAACCTTAACTTGGAAGGCTTCAAGACATTCAAAGGCTTCAAAGGCTTTCTTTTGCTGCACCAACAGGAACTGGCTTCAGGAGAATTGATGTGACGCTGTAAGAACTCTGCAAATGAATGCAGACTATGAGAACCAAAAGATTCTCCCACGGACATGTACCTGTGACAGCATTAAGGTGCGAGGGAAGGGGAAGAGGTCATATGCATTCTCAGAAGATTTTGAAGATAAATCAGTTTAGAATTCATTGACCTCATCGTGCGAAGACATTCACTTATAGAAAAGAAGTTGGTTCCAGATTTGTACGAACCCATAGATCAGTACAAGTGAGGAATCTAACTACTTCATGAAGCACAGGTGAATATACTAGGCAAGTTATGAGATGCAGACTGAGAGAGATCTAACTTGTGTGAATAGAAACTTCTTATGGCAGAAAGTGACTGAACTATAGGATCAAAAGAGGCTGTAAAAAGAGGTTTTATTTACCACACTTGGAACTGCTAGACTGAGTGGGAGATGAGGCCGAGCAGTTCGATCCTCCGTGCCCTAACTTGGCCACAGAAGACACCTATGGCGACGGCGGAGAGAGTGATGTCCGCGGTCGGCGTGAAAACGGCGTCGGAGAGGTTGTGGCAGTGAAGCGCTTTGTCGCCGGCGTCGTCGAGAGCTAGCGGTGGCGCTAGGGTTCGTGCGAGAGAGGAAGAAGGAGATAATGACCGCGGTGAGTGTGTATTTATAGTCACAGGGGCGGCACTGCGCTATTACACAGGTGCCCCTGGCGATTCGCATCTGAATAGCACGTGGCCATCATGCGGAGTCTCGGGGGCAGTTCCACATCCCACGCACGCCTGGATTGTCGGGTGGTCGTTCCTACTTCTCCGGATTTCTTGTGGATGAATGAGCATTGAAAACGGTTTTAAAGTGTGTCTATGTGTCTTCTGCTGACAAGGACGCAGAGAAGACATTCGACAGTTTCAATAGGATGCATATGACTTTGAGAGATAGAATTTGAGATAGAAAACATAGAGAGATTAGGGTCCGATCACATTCACTTAGTTCAAAAGATTCAAAACAAGAAAACATAGCTATAAGTGAATGCTGTAGAGGACAGAACACTAGTATATATATATATATATATATATATATATATATATAATCCACGTAGTGAAGATAATCATGAAGACATGTTGGGAATGAAACCAGACCGAATGTGAAGACATTGCAAGGTAACGTCGTGAGTGAAACACTTCAATATAGAACGTTTGGTGGTGGCGTTACCCACCGTATAGGAAGTATTAGACCCAGACACGACGCACAATTATCGTGGCGCTCCGAAGTCAATTTCCACATTAATGTATTCACACTTAGAATGTTTGTCTTCATTGATTGAAGATATACGTTACTTCGTGTGTTGCACATCTAAGTCATCAATATGCATAAGTGTTAGGATGTGTGCCTGATCACAGGACATTTGAGGATTCCAAGATATTTAGCTCACACCGTAACTGTTGGAAATATGCCCTAGAGGCAATAATAAATTAGTTATTATTATATTTCCTTGTTCATGATAATCGTTTATTATCCATGCTATAATTGTATTGATAGGAAACTCAAATACATGTGTGGATACATAGACAACACCATGTCCCTAGTAAGCCTCTAGTTGACTAGCTCGTTGATCAATAGATGGTTACGGTTTCCTGACCATGGACATTGGATGTCGTTGATAACGGGATCACATCATTGGGAGAATGATGTGATGGACAAGACCCAATCCTAAGCATAGCACTAGATCGTGTAGTTCGTATGCTAAAGCTTTGCTAATGTCAAGTATCATTTCCTTAGACCATGAGATTGTGCAACTCCCGGATACCGTAGGAATGCTTTGGGTGTACCAAACGTCACAACGTAACTGGGTGGCTATAAAGGTACATTACAGGTGTCTACGAAAGTGTCTGTTGGGTTGGCACGAATCGAGACTGGGATTTGTCACTCCGTGTAAGCGGAGAGGTATCTCTGGGCCCACTCGGTAGGACATCATCATAATGTGCACAATGTGATCAAGGAGTTGATCACGGGATGATGTGTTACAGAACGAGTAAAGAGACTTGCCGGTAACGAGATTGAACAAGGTATCGGGATACCGACGATCGAATCTCGGGCAAGTATCGTACCGATAGACAAAGGGAATTGTATACGGGATTGATTAAGTCCTTGACATCGTGGTTCATCCGATGAGATCATCGTGGAACATGTGGGAGCCAACATGGGTATCCAGATCCCGCTGTTGGTTATTGACCGGAGAACGTCTCGGTCATGTCTGCATGTCTCCCGAACCCGTAGGGTCTACACACTTAAGGTTCGATGACGCTAGGGTTATAAAGGAAGTTTGTATGTGGTTACCGAATGTTGTTCGGAGTCCCGGATGAGATCCCGGACGTCACGAGGAGTTCCGGAATGGTCCGGAGGTAAAGATTTATATATGGGAAGTCCTGTTTTGGTCACGGGAAAAGTTTCGGGGTTTATCGGTAACGTACCGGGACCACCGGGAGGGTCCCGGGGGTCCACCAAGTGGGGCCACCAACCCCAGAAGGTTGCGTGGGCCAAGTGTGGGAGGGGACCAGCCCCTAGGAGGGCTGGTGCGCCCCCCACAAGGGGCCCAAGGCGCAAGAAAGAGTGGGAAGGGGTAAACCCTAGTCCAGTTGGGCCTTAAGGCCCACCTAGTGGGCTCCTTCCCCTCTCCCCCCTCTTGGCCGCCACCCTTGGCCCCATCTAGGGCTGCCGCCCCCCCTAGGGGTGGGAACCCTAGAGGGGTCGCAGCCCTCCCCTTCCCCTATATATATGAGGCCATAGGGCTGCCCACAACACGTGATTAGATCTCTCTTGGTGCAGCCCTGCGTCTCTCTCTCCCTCCTCTTCTGTAGTGCTTGGCGAAGCCCTGCAGGATAGCCACGCTCCTCCATCATCACCACGCCGTTGTGCTGCTATTGGATGAAGTCTTCCTCAACCTCTCCCTCTCTCCTTGCTGGATCAATGCGTGGGAGACGTCACCGGGCTGTACGTGTGTTGAACACGGAGGTGCCGTCCGTTCGGCACTTGGTCATCGGTGATTTGAATCATGACGAGTACGACTCCATCAACCCCGTTCACTTGAACGCTTCCGCTTAGCAATCTACAAGGGTATGTAGATGCAACTCTCCTTCCCCTCATTGCTGGTCTCTCCATAGATAGATCTTGGTGACACGTAGGAAAATTTTGAATTTCTGCTACGTTCCCCAACAGTGGCATCATGAGCTAGGTCTATTGCGTAGATTCTATGCACGAGTAGAACACAAAGTAGTTGTGGGCGTTGATTTTGTTCAATATGCTTGCCGTTACTAGTCTTATCTTGATTCGGCGGCATCGTGGGATGAAGCGGCCCGGACCGACCTTACACGTACTCTTACGTGAGACTGGTTCCACCGACTGACATGCACTAGTTGCATAAGGTGGCTAGCGGGTGTCTGTCTCTCCCACTTTAGTCGGATCGGATTCGATGAAAAGGGTCCTTATGAAGGGTAAATAGCAATTGGCATATCACGTTGTGGTCTTTGCGTAGGTAAGAAACGTTCTTGCTAGAAACCCATAGCAGCCACGTAAAACATGCAAACAACAATTAGAGGACGTCTAACTTGTTTTTGCAGGGTATGCTATGTGATGTGATATGGCCCAAAGGATGTGATGAATGATATATGTGATGTATGAGATTGATCATGTTCTTGTAATAGGAATCACGACTTGCATGTCGATGAGTATGACAACCGGCAGGAGCCACAGGAGTTGTCTTTATTTATTTATGACCTGCGTGTCAACTTAAACGTCATGTAATTACTTTACTTTATTGCTAACCGTTAGCTGTAGTAGTAGAAGTAATAGATGACGTGACAACTTCAAGAAGACACGATGATGGAGATCATGATGATGGAGATCATGGTGTCATGCCGGTGACGATGATGATCATGGAGCCCCGAAGATGGAGATCAAAAGGAGCAAAGTGATATTGGCCATATCATGTCACTATTTGATTGCATGTGATGTTTATCATGTTTATACATCTTATTTGCTTAGAACGACGGTAGTAAATAAGATGATCCCTCATTAAAATTTCAAGAAGTGTTCTCCCCTAACTGTGCACCGTTGCTAAAGTTCGTCGTTTCGAAGCACCACGTGATGATCGGGTGTGATAGATTCTAACGTTCACATACAACGGGTGTTGACGAGCCTAGCATGTACAGACATGGCCTCGGAACACATGCAAACACTTAGGTTGACTTGACGAGCCTAGCATGTACAGACATGGCCTCGGAACACAGAAGACCGAAAGGTTGAGCATGAGTCGTATAGAAGATACGATCAACATGAAGATGTTCACCGATGTTGACTAGTCCGTCTCACGTGATGATCGGACACGGCCTAGTTGACTCGGATCATGTAATCACTTAGATGACTAGAGGGATGTCTATCTGAGTGGGAGTTCATAAGATGAACTTAATTATCCTGAACATAGTCAAAAGGATTTTGCAAATTATGTCGCAGCTCATGCTATAGTTCTACTGTTTAGATATGTTCCTAGAGAAAAATTAGTTGAAAGTTGATAGTAGCAATTATGCAGACAGTAAAAAGGCTTATGTCCTTAATGCACCGCTCAGTGTGCTGAACCTCGAACGTGGTATGTGGATGTTGTGAACATCTGACATACACGTTTTGATGACTACATGATAGTTCGGTAATGTTAAATGGTTTAGAGTTGAGGCACCAAAGACGTGTTTTTGAAACGTCGCGAAACATATGAGATGTTTTGAGGGCTGAAATTGGGATTTCAGGCTCGTGCCCACGTCAAGAGGTATAAGACCTCCGACGATTTTCTTAGCCTACATACTAAGGGAGAAAAGCTCAATTGTTGAGCTTGTGCTCAGATTGTCTGAGTACAACAATCATTTGAATCGAGTGGGAGTTGATCTTCCAGATGAGATAGTGATGTTTCTCCGAAGTCATTACCACCAAGCTGCTAGAGCTTCGTGATGAACTATAATATATCAGGGACATATATGATGATCCTTGAGATATTCGCGATGTTTGACACCGCAAAAGTAGATATCAAGAAGGAGCATCAATTGTTGATGGTTAGTAAAACCACTAGTTTCAAGAAAGGCAAGGGTAAGAAGGGATACTTCATGAAACGGCAAATCAGATGCTGCTCTGGTGAAGAAACCCAAGGTTGAACCCAAACCCGAGACTAAGTGCTTCTGTAATAAGGGGAACAACCACTGGAGCAGAATTACCCTAGACACTTGGTAGATTAGAAGGCTGGCAAGGTCGATAGAAGTATATTGGATATACATTGTATTGATGTGTACTTTACTAGTACTCCTAGTAGCACCAGGGTATTAGATACCGGTTCGGTTGCTAAGTGTTAGTAACTCGAAATAAAAGCTACGGAATAAATGGAGACTGGCTAAAGGTGAGCTGACGATATGTGTTGGAAGTGTTTCCAATGTTGATATGATCAAGCATCACACGCTCCCTCTACCATCGAGATTGGTGTTTGCGTTGAGCATAGACATGATTGGATTATGTCCATCGCAATACGGTTATTCATTTAAGGAGAATAATGGTTACTCTGTTTATTTGAATAATGCCTTCAATGGTCTTACACCTAAAATGAATGGTTTATTGAATCTCGATCGTAGTGATACACATGTTCATGCCAAAAGATAATAATGATAGTACCACCTACTTGTGGCACTGCCACGTAAGTCATATCGGTATAAAACGCATGAGGAAGCTCCATGTTGATGGATCTTTGGGCTCACTCATTTTTGAAAAGTTTGAGACATGCGAACCATGTCTATTGGTGTATATGCATGAAGAAACTCCATGCAAATGGACCGTTTGGACTCACTTGATTTTGAATCAGTTGAGACATGCAAATCATACCACATGGGCAAGATGACTGAAAGCCTCGGTTTCGGTAAAATGGAACCAGAAAGCAACTTGCTGGAAGTAATACATTTTGATGTGTGCAGTCCAATAAGTGCTGAGGCGTGTAGTGGATATCGTTATGTTCTTACTTCACAGATGATTTGAGTAGATGTTGAGTATATTTACTTGATGAATCACGAGTCTGAATTATTGAAAGGTTCAAGTAATTTCAGGGTGAAGTTGAAAAATCATCGTGACAAGAGGATAAAAGATCTATGATATGATCATAGAGATGAATATCTGAATTACGAGTTTGGCACTAAATTAAGACATTGTGGAAATTGTTTCACAACTGATACAGCCCGGAACACCATAGTGTGATGGTGTGTCCGAACATCATAACTGCACCCTATTGGATATGATGCATACCATGATGTCTCTTATCGAATTACCACGATAGTTTATGGGTTAGGCATTAGAGACAACCACATTCACTTTAAATAGGGCACCACGTAATTCCGATAAGATGACACCGTATGAACTATGGTTTAGAGAAACCTAAGCTGTCATTTCAAGGTTTGGGGCTACGACGCTTATGTGAAAAAGTTTCAGGCCGATAAGCTCGAACCCAAAGCGGATAAATGCATCTTCATAGAATACCCAAAATAGTTGGGTATACCTCCTGTCTCAGATTCGAAAGCAATAAGGGATTGTTTCTAGAATCAGGTCCTTTCTCGAGGAAAAGTTTCTCTCGAAAGAATTGAGTGGGAGGATGGTAGAGACTTGATGAGGTTATTGAACCATTACTTCAACTAGTGTATAGCAGGGCACAAAGAGTTGTTCCTATGGCACCTACACCAATTGAAGTGGAAGCTTATGATAGTGATCGTGAAACTTCAGATCAAGTCACTACCAAACCTCGTGGGATGACAAGGATGCGTACTACTTCAGAGTGGTACGTAGTCCTGTCTTGGAAGTCATGTTGTGAGACAACAATGAACCTACGAGCTATGGAGAAGCGATGGTGGGCCTGGATTCCGATAAATGGCTCGAGGCCATAAAATCTGAGAGAGGATCCATGTATGAAAACAAAGTGTAGACTTTGGCAGAACGACTCGATGGTCGTAAGGCTGTTGAGTACAGGTGGATTTTAAAAGGAAAACAGACAATGATGGTAAGTGTCACCATTGAGAAAGCTCGACTTGTCGTTAAGATGTTTTCGACAAGTTCAAGGAGTTGACTACGATGAGACTTTCTCACCCGTAGCGATGCTAAGAGTCTGTTGGAATTATATTAGCGATTACTGCATTATTTATGAAATCTTGCAGATAGGATGTCAAAACATTGTTTCCTCGACGATTTTCTTGAGGAAAGGTTGTATGTGATACAACCGAAAGGTTTTGTCAATCCTGAAAATGCTAATAAGTGTGCAAAGCTCCAGCTATCCTTCTAAGGACTGGAGTAAGCATCTCGGAGTTGGAATGTATGCTTTGATGATGATCAAAGATTTTGGGTTTATACAAAGTTTATGAGAAACTTGTATTTCCAAAGAAGTAAGTGGGAGCACTATAGAATTTCTGATGAGTATATGTTGTTGACATATTGTTGATCAGAAATGATGTAGAATTTCTAAGAAAGCATATAGGGTTATTTGAAAAGTGTTTTTCAATTGAAAGCCTGGATTAAGCTACTTGAACATTGAGCATCAAGATCTATAAGGATAGATCAAAAACCGCTTAATGGTACTTTCAAATGAGCGCATCCTTAACATGGTCTTGAAGGTGTTCAAGATGGATCAGTCAAAGAAGGAGTTCTTGCCTGAGTTGTAAGGTATGAAGTTAAAGCTCGACCACGGCAGAATAGAGAGAAAGGACGAAGGTCGTCCCCTATGCTTAAGTCATAGGCTCTACAGTATGCTATGCTGTGTACCGCACCTGAAGTGTGCCTTGCCATGAGTCAGTCAAGGGGTACAAGAGTGATCCAAGAATGGATCACAGGACAGCGGTCAAAGTTATCCTTAGTAACCAGTGGACTAAGGAATTTTTCTCGATTATGGAGGTGGTAAAAGAGTTCGTCGTAAAGGGGTACGTCGATGCAAGCTTAACACCTATCCGGATAGCTCTGAGTAGAGATACCGGATACATATAATGGAGCAACAATTTATAATAGCTCCAAGTAGAACAGTTATTTGGAATAGCTCCAAATAGAGCGTGGTAGCTGCATCTAGGAGATGACATAGAGATTTGTAAAGCGCACATGGATCTGAAAGGTTCAGACCCGTTGACTAAAACCTCTCTCACAAGCAACATGATCAAACCTAGAACTCATTGAGTGTTAATCACATAGTGATGTGAACTAGACTACTGACTCTAGTAAACTCTTGGGTGTTAGTCACATGGCGATGTGATCTGTGAGTGTTAATCACATGGCGACGTGAACTAGATTATTGACTCTAGTGCAAGTGGGAGACTGTTGGAAATATGCCCTAGAGGCAATAATAAATTAGTTATTATTATATTTCCTTGTTCATGATAATCGTTTATTATCCATGCTATAATTGTATTGATAGGAAACTCAAATACATGTGTGGATACATAGACAACACCATGTCCCTAGTAAGCCTCTAGTTGACTAGCTCGTTGATCAATAGATGGTTACGGTTTCCTGACCATGGACATTGGATGTCGTTGATAACGGGATCACATCATTGGGAGAATGATGTGATGGACAAGACCCAATCCTAAGCATAGCACTAGATCGTGTAGTTCGTATGCTAAAGCTTTGCTAATGTCAAGTATCATTTCCTTAGACCATGAGATTGTGCAACTCCCGGATACCGTAGAAATGCTTTGGGTGTACCAAACGTCACAACGTAACTGGGTGGCTATAAAGGTACATTACAGGTGTCTCCGAAAGTGTCTGTTGGGTTGGCACGAATCGAGACTGGGATTTGTCACTCCGTGTAAGCGGAGAGGTATCTCTGGGCCCACTCGGTAGGACATCATCATAATGTGCACAATGTGATCAAGGAGTTGATCACGGGATGATGTGTTACAGAACGAGTAAAGAGACTTGCCAGTAACGAGATTGAACAAGGTATCGGGATACCGACGATCGAATCTCGGGCAAGTATCGTACCGATAGACAAAGGGAATTGTATACGGGATTGATTAAGTCCTTGACATCGTGGTTCATCCGATGAGATCATCGTGGAACATGTGGGAGCCAACATGGGTATCCAGATCCCGCTGTTGGTTATTGACCGGAGAACGTCTCGGTCATGTCTGCATGTCTCCCGAACCCGTAGGGTCTACACACTTAAGGTTCGATGACGCTAGGGTTATAAAGGAAGTTTGTATGTGGTTACCGAATGTTGTTCGGAGTCCCGGATGAGATCCCGGACGTCACGAGGAGTTCCGGAATGGTCCGGAGGTAAAGATTTATATATGGGAAGTCCTGTTTTGGTCACCGGAAAAGTTTCGGGGTTTATCGGTAATGTACCGGGACCACCGGGAGGGTCCCGGGGGTCCACCAAGTGGGGCCACCAACCCCAGAAGGTTGCGTGGGCCAAGTGTGGGAGGGGACCAGCCCCTAGGAGGGCTGGTGCGCCCCCCACAAGGGGCCCAAGGCGCAAGAAAGAGTGGGAAGGGGTAAACCCTAGTCCAGTTGGGCCTTAAGGCCCACCTAGTGGGCTCCTTCCCCTCTCCCCCCTCTTGGCCGCCACCCTTGGCCCCATCTAGGGCTGCCGCCCCCCCTAGGGGTGGGAACCCTAGAGGGGGCGCAGCCCTCCCCTTCCCCTATATATATGAGGCCATAGGGCTGCCCACAACACGTGATTAGATCTCTCTTGGTGCAGCCCTGCGTCTCTCTCTCCCTCCTCTTCTGTAGTGCTTGGCGAAGCCCTGCAGGATAGCCACGCTCCTCCATCATCACCACGCTGTTGTGCTGCTGTTGGATGAAGTCTTCCTCAACCTCTCCCTCTCTCCTTGCTGGATCAAGGCGTGGGAGACGTCACCGGGCTGTACGTGTGTTGAACACGGAGGTGCCGTCCGTTCGGCACTTGGTCATCGGTGATTTGAATCACGACGAGTACGACTCCATCAACCCCGTTCACTTGAACGCTTCCGCTTAGCAATCTACAAGGGTATGTAGATGCAACTCTCCTTCCCCTCGTTGTTGGTCTCTCCATAGATAGATCTTGGTGACACGTAGGAAAATTTTGAATTTCTGCTACGTTCCCCAACAGTAACTTGCAAAATCTCTTCTCATCCAAGGGCTTGGTGAAGATATCTGCCAATTGCTCTTCAGTGTTGACGTGTATGATATCAATATGTTCCTTTGCAACATGATCTCTGAGAAAGTGATGACGAATTTCAATGTGCTTTGTCTTCGAGTGCTGAACTGGGTTGTTGGCGATCTTGATGGCGCTTTCGTTGTCGCAGTAAAGAGGCACTTGCTTCAGATGAATGCCATAGTCCTTGAGAGTTTGCTTCATCCATAGAAGCTGAGCGCAGCAAGATCCAGCAGCAATGTATTCAGATTCAGCAGTGGAGAGGGATACACAGTTATGTTTCTTTGAAGACCAACATACAAGTGATCATCCCAGAAAGTGACATGTGCCTGATGTAGACTTCCAATCAACCTTATCACCAACATAATCAGCATCCGAGAATCCAACCAGATCAAACTCTGAGCCCTTTGGATACCATAACCCTAGAGTTGGGGTGTGAGCCAAATATCGAAGAATTTGCTTCACTGCTAAGTGATGCGACTCCTTTGGTGCCGCTTGAAATCGAGCACACATGCAAACACTAAGCATAATATCTGGCCTAGATGCACATAAATAAAGCAAGGAACCAATCATGGAGCGGTATACCTTTTGATCGAACTCTTTACCATTGTCGTCTGGACCCAGATGATGTTTGGCTGGCATTGGTGTTGTGAAGCCTTTGCAGTCTTGCATACCGAACTTCTTCAGGCAATCTTTGAGATACTTCTCTTGAGATATGAAGATGCCATTGCGTTGTTGCCGTATCTGAAGACCGAGGAAGAACTTCAGTTCCCCCATCATAGACATCTGATATTGCTCTTGCATCATATATCCAAACTCCTCACTGTACTTCTGATTGGTGCAGCCGAAGATAATGTCATCCACATATATTTGGCACACAAACAGTTCACCATCATATGTCTTCGTGAAGAGAGTGGGATCTAGGGAGCCAGGTATGAAGCCTTTGCTCTTTAGGAAGTACTTGAGTGTGCCATACCAGGCCCGAGGGGCTTGTTTGAGGCCATACAGTGCCTTATTGAGCTTGTAAACCATGTCAGGATGTTTTGGATCTTCAAACCCAGGTGGTTGTGCAACATACACTTCTTCTTCAATCTTGCCATTGAGAAAGGCACTCTTCACATCCATTTGATATAAAAGTATGTTATGATGATTTGCATAGGCCAGCAGTATACGGATGGCTTCAAGTCTGGCCACAGGAGCAAATGTTTCATCGAAGTCAATGCCTTCCACTTGAGTATATCCTTGAGCAACAAGACAAGCTTTGTTTCTGACAACTTGACCATGCTCATCTTGCTTGTTGCAGTATATCCATTTGGTGCCTATTATGTTATGCTTCCGTGGGTCAGGACGCTTAACCAATTCCCATACATTGTTCAGCTCAAACTGATGAAGCTCTTCTTGCATTGCTTGGATCCATTCAGGTTCCATAAAGGCTTCTTCAACTTTCTTGGGTTCTGAAATTGAGATGACTGCGAAGTGCCCACAGAAATTTTCCAGTTGAGTTGCCCTTGAACGAGTGAGTGGACCAGGTGCATTGATGCTGTCAATTATTCTGTCAATCTGCACTTCATTGGCAACATGAGGATGTACAGGGAGAAGACTTTACTCTTGCTGATCTGTGTTGTCGTTGGGAGGAATGTCTTCAGGCTAAGCATTGTCTTCATGTGGATCAGGTGCTGAGATGATAAGTTCTTCTTCAGGATGAGCTTCAGAAGGTATAATCTCTCCAGTTCCCATAAGCTTGATTGATTCACTAGCTGGAACTTCATCTTTCCAGTTCTCATCGAACCGCACATCCACTGTTTCAACCACTTTGTAGTGAAAGAGATTGAAGACTCTGTAGGAGTGCGAATCCTTTCCATATCCAAGCATAAAACCCTCATGTGCTTTTGGTGAAAATTTTGAGGTGTGTTGTGGGTCCTTGATCCAGCATCTTGCGCCAAATACTCTGAAGTAACTGACATTTGGCTTCTTGCCAGTTAGAAGTTCATAAGATGTCTTGTTCAGAAGCTTGTGAAGACAAACACGGTTGATTGTATGGTATGCAGTGTCAATGGCTTTAGGCCAGAATTTTCTTGGA
This sequence comes from Triticum monococcum, assembly GCA_034509565.1. NCBI lineage: Eukaryota > Viridiplantae > Streptophyta > Magnoliopsida > Poales > Poaceae > Triticum > Triticum monococcum. The sequence continues at coordinate 524,883,206 of CM067845.1, forward strand.
GTCTTGTATTCATCTAGCATTGTTCTGGCCATGCATATAGCACTATAGGTGGAATATAATGGGGGTTGTGGAGAAGACAAAAAGGAGGAAGATAGTGTCACATCAACTAGGCGTATCAATGGGCTATGGAGATGCCCATCAATAGATATCAATGTGAGTGAGTAGGGATTGCCATGCAACGGATGCACTAGAGCTATAAGTGTATGAAAGCTCAACAAAAGTAATTGAGTGGGTGTGCATCCAACTTGCTTGCACACGAAGACCTAGGGCAATTTGAGGAAGCCCATCATTGGAATATACAAGCCAAGTTCTATAATGAAAATTTCCCACTAGTATATGAAAGTGACAACATAAGAGACTCTCTATCATGAAGATCATGGTGCTACTTTGAAGCACAAGTGTGGAAAAAGTATAGTAACGTTGCCCCTTCTCTCTTTTTCTCTCATTTTTTGTTTGGGCCTTCTCTTTTTTTATGGCCTCCTTTTTTCTTTTTCTTTTTTCTTTTTCGTCTGGAGTCTCATCCCGACTTGTGTGGGAATCATAGTCTCCATCATCCTTTCCTCACATGGGAAAATGCTCTAATAATGAAGATCATCACACTTTTATTTACTTACAACTCAAGAATTACAAATCGATACTTAGAAAAAAATATGACTCTATGTAGATGCCTCCGACAATGTATCGGGATGTGCAATGAATCAAGAGTGACATGTATGAAAAATTATGAATGGTGGCCATGCCACAAATATGATGTCGACTACATGATCATGCAAAGCTATATGACTATGATGAAGCGTGTCATAATAAATGGAACGGTGGAAAGTTGCATGGCAATATATCTCGGAATGGCTATGGGAATGCCATAATAAGTAGGTATGGCGGCTATTTTGAGGAAGGTAAATGATGGGTTTATTGTACCAGCGAAATTTGCGCGGCACAAGAGAGGCTGCCAATGGTGGAAGGGTGAGAGTGCGTATAATCCATGGACTCAACATTAGTCATAAAGAACTCACATACTTATTGCAAAAATCTACAAGTCATCAAAACCAAGCACTACGCGCATGCTCCTAGGGGGATAGATTGGTAGTAAAAGACCATCGCTCGTCCCCGACCGCCACTCATAAGGAAGGCAATCAAAGAAACACCTCATGCTTCAAATTTGTCACACAACAGTTACCATACGTGCATGCTACGAGACTTGCAAGCCTCAACACAAGTATTTCTGAATTTCACAATTACTCAACTAGCACGACTCTAATATCACCATCTTTATATCCCAAAACAATTATCAAGTATCAAACTTCTCATAATGCTCTCTATATGAAAGTTTTTATTATAACCATCTTGAATGCCCATCATATTAGGACTAATTTTATAACCAACTAGCACGACTCTAATAGCACGACTCTAATATCACAATTACTCAACTAGCACGACTCTAATATCACCATGTTTATATCTCAAAACAATTATCAAGTATCAAACTTCTCATAATGATCTCTATATGAAAGTTTTTATTATTCCCATCTTGAATGCCCATCATATTAGACTAATTTTATAACCAAAGCAAATTACCATGCTGTTCTACAAGACTCTCAAAATAATATAAGTGAAGCATGAGAGATCAATATTTTTTATAAAATAAAACCACCACCGTGCTCTAAAAAGATATAAGTGAAGCACTAGAGCAAAATTATCTAGCTCAAAAGATATAAGTGAAGCAGATAGAGTATTCTAATAAATTCCGATTCATGTGTGTCTCTCTAAAAAGGTGTGTACAGAAAGGATGACTGTGGTAAACTAAAAAGCAAAGACTCAAATCATACAAGACGCTCCAAGCAAAACACATATCATGTGGTGAATAAAAATATAGCCTCAAGAAAAGTTACCGATAGACAAAGACGAAAGAGGGGATGCCTTCCGAGGCATCCCCAAGCTTAGGCTTTTGGTTGTCCTTGAATTTTACCTTTGGGTGCCTTGGGCATCCCCAAGCTTAGGTTCTTGCCACTCCTTGTTCCAAAATCCATCGGATCTTTACCCAAAAACTTGAAAACTTCACAACACAAAACTCAACAGAAAATCTCATGAGCTCCGTTAGTATAAGAAAACAAGCCACCACTTTAATGTACTGTAATCAACTCATTCTTTATTTATATTGGTGTTAAACCTACTGTATTCCAACTTCTCTATGGTTCATACCCCCCGATACTACCCATAGATTCATCAAAATAAGCAAACAACACACGAAGATCTAGAGGTTTCGAATACTTATGTAACTCCAAAAATTATAAAAATTAGGATGACCTAAATAATTTGTATATTGATCTACTGCAGTTGGAATTTGTATTTTATTGCTCTCTGGTAAAAAATGAAATTATTTTCGTGAGCACATACTTTCTATTTTTATCAGCAAGATCAAACAACAATCACCCAAGAAGATCCTAAAGGCTTTACTTGGCACAAACACTAATTAAAACATAAAAAACACAATCATAACAGAGGCTAGATAAATTATTTATTACTAAACAGGAACAAAAAGTAAAGAACAAAAATAAAAATGGGTTGCCTCCCAACAAGCGCTATCGTTTAACGCCCCTAGCTAGGCATTGATAATTTCAATGACGCTCACATGAAAAACAAGAATTGAAGCACAAAGAGAGCATCATGAAACACATGACCAACACATCTAAGTCTAACATACTTCCTACACATAGGCATCTTATATGCAAACAAATTATCATAGCAAGCAAAAACTAGCATATGCAAGGAAGTGGAAAGAAACAATAGCAATCTCAACATAACAAGAAGTAATTTAGTAACATGAAAATTTCTACAATCATATTTTCCTCTCTCATAATAATTACATGTGGGATCGTAATAAAATTCAACAAAATAGCTATCACAAAAAATATTTTCAACACGATCCACATGCATGCAAAGTTGACACTCTTCCAAAATAGTGGGATTAACATTAACTAAAGTCATGACCTCTTCAAACCCACTTTTATCAAAACAAATTGCATAAGATTGAACATTCTCCAAATACATGGGATCTAAAGTTGACACTCTTCCAAAACCACTTTCAATATTGCAAACATTATTATCAATCTTATATTCATCATGAGGCTTAAATAAATTTTCAGGATCATAAGAAGAATCACCCCAATCATGATCATTGCAACAAGTAGTGGATATAGCAAAACTAGCATCCCCAAGCTTAGGGTTTTGCATATTATTAGCACAATTGACGTTAATAGAATTTATAATAACATCATTGCAATCATGCTTTTTATTCAAAGATTTATCGTGAACCACTTCATAAAGCACTTCATCACAATTTTCAGATTCATGAATTTCAAGCAAAACCTCATAAAGACAATCTAGTGCACTCAACTCACTAGCAATTGGTTCATCATAATTGGATCTTTTAAAAAGATTAGCAAGAGGATGAGGATCCATATCAATAGATATTTAGCAAGCGAAGACACGAGCTAATAGAAGGCACATGGTAACACGAGCAAACAGAAGGACGAACGGAGGAGGGGCGAATAAAACGGCAAAGGTGAAGTGGGGGAAAGGAAAACGAGAGGCAAATGGAAAATAATGTAATGCGAGGAAGAAGAGTTTATGATGGGTACTTGGTATGTCTTGACTTGAGCATAGATCTCCCCGACAACTGCACCGGAAATCTTTCCTTGCTACCTCTTGAGCATGCGTTGGTTTTCCCTTGAAGAGGAAAGCATGATGCAGCAAAGTAGCATAAGTATTTCCCTCAGTTTTGAGAACCAAGGTATCAATCCAGTAGGAGGTAACACGCAAGTCGCCTAGTAACTGCACAAACAATCAAGAACCTCGCAACCAACGTGATAAAGGGATTGGCAATCCCTTCACTGTCACTTGTGAAAGTGAGATATGATAAAGATAGTAAGATAAATATTTTTGGTATTTTTATTGTATAGATTGGAAAATAAAGATTGTAAAATAGTAAACGAGATGCGATGTAAATAAAAGAGATGCAATATAATAAGAAAAGACTCGGGGGCCATAGGTTTCACTAGTGGCTTCTCTCATGATAGCAAGTATTACGGTGGGTGAATAAATTACTGCCGAGCAATTGATAGAAGAGCGCATAGTTATGAGAATATCTAGGCAATTATTATGAATATGGGATAATTAGATTTATGCCCCTAGTTGTGTCCCACTCGTCTGTTTTACCCCTATTCCCAAAAGTCACCAGTTCTGTCCAAATCACTTTGCTCCTCTTATGTTTTTGCCCTTTGACTATTTGACCGTCAGTTTGAAAACTTCATAACTAATTCATACTAAATCAGAAAAATGCAAATAAGATACCAAAATGTTCAGAAAAACATCACCTATATGTTAGTGTCATTTGCATCCATGAAAAAAGTGTTGGAAAGTGCCCATCCGAGTTTTAGCTCTTATGCTACCACCATGAATAGTAAAATCTAAAAAAGTTCAAAAAAAATCTAAAATAATTTGGTGGCAAAGAATGACAGATGTTTTAAGTGTCTGCCAAGTTTCATCAGGGAATAACATTCGTGGGTGCCGCGGCAAAAAAAACAATCAGCATTCCAAAATAGATGCTACCTCTTTTAGCACTGCGTTGGTTTTCCCAAAGAGGAAGGGATGTTGCAGCAAAGTAGCATAAGTATTTCCATCAATTTTTGAGAACCAAGGTATCAATCCAGTAGGAGGCTACACGCGAGTCCCTCGTACATGCACACAACAAATAAATCCTCGCAACCAACGCAAATAGGGGTTGTCAATCCCTATAGGGCCACTTACGAGAGTGAGATCTGATAGATATGATAAGATAATATTTTTGGTATTTTTATGATAAAGATGCAAAGTAAAATAAAGGAAAAGTAAATAACTAAGTAGTAGGAGATTGATATGATAAAGATAGACCCGGGGGCCATAGGTTTCATTAGTGGCTTCTCTAGAGAGCATAAGTATTCTACGGTGGGTGAACAAATTATTGTTGAGCAATTGACAGAATTGAGCATAGTTATGAGAATATCTAAGTATGATCATGTATATAGGCATCACGTCCGACACAAGTAGACCGAGTCCTGCCTGCACCTAATACTATTACTCCACTCATCGACCGCTATCCAACATGCATCTAGAGTATTAAGTTAAAAACAGAGTAACGCCTTAAGCAAGATGACATGATGTAGAGGGATGGACTCATGCAATATGAAGAAAACCCCATCTTGTTATCCTCGATGGCAACAATACAATACGTGCCTTGCTGCCCTTACTGTCACCGGGAAAGGACACTGCAAGGTTGAACCCAAAGCTAAGCACTTCTCCCATTGCAAGAAAGATCAATCTAGTAGGCCAAACCAAACTGATAATTCGAAGAGACTTGCAAAGATAACCAATCATACATAAGAGAATTCAGAGAAGATTCAAATATTATTCATAGATAGACTTGATCATAAACCCACAATTCATCGATCTCAACAAACACACCGCAAAAATAAGATTACATCGAATAGATCTCCACAAGAGAGGGGGAGAACATTGTATTGAGATCCAAAAGGAGAGAACAAGCCATCTAGCTACTAACTATGGACCCGTAGGTCTGAAGTAAACTACTCACACTTCATCGGAGAGGCTATGGTGTTGATGTAGAAGCCCTCCATAATCGATGCCCCCTCCGGCGGAGCTCCGGAACAGGCCCCAAGATGGGATCTCGTGGATACAGGAAGTTACGGCGGTGGAATTATGGTTTTGGCTCCATATCTGATCATTTGGGGGTACGTGGGTCTATATAGGAGGAAGAAGTACGTTAGTGGAGCAACAGGGGCCCCACGAGGGTGGAGGGCATGCTTGGGGGGTAGGCGCTCCCCCTACCTCGTGGGCTCCTGTTACGTGGCTTGACGTAGGGTCCAAGTATCCTGAGTTGTATTCGATGAGAAAATCACATTCCCGAAGGTTTCATTCCGTTTGGACTCCGTTTGATATTCCTTTTCTTCGAAACCCTAAAACAGGCAAAAGACAGCAATTCTGGGCTGGGCCTCCGGTTAATAGGTTAGTCCCAAAAATAATATAAAAGTGGATAATAAAGCCCAATAATGTCCAAAACAGTAGATAATATAGCATGGAGCAATCAAAAATTATAGATACGTTGGATACGTATCAAGCATCCCCAAGCTTAATTCCTGCTTGTCCTCGAGTAGGTAAATGATAAAAATAGAATTTTTTATGCGGTGTGCTACTTGGCATAATTTTAATGTAATTCTTCTTAATTGTGGTATGAATATTCAGATCCGAAAGATTCAAGACAAAATTTCATATTGACATAAAAATGATAATACTTCAAGCATACTAACTAAGCAATTATGTCTTCTCAAAATAACATGGCCAAAGAAAGTTCATCCCTACAAAATCATATGGTTTAGTCATGTTTCATTTTCGTCACACAAGAATGCTATCATCATGCACAATCCCGATGACAAGCCAAGCAATTGATTCATACTTTAGTAATCTCAAACCTATAAACTTTCACGCAATACATGAGCGTGAGCCATGGACATAGCACTATAGGTGGAATAGAATATAATGAGGGGGGTTATGTGGAGAAGGCAAAAAAGGAGAAAGTCTCACATCAACGAAGCTAATCAATGGGCTATGGAGATGCCCACCGATTGATGTTAATGCAAGGAGTAGGGATTGCCATGCAACGGATGCACTAGAGCTATAAATGTATGAAAGCTCAACAAAATAAACTAGTGGGTGTGCATCCAACTTGCTTGCTCACGAAGACCTAGGGCACTTGAGGAGGCCCATTGTTGGAATATACAAGCCAAGTTCTACAATGAAAAATTCCCACTAGTATATGAAAGTGATAACATGAGAGACTCTCTACTATGAAGATCATGGTGCTACTTTGAAGCACAAGTGTGGCAAAGGATAGTAACATTGTCCCTCTCTCTTTTTCTCTCATTTTCCTTTTTTTATTTTTTTATTTGGGCCTTTTCTTTTTTATGGCCTTTCTCTTTTTGGGGGGGCTTATCTTTTTTAAGGCCTTTTTTTAATTCCTCACTTGGGACAATGCTCTAGAAAATGATGATCGTCACACTTCTATTTATTTACAACTCAATGATTACAACTCGATACTAGAACAAAGATGACTATATATGAATGCCTCCGGCGGTGTACCGGGATATGCAATGACTCATGAGTGACATGTATGAAAGAATTATGAACGATGGCTTTGCCACAAACACTATGTCAACTACATGATCATGCTAAGCAATATGACAATGATGAATGTGTCATGATGAACGGAATGATGGAAAGTTGCATGGCAATATATCTCGGAATGGCTATGGAAATGCCATAATAGGTAGGTATGTTGGCTGTATTGAGGAAGATATGAGGAGGTTTATGTGTCAAAGAGCGTATGATATCACGGGGTTTGGATGCACCGGCGAAGTTTGCGCCAACTCTCAATATGAGAAAGGGCAATGCATGGTACCGAAGAGGCTAGCAAGGATGGAAGGGTGAGAGTGCGTATAATCCATGGACTCAACATTAGTCATAAAGAACTCACATACTTATTGCAAAAATCTACAAGTCATCAAAAACCTCGGTACTACGCGCATGCTCCTAGGGGGATAGATTGGTAGGAAAAGACCATCGCTCGTCCCCGACCGCCACTCATAAGGAAGACAATCAAATAACACCTCATGTTTCAAATTTATTGCATAACATTTACCATACGTGCATGCTACGGGACTTGCAAACCTCAACACAAGTATTTCTCAATTTCACAACTACTCAACTAGCACGACTTTGATATTATTACCTCCATATCTCAAAACAATCATCAAGCATCAAACTTCTCTTAGTATTCAAAACACTCTTAAGAAAATTTTACTAACTTTGAATACCTAGCATATTAGGATTTTAAGCAAATTACCATGCTATTTAAGACTCTCAAAATAATCTAAGTGAAGCATGAGAGATCAATAGTTTCTATAAAACAAATCCACCACCGTGCTCTAAAAGATATAAGTGAAGTACTAGAGCAAAACTACATAACTCAAAACATATAAGGGAAGCACATAGAGTATTCTAGCAAATTCCAAATTATGTATGGCTCTCTCAAAAGGTGTGTACAGCAAGGATGATTGTGGTAAACTAAAAACTAAAGACTCAAATCATACAAGACGCTCCAAGCAAAACACATATCATGTGACGAATAAAAATATAGCTCCAAGTAAAGTTACCGATAGAAGTAGACGAAAGAGGGGATGCCTTCCGGGGCATCCCAAAGCGTTGGCTTTTAGGTATCCTTAGATTATCTTGGTGGTGCCATGGGCATCCCCAAGCTTAAGCTCTTGCCACTCCTTGTTCCATAATCCATCAAATCTTTACCCAAAACTTGAAAACTTCACAACACAAAACTTAAAGTAGAAAACTCGTGAGCTCCGTTAGCGAAAGAAAACAAACGACTACTTCAAGGTACTTTAATGAACTCATTCTTTATTTATATGGGTGTTATACCTACTGTATTCCAACTTATCTATGGTTTATAAACTATTTTAATAGCCATAGATTCATCAAAATAAGCAAACAACACATGCAAAACAGAATCTGTCAAAAACAGAATAGTCTGTAGTAATCTGTAGCTAATGCAAGATCTGGAGCCCCAAAAATTCTAAAATAAATTTCTGGACGTGAGGAATTTATCTATTAATAGTATGAAAAAAAATAACTAAATAGCACTTTCCAAATAAAAAAGGTAGCAGTTCTCGTGAGCGCTAAAGTTTCTGTTTTTTACAGCAAGTTCAACAAGACTTTCCCCAAGTCTTCCCAACGGTTCTACTTGGCACAAACACTAATTAAACACAAAAAACACAACCAAAACAGAGGCTAAATAATTTATTTATTACTAAGCATGAGCAAAAATCAAGAAATAAAAATAAAATTGGGTTGACTCCCATCAAGCGCTATCGTTTAACGCCCCTAGCTAGGCATAACAAGCAAGAATAGATCTAGGTATTGCCATCTTTGGTAGGCAATCCATAAGTGGCTCTCATAATAGATTCATAAGGTAATTTAATATTATTTCTAGGAAAGTGTTCCATGCCTTTCCTTAATGGAAATTGGAATCTAACATTTCCTTCCTTCATATCAATAATTGCACCAATCGTTCTAAAGAAAGGCCTACCAAGAATAATAGGACATGGAGGATTGCAATCTATGTCAACAACAATAAAATATACGGGCACATAATTTCTATTTGCAACAATAAGAACATCATTAATTCTTCCCATAGGTTTCTTAATAGTGGAATCTGCAGGGTGCAAGTTTAGAGAGCGATCATCAAAATCACGGAAACCTAACAAATCACACAAAGTCTTTGGAATCATGGAAGCACTAGCACCCAAATCAGATAAAGCATAGCATTCATGATCTTTAATTTTAATTTTGATGGTTGGTTCCCACTCATCATAAAGTTTTCTAGGGATAGAAACTTCCAATTCAAGTTTTTCTTCATAAGATTGCATCAAGACATCAACGATATGTTTACTAAACGCTTTATTTTTACTATAAGCATGAGGACAATTTAGCACGGATTGCAACAAGGAAATACAATCAATCAAAGAGCAATTTTCATAGTTAAATTCCTTGAAATCCATAATAGTGGGTTTAGCAACATCTAGGGTTTTAATTTCTTCAATCTCACTTTTATCAAATTTAGCATCAAGGTCAAAAGATTCAGAATTCTTGGAACGCCTTCTAGGTAAAGGTGGATCATGTTCAGTCCCACCATTATCAATATTCATATTGCAAAACAAAGATTTAATAGGGGACACATCAATAACTTTTAGATCTTCATCATTATTGTCATAGGAACTAGAAGAACACGCTTTTATAAAGGCATCTTTCTTAGCACGCATCCTAGAGGTTCTTTCTTTGCACTCGTCAATGGAAATTCTCATGGCTTTGAAAGACTCATTGATGTCATGCTTAGGAGGAATAGATCTAAGTTTCAAAGAATCAACATCAAGAGCAATTCTATCAACGTTCCTAGCCAAATCATCAATCTTAAGCAATTTTTCTTCAATCATAGCATTAAAATTCATTTGCAAAGTAATAAATTCTTTAATATTAGAATCAAAATCAGAGGGAATGTTATTATAATTTCCATAAGAATTGTTGTAGGAATTACCATAATTATTAGAGGGATTACTAAGATAAGGCCTAGGATTGAAATTTCCTCTATATGCGTTGTTACCAAAATTGTTCCTACCAACAAAATTCACATCCATAGATTCATTATTATTCTCAATCAAAGTAGACAAGGGCATATCATTAGGATCAGAAGAAACACTCTTATTAGCAAATAATTTCACAAGTTCATCCATCTTTCCACTCAAAACATTAATTTCTTCTATCGCATGCACCTTTCTATTAGTAGATCTTTCAGTATGCCATTGAGAATAATTAACCATAATATTATCTAGGAGTTTAGTAGCTTCTCCTAAGGTGATTTCCATAAAGGTGCCTCCCACGGCCGAATCTAAAAGATTTCTAGAAGCAAAATTCAATCCGGCATAAAAATTTTGTATAATCATCCACAAATTTAAACCATGAGTAGGGCAATTACGTATCATTAATTTCATTCTCTCCCAAGCTTGTGCAACATGTTCATGATCAAGTTGCTTAAAGTTCATAATATCGTTTCTAAGAGAGATGATCTTAGCGGGAGGAAAATACTTAGAGATAAAAGCATCTTTGCACTTGTTCCATGAATCAATACTATTTTTAGGCAAAGACGAAAACCAAGCTTTAGCACGATCTCTAAGCGAAAAAGGAAATAACTTCAATTTAACAATATCATTATCCACATATTTCTTCTTTTGCATGTCACACAAATCAATGAAGCTATTTAGATGGGTAGCGGCATCTTCACTAGGAAGACCGGAGAACGGAACTTTCATGACAAGATTCAGCAAAGCAGTATTAATTTCACAAGATTCAGCATCGGTAAGAGGAGCAATCCGAGTGCTAATAAAATCATTGTTGTTGGTATTGGTGAAGTCACACAATTTAGTATTATCTTGAGCCATCGTGACAAGCAAGCAAACTAACACACAAGCAAACAAAAAGCAAGCGGACAAAAAGAGGCAAATAGAGAGGAAGGATAGAGAGAGAGGGCGAATAAAATGGCAAGGGTGAATTGGGGGGAGAGGAAAATGAGAGGCAAATGGAAAATATTGTAATGCGGGAGATAAGGGTATGTGATGGGTACTTGGTATGTTGACTCTTTCGTAGACCTCCCCGGCAATGGCGCCAGAAATCCTTCTTGCTACCTCTTTTAGCACTGCATTGGTTTTCCCCGAAGAGGAAGGGATGATGCAGCAATGTAGCGTATGTATTTCCCTCAATTTTTGAGAACCAAGGTATCAATCCAGTAGGAGGCTACGCGCGAGTCCCTCGTACCTGCACACAACAAATAAATCCTCGCAACCAACGCAAATAGGGGTTGTCAATCCCTATAGGGCCACTTACGAGAGTGAGATCTGATAGATATGATAAGATAATATTTTTGGTATTTTTATGATAAAGATGCAAAGTAAAATAAAGGCAAAGTAAATAACTAACTAGTAGGAGATTGATATGATAAAGATAGACCCGGGGGCCATAGGTTTCACTAGTGGCTTCTCTCGAGAGCATAAGTATTCTATGGTGGGTGAACAAATTACTGTTGAGCAATTGACAGAATTGAGCATAGTTATGAGAATATCTAAGTATGATCATGTATATAGGCATCACGTCCGAGACAAGTAGACCGACTCTTGCCTGCACCTACTACTATTACTCCACTCATCGACTGCTATCCAGCATGCATCTAGAGTATTAAGTTAAAAACAGAGTAACGCCTTAAGCAAGATGACATGATGTAGAGGGATAGACTCATGCAATATGAAGAAAACCCCATCTTGTTATCCTCGATGGCAACAATACAATACGTGCCTTGTTGCCCTTACTGTCACCGGGAAAGGACACCGCAAGATTGAACCCAAAGCTAAGCACTTCTCCCATTGCAAGAAAGATCAATCTAGTAGGCCAAACCAAACTAATAATACGAAGAGACTTGCAAAGATAACCAATCATACATAAAAGAATTCAGAGAAGATTCAAATATTATTCATAGATAGACTTGATCATAAACCCACAATTCATCGGTCTCAACAAACACACCGCAAAAAGAAGATTACATCGAATAGATCTCCACAAGAGAGGGGGAGACCATTGTATTGAGATCCAAAAAGAGAGAAGAAGCCATCTAGCTACTAACTATGGACCCGTAGGTCTGAAGTAAACTACTCACACTTCTTTGGAGAGGCTATGGTGTTGATGTAGAAGCCCTTCGTGATCGGTGCCCCCTCCGGCGGAGCTCCAGAACAGGCCCCAAGATGGGATCTCGTGGATACAGAAAGTTACGACGGTGGAATTAGGATTTTGGCTCCGTATCTGATCGTTTGGCGGTTCGTGGGTATATATAGGAGGAAGAAGTACGTTGGTGGAGCAACAGGGGCCCCACGAGGGTGGAGGGCGCGCCTAGGGGGTAGGCGCGCCCCCCTACCTCGTGCGCTCCTATTACGTGGCTTGATGTAGGGTCCAAGTCTCCTGAGTTGTATTCGATGAGAAAATCACGTTCCCGAAGGTTTCATTCCGTTTGGACTCCGTTTGATATTCCTTTTCTTCAAAACCCTAAAATAGGCAAAAAACAACAATTCTGGGTTGGGCCTCCGGTTAATAGGTTAGTCCCAAAAATAATATAAAAGTGGATAATAAAGCCCAATAATGTCCAAAATAGTAGATAATATAGCATGGAGCAATCAAAAATTATAGATACGTTGGAGACGTATCAAGGCATCATGTCCATGTTAAGTAGACCGAAACAATTCTGCATCTACTACTATTACTCCACACATCGACCGCTATCCAGCATGCATCTAGAGTATTAAGTTCATAAAAACAGAGTAATGCTTTAGGCAAGATGACATGGTGTAGAGGGATAAACTCAAGCAATATGATATAAACCCCATCTTTTTATCCTCGATGGCAACAATACAATACATGCCTTGCTGCCCCTACTATCAATGGGAAAGGAGACCGCAAGATTGAACCCAAAGCTAAGCACTTCTCTCATTGCAAGAAAGATCAATCTAGTAGGCCAAACTAAACTGATAATTTGAAGAGACTTTCAAAGATATCAAATCATGCATTTAAGAATTCAGAGAAGAACCAAATATCATTCATAGATAAACTTGATCATAAATTCACTATTCATCGGACCTCGGCAAATACATCGCAAAAAGTATTACATCAAATAGATCTCCAAGAACATCGAGGAGAAATTTGTATTGAAAATCAAAGAGAGAGAAGAAGCCATCTAGCTAATAACTATGGACCCAAAGGTCTATGGTAAACTAATGATGATGATCATGAAACTTCTGATCAAGTTACTACCGAACCTCGTAGGTCAACCTAAGTAAGATCCGCACGAGAGTGGTACGGTAATCCTGTTCTGGAGGTCATGTTACTTGACCATGACGAACCTGAACTATGAGGAAGCGAGGATGAGCCCGGATTCCGCAAAATGGCATGAGGCCATGAAATCTGAGATGGGATCCATGTATGAGAACATAGTGTGGACTTTGGTTGACTTGCTGTTGATCTGCAGGCCATAGAGAATAAATGGATCTTCAAGAAGAAGACTGACATTGACGGTAATGTTATTGTCTACAAAGCTCAACTTGTTGCAAAAGGTTTTCGACAAGTTCAAGGAGTTGACTACGATGAGACCTTCTCACCCGTAGCGATGCTTAAGTCCGTCCGAATCATGTTAGCAATTGTCAAAACTGCATTCCTTAATGGATATCTTAAAGAAGAGTTGTATACGATGCAACCAGAAGGTTTTGTTGATCCAAAAGGTGCTGACAAAGTGTGCAAGCTCCAGCGATCCATTTATGGACTGGTGCAAGCATCTCGGAGTTGGAATATACGCTTTGATAGTGTGATCAAAGCATATGGTTTTATACAGACTTTTGGAGAAGCCTGTATTTACAAGAAAGTGAGTGGGAGCTCTGTAGCATTTCTGATATTATATGTAGATGACATATTGTTGATTGGAAATGATACTGAATTTCTGAATAGCATAAAAGGATACTTGGATAAGAATTTTTCAATGAAAGACCTCGGTGAAGTTGCTTATATATTGGGCATCAAGATCTATAGAGATAGATCAAGACGCTTAATTGGACTTTCACAAAGCACATACCTTGATAAATTTCTGAAGAAGCTCAAATGGATCAAGCAAATAAAGGGTTCTTGCCTGTGTTACAAGATGTGAAGTTGAGTCAGACTAAATGCCCGACCACTGCAGAAGATAGAGAGAAAATGAAAGTCATTCCCTATGCTTCAGCCATAGGTTCTATCATGTATGCAATGCTGTGTACCAGACTTGATGTGTGCCTTGCTATTTTTTAGCAGGGAGGTACCAAAGTAATCCATGAGTGGATCACTGGATAGCGGTCAAGAATATCCTGAAATACCTGAAAAGGACTAAGGATATGTTTCTCGTTTATGGAGGGGACAAAGACCTCATCGTAAACAGTTACGTTGATGCAAGCTTTGATAGTAATCCAGATCACTCTAAGTCACAAACCGGATATGTATATATATTGAATGGTGGAGTTGTCAGTTGGTGCAGTTCCAAGCAGAGCGTCGTGGCGGGATCTACGTGTGAAGCGGAGTACATAGCTGCTTCGGAAGCAGCAAATGAAGGAGTCCGGATGAAGGAGTTCATATCCGATCTAGGTGTCATACCTAGTGCATCGGGTCCAATGAAAATATTTTGTGACAATACTGGTGCAATTGCCTTGGCAAAGGAATTCGGATTTTCAAGATAACCAAACACATCAAGAGACGCTTCAATTCCATCCGCGATCAAGTCAAGGAGGGAGACATAGAGATTTGCAAGATACATACGGATCTGAATGTTGTAGACCCATTAACTAAGCCTCTCTCATGAGCAAAACATGATCAGCACCAAGACTCCATGGGTGTTAGAATCATTACAATGTAATATAGATTATTGACTCTAGTGCAAGTGAGAGACTGAAGGTAATATGCCCTAGAGGCAATAATAAAGTTGTTATTTATATTTCCCTATGTCATGATAAATGTTTATTATTCATGCTAGAATTGTATTAACCGGAAACATAGTACATGTGTGAATACATAGACATACTAAGTGTCACTAGTATGCCTCTACTTGACTAGCTCGTTAATCAAAGATGGTTAAGTTTCCTAGTCATAGACATGAGTTGTCATTTGATGAACGGGAACACATCATTAGAGAATGATGTGATTAACATGACCCATCCGTTAGCTTAGCACTTTGATCGTTTAGTTTATTGCTATTGCTTTCTCCATAACTTATACATGTTCCTATGACTATGAGATTATGCAACTCCCGAATACCGGAGGAACACTTAGTGTGCTATCAAACGTCACAATATAACTAGGTGATTATAAAGATGCTCTACAGGTGTCTATGATGGTGTTTGTTGAGTTGTCATAGATCGAGATTAGGATTTGTCACTCCAATTGTCGGAGAGGTATCTCTGGGCCCTCTAGGTAATGCACATCACTATAAGCCTTGCAAGCAATGTAATTAATGAGTTAGTTGCGGGATTATACATTAAGGAACAAGTAAAGAGACTTGCCGGTAATGAGATTGAACTAGGTATGATGATACCGACGATCGAATCTCGGGCAAGTAACATACCGATGACAAAGTGAACAACATATGTTGTTATGCGGTTTGACCGATAAAGATCTTCATAGAATATGTAGGAACCAATATGAGCATCCTGGTTCCGCTATTGGTTATTGATTGGAGATGAGTCTCGGTCATGTCTACATAGTTCTCGAACCCGTAGTGTGACGCCCGCATAATCGAGCTACAGTAAACCTCTGCTAATGGTGCCACGTCACCTCGGTTACTGTTGATAAACTCGAGTTAGTTCAAAAACGATTCAAATTTAAAAATTAAAAATCAAACAAACAATAAAAGTTTTCAAATGTCAAAACTAAAATGTTCTAAAAGTGACAAATAAATCATATGTAATGTTGGTGAAGAAGCCAAGTCGTTATAAAATGTTTAAATGCACTAAACTAATTAAATCAGTAGCTAAAACCATTAATTAAATGCCTTTTGTATTTTGTAAAATATTGAACTATATTATTTTGGGATGAAACATTTTTTGTGGATGTGACATAATTTGTAACAACAATTTAGGTGCCACTTTGGTATTTTATTGAAACTAAAACAAAAAAAAACAGTAAACAGAAATATAAAATAAAACAAAGATAAAATAAAAGGGAAAGACCCCCCCCCCCGGCGCGCTTCCGCACTGGGCCTCGACCCAGCTGGCCCAGTCGGCCACCCCACCAGGCCGGCCCAACCTGGCAAGGGCCAACCGGCCAGCCCACCCCCACTCCCTTATCCACTCACCTACCGAAACCCTAGCGACACCCCACGTTCCCCACTCCCCTGATCTCTCCCCCTCCCGCTCCCTCGTCTCCTCCCCCCGATCCAATCTGGACCGGGGCACGACAACGCTGCCCCTCGCCGGACCTTCCCTCCTACCTCCCGCCGGCGACCTCGCCAACCTCCTGCGCCGCATCCGCATCGGATGCCATTGTCGGAGGCCACAGCCTCCGTCACGCGCCATCGCCCGATGCCGCTGTCTCGACGTCGACCACCGCCGCCCCGAGCTTCGGCGCCGCCCCGAGCCCGCTATAAGCACACCTACAGGGCTATGTGAGCCCCTCCCCTTCCCCTCTTATTCCATGGCGGATCCGCCGTCGCGTCCGCATGCTCTCCCGCCGGCCCGTGCATAACCGCATCGCCGCCGTGACCCCGACCACTGCTCCGGCCGCTCGACGCGCTCGCGCGCCCGCGCCGCGCCCACTGGTCGCGCTAGGCTTGCCCGCTCGTCCATGCGAGCTGCTTCCCAGCCGCTGCCCTGGCTCCGTTGCGTCCCGCCTCTGCCCAGCCGCGCCCGGCGCTGCCTACATCCCCTCCACCTCGCTACGGTGCCCGCGCTGCCTTGCCGCGGCTCCAGCCCCGCCGTTCGCCCCGCACTGCCTTGCCGCGGCTCCAGCCCCGCCGTTCGCCCCGCGCTGCCTTGCCGCGGCTCCAGCCCCGCCGTTCGCCCCGCGCTACCCCTGCTTGCGCTCTGCTGCTGCTGCACTGCTGATTCTGCTTTGCTTCGCCGCCGCTACTCGCCGTCGACCCCCCCCCTCCCCCGCGTCATTCCGCTCGTCGCCGCCGCCTGGTCCGGCCCCGACCACGCGCCCGCCCTGCGCCGTGGCCTCGCTTGCCACCGCCCCTTGCTGCCCGACGCACCTCGTCGCTGGCTACGACGCCCCGGCACCTCCACTGGCCTGGGCGGGCGCCCAAACGGGTTACGCCCCAGCGCCTGTTAGCCTTGTTGCCCGCTCCACCCCGCTAGGCCCCCTGGGGCCTATTACAGGAGGGCCCCGCCTCCAGAACGTTTCCAAAAAAAAGATTTTAAAAAAAGATTAAAAAAATATATTAATAATAAAAATAAATTTAATAAATTAATTACTTATTTAACTAAATTAATTAAGTTAATTAATCCTAATTAATTAATCTAATTAACCTGTTAGTTTAATTAAACATTGATTAGATTATCTAAACCTTAATTAACCTAACAGAGTATGACAGGTGGGTCCCACTGGACCCACACGTCAGTTGACCAGTCAACGCCTCTGTTGACTGCTGACGTCATGATGATGTCAGCAGACACTATTCTGGATAATGTTTAATTAAATTAATTAAATAAATCCTAAAAATGATTTAAATCTTTTAAAATTAATATAAAATAAACCGTAACTCGGATCGAAAAACTTTGTACATGAAAGTTGCTCAGAACGACGAGACGAACCCGGATACGCAGCCCGTTCGTCCGCCACGCGTCCCTAGCATAGCAAACACGCAACTTTCCCCCTCCGGCTCCTCTGCCCGAAAACGCGAAACACCGGGGATACTTTCCCGGATGTTTCCACCCTTCACGGGTATCATCACGTACCGCGTTAGGGCACCTCTAACGCTGTTACTTGTCATGTCATGCACCACTATGCATCTGCTTGCTTAAATATTTATTGTTTCTTCCCCCTCTTCTCTCGATAGACACCGAGACCGACGCCGCTATTACCCAGTACGACTACGGAGTTGACGACCCCTCTCTCTTGCCAGAGCAATCAGGCAAGCCCCCCCTTTGATCACCAGATATCGCCTACTCTTCTCTATACTGCTTGCATTAGAGTAGTGTAGCATGTTACTGCTTCTCGTTAATCCTATACTGATGCATAGCCTGTCCTTGCTACTACTGTTGTTACCTTTACCTGCAAACCTAATGCTTAGTATAGGATGCTAGTTTATCATCAGTGGCCCTACATTCTTGTCCGTCTGCCATGCTATACTATTGGGCCGTGATCACTCGGGAGGTGATCACGGGTATATACTATATACTTTAAACATGATACATGTGGTGACCAAAGTCGGGTTGGCTCGAGGAGTACCCGCGAGTGATTCACGGATTGGGGGCTGAAAGGACCTTAGTCCCGACGGCCCTCTGTGTGGATCTTTGTGGCGGAGCGACAGGGCAGGTTCCGACCACCTAGGAGAGAGGTGGGCCTGGCCCTGTTCGGCGTTCGCGGACACTTAACACGCTTAACGAGATCTGGGTATTTGATCTGAGTCTGGCCATTTGGTCTATACGCACTAACCATCTACGCGGGAGTAGTTATGGGTATCCCGGCGTCGTGGTATCAGCCGAAGCCTTCGTGACATCAGCGACTGAGTGGCGCGCGCCGGATTGGACTGGAAAGCCACTAGGCTAGGTCTGCTTCCGGCCGCGTACGCAACATGCAGGTGTGCAAAGGGCGATGGGCCCAGACCCCTGCGCCATAGGGTTTAGACCGGCGTGCTGACCTCTCTGTTGTGCCTAGGTAGGGCTGCGACGTGTTGATCTTCCGAGGCCGGGCATGACCCAGGAAAGTGTGTCCGGCCAAATGGGATCGAGCGTGTTGGGGTATGTGGTGCACCCCTGCAGGGAAGTTTATCTATTCGAATAGCCGTATCCCTCGGTAAAAGGACGACCCGGAGTTGTATCTTGACCTTATGACAACTAGAACCGGATACTTAATAAAACACACCCTTCCAAGTGCCGGATACAACCGGTGATCGCTCTCTCACAGGGCGACGAGGGGAGGATCATCGGTTAGGATTATCCTATGCGATGCTACTTGGAGGTCTTCAGTCTACTCTCTTCTACATGCTGCAAGACGGAGGCTGCCAGAAGCGTAGTCTTCGACAGGATTAGTTATCCCCCTCTTATTCTGGCATTCTGCAGTTCAGTCCACATATGATACCCTTATTCCATTTGATACCCATGCATATGTAGTATAGCTCCTTGCTTGCGAGTACTTTGGATGAGTACTCACGGTTGCTTTCTCCTTCTTTTCCCTCTATCCCTTCTACCTGGTTGTCGCAACCAGATGTTGGAGCCCAGGAGCCAGACGCCACTGTCGACGACGACTCCTACTACACCGGAGGTGCCTACTACTACGTGCTGCCCGCTGACGACGACCAGGAGTAGTTTAGGAGGATCCCAGGCAGGAGGCCTGCGCCTCTTTCGTTCTGTATCCCAGTTTGTGCTAGACTTCTTAACGCAAACTTATTTAACTTATGTCTGTACTCAGATATTGTTGCTTCCGCTGACTCGTCTATGATCGAGCTCTTGTATTCGAGCCTTCGAGGCCCCTGGCTTGTAATATGATGCTTGTATGACTTATTTTTATTGGTAGAGTTGTGTTGTGATATCTTCCCGTGAGTCCCTGATCTTGATCGTACACGTTTGTGTGTATGATTAGTGTACGGTCAAATCGGGGGAGTCACAAGTTGGTATCAGAGCCGACTGCCTGTAGGAATCCCCCTTCCACACTCCTTGGCCGAAGTCGAGTCTAGACATTACAAAACTTTTACTGACATGGCTGTGCGGCTTGCGGGCCCACGTCGCCATTTGGGTGGTATTAGAATCTTTTATTCCTCGCCTTTACTCTGGGACCCTGATCTCTCTTCTATTCGGGTTAAATGGTTTTGCTAACTCTGACTCTAGGATCTCGTAAATACTTTCTCCCGGAGAGCCCCTTCATTCCAGATGATGGCCTGCTTCACTGGAAGATTCCGAAGATACTCTTTGCTATTCCTCTCGAGACTTTGTGCCCATCACTTTTGCTATTCCCGACCACCGATAAATCCTTATGGATAACTACTTACACTTGCCATTCATACGATCATCCCCCATTGATCTTGTATTACAAGATACCCCAGAGTCTTCTCTATTGTTCCGAGAATACTTTGTGCCTACTGCCTAGTAGTTTCTTGCCACATGAATATCCCTACGGATAAATTCTCATACTTATCGAGTATCCACTCATCCCTAGTTCATTCATGAATGACACCAATCTTTGAAATACCTTTCGATCTTCCAAAAATCCTCAGGAGCCTATTGCTCTTGAAATTCCTGCATGCTTACATTTTGGTTAAGCCAATAAGTTTAGTAACCCTATTGGCATCCTTTGTCACTATCATTTTAAAGTCTGTTGATTCTATATGTGTGTGAATGCACGCAATCATCAGTTGATCCATATAAATTATCTTCCGGCTCAGACGTTATTTTAAAACATGAGCTGGATCTCGACCAATCAAATTGCTGCCGATTGTACCCTTAAGGCTATTCAACTTATCCATCCCTGATCAGAGCATTGCTTCTGATCCCTTGTCTTGGAATTGATAATTCCTTTGCATTTGAGCCTTGAATTAGTCAGTTGTTTCTAAAGTCTGATCTCCTTTCATTGTTTCTCCCTCTGGGTGAGTACCGATGCTCGCACCAGATCCCTTGAGAACCACCAGATCATTTGCGGGGATTTTATCCGACAACGTCCTTCATATTCAATAAGTCTGTGAGCCTTTCCTCAGATACATAATACCTTTGGTAAATTGTATCCTCTGCTTTCTCAAACATGCTCTACTATCGAGCTGGTGTTATTTATTCTTGAAATTTGTGGTATATACTCCTAAGGTGCCCTGATGGGTTGAACATATGCCTTCTCTAAACTGTGTGAACTCGAAAGTTTTCACGAGTCATACTCTTCTGGTATTTTGCTAGATAAAATTTCTATACTACAGCTTCATCAAAAGCGAGAAGTAAAATGAAAGGTTATGCATGGAAGAATTGGGAGTCGACCTTGAGCCTTTGCGTTCATGCCCATGGACCCGATGTGAAACTTATCATCGAAGCTTCTTGTAAATGATATTAGTTCCCTTGGTATAAGTTCATCTTATATCTGGGAACCGGCCTTTTACAATCGTGGTTCCGACCATGTTCTCTTTTAAATACCATTTTCGATGCAAGTGTAAGCACTTGTCTCATGTGGATCAATACCTCGGTCCAACCTCTACTTTGATCCGTCTTCGAGTATTACCCCCTGGTATCTCGAGATTATCTTGAAACTGCATAACTTCTTATGAGTTCTTCATCAAGTACTACATTCTCACTGATTACAGTTTTCATGGGCTCTGAGTTATTAAACACTCAAAGACACCGATAACTGAACCGAGTCTGCCCTACGGTTCAGCAACTCTTGATAATCTTCTTTAAGTCCGAGTTTGTACTCGATTATGTCATTCCTAGCCTGATCGGCTATATCATTATCATGCTAAATTTTAACTGTGCTACCTGGTCCTTAACCCCGGAGCACAACTTTCGATGATGAGCTAAGCTTACGTCGATCTTCCTTGTCATATCAATTCACCTTGAACAACAAGCTTGATTTCAAGTTTGTGCTCTACCCATGGTTCCAATAACCTTCCGCTTCATCATTCCTTTGATTTGATGTTGTCACTGATTGATTACATCTTGAAATCTCTCGACCAATGTGCCGTGAAGATCATCAACCTTATGAGGTCTTCCTGGATATCAATTGAATTCATGATGAGAAATACCATCCTTGCCCCCGATGAATTGTATTATCATCGGCCACTTTATTGCCTTCCCTCCAACACAAACTTATTTGTGTTTTGAGTTATACCTTGAGATCCATGCTATACAACATTTGTTCTTCTTTACCTTGGAATGTTACCACCTTTTATGTCAAGAATGTCGTGGTAATTTTACCACCTCTTGAGAATTCTTGATAGAGTAATATTTCTCGCCTTTTGCGTTCATTTCTTGGTCTCCGTGTTGTTTCTAATCGGAATACCGATAAATGGTCTGTGTTGTGCAAATTCTAAACTTCTAGCAACCCTATTGCTTGAAGTTATTGGTCTACCGTTTCATTCTAAGTATATTGATTATTGAATCATCATTCAAACATTGATCGTGCTACCTAGTCCAGATTCCTGGGTGCACCCTTCTATCATTGTTCAGTTGTGTATGTTTCCCTCGAGCATACTTCATTATGACATTTGATTTGACAAATGATATTTCCTTGTTCACATAATTGTGGAAATCAATCCTTTGGAAATCTCGATGATTTGTTGCTGAGCCTATCAGCCACCTCCTCATCCTCTCCTTGGTATACTGATGACCTCTTGATTTAGAGCTCACTTACATAGATCACTTCTGAGAAACTCACAATGTCATCTCGTCAAATTGTGTTGCACCTTTTCTTCTCAGGCATCCCGAGTCTGAGGTATCCTGACACCCATCCAATCTGAATCTCAGTCAGATATGATGGTTGGAACATATTTCCAAGAGTTATAACGTTGGTCTTTAGATGACCCGGTAAGGTGGTATCATACCTAGCCCACCTGGCTGGAGGACCTATTGTTGTAGTATCCTTTTTAGCAAGTTTAGCCATTCTTCCGTGAGGAAATTGTAATACTTATTTCACAAGCTATTCCTGATGGATCCTTTGTGTTTCCAAAATCTGACCTTTGCTTGAATACCATGTCAATGCTTCTTGAAGCATGTTTGTGGTACTCCGATTTTCAATAAGAGCATTGAAAGCGCAATGCTAAGTTTTCTTTAACCATTATCCCAACACCGTTGTATGGGTACTGTCATGAAATTTCTCTCCCCTTACTTAAAGGGTTTTCTACATGATATCCTGCCACGGATATCATGCTCTGTTTGTCCTTGGGAAGGATATACCCCTGAAATATGTGTTTAAACACATTTTCCTTTCCATTCTTCTGTTAAATCTGATAATCATATTTTCCTTTCCATTGTTCTGTTTAACCTTCTTGAGGTTTATATGATCTAAGCAGTAATACGTCACTGCTTTTATAAGCACCTCAGCGTACAACTCTGTCAGTAAGACCCTGTTACCATTGTTGATAGCATCCCGGTAACCACCGGTGGACGAGAACTTTGCCTATTGGTCCGCCTCGTTCAACGAGCAGGAAAATGGTTCTCTTCGTCCCTCGCCCTTGGTACCGATGTTGTTGCCGACGTAACTGATAGGCTGATCCTCTGACATGCCTTGCTATCATGACCATGCAAGATGTCAACGCCCATCCCTATTTTAACCCACCTGGTGGGCCCATAACCCACAGTTCCACAGGATCGAAACCTGACTCTCCAGTACACCCTGTTGCCAAAGTTATTCCTCACGCGTGGCTTCGTAAGTACT
Organism: Triticum monococcum; assembly: GCA_034509565.1. Taxonomy (NCBI): domain Eukaryota; kingdom Viridiplantae; phylum Streptophyta; class Magnoliopsida; order Poales; family Poaceae; genus Triticum; species Triticum monococcum. The sequence goes on from CM067845.1 coordinate 524,906,996, forward strand.
TCACGAGCCACCTTTCGAAAGACCATCAATTCTGGTATCAGACACAATACTTATTCCCATTACTCTGAACCCCTTTCACACTATGTTTCAGGCAATGAACGATTGCCTATCCGCTCAAAACTTCTTATTGCACTGTCCTACTTTGCTCTCGATGTGTATCATTTGTTCAACTCGAGAGATACTCATATGTTCGTTCTTGGGATACCCCAGATGATTTTCCCTTATAACATCCTATCGTGGTAGAGCTGCCCCTTACCTATTCGTAAGTACGATGGAGTTCCCCGATGGAAGGACGACAACTTCATCATGATGCATTGGAATAAAGAATTGAAGACATCAACGAAAGGGATTAACTTCTTCGAGAAGATCCGTTAGAATTTCGTAACCAGCCTTTTCCCCCTTACTCTACCTCTTAAATCTCGGGACGAGATTTCTTGTAGTGGAGGAGATTTGTGACGCCCGCATAATCGAGCTACAGTAAACCTCTGCTAATGGTGCCACGTCACCTCGGTTACTGTTGATAAACTCGAGTTAGTTCAAAAACGATTCAAATTTAAAATTAAAAATCAAACAAACAATAAAAGTTTTCAAATGTCAAAACTAAAATGTTCTAAAAGTGACAAATAAATCATATGTAATGTTGGTGAAGAAGCCAAGTCGTTATAAAATGTTTAAATGCACTAAACTAATTAAATCAGTAGCTAAAACCATTAATTAAATGCCTTTTGTATTTTGTAAAATATTGAACTATATTATTTTGGGATGAAACATTTTTGTGGATGTGACATAATTTGTAACAACAATTTAGGTGCCACTTTGGTATTTTATTGAAACTAAAACAAAAAAAACAGTAAAACAGAAATATAAAATAAAACAAAGATAAAATAAAAGGGAAAGACCCCCCCCCCCCCCGGCGCGCTTCCGCACTGGGCCTCGACCCAGCTGGCCCAGTCGGCCACCCCACCAGGCCGGCCCAACCTGGCAAGGGCCAACCGGCCAGCCCACCCCCACTCCCTTATCCACTCACCTACCGAAACCCTAGCGACACCCCACGTTCCCCACTCCCCTGATCTCTCCCCCTCCCGCTCCCTCGTCTCCTCCCCCCGATCCAATCTGGACCGGGGCACGACAACGCTGCCCCTCGCCGGACCTTCCCTCCTACCTCCCGCCGGCGACCTCGCCAACCTCCTGCGTCGCATCCGCATCGGATGCCATTGCCGGAGGCCACAGCCTCCGTCACGCGCCATCGCCCGATGCCGCTGTCTCGACGTCGACCACCGCCGCCCCGAGCTTCGGCGCCGCCCCGAGCCCGCTATAAGCACACCTACAGGGCTATGTGAGCCCCTCCCCTTCCCCTCTTATTCCATGGCGGATCCGCCGTCGCGTCCGCATGCTCTCCCGTCGGCCCGTGCATAACCGCATCGCCGCCGTGACCCCGACCACTGCTCCGGCCGCTCGACGCGCTCGCGCGCCCGCGCTGCGCCCACTGGTCGCGCTAGGCTTGCCCGCTCGTCCATGCGAGCTGCTTCCCCGCCGCTACCCTGGCTCCGCTGCGTCCCGCCTCTGCCCAGCCGCGCCCGGCGCTGCCTACATCCCCTCCACCTCGCTACTGTGCCCGCGCTGCCTTGCCGCGGCTCCAGCCCCGCCGTTCGCCCCACGCTGCCTTGCCGCGGCTCCAGCCCCGCCGTTCGCCCCGCGCTACCCCTGCTTGCGCTCTGCTGCTGCTGCACTGCTGATTCTGCTTTGCTTCGCCGCCGCTACTCGCCGTCGACCGCCCCCCTCCCCCCCCCCCCCCGCGTCATTCCGCTCATCGCCGCCGCCTGGTCCGGCCCCGACCACGCGCCCGCCCTGCGCCGTGGCCTCGCTTGCCACCGCCCCTTGCTGCCCGACGCACCTCGTCGCTGGCTACGACGCCCCGGCACCTCCACTGGCCTGGGCGGGCGCCCAAACGGGTTACGCCCCAGCGCCCGTTAGCCTTGTTGCCCGCTCCACCCCGCTAGGCCCCCTGGGGCCTATTACAGGAGGGCCCCGCCTCGAGAACGTTTCCAAAAAAAAAGATTTTAAAAAAAAAGATTAAAAAAATATATTAATAATAAAAATAAATTTAATAAATTAATTAATTATTTAACTAAATTAATTAAGTTAATTAATCCTAATTAATTAATCTAATTAACCTGTTAGTATAATTAAACATTGATTAGATTATCTAAACCTTAATTAACCTAACAGAGTATGACAGGTGGGTCCCACTGGACCCACACGTCAGTTGACCAGTCAACGCCTCTGTTGACTGCTGACGTCATGATGACGTCAGCAGACACTATTCTGGATAATGTTTAATTAAATTAATTAAATAAATCCTAAAAATGATTTAAATCTTTTAAAATTAATATAAAATAAACCGTAACTCGGATCGAAAAACTTTGTACATGAAAGTTGCTCAGAACGACGAGACGAACCCGGATACGCAGCCCGTTCGTCCGCCACGCGTCCCTAGCATAGCAAACACGCAACTTTCCCCCTCCGGCTCCTCTGCCCGAAAACGCGAAACACCGGGGATACTTTCCCGGATGTTTCCACCCTTCACGGGTATCATCACGTACCGCGTTAGGGCACCTCTAACGCCGTTACTTGTCATGTCATGCACCACTATGCATCTGCTTGCTTAAATATTTATTGTTTCTTCCCCCTCTTCTCTCGATAGACACCGAGACCGACGCCGCTATTACCCAGTACGACTACGGAGTTGACGACCCCTCTCTCTTGCCAGAGCAATCAGGCAAGCCCCCCCTTTGATCACCAGATATCGCCTACTCTTCTCTATACTGCTTGCATTAGAGTAGTGTAGCATGTTACTGCTTCTCGTTAATCCTATACTGATGCATAGCCTGTCCTTGCTACTACTGTTGTTACCTTTACCTGCAAACCTAATGCTTAGTATAGGATGCTAGTTTATCATCAGTGGCCCTACATTCTTGTCCGTCTGCCATGCTATACTATTGGGCCGTGATCACTCGGGAGGTGATCACGGGTATATACTATATACTTTAAACATGATACATGTGGTGACCAAAGTCGGGTTGGCTCGAGGAGTACCCGCGAGTGATTCACGGATTGGGGGCTGAAAGGACCTTAGTCCCGACGGCCCTCTGTGTGGATCTTTGTGGCGGAGCGACAGGGCAGGTTCCGACCACCTAGGAGAGAGGTGGGCCTGGCCCTGTTCGGCGTTCGCGGACACTTAACACGCTTAACGAGATCTGGGTATTTGATCTGAGTCTGGCCATTTGGTCTATACGCACTAACCATCTACGCGGGAGTAGTTATGGGTATCCCGGCGTCGTGGTATCAGCCGAAGCCTTCGTGACGTCAGCGACTGAGTGGCGCGCGCCGGATTGGACTGGAAAGCCACTAGGCTAGGTCTGCTTCCGGCCGCGTACGCAACGTGCAGGTGTGCAAAGGGCGATGGGCCCAGACCCCTGCGCCATAGGGTTTAGACCGGCGTGCTGACCTCTCTGTTGTGCCTAGGTAGGGCTGCGACGTGTTGATCTTCCGAGGCCGGGCATGACCCAGGAAAGTGTGTCCGGCCAAATGGGATCGAGCGTGTTGGGGTATGTGGTGCACCCCTGCAGGGAAGTTTATCTATTCGAATAGCCGTGTCCCTCGGTAAAAGGACGACCCGGAGTTGTATCTTGACCTTATGACAACTAGAACCGGATACTTAATAAAACACACCCTTCCAAGTGCCAGATACAACCGGTGATCGCTCTCTCACAGGGCGACGAGGGGAGGATCATCGGTTAGGATTATGCTATGCGATGCTACTTGGAGGTCTTCAGTCTACTCTCTTCTACATGCTGCAAGACGGAGGCTGCCAGAAGCGTAGTCTTCGACAGGATTAGTTATCCCCCTCTTATTCTGGCATTCTGCAGTTCAGTCCACATATGATACCCTTATTCCATTTGATACCCATGCATATGTAGTATAGCTCCTTGCTTGCGAGTACTTTGGATGAGTACTCACGGTTGCTTTCTCCTTCTTTTCCCTCTATCCCTTCTACCTGGTTGTCGCAACCAGATGTTGGAGCCCAGGAGCCAGACGCCACCGTCGACGACGACTCCTACTACACCGGAGGTGCCTACTACTACGTGCTGCCCGCTGACGACGACCAGGAGTAGTTTAGGAGGATCCCAGGCAGGAGGCCTGCGCCTCTTTCGTTCTGTATCCCAGTTTGTGCTAGCCTTCTTAAGGCAAACTTATTTAACTTATGTCTGTACTCAGATATTGTTGCTTCCGCTGACTCGTCTATGATCGAGCTCTTGTATTCGAGCCTTCGAGGCCCCTGGCTTGTAATATGATGCTTGTATGACTTATTTTTATTGGTAGAGTTGTGTTGTGATATCTTCCCGTGAGTCCCTGATCTTGATCGTACACGTTTGTGTGTATGATTAGTGTACGGTCAAATCGGGGGAGTCACAAGTTGGTATCAGAGCCGACTGCCTGTAGGAATCCCCCTTCCACACTCCTTGGCCGAAGACGTTCGACTACATCAACTGTGTTACTTAACGCTTCCGCTTTCGGTCTACAAGGGTACGTGGACACACTCTCCCCGCTTGTTTCTATGCTTCTCCTAGATAGATCTTGCGTGATCGTAGGCAAATTTTTGAAATACTACGTTCCCCAACAGCTGGCGGGGTGGCACACCGAGCGGTGCATCAAGAACATAATTTTTCTGTGCATCAATGAGGATAAACCTCAAGTTACGGACCCAGTCCGTGTAGTTGCTACCATCATCTTTCAACTTAGCTTTCTCTAGGAACGCATTAAAATTCAAGGGAACGGTAGCATGAGCCATTGATCTATTATACGTCTCCAACGTATCTATAATTTTTGATTGCTCCATGCTATATTATCTACTGTTTTGGACATTATTGGGCTTTATTATCCACTTTTATATTATTTTTGGGACTAACCTATTAACCGGAGGCCTAGCCCAGAATTGTTGTTTTTTGCCTGTTTTAGGGTTTCGAAGAAAAGGAATATCAAACGGAGTCCAAACGGAATGAAACCTTCGGGGACGTGATTTTCTCAATGAACAAGACCCGGGAGACTTGGACACTACATCAATAAAGAAAAGAGGAGGCCACGAGGTAGGGGCACGCCTACCCCCCACCCAGGCGCGCCCTCCACCCTCGTAGGCCCCTATTGCTCCACCAACATACTCCGTCCTCCTATATATACCTACGTACCCCCAAACGATCAGATATGGAGCCAAAACCCTAATTCCACCACCGCAACTTTCTGTATCCACGAGATCCCATCTTGGGGCCTGTTCCGGAGCTCCGCCGAAGGGGGCATCGATCACGGAGGGCTTCCACATCAACACCATAGCCTCTCCGATGAAGTGTGAGTAGTTTACCTCAGACCTATGGGTCCATAGTTATTAGCTAGATGGATTCTTCTCTCTTTTTGGATCTCAATACAATGTTCTCCCCCTCTCTTGTGGAGAACTATTCGATGTAATCTTCTTTTTGCGGTGTGTTTGTTCAGACCGATGAATTGTGGGTTTATGATCAAGTCTATCTATGAATAATACTTGAATCTTCTCTGAATTCTTTTATGTATGATTGGTTATCTTTGCAAGTCTCTTCCAATTATCAGTTTGGTTTGGCCTACTAGATTGATCTTTCTTGCAATGGGAGAAGTGCTTAGCTTCGGGTTCAATCTTGCGGTGTCCTTTCCCAGTGACAGTAGGGGCAGCAAGGCACATATTGTATTGTTTCCATCGAGGATAACAAGATGGGTTTTTCATCATATTGCATGAGTCTATCCCTCTACATCATGGCATCTTGCTTAAGGCGTTACTCTGTCTTTAACTTAATACTCTAGATGCATGCTGGATAGCGGTCGATGAGTGAAGTAATAGTAGTAGATGCAGGCAGGAGTCGGTCTACTTGTCTCGGACGTGATGCCTATATACATGATCATACCTAGATATTCTCATAACTATGCTCAATTCTGTCAATTGCTCAACAGTAATTTGTTCACCCACCGTAGAATACTTATGCTCTCGAGAGAAGCCACTAGTGAAACCTATGACCCCGGGGTCTATCTTCATCATATTAATCTCCTACTACTTAGTTATTTCCTTTGCTATTTACTTTGCCTTTATTTTACTTTGCATCTTTATCACAAAAATACCAAAAATATTATCTTATCATATCTATCAGATCTCACTCTCGTAAGTGGCCTTATAGGGATTGACAACCCCTATTTGCGTTGGTTGCGAGGATTTATTTGTTTTGTGCAGGTACGAGGGACTCGCGCGTAGCCTCCTACTGGATTGATACCTTGGTTCTCAAAAACTAAGGGAAATACTTACGCTACTTTGTTGCATCATCCCTTCCTCTTCGGGGAAAACCAACGCAGTGCTCAAGAGGTAGCAAGAAGGATTTCTGGCGCCGTTGTCGGGGAGGTCTAAGCAAAAGTCAACATACCAAGTACCCATCACATACACTTATCTCCCGCATTACATTATTTGCCATTTGCCTCTTGTTTTCCTCTCCCCCACTTCACCCTTGCCGTTTTATTCGACCTCTCTCTCTATCCTCCATCTCTTTCTCTATTTGCCTCTTTTTGCTTGCTTGCTTTTTTTGCTTGTGTGTTAGTTTGCTTGCTTGTCACGATGGCTCAAGATAATACTAAATTGTGTGACTTCACCAATACCAACAACAATGATTTTATTAGCACTCCCATTGCTCCTATTATCGATGCTGAATCTTGTGAAATTAATACTGCTTTGCTGAATCTTGTCATGAAAGATCCGTTTTCCGGCCTTCCTAGTGAAGATGCCGCTACCGACCTAAATTTCTTCATTGATTTGTGTGACATGCAAAAGAAGAAAGATGTGGATAATGATATTGTTAAATTGAAGCTATTTCCTTTTTTTGCTTAGAGATCGTGCTAAAGCTTGGTTTTCGTCTTTGCCTAAAAATAGTATTGATTCATGGAATAAGTGCAAAGATGCTTTTATCTCTAAGTATTTTCCTCCCGCTAAGATCTTCTCTCTTAGAAACGATATTATGAATTTTAAGCAACTTGATCATGAACATGTTGCACAAGCTTGGGAGAGAATGAAACTAATGATATATAATTGCCCTACTCATGGTTTAAATTTCGTGGATGATTATACGAAATTTTATGCCGGATTGAATTTTGCTTCTAGAAATCTTTTAGATTCGGCCGCGGGAGTCACTTTTATGGAAATAACTTTAGGAGAAGCCACTAAACTCCTAGGTAATATTATGGTTAATTATTCTCAATGGCATACTGAAAGATCTACTAATAAAAAGGTGCATGCGATAGAAGAAATTAATGTTTTGAGTGGAAAGATGGATGAACTTATGAAATTATTTGCTAATCAGAGTGTTTCTTCTGATCCTAATGATATTCCCTTGTCTACTTTGATTGAGAATAATAATGAATCTATGGATGTGAATTTTGTTGTAGGAACAATTTTGGTAACAACGCGTATAGAGGAAATTTCAATCCTAGGCCTTATCCTAGTAATCCCTCTAACAATTATGGTAATTTCTACAACAATTCTTATGGAAATTATAATAAGACGCCCTATGATTTTGAATCTAATATTAAAGAATTTATTACTTTGCAAAAGAATTTCAATGCTTTGATTGAAGAAAAATTGCTTAAGATTGATGAGTTGGCTAGGAACGTTGATTGAATTGCTCTTGATGTTGATTTTTTGAAACTTAGATCTATTCCACCTAAGCATGATGTCAATGAGTCTCTCAAGGCCATGAGAATTTCCATTGATGAGTGAAAAGAAAGAACCGCTAGGATGCGTGCTAAGAAAGATGCCTTTATAAGAGCGTGTTCTTCTAGTTCCTATGAAAATAATGATGAAGATCTAAAAGTTATTGATATGTCCCCTATTAAATATTTGTTTTTCAATATTAATCTTGATAATGATGGGACTGAATATGATCCACCTTTACCTAGAAGGCGTTCCAAGAATTCGGAATTTGTTGATCTTGATGCGGAAATTGATAAAAGTGGGATTGAAGAAATTAAAACCCTAGATGTTGCTAAACCCACTATTATGGATTTCAAGGAATTTAACTATGAAAATTGCTCTTTGATTGATTGTATTTCCTTGTTACAATCCGTGCTAAATTCTCCTCACGCTTATAGTCAAAATAAAGCGTTTACTAAACATATCGTTGATGCCTTGATGCAATCTTATGAAGAAAAACTTGAATTGGAAGTTTCTATCCCTAGAAAACTTTATGATGAGTGGGAACCAACTATTAAAATTAAAATTAAAGATCACGAATACTATGCTTTATGTGATTTGGGTGCTAGTGTTTCCACGATTCCAAATACTTTGTGTGATTTGTTAGGTTTCCGTGATTTCGATGATTGCTCTTTAAACTTGCACCTTGCGGATTCCACTATTAATAAACCTATGGGAAGAATTAGTGATGTTCTTATTGTTGCAAATAGTAATTATGTTCCCGTAGATTTTATTTTTTTGGCATAGATTGCAATCCTTCATGTCCTATTATTCTTGGTAGACCTTTCCTTAGAACGATTGGTGCAATTATTGATATGAAGGAAGGAAATATTAGATTCCAATTTCCATTAAGGAAAGGCATGGAACACTTTCCTAGAAAGAAAATTAAATTACCTTATGAATCTATTATGAGATCCACTTATGGATTGCCTACCAAAGATGGCAATACCTAGATCTATTCTTGCTTGTTATGCCTAGCTAGGGGCGTTAAACGATAGCGCTTGTTGGGAGGCAACCCAATTTTATTTTTATTCCTTGATTTTTGCTCCTGTTTAGTAATAAATAATTTATCTAGCCTATGTTTTGTTTGTGTTTTTTGTGTTTAATTAGTGTTTGTGCCAAGTAGAACCGTTGGGAAGAATTGGGGAAAGTCTTATTACACTTGCTGTAAAAAACAAAAACTTTAGCGCTCACGAGAACTACTGCCATTTTTATTTGGAAAGTGATATTTAGTTAATTATTTGTGAAGATGATTAACAGATAAATTCCTCACGTCCAGAAGTTTATTTTAGAATTTTTGGGGTTCCAGATCTTGCGCTAGCTACAGATTACTACAGACTGTTCTGTTTTTGACAGATTCTGTTTTTCGTGTGTTGTTTGCTTATTTTGATGAATCTATGGCTAGTAAAATAGTTTATAAACCATAGAGAAGTTGGAATACAGTAGTTATAACACCAGTATAAATAAATAATGAGTTCATTACAGTACCTTGAAGTGGTCTTTTATTTTCTTTCGCTAACGGAGCTCACGAGATTTTCTACTTTAAGTTTTGTGTTGTAAAGTTTTCAAGTATTGGGTAAAGATTTGATGGATTATGGAACAAGGAGTGGCAAGAGCCTAAGCTTGGGGATGCCCATGTCACCCCCAAGATAATCTAAGGACACATAAAAGCCAAAGCTTGGGGATGCCCCGGAAAGCATCCCCTCTCTCGTCTACTTCTATCAGTAACTTTACTTGGAGCTATATTTTTATTCATCACATGATATGTGTTTTGCTTGGAGCGTCTTGTATGATTTGAGTCTTTATTTTTTAGTTTACCACAATCATCCTTACTGTACACACCTTTTGAGAGAGCCATACATAATTTGGAATTGCTAGAATACTCTATGTGCTTTGCTTATATCTTTTGAGTTATTTAGTTTTGCTCTAGTACTTCACTTATATATTTTAGAGCATGGTGGTGGATTTGTTTTATAGAAACTATTGATCTCTCTCATGCTTAACTTATATTATTTTGAGAGTCTTAAATAGCATGGTAATTTGCTTAAAATCCTAATATGCTAGGTATTCAATGTTAGTAAAATTTTCTTAACAGTGTTTTGAATACTAAGAGAAGTTTGATGCTTGATGATTGTTTTGAGATATGGAGGTAATAATATCAAAGTCATGCTAGTTGAGTAGTTGTGAAATTGAGAAATGCTTGTGTTGAAGTTTGCAAGTCCCGTAGCATGCACGTATGGTAAACGTTATGCAACAAATTTGAAACATGAGGTGTTATTTGATTGTCTTCCTTATGAGTGGCGGTCGGGGACGAGCGATGGTCTTTTCCTACCAATATACCCCCCTAGGAGCATGCGCGTAGTACCGAGGTTTTTGATGACTTGTAGATTTTTGCAATAAGTACGTGATTTCTTTATGACTAATGTTGAGTCCATGGATTATACGCACTCTCACCCTTCCATCCTTGCTAGCCTCTTCGGTATCGTGCATTGCCCTTTCTCACATTGAGAGTTGGCGCAAACTTCGCCGGTGCATCCAAACCCCGTGATATGATACGCTCTTTCACAAATAAACCTCCTTATATCTTCCTCAAAACAGCCACCATACCTACCTATTATGGCATTTCCATAGCCATTCCGAGATATATTGCCATGCAACTTTCCACCATTCCATTCATCATGACACATTCATCATTGTCATATTGCTTAGCATAATCATGTAGTTGACATAGTATTTGTGGCAAGGCCACCATTCATAATTCTTTCATACATGTCACTCTTGGTCCATTGCATATCCCGGTACACCGCCGGAGGCATTCATATAGAGTCATACTTTGTTCTAGTATCGAGTTGTAATCTTTGAGTTGTAAATAAATAGAAGTGTGATGATCATCATTAATAGATCATTGTCCCAAAAAAAGAGAAGAAAGGCCAAATAAAAAAAGAAAGGCCAAATTAAAAAGGAGAAAAAGAAAGGCCAAATAAAAAAAGAGAAAATAAAAAGGGGCAATGCTACTATCCTTTTACCACACTTGTGCTTCAAAGTAGCACCATGATCTTCATGATAGAGAGTCTCTTGTTTTGTCACTTTCATATACTAGTGGGAATTTTTCATTATAGAACTTGGCTTGTATATTCCAATAATGGGCCTCCTCAAGTGCCCTAGGTCTTCGTGAGCAAGCAAGTTGGATGCACACCCACTTAGTTTCTTTTGTTGAGCTTTCATACATTTATAGCTCTAGTGCATCCATTGCATGGCAATCCCTACTCCTTGCATTAACATCAATCGGTGGGCATCTCCAAAGCCCATTGATTAGCCTCGTTGATGTGAGACTATCTCCTTTTTGTCTTCTCCACATAACCCCCATCATTATATTCTATTCCACCCATAGTGCTATGTCCATGGCTCGCGCTCATATATTGCGTGAAATTTTATAGGTTTGAGATTACTAAAGTATGAAACAATTGCTTGGCTTGTCATCGGGGTTGTGCATGATGAGAGCATTCTTGTGTGACGAAAATGAAACATGACTAAACTATATGATTTTGTAGGGACGAACTTTCTTTGGCCATGTTATTTTGAGAAGACATAATTGCTTAGTTAGTACGCTTGAAGTATTATTATTTTTATGTCAACATAAATTTTTGTCTTGAATCTTTCGGGTCTGAATATTCATACCACAATTAAGAAGAATTACATTAAAATTATGCCAAGTAGCACTCCGCATCCAAAATTATGCCAAGTAGCACTCCGCATCAAAAAGAGGAGGCCACGAGGTAGGGCCGTGCCTACCCCCCCCCCCCTAGGTGCTCCCTCGACCCTCGTGGGCCCCTTGTTGCTCCACCGACGTACTCCTTCCTCCTATATATACCTACGTACCCTCAAATGATCAGATACGGAGCCAAAACCCTAATTCCACCACCGCAACTTTCTGTATCCACGAGATCCCATCTTGGGGCCTGTTCCGGAGCTCCGCCGGAGGGGGAATCGATCACGGAGGGCTTCTACATCAACACCATTGCCTCTCCGATGAAGTGTGAGTAGTTTACCTCAGACCTACGGGTCCATAGTTATTAGCTAGATGACTTCATCTCTCTTTTTGGATCTCAATACAATGTTCTCCCCCTCTCTTGTGGAGAACTATTCTATGTAATCTTCTTTTTGTGGTGCGTTTGTTGAGACCGATGAATTGTGGGTTTATGATCAAGTCTATCTATGAATAATATTTGAATCTTCTCTGAATTATTTTATGTATGATTGGTTATATTTGCAAGTCTCTTTGAATTATCAGTTTGGTTTGGCCTACTAGATTGATCTTTCTTGCAATGGGAGAAGTGCTTAGCTTTGGGTTCAATCTTGCGGTGTCCTTTCCCAGTGACAGTAGGGGCAGCAAGGCACGTATTGTATTGTTGCCATCGAGGATAACAAGATGGGGTTTTCATCATATTGCATGAGTCTATCCCTCTACATCAGGTCATCTTGCTTAAGGCGTTACTCTGTTTTTAACTTAATACTCTAGATGCATGCTGGATAGCGGTCGATGAGTGGAGTAATAGTAGTAGATGCAGGCAGGAGTCGTTCTACTTGTCTCAGACATGATGCCTATATACAATCATACCTAGATATTCTCATAACTATGCTCAATTCTATCAATTGCTCAACAGTAATTTGTTCACCCACCGTAGAATACTTATGCTCTCGAGAGAAGCCACTAGTGAAACCTATAGCCCCCGGGTCTATCTTCATCATATTAATCTCCTACTACTTAGTTATTTCCTTTGCTATTTACTTTGCCTTTATTTTACTTTGCATCTTTATCACAAAAATACCAAAAATATTATCTTATCATATCTATCAGATCTCACTCTCGTAAGTGGCCTTATAGGGATTGACAACCCCTATTTGCGTTGGTTGCGAGGATTTATTTGTTTTGTGCAGGTACGAGGGACTCGCGCGTAGCCTCCTACTGGATTGATACCTTGGTTCTCAAAAACCGAGGGAAATACTTACGCTACTTTGCTGCAGCATCCCTTCCTCTTCAGCGAAAACCAACGCAGTGCTCAAGAGGTAGCAATCTACAACATAGATATGCAAAAACTATTAGGACTAATTTCATGATAAATTCAGTTCAATTAATAATATTACTTAAGAACTCCCACTTGGATAGACATCCCTCGAGTCATCTAAATGATATGTGATTCAAATCAACTAAACCATGTCTGATCATCACGTGAGATGGAGCAGTCATCAATGGTGCACATCTTTATGTTGATCATATCTACTATATGATTCATGTTCGACCTTTCGTTCTCCAGTGTTCCGTGGCCATGTCTGTAGATGCAAGGCTTGTCAAATTTAACCCGAGTATTCCGCATGCGCAAAAATGTCTTGCACCCGGTGTATGTGAACGTAGAGTCTATCACACCCGATCATCACGCGGTGTCTCAACACGACGAACTTCCGCAAAGGTACATACTCAGGAAGAACACTTATACCTTGAAATTTTTAGTTAAGGGATCATCTTATAATGATACCGACGTACTAAGCAAAGTAAGATGCATAAAAGATAAACATCACATGCAATCATAATATGTGACATGATATGGCCATCATCATCTTGTGCCTTTGATCTCCATCTCCAAAGCACCGTTATGATCTCCATCGTCACCGGCTTGACACCTTGATCTCCATCGTAGCGTCGTGGTCGTCTCGCCATCTATTGCTTCTACAACTATCGCTAACGCATAGTGATAAAATAAAGCAATTACATGGCGGTTGCATTTCATGCAATAAAGAGACAACCATAAGGCTCCAGCCGGTTGCGAGTAACTTTTACAAAACATGATCATCTCATACAATAACGTATATCACATCATGTCTTGACCATATCACATCCCAACATGCCCTGCAAAAATAAGTTAGACGTCTTCTACTTTGTTGTTGCAAGTTTTACGTGGCTGCTATGGGCTTCTAGCAAGAACCGTTCTTACCTGTGCATCAAAACCACAACGGTGATTTGTCAAGTTTGCTGTTTTAACCTTCAACAAGGACCGGCCGTAGTCAAGTTCGATTCAACTAAAGTTGGAGAAACAGACACCCGCCAGCCACCTTTATGCAAAACTAGTTGCATGTCTGTCGGTGGAACCGGTCTTATGAACGTGGTCATGTAAGGTTGGTCCGGGCCGCTTCATCCAACAATACCGCCGAATCAAAATAAGACATTGGTGGGAAGCAGTACGATGATTACCGCCCACAACTATTTGTGTTCTACTCGTGCATATCATCTACGCATAGACCTGGCTCGGATGCCACTGTTGGGAAATGTAGCATGGGAAAGAAAAAAAATATGCACACACAAGATCTATCCATGGAGATGCATAGCTACGAGAAGGGGAGAGCATCTTCATACCCTTGAAGATTGCAAAGCGGAAGCGTTTATCAACGCGGTTGATGTAGTCGTACACCTTCACGATCCGTCCCGATCAAGTACCAAACGTACGGCACCTCCACGTTCAGCTCGATGACGTCCTTGCCTTCTTGATCCAGCAAGACGGGCGAAGTAGTAGATGAGTTCCGGTAGCACGATGGTGTGGTGACAGTTGGTGATGAAGAACAATCTCCACAGGGCTTCGCCAAGCACTACAGAAACTAGACGGAGGATAAACTAGCGGGGATGGGGCTGCCGGCACACGGCTTGGTGAATCTTGGTGTGTCTTGGGTGCTAGCCCTACCCCTCTATTTATATGTTGAGCCCCTGGGGTCGAAACTTGGAGTAAAAGCCTCCTCAAAGTCGGTTTTGCCCGAAAGGCAAGAGTCCTTCTCAGACTCCAGGGCTAGACGCCAGAGTTCCCGGCATCTACCCCCTAGATGCCAGGGTTCCTGGCATCTAGCCCAAATAAAGTGTTCTCGTACCCAAACATTTCGGGAAACATCCGGAACCCCTTCCCGTGAATTCCCGAAACCTTCCAGAGACCAAACACTATTATCCCATATATCAATCTTTACCTTTAGACCATTTTGGAGCTCCTCATCATGTTCGTGATCACATCCGGGACTCCGAGAAACATTTGGTCACCAACATACATAACTCGTATAAAACTATATCATCAACGAATGTTAAGCGTGCGGACCCTACGGGTTCGAGAACTATGTAGACATGACTGAGACACCTCTTCGGTCAATAACCAATAGCGGACCTGGATGCCCATATTGGCTCCTACATATTCTACGAAGATCATTATTGGTCGAACCTTATGAAAACATACATAATTCCCTTTGTCCATCGGTATGTTACTTGCCCGAGATTCGATCGTCGGAATCTTCATACCTAGTTCAATCTTGTTACCGGCAAGTCTCTTTACTCATTCTGTAATACATCATCCTGTAACTAACTCATTAGTCACATTGCTTGCAAGGCTTTGATACGTCTCCAACGTATCTATAATTTTTTATTGTTCCATGCTATTATATTATCAACCTTGGATGTTTTATATGCATTTATATGCTATTTTATATGATTTTGGGGATTAACCTATTAACCCAGAGCCCAGTGCCAGTTTATGTTTTTTCCTTGTTTTAGAGTATCGCAGAAAAGGAAAATCAAACGGAGTCCAATTGACCTGAAACTTCACGGAACTTATTTTTGGAAAGAAAGCAATACAGGAGACTTGGAGTGCACGTTAGGGGATCAACGAGGAAGCCACGAGGCAGGGGGGCGCGCCCTCCACCCTCGTGGGCCCCTCGTGGCTCCCCTGACATATTTCTTCCTCCTATATATACCCATATACCCTAAAACGATCGGGGAGCGCAATAGATCGGGAGTTCCGCCACCAGAAGCCTTCATAGCCACCGAAAGCCAATCTAGACCCGTTCCGACACCCTGCCGAAGGGGGAATCCCTCTCCGGTGGCCATCTTCATCATCCCGGTGCTCTCCATGACGAGGAGGGAGTAGTTCTCCCTCGAGGCTGAGGGTATGTACCAGTAGCTATGTGTTTGATCTCTCTCTCTCTCTCTCTCTCTCTCTCTCTCTCTCTCTCTCGTGTTCTTGATTTGGCACGATCTTGATGTATCACGAGCTTTCCTATTATAGTTGGATCTTATGTTTCTTCCCCCCCCCCTCTACTCTCTTGTAATGGATTGAGTTTCCCCTTCGAAGTTATCTTATCGGATTGAGTCTTTAAAGATTTGAGAACACTTGATGTATGTCTTGCCGTGCGCATCTGTGGTGACAATGGGATCTCACGTGATTCACTTGATGTATGTTTTGGTGATCAACTTGCGGGTTCCGCCCATGAACCTATGCATAGGGGTTGGCACACGTTTTCGTTGTGATTCTCCGGTAGAAACTTTGGGGCACTCTTTGAGGTTCTATGTGTTGGTTAAATAGATAAATCTGAGATTGTGTGATGCATATCGTATAACTATACCCACGGATACTTGAGGTGACATTGGAGTATCTAGGTGACATTAGGGTTTTGGTTGATTTGTGTCTTAAGGTGTTATTCTAGTACGAACTCTAGGGCTGTTTGTGACACTTATAGGAATAGCCCAACGGATTGATTGGAAAGAATAACTTTGAGGTGGTTTCGTACCCTACCATAATCTCTTCGTTTGTTCTCCGCTATTAGTGACTTTGGAGTGACTCTTTGTTGCATGTTGAGGGATAGCTATATGATCCAATTATGTTATTATTGTTGAGAGGACTTGCACTAGTGAAAGGATGAACCCTAGGCCTTGTTTCAACGCATTGCAATACCGTTTACGCTCACTTTTATCATTAGTTACCTTGCTGTTTTTATATTTTCATATTACAAAAACCTTTATCTACCATCCATATACCACTTGTATCACCATCTCTTCGTCGAACTAGTGCACCTATACAATTTACCATTGTATTGGGTGTGTTGGGGACACAAGAGACTCTTTGTTATTTGGTTGCAGGGTTGCTTGAGAGAGACCATCTTCATCCTATGCCTCCTACGAATTGATAAACCTTAGGTCATCCACTTGAGGGAAATTTGCTACTGTCCTACAAACCTCTGCACCTGGAGGCCCAACAAGGTCTATAAGAAGAAGGTTGTGTAGTAGAATCAAGTTCTTTTCTGGCGCGTTGCCGGGGAGGTTAGCGCTTGAAGCTATATCTTTAGATCTTGCAATCGAATCTTTTTGTTTCTTGTTTTAGCACTGGTTTAGTTTATAAATGAAAACTACAAAAAAATATGGAATTGAGTTTGCCTCATACGCTTCATCTTTTTAATATCTTTCGTGAGTATGATGGAAAGGAAAATTGTGCCAAAGTGTTAGAAGAAGAATGCATTAAAATGTTTGGCACTAAATCTTTGAATGATGAGCATGATTGCAATGTTGTTAGTATGAACTCCTTGAATATCTGTGGTACTAATGATGATTGCACTAGTTATGATGGAAATGTCTCCTATAAACATGCCAATTTCTGTGGAGTGCATTGGTTTGTAAGTACACACCAAATAGGGAAGATAGATATTGCAAGAGGCATAAGCATTTAGAAACAAAATTGTTGCAAGAAAGGCTAGAAGCTTGTGCTGGAAATTTAAATTTTCTTAGCCGTACTTGTGAACTTTGCAATGAACATGATCATTTCAGTACCCAATGCAAATTGTTTCATGATCGTATCGTGTCCAAAAATTGTGATGACTTGATTTCCCTTGCACACCATAATGAACTTAGTTTGCTCTTGGGTTATGAAGAAATGAAACGTATAACTAAGGATATTCCAAATTTTGCCCTTGATGGAGTTCTTCATTTTGATCTAGAGGAAATTTATATGTATTGCGCGGTGAATTGCATTGAAAATCCTTATATTGCCAATTACATAAAGAAAAGAAAACAAATAGAAGATGAAGAGAATACTAATGAAAGGGAAGAGACTTCCCAATATCCTCCTATTATTTCTTATGATGTATCAGGTAACGAGGAGGAGCCTCTATTCAACCAATTTCATTAATAAGGAGCTCCAAAAAGAGGATTGACCCCACACATGATGTGTTGAAGAAGAAGAAAAGAAAAAGGAAGAGAGGTAAAAAGGTATCCCTCCCAAATAATGTTGCTCCTATTATTGTTGTGCCTCATGAAAATGAAGATGATGCACTTGATGATGATCTCGTTATGCCTATTGCTTGTTGTGATGATTATGATTGGGAAGATAATGACACTCCTTATGATCTTGAAAATCTTTTTGGCACTTGCTTGGAAGAATATGATAATTGCTATACTATTGGTGCTATCCACACTATTAATGATGAGAGTGATTATGCTTATGATATAAAAAGGCCCAAGCTTGGGGATGCTATGTTTGATGAAGATGATGTTTTTGAGAATATATTTGCTGCAATTAATGTTAGTCACAAGCTTGGGGATGCTATGATTAATGAAGATGATATTTTTAGTCTCCAAAGTTTTGATATGCAAATTTATAATGATGATAGCATGCCTCCTACTTATGATCCCTGTTCAAGAATTCATCCGATTAACCAGTTAACTTGCCGATTAATCCCTACTCGTAGGGTCACCGAGTAGCCGATAAACTCAAAAACCGTCCGATTAATTGATTAAATGGTCGATTAACTTGCCGATTAGCCGATTAATCCCCTACTCACCAGCCAACCGAGCAGCTACCAGTTAACGATTTCCTCAACAATGCTTATGATGATTATTGTGATCATACTTATGCTATAAAAAGTAGTGATTATATTTATAAAACTTGTCATGATTATGGTTACCCCTTCTCTGAACATTACTCTTTTAATGTGGAAACAATTTATAGTATTCGAGTTTCTTATGATACTCTCACTATTCCAAATGAGAAGAATTTTGCTTATGTGGAGAGTAATAAAATTTATATGCTTATAGATCATGAAAAGAATAATTTAGGTGCTGGTTATATTGTTGAATTCATTCATGATGCTACTGAAAATTATTATGAGGGAGGAATATATGCTTGTAGAAATTGCAATAATATCAAGTTTCCTCTCTATGTGCTTAAAGTTTTGAAGCTATGCTTGTTTTACCTTCCTATGCAAGTTGATTCTTGTTCCCACAAGTTGTTTGCTCACAAAATCCCTATGCATATGAAATGGGTTAGACTTAAATGTTTTAGCAATATGCTTCATGATGCTCTCTTTATGTTTCAATTCATATCTTTTATGTGAGCATCATTGAAATCATCATGCCTAGCTAGGGGCGTTAAACGATAGCGCTTGTTGGGAGGCAACCCAATTTTATTATTGTTCCTTGCTTTTTGCTCCTGTTTAGAAATAAATAATTTATCTAGCCTCTGTTATGATTGAGTTTTCATGTTTCAATTAGTGTTTGTGCCAAGTAGAACCTTTGGGAAGACTTGGGTGAAGTCTTTACGTTCATGCTGTAAAAAAACAGAAACTTTAGCACTCACGAGAATTGCTGCAATTTTTTATTGGAGAGTTTTATTTAGTTAATTCCTTTTCAGATGATTAATAGATAAATTCCTCAGGTCCAACAATTTATTTGAGAATTTTATGAGTTCCATAAGTGTTCGAAACCTACAGATTACTACAGATTGTTCTGTTTTTGACAGATTCTGTTTTCATTGTGTTGTTTACTTATTTTGGTGAATCTATGGCTAGTAAAAGAGTTTATAAACCATAGAGAAGTTGGAATAAAATAGGTTTAACACAAATATAAATAAATAATGAGTTCATTACAGAACCTTGAAGTGGTGATTTATTTTCTTATACTAACGGAGCTTATGAGTTTTCTGTTAGGTTTTGTGTTGTGAAGTTTTCAAGTTTTGGGTAAAGATTCGATGGACTATGGAATAAGGAGTGGAAAGAGCCTAAGCTTGGGTATGCCCCGGAAGGCATCCCCTCTTTCGTCTTCGTTCATCGGTAACTTTACTTGGAGCTATATTTTTATTTACCACATGATATGTGTTTTGCTTGGAGCGTCTTTTTATTTTATTTAGTTTTGCTTGATGTTTGAATAAAATACCAAGATCTGAAATTCTTAAATGTTAGAGAGTCTTCATATAGTTGCATAATTATTCGACTACTCATTGATCTTCACTTATATCTTTCGGAGTAGTTTGTCATTTGCTTTAGTGCTTCACTTATATCTTTTTAGAGAACGGTGGTGGTTTTATTTTATAGAAATAGATGAACTCTCATGCTTCACTTATATCATTTTGAGAGTCTCTAAACAGCATGGTAGTTTGCTTTGGTTATGAATTTAGTCCTAATATGATGGGCATCCAAGAGGGATATAATAAAAACTTTCATATAGAATGCATTGAATACTATGAGAAGTTTGATTCTTGATGATTGTTTTGAGACATGAAGATGGTGATATTAAAGTTGTGCTAGTTGAGTAGTTGTGAATTTGAGAAATACTTGCGTTGAAGTTTGTGATTCCCGTAGCATGCACGTATGGTGAACCGTTATGTGATGAAGTCGGAGCATGATTTATTTATTGACTGTCTTCCTTATGAGTGGCGGTCGGGGACGAGCGATGCTCTTTTCCTACCAATTTATCCCCCTAGGAGCATGCGCGTAGTACTTTATTTCGATAACTAATAAATTTTTGCAATAAGTATATGAGTTCTTTATGACTAATGTTGAGTCCATGGATTATACGCACTCTCACCCTTCCACCATTGCTAACCTCTCTAGTACCGCGCAACTTTCGCCGGTACCATAAGCCCACCATATATCTTCCTCAAAACAGCCACCATACCTACCTATTATGGCATTTCCATAGCCATTCCGAGATATATTGCCATGCAACTTTCCACCGTTTCGTTTATTATGACACGCTCCATCATTGTCATATTGCTATGCATGATCATGTAGTTGACATCGTATTTGTGGCAAAGCCACCGTTCATAATTCTTTCATACATGTCACTCATGCATCATTGCACATCCCGGTACACCGCCGGAGGCATTCATATAGAGTCATATCTTGTTCTAAGTATTGAGTTGTAATTCTTGAGTTGTAAGTAAATAAAAGTGTGATGATCATCATTATTAGAGCATTGTCCCAGTGAGGAAAGGATGATGGAGACCATGATTCCCCCACAAGTCGGGACGAGACTCCGGACGAAAATAAATAAATAAAAGAGGCCAAAGAAGCCCAAATAGAAAAAGAAAAGAGGCCATAAAAAAGAGAAGGCTCAAATAAAAAAAATAAAAAAATGAGAGAAAAAGAGAGAAGGGGCAATGCTACTATCCTTTTACCACACTTCTGCTTCAAAGTAGCACCATGATCTTCATGATAGAGAATCTCCTATTTGTCACTTTCATATACTAGTGGAAATCTTTCATTCTAGAACTTGTCTTGTATATTCCAATGATGGGCTTCCTCAAAATGCCCTAGGTCTTCGTGAGCAAGTGAGTTGGATGCACACCCACTAGTTTCTTTTGTTGAGCTTTCATACATTTATAGCTCTAGTGCATCCGTTGCATGGCAATCCCTACTCACTCACATTGATATCTATTAATGGGCATCTCCATAGCCCGTTGATACGCCTAGTTGATGTGAGACTAACTTCTCCTTTTTGTCTTCTCCACAACCACCATTCTATTCCACCTATAGTGTTATATCCATGGCTCATGCTCATGTATTGCGTCAAGATTGAAAAAGTTTGAGAACATCAAAAGTATGGAACAATTGCTTGGCTTGTCATCGGGGTTGTGCATGATTTAAATATTTTGTGTGGTGAAGATGGAGCATAGCCAGACTATATGATTTTGCAGGGATAACTTTCTTTGGCCATGTTATTTTGAGAAGACATGATTGCTTAGTTAGTATGCTTGAAGTACTATTATTTTTATGTCAATATTAAACTTTTGTCTTGAATCTTAGGGATCTGAATATTCTTGCCACAATAAAGAGAACTACATGGATAAATATGTTAGGTAGCATTCCACATCAAAAATTCTATTTTTATCATTTACCTACTCGAGGACGAGCAGGAATTAAGCTTGGGATGCTGATACGTCTCCAACATATCTATAATTTTTGATTGTTCCATGCTATTATATTATCAACCTTGGATGTTTTATATGCATTTATATGCTATTTTATATGATTTTGGGGATTAACCTATTAACCCAGAGCCCAGTGCCAGTTTCTGTTTTTTCCTTGTTTTAGAGTATCGCAGAAAAGGAAAATCAAACGGGGTCCAATTGACCTGAAACTTCACGGAACTTATTTTTGGAAAGAAAGCAATACAGAAAACTTGGAGTGCACGTCAGGGGATCAACGAGGAAGCCACGAGGCAGGGGGGCGCGCCCTCCACCCTCGTGGGCCCCTCGTGGCTCCCCTGACGTATTTCTTCCTCCTATATATACCCATATACCCTAAAACGATCGGGGAGCACAATAGATCGGGAGTTCTGCTGCCAGAAGCCTCCGTAGCCACCGAAAGCCAATCTAGACCCATTCTGGCACCCTGCCGGAGGGGGAATCCCTCTCCGGTGGCCATCTTCATCATCTCGGTGCTCTCCATGACGAGGAGGGAGTAGTTCTCCCTCGGGCTGAGGGTATGTACCAGTAGCTATGTGTTTGATCTCTCTCTCTCTCTCTCTCTCTCTCTCTCTCTCTCTCTCTCTCTCGTGTTCTTGATTTGGAACGGTCTTGATGTATCGCGAGCTTTGCTATTATAGTTGGATCTTATGTTTCTTCCCCCCCTCTACTCTCTTGTAATGGATTGAGTTTCCCCTTCGAAGTTATCTTATCGGATTGAGTCTTTAAAGATTTGAGAACACTTGATGTATGTCTTGATGTGCGTATCTGTGGTGACAATGGGATATCACGTGATTCACTTGATGTATGTTTTGGTGATCAACTTGCGGGTTCCGCCCATGAACCTATGCATAGGGGTTGGCACACATTTTCGTCGTGATTCTCCGGTATAAACTTTGGGGCACTCTTCGAGGTTCTATGTGTTGGTTGAATAGATGAATCTGAGATTGTGTGATGCATATCGTATAACCATACCCACGGATACTTGAGGTGACATTGGATTATCTAGGTGACATTAGGGTTTTGGTTGATTTGTGTCTTAAGGTGTTATTCTAGTACGAACTCTAGGGCTGTTTGTGACACTTATAGGAATATCCCAATGGATTGATTGGAAAGAATAACTTTGAGGTGGTTTCGTACCCTACCATAATCTCTTCATTTGTTCTCCGCTATTAGTGACTTTGGAGTGACTCTTTGTTGCATGTGGAGGGATAGTTATATGATCCAATTATGTTATTATTGTTGAGAGGACTTGCACCAGTGAAAGGATGAACCCTAGGTCTTGTTTCAACGCATTGCAATACCGTTTATGCTCACTTTTATCATTAGTTACCTTGCTGTTTTTATATTTTCAGATTACAAAAACCTTTATCTACCATCCATATACCACTTGTACCACCATCTCTTCGCCGAACTAGTGCACCTATACAATTTACCATTGTATTGGGTGTGTTGGGGACACAAGAGACTCTTTGTTATTTGGTTGCAGGGTTGCTTGAGAGAGACCATCTTCATCCTACGCCTCCTATGGATTGATAAACCTTAGGTCATCCACTTGAGGGAAATTTGCTACTGTCCTACAAACCTCTGCACTTGGAGGCCCAACAACATCTACAAGAAGAAGGTTGTGTAGTAGACATCAGGCTTCTTATGATGTGTATTACCGAGAGGACCCAGAGATACCTCTCTGATACTCGGAGTGACAAATCCTAATCTCGATCTATGCCAACCCAACAAACACCTTCAAAGATACCTGTAGAGCATATTTATAATCACCCAGTTACGTTGTGATGTTTGATAGCACACAAGGTATTCCTCTGGTATTCAGGAGTTGCATAATCTCATAGTCAAAGGAATATGTATATGACATGAAGAAAGCAATAGCAATAAAACTGAATGATCAATATGCTAAGCTAACGGATGGGTCTTGTCCATCACATCATTCTCCTAATGATGTGACCCCGTTCATCAAATGACAACACATGTCAATGGTTAGGAAACTGAACCATATTTGATTAACGAGCTAGTCTAGTAGGGGCTTACTAGGGACACAGTGCTTTGTCTATGTATCCACACATGTATCAAGTTTCCGGTTAATACAATTCTAGCATGAATAACAAAAATTAATCATGATATAAGGAAATATGAAATAACAACTTTATTATTGCCTCTAGGGCATATTTCCTTCACCCCCTAGATCAAGCCAATGACTCGAGACCCCTAGATCAAACCAGCAACATCGAGACCCCTATATCAAACCAATGACATCAAGACCCAAAGCTCTGGTCGCGACCGTTGGGACCTCGACCTCGTTATCCTCTAGTATATGAACCGCAACAACAACAATAAGAGCCAACTACTAGAACTCACCACTGGCCCATAGTGGTTGAAACAAAGCGTCGATGCTTGTGGCTCCACTCACAAGTGAAACAACTAAGTCCAAGCTCGTGAAGCTCATGACTTACTTTGGGGGGGGGGGGGGATGGCATGCCATTTGTGAAGAACTAACAATTCACAAGAATATCAACAAATACAAGCAAGACAAGTGTATCAAAGTAAACATCTAAAGTCTCAACACCTACTTGAAAATATCCGTAGATGATTCATACATCATTTTACCCAACAAAATAAAAAAGACAAGTGTCAAGTCTTTGTGTAAACGGTAGCATAAAACACAACATCTCTCTACCCTTTATTTGGTTATCTATCATGTCGATGCCAACCTGCCATCATTATATTCGAATGATTTGATCTGAGCCATACAACATAGTTTATTTCACACTAATGTCACCCTATCATTTCCTTTAACCATATGGCTCTGATCAGGATCACAAAAGTAGCTTCATTTAACATGTTTTGTTTTAAATATACATGTTTCTTGCAGCAATAGTATGATGGTGCGTCAAAAACATGTGTATTCTTTTTTTGTAATTAATGGTATTTTCTATAGATTTTATTATTTTAGAGGACCTATCTATTTGTGCCTACGAGAATAAAGCATAATCTTGCTCATGTTATCATGTGGTAAATTTTGCGAAACATAATCTCAAGGGACAAAAGGAGCACATATGGAGGAGTCATACCACCTCTTCCTAACTACTAACTGACTGATGTTTATTTTAATGGTAAGTCATCTTTCCTCGGGAACTAGTTAATTTCTACGCAAACATCTTCATCTATGAAGTCGACATCAATTTTTGACATATGTTTTACCTTTTTACGTACATCATTTAAAAAAATATAGTATGCAATATGATACCTCTTTCGGGACAATTACAAACTCACCAACTTATATATGTGCTCATGTGTCTAGAATGCAGCACAGATCACTTAGAACACATAAAGAGAATGTTCTAGAGTGAGGGAAAGTGTGTAACTTAGAATCTACTGTGTCCGTTAATGCTCTCTTGTGCACTACTTTCTACTTAAGATCTCCCATAGACAATAGTGGATATCATGATCCAGTACTATCATGAATCACCATGCAAAGCCAAATATGCATATTGCAAAAACAGTATAGTACTAATTGAGAAATAGAAGATGCTAGTATCATATTATGATATTGTATCACAATATGTATCACTATATGTGTCATACGAAACAATAAATGAAATCATTTAAAACACTAATCTATAACACTATGTACTATGAAGTTAGTAACATGTACGATACTATGATATTCCCCACTATGAGCAACCTAATTTCTAATGTCTAATATGTTAATATATTTCACTGTTGTGGACTGGTCCAACTCTGATGAGCAAAACCCCCGCCGCAACAGGTTTTACTACACCGGACACGATGTTCATTATTGGCGTGCAAAGGCCCGTCAACAAGATTTTTATATATTTGACAAGCAAACTGCGAAAGACCGTATGTTATGTTTGTTTGTACGGGTTTGCTCAAATGCCCGTCTACGATTGTGTTTACCGCGGACGATTTTTATTGTTTACCTATTGACAGTAATGTTTCTAGAGGGTATTGTTGAATAGTACTACCTCAGTGTGCCCATGCACAGAAGTCACACAGCAGTACACAGTTGCACTGGCCACCAATGCATATCTCAGAGTAGCATTCATGTTCATCTCAGAACTCATGTGTATCTCAAACAAATACAAAATCAGTGCACTGCAAGTCATATTTCACAAACTACAAATTCATATGACACATTTCACGTGAATCCGAAGAACTAGCGCTTATTTATATATACTAGTAAATGCTTATGTGTAAACCAACCTATGATTGAATGGTTAGAAGAACACTGGTGTCTTCAGTCCTGATGCTCACATCTATCCTGGATTTATTTGGACCGTCTCGGTGTGAAAGTAGAAGTACCTTGGATTGATGCTTAAGTGTTTTTTCCTACCTTGTTATGTATGCTCGCTATATATTTTCCGCCAGCTCATATGAAAGTTACGTGACGTGAAGCTGTGATGCAATGGCCGACATGACAGATCGTGCGATGTGTCCGGTTTCTCTTTCGTCAAACACAACAAATCGTGATTAGAGGGGCCACTATAGCCAATAATGTTGGTGGGTCGGAAGAGGCGGTGTCTAACTGTGTGCTACCACTATGCTGTTGCATTTAGGGTTCACACAAAACTGTTCGGGGTGTACGTACGTACTCCTACGTACAGGTCCATCTCCAATCAATCTGAAGAAGAACGAGAGCTGGCCTGCTACTAATTGAATACCCATGCAGGGAGGGACCTCTACCTAATGCCACAGCTACATTTACTCCCGCCTCAATTACCAGTGTAAAACGCGACGTGAATCTTTGGGTCTCGGGTTCCAACGCACCTGAATTGACAATAAATTTAGTAAATTCAAAAGGACTTACAAAAATCTGAATTTTTTTGGAATCGAACATGATCACGTGTTACACTTGTGTGAAAATTTCGCGAATGAA
The DNA here is from genome assembly GCA_034509565.1 of Triticum monococcum. Classification (NCBI taxonomy): domain Eukaryota; kingdom Viridiplantae; phylum Streptophyta; class Magnoliopsida; order Poales; family Poaceae; genus Triticum; species Triticum monococcum. The sequence goes on from CM067845.1 coordinate 524,933,751, forward strand.
TGACTTTCATGGTGTTCTGGGCGAAAAAAACAAAATCAACACTATATGAAAGTTAACATTCACGATTTTGCATCGATCGGGTGACGACAACGCTTGTGCATTCTTTTTCTTCTTGGAGGCGTTGCTTTTGGGGAATCTCTTTTGTGGTCCGGGTGTTCTCTTCAGTGGTGGTTAGAGTGTTGTTATTGTGGGTTTCATCACCATGATGAGGTCTTTGTTTTTGCTTTCTCTCTTTTTTTTTTCTTGGATGTGTGCATCCTTGATGTCTTTGGACATCTTGTTGGTGCAGAAACTAGGTGTAATTAATATCTTCACGATACTACTATATTCCCGTTATAAAAAAACACGATTTTTTATTTTGGCAATGGAGTCGGTCAAAGCTATTCCTTTGCGGAACCTTTTCCACGAGTGTAATATCAGATCATGTTTGATTCCAAAAAGTTGCAGGAAATTTTTGACTCTTTGAATTTTCTAGATTATTTTTTTTCCAATCTAGGTCCATTGGGACCCGAGATCCACTGGGTATTTCCGTGTAAAATGATACTAGTATATATACTATACAAGAATTTTACAAGTAGCTAGGTGCATGTAAATATCAGAGCTGAAATGATCATATTGTATGTTCAGAAGTGAGGTGAACTGAGACTGTTTTTGTCCAAGAGTCAGTTGTCGTTTGTCACAGCAGAAATGGCCCTCTTTTATATAAACAAATGATCCAATCATAAACATCTTTTGTCTAAGCTAGTAGAGTACAACGGGCGATGGCAAGGCATCACTTGGAAAGATGCTAGCTACTAGTACAACACAAGCCTCTCTGGTTCTACTGCTAATCAATTAATAACTCTAGTTGCTAGTACTTCACTGATCTCTACTGCTGCATGCATGCCACCAGACAAGGGGATGGATCACTAGATCATCCAACATCTCAAACTCATCTGGTTCTTCAACTCAGTCACCACCCTGGCCAGCATTATTTCCTCCCCTGCTAATCACAAACGCAAAAAAGAGAGAGCATCAAGTACTGTACTAAAAAATACTGCAAAAAATTATATCGTATGCATTCCACATGGTGCTAGTGGTTCATTTTGATTTCACAGTGGTATGATGCCTACTTTTACTGAAACTTAAGTGCATAATCATGTCACTTTACCTAGACGTTGTCAGATGTAGGGTCCTTCCTTTCACTGCTGGAAGGAGCACATGTAGTTACTGAACACCACTTGATTGAACAGTTCGTGCCTCGGCTCACCTACTGTTTGCATCATGTAGCTGCTGCTGCTGCTGCCGTTGTCCTGGAAAATCATGCACACATGGGCAGCCTCATTCAGCACGGCAGGCATGTACATTGAACAGTGCTTTGGAATTGGGTCCTGAATGATCGATCATGTAGATCTCTAGAGAGAGAAAGTGGCCAAACCTGGGTGCCTTGAAGTGAGTAGGTTGGGGAGGAGGAGGAGGTGCCGGTGTCCATCATGGCCTGAGATGGAGCTGGGCTAGATGATCTGTTCATGGGAGGACCAGTAGGTAATGCAGCTGCGTCATGGAACATGCCTTCAATCTTCTGAAACAACAAAGTTATTTCCAAAATGTGCAAGTTTTTTAATAAGAAAGGTTGAGAAAAATATATGGTCTATCACAATGATCATATATATATTTGAGCTTGCATATTGATTAACTCATACTTGTGATTGGTCACTGAAGGCAGCCTCACTCTCCATGCCAAAACCATACACCACAGGGCTCAGGGAAGCAATCCTCATGGACAGGAACTGAATGGCAAATGAGAACTTGTTAATTAACTAAAGACATCTCCAAGGCTTAAGTGCTTTCCCTATATAAATATTGATAGTTTTTTTCTAACTTCAGTACCTCAACTTGGTTTTGCAGTGACTGCACATAGTTGATGATCTCATCCAAAATGAGAGCCTTACCAGTGACCTATACACAAAGCAGTGCACATTTTTCCTTCTAAAGTTAGTACCCCACGCACAACAAGTTATTTCAAGTGCAGTGGTGATTCTAATTAGGAGTGGTCAACTAACTTACAACCTTGTCACAGCCAGGGACCAGGGACTGCAGCATCCTCATCCTCTCACTGATCCTCTCCCTCCTCACCTGAAGCAAGAAAACAAAATGCCACAGCATATGAGTAACAAAAATAGGCCCCAAAAACCAAGCTAAGATAGCTACAACCACACAAGAGAAAATATAGTGAAGAACACCAGTAGTACCCTCTCTGAAAGGCTGTGGCTATCTGTTGCCTGCCCTCTCCTTGCCCTCACATGGATGTACCCCTTTGGTTCCTCCTCATCATCATCCATCTCCTTGCCCTGCTTTTTGCCTCCCCTCTTCCTAGTACTCTCCTTGGTTTCCTAAATTATTTTTCAGTCACAAACAATACTATCCATAAGCAACATGTGTACTGCTAAATGAATGTGTTTCAGAACAAACATAGAAGGTTCAATCAATCTGCTATACATATGGTACCTTGGAGTAGGCAGAGTTGAGGCTGGTAGTGTCCTCCTTGGGCTTCCTCTTCTTCTCCACAGAAGCAGTGGGCACAAGAGGGGTGTCAAGAACCACAGATGAGCCCTCCCGTGAGGCTGCTGCTGCTGCTGGAGCGTCCTCAGGGTTGCCATGGCAGAGCAAGAAGCTGCCGGCATTGGTGAGGCCATACTCCATCTGCTGCGGGAGGTGTGAGAATCCTGCCATTGCCCAACAGCCACAAGCTAGCTAGCTACCCCTTGTGTTGGAGATGAGGTTTTCTTGGCAAGGAGGAGGGGTTCAGAGAAGAGCCAACAGCAAGTTTTTGGCTCCTTGATGTCCCTCCTGCCGGTTTATATAAAAGTTGGGGAGGGGTATAATGGTAGAGAGAGAGAGAGAGAGAGAGAAAGAGAGCGAGAGGAAGTGGGAGAGAGATGCATGATAAGACCAAATCATCACTGCATCTCTATTAATGGGGAAGATGGCAGTGTGGGCAGTGTTGAGAAAGGGCCCCCATGTCTCTTGTTGTAGGATGGAAATTAATAATGGAGGAGATGCCCATCATATATGATTTTAGTTGATTGATAGGAAATTTTTGTGGGGTGGGGGAGGGGCTGGGGTGTTTTAATCTGATAGGTTGGAGCCCCTTTCTCTTTTCTGTCTCCCAAGCTGAGTGTGGAAGCACACAACACATTTTTCCTACTTTGGCTACATACTACACATTTTAGATTTTGAATTAAACGCTCTTATATGTCTTTATACAGGGAGTACTATTTTAATTTGTTTAAGTAGGTGCATTAGCTTGGTCAATTGACTGTACTAGTATCCTCTTGTCTCAGAGAGAAGCATCTGCCTTTAAATCTAGCTACCTTCTGAGACATAACCTGCAAAGGTAATTAAGTGCTCTTAAAAGATAACCTGTGCACTGTGCTGTGCATATAAAGTCGCTGCATCAATAACTGCAAGCTGAAAGCCTGAAACCCCCATGACAGTGAGTATTAACTACATAATACTCAAGTGCTGTGACAGATTTTTTCGGACGGTAGTCAAAAGAGTCTTCTCGGTGAGAATACTACCGCTTCCATGCATGTCAGTCGCCGGGCACGTGTTAATTTTCTTTCCGTTTGTGGTTTCGCCCGCATTTGCAGAATTCAGCTAGAACTTTCCTGGGAATCGGTTGATCAGGAGGGGCCGTTGTCTTGATGAAACAGAATTAAGGACATGTACAATAATGCTATCTTAGAAGTGTCATATAAAATAATAGACGAGGTGAAACAGAGAGAAACCATAAGAAAAGGTTTGCCTTCTCTTAATTAAGAGAACATCTCTTAGGAACAATTGTCACCACATATTTAGGAATATCTAGTTATTGGAGACAAGACTAAGAATGATCCATTGTACATTATTTGTTATTGCCTTATCTAGATTACATGGCAGACATAAGATAAGACAAATTTATCAACCATTGTACATGTCCTAAGTATACGATTTCGCTAATTATCAGTCAGCTGAGAATCAACTATTTCTTTTATTATAATATATATAAAGGGAGTATTTCAGTCAAATTACTAATTGAAAAGAATAGTAAACTTTTTTAAATGTAAATTGGCTATTTCTACATAGGAACGTGTGCGATGAACAATACAAGCACGATTTGGGGAGGGATTTACTTCTTCTATTGTACTGTAACAAGGAAGAATTGTCTGCATAAATCAAAAGTGAACAAAAAGCTTGTGATTCCATGCACATTAAAGCTATCAATTTTATCTATAGGGTATACCGTGACCACTAGAGGAGTATTGAGGGTATTTTTGGTCCATGTATTTTCGTGGGCAGGCACCAGCAAACGCATGTGTTGAGCACACTGCAGGGAAAGCCTTGTTGGTCGAGTACCAGAAATACTCGGCGATGGCCAAAAAAGACTCGGTAACAGCTTTGGCGAGTGTCACACTCAGCAAAGACTGTTCGGCTTATACCATGTCGGCAACACGGAGTATGCTGAGCGCCGATTGTCAGGGTACTCGACAAAGCTTTTGCCGAGTGTCATACGAGGGTGCTCGGGAATATAAAGGTCAGACGGCCAACCGATGGAAACGGCGATGCCACATGGCACCTTGGTTTGCCGAGTGTCTACCTCCAGTGCTTTGCAAACACGGGCACGACGAGTCGCAATGTGATATAAGTATATGCCTAGGTGGTGTTTAGTTCTCTAGTCCTACGACTTTTTCTAGTCCCAACTAAAAAGTCCCTAGTCCCTAAAAAGTCCCTCCCTGTTTGTTTCCAGAGACTAAAAAGTCCCTGGTCCCTTTCTAGAGGCTATTAAATGACCATGTTGCCCCTAGTATATAGAAAAATAACAATCAAACAACATCATGGGGTGGCGGGCCAATGGATGCATGGAGGGGCATTGATGGAAAAGTCCCAAAAAGTCTCAAAAAGACTCTCCTTGAGAGTCTTCTTCCTTTAGTCCCAAATGCCTAGTTTAGTACCTAAAAAGTCCCTCTCATTTGGTAAAAAAGTCTTTATGAGGGACTTTTTCTAGTCCCTACACAAAAAAGTCCCTGGAAACAAACACCCCCCTAGTATAGTGTCCCTGGTTCTCGACATAGGACTTTGCCAACTATTATGACTCGGCAAACAATGCTCCCTGAATGCTGCCACGTGTCCCGACATTTGCCGAGTAACCTTCCCATGATACTCGGCAATGGGCATGGATTTTGCTCCGTAAATACCGGGCTAAAATGTGGGATCCACATGTAAGTGATCCTAAACCCTTTGAAAATTAAACACTACTTTGTGTGCAATGCAAGACTAAATAAATATTATGTATTATATTTTATTTAGGGATTTATTTTTGTTGTTGCTATTGTATAAATAATTATTGCAAATACTGTTTGTATTTGCTCTATGAATATCCATGGATATCTAGTCTGTTACGGGCATGAGCAACGGGCAAGCTGTTGGATGTGAGCATGGTTCTTGAGGACCTCTGCCCAACCAAATCCGTCTCCATCCAAAGTTCCAAACAACCCTAGAAGTATATTCCAGATGTCTCATATATGCAACTATTGGCTCCACGAGCCAGGAGGGCTCTCGCTGGAAATTAAATTCGAATGTGGCCCTTCTCTTTTTCCGTATGATCAAGTGGAAATGAAATTTGAATGTGGCACTTCTCTTTTCCTTTTGAGAGGAAACTGGAAGGAGTATGGTCCTTTTCTTTTTATGAGTGAAAAATAATTACTACCATTAACTGTTTTCTAGAGGGACAAGACCAATAGCAGATCCAGTAGGGCGTTTCTTTGTAATAAACAGTTTTTTTGTTGCAAAATGTAATGGTTTGCTTGTTATTGCTTAAGAATATGCTTGGTATTTTCTTACTTTTAGGAACTGTAAAGTGAAGCTTTAAATGGTCAACTGAATTCATGTATTTAGAAAATATGCAAGTCCGTCAAGAAATGTTAGTCATATGTGACAGGAACCATCAACATTTTGGAGCTTGAATCACTAATATGTGTCCAAGTACATAGGCTACCGACATGAAAATATTTTAATTGGAATTTTCTTTTCATATTCATAAAATGTATATGCTCTATTATTTTTAGTAAAATTATCATGATTTATAGCTATTGTCACATTATGGCTCATTCAACTTCTTAACCCAGAGGACATATCGTAACCCGGATGCCTCTCACGACTCCACCAAAAAGATGGTGGTGCATGTGCCATCGACCAATGGCGAGATCAGTGGACTGGTAGGTATCGGTTGTCCATTGCTTTGGCCCTTTCCATGGTGGCGGTGGCGACGACGGTGCTCAATGAGGTCTTTGAACTTTTATGTCTTCGACGGTGCATGTGATGTTGGATGTACCGACAAGATATGGTGGACATGTTTGTCTTTCCCTCTTTGGAAGTAAGGGGAGTTGGTCGTGTCTTCGTTGGGCTAGTGGTGCTTTGGTAGCAGCAACATTGGTTGGTTATTCTGTCGACTTAATTAGCCGGACATCTAGGAACAATTGACCCAACACCGTCCTCTTCTCTAGGTTGTGGATCCTTGGGGATCGACACCACCGGTACATCGTGCGGAGATCGATCACTACCCTGTATGCTACTTCCTTGTCCAACAAGACGATGGTGCGGAACTCTAACAGCGGCAACATCAGCGCACCATCGACATGTGCAGTATGAAGAGGATATAGGAGTCCCCAGGGGCTGAATTGCACTTCTCTTTTCTTTTAGAGATTTTCTTGTAATACTGGTGTTCGATTCATACAGAGAGCACAGTGCAAATCTAGCAGTGTTATCATAATACCAGTACAGCAAAATTAACTACAAGAGCACATTTCTCACAGCAAGCTTCTGGACAATAAAAAAAGGACAAAATGGTCGATCCAATGAGCACATTTTGACCTGTCAGATGCAGTGCAACCAGGCATGGCATGTAAAACGAGGAAGACGGGGAGTAGAAATCAATTACTGACCCGCGCGCGCGCCCACATGCATGACGGGACGTGTACATGCATGCACGTAGTACGTAGGGTGGTACTCCTCCACCGCAAACCCCAACGGAAACGTGATGGATCGGCCGATGGACGCAGGTGCGTGGCCAGCCCAGAAGAAGCCGATCGACATAGGAGTGGTAGGACGATTGGACGGTCCAGACTCACACCCAGACCCAGGGCTCCAGGCTATACTACTGCACGCACTACATCAACCTACGGCAAAAGTGCAGCAGAGCTATGTGCTGTGGCTGTGGCTGTGGCTGTGCTATTGCATGTAGAGACGTTGCATGGGTCGACCCTTTCCGCTTTCCAGCTCTCGGGGGCACGAAAAGATGGCGTGTATGGTCACATCCATCTCGCACAGTACGCGCCCGCATGTCTAGTCAGCTAGCTAGTCTTTTCCTCTCTCTTTTGGGAGTGGCCTCGCTGGTCAAGATGCAGCTGTTGATGCTGCTGCTGCTGCGTAGAGTAGTATACAGCCACCATCTGGCTAGCTCTCTAGGTTTTGAAAATTAGTCATACGTGAATGGAGCCGCAAAAACATTTATCGCCTACCAAAACAACAGTAGTACTTCTACCTATAGGTATACAAGCTAAGAGCATCTATAGCCGATGGGCAATCCAGCCTCTCAAACACACATGGACCTGCTCGGACGCGTCAACGAGCGCTAACCTGACACATCTCATATTTGCCACTCTATATCCGCATATCTCATATCCGGCGCCTTATATCCATGCTACACACACAACGTTCATCTACTCTACATGATCAGACGACGGACAGCAAAAATCAACTGCAAAGGAACACAAGATCGGCTGCAAACCAACATTAGCAAACTTTGCCACATCCAAAAGATCATTGTTTGTTACCGGACAAGTTCTTAAAACTTCTACAACTAAAAATGATATAAACATTGGGTGGAATCGCCACTTCCTCGTCGGGCCTTTGCACTTCCGGTCACCGACGCAGCTCTAGGCGTCCGCAGTTGGTGGAGGGTCTTGGTCGCCGACGAGGAGGTATAGCTTTCGCCGTTAGCAGAGTCGGGGTCGGAGACGACGAGGAGCCCCTTCATCCGACAGACCGCCCTGTTCTGCTCACGCTTCAACCTGGCGAACCGAACCTTCTACGTCGTTGCCCCTTCGCCTCGCGCTCCAACTGCCCAATAGCAAGCCGGGGCGCCTTGGCATTCTTTCGTGGACGGCGGCGAGCGTCCGTCTCCGCCGTCGTGAGGGACGCAGTAGACTCATGCGAGGAGACACGCGTCCTCGTCGGGGTCCACCTCCGTCCCACCGCGGCGGTGACTGCTCCGTCGTGTTCCTCTCCCGTGCACACTGCCTCTCGCGGCGCGCGGCGCGCGCCTTCGGTTCTGGGCCGGCGGTGCGGGCACTAGCACCCACCACTGCCCGCGTGGAGGAGCGGCCGATGGAGGAAGGAGACGGCGCGAGGCGGTGCGGACTGCGTTGTCCTGGCATCGCTACACGCGGGCCGGGAGGGTCCATATCCGGCGTCTGCGCTGTGCCGGTGCGGGAGCTACCGCGACGCTCCAAATCCGGAGCTGCCGTCGGTCTCCACCTTGGACCGCTTGTAAGTGCATCTAGTGCCACCCCTAGTTGGTTTTGGAGTATTGACGACAAACCTAGTTGAGGGACTAATGTGTTTGTGAGAATTGCAGGATAACACAGGTAGAAGTCCCTCATTGATTCGGTTTAGTTACCAGAGATGACCCCTAAAAATGTACGAAGACATTGAAGACAATGGTGGTTCATGAAGACATTCATGTCGAAGACAATGACATATGAAGACTCCCCATGAAGCCTATGGAACTCGAAGACTTAGATCCTTCGTAGTTTTACTTTATTCATGTTGTGTCATAGGAACCACCGTACTGTTAAGTGGGGTCCAAGAGAACCAGTCAGGATGACTGAAGTGATGCCTAATTCAAATCCTATGTCTTCGAGTGAAGACAATGAGAGAAAATCTTGTCCAGAGTCAGACAAGTCAGCTTTACTTGCAGCCCAAGTAAAGTTGCCGTGAGAGTTCGAAATCCGACCGTTAGTACACGTGTCAGTTCCTTAGTGACTCAGGGTCATTTCGGACAAATCAGGTCAGGGTTGCCAGGTGGCTATAAATAGTCCACCCCTACAACCATAAACGGTTGGCTGCTCAGATTTCAGTGCACGGCTTTTGTCGTTTGAGAGCAACCCACCTCGAAGCCTTTGAGAGAAAATCCTTAGTGAGGAGAAAAGCCCTAACCACCCAGAGCCAGAGTAATTGGGCATCACTTAAGTCTTCTTGTCTGAGTGATCTGAAGACTTATTACACTTGAGGACTGTGCATCCTCCAGACGGTTAGGCGTCGCGTTCTGAGCATCCAAGAGGAATTGTGGATTGCCGGTGAACGAAGTCTGTGAAGGTTTGGGAGTCTACCTTGAAGACTTACCAGAGTGATTGGGCGGGGTCTTTGTGACCTTAGCTCAAGGAGAAAACGGTGAGGACTGGGTGTCCTGAGCTGCGTGTTCAGAATTGGGTGTCCGGGACTGTGTGTCCTTTGGTTTAAATACCTAGCCGCTCCAACCAGACGTACAGTTGTCACAGCAACTGGAACTGGTCCAACATATCATTGTCTTCAACATGTCACTGGTTTCATCTTCGCCTCCCTTTACTTACCAGTACACATTGTGAAGCTATTGCATGCTTGCTTTATCTTCTGTCTTCACAACTTGACTGTATGATCTATTTGGCTTCATAACTTCTTCCAACCTGATCCTCATTACACTGAAGCTGGTTGTCACTGTACTTTCACTATATTGTATACTTGATCATGGCTTGCATTGTGTAATCTAACTTCCGCTGCATAGTGATAGGCTTGTTCACTTTGTTTGTCTTCATAACTTCCACGTTTTGAAGACTTTCATAAAAATCGCCTATTCACCCCCCCTCTAGTCGATATAACGCACTTTCAATTGGTATCAGAGCAAGGTGCTCCCTTGTTCTGTGTGATTCGGTTTAACCGCCTGGAGTTTTAGCTATGTCGACTGCAGGGATAATTAAAGTCTCCGCTGCGTGCCCCGTCTTCGATGGAACTGAATATCCCTACTGGAAGAATAAGATGCACATGCATCTTGAAGCCATTGACGTCGACCTATGGTATGTCGTCGAAAACGGCGTTCCCAAGGCTGGAGAAGGTGTCACTGCGGCTGACGTCAAGAAGTTCACTCAACTGGACTCCACTGCCAAGAATATTATCTGTGGTCATCTGACCAAGGGACAGTACGGCCGTGTGAGTGCCTTGAAGACATCCAAGCTGGTTTGGGACTGGCTCTCCAAGGTCAATGAAGGCATCTCAACCCAGAGAGATCAGAGAATCAGTGTTCTTCGCAATCTCTTCAACCGCTTCAAGCGAAATGACAATGAGAATGTCCAGCACACATTTGACCGGCTCACTGACATCACAAATGAGCTTCAAGCCCTCGGCGCCACTGAGATCACCAAACATGAAATCGTCAAGACGCTGCTAAGATCACTTGACAGTTCATTTGACATCCTAGCCCTGATGATTCAAGAACGTCCAGACTTCAAGACACTCGATCCGTCTGACATACTTGAGAGGCTCAACACACATGAGTTTCAGCTTTCTGAGAAAAGAGGTATCTACGGTCCAAACTATGGGCGAACTCGTGCCTTGAAGGCAAAAGCTGTGTCCTCATCTGAAGAAGAATCTGACAGTAGTTCTGATGATCCTGAAGACATTGGAAGGGAACTTGCAATGCTAGTGAAGAAGTTCCAGAAATTCACTAAGACGAAAGGCTTCAGAAAGTCTTCACGATCAAGCTCAAGGAATGATGAAGCTTCTGCGCATGACTACAAGAAGAAAACATGTCACAAGTGCAAGAAAACTGGACACTTCATCTCTAAGTGTCCACAGTGGGACAATGAGAACAGAAAGAAGAAGAAGAGCAAGGAATATGACTCTGACGATAAGAAGACAAAGAAATACTCAAAGTCTTCGTCCAAGTCTTCCTCAAAGTCTTCATCACACAAGAAGAGTTCATCTGGCAAGGCTCGTGCGTTTGTTGGCAAGGAAATGGATTCAGAGGAGGAGTCCGCTTCTGAGGAGGCAGAGGTGGAGTCTGAGGAGGAGTCTGATTCAGGCATTGCGAGTCTGGCTACAGCCTACGTCGCCAAGTCCATCTTCAACACTGAAGACAATGACTCCATCACCAACACCGATGCAAATGACAAGGACGACTCTACTCCTACCTACTGCTTCATGGCACGTGGTGCCAAGGTAAACACACGCACTACTCACTATCAAACATCTAGTGACGATGACTCTGATTGTGATTCAAAACCCAGTTACAAAACACTTGCTAAAATTGCAACTGAACAACAAAAGGCCATGGAACATATTCGAAAACTGTTAGACAGAAGCGATGATCTGTTGGGTGCTGAAATGACTCGTTTTGAATCCTTAATTGAAGACATAAAAAATCTTCATGTTAAGTATCAGGAACTCGAAGATCGTCTTGATACTCTCTCAACTACTCATGAAAAGCTTTCCTATGATTATCTTCAAAAGAAGCAAGATCTTGAGAAGTTGAGAGCGGATCATGAAGATCTTCAAAAGGAAAACGAGTCACTTCGAGCCGAACAGATCAGTTCTGCTCAGGAAGGATTTGAACCACCATGCCTTAAATGCATTGAGCGTGATAATGCTACTTCTGTTGCTAAATGTTCCACTGCTACTGCTGTTGCAATATCTTCAACTGTTGAAGTGGTAACTAACCCCTCTGCTGAGGATACCACTGCTATTGCTGATGAAAATGCTAGGTTGAAGACATTGCTTGAAACAGGGATGTACAAAAAGTCTCAAAGGACATCAGACATTATGTGATGTCCTCAAGAAGCAGATTCTGAACCGAAACCCTAGGAAAGAGGGTGTTGGGTTCATGAGGAAAATTAATGCAGATGGCTCTTACTGGAAACCTGAGCAGTACCCCAAAACCACATGGGTTGCTGCAAAGGAATCCTCAGCAGATCCATCCAATCTATCTGGCTTCACTTGTGCTAATCCAATTATCATTGATGAATCCTTTGATGCAAACTATAAACTGTTTAGGAATCAGAATGGTGAAGTATTTGCCAGGTACATTGGTACTAACTGCAGGAATGGACCGCCTATAAAGAAGATCTGGGTTCCAAAAACGTGTCTTGAGAATCTTCCTGTGAATGTCCTCATGACACCTCACATGAAGAAGACAAACCTCAGACCAAAGGCTTCATATGGTCCAAAGGCTTCATACAGGCAGAGGACTCATTTGAGTCGCACTAACACAAATGTTTTGCAGGGAAACCATGCTCAGGCATATGAGAGCGGTTCTTCAAACCGTTATTCTCATATGACCAAAAACTATTCTGCCTATTCTTATGAGTACTATTGCCCACCTGCTAGACTGTTTGCTAGGGCTCCAAAGCCAAAATTTTCAGATGCTGCACTTAGACTTATTGCTTCTAAGCCACCCTTAAAGATGTGGGTGGTTAAGAAAGCTTAACTCTCTTTTGCAGGGAAAGGTCTCCAGCACAAAACCAAAATCTTCTGATGCTATTGCTGGGGACCTTAAAAATCTTGTGGGGCGCAAGATCAAATGCCCGAATGGCATCACTATGTATTTCATACCTGAATCGCATGCTACTCTCCCTACTTGTCCTAACCTGGATCTAAGTTTTCATAATCCACTGGTTCGTCAAATGTTTTTGCTTCACAACACTCTTCGTGAAGCCTATCCCCCTAACTGCACTGTAGGGTACGACACCAGTGACTTCAGAGTCTTCAGAATGGATTATTGACAGTGGGTGTACAAATCACATGACTGGCAAAAGAAGTCTCTTTATGGACTCAACCTTACGTCCATCTGACAAGAGCCACATCACATTCGCTGACACTGGTAAAAGTAAGGTACTGGGTCTAGGTAGAGTTGCAATCTCAAAGGATCAACACATGGATAAAGTCATGTTTGTTGAATCCCTTGGCTTCAACTTAATGTCTGTCTCAATGCTTTGCGATTTGAACATGATTGTAATCTTTGGAAAATATCGTTGTCTGGTACTAATGGAATCTGACAAGTCTCTAGTGTTTGAAGGGTATCGAAAAGATGATTTGTACGTGGTAGATTTCTCAGCAGGGCCACAGCTTGCAGTTTGTCTTCTCGCAAAGGCTTCAGAATGCTGGCTTTGGCATCGAAGACTTGGGCATGCTGGCATGAGGAACCTCCACACCCTTGCGAAGAAGAAGCATGTCATAGGCATCGGGGGCATCAAGTTCAAAAAGATCACTTATGCGGTGCCTGTGAAGCTGGGAAGATGACAAGGGCAAAACATCCTTCGAAGACAATCATGACCATTACTCAACCCTTCGAACTGCTTCACATGGATCTCTTTGGTCCCACTCACTACTCAACTTTCTCCACTACTGCTTGCCTCTATGGCTTCGTCATTGTTGATGATTACTCTAGATATACTTGGGCGCACATAATCCTTTACAAGACTGAAGTGCAGGATGTCTTCAGACGCTTCGCAAATCGGGCAATGAACAATTATGGCGCTAAGATAAAGCACATCAGAAGTGACAATGGCACAGAATTCAAGAACACCGGCCTTGACACATATCTTGATACATTGGGCATCACTCATGAATTCTCAGCTCCATACACGCCACAATAGAATGGCATCGTCGAACGCAAGAACAGAACACTCATTGAGATGGCCAGAACAATGTTAGATGAGTACAAGACACCAAGAAAATTCTGGACTGAAGCCATTGACACTGCATGCCATACTATCAACCGTGTATATCTTCACAAGCTGCTGAACAAGACATCTTATGAACTTCTGACTGGCAAGAAGCCAAATGTCAGTTACTTCAGAGTATTTGGATCAAGATGCTGGATCAAGGACCCTCACCACACCTCAAAATTTGCTCCAAAATCACATGAGGGCTTCATGCTTGGATATGGAAAGGATTCGCACTCCTACAGAGTCTTCAATCTCTTTCACTACAAAGTGGTTGAAACAGTGGATGTGCGGTTCGATGAGACCAATGGGTCACAAAGAGAGCAACTACCAGATGTGCTAGATGAAGTTCCAGCCAGTGAATCAATCAAGCTAATGGGAACCGGAGAAATTATACCTTCTGAAGCTTGTCCTGAAGAAGAACTTATCATCTCAGCACCTGATCCACATGAAGACAATGCTCAGCCTGAAGACATTCCTCCCCATGACAACGTAGATCAGCAAGAGCAAAGTCTTCGACCCCTACATCCTCGTGTTGCCAATGAAGTGCAGATTGACAGAATAATTGATAGAATCAATGCACCTGGTCCACTGACTCGTTCAAGGGCAACTCAACTGGCAAACTTCTGCGGACACTTCGCATTCGTTTCAATCACAGAACCCAAGAAAATTGATGAAGCCTTTATGGAACCTGAATGGATTCAAGCTATGCAAGAAGAGCTTCAACAATTTGAGCTAAACAATGTATGGGAGTTGGTTAAGCGTCCTGATCCACGGAAGCATAACATAATAGGCACCAAATGGATATACCGCAACAACCAAGATGAGCATGGCCAAGTCGTCAGAAACAAGGCCCTAGATCCCACTCTCTGAAGGAAATATGCCCTAGAGGCAATAATAAAGTTATTATTTATTTCCTTATATCATGATAAATGTTTTTTATTCATGCTAGAATTGTATTAAGCAGAAACATAATACATGTGTGAATACATAGACAAACTTGGTGTCACTAGTATGCCTCTACTTGACTAGCTCGTTAATCAAAGATGGTTATGTTTCCTAACCATGAACAAGGTCTTGTTATTTGATTAACGAGGTCACATCATTGGTTGAATGATTTGATTGACATGACCCATTCCATTAGCTTAGCACCCAATCGTTTAGTATGTTGCTATTGCTTTCTTCATGACTTATACATGTTCCTATGACTATGAGATTATGCAACTCCCGTTTGCCGGAGGAACACTTTGGGTGCTACCAAACGTCACAACATAACTGGGTGATTATAAAGGAGTACTACAGGTGTCTCCAAAGGTAGATGTTGGGTTGGCGTATTTCGAGATTAGGATTTGTCACTCCGATTGTCGGAGAGGTATCTCTGGGCCCTCTCGGTAATGCACATCACATAAGCCTTGCAAGCACTACAACTAATATGTTAGTTGTGAGATGATGTATTACGGAACGAGTAAAGAGACTTGCCGGTAACGAGATTGAACTAGGTATTGGATACCGACGATCGAATCTCGGGCAAGTAACATACCGATGACAAAAGGAACAACGTATGTTGTTATGCGGTCTGACCGATAAAGATCTTCGTAGAATATGTAGGAGCCAATATGGGCATCCAGGTCCCGCTATTGGTTATTGACCGGAGACGTGTCTCGGTCATGTCTACATTGTTCTCGAACCGTAGGGTCCGCACGCTTAAGGTTTCGATGACAGTTATATTATGAGTTTATGAGTTTTGATGTACCGAAGGAGTTCGGAGTCCCGGATGAGATCGGGAACATGACGAGGAGTCTCGAAATGGTCGAGACGTAAAGATTGATATATTGGACGACTATATTCGGACATCGGAAAGGTTCCGAGTGATTCGGGTATTTTTTGGAGTACCGGGTAGTTACGGGAGAAGTAATGGGCCTTGATGGGCTTTAGTGGGAAGAGGAAAAAGGCTGCTGCGCCCCCCCTCCCCTCTAGTCCGAATTGGACTAGGGAAAAGGGGGCCGGCCACCTTTCCTACTCCTCCACTTCCTTCTCCCTTCCTCCCCTCTTGGTGGACTCCTACTAGGACTTGGAGTCCTAGTAGGACTCCACATCCTGGCCGCACCTAGCCTTGGCCGGCCTCCTCCTCCTCCATCCTTTATTTACAGGGGCAGGGAGCACCCCATAGACACACAAGTTGATCATTGTGATCGTTCCTTAGCCGTGTGCGGTGCCCCCTGCCACCATATTCCACCTCGATCATATCGTTGTAGTGCTTAGGCGAAGCCCTGCGTCGGTAGAACATCAAGATCGTCACCACGCCGTCGTGTTGACGGAACTCCTCCCCGAAGCTTTGCTGGATCGGAGCCCGGGGATCGTCATCGAGCTGTACGTGTGCTAAGAACTCGGAGGTGCCGGAGTAACGGTGCTTGGATCGGTCGGATCGGGAAGAAGACGTACGACTACTTCCTCTATGTTGTGTGATTGCTTCCGCAGTCGGTCTATGTTGGTACGTAGACAACACTCTCCCTCTCGTTGCTATGCATCACCATGATCTTGCGTGTGCGTAGGAAATTTTTGAAATTACTATGTTCCCCAACAGTGGCATCCGAGCCTAGGTTTTATGGTTTGATGTTATTTGCACGAGTAGAACACAAGTGAGTTGTGGACGATATAAGTCATACTGCCTACCAGCATGTCATACTTTGGTTCGGCGGTATTGTTGGATGAAGCGGCCCGGACCGACATTACGCGTACGCTTACGCGAGACCGGTTTCCCCGACGTGCTTTGCACATAGGTGACTTGCGGGTGACTGTTTCTCCAACTTTAGTTGAACCGAGTGTGGCTACGCCCGGTCCTTGCGAAGGTTAAAACGGAGTCTATTTGACAAACTATCATTGTGGTTTTGATGCGTATGTAAGATTGGTTCTTGCTAAGCTCGTAGCAGGCACGTAAAATTTGCAACAACAAAGTAGAGGACGTCTAACTTGTTTTTGCAGGGCATGTTGTGATGTGATATGGTCAAAACGTGATGAGTTATAAGTTGTTGTATAAGATGATCATGTTTTGTTGAAGTTATCGGCAACTGGCAAAAGCCTTATGGTTGTCTGTCTATTGCATAAGATGCAAGTGCCCAATAATTGCTTTACTTTATCGCTATGCGATAGCAATAGTTGCAAGAGCAATAGTTGGCAAGACGACCATGTGACGACATATTGATATAGATCAAGATGATGGAGATCATGATGTCATGCCGGTGATGATGGAAATCATGACGATGCTTTGAAGATGGAGATCAAAGACACAAGATGATGATGGCCATATCATGTCACATATTTTGATTGCATGTGATGTTTATCTTTTTATGCATCTTATCTTGCTTTGATTGACGGTAGCATTATAAGATGATCTCTCACTAAATTATCAAGAAGTGTTCTCCCTGAGTATGCACCGTTGCCAAAGTTCGTCGTGCCCAGACACCACGTGATGATCGGGTGTGATAAGCTCAACGTCCATCTACAACGGGTGCAAGCCAGTTTTGCACACGCAGAATACTCAGGTTAAACTTGACGAGCCTAGCATATGCAGATATGGCCTCGGAACACGGAGACCGAAAGGTCGAGCGTGAATCATATAGTAGATATGATCAACATAACGATGGTCACCATTGAAAACTACTCCATCTCACGTGATGATCGGTTATGGTTTAGTTGATTTGGATCATGTGATCACTTAGAGGATTAGAGGGATGTCTATCTAAGTGGGAGTTCTTAAGTAATATGATTAATTGAACTTTAATTTATCATGAACTTAGTCCTGGTAGTATTAGCATATCTATGTTGAAGATCAATAGCTCGTGTTGTTGCTTTCATATGTTTATTTTGATATGTTCCTAGAGAAAATTGTGTTGAAAGATGTTAGTAGCAATGATACGGATTGGATCCGTGATCTGAGGTTTATCCTCATTGCTGCACAGAAGAATTATGTCCTTGATGCACCGCTAGGTGACAGACCTATTGCAGGAGCAAATGCAGACGTTATGAACGTTTGGCTAGCTCAATATGATGACTACTTGATAGTTTAGTGCACCATGCTTAATGGCTTAGAATCGGGACTTCAAAGACGTTTTGAACGTCATGGACCATATGAGATGTTCCAGGAGTTGAAGTTAATATTTCAAGCAAATACCCGAGTTGAGAGATATGAAGTCTCCAGCAAGTTCTATAGCTAAAAGATGGAGGAGAATCGCTCAACTAGTGAGCATGTGCTCAGATTGTCTGGGTACTACAATCGCTTGAATCAAGTGGGAGTTAATCTTCCAGATAAGATAGTGATTGACAGAATTCTCTAGTCACCATCACCAAGTTAGTAGAACTTCGTGATGAACTATAATATGCAAGGGATAACGGAAACAACTCCCAAGCTCTTCGTGATGCTGAAATCAACGAAGGTAGAAATCAAGAAAAACATCAAGTGTTGATGGTTGACAAGACCACTAGTTTCAAGAAAAGGGCAAAGGGAAGAAGGGGAACTTCAAGAAGAACGGCAAGCAAGTTGCTGCTCAAGTGAAGAGGCCCAAGTCTGATCCTAAGCCTGAGACTAAGTGTTTCTACTGCAAAGGGACTGGTCACTGGAAGCGGAACTACCCCAAGTGATTGGCGGATAAGAAGGATGGCAAAGTGAACATAAGTATATTTGATATACATGTTATTGATGTGTACTTTACTAGTGTTTATAGCAACCCCTCAATATTTGATGCTAGTTCAGTTGCTAAGAGTAGTAACTCGAAACGGGAGTTGCAGAATGAACAGAGACTAGTTAAGGGTGAAGTGGCGATGTGTGTTGGAAGTGGTTCCAAGATTGATATGATCATCATCGCACACTCCCTATACTTTCGGGATTAGTGTTGAACCTAAATAAGTGTTATTTGGTGTTTACGTTGAGCATTAATATGATTTGATCATGTTTATTGTAATACGGTTATTCATTTAAGTAAAAGAATAAATTGTTGTTCTGTTTACATGAATAAAACCTTATATGGTTACACACCCAATGAAAATAGTTCATTGGATCTCGATCTTAGTGATACACATATTCATAATATTGAAACCAAAAGATGCGAAGTTAATAATGATAGTGCAACTTATTTGTGGCACTGCTGTTTAGGTCATATTGGTATAAAGTGCATGAAGAAACTCCATGCTGATGGGCTTTCGGAATCACTTGATTATGAATCACTTGATGCTTGCGAACCATGCCTTTTGGGCAAGATGACTAAAACGCCGTTCTCCGGAACAATGGAGCAAGCAATAGATTTGTTGGAAATCATACATACTGATGTATGTGGTCCGATGAATATTTAAGGCTTGCAGCGGGTATCATTATTTTTTGACCTTCACAGATGATTTGAGCAGATATGGGTATATCTACTTAATGAAATAGAAGTCTGAAACATTTGAAAAGTTCATATAATTTCAGAGTGAAGTGGAAAATCATCGTAACAAGAAAATAAAGTTTCTACAATCTGATTGTGGAAAAGAGTATTTGAGTTACGAGTTTGGTCTTCAGTTAAAACAATGTGAAATAGTTTCACTACTCACGCCACCTGGAACACCACAGCATAATGGTGTGTCCGAACGTCATAACCGTACTTTATTGGATATAGTGCAATCTATGATGTTTCTTACCGATTTACCACTATCGTTTTTGGGGTCATGCATTAGAGACAGCTGCATTCACGTTAAAAAAGGGGCACCATCTATATCCGTCGAGACGACGCCTTATGAACTATGGTTTGGCAAGAAACCAAAGTTGTCGTTTCTTGAAGTTTGGGGTTGCGATGCTTATAAGAAAAAGTTTCATCCTGATAAGCTCAAACCCAAATCGGAGAAATATGTCTTCATAGGATACCCAAAGGAGACTGTTGGGTACACCTTCTATCACAGATCCTAAGGCAAGACATTCGTTGCTTATAATGGATCCTTTCTAGAGAAGGAGTTTCTCTTGAAAGAAGTAAGTGGGAGGAAAGTATAAAACTTGATAAGGTAATTGTACCTTCTACCTTATTGGAAAGTAGTTCATCACAAAAATCCGTTCTTGTGACTACTGCACCAATTAGTGAGGAAGCTAATGATGATGATCATGTAACTTCAGATCAAGTTACTACCGAATCTCGTAGGTAAACCAGAGTGAGATCCGCACCAGAGTGGTACGGTAATCCTGTTCTGGAGGTCATGTTACTTGACCATGACGAACCTACGAACTATGAGGAAGCGATGATGAGCCCAGATTCCGCGAAATGGTTTGAGGCCATGAAATCTGAGATATGATCCATGTATGAGAACAAAGTTTGGACTTTGGTTGACTTGCCCGATGATCGGCAAGCAATTGAGAATAAATGGATCTTCAAGAAGAAGACGGACGCTGATAGTAGTGTTACTATCTACAAAGCTAGAATTGTCGCAAAAGGTTTTCAACAAGTTCAAGGTGTTGACTACGATGAGAGCGTCTCACTCGTATCTATGCTTGAGTCTGTCCGAATCATGTTAGTAATTGCCGCATTTTATGAAATCTGGCAAATGGATAAACAAAACTGCATTCCTTAATGGATTTATTAAAGAAGAGTTGTATATGATGCAACAGAAGGTTTTGTCAATCCGAAAGGTGCTAACAAAATATGCAAGCTCCAGCGATCCATCTATGGACTGGTGCAAGCATCTCGGAGTCGGAATATACGCTTTGATAAGTTGATCAAAGGCTATAGTTTTATACAGACTTGCGGTGAAGCCTGTATTTACAAGAAAGTGAGTGGGAGCACTACAGCATTTCTGATAAGTATATGTGAATGACATATTGTTGATCGGAAATAATGTAGAATTATTCTGTAAAGCATAAAGGAGTGTTTGAAAGGAGTTTTTCAAAGAAAGACTTCGGTGAAGCTGCTTACATATTGAGCTCCAAGATCTATAGAGATAGATCAAGACGCTTGATAAGTTTTTTCAATGAGTACATACCTTGACAAGATTTTGAAGTAGTTCAAAATGGAGCAGTCAAAGAAAGAGTTCTTGCCTGTATTACAAGGTGTGAAGTTGAGTAAGACTCAAAGCCCGACCACGGCAGAAGATAGAAAGAGAATGAAAGTCATTCCCTATGCCTTGGCCATAGGTTCTATAAAGTATGTCATGCTGTATACCAGATGCACTGATTTGGCAAGGGAGTACAATAGTGATCTAGGAGTAGATCACTGGACAGCGGTCAGAATTATCCTTAGTGAAATAAGGATATGTTTCTCGATTATGGACATGACAAAAGGGTTCGTCGTAAAGGGTTACGCCGATGCAAGTTTTGACACTAATCTAGATGACTCTAAGTCTCGGTCTAGATACATATTGAAAGTGGGAGCAATTAGCTAGAGTAGCTCCATGTAGAGCATTGTTGACATAGAAATTTGCAAAATACATGTGGATCTGAATGTGGCAGACCCGTTGACTAAAATTCTCTCACAAGCAAAACATGATCACACCTTAGTACTCATTGGGTGTTAATCACATAACAATGTGAACTAGATTACCGAATCTAGTAAACCTTTTGGGTGTTGGTCACATGGCGATGTGAACTATGGGTGTTAATCACATGATGATGTGAACTATCGATGTTAATCACATGGAGATGTGATCTAGATTATTGACTCTAGTGCAAGTGGGAGACTGAAGGAAATATGCCCTAGAGGCAATAATAAAGTTATTATTTATTTCCTTATATCATGATAAATGTTTTTTATTCATGCTAGAATTGTATTAACCAGAAACATAATACATGTGTGAATACATAGACAAACTTAGTGTCACTAGTATGCCTCTACTTGACTAGCTCGTTAATCAAAGATGGTTATGTTTCCTAACCATGAACAAGGTCTTGTTATTTGATTAACGAGGTCACATCATTGGTTGAATGATTTGATTGACATGACCCATTCCATTAGCTTAGCACCCGATCGTTTAGTATGTTGCTATTGCTTTCTTCATGACTTATACATGTTCCTATGACTATGAGATTATGCAACTCCCGTTTGCCGGAGGAACACTTTGGGTGCTACCAAACGTCACAACGTAACTGGGTGATTATAAAGGAGTACTACAGGTGTCTCCAAAGGTAGATGTTGGGTTGGCGTATTTCGAGATTAGGATTTGTCACTCCGATTGTCGGAGAGGTATCTCTGGGCCCTCTCGGTAATGCACATCACATAAGCCTTGCAAGCACTGCAACTAATATGTTAGTTGTGAGATGATGTATTACGGAACGAGTAAAGAGACTTGCCGGTAACGAGATTGAACTAGGTATTGGATACCGACGATCGAATCTCGGGCAAGTAACATACCGATGACAAAAGGAACAACGTATGTTATTATGCGGTCTGACCGATAAAGATCTTCATAGAATATGTAGGAGCCAATATGGGCATCCAGGTCCCGCTATTGGTTATTGACCGGAGACGTGTCTCGGTCATGTCTACATTGTTCTCGAACCGTAGGGTCCGCACGCTTAAGGTTTCGATGACAGTTATATTATGAGTTTATGAGTTTTGATGTACCGAAGGAGTTCGGAGTCCCGGATGAGATCGGGAACATGACGAGGAGTCTCGAAATGGTCGAGACGTAAAGATCGATATATTGGACGACTATATTCGGACATCGGAAAGGTTCCGAGTGATTCGGGTATTTTTTGGAGTACCGGGTAGTTACGGGAGAAGTAATGGGCCTTGATGGGCTTTAGTGGAAAGAGGAAAAAGGCTGCTGCGCCCCCCCTCCCCTCTAGTCCGAATTGGACTAGGGAAAAGGGGGCCGGCCACCTTTCCTACTCCTCCACTTCCTTCTCCCTTCCTCCCCTCTTGGTGGACTCCTACTAGGACTTGGAGTCCTAGTAGGACTCCACATCCTGGCCGCACCTAGCCTTGGCCGGCCTCCTCCTCCTCCATCCTTTATTTACAGGGGCAGGGAGCACCCCATAGACACACAAGTTGATCATTGTGATCGTTCCTTAGCCGTGTGCGGTGCCCCCTGCCACCATATTCCACCTCGATCATATCGTTGTAGTGCTTAGGCGAAGCCCTGCGTCGGTAGAACATCAAGATCGTCACCACGCCGTCGTGTTGACGGAACTCCTCCCCGAAGCTTTGCTGGATCGGAGCCCGGGGATCGTCATCGAGCTGTACGTGTGCTAAGAACTCGGAGGTGCCGGAGTAACGGTGCTTGGATCGGTCGGATCGGGAAGAAGACGTACGACTACTTCCTCTATGTTGTGTGATTGCTTCCGCAGTCGGTCTATGTTGGTACGTAGACAACACTCTCCCTCTCGTTGCTATGCATCACCATGATCTTGCGTGTGCGTAGGAAATTTTTGAAATTACTATGTTCCCCAACAGTGGCATCCGAGCCTAGGTTTTATGGTTTGATGTTATTTGCACGAGTAGAACACAAGTGAGTTGTGGACGATATAAGTCATACTGCCTACCAGCATGTCATACTTTGGTTCGGCGGTATTGTTGGATGAAGCGGCCCGGACCGACATTACGCGTACGCTTACGCGAGACCGGTTTCCCCGACGTGCTTTGCACATAGGTGACTTGCGGGTGACTGTTTCTCCAACTTTAGTTGAACCGAGTGTGGCTACGCCCGGTCCTTGCGAAGGTTAAAACGGAGTCTATTTGACAAACTATCATTGTGGTTTTGATGCGTATGTAAGATTGGTTCTTGCTAAGCTCGTAGCAGGCACGTAAAATTTGCAACAACAAAGTAGAGGACGTCTAACTTGTTTTTGCAGGGCATGTTGTGATGTGATATGGTCAAAACGTGATGAGTTATAAGTTGTTGTATAAGATGATCATGTTTTGTTGAAGTTATCGGCAACTGGCAAAAGCCTTATGGTTGTCTGTCTATTGCATAAGATGCAAGTGCCCAATAATTGCTTTACTTTATCGCTATGCGATAGCAATAGTTGCAAGAGCAATAGTTGGCAAGACGACCATGTGACGACATATTGATATAGATCAAGATGATGGAGATCATGATGTCATGCCGGTGATGATGGAAATCATGACGATGCTTTGAAGATGGAGATCAAAGACACAAGATGATGATGGCCATATCATGTCACATATTTTGATTGCATGTGATGTTTATCTTTTTATGCATCTTATCTTGCTTTGATTGACGGTAGCATTATAAGATGATCTCTCACTAAATTATCAAGAAGTGTTCTCCCTGAGTATGCACCGTTGCCAAAGTTCGTCGTGCCCAGACACCACGTGATGATCGGGTGTGATAAGCTCAACGTCCATCTACAACGGGTGCAAGCCAGTTTTGCACACGCAGAATACTCAGGTTAAACTTGACGAGCCTAGCATATGCAGATATGGCCTCGGAACACGGAGACCAAAAGGTCGAGCGTGAATCATATAGTAGATATGATCAACATAACGATGGTCACCATTGAAAACTACTCCATCTCACGTGATGATCGGTTATGGTTTAGTTGATTTGGATCATGTGATCACTTAGAGGATTAGAGGGATGTCTATCTAAGTGGGAGTTCTTAAGTAATATGATTAATTGAACTTTAATTTATCATGAACTTAGTCCTGGTAGTATTAGCATATCTATGTTGAAGATCAATAGCTCGTGTTGTTGCTTTCATATGTTTATTTTGATATGTTCCTAGAGAAAATTGTGTTGAAAGATGTTAGTAGCAATGATACGGATTGGATCCGTGATCTGAGGTTTATCCTCATTGCTGCACAGAAGAATTATGTCCTTGATGCACCGCTAGGTGACAGACCTATTGCAGGAGCAAATGCAGACGTTATGAACGTTTGGCTAGCTCAATATGATGACTACTTGATAGTTTAGTGCACCATGCTTAATGGCTTAGAATCGGGACTTCAAAGACGTTTTGAACGTCATGGACCATATGAGATGTTCCAGGAGTTGAAGTTAATATTTCAAGCAAATACCCGAGTTGAGAGATATGAAGTCTCCAGCAAGTTCTATAGCTAAAAGATGGAGGAGAATCGCTCAACTAGTGAGCATGTGCTCAGATTGTCTGGGTACTACAATCGCTTGAATCAAGTGGGAGTTAATCTTCCAGATAAGATAGTGATTGACAGAATTCTCTAGTCACCATCACCAAGTTAGTAGAACTTCGTGATGAACTATAATATGCAAGGGATAACGGAAACAACTCCCAAGCTCTTCGTGATGCTGAAATCAACGAAGGTAGAAATCAAGAAAAACATCAAGTGTTGATGGTTGACAAGACCACTAGTTTCAAGAAAAGGGCAAAGGGAAGAAGGGGAACTTCAAGAAGAACGGCAAGCAAGTTGCTGCTCAAGTGAAGAGGCCCAAGTCTGATCCTAAGCCTGAGACTAAGTGTTTCTACTGCAAAGGGACTGGTCACTGGAAGCGGAACTACCCCAAGTGATTGGCGGATAAGAAGGATGGCAAAGTGAACATAAGTATATTTGATATACATGTTATTGATGTGTACTTTACTAGTGTTTATAGCAACCCCTCAATATTTGATGCTAGTTCAGTTGCTAAGAGTAGTAACTCGAAACGGGAGTTGCAGAATGAACAGAGACTAGTTAAGGGTGAAGTGGCGATGTGTGTTGGAAGTGGTTCCAAGATTGATATGATCATCATCGCACACTCCCTATACTTTCGGGATTAGTGTTGAACCTAAATAAGTGTTATTTGGTGTTTACGTTGAGCATTAATATGATTTGATCATGTTTATTGTAATACGGTTATTCATTTAAGTAAAAGAATAAATTGTTGTTCTGTTTACATGAATAAAACCTTATATGGTTACACACCCAATGAAAATAGTTCATTGGATCTCGATCTTAGTGATACACATATTCATAATATTGAAACCAAAAGATGCGAAGTTAATAATGATAGTGCAACTTATTTGTGGCACTGCTGTTTAGGTCATATTGGTGTACCGAAGGAGTTCGGAGTCCCGGATGAGATCGGGAACATGACGAGGAGTCTCGAAATGGTCGAGACGTAAAGATCGATATATTGGACGACTATATTCGGACATCGGAAAGGTTCCGAGTGATTCGGGTATTTTTTGGAGTACCGGGTAGTTACGGGAGAAGTAATGGGCCTTGATGGGCTTTAGTGGGAAGAGGAAAAAGGCTGCTGCGCCCCCCCTCCCCTCTAGTCCGAATTGGACTAGGGAAAAGGGGGCCGGCCACCTTTCCTACTCCTCCACTTCCTTCTCCCTTCCTCCCCTCTTGGTGGACTCCTACTAGGACTTGGAGTCCTAGTAGGACTCCACATCCTGGCCGCACCTAGCCTTGGCCGGCCTCCTCCTCCTCCATCCTTTATATACAGGGGCAGGGGGCACCCCATAGACACACAAGTTGATCATTGTGATCGTTCCTTAGCCGTGTGCGGTGCCCCCTGCCACCATATTCCACCTCGATCATATCGTTGTAGTGCTTAGGCGAAGCCCTGCGTCGGTAGAACATCAAGATAGTCACCACGCCGTCGTGTTGACGGAACTCCTCCCCGAAGCTTTGCTGGATCGGAGCCCGGGGATCGTCATCGAGCTGTACGTGTGCTAAGAACTCGGAGGTGCCGGAGTAACGGTGCTTGGATCGGTCGGATCGGGAAGAAGACGTACGACTACTTCCTCTACGTTGTGTGATCGCTTCCGCAGTCGGTCTGCGTTGGTACGTAGACAACACTCTCCCTCTCGTTGCTATGCATCACCATGATCTTGCGTGTGCGTAGGAAATTTTTGAAATTACTACGTTCCCCAACACTCTCTTCACAAAGACATATGATGGTGAACTGTTTGTGTGCCAAATATACGTGGATGACATTATCTTCGGCTGCACCAATCAGAAGTACAGTGAGGAGTTCGGATATATGATGCAAGAGCAATATCAGATGTCTATGATGGGGGAGCTGAAATTCTTCCTCGGTCTTCAGATACGGCAACAACGCAATGGCATCTTCATATCTCAAGAGAAATATCTCAAAGACTGTCTGAAGAAGTTCGGTATGCAAGACTGCAAAGGCTTCATAACACCAATGCCAGCCAAACATCATCTGGGTCCTGACGACAATGGTAAAGAGTTCGATCAAAAGGTATACCGCTCCATGATTGGTTCTTTGCTTTATTTATGTGCATCTAGGCCAGATATTATGCTTAGTGTTTGCATGTGTGCTCGGTTTCAAGCGGCACCAAAGGAGTCGCATCACTTAGCTGTGAAGCGAATTCTTCGATATTTGGCTCACACCCCAACTCAAGGGTTATGGTATCCAAAGGGCTCAGAGTTTGATCTGGTTGGATTTTCGGATGCTGATTACGCTGGTGACAAGGTTGATCGGAAGTCCACATCAGGCACATGTCACTTTCTGGGCTGATCACTTGTCTGTTGGTCTTCAAAGAAGCAGAACTGTGTATCTCTCTCCACTGCTGAATCTGAATACATTGCTGCTGGATCCTGCTGCGCTCAGCTTCTATGGATGAAGCAAACCCTCAAGGATTATGGCATTCATCTGAAGCAAGTGCCACTTTACTGCGACAACGAAAGTGCCATCAAGATCGCCAACAACCCAGTTCAGCACTCGAAGACAAAGCAAATTGAAATTCGTCATCATTTTTTCAGAGATCATGTTGCAAAGGAAGACATTGATATCATACACATCAACACTGAAGAGAAATTGGCAGATATCTTCACCAAGCCCTTGGATGAGAAGAGATTTTGCAAGTTACGGTGTGAGCTAAATATCTTGGAATCCTCAAATGTCCTGTGATCAGGCACACATCCTAACACTTATGCATGATGATGACTTAGATGTGCAACACACGAAGTAACGTATATCTTC
Source organism: Triticum monococcum (assembly GCA_034509565.1). NCBI lineage: Eukaryota > Viridiplantae > Streptophyta > Magnoliopsida > Poales > Poaceae > Triticum > Triticum monococcum. Next base: position 524,961,410 of record CM067845.1, read on the forward strand.
AATCAATAAAGACATACATTCTAAGTGTGAATACATTAACGTGGAATTTGACTTTGGAGCGCCACGATAATTGTGCGCCGTGTCTGGGTCTAATACTTCCTATACGGTGGGTAGCGCCACCACCAAATTTTTCTGCTTGAAGTGTTTCACTCATGGCATTACATTTGCTATGTCTTCACATTTGGTTTGGCTTCAATCTCAACATGTATTCATGATTATCTTCACTATGTTGATTATATATGTACTGGTGTTCTGTCCTCTACAGCATTCACTTATAGCTATGTCTTCTTGTTTGAATCTTTTGAACTAAGTGAATGTGATCGGACCCTAACCTCTTCATGCTTCCTACCTCAAACTCTATCTCTCCAAGTCATATGCATTCTATTGAAACTGTCGAATGTCTTCACTGCATCCTTGTCAGAAGAAGACACAGAGACAAACTTTAAAATAGCTTTCAATGTTTTTCCATCAACAAGAAATCCGGAGAAGTAGGAACGACTCCCGACAAACAAGGCGTGCGTGGGGTGAAACTGCCCCCACAATTCCGCATGCTGGCCACGTACTGATCAGATGCGAATCGCCAGGGGCACCTGAGTAATAGCGCAGTGCCGCCCATATCCCTATAAATACATGTTTCACTGCGGTCATTATCTCTTCTTCCACCCTCGCATGAACCCTAGCGCCACCGCTAACTCTCAACGACGCCGGCAACGAAGTGCTTCACTGCCGCAACCTCTCCGACGCCGTTCTCACGCCGACAGCGTACATCAGTCTCTCCGCCGTCGCCGTAGGTGTCTTCCGTCGCCAAGTTAGGGCACGGAAAATCGAACTGCTCGGCCTCAACTCTCACCTCGTCTAGCAGTTCCAAGTCTGGTAAATAACAAGTCTTTTTACAGCCTCTTTTGATCCTATAGCTCCATCACTTTCTGCCAAAAAAGGTTTCCATTCACACAAGTTTCATCCCTCTCATCTGCATCTCATAACTTGCCTAGTATATTCACTTGTTCTTCACGAAGTAGTTAGATTCCTCACTTGTACTGATCTATGGGTTCGTACAAATCTAGAACCAACTTCTTTTCTATAAAGTGAATGTCTTCGCATGATGAGGTCAATATCTTCTAAACTGATTTATCTTCAAAATCTTCTGAGAATGCATATGACCTCTTCCCCTTCCCTCGCACCTTAATGCTGTCACAGGTACATGTCCGTGGGAGAATCTTTTGGTTCTCATAGTCTGCATTCATTTGCAGAGTTCCTACAGCGTCACATCAATTCACCCGAAGCAAGTTCCTGTTGGTCAAGCAAAAGGAAGCCTTTGAAGACTTTGAATCTCTTGAAGCCTTCCAAGTTAAGCTTCATGGCAACAGAAAAACCAGCAAGGAAGGGAGGCAGACAGAGACGTGGTGAAACGTCTAAAGATCTGCCTGAAGATTTGGCAGAAATGTACCAAACTGATCCTGAAGAGAGCTATGGTCAGCGCAAGACACGAATCCAATGGATTCGAAGATATTGGGCAGAGCAGTGGTTCCAATACCGCTTCGTCACCAAGGAATATGCAGAGAAGTGCGCCATCACGAGGCCATGGGGAGATGTCTTGTACAAAAATCTCGTACCCCGAACCAGAGACGAAGCCATTGCTCAAGGCTTCTTTCCATGCATGGTCAGGGGACAACAGCCAGCTGACGCACATCCGTCATCCCTTCTCTGGTGTCGCGATGACACTCTGTTCAAGCGCAACTTCCAATTTGCTCAGAACTCTGTGAAGCAAAACAAGAAGGAGTTTGGGTTGGACTTCAACCCTGGTCCCTCCAAACGAAGGGCAGATGGCACACGCGACGCAAATCCCAATGTCATCGGGCCGTATGCCAATCTCGAAGGACTCATCACTCGCATTCTAGTCCAAGGGACTGCCGTGAACGACCCTCCAGCAGACACTGAGTCTGATGACGCTCCTGCTGCCCCGGAGCCGAAGCAGATGAAGAAGCCAAAAGCTTCCAAGCCAGCCGCTTCTCCCAAGATCTCCAGAGCGAAGCCATTGGCCACTGCACCTCCTGAAGCAAGTGTGCAGTCTGAAGACTTATCACGAGTCTCCAAGCCCCAAGAAGCCAAGAAGCCTCAGTCACACACTAGCAAAGAGCTCACTGCCGCTGCCGTTCTTCGCTGCGAGGCCATTGATCTGTCAAGTGACGACGATCTTGCCGATGACGCTCTTGAGCAGCTAATCAAGAGCAAGGAGGAGGCTGAAATCTTCAACAATCTGCCTCTGTTCGATGCAGCAATCATCCACAACTTCATTGATGAGTGGTTTGATACACCCAACATCAGCTTCGATGATCTGCAGCTGCCCATTGGCCTCAGCGTAGCCTTCCAAGGAGCTATTGCTTCAGAACTCGCAATTGCCCAGCGCATAGTGGAACTGAAGCAGAAGATAGATTTTGAAAAGGCTCAGTTCAAGCAGAACATGGCCACGCTCAGCGTCCAAGAAGTCAAAGACTTCAAAGTCATGCTGCACGAGTTGAAGGAAAACTTTATGCAGAAACGTGCAGAGGCTCAGGGTTCACGTGAGCGCATGAAGAATTTGGCTGATCTCTGCGTGCAGGCCTATAATGAGGCCGAGAAGCAAAAGGCACTTGGGCGTCCTGGCATCGACCCCAGGATGGCCGCTAAGAAAAAGAAGAAGCCCACTGTGGCTGAACAAGAGGCCCCACGACAAGAAGCTGTTCCGATTGTCTTCCCCACTGCCAAGCCTGGCTCGAAGCCAAAGCACCGCTCAACCGCTTCAGAGCTTAAGAAGACAAGGACAGCCGAAGCTGAAGCAAGGAAGAGGAAACACCCTGAAGCCTCTCCTTCAGACCCCACCATCAAGAAACGCAAGACCAAGAAGTCTCGGGCTGCTCCCACAGAGCCCCTGATAGTCGAACCCCTCTCCGTCTGCTTTCCGAACGAAGATCGTCAGCTGACCGTGCATGAGCCTGCTTTCACAGAGGCTCCGCACGCTGAAGACATTCCAGCAGCCGGCCCCAACGCTGCTGAAGACATTGGTCTCCAAGACAATGTGCAAGGTGATGCAGTCCTTCCTCAGCTCGAAACGAGCGAAATGATCAGCATTGGTCGTCCCTTGACGCCAATCACCCAAGATGCATCGTGGGCAGATCGCCCGCAGGAGGAAGAGAATGAGCCCCAGCCCACTGCAACTCCACCAGCGTCGCCTGCATTCCGTAGGCTTCGCAAAGGGCCAAGGGCTCAGACTGCTGACGACATTCCGGCTGCATCAGCCGAAGAACATGAAGAAGAGCACGAAGAACCTCAAGCTCCATCTCCCCCACACCAACAAGAAGAAGTTCTCAAGGAGAACGTACCTGAATCCATCCCTCTCACTACACGTGATGAGGCTAACACCACTGCGGCTGCCACACCCAATACTGAAGCATTTGTGGAGCCCGACCAACTAACAGCTTCAAGAGATACTGAAGCTACTGCCTCTGACCCTTCTGTGCCTGAGTCTGCTACCGGTCCACAGTTCAACTATCATGTTGCGCACAGGCCCCAGGTACAGAAGCCAATCCCACGACTGCCAAGGTTCCCAGGTCCTGCCACCGCTCCTGGCTCCTTTAATGTCAATAGCTTCAGGGCAGATAACACCTTCTTCAACCGCTCCAAGAACCCTTACTCAAGGGAACGGATTGTGTCAGATAGGTTCTGGAGCTACCCACAGCGCAGCTACTACTCCTGCGTCCTCTACAACCAAGGCCGTATCTTTCCACACCAGCGCCTTGAGGTTGAAACTATTACTGGTCTGCCTGGTCTGGAAGAAGCACTGGACTGCTTCAAGCAAGTTGGCCTGCTGCCGTTTGTCATAGATGAAGAGCACTGGAATGAAGAGCTTCTGCTCCAGTTCTATGCCACACTGCACATCAAAGGCTACAACAGAGATCCGAAGACTTGGGTCCTAGAGTGGATGACCGGCAATGTCCATCATGAAGCCAATGCATTTGATATCATTGAGCTCACCGGCCTACCCACTCCTGGCGAACTCTTCGAAGAAGGCTGCCAACTCCATGCTGAAGCAGTTGAGAGCATATTTCAGCGACCTGAGCCAAATATGAGTCAGATGCTCTCAATGATGAAGCCATTGCTTCCTGACGCACCTTACCCAACCGAGTTCTTCGTTGAAGACTTAGAGTACCTGCCCAGAACTATCTATCACATCGTCAGGCGGACTCTATGGCCCATTAAAGGGCACTCTCGATATGCTAAGGTTGAAGGTGCCATGAAGACTCTCATCTTCTGCATCCTACATGGCAAATGCTTCAATGCCCAGGATCTCTTTATACGTCAACTTGCAGCGTCTGGCTCAGATCTCTTTGGTCTGAAGATTTATGCTCCATGGGTTATGAGGCTCATTAAGCTCCACTCTGCTATATCCTATCAACCCTCTGCTCGCAACCACAGAATCTTCTTACCTGATGTGGACACCTCTGCTGAAGCGATCTATCCTGAGCCTGCCAAGCAGCCATTAAGTCTTCAGAATGCAGAACACCAGAGCTTCACTCAGCATGATGAGGGTGTTGAAGCCATTTCCAGAGTCTATCCAATGGCTGGCACCACACGTGCCCCTGCATCAACTGAAGCCACTGACAGCACAGCTGCACAGAGACCCAAGAAACGCGCTCGTACGCTCACTGACCGTGAACTTCTTGTGGCTCTGCACCAAAAGCAAGATAGGCATCACGACTGGCTCAAAAGGCAGATGCGCAGTATCATGCAAGACGTCAATCGCATCAGGAATCTGGCCACCAAGAATGCCTTTGTCGCACATGAAACCTGTCGCCGCACTTGGAAAGGCCTCACAATGATGTGCACTGAAGCTGAACTGCAAGAGGATGGCTTCAAAGAGAGATTCAAGTTTGACTCCACACCCCCCAGAAGAGCTGTGTTGCGTGGAACTCCGTCGCTTGAAGAATCAGAGTTCTCTTCCTCTGCTGCCACAGTGACTGGAAAAATCATTGAGGAAGAAGACGACGCTACATCACCACCACCTTCTTCAGCGCGCGTCGTCACTGCACCAAGCTCGCCAGCTCCACCAAACGCCTCCACCGACCCTGCTGCGCCTGGGAACGCGTAGAAAACTCTATGTCTTCAAACCTTTTTGGTCATCACTGACAAAAGGGGGAGAAGCATATGATGTTTATAGTCTTCAAGCGGGTCAATAATATGGGCGGGTGCTTTATATTTTGCATTTTGCTTCGTGCTTACAACTCTCGTTTTGCCACATTTGGTTCTTTGAGTTGTAACACTTAAACTTGATGGTCGTCTGCTACTATGTGTGCCACTGTGTTTTTGCGAAGATAAATTCCGCATGTACGACGATAATTTCCGCACTTATATCATTTCGCAGACGTCCATTTTTCATTATGCATATCATTATCTTCAGATATCTTTACATACATGATGGATTGTCATCATAAGTTGAAGTGGATTCCCACAAATACAACCTGTTGTGTGCATTTGCGTTCCAGAAGCAAATCACTTATATGCACATCTTCAGGGGGAGCCCTTGCAGCTTATGAAGACAATTCCTTTACAATTTCACAAATTATATTCCCCGTTGAAAACTTCAACTAGTTTGTCATCAATCACCAAAAAGGGGGAGATTATAAGTGCATCTAGTGCCACCCCTAGTTGGTTTTGGAGTATTGACGACAAACCTAGTTGAGGGACTAATGTGTTTGTGAGAATTGCAGGATAACACAGGTAGAAGTCCCTCATTGATTCGGTTTAGTTACCAGAGATGACCCCTAAAAATGTACGAAGACATTGAAGACAATGGTGGTTCATGAAGACATTCATGTCGAAGACAATGACATATGAAGACTCCCCATGAAGCCTATGGAACTCGAAGACTTAGATCCTTCGTAGTTTTACTTTATTCATGTTGTGTCATAGGAACCACCGTACTGTTAAGTGGGGTCCAAGAGAACCAGTCGGGATGACTGAAGTGATGCCTAATTCAAATCCTATGTCTTCGAGTGAAGACAATGAGAGAAAATCTTGTCCAGAGTCAGACAAGTCAGCTTTACTTGCAGCCCAAGTAAAGTTGCCGTGGGAGTTCGAAATCCGACCGTTAATACACGTGTCAGTTCCTTAGTGACCCAGGGTCATTTCGGACAAATCAGGTCAGGGTTGCCAAGTGGCTATAAATAGTCCACCCCTACAACCATAAACGGTTGGCTGCTCAGATTTCAGTGCACGGCTTTTGTCGTTTGAGAGCAACCCACCTCGAAGCCTTTGAGAGAAAATCCTTAGTGAGGAGAAAAGCCCTAACCACCCAGAGCCAGAGTAATTGGGCATCACTTAAGTCTTCTTGTCTGAGTGATCTGAAGACTTATTACACTTGAGGACTGTGCATCCTCCAGACGGTTAGGCGTCGCGTTCTGAGCATCCAAGAGGAATTGTGGATTGCCGGTGAACGAAGTCTGTGAAGGTTTGGGAGTCTACCTTGAAGACTTACCAGAGTGATTGGGCGGGGTCTGTGTGACCTTAGCTCAAGGAGAAAACGGTAAGGACTGGGTGTCCTGAGCTGCGTGTTCAGGACTGGGTGTCCGGGACTATGTGTCCTTTGGTTTAAATACCTAGCCGCTCCAACCAGACGTACAGTTGTCACAGCAACTGGAACTGGTCCAACATATCATTGTCTTCAACGTGTCACTGGTTTCATCTTCGCCTCCCTTTACTTACCAGTACACATTGTGAAGCTATTGCATGCTTGCTTTATCTTCTGTCTTCACAACTTGACTGTATGATCTGTTTGGCTTCATAACTTCTTCCAACCTGATCCTCATTACACTGAAACTGTTTGTCAATGTACTTTCACTATATTGTATACTTGACCATGGCTTGCATTGTGTAATCTAACTTCCGCTGCATAGTGATAGGCTTGTTCACTCTGTTTGTCTTCATAACTTCCACGTTTTGAAGACTTTCATAAAAATCGCCTATTCACCCCCCCCCCCCCTCTAGTCGATATAACGCACTTTCACCGCTCCAACGCAAAGTGGAGGTCCATCTCCTCCTCGTAGTTGAGCTCGGAACCGGAGTCACTGCCGGAGCTGGACATCATAGTGGATGGGATCGGAACCGGAAAGGAAGACGAGAGGACGAAGCGAGAGAGAGTGAACTAGACTGAGAGCGAGGCGCCCGGATTGAGGTTATTTATGGGACAGATGTGAGGTCGATGATGGGTCGGGACTGTCAGACGGACGGGCCCTGCGTGCCCACGCCGCCCCATATCCATCCTATATTTGAGCTGGATATGTGGGATGCCGGTCAGCCTGGACGTTTGTCCACGGTTTAAGAGGTCCGGTTGAGTCAAAAAAAATTGTCCGGTCATTGACCGGACGACCTGTCCAGACGTTTGAGACGGTTATGAGAGGCCCGGCTGTAGATGCTCTAGCAGCCTAGCAAGTACAACCACATGTATCTCTAAAGATACTAAGCTCCCTAGAAAGATACAAAGAGTTCTCTGCAGTGAGGTGTAAATCGTTTTTCCTTGTTTTTTGCCTCTAAGCTTTCTTTAAAGCTTGTAAAAAAAATCTTGTACATTATTTTCTCCTTTTCCTATCTATATGAAATGGGCAGAGCATCTGCCTTTCACGTCAAAAAAGAAAGATATTAAAATTTGAGCTACGTAGCCTTTCTACAATTCTTACATCATATAGCCAGCATCACTCTATATAACACTATCATGTCATCAAGAGACTACTACATTATTAAACCAGTCATATTGTATAGTTCACTATAATGTTGGCTATTAGATTAGTCAGTTAATTTTCACCTTCTCTATTCCCCTTTACTCTCATTTACTCTTTGTACTTCTATTAAAACTTGTATAGATTGGCCCTTGCATGAGAAACCATGGCTTCCCCCTTTTTTTGTCCCCTCCTCCACATAAGCAAAAGTATCATGTAAGCACACTTATACTCTCCAATTATAAATGGGACTACTACGCATCGGCTAGCGGATCTTTTTAAAAGATCTGCTGCCTCGTGAGCAGACGGATCTGGCACAATCAATCAGCCAAACGTCTTCCTCTACTTTGTAAAAGATGCCTTGTTGCGGAGACATTCACGACAGAGGTTATGGTTGCGTTCTTTCTGCAACGTAAGTTGTGTTGTGGGATTTATTTTTTGCAATATGGGTTGTGTTGCAGAACTTTTTTTCCAACATGGATCATGTTGCAGGGTTTTCTTTGCAACATAGGTTGTGTTGCGGGATCTAGCCGCTGCCGGATCTAGCCCTTGGTCGGTTTGCAACAAGGGGCTGGTTGCATAACCTCTTTCTGAAACAGTGGATCGGTTGCAGAATGTGGACTCGAAGGGTTTGCTGCTGATCGTATGATTAAGAGCCTATCCGATGGACATAAAGGCGGCGGACACAAGATCGGTCGGTTGAAGGAAATCATTTCTTATTATAAATGTATATTTTGCTCTACATACACCATCTGGCTAACTAGCTAGCCAGGTTTTGAAAATTAGGCCCACATAAATGGAGCCGCAAAGGAAAATACCCCCATGAAAATTCAACAGTACCCCTGTATTTGGTTGTATATTTAATTGTCTGCAAGTTTGTGAAGATTTTGAGCTATGTGCCTTTGTAAATTCAAGCTACATACAGTGAAAGATGTTAACAGAATAACAGATATTAAGGCATGGCATGCAGCAGCCATTGGGCTGTAGGGGCCGTGCATGCATGCATAATGTTGTGCTTGTGCGCCTCGGGCACTGCGTGCATGCATGAGGTGCTGCATGCTTAATTTGGTGCAGCAGGCTAGCTAGTGCCATCGGTGATCGACCGTCCAGTTACCAATGTTATCACATGTATATAGTAGCGAAATTCATACAGTATAAATTAGCTGGGTGCTTTGACCGCTCACTCCTCGGTTAATTGCTTCGCGCACCGTACGTACGTGCTGTGCGTGTATCGTCATCTTGCTCCTGCATGCACACGTGACGCGCATAATGAACTACTGTATGTATGTACATACTTCCTTAGTTCCTAAATATAGGTCTTTCTAGAGATTCAACGTTGACTACATACGAATGTATATAAATGTAGTGAGTATAGATTCATTCATTTTGCTATGTATATAGTCCATAGTAAAATCTTTATAAAGACTTATATTTAAGAATGAAGGGAGTGCCTAATTTACCTACGCTATATCCTCTCCTTTTTGCGAAATTCTTATGTCCTGTTTGTCACATATAATAAGTTGCCTGACGACATAGGCGGTTTAGAAGGATGGCCGGGATGGGGCGGCGACGCGCGTGAGAGCGCCTTCGGCCGCGTGTGGCGGTGGCAGACATTTGGGCCAGTGAATCGGGCGGATTAGAGGAAGGAGAAGAGAATGGAGAATATCCCTGCCTGGAGCTAGGAAAATACATTAACCGTTTTATTTAGATCAAACGGCTTAAAAACTCGACTTACCCAAAAAGAAGAGAAATAGCGGAAATTCGCAGGGGCGCGCACCTTCCAAGTCATGCCCGGTCGCTTGATTGTCTCGCGATTCATGAAGTAGTTGGATCCCACACAAGGGCACAGTAAATTTTAAGTTTCAATTGTTGAAACTTACGATTTTTTAATTGAAAATTGTGATTCTCGCTCACTCTTACCAAGTTTCATGGATAAAATTTTAAGACGTTTTTTGTCAATCGCAGGCACAAAAATCATAATTTTATTGTTCGCCCGTACCAAGTTTCAGCACTTGAAACTTAACATTTATTTTCAAAATTCGTAAAAATATATTTAATATGGATCTTATTTGAAAGCTCTCACCATGAGAAACATGAATATAAAAACAGAACTTAATTTAGACTTTTCATTCAAAAGATATTAAAAATTTCAAAATCAGAAACCAAAACTAAAAACACGCGCGAGAGACTCGGTGCCCTGTGACCCGCGTGCCACAAATCCGCCCCCAGGAAATAGAGGCAACTTACGTACAGTCGGTTCCAATCTATGTGTTCGTTGCTAGTATAAAAAATTCATTCGTCCGTACTCACATACGTATCCACGCATGCATATGCATGCACCATGTGCCACTTGCAGATACTGAAATTTATCTGTTTATCAACACTGTTTAACCACAAGAAAGCCTGGCCTATGGTACGTACCGAGGCAGCATGGGTATCCATGCTAGCATGTTAGCGTACGCGCTTCTGGCCATCCGTGCGTACACATCTCAGCTTGTGTCTTTCCGTGACGCACCGTACCGTGCTTGCACAGAGAATTGACTCATCGCAGCAGAAAGAATTACCCCCTCCGTTCCATATTAATCATATCTGATTTAGTACAACAATTACTACTATTTTATAGTGTATGTTATATAGTTTACTCCTCTCCCGTTTTCTATGCATCCTTACACCACACATTTTGCTCTATGATCAGCCTTTTCTCCTCCTTCCTTCATCTAGCAGTTTCTTCTTGTAGTTGTAGGAAAAGACATTTAAGTCCCTTATTTAACTACATATTGCTAAAGCTAAATTGGAAACACACACATGGCAATTTCATGTATTCTGACGATCGGCCTCTCTATATGTGTATCCTCTCCCCGGCGACCCTGATAACGAAGTGAAGAGACGTAGCTACGTGTAGCTAGCTTAGACCAACAGTGGTTTGATTGTTTGGTACACAACAAGTGCCGGGCCCTGCTACGTACACAGCGATCGATCCGAGCACATGCAGTTGAATCTTCAGTGGCCCGCGAGTTTGCCAAGCATTTCTAACTGCGACATAGCCTTTGTAAATTCAAGTTGCATACATAGTACTACAGTGGAAGAAGTTTTTCTTCTTTTTTCGAGAAGAATACAGTGAAAGAAGCAAGCTAAACAGAAATTAGCATGCAGTCGAGAGGGCTATATATATAGTCTGTAGGGCGCATGCATGCATGCAATAATGGAGTTAGTGCATCGAGCAGTGCATGCATGCATGCGTCGCTGCTTTGGTGCAGCTTGGGTTTGCGCTAGTGGTGCCATCCATTGTAGATCGTCTAGTTACCGATTCAATCACACGTATAATGGCAAAATATATAGTGCATCTGTTGCCATGCTCGGTCCACCACCGATCGTTTATTACCGTACTGTACGGGAATATATAAGGTACCGCGTGTGTATCATCATCTTGCTGATCGTGCACACGCACGTATAGTCACTGATAACCTACGTACCTGACGTACCTCCACTGCATGCATATACGTGCTGTTCATTGTTGGTAAGTAGCTACTGAAAATCCTTAGCATGTACTCGTACTCGCCATGCATGCATGCATCGTGGCTGATGATCATCGATCAGTACACCACGTACTGAGATTTTACTATTTCTTAACACTGTTTAACCACATGATAGGGCTAGCTTGGCCCCATGGTACGCATCTCAGTTTGTATCTTTCCGTGACGCACCGTACCGTGCTTGCACAGAAAACTATTGACTCGTTACAGACGAAAAATAATGTGGTTCTTTTGTCATTGACTATTCTCTAATTTTTCACAACTGAAGTTGTGCTTTAAACTCATCTCTTATTTTTATTTCAAACTTCGAGTGCACACACATTCCTCACAACACCACCACGTTCACACATCTACTCAAGACTTGAGTCATGGAGTTCTACGGTCGACAGACGATACCACCACGGCCGGACTTCTTTTCTGCGGGAGCACGCTTTTTGATGACGATACAGTGGTAGTTCCACGAATGTGGCATCCAAGTCAACACAACACAACACAACTGAAAAGCAATCAAAAAAATGTGTCCATATAAAAGAAAGCTTCACGAAAAACATAAATGTCCTTCTAAAGTTAGTAAGAATTTGAAATCATCAAATTCAAGATAGTAGAAAAAAAATGTCCATTGATTTTAGCATGGTTATGGAAAAGCATGGGATTCAAGTTCCTAAAGGTTTTCTTTATTTGTAACATTTCTTTATATTATTCCTGCAATGAATTATCTAGAATATTGTTGACTTTTCTGTGACACCACCATGTTCCATGCAGACGCGGCATGCACGACTGCGCAAGTGCTCACTCACCCTCGCCCCCCATGTCCCATGCAAGCACATTCCTCCCCTCGTCCTCGTCGGCAAGGTCGACATCGTCGTCGGCGAGGTAATTCCTCGTCGGCAAGGTCGCCACCTTGCTCCTTTTATTGACAGAGCAACTTGGGTCGTCGTCTTCCTTGGCGACACCATGTCCCACGCAGGCGCGGCACGGCCGCACAAGTGACCAACCAAACCAAACCTCGCCGCCCACCGACGGCGAGCAGTTTCCTGCCCGGCATTGACATTTGCGCGCCCGTGGCAGGGGCTCCCTGTCGCTGATGCGCGACGGCTCCTGGGCCGATCGTCTCGGCCGGAGCGCCAGTCTGAATCCTGTAGCCGTGGGCAGGGCGCCGGCCGGGCCGGGCCGCAGCTAGCAGAGCGGCCAGCCGGCCGGCCACGGACGTGCATGTAGCTTGACAGCGTCCTCTCACGCGCTGTCGCCGCACAGCGAAAGGCCGCTGCCTTCGTAGAAAGCTATGATTGGATGCGTCAGCGGCGTAGTCGTACGCCACAGATATGTGAGTCCCCTCCTGCTCGCACTGCTCGGCAACAGAGGAAGTTCGTCACAAGCAGGAGCGGCGTGAGCCGAGCTGCCAGCATTCAAGTTCTTGTAGAGCCTTTTGGCCTCGGGGAAATGAGATCAGACCGGCCTTGTAGCCGCTGCCGCTGCCTGCTGCTGGTGGTGGTTTCGGGACGGGAAGAGTATGCGCAGGGTCAGAAACTTGCTTGTTTTGTTCCGAACCACCCTGGGCCAAAACCACCAATGTCCAATGCTCTGCTTAAATCACATTCATGCCACACATGGGTATCACTATGTACACACATCGTCACCATCATCGGATCCGGGCCGGGCCGGGCACTCTGGGTCCGGCGCCATGTACAAACTTTTACAGCGTCGTCTATCATCATCCGCTTGCAAACAAAAACCCGGCAAAACCACAATACATAGGGATAGGGGGGTATCTCACGCTGGAACGGGGTGGGGGGGCAGGGGAGGGGTCCCCTGGCTCCCTGGAACACTAGCTATAATACTGTTCTTGTGACACCAGCTGGGGTCATTGATCGGATCGGCGAGGCGAGCTTGGAGCTGTGCCCGTTGAGCAGCAGGAGAAGGCACATCAGATCAGAGCGCGGCAGCCGTACTCTGCTCAACCCAAGGTCTAGCTACTGGATCATCTATCTACCTGGGGTCTTCTAACAAAACAAGAATCTCTTCATCGTCGATGGTTCCGCTGTCGATGGCGTACTGCAATGCCGTTCTACCCTCACGGTCTGTCGCCTGCGAATCAGCACCCCTGCATGGAGATTCAAGCAAGTTATAGCATCCATGCATACTTGCAGCACAGAAATGTAAAGCGTTTAAAAAAAAGTACATTCCGATATTATAAGCATTATCAGTATACCTGGAGAGGAGCAGCTTGGCATGCACGCGCCTTCCTTTCAAAATGCTGTGATGAAGCGGTGTTCGGCCTCTAGAATCTGTGGAATTCACACTGGCTCCATACTGCAGGAGCAGCTCAACCATGCCTATATCCGCGACCCGGCAGGCCAGATGAAGCAAAGATAAGCCCTCAGCGCAGCCATCCAATTCATCTGTTCGTGCGCTTGTGCTCGCAGGAGAAAGAGAACCCCTGGGAGATATCTTCTCATGTGTGCCACAATCAAAACTACCATTTGACGGCGAAGACGGTTGCTCTTGTAAGAGAAGCGCTTTTCCAAGAGTCAAGGCCGAATTAAATGATGTCTGCCCATAAGTTAGATTTACATCCGCGTTCGATCGCACTATCAGACTGTACACCTCCATCTTGTTGTTTGAACTTACATGATCCCACATCTGTTGTGCTAGCTGAGTCTCATCCATACTATGCTTTCGTACAAAATCTTTCTCAGCATACTGGAATATTTAAGAAACAATAATCATCAGCAACTGAACATCACTAGGCATATTATAAATGTAATTATCTCTTATATCTTTCACATCAACAATGAATAGGACTAATATTGTTGTCTTGGCACAGATTCATGCAACACATGAGACTTTAATCTCATTCTTTTTTTTTGGCGGGCCTTTAATCTCATTCTCACCAAGTTCACCCACCATGTTCTCTAGTTCTCTACCTTCTCACTCCCATTTCCGTAAAACCACGTACGGTAGAAAATGAAATATTCTCACACACTTTACAGTGTATCTAATGCTCCTGATTTGCATGTGGAGGCTGTATCTCATGCAAGATACAGTTTACATCCATTTATTTTCTCACTATAAGTCTCACAAAAATATCAAATGGCAGCCTTTTAGATACGGATGAGGTAGTCTGTTGCAGATATCCATAGTTCCTCTTTTTGTTTAAAAGAACTATTATGCACTCTGTAAACCCAATGTGGTCTATTCAGTGAATGTTGCCTATACCACTAACTCGCACGTGATTCTTGAAATTACATTCTGCTTATTAGTGATCACCAATGGTTTGCTCAAAAGTAGAATACACTGAAACAATAGGCAAACCAAAAAGTACCTTGGCATGAATAAATTTCTCTTTCAGAGAGATAGGATCCGATTGTTTAGGCTTTCTGACAGCCAAGTTATCCAGTGTGTTTTCAATTCCATCAGCTCTACAAAACAGTAAAACTTGCAAGTTAGCATGATACTACAACAATAGGGACTTCGCAGATTTTTCATTTTTGTATAGTTGCAAACAGCATCGATTTACCTCGAAGTATCACCATGATCAAAACTGCTTGACGAAGTCAACATTTCTTCCCAGATAGTGTTGGCAAATGTGTTGCCTAAAGACTGGAAGAGATTGATTACAGATGGCTCCCACACCCTGACATCAAGTGTCAGAGACCTTACCTGCCAATACAAGGTACTCTTTAGGTAATGTTCTCCTAATTTATCTTTCAACAATTAAAGCGCAGCCTGCTAATCACATTAATGATGAATTCATGCTATGACTTACAAAATACTAAATCTAAAGTGACATGATTTTACAAAAAAGGGTTGGTGACTGTTGTCTGAAAGAACTAAACCATTTCAAATTTTGTGCATGAAGTATAAACACATTGCATCCCAAAATACCTTAGTTTTCCTGTCAAAGATGCAATATTTGCATCTCAGATACTCGTTTCAAATGAAAAAGCAAATGGGATACACAACTATCATTCAATTGTTCCTACACCTTAATATACTGAGCGCAAAAATAACAATATATATACATTTTAAATGTGTAAGGATTTTGAGTTCAAACTGTCAAGAATATTGCCTGTTCACCTTAGATATATGCACGCCAAGATTTCGGTGTACACCAGAACATTCTATGCATACAAGGACTCCGAGGTTTAGGGATGCCCAATCAGGCTCTGCAGCACCACAATCAGCACAAACATCATTGCCAACCACCTTCCTAAGCAATTCAATTGGCTTGTCAGGTCTCATGCTGGTTCGGTGATGTTGTGTGACTCTGGAGTGCTCAAAGTACCCACTTCCTGAGTTCTTTTCCATCATAAAATCTTCACTCATGGAATGGTCAAGTTCTGTTGAGCTACTGAAAGAACTACTTTCGCTGTTTGTTCGATGATGGCCACTGCCCTTAGGGCTCAACAGTAGACGCTGGAACAAATTGTATTAGTGTTAAGAAAATCAAATCTGGATATGTAAATAATTGCACAAAAGTCATTCAGCACTGACCCGTTCAGGGGATTGGGAGCTTAACAAAGAAGCAATGACACCAGTGATCTTTTCAATCCAATCCATCTGATCCATCGCACTCTCTGCCTGCCCAAGAATAGGTGCATGTCACTACTAAATAGACAACAAGCAACTTGGCATCTATTAAAAACTCGATAGTGTCATTCCTTTCTTTGCTGGCCTAAATGACAAATACAGACAACAGGTTTCTGGTTAGTCTGAATACCTGCAGTGTGTAGTTTTTTGTGGGCGAAATTATTCTGAAACAGAATCTTAGATCTGATTGATCTGCGTCAACTTTAATGGTTGATGTTAGCAGGTTTACTGTATGTCGTGCTACAGATTTCTCATCATGCACACCGCCATGGTAATGAGATGAGAACCATCTGCTAAGCAGCCCAGAGCCATGCTCAGTGGGAGTGCTACTTCTTTGGTTAGAATAACCACTCTGTAAAATCAAAAACAGGAAAAATTAACGGAATGGTGTGAACTGAAACAAACCCAAAGCATTTCATCATGCCAAATTGAGTATGTGTGACGGGAACTTACGGATGGTCTACTATTTTGCTTGCGGTAGTAATACAACATTCCTCGATTATCAAGGACAAAGAACCTCCTTTTCCAGTCGCCTCTCAAATTCGAAGAACGCTTTGAGAGATAGCCTTGCCGAATAGTCTGAACCTGAAAATAAGTACACACTTTTGAACATCACATGCATTTACTGAATGAACACCTTCCTACAAGCATGAATCCAAATTTCAAGTCAACCAGAATGTGCTACCTTTCCCTTTGAAGCTGACTGCATGACGGCTTCAATCATCTTATGTGAACTTCGACCAATTGCTTGTATTCCATCACCATTAGGGGAATCAGTCATCCCGTTTGGCGACCACCGACTTTCCCGGTCAATCTGCCTTTTGAACTCTTGCATCCTCTCTACAAGAGCAGCTTGCTCGTAGTTGGACCTTTCTCTTGATTGCTGTGCATAAGCAAGAACCTGCAAAAGGAGAATCCATGGTGTGTTAAAACAAACATTTCTTACCAGAAAAAGCAAGCAGGCACAGGCAGCTATGCAAAGAATTGGTGGATTCAGTAACCAAACGTTGCACTGTACTTCATTGAATCATTAAAAAATGGTCTCAGCAGGTGGTTTCCACTGTGCAATTTGCGCAATTAAATGACAAATTAATTTAGAAATGAAGCAACTGGTACCGGACTATCTGACACCTAATCTTGGAGGTGATTTTCACTGCAATTGCCATGACCAAATGACACAGCATTGTTGCAATAAATATTTGAAATCGGACCATCTAACGCGTAATTGCAGGGGTTGAAGGTCATAAGAGCAGGGGCGGAGACCGGAGGGGGGGGGGGGGGGGGGGGCGGGGCAGGGGCTAGACCCCCTTATATGCTAATATATAGGCTAACTGGCCGGAGATAATGACACTTTAGTTAGTAATTTAGCCCAAAGTTAATGCTAATCTTCTGTGGACCATGCAAACCAAGGCCCAAAAGTAGCCCACTGCCCATTATTCCGCCGGTTGAGAAGCAGGAGGCCTACAAGTTTGGTCGTTCCTCACGTCTCTGCGGTTATCGATCTAATCATAAAACGATCTTCCCATTCGCTTATTGCTAGGGTTTCTTGCCGCCACTCAATGGCTCGCTGCAACCCCAATCTCGCTGGTCAACCACCAGGCGCTGCTCCCGTTTGCCGGTGCCAGGAAACTACTAATGAAAACATGCAAGTTGCTTCCTTGCATGGCGTTAGCTGCTCTGTGATTCCGCCATCGAGCCTTGTCATTGAGTCCGTCAAGTAGATGTCATGTCCATGATCTAACACTCCGTTTGAAAGGTACCGGCATACAATATCCTTAATACCTGGTTCATTCTTTTGTATGCATTATAATCTAGTAGCCTATTAATCAAGCATATGTAAGATGATATGTTAATTTATTAATTACATGTTTCTTTGAAAAACCAATAAACATTGTTGCTAATTGATATCCTTCTGTTTCCTAATTAAATTATAAAATTGTATGTTCAATCTATCTTCAGTGCAATATTTTACGAGCTAAGGTTTAGATTTTACACCTAAAGATAATTGTTAAGGATGTCATTTATAATGGATTGCGGGCTGCAATTTTTTTTATTTTTAGCTCGCCCCCCTTATGTCCAATTCCTGGCTCCGCCCCTGCATAAGAGGTCAATTTCTTGAAGGCGTTTTGTGCAACGAATCCAGGAGTCTGAGGTCAGTGAGGCTTTAAAAAGGATGAAATGAGGCAAGGCGATGGGCCCTGATTGTATCCCCATCAAGGAGCGGAGAGGCCTCGGAGACAGCGATAGTATGGCTAACTAAGCTTTTCAAGCTCATTTTTTGGGCAAACAAGATGCCCGAAGAATGGATGCGGAGTAAATTAGTACCAATCTTCAAGAACAAGGGAGGCGTTCAAAGTTGTACTAATTACCATGGAATTAAGTTGATGAGCCATACAATGAAGCTATGGGAGAGACATTGAGCACGGGTTAAGAAGATTGACAAGCGTGACCAAAAATCAGTTTGGTTTCATGCCTGGGAGGTCGACCATGGAAGCAATTTTCTTGGTACGACAGCTTATGGAAAGATACAGGGAGCAAAAGGGCATGCATATGGTGTTCATTGACTTGAAGAAGGCCTACGATAAGATAACGTGGACTGTCATGTGTTGGGCCTTGGAGAAACACAAAGTACATTACACTCAACAAGGACATGTACGATAATGTTGTGACAAGTATTTGAACAAATGATGGCGACACTGATGACTTTCCAATGAAATAGGACTACACCAAGGGTCGGCTTTGAAGCCTTATCTTTTTGCTTTGGTGATGGATGAGATCACAAGGGATATACAAGGAGATATCCCATGGTATATGCTCTTTGCGGATGATGATGTGGTGCTAGTCGACGATAATCGGACAAGGGTTAATAGAAAGTTAGAGCTGTGGAGACAAACTTTTTGGAATCAAAAAGTTTTAGGCTTATATAGAACTAAAATTGAGTACATGAGGTGCGGTTTCAGTACTATTAGGCACGAGGAGGAGGTTAGCCTCGATGGGCAAGTGGTACCTCAGAAGGACACCTTCTGATATTTGGGGTCAATGTTGCAGAAGGATGGTGATATCGATGAAGATGTGAGACATCAAATCAAAATTGGATGGATGAAGATGTGAGACATCAAATCAAAATTGGATGGATGAAGTGGTGCCAAGCTTCTGGCATCCTTTGTGACAAGAGAATGCCACAAAAGCTAAAAGGCAGGTTCTATAGGACGGCGATTCAGCCTACGATGGTGTATGGCGTTGACTGTTGGCCACCTAAAAGGTGACATGTCCAACAATTAGGTATAGCAGAGATGTGCATGTTGAGATGGATATGTGGCCACACAAGAAAGGACCAGGTCCGACATGAGGATATACGTGATAAAAGAATTGGGGTAGCAATGATTGAAGAGAAGCTTGTCCAACATCGTTTGAGATGGTTTGGGCATATACAGCGCAGGCCTCGAGAAGCGCCATTGCATAGCGGACAGTTAAGGCATGCGGGCAATGTCAAGAGAGGTCGGGGTAGACCAAACTTGACATGGGAGGAGTCCATTAAGAGGGATCTGAAGGACTGGAATATCACCAAAGAAGTAGCCATGGACAGGGGTGCATGGAAGCTAGCTGTCCACATGCCAGAACCCTGAGTTGGTTTCGAGGTCTTATGGGTTTGTAGCTTACCCCAACTTGTTTGGGAGTAAAAGGCTTTGTTGTTGTTGTTGTTGTTGAATGTGCAGATAACATGCAAGATTAAGTTTATAACAAATGGCGCATCGGTGGAAGAGATTTTTTGCATATCCACTAACTGGTACATATGTATTACTTCAACTACATAAACTAGCACAGAACATTCACATGTAGCACTACAAAAAAAACTGAAAAATGGAAAGTCACGGTTAAATAGTTACTTGATTGATATACGGTTCCATCTGATGGAGTAATTCATATCCCTGAAAAAAAAAACACCAGATGAAGTTTGAATATCATTTGTGCATAACCAAGAAATGTCAGGATGCAAATAATGACAAGCCAATACCTGTTTGAAATAACGAAGATGTGCATCCATTGTCCCACTAACAGCCTCCAAAAATTCGAATCTTTTCTTAGCCTCAATGTTTGAAAGCGCAGTCACCTGTAGATAAGACAAACAAAAGGCATGTCAAATATATAATTACAGAAAACAGAACAGTGAATAGAGATACAGGGAAGCATTACACCTACCAGGTTGAAACGAGCTTGCTCAAATGAAGATCTGGCGCTGTGAAGCTCCTGGTAACGTCACAAGCAAGTTAGTGATCATGGCTTCTAACAGAAGTTCGATAATGTCAAATAAGGAAAGGAGCTTACATCCTCAACTGCAGTTGCTATGTCTGTCCTTGTTCCTTTCTTCAAGGATAAATACCTCTCACGAGCCTGGATGAGAAGACAAATCAGTCAGCGAGACCCCTTTTTAAAAATAAACTCGAGTTTTGTCAAAAATGCATCAGCAACCGCAAATGATAGCATGCCGATCAACAGAAGAAATGGAATAAAGCTGTCATATTGGTGTCACGGTGCAGTAAAATTATTCCCATGCAGGAAACGACAGATTCTGCTTATCCTAGATTAATTTTTATCATGGGTCACTATTTTAGCAACTAGGAGTCAGTAGACAGAAACATAACACAGAAATAGCATCTACACATTATGGCAAACAGAATCCTTCTGATTATAGTGAAAGTTGGCTATCATATTGGCAGGTTGACGGGAACAGAGTAAACAAACACCAAAACAAAAATGGGAGAATATATAGCTCTATCATTTTGTTCACAGTAAGCCAATATATTGAACTTTGTTATTGCTGCCACAAGATTGAACCCATATGAGACGAGCTTCAGAATCACCTTGAAGACATATTTAATATTGTAACTTTGAAATGAGCTCAAAACAGCATTACCTGGTCGTACAGAAGGCTAGCCTTGTCAAAACGCTTTCGGGCATCCTGATCAGAAGTTATCAAATTTAATGGCAGGTCTAAACCCAATGTGAAATTTACAAATAAGATGTTAGAAGAAAATTGTGCAAATACCTTCACATCATGCAAATCCATGTCCACAAACTGCAGCAGCTTGTCATTTAGCATATGTTCAACCTATCAGAACAGTATGCAAGAAGTTAGACCACCTAAACCTGAAGTTAAGCAAAAGGATGCACGTGAAATATATGTGCATACAAATGTCTACCTGGGAGCGCAAAACTTCCTTGTATGTTCCAATTTCTCTCAAGGCAATTGTAAATTTGGTCATCACGGGTCCTGGACCAGAGGTACATGTCATAATTTATACATAACTGGCCAATTAGGAAACCAACAAGAAAAAACACTACAGCGCTGATGAAACCTAATGAAAGTTATGATGTCTTGTCATTTTCATTGACAAAAGCGCCCTTCAGTTCTCAGTTAGCTGTTACTGGGGTTTTTACACAGTGGCCATGAGAAGGTTATCATTCAGGAATTTCAGCGTCACATGGCAGCATTTAACCCTAAAGTTAACAGACTTGCATGCATGCGTGCATCCTTAGTTTCCTTGAACTCCTTGGTTAAAAATGCATTCTTGACCGCTGGCATACTAGTGCTAGTGGTTTACTAGAGATAGTAGTAGTATTGTATTTCTCCTCCTACTGCTCTGGCACTATGTGCGCATCCAACAACCAACAAGCAGATAAACGACAACAAACTGACAAGGTAAATGACTTTAAAAAAATGGACGCCATGTAAACTGATGTTGCAGCAAGGAAAAAGTAAAATGAACAGTCTAGCTGAAAATCGAGATCTAGTACTTGAACCCTGCAATCTATTGATAAGTTCATATATATAATTGACTACCTACAAACCAGCCTAGAAAATATTTTGGTGGTATAAATCCGTCTCAATTGAATTAGTTTGGGTACAATGGCAAACAAGCAATTTTAATGAACTCGTCTTGGTATCAAAATCCTATCTAAAACAACACCTAAACGAGAGCCGGAGGAAGTATCCAGTTTTAACAAGCATGAAAACAAAATAATGCCCAAATTAAAGTGAGTGAATGTGACTATAACAGTACATAAATATACTTGAATGAGAACTATATTGCTAACCTCCAAAGGCAACACTGATTGGATCATTGTGACCGCCTCCAAATGCTTCTAGTGAACTTGCGAACGCAATATCTCCATCATATGCTTCGCCTAGCCCTTCACTGAAATAAAAGGGAAAATGTAAACAAGTTCAATCCTAGATAGCACATTGCAGCACGCAAGCATAAAATGGGGAGGATAAAGGGGCGTATGCCGCTCAAATGAGATGGCAATGGTCACTTACGTGTACTTACGGCAACCTTTGTGATACTTCAAGCATCTCTCTCTCAGCAAATCAGCACCTTCTTCAAGCGATTGCATCTATTTATTGAAGGAAAAACAATTTAAACAGTGTTCGTCAATCAAACAAAATCTGTTGACACTTTTGGTATAAACCCAGAAAGAACCATTAAAAAGCCTAGGTGCAAAGCAATTTGTAATCAGCGGAGCACACAAAAAAACGTAATAAAAGCACATGTATCACATCAAAAGCTCATCCTTTTGCTGAGTTGTTTATAACTATAGATTTATTACTCATACAATTGCATAGATAAAGCCTGTCGAGTTGCTTGGCGAATAGCCAAAACTCTGAACCAACCAATCCTACCAACACAATATCAAACAGTCTAGCAGTTGTGTATAGCAAACATACCCTACACCAGTAGTTCGAACCAAATTCTTGCATAGAAAAGCAAGCATTGCTGTCTCAGTTGCATCAAAACAAACTTTGACCAATCAACGCACACAACGCATGGCAAAAGAAAACCAACATCTAACAGGATGGACTGAGAATACCATACGATTGTCCCTAGGAACTCAGGTGGAACCTTTGCTCACATGCTAAGATTAAAAATATAGCAGTGAGGCCAATCAATCAATCAAAGAACAAAAAAAGCAGACAGACAGACAGGAAACCTGCACATCGCTACCACAGACAGAGCCAGACAGACAGACAGAGCTGCTTCAATCTCGAACGGTTCGAGGCGAAGCTACGGCGAGAGGGGTCAGACTTGCTCCACCCATTCCCATCGGTGCAGCCGCAGAAACAAGGGCAGATCCAATCCATCACAGGGAGCCCAATCCAGGAGCCACCAGCGGCGAGCACTACACCCGAAACTGCAAGCTTTCGTTGCTCCCCACTAACTAGTCACCCCCGGCCCTTCCCAGCAACCAAGCGGGGCTCTCCAATGGCCTGAAATCGAGATCCGAGGAGTAAGCTGGCTCACCTGCTTCCTGAACATGGGCGAGTCATCGAGCCTGGTGAAATACATGGCTGCCACCTATAAGCCGCCGCCGCCGCCACTCCAACACCGCAACCGCACGGCCCTCCTACCACCTCATAAACCCCCGCACCGCAGCCTCCGCCCGCGCGAACTCTCGCCCGCCGACAGCCCACTCCACCTCCGCCGCCGCCAGCTCGGCCTCACAGCCCTCCCTCCTCCTGCTCCTCCTCCTCCTCCGCCTCCTGCTCCGGACGCCGCGTGCCGCCGGAGGGAGCAGCAGGAAGCGCCACGGGAGGGGACCTGCGAGGCCCGGCGAGAAACCCTAGGCGGCGGCCGGAATCGGCGAAATGGCGGTGGGGGCGGAGGAATGGAATGGAATGGCGAGGGGACAGGCGCAGAGGGGTGTAAAGAGAAAAGAGGGTCGGGGGGACGGCGAGAAAAATAACGGTGCGCTCTCCCTTTTGGTTCGATTTTACTAATTTCTCGGGTTAATTAAGGGGAGTGGGGGATTAGGAAGCTAATCGTGCGTGGTGGGCCTCGCGTACGGGGGGGCGGGGGGGGCCCGGTGGCGGTGAGGGGGGCGCTGGTGGACGCGGTGCACGGGGCCGTGGGGTGGCGGTTTGGGCTCGGAGGAGGCGGTCACCCGCCGGTGAGCGTAATGATGGGCCGGTTACATGTCTTTGACCGGGGCATACACACGCAATTTTTTAAATGAAAAATTGCCGCTAGTTCTATGATCGTGTTTGTGCTATGGACTGATTTGTCCACATGCTAAGCCAAGGTCGATATACACCACTCGATAACCTTTAAAACAATTCTCGAGTTTGGAGCTCTCAGAATCTGTTTAGGTCTTCGATTTTGAATTATGTACATGATTTTCACTGGGTCCTTGTCCGGGTGGGTCCCTTTGATAGGGTTTTGAGGCCTTTTTCGATTGTGTGTGTCGCCTCTATGGAGCTGCTCGGCTCGGGAGAGGGGGAAAGGGTTGGCGGACAACAGCGGGCACGGAGCAGGAATGTGCTTTGTTTTTTGTCGCAGGCACAACTACAAACTGGTGCATCGGTGTGAGGGCTTCTCATGGGCCCAGTGCACCGGATGAGTTGAGATCGCTAACTCTTTTGTCGGCGCCTGAAACTTACATACGGGTTAAGAAAGAATTATTCCCGAGTAGAAAGGGCAGGAAATGAGGACGGGGTAATCAATGAATTCCGGTGAAATAGAAGAACTACGTGATCATTTTTTCTGCTCATCACATCTCTCTTTGTTTTTATTTATTCTAAACAAGAAAGCATCAACAAAACTTTCCTTTCCGTATAGATCGTCGTGGCATGAACTAAATTAGGCCAAATATGGCCCATAATAATCGAATTTCTATGGCATACACTGATTTGCTTGCTATCTAAGGCGTTAATTTATCTACTAAATTAAATATCATTAGTTTTTACCCAGGATCCCAACCTAACCTAACAACTACATTTTCTGTCCAAATTGTTGAGGCATGGTCGAATGTACCTTTAATACTTCACGTGCATTCTTCACTTATAAATTTAGCCGGGATTGAAACATCCCAATCTCTTCATATATTCTTCTCGTTGAACTGTTCGTTTTTGCTCAACAAACGCAAGGGATTTGGTTACTACTTTTCTTTGAAGGTTTTATTCCTTGATCTTTTTCCCTTGTTTAATGATTGGAATGGAAGTAGGATTGTTTATCCAATTCAAACTTTTATTCACGGGAAGTAAGATCGATAGTGGGCCCTATTGTTTGAGCTCTGTTATGTTAAGGATTTTTGTATCCACATGCCTTAGAAGTATATTTGAATGAGAATGAATGAAATGAGCAAACCTTACTAGGGAGGTAAACACGCTAACAAACTACTGCCTGCACTAGGAGAAGCACGAAAGAAAAACAAACGTTTATTCTTTTCATACAAGAAGAATCGACACAAGTAAAAGGCTTTTGTGTCGAATAGACGATTAAGAAGACATGCAGTCTCTTCGCAAAGGAAGAATTTTTGTTGTTCTCAACTTTGCTGCCCGGTGCCTAATTGAATGGCATCTTTCTTGGCTCCAACCACATCATCTGTGCCCCTCCTTTTTCTGGGAGGAAATCAAACAAGTAAAGGTTTTTGCCGACTCCCCTTAGTAACCACTCACTACTCAACTTGAAACCATGGACCTACCTCCTTCTTTTGACTTTCTTATTTGTCCCAATTCATATCGAGCGTGTCTTTCTCCATATTATAGTTGGAGAGAATATAGGATAGGGGCGCTCAAAGCAAATAGGATTCTATATGGCCTTTCTTTCTCCAAAATCAGGTAAAGCCCCGACCCAAGAAATGCAGCAAAGCAAGTCATCTTTGATTTGGAGCTAAATTCCCAGGGTCCGCACATCAGCAAATGATTTGGAATTGGAATTGGCTATGAAGGAAACCAAAGCCCTAGCTCAAAGCATCGACTCCTCATTCTTTCTATCTTACATCGTCAATGAGCCTTCACTTTCTCCTAGAAATAAGGTAAGGTCAGTTAGCACTTTCCTGCCAACTTTCATCAGCAGCACTTGTATGCTAGTGCCAGGAAAGAAAAGAGTAGGGGAGGATTTGGTGCTCCGTCTGATGGTGGGTTGGTTGTGCGTCGCTCCTTCATCTCGCCAGTGGTAAGGATTGGTATGTCTTTTTTTGCTTTCCAGTTCCATTTGAGGGTAGTGATGGGTAGAAAGAGGGTTGTGTGATTCAATGTTGACTTGGTGTTTGGTCAGGAGTTCTAGAGGACACGTTTAGTTTTGATTTTGTGGACCTTTTCAGTTCAAAGCTGGGAGGCATCACTTGTGCTTGTGTTTGTGATTTCTTTCACTCGCAAAATCGAACCACCATCCCTAGGCCTCCTCATTGATGGACTATCCTTCTAACCCGCCAGCCTCCATGCATCAAGAGAATCAACCTCCTCCCAACCCTTGCGTTGCAGCGCTGCAGGTGGTGCCAGTGTGTCATAGTTGCAACGAGCGGCGGGTGGTAGAGGTGTTGGGGAACGTAGTAATTTCAAAAAAATTCCTACGCACACGCAAGATCATGGTGATGCACAACAACGAGAGGGGAGAGTGTTGTCTACGTACCCACGCAGACCGACTGCGGAAGCGTTGACACAACGTAGAGGAAGTAGTCGTACGTCTTCCCGATCTGACCGATCCAAGCACCGTTACTCCGGCACCTCCGAGTTCTTAGCACACGTACAGCTCGATGACGATCCCCGGGCTCCGATCCAGCAAAGCGTCAGGGAGGAGTTCCGTCAGCACGACGGTGTGGTGACAATCTTGATGTACTACCGTCGCAGGGCTTCGCCTAAGCACCGCTACAATATTATCGAGGACTATGGTGGCAGGGGCGCCGCACACGGCTAGGAATAAGATCATGTGGATCAACTTGTGTCTCTATGGGATGCCCCCTGCCCCTGTATATAAAGGATGGAGGAGGAGGAGGCCGGCCAAGGCTAGGTGCGGCCAAGATGTGGAGTCCTACTAGGACTCCAAGTCCTAGTAGGAGTCCACCAAGAGGGGAGTAAGGGAGAAGGAAGTGGAGGAGAAGGAAAGGTGGCCGGCCCCCTTTTCCCTAGTCCAATTCGGACTAGAGGGGAGGGGGGGCACAGCAGGCCCTTTCTCCTCTTCCCACTAAAGCCCATCAAGGCCCAATACTTCTTCCGGCGAATTCCCGTAACTCTCCGGTACTCCGAAAAATACCCGAATCACTCGGAACCTTTCCGATATCCGAATATAGTCGTCCAATATATCGATCTTTATGTCTCGGCCATTTCGAGACTCCTCGTCATGTCCCCGATCTTATCCGGGACTCCGAACTCCTTCGGTACATCAAAACTCATAAACTCATAATATAACTGTCATCGAAACCTTAAGCGCGCGGACCCTACGGGTTCGAGAACAATGTAGACATGACCTTGACACGTCTCCGGTCAATAACCAATAGCGGGACCTGGATGCCCATATTGCCTCCTACATATTCTACGAAGATCTTTATCGGTCAGACCGCATAACAACATACGTTGTTCCCTTTGTCATCGGTATGTTACTTGCCCGAGATTCGATCGTCGGTATCCAATACCTAGTTCAATCTCGTTACCGGCAAGTCTCTTTACTCGTTCTGTAATACATCATCTCGCAACTAACTCATTAGTTGCATTGCTTGCAAGGCTTAAGTGATGTGCATTACCGAGAGGGCCCAGAGATACCTCTCCGACAATCGGAGTGACAAATCCTAATCTTGAAATACGCCAACCCAACAAGTACCTTTGGAGACACCTGTAGAGCATCTTTATAATCACCCAGTTACGTTGTGACGTTTGGTAGCACACAAAGTGTTCCTCCGATAAACGGGAGTTGCATAATCTCATAGTCATAGGAACATGTATAAGTCATGAAGAAAGCAATAGCAACATACTAAACGATCGGGTGCTAAGCTAATGGAATGGGTCATGTCAATCAGATCATTCAACTAATGATGTGACCTCGTTAATCAAATAACAACTCTTTGTTCATGGTTAGGAAACATAACCATCTTTGATTAACGAGCTAGTCAAGTAGAGGCATACTAGTGACACTCTGTTTGTTTATATATTCACACATGTATTATGTTTTCGGTTAATACAATTCTAGCATGAATAATAAACATTTATCATGATATAAGGAAATAAATAATAACTTTATTATTGCCTCTAGGGCATATTTCCTTCAGTCTCCCACTTGCACTAGAGTCAATAATCTAGTTCACATCGTCATGTGATTTAACAGCAATAGTTCACATCACCATGTGATTAACACCCATAGTTCACATCGCCATGTGACCAACACCCAAAGGGTTTACTGGATTCAGTAATCTAGTTCACATCGCTATGTGATTAACACCCAAAGAGTACTAAGGTGTGATCATGTTTTGCTTGTGAGAGAATCTTAGTCAACGGGTCTGCCACATTCAGATCCACATGTATTTTGCAAATTTCTATGTCAACAATGCTCTGCATGGAGCTACTCTAGCTAATTGCTCCCACTTTCAATATGTATCTAGACCGAGACTTAGAGTCATCTAGATTAGTGTCAAAACTTGCATCGGTGTAACCCTTTACGACGAACCTTTTGTTACGTCCATAATCGAGAAACATATCCTTATTTCACTAAGGATAATTCTGACCGCTGTGCAGTGATCTACTCCTAGATCACTATTGTACTCCCTTGCCAAATCAGTGCAGGGTATACAATAGATCTGGCATACAGCATGACATACTTTATAGAACCTATGGCCAAGGCATAGGAAATGACTTTCATTCTCTTTCTATCTTTTGCCGTGGTCGGGCTTTGAGTCTTACTCAACTTCACACCTTGTAATACAGGCAAGAACTCTTTCTTTGACTGCTCCATTTTGAACTACTTCAAAATCTTGTCAAGGTATGTATTTATTGAAAAAACTTATCAAGCATCTTGATCTATCTCTATAGATCTTGATGCTCAATATGTAAGCAGCTTCACCGAAGTCTTTCTTTGAAAAACTCCTTTCAAATACTCCTTTATGCTTCACAGAATAATTCTACATTATTTCCGATCAACAATATGTCATTCACATATACTTTATCAGAAAGGTTGTAGTGCTCCCACTCACTTTCTTGTAAATACATGCTTCACCGCAAGTCTGTATAAAACTATATGCTTTGATCAACTTATCAAAGCGTGTATTCCAACTCTGAGATGCTTGCACCAGTCCATAGATGAATCGCTGGAGCTTGCATATTTTGTTAGCACCTTTAGGATTGACAAAACCTACTGGTTTGCATCATATACAACTCTTCTTTAAGAAATCCATTAAGGAATACAGTTTTGTTTGTCCATTTGCCAGATTTCATAAAATGCGGCAATTGCTAACATGATTCGGACAGACTTAAGCATAGATACGAGTGAGAAACTCTCATCGTAGTCAACACTTTGAACTTGTCGAAAACCTTTTGCGACAATTCTAGCTTTGTAGATAGTAACACTACTATCAACGTCCGTCTTCCTCTTGAAGATCCATTTATTTTCTATGGCTTGCCGATCATCGGGCAAGTCAACCAAAGTCCATACTTTGTTTTTATACATGAATCCCATCTCAGATTTCATGGCCTCAAGCCATTTTGCGGAATCTGGGCTCATCATCGCTTCCTCATAGTTCGCAAGTTCATCATGGTCTAGTAACATGACTTCCAGAACAGGATTACTGTACCACTCTGGTGTGGATCTCACTCTGGTTTACCTACGAGATTCGGTAGTAACTTGATCTGAAGTTTTATGATCATCATCATTAGCTTCCTCACTAGTTGGTGTAGTAGTCACAGGAACAGATTTCTGTGATGAACTACTTTCCAATAAGGGAGAAGGTACAATTACCTTATCAAGCTCTACTTTCCTCCCACTCACTTCTTTCGAAAGAAACTCCTTCTCTAGAAAGGATCCATTATAAGCAACGAATGTCTTGCCTTAGGATCTGTGATAGAAGGTGTACCCAACAGTCTCCTTTTGGGTATCCTATGAAGACATATTTCTTCGATTTGGTTTTGAGCTTATCAGGATGAAACTTTTTCACATAAGCATCACAACCCCAAACTTTAAGAAACGACAACTTTGGTTTCTTACTAAACCACATTCAGATTGTGTCGTCTCAACGGACTTAGATGGTGCCCCTTTTTAACATGAATGCAGCTGTCTCTAATGCATAATCCCAAAACGATATTGGTAAATCGGTAAGAAACATCATAGATTGTACTATATCCAATAAAGTACGGTTATGACATTCAGACACACCATTATGCTGTGGTGTTCCAGGTGGCATGAGTTTGTGAAACTATTCCACATTGTTTTAATTGAAGACCAAACTCGTAACTCAAATATTCTCCTCCACGATCATATCGTATAAACTTTTATTTTCTTGTTACGATGATTCTCCACTTCACTCTGAAACTCTTTGAACTTTTCAAATGTTTCAGACTTATGTTTCATCAAGTAGATATACTTATATCTGCTCAGATCATCTGTGAAGATCAGAAAATAATGATACCTATTGCGAGGCTCAATATTCATCGGACCACATACATCAGTATGTATGATTTGCAACAAATCTGTTGCTCGCTCCATTGTTCCGAAGAACAGAGTCTTAGTCATCTTGCCCATGAGGCATGGTTCGCAAGCATCAAGTGATTCCAAAAGCCCATCAGCATGGAGTTTCTTCATGCGCTTTACACCAATATGACCTAAACGACAGTGCTACAAATAAGTTGCACTATCATTATTAACTTTGCATCTTTTGGTTTCAATATTATGATTATGTGTATCACTACGATCGAGATCCAACGAACTATTTTCATTGGGTGTGTAACCATATAAGGTTTTATTCATGTAAACAGAACAATAATTTATTCTTTGACTTAAATGAATAACCGTATTACAATAAACATGATCAAATCATATTCATGCTCAACGTAAACACCAAATAACACTTATTTAGGTTCCACACTAATCCCGAATTTATAGGGAGTGTGCGATGATGATCATATCAATCTTGGAACCACTTCCAACACACATCGTCACTTCACCCTTAACTAGTCTCTGTTTATTCTGCAACTCCTGTTTCGAGTTACTAATCTTAGCAACTGAACTAGTATCAAATACTGAGGGGTTGCTATAAACACTAGTGAAGTACACATCAATAACATGTATATCAAATATACTTATGTTCACTTTGCCATCCTTCTTATCTGCCAATCACTTGGGGTAGTTCCGCTTCCAGTGACCAGTCCCTTTGCAGTAGAAGCACTTAGTCTCAGGCTTAGGTCCAGACTTGGGCTTCTTCATTTGAGCAGCAACTTGCTTGCTGTTCTTTTTGAAGTTCCCCTTCTTCCCTCTGCCCTTTTCTTGAAACTAGTGGTCTTGTCTACCATCAACACTTGATGTTTTTCTTGATTTCTACCTTCATCGATTTCATCATCATGAAAAGCTCGGGAGTCGTTTTCATCATCCCTTGCATACTATAGTTCATCACGAAGTTCTACTAACTTGGTCATGGTGACTAGAGAATTCTGTCAATCACTATCTTATCTAGAAGATTAACTCCCACTTGATTCAAGCGATTGTAGTACCCAGACAATCTGAGCACATGCTCACTAGATGAGCGATTCTCCTCCATCTTTTAGCTATAGAACTTGTTGGAGACTTCATATCTCTCAACTCGGGTATTTGCTTGAAATATTATCTTCAACTCTTGGAACATCTCATATGGTCCATGACGTTCAAAATGTCTTTGAAGTCCCGATTCTAAGCCATTAAGCATGGTGCACTAAACTATCAAGTAGTCATCATATTGAGCTAGCCAAACGTTCATAACGTCTGCATCTGCTCCTGCAATAGGTCTGTCACCTAGCGGTGCACCAAGGACATAATTCTTCTGTGCAGCAATGAGGATAAACCTCAGATCACGGATCGAATCCGCATCATTGCTACTAACATCTTTCAACATAGTTTTCTCTAGGAACATATCAAAATAAACATAGGGAAGCAACAACGCGAGCTATTGATCTACAACATAGATATGCTAATACTACCAGGACTAAGGTCATGATAAATTAAAGTTCAATTTAATCATATTACTTAAGAACTCCCACTTAGAAAGACATCCCTCTAATCTTCTAAGTGATCACGTGATCCAAATCAACTAAACCATAACCGATCATCACGTGAAATGGATTAGTCTTCAATGGTGAACATCATTATGTTGATCATATCTACTATATGATTCACGCTCGACCTTTCGGTCTCCGTGTTCCGAGGCCATAT
This sequence comes from Triticum monococcum, assembly GCA_034509565.1. NCBI lineage: Eukaryota > Viridiplantae > Streptophyta > Magnoliopsida > Poales > Poaceae > Triticum > Triticum monococcum. The sequence goes on from CM067845.1 coordinate 524,993,438, forward strand.
CTGCATATGCTAGGCTCGTCAAGTTTAACCTGAGTATTCTGCGTGTGCAAAACTGGCTTGCACCCATTGTAGATGGACGTAGAGCTTATCACACCCGATCATCACGTGGTGTCTGGGCACGACGAACTTTGGCAACGGTGCATACTCAGGGAGAACACTTCTTGATAATTTAGTGAGAGATCATCTTATAGTGCTACCGTCAATCAAAGCAAGATAAGATGCATAAAAAAGATAAACATCACATGCAATCAATATAAGTGATATGATATGGTCATCATCATCTTGTGCTTGTGATCTCCATCTTCGAAGCACCGTCATGATCACCATCGTCACCGGCGCGACACCTTGATCTCCATCGTAGCATCGTTGTCGTCTCGCCAATCTTATGCTTCCACGACTATCGCTACCATATAGTGATAAAGTAAAGCATTACATCGCGATTGCATTGCATACAATAAAGCAACAACCATATGGCTCCTGCCAGTTGCCGATAACTCGGTTACAAAACATGATCATCTCATACAATAAAATTTAGCATCATGTCTTGACCATATCACATCACAACATGTCCTGCAAAAACAAGTTAGACGTCCTCTACTTTGTTGTTGCAAGTTTTACGTGGCTTCTACGGGCTTAAGCAAGAACCAATCTCACCTATGCATCAAAACCACAACGATAGTTTGTCAAATAGACTCCATCTTAACCTTCACAAGGACCGGGCATAGCCACACTCGGTTCAACTAAAGTTGGAGAAACTGACACCCGCCATCCACCTGTGTGCAAAGCACGTCGGGAGAACCGGTCTCGCGTAAGCGTACGCGTAATGTCGGTCCGGGCCGCTTCATCCAACAATACCGCCGAACCAAAGTATGACATGCTGGTAGGCAGTATGACTTATATCGCCCACAACTCACTTGTGTTCTACTCATGCATATAACATCAAACCATAAAACCTGGCTCTGATACCACTGTTGGGGAACGTAGTAAGTTTAAAAAAATTCCCACGCACACGCAAGATCATGGTGATGCACAGCAACGAGAGGGGAGAGTGTTGTCTACGTACCCACGTAGACCGACTGCGGAAGCGTTGACACAATGTAGAGGAAGTAGTCGTACGTCTTCCCGATCCGACCGATCCAAGCACCATTACTCCGGCACCTCCGAGTTCTTAGCACACGTACAGCTCGATGACGATCCCCGGGCTCCGATCCAGCAAAGCGTCAGGGAGGAGTTCCGTCAGCACGACGGCGTGGTGACGATCTTGATGTACTACCGTCGCAGGGCTTCGCCTAAGCACCGCTACAATATTATCGAGGACTATGGTGGCAGGGGCTCCGCACACGGCTAAGAATAAGATCACGTGGATCAACTTGTGTCTCTATGGGATGCCCCCTGCCCCTGTATATAAAGGATGGAGGAGGAGGAGGCCGGCCAAGGCTAGGTGCGGCCAGGATGTGGAGTCCTACTAGGACTCCAAGTCCTAGTAGGAGTCCACCAAGAGGGGAGTAAGGGAGAAGGAAGTGGAGGAGAAGGAAAGGTGGCCGACCCCCTTTTCCCTAGTCCAATTCGGACTAGAGGGGAGGGGGCGCACAGCAGGCCCTTTCTCCTCTTCCCACTAAAGCCCATCAAGGCCCAATACTTCTCCCGGCGAATTCCCGTAACTCTCCGGTATTCCGAAAAATACCCGAATCACTCGGAACCTTTCCGATGTCCGAATATAGTCGTCCAATATATCGATCTTTACGTCTCGACCATTTCAAGACTCCTCATCATGTCCCCGATCTTATCCGGGACTCCAAACTCCTTCGGTACATCAAAACTCATAAACTCATAATATAACTGTTATCGAAACCTTAAGCATGCGGACCCTACGGGTTCGAGAACAATGTAGACATGACCGAGACACGTCTCTGGTCAATAACCAATAGCGGGACCTGGATGCCCATATTGGCTCCTACATATTCTACGAAGATCTTTATCGGTCAGACCGCATAACAACATACGTTGTTCCCTTTGTCATCGGTATGTTACTTGCCCGAGATTCGATCGTCGGTATCCAATACCTAGTTCAATCTCGTTACCGGCAAGTCTCTTTACTCGTTCTGTAATACATCATCTCGCAACTAACTCATTAGTTGCATTGCTTGCAAGGCTTAAGTGATGTGCATTACCGAGAGGGCCCAGAGATACCTCTCCGACAATCGGAGTGACAAATCCTAATCTTGAAATACGCCAACCCAACAAGTACCTTTGGAGACACCTGTAGAGCACCTTTATAATCACCCAGTTACGTTGTGACGTTTGGTAGCACACAAAGTGTTCCTCCGGTAAACGGGAGTTGCATAATCTCATAGTCATAGGAACATGTATAAGTCATGAAGAAAGCAATAGCAACATACTAAACGATCGGGTGCTAAGCTAATGGAATGGGTCATGTCAATCAGATCATTCAACTAATGATGTGACCTCGTTAATCAAATAACAACTCTTTGTTCATGGTTAGGAAACATAACCATCTTTGATTAACGAGCTAGTCAAGTAGAGGCATACTAGTGACACTCTGTTTGTTTATATATTCACACATGTATTATGTTTCCGGTTAATACAATTCTAGCATGAATAATAAACATTTATCATGATATAAGGAGATAAATAATAACTTTATTATTGCCTCTAGGGCATATTTCCTTCAAGAGGGGGGCCAAGCAGTCGGGAAGCATAGGGGTGTTGGTGTGTCAGTGGGTTGTGGCGGTTGTGAGTGGGGATCAGGGCAATTGGGTTGAAACCCAGGAAACTAGGTTGGTGGATTTTGGGTCAGTTGTGGCCGTTTGGGCCTTCCAGAGAGTTTTTTAATGGGATTCTTGCGTAATTCTGATAATTCAGGTTGTTCGGGTACATTTTGATACAAACACGAATTTCTTGAATAAAATTTCGATTTTTGAAACTGCTACCCGATATAGTGTTCAGGTTTTTCAGATTCGAAAATCGGGTATCGGATTTTATGCCCAGCGTGACTCCAAATCCATACGCAAATCTTGAGATAGTTTGCGTGTTGAGAAGATTATCGTTTGAAGCTCAAGAGCAAGGGATTCATTGTCGAGCAGCCTATATCTTGCCACTTTTGGAGGGTGTACGCATCCTAGATCAACTAGGTGTGCTTGGGAGTCTTCAAGTTTGTGAAGAAGCCAAGAAGTTTGAACGGCCTGGAGATCGCCTACTTTGTGAAGATTTACCTTAGTGATGTTAGTCTTTTGTGGGCGTAAGATATAGTTGAATAGGTTGGATTACTCCTTCGTGGACCCCTTGTGGGTGAGTGTCGTTTTGTGGTTTGTTCTTCTATGGAATCTAGCAAACAAGATCCTTGTGATCTTAGATCCATCATGGATTGAAAACATCCATCAAAGTGGATGTAAGATTCTCTCAACTTCGCCTTTTTATTGTGCACTTGCATGTCTTTTATTTCCGTTGCCTATTACTCTAGACTTGCATCTGTAGAGTGTTTTATAGATTGTTAGAAAATCTTAAAATATGCTAATAAATTAAAACTTGGGAAAAGAGTCAATTATTGTGTTTAGTAATCTATTCACCCCATCTAGACATAGTTATCGATCCTACGGTCATCCTACATGAGTTTTAGTTTTGAGGTCCAAAAAGTGATGCAGAAGCCAACAATACACCAAATATTTTTGGCAGCAACCTTGGGACATGTTACTTCAATCCCAAGAGAAGCATTGGAAAGTTATAAGTCACATCTGTTTGGAATGTAGGAATATCATTAAATTCTACATGGTTCCTCACATTACCTTGATTGAAGAAAAAAATAATAACCCAGACTCTTTCACATTGCATCGATTGAAGCAACAAGTGAATGACCAAGAGCAAGCAAAATCTGTATTATCATTAGACAAAATGCTTCCAGCGGTTGCTCAAGATGCTATTAGAATAGGTTGCAACAACAACGAGATGACAAAGTGGTACTTAGCTAATGTGTCCTTAATTTAATTACTCCATGACCTCTTATTGTAGCTCAACTTTGTACCTCATTCCTCAATTACTTTGCCTTACATTCCTCAAGCAAGTGACTAGATAGAAACTTTTGCTTACACAAGGAATTATTTCTCATATGAACCACCATGACAACGCTAAGAAACGATGGTGCCTAAAAACAATGGTGCAACACGTTTCCTTGTAGTAATCTGTTGATATGACGAATCAGTAGAGGCATTCCTTCGGACTCGAGCCAACTACCACGGTAAATATGTGCACCGCATGGCACCAGCGCAACTGTGCCCAGGTACCTTAAACCAAATTAGTAAGGAATTTTCTTTAGGAGAGCTTAGATTATCCTCCGGTCTTCCCCCTCCACCCACGAAAAATTTTCTCTAGCTCCATCACTCACTGCTTGTATATCCTACAACTACAAAGGGATGAGTCGGTGACTCACTGTTGACATCATATTTGTGCACACACTTGAAAAGTGAAGATTATATTCATGCACACGTGTTTTCCTGCATGAGGAATTCTGATTAATTAATCGATACACATGATTAAGGCCTTCAGGGAGGATCTGAGATGGAGGCGACTGGGCGGGTGCTACGTCTTGAGCTTGCGTTGGTTTTCCCCGAAGAGGAAGGGATGATGCAGCAGAGTAGCGTAAGTATTTCCCTCAGTTTTTGAGAACCAGGGTATCAATCCAGTAGGAGGCCACGCTCAAGTCGCTCGTACCTGCACAAAACGATAGTTACTCGCAACCAACGCGATTAGGGGTTGTCAATCCCTTCACGATCACTTACGAGAGTGAGATCTGATAGATATAATATTTTTGGTATTTTTGGTATAAAGATGCAAAGTAAAAAGTAAAGGCAAAGTAAAAAAAGCAAAGCAATATTAAAGTGATGGAGATTGATATGATGAGAATAGACCCCGGGGCCATAGGTTTCACTAGTGCCTTCTCTCAAGAGCATAAGTATTCTACGGTGGGTGAACAAATTACTGTTGAGCAATTGACAGAATTGAGCATAGTTATGAGAATATCTAGGCATGATCATGTATATAGGCATCATGTCCATGACAAGTAGACCGAAACGATTCTGCATCTACTACTATTACTCCACTCATCGACCGCTATCCAGCATGCATCTAGAGTATTAAGTTAAAAACAGAGTAACGCCTTAAGCAAGATGACATGATGTAGAGAGATAAATTCATGCAATATGAAATAAACCCCATCTTGTTATCCTCGATGGCAATGATGCAATACGTGCCTTGCTGCCCCTTCTGTCACTGGGAAAGGACACCGCAAGATCGAACCTAAAGCTAAGCACTTCTCCCATGGCAAGAACTACCAATCTAGTTGGCCAAACCAAACGGATAATTCGAAGAGACTTGCAAAGATAACCAATCATACATAAAAGAATTCAGAGAAGATTCAAATATTATTCATAGATAGACTTGATCATAAACCCACAATTCATCGGTCTCAACAAACACACCGCAAAAAGAAGATTACTTCGAATAGATCTCCACAAGAGAGGGGGAAAACTTTGTATTGAGATCCAAAAAGAGAGAAGAAGTCATCTAGCTACTAACTATGGACCCGAAGGTCTGAGGTAAACTACTCACACTTCATCGGAGAGGCTATGATGATGTAGAAGCCCTCCGTGATGACGGCCCTCTTCCGACGGAGCTCCGGAACAGGCCCCAAGATGGGATCTCGTGGATACAGAAAGTTGCGGCGGTGGAATTAGGTTTTTGGCTCCTGTTCTGATCGTTTGGGGGTACGTGTGTATATATATGAGGAAGGAGTACGTCGGTGGAGCACCGAGGGGCCCACGAGGCAGGGGGCGCGCCCTAGGAGGGGCGCCCCCACCCTCGTGACCTCCTCTTTGACTCCTTAGAGTAGGGTCCAAGTCTCCTGGATCACGTTCGGTGAGAAAATCACGTTCCCGAAGATTTTATTCCATTTGGACTCCGTTTGATATTCTGTTTCTCCGAAACACTGAAATAGGCAAAAAAACAGCAATTCTGGGTTGGGCCTCCGGTTAATAGGTTAGTCCCAAAAATAATATAAAAGTGGAAAATAAAGCCCAATATAGTCCAAAACGGTAGATAATATAGCATGGAGCAATCAAAAATTATAGATACGTTGGAGACGTATCAGGCATCCCCAAGCTTAATTCCTGCTCGTCCTCGAGTAGGTAAATGATAAAAAGAGAATTTTTTATGCGGAGTGCTACTTGGCATAATTTCACTGCAAATCTTCTTAATTGTGATATGAATATTCAGATTCGAAAGGTTCAAGACAAAAGTTTATATTGACATAAAAATAATAATACTTCAAGCATACTAACAAAGCAATTATGTCTTCTCAAAATAACATGGCCAAAGAAAGTTATTCCTACAAAATCATATAGTCTGGCTATGCTCTATCTTCACCACACAAAATATTTAAATCATGCACAACCCCAATGACAAGCCAAGCAATTGTTTCATACTTTAACTTTTTCAATCTTCACGCAATACATGAGCGTGAGCCATGGATATAGCACTATAGGTGGAAAAGAATGGTGGTTGTGGAGAAGACAAAAAGGAGAAGATAGTCTCACATCAACTAGGCGTATCAACGGGCTATGGAGATGCCCATCAATAGATATCAATGTGAGTGAGTAGGGATTACCATGCAACGGATGCACTAGAGCTATAAGTATACGAAAGCTCAAAAAGAAACTAAATGGGTCTGCATCCAACTTGCTTGCTCATGAAGACCTAGGGCAATTTGAGGAAGCCCATCATTGGAATATACAAGCCAAGTTCTATAATGTAAAATTCCCACTAGTATATGAAAGTGATAACATGAGAGACTCTCTACTATGAAGATCATGGTGCTACTTTGAAGCACAAGTGTGGTAAAAGGATAGTAACATTGTCCCTTCTCTCTTTTTCTCTCATCATTTTTATATATTTTTTTATTTGGGCCTTTTTTTGGCCTCTTTTCTTTCTTTTTTTATTTGGTCTTCTTTGGCCTCTTTTATTTATTTTTCGTCCGGAGTCTCATCCCAACTTATGGGGAAATTATAGTCTCCATCATCCTTTCCTCACTGGGACAATGCTCTAATAATGATGATCATCACACTTTTATTTTCCTTACAACTCAACAATTACAACTCGATACTTAGAACAAAATATGACTCTATGTGAATGCATCCGGCGGTGTACCGGGATATGCAATATGACAATGATGGAATGTGTCATAAATGAAACGGTGGAAAGTTGCATGGCAATATATCTCGGAATGGCTATGGAAATGCCATGATAGGTAGGTATGGTGGCTGTTTTGAGGAAGGTATATGGTAGGTGTATGATACCGGCGAAAGGTGTGCGGTATTAGAGAGGCTAGAAAAGATGGAAGGGTGAGAGTGCGTATGATCCATGGGCTCAACATTAGTCATAAAGAACTCATATACTTATTGCAAAAATCTAGAAGTTATCAAAGCAAAGTATTACGCGCATGCTCCTAGGGGGATAGATTGGTAGGAAAAGACCATCGCTCGTCCCCAACCGCCTCTCATAAGGAAGACAATCAATAAATAAATCATGCTCCGACTTCATCACATAACGGTTCACCATACGTGCATGCTACGGGAATCACAAACTTTAACACAAGTATTCTTTAAATTCACAAATACTCAACTAGCATGACTTTAATATTATCACCTCCATATCTCAAAACAATTATCAAGCTTCAATCTTTTCTTAGTATTCAACACACTCAAAAGAAAGTTTCACAAATCTTGAATACCAAGCATATTACTATTAAGCAAATTACCATGCTATTAAGAGACTCTCAAAATAATTTAAGTGAAGCATGAGAGATCAATAGTTTATTTAAAATAAATCCACCACCGTGCTCTAAAATATCTAAGTGAAGCACATAGAGAAAAATTATAACGCTCAAAAGATATAAGTGAAGCACATAGAGCAAAACTACTTAGCTCAAAAGATATAAGTGAAGCACATAGAGTATTCTATCAAATTTTAATTCATGTATGGCTCTCTCAAAAGGTGTGTACAGTAAGGATGATTGTGGCATACTAAGACACAAAGACACAAATAATACAAGACGCTCCAAGCAAAACACATATCATGTTGGTGAATAAAAATATAGCTCCAAGTAAATTACCGATGGAAGTGGACGAAATAGGGGATGCCTCCCGGGGCATCCCCAAGCTTTGACTTCTTGGTGTACTTGGATTATCTTGGGGGTGCCATGGGCATCACCAATCTTAGGCTCTTTCCACTCCTTGTTTCATAGTCCATCAAAAGAATTCACCCAAAACTTGAAAACTTCACAACACAAAACTCAAAATAGAAAACTCGTGAGCTCCGTTAGCGAAAGGAAACAAAAGACCACTTCAAGGTACTGTAATGAACTCATTATTTATTTATATTGATGTTAAACCTACTGTATTCCAACTTCTCTATGGATTATAAACTATTTTACTAGCCATAGATTCATCAAAATAAGCAAACAACACACGAAAAACAGAATCTGTCAAAAACAGAACAATCTGTAGTAATCTGTAGCTAGCGCAAGATCTGGAACCCCAAAAATTCTAAAATAAATTGCTGGACGTGAGGAATTTATCTATTAATCATCTGGAAAAATAATTAAATAAATAGAACTCTTCAAATAAAAATGACAGCAGTTCTCGTGAGCGCTAAATTTTCTGTTTTTTACAGCAAGTTCAACAAGACTTTTCCCAAGTCTTCCCAACGGTTCTACTTGGCACAAACACTAATTAAACACAAAAAACACAACCAAAACAGAGGCTAAATAATTTATTTATTACTAAGAAGGAGCAAAAAACAAGGAATCAAAATAAAATTGGGTTGCCTCCCAACAAGCGCTATCGTTTAACGCCCCTAGCTAGGCATAAAAGCAAGGATAGATCTAGGTATTGCCATCTTTGGTATGCAATCCATAAGTGGCTCTCATGATAGTTTCATATGGAAATTTTATTTTCTTTCTTGGAAAGTGTTTCATGCCCTTTTTTAATGGAAATTGAAATCTAATATTCCCTTCCTTTATATCAATAATCGCACCAACCGTTCTAAGGAAAGGTCTACCAAGAATAATAGGGCAAGAAGGATTGCAATCTATATCAAGAACAATGAAATCTACGGGCACATAATTCCTATTTGCAACAATAAGAACATCATTAATCATTCCCATAGTTTCCTTAATAGTAGAATCCGCGAGATGCAAGTTTAGAGAGTAATCATCAAAATTGCGGAAATCTAGCAAATCACACAAAGTTTTGTGAATAGTAGAGACACTAGCACCCAAATCACACAAAGCATAAAACTCATGATCTTTAATTTTAATTTTAATAGTTGGTTCCCACTCATCATAGAGTTTTCTAGGGATAGAAACTTTCAACTCAAGTTTTTCTTCATAAGATTGCATCAAGGCATCAACAATATGTTCGGTGAAGGCTTTATTCTGACTATACGCATGTGGAGAATTTAGCACGGATTGCAACAAGGAAATACAATCAATTAAAGAACAACTTTCATAATTAAATTCCTTGAAATCCAATATAGTGGGTTTAGCAACATCTAGATTTTTATTTCTTTCAATCCCACTTTCATCAATTTCATCATTAAGATCTAAATACTCCGAATTTTTAGAACGCCTTCTAGGTAAAGGAAGATCATATTCAGTTTCATCAAGATTCATATTGCAAAACAAAGATTTAATAGGGGACACATCAATAACTTTTAGATCTTCATCTTGATTTTCATAGGAATTGGAGGAACACACTTTAATAAAGGCATCTTTGGAAGCACGCATCCTAGCGGTTCTTTCCTTGCACTCATCAATGGAAATTCTCATGGCTTTGAGAGACTCATTGATATCATGCTTAGGAGGAATAGATCTAATCTTTAAAGAATCAATCTCAAGAGAAATTCTATCAACGTTTCTAGCCAAATCATCAACTTTAAGCAATTTCTCTTCAAGCAAAGCATTAAAATTCTTTTGTGAATTCATAAACTCTTTAACACTATTCTCAAATTCAGAGGGCATCTTATTATAATTTCCATAAGAGTTGTTGTAGGAATTCCCATAATTATTAGAAGGATTACTAGGATATGGCCTAGGATTAAAATTCACTCTATAAGCGTTGTTACCAAAATTATTTCTACCAACAAAATTCACATCCATAGATTCATTGTTATTCTCAATCAAAGTAGACAAAGGCATATCATTAGGATCAGAAGAAACACTCTTAGTGGCAAATAATTTCATAAGTTCATCCATCTTTCCACTCAACACATTGATTTCTTCTATCACATGCACTTTTTTATTAGAAGATCTTTCAATATGCCATTGCGAATAATTAACCATAATATTATCTAGGAGTTTAGTAGCATCTCCTAAAGTGATTTCCATAAAAGTGCCTCCCGCGGCAGAATCTAAAAGATTTCTAGAAGCAGAATTCAATCCGACATAAATTTTTTGTATAATCATCCACAAATTCAAACCATGAGTAGGGCAATTACGTATCATTAATTTCATCCTCTCCCAAGCTTGTGCAACATGTTCATGATCAAGTTGTCTAAAATTCATAATATCGTTTCTAAGAGAGATAATCTTAGCGGGAGGGAAATACTTAGAGATAAAAGCATCTTTGCACTTGTTCCATGAATCAATACTATTTTTAGGCACAGACGAAAACCAAGCTTTAGCACGATCTCTAAGCGAAAAAGGAAATAGCTTCAATTTAACGACATCATTATTGACATCTTTTTTCTTTTGCATATCACATAAATCAACGAAGCTATAAAGATGAGTAGCGGCATCTTCACTAGGAAGGTCGGCGAATTGATCTTTCATAACAATATTCAACAAAGCAGTATTGATTTCACAAGATTCAGCATCGGTAAGAGGAGCAATCGGAGTGCTAAGGAAATCATTATTATTGGTATTGGTGAAGTCACACAATTTGGTAGTATCTTGAGCCATCGCGGTTGTTAGTACCGCTGAGCCCAGTTATGAGGACCGGGGGGAAGAACCTAGTAAACCAAAGCACAAGTGGAAACGGAAGATTTATCCCGATTCTGCAGTTCGTAGGAGTGCTAGGATTCGGACTACTAAAAAATTTCATGATGAATTATGAAAGGAATCTTTTGGAATAGCAGAGGTCTGAAAGACTTGGCTAAAAGAAGGTTTCTTGCTGAGGCATCTCTGGAGCAGCGCTTAGATTTTATTGCTCTATCGGAAACTGGTCAAGAAAACTTTGCGCCCTAGTTTCTTACCTCTCTTGCGGGTGGTGTTGATTTCGATTGGCATTGTCTTCCTCCGCGAGGAAGATCGGGTGGAATCTTGCTTGGTGTGAGATGCGATTCACTAGAAGTCCAAAGTGTAGTGATGGGTGACTTCGCGGTTAAGCTTCGAGTCAGGTCTAAAGCTGATGGTTTCAACTGGGCTTTGGTGGTAGTATATGGTGTCGCACAACCCGAGCTTAAACCGGAGTTTCTGGCGGACCTTGTTCGAATCTGTGGGTCCGAACAGCTTCCAATTTTAGTTGGGGGTGATTTCAATATCATTAGGAGGAGAGAGGAGAAGAATAATGATAATTTTGACGGCAGGTGGTCGTTTATGTTCAATACCATTATTGAAAGCTTGGATCTGAGGGAGATAGAGCTTTCTGGTAGAAAGTTTGCCTGGGCTAATGCTATTGCAAACCCGACATATGAAAAGCTTGATCGAGTTCTCGCGAGCGTTGAGTGGGAACAGAAGTTCCCTCTCGTAATGGTACAAGCCCTCTCGCATGGAATATCCGATCACACACCCTTATTCATGGACTCAGGGGAGCCGAACCATGTGGGAAACAAAAATACCTTTTCCTTCGAGATGGCCTGGTTCGAACGCGAAGGTTTCTTGGACCTGATTGCCAGGGAATGGGCTAAGGGTGTAGGAGGTAGGACTTCTGTCAAGCGTTGGCAGAATAAGATTAGGTATTTGAGAAGTTTCCTACGGGGATGGGCTAAGCACCTTAGTGGGGTGTATAAGATTGAAAAGGACAGACTCCTTTCTCTTATTCAGACCCTAGACTTAAAGGCCGAATCCACGATTTTGCAGCCAGCAGAGCTTCAGGTTAAAACTGAGGCGGAGAAGAGGTTGAAAGAACTTCTCCGCGAAGAAGAATTGAAGTGGGCATTGCGGGCTAAGGTCCGCAAAGTGGTCCAAGGGGACGCGAATACTCAATGCTTTCACTTGATTGCTAATGGTAAGCATAGAAAGAAGAGGATCTTTCATCTTGAACAAGATGAAGGAACTATTTTAGGACAGGACAACCAAAAAACTTATATAACCGAGTATTACAAGCAGTTATTTGGACCTCCGGAGGATAGTTGTGTGTCCCTCGATGAGTCCAGGACTGAGGATGTGCCTCAATTATCGGCTGCTGATAATGATATTCTGGTTGCCCCGTTCTCAGAGAAGGAGGTGTTTGATGCTATTGCACAGATGACAAACAATAAGGCTCCCGGACCGGATGGATTCCCGGTTGAGTTTTACAAAAAGTGCTGGCACATTTGATGTAGACCGAACCTCGTGGCGAGATCCGATCCGTTGTTGCGGCCCGATCTTTCACGACACTCCACCACCAGCAGTAGCAACCTCTCGCCCGCACACGCGATGTACACGAAGTAGAGGATTTGAACCTTGCGGCCCAGCACGAGAAAACCAATCTCGACGAAGGTACTCACGCGCAAAACAATTTCCATAAAAAGAAATCGCAACACAGAGGTTTTCTAAAGATCCCTCCAAAACTTGATACGGGTGTCTACCCTGAAAAACACATAGTGTCTATTTTATATAAAAATAACCTGACCCCTCTACAATGACGCACACCTAGGCTTTATAGAAGTAGCCAACCTGAAACACACGCACACCTAAAAGGTTTTCAAAAGACACACGTACACATATTTCCTAATCTGTAGACTCTTTCTTAGTTTAAACTAACTCTAGGATCGGCAAGCTTGGTGGGCCCCATCCAATCTCCTTTAAACATGTAAAAATCCACGTGAGTAATTTCCTGATGCTCGTGATCTTTTCTGGTGGTCGACCCCAACAGAAGTAGTAGTAATTCCGGTCTCTATTTTTAACAACCGATGTAATCTTTGATTTCCTTCTGATTAATATATATGTGTTTGCTTCCCAAATTTCTTGACGCAATATCTGTGCTGGTGCTTTTGGGATCTCAGAAAAAGAAGCTTCATCACTTAATGATTCATACTTATAGGAGTCCCGTGTATATTGCCTTCCTAGTAATTTGTTTCCCTGGCAAACTGGCATGCATGCATGTAGCCGACCTTTCTTTGCTTGATCCGTACCATGCAACCAACTAGAATGCATGCACATGACTTCAACTAGGCATGCAACCTTCTCCTGGTAGTTCTCACCAAAACTGTTGTATTTTGGTACGTATAAATCTCTGCGCTCTAACTCATTGACCTGTGGAAAACTTTTATAAACATTGAGAACACTCACATTAATCGTGGCCGCATCAACATTATTAAGGGGGATTTGTTACTTATGTTTCATGATCTATTCTCTGGACAGCTTCACTTATTTCACTTGAATTTTGGAACAATCACACTGCTTCCTAAGAAAACGGATGCTATAAGAATAGAGCAGTTCAGGCCGATCTGCTTTCTCAATGTTAGTTTCAAAATCTTCACCAAGGTTGGGACTAATAGGCTCACACAGATATCGCATTCTGTGGTGCAACAATTCCAAACTGCTTTCATGCCGGACATAAACATCCTTGAAGGAGTGGTCGTCCTTCATGAAACGCTCCATGAAATCCATTCAAAAAAATTAGATGGAGTAGTTTTAAGGTGGATTTCGAGAAAGCGTATGATAAAGTCAAATGGCCATTCCTCCAACAGGCATTGCGTATGAAATGTTTTGATAAAGCCTGGCGCCGCTAGGTTGAATCGTTTACGCAAAAAGGGAGTGCTGGAATTAAAGTGAATGACGATATTGGTCATTACTTCCAGACACATAAAGGCCTAAGACAAGGAGATCCGATGTCCCCTATCCTGTTTAACATTGTGGTTGATATGTTAGCAATTTTGATAGAAAGGGCTAAGGAGAATGGTCAAGTAGGTGGATTGGTACCTCATCTTATTGATGGAGGTGTATCCATCCTGCAGTACGTTGATGATACAATCATCTTTATGGAGCATGACTTGGCCAAGGCGAGAAATATGAAGCTGGTGTTATGCCTTTTCGAACAATTGACCGAGTTAAAGATTAACTTTCACAAGAGCGAGTTGTTCTGCTTTGGTAGATCCAAGGATGAACAAGAGGCTTATCGGCAATTGTTTGGGTGCGATTTGAGGGCTTTACCTTTCTCTTACCTAGGTATACCAATCCACTACCGTAAGCTGACAAACAGAGAATGGAAGTGCATCGAAGACCGATTTGAAAAGAAACCGAGTTGCTGGAAGGGCAAGCTCATGTCATACGGAGGCTGATTAATTCTGATAAATTTGGTGCTCACGAGTATGCCTATGTTTCTCTTGTCGTTCTTTGAAGTCCCAGTTGGAGTCAGGAAAAGACTGGACTTTTATCGATCACGTTTCTTTTGGCAGGGTGATGAACTAAAAAGAAAATACCGGCTAGCTAAATGGGATATCATCTGTAGACCGAAAGACCAAGGGGGGCTTGGTATTGAGAATCTTGAAGTTAAGAACAGATGCCTTCTCAGTAAGTGGCTGTGGAAGTTGTCCAGTGAGACTGATGCCACGTGGGCGCAAATCCTTCGTAGCAAGTACCTTCAGACCAAAACTTTGTCCCAGGTGACAGTCAGGCCGACCGACTCGCCTTTCTGGAAAGGACTGATGAAAGTCAAACAATCCTTGTTTAATAGGACAAAGTTTATTATTGGCAACGGTGCTAGTACACGTTTCTGGGAGGATACTTGGCTCGGAGAGACACCCTTGGCCATTCAATACCTGTCATTATATCGTATTGTTCAACGACGTGAGGTGTTCGTTGCAACGGTATTTCAATCTATCCCCCTTAATATTCAGTTCAGACGGTCGCTAGCGGGCAATCGTTGGGAAGAATGGCTCCGTCTAGTTAGGAGACTGATGGAGGTTCAGCTTTCTCAACAACGCGATGAATTACGCTGGAAGCTTACTAGGTCTGGAGTATTCATAGTTAAATCAATGTATATTGATGTTATCAATTCGAGCTTCATTCCTACCTCCAAGCATGTTTGGGCTGTCAAAGTTCCATTGAAAATAAAAGTGTTTATGTGCTTTGTCCATAAACAAGTTATTTTAACCAAGGACAACCTGATAAAGCGTAATTGGACAGGACCTACTAGGTGTAGTTTCTGTGATCGGGACGAGACGATCAAACACCTTTTTCTTGATTGCCCGTTAGCCAAAGTTCTTTGGCGGACGGTCCACATTGCTTTTAATATTACTTCACCGAATTCTGTCAACACGTTATTTGGGATATGGCTTAATGGGATTGAGCCTGACTTAGCGAGACATATTCGTGTTGGAGTATGCGCTTTGCTGTGGACTATCTGGAATTGCAGAAATGATTTGGTTTTTAACAGAACATCACGTATTCATTTTTTGCAGGTTATTTTCCGAGCCACCGCATTGATCCGTTCGTGGTCGCTACTCACTCCGATGGAGGCGAGGGAGCATTTGGTTACTAGATCTGTCTGCTGGGAGATGGTAGCTCGGGATATCTTCAACCGGTTTGGATGACGGTCATGTAATAGGATATGCAATTAGTTTATCTATCTCTCTTTAGCCAGCCGGTTGTGGCATCCTTTATTTGGCTAGCTTGTGTTTCTAGCCCATTTTGGCTCTGTATGAGCTTTTTTTCACTTTTTTCAGTTGGAGACTTTGAGACCTTGTTGGAACCTTTTTATCTGGTTAATAAGATGGCCGTATGCATCGCTCTGATGCAGAGGCCGGGGATTTTCCTTTTTGAAAAAAAACATATGATTAAGGAGAAAAAAGGATAATCTCCTCAAGAAGAATGGAAGAAAAATCGGATAATTAATCATGTCGAACAGAAACTTGTGACCAAAACTTGAGCTCATCCACTGTTTTTGGGCCAACAACTAGCAATTACTCCAAAGTGAAACGCCAGAGTGATCACCAACTGAATGCTCAAGGGATTATTATTTTGGCTAGACAAGGCCATCGTGGGCGCTTGACCTGCAGGGACCAAACACCACATATATAGATGTGCGCCTAGATCCCTGCCGTGAGCTCGTACCGTCGTACTACTACCAGCTACACCAGTGCAGCTCACCCTGACCCATGATTGATCCGCCCGGCCCCAAAATCCACACGCAACGGTTAAAACAAGAACCGGAGCCGGGAAAATCAAGGGTAACCTCACCGCGCGTGTCCGGCATGCGCCCACACCGTGAGCCGCCCTCGACAGTCATCATGGCGCCAACAGTACGGCCCTGGGTTCAAATCGAATTATTCCGTCTCCAGGACTAGTAAACAAGCACACTGGCCGAATGTTTTGATTTATCAAGCGCGAATAATGGCTCCGTGGAAAATGCTTTTGGTACGTGCCTGATGAAAAGCAGCTCAGGGGAAATTGTTAGTACTTGTACCGGTGCTGTGTCAAAAAAGTCAAGAAAAGAAATTCGGACAGTTGAGCCCGGAGACGCGCATGAGTGTGGCTTTAATCAGCGGCCCCTACCTGTTTCCCCTCAAACTGCTACGCTGCTAGATGGAATTAACAGGGATCGCTAAGGGCCAGTTTTTTTGGGCGATTCTACCAGAATTGCCCCCTTCCCCAGTTTCTTTCAGATTCACCACTTCATATGTTTTTTACAATCCTAGCTAATTAGATCTTAATTAGATAGGATTATAAAAAAAATGGAGTAGCGATTCTGGAAGAAGTTGGGGAGGAGGGCGATTCTGGGAGAATCGGCGAAAAGAACTGGCCTCACTTTGCTTCCCCGGAAATGGCCGAGGGAGGGTTTGTTTTTGGTTTGTTCCTTACAATAACAAGCGGCCAAATGACATCTTTTGTCTTATAGATAGAAAATCTAGGAAGACATGTCACCACTATTATCAAGTGCCGAATGTCGTCCAGTCACTAGATCCTGTGGGAAATTAAAAAAGATATTACTTACTATATTTGGGGAAAATACGTGTGCACGTATAATTGGTCTTCCACTCTTAGTTTGTGATGTCCATGTTGGAGTATGATAGGAATATATTTGAACCCTGGCTGAACTCAATTATTAAGCGTGAGCGATCATGCATGATAGTGGTCTTTTTCATTGCTCTTGTCTCACCTACTACTACTCAAGTAAACTAACTATAGCATAATTGTAGCGCATAATTAAGTGAACTAGTAGTACTAGTTAATTTGTGTGGCATACAATCTATCTGAGCTTATATTTAGCTATGTACCAATGTCAACACAATCAGTATTCAGTAAACACGTCACTCATCCCCTGGCCCCCCTCTACCATGATCCCCAACCTGCATAATTACATGCACTCGCCTGCCAGATATGCGAATCTATTTCGTCCAAATTTACTAAAATAGCTTGGCCACACGCTGAATAAACAAATGGAGAATTTATCTGTATGCTTTTGTAAAGCGTTAGCAGCTTTTGCAGCTCGTGATGACCAAGCTAAACTAATCTAATACTATCGGGCGGCAAGGAGTTGGCAACCAAACCGGGCAGGCACGTATAGATGCGGCGGTATATACTCCTACACTGACTTTTGGGTAGGAGTTGTGGGTGCACTGCACAATCAGGGGTGGACGTACGGGACTGCGACATGGATCATTGCGGCCCATCGTCGTCTCGACTTTCGAGTGGGGTTGCCGCCCACTTCAGTTCAGTTCAGTTCAGTTCAGAGTTTCTCCTCGGTCTGTTTACTTTGTACTGTAGCTGATTCTGCGACTGTCAGGTTATTTTTCTTCTGGGGAACGTAGACGAGTACTGGAAACTGCGAGACATGCAGGCGTGGGCGATGAGTTGAAAATGCCGAAACCCACTGAGAAGAAAGAAGAGGAAATGTGGAAACGTGGCGACATGGTGACAGAGACGGCCGCTGCTGGTCCGAGGTCTGAATCCTCTCTCTGAGGATGCCACCCGCTTTTGGGACGGCAATGATGCCTGCACGCCGCCGGTGTCCGCGGCGTGCGCACCGCACCGCACTAAACTACAGCCTCTCTCCCTTGCCGACGCCCGTGGATGCTCGCTCGCTCACCGGCGGTCACCGGAGCAGCGAGGACAAGGTTTCCCTGTCAGGTCTCAGTGACAGTGCGCTGATGGTGCTAGTGTTAGTGCACTGACCGGGTCCCGTTACACACGTTCGTTCAGGGACGGCATCGAGGTTTGGTGAGCAGCAAAGTCGACGAGTTAACATCTGCTTATACCGACGGCAGCGCAGACACAGACGCACAGTTGTCCAAGGAATCTCCCTGTTTCTGTCTCGCTTTCGTCCTCTGCTGCTCTTCTTTTCTTGCTTTGTGGCCATCCATCCACCTGACCCGGGGAAGCTTGAGACCAACGTCTCGTTCCCTATTTGCCGACGCAGGGGCATTAGTCGAGTCGTACCGGCGCCGCCTAGTTTAGTTGACTGGTTAATGAGGTGTTGTTGCCTTCAATCAACGGTAGCTTACTTGGCTGATGCAACAGACAGTAAGACACTCCGGCTAAGCAAGCCCTTGTTTATTCTGCAGTGCATTGCATGTGGGAATCTGCAGTCTGAGTAGAGAGTGCTATGCGCGCACAAAGACCAAGTACGTACGAGCATAAGGATTTGGTGGTATTGCCTGTAGCTTGACTGATCCAGTGTTATGAACGTGACAGCAAAACCACAGAGTAACGTCTCATTTGCGCTAGGTGAGGTTATGTTGAGGTATCAATTTTCTTTCTTCCTCCGTTTGTGATTATGAAAGCTTGTCAACCAGGACACTGACAATGACAGCATCCAAACACATAATTAAGAAATGGACACATGTTTTCCCCATGAGAAAGTAGCTTCGACGTCTTTGGACGCAATATTGTGTGTGTGTGTGTGTGTCTCCATGGTGACGCAGGAGATTGGATGGTAGCGAGAGCAGAGAGACCACTGGCCCATACATGCGCGAGAGACATGGAGTACATAGCGCAGGTGCTACATGATCGAAAACAAAGCCAAGAAAGATGAGTTGCTGTCAGGTGTGCGTGTGTGTGTCCGTGTGACTGACGCGAGGGGTTGATCCATCGATGGATGGCGTGGTGGGCGGCCAGATGAGATGCCCGTCGGCGTCGCTGTCGCCCAGAGCGAGAGCCTTTTCCTTTGCCGCGGCAGCATTTGCACCTGGATCTTGTCGCACAAGAACAGCATGATTTCCATCGTAACAGCACACTGGTTCGCCGTTTTTTTTACGGTTCAAACTTGAGAGCTTCTTCTGTTTGATTTGTGACTAACATTGCCAAAAGTTGCCACACATAAGGTTAGGCAAGTTTGACCAACTTAGATGAGTGTTTGGTTTAAGCCACACTAGGGCCTTACATGGCATATACACAAAAAGTGTGACAAAATTTCCTTAGACTTGCCAACTTGTGACTCTCATTTTGATGAAATAACCTTAGGCAAGCTTGGTAAAAATATGTGGTGAAGTGTGACAATGCAAGACCTAAAACCAAACAGCCCCAAAAGAATTCCTGGCATCATCAACCGAAAGGCTTGCGAGCATGTAACATCCCAAATTTTCAATGTTATACACTAGATCATCATGCATATCATATTTTCTTGCATTTTGATTGATCCTAGAAATTTCACGCAACTCAAGGACCCTCGGAGAGAGTTGGAGATTTCGTCATTTTCATATTTGAGTTCTTCTCAAATTTTGAAAAGAGGATCATCGGAGTTTATTTGCCTTTTATTTGGATACGGAAAAATGTGTGTTTTCAAAAATTTGCATTCTAGGTCCCGAGAAAAGTTCATTTTGTTCGACTCATTTTTAAGAGTCGGGGAAAATTTACTTTGGGAGTTTTGGAGTTCGTTTAGATTTTATTTTCTGTGTTTTTCTGCGCGCATAACCGTTTAAAAAAAAATTCGCAGCGCCGCTTGGGCCAAAGGCCCAGCCGGCCGGGCCTCTCCCCTAGCGCCGCGCCCGCGCGCAGGGCCAAGGCCGCCGCCGCCGCCACTAGGCAGGAGTCCTAGTAGGACTCCGTTTCATTTTTTTTTCTTTCCTTTCCTCTCCTCTTTTCTTGCCCCCTCCCCCAAGTTTCCTCTCCCCTCACCTCTTTAAATACCCCACACCCCCCCTCTAAACCCCACACCACCAACCCACCACCCCGCGCCCTCAAGCCGCCGCCGCCCCCTAGCGCCGCGCCTCCCCAAGCGCCGCCGCCTGCGCCGCCCTACGCCGCCGCCGCCCCTTGCTAGCGCCGCCGCCGCCTGCGCCGCCCTACGCCGCCGCCGCCCCTTGCTAGCGCCGCCGCCGCCTTGTGCCGCCGCCGCCGCCCAACACCGCCGCCACCGGAGCCTCTCGCCGGAGCTCTCACCGGAGGTAGCCGCGCCGCATCTTCCTATCCCCTCGGTTCGGTTTTTCTCATAAACCGTTCCGGTTCTTTTCTTTTCTTCCGATTCGTTTTCTTTTCGTTCTTTGTTTCGGTTTTCTTTTCCCGAAACCCTAGATCGGTTTCGTTTCTTTTCCGGTTTAGTTGCCTAGCGACCGTTCGCCGGACTGTTCGTCTTAACGAACGTGATCACCGGATTATTCACCCGGTTAACGAACGTCCGTTCATTTAACCGTTCTTCTTTTTCTTTTCGTCGGATTTATTCCGCCTTCGTTCTAGTTTATCTTCTCGCTCGTTTATCGGAATCAGGTGATTCAAGCGCCTGGAGTTTCGTTTCGAAACCGCCGTTCCGTCTAATCAACTTTAACTAAGTTTTTGCTACGGTAAAATTTGACCTAGTTTCAACTTGCTAGAACCGAGTTGTTTTCTTCCGCCGTTTGTTTTCGTTGCTTTGTTCGGTTCTTTCTTTCTTTGCAACCGGAGTCCTTAAATTGAACTTTCTGGTTTGATCTCTTGTTCGAGTTTTACCTGTGCATTAGATGAGTACTTATTGTATGCTTGTTGTTTGTCTGCGATAGATTTCCCGAATTGCGCCGCCTGTTACTTCGAATCTTTAGGACTCGCGGATCATCAGCAAGGCAAGTAACACTTTGATCATACCTTTTCTACAACCCAGTTTTATTGCATTAGATCAATCCTCACACATTGCATGATTAGGATCTAATTAAATTGTGGGATGGGAAGTAGATGAGGTAGTACCTATTACCTGTTTATTATGAAACCTTTGGGAGTTACTTCTATGTTTGCTTATTATGCCATGCTATGCTAGTAGACGTGCATTGGGTGAGTGATATCCATGACAGATGTGAGATTGATAATTTTAATGGTTTATCAAAGGTGGCAACTTAAACACACATATGGGTGGATTGAGGCACCTGATGTCTATCAGGACTTACCTGTTTTCTTTTGGACCGCCACCCAGGCTCAAAGGGATCATAAGATCTTTCATGCTAAATACTTACGTGTGCAGCCACAAGCCAATATGGGCTCTGGCATAGTTGACTAAGTCGTGCGAACTCTTACAGGGTAGACTAGCAGATGTAGGGGAAAGTAGGTGTACCGGTCTATCCATCGTAAGGTGTTAGCGCTTCTGAAAGACTGTGTCTCGGTCATCCGTTTCTCAAACACCAGTAGTGCGAGAAATCCAACGGAGGCGATCGAGTCTTGTGGGGAAAAGTGCGCAAACCTCTGCAGAGTGTAATAAACTAATCATGATTAGCCGTGTCCCCGGTTATGGTCATCTTGAGTATCTAGTACTTGAATATCATGTGAATCTCATCATGTTACTTCTAAATTAATATTGTTGGGTTATTGATGACTACTTTTAATTGGAATTGAGAATGCTGTCAACCATTCTCAATGTTTAACAACCACCATGATAGTTAAATAAATTTATTCATTTGCAGTAGGGAAAAACTGGCTTTACGCAAAACAGTAACCATAGAGCTTTCCACCAGCCAAATATGCATATAGTATAGCTGTTTCATTCCATTACTCTCTATGTGTTACATTGCCAGTATATTCCATGTGCTGACCCGTTTCGGGCTGCAACGTTAATGTTGCAGACTTTTCAGACGACGATTAAGGTGCTTTTAGGTCGTGGTTCTATACTCAGTGATGCCGTTGGAGTTGATGGACCCATTTATCTTCCAAGTCTTCCGCTGTTATCGACATTAGATGGCCTTAAGCCATATTTATTGTAATAAGTTCTCTCTTGAGACATCGATGTAATAAGTGTGTGATTGCCACTCTGCTATAAATCCTTCGAAGTACTGTGTGGTGTCAGCATTACTGATCCAGGGATGACACCGGAGCACAGTAGACTTGATCCATTCGGGTCGGGTCGCCACAGAGATGGTATCAGAGCACACGCTGACTGTAGGACACGACCACTAAGTTAAAGCCATAGATCACTATTCTCTCCTCATTTTCTAACTCCTCATCTTTTCTACCCTTTAGGATGAAGGACGCGAAGATCAAGTATGCTCAACCGGATGAAGGCACACCTTTGGGATTTCACTTGAAGGAAGTCACCAAGTACTTAAACATTGGATTACCAAGTTTCACGGGAACCTTCAACGCCACTCTGCCTGAAGAGGAGCGCTGGAAGATTCAAGCTCACGTTCCGGGAAGGACATTCGCGCCAATCACAAAGCCCATAGATAGTGTTTTCAATGCACCAACTTGGAGTCTGGGAAAGAGCATGGCAGCCCATATCACCATAGGACGCATTGGAGAAGTTTATCAAGACGACCTCAAGGACACTATCTACCAGATTTGCGGACGCCGAGATGAACAATGGGAGTTAGTCACCACCAAGAAGGATAGATCCATTGCAACTTTTATCCAGGAGTTAAACCAGCACATTCGACGCCACGAGAACCAGATGTGCAATGATATGATAGAGTTGAAGAATGCGAAGGCAAGGATCATCGAGCTAGAAGGAGACCTGAAGGCTACACGCAAGGACTACATGGAGGAGATAGTAGCTCTAGCAAGACACAACTGCGATCTTAAGCAAGAGATTGAAGAACTCAAGAGAGAGTTAGCATCTAGGAAGGAAGACATGTACGTCGCATGTCCGGACAACTACATCATCATCGACGGCACCGATTAGGATCCAAGTGAACCCGACTTTGAAGACGAAGCTGGAGCGGACATCATGGAGTCTTCCACCGGTTCAAATTTCTAGATGACCACCAAATATTAGTAGTATTTCCCCCCATGTATACACTATAGTTCGAGCACTTTTGCGATAGCTAGATCAATTGTAAGCCCTTGTTTGATTGAATGAAGTGATTTTGTGTGCATTTGCTCATGTGCATTGGGGTAGTGTTTTCTCTTTAGACCTCTCTCTATTCTTATATCTCATCTTTTTTAAACCCTCAGATGCCTCCGAGACGTGACAATGGATTTCCACCGGAGCTCACTCAGTTGATCCAGCAGCAGAATCAATTGATGCAGATGTTAGTTCAGAATCAGTAGAACAACAACAACAACCCACCACCACCGACGCCACCTGTTGACCACTTAGCCCGTTTCCTTAGGCTGAATCCGTCGGTGTTTTCTAGTAGCACCGAGCCGATAGTAGCAGATGATTGGCTCCGCAAGATAGGAAGGAAGTTGACCACTGCAGGATGCACGGATGGTGAGAAAGTGAAGTTTGTCGCACATCAGCTTGAAGGACCTGCGGCAGCATGGTGGAAGAATTTCACCGCCACCTTCCCAGTTGACACTGTCACGTGGGATCAGTTTCAGCAAGCTTTCCGCACTGCACATGTTTCAGCAGGAGCTATGGCCATGAAGAAGCGTGAGTTTTGCAACTTACGCCAAGGAGGAAGGACAGTTAGCCAGTACGTTGACGACTTCAGCAAGTTAGCACGTTATGCTCTAGATGACGTTGCTACGGATGCAACCAAGCCGGAGAAGTTTCTGGAAGGATTGAATGATGAGTTAAGCATGTAGTTGATGGTAGCAAGTTTCAACAACTATCAGGAGTTGGTAGATCGTGCCATCATGATTGAAGGGAAGCAACAGCAGATTGAGAACCGCAAGAGGAAGTATGGACAGGGTAAGTATAACTCTGGAGCCCAGCAGAAGCCCCGTTTTACCCCTAAATCGGGATTTCAGTTTCAGCATACCCATGGAGGAGGTAGTTCTCACAACCACAATGGGCACAAGAACGGTAATGGGAATGGAGGAAGCAATGGCCAGAACCGTACCACCCCATCAACCCCAGCCAAGAGAGATCTGAGTCAAGTCACCTGTTTCAAGTGTTCCAAGACCGGACATTATGCCAATGAATGTCCTGAAGGCCAGAATGGAAATGGCAATGGAAGCTTAGGGAAGAAGCCGAACCCTTTCAATAGGGGACAGGTGAACCACGTTAACGTGGAGGAGGTTGAAGATCAGCCTGATGCAGTAATCGGTAAGTTTTTGGTTAAGTCATTTACCGCACTCGTTCTTTTCGATACTGGTGCATCACATTCATACATATCAAGGGTATTTGTGGAAAAATATAGCCTGCCCACTAGGATTCTTAAAACACCTATGCTAGTAAGTTCGCCAGGAGCAGAGTACATGGCCAGTCAAGGATGTTTTCAAGTGCCATTAAGCATAGGAAGGCATGTTTTCCCAACAGACTTAATTATTCTGGAATCCCAAGGTCTGGATGTAATTCTCGGTATGGATTGGTTGTCGATGTATGGAGGAAACATCGATTGTGCTAGTAAGTCAATTTTTCTTACAACGCCGGAAGGAAGAAGGATCAAGTATGTATCCCGGCATAAGCCAAAGAGGACCCAAGTGAATTGCCTAACAGGAGTAGTGCAGGAGGAAGTACCAGTGGTAAAGGATTTTCCTGATGTATTTCCTGAAGAGTTGCCAGGCATGCCACCGGATAAAGACATTGAGTTTTTGATTAAGTTGTTGCCAGGTACAGGCCCAATATCAAAGAGACCATACCGGATGCCAGCAAAGGATTTGGTAGAAATTAAGAATCAGATTAAGGAGTTACTGGAGAAATGTTACATACGCCCAAGTTCTTCACCTTGGGGATCACCCGTACTTCTAGTGGAGAAGAAGGATGGATCATTATGGATGGTTGTTGACTACCGTGGATTGAATGAAGTAACCATTAAGAACAAGTACCCACTGCCAATGATAAATGATCTTTTGATCGTTTGCAAGGAGCTAAAGTGTTTTCCAAGATCGATTTGCGATCAGGGTACCACCAGTTGAAGATTCGAGAGCAGGACATACCTAAGACGGCATTCACCACAAGATATGGACTGTATGAGTATACCGTTATGTCATTTGGATTGACTAACGCACCTGCCTATTTTATGAACCTGATGAACAAAGTGTTTATGGAGTTTTTGGATAAGTTCGTCGTAGTGTTCATTGATGATATCCTGGTTTATTCAAAGAATGAAGAAGAGCATAAGGAACATTTGCGTTTGGTTTTGGAGAAACTAAGGGAACACCAGTTATATGCCAAATTTAGTAAATGTGAGTTTTGGTTGAAGGAAGTATGATTTCTTGGACACGTTATATCCGGAGAAGGGATAGCAGTTGACCCCACAAAGGTTGAGACCGTAACCGAATGGGAAGCACCAACGACAGTTGGAGAGATCCGGAGTTTTCTTGGACTCGCAGGATACTACCGGAGATTCATTGAGAATTTTTCAAAGATTGCAAAGCCTATGACGGAGTTGTTGAAGAAGGATACTAAGTTCAAATGGACTGAGGAGTGTGAGGCTAGTTTCCAGGAGTTGAAGAAACGATTGGTTACCTCACCAGTGTTGATTTTGCCAGATCAGACCATAGATTATGAGGTGTATTGCGACGCTTCACGTCGAGGACTTGGAGCAGTGCTTATGCAGGAAGGGAGAGTTGTTTTGTATGCCTCACGACAACTGAAACCTCATGAGTTGAATTACGCCACCCATGATTTGGAGTTAGCAGCCGTAGTGCATGCATTGAAGACATGGAGACATTTCCTCATTGGAAATCATTGCGAGGTGTACACGGATCACAAGAGTTTGAAGTACATTTTCACGTAGAAGGAGTTGAATCTCAGACAAAGGAGATGGTTGGAGCTCATCAAGGATTATGATATGAGATTGCATTACCATCCCGGTAAAGCTAATGTAGTAGCTGACGCATTGAGCCGTAAGAGTCATGTCAATACGTTGATGACGAGAGAGATACCAAAGGAGTTATCAGAAAACCTTCGTGGACTAAGTTTAGAGATAGTTCCGAAAGGCTATGTGGCAGCATTGGAGATCCAGTCAACATTGATGGATAAAATCAGAGAGGCTCAGAAATCTGACAAAGAGATTGCTTCTATAAAGGAGAAACTAAGCAAGGGAAAAGCAAAGGGATTTCGTGAGGATGAGCACGATACCCTATGGTTTGAGGACCGTGTTTACGTGCCAAATGACCCGGAGATCAGGAAGTTGATTCTACAAGAGGCACATGATTCACCATATTTGATTCACCCAGGAAATACCAAGATGTATTTGGATTTGAAGGAAACATTCTGGTGGACCGGAATGAAGAAGGATATTGCAGCCTATGTAGCAGTTTGTGATGTATGTCATAGAGTGAAGGCAGAACATCAGAAGCCAGCCAGATTATTACAACCATTGCCGATACCCGAATGGAAGTGGGATAAGATAGGCATGGATTTTATCATAGGACTACCCAGGACGAAGGCAGGATATGACTCGATATGGGTAGTAGTTGATCGTTTAACGAAGGTAGCACATTTCATTCCAGTTAAGACCACTTACACCAGTGCTAAGTTGGCAAAGATATACATGACTAGGATCATTTGTTTGCATGGAGTTCCGAGGAGTATTGTATCAGACAGAGGAACCCAATTTACCACAAAGTTTTGGAATCAGTTGCATGAAACTTTGGGAACCAGGCTAGAGTTCAGCACCGCTTTTCATCCGCAGACAGATGGACAGACCGAGAGAGTCAATCAGATTTTGAAAGATATGCTGAGAGCTTGTGCCCTAGATTATGGATCTAGTTGGGACGATAATTTGCCGTATGCGGAATTTTCTTATAACAACAGTTACCAAACCAGTTTGAAGATGGCACCTTTCGAAGCTTTATACGGAAGGAGGTGCAGGACACCGTTGTCATGGGACGAAGTTGGAGATCGTCAGTTCTTTGGACCAGATTTGATTAAGGAGTTTGAATAGAAGGTTAAGTTGATACGCGATAGGCTCAAGGTATCCCAGTCCAGGCAGAAGAGCTACGCAGATTCAAAACGCAAGGAGACAGTTTATGAAACCGGAGACAGGGTGTATCTCCGAGTATTCCCACTTCGAGGAGTTAAGCGCTTTGGAGTTAAGGGAAAATTAGCACCGCGTTTCGTTGGACCATATAAGATCTTGCAACGTATGGGAGAAGTCGCTTATAAGTTGGAATTACCAGAGGGACTGTCAGGAGTTCATGACGTATTCCATGTTTCTCAGCTGAAGAAATGTCACGCCGAGATGGCGGAGGTACCGTTAAGAGATACAGTGCCGCTTGAAGCGATTCAGTTGAAGGACGACTTAACGTATGAAGAGAAACCAGTCAAGATTCTCGAGTTTGCCGGTAGAGTTACCCGCAGCAAGGTTATCAAGTTTTGCAAAGTTCAGTGGAACCATCATTCAAAGGATGACGCCACCTGGGAGAGAGAAGAAGATTTGCTCAAGGACCACCCTCACCTATTTTCTAGCCAACCCGAATCTCGAGGGCGAGATTCATCTTAAGGGGGTAGGTTTGTAACATCCCAAATTTTCAATTTGGAATGTTATACACTAGATCATCATGCATATCATATTTTCTTGCATTTTGGTTGATCCTAGAAATTTCACGCAACTCAAGGACCCTCGGAGAGAGTTGGAGATTTCGTCATTTTCATATTTGAGTTCTTCTCAAATTTTGAAAAGAGGATCATCGGAGTTTATTTGCCTTTTATTTGGATAGGGAAAAATGCGTGTTTTCAAAAATTTGCATTCTAGGTCCCGAGAAAAGTTCATTTTGTTTGACTCATTTTTAGGAGTCGGGGAAAATTTACTTTGGGAGTTTTGGAGTTCGTTTAGATTTTATTTTCTGTGTTTTTCTGTGCGCGTAACCGTTTAAAAAAAAATCGCAGCGCCGCTTGGGCCAAAGGCCCAGCCGGCCGGGCCTCTCCCCTAGCGCCGCGCCCGCGCGCAGGGCCAAGGCCGCCGCCGCCGCCACTAGGCAGGAGTCCTAGTAGGACTCCGTTTCGTTTTTTTTCTTTCCTTTCCTCTCCTCTTTTCTTGCCCCCTCCCCCAAGTTTCCTCTCCCCTCACCTCTTTAAATACCCCACACCCTCCCTCTAAACCCCACACCACCAAGCCACCACCCCGCGCCCTCAAGCCGCCGCCGCCCCCTCGCGCCGCGCCTCCCCTAGCGCCGCCGCCCGCGCCGCCCTACGCCGCCGCCGCCCCTTGCTAGCGCCGCCGCTGCCTTGTGCCACCGCTGCCGCCCAACACCGCCGCCACCGGAGCCTCTCGCCGGAGGTAGCCGCACCGCATCTTCCTATCCCCTCGGTTCGGTTTTTCTCATAAACCATTTCGGTTCTTTTCTTTTCTTCCGATTCGTTTTCTTTTCGTTCTTTGTTTCGGTTTTCTTTTCCCGAAACCCTAGATCGGTTTCATTTTCTTTTCCGGTTTAGTTGCCTAGCGACCGTTCGCCGGACCGTTCGTCTTAACGAACGTGATCACCGGATTATCCCCCCGGTTAACGAACGTCCGTTCGTTTAACCGTTCTTCTTTTTCTTTTCGTCGGATTTATTCCGCGATCGCGATCTCAGATCCGATCTTCGTTCTAGTTTATCTTCTCGCTCGTTTATCGGAATCTGGTGATTCAAGCACCTGGAGTTTCGTTTCGAAACCACCGTTCCGTCTAGTCAACTTTAACTAAGTTTTTGCTACGGTAAAATTTGACCTAGTTTCAACTTGCTAGAACCGAGTTGTTTTCTTCCGCCGTTTGTTTTCGTTGCTTTGTTCGGTTCTTTCTTTCTTTGCAACCGGAGTTCTTAAATTGAACTTTCCGGTTCGATCTCTTGTTTGAGTTTTACCTGTGCATTAGATAAGTACTTATTGTATGGTTGTTGTTTGTCTGCAATAGATTTCCTGGATTGCGCCACCTGTTACTTCGAATCTTTAGGACTCGCGGATCATCAGCAAGGCAAGTAACACTTTGATCATACCTTTTCTACAACCCAGTTTTATTGCATTAGATCAATCCTCACACATTGCATGATTAGCATCTAATTAAATTGTGGGATGGAAGTAGATGAGGTAGTACCTATTACCTGTTTATTATGAAACCTTTGGGAGTTACTTCTACGTTTGCTTATTATGCCATGCTATGCTAGTAGACGTGGATTGGGTGAGTGATATCCATGACAGATGTGAGATTGATAATTTTAATGGTTTATCTAAGGTGGCAACTTAAACACACATCTGGGTGGATTGAGGCACCTGATGTCTATCAGGACTTGCCTGTTTTCTTTTGGACCGCCACCCAGGCTCAAAGGGATCATAAGATCTTTCATGCTAAATACTTACGTGTGCAGCCACAAGCCAATATGGGCTCTGGCATAGTTGACTAAGTCATGCGAACTCTTACAGGGTAGACTAGCAGATGTAGGGGAAAGTAGGTGTATCGGTCTATCCATCGTAAGGAATAAGAACTCGAATTCTTATTGATACTGGAACTCAGAGCATAGGAGGGAAAGTCGATTTATGGATGGAATCAAATACGCAGTATTTACCGAAAAAAGTCTTCGTTTATTGGGAAAGAATCAATATACTTTTAATGTCGAATCGGGATTCACTAAGACAGAAATAAAGCATTGGGTCGAACTCTTCTTTGGTGTTAAGGTGGTAGCTGTGAATAGCCATCGACTACCTGGAAAAGGTAGAAGAATAGGACCTATTCTGGGCCATACAATGCATTACAGACGTATGATCATTACCCTTCAACCGGGTTATTCTATTCCACTTCTAGATAGAGAAAAAAACTAAAGGAGAATACTTAATAATACGGCGAAACATTTATACAAAACACCTATCCCGAGCACACGCAAGGGAACCGTAGACAGGCAAGTGAAATCCAATCCACGAAATAATTTGATCCATGGACGGCACCGTTGTGGTAAAGGTCGTAATTCCAGAGGAATCATTACTGCAAGGCATAGAGGGGGAGGTCATAAGCTTAGCGCTTCTGAAAGACTGTGTCTCGGTCATCCGTTTCTCAAACACTAGTAGTGCGAGAAATCCAACGGAGGCGATCGAGTCTTGTGGGGAAAAGTGCGCAAACCTCTGTAGAGTGTAATAAACTAATCATGATTAGCCGTGTCCCCGGTTATGGTCATCTTGAGTATCTAGTACTTGAATATCATGTGAATCTCATCATGTTACTTCTAAATTAATATTGTTGGGTTGTTGATGACCACTTTTAATTGGGATTGAGAATGCTGTCAACCATTCTCAATGTTTAACAACCACCATGATAGTTAAATAAATTTATTCCTTTGTAGTAGGGAAAAACTGGTTTTACGCAAAACAGTAACCATAGAGCTTTCCACCAGCCAAATATGCATATAGTATAGCTGTTTCATTCCATTACTCTCTATGTGTTACATTGCCAGCATATTCCATGTGCTGACCCGTTTCGGGCTACAACGTTAATGTTGCAGACTTTTTAGACGACGATTAAGGTGCTTTTAGGTCGTGGTTCTATACTCAGTGATGCCGTTGGAGTTGATGGACCCATTTATCTTCCAAGTCTTCCGCTGTTATCGACATTAGATGGCCTTAAGCCATATTTATTGTAATAAGTTCTCTCTTGAGACATCGATGTAATAAGTGTGTGATTGCCACTCTGCTATAAATCCTTCGAAGTACTGTGTGGTGTTAGCATTACTGATCCAGGGATGACACCGGAGCACGGTAGACTTGATCCATTCGGGTCGGGTCGCCACAGAGCAGGAAAGGGGTCTAGTATCGGCCCAACTTTCGGTAGCCATCAGCAAGCAGACATGCTTAGCACAAAGATGGACCGGAACGTTGGCTGACCCGTGTACATGTTGAATACAAAAGGAATCAAAAGATAAAGCTAGCTCTCCAACTTCTACTAGTATCGGTGCCACAACAGAACGACTGCTATGATGAGATTTCCGGAGGTTCACCATCTCCAGGCAGTCTGTCTCCATTATCGCACGTGAGAAGCCGCATAATGAAGCATATGACACCATCTCGTAGCACTAGCGTCTCTCCAATGAAAGGATCCGTAACCCCAAAGCGAGGTTTGCACCATGCACCCAACAAGCGAGCATCTGACCGAGCTACTCCTCCCGCTCCACACTTGTCCAACTCCATGCTCATCGCCGCATCAGTGTTAATCTTAACCATGCTCGGACCCAGAGGTCTCCAGCCATGGCCCGGAAGGACAGCCGCACAAGCACGCGGGATCTCCAACACGGCCATATCTTCCTTGACTCGTCGAATTGTCGTTACTGGTCCAACATTTCACCATCGTGCATAATTTTGTTCTGTGAGTGCCAAATAGCCCACATGATAGTTATCATCTGTGACCGCTATACATATGAAAGCTGCTCATCACACAAAATGTCCCTCAACCAGGTGTCCGGATTAAGGCGTGGACAATGGACACCTGGCCATGAGTAGGCCTCCTCCCAAAAAAGTTTAGCATGTGAACAATGCACTAGGGCGTGCATTAGATCCTCCTCCATAGCTAAGCAGACCTTGCATCTAGCAAGTTGTTGTATATGTCTTCGCCACAATGTGTGTTCATCTAGAAGAATTTTCCAAATGACTCTCCACCAGAAAACACACACTTTTGGCAATACATTGAGCTTCCATAATCGCTTCCACATCTGTTCATCGATCTGTGAGGTGTTGGTAACCGTCCCTTCCTCTAGAGCAGCACGCTCTTTGCAAGTCACGAAAGCACGGTGCGCTGATTTAACAGAGTAGTTGCCATTTGTTTCATGGGCCCAAGCAAGCAAATCATCACCGCCCCCATTACGAAGTGGTATGTTGAGGATGGCATCAGCTTCAGGAGGGATAAACACACCCCGGATCAAATCGTGTTTCCATGTCCAGTTATCTTCATCAATCAACTCACTAACAAGATGGGGCATAGTTCCTCCTGGCTAAACCGCTGGGCACAAAGTAGACAGACCCGAGATCCATCTATCGCCCCAAATAGAGATGGTGTCACCCGCACCAACACACTTTAGCAAACCCGTCTGAAGAGCTTCTTTACCTGCCACAATTGCGCGCCACACTGTCAAGGAGGAGCGAGGCACTGTAGCATCCGTGAATTCACCATCAGGGAAGTATCGTCCCTTCATAAGACGTCCACACAAAGGGAATTAGGGTTTGGATGAACCTCCACCCGTGTTTCCCTAGCAGGGCCAAATTAAATAGTTCAAGATTACGAAATCCCATTCCACCATGGATTTTTGGAGATGCGAGATTGTCCCGTGATACACAATGCAAAGACTGTCTATCAAGAGAACCACTCCACCAGAACTTCGCCATGCTAGATATCAAGCTCTTGCAAACTTTCTTTATCAGCTGAAAGCAACTCATATTGAAAGTTGGGATGGCTTGTATCACTGATTTCAAAAGAGTCTCTCTCCTTGCACAAGCTAGAAGTCGCCCTACCCACCCGTACATCTTGCTCCTTGATCTCTCCCCAATGTGATCAAACGTGCCACTGGTAATTCTCCCAACCGCTATTGGGAGGCCCAAGTATCTGTCACTGAAAGCTTCTACCAGAACTCCAAGCACTTGTTTAGCTGCCATCCTTCTATTCTCAAGTGTGTTGGGGGAGAAGAAAAACTACACTCTTCTCATGGTTGACGGACTGACGCGGCTTGCCGCGGAAGCTCTATGCTACGCCGTCACGTACACGACGCAATCGCTCAACCACGTACTGAGTACTACTACTACTACTACACCATGTCCCTAGTCCCATACAAACTAGAAAATGGGGAGAAACCACAACAAATAGGGCATGGAAGCAGCAGAGCTACGCAGAGGAAGCCACGGTATAGGCCTTTAGGCTAAGACATCTGATCGACGGGAGCAGTTGAAGTTGCTGCCCTAGCATCATCCATGGAGTTATTTTCAGCCAATTCCTCTATATGGTACTCTGGCTAGACGAGTAGATCGAAGATGGTTTACCCAGGTTCGGGCCCTCGGGATGGAGGTAAACCCTATTTCTTGCTCGTGTCATATTTGCTTAATGTGTAGGGGTGTACAATGGTGATCAAGGAGTTGAGTATAAACTCAGGGTTATTCTCTCTATCAACTAGCCTAGCCCTGACTTGTATAAACTCTACTGTCTAGGGTTTACATGTTCCTAGCTGGTCAGGGTTACAGAGGAGTCGTCACGACCATCGGTTTCCTCGTCATATACTTCAAATCTTCTAGATCCTTCTCTCTTTTGGGCCCATAGGCCGAGACAACGGCCGAGGACATAAACCGGCCTAGGGGGCCTCGGACTGGTCTTCGGCATGATGAGAAACACCTTGGCCGTAACACTCCTACATATTGTTGCCGTGGTCCAAGCTTATAGATAGGAGCGCATTGCTTTGCTTGTTTGGCATGCCCAAAGATTTTCGCAGCCGTACAACTCGAGTCCGGTTTTCGGTGCGCAGTTTGTGCTCTTCACAACAAATGTGGTTAATATTCTTGGGCCGCATTTGCCCTTCGTCTGCTTCTGGGCCAACCTGCCAAGCCTGAAGATCTATCAAATGAAGGGAGGAAACAGTCTAGTAAAAATTCGGTGCTCCTATTGTGCATAGTGCGCGTAGGAAAACAGGGAAACACGCACCCTCGCCCCTGCCTTTTCCTTTTTTTTCTATTTTTTCCTGTTTGAAATAATTTGGGATTATAAAAAATGTTCCTGAATTTTGAATATCATTTCCAAATTTCAAAACATGTTTGTTGATTAAAAAACTTTCATGAGTTCAAAGCAATGTTAAAAATGTTCGTGAACTTATAAGAAAAATGTTTGCGAATTAAAAAAATGTTCACGAATTTGTAAAGAAAATGTCCACCTATTCAAAAAATGTTCATGAGTTCACAAAAATGTTCAAGAAATCCAAAAATGTTTGTGTATTAAAAAATGTTTGGAAATTTTTAAAAATGTTCAAAAAATGTAAAAATGTTTGTGAATTTAAAATTTGTTCCCGAATTTCCAAAAAAAAGTCCAGAGTAGAATAGTAACTCAATGTAGGAAAGTAACAGCAGAGGGCGCAGAAAGTAACAACAGAGGACATACTGGCTCGACCCCAGCGCGACACGCACGAGCTCCAATGTTCAAATCCCACGGGCGCCATTTTTGTCGCAACATCTTTTATTCGCAAACAATGGTCGTTGCGTGATTAAATATAAAGTAAGGGAGTTTTCTGTAAAAGAACATGACACGTCGGTCCCTGCCAAGCGGGCCCCACTGGTCAGTTTCCCTGTCAAAACGTGTTTAAGCACGGATCGGCTTGATTTGTTGCCGCCTGGTCCAGACTTGGTATTGACTTGTAAAAAAAAGAGAGTCCCAATTGTGATACCAACGTGCAATTACGATACGTGTGCTCACACACTAGCTGCTGTCCTGGTTAAGCTATGCGTAAGCTAGGTCCTCCGGCTCCGTGGCAGGCCCGCCGCACTCGAATGGTGGTGAGCAACTTCAACAAACAGACCGGACACAGAAACAACAGGACCGGAGCAAGGCTTCTGACTGGCCGGAGCAGCCTTTTTTTTTTCTTCTTTTTTGAGTAAACTGGCCGGAGCAGCTGAAGCTGCTTCGCGCAGCATCACCGTCGGCGGACGTTGGTAATTTGGGCAAGCATGCATATGCAATTTGGGCTTTTGCATTGACTTTGGCGTCAAGGTGGATTATGGAGTATATCTACTTGGTTGAAACATGTGTTCACCTTGAGATTAATCGGAAATAAGAGCGAAAATGCTATAAACCTCATGCCAACATTGTGTGCAAACAACAAATTGAAAGAGTGTGTGCTTCAGGTGAAGAAGGGTAAAAATAAAACAGAAAAGAACCTTGCTGCGTGTTCGGTCATGCACCAACCATGCATGCAACTCATCTCCTTGGCATGCCTACCAAAACACAAAGTGAGTGAGAGAACTTTGTCGTAAACTTGATGACCAACCATGCCTACATATATCCATACCCTGCGCATTTCTAGACGTCCACTCGATAGAGGTCAAAAATGGATATATGTGTTTCGTATATCACACGTCGCAACAATTATATGAGATATTGGAGATAAACAAACCATGATACGTCTCCGTCGTATCTATAATTTTTGATTGTTCCATGTCAATATTCTATAACTTTCATATACTTTGGACAACTTTTTATACTATTTTTGGTACTAACATATTGATCCAGTGTCTAGTGCCAGTTTCTGTTTGTTGCATGTTTTTTGTTTCGCAGAATATCCATATCAAACGGAGTCCAAACGGGATAAAAACTGACGGAGATTTTTCTGAAATATATATGATTATTGGGAAGAAAAATCCACGCGAGACGGTGCCCCAGGTGGCCACGAGGCAGGTGGGCGCCCCTGACCCTCGTGGGCCACCCATAAGGCGGTTGATGCCCTTCTTTTGCCGCAAGAAAACTAATATCCGGATAGAGATCGTGTTAAAATTTCAACCCAATCGAAGTTACGGATCTCCGGGAATATAAGAAACGGTGAAAGGAAATAATCTGGGAACGTAGAAACAGAGAGAGACAAAGAGACAGGTCCAATCTCGGAGGAGCTCTCGCCCCTCCACACCATGGAGGCCATGGACCAGAGGGGAAACCCGTCTCCCATCTAGGAAGGAGGTCAAGGAAGAAGAAGAAGGAGGGGGGCTCTCTCCCCGCCGCTTCCAGTGGCACCAGAGTGCCACCGGGGGCCATCATCATCACCGCAATCTTCACCAACAACTTCACCATCATCATCACCAACTCTTCCCCCCTCTATGCAGCGGTGTAACCTATCTCTTACCCACTATAATCTCTACTTAAACATGGTGCTCAACGCTATATATTATTTCCCAACGATGTATGGCTATCCTATGATGTTTGAGTAGATCCGTTTTGTTCTATGGGCTATTTGATGATCAAGATTGGTTTGAGTTGCATGTTTTATTATTGGTGCTGTCCTATGGTGCTCTCCGTGTCGCGCAAGCGTGAGGGATCCCCGCTATAGGGTGTTGCAATACGTTCATGATTCGCTTATAGTGGGTTGCTCGAGTGACTGAAATACAAATCCGAGTAAGGAGGTTGTTGCGTATGGGATAAAGAGGACTTGATGCTTTAATGCTATGGTTGGGTTTTACCTTAATGATCTTTAGTAGTTGCGGATGCTTGCTAGAGTTCCAATCATAAGTGCATATAATCCAAGTAGAGAAAGTATGTTAGCTTATGCCTCTCACTCATATAAAATTGCAATAATGATTACCAGTCTAGTTATCGATTGCCTAGGGACAAATAACTTTCTCGTAACAAAAAGCTCTTTACTAAAACTAACTTAGTTGTGTCTTTACCTAAACATCCATACTTTTTATTTACATGCTCTTTATTACCTTGCAAACCTATCGAACAACACCTACAAAGTACTTCTAGTTTCATACTTGTTCTAGGTAAAACAAAAATCAAGCGTGCGTAGAGTTGTATCGGTGGTCGATAGAACTTGAGGGAATATTTGTTCTGCCTTTAGCTCCTCGTTGGGTTCGACACTCTTACTTATCGAAAACTGTTGCGATCCCCTATACTTGTGGGTTATCAAGACCTTTTTCTGGCGCCGTTGCCGGGGAGCAATATCGTGGGGTGAATATTCTCGTGTGTGCTTGTTTGCTTTATCACTAAGTAATTTGCATTTGCTGTTCTTAGTTATTCTCTATCTTTAGTTATGGATATGGACCACGAAATACCAAAAAAATTAGGTGTACTTGTTACTCATGGAGATGGGGAACCTCCTAAAACCCTCGATGCTGGTTATGTGAAAAATATTATGTACTACTTTAATAATCCTGAGAAAACCCCATTCAATTATGTAATGGGAGTAACGTTGGATCAACGTGAATACTTTAGGGATTACCGCTTGACACAAAAAGGGAAACTATTATGGGATCAAATTCATATATTGAATTGGTATGATAGGCAACTATGCTTGAGATATGATTATACTTGTTGCTCTAAGGTGAAGGCTCCACACCTTTCCTTTTCATGTGAATTTAATGATAATGAAACCTTAGCTTCTTATGCTAATGGTATTTATGATTACTATGATGTGGAACAAATAGAAGAATTTGTTGCTTTTAAGGGTGCTTATGAAATTGAATCTTTGTTTGAAAAGCATGAAGCTTATGATGATGATGTTTATAGGCCTGAAAATTTAGCTATCTTAAAATATTGCTATGATAATTATGAATATAATTCCTATATTAATGCGCTTATTGAGAAAGTCTGCACTGTCCAAGAAGAGACTAATATTTTGCAGGAGCCTATGGAAGAAGAAATTGATGAAACTGTGAGCTCATTGGATGAAAAAGATGAGGAGGAGAGCGAAGAACAAAAGGAGGAAGAGCGGATTAGCTACCCGTGCCCACCTTCTAATGAGAGAAACTCTTTAACTCATACGTTGTTTAATTTTCCTCTGTGCTTACCAAAGGATGATTGTTATGATGATTGTTATGATCCCGTTGATTCTCTTGAAATATCCCTTTTTGATGATGCTTGTGGCCAAGATGACAATATGAATTATGCTTATGGAGATGAACTTTCTATAGTTCCTTATGTTAAACATGAAATTGTTGCTATTGCACCCACACATGATAGTCCTATTATCTTTTTGAATTCTCCCGACTATACTATATCGAAGAAGTTTGCCCTTATTAATGATTATATTAATGGGTTGCCTTTTACCGTTGCACATGATGATTTTGATGAATATAATATGCATGTGCTTGCTGCTCCTACTTGCAATTATTATGAGAGAGGAACTATATCTCCACCTCTCTATGTTTCCAATATGATAAAATTGCAAGGTACTGTTTATACTATGCATTGGCCCTCACTATGTGTGCATGAATTGTTCTTTTATGACATGCCGATGCATAGGAAGAGAGTTAGACTTCGTTGCTACATGATATATGTTACTTTGTGCTCACTACTAAATTATAAATCATTGTTAATTAAAATTGGCTTTGATATACCTTGGGATCCGGGTGGATTCACTACTTGAGCAGTATATGCCTAGCTTAATGGCTTTAAAAAAAGCGTTGCCAGGGAGACAACCCGGAAGTTTTAGAGTCATTTATTTCTGTTGAGTGCTTTCATATAGTTTAAAAACAACAAAAATAAAAAGGGAACCCAAAACTTTTCAAAAAAAAGAAAAAAAAACGAAAGTGAGAAAGACAAGCATTGTTTTGAAGTGGGAGCTAGCCTTGAACTTTGTTCATGCCCACGTAAACTTTGTGAATCTTGATTACAGAAACTTTTCAATGAAAATAATTATCCCCTTGTGCAATTCCATTGTATTATAAAAATAATGTGCCAAGATTTGCCTTTAGAATGTTTACTTTGTCTGTTGGTTTGTACGTTGCAGGACCGAAACTTTGGCTGTAGTGCGCGATTTTACATTTTTAGCTGGAACGTCAAATGGTTCTGATTCTTTTTGCACTGACTTTCTATGCAAATTCTTTATGTTTCCTAATTTTGGAAGAATTTTTCAAGTATCAGAAGTATGGTGAATGTTCAGATTATTACAGACTATTCTGTTTTAGACAAATTCTATTTTTGATGCATAGTTTGCTTGTTTTGATGAAACTATCAATTTATATTAGTGGATTAAGCCATGGAAAAGTTATATTACAGTAGACACAATGCAAAAACAAAATATGAATTGGTTTGCAACAGTACTTAGAGTAGTGATTTGCTTCATTATACTAACGGATCTTACCGAGTTTTCTGTTGAAGTTTTATGTGGATGAAGTGTTCGATGATCGAGAAGGTCTTGATGTGAGAAGAAGGAAGAGAGGCAAGAGCTCAAGCTTGGGGATGCCCGAGGCACCCCAAGTAAATATTCAAGGAGACTCAAGGGTCTAATCTTGGGGATGCCCCGGAAGGCATCCCCTCTTTCTTCAACAAGTATCAGTATGTTTTCGGATTCGTTTCGTTCATGCGATATGTGCAATCTTGGAGCATCTTTTGCATTTAGTTTTCATTTTTCTTTTATGCACCATGCTGGTATGAGGTAGTCCTGGGTTGATTTATAGAATGCTCTTTGCACATCACTTATATCTTTTGAGTATGGCTTTATAGAATGCTTCATGTGCTTCACTTATATCATTTGAAGTTTGGATTTACTGTTTCTCTTTACATAGACAACCGCCATTTGTAGAATGCTCTTTTGCTTCACTTATATTTATTAGAGCACGGGCATATCTTTTGTAGAAATAATTAAACTCTCTTGCTTCACTTATATCTATTTGGAGAGATGACAGGAACTGGTCATTCACATGGTTAGTCATAAAATCGTACATAAAACTTGTAGATCACTGAATATAATATGTTTGATTCCTTACAATAGTTTTGCGATATAAAGATGGTGATATTAGAGTCATGCTAGTGGGTATTTGTGGATTAGTAGAAATACTTGTGTTGAGGTTTGTGATTCCTGTAGCATGCACGTATGGTGAATCGTTATGTAACGAAGTCGGAGCATGATTTATGATTGTCTTCCTTATGAGTGGCGGTCGGGGACGAGTGATGGTCTTTTCCTACCAATCTATCCCCCTAGGAGCATGCGCGTAGTACTTTGTTTCGATGACTAATAGATTTTTGCAATAAGTATGTGAGTTCCTTATGACTAATGTTGAGTCCATGGATTATACGCACTCTCACCCTTCCACCGTTGCTAGCCTCTCTAGTATCGCGCAACTTTCGCCGGTACCATAAACCCACCATATACTTTTCTCAAAACAGCCATCATACCTACCTATCATGGCATTTCCATAGCCATTCCGAGATATATTGCCATGCAACCTCCATCATCATCATATACATGACTTGAGCATTCATTGTCATATTGCTTTGCATGATCGTAAGATAGCTAGCATGATGTTTTCATGGCTTATCCGTTTTTTGATATCATTGCTATGCTAGATCATTGCACATCCCGGTACACCGCCGGAGGCATCCATATAGAGTCATACTTTGTTATAGTATGGAGTTGTAATATTGAGTTGTAAGTAAATAAAAGTGTGATGATCATCATTATTAGAGCATTGCCCTAGTGAGGAAAGGATGATGGAGACTATGATTCCCCCACAAGTCGGGATGAGACTCCGGACTTTAAAAATAAATAAAAGAGGCCAAAGAAGCCCAAATGAAAAAAGGCCAAAGAAGCCCACCAAAAAAAGATAAAAAGAGAGAAGGGTACTGTTACTATCCTTTTACCACACTTGTGCTTCAAAGTAGCACCATGTTCTTCATATAGAGAGTCTCTTGAGTTATCACTTTCATATACTAGTGGGAATTTTCATTATAGAACTTGGCTTGTATATTCCGATGACGGGCTTCCTCAAACGCCCGAGGTCTTCATGAGCAAGCAAGTTGGATGCACACCCACTTAGTTTTTAGTCTGAGCTTTCATACACTTATAGCTCTAGTGCATCTGTTGCATGGCAATCCCTACTCACTTACATTGATATCTATTGATGAGCATCTCCATAGCCCGTTGATACGCCTAGTTGATGTGAGACTATCTTCTCCTTTTTGTCTTCTCCACCATCATATTCTATTCCACCTATAGTGCTATGTCCATGGCTTACGCTCATGTATTGCGTGAAACTTGAAAAGATTTAAGAACGTCAAAAGTATGAAACAATTGCTTGGGTTGTCATCGGGGCTGTGCATGATATGAATATTTTGTGTGGTGAAGATGGAGCATAGCCAGACTATATGATTTTGTATGGATAACTTTCTTTGGCCATGTTATTTTGAAAAGACATGATTGCTTTATTAGTAGGCTTGAAGTATTATTGTTTTTATGTCAAATGATAGACTATTGCTTTGAATCACTCATATCTTAATATTCATGCCATGATTAGATTACATGATCAAGATTATGCTAGGTAGCATTCCACATCAAAAATTATCTTTTTTACCATTTACCTACTCGAGGACGAGCAGGAATTAAGCTTGGGGATGCTGATACGTCTTCGTCATATCTATAATTTTTGATTGTTCCATGCCAATATTCTACAACTTTCATATACTTTTGACAACTTTTTATACTATTTTTGGGACTAACATATTGATCCAGTGCCCAGTGCCAGTTCCTGTTTGTTGCATGTTTTTTGTTTCGCAGAATATCCATATCAAACAGAGTCCAAACGGGTTAAAAACGGATGGATATTTTTTTGGAATATATATTATTTTTGGGAAGAAAAATCCACGCGAGACGGTGCCCGAGGTGGCCACGAGGCAGGGGGTGCGCCCCTGACCCTCATGGGCCACCCATAAGGCGGTTGATGCCCTTCTTTCGCCGCAAGAAAGCTAATATCCAGATAGATCGTGTTAAAATTTCAGCCCAATCGAAGTTACGGATCTCCGGGAATATAAGAAACGGTGAAAGGGAAGAATCTGGGAACGCAGAAACAGAGAGAGACAGAGAGACCGATCCAATCTCGGAGGGGCTCTCGCCCCTCCCACGCCATGGAGGCCATGGACCAGAGGGGAAACCCTTCTCCCATCTAGGGAGGAGGTCAAGGAAGAAGAAGGAGGGGGCTCTCTCCCCCTCGCTTCCGGTGGCACTGGAGTGCCACCGGGGGCCATCATCATCACCGCAATCTTCACCAACAACTTCACCATCATCATCACCAACTCTTCCCCCCTCTATGCAGCGGTGTAACCTCTCTCTTACCCGCTATAATCTCTACTTAAACATGGTTCTCAATGCTATATATTATTTCCCAATGATGTATGGCTATCCTATGATGTTTGAGTAGATCCGTTTTGCCCTATGTGCTATTTGATGATCAAGATTGGTTTGAGTTGCATGTTTTATTATTGATGCTGTCCTATGGTGCTCTCCGTGTCGCGCAAGCGTGAGGGATCCCCGCCGTAGGGTGTTGCAATACGTTCATGATTCGCTTATAGTGGGTTGCGTGAGTGACTGAAACACAAACCCGAGTAAGGGGGTTGTTGCGTATGGGATAAAGAGGACTCGATGCTTTAATGCTATGGTTGGGTTTTACCTTAATGATCTTTTGTAGTTGCGGATGCTTGCTAGAGTTCCAATCATAAGTGCATATGATCCAAGTAGAGAAAGTATGTTAGCTTATGCCTCTCCCTCATATAAAATTGCAATAATGATTATCGGTCTAGTTATCGATTGCCTAGGGACAAATAACTTTCTCGTAACAAAAAGCTCTTTACTAAAACTAACTTAGTTGTGTCTTTACCTAAACAGCCCCTACTTTTTATTTACATGCTCTTTATTACCTTGCAAACCTATCGAATAACACCTACAAAGTACT
The DNA here is from genome assembly GCA_034509565.1 of Triticum monococcum. Taxonomy (NCBI): domain Eukaryota; kingdom Viridiplantae; phylum Streptophyta; class Magnoliopsida; order Poales; family Poaceae; genus Triticum; species Triticum monococcum. The sequence continues at coordinate 525,036,230 of CM067845.1, forward strand.
TCTAGTTTCATACTTGTTCTAGGTAAAGCGAACATCAAGCGTGCGTAGAGTTGTATCAGTGGTCGATAGAACTTGAGGGAATATTTGTTCTGCCTTTAGCTCCTCGTTGGGTTCGACACTCTTACTTATCGAAATCTGTTGCGATCCCCTATACTTGTGGGTTATCAAACCACAACAATACCGATAGATCTCTCGGCTGATTGCTGTAGGGATGAAAAGGAGGGTGGATACTGACCGCTGCTGTGAAGTCCGGCAATCAAGTGAATCAAGGGTTTGCTCCCGGCATCCATACTTGTACCCTATAAGTGTTAGAACATAGTGTCTTTTGCCAAAATGATGCTCTTTGGGCCGAGGGTAGTCATCTCTTGTATTTCTTTCACAATGTGTAAATATTCAGAATCATCCCCCTTTCCTGGTAACCTTTCGACTCAGCTTCTCTCTTTCCCTTCCTCTGTGCTTGTAGTAATCGGAGTCTGTTGCAATACCTGGCAATGGTTATTTCCGCTGAGGAATTAATGAAAAGGGGTTGCCCGGTTGATTTTTTTTGTTGATTGCCAATCTCTGGTTAAAATTATAAACTTATAATCAACACATTATCATGAGACTCTAACAGAGAGCAAAAAGTCCACCACATATAGAGCAACTCTATCAGAGAGCACAAAGAACTTGAACGAGAAGAGAAGGGAAGAAAGAATCTCCATGGAAGCGGATTAGGAGCCCTCGGGTGCTCCACCCACGTATATTCAAAATTAATTTAGTAATAAAAAAGTTCAAAAGATTCCGGAACTTTTTGGAATCAAATATGACCAGGCATCATACCTGTATAAAAAGTTTGGCTAAGGAATGATTCCTGTTGATTTCAGGGCAAAAATAAAAAACAAATTTATGACGACAATATAGCATGAATAGTACTTATTTCTAGCCTCATTTGGCAAATCTTTGACCCCAGATACAGTGAAAGTCATTCTCTGTTTAATCTTTTCGTACGAGTGCAATACTTGATCATGTTTGATTCCATAAAAGGTTCTGCGATCTTTTTGACTTTTTGGAATTGCTAAATTATTTTTGAATATAGGGGGGGGGGGTGGCACCCGACACGTCATGGTCAATACTACACAAGCAGTGACGAGGGCAAAGTGATTCTCTCATGCATCCTTCATCCTCCTACCAAACGTTTGCTTTCTATCACAAAGTGGAACGTCACGGGTTGGTTCCGTCCCCAGAACCCATTCCCGCGTTTGGATCATTGAAGGAATTAGAACCAATCGATTCGAGAGAATGGCATATTCTATGTTTATACTGTTTTGACTGGTCTCTCCAAATCGGACGGACCATGTGAAACCGCCCGCCTCCCTCGCCTCTCCCTCAAATCCGTCACCGGCCTGCCTGCTCTTGTTCAACCGGCGCCCATCACCGGCAAGCACCGCCATTCCAACGAGCTCCTTCCCCATCATCATAGCCCTTTACACCTCCTCGGCCTCCTCTCCAGCGCATGCATGCCTCTCCACGCAACTATCGTTGGTGACCTTCCGCGCCTCGGCCGCCCGAACTCTGGATACCGCATGCCTGGCATGCCGCCGCCTAAGCCAATGGGACATAGGTCTCACCACTTGTCTTTGCCGCAGCTGTCTGGCGGGTACTCGCTCGACCAGGTACTCCTGCTCTTCCCATACACAACTCCCCGCTTGATCCGCTCGAGCCAGCGGGGAATGGCCGAGGCGGGGATGCCTCCCATGTGGAGGCACGTGATGCCCGCAAGGGATTCATCGAGGAACACGAGGCGGACGAGGTGTTGGCTGGAGAAGGAGACATAGCCAGAGGAAGATTGTGAAGCTGAGGCCAGAGATGTCCTACGCGAGGGACGTGTGTAGGATCGAAAGTATGTCTAGAGGGGGGGGGGTGATTAGACTACTTGACCAAATAAAAACTTAGCCTTTTCCCAATTTTAGTTCTTGGCAGATTTTAGCTATCTTAGAGCAAGTCAAGCAATCATCACACAATTCAAGCAAGCATGCAAAGAGTTTATTGGCAGCAGAAAGTAAAGCATGCAACTTGCAAGAATGTAAAGGTAAGGGTTTGGAGGATTCAAACGCAATTGGAGACACGGATGTTTTCCCGTGGTTCGGATAGGTGGTGCTATCCTACATCCACGTTGATGGAGACTTCAACCCACGGAGGGTAACGGTTGCGCGAGTCCACGGAGGGCTCCACCCACGAAGGGTCCACGAAGAAGCAACCTTGTCTATTCCACCATGGCCATCGCCCATGAAGGACTTGCCTCACTAGCGGTAGATCTTCACGAAGTAGGCGATCTCCTTGCCCTTACAAACTCCTTGGTTCAACTCCACAATCTTGTCGGAGGCTCCCAAGTGACACCTAGCCAATCTAGGAGACACCACTCTCCAAGAAGTAACAAATGGTGTGTTGATGATGAACTCCTTGCTCTTGTGCTTCAAATGATAGTCTCCCCAACACTCAACTCTCTCTCATAGGATTTGGATCTGGTGGAAAGAAGATTTGAGTGGAAAGCAACTTGGGGAGGCTAGAGATCAAGATTCATATGGTAGGAATGGAATATCTTGGTCTCAACACATGAGTAGGTGGTTCTTTCTCAGAACATATGAGTAGGAATGGAATATGTGTTCTGATGGCTCTCTCTTCGAATGAAGAGGTGGTGGAGGGGTATTTATAGCCTCCACACAAAATCCAACCGTTACACACAATCTACCAATCTCGGTGGGACCGAATCAGAAAACTCGGTCTGACCGAAATGGTAAACCTAGTGACCGTTAGGAATCTCGGTGGGACTGAGATGCAACTCGGTAGGACCGATTCGGTTAGGGTTTGGGCATAACGTAATCTCGGTGAGACCGATCGCACAAACTCGGTGAGACCGAGTTCGGCAATTAGCTAACCAGAGAGTTGGTCAGGCAAACTCGGTGGGACCGACTTGCTCTTTCGGTGAGACCGAAAAGTTACAAGAAGGAAACATAGAGTTTACCTTGCATTCTCGGTGGGACCGATTCACTCTTTCGGTGAGACCGAAAAGTTACGAAATGGAAACAGAGAGTTTGCAAGCCCATCTCGGTGGGACCGAGAACCTTATCGGTAGGACCGAATTGCTAGGGTTTGGCAGTGGCAAATGACACGTGAAACTCGGTGGCGCCGGATTGACAGAATCGGTATGACCGAGTTTGGCTTAGGGTTTAGGTCATTTGTGGATATGGGAAAGTAGCTGAGGATTTTGGAGCATATCATTAAGCACATAAAGCAAGAGGCTCATTAAGCAACACCTCATCCCTCCTTGATAGTATTGGCTTTTCCTAAAGACTCAATGTGATCTTGGATCACTAAAATATAAAATGAAGAGTCTTGAACTTTTGAGCTTGAGCCAATTCTTTGTCCTTAGCATTTTGAGGGTTCCACTTTCACATCCATGCCATGCCAATCATTGAGCTTTCCTGAAATAATCATCTTGGAATAGCATTAGCTCAATGAGCTATATGTTGTTATGAATTACCAAAACCACGTAGGGATAGTTGCACTTTCAATCTCCCCCTTTTTGGTAATTGATGACAACATATAGATCAAAGCTTCGACAAATGATAATAAGCATGAAATATATCGTCGCTTTGAGAAGTATGTGACAAATAAGAGCTCCCCCTAAATTTGTGCATATTTAAATTTTGCTTTGGACTGCAAATGCACAAGGAGTTAGAATCATGGGTTACTCTTCCATGTCACATACATCTTGGTGGAGCGCTAAAAAATGATAAGATTGAAATACATGCACTCATCACCAAGAATAGTGAATGATCAGAAACGATAGATAGAATGATAATATATAGCAAGCATTTAGCAAACATTAAGTGTAGCTTATGATCAAACACATGATCATCGATGTCTCACAAGCATAAGGACGTAGTATCTCACACACAAGCAAACAAAGTTCGAAAAACCACCAAATAAAACAAGAGAGAAAAGCAACACTCTCTCTCGAAGCCTATGATCTATACATCTTCTCCCCCTTTGGCAACAAGTTACCAAAAAGTTCCTAGAAAATGCATAGTGCTAAGTCGATGCTCAGGCTTGATCTTCAGGTGGTGGTGGAGTCCGGAGCACGCCAAGGACGAAGCCTTCAGTAGAATTGGTCGGAGTCGAGGCTGAAGTGGATGCTGGAGCTGGTGGAACGGAGGCTGTAGCTGGTGCAGACGTTGTAGCTCTAGTGTCAGCAGCTAGCAGTGCAGACGACCTCGGACCTCGTGGCACCCTGGCAAAAGCATCAGTTGTGGTCCTGCCTCTCCTCTCATTCATGTCCTCCTGAAGCTGCTCCACGGCGGTCTGTATTTCTGTAACCTTGATGTCCATGTCATAGAATCTCTGTTCCATGATCCTTTCTAGGCTCGCCTGGTTCTGAGTCAGGGTGGCAAGTCCTTTCTCAATACGCAGGGTGGACGCTATCAGGTAACCGAGCTGCTCTTGTTTGGTCTTCAAGAAGTAATCAGATGCCTCTGCTTGAGTAGGCATTCTGGCAGCTTTTTCCTTCCTCGCCTTCTCCTTCTGGGCTTGTGCATGGGCAGAAGAAGGTTCATTCTCAATCATAACCACTTGGTTATCCTCAAAATCTGGGCGGATGGGCAGGTGTTCCTTATCCAATAAATACACGCCCGTGCCCATCTTGGAGTTGATGAGCTCCTGAATTTGTGGGGCATACCCACAACTCCTCTTCTGGTCTGCAGTTGTCCTCTTGATTGTTTCCACAATGAGACTCATGACCTTGAATGTCTGAGGCACGTCAAAGACATGAAGCAAGTTGATCGCGTGACCTCTGATCATCTTGTGATCTCCAGATTTGGGCAGAAGGGTGTGCCTAAGGATCCAGTTGATCGTAGGCAATCCTGAGAGCAGATAGTGCACGGAGCCAAACTTGAACATGTCAAGCGCTTCATTCGGGATCTCCTTGTACATGTTGGACATGGAGTTGTGATCCATCTTTTTCTTGGCATAGATGTCCAAGTCATCAGCTTGCTCCTCTGGGGCATTGATCAACTTCGCCCATTCTTCCACATTGGATTGGTACCTTGTACCCTCTGACATCCATGTGATCCTGCCATCCGGATAAAAGTGTGCTGTGGAGTAGAATTGCATGATCAGCTCCCCGTTCCACTTTGTGAGCTTCTGCCCAACAAAGTCTGCAACTCCACAAGCACTAAAGCTGTCAAATACACCGGGGTAGTGCTCTTCATTGTCCTTGATGTAGGTCCAGTCGACCCATCTCATGTCACAAATGATCGGCTTCTTATCAAGCAAAACAGTCTCATAGAAATCTTGTTGCTCCTTGGTATGGAATCTGTAATCCACGACAGTCCTTCTCCTAGAAGCATACGGATATGCTTCTCTCCATTTCCTCAGCCCTGAATCTCTCCCGAGCTTCATATCCTCAGCCACAGGATGAGCATCGTTGTGGTCTGGGATCTTGGGCTTGAGCTTCCGAAGGACACTCTCTTCCTCTTCTTCGATTGCTTCAGGCATTGGGGCCTTGTTCTTTTCTGCAGCTGGGATGCTTCGTGTGTTTCTCTTGGGTGCACTCTTAGGCTTAGATGCAGCCTTAGGTGCATCCTTGGGCTTGGATGCAGCTGTTCCTGACCTTATAGCATCTCCCATGAGTTTGGCTGCCTTGGGTGCTGGTGCAGCAACCTCGTTTTCTTCTTCTTCCTCCTCATCTACCATGATGGAGGCCTTCCCAAGCACTCTGGCTACAGTCTTTTTCACCCTCTCTTTCCTTTTCTTGCCCTCAGCAGCAATGGGCTCAGTGGGAGCAGGCTTCACAGTTGAAGCCCTAGCCTTTGACATGGGCTGCCTGCCTGCTGGCCTTTTGATCTTCAGCCCTGGCTTGGTTCCTTGAGCTGGTTCAGCTCTCTTTGATGTGGCCTCTTCCTCTGCCACATAGTCTTCATCCTCAGAATCAGACGTTCTCTTCTTCCTTTGACGTGTGGCAGCCTTAGGCAGATTGCTGGGGGTGCTCCCGCTGCCATCATCAGAAGAACTTGAGGGGCTAGTGCCCTCACTCATCACAACTTGCTGCTCAGACACATTCTGGATGTCACTTTGATCAGACATGTTGCAAACTGACTGCTGACCCTGTGAATAGATTATGGATAAGATAGAGTGGATGAGCATCACAAAAAGCAGAGATTTTTGCAAAAGATTAATTCAAAAACTTAGTTTTAGTTTTCCACAGAAAGCATCTCGGATCTACCGATTTTCAAACTCGGTGACACCGAAGCAGTTTTGGCACCAGAACTGGTGAACTCGGTCAGACCGAGTCACAGTTCGGTGGCACCGAGACTGCTAGGGTTTCACAGAATTCCAAAATCGGTCGCACCGATAAGTTATTCTTGGTCAGACCGAGTTTCACTTGTGCAATGGCAAAAGCCAGATCGGTGGGACCGAGTTTTTCAACTCGGTGGGTCCGAGATGGTTTCGGCGGAAACCTAACCCTAAAATTTTCGAATTAAACCTATTCTACGAGATCATTGACTGGATAGGAGTGTTTCAATCGTGGCAAGAATCATAATGATCACAATGTGCTAGGAATCGGAGTGGGGAATAGCACAAAGATCGAGTCCATACCCTAGTTCGGCGGAGACTCGCTACGGCGGCAACGGCGGGGCAGAAATCCATTGACGGCGGCGGAGACCAGCGACTGGAGGCTGCTGGCGACGAGAGGACGATCCGGAGACCATGAAGGCAGAGCAGGCTATCGCGCGGGTGAAGAGGTTTCGGAGAAATTTCCAAAATTTTGCCCGTCACTATATATAGCCTGACCCTGTCAGTGTGATCGAGTGGAACAACTCGGTGGCACCGAGATGCATAACTGCGAGCAGTTACTGCAACTCGGTGTGACCAAAAAGTTCAAATCGGTTGCATCGAGATCGAAAACCTAGATCAACTTAATGAACTCGGTTGGACCGAAAATGGAGTATCGGCCAGACCGAGATTCATAAAGAGGTTTTGGAGGTTTAAGTCTATGACGAATCGGGGACTCCGAGCGCTCTTCACACAGAGTGGTTCGAATCTGACTTGATCAAGTTTTGTGATGCAGCATGAATAGAGTTTGAGACGAGAAAAGCATAGATAGCTAGAGGAGGTTCTTAGGCATTCTTGTCCATCCACTTGGCAAAAGAAGAAAGCCAAACAATCAAAACAACAAGTGGATGTCCTCGAATGAGTAAAATATGCAACCAACATGCTCACACAATAAGATGGCCAATGAAATATGTGGCAAAGCATGCACAACCAACTCTAGCATCTATCAAGCAATTTGCGATGACTAGGTCATCTATATATGAGTATATTGACTTAGGAGTCAAGTGAGGACACTTGATCGTAGGTCATACTCATCGTTTAAGCTCAAGTGGGGTTACCACTTTTACATAAAGCATTGTTGTATTCACATCTTTAGAGTTGCTTTAGCTCAAGTCTTAGAGTAAAGCTCCCCCTAGATGTGATATCCCCCCTAAGAGGGATGAACTAACCTTGGGTTTTGTCGATGATGACTTCATGTAGATGTTGAAGATGTGGATGCTCAATGTTGATGTAGATCACTTGGAGCTATCCATTTGAGTGAATTGCACTTTGAATACCTACATGGGTTAGTCCCACAAGGAACAAACACGGATATCCATAGACATAGAGTGATGCACACACAAGATGATGTCCATGAAAACTTTAGGTTACCTTGTCCCTTGTCTTACCAACACGAGGGTTTGTGACTCCTTGAACTAGTGCATGATGTGGAAGTTGATTGCACTTGTTCTTGCCAAAATGATAAGAGTGAAGTATGTTGGCGGAGTCACCCTCAAGAACTCTCTAATTCTTCTTCTTTTGGATCCACACCATCTTGATGGGAATCCTTGGAGTTGTAGTCGTACTTGATGTAGTGGAACTTGAAGTAGTCTTGGGAATCCACTTGACTAAGGTCTTGGGAGCTTCTTCAAATGCATCAATCTCCTCTTGAAGCTTGTCCTTGCCTTTTTGCTTGTAGTCTTGTGGTGGAAGATCATCTTGAGCTTGTGTCCCCTTGAAAGAAGTGTCATACTTCTCTTGTTGAGGAACAAACTTTGTCTTGGGGTATTGATCTTCTTCCCATTCAACTCCATTGGCATTGAACTTTCGTTCAAAACCAACACCTTGATTCTTCTGGTGCATTCCTTGCTTGCGCACAATTTCCTCGAATTGCTTACTTCCGGCAAGGCTCTTGTAAACACCTTTCTCTATAATTCCCTTCAATAAGCTATTTTCTTGCTCAAGTGTAACTTGGCTAAGAGAATCATTAGTGGAATCAAGAGAACTACTAGAAGCAACAATATTGGATTTAGCATGATCATTGTTACTACTAGAGGAAGAATCTTTCTTATTCTTGTTACTAGTCTTGACTTGAGGCATGTAAGTGGATAATAGTAAACGCTTGGCAATGTAAGAAGAACTATTCTTGCGGAGATCATTATTGATTGCTTTTAAGAACTCATGCTCTTGCTCAAGATTGAACTTTTCAAAGCGTAATTTCTCATGAGCTCTTAAAAGTTCTCGATGATCTTCGAAGATAGTTTCATGAGCTAACTTAAGAGTGTTTAGTTCTTTAGTTAGAGCCTCAATCTTCTCCTTATCATTGTCATTCGTTTTAGCATGATTAATTGATGTTTCACCATAATATTCTTCACTAGAGTTGTCAACAAGCAAATCATCATCACCTAACAAGTCATCTTCATCACTATTAAAATCAACGTACTCGGGGTGTGTTACCTTAGGACCTTTGGCCATGAAGCATCTTCCAATTCCTTCATTTGGTGAGTCAAATATGTCATAGGAGTTGGTTGACACAAGTGCTAGACCGGCAACACCTTCATCTTGAGTATCTTCGGAGTCGGAGTGATAACTTCTCTCGGAGTGGCTGCCGGAGTTGGAGCCGGATACCCATTCATGAGCTTGATGTCTTCGTTTTGTATAGCTCCTTGATGATTTTTCCTTCCTTTCCGAGTCCTTGCTTCTCCCTGAGTATCTTCGTTCATAACGATCATCTCTACTCCTTCTCTCTCTTGGTGGAGATTCTCTGCTTCTTTTTTTTGGAGAATCTTCTCTTCTCTTGTAGGGAGCCGTACACTCATTGGAATAGTGTCCGGGTCTTCCACAATTATAGCAGTTTCACTCTCGACTAGAAGATCTTTTGTCATTGTAGGACCTTGACTTGAAGCTTCTATCTTTGTTTCTACTCTTGTAGAACTTGTTGAAGTTCTTCACCATTAAGCTCAATTCTTCATTGAAGTTTTGTTTTTCACTTGATGATGTGGGGGCTTCACATGACGCTTTGTAGGCACCACTTGATTTATTGTGAAGTTCCTCTTTATCCTTGAGTGACATCTCATGAGCAACAATCCTTCCAATCACTTCCGTTGGCTTGAGATCTTTGTAGTTGGGCATCATTTGGATTAATGTGCACACGGTATCATATTTCCCATCCAAGGCTCTTAGGATCTTCTTGATGATGAATCTATCGGTCATCTCTTCACTTCCTAAGCCGTCAATCTCATTTGTGATGAGAGTAAGCCTAGAGTACATTTCAGCGACACCTTCACCATCCTTCATCTTGAACTTGTCAAGTTGACTTTGGAGCACATCCAACTTGGTTTCCTTGACGGAGTCGGTACCTTCGTGCATATCAATCAAAGTATCCCAATTTCCTTTGCATTCTCAAGGCGGCTGATTTTGTTGAATTCTTCGGGGCACAATTCGTTGAAGAGAATATCACAAGCTTGAGCATTGTATTGCAACATCTTCAACTCATCCGCGGTAGCTTCACGGTTTGGTTCCCTCCCATCGAAGAACTCACCTTGCAAGCCAACACAAACAATAGCCCATACGGCGGGGTTATGTTCGAGAATATGCATTTTCATTTTATGCTTCCAACTAGCAAAATTAGTGCCATCAAAGTAAGGACCTCTACGGTGATAATTTCCCTCGCTAGACGCCATACTCTCCTAGGTTGTGAAACCAAGGCTATGATCACCAAAAGCTATGGAGATCAAGCCAAATGGAGACCAAAGCTCTGATACCACTTGTAGGATCGAAAGTATGTCTAGAGGGGGGGGGGTGATTAGACTACTTGACCAAATAAAAACTTAGCCTTTTCCCAATTTTAGTTCTTGGCAGATTTTAGCTATCTTAGAGCAAGTCAATCAATCATCACACAATTCAAGCAAGCATGCAAAGAGTTTATTGGCAGCGGAAAGTAAAGCATGCAACTTGCAAGAATGTAAAGGTAAGGGTTTGGAGGATTCAAATGCAATTGGAGACACGGATGTTTTCCCGTGGTTCGGATAGGTGGTGCTATCCTACATCCACGTTGATGGAGACTTCAACCTACGGAGGGTAACGGTTGCGCGAGTCCACGGAGGGCTCCACCCACGAAGGGTCCACGAAGAAGCAACCTTATCTATTCCACCATGGCCATTGCCCATGAAGGACTTGCCTCACTAGTGGTAGATCTTCACGAAGTAGGCGATCTCCTTGCCCTTACAAACTCCTTGGTTCAACTCCACAATCTTGTCGGAGGCTCCCAAGTGACACCTAGCCAATCTAGGAGACACCACTCTCCAAGAAGTAACAAATGGTGTGTTGATGATGAACTCCTTGCTCTTGTGCTTCAAATGATAGTCTCCCCAACACTCAACTCTCTCTCATAGGATTTGGATCTGGTGGAAAGAAGATTTGAGTGGAAAGCAACTTGGGGAGGCTAGAGATCAAGATTCATATGGTAGGAATGGAATATCTTGGTCTCAACACATGAGTAGGTGGTTCTTTCTCAGAACATATGAGTAGGAATGGAATATGTGTTCTGATGGCTCTCTCTTTGAATGAAGAGGTGGTGGAGGGGTATTTATAGCCTCCACACAAAATCCAACCGTTACACACAATCTACCAATCTCGGTGGGACCGAATCAGAAAACTCGGTCTGACCGAACTGGTAAACCTAGTGACCGTTAGGAATCTCGGTGGGACTGAGATGCAACTCGGTAGGACCGATTCGGTTAGGGTTTGGGCATAACGTAATCTCGGTGAGACCGATCGCACAAACTCGGTGAGACCGAGTTCGGCAATTAGCTAACCAGAGAGTTGGTCAGGCAAACTCGGTGGGACCGACTTGCTCTTTCGGTGAGACCGAAAAGTTACAAGAAGGAAACATAGAGTTTACCTTTCATTCTCGGTGGGACCGATTCGCTCTTTCGGTGAGACCGAAAAGTTACGAAATGGAAACAGAGAGTTTGCAAGCCCATCTCGGTGGGACCGAGAACCTTATCGGTAGGACCGAATTGCTAGGGTTTGGCAGTGGCAAATGACACGTGAAACTCGGTGGCGCCGGATTGACAGAATCGGTATGACCGAGTTTGGCTTAGGGTTTAGGTCATTTGTGGATATGGGAAAGTAGCTGAGGATTTTGGAGCATATCATTAAGCACATAAAGCAAGATGCTCATTAAATAACACCTCATCCCTCCTTGATAGTATTGGCTTTTCCTAAAGACTCAATGTGATCTTGGATCACTAAAATATAAAATGAAGAGTCTTGAACTTTTGAGCTTGAGCCAATTCTTTGTCCTTAGCATTTTGAGGGTTCCACTTTCACATCCATGCCATGCCAATCATTTAGCTTTCCTAAAATAATCATCTTGGAATAGCATTAGCGCAATAAGCTATATGTTGTTATGAATTACCAAAACCACCTAGGGATAGTTGCACTTTCAACGTGGCTCACACTCCTCATCGTCGCTCGTGACCCTCCACCTATATCGATGTGGCATTCTTGTTTAAGTCCGACATTGATCAAAATTTGGCATTCTGCCCCAGAAACCGTTCCATCCTACGTAATTTTATTCTTGCCAAACATCAAGATGAAATCATTTTATTCCTTAGAAATGGAACGGTTCCATGACATTCCACTTGATGCTGGAACCAAACACACCCTAAAGAGCCACCCACGGCGTAGCACACACCATGTCCACGAGGGCGACAAAGTCGTCCCTTCAGGCTTCAGCCCAAGCGAGCCCTGCTATGCACCAACCCCTCCAACGACATCCGATTCAAGGCTACGGATTCGTCGTGCCCATTAATGTGTTCGTGCCAACATGGCAGTCATGTAGCCAATGTATTTTCTCAAATTTACATATTAGCACCTCTATTTCTATGTTTAAGACCCTGATATGAGAGATACTTGCATTCCAGCCCTCAACTTATACACACTTCATATTTAAGTCCTTAAACCCCGTAGATTAGTTCTCAGACTTCCTGTTAAACTTATAAGCTTTCAGTCTTATTGGAAAATGTAGATTAGGCTCTTGGTTGTAATACAAATTTGCACAGGCGATTCTAAGGTCCTTCTGTATTGCGGTTATATTATGTAAATGATTATGCCAGACCCCCTTTTTCTACAATTATGACGTGTTCAGTGTGTTCGCTTTATGCAGTTCCTATAAAATACAATTATTTACAATCAAGTTTATTTTACCATTGAAAAAATTAATTTTCTTGTTAAATTAACTTTTAACATGCCTTAATTAGGCCCACAGTGCTTAATTTCAAGCACAATTATCAGAAACAACTTTTGGATCCCGGGCTCCATGTAGCCATTTTTTTTTACAAAATCCTTATTTTAAAGTTTCAAAACATTCTGAAAAATTACACACGAACCTAAGGATGTATACTATCTTCGTAAATTTTCATGATGAAATACGTTGTGGTTCAAGCTACAAAAAAGTGTTTCTAGCACATGCACTATTCACTATAAAATTCTCTGATTTTTTATACAGATCATAGAAAATCGTATTTGATCATTAAACTTTACAGAAATGCATCATACATTTCAATGATCATGCATATTATTTTCAGAATTTTCTGAAAGTTTAAAATTATGATTTTTGATTTTTCTGAACAACAAATGTTAGCGCCACAATTGGGGCGCATTCACCCATCAAATGAAGAGAGAGAAAAAACAATTGTACGATGCGGTGATTTGTAGCTCATGTGTTTAGGGTTGATCCCTACAAATACTCATCATTATTACATGGCGATGTATGATATTTGGACATAGCACGAAAATGGGAGTGTGTGTGTAGTTCAGTGGTTCCCATTCATATATGCAGATTGGACAAAACTATATAATTTTGGCTTTTGGCTTGGCTTTAGCATGAAGGTCGATTATGGAGTATATGTTCATATTGATTGGAACTAAGACCGAAAATGCTATAAACCTCATGTCAAGATTGCGTGCTTCTAGAAACAACAAACGGAAAGAGTGTGTGCTTCAGGTGAAGAACAGAAGAAGGGTAAAAACTGAAAAGAAAAGAACATTGCTGCATGTTGGGTCATGCTCCAACCATGCATGCATGTAACTCATCTGTTTGGCATGCCTACCAAAACACAAAGTGAGTAAGAGCTACTCTTTAGGTAATCTTGGCAACGAGCGGTGCCTATATAAATCTACACCACGTGCCTTTCTTGGTAGAGATAAAAAAATGAATATATATATATATATATATATATATATATATATATATATATATATATATATATATATATGTCTGATATATCACACGTCGCAACAATTCTATGAGATATTGGAGATGAACAAACCACAATGATGTCGATTCATCATTTGGGTGATTCTCTCAGACTCGTCCATCCTGTACAAGGTGACAGAGCCATCCCTTGAACCCGGTTGAGCTGTCTTTGTGGAGCTGTGTTTTGCTAGCGGCGATTGCATGATGAATTGTTCTTTTGGAGTGACAACATAGATTTGGATGGGGCCAATGTAATTGTCAATTTGTTTTCTTATGTGATGGTGTGAACATGTGATGGGGATTTGCAGAAGTGGAGCATTGGGGGCACGGTGTGCTCTTGTTGTCTTGTTGCTTGTTTCGTTTCCAACACACAAAAACACATTTGTGAGGTTTTTGATCCGGTTTTCATTATAAACTAGATTAATTCTTTTCTACCTATAAAGATTTGGGTTTTTACTATTTATGTCAGTAGTTGTGTCCCACTACTCAGTTTTTTCATTGGAAGTTATAACTGCTAAAAAATGTCATCATTTCGTGTGTTGTTTACACAAAATGCCATTAAATATCTAAAAAATGCCATCATTTCATTAGATGTTTGCTCAAAAAAGCCATTAAACATCGTTATTGTCATGCCAAACCCGTTGACCATATTATATGACAAAAATAACACCAGACCCACATGTCAGCTCTTTCTATCTCATAATGTTAAATGTGGCCTCACTTGTCAGGAGTAAGCAAGCGAATAATTTTAGAAGAAAATAAGAACCCTGTTGGTATCAAGTGAGACCCACACTTTATTGTAGTGAGATAGAGGAGATCTCACATATTGGTCCATAGGTATAAGCCCTCAATTTGCACGATTTTTTTTCAAATCCGTGAACTTTTTATTCAGTTTTTTTGCTAACTATCTAGTCAATTCTTTTTCAAGTACGTGAACTCTTTTCAATTTTCTGCAACTTTTTTATTGAACTTTTTTTACTCGTATTTTTTAGGAATCTGTGAACTTTTCTCAAGCCCGTGATTTTTTTCTTCGAAATGGATGAACTTTTTCCAAATCCGAAATTTTTTGTTCCAAATCGATCTTTTCCAAATCCATGAATATTTTTTCAAGATTGATGAACTTTTTTCAAATCCATAAACTTATTGGTCAAAATCAATGAACATATTTCAAACCCGAGAACCTTTTCACAAAATCGATGAAGTTTTTTTTTTCAAATCCGATGATTTTTTTCATAACCCGTTTGGTGCCAAATTTCAATGATTTTTGACACTGTCTGCATTTCCTAGGGTTTTCCCGGCGAAAAAACCCTAAAATAGTGGTCGCACGAGACACAACGTGTGTTCGGTATCCAAATTCGTTCAAATTTTGCGGGAGTGGTCCAATGGGCATACCCACTAACTGGCAGAGGTTGGGTAAATTTTATGAATGTACACCGGTACTTGCTGTAGAACAAAGGGATTTTGGTTAGGACGGAAGGGTTTGTCTGGTACAACTTCTTTTCTCACATCCACCGAACGGGTTCACAATTTTTCCACATGCTACAATCACCATGGCAGGCATCGGTGCCAAGTTTCAATGATTTTTTTATATTGTATGCATTTTCTAGGGTTTTCTCGGGAACACCCCCCCCCCCCGCCTAAAATAGTGGCCGGACGTGACGCAACGTGCGTATGGTCTCCAAATTCGTTCAATTTTTGCATGGTGGTGATCCAATGGGCATGCCCACTAGCTGGAAAAAGTTGGGTAAATATTATGAATGTCCACCGGTACTTGCTGTAGAACGGAGGGTTTCGGTTAGGGCGGAAGGGTTCGTCTGGTACAACTTCTTTTCTCACATCCACTGAATGGGCTCAAATGTTTTTTCCACACGCTACAATCACCATGTCAAGCATTGGTGCCAAGTTTCAATGATTTTTTACACTGTATGCATTTTCTAGGGTTTTTCTCAACGAAAACCCACTAAAATAGTTGCCGGACGTGACGCAACGTGCGTCCGGTCTCCAAATTCGTTTAATTTTTGCATGGAGTGATCCAATGGGTATGCCCACTAGCTGGCAAAAGTTGGGTAAAATTTATGAATGTACATCGGTACTTGTAGAACGGAGGGTTTCGGTTAGGGCGGAAGGGTTCGTCTGGTACAACTTCTTTTCTCACATCCACTGAATGGGCTCAATTTTTTCCACACGCTACAATCACCATAGCAAGCATCGGTGCCAAGTTTTGATAATTTTTGACATTGTATGCATTTTTTAGGGTTTTCTCAGTGAAAAAACCCTAAAATAGTGGCCGGGCGTGATGCAACATGTGTTCCGCCTTCAAATTTGTTCAAATTTTGCGTGGAGTGCTCCAATGGGCAAGCCCATTAACTGGCAAAAAATGTTGTGAACCTTATTTCTTTAATTTTATAATTCGCATCCGCTAAGCCAGCCCGTTGGCGCCCGTTGGAGTTTTTTCAAAAAAAAAATCCTTGTTTGTGAAATATATTTTAATATATATATATATAACTTTTTTAATAAATAAAATTCTAAATTTTAAAACCTAATCTAAATACTTTGCAATTATTTTTGCATCTAAGTTGCATTCAAACATAACAAAATTTAATGAAACATTATGAAATTTCATTCAAACATATTTTACAAAATTTCGATGATCTCGCCCCCACCTTTGTCGCCGTCGTCGCTGCTCTGGGTGGCAGCAACCTAGTCGATGTCGTCCCCCTCCTCCTCCTCCGATGCCGCTGCCTCTGCCTCTAATGCGCCTGCCGCCTCCAATGCCACCGCTATCTGCGCGACCACCCTCATCGCCGCATGCCTCTGCCTGCGATGTCTGTAAGGCAATGTGGTAGCCGGGGGTGTCCTCGGGGTCTCCGTCTTCCCGGAGCACAACTTGCTCCAACGGGGAGGGGGGCAGGGGTGCCGGAGCACGGTGTTCGGCTCATCTCGCCGGTCAACGCGGGGCCGCCCAAGATCCTGTAGCCGCCCGCCGGAACTCGCCCATGACGGCTCAGTAGTTCTTGCCGTCCCGAAAGCGATGGCGGCCAACATTGTTCCACTGGCCGCCGATGTGGCGGCGATGCTCCTTCGGCGTTGCATCGGGGCCCCTCGTCGGGTACCCGTCGGCGGTGATTTTGAACCTGCCGGAGACAGCAGATCGGCGGCACCGTGAGGCCGAAACGGATGAGCTCCTCTATATCAGGCGTGCCCAGGCTTGACGGCCAGGCACTGCCCACCGGAGGACTGCCGCTGCCGGAGCTGCTGCTCGCGCCGTTGGATGACATCGTCGCCGAAAGGGAGAGAGAAGAGATCGGTGGCAGGGTGGAGGAGCAGCGGTCGGCGACGGGGGAAAGAAGAAGCAGGCGCCGGGTGTGTGGACGACCGACGGGGAGATGGTGTTTAAAACAGTGGAATGGCCCCATTTTTGAACACCTTTTTCATAATTCAAACATCCTTGGAATGGTACCATTTTTTTTCATGACCTTGTATTCAAGAATATCTAAAAAACACCATATTCCACATAGGATGTGTGAGGTCTGCGCGCTTCAGTCTTCTGATTGTATTCTCAGTATTGTAGCTTCAGAGAACCCTGAACCTTTTGAATAATAAATTGCATGGACGTGGTTGACGTCAAAAAGAGCAACGATAACCTTGAGATCTACAAATAATAACTAATAGAATATTTCGTGCTTTAACCATCAATAGCAGTGGTGCAGTCGAGTGTTAAGAGCATCTTCTGCCGTTGGCCTTTTAGGAGGCGTTAAAAATTCTGTTGAAAATTTTAATTTCGGCACAAACACGGCGCAAATTCAACCAAACTTCGGTGAGTTCGTACATATTTAAAATATTTTACAAAAAAAGAAAAAAAAAACGCTACTAGGCTGCTCCTCACCGTCTCCCTTGCCGCTCCTTGCCGCCCGCCGCCCTTGCAGTTCTACATGCCAAGGAGGCGGTATAACCGTGTGTAGTCGCCGCCGCCGCCGCCATCGTCGTCGTCGTCGCTGCCATCGCCGCCTCCTCCGCGGCCGCTGTCCCTGCTGCAACCCTCCCCCGGTTGGCGCGGCGGGTTGGACGGTCCGGGGGCGTCCTCGTCGTCGTCGCTGTCGAGGATCACGATGCCGCGCTCGTCCTCGCGCCCACGTTTGCGGGCGGCTATCTCCTCCAGGGCCCGGCGTTGCCGGACCATCTCGTCGCGGAGGTAGTCGTCCCGCGCCCACCATAGGGCGTCCTCATCGGAGAAGCCGCGCCGGGCTATCTCCTCGTACTCCGCGGGAGAAATGGCGCTGCGGCGGTGGAGATTCTGTGTGTGTCACCGGCGCGCTGGGGTTTGGCTTATATAGGCGGAGGCGCCGCTCGTACGCGTGGCGTGCGAGGGGCGTCCTGTCACTGCGCCGCCCGTGAGGCATCAATGGAGGAGGCTGACCGGCGCGGCAGCTTTGTCATTGATTCACCGCGGGAAACGAGGCGATGAGGACGACGAAGCGGCGAGAAGAGAGACGAGTCGCTGGCAAGGAGGGCCCGCAACTGTTTCGCACCAAAAACGATTTGCCCGGCGCCCCCGAGCGCCCCCCAGCGCGCCGGGTTCGGGTTGGGTCCGCCGGCGCCAATTTCGGCCCGAGCCGGCGAAAAACGGGCCCTTGGGGGCGCGACTGGGCCGATTTTTCGGCGTCGGCAGCCGTGTCGATGCATCTCCCCTCAAAGATAAAGGGAAGACCTTCTTCTTAACAACATCTCCGGGTAGACCTGCAAGTTTTAATAATCCACAAACTTCATCCACATATATCAGATGTTCATCAAGATGTTTTGTTCCATCTCCTAAAAAAGGATTAGCTAGCAGTTTTTCTATCATACCCGCAGGAACTTCAAAGCAAGCATTTTCATTTTCATTTTCATTTTCAGTAGGTTCAGTAGGTTGAGGAGCAACTCTTTGCTCTACTGGTCGGGGTGAAGATACCCCGAACAAGCCCCTCAGAGGATTACTTTCCATAGTAACAAGTGACAGTGAATTTCAGTACACTATATAAATTTTTTCCTTACCAAATTCCACCTACCAAAGGCACTTCACTCCCCAGCAACGGCGCCAGAAAAGAGTCTTGATGACCCACAAGTATAGGGGATCTATCGTAGTCCTTTCGATAAGTAAGAGTGTCGAATCCAACGAGGAGCAGAAGGAAATGGTAAGCGGTTTCCAGCAAGGTATTCTCTGCAAGTACTGAAATTAGTGGTAACAGATAGTTTTGTGACAGGATAATTTGTAACGAGCAACAAGTAACAAAAGTAAATAAAGTGCAGCAAGGTGGCCCAATCCTTTTGTAGCAAAGGACAAGCCTGGACAAACTCTTATATGATGTAAAGCGCTCCCGAGGACACATGGGAATATCGTCAAGCTAGTTTTCATCACGTTCATATGATTCGCGTTCGGTACTTTGATAATTTGGTATGTGGGTGGACCGATGCTTGGGTGCTGCCCTTACTTGGACAAGCATCCCACTTATGATTAACCTCTATTGCAAGCATCCGCAACTACAACAAAAGTATTAAGGTAAACCTAACCATAGCATGAAACATATGGATCCAAATCAGCCCCTTACGAAGCAACGCATAAACCAGGGTTTAAACTTCTGTCACTCTAGCAACCCATCATCTACTTATTACTCCCCAATGCCTTCCTCTAGGCCCAAATAATGGTGAAGTTTCATGTAGTCGACGTTCACATAACACCACTAGAGGAGAGACAACATACATCTCATCAAAAATATCGAATGAATACCAAATTCACATGACTACTAATAGCAAGGCTTCTCCCATGTCCTCACGAACAAAAGTAACTACTCACAAACCATAAACATGTTCATAATCAGAGGGGTATTAATATGCATATAGGATCTGAACATATGATCTTCCACCAATTAAACCAACTAGCATCAACTACAAGGAGTAATTAACATTACTAGCAACCTACTAGCACCAATCCCGGACTTGGAGACAAGAATTGGATACAAGAGATGAACTAGGGTTTTGACATGAGATGGTGCTGATGAAGATGTTGATGGAGATTGCCCTCTCCCGATGAGAGGAGCGTTGGTGATGATGATGGCGATGATTTCCCCCTCCGGGAGGGAAGTTTCCCCGGTAGAACAGCAACGCCAGAGCCCTAGATTGGTTCCGCCAAGGTTCCGCCTCGTGGCGGCGGAGTTTCATCCGAGAAGATGGCTTATGATTGTTTTTTCATCGAAAGACTCCATATAGTGGAAGATGGCCACCGGAGGGCCACCAGGGGGCCCACGAGGTAGGGGGCACGCCCAGGGGGTAGGGCGCGCCCCCACCCTCGTGGGCAGGGTGTGGCCCCCCTGGTGAAGTTCTTGCTCTCAATATTTTTATATATTTGGAAAACATCTTTTGTGAAGTTTCAGGACTTTTGGAGCTGTGCAGAATAGGTCTGTAATATTTTCTCCTTTTCCAGCCCAGAATCCCAGCTGCCGGCATTCTCCCTCTTTATGTAAACCTTGTAAAATAAGAGAGGATAGGCATAAGTATTGTGACATAATGTATAATAACAGCCCATAATGCAATAAATATTGATATAAAAGCATGATGCAAAATGGACGTATCAACTTCCCCAAGCTTAGACCTCGCTTGTCCTCAAGCGAAAAGCTGAAATCGAAAAATATGTCCACATGTTTAGAAATAGAGGTGTCGATAAAAATAAAATACGGACATGAGGGCATCATGATCATTCTTAGAACAGCAACTTATATAATTCTTGTCATATAATCTCTTATGCTAGAGTAATAATTAAATCACAATATCAAGTATGAATCATAAACTTCATTGAAAACAAACAAACTACAATCTCAGTCATTGAAGCAATTGCAATTTATCATAACATAGGAAAGAGTCAATGTATAAGAGCTTTTCAGCAAGTTCACATACTAAACTATCATATAGTCTTTCACAATTGCTGACACTCACGCAATACTTATGGGTATGGAGTTTTAATCGGACACAGAGAAAGATAGGGGCTTATAGTTTTGCCTCCCAACGTTTTACCTCAAGGGTAATGTCAACAGTAATAGTTCATGAAAACTCACATCCAATTAGCCATATATACCAGGATCTTTCCAACATATTGTGCTTGCCAAAGGATAAAATGTAAAAAGGAAGGGTAAAGATCACCATGACTCTTATGCACTATAGGAGATAAAAGTAAAAGATAGGCCCTTCGCAGAGGGAAGCAAAGGCTGCCATGCGCTTTTATGGTTGGATGCACAAAATCTTAATGCGAATGAATGTCACTTTATATTGCCACTTGTGATATGGATCTTTATTATGCAGTCTGTCGCTTTTATTACTTCCATATCACACGATCGTATAAAGCTTATTTCCTCCACACCAATCAATCATACATATTTAAAGAGCAATTTTTATTGCTTTGCACCGATGACAACTTACTTGAAGGATCTTATTCAATCCATAGGTAGATATGGTGGACTCTTATGGCAAAACTAGTTTAAGGGTATTTGGAAGCACAAGTAGTATCTCTACTTGGTGCAATGAATTTGGCTAGCATGAGGGGGAAAGGCAAGCTCATCATGTTGGAAGATCCAAGACAATATAATTCATCTCAGATGTATGAAAACGTAACCCATTATGTTGTCTTCCTTGTCCAATGTCAACTCTTTAGCATGTCATATTTTAATGAGTTCTCACAATCATAAAAGATGTCCAAGATAGTATATTTATATGTGAAGACCTCTCTTTCTTTATTACTTCCTATTAATTGCAACGATGACCAAAACTATGTTTGTCAACCCTCAACAACTTTTATTCATCATACTCTTTCTATGTGAGCTCATTACTCACCATAAGACTCACATGATCTCTTTGTTTCTTTTTTATTTCTTTCTCTTTTCTTTTATTCACTTAGGATCATGGCAAAATAATCAAGCACTTGACTCAACACTAATCTTTATTATATAGCTCACGGACTCGATTACATAGAAGGATAATAAAGCAAAAATCACAACTAGATCATACTAAGAACTTTTATTCTACTAGATCAAGATATTACCAAAAGGATCGAACTAAGAAAAACAGTAAAGATAAAAGTGATGGTGATACGATACCAGGGCACTCCCCCAAGCTTGGCAATTGCCAAGTGGAGTGCCCATACCAGATAATCAATTCTTATTTGTTGATGGAGATGGTGGTGATTTTGTTGATGGCGTAGGCTTGTCGTCCTTCTTCCAAGGCATAGGCTCACCATCATAGAAAGATGACCGAGTCTCCGGGATCCTCAAATCTGCAACCAAACTCATCCTTTTGAATCTATATTCATACTCACAGTTTTGGTTTTGCAGGTCATAGATTTGAGCTTGAAGATGGTATCCCCGATGTTGTCGGCATCCAGCTTGTGTTTGTTGGTGAATTCTGCGATCATCATGTGGTTGGAGTTGAGTCCATGCTCCACCATCCGCTGACACTTGAAAACATGTTGCTCCATTGCTTTAAGCCTCATCTCCATGGTTCGGGTCCCCTTCGGTCCCTCAGCATCACGGATGTGCAGCAACCCATCATGCATCTCAATGGTTTGAGGGTGTCGCTGCACCTCCGCGAGGTAAGGGTTGATGACCTTCTCAATGAACTTGTCCTTGGGAGCACTTGGAGATGCCATGATAATCTAGATCTGTCAGAAAAACGGCTCGAAACAAAGACAGGAGATTTTTGCGTGATACGGGAGTCAAAACCCCTGGGAGATTATATAATGAATTTTTACCGACCAAAACACGTGTCGTGTACGAAAACGGAGTCCGGAGAGCACACGAGGTGCCCACGAGGTAGGGGGGCGCGCCCTCCACCCTCGTGGAGCCCTCGTGTCCTTCCCACACTCCTGCTTATTTTTCTATTTTTCTAAATATTCCAAAACAGAGAAATATTGCCTTAAAACTGTTTTGGAGTCGGTTTACTTACCGTACCACATACCTATTCCTTTTCGGAGTCTAAAACGTTCCGGAAAGTGTCCCTTATGTATTCCTCCGGGGTTACGTTTCAATAACATTGGTTTCAACATTTATGGGATTACCTAAGATATAATGTTTGATTCTTTGACCGTTCACCACCTTCGGATTTGTGCCTTCGAAGTTGTTGATTTTTATGGCACCGGAACGGTAGACCTCCTCGATAACGTAAGGACCTTCCCATTTAGAGAGAAGTTTTCCTGCAAAAAATCTTAAACGAGAGTTGTATAGCAATACATAATCACCTACATTAAACTCACGCTTTTGTATCCTTTTGTCATGCCATCTTTTAACTTTTTCTTTAAACAACTTGGCATTTTCGTAGGCTTGGGTTCTCCATTCATCAAGTGAGATAATATCAAATAACCTCTTCTCACCGGCAAGTTTAAAATCATAATTAAGTTCTTTAATAGCCCAATAAGCCTTGTGTTCTAGTTCGAGAGGTAGGTGACATGCTTTTCCATAGACCATTTTATACGGAGACATACCCATAGGATTTTTTTATATGCAGTTCTATAGGCCCATAATGCATCATCTAGTTTATTGGACCAATTCTTTCTAGACCTATTAACAGTCTTTTGCAAAATTAATTTGAGTTCTCTATTACTCAATTCTACTTGACCACTAGACTGAGGGTGATAAGGAGATGCAATTCTATGATTAACATCATATTTAGCAAGCATTTTACGGAAAGCACCATGAATAAAATGTGAACCACCATCAGTCATTAAATATCTAGGGACTCCAAATCTTGGAAAATTAAATTCTTTAAGCATTTTAATAGAAGTGTTATGATCAGCACTACTAGTTGGAATAGCTTCTACCCACTTAGTAACGTAATCAACAACGACTAAAATATGTGATAACCATTAGAGGAAGGAAAAGGTCCCATATAGTCAAAGCCCCAAACATCAAATGGTTCAATAACAAGTGAATAATTCATAGGAATTTCTTGACGTCTACTAATATTACCAATTCTTTGACATTCATCACAAGATAAGACAAACTTACGGGCATCCTTGAAGAGAGTAGGCCAATAAAAACCAGATTGCAGTACCTTATGTGCAGTCCTATCTCCAGCATGGTGTCCTCCATAAGCTTCGGAGTGACACTTGCGTAGGATATGTTCCTTTTCATGCTCAGGTACACAACATCTAATAACACCATCTACTCCTTCTTTATAAAGATGTGGGTCATCCCAAAAGTAATGCCTCAAATCATAGAAGAACTTTTTCTTTTGTTGGTATGTGAAACTAGGTGGTATAAACTTAGAAACAATGTAATTAGCATAATCAGCATACCATGGAGCAGTATGAGAAGCATTTATGACATTTAATTGCTCATCAGGAAAGCTATCATCAATAGGTAGTGGGTCATGAAGCACATTTTCTAACCTAGATAAGTTGTCTGCAATGGGGTTCTCAACTCCTTTTCTATCAACAATATGCAAATCAAATTCTTGTAGTAAGAGAACCCATCTAATAAGTCTAGGTTTAGCATCTTTCTTTTCCATAAGATATTTAATAGCAACATGATCAGTGTGAATAGTTACTTTAGAATGAACAATATAAGGTCTAAACTTATCACAAGAAAATACAACTGCTAAGAATTCTTTTTCAGTACTAGCATAATTTCTTTGAGCATTGTCTAGAGTTTTACTAGCATATTGAATAACATTTAGTTTCTTATCAACTCTTTGTCCTAGAACAGCACCTACAACATAATCACTAGCATTACACATAATTTCAAAGGGTAAATTCCAATCAGGTAGCTCGACAATAGGTGCAGAAATCAATGCTTTCTTAAGTATTTCAAATGCTTCTACACAATCATCATCAAAGACAAATGGTATCTCTTTTTGTAATAAATTAGTCAGAGGCCGAGAAATTTTTGGGAAGTCCTTAATGAACCTCCTATAAAAACCGGCACGACCAAGGAAACTTCTTATACCTTTAATGTCCTTGGGACATGGCATCTTTTCAATAGCACCAACCTTGGCTTTATCAACTTCAATACCTCTTTCAGAAACTTTATGACCCAAGACAATACCTTCATTAACCATAAAGTGGCACTTTTCCCAATTCAAGACAAGATTAGTTTCTTCACATCTCTGCAAAACTCGATCAAACTTGCTCAAGCAATCATCAAAAGAAGATCCATAGACGGAAAAGTCGTCCATGAAAACCTCACAAATCTTTTCACAAAAGTCAGAGAATATAGCCATCATGCATCTTTGAAAGGTAGCAGGTGCATTACATAAACCAAAAGGCATACGTCTATAAGCAAAAGTACCAAAAGGGCATGTAAAAGTAGTCTTTGATTGATCTTTGGCTGACACAGGTATTTGAGAGAAACCAGAATAACCATCTAGAAAGCAAAAATGTGTATGTTTGGACAATCTTTCTAGCATTTGATCGATAAAAGGTAAGGGGTAATGATCCTTTTTAGTAGCCTTATTTAATTTGCGGAAATCAATTACCATCCTATAACCTGTAATAATTCTTTGAGGAATCAATTCATCTTTATCATTAGGAACAACAGTAATACCTCCCTTCTTGGGGACACAATGGACAGGGCTTACCCACTGACTATCAGCAACGGGATAAATTATACCTGCCTCAAGGAGCTTTAGTATCTCCTTTCTTACTACTTCTTTCATTTTAGGATTCAGCCGGCGTTGATGATCACGAACTGGTTTAGCATCTTCTTCCAAATTAATTTTATGTTGACATAGAGTGGGACTAATGCCCTTAAGATCATCAAGAGTATACCCAATAGCAGCACGGTGCTTCTTCAGAGTTTTCAATAATCTCTCTTCTTCATGCTCTGAAAGGTTAGCACTAATAATAACAGGATATATCTTTTTCTCATCAAGATAAGCATATTTAAGAGTATCAGGTAATGGTTTAAGCTAAAATATGGGATCACCCTTGGGTGGAGGAGGGTCCCCTAGGATGTCAACAGGTAAATTGTTTTTAAGAATTGGTTCCTGTTTAAAGAATACTTCATCTAATTCCCTTCTTTCATTCACAAACATGTCATTTTCGTGGTCTAGCAAATATTGTTCTAAAGGATCACTAGGAGGTACGACAATAGAAGCAAGACCAATAATTTCATCCTTACTAGGTAATTCTTCTTCACGATGTTGTCTACTAAATTTAGAAAAATTAAATTCATGAGTCATATCATCTAAACCGATAGTAACAACATCTCTTTTGCAATCTATGGTAGCATTAACAGTATTTAAGAAGGGTCTACCAAGTATAATGGGACAAAAGCTATCTTGTGGGGAACCAAGAACAAGAAAATCAGTAGGATATTTAGTTTTCCCACACAATACTTCAACATCTCTAACAATTCCCATCGGTGAAATAGTATCTCTATTGGCAAGTTTAATTGTGACATCAATATCTTCCATATCAGCAGGTGCAATATCATGCATAACTTCTTTGTATAAGGAATAAGGTATTGCACTAGCACTAGCACCCATATCACATAAGCCATGATAACAATGATCTCCTATTTTAACAGAAATAACAGGCATGCCTACCACAAGTCTAGGTTTATCTTTATCACGGGGTTTAGCAATTCTAGCAGTTTCATTACATAAATAAATAACATGCCCATCTATATTGTTAGACAAGAGATCTTTAACAATAGCAATATTAGGTTCAACTTTAACTTGCCCAGGAGGTGTATATGTTTTAATATTGCTATTACGAACCACAGTTGAAGCTTTAGCATGATCCTTTATCCAAACAGGGAAAGGTGGTTTCTCAACATAAGAAGTAGGAACAATAGGATCATTATAAGTGATAGTCTTTTCTTCAACTTTAATAGGTGCAACTACTTTTACTTCTATGGGAGGATGATAACTTCTTTAAGCATTTTAATAGAAGTGTTATGATCAGCACTACTAGCTGGAATAGCTTCTACCCACTTAGTAACGTAATCAACAGCAACTAAAATATGTGTATAACCATTAGAGGAAGGAAAAGGTCCCATATAGTCAAAGCCCCAAACATCAAATGGTTCAATAACAAGT
This sequence comes from Triticum monococcum, assembly GCA_034509565.1. NCBI lineage: Eukaryota > Viridiplantae > Streptophyta > Magnoliopsida > Poales > Poaceae > Triticum > Triticum monococcum. The sequence continues at coordinate 525,062,898 of CM067845.1, forward strand.
GAATAATTCATAGGCATTTCTTGACATCTACTAATATTACCGATTCTTTGACATTCATCACAAGATAAGACAAACTTACGGGCATCCTTGAAGAGAGTAGGCCAATAAAAACCAGATTGCAGTACCTTATGTGCAGTCATATCTCCAGCATGGTGTCCTCCATAAGCTTCGGAGTGACACTTGCGTAGGATCTGTTCCTGTTCATGCTCAGTTACACAACGTCTAATAACACCATCCACTCCTTCTTTATAAAGATGTGGGTCATCCCAAAAGTAATGCCTCAAATCATAGAAGAACTTTTTATTTTGCTGGTATGTGAAACTAGGTGGTATAAACTTAGCAACAATGTAATTAGCATAATCAGCATACCATGGGGCAGTATGAGAAGCATTTATGACATTTAATTGCTCATCAGGAAAGCTATCATCAATAGGTAGTGGGTCATCAAGCATACTTTCTAACCTAGACAAGTTGTCTGCAACGGGGTTCTCAGCTCCTTTTCTATCAACGATATGTAAATCAAATTCTTGTAGCAAGAGAACCCATCTAATAAGTCTAGGTTTAGCATCTTTCTTTTCCATAAGATATTTAATAGCAGCATGATCAGTGTGAATAATTACTTTAGAATCAACAATATAAGGTCTAAACTTACACAAGCAAATACAACTGCCAAGAATTCTAATTTAGTGGTAGCATAATATCTTTGAGCATTGTCTAGAGTTTTACTAGCATATTGAATAACATTTAGTTTCTTATCAACTCTTTGTCCTAGAACAACACCTACAGCATAATCACTAGCATCACACATGATTTCAAAGGGTAATTCCAATCAGGTGGCTGGACAATAGGTGCAGAAATCAATGCTTTCTTAAGTATTTCAAATGCTTCTACGCAATCATCATCAAAAACAAATGGTACATCTTTTTGTAATAAATTAGTCAGAGGCCGAGAGATTTTGGAGAAGTCCTTAATGAACCTCCTATAAAAACCAGCATGACTGATAACCCACAAGTATAGGGGATCGCAACAGTTTTCGAGGGTAAAGTATTCAACCCAAATTTATTGATTCGACATAAGGGGAGCCAAAGAATACTCTCAAGTATTAGCAGCTGAGTTGTCAATTCAACCACACCTGGAAACTTAATATCTGCAGCAAAGTGTTTAGTAGCAAGGTAATATGATAGTAGTGGTAATGGTAGCAAAAGGTAACAGTAGTAAAAGTAATGTTTTTGGTATTTTATAGTGATGATAGCAATAGCAACGGAAAAGTAAATAAGCGAAGAAAAATATATGGAAAGCTCGTAGGCAATGGATCAGTGATGGAGAATTATGCCGGATGCGGTTCATCATGTAACAATCATAACCTAGGGTGACACAGAACTAGGTCCAGTTAATTGATATAATGTAGGCATGTATTCCGAATATAGTCATACGTGCTTATGGAAAAGAACTTGCATGACATCTTTTGTCCTACCCTCCCGTGGCAGCGGGGTCCTTACGGAAACTAAGGGATATTAAGGCCTCCTTTTAATAGAGAACCGGAACAAAGCATTAACACATAGTGAATACATGAACTCCTCCAACTACGGTCATCACAGGTAAGTATCCCGATTATTGTCACTTCGGGGTTAACGGATCATAACACATAATAGGTGACTATAGACATGCAAAATAGGATCAAGAACACTCATATATTGATGAAAACATAAAAGGTTCAGATCTGAAATCATGGCACTCGGGTCCTAGTGACAAGCATTAAGCATAGCAAAGTCACACCAACATCAATCTCACAACATAGTGGATACTAGGGATCAAACCCTAACAAAACTAACTCGATTACATGATAGATCCCATCCAACCCATCACCGTCCAGCAAGCCTACAATGGAATTACTCACGCACGACGGTGAGCATCATGAAATTGGTGATGGAGGATGGTTGAGGATGATGATAGCGACGGATTCCCCTCTCCGGAGCCCTTAACGGGCTCAATATATGGAGGTGGAGTTGGAGTCGGAGACGCAACAGGGGGCCCACGAGGTAGGGGGTTGTGCCCTAGGGGGGCATGCGCGCCCCCACCCTCGTGGCAAGGTGGTGGGCCCCCTGGCCTCCATCTTTTGAAGGTATTTTTCTTATTTTCTGAAAAGTAGCTCCGTGAAGTTTCAGGTCATTCCGAGAACGCTTGCTCCTGCACATAAATAACACCATGGTAATTCTGCTGAAAACAGCGTCAGTCCGGGTTAGTTCCATTCAAATCATGCAAGTTAGAGTCCAAAATAAGGGCAAAAGTGTTTTGAAAAGTAGATACGTTGGAGACGTATCAACTCCCCCAAGCTTAAACCTTTGCTTGTCCTCAAGCAATTCAGTTGACAAACTAAAAGTGATAAAGAAAAACTTTTACAAACTCTGTTTGCTCTTATTGTTGTAAATATGTAAAGCTAGCATTCATGTTTTCAGCAAAGATTATAACTAACCACATTCACAATAACGCATAGGTCTCAAGTTTACTCGTATCAATAGCATAATCAACTAGCGAGCCATAATAATAAATCTCGGATGACAACACTTTCTCAAAACAATCATAATATGATATAACAAGATGGTATCTCGCTAGCCCTTTCTGAGACCGCAAAACATAAATGCAGAGCGCCTTTAAAGACCAAGGACTGACTAGACATTGTAATTCATGGTAAAAGAGATCCAGTCAAGTCATACTCAATGTAAACTAACAATAATGAATGCAAACGACAGTGGTGCTCTCCAACTGGTGATTTTTAATAAGAGGATGATGACTCAACATAAAAGTAAATAGATAGGCCCTTCGCAGAGGGAAGCAGGGATTCGTAGAGGTGCTAGAGCTCGATTTTGAAACAGAGGTGAATAATATTTTGAGCAGTATACTTTCATTTTCAACATAACAACCAAGAGATGGCGATATCTTCCATGCTATACACATTATAGGCGGTTCCCAAACAGAGTGGTAAAGTTTATACTCCCCCTTCCACCAACAAGCATCAATCCATGGCTTGCTCGAAACAACGAGTGCCTCCAACTAACAAGAGTCCGAGGGGGAGTTTTGTTTGCAATTATTTTGATTTAGTTTGCATAAAGCATGGGACTGGGCATCCCGGTGACCAGCCATTTATCTCGTGAGTGAGGAGCGGTGTCCACTGCTCTTGAGAATAACCCGCCTGACATGGAAGATACAGACAGCCCTAGTTGATACATGAGCTATTCGAGCATACAAAACAGGATATTTATTTGAAGGTTTAGAGTTTGGCACATACAAGTTTACTTGGAACGGCAGGTAGATACCGTATATAGGTAGGTATAGTGGACTCATGTGGAATAACTTTGGGGTTTAAGGATTTTGGATGCACAAGCAGTATTCCTGCTTAGTACAAGTGAAGGCTAGCAAAAGACTAGGAAGCGACCAGCTAGAGAGCGACAACAGTCATGAACATGCATTAAAATTAATCAACACCGAATGCAAGCATGAGTAGGATATAATCCACCATGAACATAAATATCGTGAAGGCTATGTTGATTTTGTTTCAACTACATGCGTGAACATGCACCAAGTCAAGTCACTTAAATCATTCAGAGGAGGATACCACCCTATCATACCACATCATAACCATTTTAATAGCATGTTGGCACGCAAGGTAAACCATTATAACTCATAGCTGATCAAGCATGGCACAAGAAACTATGATCTCTAGTTGTCACTGCAAACATGTTTATTCATAGTAGGCTAAATCAGGAACGATGAACTAATCATATTTACAAAAACAAAAGAGGTCGAGTTCATACTAGCTTTTCTCATCCCAATAAGTTCATCATATAATCATCATTATTGCCTTTCACTTGCACGACCGAATAGTGTGAATAACAATAATAGTGCACGTGCATTGGACTAAGCTAGAATCTCCAAGCATTCAATAAACAGGAGAAGACAAGGCAATATGGGCTCTTTTGTCAGGTAAACAATAATGCATATAAGATCCATTTCAACAATTTAATTATGGTCTTCTCCTATAGACCCCCAAAGAAAAGAAAAGAAATAAAACTATTTACACAGGCAAGCTCCCAACAAGCAAAAGAAGAACAGGAAATATTTTTGGGTTTTCTTTTTAATTACTACTACAAGCATGGAAATTAAAACTAGCATGGATGATACAATGAAAAAGTATGAGCACCGACATCTAGCAATGAGTGTGAACATAAATGTAATGTCGGTGGGAAATACGTACTCCCCCAAGCTTAGGCTTTTGGCCTAAGTTGGTCTATGGCCACGGCTGGCCTGGCGGATATCCATAATAGTAGCTGGGGTCGTACTGCGATGCAGCGGCTATCGCCTGCTGAGCTGCAGCGTGGCGACGAGCGACCTCCTCTCGCCTCTCGTACTCATCTGCCTCCTCTCTGGTGATAGTATATCTTGCTCTTGCCTGATAATCAAAGAAGGCAGGAGCAGGGAGAGTAATACAGACAACACGGCGTCTGCCAAAGATTAGTGGATACTGGAGAGGTGATTCGTTCCTCTTGACAAACTGGTGGTGAACCATAGCATTAAAATCTAGATAAGCAGGTGGTAATTCAATATCATCTTCGCGTATGTCTATACCAAGAAAATTAGCTATGCGGGTTGCATAAATTCCTCCAAAGAAATCTCCATTATATCTGTTAAGGTGCAACCTACGTGCAAGAATGGCTCCCAAATTATAAGATTAGTCTCCTAACACAACACTCCTAAGAATACTGAGGTCGGGGACACACATGTGAAATGCCTCATCCTTACCATTGATGCATCTACCTATGAAGAGAGCAAAATAATGTATAGCAGGAAAGTGAATGCTCCCTATGGTAGCCTGTGTAATATCTCTAGATTCTCCCACAGTTATGCTAGCAAGAAAATCTCTAAATTCAGATTTGCGAGGATCCCTTATACTACCCCATTGTGGAAGTTTGCATGCAGTGGTAAAATCCTCTAAGTCCATAGTGTAAGATTTATCATAAAGATCAAAAAGGACAGTTGGAAAATTACGTGAAGTTGAAAGTTCAAACCTCCTCACAAAGGTACTGGTGAGGTTGTGATACTGGCTGCACTTCTCTTCCTCGAAGCTCACGAGATCAGCGTTACACAAATATGCGTTGAATTCTTCTTTAATTCCTGCTCGATCCATGAAGTTCTTAGAGGTCCATTCACAAGGACGCACTAGAGCGTTTCTTGGTGGCTCGTCATCAGCATCACGCATTGCAAGCCTAGGTCCTTGCTTCCTTGAAGAACCACCTTGGAACATTTTCCTAAGCATATTTCTTCCTCTGAAAAATTCTGAAATTTTTTAGTAACTTCAAAATAAAAGTAAACCAAACTCAATAATATTGATAGTAACTACTCCTACAAGTGCCTAGGGCCTATATCATTTAATTTAGTAAGATGTGCTACAACAGTTTCAGATTCATAGCCATGAAAAGGATCAGATTCAACCAAAGTAATTATATCAGGATCAACAGAGAATTCATAATCCTTATCAGCAACACAGATAGGTGAAGTAGCAAAAGCAGGGTCAGGTCTCATCCGCATTTGGAGATTGCTTATTCCATTTAGCTAAAAACCTTTTGAGTTCATATCTATCTTTGCAAGCTAAAATAGCTAAAGAAGCATCTTGATCAAATAAATAACCCTCAGGAATAACAAGTGATTCTTCGTCATCACTTTCATCTTCATAATCAGAATCAATATTTTCAATCTCCCTAGCCCTAGCAAGTCGTTCCTCAAGAAAATCACTAAGTGGCATAGTAGTATCAGGCATAGATGTAGTTTCATCATAGGTATCATGCATAGCAGAAGTAGCACCATCAATAACATGCGACATATCAGAACGAATAACAGAAGTAGGTGTAGGTGTCGCAAGCTTACTCATAATAGAAGGTGAATCAAGTGCAGAGCTAGATGGCAGTTCCTTACCTCCCCTCGTAGTTGAGGGATAGATCTTGGTTTTTGGATCTCTCAAGTTCTTCATAGTGTCCAGCAGATATAAATCCCAAGTGACTCAAAGTATAGAGCTATGCTCCCCGGTAACGGCGCCAGAAATTAGTCTTGATAACCCACAAGTATAGGGGATTGCAACAGCTTTCGAGGGTAGAGTATTCAACCCAAATTTATTGATTCGACACAAGGGGAGCCAAAGAATATTCTCAAGTATTAGCAGCTGAGTTGTCAATTCAACCACACTTGGAAACTTAGTATCTGTAGCAAAGTGTTTAGTAGCAAAGTAATATGATACTGATGGTAACGGTAGCAAAAGAGTAATGAAAGCAAAGTAATGTTTTTGGTGTTTTGTAGTGATTGTAACAATAGCAACGGGAAAGTAAATAAGCGTAAACCAGTATATGGAAAGCTCGTAGGCATCGGATCAATGATGGATAATTATGCCGGATGTGGTTCATCATGTAACAGTCATAACATAGAGTGACACAGAACTAGCTCCAATTCGTCAATGTAATGTAGGCATGTATTCCGAATATAGTCATACGTGCTTATGGAAAAGAACTTGCATGACATCTTTTGTCCTACCCTCCCGTGGCAGCGGGGTCCTAATGGAAACTAAGGGATATTAAGGCCTCCTTTTAATATAGAACCAGAACAAAGCATTAGCACATAGTGAATACATGAACTCCTCAAACTACGGTCATCACCGGTAAGTATCCCGATTATTGTCACTTTGGGGTTAACAGATCATAACACATAATAGGTGACTATAGACTTGCAAGATAGGATCTAGAACTCTCATATATTGATGAAAACATAATAGGTTCCGATCTGAAATCATGGCACTCGGGCCCTAGTGACAAGCATTAAGCATAGCAAAGTCATAGCAACATCAATCTCAAAACATAGTGGATACTAGGGATCAGACCCTAACAAAGCTAACTCGATTACATGGTGAATCTCATCCAACCCATCACCGTCCAGCAAGCCTATGATAGAATTACTCATGCACGTCGGTGAGCATCATGAAATTAGTGATGGAGGATGGTTGATAATGACGACGGCGACGAATCCCCCTCTCTGGAGCCCCGATCGGACTCCAGATCAGCCCTCCCGAGAGGTTTTAGGGCTTGGCGGCGGCTCCGTATCGTAAAACGCGATGATTTCTTCTCTCCTATTTTTTCCTCCCCGAAAGCAGTTATATAGAGTTGGAGTTGGAGTCGGGGGGTCTATAGGGGGCCCACGAGGTAGGGGGCGCGCCCTAGGGGGGGCGCCCCCACCTTCGTGAGAAGGGTGTGGGCCCCCTGGTCTTTATCTTTGGCGAGGATTTTTTATTGTTTATTGTAAGTTATTCCGTGGAGTTTCAGGTCATTCCAAGAACTTTTGTTTTCTGCACATAAAACAACATCATGGCAATTCTGCTGAAAACAGCGTCAGTCCGGGTTAGTTCCATTCAAATCATACAAGTTAGAGTCCAAAACAAGGGCAAAAGTGTTTGGAAAAGTAGATACAACGGAGACGTATCAAGCAACAAGTAACAAAAGTAAATAAAGTGCGGCAAGGTGGCCCAATCGTTTTGTAGCAAAGGACAAGCCTGGACAAACTCTTATATGATGTAAAGCGCCCCCGAGGACACATGGGAATATCGTCAAGCTAGTTTTCATCACATTCATACGATTCGCGTTCGGTACTTTGATAATTTGGTATGTGGGTGGACCGGTGCTTGGGTGCTGCCCTTACTTGGACAAGCACCCCACTTATGATTAACCTCTATTGCAAGCATCCGCAACTACAACAAAAGTATTAAGGTAAACCTAACCATAGCATGAAACATATGGATCCAAATCAGCCCCTTACGAAGCAACGCATATACTTGGGTTTAAGCTTCTGTCACTCTAGCAACCCATCATCTACTTATTACTCCCTAATGCCTTCCTCTAGGCCCAAATAATGGTGAAGTGTCATGTATTCGACGTTCACATAACACCGCTAGAGGAGAGACAACATACATCTCATCAAAATATCGAACGAATACCAAATTCACATGACTACTAATAGCAAGGCTTCTCCCGTGTCCTCGGGAACAAAAGTAACTACTCACAAAGCATAAACATGTTCATAATCAGAGGGGTATTAATATGCATATAGGATCTGAACATATGATCTTCCACCAATTAAACCAACTAGCATCAACTACAAGGTGTAATTAACACTACTAGCACCAATCCCGGACTTGGAGACAAAAATTGGATACAAGAGATGAACTAGGGTTTTGAGATGAGATGGTGCTGATGAAGATGTTGATGGAGATTGCCCTCTCCCGATGAGAGGAGCGTTGGTGATGACGATGGCGATGATTTCCCCCTCAGGGAGGGAAGTTTCCCCGGCAGAATAGCTCCGCCAGAGCCCTAGATTGGTTCCGCCAAGGTTCCGCCTCGTGGCGGCGGAGTTTTGTCCGAGAAGATGGCTTATGATTTTTTTCCCATCGAAAGACTCCATATAGCAGAAGATGGCCACCGGAGGGCCACCAGGGGGGCGTGCCCAGGGGGTAGGGCGCGCCCCCACCCTCATGGGCAGGGTGTGCCCCCCTAGTGAAGTTCTTGCTGTCAATATTTTTTATATATTTGGAAAACATCTTCCGTGAAGTTTCAGGACTTTTGGAGCTGTGTAGAATAGGTCTCTAATATTTGCTCCTTTTCCAGCCCAGAATCCCAGCTGCCGGCATTCTCCCTCTTTATGTAAACCTTGTAAAATAAGAGAGAATAGGCATAAGTATTGTGACATAATGTGTAATAACAGCCCATAATGCAATAAATATTGATATAAAAGCATGATGCAAAATGGACGTATCAGGCACATGGAGAACTCGAACACGACCAAGTGCGACGTGCTCCCTGGCGAAGTGAATGTCGAGCTCAATATGCTTTGTCCGTCGGTGATGGACATGGTTGGTAGCGAGATACACCACGGAGACGTTGTCGCAGTAAACAAGCGTCGCCTTGGTAACCTCGCATAGCAACTCCTGAAGTAGTTGTCATAGCCAATGATGTCTACTACACAACCTTCTTCTTGTAGACGTTGTTGGGCCTCCAAGTGCAGAGGTTTGTAGGACAATACCAAATTTCCCTCAAGTGGATGACCTAAGATTTATCAATCTGTAGGAGGCGTAGGATGAAGATGGTCTCTCTCAAACAACCCTGCAACCAAATAACAAAGAGTCTCTTGTGTCCCCAACACACCCAATACAATGGTAAATTGTATAGGTGCACTAGTTTGGCGAAGAGATGGTGATACAAGTGCAATATGGATGATAGATATGGGTATTTGTAATCTGAAAATATAAAAACAGCAAGGTAACTAATGATAAAAGTGAGCGTAAACGGTATTGCAATGCGTTGAAACAAGGCCTAGGGTTCATACTTTCACTAGTGCAAGTTCTCTCAACAATAATAACATAATTGGATCACAGAACTATCCCTCAACATGCAACAAAGAGTCACTCCAAAGTCACTAATAGTGGAGAACAAACGAAGAGATTATGATAGGGTACGAAACCACCTCAAAGTTATTCTTTCCAATCAATCTGTTGGGCTATTCCTATAAGTGTCACAAACAGCCCTAGAGTTCGTACTAGAATAACACCTTAAGACACAAATCAAACAAAACCCTAATGTCACCTAGATACTCCAATGTCACCGCAAGTATCCGTGGGTATGATTATACGATATGCATCACACAATCTCAGATTCTTCTATTCAACCAACACATAGAACCTCAAAGAGTGCCGCAAAGTTTCTACCCAAGAGTCAAGAAGAAAATGTGTGCCAACCCCTATGCAGAGATTCACAAGGTCACGAAACTCGCAAGTTGATCACCAAAACATACATCAAGTGGATCAATAGAATACCCCATTGTCACCACGGGTATCCCACGCAAGACATACATCAAGTGTTCTCAAATCCTTAAAGACTCAATCCGATAAGATAACTTCAAAGGGAAAACTCAATCCATTACAAGAGAGTAGAGGGGGACAAACATCATAGGATCCAACTATAATAGCAAAGCTCGCGATACATCAAGATCGTACCACCTCAAGAGCACGAGAGAGAGATCAAAAACATAGCTACTGGTACATACCCTCAGCCCCGAGGGAGAATGATGTCTACTACACAACCTTCTTCTTGTAGACGTTGTTGGGCCTCCAAGTGCAGAGGTTTGTGGGAATGTAGCAAATTTCCCTTAAGTGGATGACCTAAGGTTTATCAATCCGTAGGAGGCGTAGGATGAAGATGGTCTCTCTCAAACAACCCTGCAACCAAATAACAAAGAGTCTCTTGTGTCCCCAACACACCCAATACAATGGTAAATTGTATTGGTGCACTAGTTCGGCGAAGAGAGGGTGATCCAAGTGGTATATGGATAGTAGATAAAGGTATTTGTAATCTGAAAATATAAAAACAGCAAGGTAACTAATGATAAAAGTGAGCGTAAACAGTGTTGCAATGTTGGTAAACAGGGCCTAGGGTTCATACTTTCGCTAGTGCAAGTTCCCTCAACAATGATAACATAATTGGATCACATAACCTTCCCTCAACATGCAACAAAGAGTCACTCTAAAGTCAATAATAGCGGAGAACGAACGAAGAGATTATGGTAGGGTACGAAACCACCTGAAAGTTATTCTTTCCAATCAATCCGTTGGGCTATTCCTATAAGTGTCACAAACAGCCCTAGAGTTCATAGTAGAATAACACCTTAAGACACAAATCAATCAAAAGCCTAATGTCACCTAGATACTCTAATGTCACCTCAAGTATCCGTGGGTATGATTATACGATATGCATCACACAATCTCATATTCATCTATTCAACCAACACAAAGGACCTCAAAGAGTGCCCCAAAGTTCTACCGGAGAATCACGACGAAAACGTGTGCCAACCCCTATGCATAGGTTCATGGGCGAAACCCGCAAGTTGATCACCAAGACATACATCAAGTGAATCACGTGATATCCCATTGTCACCACAGATAACCACGGCAAGACATACATCAAGTGTTCTCAAATCTTTAAAGACTCAATCCGATAAGATTACTTCAAAGGGGAAACTCAATTCATTACAAGAGTGAAGAGGGGGAGGAGAAACATAAGATCCAACTATAATAGCAAAGCTCGCGATACATCAAGATCGTGCCAAATCAAGAACACGTGAGAGAGAGAGAGAGATCAAACACATAGCTACTGGTACATACCCTCAGCCCCGAGGGAGAACTACTCCCTCCTTGTCATGGAGAGCACCAGGATGATGAATATGGCCACCTGAGAAGGATTGCCCCCGCCGGCAGGGTGCCGGAACGGGTCTAGATTGGCTTTCGGTGGCTACAGAGGCTTCTGGCAGCGGAACTCCCAATCTATTGTGCTCCTAGTTGTTTTTAGGGTATATGGAGATATATAGGCGGAAGAAGTACGTCAGGGGGGCCATGAGGGGCCCACGAGGGTGGAGGGTGCGCCCAGGGGGGTGGGCGCGCCCCCCTGCCTTGTGGCCTCCTCGTAGGTCCCCCGACGTGCACTCCAAGTCTTCTGGGCTTCTTTCCTTCCAAAAAAGAGTTCCGTGAAGTTTCAGGTCAATTGGACTCCGTTTGATTTTCCTTTTCTTCGAAACCCTAAAACAGGGTAAAAACAGAAACTGGCACTGCGCTCTGGGTTAATAGGTTAGTCCCAAAAATGATATAAAAGTGTATAATAAAGCCCATAATCATTCAAAACAGTAAATAATATAGCATGGAGCAATCAAAAATTATAGATACGTTGGAGACGTATCAGCATCCCCAAGCTTAATTCCTGCTCGTCCTTGAGTAGGTAAATGATAAAAAATAGAATTTTTGATGCGGAGTGCTACTTGGCATAATTTCAATGTGATTCTTCTTAATTGTGGTATGAATATTCAGATCCATAAGATTCAAGACAAAAGTTCATATTGACATAAAAATAATAATACTTCAAGCATACTAACTAAGCAATCATGTCTTCTCAAAATAACATGGCCAAAGAAAGTTCATCCCTACAAAATCATATAGTTTAGTCATGCTCCATTTTCATCACACAAGAATGCTCTCATCATGCACAACCCAGATGACAAGCCAAGCAATTGTTTCATACTTTAGTAATCTCAATCCTATAAACTTTCACGCAATACATGAGCGTGAGCTATGGATATAGCACTATGAGTGGAATAGAATATAATGAGGGGGGTTATGTGGAGAAGACAAAAAAGGAGAAAGTCTCACATCAATGAGGCTAATCAATGGGCCATGGAGATGCCCACCGATTGATGTTAATGCAAGGAGTAGGGATTGCCATGCAACGGATGCACTAGAGCTATAAATGTATGAAAGCTCAACAAAAGAAACTAGTGGATGTGCATTCAACTTGCTTGCTCACGAAGACCTAGGGCACTTGAGGAGGCCCATTGTTGGAATATACAAGCCAAGTTCTATAATGAAAAATTCCCACTAGTATATGAAAGTGATAACATGAGAGACTCTCTACTATGAAGATCATGGTGCTACTTTGAAGCACAAGTGTGGTAAAAGGATAGTAACATTGTCCCTTCTCTCTTTTTCTCTCATTTTTTGGGGCCTTTTCTTTTTTATGGCCTTTCTTTTTTTGGGCCTTCTCTTTTTCATGGCCTTTCTCTTTTTTTGTTCCTCACTTGGGACAATGCTCTAGAAAATGATGATCATCACACTTCTATTTATTTACAACTCAATGATTACAACTCGATACTAGAACAAGGTATGACTCCATATGAATGCCTCCGGTGGTGTACCGGGATGTGCAATGATTCATGAGTGACATGTATGAAAAATCATGAATGGTGGCTTTTCCACAAATACGATGTCAACTACATGATCATGCAAAGCAATATGACAATGATGATACGTGTCATAATAAACGGAACGGTGGAAAGTTGCATGGCAATATATCTCGGAATGGCTATGGAAATGCCATAATAGGTAGGTATGGTGGCTGTTTTGAGGAATATATAAGGAGGTTTATGTGTGAAAGAGCGTATCATATCACGGGGTTTGGATGCACCGGCGAAGTTTGCGCCAACTCTCAATGTGAGAAAGGACAATGCACGGTACCGAAGAGGCTAGCAAGGATGGAAGGGTGAGAGTGCGTATAATCCATGGACTCAACATTAGTCATAAAGAACTCACATACTTATTGCAAAAATCTACAAGTCATCAAAAACCTCGGTACTACGCGCATGCTCCTAGGGGGATAGATTGGTAGGAAAAGACCATCGCTTGTCCCCGACCGCCACTCATAAGGAGGACAATCAAATAACACCTCATGTTTCAAATTTGTTACACAATGTTTACCATACGTGCATGCTATGGGACTTGCAAACTTCAACACAATTATTCCTCAAATTCACAACTACTCAACTAGCACGACTTTGATATTATTACCTCCATATCTCAAAACAATCATCAAGCATCAAACTTCTCTTAGTATTCAATACTCTATATGAAAGTTTTTACTAATCTTAAATACCTAGCATATTAGGATTTTAAGCAAATTACCATGCTATTTAAGACTCTCAAAATAATCTAAGTGAAGCATGAGAGTTCATCTATTTCTTCAAAATAAAACTACCACCATGCTCTAAAAGATATAAGTGAAGCACTAGAGCAAATGACAAACTACTCCGAAAGATATGAGTGAAGATCAATGAGTAGTCGAATAATTATGCAACTATGTGAAGACTCTCTAACATTTAATAATTTCAGATCTTTGTATTTTATTCAAGCAGCAAGCAAAACAAAATAAAATGTCTAAGAATGGCAAACATCATGTGAAGAAGCAAAAACTTAGGATCAACCGAAACTAACCGATAATTGTTGAAGAAGAAAGGTGGGATGCCAACCGGGGCATCCCCAAGCTTAGATGCTTGAGACTTCTTGAAATATTATCTTGGGGTGCCTTGGGCATCCCCAAGCTTGATCTTTTTTGTCTCCTTAATTACTCTCATATCAAGGTCTCCCTAAATCTCAAAAGCTTCATCCACACAAAACTCAACATGGACTCGTGAGATAAGTTAGTATAAACCATTGCCAAAACCTTATCATACTCTACTGTAGAAAAACACTAAAATTATTATTCAACATTGAATACTAAATGCCTCTGCATATTTAATAGTCCTATCCTCAAATAGAATCATTAAAGAAGCAAACATATGCAAACAATGCAAACATAACAGGAATCTGCCTAAACAGGACAGTCTGTAAAGAATGCAGCAACATCCATACTTCCCTAGCTCCAAAAATCATGAAAGAAAATTCGCACTGTAGTAAATTTATCAGATCTTAATATGCAAAAGGTTTCAACATTTTATCACATTCTGACTTTTCTAGGAAATTATTGCAATAGCGGTAAACTTTCTGTTTTCAAACAGCAACATGTGGACTTCTAACATAAGCATAGTAAAGGCTATCAATGCCACTTTTATTGAAATAAAAGATGCAAAACATTGTTCTAAATAACAGCAAGCAAATATTAACAAAATAAATTGATGCTCCAAGCAAAACACATATCATGTGGTAAATAAAAATATAGCTCCAAGTAAAGTTACCGATGAACGAAGACAAAAGAGGGGATGCCTTCCGGGGCATCCCCAAGCTTAGGCTCTTGGATATCCTTGAATATTACCTTGTGGTGCCTCGGGCATCCCCCAGCTTAGGCTCTTGCCACTTCTTATTCCATAGTCCATCGAATTCTTACCCAAAACATGAAAACTTCACAACACAAAACTTAACAGAACACTCGTAAGCTCCGTCAGTATAAGAAAATAAATCACCACTTCAAGGTACTGTAATGAACACATTCTTTATTTATATTGGTGTTAAACCTACTGTATTCCAACTTCTCTATGGTTTATAAACTCTTTTACTAGCCATCGATTCATCAAAATAAGTAAACAACACATGAAAAACAGAATCTGTCAAAAACAGAACAGTCTGTAGTAATCTGGATCAAACGTATACTTCTGGAACTCATAAAATTCTCAAATAAATTGCTGGACCTGAGAAATTTACCTATTAATAATCTGAAAAAATAATTAACTAAATAGCACTCTCCAAATAAAAATGGCAGCAATTCTCGTGAGCGCTAAAGTTTCTGTTTTTTTACAGCATGATCAACAAGACTTTCCCCAAGTCTTGCCAATGGTTCTACTTGGCTCAAACACTAATTAAAAGCATAAAACAACATCTAAACATAGGATAGATGAATTATTTATTACTAAACAGGAGCAAAAATCATGGAATAAAAATAAAATTGGGTTGCCTCCCAACAAGCGCTATCGTTTAACGCCCCTAGCTAGGCATGATGATTTCAATGATGCTCACATAAAAGATATGAATTGAAACATAAAGAGAGCATCATGAAGAATATAACTAGCACATTTAAGGCTAACCCACTTCCTATGTATAGGGATTTTGTGAGCAAACAACTTATGGAAACAATAATCAATTAGCATAGGAAGGTAAAGCAAGCAAAACTTCAAGATTTTAAGCACATAGAGAGGAAACTTGGTATTATTGTAATTCCTACAAGCATATATTCCTCCCCCATAATAATTTTCAGTAGCATAATGAATGAATTCAAAAATATAACCAGCACCTAAAGCATTCTTTCCATGATCTACAAGCATAGAAAATTTACTACTCTCCACATAAGCAAAATTCTTCTCATTCGGGATAGTGGGGGTATCATAAGAGACTTGGATACTATAAATTGTTTCCACATTAAAAGAGTAATGTTCAGAAAATGGGTAACCATAATCATGACAAGTTTTATAAATATAATCCTCACTACTTTTTATAGCATATGTATCATCACAATAATTATCATAAGTAGGAGGCATGTTATTATCATTATAAATTTGCATATCAAAACTTGGGATACTAAAAATATCATCTTCATTAAGCGTAGCATCCCCAAGCTTGGGACAAACATTAATTGCAGCAAATATATTCTCAAAAACATCATATTCATCAAACATAGCATCCCCAAGCTTGGGCCTTTTCATATCAAAAGCAAAATCACTCTCATCATTAATAGTATGGATAGCACCAATAGTATAGCAATTATCATATTCTTCCAAGCAAGTGCCAAAAAGATTTTCAAGATCATAAGAAGTATCATTACCTTCTATAATTATATTTTCATGAGGCACAATAGTAATAGGAGCAACATTATTTGGGAGAGATATCTTTTTACCTCTCTTCCTTTTTCTTTTCTTCTTCTTCACCACATCATGTGTGGGTTCAATCCTCTTTTTGTAGCTCCTTATTAATGAGATTGGTTGAATAGGAGGCTCCTCCTCATTACCTGATTCATCATAAGAAATAATAGGAGGATATTGGGAGGTCTCTTCCCTTTCATTAGTATTCTCTTCATCTTCTATTTGTTTTTTGTTCTTCATGTAATTGGCAATATAAGGATTTTCAATGCAATTCACCGCACAATACATATAAATTTCCTCTAGGTCAAAATGAAGAACTCTATCGAGGGCAAATTTTGGAATATCCTTAGTTATACGTTTCATTTCTTCATAGCCCATAAGCAAACTAAGTTCATTATAATGTGCAAGTGAAATCAAGTCATCACAATTTTTGGACACGATTAGATCATGAAACAATTTGCATCGGATAATTAAATGACAACGTTCATTACAAAGCTCACAAGTATGGCCAAGAAAATTTAAATTTTCAGCACAATCATCTAGCTCTTCTTGCAACAATTTAGTTTCTAAGTACTTATGCTTCTTGCAATATCTATCTTCTCTATTTGGTGTGTACTTACAAACCCAATGCACTCCACAAAAATTGACATGTTTATAGGAGACATTTTCATCATAACTAGTGCAATCATCATTAGTGTCATGGATATTCAAAGAATTAGTACTAACAACATTGCAATCATGCTCATCATTCAAATATTTAGTTCCAAACATTCTAATGAATTCTTCTTCTAGCACTTGAGCACAATTTTCCTTTCCAGCATACTCATGAAAGATATTAAAAAGGTGAAGCGTATGAGACAAACTCAATTCCATTTTTTTATAGTTTTCTTTTATAAACTAAACTAGTGATAAAACAAGAAACTAAAAGACTCGATTGCAAGATCTAAAGATATACCTTCAAGCACTCACCTCCCCGGCAACGGCGCCAGAAAAGAGCTTGATGTCTACTACACAACCTTCTTCTTGTAGACGTTGTTGGGCCTCCAAGTGCAGAGGTTTGTAGGACAGTAGCAAATTTCCCTCAAGTGGATGACCTAAGGTTTATCAATCCGTAGGAGGCGTAGGATGAAGATGGTCTCTCTCAAGCAACCCTGCAACCAAATAAGAAAGAGTCTCTTGTGTCCCCAACACACCCAATACAATGGTAAATTGTATAGGTGCACTAGTTCGGCGAAGAGAGGGTGATACAAGTGGTATATGGATAGTAGATAAAGGTATTTGTAATCTGAAAATATAAAAACAGCAAGGTAACTAATAATAAAAGTGAGCGTAAACAGTATTGCAATGTTGGTAAACAAGGCCTAGGGTTCATACTTTCGCTAGTGCAAGTTCCCTCAACAATGATAACATAATTGGATCACATAACCATCCCTCAACATGCAACAAAGAGTCACTCCAAAGTCACTAATAGCGGAGAACGAACGAAGAGATTATGGTAGGGTACAAAACCACCTCAAAGTTATTCTTTCCAATCAATCCGTTGGGCTATTCCTATAAGTTACACAAACAGCCCTAGAGTTCGTACTAGAATAACACCTTAAGACACAAATCAATCAAAACCCTAATGTCACCTAGATACTCCAATGTTACCTCAATTATCCATGGGTATGATTATACGATATGCATCACACAATCTCAGATTCATCTATTCAACCAACACAAAGGACCTCAAAGAGTGCCCCAAAGTTCTACCGGATAATCACGACGAAAACGTGTGCCAACCCCTATGCATAGGTTCATGGGCGGAACCCGCAAGTTGATCACCAAAACATACATCAAGTGAATCACGTGATATCCATTGTCACCACAGATACGCATGGCAAGACATACATCAAGTGTTCTCAAATCTTTAAAGACTCAATCCGATAAGATTACTTCAAAGGGGAAACTCAATTCATTACAAGAGAGAAGAGGGGGAGGAGAAACATAAGATCCAACTATAATAGCAAAGCTCGCGATACATCAAGATCGTGCCAAATCAAGAACACGAGAGAGAGAGAGATCAACCACATAGCTACTGGTACATACCCTCAGCCCCGAGGGAGAACTACTCCCTCCTCGTCATGGAGAGCATCGGGATGATGAAGATGGCCACCTGAGAAGGATTGCCCCCTTCGGCAGGGTGCCGGAACGGGTCTAGATTGGCTTTAGGTGGCTACGAAGGCTTCTGGCGGCGGAACTCCTGATCTATTGTGCTCCTCGTTGTTTTTAGGGTATATGGAGATATATAGGCGGAAGAAGTACGTCAGGGGGGCCACGAGGGGCCCACGAGGGTGGAGGGCACGCCCCCTGCCTCGTGGCCTCCTCGTAGATCCCCCGACATGCACTCCAAGTCTTCTGGGCTTCTTTCCTTCCAAAAATGAGTTCCGTGAAGTTTCAGGTCAATTGGACTCCGTTTGATTTTCCTTTTCTTCGAAAACCCTAAAACAGGGTAAAAACAGAAACTGGCACTGGGCTCTGGTTTAATAGGTTAGTCCCAAAAATGATATAAAAGTGTATAATAAAGCCCATAATCATTCAAAACAGTAAATAATATAGCATGGAGCAATCAAAAATTATAGATACGTTGGAGACGTATCAGAGAACTACTCCCTCCTCGTCATGGAGAGCGCCGGGATGATGAAGATGGCCACCGGAGAGGGATTCCCCCCTCCGGCAGGGTGCCGGAATGGGTCTAGATTGATTTTCGGTGGCTACGGAGGCTTCTGGCGGCGGAACTCCCGATCTATTGTGCTCCCAGAAGTTTTTAGCGTATATGAGTATATATGGGAGGAAGAAGTACGTCGGTGGACCTCCGAGCTATCCACGAGGCAGGGGGCGCGCCCCCACCCTCGTGGGCAGCCTGGGACTCTCCTGGTCCATCTCCGATACTCCGTGGGCTTCTTCTGGTCCAAAAATAAGTTTCGTGAAGTTTCAGGTCAATTGGACTCCGTTTGATTTTCCTTTTCTGCGATACTCTAAAACAAGGGAAAAACAGAAACTCGCACTGGGCTCTGGGTTAATAGGTTAGTCCCAAAAATAGTATAAAAGTGTAAAAAAAGCCCATAAACATCCAAAACAGATAATATAATAGCATGGAACAATCAAAAATTATAGATACGTTGGAGACGTATCAGCATCCCGAAGCTTAATTCCTGCTCGTCCTCGAGTAGGTAAATGATAAAAACAGAATTTTTGATGTGGAATGCTACCTAACATATTCATCATGTATTTCTCTTTATTGTGGCAAGAATATTCAGATCCATAAGATTCAATACAAAAGTTTAATATTGACATAAAAATAATAATACTTCAAGCATACTAACAAAGTAATCACGTCTTCTCAAAATAACATGGCCAAAGAAAGTTCATCCCTACAAAATCATATAGTTTGGTCATGCTCCATTTTCGTCACACAAGAATGCTCTCATCATGCACAACCCCGATGACAAGCCAAGCAATTGTTTCATACTTTAGTAATCTCAAACTGTTTTCAACTTTCACGCAATACATGAGCGTGAGCCATGGATATAGCACTATGGGTGGAATAGAATATAATGAGGGGGTTATGTGGAGAAGACAAAAAGGAGAAAGTCTCACATCGATGCGGTTAATCAATGGGCTAGGGAGATGCCCGTCAATTGATGTCAATGCAAGGAGTAGGGATTGCCATGCAACGGATGCACTAGAGCTATAAATGTATGAAAGCTCAACAAAAGAACTAAGTGGGTGTGCATCCAACTTGCTTGCTCACGAAGACCTAGGGCACTTGAGGAGGCCCATTGTTGGAATATAGAAGCCAAGTTCAATAATGAAAATTTCCCGCTAGTATATGAAAGTGACAAAACAAAAGACTCTCTATCATGAAGATCATGGTGCTACTTTGAAGCACAAGTGTGGAAAAAAAGGTTAGTAGCATTGTCCCTTTTATTTTATTTTTTATTTTTATTTGTCCTTTTTTTATTTGGCCTTTATTTTGGGGACAATGCTCTATTAATGATGATCATCACACTTCTATTTATTTACAACTCAAAGATTACAACTCGATACTAGAGCAAAGTATGACTCTATATGAATGCCTCCGGCGGTGTACCGGGATGGGCAATGATTCATGAGTGATATGTATGATAAATTATGCATGGTGGCTTTGCCACAAATACGATGTCAACTACATGATCATGCAAAGAAATATGACAATGATGATGCGTGTCATAATAAACGGAACAGTGGAAAGTTGCATGGCAATATATCTCAGAATGGCTATGGAAATGCCATATTAGGTAGGTATGGTGGCTGTTTTGAGGAAGATATAAGGAGGTTTATGTGTCATAGAGCGTATCATATCAAAGGCTTTGGATGCACCGACAAAATTTGCACCAACTCTCAAGGTGAGAAAGGGCAATGCACGTTACCGAAGAGGCTAGCAATGATGGAAGGGTGAGAGTGCGTATAATCCATGAACTCAACATTAGTCATAAAGAACTCACATACTTATTGCAAAAATCTACAAGTCATCAAAAACCAAGCATTACGCGCATGCTCCTAGGGGGATAGATTGGTAGGAAAATACCATCGCTCGGCCCCGACCGCCACTCATAAGGAAGACAATCAAATAACACCTCATGTTTCAAATTTGTTACACAACGTTTACCATATGTGCATGCTACGGGACTTGCAAACTTCAACACAAGTATTCCCCGAATTCACAACTACCCAACTAGCACAACTTCGATATCACTATCTCCATATCTCAAAACAATTATCAAGTATCGAACTTCTCTTAGTATTCAATGCACTTGTATGAAAGTTTTTATTATATCCCTCTTGGATGCTCATCATATTAGGACTAATTTCATAACCAAAGCAAATTACCATGCTGTTCTAAAGACTCTCAAAATAATATAAGTGAAGCATGAGAGTTCATCTATTTCTAAAAAATAAAACCACCACTGTGCTCTAAAAAGATATAAGTGAAGCACTAGAGAAAATGACAAACTATTCCGAAAGATATAAGTGAAGATCAATGAGTAGTCGAACAATTATGCAACTATATGAAGACTCTCTAACATTTGATAATTTAAGATCTTGGTATTTTATTGAAACAGCAAGAAAAACAAAATGAAATTGAATGACGCTCCAAGCAAAACACATATCATGTGGCGAATAAAATATAGCTCCAAGTAAAGTTATCGATGAACGAAGACGAAAGAGGGGATGCCTTCCGGGGCATCCCCAAGCTTAGGCTTTTGGTTGTACTTGAATATTACCTTGGGGTGCCTTGGGCATCCCCAATCTTAGGCTCTTGCCACTCCTTATTCCATAATCCATCAAATCTTTACCCAAAACTTAAAAACTTCAGAACACAAAACTCAAAATAGAAAATCTCGTGAGCTCCGTTAGCGAAAGAAAACAAAACACCACTTCGAGGTACTGTAATGAACTCATTCTTGATTTATATTGGTGTGAAACCTACTGTATTCCAACTTCTCTATGGTTTATAAACTCTTTTACTAGCCATAGATCCATCAAAATAAGTAAACAACACATAGAAAACAGAATCTATCAAAAACAGAACAGTCTGTAGTAATCTGGATCAAACTATACTTCTGGAACCCCAAAAATTCTAAAATAACTTGCTGGACGTGAGTAATTTATCTATTAATCATCTGCAAAAATAATTAACTAAATAGCACTCTCCAATAAAAAAGGCAGCAATTCTCGTGAGCGCTAAAGTTTCTGTTTTTTACAGCATGATCGCAAAGACTTTCCCCAAGTCTTCCAAAAGGTTCTACTTGGCACAAACACTAATTAAAAGTATTAAACCACATCTAAACAGATGCTAGATGAATTATTTATTACTAAACAGGAGCAAAAGGCAAGTAACAAAAATAAAGTTGGGTTGCCTCCCAACAAGCGCTATTGTTTAACGCCCCTAGCTAGGCATGATGATTTCAATGATGCTCACATAAAAGATAATAATTGGAACATAAAGAGAGCATCATGAAGAATATGAATAGCACATTTAAGTCTAACCCTCTCCTATGCATAGGGATTTCGTGATCAAACAACTTGTGAGAACAAGAATCAACTTGCATAGGAAGGTAAAACAAGCATAACCTCAAAATTTTAAGCGCATTTAGGGGGAACTTGATATTATTGCAACTCATATAAGCATATATTCCTCCCTCATAATAATTTTCAGTAGCATCATGAATGAATTCAACAATATAACCATCACATAGAGAATTCTTTTCATGATCTACAAGCATAGAAAATTTACTACTCTCCACATAAGCAAAATTCTTCTCATGAATAATAGTGGGAGCAAACTCAACAAAATAATTGTCATGTGAAGAATAATCCAATTGAAAACTAAAATCATGATGACAAGTTTCATGGATATCATTATTCTTTATGGCATACAAGTCATCACAATAATCATCATAGATAGCAACTTTGTTCTCATAATCAATTGAAACCTCTTCCAAAATAGTGGATTCATCACAAAATAAAGTCATGACATCTCCAAATCCACTTTCATCAATATAATCATCATAAATAGGAGGAATGATTTCATCTTAATAAATTTGCTCATCAAAACTTGGGGGACAAAAAATATCATCTTCATCAAACATAGCTTCCCCAAGCTTGTGGCTTTGCATATCATTAGCATCATGGATATTCAAGGAATTCATACTAACAACATTGCAATCATGCTCATCATTCAAATATTTAGTGCCAAACATTCTAATGCATTCTTCTTCTAACACTTTGGCACAATTTTCCTTTCCATCATACTCACGAAAGATATTAAAAAGATGAAGCGTATGAGGCAAACTCAACTCCATTTTTTTGTAGTTTTCTTTTATAAACTAAACTAGTGTTAAAACAAGAAACAAAAAGATTCGATTGCAAGATCTAAAGATATACCTTCAAGCGCTAACCTCCCCGGCAACGGCGCTAGAAAAGAGCTTGATGTCTACTACACAACCTTCTTCTTATAGACGTTGTTGGGCCTCCAAGTGCAGAGGTTTGTAGGACAGTAGCAAATTTCCCTCAAGTGGATGACCTAAGGTTTATCAATCCGTAGGAGGCATAGGATGAAGATGGTCTCTCTCAAACAACCCTGCAACCAAATAACAAAGAGTCTCTTGTGTCCCCAACACACCCAATACAATGGTAAATTGTGTAGGTGCACTAGTTCGGCGAAGAGATGGTGATACAAGTGCAATATGGATGATAGATATGGGTATTTGTAATCTGAAAATATAAAAACAGCAAGGTAACTAATGATAAAAGTGAGCATAAATGGTATTGCAATGTGTTGAAACAAGGCCTAGGGTTCATACTTTCACTAGTGCAAGTTCTCTCAACAATAATAACATAATTGGATCACATAACTATCCCTCAACATGCAACAAAGAGTCACTCCAAAGTCACTAATAGCGGAGAACAAACGAAGAGATTATGATAGGGTACGAAACCACCTCAAAGTTATTATTTCCAATCAATCCGTTGGGCTATTCCTATAAGTGTCACAAACAGCCCTAGAGTTCGTACTAGAATAACACCTTAAGACACAAATCAACCAAAACCCTAATGTCACCTTGATACTCCAATGTCACCTCAAGTATCCGTGGGTATGATTATACGGTATGCATCACACAATCTCAGATCCATCTGTTCAACCAACACATAGAACCTCAAAGAGTGCCCCAAAGTTTCTACCGGAGAGTCAAGACGAAAACGTGTGCCAACCCCTATGCATAGATTCCCAAGGTCACAAAACCCGCAAGTTGATCACGAAAACATACATCAAGTGGATCAATAGTATACCCCATTGTCACCACGGGTATACCACGCAAGACATACATCAAGTGTTCTCAAATCTTTAAAAACTCAATCCGATAAGATAACTTCAAAGGGAAAACTCAATCCATTACAAGAGAGTAGAGGGGGAGAAACATCATAGGATCCAACTATAATAGCAAAGCTCGCGATACATCAAGATTGTATCACCTCAAGAACACGAGAGAGAGAGAGAGATCAAATACATAGCTACCGCTACATACCCTCAGCCCTGAGGGAGAACTACTCCCTCCTTGTCATGGATTGCGCCGGGATGATGAAGATGGCCACCGGAGAGGGATTCCCCCCTCCGGCAGGGTGCGAGAACGTGTCTAGATTGGTTTTCGGTGGCTACGGAGACTTCTAGCAGTGGAACTCCTGATCTATTGTGATCACCGAAGTTTTTAGGGTATATGGGTATATATGGGAGGAAGAAGTACGTCGGTGGACCTCCGGGCTGTCAACGAGGTAGGGGGCGCACCCAGGGGGGTGGGCGCGCCCCCACCCTCATGGGCAGCCTGAGACTCTCCTGGTCCATCTCTGATACTCCATGGGCTTCTTCTGGTCCAAAAATAAGTTCCGTGAAGTTTCAGGTCAATTGGACTCCGTTTGATTTTCCTTTTCTGCGATACTCTAAAACAAGGGAAAAATAGAAACTGGCACTGGGCCCTGGGTTAATAGGTTAGTCCCAAAAATAATATAAAAGCGTAAAATAGAGCCCATAAATATCCAAAATAGATAATATAATAGCATGGAACAATCAAAAATTATAGATACGTTGGAGACATATCGGCCAAGAGCACTTCGCAACGGCGTTGTCCACGGCCCTGTACTCGGCCTCGGCACTCGATCGTGAGACCGTGGGTTTTCGTTTAGATGACCACGAAATCATAGAGGGCGCAAGGTAGACGCAGTAGCCGGAAGTGGAGCGTCGAGTGTCGGGACACCCAACCCAGTCGGCGTTGGAGTAGGTGGCAAGGCTGGTGTCAGGTGATGCCTTCAAGGTGAGACCCATAGCTGTGGTGCCACATATGTACCGAAGGATACGTTTCACCAGAGCCCAATGAGTATCACGAGGAGCATGCATGTGAAGGCACACCTGCTGGACAACGTACTGAATGTCCGGACGCGTCAGTGTGACGTACAGAAGCGCACCGACGATGGAGCGGTAGAAGGGAGCGCCGGACGCCGGAGATCCCTCGATGGCGGACGCCTTAGCCTTCGTGTCAACAGGCGTAGGAGCAGGCTTGAAGTTAAGCATGCCCGCTCGCTCCAGAATCTCGTAGGCGTACTTCTGCTGATGCAAGAAGAAGCCAGTAGCTCGGCGCACAACCTCGATGCCGAGGAAGTAGTGGAGAGCCCCCAAATCCTTGAGGGCGAACTCAGTGCCGAGGCGAGCTGTGATCTGCTGAAGGAGCGCTGGCGAGGAGGCAGTCAGGATGATGTCGTCGACGTACAGGAGAAGGTACGCGGTGGCGGGACCCTGGTGATAAACAAATAGTGAGGCATCAGACTGTGTGGACCGGAACCCCTGCTCCTGAAGGAAGGCCGTGATCCGCTGGTACCAGGCCCGAGGCGCCTGCTTCAACCCATAGAGAGAACGGGAGAGCAAGCACACGTGGTCTGGATAGTCGGTGTCGATGAAACCAGTAGGCTGCTGACAAAACACCTGCTCGTCGAGATGGCCATGCAAAAAAGCATTAGACACATCGAGCTGGTGAACTGGCCAGGCACGAGAAACAGCAAGCTGGAGGACAGCGTGAATCGTGCCTGGTTTGACAACCGGGGCAAAGGTGTCGGTGAAGTCCGTGCCGGCACGCTGGTGAAAGCCGCGCACCACCCAACGCGCCTTGTAGCGCTCGAGAGAGCCGTCAGGGCGAGTCTTGTGGCGGAAGACCCACTTGCTAGTGATCACATTGGCACGGGGAGGCCGCGGGACAAACTGCCACGTACGGTTGCGCTGCAGGGCGTCAAACTCCTCATGCATCGCAGCAAGCAATTTCGGATCCCGAAGGGCTGCGTGAGCGGAGGTGGGGAGTGGAGGCGGTGCCGAGGTAGATGCAGCCCACGTGGGTACTCGTCAGACGTGTAGCGCATGCTAGGACGAAGTGTCCCAGTCCGAGCCCGAGTGACCACACCGATGAGGGGTGCAGCCGCGACGACGGGGGCGGCCGAGGGGACCGCGATGGGGGCCGTGGCGATGGGGGGAGGCTGAGGAGGCCGCGGCGACGGGGGGCGCAGAGGGGGCCACTGTGACAGGGGCCGCCGAGGGGGCCGCGGTAGGGGTCGCGGCGACGGGGGCCGCCGGTGCGGGCAGCGCAGGCAGGGCCGAGCCCAGTGTGCGGCTGGTCGGTTCGTCAGAGGAGGAGGCAGGGGTGAACCGTGCCATGGGAGACGCCGAGGGTGACGGTACCTGCTGAAACGGGAACACCAGCTCATCAAGGTACACATGACGCAAAGTGAAAACGCGGCGGGACACTGGATCATAGCACCGGTAACCTTTGGTGTTGGGAGGATAACCAAGGAAGATGCATGGAAGCGACTGGGGAGCGAGTTTGTGAGGAGCGGTGGACGCAGTGCTAGGATAACAGAGACACCCAAAAATGCGAAGACCGTCATAAGATGGAACCGCACTGAAGAGAAGCTGGTGAGGAGTATAGTTCCAGCGCGAACGACACGGGCGAATGTTAATGAGAAGGCTGGCGATCACGAGCGCGTCCGGCCAGAACCGAGGAGGCATGTAGGAGTGGAAGAGCAATGTGCGGACACAATCATTAAGGGTGCGAATGATGCGCTCGGCGCGACCATTCTATTGTGACATGTAGGGACAAGTGAGGCGAAAAATGGTGCCGTGCAACGCAACAAGATTGCGGACGGCGACGTTGTCAAACTCCTTGCCGTTGTCAGTTTGCAAGGCGAGAATGGGACGACCGAACTGCGTGGTGACGTGTGAATAAAAAGCTGTGAGTGTAGCAAGAGCATCGGACTAGCGACGAAGAGGAAATGTCCACACATAATGAGTAAAATCATCCAATATCACCAAATAGTATAGATAGCCTGCGTTGCTTGCAACCGGGGGGACGTCCAAACATCACTATGCAATAACTGAAACTGAAAGGTGGAAATGTTTGTGGACTCGCTAAAGGGAAGACGAACGTGCTTGCCAAGATGGCAAGCCTCACAAGTGTGGTCGTCAACCTTATTACATGAGAAAGAAAAACTCTGAAGAATCTGACGCATAACGGTGGAGTTGGGGTGACCGAGGCGGGCGTGCCAAAGATCGACACTAGCGGCGAAGACGGCGGGACGACGGGTGGGGGTGGCGCCGGAGGGATGCACCGGGTAAAGCTCATCTAGGCTGTCACATCAGTGGAGTACCATCCGTGTATGGGCGTCCTTCACAAAAAAGCCGATATCGTCAAATTCAACAGTTATAGGATTCTCATGAGCAAGACGACGAACAGAAACTAGATTAGTGACTAAGTTGGGAGACACGAGAACATTAGACATGTTAACGGGAGTAGAAGTAGAAGGAAACAACATATGACCGACATGTGTAATGGGTAGAGAGGAATCGTTACCAACGGTGATGCGAGTGGGAGTATGAACAGGAGTGGCAGACGTGAGGTCGCCGGGATGAGCAGTCATGTGAGCGGTGGCACCCGAGTCCATGTACCAGTCACCACCGCCACCATAGGAACTCGGTGACGGGGCGGAGTGCAAGGCGGCGAGAAGGGCCGGGTTCCACGGCGGTGGCACCCGAGGAGGGTAAAATCTTTCATAAGCCAGCGCGGGGGCAGCGCCATAAGCCGGCACGGGGGCGGCGCCGAAGGCCGGCGCAGCAGCGACGCCGTAGGCGGGCGCGGGCTGAGGCGCGACACCGTAGCCGCTGTAGGGAGCGGTGTTCTGCGCGGTGAGGAGGGCCTGGTGGCTCGTTGGACGAGGCCCAAGGATGCCCGGAGCGGGAGCCCGAGGGACCGGCATCGAGTACGCGTGGACAATGCCGGTCCACGGGTTGGTGCCGTACGTCCACGGAGGGTTGACCTGCTGCTGTTGCGGATGAGGGCCCCCCCGGCGCCTGTTGCTGCTTGCGGCCGCCCCCGCAGCAGTTGCCGCGGCGCTCGCCACCTGGCTGCTCGGGGGCAGCGGGAGGGGCGGGTGGCGCGGGCGGTAGGGGAAAGTACCCCAGAGGCGCGGGGGGCGGCGGCTGCTGGCGCAGCGCTGGTGGGACGGCCGGTGGTGGGGCGCCACGGGAGGTACCGGCGGCGAGGGCGCAATGCTGCATGCGTTTCTTGAGCCTGTCGGATTCATGGGTTCCGGCAGACACTTAAGGTTCGAACACTGGGGTGCATGCGGAGATCAAGCCTTCTACCTCCCCGTCTCGCAAAGATCTAAACTACTAAAAGAACTGCACAAGGGACACAAGATTTATACTGGTTCGGGCCACCATTGTGGTGTAATACCCTACTCCGGTGTGTGGTGGATTGATTGCCTCTTGGGGCTGGTAACGATGAACAATACAAGGAAGAACAGCCTCGCGAGGGTCTGTTCTTGGCAGGGGCGATGAACTGCTAGGAGGAGTTCAGTCACCCTTCTCTCTCTCTCTTCCTGCGAATCGAATGAACCAACCGAACCCAACTGGACCCAACCGAACCGAACCCCACCCCTTGCTACATGGGTGGCCGGTCCTATTTATAGGCAAAGGCCCTGGGCCTCTTCCCAAATATTGAGCGGGAAGGGCGCCAACAATTGGCCAATTCGAAGGGGAACATCTAGTACACTTATCCTGACTAAAGTTGGTCTTCGCCTGCGAAAGACCCTGCGGTGACGCCGTGCTGGGCTCCATGGTGACCTCCGTCTCGTAGTCCGCTTGGTCCTGGTCTCGTTGCACCGAAATGGCAACCTTTGCCTGATGCCTTGGTACTCCGCGGCTGCGCTTGCCCCCTTTGCACCAAAGAGGAAAGAAGGACGCTGCGCGCGTTGGCGCCCGCCTGGCACCCTCGATCGTCATGGCTTGCGTCATGGGCACCTCGCGAGGTACCCCGCCTTGATTCCTCCGCCTCCTCGTGAGCCAGCCTGAGGAGGCTGCGCCTGAGGATACGCCATGTCGTCCGCCCCGCGAGGCTTGGCCCCTCGCGAGGGTCTTGAGTCTTGTGTTGATGAAGATGGGCCATGCTGGGCCTCCTTTGAGCCACGCCGCAGGCCGCAGGCAGGCAAGTCTGGGGACCCCCGTTCCCAGAACGCCGACAGTAGCCCCCGGGCCCAAGGCGCGCATGGGCTTGGCCGTGCCAAGAGGCGAAAGGGGAAGGGCGAAGCGCCGCGGGCCCTAACAGCCTACGGCCTTGGGCGCCGCGTGGCGGTTGATGGGACGTGGGCGTCTCCACTTCCCCACGACGCCTCGGTGATCGTGCGAGGTGGACAAGTCCCTGCATGCAAATCGTGTCATGATTACCTGCGATCGTGGAGGCCGGCGGTTGGCCTTCGCCGGCTATAAGTACGAAGCTGTGCGTGCCCTTCCAGTCCATTCCTCCTGGCTTCTCCTTCTTCCCGATCCTTGCTCCGTCTTGCTGGGATGGCTCCGATCCGCCAGTTCTCTGCAGCGGAGAAGGGAAAGGCTCCTCGAGAGGGGCCAGACCCGCTGCCGCCGAAGAAACGGCTCGCCCTTTGCAGCCGGGGCGAGGAAGACCGTTAGGTGGAGCCAAGGCCCCGGTGCGAGTGGGCTCCGCCGGGGTTCCCACTTCCTTTGTATGCCCATGTCGAGGGCCCCGAAGGTGTCGATGCTGATATCCGCGGCCGGCACCGTCGTAGGCACCATCGGGTCACGAAGGCATGGGTTGTTCCTCCTGGAGTCCACGCCAAGGGCTCCTCCCAAGAGTTTGTGCTCCACGTCGTCGTTCCTCTCCAGTCCTGGATCCGTCTGCCTCCCTTCTTTGCCTCCATCATCCCTCCAGGAGGGCCCCTGGAGCTCTGGCTGCAGCACGCCGGCTGCAGCGCCCTCGCGACCGAGGCAGAGGTCGTGGTCGCTGCCCCGGGCGAGGTCTACTTGTCCCGCGGCTGGAGAGAGATCGCCCGGGTTTGCAAGGAGAGGGGCGTCTTCGCGGTCCACCTGGAGTACGATGGCGCTGCGGTGATGTTCTTCAAGGTCTTCGACACGAACGGGCGCCAGCTGGAGTGCTGCCCCGGGAGCGGTGGCCGGGACCTTGCCCTGGTGAGGGCTAGGCCCGCCGACCGCTCCCTTGGCGGAGGCGCCGGAGGGTCTAGCGACTCCAGCGAAATCTTCGCGACTCCGGAGACGAGCGACGACAGCTACGAGCCCCCGAGCCGGCGCCGCTCCCGGAGCAGGGCGGGCTCGTCAGGCCGTCGCCGACCCTGATCTGGATGGGGTTGGCACCGGCGCCTGACGGCCCACTGTTGATGATGGCATGTTTTGCAGGAGACCGTGTAGTTAGCACTCCTTAGGATCCGTTCCCTGCGAGGAATCAAAATGCGCCCCACGGGGGCTTGTAAGGTGTCTGTAGTCCCGTTTGTTAATACATGACCTTTGCTATGGATTTGTTTGAGTTGCTGATTTCGTCATAGCTTAGTTCTCCCTTTCGAACCTCGCGAGGGCTTGGTGCTCTGCGTCGACAGGTCCCAGTCCCAAGGCGGCGTCAGCCGTCGCTGGTATGCCAGGTCGCGGTGCCATGGTCAAGGCCAAGAGGTGAGCGACCCGGGGTCCGGTAAGAGCCCCTGAGTCGCGATGCTCAGGAGGTCCCCTTTGGCGCCCAAGCAGCCGTCGCTCGGTGAGAAAGGGAAGCAACGTTGCTAGTACGGAATTGCTTTAGGTGCGGGGGTAGTGCCATGGTAGCCAGTGCTTCGGATGGTGACTTATCTTGAGGATCGGGGATCGCCCCCAGCGCATCGTCGGGTCCTTGGGGTAGTTGGGATAGAGTTGCTCGGCGAGGTCCTCGCGCGCCCCTTCTCCCTTGCCTCTGCTCCCCTTTCTGCTCTACATCCTCGGGTCCCGGCCCTCGAGCTGGTCTCAGCCGTCGCTGGTATGCCAGGTCGCGATGCCGTGGACAAGGCCAGAGGGTGAGGGCTGGAGAGCCAGTAAGAGCCCTGAGTCGCGATGCTCAGGCACCCCCCCTTTAACGTGCAAGCAGTTCGCGCGGGCGTGCGTGAAGGGAACTCTGTGAGGGCCTTGGCTAGCGCAGTTCCCTCCAAGGATCCTGCAGGTTCATCACAGAAAGAAGATGGGGTTGCCATGGTAGTCATTAGTCGATCGTTAGTCGCTCAAGAGCTCGCTGGTTGGAGTAGGTGAGGTGTATCTGGGCACCCGTGAGCCAGCGCGGGACTCACGAGGCCCTACCTCTAGGCGGGTTGCGCCTGGCACTGGGCCGTATCTTGAGACGTGTCCCTGCAAAATTTGGTTAGATGCCGGTACTCTACGTCCTCGGGTCCCGACCCTCGAGCTTGTCTCAGCCGTCGCTGGTATGCTAGGTCGCGATGCCATGGACAAGGCCAGAGGGTGAGGGCTGGAGAGCCAGTAAGAGCCCTAAGTCGTGATGCTCAGGCACCCCCCCTTTAACGTGCAAGTGGCCGACATGGAGAAGAAAGGATGCCGTGGACAGGCATCAAGCAATCAAGCATGATAGGCGATGCATAGTTGGAAATAAACGCGAGGGAGATACACGCCGCTGGGCCTAGCCCGAGTGGCTTGGGGATGATGCAGCCCGAGGGGCGCCCCCATCAAGGCAAACTAACGACCGAAAAATAAAGGGGATACATGCCGCAGGGACGGACCCACGCGGCCTGGGAGTGATGCAGCCTTGGGAGGGCGCTCCCAGCTGGGAATGAAGCTTGAAAGATGTCACCTGAGGATGTCATTGGCGAAGTGGCGTTGGTGCAGTAGACTCGATGGGCTGCGGAAGCTGATCCTCACGAGCCCCCAGGCCCCAGGGCTTGGGGAGGCTCCGGAGGCGCTGGTGACTCCTCGCGAGCTGTCTTCATCTCCGCCAAGGCCGCGGAACGCCTGTCTTCCTGAGCCTCCATGATGCCCCTCATGAGGCGCTGGTACGCCGCAGCCATGCTCGGCAGGCCGTAAGGCATGCGAACATAGTTGTGGGATGGACCCCCGCAGCGCCCCACTTGCGAGGGCCAGAGACGCTCCGTCATGGCGATCTGATTGAGCCCTGGTACGTCGACGCAGACGCGCAGCCCACCATCCTCGCCTGGATGTGGGGCCACAGCTGGTAGGCGGCGGCAACCTCTCATGATCCTTGACTCCTGTAGTTCTTGAATGGCCTTGTTAACGAACTCCTGCTGGTCTGACCTTCCTTGCCTGGCTCCTTCTCGGGGGAAACGTGCTTCGAAGCACGCCTCCACATGGTTCCCAAGCGCCTCCCTCGTGACCCTGGCTAGGTCGGTGGCCCTCCAGGTGAGAGCCCCCAAGCCCTGCCTGAGGAAGGCGCTGGGCACGCTTTCCTATGCGATGGATGGGGGGTCCCCCTAGGCAGACACGGGCCCTGAGGGACCTGCCTCCTGAGGGGCTGAGCCTGACGACGTCTTCTTCTTCTTGGGGGTGGTCTCAGGAAGTCTCCTGCTTCCGCGATCTGGGTCTTCTAGCGACGCGGCCTGATAGGCCCGCTCCAGGGAACACACTGTATCCTTCTCTTCACAGGGCACCGTGATGACGCCGCCACTTCCTGGCATCTTGAGGACGTTGTAGCCGTGGTGAGTCACGGCCATGAACTTGGCCAGCGCTGGGTACCCGAGGATGGCGTTGTACGGCAGGCGGATGTGGGCAACGTCGAAGTCGATGAGCTCGGTGTGGTACTTGCTGCGAGCCCCGAAGGTGATAGGGAGGCGGACCTGCCCGATCGGGACTGTGGAACCATCGGTGATTCCGGAGAAAGGCTTGGTTGGCTGAAGCTGGTCATAGGGTACTTGGAGATTGTTGAATGTTTCCACGGACAGGACGTTGAGCCCTGCCCCACCATCGATGAGGGTCTTGGTGACCAGCACGTTGCTGATGACTGGGGAGCAAAGCATCGAGAGGACTCCTGCCGTGGCCGCACACTTGAGCTGGTCCGCTGAGCTGAACGTGATGGCGCACGCCGACCACCTGAGGGGGCGCGTTGCTTCGAGCTTGGGGAGAACTGTTCACTTTGCGGGCAAACTGCTTGAAGATACGTTGAGAGGCTGGGGCTTGAGCTCCGCCCAGGATGCAGGCGATTGCGCGCGGCTCTTGGAAGCCCCCAGCCCCCTCGTCTTGATGGCGGTCTTCGTTCCTCCTTGGCTGAGGCGGCAGCGGAGGTAGGCCTGCATTGCCATGAGGACGATCCTCACGAGGCTGATCCCTCTAGTCCCCCTCGCGAGGCAGGTCTCGCCAGCGGTCCTCGCGAGGTTGGTCGCGCCACCCCTGGCACGGGCCGCGATTTTCCCAGCGTCCTGGGTTTCTTCCTCCTCCTCGGCCGCCGCCCCGGTCAGCACGGTCAGGGCGACGGCCGATCCTTCCTTCTCGCACGGCGCGGAGTTCTTGACATTCGTTGGTGTTGTGGGTGTGGAGGTCGTGGTACACACAGTACCGGCTTCCCCTGGAGGGCTCGGGCAGATCCTTGCCCCGCTTGGTGTCTGGTTCTGCGGCGAGTACGGCAGCCCCCTTGCGCTTCACGTCCTTGGCCTTGGGCTTCTTCTCTTTTGGGTCCACGGCAGGCAGCTCGAGGAGGGAGAGACGTCCCTCCTCAGCCCTGGCGCACTTGTTTGCCAAGTTGAACAGCTCCAGGGAGGTGCAGAGGTCGTCGTGCATCACCAGCTCCTCCTTCATCTTGACGTCGCGCACGTCATCGGAGAAGGCCGAGATGATGGCTTCCTCGGACACCTTGGGGATCTTGAGGCGCGCGCTGTTGAAGCGCTGGATGTACTTTTGCAGGGTCTCTCCGGGTTGTTGCTTGATGCGGCGCATGTCGCTCACGGCGGGTGGCCGGTCGCGAGTACCTTGGAAGTTGGCGATGAAGCGGGTGCGCATCTTGTCCCAGGAGGAGATCGTGCCTGGAGCCAGATTCAGGAGCCAGGTTCGAGCTCCTTCCTTGAGCGCCATGAGGAACCAGTTCGCCATGACCTTTTCATCCCCGCTGGCAGCCTCGATGCCCAGCTCGTAGAGCTGGAGGAACTCTGCGGGGTCAGTTGTGCCGTCGTAGCGAGGAGGCAGATCTGGCTTGAACTTGCCGGGCCACGCAACGCTACGCAGCTCAGTGGTGTAGGCGCGGCAACCTGCGGTGGCCACGAAAGGCTTCGGCTGATGGAGAGCTTGGTCTTGAGGGTTCCCACGCGCTGCAGCTAGGAGCAGAGCGGGGTCTTGGCGCGCCGGAGCTGGAGCAGGGTCGCGGCGTGCCGGAGCAGGGAGCACCCTGGCAGCTCCTTGCGGGCGAGGGACTTCTTGGCAGCTCCGTTCTTGTTGCGCTGGCACCTGATGGAGCGGGTTCCGCCCAGGGGCCAAGCGCCTTGGAGCCATGGCATCTTCTTGGAGAGGAGGCGGCTGGTGCGCCTCTGGAGCTTCGTTGCCCGCGCGTGGCGGGGTGTGGCGCAGAGGAACGGATGGCGCGGACAAGCTCGGCGACACGGTCGAGCCACTCTTCGTAGACGTCGTCGACGGGGCGGTAGCGCAGGAGCTCGTTTGCCGCGAGGAGCGCAGCTCGAGCCTACAAGGGCGCGCGGAGCGCGCGGGACGAAGAACCGGCTGGTGCGAGTGATGGAGTAGCGGTGCGGCCGTCTTGGCGCACGGACGGATGCTGAGACGACGCTTGCTGCTCGCCCCCCGCCGGGCCGGTGGCGGCGTTGATGGCGGGCGACGGGGAACGACGAGGACGCCCACCGACGGGGGTCGTCTGGGCGACACGAGAGGCGATGGCGGCCCGGCGCTCGGCGCGTGCCCGACGGGCGTCGGACATGGACGCGACGGTTGGAGGAGAACGGAGTGGTGGAGGAAAGATTCCAGCGCACCCCTACCTGGTGCGCCAAATGTCGGATTCACGGGTTCCGGCAGACCCTTAAGGCTCGAACACTGGGGTGCGCACGGAGATCAAGCCTTCTACCTCCCCGTCTCGCAAAGATCTAAACTACTAAAAGAACTGCACAAGGGACACAAGATTTATACTGGTTTGGGCCATCATTGTGGTGTAATACCCTACTCAAGTGTGTAGTGGATGGATTGCCTCTTGGGGCTGGTAACGATGAACAATACAAGGAAGAACAGCCTCGCGAGGGTCTGTTCTTGGCAGGGGCGATGAACTGCTAGGAGGAGTTCAGTCACCCTTCTCTCTCTCTCTTCCTGCGAACCGAATGAACCAACCGAACCCAACTGGACCCAACCGAACCAAACCCCACCCCTTGCTACGTGGGTGCCCGGTCCTATTTATAGGCAAAGGCCCTGGGCCTCTTCCCAAATATTGAGCGGGAAGGGCGCCAACAATTGGCCAATTCGAAGGGGAACATCTAGTACACTTATCCTGACTAAAGTTGGTCTTCGCCTGCGAAAGACCCTGCGGTGACGCCGTGCTGGGCTCCATGGTGACCTCCGTCTCGTAGTCCGCTTGGTCCTGGTCTCGTTGCACCGAAATGGCAACCTTTGCCTGATGCCTCGGTACTCCGCGGCTACGCTTGCTCCCTTTGCACCAAAGAGGAAAGAAGGACGCTGCGCGCGCTGGCGCCCGCCTGGCACCCTCGATCGTCATGGCTTGCGTCATGGGCACCTCGCGAGGTACCCCGCCTTGATTCCTCCGCCTCCTCACGAGCCAGCCTGAGGAGGCTGCGCCTGAGGATACGCCGTGTCGTCCGCCCCGCGAGGCTTGGCCCCTCGCGAGGGTCTTGAGTCTTGTGTTGATGAAGATGGGCCATGCTGGGCCTCCTTTGAGCCACACCGCAGGCCGCAGGCAGGCAAGTCTGGGGACCCCCGTTCCTAGAACGCCGACAGACCCCCTTCATCCGGCGCTCCTCCAACCGCAAGTACGCCACAAACTTGGGGAAGGAGGGCTCCGGCATCAAGGTGAGGTTGGAGGCGGCGTTGCCGAAGTCCTCGTTGAGGCCGGCGGTGAGCGTGCTGAAGAGGAGGTCATCATCAACCTTGGCACCAATGTCGCGGAGCTCATCCGCCAACATCTTTAGGC
The DNA here is from genome assembly GCA_034509565.1 of Triticum monococcum. Lineage (NCBI taxonomy): Eukaryota > Viridiplantae > Streptophyta > Magnoliopsida > Poales > Poaceae > Triticum > Triticum monococcum. The sequence goes on from CM067845.1 coordinate 525,099,173, forward strand.
GGCGGCAGTAGTTATCAATGGACTGTTCATCCTGGTGACAGTCAAAAAATTTCTGCTGCAAAAAAACGCGGCGCTGAAGCTTGTTGTCGGTGAAGAGGTCGTTCAGCTTGACCCACAAGGCGCGGGCATCGTCGCCGGCGCTCACTACCGTGTGGAACAGGTCCTTGGAGATGTTGTGAAGAACCACCAGATGATGGTGGCGTCGATCGCGGTCCACTCAGCGTCATCCACCATGGCGGGGGAGTCAACGGTGCCATCCACATGATCCACGAGGATGTTCTCGCGGAAGAGCAGTGTGAAGTACGTCTTCCACGCGAAGTATGTGGAGTTGGAGACGTCGAGGACGATGGAAACGCGTGTATGGACGTTGATGTCGCGGATTTCCGCAGGGTCAACGGCGTAGGGGTTGGAGTAGGTGGAGGCGTTGGACGACATGGCGGCCAAGAGGTGGTGAAGGGGGCGGCACGGCAGGAGGGCGGCGCGGCGAGGTGGATCGGGCGGCGCGGCGGGAAGTTGGGTAGCGGCGGCGGCGTGGGGCGGCGGCAGAGTGCGGTGGCGGCGGCCCGAGGCGGCGGCGGCTAGGGCTAGGGTTAGCGGAAGCGGGGAGATCGACTTGCGATAGATACTATGTAGAGAATGATTTGATGCATCGATAATTGATTGATCGTGCACTAGGCACATATATATACGTACAAGGGGTGCGACCGGTGTCTTGTCTCCCAAGATACAAGTAAATACAGAGGGAGAGAGACACTACAGGTACGATATACAAAACCCAGACCTACGTACATCTATACATGTTCAACACTATCCTTTATTATGAAGAGATATGGGCTAATTTTAGCCATTGATGTGTCTAGGAAAGGTTGTACCGAAGCAGAAGTGGGTGAAGATTACCACCATGTACCAGGGATTTCTTGCATGAGGAACTCCAATTAATAAACCGATACCCACGATTAAGAAAAAAACGATAATTCCCGCAAAAAGAAAGGAATGAAAATCGGATAATCGTGTTGAGCAGAAATTACCTTGTCACCATACCTTCAACCCATCCACTTTTTGTGGTCCGACAAATAGCAAATACTCTGCAATGCCGGAGTGATCACCAACTGAATGCTCAAGAGATTATTTTGGCTAGACAAGGCCATCGTGGGCGCTTGACCTGCAGGGACCAAAACACCACATATATAGATGTGCGCCTAGATCCCTGCCGTGAGCTCGTACCGTCGTACTACTACCAGCTACACCGGTGCAGCTCACCCTGACCCATGATTGATCTGCCCGGCCCCTGCACGAAGCAAACGAGAAGCCCCCGAGCATGGTGACCTCACCGCGCGTGGCATGCACCAGCGGCATTCCACCCTGAGCCACGACATTCATCATGGCACGGACAGTGCGGCTTCCCTACTTAAATCAAATTATTCCGGCTCCAGGACGAAACAAAGCACACGGGCCGAATGTTTTGATTTAAGTGCGAATAATGGTTCTGTGGAAAAGGCTTTCGTACTTTTTTTTAGAAAAGGAAAAAAGGCTTTCGTACTACTATCTCCGTTCTGGTTTACCAGTCTTCCTCGTATTTTGGGTCATATTTCGATCATAAATTTAACTAATAAAATATTTGCTACACATAGGAAAATAATATCATTAAAAAGTACATTCAAATGGGAATTCGACAATGTTATTTTTGATAACATGCATTAATATTTTGCTAGTCAAATATCTGGTTAACTTTAACTCAAAATACAACGGAGACTAGTAAACTAGGAAGGAGGTAGTGCGTGGTGGAAAAGGAGGTCGGGGGAAATTGCTAGCAGTACTGGTGTTGTGTCAAAAAAAGTCAACAAAAGAAATTCGGACAGTTCAGTTCGGAGACGCTCATGAGTGGCTTTAATCAGTGGGTGTTGCTCCCCCGGGCCCTACCCATCAATTTGCTTGCAAATAAATCCCTAGTCTAATCTAGTGCTGATTAGCTTTTCAACTGGCCGGATTTGCCTCTCCAGAAATGGCTGGGGGTTTTGTTCCTCGGTGCTTACAATAACAAGAGGCCAAATGCCATCTTTTCTCTGATAGAAAATGCCACCAAGTGCCGATTGTCGTCGAGTTAGATCCCGTAGAATTACTTTATTAGAAAAGAAATGCATGTACATGTAGAGTATAATCTGTCCACTCTTAGCTCCCAATTAGTGTCCATGTTAGTATATCATGGATTCATGGGAACATACTTGAACCCTGGCTCAATTATTAAGCGCGAATGATCATGCATGATAGTGGTCTTTTTCATTGCTCTTGTCAATGGCTTGTCTCACCTACTGCTTAGTAAACTAATTATAGCACATAAGTGAATCACTACTACTTAATTTTTTTTTGTGGGTGCACTACTATGTGGCATACAATCTGTCTGAGCTTATATATATAGCAACATCAACACAATCACACAACATCTCAATCATCCCCCTGGACTTGGACTGGACCCCCTTTGGGCATGAACATGATCTCCAACCTACATAATCACATGCACCCGCCAGCCAGATGTGGGAATCTATTTCGTCCAAATTTAAAATAGCCTGGCCGCACGCTGAGTAAACAATGGTGAATTTATCTGTATGCTTTTGTAAAGCATTAGCAGCTTTCACAGTTCATGATGGCTGAGCTAAACTAAGGAGCATCGGCAAAGAGTTGGCAACCAAATCTGGCAGACACGTATGGATGCGACGGTATATACTCCTGCACTGTATTGTGCACTGACTTTTGGGTAGGAATTGTGGGTGCAGAGTTTGACATGTACTACTCCACTACTACTAGAAAGAAATGGAGAGACGGGACATGCATCATTGAGAGGAGGGCCTAAGCAGCATCCCTCCTCGTTTCAAGTGGGGTTGGCGCCCACTTCAGTTCAGTTCAGCTCAGAGAGTCCCGTGTTCCTCCTCGGACTGCTTAACCGTGTACTCCCTCCGCATCGAAATATAAGACCGTTTTTAGACTTGTTTAGCCTAAAAAATGTCTTATATTTTGACACAGAGGTAGTTGTTTGTATCGTAGCTGCCTCTGCAACTGTCATTTGTTTAAATATTTTCTCCAAAGTGGTCTCTTAAATCACCCGCAAACATTCCGTCGTGATGTCAGGATGCATTTTGCCATCCAACAACATCGTGCATTAGTCTGTGGACTCGTTTTCCCGGCAAACCCTAGCAAACTAGGGGGTTTATTGTGAGTCCGGACCGTTATCACATAGGACTCTGGCACCTCCGGGCCATCGAAAAACCTGTCATGACCCGTATCTTCATCATTTCCTTTTTCTTTGCATCTGCTTCCTTGCTTGTCGACGCCGTCTCTCTACCACCCCAGCCGCTTGTCACGCCCTTCTCGAAACTCCGTGACCTCCACTCTTACACCCAGTCGCCATGACGCTTGCCTTACACCGTTGATCCACACCTCTCGTCCATCCGCTGCGCATATACCATCCGCCCGCATCGGGGTCACCATGCCCGGCAAGTGTGGTGAAATGTCGATGCTAAATTCGTTGTTTCTTCTAATTTAAAGCAATGCACTCAGACATGAAGTACACGTACTGAGTGCTGCCTCGAGTCGTCTCACAAGATTTAATATGCTACATATCAATTTGAGCTCGCGGACTTTAAAACCTCGAGAGACGGATGTTTAGGAGACAGGGTGGCCGAGACTAGTTCACGGACAAATATAGTGCCTGTCTAGAGATGCTTTTGTACCAGCATTAGCTGCGATTGAAAAATGTGGAGACGTGGCGAAGTGTTTTTGCCACCTCGTTTCGGGACGGCAATGATGCCTGCACGCCGCCGGTGTCCCCGGCGTGCGCACCGCACTAAACTCCCCGTCCGTCGCACGCTCGCTGTCTGCTCTCTCTTGTTGCCGACGCTCGGGCGCTCGCTCGCTCGCTCACCGGCGGTCACCGGAGCGGCGAGGACGAGAAGGTTTCCCGGTGACAGTGAACTGACAGTGCTAGTGCACTGACCGGGTCCTATCCCATTACCTACACCAGGGACGGCTAAGCTGATGCTAATTTGAGGTTTGGTGAGCCGCAAAGTCGACGATGGAGTTCCCATCGGCTTTGTTTATGACAGCAGCACAGACACAGACGCACAGTTGTCCAAGGAATCTCCCTGTTTCGCTTTGGTCCTCTGCTGTTCTTGCTTTGTGGCCATCCACCCGGCCCGGGGAAGCTTCAGACCAACGTCTCGTGCCCTTTTGCCGACGTAGGGGCAGACGGGCAGTGGTAGTACCGCCGCCGCTTTGTTTACTTGACTAGTTAATGAGTTGTTGCCTTCAACTTCAATCAACGGTAGCTTACTTGGCTGATACAACAGACACTTTGGATAAGCAAGCCCTTGTTTATTCTGCAGGTGAAGTGCAGTGCAGTGCCTGTGGGAATCTGCAGTCGTCCGGGTAGAGAGTGCAATGCACGCACAAGATTAAGCACGAGCATAAGAGCAACTCCGACACGCACATCCAAACCGACGATGCTTTTGTCCGCTTTTTGTTTATTGAGTCCAGCCGCCCGCTCGACGTCCGTCTTGTTTGAGATTTGGGTCGGCAGTGCGCCTAACGCGCCGACTCATATATGTGCCCTTTTTCAACAAATAGCATAAATTTTGCATTATTTCGTACATAAATTTTGCATTACTTTACAAGCAAACATATAGTCCACAACCAAATAGATAACATAGTTTCAACCAAACAAATAACATAGTCTTACAAGCCAAATAAAAGTACAATAGTCTCACATAGTTTTGCAGGCTGAATAAAAAAGATACATTTATTGGTTGCCAACATGAGCCCACATATGCTCAACCAAATCATTTTGCAGTTGCATATAAGTTTCCCAATCACACATGTCATGATGAAATTGGGTCAACTGTTCAAACATTGCAGCTCCTCCATGCTCAGGTATAACATTCTCACCCTGAAACTGAAACCCTTGATCGTACAGACGTCCGGGCGCTCATCTTCTACGATCATATTGTGCATGATCACACAAGCAGTCATCACCTCCCGCAATTTCTTCGTGCTCCAAGTCTTAGCAGGATACCGAACGATGCCCCATCGAGATTGCAAAACACCTAAGGCACGCTCGACGTCCTTCCTAGCACTCTCTTGCTCTTGGGCAAATCTTTTCCTCTTCTCTCCGACAGGGTTGGGGATTGTCTTCACAATAGTGATCCACTGAAGATATATACCGTCACCCAGGTAGTATCATTTGTCGTAGTTGTGGCTGTTGATGGTAAAATTAACCGGCGGGCTGTTGCCTTCGGCAAGCCTAGCAAACACCGGCGACCATTGAAACACGTTGATATCATTGTGTGATCCGGCCATGCCAAAGAAAGAGTGCTAAATCCAGAGATCTTGAGATTCCACGGCCTCAAGTATGATAATGCAAGCCCTGACATGGTCCTTATACTGCCCTTGCCAAGTAAAAGGGTAGTTTTTCCACTCCCAGTGCATGCAGTCTATACTGCCAAGCATCCCTGGGAAGCCTTCGCCGGCATCCATCGCCAATAGGCAGGCTGTATCTTCAGGAGTCGCTCTCTCAAGTACTCAGGGCCAAACACATCAATAACACCCCTGCAGAACTTGTACATGGAGTCTAGGCATGTAGACTCGCTCATACGTACGTACTCGTCAATGAGGTCACCGGACACTCCGTATGCAAGCATTTGGATGGTTGCAGTGCATTTATGATAAGAGCAGAAGCCAATCTTTCCAAGGGCATCCTGTTTGCACTCGAAATAATCATCATAGCCGACCACCCCCTCTCTAATAAGATGCGTACTCATACGGAAACGGCGACGGAATTTCTGATGTTTGAACAACGGGTTTGTTGTGTCAGAGTAGTCCTTCCAAAGAAGGAAATGCCCGCTCTCTCGGTTGCGATTCAACGTCGGAGGTGCCCCGGAATGGAGCCACGGAACAACGGCCGCTGGCTATTAAGGTGGTGATGGACCAACACGGCAGCCATGATCTCCTCCTCCTCATCGGACGAAGAATCGTCGGAGTCGCAAAGGAAATTATGAAAAAGAACTCGTCGGCGGAGTCCATTTTGTACCTTGGTAAACTGTCGAACAGCTTGCGGGCGTGGACGAAGGAGCCGGCCGGCGAAGGGAGTCGCGTCGCCCTTGGACCACCTACCTGCCCTGGCGGCGTTTGACGAGCGTGCCGTTGTCAAGACGAAGGAGCTGGCCGGGGCGGCGAGGCGGCTTCTTGGTCGCAGCTGTGTCGGGAGTGGAGGTCGCGGCTTTCGGATCCCCGATGGCAAGATGGCGGTGGCGGCGACATGGGAGGTGGCGGAGTTGCAGGGGGTGGATGTTGAGGGGGTGAATGTTGCGGCACCGGCAGCTCGGCGGTGGACGAGGGTTTGCTGTTTGAATGGGAGAGGATGGCCAATGTGCCATCGATTAGCGGGTCAGTGGAAGGAGTAGGCGGGCGCGGCACGCGTCCGCCTTGTGTCCGCGCCAACGCAAATCCGGCTCAAAAATGGACCAGGAGTGGGTCGGCAGGCGAACGACAAGCGAACGCGCGTCCGTTTGGGTCAGCACATTAGGCCGAATTTTCTGTCCGCGCCGACCCAAACGGATCCGGGCGGACGAAATGGGTCGCCGTGTTGGAGTTGCACTGTGGATTTGGGGGTATTGCTTGTTGCTTGACCGATCAAGTGTTATGAAGGTGACATGAAAACCACATAGTAACGTAGTACCGTTTCATTTGTGCTAGATGAGGTTGTGTTGACGTATCATTTTTGTGACGGGTGATCTGTTTCCTCTGTTCCGGCAATTATCTCATTTTTCCAGGTTTGCCATGGCTAGCTGGATCTAGTGCAGGCAAACCTTTTCATGCCTCCGTTTGTCATGAGAGCTTGTCAACCAGGACACTACCAAGTGACAATGACAGCATCCAAACACATAATTAAGACACAAGCCAGTGCTTGAAAACCTCCTCAGCTTCGATGTCTTTGGACACAAAGATCGATCGATTGTCTGTCTAGCTCCATGGTGACGCAGGAGATTGGATGGTAGCGAGAGCAGAGAGGCCACTGGCCCTGGCCCATACAGCTACATAGCATGATCAAAAACAAAGCCAAGAAAGATGAGTTGCTGTCAGGTGTGAGTGTGACTGACGTGAGGGGTTGATGGATGGATGGCGTGGTGGGCGGCCAGATGAGATGCCGTCGGCGTCGCTGTCGCCCACGCCCATAGCATTTTGCCTTGCCGCGGCAGGGCAGGGCTCGTGCGTGCGCGCGCACCGTGGCACGCAGGATTTGTGCCTGTCCCTAGTCCCATACAAACTAGTAGAAAATGGTGAGCAGCCACAACAAACAAGGTACCGGAGCCCCTTTTGACCATGACTTGTTGGAGGATACGATGGGGGCAGTATTGAAAGACGACAAAGATAGGTAGGAGGGAATGGAAAGATAGACTACTGCACAGATGTTCTCATGGCAGAGGCCTTAGCTCTTAAATTTGGTCTAAATTTAGCGCAAAGGGTGGATGTAATCGCCTAATCATCAACTCTAACAATCTGGAGGTGATTGAGACCATGCAGGACGGAGGACAGTCAGCGGGAGCGGCGGCGGCAATCTTCGATGACTGCTATCACTATGCTTGTGATTTTATCATGACTATAGTCGGACATTGTAATAGAGAGGCAAATAAAGTAACACATGAACTTGCTAGATTAGCTAGGTTTTTTTCGACTTCGGATTGGTTTGAGGAGCCTGTTAGTGAAATTGTAACGTTTCTCCCAAACGATGTATTGATTATTGCTAATGAATAAAATTTCGTTTTTAATTCAAAAATAGAAAACAAGGCATTGAAGCACCGCAGCTACGTACATACCGGGGTCTAGGGTAGGTCTCTCTGTCGACTAGTCTAGCCCCAGCTTATATAGCTATATGGATACCGGGGTCTAGGGTTTACATGTTCGTAGTCGGTTAGGGTTACTGAGGAGTCGTGACCGAAGCCGGTTTCCAGCCTTGTTGTATACTTCAAGTCTTCCGGTTCCTTCTCTCTTTTGGGCCCATATGCCAGGACGACGACCCAGTGCATAAACTGACCTAGGAGGCCTCCCAGATACTGTTGTCGTGGTCCGAGCTTACAGATAGGAGCACATTGAGTTGCTTGTTTGGCATGCTTGAAGATTTTCGCAGCCGTTCTGCTCGAGTTCGGTTTTTGGTACACAGTTTGTGCTCTTCACAACAAATGTGGTTAACACCCTTGGGGCCGCATTCACCCTTGGTATGCTTCCGGGCCAGCCCGCCAAGCCTAAAGATCTATCAAACGAAGGGAGAAAACAATGTAGTAAAAATTGGGTGCTCCAATTTGGCGTACTACGCCTTGGAAAACAAGGAAACGTGTACCCCCACCCTTATTTTCTTATCTGTTTTCGTTTTATTCCTATTTGAAACAATTCGGGATTCAATTTTTTTTCATGATTTTAAAAAATGTTCGCAGATTTATAAATAAACTGTTCATGAATCCGAAAAATGTTCAATAATTTGTAAAAATGTTTGTTTTTTCTAAAAATATGTTCAAAAAATTTCAAATATGTTTGCGAATTCAATTTCCCCCAAATTTCCAAAAAGTCCATCGATTCAAAAACTTTTCATGAATGCGAAAGATGTTCATGAAGTTCAAAAACATTATTAGAAACAAAAAATGTTTGATCTAAAAAATGTTCACATTTTTTAAAAATATTCACGAATTTCATAAATTGTTCCTACTTTAAAAAAATCATCAATTTAAACAAAATCACAAGTTACAAGAAGATGTTCACAATTTTAAAAATTGTTCACGAATTTCTAAAAAAAATCTTCACAGTTTCAAAAGAATGTTTGCAAATTCAAAAAATGTTCAGGATTTACAAAAAAAATCATGAATGCAAAATGTAGTCGCAAAAATGAAAAAATTAAAAAGAATGAAAAACGAAAAAGATAAAAGAAAGAAAAAACACAGAAAAAAGCCGGTTAAGGAACCTTCCCAAAACCGGTGTAAAAAACCATATTGTGCCGACTCATACACTGGACATGCGCTTGGTGGGGGTACGCGCTAGGTCGCGCCAAATAGGAGTGGCAGTTAAAATTGCTCCGGGGGAAATTGTTGTTGTGCGGTGTGGTGAGTTTGTGGCTCCTGTGTTTAGTATCGATGGCATCTATTCGGAACACACTTGCCGATGTATTTTATGTTATTTGAAATTACCAGAGGCATCGGTCGTTTGACTAGGAACTCACCACACAGGCATCGGTCGTTTGACAATGGAATGATACTCACTTGCTCGTCGTGGCATCTACAAATAGGACAATGGAATGAAATTACCGGAGGTTTTCTGAAATAAAATGCTTCATCTACTGAATTACTCCTGCATACACATCTTCATTGCACAAAAATTTGTATCAAGACATCATCCTGCACATATAGTATGATCGACACTTAGGCATGGTACAAGTTTAACACTGCTAACTGTACGGTATTATTTCGCATGGAGAAGAAAACTCTTTGCTAATCCACAAGTTCAAGGTTTGGTACCCAAAATGATGTGTGCAACCATCATCCATTCTACAAGTGCTTGCATAATGACATTGGCAAGCCATGTAGTACTCCCTCCCATCTATATTAATTGTGGATCGGAGGGAGTACATTATAACAAGAATTATAGGCACTTCGCAATGATGTATTTTTGTGTTGACAAAAACCATTAATTAATCTAGAGAAGCACATCTATCAGTTAGTCGAGATTGCCACTGTCCAAGGTCAACAAGTATCTAGAACCATATATCAGGTAAAAGTGCGCAATAGTCTAGCAGACATATTCTGCCTCCATTCTCCTTTATATGTCGATTTACAATGTCCTAATGTAGCCTACCAAAGACGCGCAAACAAACAATATGTCAACTAAAAACTATGATAAACAATGGAGTTAATGGCATTCATAAATCAAATATCACACTGGCAAACAAATTAGTATGCCCACCTGTTACTGCGTAACATTACCATGTTTCAATATGGAGACAAATACAACTTCTATATATCTGTAATTATGTATACATTCATCATGTACAACATGCTTTGTTCTTTAGGTGCTCCGTACAAACCAAATCAAGTTGTTCCATGAGACATTACATATAAGATTTGCCTCATACTCCATATAAAACTAAGACGTGAGTTTGAAATAAAAGACCCAAGGTACATAAGCATCACTCTCCTGATACAACAGTTCTTTTTTTTTTGCTCCTCCGGATATCCAAAGTTTAGTCTCATATTTAATGTTGTTGAGCAAGATTGTCGTTAGTATATTCTTGTGCTCGAAGACACGGGCGTTCCTCTCATTCCAAATGGTTCATCATATCCCATTAGCATAGCAAGAACATCTATAGCCACGGACAACAAATTGGGCCCTTAAACGCTCGCGGACGCGGCCGAGCACGTCCGCGGACAGTGACCGATCACACTTGAAATTTGCTCCTCTGCATCCGGATACCTCATACTTGAAACCTTAAATCCATACAAATATGCAAAAGAGAAAAACCTATGTACTATGTAGATCAAATAACCTACACCACCCTAATTCTCGTCGGAGATGTCGAAGATCTCCGTGCCCGACTCCGGGTACATGGGCGGTAGCCGCAACTTCGGCTCCTGCGGCTCCTCCTCGTCGGCCTCCACCTCCGTGTCTAGTTCGGCGAAAAGCGCATCGGTGGTCTGTTGGGGATCGTAGCAGAAATTTAAAATTTTCTACGCATCACCAAGATCAATCTATGGAGTAATCTAGCAACGAGGGGAAGGAGAGTGCATCTACATACCCTTGTAGATCGCTAAGCGGAAGCGTTCAATTGAACGGGGTTGATGGAGTCGTACTCGTCGTGATCCAAATCACCGATGATCCTAGCGCCGAACGGACGACACCTCCGCATTCAACACACGTACGGAACGGAGACGTCTCCCATGCTTTGATCCAGCAAGGAGGAGGGAGAGGTTGAGGAAGAGAGTCCAACAGCAGCGGAAGCGTGGTGATGATGGAGTGGCAGTTCTCCAGCAGGGCTTCGCCAAGCTCACGCGGAGGAGGAGAGGTATTGGAGGGGAGGGGCTGCGCCAGGTTCAAGGGTGTGGCCACCCTCCCACCCCTCCACTATTTATAGGTGGGGAGAGAGGGGGCCGCCTCCCTAGATCCCATCTAGGGTTGGGGGCGGCGGCCAAGGGGGGAGGAGTGCCTCCCAAGTCAAGTGGAGGCCCTCCCCCTTAGGGTTTCCCCTCTCCCATGCGCATGGGCCTTGGGGGGCCTGGTGCCCTTGGCCCATTAAGGTTAGGGCCCCCCTACAGCCCATGTTGCTGTATTGGACGTGGTGGAACATTTTCCGGACCTCCGGACCCCTCCGGAATCCTCCGGAACCTTCCGGAAGCTTCCCGGTACAATACCAGAAAAAACCGAACTTTTCCCGGAACCCGAACAACAACTTTCCATATATAAATCTTTACCTGGACCATTCCGGAACTCCTCGTGACGCCCGGGATCTCATCCGGGACTCCGAACAACATTCGGTAATCACATACAAGTCTTCCTAATAACCCTAGCGTCATCGAACCTTAAGTGTGTAGACCCTACGGGTTCGGGAACCATGCAGACATGACCGAGACAACTCTCCGGCCAATAACCAACAGCGGGATCTGGATACGCATGTTGGCTCCCACATGTTCCACGATGATCTCATCGGATGAACCACGATGTCGAGGATTCAATCAATCCCATATTCAATTCCCTTTGTCCAACGATATTGTACTTGCCCGAGATTCGATCGTTGGTATCCCGATACCTTGTTCAATCTCGTTACCGGCAAGTCTCTTTACTCGTTCCGTAACACATCATCCCGTGATCAACTCCTTGGTCACATTGTGCACATTATGATGATGTCCTACCGAGTGGGCCCAGAGATACCTCTCTGTTCACACGGAGTGACAAATCGCAGTCTCGATTCGTGCCAACCCAACAGACACTTTCGGAGATACCTGTAGTGTACCTTTATAGCCACCCAGTTACGTTTTGACGTTTGGCACACCCAAAGCACTCCTACGGCATCCGGGAGTTGCACAATCTCATGGTCTAAGGAAATGATACTTGACATTAGAAAAGCTTTAGCAAACGAACTACACGATCTTGTGCTAGGCTTAGAATTGGGTCTTGTCCATCACATCATTCTCCTAATGATGTGATCCCGTTATCAACGACATCCAATGTCCATGGTCAGGAAACCAGAACCATCTATTGATCAACGAGCTAGTCAACTAGAGGCTTACTAGGGACATGGTGTTGTCTATTTATCCAGACATGTATGTGAGTTTCCTATCAATACAATTCTAGCATGGATAATAAACGATTATCATGAACCATGAAATATGATATAATAATAACTAATTTATTATTGCCTCTAGGGCATATTTTCAACAGTCTCCCACTTGCACAAGAGTCAATAATCTAGTTCACATCGCCATGTGATTAACACTCACAGGTCCCATCACCATGTGACCAACATCCAAAGAGTTTACTAGACTCAATAATCTAGTTCACATCACTATGTGATTAACACTCAATGAGTTCTGGGTTTGATCATGTTATGCTTGTGAGAGAGGTTGTAGTCAACGGGTCTTGCCATATTCAGATCCCTATGTATTTCGCAAAACTTTATGTCATATCGTAGATGCTGCTACCACGTTCTACTTGGAGCTATTCCAAATTGTTGCTCCATTATACGTATCCGGTATCTCTACTCAGAGCTATCCGGATAGGTGTTAAGCTTGCATCGACGTAACTCTTTACGTCAAACTCTTTATCATCTCCATAACCGAGAAACATTTCCTTATTCCTCTAAGGATAATTTCGACCGCTATCTGGTGATCCAGTCCTAGATCACCTTTGTACCCTCTTGCCAGACATGTGGCAAGGCACACATCAGGTGCGGTACTCAGCATGGCATACCGTATAGAGCCTATGACAAGAGCATAGGGGACGACCTTCGTCCTTCCTCTTTCTTCTGCCGTGGTCAAGCTTTGAGTCTTACTCAACTTCACACCTTACAACTCAGGTAAGAACCCCTTCTTTGACTGATCTATCTTGAACTCCTTCAAAAACATGTCAAGGTGTGCGTTCTTTGAAAGTATCATCAGGCGTCTTGATCTATCTCTATAGATCTTGATGCCCAATTTGTAAGCAGCTTTATCCAGGTCTTCCTTTGAAAAACACTCTTCAAACAACCGTTTATACTTTCCAGAAATTCTACATTATTTCGGATCTACAATATGTCATCCACATATACTTATCATAAATGTTGTAGTTCTCCCACTCACTTTCTTGTAAATACAAGTTTCTAGCAAACATTGTATAAACCTAAAAGCTTTGATCACTCCATCAAAACATATATTCCGATTCCGAGATGCTTGCTCTAGTCCATAGAAGGATTTCTGGAGCCAGCATACCTTTTAGCATCCTTAGGATCGACAAAACTTTGATTCTATCACATACAACTCTTTCTTACGAAAACTGGTAAGAAAACTCGTTTTGACATCCATCTGTCAGATTTCATAATCGAAAAATACAGCTAATGCTAACATGATTCCGACGGACTTAAGCATCGCTACGGGTGAGAAATTCTCATCGTAGTCAACTCCTTGAACTTGTGAAAAAAAACTCTTTCCCACAAGTCGAGCTTCATAGACGGTAACATTACCGCCCACGTCCGTCTTCTTCTTAAAGATCCATTTATCTCAATGGCTTGACGATCATCGGGCAAGTCCACCAAAGTCCATACTTTGTTCTAATACATGGATCCTATCTCGGATTTCATGGCTTCTAACCATCTGTCGGAATACGGGCCCACCATCGCTTCTCCATAGCTCGTAGGTTCATTGTTGTCTAACAACATGATATCTAAGACAGGATTACCGTACCACTCAGGAGTAGTACATATCCTTGTCGACCTATGAGGTTCGATAGCAACTTGATTCAAAGCTTCATGATCACTATCATTAACTTCCTATTCAACAGATGTAGGCGCCACATAAAACATCTTTCTGTGTTGCATCACTCTCTGGTTGAAGTAAAGGTTCGACAACCTCATCAAGTTCTATCTTCCTCCCACTCAATTCTTTCGAGAGAAACTCCTTCTCGAGAAAGGACCCGTTCTTAGCGACAAACAATTTTCCCTCGGATCTGAGATAGAAGGTATACCCAACTGTCACCCTTGGGTATCCTATGAAGATGTGTTTGTCCGCTTTGGGTTCGAGCTTCTCCGGCTGAAGCCCTAAGCATCACATCCCCAAACATTAAGAAACGACAACTTTGGTTTCTTGCCAAACCAATGTTCATATGACGTCGTCTCAACGGACTTAGATGGTGTCCTATCTAAAGTGAATGCAGCTGTCTCTAACGCATAACCTCAAAATGAAAACGGTAGATTGGTAAGAGACATCATAGATCACACCATATCTCATAGGGTTCGATTACGACGTCCGGACACACCATTACCTTGTGGTGTTCCAGGTGGCTTCAACTGTGAAACAATTCCACAATGTCTTAAGTGATTGCCAAACTCACAACTCAGAAAATCCCCTTTTGATCAGATCATAGGAACATGATTTTATTGTTATGATGATTCTTAACTTCACTCTGAAATCGCTTGAACTTTTCAAACGTTTCAGACTTGTGCTTCATTAAGTAGATATACCTATATCTACCCAAATCGTCAGTGAAGATGAGAAAATAGCAATATCCACCGCACGCTTCAATTCTCATTGGATCACACGCATCAGCATGCATGATTTCCAACAAGTCACTTACCCGTTTCATTGTACCTGAAAACGGGGTCTTAGTCGTCATGCCCATGAGGCATGGCTCGCATGTGTCAAGTGATTCAAAAACAAGTGACTCCAAACATCCATCGACATGGAGTTTCTTCATGCATCTTATGCCAATATGACCTAAGCGGCAGTGCCACGAGAAAGTGGTACTATCATTATTAACTCTACATCTTTTGGCGTGAACATGTGTATTACCACGACCGAGATTCAATGAACCATTCACATAGGGTGCATGACCATGAAAGGTATCACTCATGTAAACAGAATAACCATTATTCTCTAACTTAAATGAATGACCGTATTGCAATGAACATGATCTAATCATATTCATGCTCAACGTAGACACCTGATAACATTTATCTAGGTTCAATACTAATCCCGAAGGCAGGTGGAGTGTGCGATGGTGATCTCATCAACTTTGGAAACACTTCCAACACACATCGTCACCTCGCCCTTAGCCAGTCTCCGTTTAGTCCGTAGCTTTTGCTTCAAGTCACCAATAATAGTAACTGAACTGGTATCCAATACCCAGGTGCTACCAGGAGTACTAGTGAGGTACACATTAATAACACGTATATACTTTGAAGTTGCCAGCCTTCTTATCTACCATGCATTTGGGGTAATACCGCTACCAGTGACCGTTCCCCTTATAATAGAAGCATTTAGTCTCGGGTTTGGGTTCAACCTTGGGTTCCTTCACTGGAGCGGCAACTGGTTTGCCATCCATGAAGTTTCCCTTCTAGCCATTACCCTTCTTGAAACTAGTGTTCTTGTTAAACCATCAACACTTGATGCTCCTTCTTGATTTCTACCTTTTGCGGTCTTAAGCACCGTGAACAGCTCCGGGATCAATTCCATCCCTTGCATGTCATAGTTCATCACGAAGATCTAGTAGCTTAGTGATAGTGGCTAGAGAACTCTATCAATCACTATCTTATCTGGAAGTTTAACTCCCACTTGATTTAAGTGATTGTAGCACCCAAACATTCTGAGCACATGCTCACTAGCTGAGCTATTCTCCTCCATCTTGTTGGCAAAAGAACTTGTCAGAGGTCTCATACCTCTCAACACGGGCATGAGCCTGAAATCCCAATTTCATATCTTGGAACATCTCATATGTCTTATGGCGTTCAAAACATCATTGGAATCCCGATTCTAAGCTGTAAAGTATGGTGCACTAAACTATCAAGTAGTCATCAGGATGTGTCTGTCAGGTGTTCATAACATCCACAGACGACGTTGTAGGGGTTTGCACATCGAGCGGTGCATCAAAGACGTGAGCCTTATGTGTAGCAGTGAGGACACTCCTCGGACTACGGACGTAGTCCGCATCATTGCTTACAATATCTTTCAACTTAATCTTTCTCTAGGAACGTATTGAAACAGGGAGCTACAACGTGAGCTATTTATCTACAACATATTTGCAAAGAAAATTTAGACTATGTTCATGATAATTGAGTTCATCTAATCAAATTATTTAATGAACTCCCACTCAGATAGACATCCCTCTAGTCATCTAAGTGAAACATGATCCGAATCGACTAGGCCGTGTCCGATCATCATGTGAGACGGACTAGTCATTAACGGTGAACATCTCATGTTGATTGTATCTTCTATACGACTCATGTTCGACCTTTCGGTCTTCCGTGTTCCGAGGCCATGTCTGTACATGCTAGGCTCGTCAAGTCAACCTAAGTGTTTCGCATGTGTCCCGAGGCCATGTCTGTACATGCTAGGCTCGTCAACACCCGTTGTATTCGAACGTTAGAATCTGTCACACCTGATCATCATGTGGTTCTTCGAAACAACGACCCTTCGCAACGGTGCACAATTAGGGGGAACACTTTTCTTGAAATTTTAGTGAGGGATCATCTTATTTAAGCTATCGTCATTCTAAGCAAATAAGATGTAAAACATGATAAACATCACATGCAATCAAATAGTGACATGATATGGCCAATATCATTTTGCTCCTTTTCATCTCCATCTTCGGGGCTCCATGATCATCGTTGTCACCGGCATGACACCATGATCTCCATCATCGTGTCTTCTTGAAGTTGTCTCGTCATCTATTACTTCTACTACTATGGCTAACGCTTTAGCAATAAAGTAAAGTAACTACATGACGTTTATGTTGACACGCGGGTCATAAATAAATTAAGACAACTCCTATGGCTCCTGCCGGTTGTCATACTCATTGACATGCAAGTCATGATTCCTATTACAAGAACATGATCAATCTCATACATCACATATATCATTCATCACATCCTTTTAGCCATATCACATCACAAGGCATATGCTGCAAAAACAAGTTAGACGTCCTCTAATTGTTGTTGAAAGTTTTTACATGGCTGCTATAGGTTTCTAGCAAGAACGTTTCTTACCTACGCGAAAACCACAACGTGATATGCCAATTTCTATTTACCCTTCATAAGGACCCTTTTCATCGAATCCGATCCGACTAAAGTGGGAGAGACAGACACCCGCTAGCCACCTTATGCAACTAGTGCATGTCATTCGGTGGAACCAATCTCACATAAGAGTACGTGTAAGGTCGGTCCGGGCCGCTTCATCCCACGATGGCACCGAATCATGATAAGACTAGTAACGGCAAGTTAATTGACAAAATCGATGCCCACAACTGCTTTGTGTTCTACTCATGCATAGAAACTACGCATAAACCTAGCTCATGATGCCATTGTTGGGGATCGTAGTAAAAATTTAAAATTTTCTACGCATCACCAAGATCAATCTATGGAGTAATCTAGCAACAAGGGGAAGGAGAGTGCATCTACATACCCTTGTAGATCGCTAAGCGGAAGCGTTCAAGTGAACGGGGTTGATGGATTCGTACTCGTCGTGATCCAAATCACCGATGATCCTAGTGCCGAACGGACGGCACCTCCGCATTCAACACACGTACGGAACGGAGACGTCTCCCACGCCTTGATCCAGCAAGGAGGAGGGAGAGGTTGAGGAAGAGAGTCCAACAGCAGCACGACGGCGTGGTGGTGATGGAGTGGCAGTTCTCCGGCAGGGCTTCGCCAAGCTCACGTGGAGGAGGAGAGGTATTGGAGGGGAGGGGCTGCGCCAGGTTCAAGGGTGTGGCTGCCCTCCCACCCCTCCACTATTTATAGGTGGGGAGAGAGGGGGCTGCCCCCCTAGATCCCATCTAGGGTTGGGGGCGGCGGCCAAGGGGGGAGGAGTGCCTCCCAAGTCAAGTGGAGGCCCTCCCCCTTAGGGTTTCCCCTCTCCCATGCGCATGGGCCTTGGGGGGGCTGGTGCCCTTGGCCCATTAAGGTTAGGGCGCCCCCCTACAACCCATGCTGCTGTATTGGACGTGGTGGAACATTTTTCGGACCCCCGGACCCCTCTGGAATCCTCCGGAACCTTCCGGAAGCTTCCCGGTACAATATCGAAAAAACCAAACTTTTCCCGGAACCCGAACAACAACTTTCCATATATAAATCTTTACCTCCGGGCCATTCCGGAACTCCTTGTGACGTCCGGGATCTCATCCGGGACTCCGAACAACATTCGGTAATCACATACAAGTCTTCCTAATAACCCTAGCGTCATCGAACCTTAAGTGTGTAGACCCTACGGGTTTGGGAACCATGCAGACATGACCGAGACAACTCTCCGGCCAATAACCAACAACGGGATCTGGATACGCATGTTGGCTCCCACATGTTACACGATGATCTCATTGGATGAACCACGATGTCAAGGATTCAATCAATCTCGTATTCAATTCCCTTTGTCCAGCGGTATTGTACTTGCCCGAGATTCGATCGTCGGTATCCCGATACCTTGTTCAATCTCGTTACCGGCAAGTCTCTTTACTCGTTCCGTAACACATCATCCCGTGATCAACTCCTTGGTCACATTGTGCACATTATGATGATGTCCTACCGAGTGGGCCCAGAGATACCTCTCCATTTACACGGATTGACAAATCCCAGTCTCGATTCGTGCCAACCCAACAGACACTTTCGGAGATACCTGTAGTGTACCTTTATAGCCACCCAGTTACGTTGTGACGTTTGGCACACCCAAAGCACTCCTACGGTATCCGGGAGTTGCACAATCTCATGGTCTAAGGAAATGATACTTGACATTAGAAAAGCTTTAGCAAACGAACTACACGATCTTGTGCTAGGCTTAGGATTGGGTCTTGTCCATCACATCATTCTCCTAATGATGTGATCCCGTTATCAACGACATCCAATGTCCATGGTCAGGAAACCGTAACCATCTATTGATCAACGAGCTAGTCAACTAGAGGCTTACTAGGGACATGGTGTTGTCTATTTATCCACACATGTATCTGAGTTTCCTATCAAATACAATTCTAGCATGGATAATAAATGATTATCATGAACAATGAAATATGATATAATAATAACTAATTTATTATTGCCTCTAGGGCATATTTCCAACATGGTCACGCATTCTTGCCGGATGAACCGCCGGTTGGCCTTGACATAGGCCTCATCCTGGATGGATTGCTGCTCCGCCATCTTCACTGCTTGGGCGACCGCGAACTCCACCGTGGCGTCCTCCATGTGGAAGCCCGCAGTGGTGTCGACTCCTCCTCCGGCTGCTCCGCGACGTCCTCCTCAGGATCCCCCGCCACCTCTATGGGAACCACCTGTGCTGCTTCCCTCCTCTTCCTCCTCCTCCGGCTCTGATGAGTCCAAAGGTAGGCCGGCTGCGATGCGAGCGCCTCATCTCGCCCGAATCTCCTCCTAAATCCAGAAGCGGCGCTAGCATAGCATAAGTCGTCTCTTTTAACGGACATGGCAAAACCGGACGGAAGTGAAGAGTGAGACGGAGAGGAAGAGAGTTGAACGGGCTCGGGCTGGTGACATAGAGAGGAAGGAAGTGGATGTGGCCAGGGCTCAGGGATGTCGTCCGGCTTAAATAGTCGGACTTTGTCCCTCGGACGGCGAGCCGAAGCGGTGCCACGCGTCGTACACATCCCACCGGAGAAGACACACATCGGACCGTCGAATTTTTGGGTTTTTTTTCTTTGGGACCCCAACATCAGTCCGACGTTGTGGATGCGCCCGGTCTCGCCTTGGCCGCCCCATATCCGCCTTAGATTTCGGCTGGATATGCGGGGTGCCAGTCAGCCCGGGTGTTTGAGGCGTCCGTCTAAGTAGCATTTGTAGAAGTAGTGCGGCCCGGATTCGTGAACTTGTTTGCATTGGGGACAAAGAGAAAAATTCACTGTAGGTACCAAAACTTGAGTTGGCTGACACTTTAGTACCACTATTTCAAAATATTCGAACTACAGTCCATGTACTTGCATAGAGGGTTCACTTTGGTCTGTATCTATGTTTTCGTGTACGTATTCGCTGACTTGGCCGAGTCAACGGCCGCCAGCTAGGCTTTGACTGCCACCTGGTCAAGCGTGGGTTAATACTACTGCATCCGGGGGGTTGCAAAATCGCCAAGACCTGGTCGGACCGACCGCGCACCTGGTCGCACCTGGTTGGCTTGCTCCCTTATCCCCTCGCTCTCCTCTTCCTCTCCTCCGAACCCTAGCCTCCGCCGCCGCCGCCGCTGCAACCATTGTCGACGTCGTTGCCCTCCGCCATCGCAGCCATTGCTAACGCCCTCTGGTGCCTCCTCTGCCTCCTCCTTCATGTCGTCTTCCAGCTCCATCCGCTCTGCACCTCGTGGCCGCAACGTTGTTGTACCATTGATCGGGTGCCCGGATTGCGGCGAGCAGGTGAGGTTCTACTGATCTAGCACTGTTGAGCATGATGGATGGATCTTCTACAAGTGCGTGAACCACCATGTAAGTGCCAGTTCAGTAGATTGATTCATGCCGTGTCAACTCACTGTAGTATTGAGATTGTCCTTGGTTGCAAAATCAGTTGGTTAACTAGTCATTGCACTGATTAATATAGTAGTTAGTTAACTAGGTTGCCATTGATTCATTCACTCTGTAATTTTCTGTTCTCAGGTCACTTGTGATTTCTGGCGCTGGGAGCTTGAATATGTGCAACATCTGGTTGAAACAAGGAGTCTGGTTGGTGATGCTGATGTAGATGCAATTGTTGCAGCCGAGGACAGGAGGGAAGAGCTTGAGAGGCAGAGGACTGAATCAATGGCATGTAGAGGCACATCTGGAAGGGCATGGCTGGAAGAGCTAATTATGCCAGCTCCATTGAGAATAAGTATGCTACCAAGCAACAAATTGCTATGCTTTTAGGATTAGGCAGACAGATTTTGCTGCTGCTAAAGCTGTTGATGGCTTTTGTTATAGTGCTTTGTGTGATGTGTTTCACCTTAATTATGAAGAAGTGAAGTGTTGTTAATTGAGTAGGTGTAGGTGTTCTAAGAGATATCTTGTTCTAGACTGAGCATACTAAAATGCCAGTGTAGAGATCTTTTGTTTGCTCAGTATGAAGTCTTGGTTGTAATGCTTGTTGTAATGGATAATATGTCAGTAACGTGAAGTCTGCTTGACCTAATTGCTTTGAAATGCTTGACCTAATTGCTTTGAAATTACTGACAGATGTATTTGATGTCAGAAGTGTAGTTAAACTAATTCCGACAGTAGTTTACCTAATTCAAATTCGGTCAGAATTGTACTTAACCTCATTGCTTTCAAATTACTGATAGAATAACTTATTATAAATAATTGCTGTCATAAATGTAACTCATGTCAGCCCAGGCCCCATTTCTCAACACAACTAAACTCAAAAGCAAGCATGTACTTGCACCTGCTGCAAACACCCACCCAGCAACTTGCACTCTACATGTAGCTTTGGTCCACCACCAGTCCACCACCACCACCACCAGATCCCCTTCTTCCTCATCTTTCATCTTCAATTTCGTGCACCACCAGATCCCTTCTCTCCTCTGCCCAATAGAACCAACAGATCCCCTTCTCATCTTCAGCTAGCAGCAACCATTGTGTCCTGGGATGATCTTCCCAGTTCTTCTGAAGATGACTCTATGACCTACAAAGTTAGTGTGCTCTCTCAATTAAACACATAGTCTAGGGTTTCTCAGCTAGGGGTTTTCTCTCAATTGATTCCAAATGTCTCTCTTTTGTTTAGCCACCTGCCACAATTTCCTATGAGGAATGGAGTGGCTTGGCTACAGATCTGCCTAGCTTTAGATGTGAGCATGGATCTTTGTGTGAGAAGCATGTGGTATTTGAATCTATTGATAGTGGCAGAAGGTTTCTAGCTTGTGCGCATAAGGTTAGTAACTTTTTTGCATTTGGCACTGTTAAACAGGAAGTCATTGTAGTATGTTTTAAGTTTCATCATCATGCACAGAACTGAATACTGGCAGTTAACTGAATTTTTGGTTTGGTCTAAATTGTTAGGAGGTACCTAAATGCATATATGTTGAGTGGGTTGACCCTGAGTGGCCTGATGCTCTGAAGATGAGCCTAGCTAGTATATGGACCATGTATGAAGGGGAGAGAAAACAGAGGCTCAGACAGAATGTTGTGAGTGCTAAAGAAAACTTGAAGGTTCTTGAAGAGAAGAAGAAGATGGAGAATGAGTTGAGGCATTTCAAGCTTGATTTTGCTAAGATGGTGGCTGAGAAGGAGCAGGCAATGAGCCAATTAGGCAGCACACAACTTGCTCTGACTGATCTAAAGGAAGAACTTGAGAAGAAGAAGATGACAGACACGTTAGTAACCAACATTCATCAGGTATTCAGGGTTAAAGCAGAGAAAGAGAGGGACCAAGCAGTGCAGGAGAGGGACCAAGTGATTCAAGAGAGCGATGACTTGAAGCATGAGAAAAGGAAGCTTGAGTACATGATTGGTGACCTATTCAAACACAAAGGGGCCACCAATGAGAAGATAAGGAAGCTGAAGGGCATGCTGAATGAATTTGATTGAATTTGTGTCATTGTAAAAAAAATGACTTTGTATCTTTCCTAGAATGTGTACCTTCTGTCAAATGAACATGAACCTCCTTCTGGATTTGTGTCATTTGTACTTTCTGTCAAATGTTAACTAAATTGGGTTCAGATAAGAAATTGAAGTGGGTTCAGATAAGAAATTGAAGTTAACTATCAGTGTTGCTTCTTTTGGAAAGATTTGCTATTTTTTATGACTGAATTTGTATGCATGTTCCAAATTTTGATTAAATAAAAAAATTACACAAAAAGAGTTTTGCCTAGGTCTCAAACCCAGGACCTGTGGTATTGAACGTTGGTGGCAATGCCAATGGGGTAAGTAGTAGTGATTTGATCAAGGGCAGGTGAGGGAGTCCTGGATTAGGGGGTGTCCGGATAGCCGGACTATACCTTCAGCCGGACTCCAGGGCTATGAAGATACAAGATTGAAGACTCCGTCCCGTGTCCGGAAGAGACTTTCCTTGGCGTGGAAGGTAAGCTTGGCAATACGGATATTCAGATCTCCTACCATTGTAACCGACTCTATGTAACCCTAACCCTATCAGGTGTCTATATAAATCGGAGGGTTTTAGTCCGTAAGACATATACACATCTACAATCATACCATAGGCTAGCTTCTAGGGTTTAGCCTCTCTGATCTCGTGGTAGATCTACTCTTGTACTACCCATATCATCAATATTAATCAAGCAGGACGTAGGGTTTTACCTCCATCGAGAGGGCCCGAACTTGGGTAAAACTTCGTGTCCCTTGCCTCCTGTTACCATCCGGCCTAGACGCGCAGTTCGGGACCCCCTACCTGAGATCTGCCAGTTTTGACACCAACAGCAGGTACTAACCTAACTATTTAGTAGTTGCTAGTGGCCCAATGGCTCACGCCTCTTCGGTTTCCTTCTCTGCTCTTTAAGCCCACCCACCAACCGGTCCACTCTCCACTCACCTTCAATCCATCGCTCCACTCTCCACTCACCTTCAGTCCACCGCGTCGCCTCGGTTACCCCGCACCAAACCCCCACTCAGCCGTCAGGAAAACCCTCGCCGCCGACCACCACACCGCCGCCATGGAAATGGAGAAGACCGGGAAGTGGTTCCCCACAGGCGACAACAAGGCCATGCGCGCGGACCTGACGAAGACCGGGAAGTGGTTCCCCAGCTATGCGATGCTGCGTCACCACGCGCGTGGCCTCTTGGTCATGACTGACGACGAGCTGGACCGTGCCTGCCCCGACCACAACCGTATCCACTATGCACTCGTCCTCCACTTCGCGATGCAGGAGACGCGCTCCGACGACCCAGGGCAGCGAGCCCGGTGGTGGATGTACCGGTCCGCAACTGCGCCGCGACAGCCGGATCCGTTGCGCGTTGGCTCGCGAACGGAGCGCGTCCACAACGTCGACTTGGCCGTCCCCGTGCCTGTCAACACGGCCTACTGGGACCACTACTAGCCCGACTACCTCGGGTGCGACGACGTCTCTGAGTACATCTCGTCCGACTCGGAATACAACTCCGGCTCCGACGATGACTATGGCTACGCCGCCGAATCGTCCTGGTCGACTGGCTGGGAGGAGCCGGAGATGATTGTCCTCTTTGACAATGAGCCGTTGGTCAATGTGGTGGCGCCCGTCATTTCCGAGCCGGAGGTCCAGATGGTGGCGCCCGTCGCTAGGGAGGGTGACAAGCACCGCCCCATTAACAAGCACCGCCCCATAGGCAACACGGATATGGATATCTCCTCCTTTGTAACCGACCTTGTGTAACCCTAACCCTATCCGGTGTCTATATAAACCGGAGGGTTTTAGTCCGTAAGACATATACACATCTACAATCATACCATAGGCTAGCTTCTAGGGTTTAGCCTCTCTGATCTCGTGGTAGATCTACTCTTGTACTACCCATATCATCAATATTAATCAAGCAGGATGTAGGGTTTTACCTCCATCGAGAGGGCCTGAACCTGGGTAAAACTTCGTGTCCCTTGCCTCTTGTTACCATCCGGCCTAGACGCACAGTTCGGGACCCCCTACCCGAGATCCGCCGGTTTTGACACCGACATTGGTGCTTTCATTGAGAGTTCCTCTGTGTCGTCGCTGTCAGGCTCGATGGCTCCGACGATCTTCAACAGCGATGCAGTCCAGGGTGAGACCTTCCTCCTCGGACAGATCTTCGTCTTCGGCGGCTTCGCACTGCGGGCCAATTCACTTGGCCATCTGGAGCAGATCGAAAGCTACGCCCCTGGCTATCAGGTCAGATTCGGAAGTTTAAACTACACGGCTGACATCTGCGGGGACTTGATCTTCGACGGATTCGAGCCACTGCCGAGCGCGCCGCCCTGTCCCGACGAGCATGATCTAGCTCTACCGCCGAACAGTGCCCTGGAGGCCGCACCCGCATCGGCTCCGGTCCTTAATTCGGAGCCAACTGCGCCGATCGAGGATGGGCGGTTGGACGCCGCCTTGAGGGTTGCGATCCCAATGGCGATTGAGCCAAACACCAGCCCCGTACTCTGCGAGACTCATGACTCCAAGGAGCCGGACTCCTCTCCGGACTCCGAACACTCCGCGCCCCTGCCAATCGAATCCGATTGGGCGCCGATCATGGAGTTCACTGCCGCGGACATCTTTCAGCAATCACCTTTTGGCGATATTCTGAAGACACTGAAGTCTCTCTCTTTATCAGGAGAGCCCTGGCCAGACTACGGCCAGCAAGGCGGGGATTCGGACCATGAAGAAATTCAAAGCCCACGCACCACCCACTTTGTAGCCACTGTCGATGATTTAACCGACATGCTCGACTTCGGCTCCGAAGACATCGACGGTATGGACGCCGATGAAGGAGACGGTGAAGAACCAGCGCCTATTGGGCCCTGGAACGCCACCTCGTCATATGACGTATACATGGTGGACGCACCAAAAGATGACGACGAGGAGCGGAAGGACGCACCGAAGGCTTGTTCCCTCGAAAAGCAGTCAAAGCGGCGACGCAAGCGCCGCCCCAAATCCCGCCTCGACAGAAATAGCGATCACACAGGCCCAGCATTGGAGCAGGGCGAACCGCTGCCGGACAACGGCAATCCGGATAATCAAACCGAACAAACAAATCCTATCAAGGATAATGGTCCAGACGACATAACGCCGGACAGACACCCGGAGCAGTAGACTACCCGTAAAAGGCTTGTTGCCACCGCGAGGAGTCTGAAAAAGCAGAAGCAAAGGCTCAAGGCTGCGCAAGACACACTCCACATTAGATGGAGCAAAATACTGAACACAGCAGCGAGGTACGACGACAATCGCCCCTCCAAGAGCTACCCAAAGCGGAAGCTGCTACCCGAATTCGATGAGGAGGCCTTAGACCCCCCCACAACCAAATATCAAAGCAGCCACCTGGTCGGATAGACGACCCCTCTACCAACACAGAGCGGCATACAACGCCGCTCACAATACAATACATGACCCATGCGAAGGCTCGCACCCAACGGACGGCGCAACAAGATCCATCTATGGACCACGCAAGCGCGCCCCAGCATACAATGCAACACAACAAACATCCGAACAACGCGGCACACCCAGCTACAGGGGTGCCGCACACCCCCTGTGTTTCACCGATGAGGTGCTGGACCATGAATTTCCAAAGGGATTCAAACCCGTAAACATAGAGGCATACGACGGAACAACAGACCCCGGAGTCTGGATTGAGGACTACATCCTTCACATCCATATGGCTCAAGGAGACGATCTCCACGCCATCAAGTACTTACCCCTCAAGCTCAAAGGGCCAGCTCGTCACTGGCTCAAAGGCCTCCCCGAAAGCTCCATTGGAAGTTGGGAAGAGCTCAAAGACGCCTTTCGGGCAAATTTTCATGGGACTTATGTCCGACCTCCGGATGCGGACGATTTGAGTCATATAACTCAACAGCCTGGAGAGTCAGCCCGAAAGCTTTGGAACAGGTTTCTTACTAAACAGAACCAGATTGTCGACTGTCCGGACGCCGAAGCCTTGGCAGCTTTCAAGCATAGCGTCAGAGACGAATGGCTCGCCAGACACCTCGGCCAAAATAAGCCAAGAATGATGGCCGCATTAACAAACCTCATGACCCGCTTTTGCGCGGGTGAGGACAGCTGGCTAGCCAGATGCAGCACCAGCGACCCCAGTACATCCGAAGTTAGAGATGGAAACGGGAAATCACGGCGCAACAGCAATAGCAAACGCCGGATTAAAGAAGATAGCATGAAGGGCATGACAGTAAATGCCGGATTGAAAAGCTCTCGGCCAGGTCAAAAGCCGCCCCCTAAAGGCATCAGGGACGAACTGTCCAGCCTCAACAACATTCTGGACCAAGTATGCCAGGTCCATAGTACCCCTGGTAAACCCGCTAATCATACTCATAGAGAACATTGGGTCTTCAAGCAGTCCGGCAAGCTCAACGCCGTACACAAGGGGGAGGATACACCAAGTGAAGACGAGGACGAGCCTCCCAAACAAGACATGGTGGAACAAAAGAAATTTCCACTAGAAGTCAAAACAGTAAACGTGTTACACGTGATCAGGGGAAAAAACAACACGACACTCCCAGGAAAACATACCCAAGTGCTTGTCACCGCGAAGTCCTGCCACTGGTCATCTCAACCGATCACTTTCGACCATCACGATTACTCAACAAGTATCCGGCATGCAGGATGGGCTGCCCTGGTATTAGACCCAGTAATTGACGTATATCACTTCACACAAGTCTTGATGGATGGCGGCAGTAGCCTAAACCTAATATATCAGGATACAATCCGCGGGATGGGGTTAGACCCAACACAAATTCGCCATAGCAATACCACCTTTAAAGGAGTAACGCCAGGCCCAGGGGCTCGTTGTACGGGCTCCCTCTCATTACAAGTTACATTCGGCTCCCCCGATAACTTCCGTCGCGAGCATTTAACTTTCCACATCGCTCCGTTTCAAAGTGGCTATCAAGCACTGCTCGGACGCGAAGCTTTCGCTCGCTTTAATGCAATACCACACTATGCCTCCCTCACACTAAAGATGCCCGGTCCACGTGGCATCATTACAGTGCACGGAGATGTCAAGCGCTCTCTGCGCGCCGAAGAGAGTGAGGCTACCTTGGCAGCCGAACATTAAAGGTGTCCGGACCAGCGATCGAGTCCGACGCCGCTATTTACACCGAATAAGTGATCACACCCCTATTTGTCAATACAAGAGGCTCAACGCGCGCAGACAAGTGGCAATTTCTTATCATCTTCAATTATACATGGTTTCTTTAAAAACTATCCTTTTGCACGGCAACTTTTTCACTTAACTTCCTCTCTTTTACAGATGGTCATCATGCTACACCCGTCCAGGATACGGCACAACGGAGACACAGGCGCAGACATGCAGCAGGGACCCGCTCAAAGGATTCTTTTTAGATTAAGACCCTGCGTAAACCTTTTTTACTGTCTCTTATTGATACATATCCACCATTGTGAAGGATGCTGACGTCTTGGCATGTGGCCGCCAGAACAATGCACGTACCTGGACACAAGGGACTTCTTACAAAGGCCATTATTTAGGCCCGGTTTATACCACAAAGACCGAATACCTTAGGGAGTGTTCGGCGTCGCGAGTTTGGCCCTATATGCATCATCTCCGAATCATTGTCTTTGGTCAAATGTTGGGTTTGTCCGGCTCCTATGTTTTGGTGCCTTACGTTCCGCTTTACCGGCTAAGGTAGCACCAGGAGAACTACTGCGATTGTGCCCTAGTTCATCCGGACGAGCACCTCAGTAGAGAAAGCCGAAAACTGACTGTCATGATATAGCGTGAGACTGGTCAACCACTCGATGACCTGTGGGAATGTTAGAATTCCTCCGCCTTAATGAAGGGCCATTTTCCGGCCAGGCATGTACGCACCCCGAGATCAGGAGAGTGCGGAGCCACTAGGGGCTATCTAGTAGCCCCACTGTCAAACTCCTATGGCTAAGTGAAAGTGTTAAAGCATTATAGTCCGATTGCCTCGCTTGCTCCGCTATCACCTCCTTAATAGGACCAATACGTTGGGTTAAGTGTGAACGCGTGTTTTTGCTAGCACCTCCGTGTTATATGCGTGGGGGTTGAAGCCGACGACTGCAATCTTTCAGGTTATACACACGTATACAATAACGGCCGCCCAGGAGGCATCATATTACTTCTAGGCAAAACTATAAAAATAGCCTTATAAAACTCTATAAAAGCATTTCGCTTACAATGAGATTACATATCACTCAAACATAATATTTTTTGAGCACTGGGTCTCTACCAAACGGGCACCCTCAAGAACTTCTTCAAAGTAGAGCTCAGTAGCCTTTTGACCTATGGTCGAATCCCGCGCTGCAACATTGGTAGCATCCATCTCCGCCCAGTATGCCTTGACACGGGCAAAGGCCATCCGTGCACCCTCTATGCACGCCGACCTCTTCATCGCATCAATGCGCAGCACCACATCGAGTAACTGCTGCACCAAGCTGAAATAGCTGTTCGGTTTTGACCCTTCCGGCCATAACTGATCCACAACAGACCTCATGGAGAGTCCGGACAACCTATTTAGTTCGGCCCATTCGGCTAATTGGTCACTCAATGAAAGTGGACGCTCGGGAGTATGGAATTGTCTCCAAAACAGCTGGTCTACTCCATGGTCCGTCTGACCCTGGAAGTACTTGGCCGCATCGGCAGCGCTCGCCGCCAAATCCATATACACATCCTCCGAGCTCCACAGCCGATCCAGGGGGGCATACCATGGATCTCCAAACTTCCTCCGCAACATAAAGGATTTCCCAGCTACAATATCCTCGGCTTCCCGCAGCTCCTCCTTCTTTGCCCTCATAGCAGAGCGGAGGTCCTTTCTCGTCGTAGCAGCCTTCTCAAGGTCCGATGCCTTCGCCTGGTTTTCCTTTTCAAGAACCCGGCAATGGTCGGCGGCGGCTTTTAATTCTATGGCCATCTTGGCCATCTTGTCTTGGCTCTCGCCATGTGCGGCCTTCTCGGCTTGCAACTCTTCGGCCGCCTTTAAAGCAGCCGCATTACCTAACCTCTCTTGTTCCTTGGCTCGGGCAAGTTCTGCCCGCAAGGCTTCAACAATGGTAGCCCCATCTGCAGTCACAACATATTAAAGATACTGGCATCATGCTACTCTTCCTATGTGACGTTCACCAGATAATGACACTTACCATGTGCCTCGTCAAGCCTTTTGTTAACAAGCTCGATGTCGGCGTCTGCCGCATCCAACTGCCGTTCTAAATGGGCAAAGTCGCTAGTCCGGCTAGCCACCGGAGCTTCCATCACCTGCACATAGAGGCAGTATGGTTATTACCTGGGTATATGATCCTCTATTCGTCGTCGTTTCCGACGACAACCAGAGTCTCAGGGGCTACTATCTACACAGGGCACACCTAGCATGTGCAGGACTATCATACATTCTTTTACGTACCTCAAAACCTGTCAGTAGACTCATAAAAGCTTCATGCAATCCGCTTTCGGTGGACGATATTCTCTCCATCACCGTATCCATCAGCACATGGTGTTCATCTGAGATGGCCGCTCGCCCCACCAACTCCCTCAGCACATCCGATCGCACACTAGACGGTGCCGGACTCTTTTGTCTGCTCTCTTCGGGAGCCGGACACTGGGAGCTTCGGGGGTCAATGGGATTATCTTCTGGCCTCACCGGACTCGCAGAGGCCCTCCGCGACGACACTTCAGGGTCGCCCGCTTCCGGAGCGGAGGAGTCCGGAGGAGGCGTTTCGCTCTCCATCATCTCTGGAAAAAGATCCCCCGAAGATGAGCTCATTTGAGAGGGGCTAAGGCCCGAACTGCAAAAATATATGTGGTCGTTATCTTCTCAGAAGAAAAAGATGGCATATCTGTACTATTAAAGTATTTCGGGTCACTAACGACTCGCGGGAGAATTGATCCCCTCGCGGACTTTGTGCGGCAACCGTGCCCCCTGAGGTAGGACCCTCTGTGGGAGACTTCTTCTCCCGCTTGGAAGTTTCGGCTTCTGAATCCCCGGGCGCAGTTCTTTTCCTCTTCTGGTCGTCTTCCTTCATGGAGACGCTCGCTCCCTCGGCTAGAATGGGCAGCGTTGAGGGCCCGTGTCCACCCGCATTACCCTCCATAGTATTTTCCTTTAAGGGCTCCGGGCAGGGTGCGGTCTAGAGCATCTTCTCCAATACCGGATTTTCCAAACCCTCGGGGAGGGGGGCTGAACACCGAATCAACTTCGCCTTTGTTATCCAGTCCTGGTCAAAAAGCAAACTCTCAGAAATAACTTCTTAACAAAGGAGAGATAGTATGTTTGGCCGGAAGATGCCTTACCTGTTTGGCGGCGCGGTTACTACTCAGGCCCACGTCCTCGGTGATTTCCGGACACTCCACCTGAGGTCCGAAGAATGACTTGTACATTTCCTCGTGCGTCAGGCCGAGAAAATTTTGAATGACACGCGGTCCCTCGGGATTGAGTTCCCATAGGCGAAGAGGCCGGCGTTTGCAAGGCTGGACTTGACGAACCAGCATAACTTGTATTACCGCAACCAAACTGAAATCTCCATTGAAGAGATCCCGAATGCGGCTTTGCAGTATAGGCACGTCCTTGGCTGGGCCCCAGCTCAGGCCTCTGCTGATCCATGACATCAGTTGTGGTGGAGGGCCCGAGCGGAAAATAGGGGCGGCCGCCCACTTGGCACTTCTAGGAGCCGTGATGTAGAACCACTCTTGTTGCCACAATTCAGACACCTCTGGGATGGAACCTTTGGGCCATGGAGCTCCCGTCATCTTGCGTATTGAGGCACCTCCACACGCTGGATGTTGCCCCTCGACCATCTTCGGCTTCACTTCAAAGGTCTTGAGCCACAAGCCAAAGTGAGGGGTAACCCGGAGGAAGGCCTCGCACACAACAATAAATGTCGTGATTTGAAGAAAGGAGTCCGGAGCTAGATCATGGAAGTCTAGCCCGTAATAAAACATCAAACCCCTGACGAAAGGATCCAGAGCAAGGCCTAGACCTCGGAGGAAGTGGGAAATGAAGACGACATTCTCGTTGGGTTCGGGGCTAGGGACGACCTGCCCTCGGGGAGGCAGCCGATGCAAAATCTCGGTGGTCAGATATCTGGCCTCCCTCAACTTTTTGATGTCTTCTTCCGTGACGGAGGAAAGCACCCATCGGCCTTGAAGGCTAGATCCGGACATGACTGAAGGTTCGGAGTACCTGACCTGAACTTCGGGCGTTTGAGCTTGAGGTGGGGGAAGGATTCGATTGAGCACGGGAGGGAAAAATAAAAGCCTGGTCCCTTTATAAAGAGGGTGAATATCAAGCATCCTCTCCGTGTCCGTTTGGACTTGCCTATAATCTAGGAATCCTAGGAGCGGTTGGGTTACCCACGCCCGTATTGATGAGAATCCCGGAATAAGGGGACACGATCTCTGCTTTAACAAGACGTGCCAAGGAAACCGCCTCGTATAACGCGCTGGTAAAACGGTTTGAATAAAAGCTTGCCCGTGGTGTGATGTCACACTACAGAATACGTCAGCAGATTAGATTTGTGTAAATATTATTCTCTCTATGGCAATATGTGGAAACTTATTTTGCAGAGCCGGACACTATCTTTGTGTTCAAAATCTTCTATGAAGTACTTGGAGGAGGAACCCGCCTTGCAATGCCGAAGACAATACGCGTGCCAGACTCGTCGTCATTGAAGCCTGGTTCAGGGGCTACTAAGGGAGTCCTGGATTAGGGGGTGTCCGGATAGCCGGACTATACCTTCAGCCGAAATCCAGGGCTATGAAGATACAAGATTGAAGACTCTGTCCCGTGTCCGGAAGGGACTTTCCTTGGCGTGGAAGGCAAGCTTGGCGATACGGATATTCAGATCTCCTACCATTGTAACCGACTCTATGTAACCCTAACCCTATCCGGTGTCTATATAAACCGGAGGGTTTTAGTCCGTAAGACATATACACATCTACAATCATACCATAGGCTAGCTTCTAGGGTTTAGCCTCTTTGATCTCGTGGTAGATCTACTCTTGTACTACCCATATCATCAATATTAATCAAGCAGGACGTAGGGTTTTACCTCCATCGAGAGGGCCCGAACTTGCGTAAAACTTTGTGTCCCTTGCCTCCTGTTACCATCCGGCCTAGACGCACAGTTCGGGACCCCCTACCCGAGATCCGCCGGTTTTGACACCGACAACAGGTACTAACCTAAGTATTTAGTAGTTGCTAGTGGCCCAATGGCTCATGCCTCTTCGGTTTCCTTCTCTGCTCTTTAAGCCCGCCCACCCACCGCTCCACTCTCCACTCACCTTCAATCCACCGCTCCACTCTCCACTCACCTTCAGTCCACCACGTCGCCTCGGTTACCCCGCACCAAACCCCCACTCAGCCGTCAAGAAAACCCTCGCCGCCGACCACCACACCGCCGCCGCGGACATGGAGAAGACCGGGAAGTGGTTCCCCACAGGCGACAACAAGGCCATGCGCGCGGACCTGACGAAGACCGGGAAGTGGTTCCCCAGCTATGCGATGCTGCGCCACCACGCGCGTGGCCTCTTGGTCATGACCGACGACGAGCTGGACCGTGCCTGCCCCGACCACAACCGTATCCATTATGCACTCGTCCTCCGCTTCACGATGCAGGAGACGCGCTCGGACGACCCAGGGCAGCGAGCCCGGTGGTGGATGTACCGGTCCGCAACTGCGCCGCGACAGCCGGATCCGTTGCGCGTTGGCTCGCGAATGGAGCGCGTCCACAACATCGACTTGGCCGTCCCCGTTCCTGTCAACACGGCCTACTGGGACCACTACCAGCCCGACTACCTCGGGCGCGATGACGTCTCTGAGTACATCTCGTCCGACTCGGAGTACGACTCCGGCTCCGACGATGACTATGGCTACGCCGCCGAATTGTCCTGGTCGACTGGCTGGGAGGAGCTGGAGATGATTGTCCTCTTTGACGACGAGCCGTTGGTCAATGTGGCGGCACCCGTCATCCCCGAGCCGAAGGTCCAGATGGTGGCGCCCGTCGCCAGGGAGGGTGACAAGCACCGCCCCATTGATGTCGAGCTGGTTCTCGATATTCCTGACATCGTCAAGCAGGAGGTATAGGTGGTCTTGGCCCTGCAAGCACAGGACGTTGCAGCGCAGACAGAGAGGAAGAAGAAGAGGAAGGTGATGTTGGGGAACGTAGCAGAAATTGAAAATTTTCCTACGTATCACCAAGATCTATCTATGGAGAAACCAGCAACGAGGGGAAGGAGAGTGCATCTACATACCCTTGTAGATCGCTAAGCGGAAGCGTTCAAGAGAACGGGGTTGAAGGAGTCGTACTCGTCGTGATCCAAATCACCGGAGATCCTAGTGCCGAACGGACGGCACCTCTGCGTTCAACACACGTACAGCTCGGTGACGTCTCCCATGCCTTGATCTAGCAAGGAGAGAGGGAGAGGTTGAGGAAGACTCCATCCAGCAGCGGCACAACGGCGTGGTGGTGGTGGAGGAGCGTGGTACTCCGGCAGGGCTTCGCCAAGCACCGCAAGAGACGAGGAGAAAGAGAGGTAGGGCTGCACCAACAGGGAGAGGAACTCGTGTGTATTGGGCAGCCCAAACTTCAACTATATATAGGGGAAGGGGAGGGGCTGCGCCCCCACCTAGGGTTCCCTCCCTAGGGGTGGCGGCAGCCCCCTAGATCCCATCTAGGGGCGGCCAAGGGGAGGGGAGAGGGGAAGGCGCACCAGGGTGGGCCTTAGGGCCCATCTTCCCTAGGGTTTGCCCCCTTCCCCTCTTCCTTGCGCCTTGGGCCTTGGTGGAGGGGGGGGGCGCACCAGCCCACCTGGGGCTGGTCCCCTCCCACACTTGGCCCATGCAGCCCTCCGGGGCTTGTGGCACCACTTGGTGGACCCCCGGGACCCTCCCGGTGGTCCCGATACGTTACCGATAAAACCCGAAACTTTTCCGGTGACCAAAACAGGACTTCCCATATATAAATCTTTACCTCCGGACCATTACGGAACTCCTCGTGACGTCCGGGATCTCATCCGGGACTCCGAACAACATTCAGTAACCACATACAAACTTCCTTTATAACCCTAGCGTCATCGAACCTTAAGTGCGTAGACCCTACGGGTTCGGCAACCATGCAGACATGACCGAGATGACTGTCCGGTAAATAACCAACAGCGGGATCTAGATACCCATGTTGGCTCCCACATGCTCCACGATGATCTCATCGGATGAACCATGATGTCAAGGACTTAATCAATCCCGTATACAATTCCCTTTGTCTATCGGTACGATACTTGCCCGAGATTCGATCGTCGGTATCCCGATACCTTGTTCAATCTCGTTACCGGCAAGTCTCTTTACTCGTTCCGTAATACATCATCCCGTGATCAACTCCTTGATCACATTGTGCACATTATGATGATGTCCTACCGAGTGGGCCCAGAGATACCTCTCCGCTTACACGGAGTGACAAATCCCAGTCTCGATTCGTGCCAACCCAACAGACACTTTCGGAGATACCTGTAGTGTACCTTTATGGTCACCCAGTTAAGTTGTGACGTTTGGCACACCCAAAGCACTCCTACGGTATCCAGGAGTTGCACAATCTCATGGTCTAAGGAAATGATACTTGACATTAGAAAAGCTTTAGCATACGAACTACATGATCTTGTGCTAGGCTTAGGATTGGGTCTTGTCCATCACATCATTCTCCTAATGATGTGATCCCGTTATCAATGACATCCAATGTCCATGGTCAGGAAACCGTAACCATCTATTGATCAACGAGCTAGTCAACTAGAGCCTTACTAGGGACATGGTGTTGTCTATGTATCCACACATGTATCTGAGTTTCCTATCAATACAATTCCAGCATGGATAATAAACGATTATCATGAACAAGGAAATATAATAATAATCAATTTATTATTGCCTCTAGGGCATATTTCCAACAGTCTCCCACTTGCACTAGAGTCAATAATCCAGTTCACATCGATATGTGATTAACACTCAAGGTCACATCCCCATGTGACTAACACCCAAAGAGTTTACTAGAGTCAATAATCTAGTTCACATTACCATGTGATTAACACTCGATGAGTTCTGAGTTTGATCATGTTATGCTTGTGAGAGATGTTATAGTCAACGGGTGTGAATCTTTCAGATTCGTGTGTGCTTTACAAATCTCTATGTCATCTCCTAGATGCAGCTACCACGTTCTATTTGGAGCTATTCCAAATAACTGTTCTACTATACGAATCTAGTTTACTACTCAGAATAATCTAGATTAGTGTCAAAGTTTGCATCGGCGTAACCCTTTACGACGAACTCTTTTACCACCTCCATAATCGAGAAAATTCCTTAGTCCACTAGTTACTAAGGATAACTTTGACCGCTGTCCTGTGATCCATTCTTGGATCACTCTTGTACCCCTTGACTGACTCACGGCAAGGCACACTTCAGGTGCGGCACACAGCATAGCATACTGTAGAGAGCCTATGACAAAAGCATAGGGGACGACCTTCGTCCTTCCTCTTTCTTCTGCCGAGGTCGAGCTTTGAGTCTTAACTTCAGACCTTACAACTCAGGCAAGAACTCCTTCTTTGACTGATCCATCTTGAACACCTTCAAGATCATGTCAAGGTATGTGCTCATTTGGAAGTACCATTAAGCGTTTTGATCTATCCTTATAGATCTTGATGCTCAATGTTCAAGTAGCTTAATCCAGGCTTTCCATTGAAAAACACTTTTCAAATAACTCTGCATGCTTTCCAGAAATTCTACATCATTTCCGACCAACAATATGTTAACAACATATACTCATCGGAAATTCTATAGTGCCCCCACTCACTTCTTTGGAAATACAAGTTTCTCATAAACTTTGTATAAACCCAAAATCTTTGATCATCATCAAAGCATATATTCCAACTCCGAGATGCTTACTCCAGTCCTTAGAAGGATTGCTGGAGCTTCGCATGCTTGTTAGCATCTTTCAGGATTGTTAAAACCTTCTGGTTGTATCACATACAACCTTTCCTCAAAAAAACGTCGAGGAAACAATGTTTTGATATCCTATCTGCAAGATTTCATAAATAATGCAGTAATTGCTAATATAATTCCAACAGACTCTTAGCATCGCTACGAGTGAGAAAGTCTCATCGTAGTCAACTCCTTGAACTTGTCGGAAAACATCTTAACGACAAGTCGAGCTTTCTTAATGGTGATACTTACTATCATTGTCCGTATTCCTTTTAAAATCCATCTGTACTCAACAGCCTTACGACCATCGAGCCGTTCTGCCAAAGTCTACACTTTGTTTCCATATATGGATCCTCTCTCGGATTATATGGCCTCGAGCCATTTTGGAATCCAGGCCCACCATCGCTTCTCCATAGCTCGTAGGTTCATTGTTGTCTAGCAACATGACTTCCAAGACAGGATTACGTACCACTCTGAAGTAGTACGCATCCTTGTCATCCTACGAGGTTTGGTAGTGACTTGATCTGAAGTTTCATGATCACTATCATAAGCTTCCACTTCAATTGGTGTAGGTGCCACAGGAACGACTCCCTGTGCCCTGCCACACACTAGTTGAAGAGACGGTTCAATAACCTCATCAAGTCTCCACCATCCTCCCACTCAATTCTTTCGAGAGAAACTTTTCCTCGAGAAAGGACACGATTCTAGAAACAATCCCTTATTGCTTTCGGATCTGAGACAGGAGGTATACCCAATTGTTTTGGGTGTCCTATGAAGATGCATTTATCCGCTTTGGGTTCGAGCTTATCAGCCTGAAACTTTTTCACATAAGCGTCACAGCCCCAAACTTTTAAGGAATGACAGCTTAGGTTTCTCTAAACCATAGTTCATATGGTGTCATCTCATCAGAATTACGTGGTGCCCTATTTAAAGTGAATGTGGTTGTCTCTAATGCCTAACCCATAAACTATCGTGGTAATTCAATAAGAGACATCATGGTATGCATCATATCCAATAGGGTGCAGTTATGATGTTCGGACACACCATCACACTATGGTGTTCCAGACTGTATTAGTTGTGAAACAATTTCCAAATGTCTTAATTCTGTGCCAAACTCGTAATTCAGATATTCATCTCTATGATCATATCATAGATATTTTATCCTCTTGTCACGACGATCTTTCAACTTCACCCTGAAATTACTTGAACCTTTCAATAATTCAGACTCGTGATTCATCAAGTAAATATACTCAACATCTACTCAAATCATCTATGAAGTAAGAACATAACGATATACACTAAATGCCTCAACACTCATTGGACTGCACACATCAAAATGTATTACTTCCAACAAGTTGCTTTCTAGTTCCATTTTACTGAAAATGAGGCTTTCAGTCATCTTGCCCATGTGGTATGATTTGCATGTCTCAAGTGATTCAAAATCAAGTGAGTCCAAACGGTCCATTTGCATGGAGTTTCTTCATGCATATACACCAATAGACATGGTTCGCATGTCTCAAACTTTTCAAAACAAGTAATCCCAAAGATCCATCAACATGGAGCTTCTTCATGCGTTTTACACCGATATGACTTACGTGGCAGTGCCACAAGTAGGTGGTACTATCATTACTATCTTATATCTTTTGGCATGAATATGTGTGTCACTACGATCGAGATTCAATAAACCATTCATTTTAGGTGCAAGACCATTGAAGGTATTATTCAAATAAACAGAGTAACCATTATTCTCCTTAAATGAATAACCGTATTGCGATAGACAAAATCCAATCATGTCTATGCTCAACGCAAACACCAATCTCGATGGTAGAGGGAGCGTGCGATGCTTGATCACATCAAGCTTGGAAAAACTTCCAACACATATCGCCAGCTCACCTTTAGCTAGTCTCCGTTTACTCCGCAGTCTTTTATTTCGAGTTTACTAACACTTAGCAACCGAACCGGTATCTAATACCATGGTGCTACTAGGAGTACAAATAAGGTACACATTAACACAATGTATATCCAATATACTTCTATCGACCTTGCCAGCCTTCTCATCTACCAAGTATCTAGGGTAATTCTGCTCCAGTGGCTTTTCCTCTTATTACAGAAGCACTTAGTCTCGGTTTTGGGTTCAGCCTTGGGTTTCTTCACTAGAGCAGCAGCGGATTTGCCGTTTCATGAAGTATCCCTTCTTGCCCTTGCCCTTCTTGAAACTAGTGGTTTCACCAACCATCAACAATTGATGCTCCTTCTTGATTTCTACTTTTGTGGTGTCAAACATCGCGAATATCTCAAGGATCATCATATATGTCCTTGATATATTATAGTTCATCACGAAGCTCTAGCAGCTTGGTGGTAATGACTTCGGAGAATCATCACTATCTCATCTGGAAGATCAACTCCCACTCGATTCAAATGATTGTTGTACTCAGACAATCTGAGCACAAGCTCAACAATTGAGCTTTTCTCCCTTAGTTTGCAGGCTAAGAAAATCGTCGGAGGTCTTATACCTCTTGACGTGGGCACGAGCCTGAAATCCCAATTTCAGCCTTCGAAACATCTCATATGTTTCACGACGTTTAAAAATGTCTTCGGTGCCTCAACTCTAAACCGTTTAACTGAACTATCATGTAGTTATCAAAATTTGTATGTCAGATGTTCCCAACATCTACAGACGACGTTCGAGGTTCAGCACACTGAGCGGTGCATTAAGGACATAAGCCTTCTATGAAGCAATGAGGGCAATCCTCAGTTTACGGACCTAGTCCGCATAATTGCCACTATCAACTTTCAACTAAATTTTCTCTAGGAACATATCTAAACAGTAGAACTGAAGCGCGAGCTACGACATAATTTGCGAAGACCTTTTGACTATGTTCAGGATAATTAAGTTCATCTTATGAACTTCCACTCAGATAGACATCCCTCTAGTCATCCAAGTGATTACATGATCCGAGTCAACTAGGTCGTGTCCGATCATCACGTGAGATGGACTAGTCAACATCGGTGATCATCTTCATGTTGATCGTATCTTCTATACGACTCATGCTCGACCTTTTGGTCTCTTGTGTTCCGAGGCCATGTCTGTACATGCTAGGCTCGTCAAGTCAACCTAAGTGTTTCGCGTGTGTAAATCTGGCTTACACCCGTTGTATGTGAACATAAGAATCTATCACACCCGATCATCACGTGGTGCTTCGAAACGA
Source organism: Triticum monococcum (assembly GCA_034509565.1). Lineage (NCBI taxonomy): Eukaryota > Viridiplantae > Streptophyta > Magnoliopsida > Poales > Poaceae > Triticum > Triticum monococcum. The sequence continues at coordinate 525,139,151 of CM067845.1, forward strand.
CGAACTTTCGCAACGGTGCACAGTTAGGGGGAACACTTTCTTGAAATTTTAATGAGGGATCATCTTATTTACTACCGTCATTCTAAGCAAATAAGATGTATAAACATGATAAACATCACATGCAATCAAATAGTGACATGATATGGCCATCATCACTTTGCTCCTTTTGATCTCCATCTTCGGGGCTCCATGATCATCATCGTCACCGGCATGACACCATGATCTCCATCATCATGATCTCCATCACCGTGTCTTCATGAAGTTGTCTCGCCAACTATTACTTCTACTACTACAACTAACGGTTAGCAATAAAGTAAAGTAATTACATGGCGTTGTTCAATGACACGCAGGTCATACAATAAATAAAGACAACTCCTATGGCTCCTGCCGGTTGTCATACTCATCGACATGCAAGTCGTGATTCCTATTACAAGAACATGATCAATCTCATACATCACGTATCATTCATCACATTCTTCTTGGCCATATCACATCACATAGCATACCCTGCAAAAACAAGTTAGACGTCCTCTAATTGTTGTTTGCATGTTTTACGTGGCTGCTATGGGTTTCTAGCAAGAACGTTTCTTACCTACGCAAAAACCACAACGTGATATGCCAATTGCTATTTACCCTTCATAAGGACCCTTTTCATCAAATCCGATCCGACTAAAGTGGGAGAGACAGACACCTGCTAGCCACCTTATGCAACTAGTGCATGTCAGTCGGTGGAACCAGTCTCACGTAAGAGTACGTGTAAGGTCGGTCTGGGCCGCTTCATCCCACAATGCCGCCGAATCAAGATTGGACTAGTAACGGTAAGCATATTGAACAAAATCAACGCCCACAACTACTTTGTGTTCTACTCGTGCATAGAATCTACGCAATAGACCTAGCTCATGATGCCACTGTTGGGGAACGTAGCAGAAATTCAAAATTTTCCTACGTGTCACCAAGATCTATCTTTGGAGAAACCAGCAACAAGGGGAAGGAGAGTGCATCTACATACCCTTGTAGATCGCTAAGCGGAAGCGTTCAAGAGAACGGGGTTGAAGGAGTCGTACTCATCGTGATCCAAATCACTGGAGATCCTATTGCCGAACGGACGGCACCTCCGCGTTCAACACACGTACAGCCCGGTGACGTCTCCCATGCCTTGATCCAGCAAGGAGAGAGGGAGAGGTTGAGGAAGACTCCATCCAGCAGCGGCACGACGGCGTGGTGGTGGTGGAGGAGCATGGTACTCCGGCAGGGCTTCGCCAAGCACCGCAAGAGACGAGGAGAAAGAGAGGTAGGGCTGCACCAACAGGGAGAGGAACTCGTGTGTATTGGGCAGCCCAAACCTCAACTATATATAGGGGAAGGGGAGGGGCTGCGCCCCCACCTAGGGTTCCCTCCCTAGGGGTGGCGGCAGCCCCCTAGATCCCATCTAGGGGCGGCCAAGGGGAGGGGAGAGGGGGAGGTGCACCAGTGTGGGCCTTAGGGCCCATCTTCCCTAGGGTTTGCCCCCTTCCCCTCTTCCTTGCGCCTTGGGCCTTGGTGGGGGGGCGCACCAGCCCACCTAGGGCTGGTGCCCTCCCACACTTGGCCCATGCAGCCCTCCGGGGCTTGTGGCCCCACTTGGTGGACCCCCGGGACCCTCCCGGTGGTCCCGGTACGTTACCAATAAAACCCGAAACTTTTTCGGTGACCAAAATAGGACTTCCCATATATAAATCTTTACCTCCGGACCATTCCGGAACTCCTCATGATGTCCGGGATCTCATCCGGGACTCCGAACAACATTCGGTTACCACATACAAACTTCCTTTATAACCCTAGCGTCATCAAACGTTAAGTGTGTAGACCCTACGGGTTCGGGAACCATGTAGACATGACCGAGATGACTCTTCGGTCAATAACCAACAGCGGGATCTGGATACCCATGTTGGCTCCCACATGCTCCACGATGATCTCATCGGATGAACCACGATGTCAAGGACTTAATCAATCCCATATACAATTCCCTTTGTCTATCGGTACGATACTTGCCCGAGATTCGATCGTCGGTATCCCGATACCTTGTTCAATCTCGTTACCGGCAAGTCTCTTTACTCGTTCCGTAATACATCATCCCGTGATCAACTCCTTGATCACATTGTGCACATTATGATGATGTCCTACCGAGTGGGCCCAGAGATACCTCTCCGTTTACACGGAGTGACAAATCCCAGTCTCGATTCGTGCCAACCCAACAGACACTTTCGGAGATACCTGTAGTGTACCTTTATAGCCACCCAGTTATGATGTGACGTTTGGCACACCCAAAGCACTCCTGCGGTATCCGGGAGTTGCACAATCTCATGGTCTAAGGAAATGATACTTGACATTAGAAAAGCTTTAGCATACGAACTACATGATCTTGTGCTAGGCTTAGGATTGGGTCTTGTCCATCACATCATTCTCCTAATGATGTGATCCCGTTATCAATGACATCCAATGTCCATGGTCAGGAAACTGTAACCATCTATTGATCAATGAGCTAGTCAACTAGAGGCTTACTAGGGACATGGTGTTTTCTATGTATCCACACATGTATCTGAGTTTCCTATCAATACAATTCCGGCATGGATAATAAACGATTATCATGAACAAGGAAATATAATAATAATCAATTTATTATTGCCTCTAGGGCATATTTCCAATAGGTGGCAGCTGACATGGAGGTTCGCCGCTCGGAGCGCCTCCAGAAGATGAAGAACTAAAGATGAAGAAGATGCACTAGCAGGCATGAAGAAGATGTAGTTAGGTATGCTGAAATATACATATTTTCAGCATATAAGTTATAAAATAGTAGTTTGTTAGGTGTGCTTGTATAATAAGCACATAAGTTATTTGTAATTTCTGGCTGTTGAACTGGTGTTGATGCTATATAAGTGTTGAACTGGCTGTGATGCTATATAAGTGTCTTGTTGCTACAAAATGTTGTTGATGCAGTCTTGTTGCTATATCAGACAACAATCCAAAAGGTAATTATTCCGAAAGAAGTAGCTGCTAAGGTTTAGAATCTTAACTGATTTTTTGTTTGAATCTTTGTCTTAACTGAACTTTGTCTTTGCAAAGTTATCAGCAAACTAAATTCAGTTAACTGTTAAAATTCCATTATCTTTGCAAACTAAAATTAGTTAACTATAAAAATTCAGTTCTCTTTGCAAACTAAATTCAGACAAATGTTAAAGTTCAGTTAACTGTTATAATTCAGTTAACAAGGAGGGGAGTGGAAGCATAATAAATAGGTTGTCAAGTAACACTTGAGCACAGCACCGTTCCTATCACACTGGCATTGCACGTAGTTTATCACACCACAGGTCTTGGGTACGACGCCCAAGCCATCCTTTTTTATTATTATTTTATGCAGTTAAGTATCTAAACTCCAACAGTGAATAAAGCCACTCATTCATTGCAGTTTTCAAATTGAATTAAGTGAATAAAGCCACTGAACTCCAATACTTTTCATTTTGAATTCAGTGAATGATGTCATTGAATGAGTACAAGTGCAACTACACTGAATCATCTAAACTCCAACAATTCAAAGAGTCTCGTTGTACTTTTTGCCAAAAAATTACAAGTGCAAAAGCACTGAATCATCCCAACTCGAACAGTTTCAAAGAGTCTCATTGTAGTTTTTGCCAAAAAATTACAAGTGCAAAGCACTGAATCATCTAAACTCATCAAACATGTTCACTCTCTTCAGCTTCTTGGGCACATGTCCACTTGGTCCTGCCTGCTTCCTCTGCTCAGCTCTTAATCTCTTGGCCTCTTCTTGCTGTTTCTTCCTTACTTCTGGATCTTCTTTTCTCCTCAGTGTTGCCATAGCCCTCTTTGCTTCTTGATCTTCTTTTCTCTTCAGTACTGCCTCTGCTTTAGCTGCCATTGCTTCAAGGGCTCTGGCCTCCTTCTCTTCTTGCAATGCAGCTTTTCTTGCTGCTGCAGCTTCTTGCCTTGCTATAGATTCCAGAGCTTTCTTCTCTTATGTTGCTCTTCTTCTTCTTCTTCTTCTTCTTCTTCTTCTTCTTCTTCTTCTTCTTTGTGAAGACTCTGCTTTCCTCCTTGCAATTTCTTGCCTTTTTGCTTCTGCCTCCTCTGCTTTCTTCTCTGCGATCTCATTCATGGCCACAACTGCTGCATCTCTCCTTGCTGCCATCTGTCTATCTTTCTCTCTCTTCATCTTCAGCAACTTCATGGTCTGGTTGCCTTCATTTGTAGCTGTTGTTATCTGTGCTGTAGTGTGAGAACTGGCTGTCAGTGAGATGAATGAAGAATCTGGCAAAATGGTTTCAGTATCTTCCCTAGGAATTGGTCTGGATTGTTGCATCCTATAAAGCATTATGAATCCAAAGTCCTGCATCTGTACAAAACAAACATCACATGCTAACATTAGTACAACAAAAAGGATTGGACAAAAGAGGTCAAAATAAAGGGACAAAAGTGGAGAATTTGCCTAAAAACAACTGGTGTATCTGCTCCATCATCTTGTGTGGCAATGACCTCATCATCTTGTGTGACAATGACCTCCTCATGTGTATCATGGCCATCAACATGGGCCTCCTCATGTGTAACTTGGCCATCAACATGGACCTCCTCCTGTGGAAGTTGACCATCCTCTTGTGTGACTTGGCCATCACCTTATTGTGCCAAAACAATTTCATCATCCGACACATCATCAGGAATGGCCCTTGGACCCCTTCTTGTTGTTCTCTCTACTAGATTTGGCAAAATGCTAGCCTTTCTTTGATTACATCCTTTGATGTTGTGGCCTGTTTCATGGTAGTATGAACATGTTATTGTGATTCCATGTCTGCTCATCACCTTGGTTCCATCTTTATTTTCAATCTCATAAGGCTGCTTTCTCCTACTCTTGTTTGAAGGCCTTCCTACTTTTTTCATAGACATGTGGCTTGATCTCACAACCATTCATTTTCTGCCACTCACTCCTATCTGTGCAAGGCTTGATAATGGGTTTGTATGCTAGCTTGAATGCTTCTATACTGTAACAGGAGTGCACCAAACTCTCAGGATCAATCCTCTCATGTCTGCAGCATGCAGTTGCATGGTGACATGGAACTCCTCTAAGATCCCACTTTTTGCATGTACAACTTTCTTCCTTCATGTCGACAATGTATGTCATGTTTCTGTTGTCAACCTTAAAGATGCCATCACCAGCCCCTGAAACCATGCATGTAGCTGACAGCTCTATATTCTTCTCAATTATTTTCCTAATTTTTGGGCATATTGAGCCAGGCCAGGCCTCTGCCTCCTTTCTTTTATTGTAGAATCTGATAATGAGCTGTGTTTTGATCTTGTCAATCATTGATCTGAGATGCATCTCCCTAGCCTCAAGAATATATTTGTTGAAAAACTCACAGTTGTTGTTCAGAAGTGTATCACACTTTACCAATTCTCTTTGGAAGCCCCTAACCCAAGTGTTGGGTGGTAGCTGCTCAAGCCATTTGTATGCTTCAAGGCTGATGACCTTTATTTCCTCTATGCTTGCAGCCCACAGTTCAGGTGTTGTGCTCCTTGCACACTTCCATAACTGGTTCTTAAGAACATCTCCTTTGTGTGTTTGCTAAAAATTCTGCCATATATGCCTAACACAGTGCCTGTGCTCTGCATCAGGAAAGTGTTGCCTCACTCCCTTGATCAGGCCCTTTTGCTTGTCTGACATTATAGTCCATGACTCTGTGTTTACAATTCCCAAGTCACTCTTCAGATTTGACAGAAACCATTTCCATGTGTCAGTGTTCTCTACCTCAACAACTGCAAAAGCTATAGGGTAAATGCAGTCATTAGGATCCATGCCAACAGCACACAACATAACACCTCCATACTTTGTCTTCAGGTGGCATCCATCCAAACAAATGACAGGCCTACAGGCTTCCATGAAACCTCTTTTGTAGGCATCCAGAGAGAAATAACAATTTGCAAATATGCCATCACTGACACCCACATAGAAAGATCTTCCTGGATTTGATCTTCTGAATTCTTGTGCATAATCCCACATGCTGTTGTACTGCTCCAACTCATCTCCTTCAATCACTTTCTTCACTAGCCTCTTAGCCCTTCTGAGCTTGCTCCTTGTTGCTGTCATGTTTCAATCTTTCTGAACCACCCTTGCAAAAAAATTCATATTCATATTTTCATCTGCTCTGAAGGAATCAACATATTTTCCACCATAAAAGGAGCAGTGAATGACTTAACACACCATTTCTGTATGCATGTATGCTTTGGGTTGTATTTCTTGACCATGAAGCAGTTGATTCTCCCATCAAATGATGCAGACAAAGTCCAAGGGCACCCATCTTCACAAATGGCATTCAATCTTTTCCTATCATTTCTGGGCCTAACAGATGTACTCTTTGATAGCTTTCCTCAGGAACTCAACAGATCCAAAGGTCTGGCCAACTTGAAACTGTGGTTTAGTCAGGTCTTCCTCTCTAAAACTTTTGAAATTCAGCTTCACCTTATCTTCATCAGAAGATGGCAGACACATATCCACATCTCCAGTAGGATCATCAGCTTCTTCTTGGACTGCTTTACCTTTGCCTTTCTCACAATCAACAATGTTGTCAAACAAGTCATCATCATCTTGCATATCAATGTCTGAATCAACAATTTGTGGAATGTAATCTTCATCTGAATCCTGCATTACTAAACAACCAACTGTGTCTGCTGCATCCATGTTCAAAAACCTACATGATTTCCTGACCCTAAACCCAAACTGAGATGAAAGGTAAGTAGTTCCTGGTTGGGGTGGACTTGGTATGAAATCATCTTCTTTTGACTCTGCTCCACTTTCTGACTCTGCTTCATCTTGCTCATGCTCTTGATCATGCCGAGGCAGCTCCTGTTCCACTTGAGGGAGCTCAGCCTGCTCCTGTTCCACTAGAGTGAGCTCAGCCTGCTCCTCTTACTGCTTTTCTGCTTGCTCCACTTGCTGCTGGTGTGCCTTCTCCTTCTTTGGCCTAATGCCACTGAACCTGACAATTGGAGGATCCTCATCATCAGAGTGAATAGGAATAGGAGATATAAATGATCTCATGCTCTCGTCATGATCAAGGAATATCTGTTGGAAGTGGTTGCCATTCAGAACACAATCCTTCATGTTTTCTGTCATAGTGTTGTCCCCTATCTTGATCTCTCTTAATCTGTTCTTATACACTGCCAATCCAGGAACACACCAATAAGCCCCGATCCTGCCCTCAAACTCATATCCAATTTCCTCCACTAGACTGGCAACAACATTAGGTGTTCAATTATCTATGTCACAGTAATCATACCAAATGGAGTGACCTTTGTAATAATCCCTATGCTTTCCAGCACACAAAAAATAGCCACCATGTATGACCTCAACAGAGAAGTGGTTGCTTAAGGGTCCTGCAAAACAATCAAGTTAAAAAAGTTCAGACATTTCAAACTATAGAGAGGTTCAGACAGTACAAAATTCAGACTTTTTTACTTTTTCAGAAAGAAAAACAGAGATTCCTGGCTCCAATTAACAAATCTATGATCTTACAGGTCATAAAGCAACCATTTTTGGTAAATCCGACCCAATGTAATTGCAAATTAAAACCATTCTTGGTCCAATTAATACTCTGACACTAAAAGCAACCTTTACTGCTTAAACCCTGGACCCCTGGACCCATGACAATTTGGGGTGAGATCTCAATTGGGGGAGAAAGACCCCTAACCACTCCAGATCTCTACAAACATGGCCATCAACTGCAAACCCCCCATGACGCAGCCCTATTTTTGGCCTGCCACTAAGTTCATCAAGAAACTGCTAAAACCCTACCACCCACACCCAATCCGCCAAAGAGTTGAACGAACGCCCAAACCCTAGCTCGTACGCGCAATTGATGTGACCAAGAACTCTTTATGGGAGCTAAATTCGACAGATCGAGCAACGGAGCTGCTGGCGACGACGACATACCATACAGGGGCGGCGAGGCATCATCACGACGACACGAAGGAGCAAGAGGGACGTCGCGCAGGCCCCTCCCGAAGGACGCGGAAGACAGTGGCTCAGCATCCGACGACATGCTCATGGAGCCGTCGTCGATGCCGACGAGCTCAGGGGACTACCTCGGCAGCGAAGACTAGTAGAGAGGGTGCGGGAGCAGAGCGGGTGCGGGAGGAGATAAGTGCGAGCGGGTGCGGGGTTCGGCCAGGTGCGAGCGGGTGCGGTCCGACTAGGTGCGAGCGTTTAATGGTCTTGGCGATTTTACAAAACCCCCCGGATGCAGTAGTATTAACCCACGCTCAACCAGGTGGCGGTCAAAACCTAGCTGGCGGCCGCTAACTCAGCCAAGTCAGCAAATACGTACACGAAAACGTACATACGGACCAAAGTGAACCCTCTGCGCAAGTACATGGACTGTAGTTCGGGTATTTTAAAGTAGTGGTACTAAAGTGTCAGTCGGCTCAAGTTTTGTGACCTATGATGAATTGTTCTCGGGAACAAATATCATAATTAGATCATCCACGCTTGAGTAGTCTGTCCGCGGTTCAGGCTCTACCTTTGATAGCTAGCTAAGTGAAAAACTTGACCTTTGTTGAGGGAGGGGGCAAACCTTCCACACCATATGCTTCATGATAGAGTAGAAAGTTCTCAAGATTTGAACCACATAAGCGGAAGCCGCGGAGTAGTGCCCACTGTTTTCATGTGTTTCCACACAGTATGGTCCTCGGCGGAGAGGCCACTGGTCCATACAACTGCATAGCCATTAGCCAGTGGTACACCATGAATGTAAACAAAGCGAAGAAAGATGATTTTTTGTCAGGTGTGAGTGTGTGTGTTCGTGTGACGTGAGGGGTTGATCGAGGGCTTGGTGGGCGGCCAGATCCCGTCGGTGTCGCTGTCGCCCATAGCCTTTCTCGGCTTTTGCTTTGCCCCGGTAGGGATCGTGCGCGTGCACGCGCCATGGCGGAAGGCGACGGCCAGGATTTGTACGTGCAGAAAAATAACAGGATTTTCATCCTAACAGCGCGCTGATTCGCGGCCGGCCTAAAGCGGAAGCTCCACGCTACATCGTCACGTACACGACACAGGCACTCAACCACGACGTAGTAAAAGTACGTACATCGGACTGGAGGGAGTACTGGAGTACTACCACCACCATGGTCCTGTCACTGTCAGACGATAATTGTGCTCAATCACTGGCTGGTGTCCAGCTTAAGCTAAAGGTAGGTCCTGCCGTACGTGGCCGCGCCCTAGCCTCCGGCTCCGTGGCAGGCTCGCCGCACTCGATTGCCACCATTAGGGCATCCAACTCGACTCACAAACCAGATGCTGCATATGTTTATTTATGGATAGAGGGATCAATCTACGGACACAGATATAAAAACCGGCCATCCAAAGTTAGCCGCATACATTTCAAGTTTGATTTTAACTAACCAGACAAATTACATGCAAAACGGATGATTTTTGTTCAAACTAGACGAAACAAATTACATTTTAGACATATTTTAGCTAAAGTACTATAGCAGCCTACGGTAAAACTAGTCTATGACCGGCTGCAGCGGATCTTCAGTGAGCGGTCGCATTCGTTCCCGACCGGCATAAATGCAGGCAACTGGCTTCAGGTGGAAAAGTTGAAGGAAATATGCTCTAGAGGCAATAATAAAGTTATTATTTATTTCCTTATATCATGATAAATGTTTATTATTCATGCTAGAATTGTATTAACCGGAAACATAATACATGTGTGAATACATAGACAAACAGAGTGTCACTAGTATGCCTCTACTTGACTAGCTCATTAATCAAAGATGGTTATGTTTCCTAACCATGGACAAAAGAGTTGTTATTTGATTAACGAGGTCACATCATTAGTTGAATGATCTGATTGACATGACCCATTCCATTAGCTTAGCACCCGACCATTTAGTATGTTGCTATTGCTTTCTTCATGACTTATACACGTTCCTATGACTATGAGATTATGCAACTCCCGTTTGCCGGAGGAACACTTTGGGTGCTACCAAACGTCACAACGTAACTGGGTGATTATAAAGGAGCATTACAGGTGTCTCCAAAGGTAGATGTTGGGTTGGCGTATTTCGAGATTAGGATTTGTCACTTCGATTGTCGGAGAGGTATCTCTGGGCCCTCTCGGTAATGCACATCACTTAAGCGTTGCAAGCATTACAACTAATGAGTTAGTTGCGAGATGATGTATTACGGAACGAGTAAAGAGACTTGCCGGTAACGAGATTGAACTAGGTATTGGATACCGACGATCGAATCTCGGGCAAGTAACATACCGATGACAAAGGGAACAACATATGTTGTTATGCGGTCTGACCGATAAAGATCTTCGTAGAATATGTAGGAGCCAATATGGGCATCCAGGTCCCGCTATTGGTTATTGACCGGAGACGTGTCTCGGTCATGTCTACATTGTTCTCGAACCGTAGGGTCCGCACGCTTAACGTTACGATGACAGTTATTATGAGTTTATGCATTTTGATGTACCGAAGGTTGTTCGGAGTCCCGGATGTGATCACGGACATGACGAGGAGTCTCGAAATGATCGAGACATAAAGATTGATATATTGGAAGCCTATGTTTGGACATCGGAAGTGTTCCGGGTGAAATTGGGAATTTTACCGGAGTACCGGGAGGTTACCGGAACCCACCGGGAACCAAATGGGCCTTATTGGGCCTTAGTGGAAAGGTGAAAGGGGCAGCCCAAGGTGGGCTGCACGCCTCCCCCCTCCCCTAGTCCTATTAGGACTAGGAGAGGTGGCCGGCCCCCTTCTCCCTCTCTCTCTCTCTCTCTCTCTCGAGGAGTCCTATTAGGAATAGGATTGGGGGGGGGGGGGAGTCCTACTCCCGGTAGGAGTAGGACTCCTCCTGCGCCCTCCTCCTAGGCCGGCCGGCCCCTCCCCCTTGCTCCTTTATATACGGAGGCAGGGGGGCACCCCATGACACACAAGTTGATCCTTGGTGATCGTTCCTTAGCCGTGTGCGGTGCCCCCTGCCACCAAATTCCACCTCAATCATATTGTTGCAGTGCTTAGGCGAAGCCCTGCGTCGGTAGTACATCAAGATCGTCACCACGCCGTCGTGCTGACGGAACTCCTCCCCGAAGCTTTGCTGGATCGGAGCCCGGGGATCGTCATCGAGTTGAACGTGTGCTAAGAACTCGGAGGTGCCGAAGTAACGGTGCTTGGATCGGTCGGATCGGGAAGAAGACGTACGACTACTTCCTCTACGTTGTGTCAACGCTTCCGTTGCGATCTACAAGGGTACGTAGATCAGACTCCTCCCCTCGTTGCTATGCATCACCATGATCTTGCGTGTGCATAGGAATTTTTTTGAAATTACTACGTTCCCTAACAGTGGCATCCGAGCCTAGGTTTTATGGTTTGATGTTATTTGCACGAGTAGAACACAAGTGAGTTGTGGGCAATACAAGTCATACTACCTACCAGCATGTCATACTTTGGTTCAGCGGTATTGTTGGACGAGACGACCCGGACCAACATTACGCGTACGCTTACGCGAGACCGGTTTTCTCGATGTGCTTTGCACATAGATGGCTTGCGGGCGACTGTCTCTCCAACTTTAGTTAAACCAAGTGTGGCTACGCCCGGTCCTTGAGAAGGTTAAAACGGAGTCTATTTGACAAACTATCGTTGTGGTTTTGATGCGTAGGTGAGATGAGTTCTTTCTTAAGCCCGTAGCAGCCACGTAAAACTTGCAACAACAAAGTAGAGGACGTCTAACTTGTTTTTGCAGGGCATGTTGTGATGTGATATTGTCAAGGCATGATGCTAAATTTTATTGTATGAGATGATCATGATTTGTAACCAAGTTATCGGCAACTGGCAAGAGCCATATGGTTGTCGCTTTATTGTATGCAACGCAATCGCGATGTAATGCTTTACTTTATTACTAAGCGATAGTGATAGTCGTGGAAGCATAAGATTGGCGAGACGACAACGATGCTATGATGGAGATCAAGGTGTCGCGCCGGTGACGATGGTGATCATGACGGTGCTTCGGAGATGGAGATCACAAGCACAAGATGATGATGGCCATATCATATGACTTATATTGATTGCATGTGATGTTTATCTTTTTATGCATCTTATCTTGCTTTGATTGACGGTAGCGTGAATCATATAGTAGATATGATCAACATAATGATGTTCACCATTGAAAACTACTCCATCTCACATGATGATCGGTTATGGTTTAGTTGATTTGGATCACGTGATCACTTAGAGGATTAGAGGGATGTCTATCTAAGTGGGAGTTCTTAAGTAATATGATTAAATTGAACTTAAATTTATCATGAACTTAGTCCTGGTAGTATTTTGCAAATTATGTTGTAGATCAATAGCTCGCGTTGTTGCTTCCCTGTGTTTATTTTTGATATGTTCCTAGAGAAAATTGTGTTGAAAGATGTTAGTAGCAATGATGCGGATTGGATCCGTGATATGAGGTTTGTCCTCATTGCTGCACAGAAAAATTATGTCCTTGATGCACCGCTAGGTGACAGACCTATTGCAGGAGCAGATGCAGACGTTATGAACGTTTGGCTAGCTCAATATGATGACTACTTGATAGTTTAGTGCACCATGCTTAATGGCTTAGAATCGGGACTTCAAAGAAGTTTTGAACGTCATGGACCATATGAGATGTTCCAGGAGTTGAAGTTAATATTTCAAGCAAATACCCGAGTTGAGAGATATGAAGTCTCCAACAAGTTCTATAGCTAAAAGATGGAGGAGAAACGCTCAACTAGTGAGCATGTGCTCAGATTGTCTGGGTACTACAATCGCTTGAATCAAGTGGGAGTTAATCTTCCAGATAAGATAGTGATTGACAGAATTCTCTAGTCACCATCACCAAGTTAGTAGAACTTCGTGATGAACTATGATATGCAAGGGATAACGGAAATGATTCCCAAGCTCTTCGTGATGCTGAACTCGATGAAGGTAGAAATCAAGAAAAACATCAAATGTTGATGGTTGACAAGACCACTAGTTTGAAGAAAAGGGCAAAAGGGAAGAAGGGGAACTTCAAGAACAACGGCAAGCAAGTTGCTGCTCAAGTGAAGAAGCCCAAGTCTGGTCCTAAGCCTGAGACTAAGTGCTTGTACTGCAAAGGGACTGGTCACTGGAAGCGGAACTGCCCCAAGTGATTGGCGGATAAGAAGGATGGCAAAGTGAACATAAGTATATTTGATATACATGTTATTGATGTGTACTTTACTAGTGTTTATAGCAACCCCTCAGTATTTGATGCTAGTTCAGTTGCTAAGAGTAGTAACTCGAAACGGGAGTTGCAGAATGAACAGAGACTAGTTAAGGGTGAAGTGACGATGTGTGTTGGAAGTGGTTCCAAGATTGATATGATCATCATCGCACACTCCCTATACTTTCGGGATTAGTGTTGAACCTAAATAAGTGTTATTTGGTGTTTGCATTGAGCATGAATATGATTTGATCATGTTTATTGTAATACGGTTATTCATTTAAGTAAGAGAATAAATTGTTGTTCTGTTTACATGAATAAAACCTTATATGGTTACACACCCAATGAAAATAGTTCGTTGGATCTCGATCGTAGTGATACACATAATCATAATATTGAAACCAAAAGATGCAAAGTTAATAATGATAGTGCAACTTATTTGTAGCACTGCCGTTTAGGTCATATTGGTGTAAAGCGCATGAAGAAACTCCATGCTGATGGGCTTTTGGAATCACTTGATTATGAATCAGTTGATGCTTGCGAACCATGCCTCATGGGCAAGATGACTAAGACTCTGTTCTTCGGAACAATGGAGCGAGCAACAGATTTGTTGGAAACCATACATACTGATGTATGTGGTCCGATGAATATTGAGGCTCGCGACAAGTATCATTATTTTCTGATCTTCACAGATGATTTGAGCAGATATGAGTATATCTACTTGATGAAACATAAGTCTTAAACATTTGAAAAGTTCAAAGAATTTCAGAGTGAAGTGAAAAATCATCGTAACAAGAAAATAAAGTTTCTACGATCTGATCGTAGAGAAGAGTATTTGAGTTACGAGTTTGGCCTTCAGTTAAAAAACAATGTGAAATAGTTTCACTACTCACGCCACATGGAACACCATATTGTAATGGTGTGTCCGAACGTCATAACCGTGCTTTATTAGATATGGTGCGATCTATGATGTCTCTTACCGATCTACCACTATCGTTTTGGGGTTATGCATTAGAGACAGTTGCATTCACGTTAAAAAAGGGGCACCATCTATATCCGTCGAGACGACGCCTTATGAACTATGGTTTGGCAAGAAACCAAAGTTGTCGTTTCTTGAAGTTTGGGGTTGCGATGCTTATGAGAAAAAGTTTCATCCTGATAAGCTCAAACCCAAATCGGAGAAATATGTCTTCATAGGATACCCAAAGGAGACTGTTGGGTACACCTTCTATCACAGATCCTAAGGCAAGACATTCGTTGCTTATAATGGATCCTTTCTAGAGAAGGAGTTTCTCTTGAAAGAAGTGAGTGGGAGGAAAGTAGAAAACTTGATAAGGTAATTGTACCTTCTACCTTATTGGAAAGTAGTTCATCACAAAAATCTGTTCTTGTGACTACTACACCAATTAGTGAGGAAGCTAATGATGATGATCATGTAACTTCAGATCAAGTTACTACCGAATCTCGTAGGTAAACCAGAGTGAGATCCGCACCAGAGTGGTACGGTAATCCTGTTCTGGAGGTCATGTTACTTGACCATGACGAACCTACGAACTATGAGGAAGCGATGATGAGCCCAGATTCCGCAAAATGGCTTGAGGCCATGAAATCTGAGATGGGATCCATGTATGAGAACAAAGTATGGACTTTGGTTGACTTGCCCGATGATCGGCAAGACATAGAAATTAAATGGATCTTCAAGAGGAAGACGGACGCTGATAGTAGTGTTACTGTCTACAAAGCTAGAATTGTCGCAAAAGGTTTTCGGCAAGTTCAAGGTGTTGACTACGATGAGAGCTTCTCACTCATATCTATGCTTGAGTCTGTCCGAATCATGTTAGTAATTGCCGCATTTTATGAAATCTGGCAAACGGATAAACAAAACTGCATTCCTTAAAGGATTTATTAAAGAAGAGTTGTATATGATGCAACCAGAAGGTTTTGTCAATCCGAAAGGTGCTAACAAAATATGCAAGCTCCAGTGATTCATCTATGGACTGGTGCAAGCATCTCAGAGTTGGAATACACGCTTTGATAAGTTGATCAAAGCATATAGTTTTATACAGACTTCCGGTGAAGCCTGTATTTACAAGAAAGTGAGTGGGAGCACTACAACATTTCTGATAAAGTATATGTGAATGACATATTGTTGATCGGAAATAATATAGAATTATTCTGTAAAGCATAAAGGAGTGTTTGAAAGGAGTTTTTCAAAGAAAGACTTCGGTGAAGCTGCTTACATATTGAGCATCAATATCTATAGAGATAGATCAAGATGCTTGATAAGTTTTTTCAATAAATACATACCTTGACAAGATTTTGAAGTAGTTCAAAATGGAGCAGTCAGAGAAAGAGTTCTTGCCTGTATTACAAGGTGTGAAGTTGAGTAAGACTCAAAGCCCGACCACGGCAGAAGATAGAAAGAGAATGAACGTCATTCCCTATGCCTTGGCCATAGGTTCTATAAAGTATGTCATGATGTATACCAGATCTATTGTATACCCTGCACTGATTTGGCAAGGGAGTACAATAGTGATCTAGGAGTAGATCACTGGACAGCGGTCAGAATTATCCTTAGTGAAATAAGGATATGTTTCTCGATTATGGACGTGACAAAAGGTTCGTCGTAAAGGGTTACGCCGATGCAAGTTTTGACACTAATCTAGATGACTGTAAGTCTCAATCTGGATACATATTGAAAGTGGGAGCAATTAGCTAGAGTAGCTCCATGCAGAGCATTGTTGACATAGAAATTTGCAAAATACTTACGGATCTGAATGTGACAGACCCGTTGACTAAAATTATCTCACAAGCAAAACATGATCACACCTTAGTACTCTTTGAGTGTTAATCACATAGATATGTGAACTAGATTACTGACCCTAGTAAAACCTTTGAGTGTTGGTCACATGACGATGTGAACTATGGGTGTTAATCACATGGTGATGTGAACTATTGCTGTTAAATCACATGGCGATGTGAACTAGATTATTGACTCTAGTGCAAGTGGGAGACTGAAGGAAATATGCCCTAGAGGCAATAATAAAGTTATTATTTATTGCCTTATATCATGATAAATGTTTATTATTCATGCTAGAATTGTATTAACCGGAAACATAATACATGTGTGAATACATAGACAAACAGAGTGTCACTAGTATGCCTCTACTTGACTAGCTCGTTAATCAAAGATGGTTATGTTTCCTAACCATGGACAAAAGAGTTGTTATTTGATTAACGAGGTCACATCATTAGTTGAATGATTTGATTGACATGACCCATTCCATTAGCTTAGCACCCGATCGTTTAGTATGTTGCTATTGCTTTCTTCATGACTTATACATGTTCCTATGACTATGAGATTATGCAACTCTCGTTTGCCGGAGGAACACTTTGGGTGCTACCAAACGTCACAACGTAACTGGGTGATTATAGAGGAGCATTACAGGTGTCTCCAAACGTAGATGTTGGGTTGGCGTATTTTGAGATTAGGATTTGTCACTCCGATTGTCCGAGAGGTATCTCTGGGCCCTCTCGGTAATGCACATCACTTAAGCCTTGCAAGCATTACAACTAATGAGTTAGTTGTGAGATGATGTATTACGGAATGAGTAAAGAGACTTGCCGGTAACGAGATTGAACTAGGTATTGGATACCGACGATCGAATCTCGGGCAAGTAACATACCGATGACAAAGGGAACAACGTATGTTGTTAAGCGGTCTGACCGATAAAGATCTTCGTAGAATATGTAGGAGCCAATATGGGCATCCAGGTCCCGCTATTGGTTATTGACCGGAGACATATTGTACGGGTGTAGAGGCATATTCATCTCCGGCCAATAACCAATAGCAGAACCTGGATGCTCATATTGGCTCCCACATATTCTACGAAGATCTTTATCGGTCAAATCGCATAACAACATACGTTGTTCCCTTTGTCATCGGTATGTTACTTGCCCGAGATTCGATTGTCGGTATCTCAATACCTAGTTCAATCTCGTTACCGGCAAGTCTCTTTACTCATTCCGTAATACATCATCCCGCAACTAACTCATTAGTTGCAATGCTTGCAAGGCTTTAAGTGATGTGCATTACCGAGAGGGCCCAGAGATACCTCTTCGACAATCGGAGTGACAAATCCTAATCTCGAAATACGCCAACCCAACAAGTACCTTTGGAGACACCTGTAGAGCACCTTTATAATCACCCAGTTACGTTGTGACGTTTGGTAGCACACAAAGTGTTCCTCCGGTAAACGGGAGTTGCATAATCTCATACTCATAGGAACATGTATAAGTCATGAAGAAAGCAATAGCAACAAACTAAACGATCAAGTGCTATCTAACGGAATGGGTCAAATCAATGACATCATTCTCTATTGATGTGACCCCGTTAATCAAATGACAACTCATGTCTATGGCTAGGAAACTTAACCATCTTTGATTCAACGAGCTAGTCAAGTAGAGGCATACTAGTGACACTCTGTTTGTCTATGTATTCACACATGTATTATGTTTCCGGTTAATACACTTCTAGCATGAATAATAAACATTTATCATGAAATAAGGAAATAAATAATAACTTTATTATTGCCTCTAGGGCATATTTCCTTTCGGTCTCCCACTTGCACTAGAGTCAATAATCTAGTTCACATCGCCATGTGATTTAACATCAATAGTTCACATCACCATGTGATTAACACCCATAGTTCACATCATCATGTGACCAACACCCAAAGGGTTTACTAGATTCAATAGTCTAGTTCACATCGCTATGTGATTAACGCCCAAAGAGTACTAAGGTGTGATCATGTTTTGCTTGTGAGAGAAGTTTAGTCAACGGGTCTACCACATTCAGATCCGTAAGTATTTTGGAAATTTCTATGTCAACAATGCTCTGCACTAAGCTACTCTAGCTAATTGCTCCCACTTTCAATATGTATCCAGATTGAGACTTTGAGTCATCTGGATCAGTGTCAAAACTTGCATCGTCGTAACCTCTTACGACGAACCATTTGTCACCTCCATAATCGAGAAACATATCCTTATTACACTAAGGATAATTTTGACCAATGTCCAGTGATCTACTCCTAGATCACTATTGTACTCCCTTGCCAAACTCAGGGCAGGGTATACAATAGGTCTGGTACACAGCATGGCATACTTTATAGAACATATGGCTGAGGCATAGGGAATGACTTCCATTTTCTCTCTACCTTCTGCCGTGGTCGAGTTTTGAGTCTTACTCAACCTCACACCTTGTAACACGGGCAAGAACTCCTTTTTGACTGTTCCATTTTGAACTACTTCAAAATCTTGTCAAGGTATGTACTCATTGAAAAACTTATCAAGCGTCTTGATCTATCTTTATAGATCTTGATGCTCAATATGTAAGCAGCTTCATCAAGGTCTTTCTTTGAAAAACTCCTTTCAAACATTCCTTTATGCTTTTGCAGAATAATTCTACATTATCTCCGATCAACAATATGCCATACACATATACTTTATCAGAAATGCTGTAGTGCTCCCACTCACTTTCTTGTAAATACAGGCTTTGCCTCAAGTCTGTATAAAACTATATGCTTTGATCAACTTATCAAAGAGTATATTCGAACTCCGAGATGCTTGCACCAGTCCATAGATGGATCGCTAGAGCTTGCATATTTTGTTAGTACCTTTAGGATTGACAAAACCTTCTGGTTGCATCATATACAACTCTTCTTTAATAAATGCATTAAGGAATGTAGTTTTGTTTATCCATTTGCCAGATTTCACAAAATGCGGCAATTGCTAACTTGATTCAGACAAACTTAAGCATAGATATGAGTGAGAAATTCTCATTGTAGTCAAACCTTGAACTTGTCGAAAACCTTTTTGCGACAATTCTAGCTTTGTAGATAGTAACACTACTATTAGCGTCCATCTTCCTCTTGAAGATCCATTTAATCTCAATGGCTCGCCGATCATTGGGCAAGTCAATCAAAGTCCATACTTTGTTCTCATAAATTGATCTCATCTCAGATTTCATGGCCTCAAGCCATTTCATGGAATCTGGGCTCATCATCGCTTCCTCATAGTTCGTAGGCTCGTCATGGTTAAGTAACATGACCTCCAGAATAGGATTACCGTACCACTCTGGTGCAGATCTCACTCTGGTTTACCTACGAGGTTCGGTAGTAACTTGATCTAAAGTTACATGATCATCATCATTAGCTTCCTCACTAATTGGTGTAGTAGTCACAGGAACATATTTCTGTGATGAACTACTTTCCAATAAGGGAGAAGGTACAATTACCTTATCAAGTTCCACTTTCCTCCCACTCACTTCTTTCAAGAGAAACTCCTTCTCTAGAAAGGATCCATTCCCAGCAACGAATATCTTGCCTTCGGATCTGTGATAGAAGGTGTACCCAACATTTTCTTTTGGGTATCCTATGAAGATTTACTTCTCCAATTTGGGTTTGAGCTTATCAGGTTGAAACTTTTTCACATAAGCATTGCAACCTCAAACTTTAAGAAACGACAGCTTAGGTTTCTTGCCAAACCATAGTTCATATGGTGTCGTCTCAACGGATTTAGATGGTGCCCTATTTAATGTGAATGTAGTTGTCTCTAATGCATAAACCCAAAACGATAGTGGTAAATCGGTAAGAGACATCATAGATCGCACCATATCTAATAAAGTACGGTTACGACGTTCGGACACACCATTACACTGTGGTGTTCCAGGTGGCGTGAGTAGTGAAACTATTTCACATTGTTTTAACTGAAGGCCAAACTTGTAACTCAAATATTTTACTTCTGCGATCATATCGTAGAAATTTTTATTTTTGTTACGATGATTCTCCACTTCACTCTAAAATTCTTTGAACTTTTCAAATGTTTCAGACTTGTGTTTCATTAAGTAGATATACCCATATCTGCTCCAATCATCTGTGAAGGTCAGAAAATAACGATACTTGCCGTGAGCCTTAACATTCATCGGACCGCATACATCAGTTATGTTTTATTTCCAATAAGCCAGTTGCTCGCTCCATTGTTCCGGAGAACGGAGTCTTAGTCATCTCGCCCATGAGGCATTGTTCGCAAGCATCAAGTGATTCCAAAATTCCATCAGTATGGAGTTTCTTCATGCACTTTACACCAATATGACCTAAACGACAATGCCACAAATAAGTTGCACTATCATTATTAACTTTGCATATTTTGGCTTCAATATTATGAATATGTGTATCACTATGACCGAGATCCAACGAACCATTTTCATTGGCTGTGTAACCATATAATGTTTTATTCATGTAAACAGAACAACAATTTATTCTCTTACTTAAATGAATAACCGTATTGCAATAAACATGATCTAATCATATTCATGCTCAATGCAAACACCAAATAACACTTATTTAGGTTCAACACTAATCCCGAAAGTATAGGGAGTGTGCGATGATGATCATATTAATCTTGGAACCACTTCCAACACACATCGTCACTTCAACCTTAACTAGTCTATGTGCATTCTGCAACTCCCGTTTCGAGTTACTACTCTTAGCACTTGAACCAGTAACAAATACCGAGGGGTTGCTATGAACACTAGTAAAATACACATCAATAAACTGTATATCAAATATACCTTTGTTCACTTTGCCATCCTTCTTATCCGCCAAATACTTGGGGCAGTTCCGCTTCTAGTGACCAGTCCCTTTACAGTAGAAGCACTCAGTCTCAGGCTTACGTCCAGACTTGGGCTTCTTCACTTGAGCAGCAAGTTGCTTGCCGTTCTTCTTGAAGTTCCCTTTCTTCCCTTTGCCCTTTTTGAAACTAGTGGTCTTTGTCAACTATCAACACTTATGCTTTTCTTGATTTCTACCTTCATCGATTTCAGCACCACGAAGAGCTTGGGAATTACTATTGTCGTCCCTTGCATATTATAGTTCATCACTAAGTTCTAGTAACTCGGTGATAGTGACTAGAGAACTTTGTAAATTACTCTCTTATCTGGAAGATTAACTCCCACTTGATTCAAGCAATTGTAGTACTCAGACAATCTGAGCACATGCTCACTGGTTGAGCTATTCTCCTCCATCTTGTAGGAAAAGTACTGTCAGAGGTCTCATACCTCTCGACACGGGCATGAGTATGACATACCAATTTCAACTCTTGGAACATCTTATATACTCCATGGCGTTCAAAACATCTTTGAAGCCCCGATTCTAAGCCGTTAAGCATGGTGCACTAAACTATCAAGTAGTCATCATATTGAGTTAGCCAAACGTTCATAACGTCTGCATCTGCTCCTGCAATAGGTCAGTCAGCTAGCGGTGCATCAAGGACATAATTCTTCTGTGCAGCAATGAAGATAAACCTCAGATCACGGATCCAATCCGCATCGTTGCTACTGACATCTTTCAACTTAGTTTTCTCTAGGAACATATAAAAAATAAAACAGGGGATCTAAACGCGAGCTTTTGATCTACAATATAGATATGCTAATAGTACCAGGACTAAGTTCACGATAAATTTATGTTCAATTAATCATATTAGTTAAGAACTCCCACTTAGAAAGACATCCCTCTAATTTTCTAAGTGATCACGTGATCCAAATCAACTAAACCATAACCGATCATCACGTGAAATGGAGTAGTTTTCAATGGTGAACATCACTATGTTGATCATATCTACTATATGATTCACGTTCGACCTTTCGGTCTCAGTGTTCCGAGGCCATATCTGCATATGCTAGGCTCGTCAAGTTTAACCTGAGTATTCTGCGTGTGCAAAACTGGCTTGCACCCGTTGTAGACGGACGTAGAGCTTATCACACCCGATCATCACGTGGTGTCTGGGCACGACGAACTTTGGCAACGGTGCATACTCAGGGAGAACACTTTTTATCTTGAAATTTAGTGAGAGATCATCTTATAAAGCTGCCGTCGAACTAAGCAAAATAAGATGCATAAAAGATAAACATCACATGCAATCAAAATATGTGACATGATATGGCCATCATCATCTTGTGCCTTTGATCTCCATCTCCAAAGCATCGTCATGATTTCCATCGTCACCGGCATGACACCATGATCTCCATCATCTTGATCTATATCAATGTGTCGTCACATGGTGGTCTTGCCAACTATTGCTCTTGCAACTATTGCTATCGCATAGCGATAAAGTAAAGCAATTATTTGGCGCTTGCATCTTATGCAATAGAGAGATAACCATAAGGCTTTTGCCAGTTGCCGATAACTTCAACAAAACATGATCATCTCATACAAAAACTTATATCTCATCACGTC
Source organism: Triticum monococcum (assembly GCA_034509565.1). Classification (NCBI taxonomy): domain Eukaryota; kingdom Viridiplantae; phylum Streptophyta; class Magnoliopsida; order Poales; family Poaceae; genus Triticum; species Triticum monococcum. The sequence continues at coordinate 525,161,693 of CM067845.1, forward strand.
TTGACCATATCACATCACGACATGCCCTGCAAAAACAAGTTAGACGTCCTCTCTTTGTTGTTGCAAGTTTTACGTGGCTGCTACGGGCTGAGCAAGAACCGTTTTTACCTACGCATCAAAACCACAACGATAGTTTGTCAAGTTGGTGCTGTTTTAACCTTCGCAAGGACCGGGCGTAGCCATACTCGGCTAAACTAAAGTTGGAGAAACTGACACCCACTAGTCACCTGTGTGCATAGCATGGCGGTAAAAACAGTCTCGCATAAGCTCTCGCGTAAGCGTACGCGTAATGTCGGTCCGGGTCGCTTCATCCAACAATACTGCCGAACCAAAGTGTGACATGCTGGTAAGCAGTATGACTTATATCGCCCACAACTCACTTGTGTTCTACTCGTGCATATTACATCAACGCATAAAACCTGGCTCGGATGCCACTGTTGGGGAACGTAGTAATTTTAAAAAAATTCCTACGCACACGCAAGATCATGGTGATGCATAGAAACGAGAGGGGAGAGTGTTGTCCATGTACCCTCGTAGACCGAAAGTGGAAGCGTTAGCACAACGCGGTTGATGTAGTCGTATGTCTTCACGATCCGACCGATCTAAGTACCGAACGCATGACACCTTCGAGTTCAGCACGCGTTCAGCTCGATGACGTCCCGCGAACTCTGATCCAGCAGAGCTTCACGGGAGAGTTTCGTCAGCACGACGGCGTGATGACGGTGATGATGTTGTTACCGACGCAGGGCTTCACCTAAGCACCGCTACGATATGACCGAGGTGGAATATGGTGGAGGGGGGCACCGCACACGGCTGGGAGAGATCAACATATCAACTTGTGTGTCTAGAGGTGCCCCCCTGCCCCCGTATATAAAGGAGCAAGGGGGAGGCCGGCCGGCCCTCTATGGGCGCGCCAGGAGGAGGAGTCCTCCTCCTAGTAGGAGTAGGACTCCCCTTTCCTACTCCTACTAGGAGGAGGAAAGGAAGGAGGAGAAGGAGAAGGAAGGAGAGGGAGGAAAAGGAGGAAAGGGGGCCGGCCCCCTAGTCCAATTCGGTTTGGGCTAGGGGGGCCGCGCGCCCTGCCTCCTCTCTTCCACCACTTGGCCCATGAGGCCCATCACTTCTTCCTCGTATTCCCCTAACTCCCCGGTACCCCTGAAAATACCCGAATCACTCGGAACCTTTCCGATGTCCAAATATAGTCGTCCAATATATCGATCTTTACGTCTCGACCATTTCGAGACTCCTCGTCATGTCCCCGATCACATCCGGGACTCCGAACTACCTTCGGTACATCAAATCACATAAACTCATAATACAATCTTCACCGAAACTTTAAGCATGCGGACCCTACGGGTTCGAGAAATATGTCGACATGACCGAGACATGTCTCCGGCCAATAACCAATAGCGGAACCTGGATGCTCATATTGGCTCCCACATATTCTACGAAGATCTTTATCGGTCAAACCGCATAACAACATACGTTGTTCCCTTTGTCATCGGTATGTTACTTGCCCGAGATTCGATCGTCGGTATCTCAACACCTAGTTCAATCTCGTTACCGGCAAGTCTCTTTACTTGTTCCGTAATACATCATCCCGCAACTAACTCATTAGTTGTAATGCTTGCAAGGCTTTAAGTGATGTGCATTACCGAGAGGGCCCAAAGATACCTCTCCGACAATCGGAGTGACAAATCCTAAGCTCGAAATACGCCAACCCAACAAGTACCTTTGGAGACACCTGTAGAGCACCTTTATAATCACCAAGTTACATTGTGACGTTTGGTAGCACACAAAGTGTTCCTCCGGTAAACGGGAGTTGCATAATCTCATAGTCATAGGAACATGTATAAGTCATGAAGAAAGCAATAGCAAAAAACTAAACGATCAAGTGCTATGCTAACAGAATGGGTCAAATCAATCACATCATTCTCTAATGATGTGACCCCATTAATCAAATGACAACTCATGTCTATCGCTAGGAAACTTAACCATCTTTGATTCAATGAGCTAGTCAAGTAGAGGCATACTAGTGACACTCTGTTTGTCTATGTATTCACACATGTATTATGTTTCCGGTTAATACAATTCTAGCATGAATAATAAACATGTATCATGAAATAAGGAAATAAATAATAACTTTATTATTGCCTCTAGGGCATATTTCCTTTCAAGGGCGGCCAGGAGGTCCATGATGTCGCGGGAGGGCCATGGGAGGAGGGCCGGCCCAGCCGCGGCTGGCGGCCCGACCAAGATCGGGGCAGGGCAGGGAGGCGCCTCGAGGCAGGCCACCTTCTGGAGTGGCCCATCCCAGCCGGCCCAGCCCACTGAGGCCTGGTCCGGGTCCACGAACGACCAGAAGGACTCGTTGGCGAGGCTGGGAGGCTGCATGTTGCACTGGATATCAAGCAAGAGCGGGTCGGCACGGGTGATGTCACTCCACAGCTCCTCAGCCTCTCCCTGGAACGGGAACAAGTCGAGGGGGGGCACGGGCGCGCCCTGGGCAGCCTGCGGGAGGGCGACCAGCGTGCCATGCAGTGCCCCGTCAGAGGTCGCATCAGGGGGAGCAGGCAAGCCGGCCAGGATGGGCAGGGCCGGGGCCGGTGGCAGGGCGGGCGAGGCAGATGGGGAACGGTCACCCCGGGGGGCAAGGGGACCGCGTGCGTGACCTGGACCTGGACTGGGACCAGCCATCCGAGCTGGAGCTGGAGCTGCACCCCGAAAGGGCACCGCGGGGCGATGAGGCTCGACGACGGCCCGAGCGGTCACCGTGACCATCCCCATGGCGCCGCCCCCGCGGCCCAGCAGAGGGGGCCACGTCGTCATGGCGGCAGCCAAGAAGACCGCTCTGCCGGCACGAGCACGCCCACGCCGGCGAGCGGCGCCATCCTGGTCATCATCCCTGTCATCGCGGGGGCGGAGTCGAGGCTGGTAGTGGTCATCCTCCCCCGCGGGACGCCGACAGCGAGCCTGAGGAGGTCGGCCGTCCTCCGTCCGCCGGACCCAGCGGAAACGCTTGACGTGGGGCCAGTCGGTATCCACGCCCAGTAGGCGCTCGTCCATGGGCGTGAAGTCCCTGGTCTCATCCAGGTGGATGAGGACCTGGAACTCCGGGCCTTGCAGGTTCTCAACGCGCGGGCAACCCTCCGGCAGGGGCGGCCGGCCGCGCCTGTCGGCCGGCCTGTCGAGGAGGGAGTAGCCATTGGAGGTGGGGATGTCGTCGGGGTTCCACGCCCAGACCTAGACGTAGAGGCAGGCGGTGTTGGACAAGGAAGTGGTCTGCCGCTCCAGCCGCTCGACCCAGCAGGAGCGACCGATGGCCTCCTAAACCTCCTCCCTCCGCCATGCCTGCACCGGCATGTTCTCCACGGCCAGCCGACAGTAGTACCGCCGCAGCCGCTGGTGGGCACGCCCTGTCGGGGACCAGGGAGTGAGTGACAGGGCCACACCATGGCAGGAAACAACACCAACGTCGACGGCCATGTCGCGGTGGTGGGCGAGCGCAAAATAGACGAGGAAGTGCTCCGGGCTGTGCCGGGAGACGTGCATCTGGTCCCAAGGGATGCTGATGTTGCGCTCGATGGCCTTTGCCACCAGCTGGGGGTTGATGTCGACGCGCTCTTCAGACATGGTGATGAGGATGGCCGTGGCCCGCAGGTGATGCCCAGTCTCCTCAACCGCCTGGGAGCAGAAGGAGAAAGTCGCGCCCCCGGGGGCGCGGTGCGAAGCATCACTAGGGCGGAAGGCCATCGGCGTGGGCGCGGGTCAGCAAGGGGCCGGGAAAGCGCGGGGTGCCGAGGCGGGGGCGGCCGGGGGTGGGGCGACGGCAAGCTGGGGTGTGTGCTGGAGCGGGAGAGGGCGGGGGCGGGGCAACGGAGGCGGGGCGAGGACTAGCGCGTGGAGAGGAGGCAGGAGAGGGGGAGCCGCGAAGGCGAGGGCACTTGGCCGCGCAGGAGCGGTGGCCAACGCGCCAGCAGGCAGCGCAGCGCACGGGATCTCGGCAGGAGGCGGCGCGGTGACCACGAGCTAGGCAGCGAAGACAGCGGCCTCGGAACCTCTTCAAATAGGCCGCCCGGCGTTGCTCCGCAATGAAAGAGGCTGCAGGCTAGTGCAACCGGGAATGAAGGCGCCCCGACGAAGAAGGTACGGGCGGCGCACGCCGCCGGCACCTCAAGGTGACCAAGTGCCATTCAGGGCAAGCACTTGACCGGTCAGCAGGCGTGGGCAACCCGGCGGGGGAGTGAATGAGGGGCGCAGGAGGCGCGCAAGCTATGGATCTGAGGCGAGGGCGGGCATCTGGTGGAGGGACACAGACGATGGAATGAAGGCGCGGGCGAGGATCCGCAGGGGCGCAGATAATGGATTGAAGGCGTGGGCGCGAGGACCGAGCAGCGACACTCGGAGCGAGGGGGAGAGGCTGCCCGGGCTGGACTGCCCCTCTTCAAGGTTGCCGAAGAACGGCACCGCCCCACACACCGCCGCAGGCCTAGCAGATGGGCCCGTAGGTAGCCGGGCAGAGGAGGCCGGCGAGGAACCGCTGGGCGGGGTGCAGGGGGAGTGAATGGCGCGCAGAAGGGAGGCCACATTAATGGCGGATCCGGGCGCGTGCCAGCGCTGAGGGGGGCTGAGGGGGGTGAGGGGGCGACAGATCCGGAGTGGAATCCGCCGGAGGGGTGGACGCCTGGTCACGGGAGCGTGGCGGCGTGGGGTTGGTGGAGGAGCCCGCCGACGGCTGGCTGGGGGATCCCGAGCTCGGGGAGCTGCGGGAGCGATGGTGGAGGCACATTTTCTGTTGTGCAAAAATGTTCAGATGAATGAAAAGGTGCAAAAATTGAACAGAAAAGATCCTTGCTGCGTGTTCGGTCATGCACCAACCATGCATGTAACTCATCTGCTTGGCATGCCTAGGAAAACACAAAGTTAGTGAGAGCTCTTTGCGGTAAACTTAACGACGACCGATGCCTACATAAATCCATGCCCTGCGCCTTTCTCCATCGCCCACTCGGTAAACGTCGAAAATGGATAGATGCGCCTGGTATATCACACGTTGCAACAGTTATATAAGATATTGGAGATAAACTAACCACAACAATGCCGACAAATCTCTCGGCTGCGTGCGGTAGGGATGAAAAGGTGGGTGGAGACTGACCACTGCTCTGAAGTCCGACAATCCAATGAATCCATAGGTCTGTTGCCGGCATCCATATTTGTACCCTATAAGTGTTAGAAAATAGTGTCTTTTGCCAAAATGATGCCCTTTTGGGCCCAGATTAGTCATCTCTTGCATTTCTTTCACAATGTGTAGATACTCAGAATCACCCCCCTTTCCTGGTAATCTTTCAACTCGCTTCTCTGTTTCCCTTCCCCTGTGCTTGTAGTAATCGGAGTTTGTTGCAATACCCGGCAATGGTTATTTCCTTTGAGCAATTAATGGAAAGGGGTTCGGTTTAATAAGATGGCCACATGCATCGCTTTGATGCAGAGGCCGGGGTTGTCCTCCTTAAAAAAATAAAAAATAAAAATGGAAAGGGGTAGCCCGGTTGATATTTTGTTGTTGATTGCCAATCTCTAGTTAAAATTATAAACTTATAATCAACGCGTTATCATGACACTCTAACAGAGAGCAAAAAATACACCACATATAGGCAACTCTAACAGAGAGCACAAAGCCCACCACATATAGAGCAACTCTAACACAGAGCACAAAGAACTCGAAACGAGAAGAGAAGGGAGGAAAGAATACAGTCCTCCATGGAAGCGGATTAGGAGCACTTGGGCACTCCACCCCCTTTATTCAGAAATAATTTAGTAATTAAAAAAGGGTCAAAAAACTTGATACTTTCTTGGAATCAAACATGACCATGTATTGTACTCGATATAAAGTTTTGCCAAGAAATGATTTCCGTTGCACAAATTTATGATGGCAGTATAACGTGAATATCACTTGTATAAAGTCTTGGAATCAACCGGCGGCGTCACCGGCAAGCGCCGCCATCCCGGCGAGCTCCTCCCCCACTGCCGTAGCCCTTTCCTCCTCCCCGACCTCCTCTTCAGTGCTTTGCATGCCTCTGCACGCAGATGCCACTGGCGACCTTCTGCGCCTCGGCCAACCAAACTCTGGATGTCGCATGCCAGGCATGCCGCCTCCTAAGCCGACGGGACATAGGTCTCCCTTGCCGTCTCCGCACGCACCGTGGCAGGTAAGATTTGTACATGTATCTTGTTGCATAAAACAACATGATTTCCATCATAAACAGCTCGTTGATTCGCGACTTGTCTCACAAGCTCTACGCTACGTCGTCACGTACACGACGCAACTACTCAGCCACGTACCAAGTACTACCACTACACCCTATCCCTGTCCCTTGTGAGGCGAAACGGGTGCTAACTCACCCGGTCCCGTGGTACCATCGTAGTCCCATATCAACTAGAAAATGACGAGCAACCACAGCAAACAGGGCACCCAAGCAACATAGCTACATAGAGGAAGCTCCGGTATAGAGTAAAACTTCTGATTGGCCAGAGCAGTTGAAGTTGCTTCGCCCAGCATCACCGATAGTGTCGGAGTTATTTTCGTCAGATTCCTCGATAGGGTACTATGGCTAGACGATTAGACATGAGATGGTTTACCCACGTTCAGGCCCTCACAATCGAGGTGGAACCCTATTTCCTGCTCGTATCGTATTGCTTAATGTATAGAGGTGTACAATGATGATCCAAGAGTTGAGTATAAACTCTGAGTTCTTTTATCTATTAAGTAGCCTAGCCCCAACTTATCACTAGTAGAAAAAGGGCCTACAGTCCCGGTTCGTAAGGGCCTTTAGTCCCGGTTCTTGAACCGGGACTAAAGTGTCGGTACTAATACCTCCCCCCTTTAGTCCCGGTTCAATCCAGAACCGGGACTAAAGCCCCTCCACGTGGGCAGTGCGCAGAGCCCAGGCAGGAGACCCTTTGGTCCCAGTTGGTGGCACCAACCGGGACCAATAGGCATCCACGCGTCAACATTTCTGTGGCTGGGGTTTTAGTTTTTTTTAAGGGGGGGGGGTTGGGGGTTTTGGGGGGTTAATTTAGGTGTTTCATATATTGTGTTAGCTAGCTATAATTAATAGAGAGAAGTGTCCTCTCTTATGTCCGTGCTTGGTCGACGCTACGTACTATACATACGTATAGAGAGGACTAGACACGCTGGCTAGCTAGTAAGCAAATGAAGGAAACAGAAGATCATCATGAACATATATGCATACAGAGAGAAGTGATATCGACCACCTCTCCTACTCTGAGAGATTGGTCGAACAACAAGTTCTCGTATATCTATCTGACACTACCGGCTACATATATACAATAATTATCTCTTACAAATATAATCATACGGACTCAGGTTTAACATAGAATTCTCCGTCTTCAGGGATCACGTGGTCAAGATAGAATGCCGCCAATTCCTCTTGAATTCCTCGCATGCGAGCTGGTGCTAGGAGTTCATCCCGCTTCCGAAACATCTAATTTAAAGAAGCGGGTCAATACATATATATATATATGAATGAATGAAACTCAACACAAATGATGGTAATAAAATAAAATTGTGAATGTTGTTATTTACGTACTTCATATTGTTCCTCAGTGTAGCCCCGCTCACAGGTCGTGTGGCAGATGGACTCGCAAACATAGTATCCACAGAAATCATTCCCTTGTTCCTGCCACAACCACTTTACAAGAAATAGAGGTTAATCAAACTGATAAGCAAGAATGCCAAATGGTATTGATGAAACTAGCGCTTGAATGACTAGTAGATGCACTTAAAATGCTACTATAGCTAGTACTTACTTTCGGGTGTCTAAATTGCAGCTCCTTCGGCAGTCCCGGAGCTTTTCTGGTGAATTTTCTCCAAACCCTGCCAGACAAAGAAAACAATTACTTGATATATCAGGAAATGAACAAAGTTGCTGATATGGTGGATAATGATCGATTTAACTTACTTCTCGAGTATTTGAGTCATGTCTACATAGTCCTTGGGATCTTTTCGTCTTGAGTCTAAGACAGTTACTAGTCCCTGCTCAAGCTTAATATGTAGGAGAATATAGTGGAAACTGCACACGCATGCATAACTCATCAATTACATTACTATAACCTTGACTAATATATAAGGGAAACCGAATACGCACAAGACAGTAACACTCACTTGAAGTTGTAAGGAAAGAGTATTATATCTTTGTTTTGATTTATTATCAACGATTGTAGCATGCTGGCCTCGGTTTCTGCGGCATGAAATTTAATCTGAGTTGCATCTATGAGATATGTGTTAATGAACCCAATATCACCGACTTGTCTTTTCTTCAATTCGACGATCTTCAATCTGCATAATATAGTGAGGATGGTTATAAATACATGCAATGAAAGAGCTAAGCTATATAGAGAAACTTAATGACAGAAGTAGTACTACTTACAGACAGTAGCAGGCGACCGTTGTTTTATCGAGGGCCAATTGATTGAAAAACTGACAACAGATCAATTCCAACGAGGTCATGCTCCTTTTAACTTTCAAATACAAAGTACTCCTCCCCCCAGAGTCTCTGCAGATTTTCAAGTACCAATCATGCAATCTTTGCATCATCGTTGATAGAGATCTTTCATCTTTGACGAGAGGCTTCCCGTACTCGTATCTTTGTATCTGCATCTCCATGGGTTCATAATGTACTTCGTCGGGCAGGTAATCTGCAAGATTGCTATAACCGGGCACCATCCTCGGATCATTAGCGACGTTGTGGCTAGGCACCTTGAGTGGGGGGCATGATTGCTTTGCTTGTTTGCCGAGCTGGGCAATTTGTTTCCCAGATCGCCATTCTTTCAGCCTTTGATCACTGACAGTACTTCCCGACCGCTCCGCTTCGGCAAATTCCTTTCCAATAATGCGGTCATAGTTTCCTTTCGGCGGATCAGACTTCGGTGGTTTTGTCAGGGCAGCCAGAGTGCGCTTCACTTTCACCCGATCTACCTTCTCCTCTGGAGGTGGATGCTTCTTTGCTTTCACCCCTTCAAAGAATTTCCTCACTTCTTCTCGCGCGATCTCGGCGTTCTCCTCCTGGGTCCTCTCGTATGGTAACTTCTCTGGAGTCTTCAGAGAAGGACCGAATCTGTATGTCCTCCCGCCTCTGGTTGTACTGCTAGACGCCGACCGAGCAGATGAAGCGGTTGTCTTCTTTACTTGCTTAAGAGGCGGAGGAGAAGGACTACGACCCGCCGAAGCAGCTGGACCGGCGGCAGGTCTCTTCCGCCCTTGCTGACGAGGCGGAGAAGGAGGAGGCTGGCTGCTCGGGCGCGTCGGCGCAGGCGAAGACGGAGGCGGAGTGCCGCCACGCGCTGGAGAAGGAGCCGGCCGAGGGCCCTGATCGTCACTCGTCGGAGGAGGAGGCGGTGGAGGAGGCGGAGTGCCCTGACTCGCCGGAGCAGGAGGAGGCGGAGGCGTCCAGTTCGGAAGGTTGATGAGGTCCTTCCGCCATAGGCATGGAGTCTTCAGAGCAGACCCCAGCCGAGTCTCCCCTTCACCGGTAGGGTGGTCAAGCTGGAGGTCCTCAAATCCCTCCGTTATCTCATCCACCATCACCCTAGCATATCCTTCTGGAATCGGCCGGCAGTGAAAAGTTGCGCCGGGTTCAATAGGATAAACAGAGCCAACAGCCGCCTTGACCTTCAAATTCATCCATTGCGTCATAAGGTGGCGATTTTGAGACTCCGTTATAGCATCCACAGGATAGCTGGCAGGAGCCGTCAAGGCATGCTCTGGCTGAAGCAGCTCGGTGGAAGCCACGCTGCTTCTGCGCTGAGATGGCGGGGTAGCTTCGGGGGAGGCTTCGGCAGTACGTTTGCTGCGATTTGCTTCTCGTTCCTCTATTGCTTGTACCCTTGCGTGCAGCGCCTGTAGTTCGGTCTGCTGCACTTTTTTCCTCCTCTCATGGGATTTGTAACCGCCTGCGTCCGGAAACCCAACCTTCCACGGAACGGAGCCTGGCGTGCCTCGTGTCCGTCCAGGGTGCTCAGGATTCCCGAGGGCCATTGTGAGCTCGTCGTGCTCTCTGTCTGGAAAGAACGTCCCTTCCTGCACTGCTTCGATATACTGCTTAAGCTTACTGACTGGTATGTCCATTTGTTCGTTCGTCCAAATGCACTTCCCTATTTCAGGGTCCAAGGTTCCGCCAGCCCCGAAGAACCAAGTCCGGCAACGGTCTGGCCAGCTCATTGTCTCCGGTTTGATCCCTTTTGAAAGCAGATCATTCTCAACCTTGGACCACTTAGGCCGGGCTACGAGGTAGCCACCTGACCCCGTGCGATGGTGAAGCTTCTTCTTCGCAGCATTTTGCTTGTTTGTCGCCGACATCTTCTGACTCTTTTCCAATGTCTTGTAGGCCACAAATGCGGGCCAGTGATCTCTGATCTTCTCATATCTGCCCTTGAATTCTGGTGTCTCTTTTTTATCGACAAACCTATTCAGCTCTTTCTTCCACCTCCTGAATAGATCTGCCATCCTCTTCAGAGCAAAAGACTTGATTAATTTCTCTTTAATTGGGTTCTCTGGATTATCCTCTGGCGGTAGGGTGAAATTTGACTTCAGCTCAGTCCAAAGATCATTTTTCTGCATATCATTGACATAAGACACCTCAGGGTCTTTTGTAGCCGGCTTAAACCATTGCTGGATGCTTATCGGGATCTTGTCCCTAACCAGAACCCCGCACTGAGCAACAAATGCGCTCTTTGTCCGGAGGGGTTCAATAGGTTGGCCGTCCAGCGCGATTGCTGTGATCTCAAGCTTTTCATCCGAGCTCAACTTTTTCTTCGGGCCTCGTCTCTTTACCGAAGTTGTGCTCGATCCGGAGGGCTAGAAAAAAGAACAAAGACTTAATTAATATGTGTACATACCAAAACAATCAATGCATCAATCAGCTAGTCAGCATAGGCTTAACTAATATATATACCTGGCCGGACTCAGTTCGGTCACCGGAGCCGTCATCACGGTCTCCTTCTTGCACCGGCATTGGGTCACTGGAGCCGTCCTCATGTTCTTCTTCTTGCACCGGCATTAGGTCACCATAGCCAGCTTGTTCACCCTCTCCTTCCAGACCATCGGTTTCGTTGAGATAGTACGAGACGGCATCACTTCCTTGTGCGATTATCTCCCTCAACAACGCTTCTTTTGTTGCTTTGTCTAGGGCGATGTCCATAATTTCTACAAATATTTACAACATGGCAATTATTATTCAAACATGACAGATGGATATATTAGTGCCAAACGTAGAACTAGCTACCTAATCATAGTAAGCTATCGGGAGGGGGTATATATCGACAACGATGACACTACACCCTCGTTCCCGATAAAAAAAGAGGAAGAAGAAGAAAAAAGAGAGGAGAAGAAAGAATAGAGGAGAAGAACCCTCGAACCCTCGACCCCTAGACGACCCTCTTCTTCCTCTCATGTTCGAGAGGATCGCCGAGGGGTCGGGAGGTTGCCTAGTGTCAAAGGATTCAACAAAACCATGTCTTCATCATTAGGCGAAAGTAACATGTGCATGATGGTACGAAGCTCTTCAAAGTTGTTCTGGAACGGACTCCCAGATAGGATAATTCGCTTTTTGGTACAAAGTTCAGCAAGAGCCTTCCGAATATCACTATTTGGAAGGCCTTTGCTGAATTGGTACCAAAAGGCGGATTATTCTATCTGGGACTCCATTCCAAAACAACTTTGTAGAACTTCGTACCAACATGCCCTGGTTACTTCCGGCTAATGATTAAGGCATGGATTTCTTCAATCTTTTACACTAGGAAACCTCTCTCGACCCCTCGGCGATCCTCGACCCCTGGAACCCTCGACGACCCTCGAACCCTCGACGACCCTTGAACCCTCGACCCCTCGACGATCCTCTTCGTCCTCTCATGTTCGAGAGGATCGCCGAGGGGTCGGGAGGTTGCCTAGTGTCAAAGGATTCAACAAAACCATGTCTTCATCATTAGGCGAAAGTAACATGTGCATGATGGTACGAAGCTCTTCAAAGTTGTTCTGGAACGGACTCCCAGATAGGATAATTCGCTTTTTGGTACAAAGTTCAGCAAGAGCCTTCCGAATATCACTATTTGGAAGGCCTTTGCTGAATTGGTACCAAAAGGCGGATTATTCTATCCGGGACTCCATTCCAAAACAACTTTGCAGAACTTCGTACCAACATGCCCTGGTTACTTCCGGCTAATGATGAAGGCATGGATTTCTTCAATACTTTGACACTAGGAGAAGAAGAAAGGAATAGCTAGAGGAGAAGATCGAAGAAAAAAAAGAAGAAAAAAAAGAGGAGAAGAAGAAAGGAATAGTGGAGAAGAAGAGAAAATAGAATATATTCTATTTTCTCTTCTTCTCCACTATTCCTTTCTTCTTCTCCTCTTCTTTTTCTTCTTTTTTCTTCTTATTTATTTCTCCTCTTCTTTTCGGTAGAGGAAACCCTAAATATCTAGCAAGTATCGTGGGTGTGAGATACATGTGGCCTTCGGTGTCGGACACTACATCCACGTCCCACAAGTGACGTGGGCGTCGAAGCCCGCGCCACTTGTGGGATGTGGATGTAGTGTCCGACACCGACGGTACATGTATCTCACACCGACGATACTTTCTATTTAGGGTTTCTCCTCTATCGCTCGGCGACCCTCTCGACGACCCTCGTTCCCGATAAAATAAAGAGGAAGAAGAAGAAGAAAAAAGAAGAGAAGAAAGAATAGAGGAGAAGACTTCCTCTTCTTCCCCTTCTTCCTCGCCTCTCTCATGAATGTCCGGCGTTCTCGACCCCCCCCCCCACGTGTCGAAGAAAAAAAGAAGAAAAAAAAGAGGAGAAGAAGAAAGGAATAGAGGAGAAAAGAGAAAATGGAATATATATTCTATTTTTCTCTTCTTCTCCTCTATTCCTTTCTTCTTCTCCTCTTCTTTTTCTTCTTTTTCTTCTTCTTATTTATTTCTCCTCGTCTTCCTCTCCCCTCTCGGCGACCCTAGACCCCCTCTCGACCCTCGACCCCTAGGCGACCGTCGACCCCCTTTCGACCCTCGACCCCTAGGCAACCGTCGACCCCTCCCGATAAAAAAAAGATGAAGAAGAAAAAAAAGGGGAGAAGAAAGAATAGAGGAAGCTCCTCTATTCTTTCTTCTCCCCCTTTTTTTTTCTTCTTCCTCTTCTTTTTTATCCTCTTCTTCCTCTCATGTTTTTCCCCGATAACATTTTTTTATCCAAGATAGTTAGTGTTCCCGAATGAACCGGAGGGGGACATTGGTCATATTTTCTACGAATGTTCTGTATACATACATCCATCGATATCATTCCATACATACATATACATCTACATTATATATGAACAAAAAAATATCAAAATTCATCATACATACATCTACAGTATATATGAACAAAAATTATAAACTTTCTCCCCAACTCATACATACATAGATACATACATACATACATCTACATCATATCAATATTTTGCAAATTAAGGAGAGGAAGGAGAGGATGGGGCGGTACCTACCTCTCCCAGAGGGATCGGGGAGGAGACGCGGGCGGCCGGCGTCGGGGGCGACGGCGACGAGGACGGGCTCGGGGTTGGCGAGGGCGAGGGCGACGGCGGGGCGCGCTTGGCGGCGGCGGACGGTGGAGCTCGGGGGCGCGCGGGGCAGGAGCTCGGGGGCTCGGGGACGGCGGAGCTCGAGGGCGAGGTCGAGGGCGACGGCGGGGCCGCGACGACGGCGAGGCAGGGCGCGCTCGGGGGCGGGGCAGGGGCAATGGCGGCGACGGTGAGGCGAGCAGAGGGGCAGCCTGGCGGCGTCGTCGGGGCGGGATCGAAGAAACTGTACCAAAATTTTCACAAGTGTGGCATATATAGACGGAGCATTGGTCCCGGTTGGTGGCACCAACCGTGACCATTGCCCCCTTTAGTCCCGATTGGTGCCACCAACCGGGACCAAAGGCCTCTTTTCGGCAGCCCAAAGGGCGGGAAGCGAAGGCCATTGGTCCCGGTTGGTGGCACCAACCGGGACTAAAGGGGGGCAATGGTCATGGTTGGTGCCACGAACCGTGACCAATGCCACCTTTAGTCCTGGTTGGTGCCACCAACCGGGACCAATGCCCTTGTGCTGCCCCGCGCCCAAAAGTTTAGTCCCACATCGCTAGCTGAAGGGCGCCGGCACCAGTTTATAAACTCTGTTGCCTCCTCCCTCTTGAACTCCTCTGAACTGCATGCCTATGGGCCTAATTTGACACTGCTTTGCCTGTGGGCCTATTGGGCCTTCTGCGGGCCTGAATCCTGGCCCATGTAGGGTTTCTAGTCGTATTCAGGCCGTGGAGGCCCAGTAGGTGGCATTTTTTTTTGTTTTTTATTTTTTATTTCTATATTTTTTTGGTTTTTTATTTTTTTATTTCTACTTAAAACTAAATACTTACAGTTTTTTAGTGATTTCTTTTTGCTTTTAGGTCACAAAAATTATAAACTTTCTGTTAGTGCCATTAGTTTTAAATTTTAAATAGTTTAAATTTGAATTTTTAAAAATTTGTGTGAATCACTAGTTTATGAATAACTTTACTATAAAATTAGAATTTTTTTTCTATTTATTTTTTATTTCTACTTACAACTAAATACTTACAGTTTTTTAGTGATTTCTTTTTGCTTTTAGGTCACAAAAATTATAAACTTTCTGTTAGTGCCATTAGTTTTAAATTTTAAATAGTTTAAATTTGAATTTTTAAAAATTTGTGTGAATCACTAGTTTATGAATAACTTTACTATAAAATTACAATTTTTTTCTTCTTTGCTATTTATTTTTTATTTATACTTACAATTAAATACTTATAGTTTGATTTTAGGTCACACAAATTATATTCTTTTTGCTATTGAAGAATATTATAGTCTTATTTTAGTTGATCATAACATAATATTTTAATTGATTGTTTTTATTTTCATAAAAGTCTTGTAGTTCATTCTGTTTGCTATTAATTCATTCTTTGAGCTAAATGACTCTGAAATTGGAAAGCATTTCAAAATGAACTCTGAAAAGGGTGAAAGTTGGCATGGTATCATCATTTCACCCACATAGCATGTTCCTAAAAGTAGAGAGGGTTACGACAAAAACTTGATGCACTTCGTGTACAAAATGGACAATCACTTTCGAAGTATCAAAGTTTCAAACCATAAGACATGAAAGCATTTCAAATGAACTCTGAAAAAGTTGAAAGTTGGGATGGTATCATAATTTCACCCACATAGCATTTGCTTATTGCGGGAGAAAGTCTTCACTTTTTCTTCGCTTGTGTCATTTGCTTATTGCGCCGTAACCATGGATAATCTTCATTGTTTATCAGGATGCTTGGGTCAGCCTTGACATTGAAGGGAGGAATTTCATGAAACTTTTCATAATCTTCAGACATGTCTGTCTTGCCGAACACTCCCAGGATGTCCCTTTTTCCCGAAAGAACTATGTGGTGCTTTGGCTCATCGTATGATGTATTCGCTTCCTTATCTTTTCTTTTCCTCGGTTTGGTAGACATGTCCTTCACATAGATAACCTGTGCCACATCATTGGCTAGGACGAACGGTTCGTCAGTGTACCCAAGATTTTTCAGATCCACTGTTGTCATTCCGTACTGTGGGTCTACCTGTACCCCGCCGCCTAACAGATTGACCCATTTGCACTTAAACAAAGGGACCTTAAAATCAGGTCCGTAGTCAAGTTCCCATATGTCCACTATGTAACCATAATATGCATCCTTTCCGCTCTCGGTTGCTGCATCAAAGCGGACACCACTGTTTTGGTTGGTGCCCTTTTGATCTTGGGCGATCGTGTAAAATGTATTCCCATTTATCTCGTATCCTTTGTAAGTCAATACAGTCAAAGATGGTCCCCTGGACAACAAGTACAACTCATCACAAACAGTGTTGTCACCTCTGAGACGTGTTTCCAACCAACTGCTGAAAGTCCTGATGTGTTCACATGTAATCCAGTCGTCGCATTGCTCCGGGTGTTTGGAGCGCAGACTGTTCTTGTGTTCATCGACATACGGGGTCACCAAGGTAGAGTTCTGTAGAACTGTGTAGTGTGCTTGAGACCAAGAATATCCGTCCCTGCATATTATTGAGTCTCTTCCAAGAGTGCCTTTTCCAGTCAGTCTCCCCTCATACCGCGATTTAGGGAGACCTATCTTGTTAAGGCTAGGAATGAAGTCAACACAAAACCCGATAACATCCTCTGTTTGATGGCCCATGGAGATGCTTCCTTCTGGCCTAGCGCGGTTACGGACATATTTCTTTAGGACTCCCATGAACCTCTCAAAGGGGAACATATTGTGTAGAAATACGGGCCCCAGGATGACAATCTCGTCGACTAGATGAACTAGGACGTGTGTCATGATATTGAAGAAGGATGGTGGGAACACCAGCTCGAAACTGACAAGACATTGCGCCACATCACTCCTTAGCCTTGGTACGATTTCTGGATCGATCACCTTCTGAGAGATTGCATTGAGGAATGCACATAGCTTCACAATGGCTAATCGGACGTTTTCCGGTAGAAGCCCCCTCAATGCAACCGGAAGCAGTTGCGTCATAATCACGTGGCAGTCATGAGACTTTAGGTTCTGAAACTTTTTCTCTGGCATATTTATTATTCCCTTTATATTCGACGAGAAGCCAGTCGTGACCTTCATACTGAGCAGGCATTCAAAGAAGATTTCTTTCTCTTCTTTCATAAGAGCGTAGCTGGCAGGACCTTTACTGCTTCGGAGGCATGCCGTCTTTTTCGTGCAAACGTTGCAGGTCCTCCCGTGCCTCAGGTGTATCTTTTGTCTTCCCATACACGCCCAAGAAGCCTAGCAGGTTCACGCAAAGGTTCTTCGTCACGTGCATCACGTCAATTGAGGAGCGGACCTCTAGGTCTTTCCAGTAGGGTAGGTCCCAAAATATAGATTTCTTCTTCCACATGGGTGCGTGTCCCTCAGCGTCATTCGGAACAGCTAGTCCACCAGGACCCTTTCCAAAGATTACGTAGTGTAAATCATTGACCATAGCAAGCACGTGATCACCGGTGCGCATGGCGGGCTTCTTTCGGTGATCTGCCTCGCCTTTGAAATGCTTGCCTTTCTTTTGACATTGATGGTTGGTCGGAAGAAATCGACGATGGCCCAGGTACACATTCTTCCTGCATTTGTCCAGGTATATACTTTCAGTGTCATCTAAACAGTGCGTGCATGCGTGGTATCCTTTGTTTGTCTGTCCTGAAAGGTTACTGAGAGCGGGCAAATCGTTGATGGTCACGAACAGCAACGCCTTAAGGTTAAATTCCTCTTGTCTGTGCTCATCCCACATACGTACACCATTTCCATTCCATAGCTGTAAAAGTTCTTCAACTAATGGCCTTAAGTACACATCAATTTCGTTGCCGGGTTGCTTAGGGCCTTAGATGAGAATTGGCATCATAATGAACTTCCGCTTCATGCACATCCAAGGAGGAAGGTTATACATACATAGAGTCACGGGCCAGGTGCTGTGATTGCTGCTCTGCTCCCCGAAAGGATTAATGTCATCCGCGCTTAAAGCAAACCATACATTCCTTGGGTCCTTTGCAAACTCATCCCAGTACTTTCTCTCGATTTTTCTCCACTGCGACCCGTCAGCGGGTGCTCTCAACTTCCCATCTTTCTTTCGGTTCTCACTGTGCCATCGCATCAACTTGGCATGCTCTTCGTTTCTGAACAGACGTTTCAACCGTGGTATTATAGGAGCATACCACATCACCTTCACAGGAACCCTCTTCCTGAGAGGCTCGCCGTCAACATCACCGGGGTCATCTCGTCTGATCTTATACCGCAACGCACCACATACCGGGCATGCGTTCAGATCCTTGTATGCATCGGGTAGAGGATGCAGTCATTAGGGCATGCATGTATCTTCTCCACCTCCAATCCTAGAGGGCATACAACCTTCTTTGCTGCGTATGTACTGTCGGGCAATTCGTTATCCTTTGGAAGCTTCTTCTTCAATATTTTCAGTAGCTTCTCAAATCCTTTGTCAGCCACAGCATTCTCTGCCTTCCACTGCAGCAATTCCAGTACGGTACCGAGCTTTGTGTTGCCATCTTCGCAATTGGGGTATAACCCTTTTTTGTTATCCTCTAACATGCGATCGAATTTCAGCTTCTCCTTTTGACTAATGCATTGCGTTCTTGCATCGACAATGACCCGGCGGAGATCATCATCATCGGGCACATCGTCTGGCTCCTCTTGATCTTCAGCAACTTCACCCGTGGCAGCATCATTGGGCACATCGTCTGGTTCCTCTTGATCTTCACCAGCTCCCCACGTTGCAGCATCACCGTATTCAGGGGGCACATAGTTGTCATCGTACTCTTCTTCTTCGCCGTCTTCCATCATAACCCCTATTTCTCCGTGCCTCGTCCAAACATTATAGTGTGGCATGAAACCCTTGTAAAGCAGGTGGGAGTGAAGGATTTTCCGGTTAGAGTAAGACCTCGTATTCCCACATTCAGTGCATGGACAACACATAAAACCATTCTGCTTGTTTGCCTCAGCCGCATCGAGAAACTCATGCACGCCCTTAATGTACTCGCGGGTGTGTCTGTCACCGTACATCCATTGCCGGTTCATCTGCGTGCATTATATATAATTAAGTGTCCAAATTAATAGAAGTTCATCATCACATTAAAACCAAAGTGCATACATAGTTCTCATCTAATAACATATAGCTCTTCAGAGCATCTAATTAATTAAACCATACATTGAAACTATGTAAAACATTTCAATGCGAAAACAAATGCGATCATAATCGCAACCAAGGTAACAATTGATCCAACGGCATAATGATACCAAGCCTCGGTATGAATGGCATATTTTCTAATCTTTCTAATCTTCAAGCGCATTGCATCCATCTTGATCTTGTGATCATCGACGACATCCGCAACATGCAACTCCAATATCATCTTCTCCTCCTCAATTTTTTTATTTTTTCCTTCAACAAATTGTTTTCTTCTTCAACTAAATTTAACCTCTCGACAAGGTCGGTTAGCATTTCCGATTCACATACATCCTAGATAAATAAAATCTATGTCACGTTGGTCGGCATAATTTTCATAAACAATAAATGAACCAATAGTTATAAAGATAATATACATACCAAATCCGAATCATAGACAGGACGAGGGCCGACGGGGGCGGATACCAAAACCATCGCACTATATAAGATGCAATAAAAATGTAAGAAAATGATACAAGTATCTATCTAAACATACAAGTAAGAATATTTTTCCTTTCAGAAAGAAGATAAGAACAAGAGGCTCACCACGGTGGTGTCGGTGATGAGATCGGCGCGGGTGATCGACGGCGGTGAAGACGGGGACGGGGCGTGACGGACCGCTAAATCTAGACAAATCTCGAGGAAAATGGAGCTTGGAGGTCGAGCTTCGAGAGGAGAAAGCTTAAGTAGTGTGGCTTGGGCATTCCATCGAACACCTCATGTGCATAGGAGGTGAGCTAGAGCACCACAAACCCCTCTCCCCCTCGGCCAGAAAAACAGAGCACTGGGGTGCTCTGCTCTTACGCGAGGGGGGTATATATAGACACCTCATTGCTCCCGGTTGGTGGCATGAGCCGGGACTAAAGGGGAGCCTTTGGTCCCGGTTCAAGCCACCAACCGGGACCAATGGTGGTGGGCCAGGAGCGAGGCCCATTGGTCACGGTTCATCCCATCAACTGGGACCAAAAGGTCCAGATGAACCGGGACCAATGGCCCACGTGGCCCGGCCGGCCCCCTGGGCTCACGAACCGGGACCAATGCCCACATTGCTCCCGGTTCTAGACTGAACCGGGACTAATGGGCTGATGCGGCCTGGACCATAGCCCTGTTTTCTACTAGTGTATATGGATACTGGGTCTAGGGTTTACATGTTCCTAGTCCATCAAGGTTACAGAGGAGTCTTCACAGATGTCGGTTTCCTCGTCGTATACTCCAAGTCTTCTAGGTCCTTCTTTATTTTGGGCCCATAGACCAGGAAGACGGCTCAGGGCATAAACCGACCTAGGGTTGTCTTCTATTATGATGAGACACATGAGAGCATTGATTTGCTAGTTTGGAACGGGAGGAACTAAGTGAGGGGTACCCCTTGGGGGAGCCCCTCAAGGGCCGCATTGGATGGCTTGAGAGGACCTCACTTGGTGCGCTCTCAGCCGCCGCCACGTGTCGTGTGCTAGGCGCTCCCTCGGGAATTTTTTTGTATGCGTTTTCGGGTTTTTGGCATCTCGGTTATTGCCCATTATTTCCTAGGTTTTGGACAATTTTTTTGGAATTTATTTTTGCACGAAAAACACATTTTTTTATTTCGCGAGAGGGACATATTTGCTTCTCATGGAGGCACAACTTTTTTTCTGCGAGAGGCACAAATGCGCCTCTGGGAGAAGGGAAAAACCATGTTTTTTTTCGCGAGAGGCACATATTTGCTTCTCGTGGAGGCACATATTTAGTTCTAAAAAACGTGTTTGTTCTTCTACGAAAGGCACATATTTTCCTTTCGGGGAGGCACAGTTGTGCCTTACGGAAAGAAAAAATGCGTTTTTTTTTCTTCCACGAGAGGCACATATTTGTTTCTCGTGAAGGCACAGATTTGTTTCCGCAAGATGCGCAGTTGTGCCTCACCGAAAGGAAAAGAAGTGGGAAAACAAATCATGCTCCCGGCTCGTTTCTTTTCCTTTTGGTTATTTATGTGAAAAAAGTTCATCGAAACCTTTTAACATGGGATCTACTTTCAAAACTCTTGACGCGAGAAATCTATAGGTGAAAACGGTTAACGATTTGGACACAAGGTTTAAGAGATAAAACATTTTGAATAGACGAATCTACGAAAAAAAAGAAAATTTGCATGTTGCGACAAGTGACGCACATGCAATGCACTACTCAGTGGCGGAGCTACGTTGTAGCTTACAGGGGCCATGGCCCCCCAGCCTTGACAAAGAATAGGAAGGAAATTTCTTAAGGGATGCTTGGATTAGAAAAAATATACACTTTGGCCCCCCCAAACATGTAGTATTTCTGTTTGGCCCCCCCTGAAGATCCTGCCTAGCTCCGCCAGTGGCACTACTTGTCGCAACGTGAGAAGGTGGGAGTGACCTTTGCATGGAGTACCCTTAATTAGTGATTTTAGTTTGAAACTCCCGATGCTTTTTGCATGTTACTGTTGGCCTTGCCCCGACTTAGGCTCTATTTGTTTAGGCTTTTGCTTCTAGTTTCGTAGCTTTTTCAATTTGACAAAAATGCCAAAAAAGCTCATAAATAGGGCATTTTTACTTTGGCTTTTGGCTTATGAATCAATATTGTTCCACGATGGTATAAGCCAAAAACTAAAAAAAAAACACCTATTTAGTAGTCTTTTCGTTTTTTTGCCAAAGTGAAAAAGCCGTAAAAGCAGAAGTAAAAGCCCCAACAAACAGGGTCTTATATGGATACTGGGTCTATGGTTTACATGTTCCTAGTCGGTTAGGGTTACGGGGAGTTGTCACGGACGCCGGTTTCCTCGTCGTATACTTCAAGTCTTCCGGTTCCTTCTCTCGTTTGGGCCCATAGGACTGGATGACAGCCCAGGGCTTAACCGACCTGGGCCTCGGACCGACCTCTGATATGCCGAGACACTGCTCGGCCGTAACACCCTCAGATACTGTTGTTGTGGTCCGAATTTACATATAGGAGCGCATTGCTTTGCTTTGCTTGTTTGGAATGCCCGGAGATTTTCGCAGTTGTATTACTTGAGTCCGGTTTCAGTGTACAGTTCGTGCTCTCCACAACAAATGTGGTTAACACTCTTGGGCTGCATTGCCCTTTGTGTGCTTCTGGGCCAGGCCGCCAAGCCTGAAGATCAATTAAACGAAGGGAGAAAACAATACAGTCAAATTTGTGTGCTCCTTTTGGGCACAGTGCACGTTGGAAAATAGGGAAACGTGCAACCCCCACCCTTTTTTCTTTTATGTTTTTTGTTTTATTACTCTTTGAAATAATTCAGGATTCCAAAGAAATTGTTTGTCCATTAAAAATGTTCACCAGTTTCAAAGCAATGTCCATAATCTCAAAAAATCATGAATTTGTAAAAAATTGTTGACAAATTTGTAAAATATGGTCACATATTCAAAAAATATTCATGGTTTCAGAAAAAGGTTTAGGAAAGAAAAAATGTTTGTGAATTTGAAAAAATATTCGAAAGTTTGCTAAAAAATTTCACAATGCTTTTTGCAAATATTAAAAATTGTTCCCAAATTTACAAAAATTAAATCAATTAAAAAAATCTTCAATTTGCAAATATTTTAGAAAATTGTTCCCAAGTTTTTTAAAATGTCTATCAATTCAAAAAAGTTCAAAATTTTGAAAATGTTTGCAAATTTTAAAAAAATAAATACAATTTCAAAAATCGTGTTCACGACTAGGAAAGGTATTTTCAAAATGAAAAAATAAAAAATAAAAAAGAGAAGAAAAAGGAAAAATAAAATAAAAGAAGACGAACATGAAAAAAAGAAAAAAGAAAAACGAAATTGAAAAAAGAAAAGAAAAGACAGAAAAGGAAAAAAATAAAAAGATGAAAGCAAGAAAAACCAGATGAAAAAAGAAAGAAAAATCCGATTAAGGGAAGTTCTAGAACCTTCCCAAAAGCCAAAACCGATGGGAAAAAAATCAGACTGTGCCGGCGCATACACTGGACATGCGCGTGGCGGGGGTACCCGCTAGGTCGCTATTTGACGACCTAAGCCCCAAACAGGACTGGCGGTAAAATTGCTCACGAGAAAAATCGTTGTTGTGCGGTGTGGTGAGTGGCGGCGCCTGTGTTTAGCATTCATCGCCTGTGCGGAGTATGTATTCTGAGCACACTTGCCGATGTATGTAATGCTATTTGGAGTTTTGGACGGAGCATGAAATTCAGCGTGTGCAGTTCAATGGTTCCCATTCCTACATATGCAAAATGCATGCAGAGGGGACACAAGCTCCGTAATTTGGGCTTCTGCATCAAGGTCGATTATGGCTGTCAGGCTGTATATATCTATGTGGTTGACATACTTTTACATGTTTTCACCATGATGAGTTTAATCAGGAATACACATTGCTATGAACCTCATACCAAGATCGTGTACCGCTTCCAGAAATAACAGAAGAAAAGAGTGTGCAATGCATGCTTCAAGTTTGATCCTGGTCCAACCATGCATCCAGCCTGTTCCTAGTCAAATGGCCAAGCACATTTGTTTGGCGTGCGTGCCGAAACACAAACTGAGTGATAGCTCTTTGCGGTGAACTTGCCAACGACTAATGCCTACATAAACCCACACCCGGCGCCTTTCTCGGTCATCTTGGTAGAGATCGAGAATGGATATACATATACATGTATGGTATATCACACATTGCAGCACTTCTTTGAGATATTGGAGATAAACTAATCACTGCGACGCCGACTGGTCCCTCCGCGGCCGTAGTGATGGAAAGGAGCATCCCAGTGCTGCCCAGTCTTCCGTGGGTCCTGTAGCTGCTGGCAACACCCATGTTTGTCCTCTACAGGCTCCTTTGATGGGGAACATTTTTGGACTAGAATAACTTATAAATTTTTACTATGTTAGTTGCTTGATTCATAGGATTAAATTCTATAGGAATATTTCCTAACGATTTCTTTGTACCACTTTTCACAGAATTTCTAGCATCAACTCAAACCACTTTGAAAAAATGTTTTGTATTTTCTATGATGCAATCAAACAAACCACAATCTTGTAGAATTGAGATGAACATGACATTTCAATCCTATGTTTTTTACTATTCCTGTGTTTTAGAATCATGTGCATCAAAGAGGAACTACAAGTGTTAGAAAATAGTGTCTTTTGCCAAAAGGTTGCCCTTCCATGGGATATTCGCCTCTGTATTCTTTCACCGTGCATAAATACTGATAAGGAGATACCGGTTAATCTATTCGTTGATTGTCTATCACTAGCTACAAGTTACAACTATAACTAGCATGTTATCACGACGCTATTACTGAGAATACAAAGGCCACTAAAGATAGAACAAGAACACCAGTAGAGAAGGGAAGAAAGAGTATGCGACCAATAATAACAAGTATGTAATGAGATTTTCTAGAAACTGCGTCACGCCCAATTTCGAAATAACACACGCGAGGAGTTCCCAAGCATGCATGTCACAAGAAACAACAGAAGCACTCTTCGAGGAGAGCAACTAGTTAACGAGCGCTCCTTTGGGAGGCTCGCAACGATCAACGTCACTTGATGCGCTCTCAGCTATTCGCCACGTGTCGCGCTCTAGTCGCTCTCTTCGGATTTTTTCCCCACGTGTTTTCGGCTTTTTAAACGGTATTTTTTTTGGGTTTTTTCGACGTTTTGGTTTTTCACCGGTCTTCCTTAGCTTTTCGATTAATTTTTGTCCTTTCACGAGATTCATGGTTTTGCTTCCGTGAGAGTCACGGCCGTGGCTTTCGGAAACGAAAAAAATGCGTTTTCTATTTTTTCCTTTCGCGAGAGTCACGGTTTTGCTTCCGCGAGAGGCACGCGTGTGCTTTCACGAGAATCACGGTCGTGCCTCTCGGAAACGAAAAAAAACATGTTTTCTGTTTTTTTTCTTTCGCGAGAGTCACGGTTTTGCTTCCGCGAGAGGCACGGTTGTGCTTTCGCGAGAGTCACGGCCGTGCCTCTCGGAAACGAAAAAGAAACGCGCTTTCTGTTTTTTTTTTCGCGGGAGTCACGGTTTTTCTTCCGCGAGAGACACGGTCGTGCCTGTCGGAAACGAAAAAAAACGTGTTTTCTATTTTTTTTCACGAGAGTCACAGTTTTGCTTTCATAAGAGGCACGGTTGTGCTTTCACGAGAGTCACGGCCGTGCCTCCTCGGAAATGGAAAAAACGCGTTTTTTCTTTCTTTTTCTATTGCGAGAGTCACGGTTTTGCTTCTACGAGAGATGCGGTTGTGATTTCGTGAGAGGCACGGGCATGCCTCTTTCAGAAAGGGGAAACCCGTGCTCCCGGTTCAGTTTTTTCATCCGGTTTTTTTCGTGAAAAAAGTTCATCAAAACCTATCAACATGGGATCTAGTTTTAAAGATCTCGACGCGAGGAATCCAACGGTGAAAGCGGATTTGGACGCACGGTTTGAGAGATAAACCGTTTTGAATAAACGAATCTAAGAAATAAGGGAAAACTTCCAGGTTGCGACAAGTGGCGCGCTGCATGTGCGCCACTTGTCGCAACCAGGGGAATTGGAGTGATCTTCGCAACGAGTACTCCTCAACTAGTGATTTCGCTCTTCCAAACAGTAGCGGCAACATACGACACAAGGGCAACCTGCTGAAATTTGGGGTGGGCTTTCGACACATCTAGCAATTTCTGAAAATCTCTAAGTGCCCATGTTGGCACTAAGTGTAGTGG
This sequence comes from Triticum monococcum, assembly GCA_034509565.1. Classification (NCBI taxonomy): domain Eukaryota; kingdom Viridiplantae; phylum Streptophyta; class Magnoliopsida; order Poales; family Poaceae; genus Triticum; species Triticum monococcum. Next base: position 525,187,159 of record CM067845.1, read on the forward strand.
GAAGTTTAGTCCCACCCCGCTAGTGGAGAAGGAGTTGGACCTCTTTATAAGGGATTGTCTTCCACATGCTATTGGAGCTTGAAAATAGAAGAGGCCCTCGCGCACTCATCCACCGCGCGCATCGCTTATTTTTGCCAGTCACTAACGGAGAATTTCTGACAGCCGGGCCACGATCTGCGACGTCGGACCGTGGGCCGTCACGGACGTGGGTCGAGCCCACGTCTCTCCACGTGGTTCTGCCTATATAAGTGTGTGGTGTCTCCTAACCCTAGCCTCCACGATCAGATCACATATGCTCCACGCGCACACCCACTGATACGTCTCCATCGTATCTACATTTCCAAACACTTTTGCCCTTGTTGTGGACTCTAACTTACATGATTCGAATGGAACTAACCCGGACTGACGCTGTTTTCAGCAGAATTGCCATGGTGTTATTTTTGTGCAGAAATAAAAGTTCTCAGAATGACCTGAAAATCAACGGAGAATATTTTTGAAATATATAAAAAATACTGGTGAAAGAATCAAGGCCAGGGGCCCACACCCTGTCCACGTGAGTGGGGGCGCGGCCCCTGTCTCGTGGGTCCCCTGGTGCTTCACCGACCTCAACTCCAACTATATATATTCACGTTCGGGGAGAAAAAAATAAAGAGAAGGATTCATCACGTTTTACGATACGAAGCCGTCGCCAAGCCCTAATCTCTCTCGGGAGGGCTGATCTGGAGTCCGTTCGGGGCTCCGGAGAGGGGAATCTGTCGCCATCGTCATCATGAACCTTCCTCCATCACCAATTTCATGATGCTCACCGCTGTGCGTGAGTAATTTCATCATAGGCTTGCTGGATAACTTTCTAGGATTAGAGAGAATGAAATTTTTGAAACTGATAATATTAATGAAAGTGATGATGAAGATTCTCCCCCTAGATATAAATTGTCTATTGTGCCTGAGGGTTATGTTATGGATGAAGAAACCGCTAGAGACTTTTTAGCTTGCAATGATAGATATGATATTAAGAAATTATTAGCTAAGCTTAAAGAAAAATCTTTGAATGCTAGAATGAAATATGACCCTGCTTTTGCTACTTCACCTATTTGTATTTCTGATAAGGATTATGATTTCTCTGTCGATCCTGAGTTAATTACTTTGGTTGAATCTGATCCTTTTTATGGCTATGAATATGAAACTGTTGTGGCACATCTTACTAAATTAAATGATATAGCCAATCTGTTCACTAATGATGAGAAAACTCGCTATTATTTTATCCTTAAGTTATTTCTGTTCTCATTAAAGGGTGATGCTAAAATATGGTTTAATTCTCTTGATCCTGGTTGTGTGCGTAGTCCCCAGGATATGATTTATTACTTCTCTACTAAATAGTTCCCCGCTCACAAGAAACAAGCTGCCTTAAGGGAAATATATAATTTTGTGCAAATTGAAGAAGAGAGTCTCCCACAAGCTTGGGGAGGCTTCTCCAATTATTTAATGCTTTGCCTGATCATCCTCTCAAGAAATATGAAATACTTGATATCTTTTATAATGGATTAACCGATGCTTCCAGAAACCACCTGGATAGTTGTGCTGGTTGTGTTTTCAGAAAAAGAACTGTTGATCAAGCAGAATTGCTATTGAATAATATGTTGAGTAATGAAAATGATTGGACACTTTCTGAACCAACTCCTAAGCCAACTCCGAAGAAAGGGGGTATTCTATTTCTCAGTCCTAAAGATATGCAAGAAGCAAAGAAATCTATGAAAGAAAAGGGTATTAAAGCTGAAGATGTTAAAAATTTACCACCTATTAAAGAAAAACATGGTCTTGATAACCCGACACAGGTAGTGGAGGTAAATTCTCTCTATAGATTTGATGAAGGTGATATCCCTCGCAATAAGTCTGGTAGCCAATGCTTGGATGGGTTTGATAATTTTATTGTTAAACAAGAAAACTTTAATGCTTATGTTGGTAGACAATTGAAACGCATTGCTGATATGCTTGAACACTTGAGTGATTATATATCTAGAATTAAAGGTGAACTTAAACTCATTAGTAAACATGCTTCTATGGTTACCACTCAAGAAGAACAAGTACTTAAAGCTCGGAATGATTTTCTCAATGAATTAAATAATAAAAAATGGTAATGCTGTTAGATTTATGACTAGAGGTGGTAAAATGACCCAGGAACCATTGTATCCTGAGGGCCACTGACGGTGTCCTGGACTAGGGGGTACTCAACACGTCATCTCCCGATCTGATAGATTGGGCCGAGGACCCCGTGGCCGTATACTCATGGGCCAGTTCGGATACCTGCCGCATACAAGGAAGATTCCACAAGACTTGGCGATCAAGACAAGGACTTCTCCCCACCGGCGTATTCGGCTAGGACTCTTGTTAACCTAGGCCTTTGGTGCATTATATAAACCAGGGCCAGGCTAGTCGATAGATCATACATACAACATACAATCATACCATAGGCTAGCTTCTAGGGTTTAGCCTCTCTGATCTCGTGGTAGATCTACTCTTGTACTACCCATATCATCAATATTAATCAAGCAGGACGTAGTGTTTTACCTCCATCAAGAGGGCCCGAACCTGGGTAAAACATCGTGTTCCTTACCTCTGGTTACCATCGATCCTAGACGCACAGTTCGGGACCCCCTACCCGAGATCCGCCGGTTTTGACACCGACATTGGTGCTTTCATTGAGAGTTCCGCTGTGTGATCGACAAAAGGATCGATGGCTCGCCTGTAGATCAACTGCGATTTTGGCATCTTCGTCACCAGCTCGACTGGTCACCTTGGTTCGACCAAGAATTGTGCCCTGTGTTCGGATCACCATGTCTGGACGAGGGCCTTCATCAAACATCAACTCCAGTCCCTATCAAGATCACGGAGGAATCATCTATGGAGCTCGGGGGCTCAACGTCAACATTGCCCTCAAGCGACCGTGCTGTTTTTCTGGACAGCGAACTCGTATCTGCCATCACCACCTCCTCGAGTATCGCTTTGACGATCGCTTTGGTGGAATTGTGCGGAATTGAGTCTACAACAACCCTGGAAAATTTCGTCGAGTTCCGATGGAGGAATCTCTGGCAATCCACGATATGCCGGAGCCCTGTCAAATCTGGACGGGAATTTGGATGAGTTTAGGGCGTGGTGTCCAGCTTCTAGCTCGGACGTCCTTTGGAAGATCCAACCGTTGATCGGCTGCGGAATTCCTATATCTACCACATCTCAAAATTTCGACTTGATCCGACCGTCCAAACTCCGGAAATCTTCCGATTAGTGCATCACTTTTCGGATCTGTTTTCTGCTCGAAAACAAATCCGACCCGAGTTCATCTTTTTTATGAACAGGATTTCGGACATCCCTTTTGAAGGAAGTTTTGTATGGGGTATTGTGTTTTGTTCCCGAACACATCCCACTAACTGTAAGATCTTTTGAACATGATCTTCAACATCATGCTGGTGTCAAACCAGTCCGGCAATATTACTCCACGGCTGCCGACCTGCGCTAGACACGGCGTCACTTTGTTGAGCCGAGCTCAACTTCTTCGGATCATCATCTCGGCAAGCCGAACAAGAGCCCGGCATCGCGAAGGATAAATCATCACCAACATCGCCGCCCCACGGATCACACGGAGCGGGCATACCGGCATCGCCGCACGGTCGCTTCATCAAGCCGGCATCGACCACGTCACGACCTGCATCGATAGGGCCGCACTATTGCTTCTTCAAGCTGGTGTCCGTCACGCCGACCTACTTCGACTAATCGGCTGACATCGAGTTTTCGACATCTCGGCTGGACCGGGGGCTTCATCATCTCTTCATCAACCTACTCCGGTAACGGTTGTGCGGATCGAGTCCCAATTTTGGGAATCACCTTCCTTCGGATTGCTACGACAAATAAACCAGGTGCTATTAATCCCAGTATTTTTTGCTTGTTTGGGTTCATTTTTCCCAAGGAATTATTACTCTGGTTTGTCCATCATATGTACACAGGTCTATCAAATGGTGGCCGCATTAACGACGGTCGCATGATGGTCCGGTCAGTCTCCGTACATAGTCCGGCGAATGCCGCATCCGAAACTCGGATCGACCTGTGAATTCAGGTTTTGCCACACCCTTACCGTATCACGCCGACGCCCTGCATCGACATTGACTTCGGCGCCAGGCCATATTTCTTTTATTACTCACTTTGCATAAATTATTGATTATGCAACGATTTTTTTATTATTATTACTATTATCTCCGGTTTGCACTATTTTATGTGGCACAGGAAAATGATCCAGCCGGACTATATCCTTTGGCGTCACCTCGGCTGGACGGGGTGCTTCGTCAACACTTCATTACCACATGCCGGGGACTTCGCCATCACTCTGCCGGCCTGCATTGTCCGTACTATGTCACCACTTGGGAGTGCCGAGCTCTTTGCTCCGCCACCTCGGGACCGGCTTGGGGGATGGCACCTTGTCCCGCATCAAGCTCGGACCGCATCATCAATACCGAACACATTAACCAGCTAAGTTGCCTTCATGCTCAAAGTTTTAAATTTTTAACTAGTGTTCGGCTCGACCAAGCATTATACTTTTTTGGAAAAAAGTTGCTTGTAAAATTTCCTTGTCCAAACTTTGTTGTGACGCATAAATTCAAATACCCCGTTTACTTGGGGGCTTCCTTTATGAAGCTTTTCCTGTTGCATATGATTATACTTGTACGGCTTCGTTCCTTGTTCGTGTATTACGCCACAATATGCACCATATTGACTTAAGCGATTTGCAAGCTGGGTTGCCTCGCTCCTGTGTTTACCCCTACATTCTCGATTGTTCGGCTAGGGAGTAAAGGGAGCACCTCTGCGATTGTCACGATAGGGTCACCCAAGCCGGACCTCAGACTGGGTGAAGCCGAAAGCTAGCGCTCTTATAGTTATTCAATGATGGTCGGCACACAACGGAACTCATGAGTACAAAAAATCTATTGCACAAGTCTCATAATAACAATGAGCATCGAATAAAGGTATCGGTGGGGGTACTATTTTCTTCGAAGATGCTTCTTACTCTTCGCAGTAATATAGCATAAGTTCCCTGAGCGCGCTTTGTCTGTTACAGCCTTATGGCCTGATTGCCTGGTTATTGGAAACACCGTCGATATTCTCGACCGATGGAGTACATAACACTTTTCGGTCCTTAACCAAAGAGGAAGAAGCCAACGGTCGGTTAAGACGCGTTTAAAGTTCGGTTGAATATAGATATGATATAAGTACTTCGGTACATGCAATCATTCTTCTACCCAAGTCACTTGGGGGCTCTTAAGTTTATTTGAGCCGTTTTATAATAAGTGTTCTTCTTCTCAGTCGTTGCAAAGTTCTATTATTATTATTTATCACTCCTTTTTTGACGCGAGTGTGCGGTCACTAGCCGGGGAGCCTAATTTCTCTCTCAAAGCCGCTAGAGTTTAGTTTGCTAAACTGGCCTAATGAGAAGTACTCCGCCCTCGGGATAGGAGGTTGAAGCCGTAGGCTGACCCGCTCGAAGTCTTGAGATAGGATGTGTCATGTTAAAGGACGACAGAAGCACTTCTTTTTTCTAAGACCAATTTTTGGATTGGCACCGAACACTTGATCTTGTTCGGACGTCATGTTTTTACTGACATTTCTTGGTTTTCCAAGCTTTTTGGCACTTTTAAACTATTTGTGCTTTTCCAGCATTAGTCTCGCAGTGCAACGCCGGACACCTTTAGGGATTCGGCAAAAACATTCTCAGATATTGCTATATATGCATCGGTTTCGAATTGTGTCTTCGGTCAATAGTTGGGTTGCCCGGCTCCTGCACTTGCTTCCTACGTTCCGTTTTGTTCAGCTAGGCGTGCAAAGGGAGAACCACTGCGATTGTGCTTTCAGCTCACATGGTTAAGCACCTTAGTGGAGAAAGCCGAAAACTGACTGTCACAATAAGCGTAAACTGGTCAGCGATCCGATGACTATGACGGGCCATTCATAATATTGGCCGAAGTGTTTACGGCTTGACCTCGACTGTCGCCGAACACTACCGGGGGCTATTAACTGGCCTCCCAAACTAAATCCTTGATATTTTGCTCTTACATTCGAGCTGAGGTTTCATGATCATGCTTAGCATGACAACCCATAGAAAGGAACCGATAGCGGGACTATTTTCTTTGAAATACATTTCTTCTATTAAACAGTAATATAACATATCTCTCTGCGTACCTTTGTTTATAAAACCGTATGGCCAGACTGCCTTGTTTGTTGTAAATCTTTGCCCTCATAAAGGCTTTATAAAGTAGGATAAACACTCCTCGGCTACTGGCCGAGGAGGTGGAAGCCGATGGTCGGTCAACAAAGTTTTGTACAATGCGGATCCGAGCATTAATGACGTAAAGTACTTGGATACATAGAGTCATTACACATAATTTGTGATTTTACTATGGATATTGATCCTTAATTCGGCCACCCGTGCCCGCATTAAGGCTCGGGGGCTACTGGGCTTCGGGCTTATTATTTACAAATATTAAAGGGGTACATCGATCCCCTGATCTGGTGTTGCCACCCGACTAGTGTCTCGGGGCTACTGCATTGCTTGACCAATGCAGAAAATTTTATGTGCAATATAGTTTCCAAGGAGATTTTAATCCTCAGGTTGGTCGGCCGAACCCAACCTGAGTCTTGAGGACTGAGCACACCGCTTTTGTGACCCGAAGTATTTTGCTGAGCTAGGACTTGATCCTCAGGCCGATTTTGCAAATCAACCTGAGTCTCAGCGGCTACTGGGATCAGCGGTCTTAAGGTATCCTTCATGTGCATCTCGGGTTTTAGACCGATACACACCTTGAGGGCTACTATATATCTCGGCAGAGAATAAATTGCACCAATAAAAAATATTGACAAAAAATCGGCCCATAGTCGGGGTGGTGCACCACCTCGGAAGCAGTCCGGCATAAAGCTCGGGCGCTAGTGGCTGGCTCCATAGAGGGCATTTCCGGCATTAAGCTCGGCTAAACTCCTTCAACTTTTTTGAACCAAGGTGGTATGACACCTCGGATATAGTCCGGAGTTGGAGCTTGGACACTGTCCGGCGTTGGAGTTCGGATACATTCCGGCGTTGGAGCTCGGAAAGTAGTCCAGCTTTGGTGCTCGGCTGCAAAGGATACCTCTAATGCAGTCCAGTGTTGGAGCTCGGACGCAAGAGGACACTGCCTCCCGGGAACAACTTCAAACCCGAGATATGGCATAAAAATAACAAGGCATTGATAAAGGCCGGAAACTTAAAGGGGCTCCTCGGATACCCGACGTGTAAACCTGTCGAATGCATTTCGGCGATCCTCAAGATCGAAGATAAAGAAGATTTGTTGAACCAGTTTTCAAGACCGACGACTGAAGATGAAGAAAAGTTCGGAAGAATCGAGGAGCGTCCCTCACTTGAAGACCGGTTCAGGGGGCTACTGACGGTGTCCTGGACTAGGGGGTACTCAACACGTCATCTCCCGATCTGATAGATTGGGCCGAGGACCCCGTGGCCGTATACTCATGGGCCAGTTCGGACAGCTGCCGCATACAAGGAAGATTCCACAAGACTTGGCGATCAAGACAAGGACTTCTCCCCACCGGCGTATTCGGCTAGGACTCTTGTTAACCTAGGCCTCTGGTGCATTATATAAACCAGGGCCAGGCTAGTCGATAGATCATACATACAACATACAATCATACCATAGGCTAGCTTCTAGGGTTTAGCCTCTCTGATCTCATGGTAGATCTACTCTTGTACTACCCATATCATCAATATTAATCAAGCAGGATGTAGGGTTTTACCTCCATCAAAAGGGCCCGAACCTGGGTAAAACATCGTGTTCCTTGCCTCCTGTTACCATCGATCCTAGACGCACAGTTCGGGACCCCCTACCCGAGATCCGCCGGTTTTGACACCGACAGCCACCCTAAGACACTACAAAAAACATGTTAATCCATGACGGATTCGCCATGACAATTTCAAAAACTGTCATGGACAGCCTGGTACAGCCCCGCAAGCCCGCCTAAGCCCGCTAAAGCCCGCCTAACCGACCACCATATAAAGTGCTAACCATAACGCCCTCCCCCTCGGTCCCTCCTCTTTCCCTCATCCACACAGCCCCCTCCCGATTCCCCACCGCCGCCACCCACCACCTCTTCCCATGGCTCCTCCCACAGCTCACCGCCGGCCCTCCCCCTCCCCTTCTCTCACTGTCAGATCCGCTGCATCCCCCACCCATCCTCTCCTCTCGCAACCCAACTCTCTGTCTCATGCGACCCACACGCCGCCACCAATACCATCGATTCCGGCGACGTCCACCAGCTCGCAGCACACCGACGAGCTAGTCTCCGACCCCTCCGTCCTCTGGTCCGGCTGGATCCGCCACTTCTGGTCTCCGGCGCTCGCCCACGACCCCTCGCCTATGGCTAGGGTTTCAGCTGTGGCGTCACGTCCATCACCAGCTCGTCTCCGGGGCTCCTCCCCGTGAAACACCGCGCCCTCTCCACCCCTGGGTGGCGCCCCCAAGCTAGGTGCGCTCGCGCCCGTTGGGCTGTATGGCGTTGACCCCGACCTCCTTTGTCGCGTCTCCGGCGCGGCCGTGCATCATGTGATGGCCTCCTCTGTGGCGCGATGGTGGTAGACAACCTGCACTGCGGCCGTTGCATCTCCTACGATCTTCTTCAGTGAGCACTTGTACCTCTGCTCTCTCTGCTACAACATCTCCTGCTTATCTTATTTCGTGTGCTGTTGATGAGTATTGGTGGAACTGATAACAATCATGTGTACTGTTGGAATTTGTATTCGCAAAATTTATTTGCAATATTCGCTTGTGACTGATCACTTTTGATTCCTGATAGCATAGCTAAGGTTAACCAGATAGATATCACATGAATTCTGTAAGTTTCTACTTTGCATGATTGAGCACAGGACATCTAGGGCAGGTGATGCCTAGGTATTTCATTTTAGTTGGCACATTTCAAGGACGAGTAATATGGTGTATAATATATTTGTTTTAGTCTTACCAATGCAAAGATGAAAAATATGTTCTTTTTACAATATCCAAAGGATGGTCATTGTTGCACAACTTCAGATTTCTAATGCTAGTTCATTCATTCCAAGTAGTAAATAGATACTTGTTACTTTATGCATGACAAACCTCAGGTACATCATAAAGAAAGGGAAAGTAATGTGCGGCTACCCATTGTAAATTGTTCCTGCTTAGTTCAGTTAGTATGCAATTGAATCAATTCTTTAAGAATTCAGTTAGTAAATTTAGACTTTTGGGAAGGCATAGTTCTTTAAGAATTTGGTTCAGTTGAGACAACATTTGCATTGCAGTAATAATGAAAATGAGACCGCATATCCAATTGTCACACTAATATCTTTGCTTTGCACATTATAGTCAGTACATCTCCCACTTGATCGACGCCGACGCCATGGTCCTCGAGCAGAACAGGGTGAGCTTGATACCCTTCCATTCTTGATGTGAATTATTCAGGCTGTAGACATTGAGTTGTTCAAGGTGTGGACTGTTGTGTGGTTCCAGTACAATTACAACTGTACAGATATTTTGTGTGCATAAAATCTGCATTGTACAATGTCCCTGATATTATGCATTTTATTGATACTTTACTAGAGTTGCTATCTCTTGTTGTTCATGGGTTCTGGTTCTGCTTCTACAGATTTTGAATTTTTCATGTAATAACAAGTATACCGCTTAGTACTCCACAAATAAACTATTAGTGTGGGAGATCTCTCAGTGAAGCTGTATCATATTCTTTGTTAATATTTTGCATGCCATTCGAAGTTCACTTGGCAAACAAGTATTGTTTAGTACTGTATTTGTTGGCACTTTGAGATGAACTTGCAGCATAACCATCAAGTTAGATGAAAAATCCTCTGGTGCCGATTTTGATTTAAACATTGAGTTAATATAGTCCACAACATAACATATTTTGATTTGAACTTATCCTATGCTTATGCGCAGTTTGGGTTAATTATCTTGAAGTTAGTCTGTCACTTCCTTACTGACATTCTTGTTTGTTAAGGAATGGTGTGGTACAGTGTCTATGCTGGTTGAATTTTCTTTACATAATTTTCAGCTGGTCGCTTGTACAGAAACTTTGATCCAGAAAAACCAAAACCAAGTACTTGTACAGGCACGCACAGCTTCCTCTCACAAAAAAAACTAAGTGCCTGTCTCACTCACTTTTGTTCACATTTCTTTTAGAGTGCAGAAATGTTTGATCCAGATAAACAAAATACCTGTACAGGCGCACAACTTCCTCTCACAACAAAAAAAACCAAGTACTTGTCTGTATCATGTTTGTTTGCTTTCTTCTTTGAGAAATCTCATGTTTATTTGCTAGGCCATAAAATAGAGCTTTTAGCCTGGTTAGCCCCATGCACTTACTGTTTGTTTGGTCCAGAACCAATGGCTGAACCAACTGCTGCTGCTACTACACTTTTAGTTCTGTGATGTGTGTTTGTTACTCGTCACTTGTAGGCTAACTTGATTATACTTTCATTCGACACACTTTTCTTTGGACTAATTTTGCTTGTTTTCACGTGTGTTGCCCACATTTACGTGGTACCTTAGTATAGTAGTGGTGTGTCCACGGATGATTGCTTGGAAAATCAACTAATATTATTACTCTTTGGATTCATTTGGGAGCTTACTTTTATAACTTATTATAATTTTGATTGTGTTCTGATTCTACACAGGTTTGGCAGTTAATCCGTGTTACTGGAGATTGAAGATTTTTAGCAGGATTTCTTGGGTCCGGATAGCTGCCTACAATCGTTGGTGTTGGAGATAAAAATCAGCTAGTAGTGCATTTTCTTTCAAGTCATGTAACTCACTCTTAAAAAAATACTCATCGGGCTTTCTAGATATGCTCGTGATGTTTTGATATTAAGCTTTGCTTTTTCAAATCAGATTAGATTGTTGGAAATCGGTATTGTCATGTAAACAATTGCTATTTTTTTAAGGAATATATAATTTGGTTGTCCTGTTGTAAATTGTGTTGTATCAAGAAAACAGGCTGTACAAAAAAGGCCTAATGGGTTGGACTAAAAAAACAGGACATGACAAAGATAAACAGCTGATCGGTTGGACTGTGCACCAAAATTATTGGGCCAAATCCTTAATTGGGCTGGTTACAACATGGGCCATGTTCGTATCCACGTCAGATCCATGTAGACGCCTTGTCAGGTCCATGTTGCATCCACGTCATGCAAATCGGTGACAGTTTGTTTCGTCACGGCCTAGTTTGGGCTTGGTGGGCCTGAGGCAGATCCATGACGGTCAAGATCCGTCATGGAAAGAACAGTGTCAAATTATGACGCGATATACATGACAGATTTCAAATCCGTCAAGGATTTGGACGCATGACGGATTTTGGCTGATCTGTGACGGACAAGGACTGTCATGTATTAACAAGTTTCTTGTAGTGAGAGAATTGAGCAAAATTCTCAAAGAACTAATGTTGATGCACCTAGTTCTTCTAAGAAGAAGAAAAAGAAAAATGATAGAACTTTGCATGCTTCTAGTGAACCTGTTATTGACACACATGAGAATCCCAATGATATTTCTATTTCTGATGCTGAAGCACAATCTGGTAATGAACATGAACCTAGTGATAATGTTAATGATGATGTTCATGTTGATGCTCAACCTAGCAATGTCAATGATGTAGAGATTGAATCTGCTGTTGATCTTGATAACCCACAATCAAAGAATCAACATTATGATAAGAGAGATTTTGTTGTTAGGAAGCACGGTAAAGAAAAAGAACCATGGGTTTAGAAACCCATGCCTTTTCTTCCTAAACCATCCAAGAAAAAAGATGATGAGGATTTTGAGCGCTTTGCTGAAATGATTAGACCTATCTTTTTGCGTATGTATTTGACTGATATGCTTAAAATGAACCTTTATGCTAAGTACATGAAGGATATTGTTACTAATAAAAAAAAGATACCGAAAGCTTAAATTTTCACCATGCTTGCTAACAATCAAACATGAAATGAATCGCATATAGAAATGCTTCAATTTAGTTCAACAATACATATAGGAATACATATATTGGGACTGCACACACAACCATTTTCTCCAATTAAATTTAAATTCAATGCATGGGGAGTCCTGGCAAAATTACCTAGCATGAAAATTTCAATTCATTGTCACATAAGCAGATAAGCTCCTGCACAGGCTAGCTATACGTCACCCAAGATGATATGCCGGCTCAGTCTCTCGGAGGTGCTCATAGGGGTAGGGTGTGCGTGTGTGCGTTCATAGGGATGAGTGTATGCGCGTGTATATGAGCGCTTGTGTTTGTACTGATGCTTAAAAAAAAGCTATACGTCACCCAAAACCTGGAGCCAAGCAGCGGTTCTAATATCCCCTCATGGTCGTATCTAATAGAATTTCCAACCGGTGATGCATTGTAAGAAAATTGCCAAGCATGAATGAAAATTTATCAAGAGACGAAGCAGCTAGACAGAGAACGGCACAACCGCACGGCTGTGAATGGCGACAGGCAGCTGCAGCTCGGCGGCCGGGACTCGCGAAGGATGGCAGTACGGACCAGGGGAGTGGGGAGACCGGGACGGTGGCACGTGAGCAGCCGATTAGGCAGGCGGCAGGCAGCGCTTGCGTTGGAGGATTGGAGCTCCATACAACATGCCCTCATTTTTCTATTCTGAAAAGGAAAACCAGACATGCATGCACGAGGATGCCGGATTGCCAGTATACGCAGCGATGCAGCGTACTAGTATATCGAGTCCTGCGCGGAATCAAGGTAGGGCGGGCGCCCAACCTCGCCCTACCGGGTCCTCCGCCAGAGGGTCTGTGTGAGAATGTGAGGTCAAGACATATATAGTAGCCAGGGGTAGACTAGAAGCAAAGGGCAAGAACATGTTGTTCTCGCTGCCAAGATTGGGGTTACGGTTGACCTTGACCGTTTGTTATCAGGCACTGTATTTGGATCTGATAGCTCTGTGTTTCTACTCACTTTTCATAACAAGCATCCAGTCTCATATGCGCCGTCCAATAATAGCGTGCGGGAGGGAGGGCGGGCAGCGGCGACGAGCGGAGGAACGTGCGACTGATAGGATTACAAAGAGATTACGCATGATTAAAGATACAACAATATGGTGCTGTCAGCATGTTCCTTTAGTTATCCCGTCTATATATTGTTACTATGTTGCAGCAGATGCTTTATCTTGAATTCCGTCTATTTACATCACTTATTTGCCGCTGCTACTGGAATTGTAGTAAGAGATAATGGTTAAGCAGTAGTTGCTGCCCAGTTGAATTTCTCTTTTGATCTATGTGTTCTATGATTTGTTATGAATGTTTGCATTTTGTTCAAATGTGACAAACTCCCTTTCTTTGAAACAGAGTTCCACTTGTAATTTGGAAGTTCTATAAAAGTGTGTCTCGGTGTGACAACCTGAAGGGGTGTGATCAGGAGGCAAAACTACGAACTGGGAGCTTGGCTATGGAGAAACAGAGCTGGATGTTGCGTTCTCAATGTGAATAGAATGTCTCAGTGCTACTATGTTAAGGGGTGCAAGGGCATGATGTTTCTAATCTGATGCAAGCTCAATGTTTACTAAGTATCTGTGTCTGAATCTGCATTTTTTGCTTGCTGCCTTGTAGGAGTCTCTCCCTTTCTTCTGTCAAATTTGGAACGCCTGATCATGTGAAAAACTCTGGTTACTCTGTTTTCACGGATTACTATCTAACTGTAAGTCAGCCCCATGTAAATCTGATGTAAGATTAAGCTATTTAACTTTAACTTAAAAGAATGACATGCTCTCAGTTGCTTGAATCCGTCAGACCTGAAAAATAGATATACTTTGAAAGCTTGATATATGAGTATGTAACTGAAGTACTATACATTTCTTATTCCATTTAAAAAGACATAAGGTTTGTTAGCCCTTTGAAATGGTTATGACATAATAAAGCAGGCTGGGGCATAGATTTGGGTGACATAAGTTTATGACTTGCTCAGAAAATGCCAAGCAGAACTCCCAGCCATTGATCAGCTGAGAGCTTATGCAAGAACTATTTTGGAAGAACTTTTATTTAGCATGGCCAAACAAATAGTTGGGATAAAAACGACTTTCTCTGTTATGACGAACAGAAACAAATGAGAAAAGCTTCAGAGATAGCCAGGGGCGCAGCTCAGTCTTAGTTGCTCTAGAAAACAACCACGAGTACTCCCTCCTCCTTTTTCTGGGCTTGGGACCAGCTATGCATTCAAGATGACATAGGCGGAGTTACCTACTCCTACTTACACACCTAGAAAACAAGAACACACTACATTTAGAAATATTTAAAAAAAAAAAATTCTTGGTGTTTTTCCTATCGTTGTTTTGATGCCATTTTCACCTTTTGAAAAAGATACTGAAATAGTAGCACATATACACACATACCCTTTTCCTAATTTTTTTGTGCTTTTACTTTTTGATTTCCTTTTTTTTGTCTTTTGATCTTGAAGGAACAACATATATAATGCATACACATACACATCTTTTTCTATTTTTTGTTTTTCCAACTGTTTCATATCTTTTATATATTTAGCTACCTAGTTCTAGATACATCCATATTTAAGGATGGGAAACAAATACACACGGGAGCCGGGGCAATGTTGCACATAATTTTACTGACCTACAAAGTGAAAATTAATATGAGAATTGTGATCATTGTAAACAAACATAGCATGCTAACAAAAAAAAGCTATTGCAATTCAGTAGTATAATATGTTCTAGCCTCATATCCTTTTGCTACTAATCTGTTCCTAGCTGGCTTCATCGATGAGCTTATAACAACATTGTCTCTGAAGGGATCAAGATTTTTTCGGGTGAATTGGAGTGGCTTACTCATCTGGCTAAATCGAGCTAAGTGGCCTAGCTGGATGTGATACACAGGATTTCCCATCACGGAGAGATTTCTGTACAACTGCAAGGGCGTGGCAGGAAGGTATAATACTGTGATTAACTACTGATGCACTAAAGATTAAACCGGAAACACGAAGTACATAGTGAAATGTCGTAACACGGTGAGGTTTTAAAAACATTGCAATATGCACGATTAATTGTAGAATGGAAATATGTGGCACTAGAAATTTTCTGTTAAAGATACCAGTATAGTACGCTAACAATGGGCGTAATCAATCTGTTGTACCAATACCTAGCTTCCAGATTGTTCCTACCAGATAAACGAGATTTACAGCTGCCGTGGGAGGTAACTAGGAGGAAGAAATAAGCCGTACCGCTATTTGTGCTCAGTCAGAGATGTCCGTATCATCGATGAGAGGTCAAATGAATTCCATATTATATTGCTCCTCCGTATGAATAGAGAAAGGTCCTGAAAAATTTCTTTGGCTGATGTCAACACGAGGGTCACGTGGATGTCCGTGGATTGCAGCACGCAGCGCAGATTTAGCAGCTTCCTTGTCAGACTCCGCACCACTGAACATCAGCTGTACCGACAGTACCTGCAGCACACCCAGGTTGTGGATGCCTGCAGGCGCTCTTCCATGTTCCTCCCATCTGTCCGCATCAAATTCTATTTCGAGTCTCTGGAGCTTGGGCATTGCCCCTTGCTCAAAAGACACCCATGGTGGCGAACAAATGAGGTCGAAATACTTGAGTGCTGGGAAAGCAGTCCCGCTTCCACTCCCACCACGGATGACAATTGTTTCAGCGATGAATATCAAAATATACATCTTGAGGTAGAGAAGGGCAGGCAACTTTGCAAGGATATCAATAGCTTGCGGATTCAACCTCTCGATTCCAGCAAGATTTATGTCATACAGATTACCAAGTTGACCAATCCAGTTTGGAATAGTGGGCATGCGATCTTCTAGACGGAGTGTCTCTAGATTTCCTGTTAAGGAATGCAGATAATTCAGCTGATGACACATTGGTAGGCATTGATCACCGCACACATCTT
Organism: Triticum monococcum; assembly: GCA_034509565.1. Lineage (NCBI taxonomy): Eukaryota > Viridiplantae > Streptophyta > Magnoliopsida > Poales > Poaceae > Triticum > Triticum monococcum. The sequence goes on from CM067845.1 coordinate 525,203,139, forward strand.
CCGAAATGATAGCTAGATGTTTAAGGTTTTCACCAGCAAGCTTTTGGAGAGCAGAGCATAGAGCTACCTTTTTCTGGTCAGAGTTCCAAGTGTCATCAAAACGGACTTGAAGATCTCTGAGATTGGTCAGCTCCCCGAGGCCGTTTATACAGGCTACTGAGTTCTTAGACATATCAAACTTGCGTATGGTACGCAGGGACTTCACACGGCCTATGTCATCAGGCAAGACTACCTCTAATGGGAGAAGCAGATGCCGCAAGCTGGACAAGTCAGCTATTTTTTCTGTAAGGGTAGCATCCTGGACATCTGTTATATCCAGCGTTTCCAGAGACCGTAGATTCAGAATTTCAGGAGGTACTACTAGATCAAACTCATCATCCAACATATCAAAGGCAATCTTCAGGTATCTCAGTTGGAGCAGCAGGCAAACTCCAACCATGTCGTCCAGAGTCATACGACATCTGTCAACCACTAGGACTCGAATAAACTTCAGCCTCGAAAATACTCCGTCAATACAAGCACCAAATGTTGCAAGCGATCGAACTTGTGTCAGAATAATTGCTTCTGGTACCGGGACACGATTCTCTTGGTCAGATTGCAAAGACAGCCGACGGATCTTACTGGTGCCTCCACTTCGGACCCCAAATCTATCCATTACAGTAATGAAATTCTCATCTGCGGATTTGTTCAAGATGAACTCGAGCATCATGTCATGCAATCGACATGACAGCACCTCATCCTTGTAGTCTATATCTACAGGTTGGAGGATGCTCCTATTGACTAACTCATTGAAATAGTCCTTTGCAACATCCTCTCGATCTCGCCTATGTGGGCTACAAGGCACAAAATCTTCAGCAACCCATTGCTTCACCAAATCATCCGTCATGATTTCCCGATCCTCTGGATATATACCAAGATGAAGGAAGCATGCCCTCAAATGATGAGGAAGATGCATGTAGCTCAGGTTTAAGATTTGTGACATCTGTTTCATTGGTTCGAACTCTCTGTCGATGGTGCCCAATGAACTCTGCACCCTGTCCCAGTGCTCCTTTCGTTCCGGTGTCTTCTTACTGGCCAAAAAACCTGATACAACATTGATTGCTAGGGGTAGACCACCACATTTTCTTAATATCTCAGCCGAAGCTTCTTTTAAGTATTCAGGACAAGCATCTTCAGAGCCAAATATTCTTGTAAGAAAAAGTCTTCTTGAGTACTCTTCTTCGAGAGGTTTCATTGGATAAACGTATTCACGCCGATTAGAGCAGCAATCCAAAGCCACACTATCAATTCGTGTAGTTACGATTAATCTACTTCCGGAATTGTTGTCTGGGAAAGCACATCTGATAGTATGCCAGTCCGATTCATTCCACAAATCATCAATTACGATAAAGTACCTGTAAAATATTGTATTAGTCTACTGGCAAAACAATATAATTAAACCTCGTTCTGAACTAAAATCAGAAGGGCAATGAACTTAAGATGGATCTGACTTTGGACCAGCCTCTGTCTCCAGTGGCACTTGGCAGTATTGCTCAAACCAGGCTTTGAGTAGTTCACCAGTGCGGCCATAATAATATTACCATTGACTTGAAGTTCCATTACTTTCTATCACCTCCTCTAATGGAATACCCACACATGGGAATTGCGAAATGTGTTGCAGGGATGCACATAATACAAAATAAATTTGGAGGGGATTTGATACTATTATCACTAACATTACATAATCAAATACGTTTGGTGGTATCTAGAAATAAACCAATACTGTTCTACATCATAACGTCAATTTGATAGCTAACTAGAAAAAAAGAGAGCAGCCAGGACTCATTTTTTAATAGAAGAGGCTACAAAGAGCATCTCTATGTTCTCAATTTTGACAGCTAATTAAAGAATAAAAAAACTCAAATATAACAGCTTTATAATATTTTAATAGAATCTGCGATGTGATGTTTATAGTAGCCAACATAGATTCAGTTGAGAAATAATAAACCGTAAAAAACAATACAATAAAGAGGATACCTTTTATGTTGCAGATGCTTGTTGAGCATGCCGACAAGGAGTTGAACATTAATATTATCCGATGGTGTTATACTCCCTCCAAGCATTCTGAGCAGGCTACAAAGAACCCCATTGATATCAGGTCTTTGGGAGACGGACACAAATGCTCGACAGTCAAATCGGTGTTCATGGTGTTGAAGTGTAGGTAAAGCATGGTATACTAAATTGGCAAGTGTAGTCTTGCCTAATCCTCCAAATCCCACAACTGACACTACCTTTAGGTGCTGGTCACCATCCTTTAGCATTCCAATGAGCTTATCCTTTTGTCCATCTATTCCGACAAGACCGGCAGCATCCTTATAGAGCACGTGCAGTCGGGGATCAATGGACACATGAGAAGATGTAGAGATGACTTCGTCAACTCTGAGCCGCTCTCGTCGAGCGCTGAGCTCTATTACAGCGGCCTTGATTTGATTGATCTGTTTGGATAAACTATATCCCTCTCTGAGGTCTTTGAAAAACGGAAAAATCTTCCAAATGAACCAATCCTTAGCTCCATCTTGGCGATCCTGGAGCATGGAGCTGACGATAGAATCCTCGGTATCGTAGGTCAACTCCCTGACCTGGTCCCTCCATTGCCTGGTTAATGGATCAAGGTTCTCCATGTATGCCAACTTCTCAAGAACAGCCTTCATAGAGCTGAGCTCATCCACCAGTAATTCCACCTGTCTGCGGTCACTGCTGAACATTGCATACTCTGCCGCTGCAAGAGAACCAAGCTTCTCAAGGAGGGAGCATATCACCCCTGCTGCAACACTGGTCGCTAACTCCGCCATTAATTGCACTCTCCGGTTTCCCTCTCTCAAACTCCTCCGTGAACTACATGCATGTCTATGGATTTCTGTATGATCTATGTGTCACAGTTGGCGACCAGTCAACGACTGTGACGCATAAGCAGTCCATTATTGACGAGTTGAAAAGTATTTCGCTTCCTTTGTTTCACTATAACCGTGAAATAGCATGTGTAAGTTTTTTTCCCATGAGGAAAGGCCATCATGGCAACCTTTATTGAAAATTAACAAAAGTTGCAGCCTTAAGGAAGTCGCTCAAGGTAAAATCAGGGGCTCATTGACCGAATTACAACCAATCCTGTTCTCAAAACAATACCTGGCAAAATCATATGGGCTATTCTATTATCATTTCTATGACAATGATAAAAAATAGCCTTCCCTATTACATTTACCAGACTAGCAGTCCATGTAGACAGTCTCTTTTGCAAGCTTCAATTACTTCTGTAGAATCTGACTCGGCCTTCACCTTACTGCCTCCCATATGAACTGCAAGAGAGAGAGAGAGAGAGAGAGAGAGAGAGAGAGAGAGAGAGAGAGTCGTGTCTGCATAGCAAGGGCTTCGGCCATTAGCAGCCATAAACTGACCTGCGTGATCTCTTAAGACCACTCCTAGCTAGAGCACCTGTGTTTTGATCAACCGCATTAAAATTTCGCTTCAGGAAGTGTTCTGGTTGTTTCTTCCAAATAGTGTCTTTAACATTCAGATAGTATGTGCAAGTTAGTGAAGTTCCAACCCTTCTAAGAAGGTGCTTGTTCTTTTGAACACCTCTTAGCATGGATGTTACACTCAAAGCCATTTTGAAAGCAAAGGAGGATTCATTTTGAGCAGCGATATACAGGAGAAAACCGTCTTAACTAAGTTGGTACCGTGGTTTCTAGAGTGCGATCCTTTCGATCCTTTCAGCTGGCTGCAGAATAATGCAGCCTGACCTTATCCATGGGGAATGGGTGGTTGGTCCTAAATGGCCAATATTTTGCGTGGAGTGGACTACACGAGAGATCAGCATCGACCTTGGAGTTGGTCCGTGAAGTTTGTCCTGCTCTATTCAAGTGGATGTGGCTCGTCCTGCATGACAAATATTCCAAGATTATCTTGCATTCTAGACTAAACCAGTCAATGAGCGTACTACACATCAGCATCATTCATTAACATCTGAAGGTGTCGATATTTTGATAGCTTTCTGAGAAAGCTTCCCCCTACTTGCTCTCCTGAACCAGTTTTCGGTTCTAAGTTTGTTTGGACTCTTAAGCATGTACTACTACGTAGTTATCATATCACATATCAGCCAATCACTACCCGTAATTGATAAAAGTATTCTCTCTATATATATCAGGTGCATACTAAATGCCCTAAGTCAAGTTCTGTAAAGATTAACCAAATTTATAGAAACCATATAAAAGATCCATGTTCCTAAAGGTCGGCCAAAGTTCTGTAAATGCATAATAATGGAAGCTCGATCTGGCATCTTCACCTTGTTGACTGTGACTTCCATCCTACAGTGAGTGTTGGTTGCTCGAGAGGCCTGACAGTGCTGCATCTTGATTGTGTGCCGATTACAGGGGACGAGTTCGGATATCATTTTTCCAGCTGTGCTGCTTTGGAGCAGTTGAAACTCAGGAGATGCCCCAAGATAACTGGCTTGAAGATACCTTCTCAGCAGAAGCGGCTCAGCTACCTGCAGGTGTTAGGATGCCACAGATCGCGGATGATAAAGATTGAAGCTCCAAAGATTTGTAGTTTTCACATTATTACATTTGACCAAGTAGAGGTCTCACTTTGGAGAATCATTGCGACTGATCCTTACTGCCAATTGAACCTGTTCCTTTTGGCCTTGCTGGTTACTATTTCATTGCCTCCATTTATGCAGTGTTGGCTCTCTTCTAATGTTTCTTTTATCAACTTAATCTGATTGGGGTTTGACTAATGTTTCTAAACTCCTAAGTGCTAGCTCCTACAGCGAAGGCATTTCCCTAAGGGGAATGCTACATTTTAACCTTAATCAAGTTTTTCCTATTTGTTGTTTCTTGTTTTGCAGGTTGATGAACTAGAAGAAAGAAGCAGAAGATGAAGTAGATAGTTTAGTATAGGTTTAGTTTAGGACTTTCCTTTCTTCTTTTATTTCCTTTTCCTCTAAGTGTAATTCCTGAATGCTTGTAGTTGACATTCATATTAATAAAGTCTATTGTTTATTATTCAGGCCAAATAATTGCAATTCTTCAATTATTATGAATATAATTTTTTTATTCAGTTTTTGCAATATCACTTGTTTTATTTATTCATGAATATATGGTTGCACCTATGCCTACAGCAAAGCCGTCGGCATAAATGCCATGTGGTAGCTCCTGACCGAGGACTATGCCTACGGCAAAGCCGTCGGCATAGATCATTGCCGTAGGCATAGTACTCAGCCAGGAGCAACCATGAGCTGCCACGTGGCAAATCTATGCCGACGGCAAAGCCGTAGGCATAGTTTTGCCATGTGGCAGCTCCTGGTTGGTTTTACTTAGCGACGGCGCCGTCAGCTGCCGTCTTGTTCTTTTTTTTGCCGACGGTGAAACTATGCCGACGGCTGTACGGAAGCCGTCGGCATAGACAGCTATGCCGACGGCTTTAGTATGCCGACGGCCTGACAGAATACGCTGACGTATTCTACGCTGACGGGGGTATGCCGACGGCAGCCGTAGGCATAGGCCTATGCCGACGGCATTGTGGCATATGCCGACGGCCTTAGGCCATAGGCATAGCCCCTGATTTCGGTAGTGCTTTGTTTAAAACCCTTTGCAACTAGTCTAGCCTTGTATCTGTCTATTTCTACATTTGCCTTTATTTTAATTCTATAAACCCATTTGCAGTCAACTAAATTCCTTCCTTTTGCTGGAGGAACTAGATGCCATGTTCTATTTTTCATAAGAGCATTATATTCCTCATTCATTGCATTTTTTCAATTTTTATTTTCCAATGCATCTACCAAAGTATTTGGTTCTCCCGTGACAGCAAAACCAGCGAACCGACGCCCGTTGTCATACCTGACCGTACCATCCATACGTACTTTCGGTTTTAAGATACCATGCTGAGATCTTGTTCTTCATGGAGACACAAAAATTATCGCAGAAGGCGGCTGCACAGACGATCCGGAGCCCTGCACAGCAGGTCTGAAACCTGACCCAGTCGCACCAGATCCAAGGAGGATCCTGTCACCATCGCCAGCGTCCGCGCCTGGCCCGACCGCCGCAGACCCGAGGCTGATGTTGTCGCCCGCATGCGACGCACCTGATTGGCCCGCACCACTGTGCAGAGGAGACCGCGCCACTTGGCGTGTGGAGAGCTGACCAAAAACAAAATGGGTCAGCCGAGAGAAAACATAGGCACATCGTCGATGTGGGTCTCTCTCTCTTTTAGCTCATGCTTTCATGCCCTTAAAATTTTGGGACGAAGCTTTTCTAGCCGCCACCTATCTTATCAATCGCACTCCTAGCAAAGTAATCAATCTTGCTACTCCCTTGGAAAAATTGTTTCATGAAAAACCCAACTACCATGCTCTACGCACCTTTGGTTGTGCATGTTGGCCAAATCTCCGACCTTTTCATGCCAAAAAAGCTAGAATTCCGTTCAAAACAATGTGATTTTCTTGGCTATAGCAATTTCCATAAAGGGTTCAAGTGTCTTGATGTCAAAGAAGGACGTGTCTATATTTCCCGAGATGTTATCTTTGACGAAATGGTTTTTCCATTCGCTTCGCTCAATCCAAATGCCGGCGTTCCCCTTCGTTCCGAAGTTCTCCTTCTTGCTGAAACTGCTCCATTTGAACCTCTTGATCATGGGGATGAACAGACAACTGATCCTTCGGTTAATCTTCATAAAAATCCTGCTGTAAATTTTGGTGGAAATTCTGTTTTTGGTCATGATTTTATGCAGTAGACAGGCATAGAACATGAAGCAGATTCAGGTGCTGCGCCGGATCCAGCCAGCGGCGATCCCGAGGAGGATTCTTCCTCGCCTGCCGCGTCGGACAGCGGGATCCGCACCACATCCGCCTCGGGAGCGGGCGACCCAGTCTCGCCACAACACGTGTCCCCTCGCAGGCCCGTGGGCATGGACGCTGCTGCGCGCTCAGGGTCAGGAGGACCCACAAGCAGCGAGGCGCCGCTCTCCACGCGCCAAGTGGCGTGGTCTCCTCTGCACGGTGGTGCGGGCCAATCAGGTGCGTCGCATGCGGGCGACAAAATCCGCCTCGGGTCTGCGGCGGTCGGGCCAGGCGCGGACGCTGGCGATGGAGACAGGATCCTCCTTGGATCTGGTGCGGCTGGGTCAGGTTCCGGATCTGCTGTGTAGGGCTCCGGATCGTCTATGCAGCCGCCTTCTGCGATGATTTCTGTGTCTCCACGAAGAACAAGATCTCAGCATGGTATCTTAAAACCGAAAGTGGGATGGTACAGTCATGTATGACAAAGGGCGTCGGTTCGCTGGTCTTGCTGTCACGGGAGAACCAAATACTTTGGTAGAGGCATCGGAAAATAAAAATTGAAAAAATGCAATGAATGAGGAATATAATGCTCTTATGAAAAATAGAACATGGCATCTAGTTCCTCCAGCAAAAGGGAGGAATTTAATTCACTGCAAATGGGTCTATAGAATTAAAAGAAAGGCAAATGGAGAAATAGACAGATACAAGGCTAGACTAGTTGCAAAGGGTTTTAAACAAAGATATGGTATAGATTATGAAGATACCTTTAGCCCTGTTGTGAAAGCAACTACTGTTAAACTTGTTCTCTCTATTGCAGTATCAAACAATTGGAGTCTTCATCAATTGGATGTGCAGAATGCGTTCCTTCATGGCGTTCTAGAGGAAGAAGTGTATATGAGACAACCACCTAGGTATGAGGTAAAGGACAAGTATCATTATGTATGTAAGCTTGATAAGGCTTTATATGGTTTGAAGCAAGCACCTAGAGCATGGTACTCTAGGCTGAGTGTGAAACTCCAAAGACTTGGTTTTCAGCCATCCAAAGCTGACACATCACTATTCTTCTACAGAAAAGGCAAAATCACCATTTTTATGCTAGTGTATGTTGATGATATTATTGTTGCAAGCTCATCACAGGATGCAACCAAAGCATTGTTTGTGGATCTAAGGAGAGAAGATCTTGGTGATTTGCACTACTTCTTGGGAATAGAATTTAAAAAGGTTAAAGATGGCATAGTCTTGAGTCAAGAAAAGTATGTGTCAGATGTGCTGAAACGAGCAGGTATGATGAATTGCAAGGTATCAAATATGCCCCTCTCAACTTCTGAAAAACTATCTAAGGAAGAAGGAGAGCCTTTAAGTGCTGAAGATTCTACAAACTACAGAAGTGTTGTAGGTGCCTTGCAATATCTAACACTTACAAGACCTGACATATCTTTTCCTATCAATAAAGTATGTCAGTTCCTGCATGCCCCTACTCTTCCACATTGGACAGCAGTGAAGAGGATCTTGAGATATCTAAGGGGCACTATGAGTACAGGTTTGAAAGTCACAAGATCAATGTCAACCTTGGTGAGTGCATTCTCTGATGCAGATTGGGCAGGTTGTCCTGATGATAGAAGATCAACAGGGGGCTTTGCTGTTTTCTTTGGACCAAATCTTATATCATGGAGTGCACGGAAACAAGCTACTGTGTCAAGATCAAGTACAGAAGCTGAATACAAAGCCTTGGCTAATGCCACAGCAGAGTTGATATGGATTCAAACCTTGTTGAATGAGCTTCGTGTTAATCACTCCCCTGTTGCACGGTTGTGGTGTGATAACATTGGAGCCACATATCTGTCAGCAAATCCAGTGTTTCATGCCAGAACAAAACACATTGAGGTTGATTGTCACTTTGTACGAGAAAGAGTAGCTAAGAAGCTTCTTGATATTCGATTCATTCCCACTAATGATCAAGTTGCAGATGGTTTCACTAAAGCCTTATCATGGCGCAAGTTAGAAGAGTTCAAGAACAATCTCAACTTGATGAAGTTATGATTGAGGGGGTGTGTTAGAATATAACATACATGTATACGGTTGTGTGTATAAAACCGTATATACTAGTTCAAACTATGTGAGTTATCCTGTAATCTGGTAGTTAGGATTGCTTGGATCCTGATCTCATAGTTTAGCTAACTTGAGGATCAAGTCTAAACCTAACTACCAGATCTTGTAAACCCTAGCATATGGCTATATATAACACGTAACGCGTCCCTGCTAGGCATACACTTCACGCCATCTTTCAATTTTCTCTTCCCTCATAACTTCTGTATTTGCACTTCGAGTTTGGATTTGATTTTTTCATTAGCTGAGAACCTAGGGTGACAATACGCCCCCTTGCCTCCGCGCCGTCCCTCCCGCGGGCGGCTCGGGCAACAACACCAGATCCCGCCGCGGGCGCCCTCCCCTTCCTCCTCCTGCCTCCGCCGCAGGCCGGGACCGCCAGGGCGAAGCCCCTCGCGGTGGCTAGCGGCGGGGGACCTCTCCTCCACGTCTTGGTGCTAGTGGGCGCGGGGCCCCCTCCCTGGGCAGTGGCGTCGGGCGTGCACAGGGTCCGGCGGCGGGGCGACTCCTTCTCCGGTCGGCGGCGCGCTGCGGTGCTGCGGCGGTGGATTGGGGCTTGGCCCGTGGTGGCGGGGCCCGACTTCAGTCCTCTGGTGGTGCTATGGGTGCTCTTCCTTCCCCATCGCAGGTGTGCGGTGGTGTTCCTTGGGCAGCGGTGGTTCCGGCGGCAGCGCTGCGCCGGATGGTGAGGAGGCGGCGGCGCAGCCACTTGGCTATGGGCTGGCGCGGCGACAGGCGGCGGCGCCCTTCTGGCCCAGATCTGGGCCCTTTTGGGCGCCATTTGGGTCTGGGCGGGCCTGGCCGGCGGCACCGACGGACGGAGGAGCGGCTCGTGCGGGGGGCTGCGGAGACGGAGGCACGCGCACGGCAGTGCGGCGATGGGAGCTTCATGAGCCCTATCTGGCCCGGCCGGGCTGTGGACCAGGTGTGCTCTCCTTGCTGCGTCCGGCCGGTGACCGCCATGGGCGGTGGAGGTCGTCCCCTCCCGCGTCGCTGCCGATTCTGCCGCTCATCGTTCCCGGTTGTCTCCTCTCGGCCTCGTTGGTTTCGCTTCACCGCTTGGTCATGTGCGACGGCTTCGACGGACGAAGGTGCGGCTCGTACGTGGGGTTGTGGAGACGGTGGCGCGCTAACTGCAGCGTGGTGACGGGAGCTTCACGAGTTCTTTCTGGCTCGGCCGGGCCGTGGGCCTGGTGTGCTCCTAGTGCTGCGTCCGGCCGGTGACCGCCAAGGGCAGTGGAGGTTGTCCCCTCCCGCGTGGCTGCTGATGTTTGCCGCTCCTTATTCCCTGCTGTCCCCTCTCGGATCCGTCGACCTCGCTTCTCTTTCCATGGTGAGACGGCGGTGGTGATCTAAAGACCGTGGTGGCGCATGTTGGTGGGCGGCAAGATTGGTGGAGTGCGACGGAGCGGCCGGGGCTGTGGTTTTGTGGCGGACGGGAGAAATCCCTATCAGCTTGGCCGGCACCGACGCGGTGACGCCCGCGGGCGCCACCGGTCCTTCCTGAAGGGCGCCGGACTTACCTCTTCCACACGCCTCTCCGTGTACCGGGGGAAACCCTAGGACCTGTCCGGGCAACATTGTCGGCATCGTCGCGTTCCTTCTTGAAGGTGTTGCTTGGTATGCGGCGGTCCGAAGTGCTAGGAGCGTGGTGGAAATTCTCCGGCGGGCGCAGCGGTTGCGGGTCACCATCGTTTTCGTCGACCCGACTCTGTTGTGATTAGTTTCTTTTTCTTTTTCTGTTATTTCTTTTGGGCTTGCTTGTGCTGTCTGCCCCAGCATCGGACTATCAGTTGTACCGTGTGGTTGCTATATATATATATATATATATATATATATATATATATATATATATATATATATATATATATATATATATATATATATATATATATATATATATATAACGGGGCGGAAGCCTATTTCGAGAGAACCTAGGGTCGCTCGACAAAGTTCAAGTCCTATACTAGGCATTGTGTGGTCAGGGTTGCCTCTTCTATATAAAAATAAACCGTCAAGGGTAGTCTTGGCTGGTCTCATTTTTTTAGAAGTTGTGAAGATACACATTTTTTTTCTGAAGCACTTAAATTTGATTTTTTTAAACATGAGAGAATGGGAGCACCTGGTACTTTACCATGGTAGGATATAGTTACTCATCATGTCATTGTTTTTTTGCTATATAAGACCCAGAAGATTCCACACAGATTGTCCCTGCAGGGTTCCTTTCGGATGCAGCTTCCTCCTTGCATATAACGTCTAGATTAACTTCATGTATTTGTAGAAATTAGAAATTTGATTTCGTGCTCCTTTTCAGGATGTAGGGCTCCAACAAATATTTGGCGCAATTGTATAGCAAAAAAAGAATTGATATATTTACCAATCAAAATTATGTTGCAAATACATGTGTCAATGATGAATAGGTCCATTGGCATAAATGATATCTCCTTTTCGATGGAAAATGACAAATGAGGATGTGAAATATGATGTCACTGATGTAAGTGTATCTAGTGTCCCTTTGTGGTTTTTGAAGGAATATGTACCTAGAGGCAATAATAAAGTTGTTATTTATATTTCCTTATATCATGATAAATGTTTATTATTCATACTAGAATTGTATTAACCGAAAACTTAGTACATGTGTGAATACATAAACAAACAGAATGTCCCTAGTATGCCTTTACTTGACTAGCTCGTTAATCAAAGATGGTTAACTTTCCTGACCATAGACATGCACTAGTAGAAAAATGGTATAATGTGAAGCTCATTATTCCCAGTTTGTAACTGAACCAGCACTAATGTGACCATTAATACCGGTTCGAACGGTTATGCGGGCGACGCTCATTAGTACCGGTTCATGCCACGAACCGGTACTAAAAAGGTTGTGGCAGGCTGTTGCCACGGTTGGGCCCCACTAGCCCCTTTAGTACCGATTCATGCCACAAACCGGTACTAGAGTTTTTTAGCTGATTCTTTATGCAGTGGTTTTTTAGTCCCACCTCGCTCCGCTAACAGGGTTTTTACCACCTTAAATATGTTACTTCTCAAATTATCACAACCACTTGGTCTTCATTGAACTCTATGTATAGAATTTGTGGCTGCAATATGAGTCTTCTCCGGTTTCTAAACTGGTGAGGACTCATATTGACAATTTAGATTGTACACAAAAAGATCATTGATGATCAATGTATTTTTGATGTATATTTTTACATGTTTACACATAGCAGTAGCGCGTTTTGGCTGAAAGACGCTACTGATCAATGCATTTTTGATGTATATTTTTACATGTTTACACAATGTCTTTCGAAGTATCAGAGTTTCAGACGAAAACTCATCTGTTACAAAGGCATTTCATTTTTTAAAACTTATTACAACTCCAGACTTTTGTGTGTGTTCACTATGCACCATTCAAAGCCACATTATCAACTTTCAACCTTTTTGTCTTCATTTTCTATTTTTCATGCATTTACTGATTTTTTTTGAGCTAAATGATCATGAAATTGAAAAGCACTACAAATGAACTCTGAAAAGGTTGAAACTTGGCATGGTATCATCATTTCACCCATATAGCATGTGCAAAAAAGTAGAGAGGGTTACGACAAAAACTGGATGCACTTCTGATACGTCTCCAACGTATCTATAATTTTTTATTGTTCCATGCTATATTATATCATGTTTTAGACATTATTGGGCTTTATTATACACTTTATATTATTTTTAGGAATAACCTATTAACCGGAGGCCCAGCCCAGAATTGCTCTTTTTTGCCTATTTAAGAGTTTCGCAGAAAAAGAATATCAAACGGAGTCCAAACGGAATGAAACCATCGGGAACGTGATTTTCCGAACGAACATGATCCAGAGGACTTGGACCCTATGTCAAGACATCAACCAGGAAGGCACGAGGTAGGGGGGCGCGCCTACCCCCGAGGTGCGCCCTCCACCCTCGTGGGGCCCATGTTGCTCCACCGACGTACTTCTTCGTCCTACATATACCTACGTACCCCCAAACCACTAGATACGGAGCCAAAACCCTAATTCCACCGTCGTAACTTTCTGTATCTGTGAGATCCCATCTTGGGGCCTTTTCTGGAGCTCCGCCGGAGGGGGCATCGATCACGGAGGGCTTCTACATCAACACCATAGCCTCTCCGATGAAGTGTAAGTAGTTTACTTCAAACCTTCGGGTCCATAGTTATTAGCTAGATGGCTTCTTCTCTCTTTTTGGATCTCAATACAAAGTTCTCCCCCTCTCTTGTGGAGATCTATTCGATGTAATCTTCTTTTGCGGTGTGTTTGTTGAGATCGATGAATTATGGGTTTATGATCAAGTTTATCTATGAAAAATATTTGAATCTTCTCTGAATTCTTTTATCTATGATCGGTTATCTTTGCAAGTCTCTTCGAATTATCAGTTTGGTTTGGCCTACTAGATTGATTTTTCTTGCAATGGGATAAGTGCTTAGCTTTGGGTTCAATCTTGCGGTGTCCTTTTCCAGTGACAGTAGGGGCAGCAAGGCACGTATTGTATTGTTGCCATCAAGGATAACAAGATTGGGTTTATATCATATTGCATGAGTTTATCCCTCTACATCATGTCATCTTGCTTAAAGCGTTACTCTGTTCTCTTGAACTTAATACTCTAGATGCATGCTGGATAGCGGTCGATTTGTGGAGTAATAGTAGTAGATGCAGGCAGGAGTCGGTCTACTTGTCTTAGACGTGATGTCTATATACATGATCATACCTAGATATTCTCATAACTATGCTCAATTCTGTCAATTGCTCAACAGTAATTTGTTTACCCTCCGTAATACTTATGCTCTCGAGAGAAGCCACTAGTGAAACCTATGGCCCCCAGGTCTATTTTCCATCATATTAATCTTCCGTCAACAAGCTATTTCCTTTTCATTTATTTTGCTTTCTTTACTTTACATCTTTATCATAAAAGTACCAAAAATATTATCTTATCATATCTATCAGATCTCACTTTCGTAAGTGGCCGTGAAGGGATTGACAACCCCTATATTGTGTTGGTTGCGAGGATTTTATTTGTTTGTGTATGTGCGAGGGACTCGTGCGTGGCCTCCTACTGGATTGATACCTTGGTTCTCAAAAATTGACGGAAATACTTACGCTACTTTGCTTCATCACCCTTTCCTCTTCAAGGGAAAAGCAACGCAGTGCTCAAGAGGTAGCAATTTCGTGTACAAACTGGACAATCTCTTTCGAAGTATCAGGGTTTCGGACCAAAACTCATCTGTTACAAAGGCACTTCATTTTTTTAACTTGTTGCAACTCCAGACTTTTTGTGCGTTCTGGGTTTATAAACCAGTGCGGCCGCCCTTCGCTTGGCGAGGTGGGACTAAACTGTGTGCACCGCGGGGTGGTAGCGCATCCCCTTTAGCACCGGGTTGTGGCTCCAAACTAGTGATAAAATACACTAATATTAAACATAAGAAAAAAGAATCACTGAAAAATCTATTTTTAAAGTTAAGTTATTCACAAACTAGTGATTCACACAAATTTCAAATAATTCAAATTTAAACTATTGAAATTTGAAAACTACTGGCACTAACAGAATGTTTGTAATTTTTTGTGCTTAAAGCAAAAATATTCACAAAGAAACTCTAAATACAGCAAAAAATAACTCAGAAATAAATAATGCAGAAAATAAAAAACTACTTATATAAAAACACCTTTGTGCGCTGCCCAGTGGACCTGCTTGTCCCTGGGCCAGGATGCGGGCCCGTAAGGCCTAGCAGGCCCACAGGGCAGCGCGACAAAGTTAGGCCCAGAAGTCTGCTATAGAGAGGAGCTCGAGAGAGCTACCGCACTGGGTTTATAAACCAGTTCGGACGCCCCTCCGCTAGCGAGGTGGGACTAAAGTTGCTCCACCGCACCTGCGTCAGTGCACCCCTTTAGTACCAAGTCGTGGCTCCAACCGGTACTAAGGGGGGGGGGGTCTTTAGTACTGGTTGTTCATAGTACCGGTTGGAGCCATGACCCAGCACTAAAGGGGGTCGCTTCCCGTCGTTTGGCCTGGCCAAATTTGACCTTTATTACCGGTTGGTGGCTCCAACCGGTACTAAAGGCTCCCGGTCATGGCTCCTATATCACTTACAAAAATTTCAGTTAGTTTCTTCTTCATCTGCTTCGTCGCGTCGTGCCCGTCCCTGTCGCCGCCCCTGTCGCGCGCGCCCGTCCCCGTCGCCGTCGCCGTCTCCGCCCCCATCGCGCGCGCCCATCCCCGCCCCCGTCGCTGCGCGCCCGTCCCCGTCGTCAATCGACGCGCGCCGCCCCGGCCCATCCTCGTCGCCGCCCCCCGTCACCTCGCATCGCCGGCCGTCGCCCCGCTGTAAGACCGCCCTGGCCTGCCGCACCATGGTTGCCCTCACTGCACACACACACCTACACACACAGAGACATATTTTTCTTAATTATTTTTTGTTCTGTTTTTTTTGTTTTTATACCGTTAGTTTTATATAAATGTTAGATTAATGGCAATTGTTAGATGATTATATGTATATAGAAATGTTAGATATTAATGTCAAATGTTAGATGAATTAATAGAAATGTTAGATATTAATGTCAAATATTAGATGAAAATTAGATGAATTAGCTAGATATTAATGTAAGATGAGTTAGTTTTTTATACTTTTAGTTATAGATGAATTAGATATATTAATGTTAGATGAATTAGATATATTAAATTTAGGTATATGAGATTTGATGATCTAATTAATTAAATTTCTACTATAGAACTAGTTTATTTTTAGTAAGAAAATTAATAGAACTAGTTTATTTTTAGTAAGTGCTTAGTTGAATTACTTGAATTAATAGAACTAGTTGAACTAATTGAACTACTTGAATTAATAGAACTAGTTGAATTAATAGAACTAGTAAGTGTTTATCAATAAATGTTTCAACTATGAACATAGGAAATGTCTGACGACGAAAAGGATTTCGGTATGTGTGAATACTTCAAAGACGAGCGCGGCCGGTGCGACAAAATTTTCCTAGTTGATGGTAGGCGCTTCAGCATCAAGTTGGATGAGACCTTCGAAGTGGATACAGTAAATCATAACGTCAACTGTTTTTTGTAATTAAGCATGACTTATGCTCCATTTACTTCAACTTATAATTTTAAATTTTTACTATTCTACTAGCGTATCCCCTGCCATGCAATTTTTTTTCTTGGATAAGATTGGTTTCACTCCTATGAAAACTATGGAGGTAAAGAGAGTTTACTTGAAGACTGAGCATGGTTATACTTTCTACGCAAAATTATACAATGCAGACAGCTACACCTATTTTGAATGCAAAACTTGGGAAGCACTATGCAAGGCTTATGCATTTGAGCATGATATGGTTATCACCTTTTATATTCGTCCAGAAGATGATATTGAAGGTAATATCGACATCTGGGTCGATGTGCAAACGCCTTCAGCTCTACCATTATGTGAGTTTCTCAACCATATTTATGTCTTCGATATTGTTTATTCAAAAAAAGTTGACAACTAATTTCTTTTGATAGCTTATTTCATTCAAGCAAACATGTCCGACACTTGGTAGATAGGACCGTCCACTGTCCTGGGGCTGAACTAAACCGCGAGGAGATAAGTCATTATGTTTCATGGCTTGAGGATCTTGATGCTGTCAACAGAAATTATTTTTCTAGACTTTCAAATCTTAGTACTCAAAACGTGCGACCAATAGTGTTCGTATTAAACTACGGTCGCATCTATTTAGGAAATATGGTAAGAGTTTTACTATTTTTTCTCAATGCATCTTTTGCATACATTAATTTTTAAGCTAAACTTCATTGCTAAGTATGTTACTATACGATGTTCTTCAATAGGGACTCCCGCTGATAGTTGTGCCTCAGTGGATCGAGACTAAAGGTTGCATGTCAATGGTTAGCTTACGGCCAAGACATCCTACAATGCACGTGAGTGCATTCAGGATTTCTAAAACCGAGGAATGCTTAATAGTGAAAGACTGTAGCAAAATTGTGAAGGACCGTAGAGAAGTACTAGGGGCAACAATCAGAAGCGCAACCCACGATTAGGAGACACATTCATCTGCATGCTCCAATATGATGAATCAGGAGAGCTACACATGTTCTATGCTATTTTACCCGAGAGAGAGTAGCAAGAGTGATTAGCTATGCTCTTAGTACTTGTCCTCTCATGTTTGTGTTCTTCGTCCTGAACTTAATCTCAAAGTGTTTTGCTTTTGTGGTCTTATGAATGCTTATAATGTCGTGACCATGTTGAACTCGATGATATCTTTGCTTCTGGTACAAGTGAATGTTTCTTCTTTAAGCTATTGTTGGTGGTGATTAGATAGCGGTAATGACTATGATGATTAAATAGTGGTAATGACTATGATGATTATTAGCTAGTGTTGTTGGTGATGATATGATGCAAGAGTTTTTATATTAATATGATGATGATGAGTTATTATATCATTTTTGAAAGAACCGCGGATTAGTTTCAACTAGATGGATCGATCCTAGCTAAGTGATCAAGTAATATATATGGATAATCCATATTACTTGATCACTTAGGATCCATCCACTTAAAACTAATCCGCGGTTCTTTCACCTAGTGATTTAATAACTCATTATAATGTAAAAACAATCTCTAAATTAAATGGTAAACACAAAATCACAGGAAAAATAAATAATAAAACCAAAACCCTCAAACCTTTCAGTACCGGTTGGTGTTACAACCGGTACTGAAGGACTCCACGCCCCGGGCGCTGGCTCGTGCCACGTGGTGTCCCTTTAGTGGCGGTTTGTGCTGAACCGGTACTAAAAGGGGGGACCTTTAGTCCCCACCCTTCAGTGCCAGTTACATAACCGGCACTAAAGGGCCTTTCGAACCGGTGATAATGCCCGGTTCTGCACTAGTAATGTGTTGTCATTTGATGAACGGGATCACATCATTAGAGAATGATGTGATGGACAAGACCCATCCGTTAGCTTAGCATAATGATCGTTTAGTTTTATTGCTATTGCTTTCTTCATGACTTATACATATTCCTCTGACTATGAGTTATACAACTCCCAAACACCACAGGTTATATTTGGACACCGAAATGGTTCCGAAGTGATTCGGGTATTTTCCAAAGGACTGGGAGGTTACCAGAACCCCCCCCCCCCCCGAGGAAGTATTGGGCCTTAGTGGGCTTTAGTGGAGAGAGGGAAGAAGGGCCATGAGGTGGCGCCCCCTGTCCAAACCGAATTGGACAAGGGGTGGGGGCGCGGCACCCTCCTTCCTTCTCCTTCTCACCTCCTTCCTTTCCCTCCGGTGGAAGAAAGGAAAGGGGGGGGGGGCGAATCCTACTTGGACTAGGAGTCCAAGTAGGACTCCCCCCATGGCGCGCCCCTCCTGGTCGGCCTCCTCTCTCCCTCCCTCCTTTATATATGTGGCCAGGGGGCACCGCAATAGCACAACAGACAATCTCTTAGCCGTGTGCGGTGCCCCCCTCCATAGTTCAACACCTCGGTCATATCGTCGTAGTGGTTCGGTGAAGCCCTGCGCCGGTAACTTCATCATCACCATCGCCACGCCGTCGTGCTGATAGAACTCTCCCTCAGCCTCAACTAGATCAAGAGCTCGATCGAGGGACGTCATCATGCTGAATGTGTGCTGAACATGGGGGTGTCGCACGTTCGGTACTTGGATCGGTTGGATCGTGAAGACGTTCAACTACATCAACCGCGTTACTAAAACGCTTCCGCTTTCGGTCTATGAGGGTATGTGGACACACTCTCCCCTCTCGTTGCTATGCATCTCCTAGTTAGATCTTGTGTGATCGTAGAATTTTTTTGAAATACTGCGTTCCCCAATAGTGGCATCCGAGCCAGGTCTATGCGTAGATGTTATATGCACGCGTAGATGTTATACTGCTTACCACCAACGTCTTACTTTGATTCGGCGGTATTGTTGGATGAAGCGGCCCAGACCGACATTACATGACCGCATTCATGAGACTGGGTCTACCGACATGCTTTGCACACAGGTGGCCGGCGGGTGTCTATTTCTTCAACTTTAGTTGAATCGAGTTTGATTACGGCCAGTCCTTGTTGAAGGTTAAAACGGCACACTTGACAAAAAATCGTTGTGGTTTTGATGCATAGGTAAGAACGGTTCTTGCTAGATGCCCGTAGCAGCCACGTAAAACTTGCAACAACAAAGTAGAGGACGTCTAACTTGTTTTTGCAGGGCATCATGTGATGTGATATGGTCAAGACGTGATATGATATATAAATTGTTGTATGAGATGATCATGTTTTGTAAAAGTTACCAGCAACTGGCAGGAGCCTTAGGGTTGTCGCTTTATTGTATGAAATGCAATCGCCATGTAATTGCTTTACTTTATCACTAAGCGGTAGCGATAGTCGTAGAAGCAATAGTTGGCGAGATGACAACGATGCTACGATGGAGATCAAGGTGTCAAGACAGTGATGATGGAGATCATGGCGGTGCTTTGGAGATGGAGATCAAAGGCACAAGATGATGATGGCCATATCATGTCACATATTTTGATTGCATATGATGTTTATCCTTTATGCATCTTATTTTGCTTAGTACGGCGGTATCATTATAAGATGATCCCTCACCAAATTTCAAGGTATAAGTGTTCTCCCTGAGTATGCACCATTGCTACAGTTCGTCGTGCCGAGACACCACATGATGATCGGGTGTGATAAGCTCTACATTCACATACAACGGGTGCAAGCCAGTTTTGCATGTGCAAAATACTCTGGTTAAACTTGACAAGACTAGCATATGCAGATATGGCCTCGGAACACTGAGACCGAAAGGTCGAACGTGAATCATATAGTAGATATGATCAACATAGTGATGTTCACCATTGAAAACTACTCCATCTCACGTGATGATCGGACATGGTTCAGTTGATATGGATCACGTGATCATTTTGATGACTAGAGGGATGTCTATCTAAGTGGGAGTTCTTAAGTAATATGATTAATTGAACTTTAATTTATCATGAACTTAGTACCTGATAGTATTTGCATATCTATGTTGTTGTAGATCAATGGCACGTGCTACCGTTCCCTTGAATTTTAATGCGTTCCTAGAGAAAGCTAAGTTGAAAGATGATGGTAGCAACTACACGGACTGGGTCCGTAACTTGAGGATTATCCTCATTGTTGCACAGAAGAATTACGTCCTGGAAGCGCCGCTAGGTGCAAAGCCCGCTGCAGGGACAACTCCGAACGTTATGAACGTCTGGCAGAGCAAAGCTAATGACTACTCGATAGTTCAGTGTGCCATGCTTTACGGCTTAGAATCGAGACTTCAAAGACATTTTGAACGTCATGGAACATATGAGATGTTCCAGGAGTTGAAGTTAATATTTCAAGCAAATGCTAAAGGCTACGGAGGTAGAAATCAGGAAGGAGCATCAAGTGTTGATGGTTAACAAGACCACTAGTTTCAAGAAAAAGGGCAAAGGGAAGAAGGGAAACTTCAAGAAGAACATCAAGCCAGTTGCTGCTCAAGGGAAGAAGCCCAAGTCTGGACCTAAGCCTGAGACTGAGTGCTTCTACTGCAAAGGGACTAGTCACTGGAAGCGGAACTGCCGCAAGTATTTGGCGGATAAGAAGGATGGCAAAGTGAAAGGTATATTTGATATACATGTTATTGATGTGTACCTTACTTATGCTCGTAGTAGCACCTGTGTATTTGATACTGGTTCTGTTGCTCATATTTGCAACTCGAAACAGGGGCTACGGATTAAACAAAGATTGGCTAAGGACGAGGTGACGATGCACGTGGGAAATGGTTCCAAAGTCGATGTGATCGCCATTGGCACAGTACCTCTACATCTACCGTCGGGATTAGTTTTAGACCTAAATAATTGTTATTTGGTGCAAGCGTTGAGCATCAACATTATATCTGGATCTATTTTAATGCGAGACGGTTATTCATTTAAATCGGAGAATAATTGTTGTTCTATTTATATGAGTAATATCTTTTATGGTCATGCACCCTTGATGAGTGGTCTATTTTTGTTGAATCTCGATTGTAGTGATACACATATTCATAATATTTAAGCCAAAAGATGCAAAGTTAATAATGATAGTGCAACTTATTTGTGGCACTGTCGTATAGGTCATATTGGTGTAAAGCGCATGAAGACACTCCATGCTGATGGGATTTTGGAATCACTTGATTACGAATCACTTGATGCTTGCGAACCATCACTACAAAAAAATACACTTCCGTGATGATACATGTTTGTCATAGTAGGTCGCATGTTTTGTCATGCATGTACATCCATGACAAATTTATGAGAGAATCAAGATAGTCATACCTGTGCTGTCGTAGAAGTGTTCCATGACATTACCAAAATTATCTTCATGGAAGTGTCCACTTCCATGACGATAAATCGCGCGTCACAGAAGTGCTTTCGTCAAGGGTGACCGACACGTGGCATCCACCGTAACGGAACGCCGTTAAGCTATCAGGTCGGGTTTTGGAACCGATAACCCGTTAACAGCCCCGACCAATGGGGATTTTCCACATGTAAAATCATCATTGGCTGGAGGAGACACGTGTCAGGTCCGCGTTGGCACAGGTGTCACTCATCCAATGGGCGAGACGCGCCTATGATATGTTGACACGTGGACCGGCCCATCAAGTTTAAATGGGCCGGCCCAACTGAAGGCCCACAAGATATTGCAGACGATAATGGGCCAGCCCAGCTAAAGGCCCAAAAGATTTTGCGGACCATAATGGGCTGGCCCAGCTAAAGGCCCACAAGATTTTGCGGGCCATAATGTGCCAGCCCAGGTAAATGCCCACAAGATTTTTGTGTGCCATAATGGGCCGGCCCAGGTAAAGGCCCACAAGATTCTTGCGAATCATAATGGGCCGGCCCAGCTAAAGGCCCACGAGATTTCACCGACATTAATGGGCCGGCCCAGCTGTAGGCCCACAAGATTTTGAGGACCCTAGTAGGCCGCCCATTAACTGGCTGCCATGTTTTGGGCCAAATGTCGGCCCATATTTGATCCAGTCCATTAATGGCATGCCACGCTCCGGGCCTAATAGTGGCCCATATGAGATCCGGCCGTTAAAAGCCTACCACGTTCTGGGCCAAATTACGGCCCAGATCAGGTCAGACCCTTTAAGAGGCTTTGGGCTCAATTATGGCCCATATCAGATTCGACCCGTCAACTAGACACTTTGCTTTTGGGCCCACTTGCTAAAGGCCCACTTAGTAATTCGGCTTGATATTAGTTTTGGCCTGTTAAGGGCCCGTTTAACATTTCGGCCCTATATTAATTTCGGCCTGTTAAAAGCCCGTCATATAGTTGGGCCTAACTTCGACCTGGTTTGCATCCGACCTACTCACAGCCGATATCTGATTGGGCCAAACAAGGATCGAGACAATTTTGGCCTATTAAAAGCCCGTGATTTGTTTCGCACAATCATGGGACGGGGTTCATTTCGGGCTGCTGCCGGCCCGTGAGCTGTTAGCACGTTTCAGGCCCAACCTACATCGTGATTGCGTGACGACCCAATTTTGTACTGTAATTTTACGGTTTGACCGATTTACTGCGAAGATAGGATATATATACAGTAAAATAACTGCAGCATCGTGAATAAGAAAAAACCTAGACTATACAATAAAGAAATTACGGCATATTACATCCAGTGGGCATCAAAGTTCGCCACTATGATAATAAAGCACAAGGAGACAGCAGATTACATACACTGGGCATCAAAGATCGCCACCAGTGCAAATAAACACGCCGACAAAATAATATACAAAACCGACATCACTTCAATAGAGTTCAAGAAAGGTTAGCTCTGCTGGGGAGCTGCAGCACAAGCAGCTAAGCAAGATGATCAGACCGCGCTTGTTCAAAACTTATATCTTCCTCACTCTGAAAGATAAAGAAGCAAAAAGATGACAGGTTTTGCACATAAAAGTATCAGTGCTGACAATTCATCATATTTCTTACTGATGAATAAAGTGACACAGTTTAAAATTGCATTAACACAAGATGGTATGGTTCAGGTCAAGGCATGGCAGGAAATGACATTGTGAAGGAGTTGGCAGCTTCACGACACCACTGGATTACAGATCAAGAACTCATAAGTATCAATGGTTAGTGTGCTGTCAATTTATACCATTTCAGATTGGCAAATAAAGAGACGGTTTAAATAATAGTAGAATGATATGACATTGTTCATAGTTAAGACATTGCAGAATATGACATTGTGTTGTAGTGGGTAGGTTCACCACACCACTGGATTACGGATGAAGAACAGAAGCATACATGCAGTGCTAAAGAAGATCACTTGCTCTGTATAGTTTAATTTACATGGTATGATGAAGGAATTTGGTTGTACAACTGCAAACTTAAATTGAGAAAGGACAAACTTTTGTTTATGAACTACATAATAAACTTTAAACAAGCAATTTGATGCAAACACCAAAAATAAACAGCTGTTGCAGTCATGCCTAACCAAATATATACAACAAAGTTTGAAGGCTTGAGATGGAAAAACTTACATTATTGGTGAAGACGGGCTCTATAAAGGCCTTGTCCATGCTGATGGGGGGGGGCAATTCAAGAAGTTTACCACAGAATCTTCTTCAAAAGCATTGCCTTTATTCTACATTTTGTTAAGAGTAAATATAGATGTGATAATATACGAAAAAATTGAGAATATTTAAGATAAGATGAAGAGTGATGCTACATAACCAAGTAGCTATAAATGTAAGTGCAGCGATACAGGCAAAAGGTACAGCCAAGAGCAATGCACAACTTCTTCAGTACCAACCTTATGGTAAGAGTAAATATAGATCTGATGTGTAGAAAATGGAGGGCAAAGGAAAATAAGCTGCAGAGTGATGGTACATTAACAACTACCTGTCATTATAAGTACACTGATAAAGGACAGCAGGTACTTACAAGAACAATGCAGAGCTAAAAAAACATTGGCATTGGATATATTCTACACTAATGTAACCATTCATACAGATCAGATAATTTGGAGCGAACAATTGATAAGCAAGCTATCATGCATACTGCTGTCACATAATGAACCAGGTATGTATGCAAGTACAGTGATACAGGACAACAGGTACTAACAAGAGCAAAGCAGCGGGCAGCATATTTGTGATATCCTGTCGTTCTTGTCAAACCAGAATTCTTCTTCGAGCAGATTTCCTGCAAAAAAGATCCATAAGGCACATGGGAAAAGTAGAAGTTCAAATTGTCATGTGATTTCATAGACAGTACCCCATCCTGGGAACGAGACCGGTGCATAACAAGGTTTTTCCATTCAATGTCTTCTAAATTTAGCACAGGAGACTTCACCAGAAATTCGTTTATAGACTTGCCATCAAAGTGTGATTTCCTCAGGTAACACCGATACTGCTGCAATGCTTCCTTGAAAAGCACAAGCAAGCTTTGCTCATCATGACTATCCAGATTGACCCTCGCCTAGTTACAACAATGTAATGTAAATCATTGGTGTGTTCAATCAGCAGAAAACGGGAAAAATAATAACCATGAATAATAGCACTTACACGTAAGTTGGACAGGAAGATGTGAAAATGGTGTTTGTCTTCACAATAATCTTTCCATGATGGGAATATATGCACGTAGTCCCTAACAACATTGAAAGCATTGTCTTTTAAACTGGGAATAAATGGAATGGGGTTCCAATCTGCAGGAATTGCCCGTCTCTGCAGTTGGGATAGGTCTTCGGCCAGTGGACTTGCTGTACTTTTTGCTGGAGTGGGATTTTTCTGTGGTGCAGCTGGTGCTATGGCAAATGAAATCGGTATACCTTTTGCTGGAGTGCAGGTCCTGTGTGGTGGGGCTAGTGGTGTGACCAGTGAAGTATGGGTACAGTCTGCTGGAGTCGGTCCTATGTTTTGTGTCACTGGTTGTACAGCCAATATAAGTGGGGTGTTATCTGATTTCTCCGGCACCACCATGTTTTTCAAGGACTTTGCTAGTGCTCCTTCAGGTTCGGCAATCACCCTCTTCCTTTTTGATGTCTGATGCACAAGAACAGCATTTGAGTGGAAAAACATGGTATGATGACAGATGGAATATGTATTGATAATGGATGGGCATGGCATCTCGACATATATGATGAGTAAACTAAGAAGATGGCGGTGCAACAAAGTAGAAGAAATGCAAGACAACATATGCAAGATACTCGCAATCAATAAAACATTGCCAAGTTAGAACAGGGACCTTGATGGGTGAACAGGACAGGCCATCTGCCTTTGACTCCTCGAGGTTAGAATAGTCATTAGGATCATATTTTGAACAAGAATCAACAGGTGGGGAGCGTATGAGTTTCATTGCATCCAGAATGGCACTCAATGCCTTGGTGCCAATTTTGTAAGTCATTGCAGTGTTTAGCTTCAAAAGTGGACTGCTGCTAGTGCGACACAAAGCAGCTACACAGATCATAGTGTAGATATAACGGGAAAACCTTAAGGATTAGAGTAAAATCAGCAAAGTGGAACTTGCTAGAATATATGTGCTAGTATTGCCGGTACGGCTAGAAAGGCTTCGGATACCAGCTCTCTTCAAGTGAAGGTGCGGTACTGTTAATATCAGTGTAACTCTCAAAGGCGACACAGCTCCCCGCATTTCCTTGCTATTCTTATAGGATTCAAGTGGGTAGGCCACTACAAATCCTATTCCTATGTTTACAAGATCCTACGAATCAAAGAGGCTCAAAGTGTCCATCACAACTGACCGTATAGACCTCTACACTGCAAATGTCCCTGCTCATCTTCAGTACAAGGAACATACTGTACTACTATCATACTCCCTCCGTTCCAAAATATAAGTCTTGGTAGAGATTTCCACTATGGATCACATACAGATGTATCCAGATACATTTTAGAGTGTGGATTCACTCATTTTGCTCCATATATAGTCCATGGTGGAATCTATACAAAGACTTGTATTTAGGAATGGAGAGAGTATATATTAAAGAAGAACGGAAGAGGAACATGGTAAAGAAGAGCAAGCAGAGTTTGGATAATAAAATGTTGGTTGCGCAGTGCCCACACATGATGAACGAGAGCGCATTAAGAATGCAACTCCCAGTTGTCTCTCGACCATTTCAGGTGGTTGGATGAAGATCCTACGTCTCCTAACCCTTCTTCTTCCTCGTCTCTGATACTTCCCATATAGAACACCGCACGGGCCGCCGGCCGGACCACCGGCCCCCACCGCCTGTGTTCCTCCGGCACCCCCACCCTCACCCCCGCCCCAACCCCCACCCGCGTCGAGTCTTCTTTGTTCGGCAAGGCCCCACAACCACCCGAGCCCCTTCGATCGCATCGGCGAACTCCAGTGAGCTCTGAAAAATCGACTGACCCAATTTTGAAAGTCTACTGTGATTTAACTAGTGTGGAATATAAAAGGGGAAAACCATAAGCATTGGGAGTATAGTGTTGAGCGTGCCATGGCGGATCTGATGGTGCAAACCGGACAAAGGCAACTTTGCAACCAAGACAAGAAATCAGAGTAAAGCAGTGGTGATCTATTTTCTTGCTGCGATAAATAAGTTGAGCAGATACGAAAGAGTACCGCCTCTGGTGCGGCGCCGTGTACGCATCTGCTGAGAATTTGACGGTGCTGCGGTAGCGATGGCTGTCGGCGGCGTGGAAGCAGATCTAGGAGGGTAGACGATGGCGGCGGGGCGCGGTGGACGAGAAGGTCGTAGGAGCGGCGCCGGCAAGGTGGACGACGGCGGGGATGAAGCGAGAGGACGGGATGCAAGGATCCCGGTCCGAAGCCATGGATGAGAGAGGTCGATCTCTTGTAATGGATGGGGGCGTCGGGGTATCAGCTCCGGCATGGTGGAGGAGGACGGCGGTGGATGGGGTGGCGGACGGCGGCGGACGGAGGAGGGTGGGGTGGAGAGGGTGTTTTGGTGCCCACGGAGTACGAATGGGAAAAAGGGAGGTAGAGAGGAAGGAGGAACCATGTATTCAGGACGCGCTTGTCTCAAATGCGAGGAAATTTACAAACTTAGCCCCCGTTACAAATTTCTACTACATCACAACAACATTAGTCGGTTGGGGATAGGACGGTAATCTCACATACACCGAATATTTGCCGACGAGAGTTTGATTTTGGCGCCCACCGTGTATGAATATGAATCGGGGAGGGAGTCGATTTCGGCCGAGGACACACTGTGTTTTGGCAACCACCGTGTATGAATCCGGGTGAGAGGCGGTTACGTCACGTTTGGGTGAAATTACAAACCTACCCCTATCGAAACCTATAGAAATCCAGCAGATAGGCTTTGCGTGGCAGGGATAGGCAGTAGTGATTTCCATTTCGCAGATTTTGGTTTCGGCCGGTTACTGCGACTTTCCCCGCGTCGTTCAAATTTTGCAGAGTGCACGTTTACCGTGCCAACTCAATTCGAATCCCGTTTGTATTCTATTTTTTTCCGGGCGGGATCCATTTTCAATTGGAATTACATTCTATATACATCATTTTTTATATATACTTTCAAAAGCACAACAAAGAATTATGCTCCTTTATATGTATAATATGATTTACGAATACAACGATCTCGAAATCATAAGGTTGAATTCGAAAAAAATTAACCAAATTATGTTCTACTAAAATGTATGGATCAGTAATATCTACATATTAAATAACATAGATGTGTGTGAATTCCTATGAGTATGCATGTTTGATAGATCAATTTTGGTTCGAGTATGGATTACATGTATCATCATCTCGAATTCAAATATTTGAATCCCTTTTTTGTTCACTCCTTTCACGCCCATCTCTCTCGCATGCATGCTTCTTCAGGTAGGTATCACTCTCTTTTCTCCAGCTCACCCGCACGCTCACTTCATGTTTCTCCTATCCTCGCAAACATGGTCTCTCGACATCTCCCTTGAGAAGTGTCACACTCTCCCTATCATTATACATTACACTGCTTTCATTATCTCTCACATCTCTACTATTCTCTGGTATCACTTGGTACCTAAGCTTTCTTTTTCACCGCCACACACACAGTCTCCACTCGTCTTTCACTTTGTCTTTCTCTCTATGGGATTCTCTCACACACCCTATATGTCTCTACATATGACTCATACCACTAAAATTACTCTCTCTCTCCTGTAGACACAACATTTGTTGCGGTCTCCTTTTCGTCTCCATCCCAGACTGACATTATTCATTTGTTTACCGATCAGACAACCCCGACTACCGTCTCCTCTCTCTCTCACACACAATCACACACACACACACAACACCTGCTTCCACTCCCCTTCCCGGCTACCGTCTCTCTCTCTCTCACACACAAAACTCTCGCTTTCGCACCCCGACTCGTATTTCTCTCACAAACATTTATCGACTAGCTAACCTCTAGATAGGTTTATACACCCGCACACTCGTGCTTCCACCATCGCATACATGTCTCTCTCCCGCTCCTTGTATCTATGTAGATTTTTCTTCCCTTCTTGAGACACGCCCTCTCAATCGTGCACACACACACACTATCGCCTCATTTTAAGCCGATACCTATCGCACACACACTCCTTGTGTCTTTGTCACACATGCACTCCGTCCTCCTCCACTCTCCCTCTCTCTCTCACACACATGGGCTTTTTGCAACAACTAGCAAGATGCCCATGCGTTGCACGGAACATCAAGATGCATTTGTATGAGTAGTTTATCTTGTGGGGGAAAAGGATGAATGAGGGAAGGCCTTATTTGCAAATGTGGAGAGGGGTGTGGGTATCGTTTTGCAAAATTGTCATAGTTTCCTTCCTATCCGTCAGATATAGATCGAACAGCCTATAATGCAGGATGGCAGGCACACGATCATCACCGACAATGCTTTTTATAAGAGTAGGGATAAAAAATAGAGTTGGTGATGTTGGTGGGCCTGCCATCCTGCAATGTAGGTCGTCCGATTTATATCTAACGGATAGGAAGGAAAATATGGCAATTTACCCGCACTCTTCACCACATTTGCAGATAAGGCCTTCCCTCGTTCATCCTTTTCTCCCACAAGATCTTGATGTTCCGTGCAATGCACGGGCATCTTGCTAGTAAGAGTAGAAATTAGACATATACCACTTCTCGAATCTTGAAACCAACAACATTCCTCCCTTATCTCATCAAAACCGCCAAAGGAATATATTTTGAGTGAAACATAACATATTTTTAGTCATATATGTATTTCAAAATTAGAATTTTTTTTTCTATCAAATCGGTGAATATGTATTAATCTACTTTGATCGTGTGGCAACGCATTGGCACATTGCTAGTAGTTATTATAATTTTTTGGACACCAGACAAACGGTGGAGTACATATACGAAGAGAAGAGGCGCACGCACGCAGTCGGCCTCTCGCTGTCTCGCACACATGAGTGTTACGTAAAGGTGACATTAACAAATAAACCCTAAAACCCTAGGTGCACGATTGCTGCATTCGCGGGTACTGGGTACGCGGTGGAGCACCTTTGTTGGAATAGTCAGCTCGCGTGATAATTTGATCCGTAGGAGTTGATGGTCGGGACCACAGGTGAACGACTTGGAGCGCGGTGGCTCACCAGTTGCCACAGATCGAGTAGCCATGTTTAAAATATCGTTTTTTAGCAGGGTTAAGAGATCTGATTTTCAATGGCGCGTTATAAGTAGTAAGTAGTTTTTAGAACGATTGGTATGGAGCAAAAATGGAATTCATAGTACTACGTACCTTCTTGGCGTATGGTTGTATGGTTTTTTTTGCGATGGAGGTTGTATGGGTTTATGTTGCGAGATGTCGAACCTGGTAGTTCTAGGGCAAATACTATGGTTTAGATTTAGATGCTGGTTTTCAGTAATGAAAATTGGAAGGGGAAACCCTTCTTTGATTAAAAAAAACTACTACCTCCATTCTGGTTTACTAGTCCCCATCGTACTTTGGGTCAAAGTTTGTCCATGAATTTTACTTGTAAAATGTGATTGGAAAACGAGATGCATGCATGAACACTAGTTACTCTAACCCCCCTCTCTTCTTTAATTGTTTGCCACATCAACATGTTTGCTATTCCCGTGTGCATGATACCAGCTAAGATACCACCATTATGGCCAGCCTTAATCATCGCATGCAATAATTTAGTGCACCTTGAAATATGAACATGTGTTGGGTGTGTATGTTTTTAATGACTTGAGACTATACCTAGCCCGGCATGCAAGATGACTTATTATGCACCGTTCCCCATACCCGCAGGAAGCCCGTTCGTCTCCAAATCTTTTCCTCTCCATGTGTGGAAACAATATGCCTGCCAAACTCTCCTTCTCCCTCCGGCGGTCCCACCACTCCACCCCGTGTTAAAAAATCTGCATGCATGACTCTCCTCCCCCCACGCTCGTCCAATCCATTGTGACTAGCAATATTTCCACCCCTTCGCTCCCCCATAATTTACTCCAACAAATATGCCCACATAGCTATTACTTAACTGCAGGTGCATTGGGTCACTGACATATGGGCCCAACAGGGGTCTGGCCCACATGTCAGTGACGCAACTGGACCTGCAGTTAAGTAGTGTAACTCAGTCCATATCTTACATAGGTGTGCCATTGCTCGCTATAAATACTGCGCCTCCCACGACATCGCTATCTCGTCCCCCTCACGTTCACGTTCATCGCTATCTTCGCCCCCTCCCTCTCACGTCGACCACCATGGCATCGCCCCTCCCAAGCCCTAGGAGCCCCTCGCTGCACCGCGCAGATGGTCACGCGTCACCGTTCCGTTCCTCGCTGCCACTAGTCGAGGAGGACGCGTCGGTGTTCCGCTCCTCGCCGCTACGTGACATGTCGCTGTTCCGTTCCTCGCCGCCACTAGTCGAGGAGGACGCGTCGGCGTTCCACTCCTCGCCGTGATGCGACGCGTCGCCGTTCCGTTCCTCGCCGCCACTAGTCGAGGAGGACGCGTCGGCGTTCCGCTCCTCGCCGCGACGCGTCGAGGTGGACGCGTCGGCGTTCCCAATCTCGCCAGCACGCGCGCCGGAGGACGCGTCGGCTCCCCGCTACGAGGAGAACGCCGCGCCGCCCGCCGAGCCCCCCCAGCCTTGAGGAGCTTTGGAAAGAAATGGATGTCGCCTTGTGGGAGGCTTTGCCTCCAGCAGAGCGCGCCAAAATAGAGGCGGAGAAGAAGGCCGAGGAAGAGAAGCACACCGCGGAATAAGCTGCCTGGGAGGCCTATGTCGTGTCCGAGAGAGTCAGGCGATTTGCTCTTTGGCATAAGGCTCGTGCGAGGGTCGTGAGGGTGGCGGAGGACGCCTGTGCCGACGCCCTGAGTGCAGTCGGGTCCAATCGCCTCATCTACGCTTGGCGGTACGTGGACCGGGTGCACGCTTCCAGCGAGGAGGAGTACCTGTTAGCGCCGGATCACCACACCGGTGAGATCGCGCTCGCCCGCCGGCAAGCCGCCAATCAACACCTCACGAGTTGCGAGGCTGAGGAAGCGGCGTTGTGTCGGTGCGCTGGGAAACGGCCATGCACCAGGGCACTCGTGGCGCGCCGCAAGCGCTCCTGCGAGCGCCTTAGCTTTTAGGAGGAGTATCATTTTTGTTTCGTAAGGCGATCTCATTATTTTTGGGACGCAAATGATAAATCCCGAACGTTCAGGAATTTTTAGCATCCTTAATTAAGTATGTAAAAGGGAAAGTTTGGAAACCTTGTGTATTCGTACGCATTTTGCAAGTACGTGCATATAGCACAAACTTTACTATATACTATCGCACTACATGTCTCTCTCGATATATGCTTGCAGACTGTGCTACTCCCTCCGTCCAGGTCAATAAGTCATCTTTAGTTGTGCACCGTGACCAAGAAGGAGGGAAGACTTATACACCTAGACGGAGGGAGTACTACTTACTTATGTATGTGCAAATGCACATTTTAACATTACGATGCTGTTTTTGTAAAAGTAGAAAAACAACACTAGTCAAGCTTGTGAAACGATTCAACGCAAAACAAATGCAAAAATGCTCGTTTGATTGTTTACTTTTAGCTTCCTTCTCTGTGGTTATTTCTCTGTCGTACTTTGTACGGAGTATGTCACTGGTTGGAAAGGCATGCAAATTCCCAAACCGCTTCCTACACCCTGTATCAAATTTTTTGCCTAACAAGTTGTGCCGTGCAATTGGAATTCCAACTTGAGTACTACTACAAGTAGGAGTACCAGGGGCTAGTTCTTTTAGGCTTCTAGATTAGTAATCCCATAACTACTACCTCCGTCCTGGTTTATTGGTCCCCATTGTAATCTGTGTCAAATTTTGATCATAAATTTAACTAATGAAATGTTAGTGCATGTCACATGCACTACTCCATCCGTCTAGGTGAGTAAGTCATCTTAGAGCAAGCTTAATAGTAAAGCCTGTTGCCGGCTCTATAGTAGAGCCATGTCACCTGTAGCCTGTATTTGAAAAAGTTCATATAGTAGAATGGCTGTAGTGTTGGCTATACATTTAATGCATGCATGCTGTGCTAGGCAAAGGAAAGTGACATGATTGGCTGGGGGGAGCTGAACGCCGGCCGCAGTTCTCGCATGGGCTGCATGCAGGCTTCTTTTCCTCGTTGCTTGTGCTATCGCCCGGTGACTCGCAAAGCGCCCGCTTGGTCCTTTCTTCTCACTTCTCTCTCCTCCAGCTATGATTTTGCTGATATGGAAGATGCTATAGCCTGCTGACTAGTCTCTATTGTACTTGCTCTTAGGCTGTGCACCGTGACCAAGGAGGAGGAGAAAACGAGAAACGTTAATGTTTATTTGCTAATTAATAGTATTGCATGCAATGAACTAACCACTGCATGTCGTGTTTGATATCTCAAGTCATTAAAAGCATGCACACTCTTTATCTCTTATTGGTTGATATGTCAAGAAACAAGAAACGAGGTAGAAGTTAATGCACCGTGCCTAAGTGTTTTGGGATTATTTGGTTTTCGTAAGATGACTTACACACCTAGACGGAGGGATTACAATGGTGAGGAATAAACCCGTTAAATCTTTGGTCAAAATTTAGCACAAATTACAATGGTGAGGAATAAAACAGGGAGGAGTAGTAGTTTAGAAGCCCAAATAAATGAGTGAGGCGCCTTATTGTTACTCCCCACTGTGACTAGTATTGTGGGAAAAGCTGGGGAAGCCGCCAAAAGAACTGGCGCTAGGAGTAGTAGCTAGGGATCGAGTGTGCGAGATGAACTGGAGAAAGTAAATGCAGAGAGATGAAATGCAAAAAAGACGGAGGGATGTGATGGTTGCTTGTCCGTTTATTTTACCAGGCCACTTATTACCGGGAGTGGTTGGGTTTTGTGATATGACGGCTTTACTGCCGCGCCACGAGCGGGGTGAGAGGTGAGACTCCCGTGCAGCGCCGCCCTCTACACTTGTACTACATCGGTCGTGGTTTACTAGTCCCCCATTGAATTTGACTGAAGATTTAACTGACAAAATGTTAGTGCATGTCAACAAAAACTATATCATTGGATTCGTATTTGAACATAGTTTTGAATGATATAATTTTAGGTGACATGCATCAACATTTATCGTACTATATATAATGTTAGTTCAATTTTTGGTCGTACTAATCTATAGTAGTAAGGTGCCCGTGTGTTGCACCGAAGAGTGAAATGCATTGATCGGGGAGTTGTTTATTTTGACAAAGGATGTGGGGGTCATCTCATGTGTAACGGGTATCGATAGGTTTCTTCGGATATTATTTCATCTCTAGAGCTCACAAACATTCGGGTGAAATAGATAAAAAGGTATCTTTTGCAAACAAAAGCATTCAACTGTTCAACCTGCATCCAAAACTTGTGAAGAAATAACACTTATTGTGCTTTGCAAGAAATGATCTTTTCTATACTATCTATACTACTATATAGTATACGAGTCCTGGATTGCACCTAGAGCATCAATCCTAGCCACTCATCTCCTAAATCTAACGGCTGTTATTGGAGGGATTCGCAGTGAACAGTGCCTGCAGCTGAATCTACTTGGTTCTGGAACCATCGCTGCATCGTGTCATACCTTCCTGAAAAGAAGACCTATGCCTCCTCTACTATGCTGCAATTGTTAGGTTGTGATGAGTAAAAAAAGAGTTGGTTGTGAGCCGATGTGAGATGGTCTGGAGGAGAAACTAAAGTTGAAGTAAACAATTTGTGGGTTCCACCACATACTATTTTATATTCTTCGAAAATTTCTGGATGACCGCAGGCAGTAGTTGCATTT
Organism: Triticum monococcum; assembly: GCA_034509565.1. NCBI lineage: Eukaryota > Viridiplantae > Streptophyta > Magnoliopsida > Poales > Poaceae > Triticum > Triticum monococcum. The sequence goes on from CM067845.1 coordinate 525,237,335, forward strand.
TGTACTACCAATTAGTAAATTTCTAAACTCTATTTCGTGTGCATCAACAATATTTTTTTTTGCTCGGAATTCATTTTTCAAAGTATTTTTTTGGTGGAATCACACCATACTGTCAAGACGTGCATTGCATGTGCATACACACTAGTAAGAATTAGTTTTTGAGTATCGATTGTTATACATGTTAGCTACAGATGTCATGGCACTTTCTTATAGTCAATAGTTGGCTATACTATTAAGTAATATTAACCATGCCCTTATACACTTAGACGGAGAGATTAAATCAGGATGACTTGCAAGCGGGCAGAGGAGATGTAAGAAATGGTTCATCATAAGTCTTTCACCAGTACTGTAGTAAAAATTCATACATGGAAGATTCTAGACTAAACCATAAACGGATACAGTTCTATTCATGTGCGATACTCCAATAGAGCAAGATCCTGCATGGAAGTCTCCACATGCTTAGACAGCGGATTACATTGAGCGAAGACTAATGATCAACATTTAACTTGATAATGCGTATGTCCATGCGAACCTCCTTGGAGTCCCCGTGCACCGCGTCGGCGGGTAAAGGATGCCATGGGTTTTCCAAGTCCACATTGGCGGGATAGTCCCAGCTCCCCAGAGTCCAAGTCCATTCGATGAGGCCGGTGTCGCCACCCACGCGACCTGGGGGGGGGGGGGGTAGTAACACTGACCACGCACCCATACATCGGACTCGTGTCAATGTCAGCGTCAGCGGCATCACCCCTGACACACATTATAGAGACGGGGCGGCGGCCAACGCGGGCCTCGCCAGTGCCCATGATCAAGAGGAAGACGCTATCGTCCTCCTCCGAGACTAGCAGGCGGCGGTGATCCTCCAGCGACTCCGGCATGGTGAATGTAACGGGTAGCACGTCTCGTACTGGATGTTCTCCGCCAAGGGCCAGCAGTGACCGCTGCACGCATCGGTGAGGTGATGCACCATGTCCGCCAGCGAGCCACAAAACGACATCGGGCACTCATAGCAGTGGACGAAGGGCTCCTTGGAGGCATCGAATAGGCCGTCCATGAAACGGGAGTGGCTGTAGGGGACGTTGCGTTAGTTGAATATATGAGAAAGTTACTACGAGATTTAATCCGAATAAGCACAAAATAAATCATGACGGCTATAAAGAGATGAAACTAATCATGTAGACTAGCATAGTAGTAGGATACATAGTAGAAACATGAATTCTACCATGATTTCGAACAGGAAGGATAGAAACACATACGGTGCAACGGGAGCAGCACCGTTGGCGTTGAGGTTGTCGCCCATGTCCAAACACCACATAGACATGGGCCATGTTTGGATACTCTAACTCAATTAGAGGTTAGAGTTAGATTCTAACATTGAACTAGCTCTAAACTAACTCTAAGAAAAAATATGTTTGGATGGCAGGGTTAGATGGAGCGCAGATATGGCGAGGCGCCTTCATGGGCGGTGCGAGAGGGAGGGAGGAAGAGGACGAGAAGCTTCGAGGAAGTGGGGTGGGATCTGCCACGGGAAGAGCGAGAGAAAAATGTGTTTTTTAGTGGTCCTGAGAAGAACTAACTCAAATAAGCACCTCTTGGGTGGGTTAGTTTTTTGGGGTGGGTTAGATGGATCTAACCCAAACTAACCCTCCTGTTTGGATATTTTTGGGTTATTAGTTGAGTCCAAACTAACCCAAACTAACTCTAACCCATATCCAAACAGGGCCACGGTCTTTGAGCACGGTTCGTAGTCGTTCCACGCTCGGGCATTGAAGTTTGTAACTATTTTAGATTAGAATATACTACTGCTCCGGTGCTAGTAGTAGAGCAGAGTCCTACTCTACTCAAGAAAGTTAGGGCATAGCAATGTAGGGAGTACCAGTACTGTGATCACTCAAGCAAGTTGTCTAGCATCGACATGACCCTATGCTGCTGGTATGTGTCTCGTAAGTCAAGCGGCGTGATGTAGTCATCATCACCTGTCCACTTCCCGCGGCACATATTCGCTTCTCCATCTTTGTCCGCACATAATCTCGTCCAATCTTCCATCCCCGCTGATACGTCTCCAACGTATCTATAATTTTTGATTGCTCCATGCTATATTATCTACTGTTTTGGACTATATTGGGCTTTATTTTCCACTTTTATATTATTTTTGGGACTAACCTATTAACCGGAGGCCCAGCCCAGAATTGCTGTTTTTTTGCCTATTTCAGTATTTCGAAGAAACGGAATATCTAACGGAGTCCAAACGGAATAAAACCTCCGGGAACGTGATTTTCTCACCGAACGTGATCCAGGAGACTTGGACCCTACTCCAAGGAGTCAAAGAGGTGGTCACGAGGGTGGGGGCGCCCCCCCCCACTAGGGCGCGCCCCCTGCCTCGTGGGCCCCTCGATGCTCCACCGACGTACTCCTTCCTCCTATATATACCTACGTACCCCCAAACGATCAGAGACGGAGCCAAAAACCTAATTCCACGGCTGCAACTTTCTATATCCACGAGATCCCATCTTGGGGCATGTTCCGGAGCTCCGCCGGAAGAGGGCCATCATCACGGAGGGCTTCTACATCATCATAGCCTCTCCGATGAAGTGTGAGTAGTTTACCTCAGACCTTCGGGTCCATAGTTAGTAGCTAGATGGCTTCTTCTCTCTTTTTGGATCTCAATACAAAGTTCTCCCCCTCTCTTGTGGAGATCTATTCGATGTAATCTTCTTTTTGCGGTGTGTTTGTTGAGACCGATGAATTGTGGGTTTATGATCAAGTCTATCTATGAATAATATTTGAATCTTCTCTGAATTCTTTTATGTATGATTGGTTATCTTTGCAAGTCTCTTCGAATTATCCGTTTGGTTTGGCCAACTAGATTGGTAGTTCTTGCCATGGGAGAAGTGCTTAGCTTTGGGTTCGATCTTGCGGTGTCCTTTCCCAGTGACAGAAGGGGCAGCAAGGCACGTATTGCATCGTTGCCATCGAGGATAACAAGATGGGGTTTATTTCATATTGCATGAATTTATATCTCTACATCATGTCATCTTGCTTAAGGCGTTACTCTGTTTTCAACTTAATACTCTAGATGCATGTTGGATAGCGGTCGATGAGTGGAGTAATAGTAGTAGATGCGGAATCGTTTCGGTCTACTTGTCACGGACATGATGCCTATATACATGATCATGCCTAGATATTCTCATAACCATGCTCAATTCTGTCAATTTCTCGACAGTAATTTGTGCACCCACTGTAGAATACTTATGCTCTTGAGAGAAGCCACTAGTGAAACCTATGGCCCCCAGGTCTATTCTCATCATATCAATCTCCATCACTTTAATCTTGCTTTGCTTTTTTACTTTGCCTTTACTTTTTACTTTGCATCTTTATACCAAAAATACCAAAAATATTATATCTATCAGATCACACTCTCGTAAGTGGCCATGAAAGGATTGACAACCCCTAATCGCGTTGGTTGCGAGTAGCTATCATTTTGTGCAGGTACGAGGAACTTGAGCGTGGCCTCCTACTGGATTGATACCTTGGTTCTCAAAAACTAAGGGAAATACTTACGCTACTCTGCTGCATCATCCCTTCCTCTTTGGGGAAAACCAACGCAAGCTCAAGACGTAGCAAGAAGGATTTTTGGCGTCGTTGCCGGGGAGTCTATGCAAAAAGTCAACATACCAAGTACCCATCACAATCCCTATCTCTCGCATTACATTATTTGCCATTTGCCTCTCGTTTTCCTCTCCCCCACTTCACCCTTGCCGTTTTATTCGCCCTCTCTCTCTATCCTCCCTCTCTATTTGCCTCTTTTGCCCGTTTGCTCTTGTTTGCTTGTGTGCTAGTTTGCTTGTTTGTCGCGATGGCTCAAGATAATACTAAATTGTGTGACTTCACCAATACCAACAACAATGATTTTATTAGCACTCCGATTGCTCCTCTTACCGATGCTGAATCTTGTGAAATTAATACTGCTTTGTTGAATCTTGTTATGAAAGATCAATTTGCCGGCCTTCCTAGTGAAGATGCCGCTACTCATCTGAATAGCTTCGTTGATTTATGTGATATGCAAAAGAAAAAAGATGTCGATAATGATGTCATTAAATTGAAGCTATTTCCTTTTTTCGCTTCGAGATCGTGCTAAAGCTTGGTTTTCGTCTTTGCCTAAAAATAGTATTGATTCTTGGAACAAGTGCAAAGATGCTTTTATCTCTTAAGTATTTCCCTCCCGCTAAGATCATCTCTCTTAGAAACGATATTATGAACTTTAAGAAACTTGATCATGAACATGTTGCACAAGCTTGGGAGAGAATGAAATTAATGATACGTAATTGCCCTACTCATGGTTTGAATTTGTGGATGATTATACAAAAAAAATTATGCTGGATTGAATTTTGCTTCTAGAAATCTTTCAGATTCGGCCGCGGGAGGCACTTTTATGGAAATAACTTTAGTAGATGCTACTAAACTCCTAGATAATATTATGGTCAATTATTCTCAATGGCATACTAAAAGATCTTCTAATAAAAAAGTGCATGCGATAGAAGAAATCAATGTTTTGAGTGGAAAGATGGATGAACTTATGAAATTATTTGCTAGTAAGAGTGTTTCTTCTGATCCTAATGATATGCCTTTGTCTACTTTGATTGAGAATAACAATGAATCTATGGATGTGAATTTTGTTGGTAGGAATAATTTTGATAACAACGCTTATAGAGGGAATTTTAATCCTAGGCCATATCCTAGTAATCCTTCTAATAATTATGGGAATTCCTACAACAACTCTTATGGAAATTATAATAAGATGCCCTCTGAATTTGAGAATAGTGTTAAAGAGTTTATGAATTCACAAAAGAATTTTAATGCTTTTCTTGAAGAGAAATTGCTTAAAGTTGATGATTTGGCTTGAAACGTTGATAGAATTTCTCTTGAGATTGATTCTTTAAAGATTAGATCTATTCCTCCTAAGCATGATATCAATGAGTCTCTCAAAGTCATGAGAATTTCCATTGATGAGTGCAAGGAAAGAACCGTTAGGATGCGTGCTTCTAAAGAAGCCTTTATTAAAGCATGTTCTTCCAATTCCTATGAAAATCAAGATGAAGATCTAAAAGTTATTGATGTGTCTCCTATTAAATCTTTGTTTTGCAATATGAATCTTGATGAAACTGAATATGATCTTCCTTTACCTAGAAGGCGTTCTAAAAATTCGGAGTATTTAGATCGTTATGATGAAATTGATGAAAGTGGGATTGAAAGAAATAAAAATCTAGATGTTGCTAAACCCACTATATTGGATTTCAAGGAATTTAATTATGAAAGTTGCTCTTTAATTGATTGTATTTCCTTGTTGCAATCCGTGCTAAATTCTCCACATGCTTATAGTCAACATAAAGCCTTCACCGAACATATTGTTGATGCCTTGATGCAATCTTATGAAGAAAAACTTGAGTTGAAAGTTTCTATCCCTAGAAAACTCTATGATGAGTGGGAACCAACTATTAAAATTAAAGATCATGAGTTTTATGCTTTGTGTGATTTGGGTGCTAGTGTCTCTACTATTCCCAAGACTTTGTGTGATTTGCTAGATTTCCGTAATTTTGATGATTGCTCTCTAAACTTGCATCTTGCGGATTCCACTATTAAGAAACCTATGGGAAGGATTAATGATGTTCTTATTGTTGCAAATAGAAATTATGTGCCCGTAGATTTCATTGTTCTTGATATAGATTGCAATCCTTCTTGTCCTATTATTCTTGGTAGACCTTTCCTTAGAACGGTTGGTGCGATTATTGATATGAAGGAAGGGAATATTAGATTTCAATTTCCATTAAAAAAGGGCATGGAACAATTTCTAAGAAAAAAAATAAAATTACCATATGAAACTATCATGAGAGCCACTTATGGATTGCCTACCAAAGATGGCAATAACTAGATCTATCCTCGCTTTTATGCCTAGCTAGGGGCGTTAAACGATAGCGCTTATTGGGATGCAACCCAATTTTATTTTTATTCCTTGATTTTTGCTCCTGCTTAGTAATAAATAAATTATTTAGCCTCTGTTTTGGTTTTTTTTGTGTTTACTTAGTGTTTGTGCCAAGTAGAACCGTTAGGAAGACTTGGGGAAGTCTTGTTGAACTTGCTGTAAAAAACAGAAACTTTAGTGCTCACGCGAACTGCTTTCATTTTTATTTGAAGAGTGCTATTTAGTTAATTCTTTTTTAAGATTATTACTAGATAAATTCCTCACATCTAGCAATTTATTTTAGAATTTTTGGGGTTCCAGTTCTTGTGCTAGCTACAGATTACTACAGACTGTTCTGTTTTTGATAGATTCTGTTTTTTCGTGTGTTGTTTGCTTATTTTGATGAATCTATGGTTAGTAAAATAGTTTATAATCCATAGAGAAGTTGGAATACAGTAGGTTTAACACCCATATAAATAAAGAATGAGTTCATTACAGTACCTTGAAGTGGTCTTTTGTTTTCTTTCGCTAACGGAGCTCACGAGTTTTCTACTTTAAGTTTTGTGTTGTGAAGTTTTCAAGTTTTGGGTGAATTCTTTTGATGGATTATGGAACAAGGAGTGGAAATAGCCTAAGCTTGGGGATGCCCATGTAACCCCCAAGATAATCCAAGGACACCAAGAAGTCAAAGCTTGGGGATGCCCCGGAAGGCATTCCCTCTTTTGTCCACTTCCATCGGTAATTTACTTGGAGCTATATTTTTATTCACCAACATGGTATGTGTTTTGCTTGGAGCGTCTTGTATTATTTGTGTCTTTGTGTCTTAGTATGCCACAATCATCCTTGCTATAAAAACATTTTGAGAGAGCCATACATGAATTAAAATTTGATAGAATACTCTATGTGATTCACTTATATCTTTTGAGCGTTATAATTTTGCTCTATGTGCTTCACTTATATCTTTTGAGCTAAGTAGTTTTGCTCTATGTGCTTCACTTATATCTTTTGAGCGTTATAATTTTGCTCTATGTGCTTCACTTATATCTTTTGAGCTAAGTAGTTTTGCTCTATGTGCTTCACTTATATCTTTTGAGCGTTATAATTTTGCTCTATGTGCTTCACTTAGATCTTTTAGAGCACGGTGGTGGATTTGTTTTAAAGAAACTATTGATCTCTCATGCTTCACTTAAATTATTTTGAGAGTCTCTTAATAGCATGGTAATTTGCTTAATAATAATATGCTTGGTATTCAAGATTTGTGAAACTTTCTTTTGAGTGTGTTGAATACTAAGAAAAGATTGAAGCATGATAATTGTTTTGAGATATGGAGGTGATAATATTAAAGTCATGCTAGTTGAGTAGTTGTGAATTTAAAGAATACTGGTGTTAAAGTTTGTGATTCCTGTAGCATGCACGTATGGTGAACCGTTATGTGCTGAAGTCGGAGCATGATTTATTTATTGATTGTCTTCCTTATGAGTGGCGGTCGGGGACGAGCGATGGTCTTTTCCTACCAATCTATCCCCCTAGGAGCATGCGCGTAATTCTTTGCTTTGATTTCTTCTAGGTTTTTGCAATAAGTATATGAGTTCTTTGTGACTAATGTTGAGTCCATGGATTATACGCACTCTCACCCTTCCACCTTTGCTAGCCTCTCTAATACCACGCACCTTTCGCCAGTATCATACACCCACCATATACCTTCCTCAAAACAGCCACCATACCTACCTATCATGGCATTTCCATAGCCATTCTGAGATATATTGCCATGCAATTTTCCACCGTTCCGTTCATGACACATTCATCATTGTCATATTGCATATCCCGGTAGACCGCCGGATGCATTCATATAGAGTCATATTTTGTTCTAAGTGTCGAGTTGTAATTGTTGAGTTGTAAAAAAAATAAAAGTGTGATGATCATCATCATTAGAGCATTGTCCCAGTGAGGAAAGGATGATGGAGACTATGATTCCCCCATAAGTCGGGATGAGACTCCGGACTAAAAATAAATAAATAAAGAGGCCAAAGAAGCCCAAATAAAAAGAGGCCATAAAAAGAGAAAAGGCCCACATAAAAAAATAAAAAAATAAAAAAAATGAGAGAAAAAGAGAGAAGGGACAATGTTACTATCCTCTTACCACACTTGTGCTTCAAAGTAGCACCATGATCTTCATAGTAGAGAGTCTCTCATGTTATCACTTTCATATACTAGTGGGAATTTTACATTATAGAACTTGGCTTGTATATTCCAATGATGGGCTTCCTCAAATTGCCCTAGGTCTTCATGAGCAAGCAAGTTAGATGCACACCCACTTAGTTTCTTTTTGAGCTTTCATATACTTATAGCTCTAGTGCATCCGTTACATGGCAATCCCTACTCACTCACATTGATATCTATTGATGGGCATCTCCATAGCTCGTTGATACGCCTAGTTGATGTGAGACTATCTTCTCCTTTTTGTCTTCTCCACAACCACCACTCTATTCCACCTATAGAGCTATATCCATGGCTCACACTCATGTATTGCATGAAGATTGAAAAAGTTTTGAAAAAGTTAGAGTATGAAACAATTGCTTGGCTTGTCATCGGGGTTGTGCATGATTTAAATACTTTGTGTGGTGAAGATAGAGCATAGCCAGACTATATGATTCCAAGGAGTCAAAGAGGCGGTCACGAGGGTGGGGACGCCCCCTAGGGCGCGCCCCCTGCCTCGTGGGCCCCTTGATGCTCCACCAATGTACTCCTTCCACCTATATATACTACGTACCCCCAAACGATCAGAGACGGAGCCAAAAACCTAATTCCACCGCCGCAACTTTCTGTATCCACGAGATCCCATCTTGGGGCCTGTTCCGGAGCTCCGCTGGAAGAGGGCCATCATCACGGAGGGCTTCTACATCAGCATAGCCTCTCTGATGAAGTGTGAGTAGTTTACCTCAAACCTTCGGGTCCATAGTTAGTAGCTAGATGGCTTCTTCTCTCTTTTTAGATCTCAATACAAAGTTCTCCCCCTCTCTTGTGGAGATCTATTCGATGTAATCTTCTTTTTGCGGTGTGTTTGTTGAGACCGATGAATTGTGGGTTTATGATCAAGTCTATCTATGAATAATATTTGAATCTTCTCTGAATTCTTTTATGTATGATTGGTTATCTTTGCAAGTCTCTTCGAATTATCCGTTTGGTTTGGCCAACTAGATTGGTAGTTCTTGCCATGGGAGAAGTGCTTAGCTTTGGGTTCGATCTTGCAGTGTCCTTTCCCAGTAACAGAAGGGGCAGCAAGGCACGTATTGAATTGTTGCCATCGAGGATAACAAGATGGGGTTTATTTCATATTGCATGAATTTATCTCTCTACATCATGTCATCTTGCTTAAGGCGTTACTCTGTTTTTAACTTAATACTCTAGATGCATGCTGGATAGCGGTTGATGAGTGGAGTAATAGTAGTAGATGCAGAATCGTTTCGGTCTACTTGTCACGGACGTGATGCCTATATACATGATAATGCCTAGATATTCTCATAACTATGCTCAATTCTGTCAATTGCTCAACAGTAATTTGTTCACCCACCGTAGAATACTTATGCTCTTGAGAGAAGCCACTAGTGAAACCTATGTCCCCCGGGTCTATTCTCATCATATCAATCTCCATCACTTTAATCTTACTTTGCTTTTTTACTTTGCCTTTACTTTTTACTTTGCATCTTTATACCAAAAATACCAAAAATATTATATCTATCAGATCTCACTCTCGTAAGTGACCGTGAAGGGATTGACAACCCCTAATCGCGTTGGTTACGTGTAGCTATCGTTTTGTGCAGGTACGAGGGACTTGAGCATAGCCTCCTACTGGATTGATACCTTGGTTCTCAAAAACTGAGGGAAATACTTACGCTACTCTGTTGCATCATCCCTTCCTCTTCGGGGAAAACCAACGCAAGCTCAAGACGTAGCACCCGCTAAGGCGCCTCCCCCCCCCCTCGTCCGAAACCCAAGCACTAACAATGGCAGAACCGAGCAGCGTCCGCCGAAAGAGTGGCAGGAATTCGCTCCCCACAGAGGTAATCAAGCTCATTGTTTCGCGTGTGGACAATCTCAGTACCATGCAAGGATCATGATGGCAGCGCGGTTTCGTTCATCAGGCAAAACTGTGTGTAGATAGCGTACCATGCGTCTCTGCATGCACCATACCCTGATATGTGCTGCCATGCTCTGCAGCCCAAAGTAGGAGAGAGGGTCGCAAGTATCAGACTTCGACCTGCTGGCTGGAGTTTCCCCTGTCAGGCACCCATCTGGTTCAAGCCGTCAGCCAATCTCCACAGCTTAATAAATAGTAACGTCTAACTAAGCCAGTTAGTTAGATGCGTACACTTGGTGTAGTAGGATCTTTATTTAGTTTGATGCATACACTTGTTCTTTTTTGGTTGCCCTTTTGTAATGATGGCTGATGTTTGGTTTGGAAGAGAGAGCTGCGTCTTCACTCTTCTGGCCTGCTTACTGCTTCTGTTGCACCCCCAGCCCTGGTTGCTGCTATTGTTTTCAATGTACAATCAGTAGTATATTTCGTCTGTTGGTTGAATAAATGTGTTGTTAGAACGAAAAACACAATGTTTTGGAAGTCGTTGCACGATTCGATCCTTCAGTGCCCCGTACCGTACGTAGCGCATACTATTTTTCGTACGGAACACATTTTCCACTTGTTGATAACATATAGCCCACTGATGAAGGCCCAATAGAGAAGCCCATAATTAACTGGAAGGGAGGCTCTCACATGAATCCGGCCCGGGTACATGCTCATGGTCCCCTAAACATAAATAAGTAAATAAATAAATAAAGCTAAATGCTCATGCACCAGTTCTTTGGGAAAATAGGTAGCCCAGTATTTCTTTTTGAAGAATACCCAAGCTAGGCCTATTTGTTTTCTCCGAATTACTGGGCTGCAAATCTTTCAAGACGAGGAGAGATGCATCCCGGCCTGGCTTAAGAGTATGGTCAATGTCTGTTAAAAGTAATATCAAAAGGGGTTGAAAATTCCAAAAAAATTATAGCAAATGAGATATAAGTTTCTTTTTTTGTTTTTGTTCTTCACTGACATCTTATACATATTTCATTGGATTTAACATGACATAGTACTAATTTATTTTTAAATTTGTTTTAGTATGCCTATTAATTTTTGCATTAAGAATATTTCGTTCCCCAGCAAAAATGGTGAATTTTCAAAATTTCCCACATATTTAGTTAATTTTTTTACCCTGGTACTAACCAGAAAATGGCCAGCAATTCTAAAAACTGGAAAATGGCCTGCAATAAATTCCATATGAATTAGAAAATGAGCAAATGGGTTGTACACACCACAGATTTCAAGGCTGACTTGTTTACGCAAGGCTTTGTCTGTGAACACACGATTCTAGCAGCAGTGACTGTTGGTTGTCCATCCAACGGCCGACGTGCTTCTTCAATCTCTGATCTTCCTGCTCCAGCCGCCTAAACTAGCGCCGGCGGGACTGCCTGCTCCCTCCTCTTGTGGCCCGCTGTGATGCCGCGCAGGCTTCCCTGGCCCACCCTACTCCCTCCGCTGGCCTGGCCGCATGCAATCAATTGCCTCCTTATTATGTGAAAAAAATATATTCCTCCCACTGACATCTGGGGCGCACCGGTTGGGAAGCTGACCTGTGGGCCTACTAAGTTGACGCGTATGCGAGACTTGTCAACTTAGTCAACAAACGATTCTAGCAGCAGTAACCATTTGATTTGAATTGAACGGTCCTGCTGCTTCTTTAATCGCTGCTCTTCTTGCAGCAGCCGCCCAAACCAGCGCCAGGGAGACCGCCTGGTCCTGCCTCCAGTGGCCGGCTGTGCTGCTGTTGAGGCCTCATCGCCCCCTACTACTCCCACCGCTAGCCAGGCCCTGCGGCGACGGCAGCCTCACACAACAGCCGAACTAGTGAACCCTGGTACTCCTCTCCGCGTGGGCATCCACTGTCGCGTCTTCCCCGGCTCCGTGTCGTCCCCTTCCTAGGCCTCGCTGTCGTCCACCGAATTGGTGCTCTCGGTGTGGCGTGGTCAACTTTGTCAATGACATTCCATCGGAAGAGTACTGTACGTGGAGAGGCTGACAGCTGGGTCCACGGCCACAGCCCAGTATTTTTGTGATTTGCCAAGTAAGTCGCTTTGTCAGGCCTGTTGGGCTGCAAATCTTTCAAGATGAGGAGAGCTTTCATTCAGTTGGCCAAGAAAATGGCCCATCAGTAATGAGAAATGGGTTGTACATTTTTAAAACACATCAAATCAGCAATTAGTTTCAAATATCTTTTTTTCATTTCGACATTTTAAATTACATTAATTTTTATGCGTGGAGAATTTGTTGGATTTTATATTGATATATATTTATTTTTAAAATTAGTTTGAATGTGAGTCGAAATTTCGGGATTAAAAACAGTTCGGACCGCATCGAAATATGCAAATTTTCGTATAATTTTTTAACCGTGGCCACAATATGGGTTGTAATGCTAACAAAAAGAATATGGGCTCCAAAAAAACCTTAATAATTAGCAAATGGGTTGTAAATTATTAGAAATAATGGCAGATGGGTTGTATGCTGTTTTCCACAGATTTGAGGCTTTCCTAAAAAAGGTGGACGCAGAAGCAGTGACTGTTGAATGGCCATCCAACGGTCGTCATGCTTCTTCAATCTCTGCTCTTCCTGCTCCAGCCGCTCAAACAAGCGCCGGCGGGACTGCCTGCTCCCTCCTCCCCGCGGCCGGCTCTGCTGCCGCGCAGGCCTCAACGCCCCACCGTACTCCCATCGCTGGCCTAGCCATCCCTCTACTCACCCACACCCGCTATTATTCTTCGGCGATGGCAGACGAACCAGTAAACACTCGTACAGTCGTACTCCCCTTCGCATGGGAAACAACTGCCGGGTCTTCCCTGCCTCCGTGCCGTTCCCTTCCTAGGCCTCGCCGTCGTCCACCGCCCTGGTGCTCTCGACGCGGTCTGGTCAACGACCGACATGCATCTGAAGTGGACTGTACGTGGAGAGGTCGATAGCCGGGTCCACGGCCGCACACAAGGAAATGCCTCCTTATTACGCGCAAAATAATGATTCCTTCACCTGACATCAGGGACCCACTGAAAGGGCCTCTGTATTTCGCAAAAAAAATGTTACCGCCGCTGATAGCTTGGACCCACCAGCTATATCTTCACACGCAAGGAAGTGCCTCCTTATTACGCACAAAAAAAATGAATACTCCCCCTGTTAGCTGGGACCCAGTATAGTGGCAGGCTGACTTGTGGGTGTACTAAGTTGACGGGGAAGGAGGGCTTTGTCAACTTAGTCAATATGCACGATTCTAGCTCCAGTGACCGTACGATGTCCATCCAATGGCCGTAGTGCTTCTTCAACCTCTGGTCTTCTTGCTCCAGCCGCCCAAACCAGCGCCGGTCGTGCCTCGTGCTCCTGCCTCCCGTGGCCGGCTGCGATGCGGCGGAGGCCTCACCGCCCCCTACTACTCCTACCGCTGGCCAGGCCATCCCTCTACTCACCCACACCCCCTGTTATTCTGCGGCGACGGCAACCTCACACCGCAGCGGACCAGTGAACCCTCGTACTCCTCTATGCGTGGGCATCCACTGCCGCATCTTCCCCGGCTCCGCGTCGTCCCCTTCCTAGGCCTCGCCGTCTTCCACCGCCCTGGTGCTCTCGGCGTGGCGAGGTCAACCTGGTCAAGGAACGGCTTCCATCGGACGTGGACTATACATGGAGAGGCTGACAACTGGGTCCATGGCCGCAGCAAGGAAGTGCCTCCTTATTATGTGCAAAATAATTATTCCTCCACCTGACAGCGGGGACCCACTGGTCGGGCCGCCGTATTTCACGAAAAAATGTTTGCCCCTGACTGCTGGGACCCACCAGCTACATCTTCGCATGCAAGGAAGTGCGTCCAGGCAAAAAAAACGATTCGCCCCCTGACTGATGGGACCCACTAGCTACATCTTTGCAGGCAAGGAAGTGCGTGACAGTCGGGACCCACCTGGTCGAAGCGTACGTAGTGTTGTCATTCTGGTCGCGAACGTGTACGTACATATATACTGGTGGATGTAGAGGCGCGCACGTGTTGTAGTAGAGGCGCGTACGTGTCGTAGTAGAGGCGCGCAGGTAGCATGTACACGTACGTACAGCGGCCAGGGTGCAAGAAAGAAAATACGGCCACGTATGTGTACATATGGGCGGGGTCTCGAACGCCTACTCGCGCATATGTACGGCCAGGGCTCGTGTACATGGCTGGGTCAGAACGGAGAAACAGCGGTTCAAGGGGAGGCAACGGAATGCATCGTGTTCATGGGGAGGCAACAGAATGCGTCATGTTCATGGGGAGGCAATGGAATGTGTCGTGTTCATCGGGAGGCAATGGAACGCGTGGGAGCCAACCGGCTGGGTCGAAACAGAATGCATGGTCGTGTTCATCGGGAGGGCTTGGACGGAACAGGTGATGGAAACGAGGTCTGAACGGGGTCCTGTTGATCGGGAGGGGTTTGGCGTACCGCAAAACGGAGGAAACGGACCTCCTATGGTCGAAACGGTGGTCATGTTGATCGGGAGGGGTGTGGCGTATCGCAAAACGGATGAAACAAACCTCCTACGGCTGAAACGGGGGTCCTGTTGATCGAGAGGGGTGTTTCATACCGCAAAACGGACGAAACGGACCTCCTACGGTCGAAATGGGGGTCCTGTTGATCAGGAGGGTGTGCCGTACCGCAAAACGGACGAAGCGGACCTCCTACGGTCGAAATGGGGGTCCTGTTCATCAGGAGGGGTGTGGCGTACCGCAAAACGGGACTCCACGGGATACTGTTCATCTCCACCGTCGACCTCCTCCAGCCTCCACGGGCTCCTGTTCATCCAGCATCCACCGCGCGCTACTCCACTGGCTACTGTTCAACCACCCCTCCACGGTCTACTGTTCATCCAGCCCTCCACCACACCACGGGGTCCTATTCATCTAGAGGCAACGCCACCGCTCACTGTTTATCCAAACCCCCCGCAACGCTCACTGTTCATCCCAGAGGCAACATCGATCGGCTTCAGTTAGCAGCTGTAGCGAAGGAATTGCTCGATCAGGTTCAGTTAACAGCCATTGATCGATCGCTCGGGTTCAGTAATGCGTAGCCTGCAGTGCAATCGCTCAAGTTCAGTTAGAGCCCAACGCCTCGCTCGGGTTCAGTTAGAGCCAACGCCTCGCACACACGCACGTACGTGTATGAGAGAAACGCGCATCGGTCGGCCCCCAACCTCCCACCGTAACCGGGAACTCCCCGAAATTTTCTTCCCCTCGCTTCTACCACAGTTTTTTCCGTCATGGACGGCCCAAAGAATGTCATGCAACTGCGTCTCCGGCCCGCCCAGGACAAAAAGCCCATTTTCTGTCATGATTTTTTGTCATAGAAGTAGGAGCCCACCACATCTATGATGATATCGGGTTTTGTCACAATTATCGTCATAGAAGTGTCATATGTATGACAGAAAAAAAATTCGTTCGGCCCAAAATGTCACCGATGTGTCTTTTTTTGTAGTGCATGCCTCATGGGCAAGATGACTAAGACTCCGTTCTCCGAAACAATGGAGCGAGCAACTGACTTATTGGAAATAATACATACTGATGTATGCGGTCCGATGAGTGTTGAGGCTCGCGGCGGGTATCGTTATTTTCTGACCTTGACAGATGATTTGAGCAGATATGGGTATATCTACTTGATAAAACATAAGTCTGAAACATTTCAAAAGTTCAAAGACTTTCAGAGTGAAGTGGAAAATCATCGTAACAAGAAAATAAAGTTTCTACGATCTGATCATGGAGGTGAATATTTGAGTTATGAGTTTGGTCTTCATTTGAAACAATGTGGAATAGTTTCACAACTCACGCCACCTGGAACACCACTGCATAATGGTTTGTACGAACGTCGTAACCGTACTTTATTAGATATGGTGCGATCTATGATGTCTCTTATTGATTTACCGCTATAGTTTTGGGGTTATGTTTAGAGGCGACTGCATTCACATTAAATAGGGCACCATCAAAATCCATTGAGATGACACCATATGAACTGTGGTTTGGCAAGAAACCTAAGCTGTCATTTCTTAAAGTTTGGGGCTGCGATGCTGAAAGGATCGAGAAGAGGTGTCTAGAGGGGGGTGAATAGACTCCTAACGAAGAAAAGTTGCAGTTTTTATTTTTCTTCAAGTTAAGGTAGAGTTTTAGCACAAATTTAAACATCCACAATACATTCAAGCAAGCATGGCAAGAGTATATGAGCAATGGAAAGTAAAGCATGCAATTTGCAAGAAAGTAAAGGGAGGGGATTGGAGTGTGCAAACGCAATTGGAGACACGGTGATTTTTGGCATGGTTCTGATGGGTGGTGCTATTGTACATCCACGTTGATGGAGACTTCAACCCACGAAGGGTAACGGTTGCGCGAGTCCACGGAGGGCTCCAACCACGAAGGGTCCATGAAGAAGCAACCTTGTCTATCCCACCATGGCCATGGCCCACGAAGGACTTGCTCCACTAGGGTAGATCTTCACGAAGTAGGCGATCTCCTTGCCCGTACAAACTCCTTAGTTCAACTCCACAATCTTGATGGAGGCTCCCAAGTGACACCTAACCAATCTAGGAGACACCACTCTCCAAAAGGTAGTAAATGGTGTGTTGATGATGAACTCCTTACTCTTGTGCTTCAAATGATAGTCTCCCCAACACTCAACTCTCTCTCACTGATTTGGATTTGGTGGAAAGAAGATTTGAGTGGAAAGCAACTTGGAGAAGGCTAGAGATCAAGATTCATATGGTTGGAATGGAATATCTTGGTCTCAACACATGAGTAGGTGGTTCTCTCTCATAAAATGAATGTTGCAAGTGTAGGCATGTTCTGATGGCCCTCTCCACGAATGAAGAGTGGGTGGAGGGGTATATATAGCCTCCACACAAAATATAACCGTTACACACAAATCACCAAACTCGGTGGGACCGAATCAGAAAACTTGGTCGGACCGATTTAGTTCATAATGTGGCCATTAGGCATTTCGGTGGGACCGATACGATCAACTCGGTGGGACCAATGTGCTAGGATTAGGTAAAACCTCATCTCGGTTTGACCGATTACACAAACTCGGTGAGACCGATTTTGGTAATAAGCAAAACAGAGAGTTGGTCAGGCAAACTCGATGGGACCGATTGCTTATCTCGGTGGGACCGAAATAATTGCAACAGGCAAGAGAGAGTTTGCAACCCCATCTCGGTGAGACCGAGATCCCATCGGTGAGACCGAATTGATTAGGGTTTCTGGCAGTGGCTATGTTAAGTGAACTCAGTGGCGCCGAATGGATCAAATCGGTGGGGCCGAGTTTGACTTTTGGTTTGGGACATATGTGGATATGAGAAAGTGGTTGAGGGCTTTGGAGCATATCACTAAGCACTTTGATCAAGCAAGCCATTAAGCAACACCTCATCCCCTTTTAATAGTATTGGCTTTCCTAAGGACTCAATGTGATCTTGGATCACTAAACTGAATGTAGAGCCTTGAGCTGTTGAGCTTGAGCCAATCCTTTGTCCTTAGCATCTTGAAGGGGTTCCACATCCTCTTGTCCACACCACTCCATCTATTGAACTTATCTGAATATACTAGATAAAAACATTAGTCCAACAAGAGATATGTTGACATTAATTACCAAAACCATCCAGGGAGTGCTTGTGCTTTCAATCTCCCCCTTTTTGGTAATTGATGACAACATACATCAAAGCTTTAGATAAAGATATAGAGAATAACAAGTATAGCTTTGGAAGGACATATAACATGCATAGACTCCCCCTACATGTTTGCAATCATGTCAATATGGAAATTAAGATCATGTGAATGCATAAACATGACAGAGCAAGCAATGTGTTACATGTATCTTGGCTATATGCATTAGAGCAAATGATGTGCATATATGAAGTTGTAACTTCATGCTCATGATTCCTTCTTGCAAACAATATGTACATTAGCAAGAGATCCTCTCTCACATGAGTGTGATGCATATACTTACCTTGTGGTCTTGAGCTGGCTTAGGAAGAGACGAACCTGAGTAAACAAGGTTAGATACACAGATACATCTCTAGACAGAGTAACCAAAAGAGCCACAAGAGTACCAAGACTGGGATGACATGTAGAGAATGAGTACTAGGTACTCCCATTGGATATAGACATCTCCCCAAGGAAAAAAATATGCAATGAATACAAGATTTCCTTCCTTAGATGTCTTTCTCCCCCTGAATCTTATATTTGATAATGTGAGAATATAGGGAACAGAAAATCAGGGCAAAACAGATAATAAACTGACATGTCTTTCCCCTTTAAAGACATGTGACTTCTCTCCTCTTGAATACCAAGCATCTGGGATCTCTCTCTGTTTGATATGATTAAGCATTCTCCCCCTTTGAAGTACTCTCCCCCTTTTTAAGTGAGTAAGCTTTGATGTGATCTCTCTCTCCCCCTTTGACATTAATTTCCAGGAAGGGATCTTCTGGATTGTGAGTCAAAATAGGTTTGGTCCTTGAGCCACAGAGCAAAGCACTGTATAGAGTGTGATGCTGGTAGAGGACAAGAGTCATTGAGTGGAGCTGGAGTAAAAATGCATGATACAGGTGGCAAATTGTCTTCTCTGCAGTGAAATTGGTAACACCGAGTTATATTCTTCGGTGGCACCGAAATGGTTCGGTTTGACCGGAAGCTACAGACCGGTGTGACCGAGTTCAATGCAGAGAGAACATTTGTCACCTCAGCTCACTAGGCAAATAAGATCTCACAAAGATTTGCAATGAATTGGATGCTGGGAATGTAGAACAAAAACAAAGAAAAAGAAAAGAAATCTAGATGAAGGGAAACAAATATGCAAGAGACAAATGCAAGAATACATAGAAACACTAGAGAACTTCATCTAGAATTGGTCGGCGATAGAATCACCTATGTTAGTGTATATTGACTAAGGAGTCAAGTGAGAACACTTGATCGTATGTCATACTCATCATTTAAGCTCAAAATGGGGTTACCATTTTTGTTTAAGCATTTGATGTATTTGCATCTTGTTGAGTTGCTTTGACCCATGACTTGGGGTAAAGCTTCTCTAAGATGGAATAACATACCTTGGGTGGTGGTGTTGAACATGATCATGTAGTTGAACTTGTGTGGGATGCTCAAGGTTGATGTAGCTCATCAAAGATTTGGAGCACCAGTTGTAGTTTGAGATCATCTACCTACATGGGTTAGTCTTGCAAGGAAGAGCACTTGTGTATCCAATTTGACAATCATGAATTCGATACCAAATGAAATTTGATATATAGAAGTGGCCAAAGGATATGTTGAAAGGTTTCATGCTTCCTTGTCTTCAACCACCATATTGTAGAGACTTGGTGATGTAGAGATTGCTCAAGATGTGAGTTATTTGCAATCTCATAGATTTTGGTTCATCCAAGTACCTACAAGGGTTAGATAACATGCAAGGGTGCAAATATATCCAAGACATATGATCATCATCATAAGAGAAACATCAAGGATTAGTCAAAGGCTCATGCCTTGCATGTATCCGAATGGAGTTTCTACTCCCAGTTTGAAGCATCAATGATGTTCAATTCACCTCTCAAATGGCAAAATACTTTCTCATCAAGCGGTTTGGTGAATATATCCGCCAATTGCTTGTCGGTACGAATATGCTTAAGATCAATATCACCTTTAGCAACATGATCTTGGATGAAATGATGACAAACTTCAATATGCTTAGTTCGAGAATGTTGCACGGGGTTATGAGAAATCTTAATAGCACTTTCATTGTCACAAAGCAATGGAACATGTTTCACATAGATCCCATAATCTTTAAGAGTTTGGGTCATCCAAAGTAACTGAGCACAACATGAACCGACGGCAATGTATTCTGCTCTGGCAGTGGATAAGGATACCGAGTTTTGTTTCTTGGAGGACCAAGACACGAGAGATCTACCAAGGAATTGACAAGTACCCGAAGTGGACTTTCTATCAACCTTGTCTCCGGCATAGTCCGAATCGGAGTAGCCAACAAGATCAAAAGAAGACCTCTTAGGATACCAAATGCCAAAATTTGGTGTATGTATTAGGTATCTCACTATCCTTTTCACAGCCTTAAGATGACATTCCTTGGGGGCCGCTTGATATCATGCACACATGCACACACTTAGCATGATATCGGGACGGGAGGCACATAGGTATAACAATGAACCAATCATAGAGTGATAAACCTTTTGGTCAACAGGTTTGCCATCCTTGGTCAAGTCAAGATGTCCACTAGTACGCATGGGAGTTTTTATACCTTTGCTTTCTTGCATGTTGAACTTCTTGAATAAGTCCTTGGTATACTTTGTTTGAGAAACAAAGGTGCCTTCCTTAGTTTGATTGATTTGCAAACCAAGGAAGAACTTGAGTTCACTCAGCATAGACATCTCAAACTTCTCCGACATTAGCTTTCCAAATTTTTCACTAAAATGAGGGTTAGTTGAACCAAATATGATATCATCGACATAAATTTGGCACACAAATAATTCACCATTGACCCGTTTAGTAAAAAGAGTAGAATCAATCTTCCAATCTCAAAGCCTTTTTCAATAAGGAACTTGGTCAAGCATTTATACCACGCTCTAGGAGCTTGTTTAAGACCATAAAGAGCTTTGTGAAGTTTGTAAACATGGTCGGGTTTCTTAGAATTAAAAAAGTTGGGAGGTGGTTTAACATAAAATTCATCTTCAATTTCACCATTTAGGAAAGCACTTTTAATGTCCATTTGGTACAAGGTGATATCATGGTGATTAGCATAGGCAAGTAAGAAGCGGATAGACTCAAGTCTAGCAACGGGGGCATATGTCTCACCTAGTCCATACCTTCGACTTGAGTGTAGCCTTGGGCGGCAAGACGTGCTTTGTTGCGGACGACTTGACCATCTTCGTCTTGCTTGTTGCGAAACACCTATTTGGTATCGATGATGTTGTGGTTGTTGTCGGGCTTCTCGACCAATGTCCACACTTGGTTTCTCTCAAAGTTGTGTAGCTCTTCGTGCATGGAATTTATCCAATTCGGATCTTCCAATGCTTCTTCAACCTTCATAGGTTCGATGCTAGAGATGAATGAATAATGTTCATAAAAATTAGCCAAACGAGTTTTAGAGCGAGTGACTCTCCCTGTTTGAATATCATTGAATATTTGTTCAATGGGATGGTCTCATGAAACTCTTTCTCGAACTCGTGGGAGCTTTTGTTTGGGTCGGGGTGGAGCATCTTCTTCATCATCTCATTCTTCTTCTTGGCCTTCTTCATTGTTGACGTTGTCGTTCTCTCGTCGTGGTGGAGAAGGAGCTTGATGAGGTTCATCTTGGTGTACTTCCTTGTTTTCTTCATCTTGGCGTGTCCCACTTGTGGATGCTTCCATGTCAACTCTTGGTTCACCTTGTCGTGAGGTAGAAGCTTCCACTTGGACGGACGAGGTACTCTCCTTCACCTCCATTGGACGAATCTTGCCAATAGACAAGTCTTGGGTTGCTTCCGAAGGGTCTTTGTCTCCTACATCAATTGGCAATTTCTCTACTTGCGAGCCGTTAGATTCATCAAACTTCACATCTACCATATCTTCGACCTTTCGGGTGAAATTGTTGTAGACACAGTAAGTGTGAGAGCTTGAGCCATAACCGAGTAGGAAACTCTCATGAGATTTAGGAGCACATTTAGAACGATGATGCTTATCAAGAATGTAACACTTTGAGCCAAACACTCGAAAGTATCCAACTTGGGGTTTGTTACCGGTGAGAAGCTCGTATGCCGTCTTGCCGAGTAGCTTGTGAAGATAACAGCGATTTGTTGCATGACAGGCTGTCTCAACCGCTTTCGCCCAAAAGTTTTGGCTTCTTGTACTCATCAAGCATCATTCTCGCCATCTCAATAAGAGTTCGGTTCTTTCTCTCTCAACAACTCCATTTTGTTGAGGCGTGTACGTAGCCAAGAACTCGTGTGAAATACCTTCTTCGTCAAGAAAGGTATCCACCTTTGCGTTCTTGAACTTCGTTCCGTTGTTGCTGCGAACCTTCTTAATCTTCACTTCAAATTGATTTTGGGCCTTCCTAGCGAAGTTCTTGAAGATCTTTTGGACCTGCGATTTATCATCAAGAAAGAACATCCACGTAAATCTTGAAAAATCATCGACTATAACTAGACCAAATGAGTTTCCACCGAGACTTTTGTAGGCATTGGGACCAAAGAGACCCATATGAAGTAGCTCGAGCGGTCTCCTCGTGGTCATGATGTTCTTCACGGGATGACTTCCTCCGACTTGTTTTCCTGCTTTACAAGCACTTCACAATCTATCCTTGTCAAATATAACATCTTTTACTCCAAGGATGTGATCACCTTTAATAAGCTTATCAAGATTTCACATGCCCACATGACCTAACCTTCTATGCCACAACCAGCCTTTCGAGGATTTAGCAATTAGGCAAGTTCTAGGTTGAGCCTTTTTAGTGAAATCAACAATATATAGATCACCTCTATGTATACCGATAAAGACCATTTTATGATTATCTCTACGAAACACTTGGCAATCTACTTCAGTAAATAGGACATTGAAACCAAAGTCAGCAACTCTAGATACGGAAAGTAAATTGTAGCCAAGAGATTCAACGAGCATAACATTTTGTATGGAGCTATCATGTGAGATGGCCACCTTACCAAGGCCAACCACCTTACCCTTTGAGTTGTCACCAAAAGTGACATACTTCCGAGGGACGTCGTTTTCAGCAAGCTCACGAAACATGTCCTTGTCTCTGGTCATGTGATCGGTACATCCACTATCAAGGACCCATTCCTTTCCTCTAGCCATGTAGCCGCAAAAATTTTCCATAAGACCAAAGTGTCGCATACACTCATCAAGATCAAGGTCACTATCATCATCCTCATCATAGTACCCATGGTCAACATCGTCTTGTGATGGATCAATTCCTAGAGAGGGCAATTCATTAGATAAATGGTCATCACAATAGTCATCTTTATGAGTTCTAATGGCTTCGGAGATGATATTGCTAATGATTCCAACATCTCCTTTGGCACGCGTAAGATTAGTAAGCTCAAATAGACAATCACTAAATTTGGGATCATTGGAACTCATCTTACTCAAGGCAATAGACTTATGAAGAATTTCATCCAAGTTTTGCAAGGAATAGTTTGGAAATTGTTCCTCAAGAAATATCCATATGGTGTAGGCACAATCAAGAGCGAGCAAGCTAGCAAACAAGTTTCTAGGCAATACTCTAGTGATTAAATTGACAGTTCTAAGATTACGGATCATGTCAATAGACTCATCAAGAGTAGGATGCAAAGGATCAACATGAGGTGCACAAGGGCTAGTAATATACTTGTTCAAATGATATTCATTGAAAATCTCAAGCATCTCAATTTTCCACTCCTGAAAGAACTCTCCATCAAGTATAGGCACTCTACCTCTAAGACTCCCCAACATAGACTCGTCCATCTTCCTCCAAAGGTGTTTAAACCAAAGCAATGGAGACCAATGCTCTGATACCAATTGAAAGGATTTAGAAGAGGTGTCTAGAGGGGGGGTGAATAGACTCCTAACGAAGAAAAGTTGCAGTTTTTATTTTTCTTCAAGTTAAGGTAGATTTTAGCACAAGTTTAAACATCCACAATACATTCAAGCAAGCAGCGAAAAGTAAAGCATGCAATTTGTAAGAAAGTAAAGGGATGGGATTGGAGTGTGCAAACGCAATTGGAGACACGTAGATTTTTGGCGTGGTTCCGATAGGTGGTCCTATCGTACATCCACGTTGATGGAGACTTCTACCCACGAAGGGTAACAGTTGCGCAAGTCCACGGAGGGCTCCACCCACGAAGGGTCCACGAAGAAGGAACCTTGTCTATCCCACCATGGCCATCGCCCACGAAGGACTTGCCTCACTAGGGTAGATCTTCATGAAGTAGGCGATCTCCTTGCCCATACAAACTCCTTGGTTCAACTCCACAATCTTGACGGAGGCTCCCAAGTGACACCTAACCAATCTAGGAGATTCCACTCTGCAAAAAGGTAATAAATGGTGTGTTGATGATGAACTCCTTGCTCTTGTGTTTCAAATGATAGTCTCCCCAACACTCAACTCTCTCTCACTGATTTGGATTTGGTGGAAAGAAGATTTTAGTGGAAAGCAACTTGGAGAAGGCTAGAGATCAAGATTCATATGCTTGGAATGGAATATCTTGATCTCAACACATGAGTAGGTGGTTCTCTCTCAGAGAATGAATGTTGGAAGTGTAGGCATGTTCTGATGGCTCTCTCCATGAATGAATAGTGGGTGGAGGGGTATATATAGCCTCCACACAAAATCTAACTGTTAAACAGAAATCACCAAACTCGGTGGGACCGAATCAGAAAACTCGGTCGGACCAATTTAGTTCATAATCTGACCGTTAGGCATTTCAGTGGGACCGATACGATCAACTCGGTGCCACCGATGTGCTAGGATTAGGGTAAAACCTCATCTCAGTTTGACCAATTACACAAACTCTGTGAGACCGATTTTGGTAATAAGCAAAATAGAGAGTTGGTCAGGCAAACTCGGTGGGACCGATTGCTTATCTCGGTGGACTGAAATAACTGCAATAGGCAACAGAGAGTTTGCAAGCCCATCTCGGTGAGACCGAGATCCCATCGGTGAGACTGAATTGATTAGAGTTTCTGGCAGTGGCTATGTCAAGTGAACTCGGTGGCGCCGGATGGATCAAATCGGTGGGGCCGAGTTTGACTTTTGGTTTGGGACATATGTGGATATGAGAAAGTGGTTGAGGGCTTTGAAGCATATCACTAAGCACTTTGAGCAAGCAAGCCATTAAGCAACACCTCATCCCCTTCTAATATTATTGGCTTTCCTAAGGACTCAATGTGATCTTGGATCACTAAACTGAATGTAGAGCCTTGAGCTTTTGAGCTTGAGCCAATCCTTTATCCTTAGCATCTTGAAGGGGTTCCACATCCTCTTGTCCACACCACTCCATCTGTTGAACTTATCTCAAATATACTAGATAAAAACATTAGTCCAACAAGAGATATGTTGACATTAATTACCAAAACCACCCAGGGAGCACTTGTGCTTTCAGATACTTATGTGAAAAAGCTTCAACCTGATAAGGTCGAACCCAAACCGAAGAAATGTGTCTTCATAGGATACCCAAAGGAAACTGTTGGGTACACCTTCTATCACCGATCTGAAGGCAAGATTTTCGTTGCTAAGGATGGATCCTTTCTAGAGAAGGGGTTTCTCTCAAAAGAAGTGAGTGGGAGGAAAGTAGAAATTGATGAGGTAATTGTACCTTCTCCCGAATTGGAAAGTAGTTCATCACAGAAATCAGTTCCTGTGATTCCTACACCAATCAGTGAGGAAGCTAATGATGATGATCATGAAACTTCAGATCAATTTACTATCAAACCTCGTAGGTCAACCAGAATATGATCCGCACCAGAGTGGTACGTTAATCCTGTTCTGGAGGTCATGTTACTTGACCATGAAGAACCTACGAACTATGATGAAGCGATGATGAGCCAGATTCCGCGAAATGGCTTGAGTCCATGAAATCTGAGGCGGGATCCATGTATGAGAACAAAGTGTGGACTTTGGTTGACATGCCCGATGATCGGCAAGCCATAGAGAATAAATGGATCTTCAAGAAGAAGACTGACGCTGACGGTAATGTTACTGTCTACAAAGCTCGACTTGTTGCGAAAGGGTTTCAATAAGTTCAAGGAGTTGACTACGATTAGACCTTCTCACCCGTAGCGATGCTTAAAGTCTATCCGAATCATGTTAGAAATTGCCGCATTTTATGATTATGAAATTTGGCAAATGGATGTCAAAACTGCATTCCTTAATGGATATCTCAAACAAGAGTTGTATATGATGCAAGTTTTGTCGATCCAAAAGGTGCTAACAAAGTGTGCAAGCTCCAGCGGTCCATTTATGGACTGGTGCAAGCCTCTTGGAGTTGGAATATACGCTTTTGATAGTGTGATCAAAGCATATGGTTTTATACAGACTTTTGGAGAAGCCTGTATTTACAAGAAAGTGAGTGGGAGCTCTGTAGCATTTCTAATATTATATGTGGATGACATATTGTTGATTGGAAATAATACAAAATTCCTAGATAGCATAAAAGGATACTTGAATAAGAATTTTTTAATGAAAGACTTTGGTGAACCTGCTTATATATTGGGCATCATCTATAGAGATAGATCAAGACGCTTAATTGGACTTCCACAAAGCACATACCTTGATAAAGTTTTGAAGAATTTCAAAATAGATTAGTCAAAGAAAGGGTTCTTACATGTGTTACAAGGTGTGAAGTTGAGTCAGACTCAATGCCCGACCACTGCAGAAGATAGAGAGAAAATGAAAGTCATTCCCTATGCCTCAGCCATAGGTTCTATCATGTATGTAATGTTGTGTACCAGACCTGATGTCTGCCTTGCTATTAGTTCAGCAGGTAGGTACCAAAGTAATCCAGGAGTGGATCACTAGACGGTGGTCAAAAACATCCTGAAATACCTGAAAAGGACTAAGGATATGTTTCTCATTTATGGAAGTGACAAATAGCTCGTCGTAAATGGTTACGTCGATGCAAGCTTTGACACTGATCCGGATGACTCTAAGTCACAAACTGGATACATATTTATATTGAATGGTGGAGCTATCAGTTGGTGCAGTTCCAAGAAGAGCGTCGTGGCGAGATCTACGTGTGAAGTGGAGTACATAGCTGCTTTAGAAGCAGCAAATGAAGGAGTCTGGATGAAGGAGTTCATATCCGATCTAGGTGTAATACCTAGTGCATCGGGTCCAATGAAAATCTTTTGTGACAATACTGGAGCAATTTCCTCGGCAAAGGAAACCAGATTTCACAAGAAAACCAAACACATCAAGAGATTCTTCAATTCCATCTGCGATCAAGTCAAGGAGGGAGACATAGAGATTTGCAAGATACATACGGATCTAAATGTGGCAGAACCATTGACTAAGCCTCTCTCACGAGCAAAACATGATCAGCACCAAGACTCCATGGGTGTTAGAATCATTACTATGTAATCTAGATTATTAACTCTAGTGCAAGTGGGAGACTGAAGGAAATATGCCCTAGAGGCATGATGTCGCTTCAAGCTACGTCGGTATTTCCTCAAAGAGGAAGGGATGATGCAGCACATCGGCGGTAGGTATTTCCCTCAGATATGAAACCAAGGTTATCGACCCAGTAGGAGAACCAAGCAACACAACGTAAAAAGCACCTGCACACAAATAACAACTTCTCGCAACCCGACATGTTAAAGGGGTTGTCAATCCCTTCCGGGGTACGGCGCCTCAAGATAGGCAAACGGACGTGAGGTAAATTTGTAGTAGATTGATAGATCGAATGCCAAACTAATAAATAAGAATAAATTGCAGCAAAGTATTTTTGGGTTTTTGGATTAATAGATCTGAAAATAAAAGCAAAGTAAAATAGATCGCAAAGGCAAATAATATGAGAAAGAGACCCGGGGGCTGTAGGTTTCACTAGTGGCTTCTCTCGAGAAAAATAGCAAAGCGGTGGGTGAACAAATTACTGTTGGGAAAATGATAGAACTTCAAATACTCATGACAATATCTAGGAAATGATCATTACATAGGCATCACGTCCAAGATTAGTAGACCGACTCCTCCCTGCATCTACTACTATTACTCCACACATCGACCACTATCCAGCATGCATCTAGTGTATTAAGTTCATGGAGAAAGGGAGTAATGCAATAAGAACGATGGCATGATGTAGACAAGATCTATCTATGTAGAGATAGACCCCACCGTTTTATCCTTAGTAGCAACGATACATACGTGTCGGTTCCCTTTCTGTCACTGGGATCAAGCATCGTAAGATCGAACCCACTACAAAGCACCACTTCCCATTGCAAGATAAATAGATCAAGTTGGCCAAACAAAACCCAAATATCGGAGAAGAAACACGATGCTATAAGAGATCATACATAAAAGAGATCAAAGAAACTCAAATACTTTCATGGATATAAAAAGATAGATCTGATCATAAACTCAAAGTTCATTGATCCCAACAAACACACCACAAAAGAGTTACATCATATGGATCTCCAAGAGACCATTGTATTGAGAATCAAGAGAGAGAGAGAGAGATGAAGCCATCTAGCTACTAACTACGGACCCGAAGGTCTACAAAGAATTACTCACGCATCATCGGAGAGGCACCAATGGAGGTGGTGAACCCCATCCGAGATGGTGTCTAGATTGGATCTGGTGGTTCTGGACTCTGTGGCGGCTGGATGAATATTTCATCGACTCCACTAGGGTTATGGAAATATTGGGGTATTTATAGAGCAAAGAGGCGGTCTGGGGGCACGCGGGGTGGGCACAACCCACCAGGGCGCGCCTGGGCCTCCTAGCGCGCCCTGGTGGGTTGTGCCTCCCTCGGGGCACCCCCCCCCCCCCCAGGCGCAGCCAAGGCCCGTTGTGTTCCTTTTGGCCCATAAAAATCTCCGTAAAGTTTTGTGTCATTTGGACTCCGTTTGATATTGATTTTGTGTGATGTAAAAAACATGGAAAAAACAGCAAATGGCACTTGGCACTATGTCAATAGGTTAGTACCAAAAAATGATATAAAATGATTATAAAACATCCAAGATTGATAATATAACAGCATGGAACAATAAAAAATTATAGATACATTGGAGACATATCAAGACAATTATAAAGTTGTTATTTATATTTCCTTATATCATGATAAATGTTTATTATTCGTGCTAGAATTGTATTAACCGGAAACTTAGTACATGTGTGAATACATAGACAAACAAAGTGTCCCTAGTATGCCTCTACTTGACTAGCTCGTTAATCAAAGATGTTTAAGTTTCCTGACAATAGACATGTGTTTTCATTTGATGAACGAGATCACATCATTAGAGAATGATGTGATGGACAAGACCCATCCGTTATCTTAGCATAATGATCGTTTAGTTTTATTGCTATTGCTTTCTTCATGACTTATACATATTCCTCTGACTATGAGATTATGCAACTCCCGAATACCGGAGGAACACTTAGTGTGATGTCAAACGTCACAACATAATTGGGTGATTATAAATATGCTCTATAGGTGTCTCTGATGGTGTTTGTTGAGTTGGCATAGATCAAGATTAGGATTTGTCACTCCGAGTATTGGAGAGGTATCTCTGGGCCCTCTCGGTAATGCACATCACTATGAGCCTTGCAAGCAATGTGATTAATGAGTTAGTTACGGGATGATGCATTACATAATGAGTAAAGAGACTTGCCGGTAACGAGATTGAACTAGGTATGATGATACCGACGATCGAATCTCGGAAAGTAACATACCAATGACAAAGGGAATGACGTATGTTGTTATGCGGTTTGACCAATAAAGATCTTGGTAGAATATGTAGGAGCCAATATGAGCATACAGGTTCCGCTATTGGTTATTGACCAAAGATGTGTCCCAGTCATGTCTACATAGTTCTCGAACCCGTAGGGTTCGCACGCTTAACGTTCGATGACGATTTGTATTATGAGTTATGTGATTTGATGACCGAAGTTTGTTCAGAGTCCCAGATGAGATCACGGACATGACGAGGAGTATCGAAATGGTCGAGAGGTAAAGATTGACATATTGGAAGATTATATTCAGACACCGGAATGGCTCCGAAGTGATTCGGGTATTTTTCGGGGTACCGGGAGGTTACCTGAACACCCCGGGGAAGTATTGGGCCTTAGTGGGCTTTAGTGGAGAGAGGGAAGAAGGGCCATGAGGTGGTGCGCGCCTCCCCCCTGCCAAAACCGAATTGGACAAGGGGTGGGGGCGCGTCCCCCTCCTTCCTTCTCCTTCTCCCCTCCTTCCTTTCCCTCCGGTGGAAGAAATGAAAAGGGGGGGGGGCGAATCCTACTTGGACTAGGAGTCCAAGTAGGACTCCCCCCATGGAGCGCCCCTCCTGGCCGGCCTCCTCTCTCCCGCCCTCCTTTATATACGTGGCCAGGGTCACCCCAATAGCACAATAGACAAGCTCTTAGCCGTGTGCGGTGCCCCCCTCCACAGTTCAACACCTCAGTCATATCGTCGTAGTGCTTAGGTGAAGCCTTGCACCGGTAACTTCATCATCACCATCGCCACGCCGTCGTGCTGAGGGAACTCTTCCTCGACCTCAACTAGATCAAGTGCTCAAGGGACGTCATCGTGCTAAACGTGTGCTGAACACGGAGGTGTCGTACGTTCGGTACTTGGATCGGTTGGATCGTGAAGACGTTCGACTACATCAACTACGTTACTAAAATGGTTCCTATTTTGGTCTACGAGGGTATGTGGACACACTATCCCCTCTCGTTCCTATGCATCTCCTAGTTAGATCTTGCGTGATCGTAGGAATTTTTTTGAAATACTGTGTTCCCCAATAGTTTTCGAATATTGAAAACAAAATGGTCAAGGGACTAATGTGTTTGTGAGTGTACACAAAAGAATAGTCCTTGAAAACTTGGTTTAAGAAAGACCCTCCCCCTCCTAAAAATGCATTGAAGAAATTGGTGCACCCTTGAAGAAATTGCCAGAAGAATTGGAACGTGAAGAGTTTGTATTTTAGTAGTTTATTTCTTTCTATTTCAGTAACATCGTATTGTTAACAAGGGTCTACGCCATACAAAGATGTATTTTCTAGTGATGCTCAAACTATCCTATTTCTTCGAGTGAAGAATTTGAAAATCTCTTGCAGCGTGGTTCATTTTTTCTTTGGGTTAGGAAATCGCTACTGCGATTCTCCTGCCGTGAGAATTTGAGAGTTCAATTTTTTTACCGTTGTGGTGTGAGTACCAACTGTCACGTGGATCCCTATCCTAACAACGGTCACATCAAGATGGGCTATTGGTCTTTTCCCCTTGGGTTGCGCCCTGGCTATAAATAACCGCCCCAGCCACTAGTTGTTGGTTGGCCACTCCTAGTGATTGCGTGACAAGTGTCATCTAGAGCAACCCACCCTTCGAAAAATTTAAGAAAATCCTAAGTGAGGAAAAACTTAAACACCTAGAGCCAAAGTGATTGAGCATCACTAAATAATGTGTTGTGTATGATCCGACGACTTATTACCTTTGATCACTATGGTTTTCTAGACAGTTAGGCGTCATGTCCTGAGCATGCAAGAAGAAATTGTGGAGTGCCATAAAACGAGTCTATGAAGGTTTTGGAAGTCTACTTGGAAGACTTACTGCGAGTGATTGGGTGAGGTCTAAGTAATCTTAGCTCAAGGAGAATAAGGTAAAGACTAAGTGTCTTCTGAGTTAAATCTCAACCCTTTCCAATCAGATGTATAATTTTCACAACAACTAAAACTAGTCAAAAAATCATTGTCTTCATTGAGCAATCGGTTACATCTCTTCAACCCCTTTACATTCAATTCTTGTATGTTGAAGACGTTGCCTCCCCCTCTCTGAAGACTGTTTGTGTCACTGGGTTTTTTCATGTTTTATTTCGTCTTTAGCCTTGTAGGATCTAAGTGTGTATGCTTATATGTTTGTATGCTTTACTAGTACTGCTACCTTGTTTGCATGATACCGTCTATCTTCAGCCTTGCAGTACTTAAGTGTCTATGCTTATAAGTTCGTCTATTTAACTTTTACTGCTACCTTGTATGCATGATATCCTCTATGTTGATGGCTTTGTCTTCTCATTGAATTCATGCATAACATAGTCTTACTTCTGCCTAGTATTTCTTCATATTGCTTTCCTTCCATGTTGTCGAAGAATTTGTTAAAAATCTCATGTTCACCATCCTCTGGTCGATTGCTGATACGTCTCCAATGTATCTATAATTTTTTATTGTTCCATGCTAGTATATTATCTGTTTTGGATGTTTAATGGGCTTTAATATGTACTTTTATATTATTTTTGGGACTAACCTATTAACCGGAGGCCCAGTGCCAGTTTCTGTATTTTTTCCTATTTCAGTGTTTTGCAGGAAAGGAATATCAAACGAAATCCAAACGGAACGAAACCTTCGCGAGGATCTTTCTTGGAACAAACGCAATCCAGGAGACTTTGAGTGGAAGTCAGAGACGCAATGAGGCAGCCACGAGGCAGGAGGGCACGCCCAGGGGGGGTAGGTGCCCCACCCTCATGGGCCCCTCGTAGCTCCACCAACGTACTTCTTTCTCCTATATATACTCTTATACCCTAAAAACATCCAGGGGAGCCACGAAACCACTTTTCCACCGCCGCAACCTTTTATACCCGTGAGATCCCATCTGGGGACCTTTTTCGGCGATCTACCGGAGGGGGATTCGATCACGGAGGGCTTCTACATCAACACCATAGCCTCTCCGATGATGTGTGAGTAGTTTACCACAGACCTTCGGGTCCATAGTTATTAGCTAGATGGCTTCTTCTCTCTCTTTGGTTCTCAATACAAAGTTCTCCTCGATATTCTTGGAGATCTATTCGATGTAATATTCTTTTGCGGTGTGTTTGCCGAGATCCGATGAATTGTGGATTTATGATCAAGTTTATCTATGTACAATATTTGGTTCTTCTCTGAATTCTTATATGCATGATTTGATATCTTTGCAAGTCTCTTCGAATTATCGGTTTAGTTTGGCCTACTAGATTGATCTTTCTTGCAATGGGAGAAGTGCTTAGCTTTGGGTTCAATCTTGCGGTGTCCTTTCCCGGTGACAGTAGGGGCAGCAAGGCATGTATTGTATTATTGCCATCGAGGATAAAAAGATGGGGTTTATATCATATTGCTTGAAATTATCCCTCTACATTATGTCATCTTGCCTAAAGCATTACTCTGTTCTTATGAACTTAATACTCTAGATGCATGCTGGATAGCGGTCGATGTGTGGAGTAATAGTAGTAGATGCAGAATCGTTTCGGTCTACTTAACACGGATGTGATGCCTATATTTCATAATCATGCCTAGATATTCTCATAACTATGTGCTCTTCTATCAATTGCTCGGCAGTAATTTGTCCGCCCACCGTAATACTTGCTATCATGAGAGAAGCCACTAATGAAACCTATGGCCCCCAGGTCTATTTTATATAAGTTTACGATCTACAATTCTAGTTTACTATTTATTTTATTTTGCAATCTTTACTTTTCAATCTATACAACAAAAATACCAAAAATATTGATCTTATTATCTTTATTAGATCTCACTTTCGTAAGTGACCGTGAAGGGATTGACAACCCCTTTATCGTGTTGGTTGCAAGGTTCTTGATTGTTTGTGCAGGTACTAGGCGACTTGTGTGTAGTCTCCTATTGGATTGATACCTTGGTTCTCAAAAACCGAGGGAAGTACTTACGCTACTTTGTTGCATCACCCTTTCCTCTTCAAGGAAAAACCAATGCATGCTGAAGAGGTAGCAAGAAGGATTTCTAGCGCCGTTGCCGGGGAGATCTACGCTCAAGTCAAGACATACCAAGTACCCATAACAAACTCTTCTCCCTCGCATTACATTATTTGCCATTTGCCTCTCGTTTTCCTCTCCCCCACTTCACCTTTGCCTTTTCTTCACCCCTTTTCCGTTCGCCTCTTTTCGCTTGCCTCTTGTGTGTTCGCTCTTAGTGCGGTTTGTTGCAATATGTCTGAAACTGGTGAGGTTATCATTGAAAAGGGTAGTAGTAATGATGGGGGAAACGTTGATGCTTTTGATTATCCTTATGAAGAACCTACCGTTTTACACACTAAAAAGTTTTGGATTGGTAGTGACAATGTTATTGGAAAAGGAGTTATTCAAGATTTATTTACTTGCGCCGGTGCTTTACCCACTATGGGCGGGTCTATTCTTCATAAAACTAGTAGTCTTGTGGATGCTATATCTTTGCTCGTGGTTGAACTTGAAAGACAATTTATCCACATGCATCCTTGCATACAAAGGATTTTTCTAGAATTTTCCAATATTGAGCATTCTTCTGTTAAGCGAGCAGCTACCATCTTTTTAGCTCATGAGTTCAGATTTATAATAAAAGAGGCCAACAAATTTTTTGCGCACTATAGGGTGGATGCCGGCCGTCCTACCATAGAAGCAATCCTTTTTTATCAAGAAGACATAATGTGTTTACGATCTTTAGATCATGTTGCTTTTAATGAAAACCTTAGAAAAAAGGTTCCTACCGATGTTCTAGTTGATAGGATTTCTGAACTTAATGATATCTTTGCTATCCAGAACAACGGGTTAGGTTTTTCCCTTGAACAAAGGCTCATGATTTTTTGCCAAAAGAATGCTTATAATGATGAATTGGTTGTGCAATATGAGGGGCCAAAGGAGGAACCAATACCTCCCGAACTTGATCTTGGGGACTTTTGTCCCATTAAATTTAGCCCTTTTGATTACTTTTTCTTGCCACAAAGAAAACTTGTTGCTGAACGTAGGGAGTATGAGATGAGTTTTCGCGGTTTGCCTTATCATTATCATGACAATACCTAGATCTATTCTTGCTTTTATGCCTAGCTAGGGGCGTTAAACGATAGCGCTTGTTGGGAGGCAGCCCAATTTTATTTTT
Organism: Triticum monococcum; assembly: GCA_034509565.1. Lineage (NCBI taxonomy): Eukaryota > Viridiplantae > Streptophyta > Magnoliopsida > Poales > Poaceae > Triticum > Triticum monococcum. The sequence continues at coordinate 525,271,955 of CM067845.1, forward strand.
GTTCCTATTTAGTAATAAATAAATAATCTATCCTCTGTTATCATTGTGTTTTTATGTTTTAATTAGTGTTTTTGCCAAGTAAAGCCTTTAGGATCTTCTTGGGTGATTGTTGTTTGATCTTGCTGAAAAAACAGAAAGTATGCGCTCACGAGAATAATTTTCATTTTTTACCAGAGAGCGATAAAATACCAATTCCAACTGTGGTAGATCAATATACAAATTATTTAGGTCGTCCTGTTTTTACAGAATTTTTGGAGTTACAAATGTATCTGAAACCTCCAGATTTCTATAGACTGTTCTGTTTTTGACAGATTCTATTTTTCATGTGTTGTTTGCTTATTTTGATGAATCTATGTCTAGTATCGGGGGGTATGGACCATAGAGAAGTTGGAATACAGTAGGTTTAACACCAATATAAATAAATAATGAGTTCATTATAGTACCTTAAAGTGGTGGTTTTCTTTCATATACTAACGGAGCTCATGAGATTTTCTGTTGAGTTTTGTGTTGTGAAGTTTTCAAGTTTTTGGGTAAAGATTTGATGGATTTTGGAAAAAGGAGTGGCAAGATCCTAAGATTGGGGATGCCCAAGGAACCCCAAGGTAAAATTCAAGGACAACCAAAATCCTAAGCTTGGGGATGCCCCGGAAGGCATCCCCTCTTTCGTCTTCGTCTATCGGTTAACTTTACTTGAGGCTATATTTTTATTCACCACATGATATGTGTTTTGCTTGGAGCATCTTGTATGATTTGAGTCTTTGCTTTCTAGTTTACCACAATCATCCTTGCTGTACACACATTTTGGGAGAGACACACATGAATCAGAATTTATTAGAATACTCTATGTGCTTCACTTATATCTTTTGAGCTAGATAATTTTGCTCTAGTTCTTCACTTATATCTTTTTTGAGCACGGTGGTGGTTGTATTTTATAGAAATTATTGATCTCTCATGCATCACTTATATTATTTTGAGAGTCTTTTAGAACAGCATGGTAATTTGCTTTGGTTGTGAAATTAGTCCTAATATGATAGGCATCCAAGATGGGTATAATAAAAACTTTCATATAGAGTGCATTGAATACTATGATAAGTTTGATACTGGATGATTGTTTTGAGATATGAAGATGGTGATATTAGAGTCATGCTAGTTGAGTATTTGTGAATTTGAGGAATACTTGTGTTGAGGTTTGCAAGTCCCGTAGCATGCACGTATGGTAACCGTTGTGTGACAAATTTGAAGCATGAGGTGTTTCTTTGATTGTCCTCCTTATGAGTGGAGGTCAGGGATGAGCTATGGTCTTTTCCTACCAATCTATCCCCCTAGGAGCATGCGCATAGTGCTTGGTTTTGATGACTTGTAGATTTTTGCAATAAGTATGTGAGTTCTTTATGACTAATGTTGAGTCCATGGATTATACGCACTCACCCTTCCATCATTGCTAGCCTCTTCGGTACCGTGCATTGCCCTTTATCACCTCTAGAGTTAGTGCAAACTTCGCTGGTGCATCCAAACCCCCTGATATGATACGCTCTATCACACATAAGCCTCCTTATATCTTCCTCAAAACAGCCACCATACCTACATATTATGGCATTTCCATAGCCATTCCGAGATATATTGCCATGCAACTTTCCATCGTTCCATTTATTATGACACGCTTCATCATTGTCATATTGCCATGCATGATCATGTAGTTGACATCGTATTTGTGGCAAAGCCACTGCTCATAATTTTTTATACATGTCACTCTTGAATCATTGCACATCCCGGTACACCGTCGGAGGCATTCATATAGAGTCATATTTTGTTCTAGTATCGAGTTGTAATTTTTGAGTTGTAAATAAATAGAAGTGTGATGATCATCATTATTAGAGCATTGTCCCGTGTGAGGAAATAAAAAGAAGAGAGAGAAAGGCCAAATAAAAAAGAGAAGGCCCAAAAAAGAAAAAATGAGAGAAAAAGAGAGAAGGGACAATGTTACTATCCTTTTTCCACACTCGTGCTTCAAAGTAGCACCATGATCTTCATGATAGAGAGTCTCTTATTTTGTCACTATCATATACTAGTGGGAATTTTCATTATAGAACTTGGCTTGTATATTCCAACAATGGGCTTCCTCAAAATGCCCTAGGTCTTCGTGAGCAAGCAAGTTGGATGCACACCCACTTAGTTTCTTTTGTTGAGCTTTCATACATTTATAGCTCTAGTGCATCCATTGCATGGCAATCCCTACTGCTTGCATTGACATCAATTGATGGGCATCTCCATAGCCTGTTGATTAGCCGCATCGTGTGAGACTTTCTCCTTTTTTGTCTTCTCTACACAACCTATCATCATATTCTATTCCACCTATAGTGCTATGTCCATGGCTCGCGCTCATGTATTGCGTGAAAGTTGAAAAAGTTTGAGAATACTAAAGCATGAAACAATTGCCTGGCTTGTCATCGGGGTTGTGCATGATAGGAGCATTTTATGTGATGAAAATGAAGCATGGCCAAACTATATGATTTTGTAGGGATGAGCTTTCTTTGGCTATGTTATTTTGAGAAGACATAATTGCTTGGTTAGTATGCTTGAAGTATTATTATTTTTATGTCGATATTAAACTTTTATCTTGAATCTTTCGGATCTGACTATTCATGACACAATAAAGAAAATTACATTGAAAATTATGTTAGGAAGGATTCCACATCAAAAATTCTGTTTTTATCATTTACCTACTCAAGGACGAGCAGGAATTAAGCTTGGGGATGCTGATACGTCTCCAACATATCTATAATTTTGATTGTTCCATGCTATTATATTATCTGTTTTGGATGTTTAATGGGCTCTTTAATGTGCACTTTTGTATTATTTTTGGGACTAAGCTATTAACCGGAGGCCCAGTGCCAGTTTCTGTATTTTTGCCTATTTCAGTGTTTCGCAGGAAAGGAATATCAAACAGAATCCAAACGGAACAAAACCTTCGCGAGGATCTTTCTTGGAACAAACGCAATCCAGGAGACTTGGAGTGTAAGTCAAAGACGCAACGAGGCGGCCATGAGGCAGGAGGGCGCGCCTAGGGGGTAGGCGCGCCCCCACCCTCGTGGGCCCCTCATAGCTCCACCGATGTACTTCTTTCGCCTATATATACTCTTATACCCTAAAAACATCCAGGGGAGCCACGAAACCACTTTTCCACCACCGCAACCTTCTGTACCCACGAGTTCCCATCTGGGGACCTTTTCCAGCGATCTGCCGGAGGGGGATTCGATCACGGAGGGCTTCTACATCAACACCATAGCCTCTCTGATGATGTGTGAGTAGTTTACCACAGACCTTCAGGCCCATAGTTATTAGCTAGATGGCTTCTTCTCTCTCTTTCCCTCTCTTTGGTTCTCAATACAAAGTTCTCCTCGATGTTCTTGGAGATCTATTCGACGTAATATTCTTTTGCGGTGTGTTTGCCGAGATCCGATGAATTGTGGATTTATGATCAAGTTTATCTATGAACAATATTTGGTTCTTCTCTGAATTCTTATATGCATGATTTGATATCTTTGCAGGTCTCTTCGAATTATTGGTTTAGTTTGGCCTACTAGATTGATCTTTCTTGCAATGGGAGAAGTGCTTAGCTTTGGGTTCAATCTTGCGGTGTCCTTTCCCAGTGACAGTAGGGGCAGCAAGGCACGTATTGTATTGTTGCCATCGAGGATAAAACGATGGGGTTTATATCATATTGCTTGATTTTATCCCTCTACATCATGTCATCTTGCCTAAAGCATTACTCTGTTCTTATGAACTTAATACTCTATATGCATGCTGGATAGCGGTCGATGTGTGGAGTAATAGTAGTAAATGCAGAATCGTTTCGGTCTACTTAACACGGACGTGATGCCTATATTTCATAATCATGCCTAGATATTCTCATAACTATGCGCTCTTCTATCAATTGCTCGGCAGTAATTTGTTCACCCACCGTAATACTTGCTATCATGAGAGAAGCCACTAGTGAAACCTATGGCCCCCGGGTCTATTTTATATAAGTTTCTGATCTACAATTCTAGTTTACTATTTATTTTATTTTGTAATCTTTACTTTTCAATCTATACAACAAAAATACCAAAAATATTTATATTTATATTCTAGGTTCTGATTGTTTGTGCAGGTACTAGGCGACTTGCGTGTAGTCTCCTATTAGATTGATACCTTGGTTCTCGAAAACTAAGGGAAATACTTATGCTACTTTGCTGCATCACCCTTTCCTCTTCAAGGGAAAACCAACGCATGCTCAAGAGGTAGAAATTGCTCACACTTTCAATTGGTATTAGAGCAAGGTGCTCCCTTAATCTGTATGATTTAGTTTAACCACCAAAAGTTTTAGCTATGTTGACTGCTTCTTGGCTTGTTGTGCAAACGGGAATTCCTGCACTTGGTCATGGAGTCGCCATTGCTAATGTAAGAACACTATTGCAACTTGATGCACAAGCGAAGAACATCATATGTGGTCATCTGACCAAAGGGAAGTATGGCTGTGAAAGCTCTCTGGAATCTGCAAAGCTCATTCGGTAAAGGCTCTCCCAGGCCAATGAGGGAGGTTTAGCTCAATGGGACTCTAGAGTTGATGTTCTTCACAATCTCTTCAACTCACATTTGATCGCCTCACCGATATATAAAATGAGCTTCAAGCTCTAAGCACCATTGATATCACCGATTATTAAGTGGTGAAGAAATTGTCGAAATCTCTTGAGAGTTCCTTTGATACTCTATCCCTAATGATTCAAGAGCGTCCTGACTAAAAATCTCTTGATCCTGCTGATATTCTTGAGAGGCTCGATACTCATGAATTTCAATAAGCTGAGAAGAGAGATTTGTATGGTTCAAGATATGGCAAGTCTCGGGCACTTAAAGGAAAAGATGTTTCTTTGTATGAATAAGAATCTAAGTGCAGTTCGGATGGTCCTGAAGCAATTGGCAAGGAGCTTGCACTTCTTGTGAGGAAATTTGATGAGTCCCTTTAGTGATCCAGTAAACGAGCAGAAAGGATTCTCGCCTTTCCCCCAAAGGTGACTCTTAGTTATTGAACCCACGAGTACCGTTAAGACAAGGGTTTCTAACAAGCTTTGCTACAGAAGTAAATTCTAGTTTTTGGACTAGATCAAATTAAGTTGCAAAAGTGAACTCTTATAAATGATTATAGGCATGTGTATGAGGTGTTATTCTTACAACCGTATATTTGCGAATGGGTTCATCATGATAATTGTTGGTGCTCTGGAAGTCAGCATCAGGATGTGCTTGCAACATCTTGAAGTGGGTGATGTGTCCACATTACGTCTTGTCCGGCACGCGTCCTACATCAAGAGTCAGTTGTCCAACCAAAGGCCCAATCAATCACGCGGAGTTGCCTTAGTAATTAAGAAAAAAACTGACAAAAGCATTGGGTGTTTAATGACTGCACCTCTTGTATCCCCAGATATAGGATTCATGCCACTCTACTAAAATTTTCGGTCACTGGTGTTCAGAATGGCACTTCACGGTCTCTCTACCCTTAGCCTCTCCATGGCTCGATCTCTGTGATCCTGGGTACCTACAGGGACAAAGATCGCGAACGAGACAAGAGACATCTATGAAGCAATTTTATTTCACACATACAAGACATCAAAATACTTCCATTGAACCCTTTGATAGATACATAGGGGTATAGGGCTATACCTCAACCAATGACCTTACCGAACTACTCAGGCATGGTGATTAGATCGCAAGAAGAAACCATTGAAGAACACATCATGAAGATTGATTGAGATAATATGTCTTACAATAGTTACTGGATGCGATACATGATTAAAAGTATGGCTAGTTGGATGAGTGCTACAGTGATGGTGATGTTGGTGGCTATGGAGATGGACATGGGAAATGGCAGCGACTAGGGTTGTTGTGTATGATGAAGATGGAGGTTTCTGCGATGTTCTCTGTTTTGTTTGGCGTCGACCCCTTCACGGTATTTGTAGGGGTGGATGAGATGGAGCCGCCGACACCTCATACGAGCATGTGCGCTCGTATGACACATTGTCTTGCACTCTGGCTTAACTTTTGCGCCTCCCACTTGATCATCTTGATCTCGTCTTTAATCCTTGCCATGTATGTGCTTGATTTTGTCCATGTTTACCCCCATTTCCCATGGAAACAAAATAAAAGAGAGGATTGTGGAATACTATGCATTCATTAGTCACTAGTAGTAATATCGGAGCAAAGATCTTGGTTTTATGAAATAAACCAGTTTAATCTCAGGTGTGATGTAGAAATAACACTCATTAAAATTTAACAAATTCACCAAGAAGAACCACTTGGGCAAGTCTTCAAACTATGGCTAGAATAAATCAGGAGAAACTTCTCCTTGGGACTAAAAGAAGAGAACTTGGCACAAATGCAAGAAACAAGACCACTACATTGCTGACTGTCCTCTCTAGGAAAAAAGGAAGCAAAGAAGAAGAAGAATAAGAAGAGCAAGGATGGCAGTTCTGGTAAGAAGAAATCCTCAGTCTTTCAAATTTATCATCATAGAAGAAGAGAAGTTCCAACAGTGCTCACACATTCACGGGAAAGGAAATGGACTCAAGAATTTTGGTCTGACCCTGAAGTTTTCAAGGAATAATCTAATGAAGAATCTGACACTAGTGTGGAGAGCCTTGCTCTCATTACTGCTTTCGTCGCCAAGTCCATCTTCAACACTGAAGAAAATGGATGTGTCACCGACACTAAAGACTTCAACGATGATGCTTCTCCCGCGCACTGCTTCATGGCCAAAGGGGTCAAGGTATCTTCAGGAGCCTCATACTTTGGCACTAGTGAAGATGAAACTGATGATGAATTAAACCTAGCTATTCCAAACTTGCTAAAATTGCCACTCGACAACAACTTGCTATGAAAAAGATTCAGAATCTGCTAAATAAAAGCGATGATATGTTGAACAAGGAAATGGAATGTAGTCAAAATTTGACTAATGGTCAGATGTGTTGATGCAAGATTTTCTTTGCTTTTGACTTCTCAAAACCCCAACCATTATTATGTTTCCCCTTAAGCGCGAGGCATAAACTTGCGCTCAGTGATGCATATGTATTTGAGCGGTTGAATAACGCAAACAGACAATCTATTGTACCTGGTATGCCTCGGGTTGGTGTTTTTTAGGTGATCATTGATTCATGATTTGTTTTGTCTATGATATTCATTATTGTGTTCCTAACACAATTTTGACCTTCTCTCTAAACCTTTGGCAATGGGAATTTGGGCACCACAAAAAAATTCTCTTTATTGACCTCCATGGCAATGGAACTAAGGGAATAACATGTATTACTCCCTTGCTTGTTAAATTTGTGCAAGCTTGCATGATGAACATGGATATCACTTTTGGGGTTTGGTTCAATGTAAGCTTTAGAGTTGGTAGCAATGAGATTTTGGTAGTCAACCTTATTACTCAAGGACGAGGAAGGTTTAAGTGTGGGGTTCTTGATGGCTCTACATTTTATGCATTTTTTAGAGCTCATCGGTTACATGTTCTCTTCATATATTATATCTCATTGAACCAAATAGTTGTTCATTATTCATGTTTACCGCTTTTGCAATTATCTTTGTGAGCATTGCACATTTAGTATTTTATTTAATGTTTATTAGTTTTATTTGTTATCTTGTGTCTATAGGTGTTTTGGAGCAACCTAGGACCAAGCAATATGAAAGGATCAAAGACTGGTTCAATACGGAGACACCCAGGGGCCAGACTAAGCCATTTCGGAAGTCAAAAAAGTCATTTTAAGTTTTGAAAAATCAAGTTCTAACACCACAATTGGATCGGTGTCACTCTCACGAATCCAAGAAGCAAAAGAATGCCAAATCTGAGTCTGTATGAAGAATGGCGGCAAAAACACTGGAGGAGGACAAGACAAAAGACGACATACATGACCATTCAAGGTCGTATGGATGGTCGTATGACATCCAGACAACTCTAAAAGTTGCCTCTTCTGACAGGATTCTTCATAGATTTTGTCCCCGTTCGACCCCATGAGATCCTTGGCTCATAAAGAAGGGAGTGGGAGAGGATAATGCTCATCTAGAGCCCTTGGATGCATCTCATCAACGGAGGACATCACAGAGGCGCCCTATATATCACCTCCTACCCTAGCCACTGCCTCCATCATCCTCATTCATCACCATCACATCCAAGTCCATCTCCATTGCTGCTCCATCCACCACCTTATAGGAAGGGACAAGCCCAAGGGGAAGGACAGGAAGGGACCAGCCTTCGAGTCGATGCGCGCTCTACCGCGTCGGCGTCATCATCGTCGCGCCATTGCTGCCATCACCATCTCCACCACGCCTTCCCCCTTCACCGGCTGAATGCCAACTTGTAACTTGACCCTCTCCTTTATGTTTGAGTAGTTATATTTGTTCTCGAGGATACTGATGAACTCTTTTATGATTAAAATGATTATTTCCCAAGCGATCCAATATGATTTGTTCATGTTCGAGTTAGTACCCTTCACAAGTGATGAGGGGAGGCCTCGCTCACACTATCGTCGTGATTGGACGTGGAGCCACTACTGGCATTGTATGAGTTAGGATGTTGAGGTAATTCAGGTGATAGTAAAAGCCTCAATTCCCGTCTTTGCAATTGATAGGGGAGTACAGGTAAACTCACATCTGGTTGCGTCCATGGGGAAACACTTAATTGACGTATATAATAACCGGCATGGGGAAGCTACAATTGGCGGCGTATGTGACATGAAGTGTCTACGTTAGAGTTGAACATGTTCTGTTTTGGGAACCGCCCACTTATGCACATGAAGGATGGATAGAGGATACAATAGAGAGTGTTTCTCTAAACTTGATGCGCAGGTCATATCCGTGGTAATTATTCGGAACACTCGAGAAAACTTTACTGCTCAAGCACCGTCCTACAAACTTAGTCTCTTTTTTACCATATTTACTTTCTTATTCATAGTATAGTAAACACCCATTTTAGCATGTTTCCCTATCAACTTATTGGATACACTATTTCCAAACTTCGGTTTGGGTGCGTATGTGACTGCGTTAAGTGACAACATAGCTGCATGGGTTTGTGGTGCCTTCCTGCCAGCTCCTGCTACTTGTGAGCTACATTGGGATTTCCCCCGAAGAGGAAGGTAGCAATATAGTAGCGGATAGCATGTCCCTCAGTAGACAACCAAGGTTATAGAACCAATAGGAGAACCTCGCAAACAACCATCGACGGTACCTACACACACAAGAGAAAATACTTGCACCCAATGCAGGCAAGAGGGTTGTCAATCCCCTTGTACCCGTTAATTTTAAGGATCAAATCTGATACTCGTAGATAAATAAATTGCAAAGTAAATAAAATGCTACAAGGTGTTTTTGGTTTTAGAAATATGATTAAAATAGACCCGAGGGTCATAGTTTTCACTAGAGGCGTCTCTCTCATAAAAATAGCATACAGTGGTTAGACAAATTACTGTTTGGCAATTGTAGAAAAGCACAAAGTTATGCCGTTATTCATGGCATGATCATGTACATAGGCATTACGTCCGCGACAAGTAGACCGACTCAAAGTAAATAAAATGCTACAAGGTATTTTTGGTTTTATAAATATGATTAAAATAGACCCGAGGGTCATAGTTTTCACTAGAGGCGTCTCTCTCATAAAAATAGCATACAGTGGTTAGACAAATTACTGTTCGGCAATTGATAGAAAAGCACAAAGTTATGTCGTTATTCATGGCATGATCATGTACATAGGCATTACGTCCACGACAAGTAGACCGACTCAAAGTAAATAAAATGCTACAAGGTATTTTTTTTGGTTTTAGAAATATGATTAAAATAGACCCGAGGGTCATAGTTTTCACTAGAGGCGTCTCTCTCATAAAAATAGCATACGGTGGTTAGACAAATTACTGTTTGGCAATTGATAGAAAAGCACAAAGTTATGTCGTTATTCATGGCATGATCATGTACATAGGCATTACGTCCGCGACAAGTAGACCGACTCCTGCCTACATCTACTACTATTACTGAGTGCTTCTATGCTTGCCTCTCTACGTATTAAGTTCATGACAAACAAAGTAATGCATGAAGTACAGTGACATAATGTAGACAGAATAAAACCAATCCATATGATTGAACCTCGCCGTTTTCCCCTTAGCAACAACAATACAAATACATGTCTCGCTACCCCTTCTGTCACTGGGTGAGGACACGGCAAGATTGAACCTACTACTATGCACCACTTCCACTGAAGATCTACTCATCAACTTGGCCAAAGAAAACTCATAGATTGGAAGGCATTACATAGCTATAACAATCACACATAATAAAGCTTAGAAAAGACTCAATTACTTTCAACGAATAGTCTGATCATAAACCCACAATTCATCGGATCCCAACAAACGCACCGCAAAAGAAGATTACATTGAATAGAACTACGAAGAGAACATTGTATTGAAGATCAAAGGGAGAGGGAGGGAGGGAGAGAGAGAGAGCCATCTAGCTAATCACTATGGACCCATAGGTCCTGTGGGAATGTGACGCCTCCGATTTGACCGTACACTAATCATACACGCAAACGTGTACGATCAAGATCAGGGACTCACGGGAAGATATCACAACACGACTCTACAAATAAAATAAGTCATACAAGCATCATATTACAAGCCAGGGGCCTCGAGGGCTCGAATAGAAGAGCTCGATCATAGACGAGTCAGCGGAAGCAGCAATATCTGTGTACAGACATAAGTTAAACAAGTTTGCCTTAAGAAGGCTAGCACAAACTAGGATACAGATCGAAAGAGGCGCAGGCCTCCTGCCTGGGATCCTCCTAAACTACTCCTGGTCGTCGTCAGCGGGCAGCACGTAGTAGTAGGCACCTCCAGTGTAGTAGGAGTCGTCATCGACGGTGGCGTCTGGCTCCTGGGCTCCAACATCTGGTTGCAACAACCAGGTAGAAGGGATAGGGGGAAAAGAGGAAGAAAGCAACCGTGAGTACTCATCCAAAGTACTCGCAAGCAAGGAGCTACACTACAAATGTATGCATTGGTATCAACTGGAATAAGGCTATTATATGTGGACTGGACTGCAGAATGCCAGAATAAGAGGGGGATAACTAATCCTGTCGAAGACTACGCTTCTAGAAGCCTCCGTCCTGCAGCATGTAGAAGAGAGTAGACTGAAGTCCTCCAAGTAGCATCGCATAGCATAATCCTAACCGATGATCCTCCCCTCGTCGCCCTGTGAGAGAGCGATCACCGGTTGTATCTGGCACTTGGAAGGGTGTGTTTTATTAAGTATCCGGTTCTAGTTGTCATAAGGTCAAGGTACAACTCCGGGTCGTCCTTTTACCGAGGGACACGGCTATTCGAATAGATAAACTTCCCTGCAGGGGTGCACCACATACCCCAACACGCTCGATCCCATTTGGCCGGACACACTTTCCTGGGTCATGCCCGGCCTCGGAAGATCAACACGTCGCAGCCCTACCTAGGCCCAACAGAGAGGTCAGCACGCCGGTCTAAATCCTATGGCGCAGGGGTCTGGGCCCATCGCCCTTTGCAGACCTGCATGTTGCGAATGCGGCTGGAAGCAGAACTAGCCCCCTTAATACAAGAGCAGGCTTACGGTCCAATCTGGCGCGCGCCACTCAGTCGCTGACGTCACGAAGGCTTCGGCTGATACCACGACGCCGGGATACCCATAACTACTCCCGCGTAGATGGTTAGTGCATATAGACCAAATGGCCAGACTCGGATCAAATACCCAGATCTCGTTAAGCGTGTTAAGTATCCGCGAACGCCGACCAGGGCCAGGCCCACCTCTCTCCTAGGTGGTCTGAACCTGCCCTGTCGCTCCGCCCCAAAGTAACAGTCGGGGGCCGTCGGGAACCCAGGCCCACCACTACCTGGGTGGAACCACCTGCCCCTTCAGCCCCCATCTCCGAACAGTATCATAAGTAATGTAACTGTGTAAAGTAAATAGTATATGCCCGTGATCACCTCCCGAAGTGATCACGACCCAGTAGTATAGCATGGCAGACGGACAAGAGTGTAGGGACACTGATGGAACACTAGCATCCTATACTAAGCAGTAGGATAGCAGGTAATGGTAACAACAGTAGTAGCAAGGACAGGCTATGCAGCAGTATAGGATTAACGGAAAGCAGTAACATGCTACACTACTCTAATGCAAGAAGTAGAGAGAAGAGTAGGCGATATCTGGTGATCAAAGGGGGGGCTTGCCTGGTTGCTCTGGCAAGAGAGAGGGATCGTCAACACCGTAGTCGACCGGGGCATCAGCGGCGTCGGTCTCGTAGTCTACCGGAAAGAAGTAACGGAGGGGGAACACAATAAATAACAGAGCAATCAAATCATAACATGACAAACGTGGTGCTAGAGGTGATCTAACGCAGGGATAGGTGATACCGGCGAAGGGGGGAAACATCCGGGAAAGTATTCCCGGTGTTTCGCATTTTCGGACAGATGAACCGGAGGGGGAAAGTTGCGTGTTTTCTATGCTAGGGATGTGTAGCGGATGAACGGGCTGCGTATCCGGATTCGTCTCGTCGTTCTGAGCAACTTTCATGTACAAAGTTTTTCCATCCGAGCTACGGTTTATTTTATATTAATTTTAACAGATTTAAATCATTTTTAGGATTTATTTAATTAATTTAACCAGCATTATCCAGAACAGTGCATGCTAACGTCAGCATGACATCAGCAGTCAACAGAGGAGTTGACTGGTCAAATGACATGTGGGTCCCGTTCGTCATTGACTAGACTAACTAATCATGATTAATTAGTTTAATTTGTTGTTTAGTTTAATTAATCATAATTAATAAAGTTAATTAATTAATTAATTAATTTTATTATTATTATTTTAAATTCTTTTTTATCATTTCATTTCTGGGGCTGGGCCCCACTAGTCATAGGCACAGGGGAAGAAACGGGGCGGGTTAGCGGGCGCTGGGGCAACGAAGCCCCGAAGCGACCCCGCGCGGCTAACTGGCGCAAGGGCGCGTACGCCCGGCAGGGCGACGGCGCAGTGCCGAGGGGAGGCGGGGCTGTGGCTGGCGGCATGGCGCGACAGTAGTGGCGGAGGCGGGGCGACACAGCAGCAGCGATGGGGTGCAGCAGGCGCCGGGCGATGCAGGTGAGGGGCGCGGCCGGCGCGAGCAGCGTCCGGGGGGAGGCCAGGGGGAGCGCGGGCCGGTGGCGCTAAGCACGAACTCGGGTTGCTGGGCGCGGGCGCGGCGGAGCCAACGCGTCTGAGTGTTGGCCGGCGCGTTCGGGGCACGGCGAAGCGCCTGGGCATGGTGAACGCGAGCGGGTTCGGCAGTGGGCAAGCGAGCTCGTGGGGCGGCGCTACGTCGAGGAAAACGAAAGGAGGAAGAGGGGGGTCGATGGAGGGGCTCACATCGGAGCACATGGAAGGCTCGGCGAGCACAGGGAGGCGCCGGAGACGACGAAGCAACGACGGCAGTCTCCGAGTCCGAGGTGGAAGACGACGGCGAACAGCTTGACGCAGGGGTGAGGAACTCGAGCTGGTCCATGTAGGCGATGTAGGGGAGGGTGACAAGGCTTCTGCCCAACCTGGTGCAGCTCGGGGTGGCGCCGGCGCGCGAAAACGGCGAAGGCGCGGCGGCGGCGGCGGCGGATCGGGCGCCCCGATCCAGAATGGGGAGGGAGAGGGAGGAGTGGATCGAGGGGGGGAGTGGGGATCATGGGGGTAGTGGGCTCTAGGGTTAGTGGGGTGGGGTTATACACGGGCACCGGGTGGGCCGGCCTTACTGGTTTCGGCCAGCTAGGCCGTGGCCTCGCAGGGGGGGGTTCCTTCTCCTTTTGGTTTTGTTGTTGTTTTTTTTCCTTTCCTATTTTCTTTTATTCTGTTTTATTTTACTTTTAGTTTCTTTAGTTTTGTAAAATAGGACAATAGTTCCTAAAATAATGTCTCTAAATAACTCACCGCCTTAAAAGTTTGGCCATAAATAAAATGCTTAAATAATTTATAATTTATAAAAGGCATTTACTTAAATGTTTTAGCTACTGTTTTAATTACATTACTGCATTAAATTATTTAATAAAAATGTGGTTTCTCCACCAACATTACCTAGGGATTATGTGTCACATGCAGAACATTTTAGTTTTAATATTTGAAAACTTTTATGGTTTGCTTGATTTTGAATTTGAATTTGAATCGGTTTCGAACCATCGCGAGATTATCAACAGTAACCTTGGTGACGTGGCAACATTAGTAGAGGGTTACTGTAGCTTAATTATCCGGGCGTCACAATTCTCCTCCACTACAAGAAATCTCGTCCCGAGATTTAGGAGGGGAGTAAGGGAAATACGTGGCTACGAAATTCTATCAAGTCTTCTCGGTCTTGGTTGGTCTTCTCGAAGAGGTCGACCCATTACATTGACGTCTTCATTTCTCTGCTTCAGGTCATCATGGTGATGTCGTCCTTTTCTCGGGAACTCCAACGTACTTACGAATAGGTAAGGGGCAGCTCGGCTACGACAGAATGCTTATGAGGGAAACAATCTGGGGGTTAACCCATGAATGAGCGTAAGATTATCTCTCGAGTTGAACATATCGAATACATCAAGAGTAAGGTACGAAGGTACAATAAGAGGTTCCAAGTGGATAGGTAGTTGCTCGAAGTCTGAACCAGAGTGAGAAAGGGTTTCAGAGCAGCGAGAGTAAGTATTGCGCCTGATACCAGAATAGAGCACTAGGAAGGTGGCCCGTGAATTAAATAGGAAGCCAAGCGCGAGGATTAACTTCGACAACAGGGTGTATAGGAGAGTCAGGTTTCGATCCTGTGGAACTGTGGGTTATGGGCCCACCATGTGGGTTAAAACTAGGAAGGGCGTTGACATCTTGCATGGTCATGTAGGCAAGGCATGTTAGAGGTTAGTCTGTCGGTTATGTCGACAACAGCATCGGTACCAAGAGCAAGGGACGAAGAGAACCATTTTCCTGCTCGTTGAACGAGGTGGACCAATAGGCAAAGTTCTCGTCCATCGGGGGTGTCCGGAATGCTATCGACAATTTCAACAGGGTCTTACTGACACGGTTGTACACCAAGGTGTTTACATAAGCAGAAGAATATTACTGCTTAGATCCTATGGATCACAAGGTAGGTTAAACAAATCAATGTAAAGGAAGATGTGATCATCAGATCAGACAGAACAATGGAAAGGAAAATGTGTTTTAAACACATAATTCAGGGGTATATCTTTCCCAAGGACAAACAGAGCATGATATCCGTGGCAGGATATCATGTAGAAAACCCTTTAAGTAAGGGGAGAGAAATTTCATGACAGTACCCATACAACGGTGTTTGGATAATGGTTAAAGAAAACTTAGCATTGCGCTTTCAATGCTCTTATTGAAAATCGGAGTACCACAAACATGCTTCAAGAAGCATTGACATGGTATTCAAGCAAAGGTCAGATTTTGGAAACACAAAGGATCCATCAGGAATAACTTGTGAAATAAGTCTCACAATTTCCTCACGAAAGAATGGCTAAACTTGCTAAAAAGGATACTACAACAATAGGTCCTCCGGCCAGGTGTGCTAGGCCTGACATAACCTTACCGGGTCATATATAAAGACCAACATTATAACTCTTGGAAATAAGTTCCAACCATCATATCTGACCGAGATTCAGATCTGATTGGTGTCACGATACCTCAGACTTAGGATGCCTGAGAAGAAAAGGTGCGGCACAATTTGACGAGATGACATTGTAAGATTCTCGGGAAATGAACTATGGAAGCGAGTTCCGAAACAAGAGTTCATCAGTAAACCAAGGAGAGGATGAGGAGGTGGCTGATAGGCTCAGCAACACATCATTGCGATTTCCAAAGGATTTATTTCCACAATTATGTGAACAAGGAAATATCATTTGTCAGATCAAATGTCATAATGATGTATGCTCGAGGGAAACATACACAACTGAACAATGATAGAAGGGTGCAACCAGGAATCTGGACTAGGTAGCACGATCAATGTTTGAATGATGATTCAATAATCAATAGACTTAGAATGAAACTGTAGACCAATAACTTCAAGCAATAGGGTTGCTAGAAGTTTAGAATTTGCACAACACAGACCATTAGTCGGTATTCCGGTTAGAAACAATACGGAGACCAAGAAATGAACGCAAAAGGCGAGAGATATTACTATATCAAGAATTCTCAAGAGGTGGTAAAATTACCACGACATTCTTGACATAAAAGGTGGTAACATTCCAAGGTAAAGAAGAACAAATGCTGTATAGCAAGGATCTCAAGGTATAACTCAAAACACGAATAAGTTTGTGTTGAACGGAAGGCAATAAAGTGGTCGGTGATAACACAAACTATTGAGGGGCGATGATGGTATTTCTCATCAAGAATTCGATATATATCTTGGAAGAGCTCAGGATGTTGATGATGACCACGACACATTTGTCGAGAAATTTCATGAAGATGTAATCGGTTGGCGATGACATCAAGTCAAATGATGACGCAGTGAAAGTCAAATAATACTTGAAGAAGAACTCATAAGAAGTTATGCAGTTCCATGCTAATCTCGAGATACCAGAGGGGGTAATACTCGATGACGGATCAAAGTAGAGGTTGGACTGGGGTATTGCTCTACAGAAGACAAGCGCTTAAACTTGCACGCGAAATGGTATTTAAAAGAGATCATGGTCGGAACCTTGATCGCAAAAGGCCAGATCCGAGATATAAGATGAACTTATACCAAGGAATAATTAATTTGAGAGAAGCTTTAATGATAAGATCTACATCGTGTCCATGGGCATGAACACAAAGTTCAAGGTCGACTCCCACTTCTCCAATGCATAACCTTTCATTCACTTCTCACTTTCAAAGAAGTTGTAGTGTTTGAAATTTTATCTGGCAAAATACCAGAGGTGTATGACTCGTGAAAGCTTTCGAGTTCACACAGTTTAGAGAAGGCATATGTTCAACCCATAGGGGCTTCTTAGAAACATATACCACAAGTTTCAAGAATAAATAACACCAGCTCGATAGTAGAGCATGTTTGAGAAAGCAGAGGATACAATTTACCAAAGGTATTATGTATCCGAGGAAAGGCTCACAAACTTATTGAATGTGAAGGACGTTGTCGGATAAAATCCCGCAAATGATCTGGTGGTTCTCAAGGGATCTGGTGCGAGCATCGGTACTCAACCAGAGGGAGAAACAATGCAAGGAGATCAGACTTTAGAAACAACTGACTAATTCAAGGCTCAAATGCAAAGGAATTATCAATTCCAAGACAAGGGATCAGAAGCAATGCTCTGATCAGGGATGGATAAGTTGAATAGCCTTAAGGGTACAGTCGACAGCAATTTGATTGGTCGAGATCCAGCTCATGTTTTAAAATAACTTCTAAGCCGGAAAGATAATTTAAAAGGATCAACTGATGATTGCGTGCATTCGCACTCAAGTTGAATCAATAGGATCAAAAGACGATGCCTAAGGATACTAACGAATATCGCCAGACATATGGAAAGCATCCATAATGCAAGCAGGCAAGTATTGCAGAGCAATAAGCTACTAAGGATTTTTGGAGGATCGAATAGTATTTCGAAGACCATTGTGAAACACATGAACAACTGGGGATGAGTGGATACTCGACAAGTGCGAGGATTTAATTGAAGGGGTATACATGTGGCAAGGAACTGCTAGGCAGTAGGCACAAAGTATTCTCGGAACAATAGAGAAGACTCCGGGGTATCTTGTAATAACAAGATCAATGGGGGATGATCGTATGAATGGCAAGTGTAAGTAGTTATCCATAAGGATTTATCGGTGGTTGGGAATAGCAAAAGTGATGGGCACAAAGTCTCAAGAGGAATAGCAAAGAGTATCTTCGGAATCTTCTGGTGAAGCAGGCCATCATCTGGAATGAAGGGGCTCTCCAGGAGAAAGTAGTTACGAGATCCTAGAGTCAGAGTTAGAAATTTCATTTTAACCCGAATAGAAGAGAGATCAGAGCCCCAGAGTAATGATCGAGGAGTAAAAGATCCTAATACCACCCAAATGGCGACGTGGGCCCGTAAGACACACAGCCGTGTTAGTAAAAGTTTTTGCAATGTCTAGACTCGACTTCGGCCAAGGAGTGTGGAAGGGGGATTCCTACAGGCAGTCGGCTCTGATACCAACTTGTGACGCCTCCGATTTGACCGTACACTAATCATACACGCAAACGTGTACGATCAAGATCAGGGACTCACGGGAAGATATCACAACATGACTCTACAAATAAAATAAGTCATACAAGCATCATATTACAAGCCAGGGGCCTCGAGGGCTCGAATACAAGAGCTCGATCATAGACGAGTCAGCGGAAGCAGCAATATCTGAGTACAGACATAAGTTAAACAAGTTTTCCTTAAGAAGGCTAGCACAAACTGGGATACAGATCGAAAGAGGCGCAGGCCTCCTGCCTGGGATCCTCCTAAACTACTCCTGGTCGTCGTCAGCGGGCAGCACGTAGTAGTAGGCACCTCCGGTGTAGTAGGAGTCGTCATCGACGGTGGCGTCTGGCTCCTGGGCTCCAACATCTGGTTGCGACAACCAGGTAGAAGGGATAGGGGAAAAGAGGGAGAAAGCAACCGTGAGTACTCATCCAAAGTAGTCGCAAGCAAGGAGCTACACTACAAATGTATGCATTGGTATCAACTGGAATAAGGCTATTATATGTGGACTGGACTGCAGAATGCCAGAATAAGAGGGGGATAACTAATCCTGTCGAAGACTACGCTTCTAGAAGCCTCCGTCCTGCAGCATGTAGAAGAGAGTAGACTGAAGTCCTCCAAGTAGCATCGCATAGCATAATCCTAACCGATGATCCTCCCCTCGTCGCCTTGTGAGAGAGCGATCACCGGTTGTATCTGGCACTTGGAAGGGTGTGTTTTATTAAGTATCCGGTTCTAGTTGTCATAAGGTCAAGGTACAACTCCGGGTCGTCCTTTTACCGAGGGACACGGCTATTCGAATAGATAAACTTCCCTGCAGGGGTGCACCACATACCCCAACACGCTCGATCCCATTTGGCCGGACACACTTTCCTGGGTCATGCCCGGCCTCGGAAGATCAACACGTCGCAGCCCTACCTAGGCCCAACAGAGAGGTCAGCACGCCGGTCTAAATCCTATGGCGCAGGGGTCTGGGCCCATCGCCCTTTGCACACCTGCATGTTGCGAACGCGGCTGGAAGCAGAACTAGCCCCCTTAATACAAGAGCAGTCTTACGGTCCAATCCGGCGCGCGCCACTCAGTCGCTGATGTCACGAAGGCTTCGGCTGATACCACGACGCCGGGATACCCATAACTACTCCCGCGTAGATGGTTAGTGCGTATAGACCAAATGGCCAGACTTAGATCAAATACCCAGATCTCATTAAGCGTGTTAAGTATCCGCGAACGCCGACCAGGGCCAGGCCCACCTCTCTCCTAGGTGGTCTGAACCTGCCCTGTCGCTCCGCCACAAAGTAACAGTCGGGGGCCGTCGGGAACCCAGGCCCACCACTACCTGGGTGGAACCACCTGCCCCTTCAGCCCCCATCTCCGAACAGTATCATAAGTAATGTAACTGTGTAAAGTAAATAGTATATGCCCGTGATCACCTCCCGAAGTGATCACGGCCTAGTAGTATAGCATGGCAGACGGACAAGAGTGTAGGGCCACTGATGGAACACTAGCATCCTATACTAAGCAGTAGGATAGCAGGTAATGGTAACAACAGTAGTAGCAAGGACAGGCTATGCAGTAGTATAGGATTAACGGAAAGCAGTAACATGCTACACTACTCTAATGCAAGAAGTAGAGAGAAGAGTAGGCGATATCTGGTGATCAAAGGGGGGGCTTGCCTGGTTGCTCTGGCAAGAGAGAGGGATCGTCAACACCGTAGTCGACCGGGGCATCAGCGGCGTCGGTCTCGTAGTCTACCGGAAAGAAGTAACGGAGGGGGAACACAATAAATAACAAAGCAATCAAATCATAACATGACAAACGTGGTGCTAGAGGTGATCTAACGCAGGGATAGGTGATACCGGCGAAGGGGGGAAACATCCGGGAAAGTATTCCCGGTGTTTCGCATTTTCGGGCAGATGAACCGGAGGGGGAAAGTTGCGTGTTTTCTATGCTAGGGATGTGTAGCGGACGAACGGGCTGCGTATCCGGATTCGTCTCGTCGTTCTGAGCAACTTCCATGTACAAAGTTTTTCCATCCGAGCTACGGTTTATTTTATATTAATTTTAAAAGATTTAAATCATTTTTAGGATTTATTTAATTAATTTAATCAGCATTATCCAGAACAGTGCATGCTGACGTCAGCAGTCAACAGAGGAGTTGACTGGTCAAATGACATGTGGGTCCCGTTCGTCATTGACTAGACTAACTAATCATGATTAATTAGTTTAATTTGTTGTTTAGTTTAATTAATCATAATTAATAAAGTTAATTAATTAATTAATTAATTTTATTATTATTATTTTAAATTCTTTTTTTATCATTTCATTTCTGGGGCTGGGCCCCACTAGTCATAGGCACAGGGGAAGAAACGGGGCGGGTTAGCGGGCGCCGGGGCAACGAAGCCCCGAAGCGACCCAGCGCGGCTAACTGGCGCAAGGGCGCGTACGCCCGGTAGGGCGACGACGCAGTGCCGAGGGGAGGCGGGGCTGTGGCTGGCAGCATGGCGCGACAGTAGTGGCGGAGGCGGGGCGACACAGCAGCAGCGATGGGGTGCGGCAGGTGCCGGGCGATGCAGGTGAGGGGCGCGGCCGGCGCGAGCGGCGTCCGGGGGGAGGCCAGGGGGAGCGCGGGCCGGTGGCGCTAAGCACGAACTCGGGTTGCTGGGCGCGGGCGCGGCGGAGCCAACGCGTCTGAGTGTTGGCCGGCGCGTTCGGGGCACGGCGAAGCGCCTGGGCATGGTGAACGCGAGCGGGTTCGGCAGTGGGCAAGCGAGCTCGTGGGGCGGCACTACGTCGAGGAAAACGAAAGGAGGAAGAGGGGGATCGATGGAGGGGCTCACATCGGAGCACATGGAAGGCTCGGCGAGCACAGGGAGGCGCCGGAGACGACGAAGCAACGACGGCGGTCTCCGAGTCCGAGGTGGAAGACGACGGCGAACAGCTTGACGCAGGGGTGAGGAACTCGAGCTGGTCCATGTAGGCGATGTAGGGGAGGGTGACAAGGCTTCTGCCCAACCTGGTGCAGCTCGGGGTGGCGCCGGCACGCGAAAATGGCGAAGGCGCGGCGGCGGCGGCGGCGGGTCGGGCGCCCCGATCCAGAATGGGGAGGGAGAGGGAGGAGTGGATCGAGGGGGGAGTGGGGATCGTGGGGGTAGTGGGCTCTAGGGTTAGTGGGGTGGGGTTATACACGGGCACCGGGTGGGCCGGCCTCACTGGTTTCGGCCAGCTAGGCCGTGGCCTGGCAGGGGGGGTTCCTTCTCCTTTTGGTTTTGTTGTTTTTTTTTCCTTTCCTATTTTCTTTTATTCTGTTTTATTTTACTTTTAGTTTCTTTAGTTTTGTAAAATAGGACAATAGTTCCTAAAATAATGTCTCTAAATAACTCACCGCCTTAAAAGTTTGGCCATAAATAAAATGCTTAAATAATTTATAATTTATAAAAGGCATTTAATTAAATGTTTTAGCTACTGTTTTAATTACATTATTGCATTAAATTATTTAATAAAAATGTGGTTTCTCCACCAACATTACCTAGGGATTATGTGTCACATGCAGAACATTTTAGTTTTGATATTTGAAAACTTTTATGGTTTGCTTGATTTTGAATTTGAATTTGAATCGGTTTCGAACCATCACGAGATTATCAACAGTAACCGTGGTGATGTGGCAACATTAGTAGAGGGTTACTATAGCTTAATTATCCGGGCGTCACAGGGAACTACTCACACAACATCGAAGGTGCAACAAGGTTGATGTACAAGCCCTCCATGACCGATTCTCCCTCCGGCAGAGTATTAGCGAAAGCCTCCAGATGGGATCGCGGAAGAACAGGGACTTGAGGCGGCGAAAAAATTGTTTCGGTGAATGTTCTGGGGGTTTTCCAGTATTTGAGAATTTATAGCACTGGAGTTAGGTCATACAGAGCCACGTGGGGCCCATAAGACATTAGGGCGCGCCCTGCTGCCTTGTCGTCTCCTCATAGGTCTTCTTCTCCTCACGCGAAGATTCTAGGGTCTCTTATGTCCAGAAAAAAATCGTCAAAAAGTTTCGTCGTGTTTGGACTCCGTTTGGTATAGATTTTCTGTAAAACCAAAAACAAGCAGAAAACAACAACTGGCACCGGGCACTAGGTTCCCAAAATGATATAAATTTGTATGTAAAGTATATAAGATTGATACTATAATATCATGAAACAATTCAAAATTATAGATACATTGCAGACGTATCAACTCCCCATAGGTTTGGCACTTTACTTACCACGAAAGGGCTACAACAACCCTGTGCACTTGCAGGACATCATCCAATAAGTTGCATTGCAATGAGTTGGTAAAAGTGCCCAAACTTAGCCATGGTTGCTCAGAACCTGCAAAAAATTAGTACACAAAAATAAACCAAACTTCAAGCAAAGACTAAAAGTGCTCAGCTCCCCGACGAGGACGCCAGAAAATGCTTGATGGCCTGCAAGTGTAGAGGGTCTAGTTGCAGCTTTTTTGAAGTAAGAGTATTGATCCCACACGGAGAACATGAATCAATCTTTGTCAATGTCGGCAAGTTAAATGCGACCCAAAGCGAAGTGGAAACAGATAAAGGTATTGGATGATGGTAGCAAAAAGTGAAGTAAACTTGCAAACATGAAGTAAAGTAACACAAAACTTGAGTAAAGCTTGTTGAAATCGATAGGACTAAAGCATTCCCAGGGAGTCATGATTCCCTACTAGTATGTGTCTACATGACCGATGCCTAATGCTACGTCCGATTCCTAAGCCACTTCTTATATTTTTATTTGTGGGCATAGCCACTTACAGATACGTGCGTACATGCAACAGACCCGTATCACATACACCACTACTATTCATTAGCACCCCAATTACTGAATGATAATTAAGGGGTTTCCCTTATGGACACAACTGAAAGCGACACCCGTTTACCCCCTTCTACAATGATCAGGGATGAAGGGAGATAAGCTCCTTCACTAACCTACGTTTGCAACCAGCAATCATGCCAGCAGTAATAACCTTCCGTCTAAAATTAGAATATGTTGGATGGTCGACTTCACCCAACATAAAGAAGACTATTAACATAAACATAAAAAGGAAATATTAAACCCTAATACCAGACGGTCTATTACATACTAGGGTTCCTCTCCATATCACCGGGAACTATGGAATTTACTCGCATATCAAAGGCACAAACACGATGAGATAAATCACGATGAACATGGTGGTTCCACAAAAGTAATAAAAGATTGAATCCACTCCAACTACTATATTACAAGATGACATCTTTATCATTTTCACAAAAACATGTTTTGAATATTTTTCAAATACATGTTAACCATTTCCTAAATGCCATCATTGAGATGGGAGAAATATTCAGGACTGCCTTGGATACACTTTTGAATATCTCAATATATGCCACAAATAAAAAAGGCCAATTATCATTATTAAACTTGATTTTGAGAAGGCATTTGATAAGATTGAATATAATGCCATCATTGAGATGCTTAAGGCCAAAGGTTTTGGACCCAGATGGATTAACTGGGTCACAAGATTACTTAATTTAGCCTCCAATTCTGTTCTATTAAATGGTGTTCCTAGGACGAAAATTATATGCAAAAGAGGTGTAGGATGAGGTGATCCTACATCACCCCTTCTATATGTCATTGCTGCTGATCTCCTGCAAACAATTGTTAATATGGCATGGATAAATGGTGAATTATCACTTTCAGTGGATGATAGCTATGGACAAAAATACCCAATCATTCAATATGCAGATGATACAATCCTTATTATGTCGTCTGATAAAGATCAATTAATGCATCTCAAATCCTTATTCCATTTTTTTCAGCATGTCTAGAGGTTTATTTGTAAATTACAACAAATCTTCCATTCTCCCCATCAACATTGATAATTCTACTGCCATTGACTTAGCTGAAAATTTTGGATGCAGAATTAAAAGTCCTCCATTTACATACCTGGACCTACCTCTAGGTACGACCAAACCCTCTGTACATGATCTTATGCCAACCATACCTAGAATGGATAAAAGATTATACGAAGTTGCAAATTTCATGAATTATGCTGGCAGATTCACATATGTTAATTTAGTGGTTGCATCTATGCTCGTTTTTGCTATGTGTACCTTCAAGGTTCACTACACCATTTTGGAACATGTCAACAAAGCTAGCAGAAATTTCCTTTAGTATGGAAATGACATAAACAAACAGGGAAACTGTCTTAGTAGTTGGAAGATGATTTGCAGACCAAAAAACAAGGTGTAATTGGTGTTCTAAATCTCAGAATCTAGAATATTTCTCTAATAATCAAGCACTTACACAAATTCTACAATCATGATAACATCCCATGGGTCAACCTGGTGTGGCAAGCCTATTATTCAAACAACACCACACCTCATGCAAGCAACAACAAAGGATCTTTTTGGTGGAAGGACTGTGTGAGCTTAACTGATTTATACAAAGGTATGGCAACTTGTCAAGTAAACAAAGAAAACACTGTTCTACTATGGGAAGATGTATGGAAAGGTGGTAGTATTCTAAAAAGGAAATGGGCTGAACTACACTCATATGCAACATATACCAACATCACAATCCAGTCGACAGAATCTGTGATGGACCATAGCAGCATGTTCCAACTCCCTCTATTATGATTGCATATGATAAATTAATCAACCTATCTGGACAGCTTGAAGAAATCAGGGATAACCAGGAGCAAAATAAATGAATTTTTATGTGGGGAAACTCCAAATATTCTACAAAAAAATCTATAAAATCCTTTTGAGAAATCAACAAGCCCCTTTGCCAATGCAATGGATATGGGAAACTTGCTGTCTACCCAGGCATAAATTCTTCTTCTGGCTTATTCTCAACGACAAAATAAACACTTGTGATCTACTGACTAGAAAAAATTTCACACTA
This sequence comes from Triticum monococcum, assembly GCA_034509565.1. NCBI lineage: Eukaryota > Viridiplantae > Streptophyta > Magnoliopsida > Poales > Poaceae > Triticum > Triticum monococcum. The sequence goes on from CM067845.1 coordinate 525,297,123, forward strand.
GAGAGCACTATTTGTGTATAATGCAGAGACCGTAATCTGGAAGACAGAACTCATTTACTATTCAGCTGCCCATTCAGTCAAGGTTTCTGGTGGAGTATTGATATAGAATGGAACACTGATCTAGACATTCACCTGATGATCACGGATGCAAAACACATATATAAATGGGATTTGTTCATGGAAATTTTAATCACTGGAAGCTGTGCTATATGGAACCATAGAAATGACAAAATATTTGAAGACATCGCATGCTCCATCATAAATTACAAGACTAGCTTCAATAGATATTTTCAAGACACTATGATCCGGGCTAGGCCTACTATCAAAGAGGGTACGTTGTCATGGCTAGACAGTATGTACGAATTTTTTGATATAATAGATCTAGCCTAATTGGATGTAACTGGCATGATCATGCCTCCCTTGTACACTGCCTAACCACTAACCTTTTAATGAAAAGGATCACAATAGGGATTTTCCCCCACTGTAGTTGGTAAAAAAACATTTTCTAAATACACATTGGAACATTACTTAATGATAAAAACATATTTTTGAACTATGCAAAAAATTATGTTGTATAAACATTTTTTGGAAATGTCATGAACACATTTTTGAAACTTGTAAACATTTTTTAATGTAACAAACATTTTTTAATTATAGAAAGATTTATGTATAATGCGTAAATAGGTTTTGTACATATGACTAATATTTTTGTAGACATGATTAAAATTTTCTAATTTTTCACATTTTACATTTTTTGTATAGATAAAAAACATCTTTTATACATTAACATTTTCCAAATGCAGCATTAACATTTTCTAAATTTATGTAAAATGGTTTTGTGATACATATTTATAGAATATTTCTGAATATAAATAAAGTGAAAATCAAAGAAAAACTAAAACATGGAAAAAATGAAGAAATTTTTTTTTTTGAGACAAAATAAAGAAAAAAGTAACACGATGTCATCAGGCGAGTCACGGCTACTAGGCCAGCCCAATACATGTTGGCCTGCAGGCGAGCCATGGTAGGGCTCACTGCGGGTGGCACATAGCCGCGTCTGCCACTTATAGGCCTGCTAGCCATCTTCTTCCTCCGGTTGTATGTCATCGACTACATATATTGGAATCGAGTAATAACTAGAAAGTGAAAATATCTTATAAATCTCCATTGGACATTCCATTTAAGGCTAAACCGCTACCATTATTTTCTATGGTTTAAATCTGGACTGTCCATTTTATATTGCTTTAATAATGTGATCAATTGATAGATGTATCAAATATTTATTGATAGATAAGGAAGCAATAAATGTTAATTAATTGTAGCCATGTTTTCTGCCAAGGTTATTCGGCATTGATTGATTGATATACATCCGAGTTTAGTGTTCTAGATGACAATATTCTATATATACCATGCACCTACAGTTCGACAAACCAACCTCGACACACAAAACATCTCAGAAACACAAGAAAATTATTGCGGCAAAACCATGAGGCTGTCGCAAGCTCTCTCGCTTCTTGTTGTTGTCCTCCTCCTCGCCTCGTCTAGTGCTTCCGTCATAGAAGACACATGTAGGCGCTTCGATGGCGCTGACATCTACGATATTTGCATCGAGTTCTTCAAGGCCAACAAGGATAGCGCCACCACGGATAAGCGTGGCCTTGCTGTCATCGCCATTGGGATTGCCGGTGCGACAGCTGTGGACACCCACAAGCGCGTCGCCACCCTGAAGGCCGAGGAAAAGGACCGGATGATCCAGCAGGTCCTCGCCTACTGTGACAATATGTACTCCAGAGCTGTGGGCCTATTTGACAAGGCTGCCAGGGGCATCTCGTCGGGCAGGTTGGGCGACGCAGTGACGAGCCTCAGCTCCGCGCTGGACATTCCCAAATATTGCGACGACAAGTTCCTCGAGGCGGGCGTGAAGTCGCCATTCGATGCCGAGAACGGCGAGTTCGAGGTGCAATGTGCAATCACTCTGGGTGTAACGAAGATGCTGACCATGTAGTTAGCTAGCCGGCGGGGACATGAATGTGGGCAACTACAATAAGAGTCCATAGTCATTTCGATGAGTAAACTCCTCAAAATTAATAAGCCCACAATGTTATCACTGAACTATGCCAGACGTACTGGCACATATTTCTTTTGTGTGGATTTATTTTTGTGTGATTTAAGAAAAAAAAATAGTGACGGGAATATCCACCCCTTTCGCACTACCGCAGAGTGATGGTCAACGGGGGAGGGGAGGATATTAACCTTGTTGGCAGCTGAAAGAATCGGTATGGTCGACTAGAGGGGGGTGATTAGGAGACTAACAAAATTTTAACTTCTTTTGCAAATTTTAGGCTCAAAAAAAGTTTTCTATATATGTAGATAGGTGGACAACCTATATGAAAATCTTAACAAGTAACAAGTGTTTGCAAGAGTAAACACAAGATAATAACTAGCACAAAGTAAAGGAACGAAATAACCGCAAGTGGAATCGATGGAGATGAGGATGTGTTTCTGAAGTTCCCTCCTTTGGGGGGGGGGGGGGTTACTCTCCATTGGAGGGGTGTGGAGGCTAATGCTCCCCAAGCATCCTAAGGACTCTCCCTATTCTCCTCATGCCCTCGCACAATGCAAGGTATCGTGAATCCACTAGCGGTGCCCTTGAAGGTGAGAACCGAGACCTTTACAAACAAGGTTGGGGGTCTCTCTACAACTTAATTGGAGGCTCCCAACACCAGCACGAAGCTTCAATATAGATTGTGGCTCCGTGATAACTTCTTCAGTCTAGGGTGCCCAAGCACCCAAGAGTAACAAGTTGATGTAGATGTAGAAGCCGGGCAACACAAACGGTTTGGTGCAAGTGTAGATCGGGTGAATCTCCTCCTATATATCATCAAAGTATGAGAGAGTTTGGATGGTTGGGGAAGGAGATCCCAAGATTTTGGAGGTTTGGAAATGGTGGAGAAAAGCTTGGGGACATATTAGGGTTGGGCGGAAGAAGAAGGGGGTATTTATACCCCCACGGGGGAAATAGCCGTTGCATAGCCGCAATTCCGGCTACCCGGACCATCCAGAAGAAATGTCCCCAGCCCCGAGCACCAAGGGGACAAAGTCCCCGGGCACTCGGAGATATTAGGGCTCGGGCAGAGCAAGGGGTCGGGCACCCGAGGGTCCAAGACCCCGGGAACCTGATACATCTCCAACGCATCTAATTTTCCAAACAACTTTGCTCTTGTTTTGAACTCTAATTTGCATGATTTGAATGAAACTAACCCGAATTGACGTTGTTTTCAGCAGTACTGCTCCACCCATCAATATAAACAAGCTTAGTTGTACAAATACAAATATGATATGATTATGATATTAGTAAAATAGAGACACATTTGATTGGCTAGCTAAATGTTCCTACTTTAGTTTTGAAATGCATGTGAGCCACATATAGAGAGATAGAAAGGAATAGTATTTCTCTGTGCGCTCTGGTTCATCATGGGTGTGCAACAACCATTGTATAGAAAGACTTGTAATATCTACGATCTGCTTACTCTGCTTTAACATGATCCTCTTCTCTTCTGATTCAATAAGTATAGTATGTTCCTTGTTGCTAAGAGAAGTAGAGAAATTTGCGTTCGATGGGTCAGGTCGAGTTGTTCTTCCTTAGTATATTTTGAAGCTGTCATCTATGAAGTATCCTTACTTCTGGAGCTCTCAACAGGGAGCCTATATTTTGAGTAGTAGGCCACATTATATTAATGCACACACCAAATTATAGAACACATGGCATCTCTCGGAAGAATTGCACAAAGATATCACGTAGGTTTACAAGGATGCATTGTTGGATTAGAATCCCATACGCGTTACAAAGATAATCACTTATTTTTATGTTTTCATACATGTCAGGTATTGAATATGATCATAATGCATATGAGAATGGGCACACAAGAGGGATATTGCGGAATAATCCACTGGCTAACAAACTTGGCATCAAGGGGTTGAGGTCCCGTTTGGATGCAATGGAACACAAGTCTATTTAGGTTCCCATCTACAGATTCCATTTCAGAATATGATCCTAAAGATGCGAGACCTAAGTCTATTTAGCTTCCAGATGAGTCAGAGTCATATGACCTATCTTATTCATCCATCAAGGTGCTTGCTCTAATTTGGTAAGGTTGTATTGGTCGTACGTATCTTGCATATGATGTCTTGCATTACTTCTACTTTGTTACACCACCATCTGCTTAGTTTACACATCATATATGAGAATATGACATGCCTATCCATTTTCTATACCTATTCCATGTGTCATAATACCATATTTTTCTACTTAAATGTTGTTCTTTCATAATAGATGTCCAAAAGGAAGAGGGTGGTTGCAGATCCTAAAGGAGTACAAACAAAGTATTTGGAAATGGCAGTGATACCTAATAAATCAAATAGCACTCCATTTGTAGTGTCCATATCACCAGCCCAGAAAACACAGCCCCAACTATAGCACACTTTAGCCCTACTCCACTGACCATAGCACCAGCTTCACCTCACAGGACCCATACTGTTGAAAAAGGTATGCCAATTCCAATAGTCATAGCACCAACTGTACCACAAACAACCTCCACTCAAGAAAGTGTACCAAGTACACTGGCCAAAGCCCTATTACAACTGAAGAGAGCCCAAATTCATGCATACAAGAACCTCATTCCAGCTATTCCCACTTTAAATTACAATGATTTCGTTGTTGTTACCTCATTCCATCATGGCAAGATTATAGCCAAGACGCACACCAATTTCAGATCTTCCTCCGTAACTTACGTGTAAGTAATGTTATTCATGCTAATTACTGCCTAGCTATCTGCTGAATATAACAACAATCATTCCATTTCTTTTAAATAGGCGATGACCGATCTAAATAATCACGACAAGAAAAGCTTAGTTCTGCTTTTCAAGCGTGCGTTGTGGCGGTATCATCACTACCTGAGGGTAACACACTTTGATTGCAAGCCTTGAAATGGAATTTCTGTAAAGTCTCTTGAAATACATTTACAAGATGCTGACTAGAAAAAGACTATTACGCACTGGTTTCATGCCCAGCGTTAGGTATTGTCTATGATATGAAATGAAAATTTGAACTCTTACATTTCTGCATGTGCCTTACCATCTCCCTTGTATGAAAACTACTTGGAGATGAATATGCATTCTCAAGTGATCATAGGATCTCACAACAATACTGCACACTGCCTTGCTCTTGTCAGTACCTCTTGCCCTTTACCACCATACTTATGCTCATTGATGTTTGATTATGTAGCATCACTATACATGTTAGCTTCCTTATCCACATTTTTCTCGAAATTATGAGATATATATATATATATATATATATATATATATAATCTTACATAAGTGTAGAATAAACCAAATGGTTATGAAGTTCTGGATTGCTCTTGTAAGTACCTATTGTCATGTACTCCCTCCATATCAAATTACTTGTTGCTCAATTGGATGTATTCAGAACTAAAATAGTGCTCGATACATCCATTTCAGCGACAAGTAATTCTGGAGGGAGGTAGTATTAATGTACTTACATTGAGAGATAGTTGATTGTCTAGCATTACTTTGCATCTTATCTACCCTACCCTCCATTTTCTCCAAATTATCAGATCTACATTTACTCTTACCAAAATGTTGAATAAAGCGAATGCTACTTCACAAGTTGAGGTATGCATTCCTCTTCCCAGTACCTTTTGCCTTGTCACGATGTACTTAATTGATAGTTATTTGATCATGTATCATCACTCTGCATCTGAGCTTCATTATCCTCTATTTCTTCCAATAATATTATATCTATATTTACTCTTTACAGAATTTAGAATAAAGGCAACGCTTAAGAAGAAGTTTCTTTGGGGAATTTCGTGAATTATCCTTCCATCGACATGGAGAAGGGCTTTGTAGAGCCCTTGTTAACATGTCATGTAACTCCATCCTTCTCAAGCCTTAAAACTTTGTTCTGGTATAGATTAGGATATGCATCAATTCCTCCACTACTATTTACTTGGGTGTTTGCATCAGATTGCATGCTTGCAACAACTGCCAATTTCAAATTGTAGTTGTAAAAACATGTTCCTTATTCATACCATCCACATTAATCAGAACGGATCTAATGATTTTCTTTAGCCCTGTATGTATGCCTAGTATCTAATCCAGTGGTGTGGTGAAGCTGCCCATGCGTGCATCATCACATTTCCTGATTTGTCTTAACTGATTTTGCCAATGATACGGATAATGCGATATTTTTTTGACCATGAAGATTCCAGGGCTTACACCCCACAACATTTTATTAATAAGAATAAAATTACAAGGAGCATATGTACAAGTTCCTCCAGAGGAGGGAACTAAAAAAAGTAAAAGAACAGGAAGAAAAAACTACCTCTACAACCTATGGTGGCAAAAATCAATCCATCTGAGGTGAGTATCCTTGTATCTACTTTCTATTCTATGAGTGAGATGGGTGATGTCATGGACAAACCCACTCTCCACTGTCCAAAAGATGGCCTTATGTGTCTGAAGGCTTTGTCATTTCTAACCTTCCAAATATTGCACCATGCCAAAAAGACTACCGCGGCATAAAAAGGTTTGTTAAAGTCCTTTCTGGCCCCAAAAGCAATTGCCACCATGTCATTATTGTTTGGCCAAACAATCTGCAGATAGTTCCATATTCTGACACTGAAACTGCACTGGAAAAAGATGATTTCTGTGTTCCAAGGCAGAGATTGGGCGCAACACACATTGTGGGCCATCATCAATTCTCCAATGTCTGAGATGGATCATGTCTCTGGTGTTTACTCTGTCCATAATGAAAAAACATGCAAACATCTTGATTGACATGGCACAACAAATCTTCTAGACCCAATTTAAAACTGGGTTTACAACAATTGGCTGGTGTACAAAAGTGTAAAACTGCTTTGCCGTGTAGTCAGATACCTTGCCATGTCTCCAAAGCCATTGATCATTGATCATACTGCAACTTTACCATCATATCAGATAGGTGGTTAAGCTCTAGAAAGGCCATCTCCGATAGAGGAAGAGTGAAGAACTCATGAATATTGTCACAGTCCATAACCTTAATAGAAATGGCTTTATCTGAACAAAAAGAGTGTAACCTAGGAAATCTTGCCTATAGAGGGGTGCAGTCATTATCAATCTCCCAATGGTCAGACCGGAATAGGACAATATCCCTAGAATTTCACCTTAACCTTGGTGACTGACCTAAATTTATTCATGAGCTTTGAGACATCTCTCCACCCGAAAGAACCACATAGAGTGGTGTCATGTGGAATTCTACCAAATTAGTAAGTATTACATATTTAGATGAACTCAGGGAACATCAGCCTTGTTGTAAAACTTATTGAGATGCTTCACGAGAAGAGCTTCATTCTATAGACCCAAGTTTAAAATTTCCAGACATCCCCTATTTTTGGGCCTACAAACCAAGGGCCAAGCTACCAAAGAGTGATCCCTTTCCTGGCCATATTTTCTCCAAAGACACACTCTTTGGATTCTTTCCAGTTGCTTGAGAATGGCATGGGGAATTGACAAACTTGCTACTTGTGATCCACGTTGATATTTCTCCGAAGAGGAGAGGATGATGCAACACAGCAGAGGTAAGTATTTCCCTCAGTTATGAAACCAAGGTTATCATCTAGTAGGAGAACCAAGCAACACTATGTCAACAACATCTGCACATAAACAACAAATACTTGCAACCCAACGTGTAAAGGGGTTGTCAACCCCTCAACGGTATTGAGATAGATTAAATTGTATAGGTTTCGATAAATAGGTCTAAAAAATACAAAATAAAATAAATAAAAGAAAAATTCCAGCAAAGTATTTTTGGTTTAATATATGATAGGAAATAGACCCGGGGGTCATAGTTTTCGCTAGAGACTTCTGTCGAGAAAATATTATATGGTGGGTAAACAAATTACTGTTGGGCAATTGATAGAAAAGCAAATAATATGACGATATCCAAGGCAATGATCATGTATATAGGCATCACATCCATGATTAGTAGACCGATTACTGTCTGCATCTACTACTATTACTCCACACATCAACCGCTATCCAATATGCATCTAATGTATTATGTTCATGGAAAAACGAAGTAATGTAATAAGAACGATGACATGATGTACACAAGATAAACTCACATATGAATATGTACAATAAGAACGTGTTTTCTTTTTTTTTCTTCCGTGAAAGGCACGGTCGTGGCTCTCAGAAACCGAAAATAAACATGGTTTCTATTTTTTTCTTCCATGAGAGACACGATTTTGCTTCCGTGAGAGGCACGGTTTTACTTTCACGAGAGGCGTGGCCGTGCCTCTCGAAAATGAAACGCATTTTTTCCTCTTTTTTTTCTTCTGCAAGAGGCATGGTTTTGCTTCCGTGAGAGACAAGGATTGGCTCGGAAACAACTTCCGGAAAGGGAAAAAGAAACGTGCTCCCAGACAACTCAAAATAAGAAGGGTATGAATTATGCCCTATAGCTTCGATATGATTTCTTATAATTTGAATTTGTTATTTCTGTATAAATCTATTAGGAATAGACTTACATAGTCATGGTTCATTTACATTAATACCTAAATGATTGCATAAATAAAATCTTCATGTTCGGTTTTTTCTATTGGTTTTTCTTGTGAAAAAAATTCATTAAAACATATCAACATGAGATTTAGTTTTCAAGATCTCAACATGAGGAATCTAACGGTGAAAACGGTTCAAGATTTGAATACACGATTTAAGAGATAAAACGTTTTAAATAAAAGGATCTATGAAAAAAGAAAAAACTCACAGCTTACGACAAGTGACGCACATGCAACGTGCCATTTGTCACAATTTGAGAAGGTGGGAGTGATCTTTAAAAGTAGTATTCCTTAGTTAGTGATTTCGGCTCTTTTTTTTAGGATCTAGTGATTTTGGCTCCTATGCTTGCCACATAGCGCGTACCCCCAGCCCCTCGCACATGGGTGTATGTATGGGCCGGCCCACTTCTTGATTTTTTTTGCTTTCGGTTACTCCTCCTTTTTTTTCTCTTTCCTTTTTCTTTTTCTTTTTCTTTTCTGTTTCCTTTTTCTTTTCTCTTTTTTCTACTTTATTTTTTCATTTTTTCATGAATTTCCTTTTCAAATTCGTGTTTTTTGTTCATCGATATCCAAAATTGTTTATCAATGTAGAAAATGTCCATCAAATACAATTTTTTCATCGAATTTAAAAAATGTTCACCAAATTCAAAATTTGTCCATTAAATTACTATTTTTTAAGTTTAAATTTTGAAACGCCTTTCAAATTCTTCAACTTTTTTTGAAATCGTGAACAGTTTTTGTAATCACGAATATTTTCTTGAAATTTTGTTCATTGGATTTAAAAAATGTTCGTCAAAATTGAATTTTTTTTTCATAGAATTACAAAAATATTCATCAAATTATAAATTTCTTCCTAGATTTCAGAACATTTGTTCATCAAATACCAAAAATGTTCGTAATTATTAGAAAATTATCATTATTTTTTCATCAATATAAGAAAATGTTCATTAAATTTGAAAAGATGTTCACTCTTTTCAAATCGCAGACATTTTTTGAATTCAAGAACTTTTTTTTAATTCGGTGAATATTTTTTGTATCTGTGAGCATTTGTCATTTCTCGAACATTTTTACAGATCATGAACAATTTTTGAATTCGCGAACATTTCACAACTAGCAACTTTTTTGAAATCCTGAATTTATTTTTAAAATGATAAAAATTTAAAAACAGAAATAAGCAAAAAAAGAAAGGCGCCTACCGCTTCTCATGCCTCGCACATGGTCCGTCACACATGGGGCGCGTGGGGAGGGGGTCGGGGGGGGGGGGGGGGGGGGGAGGGCGTGGTGCACTGTCGTTGTCCTTGGCGCGTTGTACTCGCCAAATAGGGGAGCTCCTGTTCAACGCTTATTGCCAAAAATCACTAATTAAGGAGTACTCCTTTCAAAGATCACTTCCATCTTCCAATTTTCCTTTTTTTCGTATATCTGTTTATTCAAAATGTTTTATATTTTAAGCCGTGCATCTAAATCTTGAACCATTTTCTTCGTTGGATTCCTCGCATCGAGATCTTCAAAACTAGATCCCATGTTGATAGGTTTTGACGAACTTTGTTTTTTACAAAAAAAACCGGACAAAAAATCGGGTTGGGAACACGTTTTTCCCTTTCCAAAAGCCATTTTCGAGAGTAGAAGAAAAAACAAATTTTTCCGTTTTCGAGAGACACATCCGTGCCTCTCGCAGAAGCAAAAACACGCCTCTTGCAGAAGGAAAATCGTGCCTCTCACAGAAGGAACAAAAAAGAGAAAACATGTACTTATTTCGTTTACGAGTGGCACGGTCGTGCCTCTCGCGGAAGCAAAACCATACCTCTCACGGAAGGGAAAAACAGAAAACAAGTTTTTTTTTCATTTCCGAGAGGCACGGTCGTGCCTTTCATGAAAGGAAATCCATTCCTCTCGCGGAAGCAAAATCATGCACCTCGCGAAAGAAAAAAACGTGTTTTTTTCATTTTCAAAAGGCATGGGTGTGCTTTGCGCGAAAGCAAATACATGCCTCTCGCAGAAGCAAAACCGTGTCTCTCGTCGAAGGAAAAAAACATGTTTTTTCACACAATTTTTTTTCTTGAATTGTTTTGTCCAAAAGCTTAGAAAGACTGGTGAAAAAGCAAAAGGACAAATAAAACAGAAAAACACCGTCCAAAAAGAAAAAAACACATGCGAAAAAATAAAAAGTTAAAATTCGAAGGAGCGCCCATAGCATGGCAAGTGACGCGCTCTCAACCCACTCCGAGTGATTGTTGGGAGGCTCCCGAAGGAGCGATGGTCAACTAGTTGCTCTGGCTAGGCTTGGCGTGTGTTGACACCCGATTTTGACATGATACAAAACGCAATAAATATGGCCTCAAATGAAAAAGTTCTCAAAGTGAGAAAGTTTTGTATTATCAAAAGGATAAACTTCGATATTTGGGTCATAGCCATCCGATCTCATCTCTAAGGCCGAAGTTGTGTTCGAAGTAGTGAGATTTTGTATTCAGAACACTTTTCGGATGATTACACCCCCAAGACTGCCCCATATTGAAAACTGATCTACATGAATTGTCTTCGTCTCGTCGAAACGATCGATTCTGATATAAAGATCGTCTCAATTCGAGGCCATATGCAAAAGTTAGAGCCCGCACAGCGTGGCCCTCCAGTGAGCCAAAATATGACGCCCGGAACCAGACACATATGTGGGTATGTCTGATGTGCCGCGTGAATAATTAGCTGTATTGCACGAGAGATTTGACCCTCGAGATGACCTCTGATGAAAAACGTTCAACATGAAAGTTGTTCGTCTCGTTGAAACGGTCGAGATTGCTTTTGGACTCATTTCTATCCGAGGTCGTTTGCCACCACAAAAAAGATCCGCAAGGTACAGCTAGTTTAAACCGAACAGTTTTGGTTTTGGAAAGTTCGGATAAATCAATCCGTATTTGACTAGGGTTTTGGACGTGAATTGATGTAATTTTCTTGTAAGGAAAGCTTAGATGAATTTTTTGCTTGTACGGGAAGCCCAGCCGCCTCTTATATATGTTGGGGTGACGGCCGATTGAAACAACACCAGTCGAATAAACACGTCTACTACTTTTTCGTGTTCATCTACTTTTTATCTCTCCCATATATTTTTCTTCTCGTTCTTCGCTAGTTCTTCATGCCAGAGGGCTGTGGAATCACGAGGCTCTAGGGGCGAGCGAATCGACTTGGAGCAGCCCATAGCCGTCGCGAGCCCTGACGGGGTCCCTCCCAGGTAAACGGGGCTTCGGGTCTACAAAAATATCTGCCGACTGTCCTGCGTATCGCGCTACCGGTCAGACCTCCTTTTGACGCGAAGTGCGGTGCATCACCTCCGACATCGAGGATACACGATGATGTGTTCGTGTGCAAACAACGTGCTCACTCGTAAGCATTCGTGGGCCGGCTCAACTAGGCTTGAGGCGCGAGCGAGCGAGTGGCTGAGCGGGCACTAGGTTAGACCAGTCCGGCCTTACTAAAAAAAGGTTAGACCAGTCCGGCTGTTGCCAGTCATCAACAGTTGAGTTCCGGCAGCTGTTGGCCAGTCAACAGTTGAGTTTAAAAAAATCCGGATAAAATCACAAAAATCATGAATTCAAAAGAATTCATGAATTTTGAAAAAAGATTCACAAACTTCTAAAAAGTTCATGAATTTGGAAAAGTTCATCGATTTTGAATAAAAGTTTTATTGACTTTGAGGAAAACTTCACAAATTTGAAAAAGGTTCATCAATTTCGAATTAAAGGTTCACAAAGTTGAAAAGAGTTCATCATTTTTGAAAAAAAATCATTAGTTTTTTTAAAAATTCACGAATTTGGAAAAACAATGTGCATGGATTTTGAAATAAAAAGTTCAAGAATTTAAGAAAACGAAAAAAAGATAAAAGAAAAAATAGGAAAAATAGGAAAGAAAAAGGAGAAGAAGAATAAAAACCACACGGAAACTGACCAGCGAACCGGGAAAAACGGGTTTGGGAAGCTCCTGGAAGCTTCCCAAAACCGGGGCTTCCGCGAACTAGTTTGAGAATAAAAAGGGAAAAAGAAGTAATTTAGCACATGTGTTGCAGTGTCCTAGTGGTTAGTGCGCTGCTGTGAGAACAAAGAGATTTCGAGTTTGAAGCCTCGCGCGCACACCTTGTTTTTTTTGGAAATATAAACAGAGAGGAAATGCCCCAAATAGGAGCTCCCCTATTTGACGCCCTTCCGCTCAAATAAAAAGAGAAGACTATTAATAGGATTGGCCCACCACCACCACAGCACCACGTGGGCGCTTGTATAAATAGCTACCCCAAGAACCAACCCTCCGGGCTCCCGTGCCGACCCGAACAACTTCCTCTTGTTCTTGCTCTTCCTCCCTGCTGCCAATCTTACCATTCTTGTTCTTGCTCTTCTACACCCCGCTCCTAGATCGGGATGGGGAAACCGAGGGCCTCCGGTGATGTCAGGACCGGGGCGCTTGCTTCCGGCAGCGGAGGCGCGACGGCGCCGCTCCTCCCCCGGAATGATCGCACGGCGGATGCCAAGGTCCAGGGAGGCTCCCTCTTTATGGTCCTGCTCAGCACCGCGGTCGCCGTGTGTGGCGCCTTCGAGTTCGGCACCTGCGTGAGCCCACCCTCCCTCTTAATTTCTGTCGCTTCAAAAGCGCCCAGAGTGCATTCAGCTAGACATGCATATACCAGCAGCGTGCCTCCAAAAAGGAGACACATGTGTGCCTAAAAGGTGATGAGAGATGAATGAATAAGTTTATACTACTTCTTGTCCGGGGAGCCGACCGACTCGATCGTATCCATTCGCGAAATCCCACAAAATTTCATTACTACCATCTTCCAGAATTCAACAAATGGTTCATGAATGTGGTGCACTGTTATTTTCCCTTCTTCCGTCAGCATTAGGTTTAGTTTACAAAAGCACAAGCATTTTTTAAAATTTTACTTCTGCAAAACTGCGAGGATGGATCTGCACAACATGAAGGGTTCTGATCTGGACAGTTGACCAGATTTTGATGTATCTCAGCAGCACTGCCTGCGCATCTTTTAGCTACAGTCTAGTACATGCAGTACAATATTTAATTTTCCAAGAATCTTATCCCGTCACTCACACATGATGGTACTATCTATGATTATGGACAGAGATGACCTGTTTACTCATCCAAGTGCCTTTTCAGGTTGGTTATTCTGCACCCACTCAGTCAGGAATAGAGCGCGAACTTGGACTATCCATGGCTGAGGTTTGTAACATGATTACTTGTCAGCCATATAGTTATGCAGGATTTTCTTTTTCTCCTGTCCTAATCTTCTCTATTCTGACCCAACCAAACCTTGCAGTTCGCAATTTTTGGGTCTGTATTGACTATCGGGGCAATGATTGGCGCCGTTACCAGCGGACGCTTAGCGGACTCTCTTGGACGTAAAATGGTAGCCTGTGCACTTCTACTTCATTATTATTAATTAGGCTAGCTTGTGTATTTTTATTTCACATTCATCTTCTCTCCGTGTCTTATTGTTTTGCTTCTCACAGACCATGCGGATAGCAGCTACTATTTGCGTTTTTGGTTGGCTTTCTATACATTTCGCTAAGGTTTGTTACTTGGTGAAGTTATTCCAGGTCTTGTGCTTTCCTACCGACATCTTACCTTGGTGTTCTAATGTGAAGGGTGCTATTATGCTCTATTTTGGAAGAACCTTGCTGGGCTTTTGTACCGGTGTTCTTTCTTATGTGGTATGTATCACTTAATTAGTTCAGCATACACTCTTCAGTCTTGAGTCTCTTCACTACTGGAATTTTCGTATACGCCGGGTGTCGGTGTCTTCGCTGAGAGCACTACTGGAATTTTCGTATACGCCGGGTGTCGGTGTCTTCGCTGAGAGCCAAAAACACGGGCACTAGGCAAACCTGGCCTCACGGCAACTGCTTACTTTGCCGTCACTGGCTCACGGCAAACAAGCACCGAACGGCAAACGGCGCAGACGCCGAGAGCCGCGCACGGCAAAGAGGAGCCACGTGGCATGTCCGTTCGCACCAAACGGCTTCGTCAGTTACTTCCAATATAGAGTCGTTTTTCGACGCTCGGCAAAGTATATGACATATCCTATTTTCCTTTTTTGTGTGTGTTCTTTTGTCCTTTATGTTTTCGTCTGATATTTCATATCTTTTAATGACTAAAGTCTCAAACTGCCATGGCTTGTGTTTTGTGTTAGATTTTTTCAAATCTCAACTTCTAAGCACTATACTACCTCTATTCCTTTATATAAGGTATATTATTTTTGCCACGGTGCCCAAGGCACAAAATTATAGCGTATTTAGGATGAAGTTATCCTTGGCCTAGGGTTAGGACCTTCGGCTCTCGGTAAAGGCCACATCATATTTTCCATCCATTCGTTTGTGTTTCTTTATCACTCTTTGTTTCTGATATTTCATGACTTCTAATGACTAAAGATCCAAAATGCCATGAGTTTTGATGACTTCTGTTTTCGGTTATACTTTTTTAAAATCTTAACTTTTAATTAAGCACTACATATAAAGTAAAAGAATGAAAACAATGACCTGCCGTAACACCAAGAAGCAGGTATTCACCAACCCCTATCCCCTCTCGGTGCCGGTCAATGCCGTAGACCGCCGGGGCCACCGGTTGGGTGCTCGATCGGGAAGCCGCCCGAGGGGCAACTGGCCCTACATGCATATGCATGCGTGTGGCCAAGGCATATGTATGAAAGGGTGGTGTGGTGTACGAATACCCAATGCACATCCTTGATGTGGCAGATACCTCATAAACCGGTCACATGCACGGGCACGAACGTCGAGGACTAGCTGCGTTCGTCACCCAGATCGAGCCGGCGGTGGGCAATCCTATGAGGGAATGGACTAAAATTGGCTTCACAGTGAACGGGCATTCACTGAGAGCCACGCATGGTAAAGGGAGGCCACATGGCATACCCTTTCGGGAGTGACGGCGTTGTCACTTGGTTCACCCTATACCGAGAGTTGCGACGTCATCCTCGGTAAGAAGACGTCACACAAACATTTTTCTAACTGACATGTGGTTCCACTGGTCACATTTATCAGTAAAAAAAATAACGATGTCTTTGCCGAGAGCGGTGCTCGGCAATGCTTGTGATCAGGAGCTGACACATGGCTATCTCCTATTGGCTCTCTTTGTCGAGAGTGGCTCTCGGCAAAGATGGCCCTCGGCGTGTTAACGTGGACCCACATGTCAGGAGCTGACACGTGGCGCACTCCTATTGGCTCTCAAAGATGGCCCTCGGCGTGTTAACGTGGACCCACATGTCAGGAGCTGACACGTGGCGCTCTCCTATTGGCTCTCTTTGCCGAGAGTGTCTCTCGGCAAAGATGGCCCTCGGCGTGATACTGTGGACCCGCATGTCAGGACCTGACACGTGGCGCTCTCCTATTGGCTCTCTTTGTCGAGAGTGGCTCTCGCCAAAGATGCGCCATGTGGCAACCGCCGTCCACGTCGATTGTCCGTTAGCTACTTTATTTTGCCGAGTGTTACTGTTTGGCTCTCGGCAAACAGTTTGCCGAGTGCCCGTGTCCTGGCTCCCGGCATATTCCTACTTGCCTGAGAGGTGTAAGCCGGGTGGCTTTTGCCGAGTGCCGCACTCGGCAAAGGCTTTGCAGGCGGGTTTTGGCCCTTTGCCGAGTGTCTGTGGCACTCGGCGTATAACTCGATTCCAGTAGTGCTTGTGTCTCAATCTTGTATCAGTTGTACATGTTCATGTTTTACAGTTTTAGTGTGTCGATGTTGCGCTGGATACTGCAGGTGCCTGTGTTCATAGCTGAAATAGCGCCTAAGGATCTCAGAGGTGGCCTTGCAACTTCAAACCAGGTTTATAACTATAGGACAAAAACTCCATAATCCACATTTAACCTCGTAAGTTTTAATAGTTTCCACTTTCCACCACCTGGTTACGCATGTGCAGTTGTTGATCGTTTGTGGGAGTTCGACTACTTACATAACAGGGGCGCTGGTTACATGGCGCAATTTGGTATTAGTTGGTAATTTGTTTTCACACCCATATAAACATAGTTATCTTTTACTTTCATGTTGGATGGAATTACTTAGAAATTTTTGTGTGTGCAGGTATAGTGCCATCTGTTCTCCTCTTAGTAGGTCTTCTCTTCATTCCAGAGTCACCAAGATGGCTGGTAAGGAACTTCAGAGTCTTCGGAGAATGTTCTGTGAAACATGAGGGTTTTCAATTTATCGGGGGGAGAAAATGATCTGTTTGCTCAATGGTTTTCTAGTGGTGATTTACAAATCACCTTAGAACCTCCCTTTTCTAGCAAAAGTTAGAATGGAAACTATAAAGTACTTTAACAGTACTCATGAACTAATATGACCTTTGACTTTAGTCATTTCATGATACATATATTTGTATGTTGAATCTCACTGCACATTTTTTACAGGCTCAGGTTGGAAGGGAGGAAGAATTCCACACCGCATTGCAGATGCTGCGTGGAGAGAATGCTGACATATCTGAAGAGGCCATTGAGATCAAAGTTAGCTTTCTGTTCTAATAGCCTGTATATAATAGGGTACTCAATGATAATAGTATATGCAAAGAGAATTATACTCAAAATGATCATTTCATCCAGGAGTACATTGAATCCCTCCAAAGCCTCCCAAAGGCCAGGATTCAGGACTTGTTTTTGAGCAGAAATATATTTGCGGTCATTGTAAGATATCACTTTGACTACTACTTCATTTTAAAATGCCATCATGATTTGCGCACTGAATTTGGGATTTGATCATATGAATTTTGTCATAATTCGTAACCTGTAATATCATTGTGATATTATATGCACAGGTGGGTGTTGGCTTGATGATCTTCCAGCAATTGGGAGGGATAAATGGTGTAGGCTTTTATGCAAGCTCTATCTTTAGTTCTGCAGGTATGCAAATGTCATCATCATTGTGCCATTCTTTTTAACAGTTCTGCATGAAATGTGTTGATTCATCTCAACTTCAGGATTTTCTGGAAAACTTGGAACCATATTAATTGGCATTGTTCAGGTTTGCGATACACTGTTTTCCATAAATTTTGCTAATTACTAGTATGAAATTTTGTTTATAACCATGATCGTTTCAGATTCCCATTACATTGCTTGGCGCCTTTCTCATGGATAGGAGTGGAAGAAGGGTTCTTCTAATGGTATAAGATGATACAAAGCTTAGCTAATGTATACAAAGAGAGAATGTTAGGTTGAATTTTGTTTTGAGCTTCTTATTTATACAGGTTTCCGCATCTGGGACATTCTTGGGCTGCTTTTTGACAGGAATATCGTTCTACCTAAAGGTAACAGCATCTTTCCTAACCATATAGTAGTAGAAAAGTTCTTATGAAACTTTTTGGGAACATATGGGAGACTGGCGGGTTATCATAAGATAATGTTAAGGAGAAAAGCTGTGGCAAGGAAAACGCTTTTTTAGGGGAAGGAAAACTTATTTTGTTGGCAAATTTTAGCATGGTCCCTCTTACTTCTATTTTGTTTGTTGTTATGTCTGTAACGTGAATGATAAATAATCTTTTAGGCGCACGGACTATTCCTAGAATGGGTTCCTGCATTGGCTCTTTCCGGCATCCTGGTAAGGAATATATCACTCCTATATGCATTGTATTCTGTTATTGCAATGAATTTCGAAACGTGCATCTTCTGAATGTTGACCATTCCTGCTTCTGAAATAGGTATATATAGGTGCATACTCAATTGGAATGGGCCCTGTCCCTTGGGTTGTCATGTCTGAGGTAAAGAAGAAGAATAATCAGAACTTGTTTTGGACTGATAAATCTGCAATAGAAGTACGAAAGCAACTGCCCTTTAATTTCTCCTGGATTAATTTCTTGCAGATATTCGCGATTAACATCAAAGCAATCGGCGGAAGCTTGGTGACCCTCATTAGCTGGCTTGGTTCCTTCGCGGTCTCTTACTCGTTTAACTTCCTCATGGACTGGAGCCCAGCAGGTAATGGCACTAACACAACACTGTGGCTCTTCATTTCAGTTTTCCGTCCCATAGCTCCAGTACCATATGTAGGCAGTTTTGTGACTGACATGTGCTCTCCTTGCTGTCTTGTGCCTTACAGGGACGTTCTTCATGTTCTCTGCGGCGAGCTTGGTCACTATACTGTTCGTGGCAAGGCTAGTGCCTGAAACCAAAGGAAAAACACTCGAAGAGATCCAGGACGCATGGAATTAAAGAAGATGAGGATTAACAGAAACGACCAGAGGCAGCACATATACATATACATTGACATTTTCCCCACTCCCCCATAACCCCATGCTAGCCTCCCTGTCATGCATCGTGCTGTAGTCTACTCTCTAGGTTAAGGATATTCAGATTGTAAAGCAACAGAGCACTGTTCTGTTCTTGAGAAAATCTTTACCTAATACAAACACGTTAGTTTTTGTTTTGTTAAAGGAAGGAGGCTTTCATAGTTCTCCATACGTCATCTATTTATACAAACACATTAGTTTCATTTTTTATCTAAAAAAACAACAGAACGTCAATCTTCTCTCTCCTATCTAAAAGAAGCTTAGCAATTCTGTTTCCGCTCGCTCTTCGTCAAGGCATCCACGCTGCGTTCCGTACGTGTGGGGTGATTCGCTTAATTTCCTTTTGGTTTTGCAATCCACTATGATGAGCTCAACTGCAGTTGTGCTTGTAGAATTTATTTGGTGCAAGTATAATTGTACAAATACCTTCGGTACCTTGCAAAGTTGCAATACCATGGAATTTCTTGAACATGGATTGACGCCAAGATTCCTGTGTTTCTAGAGGGAGCACTAGCAGAGGGAGGAGGTTGAAATGCTAGAAGAAATCATGCTAGGTGAAGCAACCACAGGAGTAGCAAAAAGAAAAAAAAGTAGAGAGGAAGCATCACTATAGTGAGAGGAAAATATAGAGAGTGTGGCAGAGAAAAGACTGCCGCATCCCCATGGCGCACCAGCCAATTTTTTTCTTGTGCAAAAAATAAAAATGCTACTCATATTGTGGTTAGACCTATCTGTGGATTAAGAAAAACTGGGAGGTATTATGCAAGGCATCATAATAAATAGCAAGATAATGTTGTTGTATCGAAATTTTTGAATAATCCAAATTTTTCAAAATTACAATCCTTGGATAGGAAGAGCTCAAATGACATATACTTCCAAACGTTGATAATTTTCTCCAGCCCAACTCACCAACAGTACATACACAAAAACGGCAACCGATGGTAAGCAAAGACATTGTGCTAGCGTTTGCCAAATGATCGAAACTTCGTGTAGGACGACCAGCGCCAATCCGAACGCTTATGTCCTCGTGCCTCTAGGAGGATCTCGACCTGGTCCACCGTTGGTGAGTATCACTAGGGTCGACCCAGACGCTTCTGTCACATATTTCATCTTCAGTATCAAACATGATCTTTCCCATTTCAGATTCAAAACTTCGGCCTGCCCACGTATCTGGTGGAGCCGGCAGAACAATGAATAACATACTGGTAAACATGTTAAAATTTGTGGGCTATGCGGTCTACCCTCTAATTCCTCTACCTTTTCCGTGATGCCGCTCACAATGCCAATTGAGGCTAGAGGGTAGGGACCTATTTATAGACTTCACTTCCAGGCGTTTTATTATTCCACCTGTTTCCGGAAAGATCCGTACGACTCCTGAGCAGTGTTACCAACCACGATCAAACATGTCAGTTTTCCGAGTCTAAGTATACCAGTCCCTAGCACACATGTGTGAGTCATGTGCCATGCTTAGATTGTATATATGAGATCAACTTCCAATCTTAATCATGTGGGTCAACAGCCTGCAGAGCCGATCCTGCAAAACAAACCCAGCCCTTCCATCCTGTGATGTCCCGGGAAAAATACGTACGCACATATAAATTCCAGTAGAGTCGATCCCTATTAATTCCTCCACTGTGTTCCATCACAGTCGTCCTCGACACCTCGAGTATTACTTCCTCGAGTGAAATTGTGCATCAATTATTCCCCGTCAAAACATTAATAATATGAATAATTCCACATTGAGTTAAATAAATAATAACCATGTTGAAAGCCACATAAATATCCAACAAAATAGAGAGGCGGTGAACAAAACAGAGTGATGGGAAAGGGAGAGGAACTTTAGTGCTTGCCACGAAATATTTAGAGGCACTCATCATCTTTGCCCCATGGCAATCGCAGGGGCATATTTACTATAAAAAATAAATACTCTAATCACTGTTTTGATATTTTCGCTGCCTTCTCTGGCACCTAATTTTTGGTGAGCTTGGCCTATTGAACCGTTGAACCATTCTCTAATCTCTACTAAATCGTCCCATACACTTTATTATTAAAAGAAAATCATCCCATATACTCAACGGAGGGACTCATCCAGTTCATTTCGGGGACATTTGCAGTCTTAGGCATCTCCAAAGTGGACCCTCGAACCTTTCGCAAGCGTCTGGAGCGAGTTGTTCGGACACAGTTTGCCATCCAACGCGTCCTGCATCGGTCCGCGAACCAGTTCAGATGTCCATTTTCCTACAAACTGGAAGCAAACTAGGAGGGGCTTTGCAAGAGTCCGGACACCAGCCATGTAGGACTCCGACACCCTCGGCCCACCCAAAATCCCGCCTGGACCGGCGTCTCCATCCTTTCTTTTTCTCTACATCTGCTTTCTCTCTCGCCGCCGCCGCCGCTCTACCACACTGACCGCCCGCCAAGCTCCTGCCGAAACTCCGCGGCCTACGCGACCTCCATCGCCACACAAGACCTCCATGCCGCTTGTCCCCCGCTGCCGTTCCACACCTCTCATTTGTCCTCCGCGGCGTAGGTACCATCCACCCGTATGGTAGTCACCACGCCCGACAAGTGTTTGGTGAAATGCCCGTACTAATTTTTGTGTCCCTTCTTTGGAGCAATGGTTTCGGACAGGAAGTACATATACAAGCACTACGTTAAGTTGTTCAACGAGGAGGACTACACGAATGAAACGACTATGATGCAGACAGTCCTTGCAGAACATAGGTGATCCTATCGAAGTTCCCGATCAGAATCCAGCCATGTTTGATGAGTTTGTTCAAATGCATCAACAAATTCGACATCGAGCAACTAATGAGTAGCTCAAGAAAGATTTGACTGAGCACATGTGGGCGGTTAAAGGGGAAACTAGAACATATGTGCTAGTTGATTTCAAGTTTGAACTATGTTAATTTGAAAACTTTGTTGGATTGTAATATTTAAGTTAGAACTACGATTTGATATGCGATTATTTTCGGCTAGCGGACTTAAGAAAAGAGATGGAATATTTGCGACTAGCTTTGGATGGTTGACTCCCACATCAATGTCTACGGACTGATCCCCACCGGTCCGTGGACTGATACGATGTCCGGTTTGGGGCTGAGATGCCCTTAGGGTCCAATTAAAAGCAAAACTTTTCTTTGGCAGCTAGCTTGTTGTCGTCTTCCCCCTGAGACAAAGTCAGAGCGACACAACCTTAGAGCATCTACAACAATGATTAGCTAATTTGGTGCCCCATACGCCTGCGGGTGTGTCCGCTGGCAATGCCTAGACAGAAGTCCATATGCTCTGTCCACACCCACGAACCCCAAATTCAAACTCATGCATAGTATAGATCATAGAGATAGCACAAAAACTAAGAAATTTGGAAATTAGACATGCAATTAGTCCATGGGATCTGTCTCATTGCCAAAAGCATGGTCGGACTTGGACATGGCAGAGGAGGCAGAGAGATTGGGAAAGAAGTGGAGAAGATGGGAGGAGAGCAGAGAGGGTGAGCAGACTGAGACTGACTAGGGTTCGCCCGAGCGGGTGGGTTTTTGTGTGGGACGTTGTGTCGGAGTTGAATCCAACGGATATTGGGTAGGCGTTCTCTAGATGATGATCTTGGCTTAAGGGTAAGAGGACAAAGAGGGACACGATGTTTTACCCAGGTTCAGGCCCTCTTGAAGAGGTAAAACCCTACGTCATCTTTCTGTTGTATTGATTGTTGATGGATTACCAAGTACAGGATGATCTACCTCGAGATCGTATGTGAATGAATCTAACCCTACAGTCTAAACCCCTCGGCTTATATAGGTATCGGGGTACCTAGGGTTACATGTAGGTCGGTTAAATCAAGGGATAAACAACCATATGTACTAGTTAATTGTTCGGCCATGGGTTCTGGAAACCCCTCGCCTTTTCAACGAATGCGATGCTGCCATGCATGCTGGAGAGTGGTCATCACTAAGTTCTGCTCCACAAAGAGCATGCTTGAGCTAGAGTGCCATGTTCTCGAGAATGCGATCTCGCTCTAGTGCCTCACATTGGACACCACCAGAGGTCATTACATGTGCAATGTCAAAGGATCACTGAGATGCTATCTTGTGGTAATCCATGGAGGCTCGTAAAGCTATCAGGGCAATAAGAACATATATCGAGGGGGTAGCTTCCTATACAGGAGCTAAATGTTGTGAAGCCTTGTGATTGGTGCTATGTTAGGTGCTAGTTTACATGATTTTATTGCCGGTGCGACATCTTTTAGTCGTGCTCAAATGATTTCTAAAGAAGTAGGTCATCCTGCGCATGTTTGTTTTGTTTTGAGTTTATCTTCAGCTAAATTCAAGACATTTCAGTGTTGTTTTGTTTTAACTAAAATAGTATCATTGTGTATTGAGTCAAAATTAAAATGAAGAGTTACGCCACGATGAACCGTTTGTAAAGGTCAGTGTCTTCAATTGATTTTCATCTCTTGCCACAAAAAAGGGGAAGCAAAAGGACGTGGAGGGAGTTGCAAGCAATTATGTGTATGGAGCAACCAAAACAACCATGGAAAAGGCTATTACATTAAGCAAGGCTACAGAGTGTCTACAAGAGGATGGGCATTATTGGCGAGAAATGAAGAAGAAATTTATCATATTGGTCATGCCCTTTCCTTTAGATATCTTTGCAAGATTGGCGAGAACGGTGTCCAATTAAGGGAGGTATAGTCTATTTCTTCTTTAATTAAGGGAGAAATGCATGGCCTACATATCGAGTACCTCTTTTGTCACAAAATTTCTGTTCTTTCCAGAAATTGCCATGCATTTCTAAACAAACTGCCAACACCATACAACTAATCTTGCCATCTAGAACATTTGCCAATGCTAACCCATTCCCATCAAACGTTCGCCACATATGCGGTCTTAATGTATTTGCAACATTGATGCCACATAGTCTATTTCTTCTAGATAATCTTATTAGCAACATTGATGCCACTATACTTTTGCAAACACAGGTCTTGCTGCGATGCTGTGAGGTTTCTATAGTCATTCAATAAGCACCACATTATGTTTTTCTTCTTTTTGAAGGAAACACCATCTAGCGCACTTCACTAAAATTATAAGAGTCATATCATTCACGACATGCAGCAAGATGAAACTAGGTGGATCGCCATCCCAAAACACTACGGAATGAAGATTGTCCTTTTATACCAAACAATTCAAAGATATATAAACATATTATGTTCAACATTTAAGGCTTCGGTAAAACAAAAAGATAGTACAGCAGTAACATTGTGAGACATGATCAATTCATTTCCGATGCATAATATTCAGGATGGCTCTTGCGTCAGGCAAGAAACAAGTGTCCAAGCCGGAAAACGGGGCTAAGGAGAACAAAATATTGGCTAGATAAAAACCAAGATAAATATTTAACCTTGCCAGAAAGTAAAGCCTATACTGACTTGCTCAAATAAGATTACTGGTTTTACACTGAGGCTTGCCGGAAATCAAGTGACTTGCTCGATGAATAAAATTACTGGTCCTACAATGATGTGGCACAGAAAACTTCTCCCTGTCAGCATTGTACAGTTACATGATTTCACTGTGGTGCTGCACCACGGGGCGGAGGATGCTGCGGCGGCGGTGGTGGAAGGCCAACATTGCCCATCCCTGGCTGCAAGACCAACGACACACTTGAGTGAATACGGCAGCCACAGCACCAGTCGAATAAACAATTTACACAACATATCATGGCCTGAGCAAGTCAATTTAGATATGAACAATCCATTAACATGCGACGGGAATCTTACTTGGTAAGAACCTAGACCAGGAATGGATGACATCTGTCCTTGTGGAGCCATCTGGCCCTGAGGCCGGTTGTACATACCGCCCATAGGAAAGTTTTGCATGCCAGAAGCACCTGAGGAACCTTGAATGTTTCCCATTCCGTTTGGGAAGCTGCCCATTGGAGGCATATTGCCTGGAGGGATGGAACCCGGATGATTCTGGTTCAGGCCAATCAAGTGTTGTGGCATTTGAGGCATCATCTGGGTTGACGAACCTTGCATTGCCTGTACATATCAAAACCAACATATCAGCCATCATTCCAGTAGTTCCAAGGATTCAGCGCAGAAGAGCCAGTATAAATGGTACAGAATGTGATTCACATTCTAAAGATGTAACAGAAACTTCAAATGTATTTGGGTTTATAATGCACATCATAGTAGCGTGGCACCCTGCCCCTCTGGCTTCAATGAAAAGAGTGTTCAATGTTGAAGAAAAAACAGCCAAGCAAACACCTGACTAAAAGGGTCTAATAGTGAACTATTATTTAAAAAAAAAGTACGCAAATTTTTCCATGTAACCACCGTGTATGACAGTACAGGAATGTTGCTTTTCACTGGAAACAAAGTGGTACAGAAATTCTGAAAATAATAATAGAAAAAGGTATCGGTGAATAGTACCATTGGGTGTGGCATGGGTGGTAGCGGTGGGTTCACTGGTGATGGCCCTGGCATGGAACCTGGCATCGATGGAAGCTGAGGAAGTGATGATCGAGGTCCTTGTTGATGTTGAAGAATGTGTGCTGGCGGTGGCATATTTGGAGGCGGTGGCCGAAATTGAGAATGTTGCTGCTGAGGCATCTGTTGATAGTGTTGCTGCTGCCCAGTGGGTAGAAGAGATGGATGAGGACCTGGTGGCAACGGAGGCGGGCCAGGTGGAAGACCAGGTATAGATGGCCTCTGTTCTCCATGATCAGATCCATCAAGATGCATTGCAACACCAATGCCAGGTATTGTACCAGCAAATGGCCCAGGTGTTTGTTCAGGCATCTGGAATCGACCAGCAAAAGCAGAGTGTTGGTCACCATAACCTGATAAATTGACATCTTCAAATTATTGCCCAGATCAAGAAAAGAAAGCCAAACAATACCCGGAGGATCAAAGACAGACAAAGTGAACTGGTAATATTTATGGAATTCTCTAGCTAACTATTTCGTGCAATCAGAAGGCATGCATTCATTACCCATCTTTTTTTCACAACTCAAACCAAAAACAAAACAAGCTGAGAATGAATCAAAGCAACCTTGGATCTGTCCGCTGTTGAATTTATCACGGGTAAGATCGCCAGGCCTGTTTCTACACCAGAATCTTGTAGCATGATCATTGCCACCACTGAGAGAAAATAACAAGATATCAGTCCAAACAAATGCTATTACAAGGACTAGCATGAAATGGAAGTTTGAATATTTCAGATACAGATACAGTTAAAAGAAATAACCAAACATTACAATCAGCATGTTTCTATATCCACATTTACAACTATAAGTACTCCCTCCGTTCCAAAATAATTGAAGTTATAGGTTTGTCCCTAAGTCAAACTTGTTTAAGTTGACCAACTCTACAGAAAAAGTGGCAAGATCTACAACACCAAATATACCTAGTACAAAAAATATTTCATAAAGAATCTCATGAAGCTAATTTGGTGTTCTACTCCCTCCATTCCTAAATATAAGTCTTTTTAGAGATTTGAATATGGACTACATACCGATGAATATAGACGTATTTTCGAGTGTAGATTCACTCATTTTCCACCGTATGTGGTCCATATTAGAATCTCTAAAAAGAGTTATATTTAGGAACGGAGAGATTAGATGTTAATATACTTTTCTATAGATTTGGTCAAACTTAAACAAGTTTGACTTAGGACAAACCCAGAACTTCAATTATTGTAGTACGTCAGAAAAATAATAATCCACAAGCACATGATCAGCCACGTACATTAAGATGTAAAATTCAGAAAGTAATAGTTTGTAAATTAAGTACCTGGAAAGTAGATAGCCCACTGGATGCCAGGCAAGGTCCCACACACTATTGTCATGTGCATTATTTATTTCAATTTGTGGGGCTTCATGGCTGCCAAAAACAATGAAAAATATATGCTCATCAGTTTGAGAAATCATTTCTAAACAACACAAAATAGCAACTAGAGTATCTTTTTGTTAACTGGACATCTCAAGATTATCTTGAAAAAAATATGAAAAACAATGATATGTAATTAATTATATATTCAATTATTCATGACTATCAAAGTGTAGATCACAACAAATCACAGTAAAATGAGTTCCGATCCAAATTGAAGTTGTGATAACAAACTGCCAGGCCGGTCCGAATTATTATGTCAATGGCTCCATTTATGTTTCTTACCCGACCAACCAATGAAAGATTCCACCATCATAGCTCCCACTAACAAAGTATTCTTCGTGGAATGGGTGCCATGCCAAAGCTGCAGAAATAATAAATAAAGTAAATCAAATAACACAACCATGCTGAACAAGGGCAGCGGACATTATAATTTTCTTTGTAATGTTAAGTCATTGGTCTGATCATGTAAAGCAAATGAATAACTTGAGTGAAAATATATCTAATCTTGTAGGAAAGAAACATAGAATTGAAATTCTGTGATGAGAATCTAACCAGTTACATCCTTATTGTGCCCACGGAAGGATTCAAGTTCTTTCATGGATCTAATATCATATAACTGCACAAAACACATTCACAATAATAAGTGAGGAATTGCCCGATATATCATGGATTAATTTACTGGATAGAAAGAGACAGATAGAACAAGGCAAACACACTAAGTTCCTGAAGGCACATGCAATTTGAATCTGGAGTACGGAAACTACTACATTAGAAGGAGAGGAAGAGTTCGTTCCCTACTTGCAACTATGAAGCATAACTTACTGGACATGATAGATTATTATTAGGTTTAGGAAGCTTGGTTTTTTTTGGATCACGTGGCCTAACCGCCTAAGTGCGTTCTAAAAGTTGGTATCAAACTTTGGGCACTATTAGTATGAACTTCAAGTCTTCCTCACTAGCACAAGTATGTGTAAAACATCAGCAGAACTAATAAGCTACCAACATATTTAAGTATTCTTCTTTCAGATGGAAAAGTAAGAAGTTAATAATAACAGGGTACAAAGGTAAAAGTTATTGACCTTGATAATCTGATCCTTAGACGCAGTCAAAACCCAGTTCCCATTCTGATTCCATTTTACACACTGCACAATATTTTTATGACCATGGCTGCAGAAATAGCTGATCAGGTGCTGCCATGCCACAGAACTTCATGGTTTGCAACATAAGACGAGGGACACAAATACTTACAATGAACGTAGCTCCCTACCACTTTTTGCATCCCAGAGTTTTACAAGATAGTCTTTCCCACCTGGATAGCACAGAAACAAATGAGCTCGGGACAAATAAACCCATTATTAAACTAGCAATAATAATGACTAACCTGAAGCCAATAAAGATTTTGTGGGATGCCAATCGACACTTTTAACATCCCAACCATGGCCTGGCTGAGTTTGAAGGCAAATTCAGGTTAATTCACACACAAAAAGTTAATACCACAATGTAACTTCAGACAAGCAAGCATCAAGTAGCACATGCACAAACGAAAAGTTTAGCAACATTACCAGTTAGGGATCTTTCTTCTTGGCATCTTGCGAAGTCCCAAACCTTCACGGTTGTGTCATCAGAACATGAACAAAACTTCAGGTCTGTTCTACAAAAGCTGTTTAAAGTATGTGTTTAAGTAGGGAATGAACATTAACTTGGTACATCTAAAGTAAAGAACATAGCACAGTCATCACCTCAAGTCACGGACTGATTCTCTGTGTGCAGTTTTATTCACTTTGACATTGTTCATGTTACTTTGCCAATACCTGGAAAGGATTCAAATTTCAAAGGATGCAGTTAACAAGTCAAACAATGTAACATATTAAGGGCCAGTATTCAGCAATGGTACAGGGTGAAAGGGCCAGCATACTTTATTGCACCACCATCGTCGCCCGTAACCATCCAATTTTCATTGTGACTCCAAATCATTGACCTCACGGCTTGTTCATGAGCCTATTTATCAAATTAATAACACCAAATAAGTCAAGTTAACTAAGACACTAGTAACTGCACCAGTAGCTAATGTGAAATACCTGAAGAATCATTTCAAAATTAAAAGATTGCCCATTCCATAGGGTGAATTCACCACTCTGTGATCCAGTAATAAGCCGGCGTCCCGTAGGAGTCCACTTTATCCAGAAATAACACTATGTTAGACCCAGACCAGAAAAAAGTAAAAAAAATAACACCAAAATAGAACCTTCATGAAAGTTTTCACATAGATGACAACGAAATAGAAACTGGCATGGAGCTGTCAAGATGATCTACTAACTAGTGTAAAAACATGGGAATTTGGAATTTTCCATCAACCTAGGTGGCAGATTTTAATGCATGTGATGATGTTGATCCTTCAATAAGTCTACTACACAAGTAGTGAAGGTAGTTAGGCATTCAAACATTTAAGGACCATACAGCAACTTCATGCACATCAGATTTTCAAACCAAGTAGCACATTTAGAACAAGGAGATAGAGATGGCAATAGATTTGAAGAGAAAAGGGAGCTCAGTTATGTACTGTCAGGCCCAGGCGCATGGGAGTGCAACCTGTGCGCCCGCACAGGGCCTCCACTTCCTAGGGGCCCCTGATTTTCAAAGCAATATTACAGAAGCAGGCTCAGTTGCAAGCTCGGAGTCCAGTTGGCCCAGTTGCATGTTCCAATCAATCAACCAATTCGGTGAGGTGGGCTTCTGGGCTGCGCGCGCGATGCGCGAGGAAGCAGCAGCTGCTTGATCGCTCGAAGCCTAATCCCTGTCCAATCGTTCGTCTCAAGCAGACGTAAAAAAAGCATCCAGATCCAGGCTGTGTCTGCACCTCTTCTGCGTTTGTGACCGACTCTTCATCCGCAACACCGAAGCAGAAGCTGAGCACCAGACGGCAGCAGCTGAGCCCAGGTGAGCGGTTCGAGTTTGGCAAATATTGGAACCCTTTTTCCATTGGCTAAGGACTGGCGGCTTTGACTGTGAGTTCAACTAATTTTATTTTATTTTCATCTTCTCGGTTTTGGCTTTTGATTTTACCAATACCTTGTAGTTAATTTTATTCTTTTCATCTTTTTTATACTAGATGTTAGTGTTCCAACATCTAGCTAGGTCATGTTTTCATCCCGAGACCATAAATCTAACTCAATCTGAAAAAGAACTATGCAACCAAGCGTTGAATGGATAGGATTCTCGATCCACCCCATTGCTACATGACACAGTATAACCTACACATTATTATCATTCTATTTTTCTACTGTAGTAGGGCCTATTTTAATGTTTAGCACAGGGCCTCCGATTTTGCCGGCCCAACCCTGTGTACGGTCTAGTGTTTGTGAACACTTAAAACTATTCTTTTAATTTCGAACACAATCTGCCAGGATTGATGTTCTCAAGTTTTCTTACTACTACTAGAAGCCAAGTACGTTTGAAGCTTCGAAAATGCAGCAAGCCAATGTTGGTGACCACAATACCTCCAATCACCCATTCAATATTTCAACTGTATACAAAGTGCATTAGTGCATGATGTCAGAAGGGGAAAAAAGTCAGTATAGAGTATTTGTCGAATTAGCTTCTTGTATTATGACTCCTGTTATATGATTAACATGTCTCTTTCACACTAGGCATCACGCTCACAGATACCACATCTATCTTGGAAGTCAAAGTCAAGTAAAACTGAAATGCCAAGTAGGGTAAATAAGCATATTATGTAGAATCGCATCTATCTTCAGTTCATGTAACCCTGCTGCCATGACCTGGTGGGGTTTTTTGAGATATGCAACAGTAGGTGCCTGCAGCTAGAGCATCAGGAACATAGAGAGATGGGTATCACTTAACTCACCACGACACAGTTTATGGAGCACCGGTTCTTATTGATAGATGAATGAACAAATTTCCCGGCAAAACTTGTAGAGGGGTTGTCTGGGTATGCAACAGAAGGCAACATCTGCAATAACGGTGTTAATCAGTATATCTCGATAAGAAACAGCAGAAGGTATAAACTTGTATTCATGATGTAGTAAATACATATAACTTCGAAAATTTCCACTAATAACACTCATACATAAGAATTTTATTACTGAAGATGGTAACTGATATAATTGGGAACAAACTCGGCACTAAAATTGAGGGATCAAATCCAAAACCAACTAGCCAAGTGACAACAAAAATCACACCACTTTCATGTCTAAAAAGGAAGAGCCAAAATGAAACACAAGTAAACAGGTGTCCTTTTTCATTACTGAGTGCATTCATCAATTGTAAAGTGGGAGTTACCTAACTGCTGCTTCCTGGAAGAATCAACAGTTCACCCAAACCCCAGGAATTACTTGTTAACCAAAACAATACTTGTCTTGCCTACCACTATGGAACAAGCCTTGCTAGGGACAAACTGCATACTGCCCATACATGACGGCTCATTCACAATTCACCATATCCAGAAACAGGGCAGTATTAAGGTGATAAGGTCTGCCTGGATTTCATCCAGTAAACTAGTGTGTTGATTGATGAAATAACACAAGCCACTCAACAGTAGTAGTGGCCTGGCATCGATGAAAGAACCATAGATTATCTCAGATAACTATGAGATGAAAGAGAAGGTTTTTTCTAAATTAAGAGGTTTGTTTCAAACAAATTGCATTAAAATATAGCTGCACTTGCACCTTATGAAGATTTGCTTCACAAATATACCATGTACACCTCAGCATTTAGTTATTTAGGCAAAAACATCCAATCAGTCAGATAAGGAAAACATGAAAATGATAATACAAAACGAAGAGTTATTATGAAAAATTTTTACAATTATTTATGAATCTAAATAACAAGAACACAAATATCTGAAATAATATTTGTTAGGCATCCTACACAGCACCATCAATTTTCTATCATGTTTATACATTTGTAAGGCAACACGTTCTTTCTCTAAAACTAAACTATCAGAAACAATATTTGATAGGCATCCTACATAGAACATCAATTTTCTATCATGTTTATTATACATTTGTAAGGCAACACTGCAGTTCTTTCTCTAAATCTAAAATGGCACTTCAAAATCAACTGATGCTTGTGCATGCATCCACTAGTTAGCATTGTTATTTATACCAGAATATTAGCTAAGATGTCGCAAAAAAAGAATCTTAACTATGAACACTGTTCAGTATATTTCCAACCATGAGATAATAAAGGATAATATATCACAGATATTGGTGCTTTGAAATGAAAGGTAGAGGATCCAAAATGAACAAATTTGGAAGCAAAAGGAGGTTTTTAAGTACAAAACGCATACAAATTGCGAGCAGTATCTTCAGTATTTTTGAGAAACCAATATCTTCAGCATTTCTGACTAAGCAGTATCTTCAGTATAGCACAACTAATATCTTATAACATATTATTACATGCAGGGTAGCAGGCAACGTACATCCAGGACAGCAGCTGCGGTTGGCTGCAACGTGAATCTGTCCCTTGCATCCCGCTGCCACATGCGAGCCTGCACAATACAAACTGATGAGCTGCACAATAGATTTGTATCGTTTTGTGTCTCCCTTGGACATGGTTGAAAGACATTATATCGTAAAAAAATAATAACTTCTCAAAAGATAAACACAAAATTAAATATTACCTGAGCATAACGGACGAGAGAGCTCGTGTAGTCCACTGTACGTCGCTGGACAGGCTTCCGCATCCTCTTAGCGCCAAAATTGTCTCCATAGGCTGAATTGGATCAAGATTAATATCTAGTTGCAATATGAATATTTATATTGTAAAAAGTTGCGCGAAACCATGAGCATGTGAAAGATTTTACGGGTGTTTTTAAGCAGAATCTCCATCTCGCAGTTTCGGGGGAAAAAAGGTTACTCGAACAAATCTAGTCTACCCCTACGGACCTAACCCTAACCAGATAAGGCGTAATTACCGTCGAACGGCTGCTGCTGCTGTTGCTGTTGATGTTGCTGCTGCTGATGGTGCTGCTGGGGTCCCGGGTGGCCGGCGTAGTCGGGCGCGAGGTTGGTGGATGACGCCGCAGAGAGCTGCCGCATCGGCGGCTGCAGCGGGCCGCGGTAGAAGTCCCCGCCGCCGCCGCCGGGCTGCGGCGGCGGGTGCTGCGGCGGAGGGGGCGGCAGAGGCTGCTGCTGCTGCTGCTGTTGCTGCATCATCTCCGGCGCCGCGCCGGCGACCGGGCTAGGGTTTAGGGTCCGTGCGGCGGGAAAAGGGGCGGATTTTGGGTGGCTCGTCAAGGCCGCCGGGAGCGTGAGCACAGTAAGCCAAGAGGGTTTGGTTGGAACGAGACGATGGATGGGGAATTGATGGGCTTTCTCCTCTCCGGTACAAGCCCAACCGGGTTTTCTTGGGCTGTCGAGTAGAAGCCACCCGCTGGAGAGGCCTTTTTATATCTTTTTTCTTTATCATTTTAACTTTATAAATATATATTTTATACATAAATATTATAAAATAATTATGAATATTTTTTAAATAATATATGAAAAAATTAATACACTATGAACATATTTTCAATGCATGATGAATAATGTTTTAAAATGTAAACAATTTTTAATAATCGTGCATGCATCTAAAAGAAGATTCATGCATTTTTAAAAGTGTTGACACATTTTTAAACATACGTCACATTTAATAATGTTCCTTGAATTTAAAAGTGTCTTTTATGTTTAAAATGTTTGAAGTATATAACATCATATATGAGCTCTCTTGTGGTGGGGGTACCATTGGCGTCAACACTCGGGGTGTGGCAGTCATGATGCGGTCTGTAAATTGGGCCTAGGCCACGAGATGGGTCCAGTGCATAGGAGTAGTATAAGTAGAGTACCAAACATTCTAAAAAAAGACATTGTAGAAGAAAAAAGTACTAGAGTTGTGACCTTGATGTATTATGTTGCAGATGAATGAAATTTGAACCGTCTCACTTTCCGCGCTCCATTCCTTGTCCCCTCTCACTGATTTCCCATCCCAATGTCTCCCTTCAATTGTGGTGATCCACTAATTTTCCATGCCATAGGGACACAAGTTGGCGGCAACCGAGTAGGACTGGGAGGGGTCACGAAGGGAAAAAAAGTCAAGAGAGGAGGTGGCTTGTGGGGGAAACTGTAGAGATGAGAGGGGGGGGGGGGCACGAGAGGGTCGCCTTACCGGTCCGGGGGTAGATTGACTTTTTAAAAGGGGGGATTTGAGATCGAGGAACCAAGGTTTCACCGTTTTTCATCGAAACTTAGTTTCCATGTAATCCAACACTATGTCAATTCATGCAAGGTTTTCGTCCCACAGCCATAAGATGTTGCAGCAACTAGTGTAAGATTATGTCCTTTTTCGTTTCAACCAACGGGGAAGGTAAAGTGACTCTTAGTTTCAGGAACGGCATATTGTTGCTTATTGGTATGTTGTTCTTACTGTCTCTGAACTCTTTTTTGTGCATGACAAAAAAATATTCAAGCAAGAAGACAAGAATGAAGTTGCAGTAAGCGGACATTTCTCTTGTAGTGGTGAACCCCGTGACTTGAGCGCTCTCATGTACAAGGGACAAGGATGCATTAATTACTCTTGACGTTATTGGGGAATGGAATCGGATAAAAATACTCCCTCTGTTTTATAATGTAGTGTGTCTGCGCTTTTCGAGATTCAAGTTTGACCATGAATTTAACTACTGAGACTGATTGCGGCGGGAACAAAAATTATACTGCTGAATTCATATTTCCGATATGAATTCGGTGATATAATTTTTTTTCCCTGTCGTAGTCGGTCTCGTTGGTTAAATCTACGGTCAAACTTGAATCTTAGAAAACGCAGACGCACTACTTTGTAAAATGAAGGGAGTAGTTCTTCGAAGAAGGGATCCAGCTTGATCTTTGCAGAGTTCACTGAAATTCATCTAAAAAAAGAAAAGTACACTGAAATCGGTGCTGTAAGCTGAAAGTAGTGCACCAGGCTCGCTCCTCCTTGCTCGAAGCTACCTAGACCTTGCATGGAAATCATTTCACGCTTCATTGAAACTTTCAGTTATGCTACCTGTAGACCCTAATTTGTTTTAAAAGAAAAATCAGGGAAGTTGATATGGTCGAGTTGGTCTAAAGCACCAGTTAATTTTTTTTTTGGGATGACAATCTTAGTTGTAAAAAAAGGCAGGACCGAAGTGCTTCGTGCTATATGTGTGTCACTTTTTAGGTTGGATTCTTTCGATCTACGCTACTCTTCATCAGCGGCGGTTGCTATTCTGTTACGCTGGTTCTATGGGGCCTTAGTACGGCGACTTCCCGACTGTCTACTACAACAAGTTTTGCTCGGCTCCGGCAAGAGGGAGGGACAATAACGTCGGCACGCCTTCTTCTCGCTTCAGTTCTTGTAGTCGTCGCTAGGTGATCTACGGATCTGGATGTAATTTTTGTTTTTTCTGATGTTCATTGTACTTTACTACCATAATTGAAGACGAATAGATTTAGAAGTTTTCTCGCAAAAAAAGTTGAGTATTTTTATTCTTCGGATTTTTTTTGTGTACAATATCATAAGCCCCCGGTTGAGCAGAGTTTCCATGTGCCATCGCTGCCCATGCCCATGGTTCCATCGCCTGCGTGGACGTCACACGCCTGACTCATGGGTCATGGCAAGTCGCGTACCCGGCAGTCTCCTGGAGCTAGCGACAAGTGTCCGGCTGCTTGCAAGTTGCAAGAAAATGAAGAAACCCTATTCATCCCAACTCCACGGTGACGACCAAAGCAGTTTCAGCTCAAGTGGAAGACCGACGGCCACGAGGTCCAAAAGCAGTACAACTAGGGAAGTAGACAGCACGAACCACCCAACAACGGCGAAAGATCGCCAATTTGCCCCAAAGCCTTAGGCACTAACTAATCCCTTCGCATTAAAAAAACCACCGTTCCTTACACATTACTCGGACAGTACAAACACTCGAAGCAACGGTCTGCAGTTCGGCAAAAATATCTTCCTCACCAGCTCATAGCCTTTTTCCGCAGCCAGGGAACGCATACCATAACACGGGATCACGGTAAAAAGTCATGTGAGCCGAGTGTGGCTCTCTGCAGACAGCAGGACATGGCACACGCCGGCAGTTGCCGAGCACTTGGTAGGATGTGCTCGGCAAAGACAAAAAACCTTGGCTTATGAGGCATATGTCGAGAGTCGCTACTAAGGTACCCGACAAACATGTGCTAGGTGGCACCGCCGTTTGCACTTAGCGACTCCGTGATGTACATTCTATCTTTGCCGAGATTCACTGACAATGTACTCAGCAACCTATATACAAAAAAAATTTGTTGCAGTAATTATTTGTGGAGCTGCCAACTAATAGTACTCGACAAAGTATTTATGAAAATTCTTTTTTCCCTTGGTAGAAATGTTGGCCGAGCTTCGTGTGTTCGCAACTCAGCATAGTTATGTGGGTGTACTCAGGTCATGCCACATGTCATGTTTCCAGAGTGTTTGCTCTATACGACAATACTAAGACGGTTGTTCCTACACTGGTTGTCACAGGCACGAAGAAGCGCAAGCGGTCGGTGGCGGCACTCACCGATGTTGTGGCCACCAAGGATGCCAAAAGGGTGGTCGATTCATCACCACTGACACAGAAAGGAGCGGGAAAATGAGCAAAAAGGTTGCACAAACGTCTGGGATGTCCTCGTACTAAGAAACCAGCTCGAGTGGATGGTAAGTCTGCTTCGGAGGATGAGCCTGTTGAGGAGGAGAAGCATAGGGATCGGGCGGAGTCTACTTCAGAGGATGAGGTGATGGAGGCGGTGGGGGAGGGGGTGAAGCAGGGTAGGGAGGTGGAGGAGAGGGTGGCGATGGGGGGGGGGAGGGGGTGAGCGGCAACTGGTTGTTCATCGGGATCCGCAGGGTGGGGATGTTCCCTCAGTAGTGGCGGCTAACGAGGTGGAGGTGGCCGGGCAGGATGGTACGTGTGTCACCATTGAGACAAAGGTGTGGTTGCGTGGGCCTTCGAAGCTGTCCGGGCGACCATATGCACATCAAGATGTGGTGCTTACACCAGTTGGAGACAAGTAAGTGGTTCACCCGACTCTTACAAATTAGTAGATTCCGTAACTATAATATTTCATCACGTGCATAATGACTTGGCTTTTCATTGTGCGGGAGCTTCACACACATTGGAGAAAAGGCTCCGACACGCCTGCCGAGCGGCATCATTGGCTTTCTGTGTAGGTATCATTACCCTAGCATGGTCACTTTGCGTGACAACACAGAGGAACCAGCCTGGTCATGGGAGCACTTCAAACATGGAAAGGATTTCCCGAATGATAAAAAGAGGGTGTATGATAACAAAGCCATTCGTGTGAACAAGGATTTCTGGGTGAGTGATGACCCACAAGTGTAGGGGATCTGTCGTAGCCTTTTCGATAAGTAAGAGTGTCGAACCCAACGAGGAGCAGAAGGAAATGATAAGCAGTTTTCAGTAAGGTATTCTCTGCAAGCACTAAAATTATCGATAACAAATAGTTTTGTGATAAGGTAATTTGTAACGAGTAGCAAGTAATAAAAGTAAATAAGGTGTAGCAAGATGGCCCAATCCTTTTTGTAGCAAAGGACAAGCCTGGACAAACTCTTATATGAAGGAAAGCGCTCCCAAGGATACATGGGAATTATCATCAAGCTAGTTTTCATCACGTTCATATGATTCGCGTTCGGTACTTTGATAATTTGATATGTGGGTGGACCGGTGCTTGGGTACTGTCCTTACTTGGACAAGCATCCCACTTATGATTAACCCCCATTGCAAGCATCCGCAACTACAACAAAAGTATTAAGGTAAACCTGACCATAACATGAAACATATGGATCCAAATCAGCCCCTTACGAAGCAACGCATAAACTAGGGTTTAAGCTTTTGTCACTTTAGCAACCCATCATCTACTTATTACTTCCCAATGCCTCCCTCTAGGCCCAAACAATGGTGAAGTTTCATGTAGTCGACGTTCACATGACACCACTAGAGGGATGACAACATACATCTCATCAAAATATCAAACGAATACCAAATTCACATGACTACTTATAGCAAGACTTCTCCCACGTCCTCAGGAACAAACGTAACTACTCACAAAGCATATCCATGTTCATAATCAGAGGGGTATTAATACGCATAATGGATCTGAACATATGATCTTCCACTAAGTAAACCAACTAGCATCAACTACAAGGAGTAATCAACACTACTAGCAACCCACAGGTACCAATCTGAGGTTTGGATACAAAGATTGGATACAAGAGATGAACTAGGGTTTGAGATGAAATGGTGCTGGTGAAGATGTTGATGGAGATTGACCCCCTCCTGATGAGAGAATCGTTGGTGATGACGATGGTGATGATTTCCCCCTCTCGGAGGGAAGTTTCACCGGCAGAACAACTCTACCGGAGCCCTATATTGGTTCCGCCAAGGTTCCGCCTCGTGGCGGCGGAGTTTCTTCCCCAAAGCTTGCTTATGGTTTTTTCCTCAACGAAAGAACTCATATAGCAGAAGATGGGCATCGAAGGGCCACCAGGGGGCCCACGAGGCAGGGGGTGCGCCCAGGTGGTAGGGCGCGCCCCCACCCTCATGGACGATGGGTGGCCCCCCTCAGGTACTTCTTTCGCCCAATATTTTTTATATATTCTGAAACGTGCTCCCGTGAAGTTTCAGGACTTTTGAGGATGTGTAGAATAGGTCTCTAATATGTGCTCCTTTTCAAGCCCAGAATTCCAGGTGCCGACATCCCCCCTCTTCATGTAAACCTTGTAAAATAAGAGATAATAGGCGTAAGTATTGTGACATAATATGTAATAACAACCCATAATGCAATAAATATCGATATAAAAGCATGATGCAAAATGGACGTATCAGTGGGTTCCTTTGAAACACATCAGTTGTTGTTTCATCCTTTGAAAATTATTGTCTCATGAGTTCATCCTTTGCGCCGACATGCATGATTGTAGGATTTCTTTACTTATGCCGAGGGTGAGCAGAATCAGGCAAATAAGGTCGTGGAAAATACCGACAAGAAGCTTGTCAAAGACATGCATTACGACAGGCCTGTCAGGTGCATGGTCCAGTATCATGCAGAACAACTCAAGATAAATATTCTAAAGATTCCCGGAAGTTGCATCTTAACGCGTGAACAGTTTAGAAAGGTACGTGAAAGTTTCTTACTATTCCATACAATACCGCAACTTAGCTTCCGTCCTAAGCTGTATTTTTTACTCCGGTGGTTCCTCGGTTGTGCGCCGACAAAATGCAGTGCTAGGACAAGATCGTTGAAAAGTGGACAAGTCCAGAGTGGCAGGCTGAACACGAGGTAATAGGAAAGATGTGTCGGTTGATGGGTGCTCCCACACACAGTCAAGGCAACCTCACCATCATTGGTGTCATGGACAAGCATGTAAGCAAAAACCTTTTTTCTTCAGATGAATTTGTCCTTCACGTGCTAGCCTTCCCTTCATGGTTCTGGCATTTTTCTTTTGCATAAGAGAGTAATAGGAGTTGCCATCTCTTTCTTTCAGGCTTGGTGCTCGAAACGTAAGAAACCGGTTAAGGACATAGACCCTAATAATCCGGATGGTTACTGGATCAACCCTAAAGCCTGTTACAAAGGGAAGAAATGGATCTCCAAGTACACGGAGTCACACGGGGAGGAGTCTAATCTCCCTTCGGTGGGCCCTTTGACCCTAAGGTGGCTCTTATCGCTAATAGCGGTAGGAGGAATGGGCGGATGGGGGTTCACGTTGATTCCATCCAGACCTCTAGCCTTCATAGAATCAATGCGGTGAGGACTATGGGTACGAGCTCAAGTCCTAGCATAGAAGCACGCCTTGTGCATTCCGAGGTCATGTGTGAGGCAATTCAGGTCAGTTCTCCTCATTGGTCAAGACAATGGTCATGCATGTTTGCCTTGCAAGACTGATGACAATGCGTTGGCATGTTGTAGGTCTGGCTGGATGCAGAAAAGGGGTTGCATGAGGAGGAGTAAGGATCGCAGGCTAAAGACCGGTCATGATTTGCAGACACCGAAAGAGATGGTTGCACATCTTTATGCCATGAGCGGCAAAACTATGCCATTATCACCAACCCACCGTACAAATGATCCTGCCTTGGACATGGTTAGTTCTCTTCGAACTTATTCAATAACCATCTTCATTCTTACCATTCATCTTATTTGTCTCATGTGCTTACAGGTCATTCCACAATTGGGTCAAACAATGTGTCCGTAGCTAAACTTGGAGTTGGGCAAGCAATCCCAATAGCTACTCTCGATGTCCCCGCTCCGAACACTAAAACTGTGTGAACTCCTAGTTATGTTCATGAACTTTGTTCTTTCAAATGCATGCACTTGTGCTTTTCCGAACTTGTTGTGCTTGAGAGCATTGTGTGCTTGAGAACATTGTGTGTGCGTTCTTAAGACATTGTGTTTGTGCTATTTGAGACCATATTTTGTTTTGTATGTTGTGCAATTGTGTTTGACTATAATGTGGCAATGATTGGGTCATTTGAGAAGTGATATTGCTGTTGTATATATGTGGGATATTATTTGTATGTGCTTTGTTGCAAGGTTAACAAAAAATATGTATAACTAGCCCTTGACAGAGGCTTTGCCGAGTGCCAAACTTGGCTAAACATGTTTATCGAGTGAAACACTCAGCAATAATGCCACGTGGCGCGACTTGGTTTCTCAGTCAGGTCATTGCCGAGTTTTTCAGGTAAACTCTTGACAAATACAATAACATGCGATATCGTTGGACATATCTTTGCAAGGATAAAACTCAGCAAAACTAAAGAACATGACAAACTGTGCAAGCCTTGGCTGAGATTCTTATTGTGCATTCGACGAACAATGCTACCATTTTCTGTGTGCCGCCACAGGAATCTCGACGAACCTGCCACGCCACGCATCGATCACCCATACGACAAGCTTCGCCGAGTGCTTCCTAGACATCTCAGCACACTGTAGGACTTGGCAAACATGGATGTCCACATGTGCCGAGTTCAACTAGTCTTGGGGTCTCGGCAAAGGCGACATCTCGACACACTATGGCCGCCACTTGCCTCGCTTTGGGGCTTTCGAGCTTGCCTAGTCCCCGCCTATGGCTCTGGGCAAACCTAAAGGAAATATGCCCTAGAGGCAATAATAAAGTTGTTATTTATATTTCCTTATATCATGATAAATGTTTATTATTCATGCTAGAATTGTATTAACCGGAAACTTAGTACATGTGTGAATACATAGACAAACAGAATGTCACTAGTATGCCTCTACTTGACTAGCTCGTTGAATCAATGATGGTTATGTTTCCTAACCATAGACATGAGTTGTCATTTGATTAATGAGATCACATCATTAGGGAATGATGTGATTGACTTGA
Organism: Triticum monococcum; assembly: GCA_034509565.1. Taxonomy (NCBI): domain Eukaryota; kingdom Viridiplantae; phylum Streptophyta; class Magnoliopsida; order Poales; family Poaceae; genus Triticum; species Triticum monococcum. The sequence goes on from CM067845.1 coordinate 525,338,293, forward strand.
CCCAACCGTTAGCTTAGCACGATGATCATTTAGTTTGTTGTTATTGCTTTCTCCATAACTTATACATGTTCCTATTGTTGGGGATCGTTGCAGAAATTAAAAGATTTCTACGCATCACCAAGATCAATCTATGGAGAGACTAGCAACGAGAGAGAGGGGAGTGTATCTTCATACCCTTGAAGATCACGAAACGGAAGCGTTACAAGACCGCGGATGAAGGAGTCGTACTCGCAGCGATTCAGATCCCGGTTGATTCCGATCTAAGCACCGAACAACGGTGCCTCCACGTTCAACACACGTACAGCCCGGGGACGTCTCCTCCCTCTTGATCCAGCAAGGGGAAAGGAGAAGTTGGGGAAGAACTCCGGCAGCACGACCGCGTGGTGGTGAAGCTCGCAGTTCTCCGGCAGGGCTTCACCAAGCTCAACGGAGGAGGAGGAGATGTTGGGAGAGGAAGGGCTGCGCCTTGGAAGTGGTGTTGCTGCCCTCCCTCCACCCCTCTATTTATGGGGTGAAGGGGGAAGGGGGCCGGCCCCTCTAGATGAGATCTACAGGGGGCGACGGCCAAGGGGAGGGGGCTTGCCCCCCAAGCCAAGGGGGCGCCCCCTTTAGGGTTCCCCCCAACCCTAGGCGCATGGTCCCTAAGGGGGGTGGCGCCCAGCCCACTTACGGGCTGGTTCCCTTCCACATACAGCCCATAGGGCCCTCTAGGGCAGGTGGACCCTCCCGGTGGACCCCGGAACCCCTTCGGTGGTCCCGGTATAATACCGATAAACCCCCGAACACTTCCGGTGACCGTATGATGACTTCCCATATATAAATCTTACCTCCGGACCATTCCGGAACTCCTCGTGACATCCGGGATCTCATCCAGGACTCCGAACAACATTCGGTAAATGCATACTATTTCCCATAACAACTCTAGCATCATCGAACCTTAAGTGTGTAGACCCTACGGGTTCGGGAATCATGCAGACATGACCGAGACATCTCTCTGGCCAATAACCAACAGCGGGATCTGGATACCCATGTTGGCTCCCACATGTTCCACGATGATCTCATCGGATGAACCACGATGTCGGAGATTCAATCAATCCCGTATACAATTCCCTTTGTCTACCAGTATGATACTTTCCCGAGATTCGATCGTCGGTATCCCTATACCTTGTTCAATCTCGTTACCGGCAAGTCTCTTTACTCGTTCCGTAACACATCATCCCGTGATCAACTCCTTGATCACATTGAGCTCATTTTGATGATGTCTTACCGAGTGGGCCCAGAGATACCTCTCCGTCATACAAAGTGACAAATCACAGTCTCGATTCGTGCCAACTCAATAGACACTTTCGGAGATACCTGTAGTGTGCCTTTATAGCCACCCAGTTACGTTGTGACGTTTGGCACACCCAAAGCATTCCTACGGTATCCGGGAGTTGCACAATCTCATGTTCTAAGGAAACGATACTTGACATTAGAAAAGCTTTAGCAGACGAACTACACGATCTTGTGCTATGCTTAGGATTGGGTCTTGTCCATCACATCATTCTCCCAATGATGTGATTCCGTTATCAACGACATCCAATGTCCATGGTCAGGAAACCGTAACCATCTATTGATCAACAAGCTAGTCAACTATAGGCTCACTAGGGACATGTTGTGGTCTATGTATTCACACATGTATTATGATTTCCGGATAACACAATTATAGCATGAACAATAGACAATTATCATGAACAAGGAAATATAATAATAACCATTTTATTATTGCCTCTAGGGCATATTTCCAACAGTCTCCCACTTGCACTAGAGTCAATAATCTAGTTACATTGTGATGAATCGTACACCCATAGAGTTCTGGTGTTGATCATGTTTTGCTCGTGGAAGAGGTTTAGTCAACGGATCTGCGACATCAGGTCCGTATGCACTTTACAAATATCTATGTCTCCATTTTGAACATTTTCACGAATGGAGTTGAAGCAACGCTTGATATGCCTAGTCGTCTTGTGAAACCTGGGCTCCTTGGCCAGGGCAATAGCTCCAGTGTTGTCACAGAAGAGAGCCATCGGGCCCGACGCATTGGGAATAACTCCTAGGTCGGTAATGAACTCCTTCATCCAGATTGCTTCATGTGCTGCCTCCAAGGCTGCCATGTACTCCGTTTCACATGTAGATCCCGCCACGACGCTTTGCTTGCAACTGCACCAGCTGACTGCCCACCATTCAAAATATACATGTATCCGGTTTGTGACTTGGAGTCATCCAGATCTATGTCGAAGCTAGCATCGACGTAACCCTTTACGATGAGCTCTTCGTCACCTCCATAAACGAGAAACATATCCTTAGTCCTTTTCAGGTACTTCAGGATATTCTTAACCAATGTCCAGTGTTCCATGCCGGGATTACTTTGGTACCTTCCTACCAAACTTACGGCAAGGTTTACATCAGGTCTGGTACACAGCATGGCATACAAAATAGACCCTATGGCCGAGGCATAGGGGATGACACTCATCTTTTCTCTATCTTCTGCCGTGGTCGGGCATTGAGCCATGCTCAATCTTACACCTTGCAATACAGGCAAGAACCTCTTCTTGGACTGATCCATATTGAACTTCTTCAATATCTTGTCAAGGTACGTGCTTTGTGAAAGACCAATGAGGTGTCTCGATCTATCTCTATAGATCTTGATGCCTAATATATAAGCAGCTTCTCCAAGGTCCTTCATTGAAAAACACTTATTCAAGTAGGCCTTTATGCTTTCCAAAAGTTCTATATCATTTCCCATCAACAATATGTCATCCACATATAATATGAGAAATGCTACAGAGCTCCCACTCACTTTCTTGTAAAAACATGCTTCTCCATAAATCTGCGTAAACCCAAACGCTTTGATCATCTCATCAAAGAGAATGTTCCAACTCTGAGATGCTTGCATACCTTGTCAGCATTCTTAGGATTGACAAAACCTTCTGGCAGCATCATATACAATTCTTCCTTAAGGAAACCATTAAGGAATGCCGTTTTGACGTCCATTTGCCATATTTCATAATCATAGAATGCGGCAATTGCTAACATGATTCAGACGGACTTCAACTTCGCTATGGGTGAGAAAGTATCATCATAGTCAACCCCTTGAACTTGTCGATAACCCTTAGCGACAAGCCGAGCCTTATAGATGGTCACATTACCATCCGCGTCTGTCTTCTTCTTAAAGATCCATTTATTTTCTATGGCTCGCCGATCATCGGGCAAGTCTGTCGAAGTCCATACTTCGTTTTCATACATGGATCCTATCTCGGATTTCATGGCTTCCAGCCATTTGTTGGAATCCGGGCCTGCCATCGCTTCTTCATAGTTCGAAGGTTCACCATTGTCTAACAACATGATTTCTAGGACAGGGTTGCCGTACCACTCTGGTGCGGAACGTGTCCTTGTGGACCTACAAAGTTCAGTAGCAACTTGATCCAAAGTTTCATGATCATCATCATTAACTTCCTCTCTAGTCGGTGCAGGCACCACAGAAACATTTTCTTGAGCTGCGCTACTTTTCGGTTCAAGAGGCAGTACTTCATCAAGTTCTACTTTCCTCCCACTTACTTCTTTCGAGAGAAACTCTTTCTCTAGAAAGGATCCATTCTTGGCAACAAAGATCTTGCCTTCGGATCTGAGGTAGAAGGTATACCCAATAGTTTCCTTAGGGTATCCTATGAAGACACATTTTTTTCGACTTGGGTTCAATCTTTTCAGGTTGAAGTTTCTTGACATAAGCATCGCATCCCCAAACTTTCAGAAACGACAGCTTAGGTTTCTTTCCAAACCATAATTCATACGGTGTCGTCTCAACGGATTTCGACGAAGCCCTATCTAAAGTGAATGCGGCAGTCTCTAAAGCATAACCCCAAAATGATAGTAGTAGATCAATAAGAGACATCATAGATCGTACCATATCTAATAGAGTGCGATTACGATGTTCGAACACACCATTATGCTGAGGTGTTCCAGGCGGCGTGAGTTGTGAAACAATTCCACATTTCCTTAAGTGCGTGCCAAATTCGTGACTCAAATATTCTCCCCCACGATCTGATCGTAAGAACTTTATTTTCCTGTCACATTGATTCTCAACCTCATTATGAAATTCCTTAAACTTTTCAAAGGTCTCAGACTTGTGTTTCATTAAGTAGACATACCCATATCTACTCAAGTACTGGTAAGGTACACATCAATAACATGTATATCACATATACCTTTGGTATTGCCGACCTTCTTATCCGCTAAGTACTTGGGGCAGTTCCGCTTCCAGTGACCGTTTCCCTTGCAATAAAAGCACTCAGTCTCAGGCTTGGGTCCATGCTTTGGCTTCTTCTCGGCAGCTTGCTTACCGGGCGCGGCAACTCCCTTGCCGTCCTTCTTGAAGTTCTTCTTACCCTTGCCTTTCTTGAAACTAGTGGTTTTATTGACCATCAACACTTGATGTTCCTTTTTGATCTCCACCTCCACTGATTTCAGCATTGAATATACCTCAGGAATGGTTTTCTCCATCCCCTGCATATTGAAATTCATCACAAAGCTCTTGTAGCTAGGTGGGAGCGACTGAAGGATTCTGTCAACGACCGCGTCATCCGGGAGATTAACTCCTAGCTGAGACAAGCGGTTGTGCAACCCAGACATTTTGAGTATGTGCTCGCTGACAGAACTATTCTCCTCCATCTTACAACTGTAGAACTTGTCAGATACTTCATATCTCTCTACCCGGGCATGAGCTTAGAAAACCATTTTCAGCTCTTGGAACATCTCATATGCTCCGTGCTGCTCAAAACTCTTTTGGAGCCCCGGTTCTAAACTGTAAAGCATGCCGCACTGAACCAGGGAGTAATCATCACTACACGACTGCCAGGCGTTCATAACGTCTTGAGTTGCTGGGAAAACAGGTGCTTCACCTAGCGGTGCTTCAAGGACATATGCTATCTTGGTAGCTATGAGGATAATCCTCAGGTTACGGACCCAGTCTGTGTAGTTGCTGCCATAGTCTTTCAGCTTGGTTTTCTCTAAGAACGCGTTGAAGTTGAGGGCAACATTAGCGGGGGCCATTTGATCTACAAGACATATTGCAAAGTTTTAGACTATGTTCATGATAATTAAGTTCATCTAATCAAATTATTTAATGAACTCCCACTCAGATTGACATCCCACTAGTCATCTAAGTGATACATGATCCAAGTCAACTAGGCCGTGTCCGATCATCATGTGAGACGGACTAGTCATCATCGGTGAACATCTTCATGTTGATCGTATCTTCTATACGACTCATGTTCGACCTTTCGGTCTTCCATGTTCCGAGGCCATGTCTGTACATGCCAGGCTCGTCAAGTCAACCTAAGTGTATTGCGTGTGTATATCTGGCTTACACCCGTTGTATGCGAACGTTAGAAACTATCACACCCGATCATCACGTGGTGCTTCGGAACAACAGACCTTAGCAACGGTGCACAGTTAGGGGGAACACTTTCTTGAAATTATTGCGAGGGATCATCTTATTTATGCTAATGTCGTTCTAAGCAAATAAGATGTAAAACATGATAAACATCACATGCGATCAAATAGTGACATGATATGGCCAATATCATATTGCTCCCTTTTGATCTCCATCTTCGGGGGCGCCATGATCATCATCATCACCGGCTTGACACCATGACCTCCATCATCATGATCTCCATCATCGTGTCTTCATGAAGTTGTCTCGCCAACTATTACTTCTACTACTATGGCTAACGGTTAGTGATAAAGTAAAGTAATTACATGATGTTTATGTTGACACGCAGGTCATAAATAAATTAAGACAACTTCTATGGCTCCTGCTGGTTGTCATACTCATCGACATGCAAGTCGTGATTCCTATTACAAGAACATGATCAATCTCATACATCTCATATATCATTCATCACATCCTTTTGGCCATATCACATCACACGACATATGCTGCAAGAACAAGTTAGACGTCCTCTAATTGTTGTTGCAAGTTTTTTACGTGGCTGCTATAGGTTTCTAGCAAGAACGTTTCTTACCTACGCCAAAACCACAATGTGATATGTCAATTTCTATTTACCCTTCATAAGGACCCTTTTCATCAAATCCGATCCGACTAAAGTGGGAGAGACAGACACCCGCTAGCCACCTTATGCAACTAGTGCATGTCAGTCGGTGGAATCAGTCTCACGTAAGAGTACGTGTAAGGTCGGTCCGGGCCGCTTCATCCCACGGTGCCGCCGAATCAAGATAAGACTAGTAACGGCAAGTAAATTGACAAAATCGACGCCCACAACAACTTGTGTTCTACTCGTGCATAGAAACTACGCATAGACCTAGCTCATGATGCCACTGTTGGGGATCGTTGCAGAAATTAAAATTTTTCTACGCATCAGTGCTACGTCTTGAGCTTGCGTTGGTTTTCCCCGAAGAGGAAGGGATGATGCAGCAGAGTAGCGTAAGTATTTCCCTCAGTTTTTGAGAACCAAGGTATCAATCCAGTAGGAGCCCATGCTCAAGTCCCTCGTACCTGCACAAAGCGATAGCTACTCGCAACCAACGCGATTAGGGGTTGTCAAGCCCTTCACGGTCACTTACGAGAGTGAGATCTGATAGATATAATATTTTTGGTATTTTTGGTATAAAGATGCAAAGTAAAAAGTAAAGGCAAAGTAAAAAGCAAAACAAGATTAAAGTAATGGAGATTGATATGATGAGAATAGACCCGGGGGCCATAGGTTTCACTAGTGGCTTCTCTCAAGAGCATAAGTATTCTACGGTGGGTGAACAAATTACTGTTGAGAAATTGACAGAATTGAGCATAGTTATGAGAATATCTAGGCATGATCATGTGTATAGGCATCACGTCCGTGACAAGTAGATCGAAACGATTCTGCATCTACTGCTATTACTCCACTCATCGACCGCTATCCAGCATGCATCTAGAGTATTAAGTTAAAAACAGAGTAACCACTAGTAGAAAACGGAGCTTTAAAACTGGTTCATAAGGGCCTTTAGTGCCGGTTCCATAACTGGCACTAATTGGTGGGCACTAAAGGCCCCCCCTTAGTACCGGTTCGGCACGAACCGGCGCTAAAGTGCCACCACGCGGCGTGAGCTCGCGCCCTGGTATGGGGGACCTTTAGTACCGGTTGATAACACCAATTAGTGCCCACCAATTGAATTTTTTTGATTTTTTTTGAAATTTTTGGAATTTTTTTGATTATTTTTTTTTTGATTTTTTATTTTTCTGAATTATTTGGTGATTTAGTCTCTAATGACCTCTCTTAACTACTCAAGTGTGGATCACTCATTCCAAATCATCTAACTTCCCGACCGGTCACCCATCCCTCTCACCATTCCAGCCCGAGCACGCTTAACTTTCGGGTTCTATTCTCCTTCGTTTCCAAGTCTGCACTTGTTGTTTTCCTGACAATAGTAAGATGTCAATCCTATTAACCCTCAGGAGTTTAGCTTGAGTATGAAGTCACACATTTCACTGTTTGAGTTTGAAACTATTATTCTAAAAAACAGTAATTATTTAGTAACACTAATATTTCTTGAATAAGTTTGACCATAGTTTGACCACAGTTTGACCATAGTTTGACCAGATTTGACCAAAATTCAAAAAATTGAAATAATTATTTAGTAACACTAATATTCTTGAATAATTATGTAGTAACATTAATACTTCTTGAATAAGTAGTTTGACCAGATTTAACAATTTTTTTTTAAAAAAATTGAAATTTGACCATATCTTTTTTTCCTTTTGGAATTTGAGGATTCTAAAAAATTGCAAACAGGCCGTAGGCCGTCTCCATCGGATGCCGATTTTCGTGCTGAATTTTTTGATATATTATACGTTTTTTTCTGACATCGTATGCAAAAGTTATAGCCGTTTTACATTTTCCCTACACTTTTTGCAAAACATGTCGAAATTTAAGTTTTTAAATTTTCCTAACATGTAGATGTAGTAATATAACTACCTCTCGAAGGATTTTATTTTTGAAGTTTTTATCATTTTCTTTTGATTTTTTCAGAACTGAAATGGCGACACACGGGGGGGGGGGGGGGGGGGGGTAGAGTTTGAAAATTGCCCTATAGTGCCGGTTGCGGTTGGTGACACAAACCGGTACTATAGGTTAAGACTCTTTAATGCCGGTTGGTGACACAAACCGGTACTATATGTTAGACCTTTAGTACCGGTTTGTGTCACAAACCATCACTAAAGGGGCTTGTGGGGCCCTGGCCTGACGCCAGCCTCCCACCACCCCTTTAGTACCGGTTCGTGGCACGAACCGGTACTAAAGGTTCATTACGAACCGGCACTAATGCATAGCCATTCGAACCGGCACTATTGATCACATTAGTGCCGGTTTTTTTACAAACCGGCACTAATGTGCTTCACGTTTGACCCTTTTTCTGCTAGTGAACGCCTTAAGCAAGATGACATGATGTAGAGAGATAAATTCATGCAATATGAAATAAACCCCATCTTGTTATCCTCGATGGCAATGATACAATACGTGCCTTGCTGCCCCTTCTGTCACTGGGTAAGGACACCGCAAGATCGAACCCAAAGCTAAGCACTTCTCCCATGGCAAGAACTACCAATCTAGTTGGCCAAACCAAATGGATAATTCGAAGAGACTTGCAAAGATAACCAATCATACATAAAAGAATTCAGAGAAGATTCAAATATTATTCATAGATAGACTTGATCATAAACCCACAATTCATCGGTCTCAACAAACACACCACAAAAAGAAGATTACATCGAATAAATCTCCACAAGAGAGGGGGAGAACTTTGTATTGAGATTCAAAGAGAGAGAAGAAGCCATCTAGCTACTAACTATGGACCCAAAGGTTTGAGGTAAACTACTCACACTTCATCGGAGAGGCTATGATGATGTAGAAGCCCTCCGTGATGACAGCCCTCTTCCGGCGGAGCTTCGGAACAGGCCCCAAGATGGGATCTCATGGATATAGAAAGTTGCGGCGGTGGAATTAGGTTTTTGGCTCCTGTTCTGATCGTTTGGGGGTACGTGTGTATATATAGGAGGAAGAAGTACGCCAGAGGAGCAACGAGGGGCCCACGAGGCAGGGGGGCGCCCCCCACCCTCGTGACCGCCTCTTTTGTTCCTTGGAGCAGGGTCCAAGTCTCCTGGATCACGTTCGGTGAGAAAATCACTTTCCCAAAGATTTTATTCGAAACACCCTGGACTTCGTTTGATATTCCGTTTATCCGAAACACCGAAATAGGCAAAAAAAACAGCAATTCTGGGCTGGGCCTCCAGTTAATAGGTTAGTCCCAAAAATAATATAAAAGTGGAAAAGAAAGCCCAATATAGTCCAAAATAGTAGATAATATAGCATGGAGCAATCAAAAATTATAGATACATTGGAGACATATCAGGCATCCCCAAGCTTAATTCCCGCTCGTCCTCAAGTAGGTAAATGATAAAAGAGAATTTTTGATGCGGAGTGCTACTTGGCATAATTTCAATGTAAATATTCTTAATTGTGGTATGAATATTCAGATTAGAAAGATTCAAGACAAAAGTTTATATTGACATAAAAAATAATAATACTTCAAGCATACTAATAAAGCAATTATGTCTTCTCAAAATAACATGGCCAAAGAAAGTCGTCCCTACAAAATCATATAGTCTGGCTATGCTCCATCTTCACCACACAAAGTATTTAAATCATGCACAACCCCGATGACAAGCCAAGAAATTGTTTCATACTCTAACTTTTTAAAAACTTTTTCAATCTTCACGCAATACATGAGCGTGAGCCATGGATATAGCACTATAGGTGGAATAGAATGGTGGTTGTAGAGAAGACAAAAAAGGAGAAGATGGTCTCACATCAACTAGGCGTATCAACGGGCTATGGAGATGCCCATCAATAGATATCAATGTGAGTGAGTAGGGATTGCCATGCAACGGATGCACTAGAGCTATAAGTATATGAAAGCTCAAAAAGAAACTAAGTGGGTGTGCATCCAACTTGCTTGCTCATGAAGACCTAGCGCAATTTTTGAGGAAGCCCATCATTGGAATATACAAGCCAAGTTATATAATGAAAGATTCCCACTAGTATATGAAAGTGATAACATGAGAGACTCTCTACTATGAAGATCATGGTGCTACTTTGAAGCACAAGTGTGGTAAAAGGATAGTAACATTGTCCCTTCTCTCTTTTTCTCTCATCATTTTTTATATATTTTTTTGACTTGGGCCTTTTCTCCCCGTTTTTATGGCCTCTTTTTATTTGGGCTTCTTTGGCCTCTCTTTTTTTCGTCCGGAGTCTCATCCCGACTTATGGGGGAATCATAGTCTCCATCATTCTTTCCTCACTGGGACAATGCTCTAATAATGATGATCATCACACTTTTATTTTTCTTATAACTCAACAATTACAACTCGATACTTAGAACAAAATATGACTCTATGTGAATGCCTCCGGCGGTGTACCGGGATATGCAATATGACAATGATGAATGTGTCATGAACGGAACGGTGGAAAGTTGCATGGCAATATATCTCGGAATGGCTATGGAAATGCCATAATAGGTAGGTATGGTGGCTGTTTTGAGGAAGGTATATGGTAGGTGTATGATACCAGCGAAAGGTGCGCGGTATTAGAGAGGCTAGCAAAGGTGGAAGGGTGAGAGTGTGTATAATCCATGGACTCAACATTAGTCATAAAGAACTCATATACTTATTGCAAAAATCTAGAAGTTATCAAAGCAAAGTATTACACGCATGCTCCTAGGGGGATAGATTGGTAGGAAAAGACCATCGCTCGTCCCCGACCGCCACTCATAAGGAAGACAATCAATAAATAAATCATGCTCCGACTTCATCACATAACGGTTCACCATACGTGCATGCTACGGGAATCACAAACTTTAACACAAGTATTCTTTAAATTCACAACTACTCAACTAGCATGAATTTAATATTATCACCTCCATATCTCAAAACAATTATCATGCTTCAATCTTTTCTTAGTATTCAACACACTCAAAAGAAAGTTTCACAAATCTTGAATACCAAGCATATTATTATTAAACAAATTACCATGCTATTAAGAGACTCTCAAAATAATTTAAGTGAAGCATGAGAGATCAATAGTTTCTTTAAAACAAATCCACCACCGTGCTCTAAAAGATCTAAGTGAAGCACATAGAGCAAAATTATAATGCTTAAAAGATATAAGTGAAGCACATAGAGCAAAACTACTTAGCTCAAAAGATATAAGTGAAGCACATAGAGTATTCTATCAAATTTTCATTCATGTATGGCTCTCTCAAAAGGTGTGTACAGCAAGGATGATTGTGGCATACTAAGACAGAAAGACACAAATAATACAAGACGCTCCAAGCAAAACACATATCATGTTGGTGAATAAAAATATAGTTCCAAGTAAATTACCGATGGAAGTGGACGAAAGAGGGGATGCCTTTCGGGGCATCCCCAAGCTTTGACTTCTTGGTGTCCTTGGATTATCTTGGGGGTGCCATGGGCATCCCCAAGCTTAGGCTCTTGCCACTCCTTGTTCCATGATCCATCAAAAGAATTCACCCAAAACTTGAAAACTTCATAACACAAAACTCAAAATAGAAAACTTGTGAGCTCCGTTAGCGAAAGAAAACAAAAGACCACTTCAAGGTACTGTAATGAACTCATTATTTATTTATATTGGTGTTAAACCTACTGTATTCCAACTTCTATATGGATTATAACCTATTTTACTAGCCATAGATTCATCAAAATAAGCAAACAACACACGAAAAACAAAATCTGTCAAAAATAGAACAGTCTGTAGTAATCTGTAGCTAGCGCAAGATCTGGAACCCCAAAAATTCTAAAATAAATTGCTGGACGTGAGGAATTTATCTATTAATCATCTGCAAAAATAATTAACTAAATAGCACTCTTCAAATAAAAATGACAGCAGTTCTTGTGAGCGCTAAAGTTTCTGTTTTTTACAGCAAGTTCAACAAGACTTTCCCCAAGTCTTCCCAATGGTTCTACTTGGCACAAACACTTATTAAACACAAAAAACACATCCGAAACAGAGGATAAATAATTTATTTATTACTAAACAGGAGCAAAAGGCAAGGAATAAAAATAAAATTGGATTGCCTCCCAACAAGCGCTATCGTTTAACGCCCCTAGCTAGGCATAAAAGCGAGGATAGATCTAGGTATTGCCATCTTTGGTAGGCAATCCATTAGTGGCTCTCATGATAGTTTCATATGGTAATTTTATTTTCTTTCTTGTAAAGTGTTCCATGCCCTTTTGAATGGAAATTGAAATCTAATATTCCCTTCCTTCATATCAATAATCGCACCAACCGTTCTAAGGAAAGGTCTACCAAGAATAATAGGGCAAGAAGGATTGCAATCTATATCAAGAACAATGAAATCTACGGGCACATAATTCCTATTTGCAACAATAAGAACATCATTAATCCTTCCCATAGGTTTCTTAATAGTGGAATCCGCAAGATGCAAGTTTAGAGAGCAATCATCAAAGTTACGGAAATCTAGTAGATCACACAAAGTCTTGGGAATAGTAGAGACACTAGCACCCAAATCACACAAAGCATAAAACTCATGATCTTTAATTTTAATTTTAATAGTTGGTTCCCACTCATGATAGAGTTTTCTAGGGATAGAAAGTTTCAACTCAAGTTTTTCTTCATAAGATTGCATCAAGGCATGAACAATATGTTCGGTGAAGGCTTTATTTTGACTATAAGCATGTGGAGAATTTATCACGGATTGCAACAAGGAAATACAATCAATTAAAGAGCAACTTTCATAATTAAATCCTTGAAATCCAATATAGTGGGTTTAGCAACATCTAGCTTTTTATTTCTTTCAATCCCACTTTCATCAATTTCATCATTAAGATCTAAATACTCCGAATTTTTAGAACGCCTTCTAGGTAAAGGAAGATCATATTCAGTTTCATCAAGATTCATATTGCAAAACAAAGATTTAATAGGAGACACATCAATAACTTTTAGATCTTCATCTTGATTTTCATAGGTATTGGAAGAACACGCTTTAATAAAGGCATCTTTGGAAGCACGCATCCTAGCGGTTCTTTCCTTACACTCATCAATTGAAATTATCATGGATTTTAGAGACTCATTGATATCATGCTTAGGTGGAATAGATATAAGTTTCAAAGAATCAACATCAAGAGCAATTCTATCAACGTTCCTAGCCAAATCATCAATCTTAAGCAATTTTTCTTCAATCATAGCTTTAAAATTCTTTTGCGAAGAAATAACTTCTTTAATATTAGATTCAAAATCAGAGGGTATCTTATTATAATTTCCATAAGAGTTATTGTAGGAATTCCCATAATTATTAGAAGGATTACTAGGACATGGCCTAGGATTAAAATTCCCTCTATAAGCGTTGTTACCAAAATTATTCCTACCAACAAAATTCACATCCATAGATTCATTGTTATTCTCAATCAAAGTAGACAAAGGCATATCATTAGGATCAGAAGAAACAATTTTAGTAGCAAATAATTTCATAAGTTCATCCATCTTTCCACTCAACATATTAATTTCTTCTATCGCATGCACTTTTTTATTAGAAGATCTTTCAGTATGCCATTGAGAATAATTAACCATAATATTATCTAGGAGTTTAGTAGCATCTCCTAAAGTGATTTCCATAAAAGTGCCTCCCGCGGCCGAATCTAAAAGATTTCTAGAAGCAAAATTCAATCCAGCATAATAATTGTGTATGATCCTCCACAAATTCAAACCATGAGTAGGGCAATTACGTATCATTAATTTCATTCTCTCCCAAGCTTGTGCAACATGTTCATGATCAAGTTGTTTAAAGTTCATAATATCGTTTCTAAGAGAGATGATGTTAGCGGGAGGAAAATATTTAGAGATAAAAGCATCTTTGCACTTGTTCCATGAATCAATACTATTCTTAGGCAAAGACGAAAACCAAGCTTTAGCACGATCTCTAAGCGAAAAAGGAAATAGCTTCAATTTAATGACATCATTATTGACATCTTTTTTCTTTTGCATATCACATAAATCAACGAAGCTATTTAGATGAGTAGCGGCGTCTTCACTAGGAAGGCCGGCGAATTGATCTTTCATAACAAGATTCAACAAAGCAGTATTAATTTCACAAGATTCAGCATCAGTAAGAGGAGCAATCGGAGTGCTAAGGAAATCATTATTGTTAGTATTGGTGAAGTCACACAATTTAGTAGTATCTTGAGCCATCGCGACAAACAAGCAATCTAACACACGAGCAAACAAAAAGCAAACGGGCAAAAAGAGGCAAATAGAGAGGGAGGATAGAGAGAGAGAGAGGGCGAATAAAACGACAAGGGTGAATTGGGGGGGGGGGTAGGAAAACGAGAGGCAAATGGAAAATAATGTAATGCGAGAGATAGGGATTGTGATGGGTACTTGGTATGTTGACTTTTTGCGTAGACTCCCCGGCAACGGCGCCAGAAATCCTTCTTGCTACGTCTTGAGCTTGCGTTGGTTTTCCCCGAAGAGGAAGGGATGATGCAGCAGAGTAGCGTAAGTATTTCCCTCAGTTTTGAGAACCAAGGTATCAATCTAGTAGGAGCCCACACTCAAGTCCCTCGTACCTACACAAAGCGATAGCTACTCGCAACCAACGCGATTAGGGGTTGTCAAGACCTTCACGGTCACTTACGAGAGTGAGATATGATAGATATAATATTTTTGGTATTTTTGGTATAAAGATGCAAAGTAAAAAGTAAAGGCAAAGTAAAAAAAGCAAAGCAAGATTAAAGTAATGGAGATTGATATGATGAGAATAGACCCGGGGGCCATAGGTTTAACTAGTGGCTTCTCTCAAGAGCATAAGTATTCTACGGTGGGTGAACAAATTACTGTTGAGCAATTGACAGAATTGAGCATAGTTATGAGAATATCTAGGCATGATCATGTATATAGGCATCACGTCCGTGACAAGTAGATCAAAACGATTCTGCATCTACTACTATTACTCCACTCATCGACCGCTATCCAGCATGCATCTAGAGTATTAAGTTAAAAACAGAGTAACGCCTTAAGCAAGATGACATGATGTAGAGAGATAAATTCATGCAATATGAAATAAACCCCATCTTGTTATCCTCAATGGCAACGATACAATATGTGCCTTGCTGCCCCTTCTGTCACTGGGTAAGGACACCGCAAAATCGAACCCAAAGCTAAGCACTTCTCCCATGGCAAGAACTACCAATCTAGTTGGCCAAACCAAACGGATAATCCAAAGAGACTTGCAAAGATAACCAATCATACATAAAAGAATTCATAGAAGATTCAAATATTATTCATAGATAGACTTGATCATAAACCCACAATTCATCGGTCTCAACAAACACACCGCAAAAAGAAGATTACATCGAATAGATCTCCACACGAGAGGGGGAGAACTTTGTATTGAGATTCAAAGAGAGAGAAGAAGCCATCTAGCTACTAACTATGGACCCAAAGGTTTGAGGTAAACTACTCACACTTCATCGGAGAGGCTATGATGATGTAGAAGCCCTCCGTGATGACGGCCCTCTTTCGGCGGAGCTCCGAAACAGGCCCCAAGATGGGATCTCGTGGATACAGAAAGTTGCGACGGTGGAATCAGGTTTCTGGCTCCTGTTCTGATCGTTTGGGGGTACGTGTGTATATATAGGAGGAAGAAGTACGCCGGAGGAGCAATGAGGGGCCCACGAGGCAGGGGGCGCGCCCTAGGGGGGGCGCCCCCACCCTCATGACCGCCTCTTTTGTTCCTTGGAGCAGGGTCCAAGTCTCCTGGATCACGTTCGGTGAGAAAATCACGTTCCCGAAGATTTTATTCAGTTTGGACTCCGTTTGATATTTCGTTTATCCGAAACACTGAAATAGGCAAAAAACAACAATTCTGGGATGGGCCTCCGGTTAATAGGTTAGTCCCAAAAATAATATAAAACTGGAAAATAAAGCCCAATATAGTCCAAAACAATAGATAATATAGCATGGAGCAATCAAAAATTATAGATACGTTGGAGACTTATCAATCACCAAGATCAATCTATGGAGAGACTAGCAACAAGAGAGAGAGGGGAGTGTATCTTCATACCCTTGAAGATCGCAAAATAGAAGCGGTACAAGAACGCGGATGAAGGAGTCGTACTCGCAGCGATTCAGATCGCGGTTGATTCCGATCTAAGCGCCGAACAACGGTGCCTCCGTGTTCAACACACGTACAACACAGGGACGTCTCCTCCTTCTTGATCCAGCAAGGGGAAAGGAGAAGTTGGGGAAGAACTCCGGCAGCACGACGGCGTGGTGGTGAAGCTCGCAGTTCTCCGGCAGGGCTTCGCCAAGCTCAATGGAGGAGGAGGAGATGTTGGGAGAGGGAGGGCTGTGCCTTGGAAGTGGTGTTGCTGCCCTCCCTCCACCCCTCTATTTATAGGATGAAGGGTGAAGGGGGCTGACCCCTCTAGATGAGATCTAGCGGGGGGGGGGGGGGGGGGCAAGGGGAGGGGGCTTGCCCCCCAAGCCAAGGGGGGGGGGGCGCCCCCTTTAGGATTCCCCCCAACCCTAGGCGCATGGGCCCTAAGGGGGGTGGTGCCCAGCCCACTTAGGGGCTGGTTCCCTTCCACATACAGCCCATAGGGCCCTCCGGGGCAGGCGGACCCCCGGAACCCCTTCGGTGGTCCCGGTATAATACCGATAAACCCCCGAACACTTCCGGCGACCGTATGATGACTTCCCATATATAAATCTTCACCTCCGGACAATTCCGGAACTCCTCCTGACGTTCGGGGTCTCATCCAGGACTCCGAACAACATTCGGTAACTGCATACTATTTCCCATAACAACTCTAGCGTCATCGAACCTTAAGTGTGTAGACCCTACGGGTTCAGGAATCATGCAGACATGACCGAGACATCTCTCTGGCCAATAACCAACAGTGGGATCTGGATACCCATGTTGGCTCCCACATGTTCCACGATGATCTCATCGGATGAACCACGATGTCGGGGATTCAATCAATCCCGTATACAATTCCCTTTGTCTACCGGTATGATACTTGACCGAGATTCGATAGTCGGTATCCCTATACCTTGTTCAATCTCGTTACCGGCAAGTCTCTTTACTCGTTCCGTAACACATCATCCCGTGATCAACTCCTTGATCACATTGAGCTCATTTTGATGATTTCTTACCGAGTGGGCCCAGAGATACCTCTCCGTCATACAGAGTGACATATCAGAGTCTCGATTCGTTCCAACTCAACAGACACTTTCGGAGATACCCATAGTGTGCCTTTATAGCCATGCAGTTACGTTGTGACGTTTGGCACACCCGAAGCATTCCTATGGTATCCGGGAGTAGCACAATCTCATGGTCTAAGGAAACGATACTTGACATTAGAAAAGCTTTAGCAGACGAACTACACGATCTTGTGCTATGCTTAGGATTGGGTCTTGTCCATCACATCATTCTCCCAATGATGTGATCCCGTTATCAACGACATCCAATGTCCATGGTCAGGAAACCGTAACCATCTATTGATCAATGAGCTAGTCAACTAAAGGCTCACTAGGGACATGTTGTGGTCTATGTATTCACACATGTATTACGATTTCCGGATAACACAATTATAGCGTGACCAATAGACAATTATCATGAACAAGGAAATATAATAATAACCATTTTATTATTGCCTTTAGGGCATATTTCCAATACCTATGACTATGAGATCATGCAACTCCTGAATGTCAGAGGAACACCTTGTGTGCTATTAAACGTCACAACGTAACTGAGTGATTATAAAGATGCTCTACAGGTGTCTTCGATGGTGTTTGTTGAGTTGGCGTTGATCGAGATTGGGATTTGTCACTCCGTGTATCGGAGAGGTATCTCTGGGCCATCTCGGTAATGCACATCACTATAAGCCTTGCAAGCAATATGACTAATGAGTTAGTTACAAGTTGCTGCATTACAAAACGAGTAAAGAGACTTGTCGGTAATGAGATTGAACTAGGTATTGAGATACCGACGATCGAATCTCGGGCAAGTAACATACCATGACAAAGGGAACAACGTATGTCGTGATGCCGTTTGACCGATAAAGATCTTCGTAGAATATGTAGGAGCCAATATGAGCATCCAGGTTCCGCTATTGGTTATTAACCGGAGATGTGTCTTGGTCATGTCTACATAGTTCTCAAACCCGTAGGGTCCACACGCTTAACGTTCTGTGATGATTTGTATTATGAGTTATGTGATTTGATGACCAAAGTTTGTTCGGAGTCCCGGATGAGATCGGGGACATGACGAGGAGTCTCGAAATGGTCGAGACATAAAGATCGATATATTGAAAGGCTATATTCGGACATCGGAAAGGTTCCAAGTGATTCGGGTATTGAGTACCGGAGAGTTACGGGAATTCGTATTGGGCCTTAATGGGCCATACGAGAAAGGAGAGAAAGGCCTCAAGGGTGGCCGCGCCCCTTCCCCATGGACTGGTCCGAATTGGACTAGCGAAAGGGAGCGCCCCCTTCCTTCCTTCTCCTTCTCCCTTCCCTTTTCCTATTCCATGTGGGAGGTGGAATCCTACTAGGACTAGGGAGTCCTAGTAGGACTCCACACTTTGGGCACGCCCTATGAGAGCCGGCCTCCTCCTCCCTTCATCCTTTATGTACGTGGCCAGGGGGCACCCCATAGACACACAAGTTGATCATTGATCTCTTAGCCGTGTGCGGTGCCCCCCTCCACCATAATCCACCTCGGTCATATCGTCGTAGTGCTTAGGCAAAGCCCTGTGCCGGTAGCTTCATTATCACCGTCATCACGCCGTCATGCTGACGAAGCTCTCCCTCGACACTCTGCTAGATCGTGAGTTTGTGGGACATCATCGAGCCGAACATGTGCAGATCGCGGCGAAGGTGCCGTACTTTTGGTACCAGGATCGGTCAGATTGTGAAGACATACGACTACATCAACCGCGTTGTCATAACGCTTCCGCTTACGATCTACGAGGGTACGTAGACGATACTCTCCCCTCTCATTGCTATGCATCACCATGATCTTGCGTGTGCGTAGGAAAATTTTGAAATTACTGCGTTCCCCAACAGTGGTATCTGAGCCAGGTTTATGCGTAGATGTTATATGCATGAGTAGAACACAAAGGAGTTGTGGGCGTGGGTATATACATATTGCTTATCATCACTAGTTGATTCTTGATTCGGCGGTATTGTTGGATGAAGCACCCCAGACCAACATTACGCGTACGCTTACGCGAGACTGGTTCTACCGACGTGCTTCGCACACAGGTGGCTGGTGGGTGTCAGTTTCTCCAACTTTAGTTGAATCGGATTCAATGAATAGGGTTCTTTCTAAAGATCAAAAAGCAATCACTATACCGCGTTGTGGTTTTTGATGCATAGGTAAGAACGATTCTTGCTCAGCCCATAGCAGCCACGTAAAACTTGCAACAACAAAGTAGAGGACGTCTAACTTGTTTTTGCAGGGCATGTTGTGATGTGATATGGTCAAGACATGATGCTATTTTATTGTATGAGATGATCATGTTTTGTACACAATTATCGGCAACTGGCAGGAGCCATATTGTTGTCGCTTTATTGTATGAAATGCAATCGCCATGTAATTGCCTTACTTTATCACTAAGCGGTAGCGATAGTCGTAGAAGCAATAGTTGGCGAGACGACAACAATGCTTCGATGGAGATCAAGGTGTCAAGCCGGTGATGATGGTGATCATGACGGTGCTTTGGAGATGGAGATCAAAGGCACTAGATGATGTTGGCCATATCATATCACTTATATTGATTGCATGTGATGTTTATCCTTTATGCATCTTATTTTGCTTAGTTCGACGGTAGCATTATAAGATGATCTATCACTAAATTTCAAGGTATAAGTGTTCTCCCTGAGTATACATCGTTGCTACAGTTCGTCGTGCCGAGGCACCACGTGATGATCGGGTGTGATAAGCTCTACGTTCACATACAACGGGTGCAAGCCAGATTTGCACACGCAGAATACTCGGGTTAAACTTGACGAGCCTAGCATATGCAGACATGGTCTTGGAACACTGAGACCGAAAGGTCGAGCGTGAATCATATAGTAGATATGATCAACATAGTGATGTTCACTATTGAAAACTACTCCATCTCACGTGATGATCGGACATGGTTTAGTTTATATGGGTCACGTGATCACTTAGATGATTAGAGGGATGCATATCTAAGCGGGATTTCTTAAGTAATATGATTAATTGAACTTTAAATTTATCATGAACTTGGTCCTGGTAGTATTAGCATATCTATGTTGTAGATCAATAGCTCGCGTTTAGTTCCCCTGTTTTATTTTTGATATGTTCATAGAGAAAACTAAGTTGAAAGATGTTAGTAGCAATGATGCGGATTGAATCCGTGATCTAAGGATTATCCTCATTGATGCACAGAAGAATTATGTCCTTGATGCACCGCTAGGTGACAGGCCGATTGCAGGAGCAGATGCAGACGTTATGAACGTTTGGCAAGCTCGATATGATGACTACTTGATAGTTTAGTGCACCATGCTTTACGGCTTAGAATCGGGGCTTCAAAGACGTTTTGAACGCCACAGAGCATATGAGATGTTCCAAGAGTTAAAATTAGTATTTCAGACTCACGCCCATGTCGAAAGGTATGATACCTTTGACAAGCACTTTGCCTACAAGATGGAGGAGAATAGCTCAGCTAGTGAGCATGTGCTCAGAATGTCTGAGTACTACAATCACTTGAATCAAGTGGGAGTTAATCTTCCAGATAAGATAGCGATTGACAGAGTTCTCTAGTCACTATCACCAAGTTACTAGAACTTCATGATAAGCTATAATATGCAAGGGATAATGGAAACAATTCCCAAGCTATTCGTGATGCTGAAATCGACGAAGGTAGAAATCAAGAAAAGCATCAAGTGTTGATGGTTGACAAGACCACTAGTCTCAAGAAAAGGGTAAAGGGAAGAAGGGGAACTTCAAGAAGAACGGCAAGCAAGTTGCTGCTCAAGTGGAGAAGCCCAAGTCTGAACCTAAGTCTGAGACTAAGTGCTTCTACTGCAAAGGGACTAGTCACTAGAAGCAGAACTGCCCCAAGTATTTGGCGGATAAGAAGGATGACAAAGTGAACAAATATATATTTGATATACATGTTATTGATGTGTACTTTACTAGTGTTTATAGCAACCCCTCAGTATTTGATAGTAGTTCAGTTGGTAAGATTAGTAACTTGAAATGGGAGTTGCAGAATGAACAGAGACTAGTTAAGGGTGAAGCGAAGATGTGTGTTGGAAGTGGTTCCAAGATTGATATGATCATCATCGCACACTCCCTATACTTTCAGGATTAGTGTTGAACCTAAATAAATGTTATTTGGTGTTTGTGTTAAGCATGAATATGATTTGATCATGTTTATTGCAATACAGTTATTCATTTAAAGTCAGAGAATAATTATTGTTCTCTTTACATGAATAAAACCTTCAATGGTCATACACCCAAGGTGAATGGTTTATTGAATCTCGATCTTAGTAATACACATATTCATAATATTGAAGCCAAAAGATGCAAAGTTAATAATGATAGTGCAACTTATATGTGGCACTGCCGTTTAGGTCATATTGGTGTAAAGCGCATGAAGACTCTCCATGCTGATGGGATTTTGGAATCAATTGATTATGAATCATCTGATGCTTGCGAACCATGCCTCGTGGGCAAGATGACTAAAACTCCGTTCTCTGGAACAATGGAGCAAGCAACTGACTTATTGGAAATAATACATACTGATGTATGTAATCCCATGAGTGTTGAGGCTGTTGGGGGTATCATTATTTTCTGATTTTCACAGATGATTTGAGAAGATATGGGTATATCTACTTGATGAAACATAAGTCTGGAACATTTGAAAAGTTCAAAGAATTTCAGAGTGAAGTGGAAAATCATCGTAACAAGAAAATAAAGTTTCTGCGATCTGATCGTGGAGGAGAATATTTGAGTTACGAGTTTGGTCTTCATTTGAAACAATGCGGAATCGTTTCGCAACTCACGCCACCTGGAACACCAGTGTAATGGTGTGTCCGAACATCATAACCGTACTTTATTAGATATGGTGCAATCTATGATGTCTCTTACCGATTTATCACTATCGTTTTGGGGTTATGCATTAGAGACAACTGCATTCACGTTAAATAGGGCACCATCTAAATCCGTTGAGACGACACCATCTGAACCGTGGTTTAGCAAGAAACCTAAGCTGTCGTTTCTTAAAGTTTGGGGCTATGATGCTTATGTGAAAAAGTTCCAACCGAATAAGCTCGAACCCAAATCGGAGAAATGCATCTTCATAGGATACCCAAAGGAAACTGTTGGGTACACCTTCTATCACAGATCCGAAGGCAAGATATTCGTTGCTAAGAATGGATCCTTTCTAGAGAAGAAGTTTCTCTCGAAAGAAGTGATTGGGAGGAATATAAAACTTGATGAGGTAATTGTACCTTCTCCCGAATTGGAAAGTAGTTCATCACAGAAATCAGTCCTAGTGATTCCTACACCAATTAGTAAGGAAGCTAATGATGATGATCATGAAACTTCAGATCAAGTTACTACCGAACCTCGTAGGTCAACCAGAGTACGGTCCGCACCAAAGTGGTACGGTAATCCTGTTCTGGAAGTCATGTTACTAGACCATGATGAACCTACGAACTATGAGGAAGCGATGATGAGCCCAGATTCCGCAAAATGGCTTGAGGCCATGAAATCTGAGATGGGATCCATGTATGAGAACAAAGTATGGACTTTGATTGACTTTCCCGATGATCGGTGAGTCATTGAGAATAAATGGATCTTTAAGAGGAATACATACGATGATAGTAGTGTTACTATCTACAAAGCTCGAATTGTCACAAAACGTTTTCGACAAGATCAAGGTGTTTACTATGATGAGATTTTCTCACTCGTATCGATGCTTAAAAGTCTATCCGAATCATGTTAGCAGTTGCCGCATTTTATGAAATATGGAAAATGGATGTCAAAACTGCATTCCTTAATGGATTTCTTAAAGAAGAGTTGTATATGATGCAACCAGATGGTTTTGTCAATCCTAAAGGTGCTAACAAAGTGAGCAAGCTCCAGCGATCCATCTATGGACTGGTGCAAGCATCTCAGAGTTGGAATATATGCTTTGATAAAGTGATCAAAGCATATGGTTTTATACAGACTTGTGGTGAAGCCTGTATTTACAAGAAAGTGAGTGGGAGCACTACATCATTTCTGTAAGTATATGTGAATGACATATTGTTGATCAGAAATAATGTAGAATTTTCTGGAAAGCATAAAGGAGTGTTTGAAAAGAGTTTTTCAAATAAAGACCTCGATGAAGCTACTTACATATTGAGCATCAAGATCTATAGAGATAGATCAAGACGCTTGATATATTTTCAATGAGTACATACCTTGACAAGATTTTGAAGTAGTTCAAAATGGAAAACTCAAAGAAGGAGTTCTTGCCTGTGTTGTGAGGTGTGAAGTTGAGTAAAGATTCAAAACCCGACCACGGTAGAAAATAGAAAGAGAATGAAAAGTCATTCCCTATGCCTCAGTCATAGGTTCTATAAGGTATGTTATGTTGTGTACCAGACCTATTATGTACCTCAGCATAAGTTTGGCAAGAGGGTACAATAGTGATCCAGTAGTGGATCACTTGATAGCGGTCAAAAAATATCCTTTGTGGAATAAGGAAATGTTTCTCAATTATGGAGGTGACAAAGAGTTCGTTGTAATGAGTTACGTCGATGCAAGCTTTGACACCGATCTGGATGACTCTAACTCTCGATCTAGATACATATCGAAAATGGGAGCAATTAGCTAGAGTAGCTCTATGCAAAGCATTATAGACATAGAAATTTTGCAAAATACATACGGCTCTGAATGTGGCAGACCCGTTGACTAAATTTCTTTCACAAGCAAAACAGGATCACTCTTTGGGTGTTAATCACATAGCAATGTGAACTAGATTATTGACTCTAGTAAACCCTTTGGGTGTTAGTCACATGGAGATGTGAACTAATCACATAAAGATGTTAACTATTGGTGTTAAATCACATGACGATGTGAACTAGATTATTGACTCTAGTGCAAGTGGGAGACTGAAGGAAATATGCCCTAGAGGCAATAATAAAGCTGTTATTTATATTTCCTTATATCATGATAAATGTTTACTATTCATGCTAGAATTGTATTAACCGGAAACTTAGTACGGGATGTTGCATTACGAAATGAGTAAAGGGACTTGCCGGTAATGAGATTGAACTAGGTATTCAGATACCGACGATCGAATCTCGGGTAAGTAACATACCGATGACAAAGGGAACAACGTATGTTGTTATGCTGTTTGACCGATAAAAATATTCGTAGAATATCTAGGAGCCAATATGAGAATTAATGACCCACAAGTATAGGGGATCTATCGTAGTCCTTTCGATAAGTAAGAGTGTCGAACCCAATGAGGAGCAGAAGGAAATGATAAGCGGTTTCCAGCAAGGTATTCTCTGCAAGTACTGAAATAAGTGGTAACAGATAGTTTTGTGATAGGATAATTTCTAACGAGCAATAAGTAACAAAAGTAAATAAAGTGCAGCAAGGTGGCCCAATCCTTTTTGTAGCAAAGGACACGCCTGGACAAACTCTTATATGGTGTAAAGCGCTCCCGAGGACACATGGGAATATCGTCAAGCTAGTTTTCATCACGTTCATATGATTCGCGTTCGGTACTTTGA
This sequence comes from Triticum monococcum, assembly GCA_034509565.1. Taxonomy (NCBI): domain Eukaryota; kingdom Viridiplantae; phylum Streptophyta; class Magnoliopsida; order Poales; family Poaceae; genus Triticum; species Triticum monococcum. Next base: position 525,363,186 of record CM067845.1, read on the forward strand.
TAATTTGGTATGTGGGTGGACCGGTGCTTGGGTGCTGCCCTTACTTAGACAAACATCCCACTTATGATTAACCTCTATTGCAAGCATCCGCAAATACAACAAAAGTATTAAGGTAAACCTAACCATAGCATGAAACATATGGATCCAAATCAGCCCCTTACGAAGCAACGCATAAACTAGGGTTTAAGCTTCTGTCACTCTAGCAACCCATCATCTACTTATTACTTCCCAATGCCTTCCTCTAGGCCCAAACAATGGTGAAGTGTCATGTAGTCGACGTTCACATAACACCACTAGAGGAGAGACAACATACATCTCATCAAAATATCGAACAAATACCAAATTCACATGACTACTAATAGCAAGACTTCTCCCATGTCCTCAGGAACAAAAGTAACTACTCACAAAGCATAAACATGTTCATAATCAGAGGGGTATTAATGTGCATATAGGATCTGAACATATGATGTTCCACCAATTAAACCAACTAGCATCAACTACAAGGAGTAATTAACACTACTAGCACCAATCCTGGACTTGGAGACAAGAATTGAATACAAGAGATGAACTAGGGTTTTGAGATGAGATGGTGTTGATGAAGATGTTGATGGAGATTGCCCTCTCCCGATGAGAGGAGCTTTGGTGATGACGATGGTGATGATTTCCTCCTTCGGGAGGGAAGTTTCCCCGGCAGAACAGCCCCGCCAGAACCCTAGATTGGTTCCGCCTCGTGGCGGCGGAGTTTCGTCCGAGAAGATGGCTTATTATTTTTTTCACATCGAAAGAGTCCATATAGCAGAAGATGGTCACTGGAGGGCCACCAGGGGGCTCATGAGGTAGGGGGGCGCGCCCAGGGGGTAGGGCGCGCCCCCACGCTCGTGGGCAGGGTGGGGCCCCCCTGGTGAAGTTCTTGCGCTCAATGTTTTTATATATTTGGAAAACATCATCCATGAAGTTTCAGGACTTTTGGAGCTGTGCAGAATAGGTCTGTAATATTTGCTCCTTTTCCAGCCAGAATCCCAGCTGCCGGCATTCTCCCTCTTTATGTAAACCTTGTAAAATAAGAGAGAATAGGCATACGTATTGTGACATAATGTGTAATAACAACCCATAATGCAATAAATATTGATATAAAAGCATGATGCAAAATGGACGTATCAACTCCCCCAAGCTTAGACCTCGCTTGTCCTCAAGCGAAAAGCCGAAATCGAAAAATATGTCCACATGTTTAGAGATGAAGGTGTCGATAAAAATAAAATATGGACATGAGGGCATCATGATCATTCTTAGAGCAACAACTTATATAATTCTTGTCATATGATATCTTATGCTAGAGTAATAATTCAATCACAATATCAAGTATGAGTCATAAACTTCATTGAAAACTGACAAACTATAATCTCAGTCATTGAAGCAATTGCAATTTATCATAACATAGGAAAGAGTTAATGTATAAGAGCTTTTCAGCAAGTCGACATACTCAACTATCATATAGTCTTTCACAATTGCTGACACTCACGCAATACTTATGGGTATGGAGTTTTAATCGGACACAGAGAAAGATAGGGGCTTATAGTTTTGCCTCCCAACGTTTTACCTCAAGGGTAATGTCAACAGTAATAGTTCATGAAAACTCACATCCAATTAGCCATATATACCGGGATCTTTCCAACATATTGTGCTTGCCAAAGGATAAAATGTAAAAAGGAAGGTGAGGATCACCATGACTCTTTTGCAGTGTAGGAGATAAAAGTAAAGGATAGGCCCTTCGTAGAGGGAAGCAGAGGTTGTCATGCGCTTTTATGGTTGGATGCACAAAATCCTAATGTGAAAGAACATCACTTTATATTGCCACTTGTGATATGGACCTTTATTATGCAGTCTGTCGCTTTTATTACTTCCATATCACACGATTGTATAAAGCTTATTTCTCCCGCACTAATCAATCATACATATTTAGAGAGCAATTTTTATTGCTTGCACCGATGACAACTTACTTGATGGATCTTACTCAATCCATAGGTAGATATGGTGGACTCTCATGACAAAACTGGTTTAAGGGTATTTGGAAGCACAAGTAGTATCTCTACTTGGTGCAATAAATTTGGCTAGCATGAGGGAGAAAGGCAAGCTCAACATGTTGGAGGATCCAAGACAATATAATTTATCTCAGGTGTAAGAAAACATAACCCATTATGTTGTCTTCCTTGTCCAATGTCAACTCTTTAGCATGTCATACTTTAATGAGTGCTCACAATCATAAAAGATGTCCAAGATAGTATATTTATATGTGAAGACCTCTCTTTCTTTATTACTTCCTATTAATTGCAACGATGACCAAAACTATGTTTGTCAATCCTCAGTAACTTTTATTCATCATACTCTTTCTATGTGAGCTCACTACTCTCCATAAGAGTCACATGATCTCTTTGTTTCTTTTTATTTCTTTCTCTTTTCTTTTATTCACTTAGGATCATGGAAAAATAATCAAGCCCTTGACTCACCACTAATCTTTATTATATAGCTCACAGACTCGATTACATAGAAGGATAATAAAGCAAAACTCACAACTAGATCATACTAAGAACTTTTATTCTACTAGATCAAAATATTACCAAAAGGATCGAACTAAGAAAAACGGTAAAGATAAAAGTGATGGTGATACGATACCGGGGCACTCCCCCAAGCTTGGCGGTTGCCAAGTGGAGTGCCCATACCAGATACTCAATTCTTCTTTGTTGGTGGAGACGGTGGTGATTTTGTTTATGGCGAGGCTTCTTCCTTAATTTGCGTTTGAGGACGGAATTTTGGTCCCTTAGGTCCTCGATCTCCTGTTCCAGGCTCAGTATCTTTTTGCATAGTTCCTGCTTGTTCTCCTGCAAGAGGCGAAAAGGGATAAACTCGATCTTAGGTTTCTTTACTCTATCCGGGAGACTTGACTTTTTGAACTCCACATGCATGTCCCCAGGTTGAGGTAGTGGGACTTCATCTTCATCTGAGCTCGTGTCCTCCTTTCCCTTGGGTTCATAGTCCTCTTCTTCTTCCGTAGTCCAACCGCAATGCTCCACATCCCCATAGATCTTAGGATCTGCAAGGTAATCAGCCATGTAGCTTTCTCCTTCCGAATCTTGGGACGACATGTTGCTCTGTCTGCAGAAGGACATCTCATAACAAAGACAAGGGATTTTTGCGTGATACGGGAGTCAAAACCCCCGGGAGATTATATTATGAGTTTTTACCGACCAAAATACGTGTCCTGCAAGAAAACGGAGTCCGAAGAGCACACGAGGTGCCCACGAGGTAGGGGGGCGCGCCCTCCACCCTTGTGGAGCCCTCGTGTCCATTCCGGACTGCTGCTTATTTTTCTATTTTTCTAAATATTCCAAAACGGAGAAATATTGCCTTAAAAACTATTTTGGAGTCGGTTTACTTACCGTACCACATACCTATTCCTTTACGGAGTCTAAAACATTCCGAAAAGTGTCCCTTATGTATTCCTCCGGGGTTACGGTTTCAATAACATTGGTTTCAACATTTGTGGGATTACCTGAGATATAGTGTTTGATTCTTTGACTACTCACCACCTTCGGATTTGTGCCTTCGAAGTTGCTGATTTTTATGGCACCGGAACGGTAGACCTCCTCGATAATGTAGGGGCCTTCCCATTTAGAGAGAAGTTTTCCTGCAAAAAATCTTAAACGAGAGTTGTATAGCAATACATAATCACCTACATTAAACTCACGCTTTTGTATTCTTTTATCATGCCACCTTTTAACTTTTTCTTTAAACAACTTGGCATTTTCGTAGGCTTGGGTTCTCCATTCATCAAGTGAGTTAATATCGAATAACCTCTTCTCACCGGCAAGTTTAAAATCATAATTTAGTTCTTTAATAGCCCAATAAGCCTTGTGTTCTAGTTCGAGAGGTAAGTGACATGCTTTTCCATAGACCATTTTATACGGAGACATACCCATAGGATTTTTATATGCAGTTCTATAGGCCCATAATGCATCATCAAGTTTCTTGGGCCAATTCTTTCTAGACCTATTAACAGTCTTTTGCAAAATTAATTTGAGTTCTCTATTACTCAATTCTACTTGACCACTAGACTGAGGATGATAAGGAGATGCAATTCTACGATTAACATCATATTTAGCAAGCATTTTACAGAAAGCACCATGAATAAAATGTGAACCACCATCAGTCATTAAATATCTAGGGACTCCAAACCTTGGAAAGATAACTTCTTTAAGCATTTTAATAGAAGTGTTATGACCAGCACTACTAGTTGGAATAGCTTCTACCCACTTAGTAACGTAATCAACATCAACTAAAATATGTGTATAACCATTAGAGGAAGGAAAATGTCCCATATAGTCAAAGCCCCAAACATCAAATGGTTCAATAACAAGTGAATAATTCATAGGAATTTCTTGACGTCTACTAATATTACCAATTCTTTGACATTCATCACAAGATAAGACAAACTTACGGGCATCCTTGAAGAGAGTAGGCCAATAAAAACCAGATTGTAGTACCTTATGTGCAGTTCTATCTCCAGCATGGCGCCCTCCATAAGCTTCGGAGTGACACTCGCGTAGGATCTGTTCCTGTTCATGTTCAGGTACACAACGTCTAATAACACCATCTACTCCTTCGTTATAAAGATGTGGGTCATCCCAAAAGTAATGCCTCAAATCATAAAAGAACTTTTTCTTTTGCTGGTATGTAAAACTAGGTGGTATAAACTTAGCATCAATGTAATTAGCATAATCAGCATACCATGGAGCAGTATGAGAAGCATTTATGACAGTTAATTGCTCATTAGGAAAGCTATCATCAATAGGTAGTGGGTCATCAAGCACATTTTCTAACCTAGACAAGTTGTCTGCAACGGGGTTCTCAGCTCCTTTTCTATCACGATATGTAAATCAAATTCTTGAAGCAAGAGAACCCATCTAATAAGTCTAGGTTTAGCATCTTTCTTTTCCATAAGATATTTAATAGCAGCATGATCAGTGTGAATAGTTACTTTAGAATCAACAATATAGGGTCTAAACTTATCACAAGCAAATACAACTGCTAAGAATTCTTTTTCAGTAGTAGCATAATTTCCTTGAGCATTGTCTAGAGTTTTACTAGCATATTGAATAACATTTAGTTTCTTATCAACTCTTTGTCCTAGAACAGCACCTACAGCATAATCACTAGCATCACACATAATTTCAAAGGGTAAATTCCAATCAGGTGGCTGAACAATAGGTGCAGAGATCAATGCTTTCTTAAGTATTTCAAATGCTTCTACACAATCATCATGAAAGACAAATGGTATATCTTTTTGTAATAAATTAGTCAGAGGCCGAGAAATTTTGGAGAAGTCCTTAATGAACCTCCTATAAAAACCGGTATGACCAAGGAAACTTCTTATACCTTTGATGTCCTTGGGACATGGCATCTTTTCAATAGCATCAACCTTGGCTTTATCAACTTCAATACCTCTTTCAGAAACTTTATGCCCCAAGACAATACCTTCATTAACCATAAAGTGGCACTTTTCCCAATTCAGGACAAGATTAGTTTCTTCACATCTCTGCAAAACTCGATCAAGGTTCTTCAAGCAATCATCAAAAGAAGATCCATAGACGGAAAAGTCGTCCATGAAAACCTCACAAATCTTTTCACAAAAGTCAGAGAATATAGCCATCATGCATCTTTGAAAGGTAGCAGGTGCATTACATAAACCAAAAGGCATACGTCTATAAGCAAAAGTACCAAAAGGGCATGTAAAAGTAGTCTTTGATTGATCTTTGGCTGACACAGGTATTTGAGAGAAACCATAATAACCATCTAGAAAGCAAAAATGTGTATGTTTCGATAATCTTTCTAGCATTTGATCGATAAAAGGTAAGGGGTAATGATCTTTTTAGTAGCCTTATTTAATTTGTGGAAATCAATTACCATCCTATAACAAGTAATAATTCTTTTAGGAATCAATTCATCTTTATCATTAGGAACAATAGTAATACCTCCCTTCTTAGGGACACAATGGACAGGGCTTACCCACTGACTATCAACAACGGGGTAAATTATACCTGCCTCAAGGAGCTTTAGTATCTCCTTTCTTACCACTTCTTTCATTTTAGGATTCAGCCGGTGTTGATGATCACGAACTAGTTTAGCATCTTCTTCCAAATTAACTTTATGTTGGCATAGAGTGGGACTAATGCCCTTAAGATCATCAAGAGTATACTCAATAGCAGCACGGTGCTTCTTCAGAATTTTCAATAATCTCTCTTCTTCATGTTCTGAAAGGTTAGCACTAATAATAACATGGTATATCTTTTTCTCATCAAGATAAGCATATTTAAGAGTATCCGGTAACGGTTTAAGCTCAAACATGGGATCACCTTTGGGTGGAGGAGGATCTCCTAGGATTTCAACAGGTAAATTATGTTTCAGAATTGGTTCCTGTTTAAATAATACTTCATCTAATTCCCTTCTTTCATTCATAAACATATCATTTTCATTGTCTAGCAAATATTGTTCTAAAGGATCACTAGGAGGTACGGCAATAGAGGCAAGACCAATAATTTCATCTTTACTAGGTAATTCTTCTTCACGATGTTGTCTACTAAATTTAGAAAAATTAAATTCATGAGTCATATCACCTAAACCGACAGTAACAACATCTCTTTTTGCAATATATGGTAGCATTAACAGTATTTAAGAAGGGTCTACCAAATATAATGGGACAAAAGCTATCTTGTGGGGAACCAAGAACAAGAAAATCAGCAGGATATTTAGTTTTCCCACACAAGAGTTCAACATCTCTAACAATTCCCATTGGTTACATAGTATCTCTATTGGCAAGTTTAATTGTGACATCAATATCTTCCATCTCAGTAGGTGCAATATCATGCATAACTTCTTGGTATAAGGAATAAGGTATTGCACTAACACTAGCACCCATATCACATAAGCCATGATAACAATGATCTCCTATTTTAATAGAAATAACAGGCATACCTACCACATGTCTAGGTTTATCTGTATCACGGGGTTTAGCAATTCTAGCAGTTTCATCACAGAAATAAATAACATGCCCATCTATATTATCAGACAAGAGATCTTTAACAATAGCAATATTAGGTTTAACTTTAACTTGCTCAGGAGGTGTATATGTTTTAACATTGCTTTTACGAACCACAGTTGAAGCTTTAGCATGATCCTTTATCCTAGCAGGGAAAGGTGGTTTCTCAACATAAGAAGTAGGAACTATAGGATCATTATAAGTAATAGTCTTTTCTTCAACTTTAACAGGTGCAACTACTTTTACTTCTATGGGAGGATGATATTTAAACCAGTTCTCCTTGGGGGAGATCAAAATAAGCAGCAAAAGATTCACAGAAAGAAGCTACTATCTAAGAGTCAAGTCCATATTTAGCGCTAAATTTATGAAAAATATCGGTATCCATAAAAGATTTAACACAATCAAAACTAGGTGTTATACCTGACTCCTTACCATTGTCGAGGTCCCAATCTTCGGAGTTGCGTTTAATTCTTTCCAATAAATCCCATTTGAATTCAATAGTCTTCATCATAAAAGAGCCAACATAAAAAGTATCAATCATGGTGCGATTGTTATCAGAAAGCCGAGCATAAATTTTTTGAATAATCATTTCTCTTGAGAGCTCATGATTGGGGCATGAATATAACATTGATTTAAGCCTCCCCCAAGCTTGAGTGATGCTTTCTCCTTCGCGAGGCCAAAAATTATATATATAATTGCGATCACGATGAACAAGATGCATAGGATAAAACTTCTGATGAAATTCCAATTTCATTCGTTTGTAGTTCCAAGACTCCATATCATCACATAGCCCATACCATGTCGATGCATCTCCCCTCAAAGATAAGGGGAATACCTTCTTCTTAACAACATCTCCGGATACACCTGCAAGCTTAAATAATCCACAAACTTCATCCACATATATTAGATGTTCATCAGGATGTTTTGTTCCATCTCCTAAAAAAGGATTAGCTAGCAGTTTTTCTACCATACCCAAAGGAATTTCAAAGCAAGCATTTTCAATTTTAGTAGGTTCAATAGGTAGAGGAGCAACTCTTTGCTCTACTGGTCGGGGTGAAGATACCCCGAACAAGCCCCTCAGAGGATTACTTTCCATAGTAACAAGTGACAGTAAATTTCAGCACACTATATAAATTTTTCCTTACCAAATTCCACCTACCAAAGGTGCTTCACTCCCCGGCAACGGCGCCAGAAAAGAGTCTTGATGACCCACAAGTATAGGGGATCTATCCTAGTCCTTTCGATAAGTAAGAGTGTCGAACCCAACAAGGAGCAGAAGGAAATGATAAGCAGTTTCCAGCAAGGTATTCTCTGCAAGTACTAAAATAAGTGGTAACAGATAGTTTTGTGAGAGGATAATTTGTAACGAGCAACAAGTAACAAAAGTAAATAAAGTGCAGCAAGGTGGCCCAATCCTTTTTGTAGCAAAGGACAAGCCTGGAAAAACTCCTATATGGTGTAAAGCGCTCCCGAGGACACATGGGAATATCGTCAAGCTAGTTTTCATCACGTTCATATGATTCGCGTTCGGTACTTTGATAATTTGGTATGTGGGTGGACCGGTGCTTGGGTGCTGCCCTTACTTAGACAAACATCCCACTTATGATTAACCTCTATTGCAAGCATCCGCAAATACAACAAAAGTATTAAGGTAAACCTAACCATAGCATGAAACATATGGATCCAAATCAGCCCCTTACGAAGCAACGCATAAACTAGGGTTTAAGCTTCTGTCACTCTAGCAACCCATCATCTACTTATTACTTCCCAATGCCTTCCTCTAGGCCCAAACAATGGTGAAGTGTCATGTAGTCGACGTTCACATAACACCACTAGAGGAGAGACAACATACATCTCATCAAAATATCGAACGAATACCAAATTCACATGACTACTAATAGCAAGACTTCTCCCATGTCCTCAGGAACAAAAGTAACTACTCACAAAGCATAAACATGTTCATAATCAGAGGGGTATTAATGTGCATATAGGATCTGAACATATGATGTTCCACCAATTAAACCAACTAGCATCAACTACAAGGAGTAATTAACACTACTAGCAACCTACTAGCACCAATCCTGGACTTGGAGACAAGAATTGGATACAAGAGATGAACTAGGGTTTTAAGATGAGATGGTGCTGATGAAGATGTTGATGGAGATTGCCCTCTCCCGATGAGAGGAGCGTTGGTGATGACAATGGTGATGATTTCCCCCTCCGGGAGGGAAGTTTCCCCGGCAGAACAGCCCCGCCAGAACCCTAGATTGGTTCCGCCTCGTGGCGGCGGAGTTTCGTCCGAGAAGATGGCTTATTATTTTTTTCACATTGAAAGAGTCCATATAGCAGAAGATGGTCACCGTAGGGCCACCAGGGGGCCCACGAGGTAGGGGGCGCGCCCAGGGGGCCATGGCGTGGCCCCACCCTCGTGGGCAGGGTGTGGCCCCCCTGGTGAAGTTCTTGCGCTCAATGTTTTTATATATTTGGAAAACATCATCCGTGAAGTTTCAGGACTTTTGGAGCTGTGCAGAATAGGTCTCTAATATTTGCTCCTTTTCCAGCCAGAATCCCAGCTGCCGGCATTCTCCCTCTTTATGTAAACCTTGTAAAATAAGAGAGAATAGACATAAGTATTGTGACATAATGTGTAATAACAGCCCATAATGCAATAAATATTGATATAAAAGCATGATGCAAAATGGACATATCAAGCATCCAGGTTCCGCTATTGGTTATTGACTGGAGATGTGTCTCGGTCATGTCTACATAGTTCTCGAACCCGTAGGGTCCGCACGCTTAACGTTCTGTGACGATTTGTATTATGAGTTATGTGATTTGATGACCGAAGTTTGTTCGGAGACCCGGATGAGATCGGGGACATGACGAGGAGTCTCGAAATGGTTGAGACGTAAAGATCGATATATTGAAAGGCTATATTCCGACATCGGAAAGGTTCCGAGTGATTCAGGTATTTTTCGGAGTACCGGAGAGTTACGTGAATTCGTATTGGGCCTTAATGGGCCATACGGGAAAGGAGAGAAAGGCCTTAAGGGTGGCCTCGCCCCTTCCCCATGGACTGGTCCGAATTGGACTAGGGAAAGGGGGCGCCCCCTTCCTTCCTTCTCCTTCTCCCTTCCCTTTTTCCTATTCCATGTGGGAGGTGGAATCCTACCAGGACTAGGGAGTCCTAGTACGACTCTACACTTTGGGCGCGCCCTATGAGGGCCGGCCTCCTCCTCCCTCCATCCTTTATATACATGGCCAGGGGGCACCCCATAGACACACAAGTTGATCATTGATCTCTTAGCCGCGTGCGGTGCCCCCCTCCACCATAATCCACCTCACTCATATCGTCGTAGTTCTTAGGCGAAGCCCTGCGCCAGTAGCTTCATCATCACCGTCATCACACCGTCGTGCTGATGAAGCTCTCCCTCGACACTTTGCTGGATCGTGAGTTCGTGGGACATCACCGAGCCGAACGTGTGCAGATCGCGGAGGTGCCGTACTTTCGGTACTAGGATCGGTCGGATTGTGAAGACATACGACTACATCAACCGCGTTGTCACAACGCTTCCGCTTATGCTCTATAAGGGTACGTAGACGATACTCTCCCCTCTCATTGCTATGCATCACCATGATTTTGCGTGTGCATAGGAAATTTTTAAAATTACTGCGTTCCCCAACAAAACCAGTTTGCCACGTGGCAGCCGCAGTCTCCGTCCGGCCTGTCAAGTGCCTTTTTTTCCAAGTCCCCCATGTAGTGCTCATCAAAGACTTTGCCGAGTCCTTGATGGACGGCCCTCAACAAAATCGGCTTTGTCGGAAGGTTTCGCGTAGAGTACTCTTAGCCGAGAACTACACTCAGCAAACTCTCTACTGAGTGTGAACGGCTTTCGCCGAGTTTTTGGGTACTCGGGAAATTTGAAAATTCCAGTCATGTGAGAACAACATGAAGTGATACGAGTGCCTCTTTCCTATGTACCCCCCCTCCCCCCGTCCCATAATGTAAGACGGAGTGAGTAGGTTTCTACAATATTAATGAGAGTTTTCAAATTTGAAGTCATTTTTTTCGTAAAAGAATATGAAGTCAGTTCACAATGAAGACCTATGGTTAATTTGGTGAGATCTCAATACAATTACATATTTTTTGACAAAAAAATTGAAACAGTTCTATGGGATGGACCGATGCCATCGATTGACATTTTGACCATAGTAGTTAAATGAATGCCCAAATTAACCGTACATGTATAGAGAAAATTTGGAAATAGATTTCATGATGGATCTGATGATACCGACTTGATATTGTAGGTGTTAATAATTTTTCTATAAAGTTGGTCAACATTGAAAATGTTTGACTTTTAAAAAATTTAATGCGCCTACTTAACAGGAATGGAGGGGGTACTATACCCCTACAAAACCAGTTTCAAAACCACAAGAGAAAATATTATATTATAATTGTTTCACCAATTGTGATATGCATTCAATATGCTTAAGGCACTGGCAGCTGAATATTCCTTTTTTTTGCAGGGCATTCAACTATATTTGCAAGAGACCTTGTGCTGTAAAAATTACAAATGGATTGTGAAACACATGTTGGAATTCAAATATCCAGGTTTAGGCTTATTCACAATACATCGATGCTAAGTACACATGCAAAATTTAATGAGAAATATGTTCGTTTGAGAGCCACACACACAAAAATTCAACGAATATATGACCTATAGTTGCTCACAAATAAAGAAATTCATTAATAAAACTTACAGACATGTTGATCCATCTACATGTACATATGTGAGATTTTTTTCTCAAATTTTTCTGAAATCTACAAATATGATTTTTGAGAATTCCTGACCAATGAAACCGGCCCGGGGTCAAACACTACATGAAAAATAAATAAAGCCAAACATGAAAGACATTTTTTTTTAAAAAAGGGGGAACTCCCTGGCCTTTGTATCAGGACGATTCATCAAATATGAAAGATACTTGACGAAGCACCAAATAACCTCGGCTTAGAGTAAGCCGAGTGTTGCACTCGGATAACAGCTCTCGCCTTCATTTGGACCGGCTTATGCCGTCTAAGCCAAGTGTCGTTTCACGGGTGCTCCGCTTAAATATAAGTCGTGAATTCTCAAATGGATGAACAGCAAGTTCTCAAAGGAATGCAGAGTATCTAATCCCTGTAGAATTGACTTAACCGAGACTGTTTAGCTCCTGCGTTTCACATTCAAATCAAGGCCCCCCCAGCTAATTCTTATTTATTCTCACAGCACAAGGCCCCTTGCAAATATGAGAGCCAAATAAAGAAATTCATTAACAAAACTTACTGACATGTTGATCCGTCGACATGTACATGTGAGATTTTTTTTTCTTCAAATTTTGCTCAAATCTACAAATATGATTTTTGAAAACGAAATATGTAAGTGGCAACCGTGTGGCAGATTGCAAAACTGCCACACCCTCCCGATCTCCTTCCTTTCCCGCATGTCCTCGCTATCTCTTTCCTTTCCTCGCGATCTCCTTCCATTCCCGCACGTCCTCCCGGTCTCCTTCCTTTCCCGTCCTCCTGATTTCCTTCCTTTCAATCACCAGTTACGGCCCCATGCGCCTTTCAGATTTTTGGGCAAAAACAATGCTTTAATTGGGATTTAATCTCTGGTCTGCAAGTAATCAACAAAGAGAGCCAACCATCTCACCTATGACACTCATTGTTGAACAAGCTAAGGAAAATACTGTTTTTGACATGTTTTGCCTTTAATATTTTATCACTGAAAAACTTTTGTTTCACCTATCAAACCTGACACATAAACTTTTCCCGTGGTAAATTCTCCATCACCACCACGATAAATGACGCACCACTAACATGATAATTTTTGTATACCACACGGTACATTATGTGTAAGTAGCATGGTCATAAGCATTGAAGGCGTGATGACTTTGGTGAAAGCATCATGGTAACTTTGATCATTGGGAAGAAATTTGTTGAACCCCGGCCCCGGATAGTTTCTACAAATAGCACGATAACATTCACGCCATAGACCTGATAATTTAGATACAAAAATCGTGGTAACTTTAACCATTGGGGAAGAAACATGTGAAAATATACCAGATAATTTATGTGTAAATAGATGGCAATATACGCAGCGCGCATCTGATAACTGAGGTAGAAACACCATGGTAACTTTGACCATAGGGATTAAAAAAAAAAGATACTCCGGTATCTTCTATGTAAATAGCACGGTACTATACCTCCCTCCCCTGGTATTTTTATGTGTAAATAGCATGAAAACATATGCACCGCGATAACTAAACACCATGATAAGTTTTTGACCTGTGGGGGGAAATTTTGCTGAAACATACCCTTGATAAATTTTGTGTAAATAGCATGATATTTCAAGCACCGCGGGCTTGATGGTTTACCTAGAATCACCATGATAACCTTTTGTCCCGGGGAAAAGTTGTTCAAAACATCTTCGATAATTTTTGTGTGAATAACCTGATAATATAAGCACCGCATAACCGATAAGTTACAATATAAACATGATGGTAATGTTTTACAAAGAAAAACAAGTTGTTAAAAACATACACTCGCCTCGCGAGGCCTCTTAGATGAACACAACACATGATGTGCCACAGAAAAGTCATATAATGTTTAGTGTCATGAGGAGGCACATATGCTCGTGGGTTGCCCCAGAAAAACGGCCCACTTTGACCCGCTATAGGCGTGATAAGTTACGCAAAAACATTAAAAAAGTTATGAAAAAAGTTACCGAAACACACCCAGGTTTTTAGGTGTAAGTACCATGATAATATACGAACTGTAGACCTGGTAACTCATGTACAATCCCCCATGGTAACTTTGACCAAGGACGAGGTTGATGTACATATACCCTGATAACTTATGTGTAAATACCACGATATTTTACACAACGAAGACCTTATAACATAGTGGTAACTTTGAAAGGGGTGTAGTTGTTGAAACATAGTACCTGGTAAGTTCTATGTAAATAGCACGGTAACTTACGGAACACAGGTCTGATAACTTGCATGCGAATACCATGGTAACTTTGTCCCGAGGGAAAATAGTGGTAATTTTCTGTACTTTTTTGTAGTAACACAATTGTAAAAAAAGATCAAAACGATTAGTTTCTTTAGTTTGAGCAACAAATACTTAAGGGTGAGGTTGTTGTGGTGGGGCGCTTTGGTGCCAAGGAGGTGTGGGTTCAAATCCCACATGCGCAATATTTTTTTATCATGTGATAGACATGAAGAAGTGGCAGTTTTCTTGGGGATGGGCGCGCGAGATGTGTGAGAGAAGCAGATTTCTCGGGCGAGTCTACAAGGTCGTTCGGGAGAAGGTGGGGTCGAAGGAAGGGGGACCGTGTGGTACTTTAAAGTGAAAGAAGTAGAGGTGTGACAGTTTTGTTTATATGGCACACATGTGCCAAATATCACAGTCCTTTTGAAAATTACTAAACCCATGAAGTCCGGGGGACAAACGAGCCACACGTATAAAAAGTTATAACCAAGGGAATAAAAATAATTATGTAGCAAATCCTTCTACTCAAAGGGGTGAACACCAAGTTCTCAAAGGAATGCAGTGTCTAGTCCCTGTAGAATTGACTAAACTGATACTCCCTAGCTCGTGCATTTCACACTCAAATCAAAGGAGGGGCCTAGCAACTTCTTATTTCCTTTCAATAATTGAGCTAGCAGCTGATCTGCGCCATGTTTTCTCCTTCTTTTTGCAATAAAGGAGTTCTGTGCGCACCACTAATTTTGGTGACATCTCCTGTCCACGGACCTACAAATCTCAAAAGCCCACCGGCCGTGTTTCCGTCCTTGATGTGGTTATTGCCACAGTGACGCGCACGGGGAGCACGTACGCCCCCTTCCTAGCTTGACCACTCCAAACCAACAACCTCCCTGCTGTGCATGGCTGCAGCGGGCCGTACGTGTTGACGAGCACCGACAGCAAAGCTAGCGCACACAGGATCGAGGAGGAAAGCTACACAAAGTTACACAAAGCAGCAGCAGCAACGCATGGCGCAGAAGAATTAACAACGAAGATATACTAAGAGCAACTCCGACGAAGCAACCCATTTCGTCCCACTCATGTCTGTTTGGATCGTCATAGACAAAAACACCAGCACAACACACCGATTCGTTTCACCCCCTTCGTGCTTCCTCGCCATCGACAACCCAAACCCTAGCCATGGAGCTCTTCGGTAGCAGCTTCAACAGTGGCAAGGGCAAGGGCACCCTCGGCGCCTCATCCTCACGTGCCCCCCCTCCCCTTCCTCCTCCTCCACCGCCGGCGCGTGCCTGCTCAGGTCGACAACGTCTACATATCCGGGTACACCAAGCGCGGTGGCACTGGGAGTTCAGGCAGCCGCTGCGGTACCCAGCCGTCACGCTATCACACCACTGGCACCACAATCCGCAGCGGATCCCGGTGCCGGCTGTGCCGCGGACACAGCGGCCGCACGACGAGGAGGTGCACAGGCGCCGGGTGCAGCTCATGCCGGCGCAGCAACGCATGCCCGAGTACGCCGGAGACTCTCCCAATTGCGCCTAGTTTGCCCTCGAACACGAGGAGCAACGGCGGCTGGGTGTGCAGCGCCACCACGTCAAACCTCGCCTCCCCCCGTTGTCAAGCCGGAGGAGGAGGAAGCCGAGGCGGCCTACCAGGCGGCGTTGGCGGAGGCCTTCGCCAGCTCCATCGAGGAGGACCGACGGAAGGTCGAAGCGGCAGCAGCGGAGGAGGCCGCGTACCAGGCGGAGATGGCGGAGGCCTTGGCCCTCTCTGCAGTAGGCGACTGCGTGGTGCCGCCATCGCCGCCGCGGCTAACCCTGACGACGCCTGCGCCCGAGCCAGCCGAGAGGGACGTCTAGACCGGCCAGGTGCAGGAGTTCGTAAGCCCCCCCCCCCCTCCATTTGGCTTGGTGCCACGCTGGCGCAAGAGGCCATGTACCTCGAACATTGGCGGCAACGCCGGTTGGCAGACGAGCGCGAAGACACCGAGTAACGCATGCAGAGGGAGTAGGAGGAAGAGGAGGAGCGTTCCCGCGTCGCCTAATTGCCTCCACCGCATCAAATGCTGGAGAAGGCCGCCCTGGCGGCCTATCAAGCCGCCTTCGGTTGGGCTGGGCTGCCTCCCGTCTTCATCGACCTCACCGGCGGCGATGACGACGACAAGGGCAAGGGCAAGGCTGATGCCTAGGGCTGCGTGCGGGCGTCAATTTTGTTTTTGTTTTTATGAAAGTTTAATTAAGTTTAAATGGACTTTGGCCACGGTTGACCGGCCAGTTATTGTAAATTAAGTTTTTATTTTTATTATTGTAAATTAAGTTGAGACAGCAAAGCTAGCGCACACATACAGGATCGAGAAGGAAAGCTACCCAAAGTCACACAAAGCAGCAGCAGAAACGCATGGCGCAGAAGAATTAACAACGGAGCTATACTAAGTGTTCTTTGTGGCCTAACCGGAGCAGAGCAATATATACTTCACTTTCGACATATCCTTCCTCATATCTCACATCTCATTAGCTTTTCTTGCATCTTTAACTTGCTTCCACATGCACCCAGCTTTAGTTCTCCCTCAAATATAGTGCGCAGTCCACATGCTCAAATTGCTCTCTCTCCATGTTATTTTCACACGCTTTGGACTGCCAAAAAGCTTGATCATGACATGGGCAGCAAAGCCGCACACTGTTGGGGTTTCCAAGCTAGCTCCAGACTATAAATACATCCTAGGGGCCTCAGGACAAGGCCCATGAAACTGAAGCCACCTTGTCTAACTCTCAGTCTCATCATCTCGATCAGCACTTGGGTGATCTGCGCATGCCTAGCCTGAGGCAGTGCAGCACCTTAGAGAGGCAGCTGCTCGGCCACCTCTCAGCCACGAAGATGAAGATCGCCAAGGCCCCGGTGCTCCTGAAGAAGGCGGTGACCATGTGCAAGAGCAAGACCGGCGTGCTCGCCGCCAGGCTCCTCTTCCTCGCCTCGCTCCGGCGCAGGATGGCCACCGTCGGCGTGATGTCTCACAAGATACACGCGCTCATGGCGGCCGCGGATCGGGCGAAGGCGGGAGGGGACTGCCACAAGGCCGTCGTTTCGCGCAAGGTCGAGAAGACGCTTCCAGCGATCCATGGCGGTGAGACCGTTGATCTTACGCATCAATTGGCACTGTTTTGTCAAGAGGAGGATGTTGGTGGTGGCTTCCCTGACTGGACGCTGCACCCCATCTTCAATGACGATGACAATTGCTGTTACACGGAAGACGACGATGAAGATGTTAGTGATGTGCTACTCGATGGGTGCAATGGCCACCACGACGAGCCCTCGGTGATAGATGTGATCAGGAGCAACAAGGAAGTCCAGGGCTTGGAGTTCAACATGGAAGATGAGATCGACCAGGCTGCCGATATGTTCATCAGGAGGTTCCGGGAGCGGATGAGCAAGAGCATTTAGTCTCACCTGTTTGTGTTTCATCTACCTGATTGCACGAATGCGTGCCGCTGACTAGTTGACAGTAGATGTCGCGAGGGAGAATGCTAGATTGACACCGTAGAATCTAGTAGTACGTAGGGGGGCTAGACTAAACTAGTACACGGGTATGAACATTTTCGCCCTAGATCTTTCCGGGCACCCATAAATTAGTTTTTTTTTGGAGAAATAGTAATGTGTAGTATAGTACAATCATGTAAGGGGTAGCAGATACTTAATCATAATTTATTTGGAGGATTTGCTTAATTCCTTTTTCTTGGATCTGGATCCGATGGCTCCTGTATTTCTACTCACTTTTCATAACAAGAATCATGTCTCATAACGAGCTAATAACTGTGAAAATCGACGATAACCGGATTTACCGCCCCACCCCCAATCCACCTTGGAAGGGCATACCAGGCAAAATATTCGAATGGGGGTTTCTGGCTATCTATATAGTATAGGTATCTGTCTCTACCATTGAGTGGTGTGGGTGTGGTCAGTCACGACGGCGGTGCTTTCCTTCAGATCATGGGCTTCAGTTCTCGTATCTTCATATATCTTCACACTTCACTAGTGGTCTCTGGTGTGATTGTTCAAGACGGCAGTAACTTTAACCTTTGTTTTGTATATTAATATATGATGGTGTTTCCAATAAATAAAAAATAGTTATGAAATATTTGTATGCCAAAAATCTAATGATATAGGTTTGTTTTCTCTCTAAAGTTTGCTTATACAGTCAGATGTCAAGCTGCAAGAACACCAACAAAATTATCCTACAATCTAGATGCTCATTGGATCAGTTGTCGTATGCTCTCTTCTTAGGATCTGCAGCTATACACCCTTTTGTCATTTTTTCATTGGATATACGAAATAGTCTAGTACAGTCTTATCCAACTGTCTTGCATGATTCTTGTTTGCCTATACAATCTGACTCCATCTTTATAAAATGAAGTTTTAATAAATGAATGGCAGCAAACCTTCAAGGCTTCGATTCCACTAATCAATGCTCATTTATGTACTTCTCCGCCGATGAATTCAAGACTTACTTCCAGTATCACTGTTAAGGAAATAGAAGTGGCTCTCTTCCAAATGGGGCCAACAAAGTTGTCCAGGCCGTACGGTTTCACTGCGCTTTTTTACCAGACACTGGTCGCTGGCTAGGGAGGATGGTGTGCAGGGCCGATCGAGATTTTTTATTGGGGGAGGTTGTGCTAGAGTCTTTTAGTGCCACAGTGACTGTCATGATTCCGAAAGTAAACTTACCGGAGTTGCTTTCGCAGTTCAGACCCATCCATTTCCGTAACGTGCTCTATAAAATCGCAACCAAAGTTCTTGCCAACAGGTTAAAGAGCATCCTTCCTATACTAATCTCTGAGGACCAGAGTGCTTTTGTCCAAGGAAGGTTAATCACTGACAATGTTCTTGTGGCTTATGAATGTGTGCATGCTATACGAACGAGGAAAAGAAAGAAAAGTTTGTGTGCGGTCAAGCTGGACATGATGAAGACATACGACCGAGTGAAGTGGATTTTCTTGGTGCAAATGATGAAATTTTTTGGCTTCGCTGGAGAGTGGATAAGGATGGTTATGAGACATCTTACCACTGCAAGCTTCACAGTTAAACTTAATGAAGGGCTTTCCAGGAGCTTCACACCTTCTCGGGGTCTTCGACAGGGAGACCCCCTCTCCCCGTACGTCTTCTTATTTTGTGTGGAGGGATTTTCTGCGCTACTAAAGAAAGCTCAAGAGGATAAGTCATTTCGAGGTGTGTCTTTCGGGAGCACTGGCTACGAGGTGACACATCTATTTTTTGCCGATGACATCGTCGTGTTTCTGGAAGGAACCCGACCCAATATGGAGGCTCTAAAGGACATTTTGGAGAAGTGTGAAGCAGCGTCAGGTCAAAAAGTTAATCTCCAAAAGTCCTTTGTTTTCTTTGGGAAGGGAAGTCAAGAGGAGCTTAAGGCTGAGTTAAAACAAGTTATAGGGATTAGCATTGTTGAGGAAATCATTAACTGGTAGCTGCTCGGTTGGCTAGCGAGTAGGGGATTAATCGGCAAGTTAATCGGCCATTTAATCAATTAATCGGACGATTTTTCGGTTTATCGGCTACTCGGTGACCCTATGAGTAGGGATTAATCGGCAAGTTAATTGGTTAATTGGATGAATTCTTGAACATGGGGGATTAGTACAAAAGCACTAAGTGAGCGGTACTTAGGATTACCTACACAGGTTGGGAGGTCCAAAGATGAGACTTTTAAACATGTCACAGAGAGCTCTAAAGGAAAAGTTGGTGGTTGGAAGGGTCAAGGTCTTCAAAGCCAACAAGGGAAGTTTTGGTTAAATCATCACTTCAAGCAACACCTACCTACACCATAAGTTGTTTTCAGCTCACAAGAAGATTTGTCAGAACCTGACATCGATCTCATCGAAATTCTGGTGGGGGCAACGAATGGTGAGAAGAGGGTGCATTGGATATCTTGGAAAAAATATGTGTAAATCTAAAAGGAATGGTGGGCTCGGCTTTAGGGACCCGTAGGCCTTTAATCAAGCCATGTTGGTCAAGCAAACGTGGTGAATTTTGCAGTCCCTTTTCTCCCTGTGCACTAGGGTTTTGAAGGCCCGATATTTTAAGGAGAGATCAATCATGAACTCTACATGTCCATCAGCGGGATCATTCATCTTTAGAAGCATTATCCATGGTCGGGACTTGTTGCCAAAGGGCTCAATTTGGCGCATCGGAGATGGATCAAGCGTTAATATTCATCATAGCAATTGGATCCCGAGGAGTGGGAGTCTTCGCCCACTGGGCCAGGTTTTTGTGCCTGGTGCGACCAGGGTGGCTAACCTGCTAACACTTGATGGCACGATCTGGGACGACACAAAGATTGACTTTGAGTTCCCTACTAATGATGCTAGAGATATCAAGCAAATAGCGACCGGTGGACCCAATAAAGACAACTATCTGGATTGGAATTACACAAAATAGGGGATGTTCATGACCCGTTCGGCGTACCATCTTTAGAATATCAATGAAAAGGGTGCGCTCCGGATGGCCGGAAGCATCCAATTCAGTTGAGAAGCACGGGGGGTATATGACATTGTGGGACACTAATGCCCCAAATAAGGCGAAAATCCATATGTGGAGAATGAGAAGGAATGGTCTAGCGGTCAGCTCAAAACTACATTGCCGTAGAATAAAACCCAGTGTTTTGTGTGCTATGTGTGGGTGAGAGGAGGTGATCTTTGATTGTTTTTGGGGATTCCACCATTCAGTGCAGTTTTGGGGTTACCGCGTTCAGAGAAGGGAGTTGCGGTGGCCACCCCACCACGCGAGATGGACTCCCAGAGCGCTCTAGCCTATTGGCTTTTGGGTTGGTTCGCCGGTGCGGTGGCAGAGGAGAGACATGCTATGGTTCAAGCTGTGTATGTACTATGGTTAGCGCGTAATGAAACTCAGGATGATAAGATGATTGATACTCCACGGGAGATGATTGCAAGAATGGAAAGCAGTGCATGAAATGCCAGTGAAGGCTCGACTGGCCAAAGTGGTGCAGCGCTGGGAACCATCGGAAATTTGCTAGATTAAGGAAAATTCTGATGTTGCCGTGTCAAAGCATGGAGACAAGGGCGGAGGCGGAATGATCTTGTGAGATCACAATAGAGCTTTCATGGCTGGAGCATGCCACTATTTCCTGAACGTTGTTGATCCTGAGACAAAGGAGATCTTGGCCTGCATGAAGGATACATGTGGAGCTCGACAGTCAAGCAGTGGTGCATATGATCAAAGACCTAGCTAGGAATATGTCTTCGGTAGGGCCATGGGTATAGGAGATCAAAACTGCACTTTGAGAGTTCTCAGAGTTTAGAGTTTCGTGGGTTTGGCGTTCTTCTAATGTTGCGCGCATAAGCTTGCTAAAGTAGGTGTTACCGCACATAAATCAAGGGTTGTCTGGGTATTATAAACATGTATATGATGAACAAATGCCTTATCATTAAGTGGTCGTGGAGGATCCTTACGTCTGACCCTGACACACTTTGGCTTAAAATCCTCAAAGCCAAATATTTCCCTAATTCCAACCTGTGTTCATGCCCGCTGCTAGGAGTTCACAGTTTTCGAAGAGCTTGGTTAAGGTTAGGTACGATTTCATATCCCATGTTATGTTCCTGATGGGGAATGGCTCATCTGTCAGATTCTGGCTCGATTGGTGGTCGGGAGATGACCCTATGGCTGTGTCCTTC
The DNA here is from genome assembly GCA_034509565.1 of Triticum monococcum. Classification (NCBI taxonomy): domain Eukaryota; kingdom Viridiplantae; phylum Streptophyta; class Magnoliopsida; order Poales; family Poaceae; genus Triticum; species Triticum monococcum. The sequence goes on from CM067845.1 coordinate 525,385,006, forward strand.
CCGGTGTGTTTTTCTTACTGCTATAATCCGCACATTTCCATCTCGGGTCTTGCAGCGAATAATTGGGACATGGGGCTCAGGCGCTCCCTTTCTCCTGAAGAGTTAGGACAATGGCAGCAACTTGCTACTCTTTGCCCGACGTTCTCGGAGGAGGGAGACATCATAGTTTATCCCCATGTGGCGTCGGGTAGGTTCTCGGTCAAATCTCTGTATTCTAGGCATATTTCAGGTGTTGTTTCTGCAAGGTTCTCGGCCATATGGCGTGCCAGGGTGCCTCTCCGTATCAAATTTTTTCTCTGGCAGGCTATATATCCGGGGCAAGCTCCCGGCTGCTGATCAGATCCGTAAGCGGAATGGCCCCGGTTCAGCCCTCTCTGCGTTGTGTGGTCAAAGGGAAGACACAAATCATATATTTTTCTCCTGTGTCCTTGCAAAAATTCTTTTGGGCTTGCATCCGGTTGTGGCTGGATGTAAGTTGGGCTCCTTCATCCATTCCCGAGCTACGATTGTTGGTTACACAGTTATCGGGTGTATTGAGAGCTGCTTCCCAGGACGACTGGACAACTCTGGAGAGCAGCTTCTCCACTCAATCCACGACACAATTCATGGCACTTCGTCGACAACTTCAGGACGTCAAGAAGCTCGATCTCTCAACCACAGTCTACTTCAACAAAGTGAAGACCATCGCCTCCTTCCCCATCACAATCCCCGTACTCCCATCCTACCACCAGGCGACAGCGATAGGGCCGCTATCACCTGAAGCACAACCGACCGCAGCTTCCTCCCAGGAGGTTCCAACTACCCAACAAACCCGGATAATTTTCAACACTAACCCTCACCTTTTCCCCTCGCTATCTCTTCCTCTATGGTGGAGCTAGCGCCCCTTCCCATTGCCCACCCCAGAGATGAGGATGGGATCGATGATGAAGCTACACCCAACCCGAGGTGTTGTTTTCCTGAAGCCGTGTAGAAGGAGGGTTCTACAGTGCATGAGGAGAAAGCCGCCCATATAAAGTTTCCACGGTCTACTTTAATCACATTATTTCCATTTTAAAGCCTAAGTGTCTTGGGTACATGTTGATTATTGATGGCTACAAATTAGTGCAGTTTTTTGTGAGGGTATGAATTATTGCATTCAGAAAGAAAAAAAGTAATAAATTGCTTTATTTCTGCTTATATTACATGTACTAAATTGAAATAGCATATATGTTTATTCGAGCCATATGTCTCATGCTATCGAGTGAGCTAGCCCTGGTTCAAACTCTGCTCGTATTTAACCGAGCTGGAAAAGATGCTCGTGCTAAGTTTTATTTATTGAGTGATCCCGAGTCGAAATGAAATACGCGTCAAGCTAGAGTGGTTGACGTGTCTCGGGGTTTCTTCTTTGGTAAACGTTTATAGCCGGTTGACCGGCTGAGCGTTCGGCCGGTCCCCTCGCTCGCCTCGCTAGGCAGCCCAGGCCCACCACCCATAGAGCTTATCTCTATCCCCACCACTTCCATCTTATCCCCTCGCTCTTTCTAGAGACCACACGAGGCATCCTCGCCCTGCTCGCCCTTCAGTCCCCAAGTTTTCAATCTCTCCTCCTCCTTCATGTGTTCTCTCGGAAATCCACATCTAATCGCCATGAAATTGAGCTCGTTTTTGTTGCCTTCTCTGCTTCCCACAATATTTTTCCTCCATAAATCCATGAGAGGGGTGAGCTCGTCCGTGCTTTTTTTGCTTTTTTCTCTCATGCCTTGCGCAGTCCACCATGGATCCCACGAGGTTGGGCTCAGGCACATGCAGCACATGGTTTGCACAGATGTTGCAAACCAGCAGCTACGATGGTGCTGCAACCAGTGCTCGTCTCCATGGCCGGGCTGCAATCGACCACGATGACGGTGGATTTCTTTTTTTGCTACAACCATGTGTTGTTTTTGCTGGAACTGGCCCATGTTTTTGCTACCACCCACCCACCCAAATTTTGCTATCAGGTGATTTTTGCTGCAACCGATGAACTATTTTGCTACAACCGTTTCGACTTTTTGTTACTACCGGTGTTTGTCGACTTTTGGTAAATCCATCTCCTGTTTTTCCTGTCTTTTTTGCTACAACCATATTTTGTTTTTGCTGGAATTGAAGACATTTTTTGCTACATCCACCCACGGCGGTGTTGCTCAATGGTGGCGATGCCTTTTTTTTTTGCTACAACCGTCTCATATTTTTGCTACTACCGGAGATGCCATTTACTACCACCGGAGTTTTTGCTACTACCAGAGTCCTCCTGGAAGCTTCAGGGAGTTTTTGCTACCACCCCCCTTGTTTTTGTTTTGTTTTTGCTGGAACCATCCTAAAAATTGCTACCACCGTTTTTTGATTTTGCTGGAACCGGCATTTTTTGCTTCGGTGTCGGCGGTGAAGGCGGGTGATGTTTTGGTTCACCAGCGGCGGTGGTCCAAGCGAGAGCAGCGCGGGCCAGCGTGCGGGATCCCGCGAGCGGCGGCGGCGCTTGCTTTTTTTCTCCTCCTTTTTCCCGTGGGGGAGGATGGCGATAGAAGATGCGGGGCAGATCTGACGGTTACGCGCGTCCAGATCGAGCGGCTCTAGTTTGACGGGCCGAAACGTTCCGCCGGTGCGCCGGCGCAGAGTACTGCCCTTCTTCTTTTCACCAAACGATATCATGCATCCATTTCATGAGGAGAGCATTTTTTTCTCAGCCCCAATCGAGTCTTTTCCTTTCCTTCCAAGTTAAGCACACATTGACGAGCAATTTCTAAGTAGTAGACCGATTACCAAACCCAGAAACCCTTCGGGTTAAGAATCACGAAACCAGCCGGCACATCCATGCACGACTTTAACGGAAAATATCTTGCCGATACTTTAACATGGACTGCAAACACGATCCGCCGGTCTCCTCTATTATTCCCACGAAAATCCTGCCAATGTTGGACTCGTGCACCAGCTTTTCATTTCTTCCAGGAAAGAAAGTACTTGTGTCGCACCGCCATTGTCGTCACAAGTTTGACACGATCGACGCCATGAGAAAAGATTGCTGAAGCTCCAACCCATGCATGCATGATGCATCCATCACGCCATTGGTTCCACGTTTGGACGGATGAGAAGAACGGCCAGAAGAAGCTGCCACGGAGAAGACAATTAATTAACCTCCGCGTCTATGATTTAACTAAGTGAGACGCACACGGGAATTCGGTATAGGCGTGCTGCAAATTCTCCGTGTGCGCGTACTTTACAATCTGGCATATGAAACACAAGGAAACTGCCAAGAGCTAAAGTAAGCCGTTTTGGTTCCCTTTGGGCATTCCGGCCAGGCCAACCCATCATCAGCTACTACCGCTTAACTAAAAGAGATACTGGAAAGTTGAGATCGTAGAGAGCCAATCTACACCTTGGGGCATGTGTCTTTTCTGGCCCAAGTGGAATACTTCCTCCATTTCATTCCCCATTCCTAGCTTTTCTTGCATCTTTAGCTTGCTTTCCACTCCCAACATTCCCATAGTGCTAACTCCACATGCCAAATTGTTTTCTATAGATCTTCCTTTTGTGCCTATGCTTGTTTTTCCAAGCTTGTGCTTTCATATGCTTTGGGAGAGCAAGAAAAAAGTTTGATCGTAACATGGGCAAAGTTGTACGCATGCACTTGCATGCCGAGTTCCAGACTATAAATACAGCCTTGGAGCCTCAGGAGAAGGCCCATGAATCTGAAACATCTTGCCTCATCTCAGTGGTCTGCTCATGCCAAGCTCGGGCTACCACAGAACCCTACTTGTTGTCCTTCATAGGCAGTTTGGCCACCTCTCAGGATCGAAGATGAAGATTGGCAAGGGCACGGAGCTCCTGAAGAAGGCGGCTTCGACGTGCAAGAACAAGACCAGCGTGCTGGCAGCCAGGCTCCTCGTCCTTGTGTCCCTCCGCCGCAGGATGGCCACCGTCGGCGCCTTCTCCCACAGGATTCATGCGCTTGTGGCTGCCGCTGACCGGGAGAAAGGTGCCAGGGTGGACTGCCACAAGGCTCTCGTGGTGCACAAGGTCCGGAAGACGCCAGCGCTCCATGGTGGTGAGATTGTTGTTAATATCTCTCATCAATTGACACTGTTTGATCCGGAGCATGATGGTCATGGTGGCTGCGCTGATTGGACACTACACCCCATCTTCAACGACGATGATAACAACTGTTGTTACGCCCACAAATGCGAGGTCGACGACAATGAAGAAGATGGCAATGTGCTACTTGATGAGTGTGATGAAGGCGTTGAGGACCAACCGTCGGTCATGGATGTAATCCGGAACAACCGAGAGGCAGAAGGCTTGGAGTTCAGCATTGACGATGAGATCGATCAGGCTGCTGATATGTTCATCACAAGGTTTCGGAAGCGGATGAATCAGAGCTTCTAGTGATCTTGTGTGTCAATGTCTACCAGCTTGCATGTCAAATTAGTCTGAAGCGTATATCAAGTTGTATATCGGCTGCTAGTAGATGGTGGGTGTGAGACTTGTATACCGTATTTAGGTAGGGAGAAAAGGAGATGGACATATGTTGTCGAAGAAAAATAGGATTTATTTTTCTACCATCCACAAATGAGTTTTCTTTGGGAGAAATAGCACGTACTAGTGAAACAATACAAGTTAGAGCAGACGCTTTGAGAAAACTATATATCAAAGTGATTCGTGCATTTGCGCCACTAATTTTCTGTATATTTTTTATATGGTGTCATTTGAGATTTAAACATGGTTTCCAGAGCCTACAATAAGTATTGGACCATTATTTCATATGAATATGCTTGTACAAAATTACAAATGTTACTATAATGAGAACATCCCTGGAAAATAAAATAATCTTACAATATATTTATGTAGTAATGAATCTATATGTACTTCCACACATTAGCACTCATAGTTTTCTTAATATATGCGCTTTAATTAGACAATAAAGAAAGAATTTTTTCATGACTTTTTGGAGAAATTTTAAAAAGGGATTATATTATTTAAATATTGATGGCTGGTATCTTAACATATGTTCTTTTCATTACCACACAAAAACCTATTCGATCCAGACTTAAATTAGCTATTTGTTGTGTTTTCTCGACATAGCACTTTTAGAGGTCTTGAATAGTGGAATAGGTACCTCCTTTGGGTTGCAGGCCCAAGATCCATCTTAGACTGGGACCTTTCTTTTTTTCATCAAGTTTGGAACTTTGGATTGCTTACCACAAATGCCACAAGGTAGGCTTGGACCATTCTGAGACGCTTTTTTGAACATGTCTCTTGGAAAATGTGTTCATCCGCGACATCTTCTTTATGCACGGCCAACTTGAATGGGCTGAAATATTGGTTCAGGAAACCCTGCTCTTCCGACCATATACCCGGCACACGTATAACATGAATTTGACATCAGAGTGCTGTAGGCACAACATAAGTACACCACACACCAATTCATACACATCATGCACATGATATAAATTCTACTTCAAACATGTCACATACATCACATTAATAATAAGTTTATTGCACATAGACAACAAATTTAGTAGAATATCCATTTCATTCATATATGTCATGTATATATTGCACACCCATTCATCCACCTCAACGATTACAATGTAGCAAGGAAGGAAAGTATTTCGTCAGTTTTTTAGTTTATGTTGTTGCCCTTGCAACTCAACTCATCATTTCACGACGCGTGAACGATGAAATGCAATAATGTGGGGGAACATGTTGGCCATTTGTTCACCGTTTTGATCAGATAATATTTGAGTAACATATATATGCCATACTTATGTCCGTGACATTGAGGTATGGGTCCTATTGATCGGACCGTCGAACCCACCTTAAATTTAGTGAACTGTAGAACGATGCTTCACTGCTGGCATGCAAATATGCAAGATATATACCTGATTTTGGGCAATAGTAAAAAAAAACTACAGTGAACACCTGGAGTCAAAGCGACAAGCTATAGCACCACCTTTAATTCCTCTAAAACTGAGACTAGCTAGCTAGCTGAGATCTTTTTGCTTCAAACCAGAGAGGGCCCCAACTCTTATTTCATGCTAATAACGGGGCTGGCCCTGCAACGATTTATTCTTCTTTTGAGAAAGGAGTGTTGCAGCATCAGTTGTCGTTTCCTGTCCACAGGCTACAAATCTTCAAAAGCACAACATGTTCCCGTTGTTGATGTGGTTGTTGTCGCACAGTGAAGCGCGCAAGGAGAACGTGCTGTCCGAGACCACTCTAACTCCAATATGGCTTGAGTGACAGTCTCATGCTTGGCAAAGCGGCACAAAAGGCAGGGACCCGGTGGGCGCATGATGATTGATCATCAGGCTGCAACGGAGACCGCCAAAGTAAATAATTTAGGGGAGACAATTCGATCCCACTGTGTCCTTTATGGCGTAATTATATTGTAATACTTTCTCCATATCACTCCTCGCGCATATCACATTGCTATAGCTTTCCGTTGCTTCTTTATTTAATCACTCCCACTCTCAGTATTCTTATAGTGCTCATCACTCCACATGCATGTGCTCAATTTGTTTTCTCCAAATGCTATTTTCATTTAACACACTTTGGAGTACCAAGAGTATGATCACAACATTACCAAATTATAAGCGGCACAGTTAGTGGCATTGCTCTCGGTTTCATGGCTATAACAACACCCTTGGAGAGCTTCAACAAGGCCTTCACTCTCAAACCAGCTTGCCAAGCCTGAGGCAGTCTAGCTCCTCAGTTGTTGCCATTGAGAAGCAGCTGCTAGCTTAGCCACCTCTCAGAAATGAAGATGAAGATTGGCAAGGCCCCAGTGCTCCTGAAGAAGGCGGCGGCTATCTGCAAAAGCAAGACCGGCGTCGTCATGGCCAGGCTCCGCATCCTCACCTGGCCCCGCCGCAGGATGGCCACGATCGGCGCCATCTCTCACAGGATCCACACTCTCATTGTGGAAAATCAGGAGAAGGGTGCGAAGGTGGACTACCACAAGACCGTGGTCCGCAAGGTCGAGAGGCAGGCATGCCATGGGATGGTTGATGATCTGTTTCACCATCTAGCACAGTTTGATGAAGATGATGGTGTTGGTGGCTGTCCTAACTGGACACTTCACCCGATCTTCAGCGACGGTGATAATCGTTGTTCCACTTATGGGTATGACGACGATGACGATGATGAAGATGAGCCCTCGGTGGTGGATGCAATTAGGAGCAACCAGGAGGCTGCGGAGTTGGCATTCAACATGGACGACGATATCGACCAGGCTGCTTAAATGTTCATCAGAAGGTTCCGTGAGCAGATGAACAAGAGCTTTTGATGAGGTTTCATTCCATATGTACCTTACACGAATGTTACCACTAAATAGGTGACACTAGGGAGTGAGATCGATGCCATAGATAGGCTGGGACGAGTGGGCGCATGAACTTGCATGTGTGTCCATTTTCACGATAGGAGATTTTTGCGGGAGTCCCAAGTTAGAAGTTTTGACAGATATCTACATGCTAAAATGTGTACTTCTTTGTGTGCCGCAAAGAAAAGAAAAAATCTATCTAGAGCACATCTAGATGTACTTTAGCAAAACTGAAAGAAAAACACTAAATGATTTTTTTAGATTGCAAATCTTTTTCTAAACTGTTTGATCTTGATTCAACGTATCTTGAGTTTCCACAGCTACTAAAAAAGGATCACCACTGCTAACATATACTATCTAGAAAAGTTTGATTACCCTCCACCCGTAATCCCTACTTTGGTTAGCCGGCTTCAATGTGTTGATGCTAGCCCGCTATACAATGGTTGCATCAAGATCGGGGCAGGACCCCGGCACTACCGGAACAGGGGGGGCTATCCCGACGGCCGAAACAATGCCGACGGCCCCCGTCAGCCTATTCAGAGCTATGCCGACAACCGGGTCTAGGCTTCGGGCTACCAACCGAGCCTGTTAGAGAGTACGGGGCGTTCGCAGCCTCCCTTAGCCCACCAGCATGCTGTAAGTACTTTCCCCTTATCTTCTTTCTCTCTAACCTTCTCAGTTTATTTTTAGCATTGCCCACTTAGAAACAACCTAAATTTTGTAGGCATATAAGGCCTTTGTCGAGCATAGGAATCTCGAGGTGTGGGAGTACTTGCAACGACTGAAGGCAAACGATGATTACAACCGTCAGATGACGACGGTTAGTTTTGCCCTCTTAAAACCAAGCTAAATTTTGCACTTTAATTTCTTCTGACCTTGTAGTTTGCTTGTTTAATTAACATCCAGGCTATGTTGGCGTCTTGGACTAACCGCATGGATCCACCATAAATGGGATCCCCACCACCACCTACGGGAGAACCCCCACACGTTCCCACGTTCGATGAATGGGTGGCACTAGGCAGTGATACTCCGGTAGTACATTTGCCTAACTACTGACAAACTAGTTCTTGTTCATTCAACATTATCATATCATATTTACCGTTAGAATCTCTTCTCAAACATGTAGGGGACCGGTGGCTCGACTCCTGCTTCGCCGACCCCGGTCACTCCGATCTGGCAGAGTTGTGCTGGTCTTGGCGGTGGCGGTCTTGGCGGTGGCTTTCTTGGCTGATGTGTTTCGACGATGATGATGTTGAGGATCTTTAGATGATGAACTTTAGTATCTTTAGATGATGAACTTGAGTATCTTTAGATGACGATGATGATTTTGAGTATCTCTATGATGATGAACTTGATGATTATCTATTGGTATGTCTTATTTCTGTGTGTATATGGATATAGTCATATTTTCTGGTTTTTAATGCTGTCAAATTGAATTGAAACAGAGAAAATAGAGCAAATTTAAAAAAAATAGAAAAACATAGCTATGTCCAGGAGCGCCCAGCGGCCGCCACGTGACCGAGGTATGCCGACAGCCTGGCCGTCAACATACCTCTGCCATGTGGCAGCTCGTGGTTCGTCAGCGTGTTTGACAGCGCCGTCGGTTGCCGTCAGGTGATAATCTCTGCTGACGGTGTAAATATGCCGACGGTCGTACGGACACCGTCGGCATATATGCCTATGCCGACGGCTTTACTATGCCGACAGTCTGACACAACTACGCTGACGTGATCTACGCCGACGATGGCCGTCGGCATAGACCTAAGCCGACGGTGGAGGGCCTATGCCGACGGTTGGAGGCCGTTGGCTTAGGGGGGGGGGCAGTCCGGTAGTGAGGCAACACGGATGCCAAACACTAGCTACAGTACTAAACAATGCAATTTTTGCTATAGTGAGGGAAGGAACCCAACTTCATGACCCATGTCACCGCCGACATGTCTCTGCCATTGCTGCTATACCTACCCCTCTGCTACACAACTAAAGCTATTGCAGGATCGACCACTTGAATATCTCTCTTAGAGAGTTCCTGTTTTCAGCTAGGCCACCTCCATTGCTTACCATTCTTGGAGGGTCTGACCAGACGCATTGTCAGGTATTCGATAAGGCTTGGCTCCCTCCCCCTTAGTATCTCTAAACTCGGGGGCTCTTGTCAATCTTGAACCCTAATATGTCTCCAACGTATCTACTTTTCCAAACACTTTTCCCTTGTTTTGGACACTAACTTGCATGATTTGAATGGAACTAACCCGGACTGACACTGTTTTCAACAGAATTGGTGTGGTGTTATTTTTGTGCAGAAATGAAAGTTCTCAAAATGACCTGAAAATCAACGGAGAATATTTCTGGAATATATAAAAAATACCAGCGAAAGAATCAAGGCCAGGGGGCCCACACCCTATCCACGAGGGTGGGGGGCGCGCCCCCTGCCTCGTGGCCCCCCTGGAGCTCCACCGACTGATACGTCTCCAACGTATCTATAATTTTTATTGCTACATGCTATTATATTATCTATTTTGGATGTTAATGGGCTTTATTTTACACTTTTATATCATTTTTTGGACTAACCTACTAACCGGAGGCCCAACCCAAATTGTTGTTTTTTGCCCATTTTAGTGTTTCGAAGAAAAGGAATATCAAACGGGGTCCAAACGGAATGAAACCTTCGGGAACGTGATTTTCTCAACAAACATGATCCAGGAGACTTGGAGTGGGCGCCAAGAAACAATCGAGGAGGCCACGAGGTAGGGGGGCGCGCCCTCCACCCTCGTGGGCCCCTCGTTGCTCCACCGACATACTTCTTCCTCCTATATATATATATATATCCACGTACCCCCAAACATCCAGGAGCACCACGAAAACCTAATTCCACCGCCGCAACCTTCTGTACCCGAGAGATCCCATCTTGGGGCCTTTTCCGGAGCTCCGCCGGAGGGGGCATTGATCACGGAGGGCCTCTACATCAACTCCATGGCTTCTTCGGTGATGTGTGAGTAGTTTACTTCAGACCTTCAGGTCCATAGTTATTATCTAGATGGCTTCTTCTCTCTCTTTGGATCTCAGTACAAAGTTCTCCTCGATCTTCTTGGAGATCTATTCGATGTAACTCTTTTTGCGGTGTGTTTGTCGAGATCCGATGAATTGTGGGTTTATGATCAAGATTATCTATGAACAATATTTGAATCTCCTCTGAATTCTTTTATGTATGATTGGTTTATCTTTGCAAGTCTCTTTGAATTATCAGTTTGGTCTGGCCTACTAGATTGATCTTTCTTGCAATGGGAGAAGTGCTTGGCTTTGGGTTCAATCTTGCGGTGTCCTTTCCCAGTGACAGCAGGGGCAGCAAAGCACGTATTGTATTGTTGCCATCGAGAATAAAAAGATGGGGTTTATATCATATTGCATGAGTTTATCCCTGTACATCATGCCATCTTACTTAAAGAATTACTCTGTTCTTATGAACTTAATACTCTAGATGCATGCTCGATAGTGGTTGATGTGTGGAGTAATATTAGTAGATGCAGAATCGTTTCGGTTTACTTGTCGCGAACGTGGTGCCTATATACATGATCATACCTAGATATTCTCGTTACTATACTCAATTCTATCAATTGCTCGACAGTAATTCGTTTACCCACCATAATACTTATGCTCTTGAGAGAAGCCACTAGTGAAACCTATGGCTCCCGGGTCTATCTTTCATCATATTAATCTTCCAACACTTAGTTATTTCTATTGCCGTTTATTTTACTTTGCATCTTTATTTCTCTTTATCATAAAAATACCAAACATATTATCTTATCATATCTATCAGATCTCACTCTCGTAAGTGACCGTGAAGGGACTGACAACCCCTTTATCGCGTTGGTTGCGAGGTTCTTATTTGTTTGTGTAGGTGTGTGGGACTCGAGCGTGATCTCCTACTGGATTGATACCTTGGTTCTCAAAAACTGATGGAAATACTTACGCTACTTTACTGCATCACCCTTTCCTCTTCAAGGGAAAACCAACACAGCACTCAAGAGGTAGCAAGAAGGATTTCTGGCACCGTTGCCGGAGAGATTCGCGCCAAGTCAAGTCAAGATTTGACTCCTGACAACGAGCCATTTCTGTTACCGTTGCTGGAGTCTACGCACAAGTCAAGACATACCAAGTACCCATCACAAACTCTTATCTCTCGCATTACATTATTTGCCATTTGCCTCTCGTTTTCCTCTCCCCCACTTCACCCTTGCCGTTTTATTCGCCCTCTTTCCCTCTCGCCCTCTCTTTTCCATTCGTCACTTTCTTGCTTGCCTTGTCGTTATGGCTAGTCCTCTATCTTCTCCGTTGTCTCCTGAGAATGAAGTTCTTAATTTTAAGCAAAGGGAGGGAGAAAATCTAAAAGATGCTTGGTATAGAATTTGCAATGCTCAAAATAGATCTACCAGGAAGCAATCTACTTCCGTTCTTCCCCGTAATTTTTATGTAGGCGCTACTCCTTGGTATAGATATATGCTTGATACCATTACCGGAGGGAATTTCTTAGGAAGCCATACTTTTGATTCTTATAATGCTATGATAGATTTGTTTGGCTCACCACCTCTTTTGATTAATGGAACTATGTTAACTTTGGAACATGTAATGCAAAGGCTTAAAATTATTGAGAATAAAGTTGCTACTGTAGAGTTGATTGAGAATTTGGATAAAAAGATCCACAACCAAATTACCCAATATGGATCTAAGGTGGGAGTTACTCTGAAAAGTTTTAAGGAAAAAGAACCCATAGTTAATGAAAGAATAGATTAAGATTCTACTACAAATCGATAAACTTGAGGGAATTATCACCAACTTGGGGTCCGCTTTTTCTTGCGTAAAAAATACTCCAAATCCTCCTACCAAAATTGCCAAGCTTGTTTATGTTCCTAAAAATAAGGGTGAATCCTCTAGTAAGGAAACTGCGGATTTAAAATCAATGAGTGTTCATCCCAATCTTTTTGCTATCATTAAGGAACCGTTTGCTACAAATGACTTTCTTGATTTTGTGCCTAGGAGTTTGATAATTAATAAAAATAAATAAACTCCTAGAGGTTATAGGTGTCTTATTGAAGAATTGCCCACCAAAGATGGCAATACCTAGATCTATCCCTGCTTCTATGCCTAGCTAGGGGCGTTAAACGATAGCGGTTGTTGGGAGGCAAACCAATTTTATTTTTATTCCTTGCTTTTTGCTCCTGTTTAGTAATAAATAATTTATCTAGTATCTGTTTTGGTTGTGTTTTTTGTGTTTAATTAGTGTTTTTGCCAAGTAGAACCATTGGGAAGATTTGGGGAAAGTCTTTTTGATCTTTCTGTAAAAAACAGAAACTTTAGGGCTCACGAGAATTGCTGCCATTTTTATTTGGAAAGTGCTATTTAGTTAATTATTTTTTCAGATGATTAATAGATAAATTCCTCACGTACATAAATTTAATTTAGAATTTTTGTGGTTCCATAAGTTTGCGTTAGCTACAGATTACTGCAGACTGTTCTGTTTTTGACACATCCTGTTTTTCGTGTCTTGTTTGCTTATTTTGATGAATCTATGGCTAGTAAAAGATTTTATAAACCATAGAGATGTTGGAATATAGTAGGTTTAACACCAATATAAATAAAGAATAAGTTCATTACAGTACCTTGAAGTGGTGTTTTGTTTTCTTTCGCTAACGGAGCTCAAGAGATTTTCTATTTTGAGTTTTGTGTTGTGAAGTTTTCAAGTTTTGGGTAAAGATTTGATGGATTATGGAACAAGGAGTGGCAAGAAACAAAGCTTGTGGATGCCCATGGCACCCCAAGGTAAAACTCAAGGACACCAAAAAGCCTAAGCTTGGGGATGCCCCGGAAGGCATCCCCTCTTTTGTCTTCGTCTATCGGTAACTTTACTTGGAGCTATATTTTTATTCACCACATGATATGTGTTTTTCTTGGAGGGTCCTGTATGATTTGAGTCTTTGGTTTTTAGTTTACCACAATCATCCTTTCTGTACACACCTTTTGAGAGAGACTCACATGATTTGAAATTATTAGAATACTCTATGTGCTTCACTTATATCTTTTGAGCTATATAGTTTTTGCTCTAGTGCTTCACTTATATCTTTAGAGCACGGCGGTGATTTTATTTTATAGAAATAATTGATCTCTCATGCTTCACTTATATTATTTTGAGAGTCCTTTAGAACAACATGGAAATTTGCTTTAATATAAAAACTTTCATAGAAGTGCATTGAATACTATGCGAAGTTTGATACTTAATAATTGTTTTGAGATATGGAGATGGTGATATTAGAGTCATGCTAGTTGAGTAGTTGTGAATTTGAGAAATACTTGTGTTTAAGTTTGTGATTCCCGTAGCATGCACGTATGGTGAACCGTTGTGTGATGAAGTCAGAGTATGATTTATTTATTGATTGTCTTCCTTATGAGTGGCGGTCGGGGACGAGCGATGGTCTTTTCCTAACAATCTATCCCCCTAGGAGCATGCATGCAATACTTTGTTTTGATAACTAATAGATTTTTGCAATAAGTATGTGAGTTCTTTATGACTAGTGTTGAGTCCATGGATTATACGCACTCTCACCCTTCCACCATTGCTAGCCTCTCTAATATCGTGCACTTTTCACCGGTATCATAAACCCACCATATACCTTCCTCAAAACAGCCACCATACCTACCTATTATGGCATTTCTATAGCCATTCTGAGATATATTGCCATGCAACTTTCCACCGTTCCGTTATTATGACACATTTCATCATTGTCATATTACTTGCATGATCATGTAGTTGACATCGTATTTGTGGCACAACCACCGTTCATAATTCTTCATACATGTCACTCATGCATCATTGCACATCCCGGTACACCGCCGGAGGTATTCACATAGAGTCATATTTTGTTCTAAGTATCGAGTTGTAATTCTTGAGTTGTAAGTAAATAAAGTGTGATGATCATCATTATTAGAGCATTGTCCCAAGTGAGGAAAGGATGTCAAGTCGGGATGAGACTCCGAACGAAAAAAAGAGGCCATAAAAAAAGAGAAGGCCCAAATTAAAAAAATGAGAGAAAAAGAGAGAAGGGACAATGCTGCTATCCTTTTTCCACACTTGTGCTTCAAAGTAACACCATGGTCTTCATGATAGAGAGTCTCCTATGATATCACTTTCATATACTAGTGGAAAATTTTCATATAGAACTTGGCTTGTATATTTCAATGATGGGATTCCTCAAAATGCCCTAGGTCTTCATGAGAAAGCAAGTTGGATGCACACCCACTTAGTTTCATATACTTATAGCTCTAGTGCATCCGTTGCATGGCAATCCCTACTCACTCATATCGATATCTATTGATGGGCATCTCCATAGCCTGTCGATACGCCTAGTTGATGTGAGACTATCTTCTCCTTTTTTGTCTTCTCCACAACCACCATTCTATTCCACATATAGTGCTATATCCATGGCTCACGCTCATATATTGCGTGGAGATTGAAAAAGTTTTAGAACATCAAAATTATGAAACAATTGCTTGGCTTGTCATCGGGGTTGTGCATGATTTAAATATTTTGTGTGGTGAAGATAGAGCATAGCCATACTATATGATTGTGTACGGATAACTTTCTTTGGCCATGTTATTTTGAAAAGACATAATTGCTTTGTTAATATGCTTGAAGTATTATTATTTTTATGTCAATATTAAAATTTTATCTTGAATCTTTCGTATCTGAACATTCATGCCACAATAAAGAAAAAAATTACATTAAGAAATATGTTAGAAAGCATTCCACATCAAAAAAATCTTCTTTTATCAATTACCTACTCGAGGACGAGCATGAATTAAGCTTGGGGATTGATCCAACGTGTCTATAATTTTTGATTGCTCCATGCTATTATATTATCTATTTTGAATGTTAATGGGCTTTATTTTACACTTTTATATCATTTTTGGGACTAACCTACTAACCGGAGGCCCAACCCAAATTGCTGTTTTTTTTTGCCTATTTTAGGGTTTAGAAGAAAAGGACTATCAAACGGAGTTCAAACGGAATGAAACCTTCAGGAACGTGATTTTCTCAACAAACGTGATCCAGAAGACTTGGAGTGGGCGTCAAGAAACAATCGAGGAGGCCACGAGGCAGGGAGCGCGCCTACCCCCCTAGGCGCGCGCTCCACCCTCGTGGGCCCCTCGTTGCTCCACCGACATACTTCTTCCTCCTATATATATATATATATCCACGTACCCCCAAACATCCAGGAGCACCACGAAAACCTAATTCCACCGCCGCAACCTTCTGTATCTGAGAGATCCCATCTTGGAGCCTTTTCCGGAGCTTCGCCGGAGGGGGCATTGATCACGGAGGGCCTCTACATCAACTCCATGGCCTCTCCGGTGATGTGTGAGTAGTTTACTTCAGACCTTCGGGTCCATAGTTATTAGCTAGATGGCTTCTTCTCTCTCTTTGGATCTCAGTACAAAGTTCTCCTTGATCTTCTTGGAGATCTATTCGATGTAATATTCTTTTGCGGTGTGTTTGTCGAGATCCGATGAATTGTGGGTTTATGATCAAGTTTATCTATGAACAATATTTGAATCTCCTCTGAATTCTTTCATGTATGATTGGTTTATCTTTGCAAGTCTCTTCAAATTATCAGTTTGGTTTGGCCTACTAGATTGATTTTTGTTGCACACTACTAGAAAAAGGGCTATAGATGGGATTGCCACTAATGGCGCACCAGACAAGCAGTGCGCCATTAGTATATACTAATGGCGCACCATCTTCTGATACGTCATTAGCGTTGAAACTACTAATGGCGCACCTGGCCCAGGGTGCGCCATTAGTATCAATTTTTTTCTGAACTAGTGCGCCTATCCAAACATACTAATGGCGCATCCAGACACAGTGCGCCATTACTAGTTGTAACTAGTAATGGCGCACCTGTCGGAGAGTGCGCCACTAATGTTGTTTTTTATTATTATATTTTTTGTTCCTTTTTTTTGTAAAACTACTAATGGCGCACTCTTCCACCGTGCGCCATTACTAGTTTAAACTAGTAATGGCGCACTGTGGGGCAGTGCGCCATTAGTATTATTTTTGCAAAACTACTAATGGCGCACGACCAGATGGTGCGCCATTAGTAACCTGGATTACTAATGGCGCATTTAGGGTTGGTGCGCCATTAGTAATCCCTCCCTATCCCCTCTCCCTCCCTCGCCCTCGTCCTCGATCCCCTTCCCCTCTCCTCTCCCGACGCCGCCGCCCCGCCGCCCCGTCGTCCTCGTCTCCCCGCCGCCCCGTCGTCCTCGTCTCCTCGGCGCCGCTCTCCCCGTCGCTCCACCTCGTTGGACGCCATCGCCCCGCCGCCCTCGCCGCTGGTGGCCCGAACGCCGCCCCGTCCACACCAACGTCGCCGGAGCACCACCACCACCCGGACCTCGTCGCCTCCCGGACCTCGTCGCACCACCACCACCCGGACCTCGTCGCCCCACCTCGTCGCCCCGTCCACACCACCGCCCCAGTGAGCTCCCCCTCCCCCTCTCCCCCTCTCCCCCTCGTGGATTACCAGAAGTTTATTAGTACGTGGTAAAACTTGTTCTTTGGATATAATTAGTGCTCCATTCGTATGGTAGGATAGCATACAGTTAAGGAGAAGACCAAGTGATTTTCAGATGGCAACAGATTTATGTTTGCGAACCCGTGTGTTTAAGGTGTCTTCGTGATAGGAACTTTCTGCAATAAATGGACCATGTCTTAGGACAAATGCTGAATTAGCTAGTGTCACATCTACATCATTCTAACATGATATTTGACAACCAAGTTTAGCACAGCACAAGCTTCTACTCCCTCTGTTTCTAAATATAACTCTTGATGTCATATAGTTCTAATTTAAACACTTACAGTCTTTCTACTGCTGCTTGATCAACTGGAGTACTCTGGTACTTGATCATTAGCTGTTTTGGTGTAGCAAGTGCAGCAGCTGTAGTACTCCATTTCTAAATACTCCTTGTTTTGAATGCTTCTGATAAATCTGAATGTTTGCTTCAAGTAGATAGGCTTTGCTTTGAATGCTTCTGATAATCTGAATGTTGCTGCTGGATAAGAAATATACAAGTTTGGAACTTCTCTCTCTTGTGAGCTTTGCTGTCAAACTAAATGTTGCTGAATAAGAAACGAACTACAAGTTTGGGACTTCTCTTATGAAGCACAAGCTGCTTCATCTTTTGCTTTGGATCAGATGGAATAACATGATCATGATGTTTCTTTTTAATCAGTAAACCTAGGTGTTCGTCACCTGTGGCCTTAAGATCGATAGAAATATATGTTGCTATTTTCTGTTGATTCTTTCTGGCCAGTTCATTCATGATTTAGGGCTTGATGTATGGAGGCTTGTCTACTTGCTGCTAATACAACATAATATTTGATATGAGCAGGGTGAACAACCTTTAGGTCCCGGGAATCTACTCAAGGCTGCAGACACTTCTTGTCTCACTTCTTTTATCATCGGTATAATAATCATATTAAGGAGTTTCTATAAGTTCATTGTTCTTATAAGCATCAGGACTTTTTTTAATGGACATTTACAGTATGTTTGAGGGTGAACATTAAGCAATGTTTGTTGTCAAACAAATTAAGAATCTTTTTAATTTATGTATTTTTTTTATTTTACTGATCAAGATGGTGTATTTGAGCTCGGGAGCAGAGACTCCACATCCTGAACTCCTGATTTGTCCCTCTATGCATGTTGTGCATATACTATTTGCCTATTTGGTAAAAAAAATAGTTTAGTTGCCTATTTGGTATGCTTGTCATGTCACTTGTAGTACAAGCTTAGTTAGGAGTACTCCATCTAGTAGTAATTAATTTGTGTGGCTGTGGAAGTCACTTGCTTTGGCATAGTAATGTTTTTATTCCAGTATTATTTTGTGGTGGTGTGGGTAGCAAGGTGCATGCTACTTGTGATGATGCTACTTGTGATGTTCTGAAATGTCGACCCATTGGGGACTTCATTACGCGGGGATAATGATTTCGCAGGTACCCCGAGAGGCCCTTGAGTTTGCAGGAATGTCGATTAACTTCCGTTCCGGCAAATTCGGGTACTCCATATGTCCTATTTTCAGCAAAGGTCATGCTGAAATTTTCCGTGAATTTTAGCATGACTTTGCTAAAAATAGGACATATGGGGTACTTGCGACTAATGCATGGGCCGGGGTATCTTAGTACTTAGTTAAGTAGGATCAACTGCCCCGCCATTCTTGCTGCATTAAACCATAGGTGGCAATAGAGCCAAGTGATTAGTGCCAAGTGATTAGGCCCAACCTAGGGTGCCTCGGCATCGATAAACCCTAAATTATGAAAACTTAACTTGGCTGCCCCGGATGCCTCGGTGTCGATGAGAACCTAAATGATGTACGCTTAGGCTTTTAGGGTGCCTCGGCGTCGACAAACCCTAAATGATGAAAGCTTAGGCTTTTAGGGTGCCTCGGTGTCGACAAACCCTAAATGATGAGACCATGATCTTGTTCCTTGACAATAACAAACTTTTTAACCAAACTTTTTTCCTATTTAGGCTGTCCCAGGATATGTCGTCATCATCATCGGACGACGAAAGTCTCCCGGCGGAGTGCGACTGGTGCCACGACAATCGAGGTCTGTGCGACATGCCTCACCTGGACGATGATCGGCGCTTCAGCATTAAGCTCGAGGAGACCTTCGAAGTCGAAACGGTATACAACGACGACAAGTGTTATTTTCATAATTAAGCATTACTTCAACTATTTCAACGTGTAATTTCCATCTTTTACAATTCGAGTATAGCTTATCCCATGCCATGCAAGACGCTGTGTCTTGGAGAGGATGGATTTTGAAGACCATGAAATTTATGAAACAAAGAAAATTCACCTAAGGACTCATCACGACATGGACTTTGAAGTAAATCTATATAATTCTGAGAGCGTAACCCATTTTGGTTGCAAAAATTGGTAAGCACTTTGCAAGATGTATGGTTTTGATGAGGGTATGCTTATCACCATAGATCTTGGTAATCCTGACATCAACCAAGACAATATGGACATTTGGGTCCTTGTTGATACGCCTCCAGTTCTACCGCTATGTGAGTTTCTCAAACGTAGTTATTAGCTAATTTATATTGTTTATTTCAAAATACTTGACAGCTTATTTCCATTGACAGCTTATTTTTATTGTTCAAAGAATGTGCGGGAGATGGTAGACAAAACCCACTACACCGATGGCTCCGAATTAACAACTTACAAGGAGAAAAATCATCTGGTCAGATTTTGTACTGACATTGAAAATTACATTATCCACAAACAAATTCCTCAACATTATGGTAAATACATGCCACTAGTGCATGTGTTCAACTACGGTAACTACCATGGAGATACCCTGGTAAGATTTTTGCTATTACGACATCCGTGCATCTTTTGCATACTTCTAAAACTAGTACATTATTGCTAACTATGAAGTTATTACTATGTTTTTCAATAGATAATTCCAGAGAATTGTGTGCCTCATATGATGTATCTGAAAGGTAGTGTTAATGTTTTGAACATACAGCCAGGTCATCCTACGAATCTCAACTGTCCATACGAGATTTCTAAAAGAAGTGGAGACATGAAAATCAAAGGATGAAAAAAATGTATGGACAGTCGTAAGGAGCTTCTTGGAAGCAAAAGGAAGCGAAGCGCAAGAATTGGAGACAGGATGTTCTCCATTCTCCATAATGGAGAGTCAGGGTCTATATTGTTTTATGCTATTTTAGCTTAAATAGGGTATTTAGGTCCTGCCTAATACTGATGATCATGTGCTGATGAACAATTAAGTAGGGTTGGTTCGAAGACTATCAAGATGATGATCGTATGACTTATTATGAATAACGAGTAGAAGTTGTATGATGATGATTAGTAGGACTTGTTAGGATTAGTATTACTTTCGACAAACTCGATACTCGCGGTCTTGAGACTTGTAATGTTTTATCTTTGTTCGGTCTTTTCAATTCGGAGACTAATATGATGAATTGTATTCGGAGACTAATATGATGAATTGTATTTAGAGACTAATCTTCTATTGTATTCGATGAATCTGTTGTTGATGTGTGCTGTCTATATTTTGTCCAATTATACATTTTGTAACCTGTGCAAAAAACAGAAAATTAAAAAAAAACAAAACCTAATATTCATACTAATGGCGCATCACATCACAGTGCGCCATTAGTATGCCAAAGGATACTAATGACGCATCATTAAACAGTGCGCCATTAGTATGCCGAAGTTACTAATGGCGCATCTTGTTGTTATGCGCCATTAGTATGCCAAAGCACCTGGGTATACATGGCCCCTTGGAGGCATACTAATGGCGCACTATTGTGTATACTAATGGCGCATCCGAGGTGCGCCATTAGTATACCAGATACTAATGGCCCACCCGTGGTGCACCATTAGTAAAATATACTAATGGCGCACCACTAATGCGCCATTAATGGCCAAATTAGGTGCGCCATTAGTAGGCCTTTTCCTAGTAGTGGCAATAGGAGAAGTGCTTAGCTTTGGGTTCAATCTTGCGGTGTCCTTTCCTTGTGATAGCAGGGGCAGCAAGGCACGTATTGTATTGTTTCCATCGAGGATAAAAAGATGAGGTTTATATCATATTGCATGAGTTTATCCCTCTACATCATGTCATCTTACTTAAAGCATTACTCTGTTCTTATGAACTTAATACTCTAGATGCATGCTGGATAGCGGTCGATGTGTGGAGTAATAGTAGTAGATGCAGAATCGTTTTGGAATACTTGTCGCGGACGTGATGCCTATATACATGATCATACCTAGATATTCTCATAACTATGCTCAGTTCTTTCAATTGCTCGACAGTAATTCGTTTACCCACCGTAATGCTTATGCTCTTGAGAGAAGCCACTAGTGAAACCTATGGCCCCCGGGTCTATCTTTCATCATATTAATCTTCCAACACTTAGTTATTTCTATTGCCGTTTATTTTACTTTGCATCTTTATTTCTCTTTATCATAAAAATACCAAAAATATTATCTTATCATATCTATCAGATCTCACTCTCGTAAGTGACCATGAAGGGACTGATAACCCTTTATCGCATTGGTTGCGAGGTTCTTATTTGTTTGTGTAGGTGCATGGGACTCGAGCGTGCTCTTCTACTGGATTGATACCTTGGTTCTCAAAAACTGAGGGAAATACTTACGCTACTTTACTGCATCACCCTTTCCTCTTCAAGGGAAAACCAACGCAGTGCTCAAGAGGTAGCACCGACCTCAACTCCAACTCTATATATTCATGTTCGGGGAGAAAAATCGGAGAGAAGGATTCATCACATTTTACGATATGGAGCCGCCGCCAAGCCCTAATCTCTCTCAGGAGGGCTGATCTGGAGTCCGTTCGGGGCTCCGGAGAAGGGAATCCGTCGCCATCGTCATCATCAATCTTTCTCCATCACCAATTTCATGATGCTCACCGCCGTGCGTGAGTAATTCCATTGTACGCTTGCTGGACGGTGATGGGTTGGATGATATTTATCATGTAATCGATCTAGTTTTGTTAGGGTTTGATCCCTAGTATCCATTATGTTCTGAGATTGATGTTTCTATGACTTTGCTATGCTTAATGCTTGTCACTAGGGCCCGAGTGCCATGATTTCAGATCTGAACCTATTATGTTTTCATGAATATATGTGAGTTCTTGGTCCTATCTTGCAAGTCTATAGTTACCTATTATGTGTTATGATCCATTAACCCCGAAGTGAAAATAATCGGGATACTTACCGGTGATGACCGTAGTTTGAGGAGTTCATGTATTCACTAAGTGTTAATGCTTTGGTCCGGTTCTCTATTAAAAGGAGGCCTTAATATCCCTTAGTTTATGATAGGACGCCGCTGCCACGGGAGGGTAGGACAAAAGATGTCATGCAAGTTCTTTTCCATAAACACGTATGAGTATATTTGGAATACATGCCTACGTTACATTGATGAACTAAAGCTAGTTCTGTGTCACCCTATGTTATAACTGTTGCATAAGGAATCGCATCTGACATAATTATCCATCACTGATCCGTTGCCTACAAGCTTTTCACATATTGATCTTTGCTTAGTTACTTTACCGTTGCCACTGTTGCAATTACTATAAAACTGCTACTGTTACCTTTGCCACCATTACGAGCTACTTCGATGCTACTTTGCTACTAAATACTTTGCTGCAGATATTAAGTTCTCCAGGTGTGGTTGAATTGACAACTCAGCTACTAATACCTGAGAATATTTTTTGACTCACCTTGTGTCGAATCAATAAATTTGGGTTGAATAATCTACCCTCGAAAACTGTTGCGATTCCTTATACTTGTGGGTTATCAAACCCAAACACAATATTAGCTAGCCACCCACAATGGTAGTGGGCTCTCGCGTCGCCTCCCCTGCGGGCTACTCAGGAGGGCTCCGTCGCCGCTGCCGCCTAGTCCCTCCAGCGCCCTTCTCCCCCTCCGCCGCTGTCGATGGTCGGCGCCGGGCAAAGCCCGTGCGTGCGACGGCGGCGGCGGAGGGTCTCTCCTCCCGTTCCCGGATCGGTGGCGGCGCGGGCGTTCTGATCCGCAGGGTGTAGCCCTCCCGACAGTGTGGCGGATCCCCGAGGCGGCGGAATCGTAGCGGAGCACGGGTGCTCAGATCCATGGGTGTGGGACTCCCAGCGGCAGCGGGATCGGTCGACGACAGGCTTGGGCGATGGCGTCGGCCGCGCGATGCCGGATCTCGTCGCTCGTGACGGAACTCGCCACTCCGGCCTTCATGGAGGAACCTGGACCGGGGCGACGGCCCCAATAGGCATGGCGACGGCACCCTCAGCTAGCGATGTTCGCGGGTGGTGGATGCACGGCATCTGGACCGCGTGGGCGGTGAGTCGCCTGTGGATCTCCTCTGCGCTGCAGGCTCTCTCCCGCTGCACTTGGTGGCATATGATCGCGGTTGTCGGCCTCGGTGCGTTCGCGGGGGCTGGTAGAGGTGACATCGGACCAGAGGAAACTCTGGATGACCCGTTCATCCCGACGGTGGCAACGGCCAGGGTCGCCGTTCTCCGACTTGTAGGTGCCGTCGAGGTCCCTGCCCTCCGCCCCAAACCCATGCCCAGATGAAAACCCTAAATCTCCTTAGATTGGGCGACGGCGGCACTACGTGTGTCGTACCCTTCTTGGAGGCATCGTCTGGGACGTTTGGGTGCTTAGTTTGAGGAACTGCAGGCGGAGGGGATGGGACCAGTGGCAGCAGGTGGTGTTTCGCGCCGGAGGAGCGGCGTGGCATCTGGCACGTCAACAATGGGGGGTCTCAGCGGCATGGAGCAGCGGGGTCTCCCCGGTGGGCGTGTGGTGATGGACGAGCGCAGGATGGTGGCGTTGTCTGACGTCGTGGTGGCGTCGACCGCCGCTAGACCGGGCAAGGTAGATGCAGCAGTATAATACTGAAGATGGATTGGTGGCAGGTGGCAGCGGCGGCCTCATACACGGCAGGCGTCCTGGTTGAGGAGTGCGTCGGACTGGTGGGTGCTCCATACCCGGCAGGCGTCCTGGTTGGCACCACAGGTCTTAGATGTTAGGTTTGGCTGCGAAGTTTGTTTGGTATTAGGCCCAGACTATCAGCATCCCTATATCAACTAGATAGGAGTAGCAACAAATGTTGCCTAGACGGTGGCTTTACTCTTACTGTTGTATGACTTTATAAGGTCGCAGAGGCCGGGAGTCCTCGTCCATTTCTAAAAATAAAAAACCCACGGTGGTAGTGGAGTGAGATGGAGGAGAAGACTTCTGAGTCATAAGAAAAATAATTAAAACCCCCCAAAAAAATTATTTCCACCTCATTTGGCAATTCTACTTTCGTAAGAAAAGATAAGACAAGAGATACATACTCTGTACCCGTGCCCTTAGCAGAATCCGAATAAAGCGAGAGTCTAGGTTGATTTGATATAATAGAAGTTTTTTTTTTAAATGTGGCACTGGTCAAGAGGTAGTTGCCATCTCTTCTCAATTCAATTACTGGGGAGGCAAAGGGTGCATCATCTGCACTAGGTACGTTCTCACTTGACCAATGTTGGGTTCTGCTGTACATAGTTCTCGTTGGGCCTGTCCGTGGACTATTTTAATAGCAAATTTCTTACTCTGACGAATTCGGGGTACTTTCTTCCCTCCCCGAGATTACTAGATGCTTGTATATGTGATTAGGAGAAAGGGATTTAGCAAAGATTTTTGACGAACCGAACACAAAGGAACTCGTGACGAAAAAGGCTCCCGACCCTCCCGGCTCGCTCCTGCGAGCAACGGGAGGGAACCCTAGCCGCCCCTCCTCCAGACCCCACCTTCCTACCTCCCTCCCCCGCCGCCGCCGGCAGGTGCTGACGGGCAAAGCCCGGTCGGCACGGCGGCGGCGGGGCGTCTTTCCTCTCCTCTGCCCGTGGCGTTCTGACGCGGGACGGTGTTCTCGGGTGGCGGCGCTGGGCTGCGGCGGGGCCCAACGGCACGACGACGGCGGCGCGGGGCGGTGGCGTGACTGGTTGGTGGCGGCGCGACGGCGGTCAGGGCCCCGGGTGGAGTGCGGCGGCTACTTTGGTCTCGGTGTAGGTGGAGGCGTGCGGGCAGGCGCCCGGCCAGATCCGCCCGGATCCTGTGCCGTGGGGCCGGCTGGCGGCGCGAGGTGGTGGCGGGTGCTTGTCTGAGCCCTGGGTGGTGGCTGGTCGCCGGCGGACGGGTCCTGGCCTCCCGATGGGGGTCAGCTGCTGGTCATTGTGGCCGGCTGTGTTGGTGGTTGTGCGTGCCCGGCGACTCACACGCTTCGAGCTCGCCGGGCGGCGAGGGTTGGGCAGTGGCCGGGTGTGGCTGCTGCCCCGGCCCTGGGTGGCTCCACGGCACTTGGCAGGTCGTCTGCGGCAGCGGTTTCAGGCGTCGGCCCGTCCGTAGTCGACTTGTGTCGGCCTTCACTTCCTCTCCCCATTGTCCGGGCATTACTTCGTCGAAGGGCTGTCCTTCTCCCAGCTGTGATTCATCGCTCGTCTTGCGTCCAGTGCGGCAGGACCAAGCTCATCTCGCGCTCGATGTAGCAGGACCGAGCTCGTCTCGCGCGCGGTGCAGCAGGACCGACCTCATCTCGGACACGGTGCCGCTGGATCGAGCTCGTCTCGCGCCCGGTGCTGCTGGATGGGTCGATGGAGGCTTGTTTTGGCCGGCCTACTGGGTCTCGAGACTAGGGGATGCCCAGGGGTGTGAATGGCGGAACCTTTTCGCTCATCTCTTTGCTTGGGGTAGCGGCGGATCTCGGGTGAGGTGGGATCAAGGTCTTGGATGCCGGGGCGGCGGCCTTGGTGGTGGTAGCGCGGTGCTCCTGGACAGAGGCCGTGGCTTGGTGCTGCCCGGTGGCTATGGCCGTGTGGGCGGCGTGGTAGCCGGGGTGTGGCGTTCGGTGGCGGTGAGTGTTGGCCGGGGTGAAAACCTCTTCTATCTTTGGACGGACCGGCGGCGGCGTAGGTCGTTCCCTTCTTAAAGGCGTCGTCGCGGCTCTCACTGCCCGTCGTGCTGCTCCAGGGGAAACTCTGATCCTCGGATCGGGCGGCGGCGGCGCTTCGGCGTCGTATCCTTTCTGAAGGCACCATCTTGAAACCCACGGTTCATCATATGCAGCTTCATTTCTTCGCGGTGGCGTGTCCTGGTTGAGCCCTCGGTTGCTCTTGTAGTGCTAGGGGTAGTGTGGCTGCGATCAGCACCTATGTATCATGCCTTGGGTGTGTGTTGTGATGGTGTGCGTTTGTATTCGGTTGTTGTTGATCATTATTTTATATATAAAACAGGGCGAAAGCCTTTTTCGGCAAAGATTTTTGACGGGTATCTCAAACATGAACTTGACCATTGGGAGGGGTGGAGCCAGGGTACCATAGTTCGACCATACATTATTCGGTGTGTGTTGGCATTTCTTGATGAACATAATGAGGAGCTAGGTATGAATATCACAAGCAAAATCCATTAGGGCGTGCAAAAACTTACATTTTTGATAGAGCTGAACACTTAATTTTCTTCTGAACTCCAAAATGACAATTGACCGAACAATTTCATAGTGGACCAAAGACAAAATCACCCGATTAAAAAGGACCAAGCATCATCATTCTAACGCACTCAACTGAGCACAAAATTATATTTACCTCTGGCTCAACTCCGTAATGGTGTTGTGACTTTTGAGTTTTGACGGAGAAATGAAAGAAAAAATGGAATCTCCCTTGGATCTATCACAGAGATCACTTCTACTTTGTACAGGTAGACGAGCGAGCAGCAAAAAGCACGGAGGAGAGGCAAAGCTATGCGGATCTCACCTACAGCAACACAAAGCAGCGGAGAAAAGAAGAAGAAAAAACAGAGACGCGCTAACTGCAACCTTTGGAATTTTGGGCATGAATCACACGGCCGGGCCGGAGGCCGCTGAGGAAAGCTGTCCGGTCTCGTTGCTTTGGAGAAAACATTTTGTTAAGCCATCGATCATGAGCTTTACAACTTGATTAAAGGCAATTTGGGACCCCAACCCAAAAGAGCGAATCCTAGCCCTGGGACAGGCGCCCTTTGTGACCTCATTTAAATTGAATATATATACTTGGCCATAAGTTCCTTGCTTAGTTCCACTGCCAACATTCTTATAGTGCTCACTCCACATGTCGAATTCTTTTCTCCAATATATGCTTTATCACGCGAGGTACCAAAAGTTTGATGGTGACATGAGCAAGGGTAGTTGATTACACAGCTAGTTGCATCCCCAGCTTCCTACTACAAATACACCATTGGAGCATCAGAACAAAGCCCATGCCTCGTTTCAAGCCAGCTTCTCTCGTCTCTGGATCCCAGTAACCTACACCATTTCTTTATTTTTTCAAGCGTGAGGCATCACAGCTCCTTACTTGCTGCCCTTCATAATCAGCTGATCGGCCACTTATATCAGCAACAAAGATGAAGATTGGAAAGACTACAGAGATCCTGAAGAAAGCGGCAGCGATGTGCAAGAGCAAGACCACCAGGCTCCTCGTCCTCGCCTCGCTCCAGCGTTGCAGGATGGCCGCTGCCGCCGTGGTTTCTCACAACATCCACACGCGCATTGTGGCTGACCGGAATAGAGTGGACTGCCACGAGCCTCTCACGCTGCGAACCATCGAGAAGAGACCGGTGATCGTCCATGGGGGTGACTTGGCACTGGCAGGAAATCTCTCTCAGCAGTTAACGATGTTAACTCAAGAGGAAGGTCATGGTGGCTGCCCAGCTGACTGGACACTGCATCCGCTCTTCAATGACGACCGCAATAACTGTTGTTACACTGATGATGATGATGATGTGCTACTGGATGCATGCGATCAAGAAGACGGCGATGAGCTCTCGGTCATGGATGTGATCAGGAGCAGCCGAGAGTTTGAGGGTTTGGAGTTCAACAGGGAGGAGGAGATTGACATGGCTGCCGATATGTTCATCAGGAGGTTTCGGCAGCGGCTGAATAATGGATTCTAGGGTCTTGTTTCCACATGCATGTATCTCGAGCCGGGTATCCACTGGATAGAAATTTTTGTAGATATCAATATGAGTAAAAGCTGATACTTAGCACACAATGATCTTCTGGTTATTTAATTTTGAACAATTTTGTTAGCAACTAAGATCCTCAGTCTCCCCCACCGTTCCCATCTATTGTTGCCCCCGCTCACCTGTGTCTCACAAGCACTGTGTATATGTATGCAGTGCTGCTATGATTGGGCGAAATTTCATTTTTTTTTGCGGGAACAAATTTTGATATATTCATTAACTGTCATGGCCTTATTGAAAGCATCAAAAGTAACAAAATTACATTCAGGTTCGTAGACTACCTAGCGACATCATCGCCTCTCTCTTACTGGAGCCTATCATTGCTTGCTAGTATTTTTCTTTCTCTACAAGTCGCCAAAACTTCCATTTCTCTGGAAGTTGTATCTTTTGCTTGTTGTGGTTATGTTGACTTTGCTTTGCAAACACTGCGACACTTTGTTTGGTCACTCGTGACCCTGCATCGAACAACCTAGTTTTTTTTTCTTAAACTCTAGTTTTAAAACCTTAAAGGCCTCAGTTTAAGGCCGGGGAAACCCCTAGTTCTATTTTTTTTTCAAATATTTAACAAAACTAGTACAGTGATATATGCATTTGCATGGCTAGATTTTTATCTATCTATTTGCACATATCATTTTAGATATGAACATGGTCTCCAAGGACTGTTCTTCTCCTCTTTATTTCTTTTTTTCTTATTTTCTCTCTGTTACAATCTCAAAGCCACGCCTGTGCTTATATACACGCCCAGGCAATACCCCTATTGCAAATCTATTTGAACTGGACTTCTACTTGAACCTGGCACAGAATAAGCTTTCCTATTCTACTTGTAGATACTGGACACATACAAATCCTAACTGGACTCATACTCCTAGACGCATTGGACACAGCCTAGTACTACTAGACCACGCCTAACTTTCCTAATCTACTTTCCACGGCAACGCAGATCACTTTTCACTAATCCTAAACTAGCTCAAACACAACTAGCACCATATACGTGAACACCTCCTAGTAAAACTACCAAAACTAAACTAGATTTTGTTTGGATTATCTAACAATCATCCCGTAATCCAAACAACCGACCTTTTTACTTGACCAAACGCGCAGACGACCATCTCTTCAGCTTGTCACGCCGGTTGCCTCCGGTGACGTGACTAACCGGACCACAACTTCTCTTTTCATGGCCACCACTTCACCATCATTTTTTCTTTTTCATACCGGCTTGCAGACTGAAACCAACGATTATTCGGACTACTAGTCACGCTGACACATCTTAGCGTGCTACATGCTGACTAAACGCATAGCCTCATGCAGGAACTCGACTTAACTGGTGCGCGTCCACCTTCACATTGATCTTCATCCTCACATCGGTTTCTTTTTGCACACGGGGAGACACATCTTTTCACCCGTCACACATTCACATCTTTTTCTTTTGTCGTTAGTGACGCAACTTACCAAACGACACCTCCTATCCAGCAGCAACAAAACTCGTCATATACGTGCAACTCATCTCCACCGTATATGAACTCGCTGGAACTCCACCACCACGAATGGAAACTCAAGGCACGAATTATTTTTTCCGCCCGCTCTCACCCGCAATTCTCCTCCACCGGTGACGCATCTCAACTGCAGCAGAAGACTCACACGCCCGAGATCTTGAACGCAACTTACAAGAACTTATATGCACACCTTGATGACAACTCGCAACTTCGTCATCTCCACCTTGCACCCCAACGATGAGCTCGATGATTTCCTCGGTGTCGCAACTTCGGCACCTCCATAACCATTAATGATCACCAATGTCTTGCCGACACAGCCCTGTCGCCCTCCTCTAGGTTGTTCCGCAGAACGACTGTCACATGCTGCCTCGCTTATGAGTTATGACAGTGTCCTCGCCACCTTCTTATCGCCGCTCCGCTGAACGACAACTGCCCGATCCTCCTTGTCGTTGCTCGAACGACAATTGCATGCTCCTCATCGTCGCTGCATCCCAACGACTATATCGCCCGCTCCTTGTTGTCGCTACACCAGCGACTGTATCGCCTGCTCCTCCTCGTCGCTCCACCAACGACTCTATTGCCCGCCCCGAGGCGCTAGCAGGGTCGCCACCCCGTGGCAAACGCAGCTTCACTCGAACCTTGCTCTGATACCAATTGTTGGAAATTCACCCTTAGAATCGATCATATCTAATCACACAAACACACGAGCACGAAAAACTGATGGCCAAAGGCACGTGTCGTGCCTTGTTCTTCTCCTCTTTATTTCTCTTTTTCTTATTTTCTCTCTGTTACAATCTCAAAGCCACGCCTGTGCTTATATACACGCACATGCAATACCCCTGTTGCAAATCTACTCGAACTGGACTTCTACTTGAACCTGACACGGAATAAGCTTTCCTATTCTACTTGTAGATACTGGACACATACAAATCCTAACCGGACTCATACTCCTAGACGCATTGGACACAGCCTAGTACTACTAGACCACGCCTAACTTTCCTAATCTACTTTCCACGGCAACGCTGATCACCTTTCCCTAATCCTAAACTGGCTCAAACACAACTAGCACCATATACGTGAACACCTCCTAGTAAAACTACCAAAACTAAACTAGATTTTGTTTGGATTATCTAACAATCACCCCCTAATCCAAACAACCGACTTTTTTACTTGACCAAACGCGCAGATGACCATCTCTTCAGCTTGTCACGCCGGTTGCCTCCGGTGACGCGACTAACCGGACCACAACTTCTCTCTTCATGGCCACCACTTCACCATCATCTTTTCTTTTTCATACCGACTTGCAGACTGAAATCAACGATTATTCGGACTACCAGTCACGCTGACATATCTTAGCATGCTACATGCCGACTAAACGCATAGCCTCATGCAGGAACTCGACTTAACTGGTGCGCGTCCACCTTCACATTGATCTTCATCCTCACATTGGTTTCTTTTTGCACACGGGGAGACACATCTTTTCACCCGTCACACCTTCACATCTTTTTCTTTTGTTGTTAGTGACACAACTTACCAAACGACACCTCCTATCCAGCAGCAACACAACTCGTCATATACGTGCAACTCATCTCCACCGTATATGAACTCGCTGGAACTCCACCACCACGAATGGAAACTCAAGGCACGAATTCGTTTTTCCGCCCGCTCTCACCGGTAATTCTCCTCCACCAGTGACTCATCTCAACCGCAGCAGAAGACTCACACGCCCGAGATCTTGGACGCAACTTACAAGAACTTATGTGCACACCTTGATGACAGCTCGCAACTTCGTCATCTCCACCTTGCACCCCCCAATGATGATCTCGATGATTTCCTCGGTGTCGCAACTTCGGCACCTCCATAACCATCAATGATCACCAATGTCTTGTCGACGACAGCCCTGTCGCCCTCCTCTAGGTTGTTCCGTAGAACGACCATCACATGTTGCCTTGCTTATGACGGTGTCCTCGCCACCTTCTTGTCGCTGCTCCGCTGAACGACAACTGCCCGATCCTCCTTGTCGTTGCTCGAACGACAATTGCATGCTCCTCCTCGTCGCTGCATCCCAGCGACTATGTCGCCCGCTCCTTGTTGTCGCTACACCAGCGACTGTATCGCCTGCTCCTCCTCGTCGCTCCACCAACGACTCTATTGCCCGCCCCGAGGCGCTAGTAGGGTCGCTACCCCGGGGCAAGCGCAGCTTCACTTGAACCTTGCTCTGATACCAATTGTTGGAAATTCGTCCTCAGAATCGATCACATCTAATCACACGAACACACGTGCACGAAAAACTGATGGCCAAAGGCACGTGTCGTGCCTTGTTCTTCTCCTCTTTATTTCTCTTTTTCTTATTTTCTCTCTGTTACAATCTCAAAGCCATGCCTGTGCTTATATACACGCACATGCAATACCCCTATTGGAAATCTACTCGAACTGGACTTCTACTTGAACCTGACTGTAAGTGCATCTAGTGCCACCCATAGTTGGTTTTGGAGTATTGACGACAAACCTAGTTGAGGGACTAATGTGTTTGTGAGAATTGCAGGATAACACAGGTAGAAGTCCCTCATTAATTTGGTTTTATTGACAGAGATGACACCTAAAAATGTACGAAGACATTGAAGTCAATGGTGGTATATGAAGATATTCATTTTGAAGACTATGACAAGAGAAGACACCGCATGAAGCCTATGGAGCTCGAAGACTTAGATCTTTCGTAGTTCTCTTTCATTTGTGTTGAGTCATAGGAACCACCGTACTGTTAAGTGGGGTCCAAGAGAACCAGTCAAAACGACTGAAGTCATGCCTAAACAAAAAAACCTATGTCTTCGAGTGAAGACTATGAGAGCAAATCTTGTCCAGAGTCGGACAAGTCAGCTTTACTTGTAGCCCAAGTAAATTTGTCATGTGAGTTTGAAATCTGACCGTTGGTACACGTGTCAGTTCCTTAGTGACCCAGGGTCATTTCGGACAAATCAGGTCCTGTTGCCCAGTGGCTATAAATAGTCCACCCCCTGCAACCATAAATGGTTGGCTGCTCAGATTTCAGTGCACGGCTTTTGTCGTTTGAGAGCAACCCACCTCGAAGCCTTTGAGAAAAAATTCCTAGCAAGGAGAAAAGCCCTAACCACCCAGAGCCAGACAGAATTGGGCATCACTTAAGTCTTCTTATCTGAGTGATCTGAAGACTTATTACACTTGAGGACTGTGCATCCTCCAGCCGGTTAGGCGTCGCGTTCTGAGCATCCAAGAGACATTGTGGATTGCTGGTGAACAAAGTCTGTGAAGGTTTGGGAGTCTACCTTGAAGACTTACCAGAGTGATTGGGCGAGGTCTGTGTGACCTTAGCTCAAGGGGAATACAGTGAGGACTGGGTGTCCTGAGCTGCGTGTTCAGGACTGGGTGTCCGGGACTGTGTGTCCTTTGGTTTAAATACCTAGCCGCCCTAACTAGACGTACAGTTGTCACAGCAACTGGAACTGGTCCAACAAATCATTATCTTCAACGAGCCATTGGTTTCATCTTCACTTCCTTTTACTTACCGTTACTCATTGTGAAGCCATTGCATGCTTGCTCTATCTTTTGTCTTCACAACATAACTGTATGATTTGTTTGGCTTCATAACTTCTTCCTACCTGATCCTTATTACACTGCAGCTACCTGTCATTGTGCTTTCACTCTATTGAATACTTGACCATGGCTTGCCTTGTGTAATCTAACTTCCGCAGCTTAGTGATAGGCATATCTCTACTGTTTGTCTTCACAACTTCCACGTTTTGAAGACTTTCATAAAAATCGCCTATTCACCCCCCTCTAGTCGATATAACGCACTTTCAATTGGTATCAGAGCAAGGTGCTCCCTTGTTCTGTGTGATTCGGTTTAACCACCTGGAGTTTTAGCTATGTCGACTGCAGGGATAATCAAAGTCTCCGCTGCATGCCCCGTCTTTGATGGAACTGAATATCCCTACTGGAAGAATAAGATGCGCATGCATCTTGAAGCCATTGACGTCGACCTATGGTATGTCGTCGAGAACGGTGTGCCCAAGGCTGGAGAAGGTGTCACTTCTGCTGATGTCAAGAAGTTCACTCAACTGGACTCTACTGCCAAGAATATCATCTGTGGTCATCTGACCAAAGGACAGTATGGCCGTGTGAGTGCTTTGAAGACATCCAAGCTGGTCTGGGACTGGCTCTCCAAGGTCAATGAAGGCATCTCAACCCAGAGAGATCGGAGAATCAGTGTTCTTCGCAACCTCTTCAACCGCTTCAAGCGAAATAACAATGAGAATGTCCAGCACACATTGACTGACTTACTGACATCACTAATGAGCTTCAAGCCCTCGGCGCCACTGAGATCACCAAACATGAAATCGTCAAGACGCTGCTGAGATCACTTGATAGTTCGTTTGACATCCTAGCTCTGATGATTCAAGAACGTCCTGATTTCAAGACACTTGATCCGTTCGACATACTCGAGAGGCTCAACACACATGAGTTTCAGCTTTCTGAGAAAAGAGATATCTATGGTCCAAACTATGGGCGAACTCGTGCCCTGAAGGCAAAAGCTGTTTCCTCATCTAAAGAAGAATCTGACAACAGTTCTGATGATCCTGAAGACATTGGAAGGGAACTTGCAATGCTAGTGAATAAGTTCCAAAAATTCACCAAGAAGAAAGGCTTCAGAAAGTCTTCACGATCAAGCTCAAGGAATGATGAAGCTTCTGCACATGACTACAAGAAGAAAACATGCCACAAGTGCTAGAAAACTGGACGCTTCATCTCTGAGTGTCCAAAGTGGGACAATGAGAATAGAAAGAAGAATAAGAGTAAGGAATATGATTCTGACGACAAGAAGAAGAAGAAATACTCAAAGTCTTCTTCCAAGTCTTCCTCAAAGTCTTCATCACACAAGAAGAGTTCATCTGGCAAGGCGCGTGCGTTTGTTGGCAAGGAAATGGATTCAGAGGAGGAGTCCGCTTCTGAGGAGGCAGAGGTGGAGTCTGAGGAAGAGTCTGATTCTGGCATTGCAAGTCTGGCTACAGCATACGTTGCCAAGTCCATCTTCAACACTGAAGACAATGACTCCATCACCGACACCGATGCAAATGACAAGGACTACTCCGATCGTACCTACTGCTTCATGGCACACGGTGTCAAGGTAAACTCACGCACTACTCACTATCAAACATCAAGTGACGATGACTCTGATTGTGATTCAAAACCCGGCTACAAAACACTTGCTAAAATTGCAACTGACCAACAGAAAGCCATGGAACATATTCAAAAACTATTAGACAGAAGCGATGATCTGTTGGGTGCTGAAATGACTCGATCTGAATCCTTAATTGAAGACATAAAAAATCTTCATGTTAAGTATCAGGAACTTGAAGATCGTCATGATACTCTCTCAACAACTCATGAAAAGCTTTCCTATGATTATCTTCAAAGGAAGCAAGATCTTGAGAAATTGAGAGCGGCTCATGAAGATCTTCAAAAGGAAAACGAATCACTTCGCACCGAACAGATCAATTCCGCTCAGGAAGGATTTGAACCACCATTTCTTAAATGCATTGAGCGTGATAATGATGCTTCTGTTGCTGAATGTTCTACTGCTACTGCTGTTGCAATATCTTCAACTGTTGATGTGGTAACTAACCCCTCTGCTGAGGATACCACTGCTATTGCTGATGAGAATGCTAGGTTGAAGACATTGCTTGAAACAGGGATGTACAAAAGTCTTAAAGGGCATCAGACATTATGTGATGTCCTCAAGAAGCAGATTCTGAACCGAAACCCTAGGAAAGAGGGTGTTGGGTTCGTAAGGAAAATAAATGCAGATGGCTCTTACTGGAAACCTGAGCAGTACCCCAAAACCACATGGGTTGCTGCAAAGGAATCTTTAGCAGATCCATCCAATCTATCTGGCTTCACTTGTGCTAACCCCATTATCATTGATGAATCCTTTGATGCAAACTATAAAATGTTTAAAAAACAGAATGGTGAAGTGTTTGCCAGGTACATTGGTACTAACTGCAGGAATGGACCGCCTATGAAGAAGATCTGGGTTCCAAAAACGTGTCTGGAGAATCTTCCTGTGAATGTCTTCATGACACCTCACATGAAGAAGACAAATCTCAGACCAAAGGCTTCATACAGACAAAGGACTCACCTGAGTCGCACTAACGCAAATGCTTTGCAGGGAAACCATACTCAGGCATATGAATATGAGAGCGGTTCATCAAACCGTCATGTTCATATGACCAAGAACTATTCTGCCTATTCTTATGAGTACTATTGTACGCCTGCTAGACTGTTTGCTAGGGCTCCAAAGCCAAATTTCTCAGATGCTGCACTTAGACTTATTGCTTCTAAGCCACCCTTGAAGATGTGGGTGGTTAAGAAAGCTTAACTCTCTTTTGCAGGGAAAGGTCTCCAGCAGAAAACCAAAATCTTCTGATGCTATTGCTGGGGACCTTAAAAATCTTGCAGGGCGCAAGATCAAATGCCCGAATGGCATCACTATGCACTTCGTTCCTGAATCGCATGCTACTCTCCCTATTAGTCCTAATCTGGATCTAAGTTTTCATAACCCACTGGTTCATCAAATGTTTTTGCTTCACAATTCTCTTCGTGAAGCCTATCCCCCTAACTGCACTATAGGGTACGACACCAGCGTCTTCAGAATGGATTATTGACAGTGGGTGTACAAATCACATGACTGACAAAAGAAGCCTTCTTATGGACTCAACCTTATGTCCATCCGACAAGAGCCACATCACATTTGCTGACGCTGGTAAAAGTAAGGTATTGGGTCTAGGTAGAGTTGCAATCTCAAAGGATCAACACATGGATAAAGTCATGCTTGTTGAATCCCTTGGCTTCAACTTAATGTCTGTCTCAATGCTTTGCGATTTGAACATGGTCGTAATATTTGGAAAATATCGTTGCCTGGTACTAATGGAATCTGACAAGTCTCTAGTGTTTGAAGGGTATCGGAAAGATGATTTGTATGTGGTAGATTTCTCAGCAGGGCCACAGCTTGCAGTATGCCTTCTGGCAAAGGCTTCAGAATGCTAGCTTTGGCATTGGAGGCTTGGACATGCTGGCATGAGGAACCTCCACACCCTTGCAAAGAAGAAGCATGTCATAGGCATCGAGGGCGTCAAGTTCAAGATAGATCACTTATGTGGTGCCTGTGAAGCAGGGAAGATGACGAGGGCAAAACATCCCTTGAAGACAATCATGACAACTACTCGACCCTTCGAACTGCTTCACATGGATCTTTTTGGTCCCACTCACTACTCAACTTTTTCGACTACTGCTTGCCTCTATGGCTTTGTCATTGTTGATGATTACTCTAGATATACTTGGGTGCAGATAATCCTTTACAAGACTGAAGTGCAGGATGTCTTCAGACGCTTCACCAATCGAGCTATGAACAATTATGGCGCCAAGATAAAGCACATCAGAAGTGACAATGGCACTGAATTCAAGAACACTGGCCTTGATACATATCTTGATACTTTGGGCATCACACATGAATTCTCAGCTCCGTACACGCCACAGCAGAATGGCGTCGTCGAACGCAAGAACAGAACACTCATTGAGATGGCCAGAACGATGCTAGATGAATACAAGACCCCAAGAAAATTCTGGCCTGAAGCCATTGACACTGCATGCCATACAATCAACCGCGTTTATCTTCACAAGCTTCTGAACAAGACATCTTATGAACTCCTAACTGACAAGAAGCCAAATGTCAGTTACTTCAGAGTATTTGGCGCAAGATGCTAGATCAAGGACCCACACCACACCTCAAAGTTTGCACCAAAAGCACATGAGGGTTTTATGCTTGGATATGGAAAGGATTCACACTCCTACAGAGTCTTCAATCTCTTTCACTACAAAGTGGTTGAAACAGTGGATGTGCGGTTCGATGAGACCAATGGCTCACAAAGAGAGCAACTGCCAAATGTGCTAGATGAAGTTCCAGCTAGTGAATCAATCAAGCTTATGGGAACTGGAGAGATTATACCTTCTGAAGCTCATCCTGAAGAAGAACTTATCATCTCAGCACCTGATCCACATGAAGACAATGCTCAGCCTGAAGACATTCCTCCCAATGACAACACAGATCAGCAAGAGCAAAGTCTTCGCCCTATACATCCTCGTGTTGCCAATGAAGTGCAGATTGACAGAATAATTGACAGCATCAATGCACCTGGTCCACTCACTCGTTCAAGGGCAACTCAACTGGCAAATTTCTGTGGGCACTTCGCATTCGTCTCAGTTACAAAACCCAAGAAAGTTGAAGAAGCCTTCATGGAACCTGAATGGATTCAAGCTATGCAAGAAGAGCTTCAACAGTTTGAGCTGAACAATGTATGGGAACTGGTTAAGCGACCTGATCCACGGAAGCACAATATAGTAGGCACCAAATGGATATACCGCAACAAGCAAGATGAGCATGGTCAAATTGTCAGAAATAAAGCTCGTCTCGTTGCTCAAGGATACACTCAAGTGGAAGGCATTGATTTTGATGAAACATTTGCTCCTGTAGCCAGACTTGAAGCCATACATATACTGTTGGCCTATGCAAATCATCATAACATACTGCTATATCAAATGGATGTGAAGAGTGCCTTTCTCAATGGTAAGATTGAAGAAGAAGTGTATGTTGCACAACCGCCAGGGTTTGAAGATCCAAAACATCCTGACATGGTATACAAGCTCAACAAGGCACCGTATGGCCTCAAACAAGCCCCTCGGGCCTGGTATGACACACTCAAATATTTCCTGAAGAGCAAAGGCTTCATACCTGGTTCCCTAGATCCCACTCTCTTCAAGAAGACATATGATGGTGAACTGTTTGTGTGCCAAATATATGTGGATGACATTATCTTCGGCTGCACCAATCAGAAGTACAGTGAAGAGTTTGGATATATGATGCAAGAGCAATATCAGATATC
Source organism: Triticum monococcum (assembly GCA_034509565.1). Taxonomy (NCBI): domain Eukaryota; kingdom Viridiplantae; phylum Streptophyta; class Magnoliopsida; order Poales; family Poaceae; genus Triticum; species Triticum monococcum. The sequence goes on from CM067845.1 coordinate 525,423,425, forward strand.
TATGATGCGGGAGCTGAAATTCTTCCTCGGTCTTCAAATACGGCAACAACGCAATGGCATCTTCATATCTCAAGAGAAGTATCTCAAAGATTGCCTGAAGCAGTTCGGTATGCAAGACTGCAAAGGCTTCACAACACCAATGCCAGCCAAACATCATCTGGGTCCTGACGACAATGGTAAAGAGTTCGATCAAAAGGTATACCGCTCCATGATTGGTTCTTTGCTTTATTTATGTGCATCTAGGCCAGATATTATGCTTAGTGTTTGCATGTGTGCTCGATTTCAAGCGGCACCAAAGGAGTCGCATCACTTAGCTATGAAGCGAATTCTTCGATATTTGGCTCACACCCCAACTCTAGGGTTATGGTATCCCAAGGGCTCAGAGTTTGATCTGGTTGGATTCTCGGATGCTGATTATGCTGGTGACAAGGTTGATCGGAAGTCTACATCAGGCACATGTCACTTTCTGGGACGATCACTTGTATGTTGGTCTTCAAAGAAGCAAAACTGTGTATCCCTCTCCACTGGTGAATCTGAATACATTGCTGCTGGATCTTGCTGCGCTCAGCTTCTGTGGATGAATAAAACTCTCAAGGACTATGGCATTCATCTGAAACAAGTGCCACTTTACTGCGACAACGAAAGCGCCATCAAGATTGCCAACAACCCAGTTCAGCACTCGAAGACAAAGCACCTAGAAATTCGTCATCACTTTCTCAGAGATCATGTTGTGAAGGAAGATATTGATATCATACACGTCAACACTGAAGAGCAATTGGCAGATATCTTCACCAAGCCCTTGGATGAGAAGAGATTTTGCAAGTTATGCTGTGAGCTAAATATCTTGGAATCCTCAAATGTCCTATGATCAGGCACACATCCTAACACTTATGCATATTGATGACTTAGATGTGCAACACACGAAGGAACATATATCTTCAATCAATGAAGACATACATCCTAAGTGTGAATACATAAATAAGGAAATTGACTTCGGAGTGCCACGATAATTGTGCGCCATGTCCGGGTCTAATACTTTCTGTACGGTGGGTAACGCCACCACCAAACGTTCTATTTTGAAGTGTTTCACTCATGGCGTTACCATGCAATGTCTTCACATTTGGTTTGGCTTCAATCTCAACATGTCTTCATGATTATTTTCACTACGTGGATATACTAGTGTTCTGTCCTCTACAGCATTCACTTATAGCCATGTCTTCTTGTTTTGAATCTTTTGAACTAAGTGAATGTGATCGGACCCTAATCTCTCTATGCTTTCTATCTCAAATTCTATCTCTCCAAGTCATATGCATTCTATTGAAACTGTTGAATGTCTTCTCTGCGTCCTTGTCGGCAGAAGACACAGAGACAACCTTTAAAACCGTTTTCAATGCTCATTCATCCACAAGAAATCCGGAGAAGTAGGAACGACCACCCGACAATCCAGGCATGCGTGGGATGTGGAACTGCCCCTGAGATTCCGCATGATGGCCACGTGTTGTTCAGATGCGAATCGCCAGGGGCACCTGTGTAATAGCGCAGTGCCGCCCCTGTAACTATAAATACACCCTCACGCGGTCATTATCTCCTTCTTCCTCCCTCGCACGAACCCTAGCGCCACTGCTAGCCCTCGACGACGCCGGCGACGAAGCGCTTCGCTGCCGCAACCTCTCCGACGCCGTCTTCATGCCGATCGCGGACATCATCCTCTCCGCCGTCGCCATAGGTGTCTTCCGTTGCCAAGCTAGGGCACGGAAGATTGAACTTCTCGGCCTCATCTCCCACTTTGTCTAGTAGTTCCAAGTGTGGTAAATAAAACTTCTTTTTACAGCCCCTTTTGATCCTATGGTTCTGTCACTTTCTATCATAAGAAGTTTTTATTCACACATGTTAGATCTCCCTCAATCTGCATCTCATAAGATGCCTAGTATATTCACTTGTGCTTCATGAAGTAGTTAGATTCCTCACTTGTACTGATCTGTGGGTTCGTACAAATCTGGAACCAACTTCTTATCTATGAGTGAATGTCTTCGCACGATGAGGTCATTGTCTTCTAAACTGATTAATCTTCAAAATCTTCTGAGAATGCATATGACCTCTTCCCCTTCCCTCGCACCTTAATGCTGTCACAGGTACATGTCCGTGGGAGAATCCTTTGGTTCTCATAGTCTGCATTCATTTGCAGAATTTTTACAGCATCACATAAATTCTCCTGAAGCCAGTCCCTGTTGGTCCAGCAAAAGAAAGCCTTTGAAGCCTTTGAACATCTTGAAGCCTTCCAAGTTAAGGTTTATGGCTTCAGAGACAGCAGCAAGGAAGGGGGGCAGACAGCGTCGTGGCGGAACATCCAAAGATCTGCCTGATGAACTGCAGAAATGTATAAAACAGATCTTGAAGAGAATTATGGTCAGCACAAGACCTGAATCCAATGGATTCGACGCTATTGGGCAGAACAATGGTTCAAATACCGCTTCACAACCCAAGAGTATGCTGAGAAAAACGCCATCAAGAGACCTTGGGGAGACATCCTCTACAAGAATCTTCTACCCAGATCCAGAGATAAAGCCATTGCTCAAGGCTTTTATCCATGCATGGTCCGAGGACCGCAGCGTGCTGATGCACATCCGTAGTCACTACTCTGGTGTCGTGATGACAATCTGTTCAAGCGCAACTTCCAGTTTGCCCAAAACTCTGCGAAGCAGAACAAGAAGAAATTTAGGTTAGACTTCAACCCTGGTCCCTCCGCACCAAGGGCAGATGGCACATGCGAGGCAGAACCCAATGTCATTGGTCCTTACGCCAATCTTGAAGGCCTCATCACCCGCATCTTGGTTCAAGGGACTGCAGTGAATGAGCCACCAGCTGACTCTGAATCAGAAGAAGCGCCTGCTGTACCGAAGCCAAAGCAGTTGAAGAAGCCAAAAGCTTCAAAGCCGGCAGCCCCTTCACCAAAAATCTCAAGGGCGAAGCCATTGGCAACTGCACCTCCTGAAGTCAGTGTGCAGTCTGAAGACGTATCCCGCATCTCCAAGCCCCAAAAGAGCAAGATGCCTCAGCCACACAGCGGCCAAGAGCTCACAGCTGCTGTTATTCTGCGCAACAACGCCATTGATCTGTCAAGTGATGAAGACCTTGCAGATGACGCTCTTGAGCAACTCATCAAGAGCAAAGAAGAAGCAGAAATCTTCAATAATCTGCCTCTCTTTGATGTCGCCATCATCCACGACTTCATTGACGAGTGGTTTGACACGCCAAATATCAGCTTTGAAGATCTGCAGCTACCCATTGGCCTCAGTGTTGCCTTCCAAGGAGCAATTGCTTCAGAACTAGCCATCGCCCAACGCTTTGTTGAGCTGAAGCAGAAGATTGACTATGAAAAGGCTCTGTTCAAGAAGTATATGGCTAAGCTCAGCGTGCAAGAAGTGAAGAACTTCAAGATCATGATGCACGAGCTCAAGGAAAACTTCCTGAAGAAACGCGCCGAAGCTCAAGGTTCATGCGAGCGCATGAAAACTCTGGCCGACAGATGTGTGCAAGCCTATAATGAGGCTGAGAAGCGCAAAGCACTTGGGCGTCCTGTCATCGACCCCTGGATGGCCGCGAAGAAGAAGAAGAAGCTTGCTACATCTGAACCAGATGCACCAAGGCAGGAAGCAGTACCGATTGTCTTCCCAACTGCAATGACTGGCTCGAAGCCAAAGAGCCGGTCAACCGCTTCAGAGCTCAAGAAGACACGAACTGCAGAGGCTGAAGCCAGGAAGAGGAAACACTCTGAAGCCTCTCCTTCTGCCCCCACCCAGAAGAAGAGAAAGATCAAGAAAGCTCGGGCTGCTCCAACACAGCCCTTGATGGTTGAACCCCTTTCTGTAGTCTATCCTGACGCAGAACGTCAACTGACAGTTCATGAGCCTGCTCCCACAGAGGCTCCTGAAGCTGAAGACATTCCAGTAGCCGACCCCATCGCTGCTGAAGACATTGGTCATCATGACAATGTACAAGATGATGCAGTCATTCCTCAGCGTGAAAACAGCGAACTCATCAGCATTGGTCGTCCTCTAACGCCAATTGCACAGGATGCGTCATGGGCGGATCGCCCACAAGTGGAAGAAGAATCTGAGGTCCAGCCCACTCCAACTCCACAGGCGTCGTCTGCATTTCGCAGGCATCGCAAAGGTCCAAGGCCTCAAGACTCTGCTGACGACATTCCGGCTGCATCAGCCGAAGAAGATGAAGAAGCACCACAAGATCCCACTCCCCCGCTCCACCAAGAAGCAGTTCTCTAGGAGAACGTGCCTGTGCCTGACCCTCCAGCTAGTCAAGTGGAGGCTGACAATATTGAGGCTGCCACAACTAACGTTGAAGCTATCTCTCGGCTGTATCCACTGGCTGGCACTACACGTGCACCACTCCCTGCTTCCACTGAAGCCACTGACAGCACATCTGCTCCAAGACCCAAGAAGCGAGCTCGTGCTCTTACTGATCGAGAGCTTCTTGTGGCCCTTCATCAAAAGCAGGATAGGCATCATGACTGGCTGAAAAGACAGATGAAAAGCCTCTTGGTGGATGTAAATCACATCCGAAATCTTGCCACCAAGAATGCATTCGTTGCACATGAAACCTGTCGCCGCACCTGGAAAGGACTCACAATGATGTGCTCTGAAGCTGATCTTCAAGAGGATGGATTCAAAGAGCGATTCAAGTTTGACTCCACACCTCCCAAAAGGGCTGTGCTGCGAGGAACTCCATCACTTGAAGACTCAGAGTTCTCTTCATCTGCTGCCATAGTGACTGCGAGGATTATCGAGGAAGAAGACGATGCTACATCACCGCCACCTCCTTCAGCACGCGTCGATACTGCACCAAGCACTTCAGCACCGCCAAACACCACCAACGATCCTACCGCTCATGGGAACGAGTAGAAACTCTATGTCTTCGAACCTTTTTGGTCCTCACTGACAAAAGGGGGAGAAGCATATGAGGCTGATAGTCTTCAAGCGGGTCATTATGGGCGGGTGCTTTATATTTTGCTTCGTGCTTACAACTCTCGTTTTTCTACATTTGGTTCTTTGAGTTGTAACACTTAAACTTGATGGTCGTCTGCTACATGTTTGCCACCGTGTTTTTTTGCAAAGATAAATTCCGCATGTGCGACGATAAATCCCGCACTTAAATCATTCTGCAGACATCCATTTTCCATTATGCATGTCATTATCTTCATATACCTTTACATGCATAGTGGATTGTCATCATAAGTTGAAGTGGATCTCCACAAGTACAACCTGCCATGTGCATTTGCATTCCAAAAGCAAATTACTTATATGCACATCTTCAGGGGGAGCCCTTGCAACTTATGAAGACAATTCCTTATCCTTTAAAATTTCACAGACTATATTCCCCGTTGAAAACTTCAACTAGTTTGTCATCAATCACCAAAAAGGGGGAGATTGTAAGTGCATCTAGTGCCACCCCTAGTTGGTTTTGGAGTATTGACGACAAACCTAGTTGAGGGACTAATGTGTTTGTGAGAATTGCAGGATAACACAGGTAGAAGTCCCTCATTAATTCAGTTTTATTACCAAAGATGACCCCTAAAAATGTACGAAGACATTGAAGTCAATGGTGGTATATGAAGATATTCATTTTGAAGACTATGACAAGAGAAGACACCGCATGAAGCCTATGGAGCTCGAAGACTTAGATCTTTCGTAGTTCTCTTTCATTTGTGTTGAGTCATAGGAACCACCGTACTGTTAAGTGGGGTCCAAGAGAACCAGTCAAAACTACTGAAGTGATGCCTAAGCAAAAAAACCTATGTCTTCGAGTGAAGACTATGAGAGCAAATCTTGTCCAGAGTCGGACAAGTCAGCTTTACTTGTAGCCCAAGTAAAGTTGCCGTGTGAGTTTGAAATCTGACCGTTGGTACACGTGTCAGTTCCTTAGTGACCCAGGGTCATTTCAGACAAATCAGGTTGGGTTGCCCAGTGGCTATAAATAGTCCACCCCCTACAACCATAAACGGTTGGCTGCTCAGATTTCAGTGCACGGCTTTTGTCGTTTGAGAGCAACCCACCTCGAAGCCTTTGAGAGAAAATTCCTAGCGAGGAGAAAAGCCCTAACCACCCAGAGCTAGAGAGAATTGGGCATCACTTAAGTCTTCTTGTCTGAGTGATCTGAAGACTTATTACACTTGAGGACTGTGCATCCTCCAGCCGGTTAGGCGTCGCGTTCTGAGCATCCAAGAGACATTGTGGATTGGCGGTAAACGAAGTCTGTGAAGGTTTGGGAGTCTACCTTGAAAATTTACCAGAGTGATTGGGCGAGGTCTGTGTGACCTTAGCTCAAGGGGAATACGGTGAGGACTGGGTGTCCTGAGCTGTGTGTTCAGGACTGGGTGTCTGGGACTGTGTGTCCTTTGGTTTAAATACCTAGCCGCCCTAACCAGACGTACAGTTGCCACAGTAACTGGAACTGGTCCAACAAATCATTGTCTTCAACGAGCCACTGGTTTCATCTTCACTTCCTTTTACTTACCGTTACTCATTGTGAAGCCATTGCATGCTTGCTCTATATTTTATCTTCACAACGTAACTGTATGATTTGTTTGGCTTCACACTTCTTCCTACCTGATCCTTATTACACTGCAGCTACCTGTCATTGTGCTTTCACTCTATTGAATACTTGACCATGGCTTGCCTTGTGTAATCTAACTTCCGCTGCTTAGTGATAGGCATATCTCTACTGTTTGTCTTCACAACTTCCACGTTTTGAAAACTTTCATAAAAGTCGCCTATTCACCCCCCCTCTAGTCGATATAACGCACTTTCACTGACACGGAATAAGCTTTCCTATTCTACTTGTAGATACTGGACACATACAAATCCTAACCGGACTCATACTCCTAGACGCATTGGACACAGCCTAGTACTACTAGACCACGCCTAACTTTCCGAATCTACTTTCCACGGCAACGCTGATCACCTTTCACTAATCCTAAATTGGCTCAAACACAACTAGCACCATATACGTGACCACCTCCTAGTAAAACTACCAAAACTAAACTAGATTTTGTTTGGATTATCTAACAATCACCCCCTAATCCAAACAACTGACTTTTTTACTTAACCAAACACGCAGATGACCATCTCTTCAGCTTGTCACGCCGGTTGCCTCCGGTGACGTGACTAACCGGACCACAACTTCTCTTTTCATGGCCACCACTTCACCATCATTTTTTCTTTTTCATACCGGCTTGCAGACTGAAACCAACGATTATTCAGACTACTAGTCACGCTGACACATCTTAGCGTGCTACATGCTGACTAAACGCATAGCCTCATGCAGGAACTCGACTTAACTGGTGCGTGTCCACCTTCACATTGATCTTCATCCTCACATCGGTTTCTTTTTGCACACGGGGAGACACATCTTTTCACCCATCACACCTTCACATCTTTTTCTTTTGTTGTTAGTGACGCAACTTACCAAATGACACCTCCTATCCAGCAGCAACACAACTCGTCATATACGTGCAACTCATCCCCACCGTATATGAACTCGCTGGAACTCCACCACCATGAATGGAAACTCAAGGCACGAATTCATTTTTCCGCCCGCTCTCACCCGCAATTCTCCTCCACCAGTGACGCATCTCAACTGCAGCAGAAGACTCACACGCCCGAGATCTTGGACGCAACTTACAAGAACTTATGTGCACACCTTGATGACAGCTCGCAACTTTGTCATCTCCACCTTGCACCCCCAACGATGATCTCGATGATTTCCTCGGTATCGCAACTTCGGCACCTCCATAACCATCAATGATCATCAATGTCTTGCCGACGACAGCCCTGTCGCCCTCCTCTAGGTTGTTCCGCAGAACGACCATCACATGTTGCCTCGCTTATGACAGTGTCCTCGCCACCTTCTTGTCGCCGCTCCGCTGAATGACAACTGCCCGATCCTCCTTGTCGTTGCTCGAACGACAATTGCATGCTCCTCCTCGTCGCTGCATCCCAGCGACTATATCCTCCGCTCCTTGTTGTCGCTACACCAACGACTGTATCGCATGCTCCTCCTCGTCGCTCCACCAACGACTCTATTGCCCGCCCCGAGGCGCTAGCAGGGTCGCCACCCCGGGGCAAGCGCAGCTTCACTCGAACCTTGCTCTGATACCAATTGTTGGAAATTCGCCCTTAGGATCGATCACATCTAATCACACGAACACACGTGCATGAAAAACTGATGGCCAAAGGCACGTGTCGTGCCTTGTTCTTCTTCTCTTTATTTCACCTTTTCTTATTTTCTCTCTGTTACAATCTCAAAGCCACGCCTGTGCTTATATACACGCACAGGCAATACCCCTGTTGCAAATCTACTCGAACTGGACTTCTACTTGAACCTGACACCGAATAAGATTTCCTATTCTACTTGTAGATACTGGACACATACAAATCCTAACCGGACTCATACTCCTAGACGCATTGGACACAGCCTAGTACTACTAGACCACGCCTAACTTTCCTAATCTACTTTCCACGGCAACGCTGATCATCTTTCACTAATCCTAAACTGGCTCAAACACAACTAGCACCATATATGTGACCACCTCCTAGTAAAACTACCAAAACTAAACTAGATTTTGTTTGGATTATCTAACAAGGACTACACACTAGGTATCTTTGATTATTGTTTCATGTGAATGTGTTTGTATAACAATTTATTTTATATTATGTACACTGCAAATACCATACCATCTACATTTATTCGAGCCATGTCCTGTATATGGAGTGAGCCAGCCCTAGTTCCAACTCGGCTCATATTTCAACCAAGCACTTTTTTTCACCCTCACGAGAACATGCTTTTCTCAATCCTAACCAAGAGAAGGGTAATTAAAGAATGCATTTCATTTGCAATCGAGTCTCTTTCCTTCCAAGCTAAGTACACACTGACAACCGGTATAATCGAGCAATTGCTAAGTGGAGGAAGACCAATGAACGAACCCATTGAAGTAAGAATCACGATGCCAGCCACCGCATTCATACACGACTTTAACAGAAAAATATCTTGCCGATTCTTCAACGGCCGCAGAAACGCTCCCCCATCCTCCACCTCAATCCTCATAAAGTCCTGATAATGTTGGACATGTGCACCAGCCTTTTCTTTTCTCCCGGGAAAGGAAGCACTTGTGTCACACCATGTCTCCGCTGTTGCCTCACAAGTTTCACGCGATCGACGCCATGAGAAAAGACTTCTGAAGCTCCCACCCACGCACACATCTATTGCGCCATTGGTTCTGCGTTTGAACGGAGAAGAAGGGTTAGAAGAAAGATGCGGGGAGCAGCGAACGCCAGGCATGTTGGCGTTTCTATGTGGAACAAAAGCGTGAGATATCTCGGCGTTTTTATATGGAGTAACAACGCTAGCTAGCTCGGCGTTTCTATGTGAAGCAGAAACGTCGCGGTCTGTGGCATTTTTAAAAAGGTCAGATTGTGAAATAATTTCATGTCAAGTTCACTTTGTGACAAAGATCATCGAGAAGGTCAGAACAGTGATTTCGGCCGCGAGAGACGGCCACCTCTGTGTGACGTCGTTTTCCCAGGCGCAAACATGGTGTGCCGCTGTCCTGAGATGTACTTTGGGTTGATGGCGTCGCAGGCAACACCTTATCCTCGTTGATCTTCGTGTCGGTGGCGAAGTAGACAGTAGAAAGAGTCCTTGGCAATGGCATCGATGTTACCATAGCAATGGGTGTTGATGTGTCGCCTATGTATTGTGTACGGGTGTTCCAAAGTAGTTAGATCCTTACAATTTTGCATTTGAAACATGCAATTTTCTCGGTCGCTCGTATCAAGTTAAGAGCTGAAACTTTAAGCGATTTTTTTTGTTGCTCCAAAATACTAAATTTGTATTTTTGTCGGTCGCTCGTACTAAGTTTCAAAAGTTATAATTTTACAGATTTTTTATAAACTCATCAAAACGTATTCGAAATGTCCTGCAAAAAATAGGTATTCAAAATAGATGTTATTTGAAAACCCTCGTCACGAGAAACAAGAATATCAAACATAATTTAACTTGAACTTTTTGTTCAAAAGATATGAAAGATTAAAAATCGGGAGCTAAAAGAAAAAGCACGCGTGAGGGGCTTCATGTCCATCGCACCTACGTGTCACAAATCCTATGCTCATGTTCTTCAATTTCATTGACTTTAACTTCTATTAAGATGGACGCGAGCGGAGCCACAACGTCATCTTCGGGCAAGCGGAACATTGTCTTCATCATGATAGCCTGACGAGGTGTCGTCTCTCCGGGTCATGATGACGGAGTGTGGCCGTCTTGTTAGATGGTGGCCTGCATCGAGCAGCGGTTCGGTGATGACCTCAACTATAGTGGCATCCAGAGTTACAAAGTGGACCTCCGTGAGCCCACCTCGCCACGCTGTAGCAACTCAAGCTCAGCCGTAGGACCAGATACAACTGAGCCCCCGCGTCGCCCTTCCTGGCGACACGGGGGAAACCCTAGATCGAGCGCCCGCAACCCCCCTTCTTCCTCCCCCACGGCTCGCCGCCACCGGAGGAGCGGCCGGCGAAGTCCGCGCCGGCTCCAGGGAAGGTGGCGGCGGGGCCCTTTTTCGTTCAACCAGCTAGCAAGGCGCGTGGCGAGAGGCTGCTGCAACGACAGCGTGGGGCAGGGCCATGGCGGCCCGAGGCCCGCGTGCTCGCGAGGAGGCCCTGGCCGGCGCGCCGTGGCGCGAGATCCGCGCGGCTAGAGGCTCTGTGGCGGCAAGATGGGCGCGGACGGCACCCCCAGTGCGGATCTGCTGAGTGGCCACCTTGGGGGCTCCTGGGTCTGCGATGGCGCGAGATCTGCGCGGCAAGAGGCGCCAGGAGGTCGCGGTGGGTTCGCGGAGTGTGGAGGCTAGGTGTCAGGGCTGTGAGGGACCTGCAGTTGCCGGAGCTGATCTGGTTTCCGGCAGGCCTGCGGCGTCTGGATGGTGGAGGTGGTGCCGGCGGAAGTTGGTGGGCTCCTCCCTTCGAGCGTGCTCACGTCCGGCTCCTGGAGCAGGGGCGCCGTCAAGCCTGGTGCATGACGAGTCTCAAGCAAACCAGATCCAACACGGACGTCCGGTCCTTGCGCGCAGCGGTGCGGCCCCGTTGCTTTTGGCTTGGTTTCACCCTGTTCTGGCGCGCGGCGGCGCGGGTCGGTCTATTTTGGTCGGGCATTTGTTTTCCTGTTGTGCTGCGGTGCGATCTCTCGCCCAGATCTGCGCATGGAGGCAGAGGACGGCCATAATCGACTTGGTTCGCCCAGGTCCTGCATGCGGCGGTGTGGACTGGTCAGGGTGGCGTGAGCTCGCTGGGATTCTGCATGCAGCGGTGACAATGTTCGTGTTTGGTAGTGTGTGCTTGGTCTTACTCTGCCCAGTGGCGCTTGGTTGGTCTCGGATCCTAGATGGCTGGTAGAAGACTCGGCTCCGGATGAAAATCCTGCATTGACTCTGTCGATGCCAACGGTAACGGCATCATTTGATGTCATCTTTTTCTTTGGAGGTATCGTTGTGGAGGTCGTTGCTCTTCCTACCCCATGGCTGAGGTCTCCGGGCGAAAGCCTAAGATCTGGCTCAGTCAGATCGGGTGATGATGATGTCCTCAACATCATTTCCTCCTTGGAGGCGTCATCTTGGAGACCTCGACGATGGATTCTGAAGGTGTGCATGGTTGCTGGAGGAGCTTGGGTTTGTGGTGGTGCCGGCTGGATCTTTTTCGATTCTTTTCTTCTTGCACTAGCCCTTTTGCTGTGCTTTCCTCCTTTGGAGGGGCTCTTGTAACACCTTCTTCTGATCAATGAATTTGGTAGATCAACTACCAACATTCAAAAAAACAGAGTGACAAAGTGGATGTCGAAGGGTTGACATTGAGTTTTGCGTTGTCGTATTTAGCGTCGCTGACTTGATGAGACCAACGGCGGGTGACACCACAGCGCCGTCTTGACGACATGGTGAGCTCCAGGTCTTAGTCATCCATGGTGCTGGCTTGACGACGTAGAGAACATGTGGCATCATAGTGATGCGATCTACGTCCTCGATCTCCACGGCTCAAATCCAAGCAAATACCTTCAACAAGGTAACGATGTAAGGAAACATCACCATTGCCAGGTATAACCACTCAGGCTTGACCTAGGATTTCACCTCGAAGCTCGAGACCAGGTTCTCGATTAGGACCACCATCGAAGTCGCTCATGTGTTGTCATCATCACTTTTCCGTGATCCTATCAGCTACTTGCGATGTGACCGCCACCACCACACAACCATCTTTCTGCTTCAAGCCGTCGTCCATAATTTATATCCAACCTCTGATGTCAACCAACGGATCAGGAGAGATGAACCCTTCTGAAAACCTTTTGATGACCACCGCCGTCGTGGAGTCATAAGAAGTCACTGCAGTACAGTTTGTAGTCACCACCATCAGGCCGACTGGATCTAGATTGCCACCACCAAGTTGTGGATGTTGGGGAACATAGTAATTTCAAAAAATTTCCTACGCACACGCAAGATCATGGTGATGCACAACAACGAGAGGAGAGTATGATCTACGTACCCTTGTAGATCGCAACGGAAGCGTTGACACAACGTAGAGGAAGTAGTCGTACGTCTTCTTCCTGATCCGACCGATCCAAGCACCGTTACTCCGGCACCTCTGAGTTCTTAGCACACGTACAGCTCGATGACGATCCCCGGGCTCCGATCCAGCAAAGCGTCGGGGAGGAGTTCCGTCAGCACGACGGCGTGGTGACGATCTTGATATTCTACCGACGCAGGGCTTCACCTAAGCACTACAACGATATGATCGAGGTGGAATATGATGGCAGGGGGCACCGCACACGGCTAAGGAACGATCTCAATGATCAACTTGTGTGTCTAGAGGTGCCCCCTGCCTCCGTATATAAAGGAGCCAAGGGGGAGGGGGCCGCCGGCCAGGAGGAGGGCGCAGGAGGAGTCCTACTCCTACTGGGAGTAGGACTCCCCCCCCAATCCTAGTTGGACTAGGATTCCCCGAGGGGGAAAGAGAGAGAGAGAGAGAGGGGGGCCGGCCACCTCTCCTAGTCCTAATAGCACTAGGGGAGGGGGGAGGCGCGCGGCCACCTTGGGCTGCCCCTTTCTCCTTTCCACTAAAGCCCATTAAGGCCCATATGGCTCCCAGGGGGTTCCGGTAACCTCCCGGTACTCCGGTAAAATCCCGATTTCATCCGGAACACTTTCGATATCCAAATATAGGCTTCTAATATATCAATCTTTATGTCTCGACCATTTCGAGACTCCTCGTCATGTCCGTGATCACATCCGGGACTCCGAACTAACTTCGGTACATCAAAATGCATAAACTCATAATAACTGTCATCGTAACGTTAAGCGTGCGGACCCTACGGTTCGAGAACAATGTAGACATGACTGAGACACATATCCGGTCAATAACCAATAGCGAGACCTGGATGCCCATATTGGCTCCTACATATTCTACGAAGATCTTTATTCGGTCAGACCGCATAACAACATACGTTGTTCCCGTTGTCATCGGTATGTTACTTGCCCGAGATTCGATCGTCGGTATCCAATACCTAGTTCAATCTCCTTACTAGCAAGTCTCTTTACTCGTTCCGTAATACATCATTTCACAACTAACTCATTAGTCGCAATGCTTGCAAGGCTTATGTGACGTGCATTACCGAAAGGGCCCAGAGATACCTCTCCAACAATCGGAGTGACAAATCCTAATCTCGAAATACGCCAACCCAACATCTACCTTTGGAGACACCTGAAGAGCTCCTTTATAATCACCCAGTTACGTTGTGACGTTTGGTAGCACACAAAGTGTTCCTCCGGTAAACGGGAGTTGCATAATCTCATAGTCATAGGAACATGTATAAGTCATGAAGAAAGCAATAGCAACATACTAAACGATCGGATGCTAAGCTAATGAAATGGTTCATGTCAATTAGATCATTCAACTAATGATGTGACCTCGTTAATCAAATAACAACACCTTGTTCATGGTTAGGAAACATAACCATCTTTGATTAACGAGCTAGTCAAGTAGAGGCATACTAGTGACACTAAGTTTGTCTATGTATTCACACATGTATTATGTTTCCGGTTAATACAATTCTAGCATAAATAATAAACATTTATCATGATATAAGGAAATAAATAATAACTTTATTATTGCCTCTAGGGCATATTTCCTTCAGTCTCCCACTTGCACTAGAGTCAATAATCTAGATTACACAGTAATGATTCTAACACCCATGGAGCCTTGGTGCTGATCATGTTTTGCTCGTGGAAGAGGCTTAGTCAACGGGTCTGCAACATTCAGATCCGTATGTATCTTGCAAATCTCTATGTCTCCCACCTGGACTAGATCCCGGATGGAATTGAAGCGTCTCTTGATGTGCTTGGTCCTCTTGTGAAATCTGGAGTCCTTTGCCAAGGAAATTGCACCAGTATTGTCACAAAAGATTTTCATTGGAACCGGTGCACTAGGTATGACACCTAGATCGGTATGAACTCCTTCATCCAGACTCCTTCGTTCGCTGCTTCCGAAGCAGCTATGTATTCCGCTTCACATGTAGATCCCGCTACGACGCTTTGTTTATAACTGCACCAACTGACAGCTCCACCGTTTAATGTAAAGACGTATCCGGTTTGCGATTTAGAATCGTCTGGTTCAGTGTCAAAGCTTGCATCAACGTAACCTTTTACGGTGAGCTCTTTGTCACCTCCATATACGAGAAACATATCCTTAGTCCTTTTCAGGTATTTCAGGATGTTCTTGACCGCTGTCCAGTGATCCACTCCTGGATTACTTTGGTACCTCCCTGCTAAACTTATAGCAAGGCACACATCAGGTCTGGTACACAGCATTGCATACATGATAGAGCCTATGGCTGAAGCATAGGGAACATCTTTCATTTTCTCTCTATCTTCTGCAGTGGTCGGGCATTGAGTCTGACTCAACTTCACACCTTGTAACACTGGCAAGAACCCTTTCTTTGCTTGATCCATTTTGAACTTTTTCAAAATCTTGTCAAGGTATGTGCTTTGTGAAAGTCCAATTAAGCATCTTGATCTATCTCTATAGATCTTTATGCCTAATATGTAAGCAGCTTCACCGAGGTCTTTCATCGAAAAACTCTTATTCAAGTATCCCTTTATGCTATCCAAAAATTCTATATCATTTCCAATCAGCAATATGTCATCCACATATAATATCAGAAATGCTACAGAGCTCCCACTCACTTTCTTATAAATACAGGCTTCTCCGAAAGTTTGTATAAAACCAAATGCTTTGATCACACTATCAAAGCGTTTATTCCAACTCCGAGAGGCTTGCACCAGTCCATAAATGGATCGCTGGAGCTTGCACACTTTGTTAGCTCCCTTTGGATTGACAAAACCTTCCGGTTCCATCATATACAACTCTTCTTCCAGAAATCCATTCAGGAATGCAGTTTTGACATCCATCTGCCAAATTTCATAATCATAAAATGCGGCAATTGCTAACATGATTCGGACAGACTTAAGCATCACTACGGGTGAGAAGGTCTCATCGTAGTCAACCCCTTGAACTTGTCGAAAACCTTTTGCGACAAGTCGAGCTTTATAGACAGTAACATTACCGTCAGCGTCAGTCTTTTTCTTGAAGATCCATTTATTCTCAATTGCTTGCCGATCATCGGGCAAGTCAACCAAAGTCCATACTTTGTTCTCATACATGGATCCCATCTCAGATTTCATGGCTTCAAGCCATTTTGCGGAATCTGGGCTCACCATCGCTTCTTCATAGTTCGTAGGTTCATCATGATCTAGTAGCATGACTTTCAGAACAGGATTACCGTACCACTCTGGTGCGGATCTCGCTCTGGTTGATCTACGAGGTTCAGTAGTATCTTGACCTAAAGTTTCATGATCATCATCATTAGCTTCCTCACTTATTGGTGTAGGTGTCGCAGAAACAGTTTTCTGTGATGTACTACTTTCCAATAAGGGAGTAGGAACAGTTACCTCGTCAAGTTCTACTTTCCTCCCACTCACTTCTTTCAAGAGAAACTCCTTCTCCAGAAAGTTTCTGAATTTAGCAACAAAAATCTTGCCTTCGGATCTGTGATAAAAGGTGTATCCAATAGTTTCCTTTGGATATCCTATGAAGACACATTTCTCCGATTTGGGTTCGAGCTTATCAGGTTGAAGCTTTTTCACATAAGCATCGCAGCCCCAAACTTTCAAAAACGACAACTTTGGTTTCTTGCCAAACCATAGTTCATAAGGCGTCATCTCAACGGATTTTGATGGTGCCCTATTTAACGTGAATGCGGCCGTCTCTAGAGCGTATCCCCAAAACGATAGCGGTAAATCAGTAAGAGACATCATAGATCGCACCATATCTAGTAAAGTACGATTACGATGTTCGGACACACCATTATGCTGTGGTGTTCCGGGTGGCGTGAGTTGCGAAACTATTCCACAATTTTTCAAATGTACACCAAACTCGTAACTCAAATATTCTCCTCCACGATCAGATCGTAGAAACTTTATTTTCTTGTTACGATGATTTTCCACTTCACTCTGAAATTCTTTGAACTTTTCAAATGTTTCAGACTTATGTTTCATTAAGTAGATATACCCATATCTGCTTAAATCATCTGTGAAGGTGAGAAAATAACGATATCTGCCACGAGCCTCAATATTCATCGGACCGCATACATCTGTATGTATGATTTCCAACAAATCTGTTGCTCTCTCCATTGTACCGGAGAACGGTGTTTTAGTCATCTTGCCCATGAGGCACGGTTCGCAAGTACCAAGTGATTCATAATCAAGTGGTTCCAAAAGTCCATCAGTATGGAGTTTCTTCGTGCGCTTTACACCGATATGACCTAAACGGCAGTGCCATAAATAAGTTGCACTATCATTATCAACTCTGCATCTTTTGGCTTCTACATTATGAATATGTGTATCACTACTATCGAGATTCAACAAGAATAGACCACTCTTCAAGGGTGCATGACCATAAAAGATAATACTCATATAAATAAAACAACCATTATTCTCTGATTCAAATGAATAACCGTCTCGCATTAAACAAGATCCAGATATAATGTTCATGCTCAACGCTGGCACCAAATAACAATTATTTAGGTCTAATACTAATCCCGAAGGTAGATGTAGAGGTAGCGTGCCGACTGTGATCACATCGACTTTGGAACCGTTTCCCACGCGCATCGTCACCTCGTCCTTAGCCAATCTTCGCTTAATCCGTAGTCCCTGTTTCGAGTTGCAAATATTAGCAACAGAACCAGTATCAAATACCCAGGTGCTACTGCGAGCATTAGTAAGGTACACATCAATAACATGTATATCACATATACCTTCGTTCACCTTGCCATCCTTCTTATCCGCCAAATACTTGGGGCAGTTCCGCTTCCAGTGACCAGTCTGCTTGCAGTAGAAGCACTCAGTTTCAGGCTTAGGTCCAGACTTGGGTTTCTTCTCTTGATCAGCAACTTGCTTGTCGTTCTTCTTGAAGTTCCCCTTCTTCTTCCCTTTGCCCTTTTTCTTGAAACTAGTGGTTTTGTTAACCATCAATACTTGATGCTCCTTCTTGATTTCTACCTCCGCAGCTTTCAGCATTGCAAAGAGCTCGGGAATAGTCTTGTTCATCCCTTGCATATTATAGTTCATCACGAAGCTCTTGTAGCTTGGTGGCAGTGATTGGAGAATTCTGTCAATGACGCAATCATCTGGAAGATTAACTCCCAATTGTATCAAGTGATTATTATACCCAGACATTTTGAATATATGCTCACTGACAGAACTGTTCTCTTCCATCTTGCAGCTATAGAACTTATTGGAGACTTCATATCTATCAATCCGGGCATTTGCTTGAAATATTAACTTCAACTCCTGGAACATCTCATATGCTCCATGACGTTCAAAACGTCGTTGAAGTCCCGATTCTAAGCCGTAAAGCATGGCACACTGAACTATCGAGTAGTCATCAGCTTTGCTCTGCCAGACGTTCATAGCATCTGCTGTTGCTCCAGCAGCAGGCCTGGCACCCAGCGGTGCTTCCAGGACGTAATTCTTCTGTGCAGCAATGAGGATAATCCTCAAGTTACCGACCCAGTCCGTGTAATTGCTACCATCATCTTTCAACTTTGCTTTCTCAAGGAACGCATTAAAATTCAACGGAACAACAGCACGAGCCATCTATCTACAATCAACATAAACAAGCAAGATACTATCAGGTACTAAGTTCATGATAAATTTAAGTTCAATTAAATCATATTACTTAAGAACTCCCACTTAGATAGACATCCCTCTAATCCTCTAAGTGATTACGTGATCCAAATCAACTAAACCATGTCCGATCATCACGTGAGATGGGGTAGTTTCATCGGTGAACATCATTATGTTGATCATATCTACTATATGATTCGCGCTCGACCTTTCGGTCTCCGTGTTCCGAGGCCATATCTATATATGCTTGGCTCGTCAAGTATAACCTGAGTATTCCGCATGTGCAACTGTTTTGCACCCGTTGTATTTGAACGTAGAGCCTATCACACCCGATCATCACGTGGTGTCTCAACACGAAGAACTTTCGCAACGGTGCATACTCAGGGAGAACACTTCTTGATAATTTAGTGAGAGATCATCTTATAATGCTACCGTCAATCAAAGCAAGATAAGATGCATAAAAGATAAACATCACATGCAATCAATATAAGTGATATGATATGGCCATCATCATCTTGTGCTTGTGATCTCCATCTCCGAAGCACCGTCATGATCACCATCGTCACCGGCGCGACACCTTGATCTCCATCGTAGCATTGTTGTCGTCTCGCCAATCTTATGAGTGATAAAGTAAAGTATTACAGGGCGATTGCATTGCATACAATAAAGCGACAACCATATGGCTCCTGCCAGTTGCCGATAACTCAGTTACAAAACATGATCATCTCATACAATAAAATTTAGCATCATGTCTTGACCATATCACATCACAACATGCCCTGCAAAAACAACTTAGACGTCCTCTACTTTGTTTGTTGCAAGTTTTACGTGGCTGCTACGGGCTTAAGCAAGAACCAATCTTACCTACACATCAAAACCACAACGATAGTTTGTCAAGTTGATGTCGTTTTAAACTTCGCAAGGACCGGGCGTTGCCACACTCGGTTCAACTAAAGTTGGAGAGACAGTCGCCCGCAAGCCACCTGTGTGCAAAGCACGTCGGGGGAACCGGTCTCGCGTAACGCGTAATGTTGGTCCGGGTCGTCTCGTCCAACAATACCGTTGAACCAAAGTATGACATGTTGGTAGGCAGTATGACTTATATCGCCCACAACTCACTTGTATTCTACTCGTGCAAATAACATCAAACCATAAAACCTAGGCTCGGATGCCACTGTTGGGGAACGTAGTAATTTCAAAAAAATTCCTACGCACACGCAAGATCATGGTGATGCACAGCAACGAGAGGAGAGTATGATCTACGTACCCTTGTAGATCGCAACGGAAGCGTTAACACAACGTAGAGGAAGTAGTCGTACATCTTCTTCCTGATCCGACCGATCCAAGCACCGTTACTCCGGCACCTCCGAGTTCTTAGCACACATACAACTCGATGACGATCCCCGGGCTCCGATCCAGCAAAGCATCGGGGAGAAGTTCCGTCAGCACGACGGCGTGGTGACGATCTTGATGTTGTACCGACGCAGGGCTTCGCCTAAGCACTACAACGCTATGATCGAGGTGGAATATGGTGGCAGGGGGCACCACACACGGCTAAGGAACGATCTCAATGATCAACTTGTGTGTCTAGAGGTGCCCCCTGCCTCCGTATATAAAGGAGCCAAGGGGGAGGGGGCCGCCGGCCAGGAGGAGGGCGCAGGAGGAGTCCTACTCCTATCGGGAGTAGGACTCCTCCCCCCCAATCCTAGTTGGACTAGGATTCCCCGAGGGGGAAAGAGAGAGAGGGGGGCCGGCCACCTCTCCTAGTCCTAATAGGACTAGGGTAGGGGGGAGGCGCACGGCCACCTTGGGCTGCCCCTTTCTCCTTTCCACTAAAGCCCATTAAGGCCCATATGGCTCCCGGGGGGTTCCGGTAACCTCCCGGTACTCCGGTAAAATCCCGATTTCACCCGGAACACTTCCGATATCCAAATATAGGCTTCCAATATATCAATCTTTATGTCTCGACCATTTCGAGACTCCTCGTCATGTCCGTGATCACATCCGGGACTCCGAACTAACTTCGGTACATCCAAATGCATAAACTCATAATAATTGTCATCGTAACGTTAAGCGTGCGGACCCTACGGTTCGAGAACAATGTAGACATGACTGAGACACATCTCCGGTCAATAACCAATAGCGAGACCTGGATGCCCATATTGGCTCCTACATATTCTACGAAAATCTTTATCAGTCAGACAGCATAACTACATACGTTGTTCCCTTTGTCATCGGTATGTTACTTGCCCGAGATTTGATCGTCGGTATCCAATACCTAGTTCAATCTCGTTACCGGCAAGTCTCTTTACTCGTTCCGTAATACATCATTTCGCAACTAACTCATTAGTCGCAATGCTTGCAAGGCTTACGTGATGTGCATTACCGAGAGGGCCCAGAGATACCTCTCCGACAATCGGAGTGACAAATCCTAATCTCGAAATACGCCAACCCAACATCTACCTTTGGAGACACCTGAAGAGCTCCTTTATAATCACCCAGTTACGTTGTGACGTTTGGTAGCACACAAAGTGTTCCTCCGGTAAACGGGAGTTGCATAATCTCATAGTCATAGGAACATGTATAAGTCATGAAGAAAGCAATAGCAACATACTAAACGATCGGGTTCTAAGCTAATGAAATGGGTCATGTCAATCAGATCATTCAACTAATGATGTGACCTCGTTAATCAAATAACAACACCTTGTTCATGGTTAGGAAACATAACCATCTTTGATTAACGAGCTAGTCAAGTAGAGGCATACTAGTGACACTAAGTTTGTCTATGTATTCACACATGTATTATGTTTCCGGTTAATACAATTCTAGCATGAATAATAAACATTTACCATGATATAAGGAAATAAATAATAACTTTATTATTGCCTCTAGGACATATTTCCTTCAGTGGACTAGCGCCGGCGACTGGCCACTACACCCGTGGAATGTTAGCCCATGCCTCCGTCAAAGCAGCAATGGATTGGCCCACAAGTTGTTGGCAACACCGCAGGAGCCAAGTGCAGCACGCCACAGACGGAGGCCCAGTGGAAGCACGACAGTGGGTAGGTAGTGTTAGGGAAGATCAATGAGGTGGCGGACCTCCGGTCGCCTCACCTGGAGTGAAAACATAGGCAAGGCAGTCGCGCAAGGCCAGGAGTAGGACGCATCAGCACCAGCGGTGGTCATCAGATCCATGAGATGTTGGAGAGGAAGAGGGAGATGAGAGCTGCGCCCGCCCGGTTTTCGGAGCCGTCCTTTGCCTCCGCCAGCGACGAACTGGTGGCAGACGGGGTGCATGGTGGCTAGGGTTGGGGCACCCCCCGTGTCACCCTCGAGCGGCACAGGAGCGAGCCGCAAAAACCAGTCGATCGTGTGAAAGAATTTGAAGTGTGTTGACAACGAAAACGTAGGGTTCTCTGAAAACTCAGTACAACTGCATTTTTTTTGCAAAAAGTTTGAACTAGTCCTAGGGAATGGACTGCCACCATCGATTGACATTATTCTGCAGTAGTAAGTAAATGAATGCCCAAATTAACTGTAGATGTACAATATTGTATAAATAAAATTTGAAAATATATTTCATAAAGATATTGATTTGGTATTGTAGATGTTATGTTTCTATGAACTTGGTCAAAAATGAAAATGTTTGACTTTTGGAAATTTTAATACACCCATCAAAAGGAACGGAGGGGAACTACCCCCAAAAAAATGAGTTTCAAAACCATAGGAATGAATATTATATTATATTTTTAACCTATTGTGGCATGCTTTCATATGTTAAAGGCTCTGACAGTTGAATATTAACTATTTGGAGGCTTCCAAACCACAGGAATGAATATTATATTATATTTTTAACCTACTGTGTCATGCTTTCATATGTTAAAGGCTCTCGCAGTTGGATATTAACATTTCGGAGGCTTCGTAACCACAGGAATGAATATTATATTACATTTTTTAACCTACTGTGACATGGTTTCGTAAGTTAAAGGCTCTGGCAGTTGAATATTAACTTTTTGGAGGCTTCAAAACCACATGAATGAATATTATATTATATTTTTTAACCTATTGTGACATGCTTTCAAATGTTAAAGGCTCTGGAAGTTGAATATTAACTTTTTTGGAGACATTCAACTATATGTGCAAGGGACATTGTGCTGTGAAAATAAAATGGATTGTGATTCTAGAAAAAGGATTGTAAAACGCATATCAGAGATCAAAATATCCAGGTATAGACTTATTCACAAATATATTGATGGTAAGTAGACATGTAAATTTAATGACAAATATGTTCGTTTGAGAGCTACAAAAAATTACAAATATGTGTCCTGTAGTGATCCATTTGTTTATTTTTACGGCACAAGATCCGTTACAAATACGAGAGCCAAGTAAAGAAATTCATTAATAGAACTTATGGACATGTTGATGGGTCTACATATACATGTGAGATTTTTTTTCTTCAAATTTTTCTGAAATCTACATATATGTTTTTTGAAAATTCCTAACCCCATGAAGCCCGGGGGTCAAACGAACCACACTCATATAAAAAATTCACATAAAAGTATAAGCAAGGAATAAAAAGAATAATGTAGCAAATCCTTCTACTCAAAGGAATAAACAGAAAGTTCTCCAAATTATAGCAAGTTCTCAACAAAAGAATGCAGAGTGTCTAGTTCCTGTAGAATTGGCTTAAGTGCGATTGTCTAGCTCGAGCGTTTCACACTCAAATCAAAGAGGGGCCTAAGCTATTTCTTATTTCCTTTCAATAATTGAGCTAGCAGCCGATCTGCACCATTTTTCTCCTTTTTTTGGTAATAATAAAGGAGTTCTGTGCGCACCACTATTTGCTGCCGTCTCAACTTCAGGGACCTACAAATATCAAAAGCTCGCCATACATGTTTCCATTTTTATGTGGTTGTCGCCACAGTGACGTGCACGGGGATCACGCTCCCTCGACCACTCCAACCAACAACCTCCCTGCTGAATATGATTTTTGGGGGCATTCAACTATATTTGCAAGGGACCTTGTGCTGTGAAAATAAAATGGATTGTGATTCTAAAAAAAATGTAAAACACATATTGGAGTTCAAAATATCCAGGTATAGACTTATTCACAAATATATAGATGATAAGTTCACATGCCAAATTTAATGACAAATATGTTCATTTGAGAGCTACAGAAAAAAGAAACATGTGGCCTATAGTGATCCATTTATTTATTTTTCACAGCACAAGTTCCTTACAAATAGGAGAGCCAAATAAAGAAATTCATTAATAAAACTTATGGACATGTTGATCCTTCTGCATTTACACGTGAGATTTTTTTCTTCAATTTTTTTCTGAAATCTACAAATATGATTTTTGAAAATTCCTGACCACATGAAGCCCGGGGGTCAACAAACCACACTCATATAAAAATTCACTATAGCTCTATGTAGGTTGACTGAATATGTAATTCGGGTAGGTTGAGTTTGTGGAAAGAGGAACGGTTGACGAAGAAAGAAAAGGTTAGCTTAATCCAAACAAATTTGTGTGCCATGCTGGTTAATTAAGCTAGTGTAGCGTGCTAGTTCTGTTTGGTTAGGATTAGTAATAGTGATTAAGCTTGCCAGTTGATTAGTTTAAGTAGTACTCCGTGCGTGCACTATCGCGGGCTATGCCTACGGCCACGGGCCGTCGGCGTAGGCCCCTAGGCCGTCGGCATAAATCTATGCCTACGGCTGCCGTCGGTATAGCCCCGTCGGCGTAGATGTCGTCAGCGTAGTCTTGTCAGATCGTCGGCATACTATAGCCGTATGCATAGGGGCCTATGCCGACGGCCTGACGTCAGCCGTCGGCATAGTATAGCCGTCGGCAGTGTTTTTCGTCTGACGGCAACGGACGGCGCCGTCAAAAGCGCCGATGAATCACGCAATGCCTCTCTGCCACGTGGCGACCCGTGGTGTTCCTGGTGGCAGGGCTATGCCTACAGCAAAGCCGTAGGCATAGATGAATCACTATTAGAAAAAGGCCTACTAATGGCGCACCTAATTTGGCCATTAATGACGCATTAGTGGTGCACCATTAGTAGCACGCCATTAGTATCTTTTACTAATGGCGCACCACTGGTGCGCCATTAGTATCTGGTATACTAATGGCGCACCACGCGGTGCGCCATTAGTATAGCCCACGGTGCGCCATTAGTATGCCTCCCAGGGGCCATGTATACCCAGGTGCTTTGGCATACTAATGGCGCACAACAGCAGTATGCGCCATTAGTAACTTCGGCATACTAATGGCGCACTGTGATGTGATGCGCCATTAGTATCAATATTAGGTTTTTTTTATTTTTTTTATTTTCTGTTTTTTGCACAAGTTACAAAATGTATAATTGAACAAAATATAGACAGCACACATCAACAACAGATTCATCGAATACAATAGAAGATTAGTCTCTGGATACAATTCATCATATTAGTCTCCGAATACAATTCATCATATTAGTCTCCGAATTGAAAAGACCGAACAAAGATAAAACATTACAAGTCTCAAGACCGCGAGTATCGAGTTTGTGGGAAGTAATACTAATCCTAACAAGTCCAACTAATCATCATCATACAACTTCTACTCGTTATTCATAACAAGTCATACGATCATCATCTTGATAGTCTTCGAACCAACCCTACTTAATTATTCATCAGCACATGATCATCAGTATTAGGCAGGACCTAAATACCCTATTTAAGCTAAAATAGCATAAAACAATATAGACCCTAACTCTCCATTATGGAGAATGGAGAACATCCTGTCTCCAATTCTTGCGCTTCGCTTCCTTTTGCTTCCAAGAAGCTCCTTACGACTGTCCATACCTTTTTTCCATCCTTTGATTTTCATGTCTCCACTTCTTTTAGAAATCTGGTATGGACAATTGAGATTCGTAGGATGACCTGGCTGTATGTTCAAAACATTAACACTACCTTTCAGATACATCATATGAGGCACACAATTCTCCGGGATTATCTGTTGAAAAACATAGTAATAACTTTATAGTTAGCAATGATGTACTAGTTTTAGAAGTATGCAAAAGATGCACGGATGTCGTAATAGTAAAAATCTTACCAGGGTATCTCCATGGTAGTTACCATAGTTGAACACATGCACTAGTGGCACGTATTTACCATAATGTTGAGGAATTTGTTTGTGGATAATGTAATTTTCAATGTCAGTACAAAATCCGACCAGATGATTTTTCTCCTTGTAAGTTGTTAATTCGGAGCCATCGGTGTAGTGGGTTTTGTCTACCATCTCCCGCACATTCTTTGAACAATAAAAATAAGCTGTCAATGGAAATAAGCTGTCAACTATTTTGAAATAAACAATATAAATTAGCTAATAACTATGTTTGAGAAACTCACATAGCGGTAGAACTGGAGGCGTATCAACAAGGACCCAAATGTCCATATTGTCTTGGTTGATGTCAGGATTACCAAGATCCATGGTGATAAGCATACCCTCATCAAAACCATACATCTTGCAAAATGCTTCTCAATTTTTGCAACCAAAATGGGTTACGCTCTCAGAATTATATAGATTTACTTCAAAGTCCACATCGTGATGAGTCCTTAGGTGAATTTTCTTTGTTTCAGAAATTTCATGGTCTTCAAAATCCATCCTCTCCAAGACATAGCGTCTTGCATGGCATGGGATAAGCTATACTCGAATTGTAAAAGATGAAAATTACACATTGAAATAGTTGAAGTCATGCTTAATTATGAAAATAACACTTGTCGTCGTTGTGTACCGTTTCAACTTCGAAGGTCTCCTCGAGCTTAATGCTGAAGCGCCGATCATCGTCCAGGTGAGGCATGTCACACAGACCTCGATCGTCGTGGCACCAGTCGCACTCCGCCGGGAGACTTTCGTCGTCCGATGACGACATATCCTACGTTCATAATTCAAAACTACATCATTTAGGGTTTGTCAACACTGAGGCATCCTAAAAGCCTAAGCTTTTATCATTTAGGGTTTGTCGACGCCAAGGCACCCTAAAAGCCTAAGCTTTCATCATTTAGGTTCTTATCGACACCGAGGCACCCTAAAAGCCAAGGTTTTATCATTTAGGGTTTGTCGACGCCGAGGCACCCTAAAAGCCTAAGCTTTCATCATTTAGGTTCTTATCGACACCGAGGCACCCTAAAACCTATGGTAATGCAGCAAGAATAAAGGGGCAGTTGATCCTACTTAAATAAGTACTAAGATACCCCGGCCCATGCATTAGTCGCAAGTACCCCATATGTCCTATTTTTAGCAAAGTCATGCTAAAATTCATGGAAAATTTCAGCATGACCTTTGCTAAAAATAGGACACATGGAGTACCCGAATTTGCCGGAACGGAAGTTAATCGACATTCCGGCAAACTCAAGGGCCTCTCGGGGTACCTGCAAATTCATCACGACACAATTGTCGGAGACAAAACCCAGCAAACTAGCAAGATGATCATCATCTTTGCAAGTCATTACTTGTCAAACGCAGAAGTGCATAACACAAGCTCGCCGACATAGACCAAGATGATCATCAATTTTGAATCAATAGACATACTTCTCAAAAGAGGCATTATCAAATTCTGGTGCCCTTGACTTACTAGTATTTATCTCTTATGACTGATGAATGTGCATTGAGTCCAGAAGCAAAGACTCTACAGTGAAATGAAAAAAACCTTGGAAATATATTTATGATAACTCTAAATGGATCAGAAGGTGCAGATGCACTTGTAAAAAAAGGTATGCATTTGCAGCAGCTTTGTTCTGATTATGACACCATTCTGTTAAGAAGGCAAAATAACATTATCATCCCAATTCATGGTTGAAGTTGAAGACCCTAAGCTTTAAAATGCCAAGTCTCACTTACGCATGTTAACTTATTTACCAGTTCAGAACTATCACCAGAAAATAGTAAATCCACATTGACCACATAATATTATTTTGCAACCACTCAGTTTGTCCTTGACTGGGACACTTGAAGCACAAAACAACTAATGCAGAGCCTAACCACCTCTACAGTTTGTCCTTGACTGGGATTTTTTACTTAGAAAATACAAAACTTCTGTTATTGTTTTTATTTTTAACCAGAGCCTAACCACCTCTACAGTTTACAAACTAATTAAGATAATCACTAATCAGGCATGGAAAATTATTTTAGCCATGATCCCTGAGGATTAGAGCCTCCACAAGTCAGAGAAAATTAGTGTCTCCACTTATATTGTCAATGCTTGTTGTATGTTTGGCTTAAGGGTTTTCCTTTTCAAATTCTGACTCTGTTTCTAAACAAAGTAGGCTTCTATCCTGTCTAGAATGTAATGAAGATGTCTTGGATAAGCTGAGTGTTGTAATGAAGATGTCTTGGTGAGACTTGATATATGTCCAAAATTAGAGAAATCACAAGGTACTTTCTCTACCTAATAAACTCCATATGACCACACAAAGCCCTGTTTAACACACCTGTAAAGAGGAACAACCCCCCTAAGGAGCTAGAAAGCTATATGAAACAAAATTATCAAGCATAGGCATACAAATTCAGTACTGCATGAAACAAAATAGGTACAACAAGTAGCTGCTAGAGGGGGAGAGGGGGAGAGGGGGAGAGGAGGAGGGGGAGCTCACGGGGGCCGGGGAGTGGGGCGCGGGGAGGATGTCGGGGACGAGGTCCGGGTGGTGGTGGTGCTTCGGCGACGGTGGTGTGGACGCGGCGGCGTCCGGGCGGCGGGGTCGCGTCGAGGCGGCGGGGCAGCGTCGAGGTGGCGGGGCAGCGGCGTCGGGGCGGGGTCGAGGCGGCGTCGGGGCGGCGGGGCAGCGTCGAGGCGGCGGGGCAGCGGCGTCGGGAGAAGAGAGGGGAAGGGGATCGAGGGCGAGGGCGAGGGAGAGAGAGGGGATAGGGAGGGGCCGGCCGGGGAGGGAATGTGGATGGCAAAAAAAATTACTAATGACGCACTGTCCCCCAGTGCGCCATTACTAGTTTGAACTAGTAATGGCGCACGGTGTGACAGTGCGCCATTAGTAGTTTTGCAAAAAAGGAAAAAAAATATAATAAAAAAACATTAGTGGCGCACTTTCCGACAGGTGCGTCATTACTAGTTACAACTAGTAATGGCGCACTTTGTCTGGATGCGCCATTAGTATGTTTGGACAGGCGCACTAGTTCCAAATTTTTTTTATACTAATGGCGCACCCTGGGCCGGGTGCGCCATTAGTAGTTTCAACTCTAATGGCGCACTAAATGGTGGTGCCCCATTAGTATATACTAATGGCGCACCCTTTGTCAGATGCGCCATTACTGTCAATCCCATCTATAGCCCTTTTTCTAGTAGTGAATCTATGACGACGGCTTTGCCGTCGGCATATCTCTGCCACGTGGCATCTCCTGGTTTCTCCTGGCAGCAGGGCTATGCCTATGGCAAAGCCGTCGGCATAGATTTTCAGATATGCCTACGGCTTTGCTGTAGGCATAGATGTGCCACGTGGCAAGCCCTGGTGACTCCTGGGCGTATATATGCCGATGGCTTTGCCGTAGGCATAGTTTTTTTATATTATTTTCCCTGTTTTCTCTTTTCCAATTCATTTGACAGCATTTCAAAACAGAACAATATGAAATTATGCAGAAATATGACAATTCATCATGTAAACATACTCAGGTTCATCTAAACATACTCAAGTTCACCATCATCATCTAAACATACTCAAGTTTATCACATCATCTAAAGATCATCACCGACGGAAGTTCATGAACATAAAAGTAGTGCAAGACATGAAACATGATAAAAGTAGGAATATGAAAGGCATGGCACGATGGCCACATGCACGGAATCATCAAGCAAGACCACCTCCGCCAAAACCACCACCTCCGCCATAACCACCACCACCTCCGCCAAAACCACCACCTCCTCCGCCAAAACCACCACCACCTCCGCCAAAACCGCCATCACGACCACCACCACTCTGCCAGATCGGAGTGACTGGGGTCGACGGAGCAGGAGTCGAGCCACCGGTCCCCTAAATGTTTCAGAAAAGATTCTAATGGTAAATATGATATGATAGTGTTTCATGAACGAGAACTAGTTTGCTAGTAGTTAGGCAAATGTACTAACCGGACCATCACTGCCTAGTGCCACCCATTCATCGAAGGTGGGCACGTGTGGGGGTTCTCCCACAGGTGGTGGTGGGGGTCCCATTTGTGGTGGATCCGTGCGGTTAGTCCAAGACGCCAACATAGCCTGAATGTTAGTTAAACAAGCAAACTAGAAGATCAGAAGGAATGAAAGTGCAAAAATTTAGCTTGGTTTTAAGAGGGCAAAACTAACCGTCATCATCTGACGATTGTAATCATCGTTTGCCTTCACTCGTTTCAAGTACTCCCGCACCTCGAGATTCCTATGCTCGACAAACTCCTTATATGCCTACATAATTTAGGTTGTTTCTAAGTGAGCAATGCTGAAAATAAACTGAGAATGCTAGATAGAAAAAGATAAAGAGGAAGTACTTACAGCATGCTGGCGGGCTAAGGGAGTCTGTGAATGCCCCGTACTCTCTAACTGGCTCGGGTTGGTAGCCCGAAGTTGTGTGTACGAGATCGAAGGAGTGATCAAGCCGTCGAAACACGGATACCGGCCATTCTTCTTCCCCTGGATGGCCACCACCGCCGTGTCGTCGATCTGCGACTGGGCGACCTCAGCAACAGGAACATCCAGATGCAACTCCTGATAGTGATGAATGTAAGACCCCAGGTGCTCCTCGGTCTTGCCGTAGTACTGGCTCTCGCCCTCCTTGCGTTGACTCCGCTCGCGGGCCAGCTTCCACGACTCCATGTCTGAGAGCGGCCTCTTCAACTTGTCCTCCTACAACGTCAAATAGAAGTCAGCCATACATAAGAACATGATGGTAAAGAAGAACAAAAATGCATCATGCACATAGATATACCTTCATGGCGTTGAAGCCCCAGTGGTTCCTGTTTCCTTGGCCGTGTGTCCCGTCGTCTCCACGGTTAGCCCGGGCCTTGATGCTCTTGGCAGCAAACTCTGCATCGGCGCCGAGCCACCTATCCACCAAACTCGCCCATCCGTCATGCCTTCCATAGCACCAACGAGGAACAACCTATGCAAATTTTGGAAGCATGACATGTGAGCACGAAACATATAGTTGACTGCTTGAAACAATGAAAAGTTAGTAATAGTTACCATCATGAACTGCTCCTTGCTCAAGGTAAGTCGTAGCTTCTGCGCTTGAGTTTTGGTCATCTTTTGGTGCAGGTAGTAGTGGTAGTACTGCGAGAAGGCAACCCAGCGCACCTCGTACTGCAACTGACGAGCTTTCTTCTTCGCAGCCGCAAGCAAGACCACGTCGGCTCTGGCCTTGTGCTCGTCAAGAACTCTATAGAGTTGCTGCAATCATGCATAAACCAGAAGCAAACAAGGCATGAGTTGAGTGATTCAATGATAAACTATGAACGAAACTGAAGACAAGTGATTCAGAAGAGAACTTGCCCAAAATTTGGTGATCACGGCCTTAGTGGTCGTCCCGTACTCCGCGTTGCTGCAAGCCTCGTAGTGGGCCCAGCTCGTGGCCAAAACCCGCTGCTGCGGGTCCCTGTCTGGCCGCGGGCAGAATAGGCTAGGCCAAAACTCCTTCAACAGGATAGTGATAAGGTCGTTCGGTTTACGGCCCTTTCCGCGAAGGATCCAGTTTCTGCAAAAGAATCATATGATTGCCATGTGTACAATAAGAAAATGTTGCCATGTGTTGAAAATATGATTAAGAGGCACTTACTCTGTCCCCACAGGTTCAATGAGCCACTTGTGCTCCTCGATAGAAGGTGGTGTAGGTAGTCCGGCATTACCACGCAGCCACCGTTGCGGAGAACCCGGTGGCAAGTCACCCCACAATGCGGGATCAACCTCCCCTCCACCCTCCTCGCCCTCCTCCTCAACCTCCTCCTCGGCCTCCTCCTCCTCACCCTCCTCCTCGGCCTCCTCCTCCTCACCCTCCTCCTCGGCCTCCTCCTCCTCGCCATCAGGAACATACTCCTCCTCCTCAGACTCAGAAGGTGCCTCTGTATAGGAGGGCATCGAAGAAGACCCTCCTATTTCGGACACGGCCTGGAGTTTTTTGCCCCGGTTGCCTCTCCCCCCACCTCCTCCTCCTCTAGGGGCTCTCCCCCCACCGCCTCCTCCTCTAGGGTCTCCTCCCCCGACCCCTCCACATCCCTGTGAGGTGTCATCCTCGCGTAGTCGGGAGGGAACCTTGTGGGCTCGTCCACTCTGAGTAAGTCCTTTAAATTTACTGAGGAAACTAGTGCCGCTGGACTTGCCCATGATTAGCAAACCTGCATTGAGAAGGGAATAAACAATTAGTAAGGATATCAATTAAACAAGCATACAGGAAAAACATTAATACCAGAAGAGCACATTAAGCATACTACTGTAATGATCATTAAAAGAACTTACATTTTCTAGAACCCATATGAATCATCACTATTGTAATCTATTTGTGGACCGGTCTCATCATCGCTATCACGCATATCTTCTTCGTTGTCTGATGGAGGTGGAGGATCTTCCTCATCGTCAGCGTCTTCATTTAACTTTTCAAGCATAATTATGTCTCTTTGATTCACAACTGCCTCACCGTCAATCCGTGCGTCGTCGTTGTTTGGGTCCAGGTCAACATAACCCAAGTCATCATCCTCGTTGTTTCGGACCACGTCATCATGTTCCTCTTGATAGAACACTCCATCGTATGTCATGGGGTTTATGTTGTAGTAATCATCATCGTTCGGGTCCGATAGCTTACCATGCGGCGACACCTTGAACACAACTTCCCAACCCTTTAGGTACTCTTTCTGGCATGGGTAAGGCAGATAATATACTTGTGTGGCCTGGGTAGCGGCGATAAAGAGATCAACTCCGGCATAGACGGTTGATGGTTTAACTTCAACTAAACCAACAGAAGGCGTATGTCTCAGACCCTTTTTGGGGTCGAACCATCAGCATTTGAACACAGTGAGACTTAGGTGTTCGCGGCCACGTTTGAATGTAAGCTCGTATATTTTTCCTACCCTTCCGTAATAAGCTACTTTATTATCTCCTTCAGTGAAGACTCCGGTATTTATGGTTTTGGGATCAGGCCGACTGTTCTGGTGCTCCTCTGTATGGAAGCGATACCCATTCACATCATACTTTTCGCATGTCATGACGACAGGATCAAAACCCATGGAAACCCATCTCAATTCTTCATCCATTGATTCGGTCGGATCATTTCCCTACAAGTTTAATTCAAATTATAGGGTGCATGAGTTTAATTGAAATTATAGGGTGCATGAGTTTAATTGAAAGTGTGAAAAAATACTTTCTCCATGAACCAAGCAACGAAATTTTTCCTTCCATTAGCACCCTTTCGGAGAAGAGCAAGTGCCTCCGCTTCAGTAGGAGGCAGCATTCCCGTCCATTCTTCTTCAACGAATCGACTACAATAAGAAAAGCGGTATAAGAACTAGGCAAAGTGAACATAACGAATTGACTAAAAGAATGGTGCAAAGGTATTACCTCATCCACTCATCCTCAACTTCCTTGATGTTGTGCAAGATATAGAACATGACATCCTCCCACTCATCTCGTGGCATGAGATAAGGTTTCGAGCATCCAGCCCTACCACCTTGCCTGATGAATAGAGGCAACTTGGGTTTATACTTGGGTTCTTCTGTATTGTATCGAGACACCTTATTGTGCAACGTGGGAACATGGTCCGGATAGTAGGCTGTCCTGAGGTCTGCCACCTCCTCTAGGATAACTGCCTCAGCTATGGAAGCTTCAATCTTAGCTTTGTTTCCACATTTCTGTCTCAGATGCTTGTTCTGTCTCTCAGGGCCATACTGCCAACGATTCTGCACAGGGCCCCCCAACAATACCTCATTCGGGAGGTGCAAAAGGAGATGTGTCATCGGAGTAAAGAAGCCTGGCGGGAAGATCTTCTCTAGCTTGCATATCAACTCCGGCGCCTTCTTATGCATTTCTTTTATCTTCTCAGGACATACTTCTTTAGCACAAAGCATGCGGAAGAAATGGCTTAACTCCGCAAGCACACGCCAGACACGCTCGGGAACATAGCCCCGAACCATCACCGGCATAATCCGCTCAATCCATACATGATAGTCATGACTCTTGAGCCCGGTCACTCTGCCCATTGAAAGATTGACCCCCTTACTTATATTCGACGCATAACCATCAGTGAACTTCACGACGTGTTTCAGCCACTTGAATGTCTCCATCTTATGATCCTTTTTAAGTACGAAGTCAGCATCTGGCTTGAACCAAGATTTTCGACTGCCTGTGGGAGGCTGCATGTGTAGACGTGGTCTATCACAAATATTCTGTTGATCAACTCTAGCATTAACATTATCCTTTGTCTTATCAGGAATGTTGAGGATCGTGTGAAAAAGGGACTCTGCGACATTCTTTTCGGTGTGCATCACGTCTATGTTGTATGGAAGTTTGAGGTCCTTAAAATAGGGAAGCTGCGTGAAGGGGGTAATGTGAGTCCAGTTGTGCGTCTCACCATATCCTTCAAAAAAAATTTCCATTTACCTTTTCCTTTGCCCTCGCCCTCGTCTTCGCCTGTGGCTTTGCCTTTGCCTTTGCATTTGCCTTTGCCTTTCCCTTCACCAGCAGGCTTAAGAGCTTTCAGCTGATCAAGCACATCCGCACCATAAAACATTGGAATCTCGTTCACTTCATGGATAACTTTGCCTTTTTTGAAGTTCTTCTTGTCTTCCCTATCAGGATGGTCTGGAGGAAGGAACTGTCGATGCAGGTCAAATGCCACATACTTGCCACCCTTCTTCAGCCAAGTGAAAATCAAGGCCTGCATGCACACTGGGCAAGGCATCTTTCCACTTGTACACCATCCGCAGAACAGGGCATAACTAGGAAAGTCATGCATGCAATATTGTAGCCAAACTTTCATCAAGAAATTTTTCTGCAGATGTCGGTCGTATGTCAACCTCGGGAAGTACCAAGAATGGTGCAAATCATCCACCAACGGCTGCATAAACACACTCAAATTCTTCCCCGGATATTCAGGCCCCGGAATTATAAGCGACAGGAACATGGTCTTGCGTTGCATTATGGCGCCGGGAGGGAGATTGAGCGGAATAAAAAATACGGGCCAACAACTGTATGGATTAGACGACATACCACATAGATTGAACCCATCACCTGCTATAGCAATTCGGACATTCCCAGCCTCGGCTGCTTCCTCCGGGTACTCTATATCGAATGACTTCCATGCTTCACCTCCTGATGGATGTACAATTTTTTTGGATTGTACCTTTTCCCTTCCTTGTGCCACTTCATAATTTTGGCAGACTCCTCGGTGATGAAAAGGCGCTGTAGTCTTTTTATAAAATCAAGATATCGAAGAACCTTCACAGGGATTTTTAGCTGCTGCTTCTGACCATGCTTATCGAGCACCTCAATATACCGAGAGGAACCGCACTTCCTACAGTACTTGTCATCCGCATACTCATGCCTAAACAAAAGGCAATTCTTTGGACAAACATGTATTTTCCCATAGTCCATGGAGAGCGCCTTCATGATTTTCTTCGTAGCGTACATGGTTTTTGGCAGTTCATGGCCCTCAGGCAGGCTGTTAGCCCATACTCCCATAAATGCTTCGAAGCAACCTCGGCTATAGCCGTACTCAGCCTTCACTGCCATCAGTTGCGAGATGGCATCCAGCACAGACAGCTTGGCACCCTCATAGAGAGGTTTCTTTGAGGAGGCCAAGATTTCTAGGAAGGCCTTTGCGGTTTCCTCCGGCTCCTCTGGTTCATTCGCTGAATGTGACGGAGGTGTCAGCTGTGCAGCAAAGACATCATCTAGCATGTCTCTAACCCCATCGTCCTCATAACCAGCGACGCGTTGTCGTATCACATCCTCTCTACCACGGTCCCGCTGGGCAAAGTTTATCGGCATATTAAAGTTGGGCATAAATCCATGCGTGCGAAGGTGCTTAGTCATCTCACTCTTATCTCTGCGGATACGTCTCTTACATCTGGCACACGGGCATTCTGGCACCATCCTCATTGGACTACGGAATATCTCTTTCAAAAACACATCAGTTTTCTCGACCCACTGTATTGTTACTTGATTCCGACGGAAAAACCCACTATACATCCACTAATTATCTGCCATCTCTGCTT
Organism: Triticum monococcum; assembly: GCA_034509565.1. Taxonomy (NCBI): domain Eukaryota; kingdom Viridiplantae; phylum Streptophyta; class Magnoliopsida; order Poales; family Poaceae; genus Triticum; species Triticum monococcum. Next base: position 525,458,931 of record CM067845.1, read on the forward strand.
TATTGGAAGCCACACAACAAAATTAAGGATTCATTTAAATTACTCACATCAATATTTTATTTTTTACAAGGTTGACGAGTATCGACATTTAATCCACCTACATCTCTAATAGGTAAAGATGGGTCCTAATCCCACCCGAGAATGTGTAGATTGAGTACGTTGTCCATGCTCTACCCCATTCTGAGACAAAATTTCGGCAGCACCTCCCCGCTGTTCTCCAAATACACATCTCGGCAAAATGCCGAGAGAATGTGCATCCGGAGAACAACAGGGAGGCGCCGCCGAAATCCTGTCTTGGAACGGGATAGAGCATGAACAACGTACCCAATCTACACATCCTCGGGCTATCCGTGGAAAGCGCTGGACAATCCGAAAGAGCTACGGTGATAAATATGCAATTGAATGCATATTTATCGATGCAACCCTTTCGGACGGGAGACCTAGGTTACGCGACTTGATGTGAAAATTTAATCTAGTGACATGGAAAAAAAGTGCACGAGGTCATGGAATTGTTGCTCACCCTCCGATGTAGAGGATGTAGTCGATTAAAGGAGGGACTATCGTGGACCAACACCTCCAACGTCGACGGTCACTCCACGAAGATGGAACACCACAAATCCTGTTAATTCGACCAAGTGCAAAAAAATAGGTTAAGCATTGACACTTTAAACTATGAAAAAAATCATATTTCGTCAAGTGTCAAATATTGTCCTTCAATTTTTTTAGCAAGATCATCATGATTAAATAACCACTCATCATATGCCAATTTTGGAGCACATCTCACACAACTATTTTAGAAACTAAATGTCACATAGCAAGGATTTAGACACAAACATCATATATCTCACACAAACATCAACTCAAAAATTTGTTTTGCATGCATATGTGAATAGACTTAGGGGCTGAATACACCATCCATTAATCTCACATGCATATATTGTCATAATCCATTATATATCATATTGGTACAAATATTAGGCATATGGACATAAAATCTAGAAGAGAACAATGCTAACAATTACATCACTTGTCTTTGTGAAGATAAGTTACACATGTCCATACATAGTAGTTATTTGCAGCAAATAAACATGAAACTATGAATGTCACGGTAGGAAAAATGAAAAAAAGAGAGCATAGCTCACCGGGCAGAGGGGCGTCACGGCGATGGAGGGGACGGGAGGGATGGTCGCGGGCCGGAGCTAGCACCAGGGCTGGCCGGGCAGGGTCACGGGCTAGCCGGAGCCGTGGCCAGGCGTGCTCGGGGAGGGGCCGAGGCGGGGCAGGGCCCGGTTCGTTGCGGGGCAGAGAGCTGGGGTGGAGACGAGATGGCGACGACGTGGGTGGAGCGGCGGCGGGCGGGCGGCAGAGATCTGGCGAGGTGGCGGCGGCGCGAGAAGGGGAGGGAAAGGGAGGGGGTGGAGCGGCGGGGAGGGGGGACGGGCGAGGGAAGGGGAGAGTGGCGGGAGGCGGGGAGCAGCGGCGGGCGGCGGCGGTAGTGCGGGCGGCGGTCGGCGGATGTGGTGCGAGTGGATGAGGCTGCGCGCAGCTGCGGGTGTGGGAAAGAACGAGTGGAGGAGGGTGGGCCGCGAGTGGATAAGGGGACCTATGCCGACGACTTAGCCGTCGGCATATATTAACCACGCCACGTGGCATATATGCCGACGGCTAAGCCGTAGGCATAGGTGTATTTTTTTATACATATTAATTACAAACTAGCCGTATACATGTTAATTACACACGTGGCATATATTATTAATTGTCTTCAAATATATTTTTAGTGTATATTATTTTCACGCGCATTGAAAAGTTTCATATATATATATAATACTTTTTTATATACACGTACATATTAAATATTTTCAAATACACGTTCTTGAATTTTTTTGAATGATACATGATATATAATTATATTAAAAATGATACATGGTATACATATTTTTTACATGCACGAACATTATTTAAAATGTACCATACATTTTCTTTAATGGTTTGAAACATTATTTTTAATGACATGATCTTCTTTTTATATTGTACAACAATTTTCTAAAATATCACGTATATTTTTTTCTGAACCAAATTTTTTCTATGGTCAGCAACATTTCTTTATGATATAAATATTTTCTATGGTCTCGCGAAAGGTGATACATAGGAGAGCAACAGACTGAGGGGTACCGTTACCGAGTGCCTGATGCGGTAACTATGCGAGTGCCTGATCCGTCTACTACCGTGTCATCGCCGTCCGTGAGGGGGGTCACGCCCCGGAGACGTGTGCCGCCTCTTCGGACGTGCCACCACACCACCCCGCATGTATGAGGGCCCTATGCGACGCTCCGGTGGCATTGCTACCCCCCCCCCCAGGCCCCCCTCCCGCCTAACCCTATAGCGTTTGACCACGGGATCTAACCCTTTGACTTTGCACGGACGGGCTTTGACCAGCGGACCTCCCCACCCGGTTGTGTTAGGTCAGCCCATAGGAACACTTTGGAGCAACAACTAGGCCAGACCCACAGCAAGATCCCCTCCGTGTAGACCCGACGCGCCCGTTTCCCCCCTCTAGGTGCCGGCGGCGGCGCCGTCCGTGAGGGGGGGCACACCCCGGACACGTGTGCCGGGCGTTTGCAACCGCCACAACACTTCCAGACTTGTGAGAGGCCGCCTACGCAAGATTTGGCGGCATGCTACCCCCGGAGGCCGCCGGCCACAGCCGTAGACGCGCGAAGGGCAATCCGCGTAGAGGGAATTTTTCGGATACTTCTTCATCACCAAAAATTTATGAAAAAATACCATCGTTCCTATAGCACATGTGCCCACGTCGTGCAAAAGAAACTCATGATTTTATCGCGCTCCGAGTATTTAATAATATTCACGCCCAATTGTTACCGCAGAACGTCTACTGCCGTGTCATCGCCGTCCGTGAGGGGGGGGGGGCACGCCCCGGAGATGCGTGCCGCTTCTTCGGACATGCCACCACACCACCCCGCATGTATGAGGGCCCTGTTCGACGCTCCGGTGGCATTGCTACCCCCCGCCCCCCCAGGCCCCCCTCCCGCCTAACCCTGTAGCATTTGACCACGGGATCTAGCCCTTTGACTTTGCACGGACGGACTTTGACCAGCGGACCTCCCCACCCGGTTGTGTTAGGTCAGCCCATGGGAACACTTTGGAGTAACAACTGGGCCAGACCCACAGGAACATCCCCTTCGTGTAGACCCGACGCGCCCGTTTCCCCCCTCTAGGTGCCGGCGGCGGCGCCGTCCGTGAGGGGGGCACACCCCGGACACGCGTGCCGGGCGTTTGCAACCGCCACAACACTTCCAGACTTGTGAGAGGCCGCCTACGCAAGATTTGGCGGCATGCTAGCCCCCGGAGGCCGCCGACCACAGCCGTAGACGCGCGAAGGGTAATCCGCGTAGAGGGAATTTTTCGGATACTTCTTCATCACCAAAAATTTATGAAAAAATACCATCGTTCCTATAGCACATGTGCCCACGTAGTGCAAAAGAAACTCATGATTTTATCGCGCTCCGAGTATTTAATAATATTCACGCCGCATTGTTACCGCAGAACGTCTACTGTCGTGTCATCGCCGTCCGTGAGAGGGGGCCACGCCCCGGAGAGGCGTGCCGCCTCTTCGTACATGCCACCACACCACCCCGCATATATGAGGGCCCTGTGCGACGCTCCGGTGGCATTGCTACCCCCCCCCAGGCCCCCCACCCGCCTAACCCTGTAGCATTGGACCACGGGATCTAGCCCTTTGACTTTGCACGGACGAGCTTTGACCAGCGGTCCTCCCCACCCGGTTGTGTTAGGTCAGCCCATAGGAACACTTTGGAGCAACAACTGGGCCAGACCAACAGCAAGATCCCCTCCGTGTAGACCCGACGCGCCCGTTTCCCCCCTCCAGGTGCCGGCGGCGGCGCCGTCCGTGAGGGGGGGCACACCCCGGACACGCGTGCCGGGCGTTTGCAACCGCCACAACACTTCCAGACTTGTGAGAGGCCGCCTACGCAAGATTTGGTGGCATGCTAGCCCCCGGAGGCCACCGGCTACAGCCGTAGACGTGCGAAGGGCAATCCGCGTAAAGGGAATTTTTCGGATACTTCTTCATCACCAAAAATTACGAAAAAGTACCATCGTTCCTATAGCACATGTGCCCAGGTCGTGCAAAAAAAAACTCATGATTTTATCGCGCTCCGAGTATTTAATAATATTCGCGCCGCATTGTTACCGCAGAACGTCTACTGCCGTGTCATCGCCGTCCGTGAGGGGGGGCCACGCCCCGGAGATGCGTGCCGCCTCTTCGGACAAGCCACCACACCACCCCGCATGTATGTGGGCCCTGTGCGACGCTCCGGTGGCATTGCTACCCCCCCCCTCCCGCCTAACCCTGTAGCGTTTGACCACGGGATCTAGCCCTTTGACTTTGTACGGACGGGCTTTGACCAGCGGACCTCCCCACCCAGTTGTGTTAGGTCAGCCCATAGGAACACTATGGAGCAACAACCGGGCCAGACCCACAGCAAGATCCCCTCCGTGTAGACCCGACGCGCCCGTTTCCCCCCTGTTGGTGCCGGCGGCGGCGCCGTTCGTGAGGGGGGGCACACCCCGGACATGGGTGCCGGGCGTTTGCAACCGCCACAACACTTCCAGACTTGTGAGAGGCCGCCTACGCAAGATTTGGCGGCATGCTAGCCCCTGGAGGCCGCCGGCCACAGCCGTAGACGCGCGAAGGGCAATTCGCGTAGAGGGAATTTTTCGGATACTTCTTCATCACAAAAAATTATGAAAAAATACCATCGTTCCTATGTCACATGTGCCCACGTCGTGCAAAAAAAAACTCATGATTTTATCGTGCTCCGAGTATTTAATAATATTCACGCCGCATCGTTACCGCAGAACGTCTATTGCCGTGTCATCGCCGTCCGTGAGGGGGGGCCACGCCCCGGAGACGCGTGCCGCCTCTTCGGACATGCCACCACACCACCCCCCATGTATGAGGGCCCTGTGCGACGCTCCGGTGGCATTTCTACCCCCCAGGCCCCCCTGCCGCCTAACCCCGTAGCATTTGACCACGGGATCTAGCCCTTTGACTTTGCACGGACGGGCTTTGACCAGCGGACCTCCCCACCCGGTTGTGTTAGGTCAGCCCATAGGAACACTTTGGAGCAACAACCGGGCCAGACCCACTGCAAGATCCCCTCCGTGTAGACCCGACGCGCCCGTTTCCCCCTCTAGGTGCCGGTGGCGGCGCCGTCCGTGAGGGGGGGCACACCCCGGACACGGGTGCCGGGCGTTTGCAACCGCCACAACACTTCCAGACTTGTGAGAGGCCGCCTACGCAAGATTTGGCGGCATGCTAGCCCCTGGAGGCCGCCGGCCACAGCCGTAGACGGGCGAAGGGCAATCCGCGTAGAGGGAATTTTTCGGATACTTCTTCATCACCAAAAATTATGAAAAAATACCATCGTTCCTATATCACATGTGCCCATGTTGTGCAAAAAAAACTCATGATTTTATCGTGCTCCGAGTATTTAATAATATTCACGCCGCATCGTTACCGCAAAACGTATACTGTCGTGTCATCGCCGTCCATGAGGGGGGGGGCACGCCCCGGAGAGGCGTGCCGCCTCTTCGAACATGCCACCACACCACCCCCCATGTATGAGGGCCCTGTGCGACGCTCCGGTGGCATTGCTACCCCCCCCCCCCCCCCAGGCCCCCTCCCGCCTAACCCCGTAGCGTTTGACCACGGGATCTAGCCCTTTGACTTTGCACTGACGGGCTTTGACCAGCGGACCTCCCCACCCGGTTGTGTTAGGTCAGCCCATAGGAACACTTTGGAGCAACAACCGGGCCAGACCCACAGCAAGATCCCCTCCGTGTAGACCCGGCGCGCCCGTTTCCCCCCTCCAGGTGCCGCCGGTGGCGCTGTCCGTGAGGGGGGGCACACCCCGGACACGCGTGTCGGGCGTTTTGCAACCGCCACAACACTTCCAGACTTGTGAGACGCCGCCTACGCAAGATTTGGCGGCATGCTAGCCCCAGAGGCCGCCGGCCGCAGCCGTAGACGCGCGAAGGGCAATCCGCGTAGAGGGAATTTTTCGGATACTTCTCCCTCACCAAAAATTATGAAAAAATACCATCGTTCCTATAGCACATGTGCCCACGTCGTGCAAAAAAAAACTCATGATTTTATCGAGCTCCGAGTATTTAATAATATTCACGCCGCATCGTTACCGCAGAATGGCTACTACCGTGTCATCGCCGTCCGTGAGGGGGGCCAAACCCCGAAGACGCGTGCCGCCTCTTCGGACATGCCACCACACCACCCCGCATGTATGAGCGCCCGGTGCGACGCTCCGGTGGCATTGCTAACCCCCCCCCCCCCCCCAGGGCCCCTGTCCTGCCTATCCCTTGAGCGGTTGACCACGAGATCTTGCCCTTTGACTTTCCACGGACAGGCTTTGAACAGTGGACCTCTCCACCCGGTTGTGTCAGGTCAGCTCAGAGGGACACCTGGGAGCAACATCCGGGCCAAACCGACAGCTACATCCCCTCCGTGTAGACCCGATGCGTCCGTTTTCCCCCTCCAGGTGCCGGCGGCGGCGCCGTCCGTTAGGGGGGCCACGCCCCTGAGATGCGTGTCGCCTCTTTGAACATGCCACAACACCACCTCGCATGTATGAGGGTCCGGTACGATGCTCCGGTGGCATTGCTACCCCCCCCCCCCCCCAGGGCCCCCGTCCCGCCTAACCGTGGAGCGGTTGACCACGAGATCTAGCCTTTTGACTTCCCACGGACGGGCTTTGACCAGTGGACCTCTGCACCCGGTTGTGTCAGGTCGCCCGTAGGGACACGCGGGAGCAACATCCGGGCCAAACCCACAGCTGCATCCACCGTGTAGACCCGACGCGTCCATTTCGCCCTCCAGGTGACGACGCCGTCCATGAGGGGGGCACACCGCGGACGTGAGGGGGGTCACACTCTGGAGACCGGTGTCGGGCGTTTGCAACCGCCCAAAACTTTTGTCGGCATAGCTGTTTTTGATTTTAATAAAATATAATGATCTATATTCAAAAGAACATGACCGCACATTATTAACGTGCTCGAAGAAATACAAACTATATATATATATATATTCATAATATATGAAAAAAATACAAACTACATATATATTCATATGTATGTTTATATTTAACATGCTACATGTTAGTTTATATAATAATACATAAAAAAGCTTAAAACGTACATATGGAAAAAAAGTCTACCGTCGGCATAGAGACGGCAAGGTTTTAGGCGGCGGGCGGCGTGCCGCGGATCGCTGACGTGGCGTTATGCCGACGGCAGCCGTCGGCTTAGCTCGTGGACGGTGCGCCGCGGATCGGTGACGTGGCATGACGATATATGCCGACGGCCGCCCGTCTAGGCCGTCGGCATAGATTTGATGACGTTAATTAGCCGCTGGTCACGGGCGGGGTCGCCGGGCCCACGGGTATGCCGACGGCCTGGGTAAGCCGACGGTTGCTGTCGCCGTGTTCGCAGCTGGGCCGACGACTGATGTATGCCGACGGGTGCCGTCGGCTTATCTCGTGGTAGCCCGACGGCCAAGATACGCCGACGGCCAAGACGTGGCTGTCGGCATAGGGCAAAGTAGGCCGACGGCAGCCGTCGGCATTGATTTGGCCGTCGGGGTAGGGCCGGTTTCCGGTAGTGGTGAGAGTCCATGTTCTAGTCGTATAGGAGAGTATGACTGATGTCCTAGTAGGACTAGGAGTCTGTACGCGGCTAGGTTTGGAGGTGGATTCGTGTACGTCTAGGAAGTTGTGGGTCGGCTGGTTGTGTGTATACGAACACAGCAAGCTGCAAGTATTGTATCGAGTTGAGAAAAACAAGAAAAGAAATAAAGAGAGAAAAGAGGGCACGACAAGGACCTTTGCCTATCAGTTTTTTGTATGCGTGTGTTCGTGTGATTTGATGTAATCGATCCCGAAGGTGAATTTCCAACAGAAAAAAGCTGGAGGAAGAACAAAAAAAGTCTGGCCGCTGGATCTTAATCTAATGGCTGAGAAGATTGACTTATTGAGTAAATTTTCAGCAACTTATGTATAGCAGTCCCATAAAATTGTAACCAAGGGAATAAAAAGAGCTATGTAGCAAATCCTTCTGCTCAAAGGGATGAGCAGCAAGTTCTCAAAGGGATGCAGAGTGTCTAATCCCTGTAGAATTAACTAAACTGAGGCTGTGTAGCTCGTGCGTTTCACACTCAAATCAAAGGGGGCCTACAATAATTGAGCTAGCAGCTGATCTGCACCATGTTTTCTCCTTATTTTGGTAATAAAAAAATAAAGCAGTTCTGCGCGCACCACTAGTATTTGCTGTCGTCTCCATTTCAGGGACCTACAAATCTCAAAAGCCCGCCGTACGTGTTTCCGCTGTTGATGTGGTTGTCGCCACAGTGACGCGCAGGGGGAGCACACCCAACCAACAACCTCTCTGTTGCATGGCTGCAGGCCGTGTTGACGAGCACCACCAGCCGGCAAAGCTAACCTAGTGCACACAGGATCGAGAAGGAAAGCTACGCAAAGTCACACAAAGCAGCAGCAGCAGTAAAGCATGGGGCAGAAGAATTAACAACGGAGATATACTACGTCTTTTAGTTTTAGATACATCTTTTTTTATCGATTTTAATGACAAGTATTTTCGGACGAAGGGAGTGTTTGTGGCCTAACCGGAGCGGAGCAACCTATACTTTCGACATATCCTTCCTCACCTCATACCTCTCTAGCTTTTCTTGCATCTTTAACTAGCTTCCACACGCACCCAGCTTTAGTTCCCCCTCAAATATATGTAGTGCGCAGTCCACATGCTCAAATTGCTCTCTCTCCATGTTATTTTCACACGCTTTGAACTACCAAAAAGTTTGATCATGACATGGGCAGCAAAGCCGCACAGAGTTGGGGTTTCCAAGCTAGCTCCAGACTATAAATACATCCTAGGGGCCTCAGGACAAGGCCCATGAAACTGAAGCCACCTTGCTTGACTCCGAGTCTCATCGTCTCGATCTTCGGTTCGGTGATCTGCGCATGCCTAGCCTGAGGCAGTGCAGCACCTTAGCTGTTGCCACGAAGATGAAGATCAGCAAGGCCCCTGTGCTCCTGAAGAAGGCGGTGACGATGTGCAAGAGCAAGACCGGCGTGCTCGCAGCCAGGCTCCTCTTCCTCGCCTCGCTCCGGCGCAGGATGGCCACCGTCGGCGTGATGTCTCACAAGATACACGCGCTCATGGCGGCCGCGGACCGGGCGAAGGCGGGAGGGGACTGCCACAAGGCTGTCGTTTCGCGCAAGGTCGAGAAGACGCTTCCAGCGATCCATGGCGGTGAGATCGTTGATCTTACGCATCAATTGGCACTGTTTTGTCAAGAGAAGGATGTTGGCGGTGGCTTCCCTGACTGGACGCCGCACCCCATCTTCAATGACGATGTCAATTGCTGTTACGTCGACGAGCCCTCGGTGATAGATGTGATCAGGAGCAACATGGAAGTCCAGGGGTTGGAGTTCAACATGGAAGATGAGATCGACCAAGCCGCCGATATGTTCATCAGGAGGTTCCGGGAGCGAATGAGCAAGAGCATTTAGTGACCTGCTCGTTTTTCATCTATACCTGATTGCACGGCCGACGCAGAAGTGTACTAGAGAATGTTAGATTGACACTGTAGCATATAGTAGGGGGCAGACTATACAAAACTTTTCCGGGCACCCACAAATTAGTTTTTTCTTTGAGAAATAGCAACGCGTAGTACAATTATGTAAGGGGTAGCAGATATTTAAACATAATTTTTTTGGCGGATTTGCTCAACCTTTTTCTTGATCTGGATCAGATGGCTCTATTATTTCTACTCACTTTTCATAACATGTATCCTATCTCATAGCGAGCTAATAACTGCGAAAATCGATCATAACTGGATTTACCCCCCCATCCACCTCGAAAGGGCCTACAGGGCAAAATATTCGAATGGGGGTTTCTAACTATGTATATAGTATCGGTATCTGTCTCTACCATTTGAGTAGTGTGTGATGTGATCATTCACGACGGCGGTGCTTTCCTTCAGATCATGGGCATGAGTTCTCGTATCTTCATATATCTTCAATCTTCGTGGTCTCTGGTGTGATTGTTCAAGACGGAAGTAACTTTAACCTTTGTTTTGTACATGAAAATATGATGGTGTTTCCAATCATTTAAAAATAGTTATGAAATATTTGTATACGAAAAATCTAATGATATTGGTTCGTTTTCTCTCTAAACTTTGCTTATACAGTCAGATGTCAAGCTGCAAGAACACCAACAAAATTATCCTACAATCTTTTCATTTTTCCATTGGATATACGAAATAGCCTAGTACCGTCTTATCCAACCGCCTAGGATGATTCTTGTTTGCATATACAGTTTGACTTCATCTTTATAAAATGAATTTCTAGCAAATAAATGGCCAACACGCCTTCAAGCCTCCGATTCCACTAATTGATGCTCATTTACATATTTTTCCGCCGATACTCATGTTGGTGCCTAATCACTCCACAGGCATTTTCTTCCGTGTATCACCACTAGTCTTTTTGTAATTCCAGATAATATTGATTGTATATCTTTTTTGTGGAAATATTGATTGTATATACAGCATAAGATGGTAAGAAAAATATTTTTGGTTGTTATTTTTATATATTTCTAGTTGTTTATCTATTCATTGCATTAGGGCATCTCCAGCCGCGCCCCCAAGAAGCCTCCCCAAGCCACTTTTTAGGCGCCGGCGAACAAAAAATGCCCCACTCAGACCCCCAGGACCTTACTTTTCGCCGGTTTAGACGAAAAATACGGCCGGCGCTGGCAGGCCACACCCAGGCTATCGGGGGGCATCTGGGAGCACCGGCGCTTTATTTAAGCCACCCAATTGGCCCACGTCAGCCACCCACCCCCTCTCTCTCCTCTCCTCTCTCTCCCCTCTCGTTTCTCTTTCTTCTACCTACCCCGCGCAAACACACCGAGCCGCATGGGAGAGCAAGCCGGCCGTGGCCGTGGCCGGAGCTGGCACTCGTGGCCGGGGCGGAGCTCGCCCGCGCCCGCCTGTGCGTGGCCGGGGCGGAGCTCGCGCGGCGGCCGGAGGTCAAGAAGCAGCAGCGGCAGGCTCGGCCAGCGGTGAGGCGGGGCGAGCGCGGCGGGGCGGAGCTCGCGCGGCGGGGCCAGGGGCGCGGCGGCCAGGCCAGGGCGGCGGAGCTCGCGCGGCGGGGCCAAGGGCGTGGCGGCCAGGCTAGGGCGGTGGAGCTCGCGTGGCGGCCGACGGGTTCGGCGCGCCGCGTGGTCGTCTGAAGCAGGGGCGTAGCGCACGGCGGACGCCTGGATCGAGCGGAGGTGGCCCTCAAGGTGTGCTTCGAGGGCGCCAAGGACCTCCCCGGCGGCGGCTCCAAGTACAGCACCTCCCGCCCTCGCTGCGCTCTTCTCCGGCGACAAACAGCACCGCAGCAGCCGGGCGAGAGCCCAGCGACACGGACTGCAGGGGCGCGGAGACACGGTGGCGGGGCAGGACGCTGGGGCGGAAGGGGAGGGGGAAGAGGATGAGCGCCAGCAGGAGGAGGAGCGGGCCTCGAGCTCGCGACGCGTCGCTGGGGCGAACGGGGAGGGGGGAGGGGATGAGCGCCAGCAGGAGGAGGAGCGGCCTCTAGCTCGCGGCGCCGCGGGCTGTCGGCGGTGGCGAGCATGAGAGCGCTAGCACGCGTGCTTGGGCGCTTGGGGAGGGGCAACGAGTGGACACTTTTTGACACCCAGGCAAAAATTATCGCCGGCAGCCCCCCAAGCGGCGAAAAAAAATGCCTCCTGGGGGGCTGAACGGCTGGAGATGCCCTTAGATTAACGTTGGTGTTATGTGACGAGGAATAACACATCAAAATCAAGCATCAGATGTAAGTCATTTATAGTTCAACTAATAATTAGTATGAGAACCACAAAATATTTGTGATATATCTAAATGCAACTACAATGATCTCTCCGTTGTGAACTTTTAAAATGCAAAGATCTACCAATTATGATCATTTTAGTAAGCTGTGATCTAAGATATGCGATCTGTTTAGATACGATTGTGTAGATATAACCGAATCAATATCTTGAGCTAGTGTTATGAACACATAATGTATGCGATCTATATTAATATGGCTATGTGGATCTAATAGATGTGGCCCGTTTAGATACAGTTATGTTGATCTAACAGTTACGATCTTCCTGGGTATAATTTAAATCTAATGGATGTGACCATTTTAGTATATGTAGATCTAATAGGCATAATCAGTTTAAGTATAACTATTTAGATCTAATGGTTGCAATCTACTAGAAATGGTTCACAAGATCGAGGTGACAATATTTGTTTGTCATTTCTAGTGTATTTGTCTATTCTCTTCTGTATAGTGTACACTATATCGAGGTGCATGAATGCTAGAAACCTTTCTTGAGATATTTAATTAATAAAACAATAGCAATTAAGTTGAAAATAGATGTACATGAGAGCACAACATCATCTATTTTTCTCCAGTGTTGCATTTTTATTTTTATTGATACTCACCATCAAACACTCATATATACTCTCTAACCAATTAGTGGCTGCAGTAAGTTACAAAATAGTGCACTCTAGAACTAATTCTTGCATTATTCAGACAATACATAATTAGACATGACATAAGTATACAACTTACATGAAGCAATGTTGATAGTAAAGAAATCTACCAAAATACAGGCTATTTATAAAAATGGTTCATCTACGAAACTGAGAAGTAATACCTTTGTCACATAATGGACATCAACCTATTTCAGAGAGAGGTCACATAGTGGGCCGGATTTGCTTAAAAAATATTGAACAAGCATATTGATTTCTTTATATCACTATATCCACCCTCACTGGTAAAAAAATTGACGTTAACTATGTTAGAATAAAACGCTAATGCAAGATCATATACGACACACCGAGGCACGATATTTGTTAACGAGGTTCACCGATATGGCTACATCCCCGGGGCATGACTACGGGCGCTCCTCCCCAAGATACCGCAACACCGGCCGCCCGGACGCCGACACAAGCCGTCGGCTCCCCCGCGTATCTGTTGCTATCAAGTCGTCATGATGGGTTACAACGTGTGTGCCCCTTCATATATAAGAGGCCTAGGATACAAGTGTCCGACTCCTACACAACTCGTACCTAACCACACCAATTACAACTCCAAGTCCACGTAACCCCTCGCGTACATAATATTCGACACAAATATAACAAACTCCACCTTGGCGAATATTCTCCACCACTTAGAAGTCGTCCATGCTCGAACCTTCATGTACTCCGGACTTGGGTTGTCTCCTTTGTAGCTTACTGAGAGGTACCCGACGGGCCAGACCCGCCGCCACCGTGAGACTCCACTGCTACTCTTGCAGCTCCACTCCCCATGGCTCCACCTGCAATAGTGCTCCCTTGCAACTTGTAAAGATGCGAAGCCGTCCTCTCTCCTATCATCACAGTCACCCCATCTTCCATGATTTCCATGGTCTTCGTATCCCGATCACAACGGAATTCCATACCACCATCATGAAGAACACCAAGCGAAATTAGATTCCTCCTGAGCCCTTGCACATGCCTGACTCCCCGAAGCATCCGCTCAACTCCGTCAAACATCTTGATTTTGATGTCACCTACTCCAGCAACACGATAACCTGTATCATCGCCCACATAGGCTAAACCAAACTCACCGGACTTGTACGAAGTGAACCACTCCCTGTTGGGCGTCGCATGAAAAGAGCAAGCTGAATCCAACATCCACGCTTCAGTTTTTGTTGACCGCCTGTTTGATATAACGAGAACATCACTACTGCTGTCTGAGTCATCACCACGAGTAGCCGCATTAGCACTTGCCCCACCCATCAGTTCTGGGCATTCCCTCTTTATATGTCCCCAGTTCTTGCACCTGTAGCACTGCACCTTTTTCTTCTTTTTCTTCTCCGCCTCTTGTCCCTTCCTGATCTGATAACCTTTAACTGCCAACCCCAAACCTTGTGTACTCTCCTCTGTAGCATTCTTTTGCTTCCTCAACTCATGCCCAAGCAACGCTGCAGTGACTTCCTCATTATTGACGGTTGCCTTTCCATGTGTCAATGTAATGACCAAATGCTCATAGGACGGTGGCAACGAAACAAGAAGAAGTAGTGCCTTATCCTCGTCCTCAATCTTCACATCTAGACGCGCTCGATCCGTGACCAACTGATTAAAGGCATTCACATGCTCCACAAGATCCGACCCCTCCTGCATCTTCAGCCCATAGAACTTTTGCTTCAAATACAGCTTATTGGTCGCTGACTTGGACATATAACGATTTGCCAACTTGTCCCAAATTCCCTTAGGAGTATCTTCGTCCATGACATGATACATGACCTGATCCGCAAGACAAAGCCGTATGGTAGCGGCCGCCTGCACTTGCATATCCTCCCACGCATCGTTGTCAACCTTGGCCGGCTTCGTCTCCTGCAAACCCTTCAAGATTCCCTGCTGCGCCAGAATATCCTTGACTCTTGTCTGCCATAGACCGAAGTTACCCGCGCCATCGAATTTCTCCAAATCAAACCTGGTGAATCCCGGCACCATGCCGAGCCGTGATCTAACCGACCTGTTGCCGCCGGTCTGACCACCCTTGTTTTCTTCTGCGACGTCCTCACGAAAAAGATCACTGATCCCGTATTCCTCGTCTGAAGCCACGCTGCAGTCCGCGATCTATCAAGAAATCTGACTTGCACAATCTTCTTGTCCGCCCTTTCAGAAAATCACCGTGAAGCCTTGCCGACGCGCAGATGAACTTGCCCTCCGCCGAAACCTACTGCTCCACCTTTTCCTGAACCTAACTATTTTCTGTGCCTTTGCTGCCTCGCGTCGCCGGCCTTTTATTACTGCTGAAACAACCCACGGCCTTACCTTTTCCTTCCCTGACACGGAAATCAAAATCACAGACCGTGCAGATATATCCAATCCAATACAGTACCAATCTCCAACGGACCAAACATGCATGCACACGGCTCCTTGAATCACAAATTAGCAGGACTGTCCCCTGGACCCAAAACGCACACGCACGCACGTATCATCAGATAGGTTCACCGCATGTATGTTAGTCCCCTTGACTCCTGCCACAATACGATTTTTCTAGCCTTGTGCACCGCACTCCGTCCGAGAAACCTACTTCTTTGGCCTTTCTTTGTCTTGCACGTCACGCTGCTGCCGAGACCGATTGCCACATGCCTCCGAGGCTCCGAGCGGCCGTCTCGCGCAACGCCAAGTAGCGAAGCCTGTCCAACCTTTCCTCTGTCCACGTCCCTCAGAAAAACTCGCCGTTGATCTCGACGACAACTTCTGCCATGTCTCTTTTCTTGGTTCTTGCCAGCTATCTGTAGCAGCCCTGTCGCACGTACTCATCTGACGTCAACCTTGCCGAAACAGTCGCCACCTCGCGCATCGTCCGTGCACGAGCCGTGCCGTACCCTGGCCATCCACGTCGCCAACACAATCCGTCCGCAGTGCTGCGCCACCGCCCTTGTACAACACTGAGCGCATCATCTCGATGCTCTCACACTCCGACCTATCCGGCCGTCCCCCACGTCTGGTCGCTGGTATGATCGCGAGCCGAATCCATCGCCTCCGCAATGTCTTCAACAGCCACTACGCCGGTCCGATCGCCACGTCTAGCCGATCCTTACCGACCGCAGCCCATCGAACGGTCCAGGCCTCCTGCCCGAAGTGTCCGACACCACCGACCGCATCCGCAATCGCCGCCATGCTCCACCTTGCGCCAATCGGACGTTCCTTGGTACCCGTCGAGCATGATCCTCGTACCTCCGGATGATCTTCCGCATAGCCTTCTCGCAACCTTGCTCATGATACCACTTGTTAGAATAAAATGCTAATGCAAGATCATAGACGACACACCGAGGCACGATATTTGTTAACGAGGTTCACCGATATGGCTACATCCCCGGGGCATGACTACAGGCGCTCCTCCCCAAGATACCGCAACACCGGCCGCCCGGGCGCCGACACAAGCCGTCGGCTCCCCCGCGTACCTGTTGCTATCAAGTCGTCATGATGGGTTACAACGTGTGTGCCCCTCCATATATAAGAGGCCTAGGATACAAGTGTCCGACTCCAACACAACTCGTACCTAACCACACCAATTACAACTCCAAGTCCACGTAACCCCTCGCGTACATAATATTCGACACAAATATAACAAACTACTCTTGCCTTCTCAAATAAGAATCATTGTAAAACAGAGTATCCTGTAGACTAGGAACAAAGATAGTGAAACTGGTCCACTCATACAATAAGATGTTAGCATTATGTTGAATTAGTTATAAATGATTAATTACTTAAGTTAAAGGATCACATCATCGCAAGGTGCAAATATTTTACTGCACTTTAGATATTTTCAGGTGGTGCCCACGTCCGGTTCTAGACTCTTGCACTTCCCCTAATTGAGCTACTTCCCGACCATATACTCTTGTTGCTGGCTCAGTTCTGGTTGTTGTCTTGATTTCAAGAATCCGGGATTTAGGAAATTGGGATCAGACTGGTCGGATTTCTTGTAATGTTAGATTGATACATAGATGAGCACAACATAGCAGATGCTAAACCTAAAAATGAAAAAATATAGTTTTATTCAATAATAATTAATCAACGAAGAGTCTAAGACTTAAACATGCATTGATGCCTATACTTTTGTTTAGCTTCGACTATATCTTTTCATCAATGAAGTGCCTTTTCATGGTGAAACTGGTTTAGTTATATCTCAAAAGGAAAATCTCATTAAGAACACTAACAACAAATGATTATCCGATGATATTTTAAGCACCATAAATGTAACGCCCTCGATGCGGCTATGTCTCCCACGTGTCGAGGCACGACTTAGAGACATAGACGCATTGAAAGCAATGTCGCAAGTCGGGAATCATTACACAACCCATGTACATATATAATATAAAGGGGAATAATATCATAGTTGGCTTACACTCGCCACGTCACATCAAAGTACATAAATAACATCCATCATACAATCACTCATGGCCCGACTACGGTGCCAAAATAGAAAAGACCCCCAACAAGCGACTAGGCCCTGAATCTAACCCCGAATAGGCATCCCTACTGATCATCAGGAAACGACACATTGTAACGCTGAGAGTCCTCGTCGTACTCCCACTTCAGCTCGAGCGCGCCATCCGGAGAAGTATCATCGGTCCCTGCATCTGGTGTAACAGTAATCTGTGAGCCACAAAGGACTCAGCAATCTCGCACCCTCGCGATCAAGACTATTTAAGCTTAATAGGTAGGAAAGGGGTAATGTAAGTGGAGCTGCAGCAAGCGACTAGCATATATGGTTGCTAACTTATTCGCAAAGGAGAGCGAGAAGAGGAGGCAAAGCACGAGCGGAAAACTATATAGAGCAGCCTACGCAAACATAACTCCAACGCCGTGTCCACTTCCCGGACTCCGCCGAGAAGAGGCCATCACGGCAACACACTCAGTTGATTCATTTTAATTATTTAAGGTTCAAGTTATCTACAACCGGACATTAACAAATTCCCATCTGCCCATAACCGCGGGCACGACTTTCGAAAGATCAATCCCTGCAGGGGGGTCCCAACTTAGCCCATAACAAGCTCTCACGGTCAACGAAGGAATAGACCTCCACCCAGGACCCACCGATCAGACTCGGTATCCCGGTACAACAAGATGATTCGACAGGTCAAAACTAGTCCAGCAACACCGCCCGAATGTGCCGACAAATCCCGATAGGAGCTGCACATATCTCTTTCTCAAGGCACACTCAGATGAACACTATGTACAACTAAAACCAACCCTCGAGTTGCCCCGAGGTGGCGCTGGAAGTGGCTCGGTTCGGACCAACACTCAGAGGAGCACTGGCCCGTGGGGGGCTAAAATAAAGATGACCCTAGGGCTCCGGAAACCCAAGGGAAAAAAAAGGGTAGGTGGCAAATGGTAAAACAAATGTTGGGCATTGCTGGAAAAGCTTTAATCAAGGCGAACTATCAAGGGGTTCCCATTATAGCCCAACCGCGTAAGGGACGCAACAATCCGGGAACATAACACCGATATGACGGAAACTAGGGCGGCAAGAGTGGAACAAAACACTAGGCGAGAGGCCGAGCCTTCCACCCTTTACCAAGTATATAGATGAGTAAAGATAGTATAGCAAAATAATGATATCCCAACAAGTAAATAAGTGTTCCAACAAGGAACGGCTCCAATCTTCACCTGCAACTAGCAACGCTATAAGAAGGGGCTTGAGCAAAGCGGTAACATAGCCAAACAATGGTTTGCTAGGACAAAGGTGGGTTAGAGGCTCAATCATGGCAATTGGAAGGCTGACAAGCAAGTGGTAGGCATCGTAGCATTGGCGAAGCAAAAGAGCGAGCAAACTAGCATAGCAAAGATAGTAGTGATTTCAAGGGTGTGATCATCTTGCCTGCACAGTTGTCAGAATTGACTGGATCCTCAAAAGCAAACTCAACGGGCTCCTCGTTAGCGAACTCGTCTCCCGGCTCTACCCAACAACACAAACAAGCAACAAGGATACAATCAACCACGTGCAAAGGCAACCAATAAGATGCAAAGATGATATGCTATGCGGGATGCGATGCGGGATGCAAAATGCAAGACGTGACAGGAAATGCATGAACCTGGCCTCAACTTGGAAAACCAAGTGTGCCACTGGATAGAGGGGAAGAAATCTCCTGAAAACGATATAAAGATCATGGCAATCGGAGCTATGGTTTAGAAATGGCAAGCGATTTACTAAATGAATCGATCTGCGATTTACAGCAAGTAGGCTCCTAAATGCAACAAAATGAACATGCTACAGCCACCCAACATGAAAACAAATTGCATGGCAGTGATTTACTCAAGAAACTTAACAAATCACCAGGACTGAGGCATAGGCTAATTCATCCATTAAGGGCTTCAAACAAGCATGGCAAAACTGAATAAGCAAAACAGATTTCAGACTTAGCGAAATTAACGCTAGTCTGAAATTTCAGACCACGATGCTCTCTTCGGAGCAGCAAAACAACATGATGCAAAACCTGAACATGGCAAGTAAGAGCATGGCATGGAGCTACTCAACGAGCTTAACAAAACACCCAAAATGACCTGGGGCCAAAAGGGTTCACAAAATACTCTACCGAGCACACGAACATCGATGAAACACAATCAGTTTTCGGACTTGGTGAAAACTGGGACATGCTGAAATGATATCTCACGGAGGCATGTAAACGAACTCGATGCACTCACTACGGTGAAAGTCATGGCAAGGCAAGCATATATCCATTAAGAAGGCACAAAATTCTAGCTAGACATGGCAAGAACAATGGCATAGCACGCATGGATCACTAGCAATAACTCCGGCAAAATCGCAAAAGAGTTCACGATCTGCTCAAAACAACAACTATGCAAAAGTTGAGCTCGATTGAGTCAACCTAGGGTGCTCCAACATAACAAGTAAAGACATGGATGGATTAAGCACAACAAGCATAACAAATCACTCTTACTGATCATCCTCAAAAGAGGCACGGATCACTAGGAAACAAGATGGACATATAGCATCGTGAACTAAAACATCCCAGACTTAGTGATTTCACTAAGTCCCTGAAATCAGTAAACTCAGGTACCCTACTTCGCAAGCATGCACAAGACAACACACACATCCTAAAAATGCAAGGGAGGCACCTCTGGAAAGAAGACAACATGCTTAACAATTCATCCCAAAGGGGCACAGGCATATCATGCACGGATTAAACATGGCAAAAATGACAAAAGTGCATGATGAACTAATGGATCTGCAATTTAACTCATGATGCCTCCTTCCAACAGCATTTTGGGCAACAAGATGACCTCAAATGAAAATGATGCAATGGAATGAAATGATGTACTCGTCGAGGCGAAGATTTTGACATATCATATGTCCAAATCGGAGCTACGGATGCAAAGATATGAGCGGTCAAAGTGGCACAAAATTCTGAAACTGGAGGAGAAAGTCAACCGAGTTAGGGTTTTTCAGATCCAGATCCAGACGAAGGCACTGTTCACCGGCGCGGGTTACTGTAGCTGCGAGCCGAACTAGCGATGGCGACGGCCGGATCCGGCGATGGCGAGGCGGGCCGGCGACGAGGGGCGGTGGCCGGACCCTCCGGACGGCGAGGAGGCGGCGGCGGGCACGGGCGCCGAGGCCCGGGGCGGCGCGAGCGGCGAGGAGCTCGGCTCCGGTGGCGCCAGGCGAGGAGGAGGCCGGTGGCGGAGGTCGCCGGAACGGGAGGCCGACGCGGCGGCGCGGGCGGCATCCGGCCGGGCGTGGAGAAGAAAGGCGCGGGGGCGGCGCGCTCCCTCGGGCCCGAGCGGCGAGGAGGAGGGCCCGAGATGGGCCAGGCGGGCTCCGGCGGCGCGAGAACCGGCGGGGACACGTGGCAGCGTCCGGTTGGGCGCGGGGCGGCGGCGGACGTGTCCGGCCCGGGTTGGACACGTCCGGGGGCCGGATCTGGGATATTTTTTAGGGTTTGGAGAGGGGATCCGGAATTTGGAGGAGGGGGTCTATTTATAGACCTAGAGGGAGCTAGGAGAGTCCAAATGAGGTGCAGTTTTCGCCCACATGATCGTGATCGAACGACCGAGACGATGGAGCAGAGTTTGGTGGGTTTTGGGCCAAAATGGAAGGGTGTTGGGCTGCACACACACGAGGCCTTTTCAGTCCCTCGGTTAACCGCTGGAGTATCAAACGAAGTCCAAATGACCCGAAACTTGACAGGCGGTCTATCGGTAGTAAACCAAGGCCGCATGGCAAGTCTCGGTCCAATCCGAAAATGTTTAATCCCCACACACGAAAGAAAGCTAGAAATGGCCACCGGAGGAGAACGAAGCGCCGGAATGCAAAACGGACAACGGGGAAAATGCTCGAATGCATGAGATGAACATGTATGCAAATGCAATGCACGTGATGACATGATATGAGATGCACGAAAACGAAAACAACACACGTAGACAAAGACCCGAACCCGAGAATTAAATATAACTTAATGCCGGAAACGGCATGAGTTGGAGTACAATTCGGGAAGGTTACATATGGGGCGTTACAATAAAGAAGGAGAAAACCTGGGCAGCGTGCCCCCGAATAGCCTAGATAGTGTGGGTGCACTTTGTTTCTCCAATTTAGGTACTCCATCTGATCCATATTACTTGTTGCTGGTATGAATCGGAGGGAGAATAATAATGTTTTTATCCACTATCTATATCATATCACTAAACTCCATTTGATATCAAAAGCTTTATAAAGATGGTTTGAATTTTCCCATCTTGCAACATATATATGTTCTTACTAGTTTGTTGAATCCTGCAGTTCCATCTCAAGGCATGATAGAAAAAAATATGGTAATGATTTTTACAGTTCAATTTTCATTGTCACCCACTCATAAAAAGGAGCAAGGTTTCATATTATCCGTGATGATCTCCCAAAACTTTCCTCTCCCCTAAAATCATAGCATCCGCTACCGATATTTCATTACCTCCGTTCCCATCACAATCTCCGTACTCCCATCCCACCACCAGGCGGTAGCAACAGCTCCGCCATCACCTGAAGCACAACGGATCGCAGCCTCCCCTCAGGCGGTTTCAACTACCCAACAAAATGGGATAATTTTCAACACTAACTTTCACCTTCCCCACTCACTACCTCTTCATCTATGGTGGAGCTAGTGCCCCCTTCCAACTACCCACCACAACAACGAGGATGAGACCGACCATGAAGCTACACCCAACCCGAGGTGTCGTTTTCCCATAGCCGCGCAAGAGGAGGGCTCTACGGCGCATAAGGAGGAGAAGGCCGCCCAATATAAAGTTTCCATGGTCTACCTTCCCCACATTGTTTGTATTTTGAAGGCTAAGTGTCTCGTATACATGTAGGCTATAGATGGCTACAAATTAGTGCATTCTTTTTTTGTGAGGGTATGAATTAGTGCATCCAGAAATGAAAAAAGTAATGCATTGCTTTGTTGCTGAATAAAGTACATGTACTAATTGAAATAACATATATGTTTATTCGAGCCATATGCCTCCTGATGTAAGCTAGCCCAAATTCTGCTTGTCTGTCAACCAAGCTGGAAAAATTGCTCGTGCTCAATTTATTTCTTGAGTGATCCTGAGTCGAAATGGAATACGAGTCAAGCTCAAGTGGTTGACGTGTCTAGGGGTTTCTTCTTTTCACCCAATGAGATCATGCATCCATTTCATTAGGAGACCATTTTTTTCTCAGTCCCAATCGAGCCTTTTCCTTTCCTTCCAAGTTAAGCACACATTGACAAGCAATTTCTAAGTAGAGGACCGATCACCAAACCCCTTGGGTTAAGAATCACGAAACCAGCCGGCACATCCATGCACAACTTTAACAGAAATATCTTGACGATACTTTTGTCTAGACCAGAATCTTGTCGATACTTTAACATGTACTGCTGCAAAAACGATCGCCGGTCTCCTCCTCCATTCCCACGAAAATCCTGCCAATGTTGGACTTGTGCACCATCTTTTCATTTCTTCCAGGAAAGGAAGCACTTGTGTCACACCGCCGTTGTCATCACAAGTTTAACATGATCGACGCCATGAGAAAAGATTGCTGAAGCTCCACCCATGCATGCATCCATCACGCCATTGGTTCTGCGTTTGGACGGAGGAGAAGAATTACAAGAAGCTGTAGGCAAGACAATTAATAACCTTGGCGTCTGCGATTTAACTAAGTGAGACGCACACAGGAATTTGCTATCGGCGTGTTGCAAATTCTCCGTGTGCGCGTACTTTACAATCTGGCATGAATCACAAGGAAACTGCCAAGAACAAAAGGGAGCCGGTTTGGTTCCCTTTGGGCATTCCGGCCAACCCATCATCAGCTACTACCACTTAATTAAAAGAGATACTGGAAACTCGGGGTCATAGAGAGCCAATCTACACCTTGGGGCATGTGTCTTTTCTAGCGTAAGTGGAATACTTTCTCCATTTCATTCCCCATTGCTAGCTTTTCTTCCATCTTTAGCTTGCTTTCCACTCCCAACATTCCCATAGTGCTAACTCCACATGCCAAAATTGTTTTCTATAGATCTTCCTTTCGTGCCTATGCTTGTTTTTCCAAGGTTGTGCTTTCATATGCTTTGGGAGAGCTAGAAAAGTTTGATTGTGACATGAGCAAAGTTTTACGCAGGCACTTGCATGCCGAGTTCCTGACTATAAAAGTATAAATACAACCTTGAAGACTCAGGAGAAGGCCCATGAATCTGAAACATCTTGCCTCATCTCAGTGGTCTGCTCATGCCAAGCTTGAGCTATCACAGAACCCTACTTGTTGTGTTTGATAGGCAGTTTGGCCACCTCTCAGCATCGAAGATGAAGATTGGCAAGGGCACGGAGCTTCTGAAGAAGGCGGCTGCGACGTGCAAGAACAAGACCAGCGTGCTGGCAGCCAGGCTCCTCGTCCTCGTGTCCCTCCGCCGCAGGATGGCCACCGTCGGCGCCTTCTCCCACAGGATCCATGCGCTTGTGGCTGCCGCTGACCGGGAGAAAGGTGCCAGGGTGGACTGCCACAAGGCTCTCGTGGTGCGCAAGGTCCGGAAGACGCCAGCGATCCCTGGTGGTGAGATTGTTGTTAATATCTCTCATCAACTGGCACTGTTTGATCCAGAGGATGATGGTGATGGTGGCTGCACTGATCGGACACTACACACCATCTTCAATGACGATGACAACAACTGTTGTTACACCGAAGATTGCGAGGTGGGCAACGATGAAGATGATGGTCATGTGCTACTCGATGAGTGTGATGAAGACGTCGATGACCAACCGCCGGTCATAGATGTAATCCGGAACAACCGAGAGGCACAGGGTTTAGAGTTCAGCATTGACAACGAAATTGATCAGGCTGCTGACATGTTCATCACAAGGTTCCGGAAGCGGATGAATCAGAGCTTCTAGTGATCTTGTGAGCTCATATCTATTTGTTTGTATGACAAAATCTGAAGTGTACGTATACTGAGTTATTGGTTGCTAATAGAGGTACGGTAGATGGTGGGTGTGAACTAGACTTGTATACCGTATTTAGATAGGGAGAAAAGGAGATGGACATATGCTGTCTGCCAGAGAATAGACATTATTTTTCTAGCACACACAAATGAGTTTTCTTTGGGAGAAATATAGCAACGTATGCTAGTGAAACAATACAAGTTAGAGCAGATGTTTACCAAACCTATCAAAGTAATCCGTGCATTTGCGCCTCTATTTTTTGGTATATATATAACAGGGTTTCGAAAGACTACAATAAGTAATTTGGACCATTATTTCATATGAATATGCTTGTACAAAATTACAAATGCTACTATAATGAGAACATCCATGGATAATAAAATAATAATCTTAATATATATTTAGGTGAGTAATCTATATATACTTCCGCAAATTATAGCCCCCATACTTTTCTTAATATATGCACTTAAATGTTGTATGGTTAATTTAATACTTCCTCTGTAAAGAAATATAAGAGTGTCTAGATCACTAGTAATGTAAACGCTCTTCATATACACGCGCATACACTCATCCCTATGAACGCACATACGCACATCCTATCTCTATGAGCACTTCCAAAAGACTGAGCCGACATATTATCTTGAAATTTACGAAGTCACTGTAGGCACCTTGTCGTCGACGGGCACGTCTCCTCCCACTGAATGCGCATCGTCGGAAATCCTGAAATATATCTAGGAATAAATGCGAGCACCAGGATTTGAACCCTGGTAGGCTGGGGATACCACAATCCCTTTAACCATCCAACCACAGGTTGGTTCACATTGGTGGTTGATATCTTAACATATGTTCCTTTTTTTTTGAACTCTCCAACCCCTTATTTATTCAGAAGAAACCAACAAAGAGTCTTTTACAATAAGGAGAAGTAAGGCACTAGGGGCCTCATCGAACCAGGTGCTAGGGGGAGAGAACCTAGCTAATCTTGCTAACTCGTGGGCAACAGAATTTGCTTCACGATGGCAATGCTCAAACTGAGCTATGACAAGATCACGGGACATGTGGTAGCAATCATCTATAATAGCAGCGGCCGGTCCTGCAAATAGACCACCCTCTTGCATTGCCTGTATCACATCGATATTATCTGAGTTTATCACCAGTCTTGAGCAGCCGTAGCTTTGCGCCAAATTAAGACCCAACCGAAGTGCCAGGGCTTCGGCCATTAGGGCATCTATGCATTAGCCCGCAATATTGTTTCCTGCTGCCAAGAATTTCCCCGAGCTGTCCCGAAGAACCGCCCTAACTGTACCTTGCATTGAGTCAGGATCGAATGCTGCATCCACATTAAGTTTAACCATACCTGTAGGCGGTCGCACCCATGGGTTCCTCTGGAGTTTCGCCTTAGGTTGGGCAGCAGCAAAAAAAATTGCAGCAAGGCCTCTCACTGAAGTAACAATTCCAGACACTTGCTTTGTTTGCTCCTTATGGACTAGTTTTCTACGTTCCCACCACAAGTACCATGAGGCAATTGCCACAATCAGGTTTGACTTTTCCTGACCCAACATAGATATTTCATTAGCAGGCAGGTCCAATAGATGTTCAAGTACAGCCTCACCTGCATGATCAACAAAACATGCTTGAGCTATAATTTCCTCCAACCCCAATTCTGTCCAGACCTGTTTCGCCTTTGGGCATTGAAAGGTCATGTGTTTAACGCTTTCCCGCCCCTCGCAGGCCGGGCACTTTGTGTCAACTTTCATATGCCTATCTGCCAGAGTACTTTTGCAAGGTAAGGTGCCATGTAGTGTTCTCCAAAGAAAATTTTTAACCTTCGCAGGGCATGTGTAACGCCCCGAGACCGATGTGCCAGGTGTCCAACGCTTATTCGCTGTTGTTGCCTTGTCATTGCTTGCGTGTCATGCATTGCATATCATGTCATCATGTGCATTGCATTTGCATACGTGTTCGTCTCATGCATCCGAGCATTTTCCCCGTTGTCCGTTTTGCATTCCGGTGCTCCAATCTCCTCCGGTGGTCCTTTCTACCTTCTTTTCATGTGCGGGGGTTAAACATTTCCGGATTGGACCGAGACTTGTCATGCGGTCTTGGTTTACTACCGGTAGACCGCCTGTCAAGTTTTGTATCATTTGGACTTCGTCTGATACTCCAACGGTTAGCCGAGGGACCGAGAAGGCCTCGTGTGTGTTGCAGCCTAACACCCTTCCAAAGTGGCCCAAAACCCACCTAAACCTGTTCCATCATCTCGGTCGTTCGATCACGATCGCGTGGCCGCAAACCGCACCTCATTTGGACTCTCCTAGCTCCCCTACCTATATATATGTGATACCATTCGAAATTCGCGCAGATGAAACCCTAACCTCCTCCTCCGCGCGCCGCCCGACAATTCCTCCCGCGCCGGCCGGACATGTCCGCTGCGCCCTCCACCTCACTCCGGCCAATGAGGAGCTGCCACGTCATCACGTCGCCGCCCTCGCCCACTCACATGGTGCCACTTGTCACCGCCGTTCTCCCACCACCGCGCGGCCCGCGGAGCCCGTCGCAGGCCCGTGCGCCGCCGCCGCTCGCCCGTTGTGGCCCGGGCGCCGCGCCGCCCGGCTCTCCTCTCCGCCGCCTTCGCGCGTCGCCGGCGACCAGCGCGTGCCGTACTGCAGCCGTCTCCGCCGCCAGCGCCTACACCTCCATGCCCGGGCCGCAACGCTCGCCAGAGCGCCGCATGCCCACGCGTTGCCCTGCCCGCACCACGGGCCCCCTGCTCGCCGGAGTACTTCGTGCTCGCCGGAGCGCCGCGGCCTGTCCTCGGCGGAGCACCGCCTCCCGCCGCTGCTCACCCACGGGGCGCTAGCGCCGCCGCCTTGTCTTGGATAGATCCGGACCCGGGGAGCCAAGCCCTGCCGGACCCGCCGCCCCTTGCCTTCCCCGGCTCGCCGGAGTTCCTCCAACCGCCTCGCCAGAGTTCCGTGCCTCGCCGGAGAAGAAGGTGGACCAGATCCACCACTCCCCGAACCAAACACCCCGTTTCAGATCTGCACCGAGCCATCCCGCACCGCTCCGTCCCGTTGACTTTCTCGGAGAGGTCCAAATTTCTACTAAGTCCCGAAATTTCCAGTTTCAGATGCCCATGTTCATCATGTCGTAACTTTGCATCCGTAGCTCCGATACATGCGTGTAGCATATCAAAATGTTCGTCTCAGAGAGTACATCATTTCATCTCATTCCATCATTTTCATTTGAGCTCATCTTGATGGCCGAAATGCTGTTGGAAGAGAGCTATTTGAGTTATTTGTCAGATCTACTGCATCAAATAGCTATTTGTCATTTTTGCCATGATTAACGTGTGCATGATATGCTGATGAGCTCTACATGTGTTTTGTTATATGCTTTGCCATCTTTCCAGAGGTGCTATCCATGTATTTTTATGATATGTGTGATGACTAGCACAAGCTTGCAAAGTGGTGCATTCGTTAATGCTGATTTCAGGGACTTAGCAATTCCACCAAGTCCTTGATCTGTTTATTATCAATATGCCATATGTTCATGTTGTTTCCTAGTGATCCGTGCCTCTTTTGAGGATGATCAGTAAGGATGATTTGTTAATCTTGTAGTGCTCCATCCATCCATGTCTTTGTTTGCAATTATCGAGCACCCTAGCTTGAGTCAATCGAGCTCTACTTTTGCTATTTCGTGAATCCTGGCAGATTGTCTACTTGTTAGCGATTTTGCCGTGGATGTTGTTGTTGATCCGTCAATGCTATGTTGTTGTTCTTGCCATGCCTAGCTTCTATGATATGTATTCTTCATGGGTGTATGCTTAGTTTGTCATGCCATGCTCTGTAGTGAGGGCATCGAGCTCGTAAACATGCCTACTCGTTAACTGATTTACATGCTCCAGTTTTTCTGTAAGTCTGTAATCTGATTATGTTTTTGCCATGTTCACATGCTTGCAATTGTATTTTCTAATCCCTTTTGGCTCAAGGTTACTAAGGTACTTTTGTTAAGTGCTTTGAGTAGCTTTATGCCATGCCTTGCTTTGCCATGTTAAGTTCCTGTAGCATATAGTTTTCATGCTCCAAAGTGTGCTACCTGATCTAAAATTCCAGGCTTGTGTTAATTTCACTAAGTCTAAAACCTGTTATCGTTTGCATTTCTGCCATGCTTGTTTGAACCTGTTAATGGATGAATTGGCCGTAGCTCAGTGTTCATCTTTTGTTAAGCTTTATGAGTGGATCCCTGCCATGTATTTTGTTGCCATGTTTGAGTGTTGTAGCATTATTATCTTGATGCATTTAGTTGGCTACTTGCTGTTTATCGCAGACCGGTGCCATATTTGTTTTGCTTGCCATTTCCAAACCGTGCATCCGATTCCGGTGATCTTTATATCGATTTCAACCGAAATCACCTCACCTTTCCAGTGGCACTCTTGGATTTCCATGTTGAGGACAGGTTCAATCTTTCTTTTACAAATCATGCACATGCATCACATACCGCATCCCGCATATCATACCATGTTCATGTGTGGTTTTGTTTACTATGTTGTGCGCTTCTTTCCGGTGTTTGCTCCTTCGGGTTGGATTCGGTAACGTCGTGTTTGTGAGGACCCGTTCGACTACGTCCATTTGTCTTCTTCATGGACTCGTTCTTCTTCCTTGCGGGATTTCAGGCAAGATGACCATACCCTCGAAATCACTTCTATCTTTGCTTGCTAGTTGCTCGCTCTTTTGCTATGCCTATGCTGCGATACCTACCATTTTCTTATCATGCCTTCCATATTGTTGAACCAAGCCTCTAACCCACCTTGTCCTAGCAAACCGTTGTTTGGCTATGTTACCGCTTTGCTCAGCCCCTCTTATAGCGTTGTTAGTTGCAGGTGAAGATTGAAGTTTGTTCCTTGTTGGAACATGGAGATGTTGTTCCTTGTTGGAACATGTTTACTTGTTGGGATATCACGATAGCTCTTATTTAATTAATGCATATATATACTTCCTAAAGGGTGGAAGGCTCGGCCTTATGCCTGGTGTTTTGTTCCACTCTTGCCGCCCTAGTTTCCGTTATATCGGTGTTATGTTCCCGGATTTTGCGTTCCTTACGCGGTTGGGTATAATGGGAACCCCTTGGCAGTTCGCTTTGAATAAAACTCCTCCAACAAGGCCCAACCTTGGTTTTACCCTTCGCCACCTAGCCTTTTTTTCCCTTGGGTTAGGCCAGCCCAAGGGTCATCTTTATTTTTAACCCCCCCTCCCCCGGGGGGGCCAGTGCTTGTCTAAGTGTTGGTCCGAACTGAGTAGACTGCGAGGCCACCTCGGGGAAACTTGAGGGCTGGTTTTACTCGTAGGATGTCTCATCCGGTGTTGCCCTGAGAACGAGATATGTGCAGCTCCTTTCAGGATGTCAGTGCATCGGGCGGCTTTGCTGGACTTGTTTTACCATTGTCGACGTTGTCTTGTAGAACCGGGATGCCGAGTCTGATCGGAATGTCTCAGGAGAAGGTTTATCCTTCGTTGACCGTGAGAGCTTGTGATGGGCTAAGTTGGGACACCCCTGCAGGGATTTGAACTTTCGAAAGCCGTGCCCGCGGTTATGGGCAGATGGGAATTTGTTAACGTCTGGTTGTAGAAAACCTGAAGTTGACCTTAATTAAAATACATCAACCGTGTGTGTAACCGTGATGGTCTCTTTTCGGCGGAGTCCGGGAAGTGAACACGGTGTTGGAGTTATGCTTGACGTAGGTTGTTCTAGGATCACTTCGTGATCATACTTTTATCGACCGTGCTTTGCCTTCTCTTCTCGCTCTCATTTGCGTACGTTAGCCACCATATATGCTAGTCGCTTGCTGCAGCTCCACCTCATACCTTTTACCCTTCCCATAAGCTTAAATAGTCTTGATCGCGAGGGTGTGAGATTGCTGAGTCCCTGTGGCTCATAGATATTTCCAAAACCAGTCTGCAGGTGCCGATGTTACTGAGCAGGTGACGCAACCAAGATCAAGGAGGAGCTCGTTGAAGATCTCGTTCTTTGTGTTGTTCCATTTTCAGTTGATCAGTAGTGGAGCCCAGTTGGGGTCGATCGGGGATCTGTGTAGCTTTTGGGGTAGTCTTCTTTTATTTTGGCTCCGTAGTCGGGCCTTGATTGTAACTGGGTTGATGTAATGCTTTATTCATGTAATTGTGTGAAGTGGCGATTGTAAACCAACTATGTATCTCTTTCCCTTATGTATTACATGGGTTGTGTGAAGATTACCTCACTTGTGACATTGCTTTCAATGCGGTTATGCCTCTAAGTCGTGCTTCGACACGTGGGAGATATAGCCGCATCGAGGGTGTTACAACATGGTAGTTTCCACACAATATCCCAAATTGGATTTGGTCTTGTGGATCTAGGCCCATAGATGTTTCCCCTCGCTTCATATTTGGCTCTCCAAGTGACATAGTAAGCTGATTTCACCGAGAATGTTCCTGATTTTGATGGATGCCAAGAGATGAAATCTTCCATTTCAAACGCCGGCAAGGATATTGACAAAATACGAGGCACGTCGATAGGCCAGAAAGTCTGGTTAATTAGGTGCACATCCCACTGTCCTGTTGTTGGGTCAATAAGGTCTGACACATTAGATAACAGATTTCCACCTCGAGGTGTAGCCGGTATCCTGTTATTAGACAGTGGTAACCATACATCATACCAAATCTTAACTTTGTGTCCATTGCCTATTCTCCAAATGTATCCCAACTTCAGAGTCTCCACTCCTCCCATAATACTTTGCTAGGTATAATAAGCTTTTTTCTTCAGAGTAGCATTAAGAAAATCTCCGTCAGGGTAATATTTGGCTCTGAGGATTGTAGCACACAGGGAGTCCGGATTATCAATCAATCTCCAAGCTTGTTTAGCCAGCAGTGCTAGGTTGAAGCAGTGTATATCTCTGAATCCCATCCCTCCTTCCTTCTTCAGAACACACATTTTCAACCAGGCGAACCAATGCATCCTCTTATGAGTAGCGTCATCTCCCACCAATATTGCACTATCGCATTTGAAATTCCCTTACAAATTTTCTTTAGAATTTTAAAGATGGACATGGCATATGATGGTATTGCCTGCGCCACTGATTTGATTAGCACCTCTTTACCCCCTGATGATAAAACCTTTTCCTTCCAGACACATATTTTCTGAATAATTATGTCAATTAAATATTGAAAGCAATCTGTTCTGTCCAAACTTACTGTAGCCGGCAGCCCCAAGTACTTGTCATTTTAAAATTCAGTCAAGATATCAAGGATGGTACAGATCTGGGCTTTTTGCTCTACTGATGTATTTGGACTGAAGAAAATGCTAGATTTCTCCACAGTAACCTTCTGCCCTGAGGGCAATCGGTATATGTCAAGAATAGATTTCAGGGTAGTAGCATTTTGCTCATTTGCCTTCATCAAGATGAGGGAATCATCTGCAAACAGTAGGTTTGTCACAACCGGAGCATCTCTTCAAACTCTAACTCCTTCCAACTCCCCTAACAACTCTGCACGGGATAATAATGTTGTTAATCCTTCGATATAGAGAAGGAAAAGATATGGGGACAATGGGTCACCTTGACGCAACCCCCTTGACAGTTTAAAATTATCTGTCTCCTCTGAATTGAACCGTACACATTACTCAACTGAAGTAACACAGAGCATTACCATTTTTACCCAATTTTCATGAAAACCAAGTTTGAGGAGTATCGCTTCCAAGAACACCCACTCCACCCCGTCATATGCTTTATTCATATCTAATTTAACCGCACACCATCCTTCTTTCCCAGAACACTTGTTTTTAATAGCATGGAGGCTCTCATATGCAATCAAGACGTTATCCGTGATCAATCTCCCCGGGACAAAGGCGCTCTGAGTTAGACTGATAATCTCCTCCAGAAAGGCTTCAGCCGGTTTGCTAGCAACTTGGATATGACTTTATAAACAACATTACAGAGACTGATTGGCCTAAATTGATTTACTTTCTCCGGTGACTGAATTTTTGGGATCATCACTATGGTAGTGTCATTCCATCCTTTTGGCATGTTACAAGTATTAATTGCTCTCCATACCTCCTCCACTAGGTCCTCACCAAGCATTGGCCAAAAGCGTTTATAGAATACAGAGTGTAACCCATCTGGGCCAGGGGCTTTGAAGTCACCAATGTCAAACAGAGCTTTTCTTACTTCTTCAGCAGTGTAAGTGGCTACTAGAGCAGTATTCATCTCCTGAGTGACCCTGGGATGAACTCGCGAGAGAACATTTAAATCTGGAGACTGCACTTCAGAAGAGAAAAGATTAATAAAATAACCAGATATACGTTGTTTCAGCTCCTCTGATCCTTGATGCCAAGTGCCATTATCATCCATTAACTTCTTTATTTGGTTTCTTTTTTTCCTGCCCATAGCCGCTTTATGAAAGAATGTCGTATTCCTATCTCCGTGGAGTAACCAATTCACTCTCCCCCGTTGTAACCAATATAGTTCCTCTTGGTCCAGAATATTCTCAAGAAGAACTTGCACCTCCTTTTGGCGAAATCGGGTATTGGAATTTAACGGACCAGCTTTTAATTTTTCCAATTCCCGTTTCAGTTTTGATATCCGCTTCTTCGGACCCTTTAGAGTGTTTCGGTCCCAAGCATGCAGATCCGCATGGACAACACGAGTTCGGTCAGCCAAAGATGGCCCCATTCGAGCCAGTTTAGCCCTCTCCCAAGAAGATTTAACAATCTCCTCAACTGTTTCTTCTTGCAGCCACTTCGCCTCAGATCTCAGCCCTCCACTTCGCTTTCTCAGCAGTTCCCCATCAAAATGTTCAGTATCAATCCAAATTGGCCTATGATCTGAATGGACATGTTGTTCATGAAATAGCATAGCTAGGGGAAATTTTTCCATCTAGGCTTCATTACAAACAGCTCTATCAAGGTGTTCACGAATTTCGCCCCTTCTCCAGGTGTATTTATCGCTGGTATACTCCACATCTTTTAGACCATAATCATGCAAACAGTCACTAAAGGCCTGGATCATTGCACGTGGCATAGGATTGCCCCCTTCCTTCTTTGATGCATGTAGGATTTCATTAAAATTGCCCATCACGAGCCATGCTGAATCAGTTTCACCTTTCAGATCACACAGATAGCGCCACGAACGATGCCTCTGTTCCCAACTCGGCTCACCATAGAACCCTGTTAACCGCCAGCTCACAAGATTTCCTGACATGAACACCATGTCAATGAAATTTTCTGTCATAAAATTTATTACTATCTCACTAACTTTATTGCAAAAGAGGGTTAGGCCCCCTGAACGGCCATCACTTTCCACCACATGAACTTCATCAAACCCCATCTTAACTCGAAGGGCCACTACTTTTTCTCTATTAAGATGGGATTCCGAGAGGAAGATCACATCCGCCCCCACCCGCTCTTGGATCTCCAAGAGCTCACGAACTGTCGTGGCCGATAAGATTCCACGACAGTTCCAGGCTAATGTTTTCATTACGCTTGGCGGTCCCCCCTCTCGGAGGCCGCCATTACATTGGATAACATTGAGCTACCAATTGTATTTGTTGTATTACTGTCCATTGCCTGGCCATCTAGGCCTCTTAGTTTCTTTATGTTCGCATTTTTGTGTGGTGTGCCCACATGATGGCCATTCTGTCCAGCCCTTGCATGCTCTTCTTCAAACATATTAATTTTCTCTGCAACGGAATCTGATTCATGTGATTTATCATCCTTAGTACCCACAAAAGGAACAATAGTTGTTTGTTTGGCAGAATTCTTCATCCCAATCAGATCATCTAGAGCAGCTTAGTTGCTGTCTACTGCGATCCTCTTGCCCAGAACATTCTCTGACCCAGCCTCAGATCTGGCGTCTTGACTCTCCATTGGGACAGGTGTCCCGTTCCTCCCTTCATCTCCAATTTGACCATTGAAGACATAATTATGTCGCCAAATAACAGGAGCCGAGCCATTTTTGTTTAACTCATCAGTAGGGTTTTGCGAGGCGTTGAAGCCACGCCCACGCCCAAAACCTCTACCTGCACCTCTACCCCGGCCCGCCGAGGCATCATCTTCTCTCCCTGACCGAGAACCTGACACACGTCCGCCCCGGTTTCCTCCTCCACCTCTCCTTGAAGCAAGCAAAAAGTCCCCCCACTCAAATTTAGTTACATCATGCTCCCATGTTCCACATTCCTCATGCCAATGTCCCATCAAACCACATGCATTACAGAAAGTCGGCAGCTTCTCAAATTTAACCAAATACTTCTCAGTTATGCCTCCCTTGGTTATACCCACAACTCGGGTCAATTTTTTGTTTACATCAAGCTTCACCCTAACCCTTATGAATTCGCCTATGAAGCTGTTTGGCAAAGCAATCTGGACTTCTTGGACCTCACCAATCCTCCTTGCTAGGTTTTCCAGAGCACTTTTGCTTTTTAGAACTCCATCTGGTAACTTGTGAATCTGGCACCATGTCTCCAGTCTATCCAACTTGACCTTCTCCGGGTTAGAGAATCCGTCATATTCCGCCAAGATCAGAGCCTTGCCATGAAAGTCCCAAGGCCCCTGGTGCATAGCTTTGTTACCAAGACAATTGAACTGACTTAGCTATCCGTGGTGATTTTTCTACCGGCCGCTCTTGGTGTTCTCAAATAGGTACCTCTTTTAGATTGTGCGCCCAGGATCCACCTTGGACTGAGACCTCTCTGAGGTGCGTTTTTCAGCATGCTCTATTGGAAAACGTGTTCATGCGTGACCTCTTCTCTATCCGGCGACAACTTGAATGGGTTGAAATACTGGTGGAGCAAACCTTACTATCCTGGGCACAAATATAACATGAATTTGACATCATCAGACTGTTGTAGACACAACACAAGCAGTCAAATACACCATACACCAATTTATCCAACCATATGAAGGATTACAACAATGTAGCAAGGAAGGAAAGTGTTTCGTCCCTATTTTTTTGGTTTACGTGTTTACGTTCCAACTTGCCTCATCATTTCACGACCTATGAACTATGAGATGCAAAAAAGTGGAGGAGCATGCTGTCCTTTTGTCGATGAGAAAGTACATGTCACACTTCAATATTTCGTAACATATATGCCATACTTATGTCAGTGACATTGCCTTATTGACATCTGCACAACTCCTTCATTGCTGGCATGGAACACTATGCAAGATACCTAATGCAAATCTCTATTTCTATGGAATAGTTGGTAGTCTCGCTTCCAGGGTTTTTTTCGTCCCACCATTTTCTTTCGGTTTTTTTTCGTCGGTTTTTTTGTCTGGTTTTTCTTTCGTATCTCACCCGCACTTACAAACAGCCAACGAGGCTCCCTCAATCTCGATCTGTTTCATCTCAGGCCCGAGCACCGAGAGGAGCCGCCCGAGCCCCGAGAGGAGCCGCCCCCGCCGCCAAGAGGAGACGCCCCAGCCCCGAGAGGAGCCACCGCTGCCGCCAAGAGGAGAAGCCCCAACCCCAAGAGGAGCCGCCCCCGCCGCCGAGAGGAGACGCCCCAGTCCCGAGAGGAGCCACCGCCACCGCCGCCGACGAGAGGAGACGCCCCAGCCTCGAGAGGAGCCGCCGCCGCCGCCGCCGGGGAACGAGAGGAGCCGCCCCAGCCCCGAGAGGAGCCGCCGCCGCCACACACCGCCTCCTCCAGGTCGCCGTCGTCACACACTGCCTCAGGTCTGTTGATCTCTCTCCTCGCCACTCCTCACTCTATGGCGTTCAAGAGAGGTGGTTGTAGCCGCCATGCTGCCGATCTGGTTCCCAACGAGGAAGGCACGCCATACGGTGTAACCCCGGTAGGCCACCACACGATCTCCGCGACGTCGCCTTGACCCCGCTACCCCGCATCCCCATTGGCGCCGCCACGTGTGACATCGGCGAGCCATCCCGCGCGCCGTGACCCCCCTGCGAGCGATGCCGTTCCGGCGACCCCGTCAACTAATTTGGCGTCCACTCTTCCACCTATCGCTCCAGCTGTTGTTTAGGGGGTGGCCATTCCCGTGGGCATCTGGTGGCTGGCAGAGGTCTCCTGGACCGGATCTGCCGACAACTCAATGCACGAAGGAGTTCTCCGTGAGTTCAATCTAGCTATGTAGCCCTTGTGGAGAAGTACCCAGGAAGGAGGTGGAATCAGCTGTTGACTATGCCTCTGCATACGCATCCATCCGTTTAAGGGTGACCATAATTGGTAAGACGTAGGACAACTAGGCCACAAATTGATCTGATATCAAATGGTGTAGATTAGTAGATACAACATATCGATACGGTCCACTGGGAC
Organism: Triticum monococcum; assembly: GCA_034509565.1. Taxonomy (NCBI): domain Eukaryota; kingdom Viridiplantae; phylum Streptophyta; class Magnoliopsida; order Poales; family Poaceae; genus Triticum; species Triticum monococcum. The sequence continues at coordinate 525,495,357 of CM067845.1, forward strand.
GGTCATAGTTTAACCATCTTTCTTTAATGTTATATACTGCAGTCATCTATTTTTTCCCTATAATTTTCCTTGATTTTCTTCAAAAGTGTTGATATATTATGACTATTTTCATCATATCATGCCTTTTCATTGTGAAATATGAAAATGCATCATCGCTGACTATGTACTTTCATTCTTTTTGATATCTTAGGAACCGAGAAGATAAAAAAAGGGTTTTTGTTTCATCTCCCCTGACCTTCTCTGGCCAACAGATGCACATACCTCGCCCCATTAATACCATGCAGATGCTATGTTTAAAAACCCTTTTGTAATGCCATCGTCATTCAGCCCGCACGCCTGCTCGCATCCACATCTCGGAACCGACCTCCATTCTGGTAGCACCCCCTGTTTTCAACCACCTAAAGATTCCTATGCTGAGCTTATGTTTTGTTAGATTGCCCCTCCGATTGAAAAGTGCTCAATGTTTTACTTCATAAGTCTTTTGCTGGTTGGATTGACTTGATCACTTCAGATGACTCTTGCTGGATGCTCCCTTTTTCCAGCTACCCCTAATTTTCCTATGATTAACTTATGTTTTTTAATTTGTCAGATCGCACTCCGGATCGAAAGATGCTAGGCGTTTTGCTTCATAGGTTCATGTTGTTGGCATTGACTTCATTGATTCACATGTCTCTTGCTACTCGAATTTGTATGGAAGCTCTACTCTGTTAATATTTTTCCCTTCATGAGCATTTGCACCTTTTATTTATGTATCTTAGGAATTTCTTTCTCTGGAGCTTTTCCAGTTCAGAGAACTTAACTTCACAATTGACATCAGAAGAGAAACAGATAACAATTACAAAGAAAATACAATTTAGAAAATCTGTGGATGAAACTAAGCAAGGGATATTAGCCATGAGGTGCTTTCCAGATGTATAAGTCAATTTTATTTAGTCCAACCAGGTTTATTGTCTGTGAGAAAGTTGATGTCAATATCCATGCATCCTTCCTCCCCTAGAAATCAATTTTCTAGAATAGTGTGAAGTGTGCCTTGAGTTTTCTTTTTACTAGTGGACCCGTTGCGCCAAATGGCGCAGATACCTACTGATTCCATGTTAGCGATGAAAAGAAGTTCATATTTTAGTTGATTTTGTTACTGGCAAGCACATATCAAAACAAATTTAATCTCTCGTAGCTGAAGAAAATAGGGGCTTACAGCTAACAAAAAATTTCTATCCCTTCGATTTGCTCTTCGTTGGTTATTGCCATCAGGAGATGTCTTAGATTATCTCTTCATTGGTAGCTGAACAATGCCCTTTTTCTTAACCTATCGGATCCGATCCTACGTTTCTTTAGAGAACGGAACATAACTACAATAACATCAGCATGAAATTTACAACCAGGCAAACACCTCATTTCTTCATAGCAAACACCAAGTTCATCTTCCGCAGGAGAAGTGCACAAGACAGTCATATTTCCACTGACCACAAAGTGAACAAATTCAAACAAACTTGACTCGGTAGCATGTTGCACATGTTATATTCATAAAAATTCTATCTTCATTCACTACTAGGAAAAGGGTTATACCTAATATGAACATTAATGGCGCACCATGTATGTGGTGCGCCACTGCTATATAGCAGTGGCGCACCAGATACAAGTGCGCCATTACTAACAAATTTTTATTTTTTCAAAACTAGTAATGGCGCACCAAGGCACAGTGCGCCATTACTAGTTTCAACTAGTAACAGCGCACCACACACTCTGTGCGTCACTACTAACAATTTTTTTATTTTTTTCAAAACTAGTAATGGCGCACCACAACCATGGTGCGCCACTACTAACATTTTTTTATTTTTTTGCAAAAACTAGTAATGGCGCATCACGTAACAGGTGCGCCATTAGTAACCAAGGTTACTAATGACGCATTGTTAGGTGGTGCGCCATTACTAACTTTCTTTGCACCACACACCCACCCACCCACCCCCTGGACCGCCTTTTCAGTTTTAGAAAAAATAAAAGAAAATGATGGAAATGTCAAAAAAAATAAGTTTCCCATGTGATATGTGATCTAATTGTTGGGAAAATTCATAAATATGAATTTTGACTTTGTTTGAAAAATCTCTCTAGAATTTAGTAAAATGGGCATAACTTTTGCATACGAACTCGGATTAAAAAGTTTTTTATATGAAAAATTATCTACTCGAAAAGTTACATCCGAATTGAACCAGGGGAACTAAGTTCAAGATTTTCAGAATCCCCAAAAACCTAACAGAACGAAAGATACGGGACTTTTAAGATCTAGAGGGGGAAAAAGGAAAAAATTCAAACTTACTAGTGGCGCACCATTTGCTAGGTGTGCCGCTAGTAACAGAAAAAATTGGTTTAAAAAAAGTTGGAATTTTTTTTCAAAATATGATACGTAATATGACCGGAAAGTTTGAAATATTTTTCAAAATTTCATCACACTCATGAACATGAACAAAGTCCTAGACATCAACAAAGTTTAATAGAATTGATATGATAGATATATCAACAAGTGCCTGTTAAGTGAAGTGGTGCTAGGGTTGGATAGAACTGCGAAGTTAAGCGTGCTCGGGCTGGAGTAGTGTGAGGATGGGTGACCTTCTGGTAAGTTTGACCACTTAGTATGATTTGACTTGAGATTAAGCACATTGACCCGAGATTAAGCCATAGTGACTTGAGATTAAGAAAAAAATGAAAAAAAAATTGAAAAAAATTTGGAAAAAAAATTCTGAAAAAAAATTGTTAGTAATAGCGCACTTCGATGTGGTGCGCCATTACTAAGTCAGATAATACTGACGCACTTTTATGCATACTAATGGCTCACTATAGATGCGTCATTAGTATTTGTTACTAGTGGCGTGATAATAGTGGCGCACCTGTAGTGCGCCATTAATGGCCAAAATAAGTGCGCCACTAATTAGCCTTTTCCTAATAGTGATTTGATCATGAACTACACAACAAATGACATAGAGCAGCTTCCAAATATATAACATAGAAGCTGCAGCTACGTACCAACTAAATGTTGAAGGAGACTTCTCCTTTACTGTTTATTGTTGGCACAACAATCCAAAACTTCATATGTACAAAGTTGGACGTTGGTTTTACTACCGTTTTTATACTTTAACTACCATTAATGAAAGCCAGTATGTGTATCTCTCTTTCAATAATCAAAATCAATAAAAGAGCCAGTGTGCATCTATTATTTCACCCACAGAAAATAAGGTCTTGCACTTTACAACTATTTTCGATGCATCAGGATTCAAAAATTAAAGTAAACTACAGGGCTAATATAACCATTCCATACACTAAGAATAGACCACAAAAGACATAGAAGCACACAAGCACAACGAGGGAAACTGCTTACATTCAAATCATCACAACAAGCTCTTGAGATTGCTTATGGCCACCATTAGTTTTTGAAGTGGTAGATCCGCCCAACAGAAGTGGACGGTAGGTGTCGGGCCCAGAGCCAAGCAGCCTGCCTCGCTGGCTACTGTTATTACCGCTCTCGTCCTCCCATCGACGAAGACGACAACACTCGCCGTAGTCCAGTACTTGTAGTGAAAGCAAGTGGTTTCTTTATGAAGCATATCGGCATGGTGCAGAGATTTGATTTTATGACATGAGGCTTTTTGGGAACGTAGTAATTTCAAAAAAAAACTACGCATACGCAAGATTATGGTGATGCATAGCAACGAGAGGGGAGGGTGTGTCCACGTACCCTCGTAGACCGAAAGCGGAAGCGTTAGCACAACGCAGTTGAAGTAGTCGTACGTCTTCACGATCCGGCCGATCATGTACCGAACGCACGGCATCTCCGAGTTCTGCACACGTTCAAGTCGATGAAGTCCCTTGAACTCCGATCTAGCCGAGCTTTGAGGGAGAGTTTCGTCAGCACGACGGCGTGGTGACGATGTTGATGTTCTACCGTCGCAGGGCTTCGCCTAAGCACCACTACGATATTATCGAGGTGGGCTATGGTGGAGAGGGGCACCGCACACGGCTAAAAGATCCAAGAGATCAATTGTTGTGTCTATGGGGTGCCCCTCTCCTCCGGGAGGAGAGGACCGGCCAAGGGGAGGAGGCGCGCCCAAGGGGGAGTCCTACTCCCACCGGGAGTAGGACTCCTCCTTTTCCTATTTGGAGAGGGAGAGGAAAGGAAGAGGAAGGAGGGAGGAAGGAAAGGGGGGCCGGCCCCCTTCCCAATTCGGATTGGGCTTGGGGGCGCGCCCCTTCCCTTGCTCCTTTCCCATCCTTTCCACTAAAGCCCATTAAGGCCCATATACCTCATGAGGGGTTCCGATAACCTCCCGGTGCTCCGGTATTATCCCGATCTCACCCGGAACCATTCCGGTATCCAAATATAGTCATCCAATATATCGATCTTTACGTCTCGAACATTTCGATACTCCTCGTCATGTCCGTGATCACATCCGGGACTCCAAACTACCTTCGATTCATCAAAAACCATAAACTCATAATATTACCGTCATCGAACTTTAAGCGTGCGGACCCTACGGGTTTGAGAACTATGTAGACATGACCGAGACACGTCTCCGGTCAATAACCAATAGCGGAACCTGGATGCTCATATTGGCTCCTACCTATTCTACGAAGATCTTTATCGGTCAAACCGCATAACAACATACGGTGTTCCCTTTATCATCGGTATGTTACTTGCCCGAGATTCGATCGTCGGTATCTCAATACCTAGTTCAATCTCGTTACTGGCAAGTCTCTTTACTCGTTCCCTAACACATTATCCTGTAACTAACTCATTAGTTACAATGCTTGCAAGGCTTATAATGATGTGCATTACCAAGTGGGCCCAGAGATACCTCTCTGACAATCAAAGTGACAAATCCTAATCTCGAAATACGCCAACCCAACAAGTACCTTCGGAGACACCTGTAGAGCACCTATATAATCACCCAGTTACGTTGTGACGTTTGGTAGCACACAAAGTGTTCCTCTGATAAACGGGAGTTGCATAATCTCATAGTCATAGGAACATGTATAAGTCATGAAGAAAGCAATATTAACATACTAAACGATCAAGTGCTAAGCTAACGAAATGGGTCAAGTCAATCACATCATTCTCCTAATGATTTGATCCCATTAATCAAATGACAACTCATGTATATGGCTAGGAAACATAATCATCTTTGATCAACGAGCTAGTCAAGTAGAGGCATACTAGTGACACTCTGTTTGTCTATGTATTCACACATGTACTAAGTTTTCGGTTAATACAATTCTAGCATGAATAATAAACATTTATCATTATATAAGGAAATATAAATAACAACTTTATTATTGCCTCTAGAGAATATTTCTTCAAAGGCAAGAACAATTAACATTTTTTTCCATCGCAGATGGACATATATATGAATGACAAACATGCTAAAATCATCTTCTCGAAGCATGCAAACCATCAGATGCTGGACACGGAATGTTATTTACTTAGCAGAAAAATGGTTCTGTAGTACAAAAAACAGTGTCACAAAAAATCTCCCAAAAAAGCTACTTTAGCTTACTTTCACATGGCCTATTTACATTTCTAATAACTAAGACAATGTGGCAATGAGTAAGAAAATAGGAGAATAAAGTTATAACCAGATTGAACAACAAACCTCTACAGCTTGCATATACACCAACGGAAGGTAGTAAAAAAATGAGGGCACTCAGCAAGCACAATCCAAAATTAGAACTGCACCAGGTGCTTGACCAATAACAGTTATAATGGGCCAGTGGCGAGAAATTGCCAACACAACAGACCAGTCGAGATCAACATAGGAAATCAAGAGAAAATATTAAGCAAAGGCAATGTAGAAACAAATAAGCATGCTCCAAGCAAAGTTGAGTGACGCTGGCCCTGGAAGTGAAGAAAAAATGATTTTCCTGGAGAAGATATCTCGATTCAGTCAAGATTTATAAAAAGAATTATATAACATCTGTAGCTAACATGCATTGTTACAACAGTACACATCTACAATGACCAAAAGGGTTTATTTCTGTATATGGAAATAATCAGTAAGGTGAGATTAGTGAACCAACAGAATGCAACTCACTCATGATTATTTTAAAAAAGAATAACAAAATGTGATCCTCCTTTGGTTAGCGTGTACACACTACACAGAGCTATGAACAAGGGCTTGAAAATATTAAGTAAAACAAGCACTCGTCATAACTGTTCTTTCCAAATCCGCTCCCAAGCACATGTTCTCCATAGTTCATTGAATGTAGATAGAATTCATTATTAGTTTCTACTATCACTTATAACAAATATAATATGGCAGACACTGAACAATTTTACCATCAACTTTTTTATTGTGTTCATTTGTGTTTACGATCAAATTTGATCTTCTACATTGAAGGTTAAAGATGCCGAAGGCTGATACCATGCTAGTCTTAAAGAAAAGACGATTCAGTCATAAGCGCAACATAGGTTACAGGGGCATCTCGAGAAATGATTTGAGGAAAATTCTGTTTCTGGAGAGATGTTATTTTCCTTTTAGTTGCGTTCTTATAATATCTTATTGGAGTATAGGGGTATCCATGCACTTGCTCAGGGGTACAGAACATGTGCCGAATGGTCAATGGAGAGTTTTATAGAAGCTTTCAAAAGTATGAATGTTTAAGAAAAGCCGCCAATTGAAAATGGAGATCCAGCTCACAAGGTTTTATACTTATAAATTGATTTACATGTTGATTCTTCAAATTGTTGAGAGCATCATACTCTAAAATAGAGAGAACATATAGGCACGCCCAAGGATTCAAATCATGTTTGGTACAAATGTCTTAGGATGCTTATCCCCCAGTTACCATTATAGTCGGTAAATATAATTGTAGTGGTCAAGTTTTCAATTGTTCTCTTTGCAAGTCCAAACTTCCAGCAACACATAACAGCAAAAAGAGCTTGTGAGAGTTAAAAACAGACTGGAATTAAAGGTAGAATCTTATGTTAGATTTACCGACAAGTAATCTCACACACATGCCTACTATTTTGTTAGCCAAGCAAAACATATTCCAATAAACAAAGAACAATAGAGAAGCCCTTGGCTAGATGAACTGATCATCGCGTAAAGAAAATGTAAAGGAAGGTACCTGAAGAACATGGCTTGAACTGAACAATGAGCAAATCTTGAGTAGGAGAACAAACACTACCGGAATCGCCCCCTATGCCGATGGCCAGGGCCGTCGGCATAGGCCTGAGTCCCGTCGGGATAGGGCCGTCGGCAACATATGCGTCGGTATAGCCAGGGCGGCCGTCGGCATAGATGCTTTCCCTACGGGGGCCGTACATCTATGCCGACGGCCCTTGCCGTCGGCAACGATCACGCCTAACGGCGGCCGCCGTCAAGTTTTCCCAACGACTGGTCGCCACGTGGCACCCCTATGCCGACGGCCTAGCCGTCGGCTTAGTCAAAAACTATGCCGACGGCTAGACTGTCGGCATAGGTTTGCCACGTGGCGACCAGCCGCTGCTCGTGGACCAGGGCTATGCCGACGGCCCAGTCGTCGGCATAGTTTGAAACTAAGCCAACAGCCAGGTCGTCGGCATAGTCCTTCATACACAGCTCCCAGTAGCTGACACGTGGCACCTATGCCGACGGCCTGGCCGTCGGCTTAGTTTTAAAACTGTGCCGACGGCTAGGCCATCGGCATAGGTGCCACGTGTCAGCTACTGGGAGCTCACGCTAGCCCTATGCCGACGGCCTAGCCGTCGGCATAGTTTGCTTTTGCTTTTTTTTCCTTTTTCTGTTTGTTTTCAGATCAATTCAATTCAAATAGCAGCACATATCAGCAGATATATATGATGGGATAGACATATAAAACACAACGGGATTTCATCCGGCAGCATCACAACAATATATGCATAAGCATCATCACACACAAGTCTCTAAATGAACATCATCACAACCAACATAAGCATAAGCATATAGAGAAGCACACAAGTCATCTAAATGATCATCACCACACACAAGTCATGTCAAGCATCATCACCACACAAGGATCATCGAGCACCGCGGAGGTCGTCACCGCCAAGACGGCCAAAGCCCAGGTCGTCACTGCTAGCGGCAGCGCTACCGCCAAGACCGCCTCCGCCTCCACCTCCCCCTCCGCCTCCGTGGATCAGAGTGGTCGGGCTCCGTGTCTCCGGAGTGCTGCGAAGACCACCGCCAACGGTAGATCCACCTGTTCCCTGGATGTTGAAAAGACATGCACGGGATATATGACTGTGTTGAAAGGCATGACATGCTTTGGGTGAATAGATTGGGGATGAACTAACCGGTGAGGGGCCAACGTTCTGTGCCACAAACTCCTCAAAGCTGATCAGCACTGGTTGTGCTGGAGGGCATTATGCTGGAGGGAACTGAGGACACCTGCCGACCGCCATATCCTGAAAAGCCTGCTGCATCTGGCTATCCCTCTGCACTTGGTGTTCATAAAGCCTCTGATGCCACGCCATGGTCTCCTGGCGTGTGTACTCCATGTAGGCCTACGGTATGACATGATGGAACTCATAAAACTACTAAATGCGGAAAATGAAGTGAGAAATGAAGATAAGAGGGAAAATACTTACAGATTGTTGCTCCTGAAAGAGGGACTGTGTACTAGTCACTGGATGGCTCGTGCGCTGGCTCAGGCTCGGGTCGATCCGACGAAGCTGTGTGTAGGAGATACTAGGAGTGATCATAGCATCGAGAACCGCCTCCCGACTGTGCTCCTTGGGCCCCATCCTCACCACCGCCATGTCGTCCAGAGGCGCCACAATGGGGTCAGGTGTGTCAGGATGTAACTTCAGATACGCTTCGGAGTAGGCCTTCTTCCTCCCTGCGGTCTTCTTGCCATAGTACTTGGGCTCGCCAGGCTTGGGGTCCTTCCGCGTATGGGCGATCTGCCATGCCTGCATGTGTGAGAGCGGCCGCTTCAGTTTCTCCTCCTGCACCACCAAACAGAGGTTAGTCATACATAAGAAAGTGATGGTAAATAGAAGAAGAAGAATGTTTAATGGGGTTAGTCATACATTAACTGCCTTGTGGAGATAGTGGTTTCGGTTTCCCTGAGCATGTACTCCCTCCGTCCCTCGGTTAGCCTTATTTTTGGTTCTCATAGCCGCCCAGGCTCCAGCCTCATCACACCAAAGATCCACCAATGCCGCCCAGGACTCGTCTTTTCCATAACACCAATTTGGACACACCTACATAATAAAAGCATAATGGCATGTAGGTGTGTCCAAATTGGTGTTATGGAAGCATAAAGCATAAAGCATAATGTACCACAAGGTAATGAAAGCATAATATATGAAAGCATAATGAAAAATCTTTTATACTTACCGCCAAGAACTCGGGCCTCTCCAAGGTAATGCCCATCCTCCGCGCTTCTTCCTTGGTCATCTTCACACCAAGATAGTCGTGGTAGTATGTGGAGATGGCCACATGGCGCACCTCGTACTGCATCTGGAAAAACGGACCCCTTTAGGATATATCCAGTTGCTGCAAAAGAATGAACTATTAGCATGTGACAAGAAGAATAAATAACAACCGGAATAAGCATGTGACAAGCAAAATAATGAACCACTTACTCTTTTCCCGTGGGCTCAATGAGCCAGTTCTGCTCCTCAGTAGCAGGAACCTGCTTTGGTAGCTTTGCGTTGCCACGCAGCCACCCCTTCTTGTCAACCCCCTTCCCGTCACCACCATCATCCCCGCCACCACCCTCCTCCTCGCCTGCCTCCCCCTCCCCAACCTCCTCCTCCTCCTCCTCCTCCTCCTCCTCCTCCTCGCCTGCCTCCTCCTCCACCTCCTCGTCCTCCTCCACCACCACCTCCTCCTCCTCCTCCTCCCTAGAGTGTACCTCACTAGAGGAGGGTACCTCACTAGAGGAGGGCCTCGAAGACAACACCCCTAAGTCGGTGAGGGTGCGCTCTTTCTGGCCGCGACCCCCTGTAGTGGCTCTCCCCCCAGCACCTCGGCCTCTAGAGGCTCTCCCCCCGCCCCCTCCTCCTCTAAGGGCACCTCTCCCTCGACCTCCATGTGAGGAGTCATCGTCAAGTAGCCGAGGGGGAGGATTACGTGCTCGACCACTCCGACTAGGCAGGCTGACGACCTTGCGTAGGAAACCCACGCCGTCGGCCTTCCCCTTGCCCATGTTCCACGAACCTGCATTGAAAAGAGAAAAAGCAATTAGTAAATTAATGAAATGAAGGAAAAGGCATGATAATAAACACATTAATAAAAATGCATAAAAGGCATATTCCTAAACTATAGAAAAAAAATACTTGAAACGTACATCTGCTAGAACCCATATGAATCATCACTCTTGTAACCTCTTTCTCGGTCCGTCTCATCATCACTATCAATCATATCATCTTCCTTGTCCGACGGAGGTGGAGGCTCTTCCTCGTCGTCAGCGTCTTCGTTTAACTTTTCTAGCATAAGTATGTCATTTTCATTGACAATGGTCTCACCATCATTCCGTGCATCGTCGACGTTTGGGTCCACATCATCATCACCCAATGGTCTAGTGTCATCGTTTCTAACCACATCATCATCATCATCATCAGGTTGCTCTTGATAGAACACTCCCTCGTATGTCATGGGGTTAATGTTGTAGTAATCGTCTTCATTCGGGTCTGGTAGCTTACCATGTGGCGACACCTTGAACACAACTTCCCAACCCTTTAGATACACTTTCTAGCATGGGTAAGGCAGATAATATACTTGTGTAGCTTGGGTAGCCGCAATGAAGAGATCGGCTCCGGCATAGACGGTTGATGGTTTAACTTTGACCAAACCAATGGAAGGCGTATGTTTTACCCCCTCCCGTGGATCGAACCATCGGCATTTGAACACAGGCAGACTTAGGGTCTCACGCCCCTGGCGGAATTTAACCTTGTATATATTTTGTACCCTTCCGTAGTAGTCTACTGAATTTTGACTGGGGGTGTACACTCCAGTATTTATAGTTTTGGGATCGGGGCGGCTATTTTGGTTCTCCTCTGTATGGAAGCGATACCCATTCACATCATACTTTTTACATGTCATGACGGCAGGGTCAAAACCCATGGAAACCCATCTCAATTCATCATCCATAGATATGTTCGGATCTTTTCCCTACAAGTATAATGGAAATTGTTGCGTGCATTAGTTCGGTTAACTAATAAATGTTGAAGTAGGTATTTAATAGGGGAGTGTGGAAAATTACTTTGTCCATGAACCAAGCAACAAAATTTTTACGTTCAGGGTTTCCATGACGGAGAAGAGTAAGTGCCTCCGCCTCAGTAGGAGGATTCACTCCCGTCCATTCCTCTTGAACGAAAGCACTAAAAAAAGATAAGCGGTGTTAGACCGGGACTAAGTGAACATGAAACATGATGATGTGGAAGACATAAAGGGATGGTGTAGTGGTATTACCTCATCCACACTTCCTCAACTTCCTTGATGTTGTGCAAGATATAGAACATGAGGTCCTCCCACTCTTGTCGTGGCATGTTATAAGATTTCGAGGCCCCAGCCCTCCCACCTTGCGCATTGAATAGATCGAGTCTAGGTTGATACTTGGGCTCTTCTATATTGTATCGAGGCACCTTGTTATGCAGATGGGGAACGTGGTCTGGATAGTATGATGTCCTGAGGTCTGACACCTCCTCTAGGATAACTGCCTCAGCTATGGAAGCTTCAATCTTAGCTTTGTTTCCACATTTCCGTCGGAGATGCTTGTTCTGCCTCTCAGGGCCGTACTGCTAGCGATTTTGCACAGGGCCCCCCAATAGTACCTCGTTCACGAGGTGCAGAATGAGATGTGTCATCGGAGTAAAGAAGCCTGGCGGAAAGATCTTCTCTAGCTTGACTATCAACTCCGGTGCCTTCTTATGCAATTTTTCAATCACCTCTTTACTTATTTCTTTAGCACAGAGCGTGCGGAAGAAATGGCTAAGCTCGGCAAGCACTCGCCAGACATGCTCGGGGACATAGCCTCGAACCATCACCGGCATTATCTGCTCAATCCATACATGGTAGTCATGACTCTTCAGGCCGGTCACTTTGCCCGTTGAAAGATTGACTCCCTTACTTATATTCGATGCATAACCATCGGTGAACTTCAAAATTTGTTTCAGCCAGATAAGTACTTCTTTTTTTCTGGCGGTTTAAGGACAAAGTCAGCATCTAGCTTGAACCAGTTTTTTCGACCGCCTGTGGGAGGCTTCATGTTCAGGCGTGGTCTATCACAAATTCTCTGTTGATCGGCTCTAGCTTTTACGTTATCCTTCGTCTTATCAGGAATGTTGAGGATCGTGTGGAAAAGGGACTCTGCCACATTCTTTTCGGTGTGCATCACATCAATATTGTAAGGAAGTTTGAGGTCCTTGAAATAGGGAAGCTGCGAGAAGGGGGTAATGTGCGTCCAGTTGTGCGTCTCACCATATCCCTTGAAGCCTTTGGCTTTGGCTTTGCCTTTGACTTTAGGCTTGAGAGCTTTTAGCTGAGCAAGAACATCTGCCCCCGAAAATGTTGGAATCTCGGTTACTTCATGAACAACCCGGCCTTTCGTGAAGTTCTTGTCTTCCCTGTCTGGATGGTCTGGAGGAAGGAACTGTCGATGCAGGTCAAAGGCTACATACTTGCCACCCTTACTCAGCCAAATCATTCGCAGAGCCTGCATGCACACTGGGCATGGCATCTTACCACTTGTACACCATCCGCAGAATAGAGCATAGCCAGGAAAGTCATGCATGCAATAGTGCAACCAAACTTTCATCAAGAAATTTCTTTGCAGATCCCGGTCGTATGTCAACCTCGGAAAGTACCAAGAATGGTGCAAAGCATCCACAAGTGGCTGCATAAACACACCCAATTGCTTCCCCGGGTAGTCAGGCCCCGGAATGATGAGCGACAAGAACATGGTCTTCCGTTGCATTAGGGCACCGGGAGGAAGATTGAGCGGAATTACAAACACAGGCCAGCAGCTGTATGGATTGGATGACATACCATATGGATTCAACCCATCACCTAATATGGCTATTCTGACATTCCCAGCCTCGGCTGCTTCCTCGGGGTATTCTTCATCGAATGACTTCCATGCTTCCCCTCCCGATGGATGTACGATTTTTTTTGGATTGTACCTTATACCTTCCTTGTGCCACTTCATCATTTTGGCAGGCTCCTTCGTGATGAAAAGGCGCTGCAGTCTTTTTATAAAATGAAGATACCGAAGAACCTTAACGGGGATGGTTAGCTGCTTTTTCTCACCATCCTCACCGACCACCTCAATGTACCGAGACGAACCGCACTTCCTACAGTACTTGTCATCCGCATACTCGTGCCTAAACAAAAGGCAATTCTTCGAGCAAACATCTATTTTCCCATAATACATAGAGAGTGCCTTCATGATTTTCTTTGTATCGTACATGCTTTTCGGCAGTTCATGACCCTCAGGGAGGCTGTTAGCCCATACTCCCAGGAATGCATTGAAGCATTTCTGGCTACAGTCGTACTCAGCCTTGACTGCAATTAGTTGCGAGATGGCATCCAGCTGAGATATTTTCGCACCCGCATAAAGAGGTTTCTTCGACGAGGCCAAGACCTCCAAGAAGGCCTTTGCGGTTGCCTACCGCTCCTCCGGTTCATTCTCTGAAGGTGTCGCATTTGCCGTTTCTGCAACAATGACATCATCTAGCATGTCCCTGACCCCGTCGTCTTCATATCCATCGATGCGTTGTCGCATCACCTCCTCTCTACCACGGTCCTGCTCGGCTATGTTTATCGGCGGCATGTCAAAGTTTGGCATATATCCGTGCATGCGAAGGTGCTCACTCATGTCCGTCTGATTTCTACAGTGACGTCTGGCACATCTCGCACAGGGGCATGGTGGGATAATTCTCATTGGATGACGGAATATCTCCTTCAAATACACATCGGTTTTCGCGATCCACTCTGATGTTACTCGATTCCGACGGATAAAACCACTGTACATCCACTGATTATCTGCCATCCTCTGCTTTTTTGCAACCCACACAACATAATTAAGGATTCACTTAAATTAATCACATCAAATTTTTAGTTTCTACCGCGTTTAATCCACCTACATCTCTAATAGGTAAAGATGGGTCCTAATCCCACCCGAGGATGTGTAGATTGAGTACGTTCTCCATTCTACCCCGTTCCGAGACAAAATTTCGGCAGCACCTCCCCGCTGTTCTCCAGATACACGTCTCGGCAAATAGCCGAGAGAATGTGCTCCGGAGAACAATGGGGAGGCGCCGCCGAAATCCTGTCTCGGAATGGGGTAGAACATGGAGAACATACCCAATCTACACATCCTCGGGCTGTCCGTGGAAAACGCTGGACAATCCGAAAGAGCTGCAGTGATAAATATGCAATTGAATGCATATTTATCCATGCAACCCTTTCAGACGGGAGACACATAGGTTACGTCAGTTGACTTGAGAATGAAATCTAGTGACATGAAAAAATGGAGGAGATGGACTTGTAGCTCACCCTCGGCTGTAGAGGAAGTAGTCGAACAGCAGAGGGATGCTCAGGGGGACCAACGCATCAGACAATGGTCACTCTGATGAAATGCGACACCACAACGCCTGGAAATTCCACCGAAAGAACAACTTAGATCATCACATCTTAGTAAAGTGTCAAACTTTTGTCTTCTATTTTTTTAGCAAGATCATCATGAGTATCATTTTTTTAGCAAGATCATCACATCTTAGTAAGTCTCAAAATTTTGTCTTCAATTATTTTATCAAGATCATTATGAGTATCAAAAAAATAACAAGATCATCACATCTGAGTCAAGTGTCAAATTTTGTCCAACATCAAATCATCCATTCATCTATCATTAACTTTACCAACATACATTCGTCAACATGACCTAACATTAAATATATGACAAACAAAGTTTCTAAAAAAATTCACCGACATTCCATCCATCCACCATCTATGATTCTAACAACATCCATGAATCCATCTAATAAAAATTTATCCATACATCCATCCACCTAAAAACAGTAGCAAGAAGAAGAAAAAACATACAAAAAACATATTTATCTAACTATCTATCCATCCATTCATCTAGCAGCACAGCAGCGGCAGGGGAGCAACGGCAGCAGTGGGGGGAGCGGTAGGATGACGGGGGAGCTCACCAAGGGGGCAAGGGACGTGGTGGCGGAGGTGGTGTCAGAGGGGCCGGCAACGGGTGGCGGAGCGTGGGCGGCTGGGGGCTCCCCGGTGCTCACCGGCAGCAGAGGAGGGCCGGGAAGGGGGCGTCGGACCGCCGGAGTTGTGGCCGCAGCCAGCTCACCACGAGCAGGAGGGACGGGGCCGCGCGGTGCGGGGCGGCCGGGAACGACCAGCGGCGATGCGGGGCGGCCGGGGACGGTTGGCGGCGGTGCGGGGAGATAACAGCCGGCGGCAGTGCAGAGGGAGGACGCGTGATGCGAGGCAGGGACGGGGGGCGAGGAGCGTGGGGAGGGGTCGGTGCGACGTGGCCAGGACGGGGGCGGCAGCGGTGCAGATGGGGGCGTCGGTGGTGCGGGGCTGGGATGGCCAGTGGCGGGGGGGATCGAGTGGCGGAGGGCGGGGATCGTGCGGCGGCGGGGCTGGATCGAGCGAGGAGGGTGGATGAGGGGGTTAGGTCAAATGAGTGGTCGGGGCGTGGGGTGCCCGGTTGGATAAGGTGTGAGGTATGCCGACGGTATAGTCGTCGGCATAGGTTCTTTCCACCAATGCCGACCGTTATGCCGTCGGCATACCTGCTTTTTTTGTTTTTTGTTTACATTAAATTCAATTTATTTAAAAAAATGTCCTAACAAAATGTAATTATTAATGTCTGGCTCTCAGCACACTATAAAAAAATAGTTCCACCTCGCCACCAATCTATGTTCACATACTTCTCCACCTTCTCAGTTTGTCGTGTGTAAGCTGTGGTGGCCGTTTCCCCCCTCCGAGACATGGCGGCAGCGACGCCCGTGAGGGTGGCACTGTTGGGGAACGTAGTAATTTCAAAATTTTCCTACGCACACGCAAGATCATGGTGATGCATAGCAACGAGGGAGAGAGTCTGATCTACGTACCCTTGTAGATCGCAACGGAAGCGTTGACACAACGTAGAGGAAGTAGTCGTACGTCTTCTTCCCGATCCGACCGGTCCAAGCACCGTTACTCCAGCACCTCCGAGTTCTTAGCACATGTTCAGCTCGATGACGATCCCCGGGCTCCGATCCAGCAAAGCTTCGGGGAGGAGTTCCGTCAGCACGACGGCGTGGTGACGATCTTGATGTACTACCGACGTAGGGCTTCGCCTAAGCACTACAACGATATGATCGAGGTGGAATTTGGTGGCAGGGGCACCGCACACGGCTAAGGAACGATCTCAATGATCAACTTGTGTGTCTAGAGGTGCCCCCTGCCCCCGTATATAAAGGTTGCCAGGGGGAGGGCTGGCCGGCCAAGCTATGGAGGCGCAGGAGGAGTCCTACTCCTACCGGGAGTAGGACTCCCCCCAATCCTATTCCTAATAGGACTCCCAAGGAGAAAGAGAGGGAGAGAGGTGGCCGGCCACCTCTCCTAGTCCTAATAGGACTAGGGGAGGGGGGAGGCGCGCAGCCCACCTTGGGCTGCCCCTTTCACCTTTCCACTAAGGCCCAATAAGGCCCATATGGTTCCCGGGGGGTTCCGGTAACCTCCCGGTACTCCGGTAAAATCCCGATTTCACCCGGAAGACTTCCGATGTCCAAACATAGGCTTCCAATATATCAATCTTTATGTCTCGACCATTTTGAGACTCCACGTCATGTCCGTGATCACATCCGGGACTCCGAACAACCTTCGGTACATCAAAATGCATAAACTCATAATAACTATCATCGTAACGTTAAGCGTGCGGACCCTACGGTTCGAGAACAATGTAGACATGACCGAGACACGTCTCCGGTCAATAACCAATAGCGGGACCTGGATGCCTATATTGGCTCCTACATATTCTACGAAGATCTTTATCGGTCAGACCGCATAACAACATACGTCGTTCCCTTTGTCATCGGTATATTACTTGCCCGAGATTCGATCGTCGGTATCCAATACCTAGTTCAATCTCGTTACCGGCAAGTCTCTTTACTCGTTCCGTAATACATCATCCCGCAACTAACTCATTAGTTGCAATGCTTGCAAGGCTTGTATAATGTGTATTACCGAGAGGGCCCAGAGATACCTCTCCGACAATCGGAGTGACAAATTCTAATCTCGAAATACGCCAACCCAACATCTACCATTGGAGACACCTGTAGTACTCCTTTATAATCACCCAGTTACGTTGTGACGTTTGGTAGCACCCAAAGTGTTCCTCCGGCAAACGGGAGTTGCATAATCTCATAGTCATAGGAACATGTATAAGTCATGAAGAAAGCAATAGCAACATACTAAACGATCGGGTGCTAAGCTAATGAAATGGGTCATGTCAATCAGATCATTCAACTAATGATGTGACCTCGTTAATCAAATAACAACACATTGTTCATGGTTAGGAAACTTAACCATCTTTGATTAACGAGCTAGTCAAGTAGAGGCATACTAGTGACACTCTGTTTGTCTATGTATTCACACATGCATTATGTTTCCTGTTAATACAATTCTAGCATGAATAATAAACATTTATCATGATATAAGGAAATAAATAATAACTTTATTATTGCCTCTAGGGCATATTTCCTTAAGTCTCCCACTTGCACTAGAGTCAATAATCTAGATTACACAGTAATGATTCTAACACCCATGGAGCCTTGGTGCTGATCATGTTTTGCTCGTGGAAGAGGCTTAGTCAACGGGTCTGCAACATTCAGATCCGTATGTATCTTGCAAATCTCTATGTCTCCCACCTGGACTAGATCCCGGATGGAATTGAAGCGTCTCTTGATGTGTTTGGTCCTTTTGTGAAATCTGGATTCCTTCGCCAAAGCAATTGCACCAGTATTGTCACAAAAGATTTTCATTGGACCGGATGCACTAGGTATGACACCTAGATCGGATATGAACTCCTTCATCCAGACTCCTTCGTTCGCTGCTTCCGAAGCAGCTATGTACTCCGCTTCACATGTAGATCCCGCTACGACGCTTTGTTTAGAACTACACCAACTGACAGCTCCACCGTTTAAAGTAAACCCGTATCCGGTTTGCGATTTAGAATCGACCGGATCAGTGTCAAAGCTTGCAGCAACGTAACCTCTTACGGTGAGCTCTTTGTCACCTCCATATACGAGAAACATATCCTTAGTCCTTTTCAGGTATTTCAGGATGTTCTTGACCGCTGTCCAGTGATCCACTCCTGGATTACTTTGGTACCTCCCTGCTAAACTTATAGCAAGGCACACATCAGGTCTGGTACACAGCATTGCATACATGATAGAGCCTATGGCTGAAGCATAGGGAACATCTTTCATTTTCTCTCTATCTTCTGCAGTGGTCGGGCATTGAGTCTGACTCAACTTCACACCTTGTAACACAGGCAAGAACCCTTTCTTTGCTTGATCCATTTTGAATTTCTTCAAAATCTTGTCAAGGTATGTGCTTTGTGAAAGTCCAATTAAGCGTCTTGATCTATCTCTATAGATCTTAATGCCCAATATGTAAGCAGCTTCACCGAGGTCTTTCATTGAAAAACTCTTATTCAACTATCCCTTTATGCTATCCAGAAATTCTATATCATTTCCAATCAGCAATATGTCATCCACATATAATATCAGAAATGCTACATAGCTCCCATTCACTTTCTTGTAAATACAGGCTTCTCCAAAAGTCTGTATAAAGCCAAATTCTTTGATCACACTATCAAAGTCTTTATTCCAACTCCGAGATGCTTGCACCAGTCCATAAATGGATCGCTGGAGTTTGCACACTTTGTTAGCTCCCTTTGGATCGACAAAACCTTCCGGTTGCATCATATACAACTCTTCTTCCAGAAATCCATTCAGGAATGCAGTTTTGACATCCATCTGCCAAATTTCATAATCATAAAATGCGGCAATTGCTAACATGATTCTGACAGACTTAAGCATCGCTACGGGTGAGAAGATCTCATCGTAGTCAACCCCTTGAACTTGTTGAAAACCTTTTGCAACAAGTCGAGCTTTATAGACAGTAACATTACCGTCAGCGTCAGTCTTTTTCTTGAAGATCCATTTATTCTCAGTTGCTTGCCGATCATCGGGCAAGTCAACCAAAGTCCATACTTTGTTCTCATACATGGATCCCATCTCAGATTTCATGGCCTCAAGCCACTTTGCGGAATTTGGGCTCACCATCGCTTCTTCATAGTTCGTAGGTTCATCATGATCTAGTAGCATGACTTCTAGAACTGGATTACCGTACCACTCTGGCGCGGATCTTGCTCTGGTTGATCTACGAGGTTCAGTAGTATCTTGTTCTGAAGTTTCATGATCATTATCATCAACTTCCTCACTTATTGGTGTAGGTGTCGCAGAAACAGTTTTCTGTGATGTACTACTTTCTAATAAGGGAGCGGGTATAGTTACCTCGTCAAGTTCTACTTTCCTCCCACTCACTTCTTTCGAGAGAAACTCCTTCTCAAGAAAGTTTCCGAATTTAGCAACAAAAGTCTTGCCTTCGGATCTGTGATAGAAGGTGTATCCAATAGTTTCCTTTGGATATCCTATGAAGACACATTTCTCCGATTTGGGTTCGAGCTTATCAGGTTGAAGCTTTTTCACATAAGCATTGCAACCCCAAACTTTAAGAAACGACAACTTTGGTTTCTTGCCAAACCACAGTTCATAAGGCGTCGTCTCAACGGATTTTGATGGTGCCCTATTTAACGTGAATTCGGCCGTCTCTAAAGCGTATCCCCAAAACGATAGCGGTAAATCAGTAAGAGACATCATAGATCGTACCATATCTAGTAAAGTACGATTACGACATTCGGATACACCATTACGCTGTGGTGTTCCGGGTGGCGTGAGTTGTGAAACTATTCCACAATTTTTCAACTGTATACCAAACTCGTAACTCAAATAATCTCCTCCACGATCAGATCGTAGAAACTTTATTTTCTTGTTACGATGATTTTCAACTTCACTCTGAAATTCCTTGAACTTTTCAAATGTTTCAGACTTGTGTTTCATTAAGTAGATATACCCATATCTGCTTAAATCATCTGTGAAGGTGAGAAAATAACGATATCCGCCACGAGCCTCAATATTCATCGGACCAAATACATCGGTATGTATGATTTCCAATAAATCTGTTGCTCTCTCCATGGTACCGGAGAATGATGTTTTAGTCATCTTGCCCATGAGGCACGGTTCGCAAGTACCAAGTGATTCATAATCAAGTGGTTCCAAAAGTCCATCAGTATGGAGTTTCTTCATGCGTTTTATACCGATATGACCTAAACGGCAGTGCCACAAATAAGTTGCACTATCATTATCAACTCTGCATCTTTTGGCTTCTACATTCTGAATATGTGTATCACTACTATCGAGATTTAACAAGAATAGACCACTCTTCAAGGGTGCATGACCATAAAAGATATTACTCATATAAATAGAACAACCATATACTCCGATTTAAATGAATAACCGTCTCGCATTAAACAAGATCCAAATATAATGTTCATGCTCAACGCTGGCACCAAATAACAATTATTTAGGTCTAATATTAATCCCGAAGGTAGATGTAGAGGTAGCGTGCCGACCGCGATCACATCGACTTTGGAACCGTTTCCCACGCGCATCGTCACCTCGTCCTTAGCTAATCTTCGCTTAATCCGTAGTCCCTGTTTCGAGTTGCAAATATTAGCAACAGAACCAGTATCAAATACCCAGGTGCTACTGCGAGCATTAGTAAGGTACACATCAATAACATGTATATCACATATACCTTTGTTCACCTTGCCATCCTTCTTATCCGCCAAATACTTGGGGCAGTTCCGCTTCCAGTGACCAGTCTGCTTGCAGTAGAAGCACTCAGTTTCAGGCTTAGGTCCAGACTTGGGTTTCTTCTCCTGAGCAGCAACTTGCTTTCCGTTCTTCTTGAAGTTCCCCTTCTTCTTCCCTTTGCCCTTTTTCTTGAAACTAGTGGTTTTGTTAACCATCAACACTTGATGCTCTTTCTTGATTTCTACCTCCGCAGCTTTCAGCATTGCGAAGAGCTCGGGAATAGTCTTGTTCATCCCTTGCATATTATAGTTCATCACGAAGCTCTTGTAGCTTGGTGGCAGTGATTGGAGAATTCTGTCAATGACGCAATCATCTGGAAGATTAACTCCCATCTGAATCAAGTGATTGTTATACCCAGACATTTTGAGTATATGCTCACTGACAGAACTGTTCTCCTCCATCTTGCAGCTATAGAACTTATTGGAGACTTCATATCTCTCAATCCGGGCATTTGCTTGAAATATTAACTTCAACTCCTGGAACATCTCATATGCTCCATGACGTTCAAAACGTTGTTGAAGTCCCGATTCTAAGCCGTAAAGCATGGCACACTGAACTATCGAGTAGTCATCAGCTTTGCTCTGCCAGACGTTCATAACATCTGGTGTTGCTCCAGCAGCAGGCCTGGCACCCAGCGGTGCTTCCAGGATGTAATTCTTCTGTGCAGCAATGAGGATAATCCTCAACTTACGGACCCAGTCCGTGTAATTGCTACCATCATCTTTCAACTTTGCTTTCTCAAGGAACGCATCAAAATTCAACGGAACAACAGCACGAGCCATCTATCTACAATCAACATAAACAAGCAAGATACTATCAGGTACTAAGTTCATGATAAATTTAAGTTTAATTAATCATATTACTTAAGAACTCCCACTTAGATAGACATCCCTCTAATCCTCTAAGTGATCACGTGATCCAAATCAACTAAACCATGTCCGATCATCACGTGAGATGGAGTAGTTTCATCGGTGAACATCATTATGTTGATCGTATCTACTATATGATTCACGCTCGACCTTTCGGTCTCCGTATTCCGAGGCCATATCTGTATATGCTTGGCTCGTCAAGTATAACCTGAGTATTCCGCGTGTGCAACTGTTTTGCACCCGTTGTATTTGAAAGTAGAGCCTATCACACCCGATCACCACGTGGTGTCTCAGCACGAAGAACTTTCGCAACGGTGCATACTCAGGGAGAAAACTTCTTGATAATTTAGTGAGAGATCATCTTATAATGCTACCGTCAATCAAAGCAAGATAACATGCATAAAAGATAAACATCACATGCAATCAATATAAGTGATATGGTATGGCCATCATCATCTTGTGCTTGTGATCTCCATCTCCGAAGCACCGTCATGATCACCATCGTCACCGGCGCGACACCTTGATCTCCATCGTAGCATCGTTGTCGTCTCGCTAATCTTATGCTTACGCGACTATCACTACCGCTTAGCAATAAAGTAAAGCATTACATCGCGATTGCATTGCATACAATAAAGCAACAACCATATGGCTCCTGCCAGTTGCCGATAACTTGGTTACAAAACATGATCATCTCATACAATAAAATCAGCATCATGCCTTGACCATATCACATCACAACATGCCCTGCAAAAACAAGTTAGACGTCCTCTACTTTGTTGTTGCAAGTTTTACGTGGCAGCTACGGGCTTAAGCAAGAACTCATCTCACCTATGCATCAAAACCACAACGATAGTTTGTCAAATAGACTCCGTTTTAACCTTCTCAAGGACCGGGCGTAGCCATACTCGGTTCAACTAAAGTTGGAGAGACAGTCGCCCGCAAGCCATCTATGTGCAAAGCACGTCGAGGGAACCGGTCTCGCGTAAGCGTACGCGTAAGGTTGGTCCGGGTCGTCTCGTCCAACAATACCGCCGAACCAAAGTAAGACATGCTGGTAGGCAGTATGACTTGTATCGCCCACAACTCACTTGTGTTCTACTCGTGCAAATAACATCAAACCATAAAACCTAGGCACGGATGCCACTGTTGGCGAACATAGTAATTTCAAAATTTTCCTACGCACACGCAAGATCATGGTGATGCATAGCAACGAGGGAGAGAGTCTGATCTACGTACCCTTGTAGATCGCAACGGAAGCGTTGACACAACATAGAGGAAGTAGTCGTACGTCTTCTTCCCGATCCGACCGATCCAAGCACCGTTACTCCGGCACCTCCGAGTTCTTAGCACACGTTCAGCTCGATGACGATCCCCGGGCTCCGATCCAGCAAAGCTTCGGGGAGGAGTTCCGTCAGCACGACGGCATGGTGACGATCTTGATGTACTACCGACGTAGGGCTTCGCCTAAGCACTACAACGATATGATCGAGGTGGAATTTGGTGGCAGGGGGCACCGCACACGGCTAAGGAACGATCTCAATGATCAACTTGTGTGTCTAGAGGTGCCCCCTGCCCCCGTATATAAAGGTTGCCAGGGGGAGGGCTGGCCGGCCAAGCTATGGAGGCGCAGGAGGAGTCCTACTCCTACCGGGAGTAGGACTCCCCCCCCCCCCAATCCTATTCCTAATAGGACTCCCAAGGAGAAAGAGAGGGAGAGAGGTGGCCGGCCACCTCTCCTAGTCCTAATAGGACTAGGGGAGGGGGGAGGCGCGCAGCCCACCTTGGGCTGCCCCTTTCACCTTTCCACTAAGGCCCAATAAGGCCCATATGGTTCCCGGGGGGTTCCGGTAACCTCCCGGTACTCTGGTAAAATCCCGATTTCACCCGGAACACTTCCGATGTCCAAACATAGGCTTCCAATATATCAATCTTTATGTCTCGACCATTTAGAGACTCCACGTCATGTCCGTGATCACATCCGGGACTCCGAACAACCTTCGGTACATCAAAATGCATAAACTCATAATAACTGTCATCGTAACGTTAAGCGTGCGGACCCTACGGTTCGAGAACAATGTAGACATGACCGAGACACGTCTCCGGTTAATAACCAATAGCGTGACCTGGATGCCCATATTGGCTCCTACATATTCTACGAAGATCTTTATCGGTCAGACCGCATAACAACATACGTCGTTCCCTTTGTCATCGGTATGTTACTTGCCCGAGATTCGATCGTCGGTATCCAATACCTAGTTCAATCTCGTTACCGGCAAGTCTCTTTACTCGTTCCGTAATACATCATCCCGCAACTAACTCATTAGTTGCAATGCTTGCAAGGCTTGTATAATGTGTATTACCGAGAGGGCCCAGAGATACCTCTCCGACAATCGGAGTGACAAATTCTAATCTCGAAATACGCCAACCCAACATCTACCATTGGAGACACCTGTAGTACTCCTTTATAATCACCCAGTTACGTTGTGATGTTTGGTAGCACCCAAAGTGTTCCTCCGTCAAACGGGAGTTGCATAATCTCATAGTCATAGGAACATGTATAAGTCATGAAGAAATCAATAGCAACATACTAAACGATCGGGTGCTAAGCTAATGAAATGGGTCATGTCAATCAGATCATTCAACTAATGATGTGACCTCGTTCATCAAATAACAACACATTGTTCATGGTTAGGAAACTTAACCATCTTTGATTAACGAGCTAGTCAAGTAGAGGCATACTAGTGACACTCTGTTTGTCTATGTATTCACACATGTATTATGTTTCCTGTTAATACAATTCTAGCATGAATAATAAACATTTATCATGATATAAGGAAATAAATAATAACTTTATTATTGCCTCTAGGGCATATTTCCTTCAGGCACACCCCAGAGCCGCGTGTCGGGTGCCTGAGCGTGCCACCATGCATGCTTCCACAAGCGTAGGAGGGCCCACTGCAACTCCTGGCGGCATTGCTACCCCCCCCCCCCTTCGGTACCCCGTCCCGTCTAACCCTGACACGGATGTTGCTCCAAAGTGTTCCTATGGGCTGACCTAACACAACTGGGTGGATACGTCCACTGGCCAAAGCCCATCCGCCGTCCGTGCAAAGTCAAAGGGCTAGATCCCGTGGTCAAACGCTACAGGGTTAGGCGGGACGGGGGCCCTAGGGGGTAGCAATGCCACCGGAGTGTTGCACTGGGACCTTATACATGCGGGATGGTGTGGTGGCATGTCCGAAGAGGCGGCACGCGTCTCCGGGGTGTGCCCCCCCTCCTCACGGACGGCGATGACACGGTAGTAGACGTTTTGCGGTAACGATGCGGCGTGAATATTATTAAATACTCAGAGCGTGATACAATCATGAGTTTTTTACACGACGTGGGCACATGTGCTGTAGGACTGAGGGTAATTTTTCAGAATTTTTCGTTATGGAGAAGTATCTGAACAATTCCCGCCGTCCCGCCTAACCCTGTAACGTTTGACCACGGGATCTAGCCCTTTGACTTTGCTCGGACGGGCTTTGACCAGTGGACCTCCCCACCCGGTTGTGTTAGGTAAGTCCATAGGAACACTTTGGTGCAACATCCGGGCCAGACCCACAGCAAGATCCCCTCCGTGTAGACCCCACGCGTCCGTTTCCCCCTCCAGGTGCCGCCGGCGGCGCCGTCCGTGAGGGGGGGCATGTTGGGGAACGCAGTAATTTCAAAAAATTTCCTACGCACATGCAAGATCATGGTGATGTATAGCAACGAGAGGGGAGAGTGTTGTCTACGTACCCTTCGTAGACTACAATGGAAGCGTTGACGCAACGTAGACGAAGTAGTCGTACGTCTTCCCGATCCGACCGATCCAAGCACCGTTACTCCGGCACCTCCGAGTTCTTAGCACACGTACAGCTCGATGACGCTCCCCGGGCTCCGATCCAGCAAAGCTTCGGGGATGAGTTCCGTCAGCACAATGGCGTGGTGACGATGATGATATTCTACCGACGCAGGGCTTCGCCTAAGCACTACAACGATATGATAGAGGAGGAATATGGTGGCAGGGGGCACCGCACACGGCTAACGAACGATCACGTAGATCAACTTGTGTGTCTAGAGGTGCCCCCCTGCCCCCGTATATAAAGGATCCAAGGGGGGTGCGGCCGGCCCTATGGTCGCGCGCAGGAGGAGTCTTACTCCTACCGGGAGTAGGGCTCCCCCCCAAACCTTGTCCAACTAGGAGAGGTGGAGGGAGAATAGGAAAGGGGGGCGCCGCCCCTCCCTCCTTGTCCAATTCGGACTAGGGGGAGAAGGGGCGCGCAGGAGGAGTCCTAACCCTTCCGGTGTCCGAATATAGTCATCCAATATATCAATCTTTATGTCTCAACCATTTCGAGACTCCTCGTCATGTCTGTGATCACATCCGGGACTCCGAACTAACTTCGGTATATCAAAATGCATAAACTCATAATAACTGTCATCATAACGTTAAGCGTGCGGACCCTACGGTTCGAGAACAATGTAGACATGACTGAGACAAATCTCCGGTCAATAACCAATAGCGGGACCTGGATGCCCATATTGGCTCCTACATATTCTACGAAGATCTTTATCGGTCAGACCGCATAACAACATACGTTGTTCCCTTTGTCATCGGTATGTTACTTGCCCGAGATTCGATCGTCGGTATCCAATACCTAGTTCAATCTCGTTACCGGCAAGTCTCTTTACTCGTTCTGTAATACATCATCCTGCAACTAACTCATTAGTTGCAATGCTTGCAAGGCTTATGTAATGTGCATTACCGAGAGGGCCCAGAGATACCTCCCCGACAATCAGAGTGACAAATCCTAATCTCGAAATAGGCCAACCCAACATCTACCTTTGGAGACACCTGTAGAGCTCCTTTATAATCACCCAGTTACGTTGTGACGTTTGGTAGTACACAAAGTGTTCCTCCGGTAAATGGGAGTTGCATAATCTCATAGTCATAGGAACATGTATAAGTCATGAAGAAAGCAATAGCAACATACTAAACGATCGGGTGCTAAGCTAATGGAATGTGTCATGTCAATCAGATCATTCAACTAATGATGTGACCTCGTTAATCAAATAACAACACTTTGTTCATGGTTAGGAAACATAACCATCTTTGATTAACAAGCTAGTCAAGTAGAGGCATACTAGTGACACTAAGTTTGTCTATGTATTCACACATGTATTATGTTTCCGGTTAATACAATTCTAGCATGAATAATAAACATTTATCATGATATAAGGAAATAAATAATAACTTTATTATTGCCTCTAGGGCATATGTCCTTCAGTCTCCCACTTGCACTAGAGTCAATAATCTAGATTACACAGTAATGATTCTAACACCCATGGAGCCTTGGTGCTGATCATGTTTTGCTCGTGGAAGAGGCTTAGTCAACGGGTCTGCAACATTCAGATCCGTATGTATCTTGCAAATCTCTATGTCTCCCACCTGGACTAGATCCCGGATGGAATTGAAGTGTCTCTTGATGTGCTTGGTTCTCTTGTGAAATCTGGATTCCTTTGCCAAGGCAATTGCACCAGTATTGTCACAAAAGATTTTCATTGGACCCGATGCACTAGGTATGACACCTAGATCGGATATGAACTCCTTCATCCAAACTCCTTCGTTCGTTGCTTCCGAAGCAGCTATGTACTTCGCTTCACATGTAGATCCTGCTATGACGCTTTTTTTAGAACTGCACCAACTGACAGCTCCACCGCTTAATGTAGACACGTATCCGGTTTGCGCTTTAGAATCGTCCGGATCAGTGTCAAAGCTTGCATCAACGTAACCTTTTACGGTGAGCTCTTTGTCACCTCCATATACGAGAAACATATCCTTAGTCCTTTTCAGGTATTTCAGGATGTTCTTGACCGCTGTCCAGTGATCCACTCCTGGATTACTTTGGTACCTCCCTACTAAGCTTATAGCAAGGCACACATCAGGTCTGGTACACAGCATTGCATACATGATAGAGCCTATGGCTGAAGCATAGGGAACATCTTTCATTTTCTCTCTATCTTCTGCAGTGGTCGGACATTGAGTCTGACTCAACTTCACACCTTGTAACACAGGCAAGAACCCTTTCTTCGCCTGATCCATTTTGAACTTTTTCAAAATCTTGTCAAGGTATGTGCTTTGTGAAAGTACAATTAAGCGTCTTGATCTATCTCTATAGATCTTTATACCTAATATGTAAGCAGCTTCACCGAGGTCTTTCATTGAAAAACTCTTATTCAAGTATCCCTTTATGCTATCCAGAAATTCTATATCATTTCCGATCAGTAATATGTCATCCACATATAATATCAGGAATGCTACAGAGCTCCCACTCACTTTCTTGTAAATACAGGCTTCTCCGAAAGTCTGTATAAAACCAAATGATTTGATCACACTATCAAAACGTTTATTCCAACTCCGAGAGGCTTGCACCAGTCCATAAATAGATCGCTGGAGCTTGCACACTTTTTTAGCTCCCTTTGGATCGACAAAACCTTCCGGTTGCATCATATACAACTCTTCTTCCAGAAATCCATTCAGGAATGCAGTTTTGACATCCATCTGCCAAATTTCATAATCATAAAATGCGGCAATTGCTAACATGATTCTGACAGACTTAAGCATCGCTACGGGTGAGAAGGTCTCATCATAGTCAACCCCTTGAACTTGTCGAAAACCTTTTGCGACAAGACGAGCTTTGTAGACAGTAATATTACCGTCAGCGTCAGTCTTCTTCTTGAAGATCCATTTGTGCTCAATTGCTTACCGATCATCGGGCAAGCCAACCAAAGTCCATACTTTGTTCTCATACATGGATCCCATCTCAGATTTCATGGCTTCAAGCCATTTTGCGGAATCTGGGCTCACCATCGCTTCTTCATAGTTCGTAGGTTCATCATGATCTAGTAGCATGACTTCCAGAACTGGATTACCGTACCACTCTGGCGCGGATCTCATTCTGGTTGATCTACGAGGTACAGTAGTATCTTGTTCTGAAGTTTCATGATCATCATCATTAACTTCCTCACTTATTGGTGTAGGTGTCGCAGAAACAGCTTTCTGTGATGTACTACTTTCCAACAAGGGAGTAGGTATAGTTACCTCGTCAAGTTCTATTTTCCTCCCACTCACTTCATTCGAGAGAAACTCCTTCTCCAGAAAGTTTCCGAATTTAGCAACAAAAGTCTTGCCTTCGGATTTGTGATAGAAGGTGTATCCAATAGTTTCCTTTGGATATCCTATGAAGACACATTTCTCCGATTTGGGTTCGAGCTTATCGGGTTGAAGCTTTTTCACATAAGCACCGCAGCCCCAAACTTTCAGAAACGACAACCTTGGTTTCTTGCCAAACCATAGTTCATAAGGCGTCGTCTCAACGGATTTTGTTGGTGCCCTATTTAACGTGAATGCGGCCGTCTCTAGAGCGTATCCCCAAAACGATAGCGGTAAATCAGTAAGAGACATCATAGATCGCACCATATCTAGTAAAGTACGATTACGACGTTCAGACACACCATTACGCTGTGGTGTTCCGGGTGGCGTGAGTTGCGAAAATATTCCACAATTTTTCAAATGTACACAAACTCGTAACTCAAATATTCTCCTCCACGATCAGATCGTAGAAACTTTATTTTCTTGTTATGATGATTTTCAACTTCACTCTGAAATTCTTTGAACTTTTCAACCGTTTTAGACTTATGTTTCGTTAAGTAGATATAACCATATCTGCTTAAGTCATCTGTGAAGGTGAGAAAATAACGATATCCGCCATGAGCCTCAACATTCATCGGACCACATACATCTGTATGTATGATTTCCAGCAAATCTGTTGCTCTCTCCATAGTACCGGAGAACGGTGTTTTAGTCATCTTGCCCATGAGGAACGGTTCGCAAGTACCAAGTGATTCATAATCAAGTGGTTCCAAAAGTCCATCAGTATGGAGTTTCTTCATGCGCTTTACACCGATATGACCTAAACGGCAGTGCCACAAATAAGTTGCACTATCATTATCAACTCTGCATCTTTTGGCTTCTACATTATGAATATGTGTATCACTACTATCGAGATTCAACAAGAATAGACCACTCTTCAAGGGTGCATGGCCATAAAAGATATTACTCATATAAATAGAACAACCATTATTCTTTGATTTAAATGAATAACCGTCTCACATTAAACAAGATCCAGATATAATGTTCATGCTCAACGCTGGCACCAAATAACAATTATTTAGGTCTAATACTAATCCCGAAGGTAGATGTAGAGGTAGCGTGCCGACTGCGACCACATCGACTTTGGAACCGTTTCCCACGCGCATCGTCACCTCGTCCTTAGCCAATCTTCGCTTAATCCGTAGTCCCTGTTTCGAGTTGCAAATGTTAGCAACAGAACCAGTATCAAATACCCAGGTGCTACTGCGAGCATTAGTAAGGTACACATCAATAACATGTATATCACATATACCTTTGTTCACCTTGCCATCCTTCTTATCCGCCAAATACTTGGGGCAGTTCCGCTTCCAGTGACCAGTCTGCTTGCAGTAGAAGCACTCAGTTTCAGGCTTAGGTCCAGACTTGGGTTTCTTCTCTTGATCAGCAACTTGCTTGCCGTTCTTCTTGAAGTTCCCCTTCTTCTTCCCGTTGCCCTTTTTCTTAAAACTAGTGGTTTTGTTAACCATCAACACTTGATGCTCCTTCTTGATTTCTACCTCCGCAGCTTTCAGCATTGCGAAGAGCTCGGGAATAGTCTTGTTCATCCCTTGCATATTATAGTTCATCACGAAGCTCTTGTAGCTTGGTGGCAGTGATTGGAGAATTCTGTCAATGACGCAATCATCTGGAAGATTAACTCCCATCCGAATCAAGTGATTATTATACCCATACATTTTGAGTATATGCTCACTGACAGAACTGTTCTCCTCCATCTTGCAGCTATAGAACTTATTGGAGACTTCATATCTCTCAATCCGGGCATTTGCTTGAAGTATTAACTTCAACTCCTGGAACATCTCATATGCTCCATGACGTTCAAAGCATCGTTGAAGTCCCGATTCTAAGCCGTAAAGCATGGCACACTGAACTATCGAGTAGTCATCAGCTTTGCTCTGCCAGACGTTCATAACATCTGGTGTTGCTCCAGCAGCAGGCCTGGCACTCAGCGGTGCTTCCAAGACGTAATTCTTCTGTGCAGCAATGAGGATAATCCTCAAGCTACGGACCCAGTCCGTGTAATTGATACCATCATCTTTCAACTTTGCTTTCTCAAGGAACGCATTAAAATTCAACGGAACAACAACACGAGCCATCTATCTACAATTAAACATAAACAAGCAAGATACTATCAGGTACTAAGTTCATGATAAGTTTAAGTTCAATTAATCAAATTACTTAAGAACTCCCACTTAGATAGACATCCCTCTAATCCTGTAAGTGATCACGTGATCCAAATCAACTAAACCATGTCCGATCATCACGTGAGATGGAGTAGTTTCTTTGGTGAACATCACTATGTTGATCATATCTACTATATGATTCACGCTCGACCTTTCAGTCTCTGTGTTCTGAGGTCATATATGTATATGCTTGGCTTGTCAAGTATAACCTGAGTACTCCGCGTGTGCAACTGTTTTGCACCCATTGTATTTGAACGTAGAGTCTATCACACCCGATCATCACTGTTGGGGAACGTAGTAATTTCAAAAAAATTCCTACGCACACGCAAGATCATGGTGATGCATAGCAACGAGGGGGGAGAGTGTTCCCTACGTACCAACGCAGACCGACCGCGGAAGCGATCACACAATGTAGATGAAGTAGTCGTACGTCTTCTTCCCGATCCGACCGATCCAAGCACCGTTACTCCGGCACCTCCGAGTTCTTAGCACACGTACAGCTCGATGACGATCCTCGGGCTCCGATCCAGCAAAGCATCGAGGAAGAGTTCCGTCAGCACGACGGTGTGGTGACGATCTTGATATACTACTGACGCAGGGCTTCGCCTAAGCACTGCAACAATATGATCGAGGTGGAATTTGGTGGCAGGAGGCACCGCACACGGCTAAGGAACGATCACCAAGGATCAACTTGTGTGTCATGGGGTGCCCCCTGCCTCCGTATATAAAGGAGCAAGGGGGAGGGGCCGGCCGGCCTAGGAGGAGGCGCGCCAAGGGGAGTCCTACTCCCACCGGGAGTAGGACTCCCTCCTTCCTTGTTGGAGTAGGAGAAGGGGAAAGAGGTGGAGAGGAATAAGGAAAAGGGGGCTGCGCCCCTTGTCCAATTCGGACCAGAGGGGGGGCGCAGGCCTCCTTCCTTTTGGCCTCTCTCCTCTATTCCCGTATGGCCCAATAAGGCCCATATACTCCCCGGCGAATTCCCGTAACTCTCCGGTACTCCGAAAAATACCCGAACCACTCGGAACCTTTCCGAAGTCCGAATATAGTCGTCCAATATATCGATCTTTACGTCTCGACCATTTCGAGACTCCTCGTCATGTCCCCGATCTCATCCAGGACTCCGAACTCGTTCGGTACATAAAAACTCATAAACTCATAATATAACTGTCATCGAAACCTTAAGCGTGCGGACCCTACGGTTCGAGAACAATGTAGACATGACCGAGACACGTCTCCGGTCAATAACCAATAGCGGGACCTGGATGCCCATATTGGCTCCTACATATTCTACGAAGATCTTTATCGGTCAGACCGCATAACAACATACGTTGTTCCCTTTGTCATCGGTATGTTACTTGCCCGAGATTCGATCGTCGGTATCCAATACCTAGTTCAATCTCGCTACCGGCATGTCTCTTTACTCGTTCCGTAATACATCGTCTTGCAACTAACTCATTAGTCACAATGCTTGCAAGGCTTATGTGATGTGTATTACCGAGAGGGCCCAGAGATACCTCTCCGACAATCGGAGTGACAAATCCTAATCTCGAAATACGCCAACCCAACATCTACCTTTGGAGACACCTGTAATACTCCTTTATAATCACCCAGTTACGTTGTGACGTTTGGTAGCACCCAAAGTGTTCCTCCGGCAAACGGGAGTTGCATAATCTCATAGTCATAGGAACATGTATAAGTCATGAAGAAAGCAATAGCAACATACTAAACGATCGGGTGCTAAGCTAATGGAATGGGTCATGTCAATCAGATCGTTCAACTAATGATGTGACCTCGTTAATCAAATAACAACTCTTTCATCCATGGTTAGGAAACATAACCATCTTTGATTAACGAGCTAGTCAAGTAGAGGCATACTAGTGACACTCTGTTTGTCTATGTATTCACACATGTATTATGTTTCCGGTTAATACAATTCTAGCATGAATAATAAACATTTATCATGATATAAGGAAATAAATAATAACTTTATTTTTGCTTCTAGGGCATATTTCCTTCAGTCTCCCACTTGCACTAGAGTCAATAATCTAGTTCACATCGCAATGTGATTTAATAGCAATAGTTCACATCACCATGTGATTAACAGCCGTAGTTCACATCGTCATGTGACCAACACTCAAAGGGTTTACTAGAGTCAGTAATCTAGTTCACATATCTATGTGATTAACACCCAAAGAGTACTAAGGTGTGATCATGTTTTGCTTGTGAGGTAATTTTAGTCAACGGGTCTGTCACATTCAGATCCGTAAGTATTTTGCAAGTTCTATGTCTACAATGCTCTACACGGAGCTACTCTAGCTAATTGCTCCCACATTCAATATGTATCCAGATTGAGACTTTAGATTCATCTGGATCAGTGTCAAAAACTTGCATCGACGTAACCCTTTACGACGAACCTTTTTGTCACGTCCATAATCGAGAAACATATCCTTATTTCACTAAGGATAATTCTGACTGCTGTCCAGTGATCTACTCCTAGATCACTATTGTACTCCCTTGCCAAATCAATGCAGGGTATACAATAGATCTGGTATACAGCATGACATACTTTATAGAACCTGTGGCCAAGGCATAGGGAATGACTTTCATTCTCTTTCTATCTTCTGCTGTGGTCGGGCTTTGAGTCTTACTCAACTTCACACCTTGTAATACAGGCAAGAACTCTTTCTTTGACTGCTCCATTTTGAACTACTTCAAAATCTTGTCAAGGTATGTACTCATTGAAAAAACTTATCAAGCATCTTGATCTATCTCTATAGATCTTGAAGCTCAATATGTAAGCAGCTTCACCGAAGTCTTTCTTTGAAAAACTCTTTTCAAACACTCCTTTATGCTTTACAGAATAATTCTACATTATTTCCGATCAACAATATGTCATTCACATATACTTTATCAGAAATGCTGTAGTGCTCCCACTCACTTTCTTGTAAATACAGGCTTCACCGCAAGTCTGTATAAAACCATATGCTTTGATCAACTTATCAAAGCATGTATTCCAACTCTGAGATGCTTGCACCAGTCCATAGATGAATCGCTGGAGCTTGCATATTTTGTTAGCACCTTTAGGATTGACAAAACCTACTGGTTGCATCATATACAACTCTTCTTCCAGAAATCCATTCAGGAATGCAGTTTTGATATCCATCTGCCAAATTTCATAATCATAAAATGCGGCAATTGCTAACATGATTCTGACAGACTTAAGCATCGCTACGGGTGAGAAGGTCTCATCGTAGTCAACCCCTTGAACTTGTCAAAAACCTTTTGCGACAAGTCGAGCTTTATAGACAGTAATATTACCGTCAGCGTCAGTCTTTTTCTTGAAGATCCATTTATTCTCAATTGCTTGCCGATCATCGGGCAAGTCAACCAAAGTCCATACTTTGTTCTCATACATGGATCCCATCTCAGATTTCATGGCTTCAAGCCACTTTGCGGAATCTGGGCTCACCATCGCTTCTTCATAGTTCGTAGGTTCATCATGATCTAGTAGCATGACTTCCAGAACTGTATTACCGTACCACTCTGGCGCGGATCTCATTCTGGTTGATCTACGAGGTTCAGTAGTATCTTGTCTTGAAGTTTCATGATCATCATCATTAGCTTCCTCACTAATTGGTATAGGTGTCGCAGAAACAGTTTTCTGTGATGTACTATTTTCCAATAAGGGAGCAGGTACAGTTATCTCGTCAAGTTCTACTTTCCTCCCACTCACTTCTTTCGAGAGAAACTCCTTCTCTAGAAATGATCCATTCTTAGCAACGAATGTCTTGCCTTCGGATCTGTGATAGAAGGTGTACCCAACAGTCTCCTTTGGGTATCCTATGAAGACACATTTCTCCGCTTTGTGTTCGAGCTTATCAGGTTGAAGCTTTTTCACATAAGCATCGCAGCCCCAAACTTTAAGAAACGGCAACTTTGGTTTCTTGCCAAACCATAGTTCATAAGGTGTCGTCTCAACGGATTTAGATGGTGCCCCTTTTTTTAATGTGAATGCAGCTGTCTCTAATGCATAACCCCAAAACGATAGAGGTAGATCGGTAAGAAACATCACAGATCGCACTATATCTAATAAAGTACGGTATGACGTTCGGACACACCATTACACTATGGTGTTCCATGTGGCGTGAGTAGTGAAACTATTTCACATTGTTTTTAACTGAAGACCAAACTCGTAACTCAAATACTATTTTCCACGATCAGATCGTAGAAACTTTATTTTCTTGTTACGATGATTTTCCACTTCACTCTGAAATTATATGAACTTTTCAAATGTATCAGACTTCTATTTCATTAAGTAGATATACCCATATCTGCTCAATTCATCTGTGAAGGTCAGAAAATAATGATACCCGCTGCAAGCCTTAAATATTCATCGGACCACATACATCAGTATGTATGATTTCCAACAAATCTGTTGCTTGCTCCATTGTTCCGGAGAACGGCGTTTAAGTCATCTTGCCCAAAAGGCATGGTTCGCAAGCATCAAGTGATTCATAATCAAGTGATTCCGAAAGCCCATCAGCATTGAGTTTCTTCATGCGCTTTATACCAATATGACCTAAACGGCAGTGCCACAAATAAGTTGCACTATCATTATTAACTTTGCATCTTTTGGTTTCAATATTATGAATATGTGTATCACTACGATCGAGATCCAACGAACTTGTTTCATTGGGTGTATGACCATCGAAGGTTTTATTCATGTAAACAGAACAACAATTATTCTCTGACTTTAATGAATAACCGTATTGCAATAAACATGATCAAATCATATTCATGCTCAACGCAAAAACCAAATAACACTTATTTAAGTTCAACACTAATCCCGAAAGTATAGGGGAGTGTGCGATGATGATTATATCAATCTTGGAACCACTTTCAACATACATCGTCACTTCACCCTTAACTAGTCTCTGTTCATTCTGCAACTCCCGTTTCGAGTTACTACTCTTAGCAACTGAACTAGCATCAAATACTGAGGGGTTGCTATAAACACTAGTAAAGCACACATCAATAACATGTATATCAAATATACTTATGTTCACTTTGCCATCCTTCTTATCCGCCAATCACTTGGGGTAGTTCCGCTTCCAGTGACCAGTCCCTTTGCAGTAGAAGTACTTAGTCTCAGGCTTAGGATCAGACTTGGGCTTCTTCACTTGAGCAGCAACTTGCTTGCCGTTCTTCTTGAAGTTCCCCTTCTTCCCTTTGCCCTTTTCTTGAAATTGGTGGTCTTGTCAACCATCAACACTTGATGTTTTTCTTGATTTCTACCTTCGTAGATTTCAGCATCAGGAAGAGCTTGGGAGTTGTTTCCGTTATCCCTTGCATATTATAGTTCATCACGAAGTTCTACTAACTTGGTGATGGTGACTAGAGAATTCTGTCAATCACTATCTTATCTAGAAGATTAACTCCCACTTGATTCAAGCGATTGTAGTACCCAGACAATCTGAGCACATGCTCACTAGTTGAGCGATTCTCCTCCATATTTTAGCTATAGAACTTGTTGGAGACTTCATATCTCTCAACTCGGTTATTTGCTTGAAATATTAACTTCAACTCCTGGAACATCTCATATGGTCCATGACGTTCAAAACGTCTTTGAAGTCCCGATTCTAAGCCATTAAGCATGGTGCACTAAACTATCAAGTAGTCATCATATTGAGCTAGCCAAACGTTCATAACGTCTGCATCTGCTCCTGCAATAGGTCTGTCACCTAGCGGTGCATCAAGGACATAATTTTTCTGTGCAGCAATGAGGATAAACCTCAGATCACGGATCCAATCCGTATCATTGCTACTAACATATTTCAACACAATTTTCTCTAGGAACATATCAAAATAAACATATGAAAGCAACAACGCGAGCTATTGATCTTCAACATAGATATGCTAATACTACCAGGACTAAGTTCATGATAAATTAAAGTTCAATTAATCATATTACTTAAGAACTCCCACTTAGATAGACATCCCTCTAATCCTCTAAGTGATCACGTGATCCAAATCAACTAAACCATAACCGATCATCACGTGAGATGGAGTAGTTGTCAATGGTGAACATCGTTATGTTGATCATATCTACTATATGATTCACGCTCGACCATTCGGTCTCCGTATTCCGAGGCCATATCTGCATATGCTAGGATCGTCAAGTTTAACCTGAGTATTCTGCGTGTGCAAAACTGGCTTGCAACCGTTGTAGATGGACGTAGAGCTTATCACACCCGATCATCACGTGGTGTCTGGGCACGACGAACTTTGGCAACGGTGCATACTCAGGGAGAACACTTCTTGATAATTTAGTGAGAGATCATCTTATAATGCTACCGTCAATCAAAGCAAGATAAGATGCATAAAAAGATAAACATCACATGCAATCAATATAAGTGATATGATATGGCCATCATCATCATGTGCTTGTGATCTCCATCTCCGAAGCACCGTCATGATCACCATCGTTACCGGCGCGACACCTTGATCTCCATCGTAGCATCGTTGTCGTCTCGCCAATCTTATGCTTCCACGACTATCACTACCGCTTAGTAATAAAGTAAAGCATTACATCGCGATTGCATTGCATACAATAAAGCGACAACCATATGGCTCCTGCCAGTTGCCGATAACTTGGTTACAAAACATGATCATCTCATACAATAAAATTTAGCATCATACCTTGACCATATCACATCACAACATGCCCTGCAAAAACAAGTTAGACGTCCTCTACTTTGTTGTTGCAAGTTTTACGTGGCTGCTACGGGCTTAAGCAAGAACTCATCTCACCTACGCATCAAAACCACAACGATAGTTTGTCAAATAGACTCCGTTTTAACCTTCTCAAGGACCGGGCGTAGCCACACCTGGTTCAACTAAAGTTGGAGAGACAGTCGCCCGCAAGCCATCTATGTGCAAAGCACGTCGAGGGAACCGGTCTCGCGTAAGCGTACGCGTAAGGTTGGTCCGGGTCGTCTCGTCCAACAATACCGCCGAACCAAAGTATGACATGCTGGTAGGCAGTATGACTTGTATCGCCCACAACGCACTTGTGTTCTACTCGTGCAAATAACATCAAACCATAAAACCTAGGCTCGGATGCCACTGTTGGGGAACATAGTAATTTCAAAATTTTCCTACGCACACGCAAGATCATGGTGATACATAGCAACGAGGGGGGAGAGTGTTGTCTACGTACCAACGCAGACCGACTGCGGAAGCGATCACACAATGTAGAGGAAGTAGTCGTACGTCTTCTTCCCGATCCGGCCGATCCAAGCACCGTTACTCCGGCACCTCCGAGTTCTTAGCACACGTACAGCTCGATGACGATCCTCGGGCTTCGATCCAGCAAAGCGTCGAGGAAGAGTTCCGTCAGCACGACGGTGTGGTGACGATCTTGATGTACTACTGACGCAGGGCTTCGCCTAAGCAATGCAACAATATGATCGAGGTGGAATTTGGTGGCAGGAGGCACCGCACACGGCTAAGGAACGATCACCAAGGATCAACTTGTGTGTCATGGGGTGCCCCCTGCCTCCGTATATAAAGGAGCAAGGGGGAGGGGCCGGCCGGCCTAGGAGGAGGCGCGCCAAGGGGAGTCCTACTCCCACCGGGAGTAGGACTCCCTCCTTCCTTGTTGGAGTAGGAGAAGGGGAAAGAGGTGGAGAGGAATAAGGAAAAGGGGGCTGCGCCCCTTGTCCAATTCGGACCAGAGGGGGGGCGCAGGCCTCCTTCCTTTTGGCCTCTCTCCTCTATTCCCGTATGGACCAATAAGGCCCATATACTCCCCGGCGAATTCCCGTAACTCTCCGGTACTCCGAAAAATACCCGAATCACGCGAAACCTTTCCAAAGTCCGAATATAGTCGTCCAATATATCGATCTTTACGTCTCGACCATTTCGAGACTCCTCGTCATGTCCCCGATCTCATCCGGGACTCCGAACTCCTTCGGTACATCAAAACTCATAAACTCATAATATAACTGTCATCGAAACCTTAAGCGTGCGGACCCTATGGTTCGAGAACAATGTAGACATGACCGAGACACGTCTCCGGTCAATAACCAATAGCGTGACCTGGATGCCCATATTGGCTCCTACATATTCTACGAAGATCTTTATCGGTCAGACCGCATAACAACATACGTTGTTCCCTTTGTCATCGGTATATTACTTGCCCGAGATTCGATCGTCGGTATCCAATACCTAGTTCAATCTCGTTACCGGCAAGTCTCTTTACTCGTTCCGTAATACATCGTCTCGCAACTAACTCATTAGTCACAATGCTTGCAAGGCTTATGTGATGTGTATTACCGAGAGGGCCCAGAGATACCTCTCCGACAATCGGAGTGACAAATCCTAATCTCGAAATACGCCAACCCAATATCTACCTTTGGAGACGCCTGTAATACTCCTTTATAATCACCCAGTTACGTTGTGACGTTTGGTAGCACCCAAAGTGTTCCTCCGGCAAACGGGAGTTGCATAATCTCATAGTCATAGGAACATGTATAAGTCATGAAGAAAGCAATAGCAACATACTAAACGATCGGGTGCTAAGCTAATGGAATGGGTCATGCCAATCAGATCATTCAACTAATGATGTGACCTCGTTAATCAAATAACAACTCTTTTGTCCATGGTTAGGAAACATAACCATCTTTGATTAACGAGCTAGTCAAGTAGAGGCATACTAGTGACACTCTGTTTGTCTATGTATTCACACATGTATTATGTTTCCGGTTAATACAATTCTAGCATGAATAATAAACATTTATCATGATATAAGGAAATAAATAATAACTTTATTATTGCCTCTAGGGCATATTTCCTTCAATCACGTGGTGTCTCAGCACGAAGAACTTTCGCAACGGTGCATACTCAGGGAGAACACTTCTTGATAATTTAGTGAGAGATCGTCTTATAATGCTACCGTGAATCAAAGCAAGATAAGATGCATAAAAGATAAACATCATATGCAATCAATATAAGTGATATGATATGGCCATCATCATCTTGTGCTTGTGATCTCCATCTCCGAAGCACCGTCATGATCACCATCGTCACCGGCGCGACACCTTGATCTCCATCGTAGCATCATTGTCGTCTCGCCAATCTTATGCTTCCACGACTATCGCTACCGCTTAGTGATAAAGTAAAGCATTACATCACGATTATATTGCATACAATAAAGCGACAACCATATGGCTCCTGCCAGTTGCCGATAACATGGTTACAAAACATGATCATCTCATACAATAAAATTTAGCATCATGTCTTGGCCATATCACATCACAACATGCCCTGCAAAAACAAGTTAGACGTCCTCTACTTTGTTGTTGCAAGTTTTACGTGGCTGTTACGGGCTTCAGTAAGAAACAATCTCACCTACGCATCAAAACCACAACGATAGTTTGTCAATTTGACTCCGTTTTAACCTTCACAAGGACCGGGCGTAGCCACACTTGGTTCAACTAAAGTTGGAGAAATAGTCACCGGCAAGCCACCTTTGTGCAAAGCACGTCGGGAGAACCGGTCTCGCGTAAGCGTACGCGTAATGTCGGTCCGGACCGCTTCATCCAACAATACCGCCGAACCAAAGTATGACATGCTGGT
The DNA here is from genome assembly GCA_034509565.1 of Triticum monococcum. Lineage (NCBI taxonomy): Eukaryota > Viridiplantae > Streptophyta > Magnoliopsida > Poales > Poaceae > Triticum > Triticum monococcum. Next base: position 525,536,253 of record CM067845.1, read on the forward strand.
AGGCAGTATGACTTATATCGCCCACAACTCACTTGTGTTCTACTCGTGCATATAACATCAAACCATAAAACCTAGGCTCGGATGCCACTGTTGGGGAACGCAGTAATTTCAAAAAATTTCCTACGCACACGCAAGATCATGGTGATGTATAGAAACGAGAGGGGAGAGTGTTGTCTACGTACCCTTCGTAGACTGCAACGAAAGTGTTGACGCAACGTAGAGGAAGTAGTCGTACGTCTTCCCGATCCGACCGATCCAAGCACCGTTACTCTGGCACCTCCGAGTTCTTAGCACACGTACAGCTCGATGACGCTCCCCGGGCTGCGATCCAGCAAAGCTTCGGGGATGAGTTCCGTCAGCACAACGGCATGGTGACGATGATGATGTTCTACCAACGCAGGGCTTCGCCTAAGCACTACAACGATATGATCGAGGTGGAATATGGTGGCAGGGGGCACCGCACACGGCTAAGGAACGATCACATGGATCAACTTGTGTGTCTAGAGGTGCCCCTGCCCCCGTATATAAAGGATCCAAGGGGGGGGGGTGCGGCCGGCCCTATGGTGGCGCGCAGGAGGAGTCCTACTCCTACCGGGAGTAGGACTCCCCCCTCCCAAACCTTGTCCAACTAGGAGAGGTGGAGGGAGAATAGGAAAGGGGGGGGCGCCGCCCCTCCCTCCTTGTCCAATTCGGACTAGGGGGACAGGGGGCGCGCGGCCTGCCCTGGCAGCCCCTTCCTCTTCTCCACATTAGGCCCATGAGGCCCATTAACCCCCGGGGGGTTCCGGTAACCCCCGGTGCTCCGGTTTTATCCGATACTTCTCCGGAACCCTTCCGGTGTCCGAATATAGTCATCCAATATATCAATCTATATGTCTCGACCATTTCGAGACTCCTCGTCATGTCCGTGATCACATCCGGGACTCCGAACTAACTTCGGTACATCAAAATGCATAAACTCATAATAACTGTCATCGTAACGTTAAGCATGCGGACCCTACGGTTCGAGAACAATATAGACATGACTGAGACAAATCTCCGGTCAATAACCAATAGCGGGACCTGGATGCCCATATTGGCTCCTACATATTCTACGAAGATCTTTATCGGTCAGACCGCATAACAACATACGTTGTTCCCTTTGTCATCGGTATGTTACTTGCCCGAGATTCAATCGTCGGTATCCGATACCTAGTTCAATCTCGTTACCGGCAAGTCTCTTTACTCGTTCTGTAATACATCATCCCGCAACTAACTCATTAGTTGCAATGCTTGCAAGGCTTATGTAATGTGCATTACCGAGAGGGCCCAGAGATACCTCTCCCACAATCGGAGTGACAAATCCTAATCTCGAAATACTCCAACCCAACATCTACCTTTGGAGACACCTGTAGAGCTCCTTTATAATCACCCAATTACGTTGTGACGTTTGGTAGCACACAAAGTGTTCCTCCGGTAAACGGGAGTTGCATAATCTCATAGTCATAGGAACATGTATAAGTCATGAAGAAAGCAATAGCAACATACTAAACGATCGGGTGCTAAGCTAATGGAATGGGTCATGTCAATCAGATCATTCAACTAATGATGTGACCTCGTTAATCAAATAACAACACTTTGTTCATGGTTAGGAAACATAACCATCTTTGATTAACGAGCTAGTCAAGTAGAGGCATACTAGTGACACTAACTTTGTCTATGTATTCACACATGTATCATGTTTTCGGTTAATACAATTCTAGCATGAATAATAAACATTTATCTTGATATAAGGAAATAAATAATAACTTTCTTATTGCCTCTAGGGCATATTTCCTTCAAGGCACACCCCAGACACGCGTGCCGGGCGTTTGCAACCGCCACAATACTTCCAGACTTGTGAGAGGCCGCCTACGCAAGATTTGGCGGCATGCTAGCCCCCGGAGGCCGCCGGCCACAGCCATAGATGCGCGAAGGGCAATCCGCGTAGAGGGAATTTTTCGGATACTTCTCCATCACCAAAAATTATGAAAAAATACCATCGTTCCTATAGCACATGTGCCCGCGTCGTGCAAAAAAACTCATGATTTTATCGCGCTCCGAGTATTTAGTAATATTGACGCCGCATCGTTACCGCAGAACATCTACTACCGTGTCATCACCGTCCGTGAGGGGGGGGGCACGCCCCGGAGACGCGTCCCGCCTCTTCGGACAAGCCACCACACCACCCCGCATGTATGAGGGCCCGGTGCGACGCTCCGGTGGCATTGCTACCCCCAGTGCCCCCGTCCCGCCTAACCCTGTAGCGTTTGACCACGGGATCTAGTCCTTTGACTTTGCACGGACGGGCTTTGACCATTGGACCTCTCCACCCGGTTGTGTTAGGTCAGCCCATAGGAACACTTTGGTACAACATCCGGGCCAGACCCACAGCAAGATTGCCTCCGTGTAGACCCCACGCATCCCTTTCCCCCCTCCAGGTGCCGGCGGCGGCGCCGTCCGTGAGGGGGGGCACACCCCGGACACGCGTGCCGGGCGTTTGCAACCGCCACAACACTTCCAGACTTGTGAGAGGCCGCCTACGCAAGATTTGGCGGCATGCTAGCCCCCGGAGGCCACCGGCCACAGTCGTAGACGCGCGAAGGGCAATCCGCGTAGAGGGAATTTTTCGGATACTTCTCCATCACCAAAAATTATGAAAAAATACCATCGTTCCTATAGCACATGTGCCCGCGTCGTGCAAAAAAAACTCATGATTTTATCGCGCTCCGAGTATTTAGTAATATTAACGCCGCATCTTTACCGCAGAACGTCTACTACCGTGTCATCTCCGTCCGTGAGAGGGGGCCACGCCCCGGAGACGCGTCCCGCCTCTCCGGACATGCCACCACACCACCCCGCATGTATGAGGGCCCGGTGCGACGCTCCGGTGGCATTGCTACCCCCAGTGCCCCCGTCCCGCCTAACCCTGTAGTGTTTGATCACGGGATCTAGCCCTTTGACTTTGCACTGTGGACCTCCCCACCCGGTTGTGTTAGGTCAGCCCATAGGAACACTTTGGTGCAACATCCGGGCCAGATGTTGCCGTGGGCCTTTGGGCTGACCTTAGACAACCGAGTGGATACGTCTACTGCTCAAACCCTGTTCGTGCAAAGTCAAAGGGGTAGATCCCGTGGTCAAACGCTACAGGGTTTGGCGGGACGGGGGCCCTAGGGGGGTAGCAATGCCACCGGAGCGTCGCACCGGGACCTTATACAAGCCGCGTGCCGGGTGCCTACACCTGCCACCATGCTTATATAACCGTAGGAGGGCCATCGCAACACCTGGCGGCATTGCTACCCCCCAGGTACCCCGTCCCGTCTAACCCTGACACAGACGACCGCCGGGTCTATCCCTTTGACTTTCGTTGGACGTAGTTTGCCCGGTGGACCTTTTCACCTTGTTGTCATAGCCCAGCCATAGGTACACCCCCCAACACAGTCCCGGCACAACCCACCCCGAGATTCCCTCTGCGTCGGCCCGACGTGGCCGTTCCCCCCCCCCCCCAACGGAGCACGGCGGCATCGACGCCCGTGAGGGGGGAGGGGGCACACCCCGGAGCCGCGTGCCTGCGCCTGCCACCACATTTCCACAACCGTAGGAGGGCCCACCGCAACACCTGGCGGCATTGCTACCCCCCACAGGTACCCGGCCCGTCCCATCTAACCTCTCCGTGACACGACGGAAGAAGGCCCGTGTGGGGGGCAATCGATATATGTTTTCTGTACATTTAAGTTAATGAAATTAGTATTGGAAAAAATAAAAAATAATAAGAGAAAATACAAAAAATATAAAAATATTATTAGAAATCTATGCCTACGGCCTAGCCGTCGGCATAGCTACGGCCACGGAACGGTAGAGCCCTGGATCGATGATGTGGCGTAGGGCGGGGATCAATGACGTGGCAAAAACCATGGGCCAGTCCTAAATGCCACCCCACGGGACCGGCGAACGACGCGGATCGATGACGTGGCGGCGCGGCGGATCGATGACGTCGGCGTAGCTATGCCGACGGCCTAGCCGCCGGCGTAGCTATGCCGACGGCCACCGTTAGCCCGTCGGCATAGCCTGACGCTGTCGAACTGCCGTCACCACCCGGGTAGACGGGCCCACGTGATATGCCGACGGCCTGCTCTATGCCGACGGCCCCCGTCGGTATATTCGGAGAAACGCCGACGGCTTATCTATGCCGACGGCCCCTGTCGGCATAGATGGTTATACGCCGACGGCCTTTCTACGCCGACGGCTTTAGTTGTGCCGTCGGGGTAAGCCCATATATGCCGACGGGGGCCGTCGGCATAGATATGCCCGTCGGCAACTGACTAAATTCTGGTAGTGAAAGAAGCTGCAACCTTCTAGATCTGACAACAAGCAGAATGAAATCAGAGGAACTTGTTAGAGCATGAGCATGTGAGCAGACAGTTTATAGACAAGGAAAAGATTAGTCCATTTACCCAAGATTAAAGCCCAAAACGGATGAGAAAAGCAGCCAAGATTAATGGAACATCTAAAACATAGGCACCAAGCCACCAAGCCAGACATGAGTAGCCACCTGATATCAGCCTCCAAAGCGACCTGATATGAGCCTCCAATAAAATTGGTAGAAAAGCAGTGGTGTAAACATATAAATATAAGAGAAACTTATTATGGCATGGGAACTATTTGTAGAATCTTTATCATGCGAATCAAACAACTCTGGAATACAACTATTTGATATGTACTTCAACTGTGCTTGATGTATACTCTGTAAAGCAATGTAAATGCTCTTAATAATGAGAAATACCTAGAAACATTAGGAGAATAAGCCCCATGTGTAAGAAAATCTTGAATCTGTAAATTCATGCCTAAGACAATGGACTGAACATTAGCTCTGTACATTCACCAAGATAAACATAACAACATTCTATGAAAAGAAATTGCATAACGGCATCACACTTTTCTTGGGGAGTCAATTATAGAACCTGAACACTCACATAAGCTCAACTGCTGCTCAACCCCCTCTGCTCCAACCCTAGAACATTCGTTCCTGCCAAACAAAAACAACATTGGTAGTGCTGCAAAAATGTATAATCCAGCGCCAGATAGTGATGCCTCAGTCAATCAAATTCCTAGGAATTTTCTCCAGAAATAGACCAAGTTAATCATTATAAATCACTATTGCCGAGCATCCACACTCGAACTAAAAACATCAATTCATAGCTAATCCCCGAATACAGATAGTAATCCAACAAAACCAAAACACCGCATTCACCAAATATGGAGATCTGAAGATCGGAAGGGAGGCGGATGGCTAAACACACACAACACACATCAAGCAGGGCAGGAGGATCAGGGAGAGCAGGGAGGGACTCGGAGGAAGCTACCTTGTCTGGACGAGATTAGTGGCGGCAACGGTGGAGCTGACTCGCGGCGGCGACTGAGGTGACTCGAGGCGGCGGCCAGGGTGACTCCATGCCGCGGCTAGCGAATCCAGGCGGCAGCGGTGGCGAGGCCATGCGGGCGCCCTCGATCCAATCCGTTGCCCTGGTCTTCAATCGAGCGAATAGGGTTAGGAGTGGGCTTCTGCTGGTCTCACGGCGCATCAAGGGCGGCGACGTTGGAGAGGAGACGAGGTGGAGGGGGCGCGGGCTCGAGGGTAATGACGTGGGAGAGGAGGGAGCAGGGAGGAGACGAGGCGGAGGGGGCGCGGGCTTGACGAAGGGTTGGCGGAACCTTGCACGTTTCGGAGGATGGGCGCGGATGGGATTGGTGAATCCCAACGGCGACGTGACGCGCACGCAGCCAGTGCCACCGATGAACGGGATAGGAGCAGCGCCGGCCCACCCGTCATCGCTATAGAACAGACGTGGATGCATATGCTGGGTACATACGCATCGGCCTATCCTTGGGCAACTGCTCCCCGTAACACATGACGCGGGCAGCGCGAGGAGCGGGCCCCAGGCGCGTTAGACCCGGGACGAGACGCGACGCAGTAGGCAATGTGCACGTGAAAAAGTCACAACCATTAGACCGACGTGTGGGACCAAAAAAACAGGCAGGTCTACTTGCAGCCGCACCAACAGGCGAATCCGGAGGGGCGAGCGAACCAGAGACTGGGCAGTACCCACGATGCGCGCACGCGGCACGGCAGGAAAGGCGCTCGCGCACCCAAAAAACTTTGACCCAGCGAATCCGCTTTTGCCCGAGCCCACAGGTCATCCCGCGTCTACGTTTCACCGCACGGCCAAAACGGCAACACACATTTTCTAGCCAGATCCAACGACCAGCAGCAAAAAAAAAAAAAGACCGCATTGACCCTAGTCAAACGGCCAACAATGGCTGAAATCGGGGGAGCTTCCTGTGAGCTAGTTGACCAGCCTCTGTATTGTTTAAAATTGCATTGCAGTTTTAGGAAAATTTGTAGTTTTGGTGTTTGCGTGGAAGTAGTGTACGTGGAAGCACACATCATATGGTATCATGATCGTTGCCGGTACAATGGAAATGTGCAGCTATTGTGTGACGTTGTGAAAGTGTTCTATCCTACACACCAGCTCGGACTCTTTTGCAGCATGTACGTTTGTGAACATGTGCTATCCTACAAACTGTCTTTCCTGATTTTTAATTAATATGCATGTATTCTTTAGCAGACAAACATTGTGAACATGTGCTTTAGAATTATTTTTCTTGACATGCCATGTTCTTCGAAAATCAACTAATCATGTATATCTGAAGATGCAACTCTATTTCCCTTTTTGCTTTCCAGTGTTGATGGTTAAACATTTAGATGTTTAATTGTGAGATATAATGATGCAAGGATTTTACATACTTGGCTTTTGAAACGCCAAGTCTATTTATTTTTTATTAGCTTCAATAGGTGCGCTATTCTGAACTTTGAAGCCCTCTTACTAGCTTCTGTGATTAGAGAATTTAGTTTAGATACTTTGTTAAGCATGTTTCCTATTCTCTAGGATTTTATGAAATATGTCTTAGTTTGAGTTAATTAGAATGGGAAATTATATATGTTCTTTTCAGAGGGGAGAGATCTTTACATGTTCAGCCTTCAAAATGTTAGCTGCACCCACTGGTCCAGAGAGTATTAGTATCTCTGCTCAATGACTTTTGATTATGCTCCTATTGGAAAATAAAGATAATTCTGGCATGTCTGATCAGCATCTGATGTTTCAATATGGTTACTGAAAGCAGTCGATGGAGGATCCAGTGAGAGACCTAGAGTTGTTCTGAAGGAGGCAGATGTGGAAAAAGAGTGGTAAAATTGGATTGCTTTTGTTCCCTTCAAAAACAAGCTTGGATTATCTTTTGCATGCATCATCATGATGCAAAGGCCGGGGGTATACCTCCATTTCTAAAAAAAAAATTGTTTTTTAAGAGTTTAATTCTGTGTATCGTGTACGACATTGGATAATAACTGATAGTTTGTAATGCTGCCATGAGACTACTGGACGAAGAAAATTTATACAACTGTACTATTTGTTTCAAGTCAATGCACAAGCTCAGCAGTTCTTTGTTTTCTTTGAGATTCAAGGTAGGCAAACAATAGTGTTTGTGCCACAGCCATCCAACTGAAAGTGCAAGGTCTGTTTTGATGGGTAGACGTTTGATCATGAATTGTAAAAAAAAAGAGCAATGTTGAATATTTAAGCAAGTTAAATTAAAAATAAATAAAGCAATGCTGAATATTTAAGCAGTCTTGGCACGTATGTACATATACACTGGCACATGGATACTTGAAGGCAGAAGAAGCTCTGAAGGCTAATCGCATGATGATCTGTATAGTCGAGGAGCAAAGACTGGTACATAGAGGCCAGCCAATTATTTACCGAGAGACAATGCCACGTGAAGAAAGCAAAGTTTCTTGAAGATTGAAGTTTGTCGGCACTCTCTCGCACTTTTCTATATTATTAGAAGGACACGCATGTACCCTAATAGGACACGCGTGCATACTATGGTGTACTTTTCTATATTATTAGAAGGACACGCATGTACCCTAGAAGGACACGCGTGCATGCTATCGTGTGTAAAATAAGTGAAGGAAGGCTCCTGAAGGCCTCCCTCGCGGCTATATAAGGAGACGCTGGGCTCAAGAACACAACACAAGAGACGGGAGAGCACAAAGCACTCAGAGCATCGAGACTCTCCACCAGAGCACCACTTCCTTTGTAGTTTAGCCACCACCACTGCTACTAGAATAGCCAAGAAGGCGCTTAGTTCGCCAAGAGTTTGAAGGTAATTTCCTAGTTGTGTGTAATCCCTTCGGGGCCTCCCGAAAGGGAAAACTATATGTAAATTATGTTGTTGAAATGATGTAGTTTCTTGGTTTCACTTAATGCTTTTATTTATGAATTTATGGGACGAGTTCTTATGCTAGGGATCCTATAGGAGAAACCTCTGCATGTGTAGTTCTCTGTGTAGCCTAGAGTGGCGTTTGAATGAGAACCTTGTGGCCGTAGAGAAGTGTTCCCTTCGGGTGGAACTGCCTAGGAAGACGATAGGAATTTACCCCATAAATTTGCAATTAAAACTGCTAAGTGAACGTAATTAGCTACATCTGATACAACATAATGAAAAATATGGTGAGTACTAAGTAGGATTTTACACCTCTGCGCACACCGTCGGACGAACTGTTGGCCTCGCTGTTGGGGAACGTTGCAGAAAACAAAAAAATTTCCTACTCGTTTCACCAAGATCCATCTATGAGTTCATCTAGCAACGAGTCATCGGATGCATCTACATACCTTTGTAGATAGCGAGCGGAAGCGTTCAAAGAACGGGGATGATGTAGTCGAACACGACGTGATCCAAATCACCGATGACCAAGCGCCGAACGGACGGCACCTCCGCGTTCAACACACGTACGGGACGGGAGGCGTCTCCTCCTTCTTGATCCAGCAAGGGGGGGAGGAGAGGTTGATGATGATCCAGCAGCACGACGGCGTGGTGGTGGATGCAGGGCGTCACAGTAGCAGGGCTTCGCCTATACTACGAGAGAGAGAGACGTAACAGGGAGAGAGGGATGCACCAAAGGCTGTAGTATCAAGTCCCTCCTCTCCCCCACTATATATAGGGGTGCCTAGGGGGGCGCCGGCCCTAGGAGATGGGATCTCCTAGGGGGGGCGGCGGACTAGGGGTGGGGGGCTTGCCCCCCAAGCAAGGGGCGCCCCCTCTAGGGTTTCCCCTCAACCCTAGCCGCATGGGCCCTAGGGGAGTGGTGCCCCAGCCCACTTTGGGCTGGGTCCCTTCCCACTTCAGCCCATGGGGCCCTCCGGGATAGGTGGCCCAACCCGGTGGACCCCCGGGACCCTTCCGGTGGTCCCGGTACAATACCGGTGACCCCGAAACTTGTCCCGATGGCCGAAATAGCACTTCCCATATATAATTCTTTACCTCCGGACCATTCCGGAACTCCTCGTGACGTCTGGGATCTCATCCGGGACTCCGAACAACATTTGGGTTACTGCATATACATATCTTCACAACCCTAGCGTCACCGAACCTTAAGTGTGTAGACCCTACGGGTTCGGGAGACATGTAGACATGACCGAGACGACTCTCCGGTCAATAACCAATAGCGGGATCTGGATACCCATGTTGGCTCCCACATGCTCCACGATGATCTCATCGGATGAACCACGATGTCGAGGATTTAATCAACCCCGTATGCAATTCCCTTTGTCAATCGATATGTTACTTGCCCGAGATTCGATCGTCGGTATCCCAATATCTCGTTCAATCTCGTTACTGGCAAGTCACTTTACTCGTACCGTAATGCATGATCCCGTGACCAGACACTTGGTCACTTTGAGCTCATTATGATGATGCATTACCGAGTGGGCCTAGTGATACCTCTCCGTCATACGGAGTGACAAATCCCAGTCTTGATCCATGTCAACCCAACAGACACTTTCGGAGATACCCGTAGTCTACCTTTATAGTCACCCAGTGACATTGTGACGTTTGGTACACCCAAAGCACTCCTACGGTATCCGGGAGTTACACGATCTCATGGTCTAAGGAAAAGATACTTGACATTGGAAAAACTCTAGCAAACGAACTATACGATCTTTATGCTATGTTTAGGATTGGGTCTTGTCCATCACATCATTCTCCTAATGATGTGATCTCGTTATCAATGACATCCAATGTCCATAGCCAGGAAACCATGACTATTTGTTGATCAACGAGCTAGTCAACTAGAGGCTTACTAGGGACATGTTGGTGTCTGTTATTCACACATGTATTACGATTTCCGGATAACACAATTATAGCATGAATAAAGGCAATTATCATGAACAAGGAAATATAATAATAATGCTTTTATTATTGCCTCTAGGGCATATTTCCAACAGTCTCCCACTTGCACTAGAGTCAATAATCTAGTTACAATGTGATGAATCGAACACCCATGGAATTCTGGTGTTGATCATGTTTTGCCCTAGGGAGAGGTTTAGTCAACGGATCTGCTACATTCAGGTCCGTATGTACTTTACAAATTTCTATGTCTCCATCTTGAACATTTTCACGAATGGAGTTGAAGCGACGCTTGATGTGCCTTGTCTTCTTGTGAAACCTGGGCTCCTTGGCAAGTGCAATAGCTCCAGTGTTGTCACAGAAGAGCTTGATCGGCCCCGACGCATTGGGTATGACTCCGAGGTCGGTGATGAACTCCTTCACCCAAATTGCTTCATGTGCTGCCTCCGAGGCTGCCATGTACTCCGCTTCACATGTAGATCCCGCCACGACGCTCTGCTTGCAACTGCACCAGCTTACTGCCCCACCATTCAAAATATACACGTATCCGGTTTGTTACTTAGAGTCATCCAGATCTGTGTCGAAGCTAGCATCGACGTAACCCTTTACGACGAGCTCTTCGTCACCTCCATAAACGAGAAACATTTTATTAGTCCTTTTCAGGTACTTCAGGATATTCTTGGCCGCTGTCCAGTGTTCCTTGCCGGGATTACTTTGGTACCTTCCTACCAAACTTACGGCAAGGTTTACATCAGGTCTAGTACACAGCATGGCATACATAATAGAACCTATGGCTGAGGCATAGGGGATGACACTCATCTCTTCTATCTCTTCTGCCGTGATCGGACATTGAGCTAAGCTCAATTTCACACCTTGCAACACAGGCAAGAACCCCTTCTTAGACTGGTCCATATTGAACTTCTTCAATATCTTATCAAGGTATGTGCTTTGTGAAAGACCTATGAGGCGTCTCGATCTATCTCTATAGATTTTGATGCCTAATATATAAGCAGCTTCTCCAAGGTCCTTCATTGAAAAACTCTTATTCAAGTAGGCCTTGATACTGTCCAAGAGTTCTATATCATTTCCCATCAAAAGTATGTCATCTACATATAATATGAGAAATGCTACAGAGCTCCCACTCACTTTCTTGTAAACGCAGGCTTCTCCATAAGTCTGCGTAAACCCAAACGCTTTGATCATCTCATCAAAGCGAATGTTCCAACTCCGAGATGCTTGCACCAGCCCATAAATCGAGCGTTGGAGCTTGCACACCTTGTCAGCATTCTTAGGATCGACAAAACCTTCCGGCTGCATCATATACAATTCTTCCTTAAGGAAACCATTAAGGAATGCTGTTTTGACGCCCATTTGCCATATTTCATAATCGTAAAACGCGGCAATTGCTAACATGATTCGGACGGACTTTAGCTTCGCTACCGGTGAGAAAGTCTCATCGTAGTCAACCCCTTGAACTTGTCGATAACCCTTAGCGACAAGCCGAGCTTTATAGATGGTCACATTACCATCCGCGTCTGTCTTCTTCTTAAAGATCCATTTATTTTCTATGGTTCGCGTTCAACGGGCAAGTCAGTCAAAGTCCATACTTCTTTTTCATACATGGATCCGATCTCGGATTTCATGGCTTCTAGCCATTTGTCGGAATCCGAGCCCGCCATCGCTTTTTCATAGTTCGAAGGTTCACCGTTGTCTAACAATATGATTTCCAAGACAGGGTTGCCGTACCACTCTGGTGCGGAACGTGTCCTTGTGGACCTTCGAAGTTCAGTAGCAACTTGATCAGAAGTTTCATGATCATCATCATTAACTTCCTCTCTAGTCGGTGCAGGCACCTCAGGAACATTTTCTTGAGTTGCGCCATTTTCCGGTTAAAAGAGGTAACACTTCATCAAGTTCTACTTTCCTTCCACTTACTTCTTTCGAGAGAAACTCCTTCTCTAGAAAGCATCCATTCCTGGCAAGAAAGATCTTGCCTTCGGATCTGAGGTAGAAGGTATACCCAACAGTTTCTTTAGGGTATCCTATGAAGGCGCATTTTTCCGACTTGGGTTCGAGCTTTTCAGGTTGAAGTTTCTTGACATAAGCATCGCATCCCCAAACTTTTAGAAACGACAACTTAGGTTTCTTCCCAAACCATAATTCAAATGGTGTCGTCTCAACGGATTTCGACGGAGCCCTATTTAAAGTGAACGCAGCAGTCTCTAAAGCATAGCCCCAAAAAGATAGCGGTAAATCGGTAAGAGACATCATAGACCGCACCATATCTAATAGAGTGCGATTACGACGTTCGGACACACCATTACGCTGAGGTGTTCCAGGCGGCGTGAGTTGTGAAACTATTCCACATTTTCTTAAGTGTGTGCCAAATTCATGACTCAAGTATTCTCCTCCACGATCTGATCGTAGAAACTTGATTTTCCTGTCACGTTGATTCTCAACCTCATTCTGAAATTCCTTGAACTTTTCAAAGGTTTCAGACTTGTGTTTCATTAAGTAGACATACCCATATCTACTCAAGTCATCAGTGAGGGTGAGAACATAACGATAGCCACCACGAGCCTCAACACTCATTGGACCGCACACATCAGTATGTATGATTTCCAATAAGTTGGTTGCTCGCTCCATTGTTCCTGAGAACGGAGTCTTGGTCATTTTACCCATAAGGCATGGTTCGCACGTGTCAAATGATTCATAATCAAGAGACTCTAAAAGTCCATCTGTATGGAGCTTCTTCATGCGTTTGACACCTATGTGACCAAGGCGGCAGTGCCACAAGTATGTGGGACTATCATTATCAACCTTACATCTTTTGGTACTCACACTATGAACATGTGTAGCATTACGTTCGAGATTCATAAAGAATAAACCATTCACCATAGGAGCATGACCATAAAACATATCTCTCATATAAATAGAACAACCATTATTCTCGGATTTAAATGAGTAGCCATCTCGAATTAAACGAGATCCCGATACAATGTTCATGCTCAAAGCTGGTACTAAATAACAATTATTGAGGTTTAAAACTAATCCCGTAGGTAAATGAAGAGGTAGCGTGCCGACAGTGATCACATCGACTTTGGAACCATTCCCGACGCGCATCGTCACCTCGTCCTTCGCTAGTCTCCGCTTATTCCGTAGTTCCTACTGTGAGTTACAAATGTGAGCAACTGCACCGGTATAAAATACCCAAGAGCTACTACGATTACTGGTAAGGTACACATCAATTACATGTATATCACATATACCTTTTGTTTTGCCGGCCTTCTTGTCTGCTAAGTATTTGGGGCAGTTCCGCTTCCAGTGATAGTTTCCCTTGCAATAAAAGCACTCAGTCTCGGGCTTGGGTCCATTCTTTGGCTTCTTCCCAGCTTGCTTACCGGGCGCGGCAACTTCCTTGCCGTCCTTCTTGAAGTTCTTTTTACCCTTGCCTTTCTTGAACTTAGTGGTTTTATTGACCATCAACACTTGATGTTCCTTTTTGACTTCTACCTCCGCTGATTTCAGCATTGAAAACAACTCAGGAATGGTCTTCTGCATCCCCTGCATGTTGAAGTTCATCACAAAGCTCTTGTAGCTTGGTGGAAGCGACTGGAGGATTCTGTCAATGACCACATCATCCGGGAGATTAACTCCCAGCTGAGACAAGCGGTTATGTAACCCAGACATAGTGAGTATGTGCTCACTAACAGAACTATTTTCCTCTATCTTACAGCTGAAGAACTTATCGGAGACTTCATATCTCTCGATCCGGGCATGAGCTTGAAAAACCATTTTCAGCTCTTCGAACATCTCATATGCTCCATGTCTTTCAAAACGCTTTTGGAGCCCCGGCTCTAGGCTGTAAAGCATGCCGCACTGAACGAGGGAGTAGTCATCAACACGTGTCTGCCAAGCGTTCATAACGTCTTGGTTCTGTGGGACGGCAGGGTCACCTAGCGGTGCTTGTAGGACATAATATTTCTTGGCAGCTATGAGGATGATCCTCAGGTTCCGGACCCAGTCCGTGTAGTTGCTGCCATCGTCTTTCAGCTTGGTTTTCTCTAGGAACGCGTTGAAGTTGAGGACTACGTTGGCCATTTGATCTATAAGACATATTGTAAAGATTTTGGACTAAGTTCATGATAATTAAGTTCATCTAATCAAATTATTAATGAACTCCCACTTAGATTAGACATCCCTCTAGTCATCTAAGTATTACATGATCCGAGTTAACTCGGCCGTGTCCGATCATCACGTGAGACGGACTAGTCAACGTCGGTGAACATCTTCATGTTGATCGTATCTTCTATACGACTCATGCTCGACCTTTCGGTCTTCTATGTTCCGAGGCCATGTCTATACACATGCTAGGCTCGTCAAGTTAACCCTAAGTGTTTTGCATGTGTAAAACTGTCTTACACCCGTTGTATGTGAACGTAAGGATCTATCACACCCGATCATCACGTGGTGCTTCGAAACGACGAACTTTAGCAACGGTGCACAGTTAGGGGAGAACACTTCTTGAAATTGTTATGAGGGATCATCTTATTTACTACCGTCATTCTAAGTAAACAAGATGCATAAACATGATAAACATCACATGCAATCAAATAATAAACGTGACATGATATGGCCAATATCACATAGCTCCTTTGATCTCCATCTTGGGGCTCCATGATCATCTTGTCACCGGCTTGACACCATGATCTCCATCATCATGATCTCCATCATCGTGTCTCCATGAAGTTGCTCGCCAACTATTACTTCTACTACTATGGCTAACGCGTTTTAGCAATAAAGTAAAGTAATTTACATGGCGTTTCTCAATGACACGCAGGTCATATAAAAAATAAAGACAACTCCTATGGCTCCTGCCGGTTGTCATACTCATCGACATGCAAGTCGTGATTCCTATTACAATAGCATGAACATCTCATACATCACATATAGATCATTCATCATTCATCACAACTTTGGCCATATCATATCACAAAGCACTTGCTGCAAAACAAGTTAGACGTCCTCTAATTGTTGTTGCAAGTTTTACGTGGCTGAATTAGGGTTCTAGCAAGAACGTCTTCTTACCTACGTGAAAGCCACAACGTGATTTGTCAACTTCTATTTACCCTTCATAAGGACCCTGTTCATCGAATCCGCTCCAACTAAAGTGGGAGAGACAGACACCCGCCAGCCACCTTATGCAACTAGTGCATGTTAGTCGGTGGAACCAGTCTCACGTAAGCGTACGTGTAAGGTTGGTCCGGGCCGCTTCATCCCACAATACCGCTGTAGCAAGAAAAGACTAGTAGCGGCAAGAAAGTTGACAAATCTACGCCCACAACAAATTGTGTTCTACTCGCGCAAGAAGAACTACACATAGACCTAGCTCATGATGCCACTGTTGGGGAACGTTGCAGAAAACAAAAAAATTTCCTACTCGTTTCACCAAGATCCATCTATGAGTTCATCTAGCAACGAGTCATCGGATGCATCTACATACCTTTGTAGATCGCGAGCGGAAGCGTTCAAAGAACGGGGATGATGTAGTCGAACACGACGTGATCCAAATCACCGATGACCAAGCGCCGAACGGACGGCACCTCCGCGTTCAACACACGTACGGGACGGGAGACGTCTCCTCCTTCTTGATCCAGCAAGGGGGGGAGGAGAGGTTGATGATGATCCAGCAGCACGACGGCGTGGTGGTGGATGCAGGGCGTCACAGTAGCAGGGCTTCGCCTATACTACGAGAGAGAGAGAGAGAGAGAGAGAGAGAGAGAGACGTAACAGGGAGAGAGGGATGCACCAAAGGCTGTAGTATCAAGTCCCTCCTCTCCCCCACTATATATAGGGGTGCCTAGGGGGGGCGCCTGCCCTAGGAGATGGGATCTCCTAGGGGGGGCGGCAGCCTGGGGGTGGGGGGCTTGCCCCCCAAGCAAGGGGCGCCCCCTCTAGGGTTTCCCCTCAACCCTAGCCGCATGGGCCCTAGGGGAGTGGCGCCCCAGCCCACTTTGGGCTGGGTCCCTTCCCACTTCAGCCCATGGGGCCCTCCGGGATAGGTGGCCCCACCCGGTGGACCCCCGGGACCCTTCCGGTGGTCCCGGTACAATACCGGTGACCCCGAAACTTGTCCCGATGGTCGAAATAGCACTTCCCATATATAATTCTTTACCTCCGGACCATTCCGGAACTCCTCGTGACGTCCGGGATCTCATCCGGGACTCCGAACAACATTCGGGTTACTGCATATACATATCTTCACAACCCTAGCGTCACCGAACCTTAAGTGTGTAGACCCTACGGGTTCGGGAGACATGTAGACATGACCGAGACGACTCTTCGGTCAATAACCAACAGCGGGATCTGGATACCCATGTTGGCTCCCACATGCTCCACGATGATCTCATCGGATGAACCACGATGTCGAGGATTTAATCAACCCCGTATGCAATTCCCTTTGTCAATCGATATGTTACTTGCCCAAGATTCGATCGTCGGTATCCCAATACCTCGTTCAATCTCGTTACTGGCAAGTCACTTTACTCGTACCGTAATGCATGATCCCGTGACCAGACACTTGGTCACTTTGAGCTCATTATGATGATGCATTACCGAGTGGGCCCAGTGATACCTCTCCGTCATACGGAGTGACAAATCCCAGTCTTGATCCGTGTCAACCCAACAGACACTTTCGGAGATACCCGTAGTCTACCTTTATAGTTACCCAGTTACGTTGTGACGTTTGGTACACCCAAAGAACTCCTACGGTATCCGGGAGTTACACAATCTCATGGTCTAAGGAAAAGGTACTTGACATTGGAAAAACTCTAGCAAACGAACTATACGATCTTTATGCTATGTTTAGGATTGGGTCTTGTCCATCACATCATTCTCCTAATGATGTGATCTCGTTATCAATGACATCCAATGTCCATAGCCAGGAAACCATGACTATCTGTTGATCAACGAGCTAGTCAACTAGAGGCTTACTAGGGACATGTTGGTGTCTGTTATTCACACATGTATTACGATTTCCGGATAACACAATTATAGCATAAATAAAGGCAATTATCATGAACAAGGAAATATAATAATAATGCTTTTATTATTGCCTCTAGGGCATATTTCCAACACTCATCAGCCCAGAATAGATCCTGTAACAAATATATAATCAAGTCAGAACGTGAAGATAATCATATTGAATTAAATATTACTGTGAATAGTGAAGTACTATTCCAAATAGTGTACTGAATAGTAAACACTATTGTGAATAGTGCCCTACCTAGTGAATAATGAATACTATTCAAGATAAAAAGTACGTCATGTCTACCACTTTCACCTAATCACATATTAACCTAATCAAAATCTTAATTAATATTGATTAGAATATATTAGTAAAAAGTTAGTTTCCCTATATTGGACATGTCTCTGTGCATCAAATTTCATCTACAAAATCCCACAGCAACGCGGGGGGTGTCATCCAGTATAACTAGGGAAGTAGTAAAAAAGTAGCTCACATGCAAATATAAGAAAAAAGTCCATTTTACTACCCTGAATAAAGTGGGTGGTTCATTTTACCCCTGATCTACTTTTCAACTTGTTTTACCCCCCGAACAAACCCAAACCTGACAAAACACCCCCCCCCCCCGGCTGGTTTTTCTCCACCCGCTGCTGATGTGGCACTAGTCAACGGCGGTTTCAACCTGGGTGGGGCCCCCTTGTCATGTTTCTCTCTCTCTCTCTCTCCCTCTCTAGTTAATAGATTATTTAACTCAGTCTAAAAATTGTGGGGCCCCACTGTCATAGACTAGACTAGTGGTGGGTGGGTTAGTACTAAAGGGGGATTAGGCACCAAAGTTAAGTTGGGGCCAGGCGCCACTGGTAGAGAGCCAGCCGGCCTCTATGGCTGTGCACGCCTGCACAGAGAGGGCGCTGGCAGGCTCGACCAGAGCTAGAGGCGGCGTGGGGGGTGCGGTAGCCAGCGGTTGGGCGTGACCGGGCGCAGCGACAACGGTGAGTAGAGCTGGGACGCAGCAGCAGCGGCAGGCGAGCAACAGCTGCGGTAGCGGGCAGGAGATGCACGGGCGGGCGTGTGCAGCTGCGGAGAGGCAGAAGCGCGGGCGACGAGCGGTCTGGGCAGGAGCGGGCGTGCCCGCAGGGCGGTTAAGGCTGCGGAGGGAGCGGGCAAGCACGCTCGGGAGCGGAGCTCCAGCGGTTCAGCCATGGCGGCCGAAGCACGGGGACGACGGCTAAACAGTGAATTCGAAACTAGAGGCACGGTTGGATGGGCTGAGGGCTTGTACAGGCGGCTGCGGAGGTGCTGAGCACAGAGGTGTTGGGGAACGTAGTAATTTCAAAAAAATTCCTACGCACACGCAAGATCATGGTGATGCATAGCAACGAGAGTGGAGAGTGTTGTCTACGTACCCGCGTAGACCGAAGCGGAAGCGTTGATGCAACATAGAGGAAGTAGTCGTACGTCTTCCCGGTCCGACCGATCCAAGCACCGTTACTCCGGCACCTCCGAGTTCTTGGCACACGTTCAGCTCGATGATGATCCCCGGGCTCCGATCCAGCAAAGCGTCGGGGAGGAGTTCCGTCAGCACGACGGCGTGGTGACGATCTTGATGTTCTACCGTCGCAGGGCTTCGCCTAAGCACTGTAACAATATGACCGAGGTGGAATATGGTGGAAGGGGGCACCGCACACGGCTAAGGAACGATCACGATGATCAACTTGTGTGTCTATGGGGTGCCCCTGCCCCCGTATATAAAGGAGTGGAGGAGGGGAGGGCCGGCCCTCTCTATGGCGCGCCCTAGGGGAGTCCTACTCCCACCGGGAGTAGGATTCCCCCTTTTCCTAGTCCAACTAGGAGTCCTTCCATGTATTAGGAGTAGGAGACAAGGAAGGGGAAGGGAGAAGGGAAGGAAGGAGGGGGCGCAGCCCCTCCCCCTAGTCCAATTCGGACTAGGCCTTCGAGGGGCACGCGGCCTGCCCTGGGCAGCCCCTCTCTCTTTCCCATATGGCCCAATAAGGCCCAATACTTCTCCCGGCGAATTCCCGTAACTCTTCGGTACTCCGAAAAATACCCGAATCACTCGGAACCTTTCCGAAGTCCGAATATAGTCGTCCAATATATCGATCTTTACGTCTCAACCATTTCGAGACTCCTCGTCATGTCCCCGATCTCATCCGGGACTCCAAACTCCTTCGGTACATCAAAACTCATAAACTCATAATATAACTGTCATCGAAACCTTAAGCGTGCGGACCCTACGGTTCGAGAACAATGTAGACATGACCGAGACATGTCTCCGGTCAATAACCAATAGCGGGACCTGGATGCCCATATTGGCTCCTACATATTCTACGAAGATCTTTTATCGGTCAGACCGCATAACAACATATGTTGTTCCCTTTGTCATCAGTATGTTACTTGCCCAAGATTCGATCGTCGGTATCCAATACCTAGTTCAATCTCGTCACCGGCAAGTCTCTTTACTCGTTCCGTAATACATCATCCCGCAACTAACTCATTAGTTGCAATGCTTGCAAGGCTTAAGTGATGTGCATTACCGAGAGGGCCCAGAGATACCTCTCCGATGATCGGAGTGACAAATCCTAATCTCAAAATACGTCAACCCAACATGTACCTTTGGAGACACCTGTAGAGCACCTTTATAATCACCCAGTTACGTTGTGATCTTTGGTAGCACACAAAGTGTTCCTCCGGCACACGGGAGTTACATAATCTCATAGTCATAGGAACATGTATAAGTCATGAAGAAAGCAATAGCAACATACTAAACGATCGGGTGCTAAGCTAATGAAATGGATCATGTCAATCAGATCATTCAACTAATGATGTGATCCCATTAATCAAATGACAACTCTTTGTCCATGGTTAGGAAACATAACCATCTTTGATTAACGAGCTAGTCAAGTAGAGGCATACTAGTGACACTCTGTTTGTCTATGTATTCACACATGTATTATGTTTCCGGTTAATACAATTCTAGCATGAATAATAAACATTTATCATGATATAAGGAAATAAATAATAACTTTATTATTGCCTCTAGGGCATATATCCTTCAAGAGGTGTGCTCGGACATGAGTGGCAGCAGCTGTGAGCGCGCCGGCGAAGCGAACGGTGGCGACGAGCTTCGCCTCCGATGGCAGCGAGCGATGGAGTGACATATTGGAGCGGGGAGAAAAGGGGTTTCGCGCGTGAGCTCACCGTGGAGGCACACGTAGGCCTGGTGAAAGCTTAGGAGCATTAGGCTGACCGAAATCAAAGAGTATTGCCGGCGGTGGTCTGAGGAAGAAGACGACATGGGCGATAGCGTTGGCGCTCCTTGGCTTCGATCCAGTGACGCAGGCGAAGTAGTGGACGACGACAGAGAAGATGGACGTGTGGTCTAGGCGCCAGGGAGCGCGGTGGGCACGAGGACGAGGTCGGCCATGACGGCGATGCTGTGACGAAGGCCTCGGGCGTGCGCGCGCGCGCGAGAGAGAGAGAGAGAGAGAGACCTGACAAGGGGGCCCACCCAGGTCAAAACCGCCATTGACTAGTGCCACATCAACAGCGAGTGGAGAAAAACCAGCCGAGGGGGAGGGGTGTTTTGTCCGGTTTGGTTTTGTTTGGGGGGAGGGGGAGGGGGGTTAAAAGAAGCCGAAAAATAGATTAGGGGATAAAGTGAACCACCCATTTTATTCAGGATAGTAAAATGATTTTTTTTCCAAATATAACAGTGAACACTTCAAGTCAAAGGGACGAGCACCACTTTTGATTCCTCTAAAACTGAGACTAGCTAGCTACTAGTAGCTCAGATGTCTTTGCTCCAAACCAGAGAGGGCCCCAACTCTTATTTCCTGCTAATGACGGGGTTAGCTCTGCACCAATTTATTCTTCTTTTGAGAAAGGAGTTGTGCACCACCAGTTGTTGTGTCCTGTCCACAGGCTACAAATATTGGAAAGCACAGTGTGTTCCCGTTGTTGATGCGGCTGTTGTTGTCGCCATAGTGAAGCGCACAAGGAGCACGTGCTCTCCCAGACCACTCTAACTCCAATATGGTTTGAGTGACAGTCTTGGCAAAGCGGCGCAAAAGGCAAGGGGCCGGGTGGGCGCACGATGATTGATCATCAGGCTGTAATGGAGACCGCCAAAGTAAATTAAGCGACCGTGTCCTTTGGCCTAATAACGCACACATATACATAATTTAGAGGAGACAATGGGATCCCACTGTCCTTTATGGCCTATTTGGAATACTTTCTCCATATCACTCCTCGCGTATATAACATGCATTGCTATAGCTTTCCATTGCTTCTTTAATTAATTGCTCCCACTCTCAGCATTCTTATATAGTGCTCATCACTCCACATGATATTTGTTTTCCAAATGATATTTTCATTTAACACACTTCGGAGAACTAAAAGTTTCATCCTGACATTAGCAAATTAAACGGCACGGTTTGTTGCGCTGCTCTCGGTTTCATGGCTATAAAGCACGTTTAGAGAGCTTCAACAAGGCCATCACTCTCATACCAGCTTGCCAAACCTGAGGCAGTCTAGCTCCTCAGTTGTTGCCATTGACAAGCAGCTGCTAGCTTAGCCACCTCTCAGAAACGAAGATGAAGATTGGCAAGGCCCAGTTCTCGTGAAGAAGGCGGCCGCTATGTGCAAGGGCAAGACCGGCATTGTCATGGCTAGGCTCCTCGTCCTCGCCTCTCCCCCCACATAGTATGGCCGCGATCGGTGCCATCTCTCACAGGATCCACGCCCTCATTGTGGCCAGTCAGGAGAAGGGTGCCAAGATGGACTACCACAAGACTTTGGTCCGCAAGGTCGAGAGGCAGACATGCCATGGGATGGTTGATGATCTGTGTCACCATTTAGCACTGTTTGATCAAGAGGATGGCGTTGGTGGCTGTCCTAACTAGACACTGCACCCCATCTTCAGCGATGATGACAATTGTTATTACAGTGATGAGTACAAGGATGATGATGGAGTTGAGGCCTCAGTGATGGATGCGATGAGGAGCAACCAGGAGGCTGAGGAGCTGGCATTCAACATGGACGACGATATAGACCAGGCTGCCGAAATGTTCATCAGAAGGTTCCGTGAGCAGATGAACAAGAGCTTTTCATGAGGTTTCATTCCATGTGTTCCTCCTACGAATGCTACCGCTAACAAAGTGGCACTAGTAGTGGGTGGAAATGAGTGAGATCCAGTCCGTAGGCCCATAGATAGAGGTTGGGACGAATGGACGCATAAACATGCTGTGGGCATTCCCAGGATAGGAGATTTTTGTAGGCGTCCTCAAGTTAGAAGTTTTGACAGATATCTAGTAGGAGTACATGCTAAAATGTGTATTTCTTTGTGTGCATCTAGTAAATGCTTATTTTTGGATTGCAAATCTTTTTCTATATTGTTCGATCTAGACTTCCTCACCTACTAAAAAAAGACCACCACTGATAGGATATACTCGATCACCCTCCACCTCCAATCCCTACTTCGCTATAGCTGGCTTCCTTCAGTTGATGCTAGCGTGCTATACCTACCCCTCTAGAGTTCCTCACCTCTTCAGAAAAGAATTAGTCTGCACCTCATTTAGCAGTCCTAATTTCGTCAGCAAAAACAAGACAAGAGAAAAGAGATACATACTCTATGCCCGTGCCCGTGGCGGAATCGGAATAAAGCGGGAGTGCAGGTTAATTTTGATGCAATACAAGCTTCTTTCCGTAAATGTAGCAGTGGCCAAGAGATAATTGCCATCTCTTCTCAATGCAATGGCTGGAGAGACAAACGGGTGCATCTGGTGCACTAGATATGTGTTCTCCCCTGACCGACGTTAGGACCCGTTGTACATATTTCTCGTTGGGCCTCCTGTCAACGGACTATTGTAATAACGTGCTTCTTACTATGACCACTTTGTAGCTGCTTCCCTCTCTGAGATTACTATATGCTTGTATATGTGATTAGGAACAAAGATTTCCGGCGTGTATCTCAAACAGAAAACTGACGGCAAGCAGGGGTGGAGCCAGGGTACCATATACGAAACATTATTCGGTGTGTGTAGGCACACCTACGACCCAAGGACTTTGAATTTAATGAGGAGCTAGACATGAATATTATAAGCAAAATCCGTTAGGGTGTGCAAAAACATTCATTTTGGATAGAAATAAACGGTTCATTTCTTTCCAAACTCCAAAACGAAATTACCTAAGCAATTTCATAGTGGACCAAAGACATCACCCCTGCCAACCATCACCATTCCAAGCACTCAAAGGTGCACAAAAGTATCTACCGGCAGCTCAACGCTCTCAACGGAGCACCAACTCCGTATATGTATGTTTCTAAAAAAACTCAATTTTTTTAAAAGGTTACAGATCTAATATGAAGGTTCATCTGAAGTACATAGCACCCTAAACTTAATAAAAGTTACATCAAGGTTTTCAACTCCATGATGGTGTTGCGACTTTTGAGTTCTACTGCATGAAAAAAAATGGAAGCTCCGATTTATTGGGGAGATCGCTTCTACTACTTTGTACGGGTTGATGAGCGAGAAGCAAAGAGCATGGAGGAGATGCAAAGCTACACAGATCTCACATACAGGAACACAAAGCAACGGAGGAAAGAAGAAGAAAAACAGAGACGTGCTAGCTGCGACTTTTGGGATTTTGGGCATGAATCACATGGCAGGCCGGAGTTCGCCGAGGAAAGCTGCCCGGTCTCGTTGCTTTGGGCAGAACATTTTTGTTAAGCCATCTCATGAGCTTTACAACTTGATTAAAGGCAATTTGGGACCTCAACCCAAAAGAGCGAATCCTAGCCCTGGGACAAACGGCCTTTGTGACCTCATTTAAATTGAATATATATACTTGGCCATAAGTTCCTTGCTTAGTTCCACTGTCAACATTCTTATAGTGCTCACTCCATATGTCAAATTCTTTTCGCCAAAATATGCTAGCTGCTTTCACATGCTTTATCACGCGAGGCACCAAAAAGTTTGATGGTGACATGAGGAAAGTTAGTTAATTACACGGCTAGTCGCATCCTCCAGCTAGCTTCCGACTACAAATACACTATTGGAGCATCAGAACAAAGCCCATGAGTCGTTTCTCTCGTCTCTGGATCCCAGTAACCTACACCATTTCTTTCTTTTTTCAAGCCTGAGGCATCCACAACTTGCTTGCTGCCCTTCATAAGCACCTGATCAGCCAGCTCTCAGCAACAAAGATGAAGATCGGGAAGACTACGGAGATCTTGAAGAAGGCGGCGGCGGTGTGCAAGAGCAAGACCGCCAGGCTCCTCATCCTGACCTCGCTTCAGCGCCGCAGGATGGCCTCGGGCCCCATGGTCTCTAAGAAGATCCACGCACTTACTCTGGCCGACCGGCAGAGAGTGGACTATCGCAAGGCTTTTGCGCACGGCACAATCGAGAAGAGACTAGTCATCGTCCAGGGCGGTGACTTTGCAGCCAATCGGTTTCATCAGTTGGAGATGTTGGCTCAAGATGATGGTCATGGTGGCTGCCAAGCTGACTGGTCACTACATCCCCTCTTCAACGACGATCATGTCAACTGCTGTTACAGTGGTGATGATGATGATGCGGATGTGCCACTGGATGTGTGCCATCAAGACGACGATGATGAGCTGTTGGTCCTGGATATGATCAGGAGCAAGAGACAGGCTGAGGGGTTGGAGTTCAACATGGAGGAAGAGATTGACCAGGCTGCCGATATGTTCATCAAGAGGTTCCGGCAACGGCTGAAGAATGGATTCTAGCTAGGGTCAAGCTTCCACATGGATGTACCTTGGCCTAGGTCTTGTCCTTGTTTTCCCGAGTGTCCACATGATGGAAATTTTTGTAGAAATCAATACGAGTAGGAGTTGGTACTTAGCACACAATGACCTGTTTTTGTCCTTTATTTTCCCAAATGCTATAGAACTGGCGTCATTTCTATAGCATTTGAAGCGAGCGCATCTTCTTGCCGTCGGATGTGGCGGCACCAATCTTGATACTTCTATATCGCCCCTCACAAATCACACAGTGAGCGTTCGCACCCTACTACCCCGCACGCGAATGCCGCTCATTCTTAGTAGAGCGAAAAGGAGACATTCCGGCTAACTAGTCATCAGCTGCTACCACCTAATTAAAAGAGATAAAAGAAATTTGGGATCATACAGAGCCAATCTACATCTTGGGACACTGTGTCTTTTGTCGCCTAAATGGAATAATTTCTCCCAAGGATAAAAATTTCAATGAAATTTAAGTGAAAATTTTGAAATTTCGCATATTTCAGTCGGGTCCGAAATATTTTTAGCCCTGAAATTTCGAGAAGGATTCAAAATAAATTTAAATTTGATTAAGATTCATTAAGATTAAGTGAAATTTGAAACCTTAAATTCCGAAATAATTTCAGAAATATGTGAATTCCGAAATTTCACATATTTCGATGAGGTCCAAAATTATTTTGTTTCCGAAACTAAAAACCTTGCTTTCTCCATTTCAAATTCTGTTGCTAGCTTTTCCTGCCTCTTTAGCATTAATCTCCACTCCCAACATTTCTGTAGTGCTAACTCCACAATCCACATGCCAAATTATTTTCTATAGATCTTCCTTTCGTATGCTTCTTTTCCAAGTTTCCTTTCACATGGCCGGTGTGGTTGGTACCTCGTCTCGGCTGGATACTGAGCCTACGACAGTCCCCCAAGATAAGGCCGCCGCCTCACAGGCCCGTGGAGAAGTGGTGTCCATGAAACCACGTCGTCTTGTCCCTCCATCGCACCTCGTCTTCCAGTCACGTTGACTTCCTCGACCCCGACATCCGGTGAACGGGATGCGGGTGGCGTCATGGTAGGGCGTTGTCCTTCTTGAGTAGGAGACGGGTACCTCCATGTGGCGTCGTTTTCCCATGCGCGGACGATTGTGTGCCGCTGTCCTGAGATGTACTTTCGGTTGATGGCGTCCTGGGCAACACCTTGCCCTCGTCAAACTTCATGTCGGTGGCGAAGTAGACAGTAGAAAGCGTGCTTGGCAATGTCATCAATGTTACCATAAGAACGTGTGTTGATGATGTCGCCTACGTGTTGGGTACGGGTGTTGTAAAGTAGTTGGATCTCTAAAATTTGGCATCTGAAACTTGCAATTTTCCTGGTCGCTCTTACCAAGTTCAGAGTGGAAACTTTAAGCGATTTTGTTTGTCAGTCACACATACTTTTGTCTGCCGCTTTCGAAAGTTAAAACTTAATAACTTTTTTAAAAACTCATCAAATCGTATTTGAAATGAAGATTTGAAACCCCTGGTCATGAGAAACATGAATATGAAAACAAAACTTAATTTAAATCTTTTATTCAAAAGATATGAAAGATTAAAAATCGAAAGTAGAAAGAGTAAGAACATGTGAGGGGCTCAGTCCCCCCACACCTGCATGTCAAAAATCCTCTCCCCTTGTTCTTCAACTTCATTGACTTCGGCTTCTATTAAGCCGGACGTGAGCGGCGCCACGTCGTCATCTCCGGGTGAGCAGAACATGGACTTCATCGTGACAGCCTGACCGTGTCATCTCTCCGGGTGCTGATGATGATGGAGTGCGGGCGCCGTGTTAGATGGTGGGCTGCACCGGGCAGTGATTCGGTGTCGACCTCACCTATAGTGGCATCCGGAGCAAAGAAGGGTAACAGTGAGTTTCACGCTGTGGTCTTGAGCAGTGCCAACCTGACGAGACATACGGCTGGTGACATCGTAGTGCCGGTTTGAAGACGCGGTGAGCTCCACGTCTTAGTCCTCCACGGAGCTGGCTTGAGGACGTAGAGAGGAGGTGGCGTCATGGCGATGAGATCTACGTCCTCGTTCACCATGGCGCCGCTTGATGAAGTGGACAAAGGGCGTGACAGCGAGCTCCGAGTTTTTGTCTCTAGCGGCATCCGTCCGGCGCGACGAAGTAAATGGTGGGCTCTGTGATGATGTGCCCCGTGCCATCACCCTCTATGGCGACGCTTGACAATATACAAGGTAGGCGGGGTCATAGCAGTGAGTTCCTCGTCGACCTTCATGGTGTTGGCTTGACGACGTGGATGGCATACGGCAGCGTGGCGGTGAGCACCGCATCCTCGTCTTCAACGGCGTCTGGCCGGCGCGACGAAGTGAATGGCAGGCTGCGTGACGGTGAGCCCCCTGATCGTCGTCCTGCAAACAAAAGACGATTAATCTTATCCCAACGCGTACACGTTATTTAGCCGAGAGGATCGGGAACAATTTAACAAATCTTTACCTTGTGCGCTAGCTAGAATATCTCGCTCAATCGTATCTTGCAAAACTAAGGAAAATATAGAAGCGTACTGTGTCATCTCACATTCCTGACTGGCTATACGTGGACCTTCATGGAAATTTCGATGCCGCCTAAACAAGACACCTCCATGTGCTTATATCTCTGTGGTTCACCTGTTTTATTTAATTTTAGCTGGTTATATGGGTATTTGGATATGTACACGTGCTGGCCGGCCAGTACGCGGGTACTCATACATATACTGCCAGGTTACTTGCGTGCATGTTACAGATGTACACTTGGCATTCAAAATAGCAGATGTACGCAGGGTCAAAAATTTCAACAAAATTTCGGTGAAATTTTTGAATTTCGCATATTTCAGTCGGATCCAAAATATTTTTAAACCTGAAATTTCGAGAAAGATTCAAAATAAATTTCAATTTGATTAGGATTTATTAAGATTAAGTGAAATTTAAAATCTCAAATTTTGAAATAATTTCTGAAATTTTGCATATTTCGAGGAGGATTATTTTGTTTCCGAAACTAAAAACCTTGGATGTACATGTAGAATATTAGCCAGGATGCGTGTGTAAAGCTATACCCCACACCATGTGGTGCAAGCAAATCTTGATTTTTAAAAAGTTGATCCACACTAAGTCTAATTATCTTAATATGTGGCTTTTCACCTCGCTAAATGTACCATGTCAACATCTGCTAACAACATTTTGCAACCCCATGCATACTTTTTGTTTACACATAGTAACTCTTGATTTGGATCATTTTCTTCATACATAATACTTCTGAAATGAATCATTAAATTTTCACCGCAACACGCGAGGAAACCACCAAGTATCAGTTAAAGTTAATCCAACGACTGACCATGTTAGAAATAATCTTGTCATGAGGTATCATGTTTTGTTTTGTTGTCGGCATGTAGCTTAGGGAGTAGCTTGTCTGGCAAAACTTCAATTGTGCCCGCGAAGGAGGCGATATGCGTCTGTCAAGTACTCCCTCCATTCCAAAATAGATGACCCAAGTTTATAAAGTTAGTACAAAGTTAAGTCATCTGTTTTGGAACAGAGGGAGTAGCATCTCCATTCGCACCCCCAACAGCCCCTTCAGGACGAGATTTTTTCTGCCGGCACAAGAAAAAAACCAGTTGGCCCCCAGGACGCCGAATTCGCCGGTTCGGCCTATTTTTTTTGCCCCGGTGATCCCAGGCCGAACCCAGCGCACTTGGGGACGCTTGGGGGCTCTGGTAGAAGAAAAAGCGGTGCATGGGCCACCACTGTCAGGCCAAAAACGAATTTTCCACATCTAGATTCGCCCCTTGCGCACACTACCCCTTCCGCTGTCGTGCCGATCCTGGCGCCACCCACCTGCCAACCGCCGCTAGAAAGGCCATTTCCCCACCGGAAAGAGAGGGTTCACCACGGCATCCTCCATCCCGCTCATGGGCGAGCTTTTCGGCGCTCCTGCCATGCAGGCGAGGATACCGGCAGCTGCGCGCCTACTGATGACCCACAAGTATAGGGGATCTATCATAGTCTTTTCGATAAGTAAGAGTGTCGAACCCAACAAGGAGCAGAAGGAAATGATAAGGGGTACTACCTAGCAGATGGCATCTATCCGAGATGGTCGACATTTGTGAAGACGATCTCAAACCCTGCGGGAGGAGGCAAGAACGCCTGGTTTGCGAAAGTTCAGGAGGCTTGCAGAAAGGATGTCGAGCGGGCGTTTGGTGTGCTCCAATCTTAATTCGCTGTTGTTCGGTACCCCGCTCAGACCTGGTCCAAAGATCAAATGTGGGAGATTATGACTTGCTGTGTCATCTTGCACAACATGATCATCGAGAGCGAGCAAGAAGACCCAGTGTTTGACACTGAATCATACTACAAGCAGGGTCCTCTAGCCGAAGTTGATCACCATCTACCGGCAACTTGGACTACCTATCTCAGTATGCGTCAGGAGATCCGAGACCCACAGGTGCATCATCAACTGCAGAAAGATCTGATTGAGTACCTATGGAGGCTCAAGGGGGACGCCGTGTGATGAAATACGAGTTTTTATTTGTTGAACTATATAATTTGTATTGAACTATTTGTTGTTGTACTATTTTGTTGAAGTATTTCATTTTTCTGTGATGAAATATGTGATAAGAAATAATTGTGATGATAATTGAACGCCGAGACACGGCGAAACCACGCCGAATATGGGCCTATTCTCGCCCATATGGGCCCTTTATTCACCGAAATTGGGCTGCAAAGTGGGCCAATTTCGGCGCCTGGGGGCGAGCTGGGGGCGACGACTGGGCGCAAAACCGCCCCCAGCGCCGATTGTATCGCCGGCTCTCCCCCAGGGGGCGATTTTTATGCGTCCTGGGGGGGGGGCAACGGCTGGAGATGCCCTAAGATTCTGTGTATAAGGTTTTCCCTAGTAGTGATAGCATCCACGATATTTATGTTCATGGCGATTTATATCCTACTCATGCTTGCATTCAATGTTGGTTAATCTCAATACATGTTTGTGACTGTTGTCGCTCTCTAGTTGGTCACTTCCTAGTCTCTTTCTAGTGTTCACTTGTACTAAGCGGGAATACTGCTCGTGCATCCACTTTCATAAACCCCAAAGTTGTTCCATATGAGTCCATCATACCTTCCTATATGCGGTATTTACCGCCGTTCTAAGTATATTTGCAGGTGCCAAACCCTAAACCTTCAAATAATAATCTGTTTTGTATACTCGAATCGCTCATGTACCAACTAGGGTTGTCAATATCTTCCATGCTAGGTGGGTTATTCTCACGATGAGTGGATTCCTCTCATCATTCACGAGAAAATGGCCGGTAATCGGGATACCCAGTCCCATGCTCAAATCAAATCAAAATAATTGCAAACAAAACTCCCCCAGGACTGTTGTTAGTTGGACGGTACCCGTTGTTTCGGACTAGCCATGGAGTGTGCTTATTGGTGGTGGGGGGGTATAAACTTTACCATTCTATTTGGGAACCTCCTATAATGTATGTAGCATGGAAGATAACGAGATCTCTTGGTTGTTATGTTGACAATGAAAGCATACCGCTCAAAATATTATTTATCTCTGTTTCAAAATTCGAGCTTTGGCACCTCTACAAATCCCTACTCCCCTCTTCGAAATGCCTGTCTATTTACTTTTATTGCTGAGTCATCATCCTCTTATAAAAAGTAACAGTTAGAGAGCACCACTATCATTTGTATGCATTGCTATTAATTTATATTGAGTATGACTGTGACTTGATCTCTTTTACCATGAATTACAATGTCTAGTTAGTCCTTGATCTTCAGGGGTGCTCTGCATTTATGTTTTGCGGTCTCAGAAAGGGCTAGCGAGATACCATCTTGTTATATCCTACCATGATTGTTTTGAGAAAGTGTTTTCATCCGAGATTTATTATTATTGCTCGCTAGTTGATTATGTCATTGATATGAGTAAATGTGAGACCTAGATGTTATTGTGAATATGGTTGGTTCATAATCTTTGCTGAAAACTTGAATGTTGACTTTACGTATTTGCAACAACAAGATCAAACAGAGTTTGTAAAAGTTTTTCTTTATCACTTTCAGTTTGTCAACTGAATTGCTTGAGGACAAGCAATGGGTTAAGCATGGGGGAGTTGATACGTCTCCGTTGTATCTATTTTTCCAAACTCTTTTGCCCTTGTTTTGGACTCTACCTTGCATGATTTGAATGGAACTAACTCGGACTGACGTTGTTTTTAGCATAATTGCCATGGTATTATTCTTCTGCAGAATATAAAGTTTTTGGAATGACCTGAAACTTCACGAAGATAGGTTTTGGAATTAATAAAAAATATTGGCAAAATAATCAAGTGAAGGGGACCCACACCCTGGCCACAACGGTGGGGGGTGCGCCACCCGACCTTGTGGCCCCACCTGGACCTCCATCGACCTCAACTCCAACTCCATATATTCTCTTTCATTGCGTTTTACGATTCGGAGCCGCCTCCAAGCCCTGTTCTTCCTCGAGAGGGCAGATCTGGAGTCCGTTCTGGGCTTCGGAGAGGGGAATCCGTCGCCATCGTCATCATCAACCATCCTCGATCACCAATTTCATGATGCTCACCGTCGTGCATGAGTAATTCCATCGTAGGCTTGCTGGACCATGATGGGTTGGATGAGATTTACCATGTAATCGAGTTAGTTTTGTTACCTAGTATCCACTATGTTCTAAGATTGATATTGCTATGACTTTGCTATGCCTAATGCTTGTCACTAGGGCCCGATTGTCTTGATTTCAGATCTGAACCTATTATGTTTTCATGAATATATTTGTGTTCTTAATCCGATATTGCAAGTTATAGTCACCTACTATGTGTTATGATCCAACAACCCGTAGTGACAATAGTCGGGACCATTCCTGGCGATGACCGTAGTTTGAGGAGTTCATGTATTCACTAAGTGCTAATGCTTGGTCTGGTACTCTATTAAAAGGAGGCCTTAATATCCCTTAGTTTCCAATAGGACCCCGCTGCCCCGGGAGGGTAGGACAAAAGATGTCATGCAAGTTCTTTTCCATAAGCACATATGACTATATTCGGAATACATGCCTACAATATATTGATGAACTGGAGCTAGTTCTATGTCACCCTATGTTATAAACGTTGCATGATGAATGCCATCCGACATAATTATCCGTCATTGATCCATTGCCTTCGATCTTTTCACATATTTATCTTTGTTAAGTTACTTTTCTGTTGCCACTGTTACGATTGCTACGAAACTGCTACTGTTACTTTTGCTAACGTTACCGCTACTTCCATACTAGTTTGCTACTAAATACTTTGCTGTAGATATTAAGTCTTTGAGGTGTGGTTGAATTGACAAGTCAGCTGCTAATACTCAAGAATATTCTTTGGCTCCCCTTGTGCCGAATCAAAAAAATTGGGTTGAATGCTCTACCCTCGAAAACAGCTGCGATCCCCTATACTCGTGGCTTATCAAAGACTATCTCAAACCTTGTGCCAGGAGGCAAGAACTCCTAGTTTTCCAAGTGTCATGAGGCCTGTAGGAAGGATGTCGAGCGAGCATTTGGTGTGCCCCAATCTCGATTTGCTATTGCCGGGTACCCCGCTCTGACCTGGTCGAAAGATCAAATGTGGGAAGTCATGACTTGTTGTGTTCTCTTGCACAACATGACCATTGAGAGCGAGCAGGAAGAGCCAGTGTTTGACAATGAACCATATTACAGGCAGGGTCCTCTTGCCCAAATTGATCACCAGCTACCGACAACCTGGGCTGCCTTTCTCAATATGCATCTGGAGATCCGAGACCCATAGGTGCATTCAGAAGTGCAGCACGATCTGGTGGAGCACCTATGGAGGCTCAAGGGCAACGCCAAGCTTGATGTGTGATGAAATATGAGTTTTTATTTGTGTTTGAATTATGAGTTTGATTCGTTGAACTATATGGTTTGTATCGATTCTGTGATGAACTGTGTGGTAAAAATTTGTTTTTGCTGAATTTGTGCCGAAGCACGCCGAATTTGGGCCAATTTTCGTCGAAATTGGGCCGAAATCGGCAGCTGGGGGTGAACTTGGGGGGTCAGCTGGAAACCCGAGCACCTGCTACCTCTTGAGCACTGCGTTGGTTTTCCCCGAAGAGGAAGGGATGATGCAGCAAAGTAGCGTAAGTATTTCCCTCGGTTTTTTAGAACCAAGGTATCAATCCAGTAGGAGGCTACGCGTGAGTCCCTCATACCTACACAAAACAAATAAATCCTCGCAACCAACGCGATAAGGGGTTGTCAATCCCTATACGGCCACTTACGAAAGTGAGATCTGATAGATATGATAAGATAATATTTTTAGTATTTTTATGATAAAGATGCAAAGTAAAATAAAAGCAAAGTAAAAAAGCAAAGGAAATAACTAAGTATTGGAAGATTAATATGATGAAGATAGACCCGGGAGCCATAGGTTTCACTAGTGGCTTCTCTCAAGAGCATAGGTATTCTACGGTGGGTGAACGAATTACTGTTGAGCAATTGACAGAATTGAGCATAGTTGTGAGAATATCTAGGTATGATCATGTATATAGGCATCACGTCCGAGACAAGTAGAGCGACTCCTGCCTGCATCTACTACTATTACTCCACTCATCGACCGCTATCCAGCATGCATCTAGAGTATCAAGTTAATGAAAACAGAGTAACGCCTTAAGCAAGATGACATGATGTAGAGGGATAAGCTCATGCAATATGATGAAAACCCCATATTTTTATCCTCTATGACAACAATACAATACGTGCCTTGCTGCCCCTACTGTCACTGGGAAAGGAGACCGCAAGATTGAACCCAAAGCTAAGCACTCCTCCCATTGCAAGAAAGATCAATCTAGTAGGCCAAACCAAACTGATAATTCGAAGAGACTTGCAAAGATAACCAATCATACATAAAAGAATTCAGAGAAGCTTCAAATATTGTTCATAGATAGACTTGATCATAAACCCACAATTCATCGGTCTCAACAAACACACCGCAAAAAGAAGATTACATCGAATATATCTGCACACAAGAGGGGGAGAACATTGTATTGAGATCCAAAAAGAGAGAAGAAGCCATCTAGCTAATAACTATGGACCCGTAGGTCTGAGGTAAACTACTCACACTTCATCGGAGAGGCTATGGTGATGATGTAGAGGCCCTCCGTGATCGATGCCCCCTCCGGTGGAGCTCCGGAACAGGCCCAAGATGGGATCTTGTGGATACAGAAAGTTGCGGTGGTGGAATTAGGGTTTTGGCTTCGTATCTGATCGTTTGGGGGTACGTAGGTATATATAGGAGGAAGGAGTACATCTGTGGAGCAACAGGGGGCCCACGAGGGTGGAGGGCGCGCCTGGAGGGGTAGGCGCGCCCCCTACCTCGTGGCCTCCTCTTTTATTTCTTGATGTAGGGTCCAAGTCTCCTGGGTCTTGTTCATTGAGAAAATCACGTTCCCGAAGGTTTCATTCCGTTTGGACTGCGTTTGATATTCCTTTTCTTCGAAACCCTAAAATAGGCAAAAAAAACAACAATTCTGGGCTGGGCCTCCGGTTAGCAGGTTAGTCCCAAAATAATATGAAAGTGGATAATAAAGACGAATAGTGTCCAAAACAGTAGATAATATAGCATGGAGCAATCAAAAATTATAGATACGTTGGAGATGTATCAGCACCCCATGCCAAATTTACCGCCGGTTGGCCCCCAGGCGGTGCTATTTCAAGCCCTCGAGGGGCCGAACGACTCGAGATGCTCTTAGTGGTTAGTGGAGTATGCGTGAGTGGCATGGGAGTCGGGCAGGTTGTTGCCCTAGTAGTCATGTTTGAGTCTTGTGTACTGCTTATTTAAGTTCAACAAATGAATGAGAAGGAAGGCCGAGAGGTGTTGAGAAGCAATGTAGCGTCCGTGTGGTGTGTGTTTGCCGGAGAAGAGAGAAACCTTGAGCTGCGAGAGCTGTGAGGGAGAAGAAAAAGAGGCACAGCAAAGAGGCAGCGCCAACAAATTAGTGCATGTGCATACATGCACATACGTGTAGTTATCAAATATAGATGTGCACAATGTGCACTTAAGAAAAACCATTCATATCTGATCTTAAAATTTTCTGATCCCAAATGCTAAAAAGTGCATGCGTGCTCGTTAAAACGATCGACCACTCACCGGGACAGTCATTGGATCGAACCCTGCATGCACGATCGTGACTTCAGGACATTAAACGTTAAAAAAATTCCGACCGCTTTACAACCGGGAGACCCCACCATTACCCATGTCTCTCCCATTAAACAATTTTGGAATCCTGAGGCAACGCTGAATTCCCCCAATCCAGCGTAAGCCATCTCCACCGAAATCCATCACAGGTCGTTGCTGCCCAAATCCACTAGGTCCATCACCGCGCCAAATCCAATCTGAAGGAAATATGCCCTAGAGGCAATAATAAAGTTATTATTTATTTCCTTATATCATGATAAATGTTTATTATTCATGCTAGAATTGTATTAACCGAAAACATAATACATGTGTGAATACATAGACAAACAGAGTGTCACTAGTATGCCTCTACTTGACTAGCTCGTTAATCAAAGATGGTTATGTTTCCTAACCATGGACAAAGAGTTGTTATTTGATTAACGGGATCACATCATTAGTTGAACGATCTGATTGAC
This sequence comes from Triticum monococcum, assembly GCA_034509565.1. Classification (NCBI taxonomy): domain Eukaryota; kingdom Viridiplantae; phylum Streptophyta; class Magnoliopsida; order Poales; family Poaceae; genus Triticum; species Triticum monococcum. Next base: position 525,571,991 of record CM067845.1, read on the forward strand.
ATGACCCATTCCATTAGCTTAGCACCCGATCGTTTAGTATGTTGCTATTGCTTTCTTCATGACTTATACATGTTCCTATGACTATGAGATTATGCAACTCCCATTTGCCGGAGGAACACTTTGTGTGCTACCAAATGTCACAACGTAACTGGGTGATTATAAAGGAGCTCTACAGGTGTCTCCAAAGGTACATGTTGGGTTGGCGTATTTCGATATTAGCATTTGTCACTCTGAATGTCGGAGAGGTATCTCTCGGCCCTCTCGGTAATGCACATCACTTTAGCCTTGCAAGCATTGCAACTAATGAGTTAGTTGCGGGATGATGTATTACGGAACGAGTAAAGAGGCTTGCCGGTAACGAGATTGAACTAGGTATTGGATACCGGCGATCGAATCTCAGGCAAGTAACATACCGATGACAAAGGGAACAACGTATGTTGTTATGCCGTCTGACTGATAAAGATCTTCGTAGAATATGTAGGAGCCAATATGGGCATCCAGGTCCCGCTATTGGTTATTGACCGGACACGTGTCTCGGTCATGTCTACATTGTTCTCGAACCGTAGGGTCCGCACGCTTAAGGTTTCGATGAGAGTTATATTATGAGTTTATGAGTTTTGATGTACCGAAGGAGTTCAGAGTCCCGGATGAGATCGAGGAAATGACGAGGAGTCTCGAAATGGTCGAGACGTAAAGATCGATATGTTGGACGACTATATTCGGACATCGGAAAGGTTCCGAGTGATTTGGGTATTTTTCGGAGTACCGGGGAGTTATGGGAATACGGAGGAGAAGTAGTGGGTCTTATTGGGCCATACGGGAAAGAGAGAGGGGCTGCCTAGGGCAGGCCACGCGCCCCCCAAGGCCTAGTCCGAATTGGACTAGGGGGAGGGGCTGCGCCCCCTCCTTCCTTCCCTTCTCCCTTCCCCTTCCTTGTCTCCTACTCCTACTACATGGAAGGACTCCTAGTTGGACTAGGAAAGGGGGAATCCTACTCCCGGTGGGAGTAGGACTCCCCTAGGGCGCGCCATAGAGAGGGCCGGCCCTCCCCTCCTCCACTCCTTTATATACGGGGGCAGGGGGCACCATAGACACACAAGTTGATATTCGTGATCGTTCCTTAGCCGTGTGCGGTGCCCCCCTCCACGATATTACACCTCGGTCATATTGTAGCGGTGCTTAGGCGAAGCCCTGCGACAGTTGAACATCAAGATCGTCACCACGCCGTCGTGCTGATGGAACTCCTCCCCGAAGCTTTGCTGGATCGGAGCCCAGGGAGCGTCATCGAGCTGAATGTGTGCCAAGAACTCGGAGGTGCCGGAGTAACGGTGCTTGGATCGGTTGGACCGGGAAGACGTACGACTACTTCCTCTACGTTGCGTCAACGCTTCAGCTTCGGTCTACGAGGGTACGTAGACAACACTCTCCCCTCTCGTTGCTATGCATCACCATGATCTTGCGTGTGTGTAGGAATTTTTTTGAAATTACTACGTTCCCCAATAGTGGCATCTGAGCCTAGGTTTTATGGTTTGATGTTATATGCACGAGTAGAACACAAGTGAGTTGTGGGCGATATAAGTCATACTGCCTACCAGCATGTCATACTTTGGTTCGGCGGTATTGTTGGATGAAGCGGCCCAGACCGACATTACGCGTACGCTTATGCGAGACTGGTTCTACCGCCGTGCTTTGCATATAGGTGTCTGGCGGGTGCCAGTTTCTCCAACTTTAGTTGAACCGAGTGTGGCTACGCCCGGTCCTTGCGAAGGTTAAAACGGCATCAACTTGACAAACTATCGTTGTGGTTTTGATGCGTAGGTAAGATTGGTTCTTGCTTAAGCCTGTAGCAGCCACGTAAAACTTGCAACAAACAAAGTAGAGGACGTCTAAGTTGTTTTTGCAGGGCATGTTGTGATGTGATATGGTCAAGACATGATGCTCAATTTTATTGTATGAGATGATCATGTTTTGTAACTGAGTTATCGGCAACTGGCAGGAGCCATATGGTTGTCGCTTTATTGTATGCAATGCAATCGCCTTGTAATACTTTACTTTATCACTAAGCGGTAGTGATAGTCGTAGAAGCATAAGATTGGCGAGACGACAACAATGCTACGATGGAGATCAAGGTGTCACGCCGGTGACGATGGTGATCATGACGGTGCTTCGGAGATGGAGATCACAAGCACAAGATGATGATGGCCATATCATATCACTTATATTGATTGCATGTGATGTTTATCTTTTATGCATCTTATCTTGCTTTGATTGACGGTAGCATTATAAGATGATCTCTCACTAAATTTCAAGATAAAAGTGTTCTCCCTGAGTATGCACCGTTGCCAAAGTTCGTCGTGCCTAGACACCACGTGATGATCGGGTGTGATAAGCTCTACGTCCATCTACAACGGGTGCAAGCCAGTTTTGCACACGCAGAATACTCAGGTTAAACTTGACGAGCCTAGCATATGCAGATATGGCCTCGGAACACGAGACCGAAAGGTCAAGCATGAATCATATAGTAGATATGATCAACATAATGATGTTCACTATTGAAAACTAATCCATTTCACATGATGATCGGTTATGGTTTAGTTGATTTGGATCACGTGATCACTTAGAGGATTAGAGGGATGTCTATCTAAGTGGGAGTTCTTAAATAATATGATTAATTGAACTTAAATTTATCATGAACTTAGTCCTGGTAGTATTTTGCAAATTATGTTGTAGATCAATAGCTCGCATTGTTGCTTCCCTGTGTTTATTTTGATATGTTCCTGGAGAAAATTGTGTTGAAAGATGTTAGTAGCAATGATGCGGATTAGATCCGTGATCTGAGGTTTATCCTCATTGCTGCATAGAAGAATTATGTCCTTGATGCACCGCTAGATGACAGACCTATTGCAGGAGCAGATGCAGACGGTATGAACGTTTGGCTAGCTCAATATGATGACTACTTGATAGTTTAGTGCACCATGCTTAATGGCTTAGAATCGGGACTTCAAAGACGTTTTAAACGTCATGGACCATATGAGATGTTCCAGGAGTTGAAGTTAATATTTCAAGCAAATACCCGAGTTGAGAAATATGAAGTCTCCAACAAGTTCTATAGCTAAAAGATGGAGGAGAATCGCTCAACTAGTGAGCATGTGCTCAGATTGTCTAGGTACTACAATCGCTTGAATTAAGTGGGAGTTAATCTTCCAAATAAGATAGTGATTGACAGAATTCTCTAGTCACCACCACCAAGTTAGTAGAACTTCGTGATGAACTATAATATGCAAGGGATAACGGAAACAATTCCCAAGCTCTTCGTAATGCTGAAATCGATGAAGGTAGAAATCAAGAAAAACATCAAGTGTTGATGGTTAACAAGACCACTAGTTTCAAGAAAAGGGCAAAGGGAAGAAGGGGAATTTCAAGAACAACAGCAAGCAAGTTGCTGCTCAAGTGAAGAAGCCCAAGTCTGGTCCTAAGCCTGAGACTAAGTGCTTCTACTGCAAAGGGACTGGTCACTGGAAGCAGAACTGCCCCAAGTATTTGGCCGATAAGAAGGGTGGCAAAGTGAACAAAAGTATATTTGATATACATGTTATTGATGTGTACTTTACTAGTGTTTATAACAACCCCTTAGTATTTGATACTGGATCAGTTGCTAAGAGTAGTAACTCGAAACAGGAGTTGCAGAATAAACAAAGACTAGTTAAGGGTGAAGTGACGATGTGTGTTGGAAGTAGTTCCAAGATTGATATGATCATCATCGCACACTCCCCTATATTTTCGGGATTAGTGTTGAACTTAAATAAGTGTTATTTGGTTTTTGCGTTGAGCACAAATATGATTTGATCATGTTTATTGCATTACGGCTATTCATTAAAGTCAGAGAATAATTGTTGTTCTGTTTACATGAATAAAACCTTTGATGGTCATACACCCAATGAAACAAGTTCGTTGGATCTCGATCGTAGTGATACACATATTCATAATATTGAAACCAAAAGATGCAAAGTTAATAACGATAGTGTAACTTATTTGTGGCACTGCCGTTTAAGTCATATTGGTGTAAAGCGCATGAAGAAACTCAACGCTGATGGGCTTTTGGAATCACTTGATTACGAATCACTTGATGCTTGCGAACCATGCCTTATGGGCAAGATGACTAAAACGCCGTTCTCCGGAACAATGAAGCAAGCAACAGATTTGTTGGAAATCATACATACTGATGTATGTGGTCCAATGAATATTAAGGCTTGCAGCAGGTATCATTATTTTCTGAACTTCACAGATGATTTGAGCAGATATGGGGATATCTACTTGATGAAACATAAGTCTGAAACATTTGAACGGTTCAAAGAATTTCAGAGTGAAGTGGAAAATCATCGTGACAAGAAAATAAAAGTTTCTACGATATGATCGCAGAGGTAAAATATTTGAGTTACGAGTTTGGCCTTCAATTAAAACAATGTGAAATAGTTTCACTACTCACGCCACCTGGAACACCATAGTGTAATGGTGTGTCCGAACATCATAACCGTACTTTATTAGATATAGTGCGATCTATGATGTCTCTTACCGATCTACCACTATCGTTTTGGGGTTATGCATTAGAGACAGCTGCATTCACGTTAAATAGGGTACCATCTAAATCCTGAGACGACACCGTGTGAACTATGGTTTGGCAAGAAACATAAGCTGTCGTTTCTTAAAGTTTGGAGTTGCAATGCTTACACTAGTAGAAAACAGGGCTTTGGTCCAGGCCGGGTCAGCCCATTAGTCCCGGTTCAGTCTAGAACCGGGACCAATGTGGGCATTGGTCCCGGTTCGTGAGCCCAGGGGGCCGGCCGGGCCACGTGGGCCATTGGTCCCGGTTCATCTGGACCTTTTGGTCCCGGTTGGTGGGACGAACCGGGACCAATGGGCCTCGCTCCTGGCCCACCACCATTGGTCCCGGTTGGTGGCTTGAACCGGGACCAAAGGCTCCCCTTTAGTCCCGGTTCATGCCACCAACCGGGACCAATGAGGTGCCTATATATACTCCCTCGCGCAAGAGCAGAGCACAATGCTCTGTTTTTTCTGGCTGAGGGGGAGAGGGCTTTGTGGTGCTCTAGCTTACCTCCTATGCACATGAGGTGTTCGATGGAATGCCCGAGCCACACTACTTAAGCTTTCTCCTCTCGAAGCTCGACCTCCAAACTCCATTTTCCTCAAGATTTGTCTAGATTTAGCGGTCCGTCACGCCCCGTCCCTGTCTTCACCGCCTTCGATCACCCGCGCCGATCTCATCACCGACACCACCATGGTGAGCCTCTTGTTCTTATCTTCTTTCTGAAAGGAAAAATATTCTTACTTGTATGTTTAGATAGATACTTGTATCATTTTCTTACATTTATTATTGCATCTTATATAGTGCGATGGTTTTGGTATCCGCCCCCGTCGGCCCTCGTCCTGTCTATGATTCGGATGTGGTATGTATATTATCTTTATAACTATTGGTTCATTTATTGTTTATGAAAATTATGCCGACCAACGTGACATAGATTTTATTTATCTAGGATGTATGTGAATCGGAAATGCCAACCGACCCTATTGTCGAGAGGTTAAATTTAGTTGAAGAAGAAAACAATTTGTTGAAGGAAAAAACAAAAAAAATGAGGAGGAGAAGATGATATTGGAGTTGCATGTTGCGGATGTCGTCGATGATCACAAGATCAAGATGGATGCAATGCACTTGAAGATTAGAAAGATTAGAAAATGTGCCATTCATACCGAGGCTTGGTATCATTATACCGTTGGATCAATTGTTACCTTGGTTGCGATTATGATCGCATTTGTTTTCGCATTGAAATGTTTTACATAGTTTCAATGTATGGTTTAATTAATTAGATGCTCTGGAGAGCTATATGTTGTTAGATGAGAACTATGTATGCACTTTGCTTTTAATGTGATGATGAACTTCTATTAATTTGGACACTTAATTATATATAATGCACGCAGATGAACCAGCAATGGATGTACGGTGACAGACACACCCGCGAGTACATTAAGGGCGTGCATGAGTTTCTCGAAGCGGCTGAGGCAAACAAGCAGAATGGTTTTATGTGTTGTCCATGCACTGAATGTGGGAATACGAGGTCTTACTCTAACTGAAAAATCCTTCACTCCCACCTGCTTTACAAGGGTTTCATGCCACACTATAATGTTTGGACGAGGAACGGAGAAATATGGGTTATGATGGAAGACGGCGAAGAAGAAGAGTACGATGACAACTATGTGCCCCCTGAATACGGTGATGCTGCAACGGGGGGAGCTGGTGAAGATCAAGAGGAACCAGACGATGTGCCCAATGATGCTGCCACGGGTGAAGCTGCTGAAGATCAAGAGGAACCAGACGGTGGGCCCGATGATGATGATCTCCGTCGGGTCATTGTCGATGCAAGGACGCAATGCATTAGTCAAAAGGAGAAGCTGAAGTTCGATCGCATGTTAGAGGATCACAAAAAAGGGTTATACCCCAATTGTGAAGATGGCAACACAAAGCTCGGTACCGTACTGGAATTGCTGCAGTGGAAGGCAGAGAATGCTGTGGCTGACAAAGGATTTGAGAAGCTACTGAAAATATTGAAGAAGAAGCTTCCAAAGGATAACGAATTGCCCGACAGTACATATGCAGCAAAGAAGGTCGTATGCCCACTAGGATTGGAGGTGGAGAAGATACATGCATGCCCTAATGACTGCATCCTCTGCCGCGGTGCATACAAGGATCTGAACACATGCCCGGTATGCGGTGCATTGCGGTATAAGATCAGACGAGATGACCCTGGTGATGTTGACGGCGAGCCCCCCAGGAAGAGGGTTCCTGCGAAGGTGATGTGGTATGCTCCTATAATACCACGGTTGAAACGTCTGTTCAAAAATGAAGAGCATGCCAAGTTGATGCGATGGCACAGTGAGAACCGAAAAAAAGATGGGAAGTTGAGAGCACCCGCTGACGGGTCGCAGTGGAGAAAAATCGAGAGAAAGTACTGAAGGAAATATGCCCTAAAGGCAATAATAAAGTTATTATTTATTTCCTTATATCATGATAAAGGTTTATTATTCATGCTAGAATTGTATTAACCGGAAACATAATACATGTGTGAAGACATAGACAAACAGAGTGTCACTAGTATGCCTCTACTTGACTAGCTCGTTAATCAAAGATGGTTATGTTTCCTAACCATGGACAAAGAGTTGTCATTTGATTAACGGGATCACATCATTAGTTGAATGATCTGATTGACATGACCCATTCCATTAGCTTAGCACCCGATCGTTTAGTATGTTGCTATTGCTTTCTTCATGACTTATACATGTTCCTATGACTATGAGATTATGTAACTCCCGTGTGCCGGAGGAACACTTTGTGTGCTACCAAACGTCACAACGTAACTGGGTGATTATAAAGGTGCTCTACAGGTGTCTCCAAAGGTATTTGTTGGGTTGACGTATTTCGAGATTAGGATTTCTCACTCCGATCGTCGGAGAGGTATCTCTGGGCCCTCTCGGTAATGCACATCACTTATGCCTTGCAAGCAATGCAACTAATGAGTTAGTTGCGAGATGATGTATTACGGAATGAGTAAAGAGACTTGCCGGTAACGAGATTGAACTAGGTATTGGATACCGACAATCGAATCTCGGGCAAGTAACATACCGATGACAAAGGGAACAACGTATGTTGTTATGCCGTCTGACCGATAAAGATCTTCGTAGAATATGTAGGAGCCAATATGGGCATCCAGGTCCCGCTATTTGTTATTGATCGGAGACGTGTCTCGGTCATGTCTACATTGTTCTCGAACCCGTAGGGTCCGCACGCTTAAGGTTTCGATGACAGTTATATTATGAGTTTATACGTTTTGATGTACCGAAGGTTGTTCGGAGTCCTGGATGTGATCACGGACATGACGGGGAGTCTCGAAATGGCCGAGACATAAAGATTGATATATTGGAAGCCTATGTTTGGATATCTGAAGTGTTCCGGGTGAAATCGGGATTTTACCGGAGTACTGGGAGGTTACCGGAACCCCCCGGGAGCTATATGGGCCTTAGTGGAAAAGAGAAGGGGCAGCCCAAGATGGGCCGCGCACACCTCCCCTCCCTTGGTCCGAATAGGACAAGGAGAGGGGGCCGGCCCCCCTCTCTCTTTTCCCCCCTCCGCGAATCCTATTCCAACTAGAATTGGGGGTGGGGGGGGGGAATCCTACTCCCAGAGGAAGTAGGACTCCTCCTGGCGCTCCTCTCCTTGGCCGGCCGCACCCCCCCCCCTTGATCCTTTATATACGGAGGCAGGGGAACCCCAGAGACACACAAGTTGATCCACGTGATCTTATTCTTAGCCGTGTGTGGCGCCCCCTGCCACCATAGTCCTCGATAATATTGTAGCGGTGCTTAGGCGAAGCCCTGTGACAGTAGTACATCAAGATCGTCACCACGCCGTCGTGCTGACGGAACTCTTCCTCGACACTTTGCTGGATCGGAGTCCGGGGATCATCATCGAGCTGAACATGTGCTAAAACTCGGAGGTGCCGTAGTTTCGGTGCTTGATCGGTCGGGCCGTGAAGACGTACAACTACATCAACCAAACGCTTCCGTTGTTGATCTACAAGGGTACGTAGATCACACTCTCCCCTCGTTGCTATGCATCACCATGATCTTGCGTGTGCGTAGGAATTTTTTTTGAAATTACTACGTTCCCCAACAGTGGCATCCGAGCCTAGGTTTTATGGTTTGATGTTATGTGCACGAGTAGAACACAAGTGAGTTGTGGGCGATATAAGTCATACTGCCTACCAGCATGTCATACTTTGGTTCGGCGGTATTGTTGGATGAAGCGGCCCGGACGAACATTACGTGTACGCTTACGCGAGACCGGTTCTCCCGACGTGCTTTGCACATAGGTGGCTTGCGGGTGACTGTTTCTCCAACTTTAGTTGAACCGAGTGTGGCTACGCCCGGTCCTTGCGACGGTTAAAACGGCATCAACTTGACAAACTATCGTTGTGGTTTTGATGCGTAGGTAAGATTGGTTCTTGCTTAAGCCCGTAGCAGCCACGTAAAACTTGCAACGAACAAAGTAGAGGACGTCTAACTTGTTTTTGCAGGGCATGTTGTGATGTGATATGGTCAAGACATGATGCTAAATTTTATTGTATGAGATGATCATGTTTTGTAACTGAGTTATCGGCAACTGGCAGGAGCCATATGGTTGTCGCTTTATTGTATGCAATGCAATCGCCCTGTAATACTTTACTTTATCACTAAGCGGCAGCGATAGTCGTAGAAGCATAAGATTGGCGAGACGACAACGATGCTACGATGGAGATCAAGGTGTCGCGCCGGTGACGATGGTGATCATGACGGTGCTTCAGAGATGGAGATCACAGGCACAAGATGATGATGGCCATATCATATCACTTATATTGATTGCATGTGATGTTTATCTTTTATGCATCTTATCTTGCTTTGATTGACGGTAGCATTATAAGATGATCTCTCACTAAATTATCAAGAAGTGTTCTCCCTGAGTATGCACCGTTGCGAAAGTTCTTCGTGCTGAGACACCACGTGATGATCGGGTGTGAGAGGCTCTACGTTCAAATACAACGGGTGCAAAACAGTTGCACATGCGGAATACTCAGGTTATACTTGACGAGCCAAGCATATACAGATATGGCCTCGGAACACGGAGACTGAAAGGTCGAGCGTGAATCATATAGTAGATATGATCAACATAGTGATGTTCACCAATGAAACTACTCCATCTCACGTGATGATCGGACATGGTTTAGTTGATTTGGATCACGTGATCACTTAGAGGATTAGAGGGATGTCTATCTAAGTGGGAGTTCTTTAAGTAATTTGACTAATTGAACTTAAATTTATCATGAACTTAGTACCTGATAGTATCTTGCTCATGTATGTTTGATTGTAGATAGATGGCCCGTGCTGTTGTTCCATTGAATTTTAATGCGTTCCTTGAGAAAGCAAAGTTGAAAGATGATGGTAGCAATTACACGGACTAGGTCCGTAACTTGAGGATTTTCCTCATTGCTGCACAGAAGAATTACGTCCTGGAAGCACCGCTGGGTGCCAGGCCTGCTGCAGGAGCAACACCAGATGTTATGAACGTCTGGCAGGGCAAAGCTGATGACTACTCGATAGTTCAGTGTGCCATGCTTTACGGCTTAGAATCGGGACTTCAAGGACGTTTTGAACGTCATGGAGCATATGAGATGTTCCAGGAGTTGAGGTTAATATTTCAAGCAAATGCCCGGATTGAGAGATATGAAGTCTCGAATAAGTTCTATAGCTGCAAGATGGAGGAGAACAGTTCTGTCAGTGAGCATATACTCAAAATGTCTGGGTATAATAATCACTTGATTCAGATGGGAGTTAATCTTCCAGATGATTGCGTCATTGACAGAATTCTCCAATCACTGCCACCAAGCTACAAGAGCTTCGTGATGAACTATAATATGCAAGGGATGAATAAGACTATTCCCGAGCTCTTCACAATGCTGAAAGCTGCGGAGGTAGAAATCAAAAAGGAGCATCAAGTGTTGATGGTCAACAAGACCACTAGTTTCAAGAAAAAGGGCAAAGGGAAGAAGAAGGGGAACTTCAGGAAGAACAACAAGCAAGTTGCTACTCAAGAGAAGAAACCCAAGTCTGGACCTAAGCCTGAAACTGAGTGCTTCTACTGCAAGCAGACTGGTCACTAGAAGCGGAACTGCCCCAAGTATTTGGTGGATAAGAAGGATGGCAAGGTGAACAAAGGTATATGTGATATACATGTTATTGATGTGTACCTTACTAATGCTCGCAGTAGCACCTGGGTATTTGATACTGGTTCTGTTGCTAATATTTGCAACTCGAAACAGGGACTACGGATTAAGCGAAGATTGGCTAAGGACGAGGTGACGATGCGCGTGGGAAACGGTTCCAAAGTCGATGTGATCGCGGTCGGCACGCTACCTCTACATCTATCTTCGGGATTAGTATTAGACCTAAATAATTGTTATTTGGTGCCAGCATTGAGCATGAACGTTATATTTCGATCTTGTTTGATGCGAGACGGTTATTCATTTAAATCAGAGAAGAATGGTTGTTTTATTTATATGAGTAATATCTTTTATGGTCATGCACCCTTGAAGAGTGGTCTATTTTTATTGAATCTCGATAGTAGTGATACACATATTCATAATGTTGAAGCCAAAAGATGCAGAGTTGATAATGATGGTGCAACTTATTTGTGGCACTGCCGTTTAGGTCATATCGGTGTAAAGCGCATGAAGAAACTCCATACTGATGGACTTTTGGAACCACTTGATTATGAATCACTTGGTACTTGCGAACCGTGCCTCATGGGAAAAATGACTAAAACACCGTTCTCCGGTACTATGGAGAGAGCAACAGATTTGTTGGAAATCATACATACAGATGTATGTGGTCCAATGAATATTGAGGCTCGTGGCGGATATCGTTATTTTCTCACCTTCACAGATGACCTAAGCAGATATGGGTATATCTACTTAATGAAACATAAGTCTGAAACATTTGAAAAGTTCAAAGAATTTCAGAGTGAATTTGAAAATCATCGTAACAAGAAAATAAAGTTTCTACGATCTGATCGTGGAGGAGAATATTTAAGTTACGAGTTTGGTGTACATTTGAAACAATGCGGAATAGTTTCGCAACTCACGCCACCCGGAACACCACAGCGTAATGGTGTGTCCGAACGTCGTAATCGTACTTTACTAGATATGGTGCGATCCATGATGTCTCTTACTGATTTACCGCTATCATTTTGGGGTTATGCTTTAGAGACGGCCGCATTCACGTTAAATAGGGCACCATCAAAATCTGTTGAGACGACGCCTTATGAACTATGGTTTGGCAAGAAACCAAAGTTGTCGTTTCTGAAAGTTTGGGGCTGCGATGCTTATGTGAAAAAGTTTCAACCTGATAAGCTCGAACCCAAATCGGAAAAATGTGTTTTCATAGGATATCCAAAGGAAACTATTGGATACATCTTCTATCACAGATCCGAAGGCAAGACTTTTGTTGCTAAATTCGGAAACTTTCTGGAGAAGGAGTTTCTCTCGAAAGATGTGAGTGGGAGGAAAGTAGAACTTGATGAGGTAACTGTACCTACTCCCTTATTGGAAAGTAGTACATCACAGAAAACTGTTTCTGCGACACCTACCCCAATTAGTGAGGAAGCTAATGATACTGATCATGAAACTTCAGGACAAGATACTACTGAACCTCGTAGATCAACCAGAGTGAGATCCGCACCAGAGTGGTACGGTAATCCTATTCTGGAAATCATGCTGCTAGATCATGATGAACCTACGAACTATGAAGAAGCGATGGTGAGCCCAGATTCCGCAAAATGGCTTGAAGCCATGAAATCTGAGATGGGATCCATGTATGAGAACAAAGTATGGACTTTGGTTGACTTGCTCGATGATCGCAAGCAATTGAGAATAAATGGATCTTCAAGAAGAAGACTGACGCTGACGGTAATATTGTTGTCTACAAAGCTCGACTTTTCGCAAAAGGTTTTCGACAAGTTCAAGGAGTTGACTACGATGAGACCTTCTGACACGTACCGATGCTTAAGTCTGTCCGAATCATGTTAGCAATTGCCGCATTTTATGATTATGAAATTTGGCAGATGGATGTCAAAACTGCATTCCTGAATGGATTTCTGGAAGAAGAGTTGTATATGATGCAACCGGAAGGTTTTGTCGATCCAAAGGGAGCTAATAAAGTATGCAAGCTCCAGCGATCCATTTATGGACTGGTGCAAGCCTCTCGGAGTTGGAATAAACGCTTTGATAGTGTGATCAAAGCATTTGGTTTTATACAGACTTTCGGAGAAGCCTGTATTTACAAGAAAGTGAGTGGGAGCTCTGTAGCATTTCTGATATTATATGTGGATGACATATTACTGATTGGAAATAATATTGAATTTCTGGATAGCATAAAGGGATACTTGAAAAAGAGTTTTTCAATGAAAGACCTCGGTGAGGCTGCTTACATACTAGGCATAAAGATCTATAGAGATAGATCAAGACGCTTAATTGGACTTTCACAAGGCACATACCTTGACAAGATTTTGAAGAAGTTCAAAATGCATCAAGCAAAGAAAGGGTTCTTGCCTGTGTTACAAGGTGTAAAGTTGTGTCAGACTCAATGCCCGACCACTGCAGAAGATAGAGAGAAAATGAAAGATGTTCCCTATGCTTTAGCCATAGGCTCTATCATGTATGCAATGCTGTGTACCAGACCTGATGCGTGCCTTGCTATAAGTTTAGCAGGGAGGTACCAAAGTAATCCAGGAGTGGATCACTGGACAGCAGTCAAGAACATCATGAAATACCTGAAAAGGACTAAGGATATGTTTCTCGTATATGGAGGTGACAAAGAGCTCATCGTAAACGGTTACGTTGATGCAAGCTTCGACACTGATCCGGACGATTCTAAATCGCAAACCGGATACGTATTTACATTAAACGGTGGAGCTGTCAGTTGGTGCAGTTCTAAACAAAGCGTCGTGGCGGGATCTACATGTGAAGCGGAGTACATAGCTGCTTCGGAAGCAGCAAACGAAGGAGTCTGGATGAAGGAGTTCATATCCAATCTAGGTGTCATACCTAGTGCATCGGGTCCAATGAAAATCTTTTCTGACAATACTGGTGCAATTGCCTTGGCAAAGGAATCCAGATTTCACAAGAAGACCAAACACATCAAGAGACGCTTCAATTCCATCCGGGATCTAGTCCAGGTGGGAGACATAGAGATTTGCAAGATACATACGGAGCTAAATGTAGCAGACCCGTTGACTAAGCCTCTTCCACGAGCAAAACATGATCAGCACCAAAGCTCCATGGGTGTTAGAATCATTACCGTGTAATCTAGATTATTGACTCTAGTGCAAGTGGGAGACTGAAGGAAATATGCCCCAGAGGCAATAATAAAGCTATTATTTATTTCCTTATACCATGATAAAGGTTTATTATTCATGCTAGAATTGTATTAACCGGAAACATAATACATGTGTGAATACATAGACAAACAGAGTGTCACTAGTATGCCTCTACTTGACTAGCTCGTTAATCAAAGATGGTTATGTTTCCTAACCATGGACAAAGAGTTGTCATTTGATTAACGGGATCACATCATTAGTTGAATGATCTGATTGACATGACCCATTCCATTAGCTTAGCACCTGATCGTTTAGTATGTTGCTATTGCTTTCTTCATGACTTATACATGTTCCTATGACTATGAGATTATGTAACTCCCGTGTGCCGGAGGAACACTTTGTGTGCTACCAAACGTCACAACGTAACTGGGTGATTATAAAGGTGCTCTACAGGTGTCTCCAAAGGTACATGTTGGGTTGACGTATTTCGAGATTAGGATTTGTCACTCCGATCATCGGAGAGGTATCTCTGGGCCCTCTCGGTAATGCACATCACTTAAGCCTTGCAAGCAATGCAACTAATGAGTTAGTTGCGAGATGATGTATTACGGAACGAGTAAAGAGACTTGCCGGTAACGAGATTGAACTAGGTATTGGATACCGACGATCGAATCTCGGGCAAGTAACATACCGATGACAAAGGGAACAACGTATGTTGTTATGCGGTCTGACCGATAAAGATCGTCGTAGAATATGTAGGAGCCAATATGGGCATCCAGGTCCCGCTATTGGTTATTGATCAGAGACGTGTCTCGGTCATGTCTACATTGTTCTCGAACCCGTAGGGTCCGCACGCTTAAGGTTTCGATGACAGTTATATTATGAGTTTATACGTTTTGATGTACCGAAGGTTGTTCGGAGTCCCAGATGTGATCACGGACATGACGAGGAGTCTCAAAATGGTCGAGACATAAAGATTGATATATTGGAAGCCTATGTTTGGATATCGGAAGTGTTCCGAGTGAAATCGGGATTTTACCGGAGTACCGGGAGGTTACCGGAACCCCCCGGGAGCTATATGGGCCTTAGTGGGCCTTAGTGGAAAAGAGAAGGGGCAGCCCAAGATGGGCCGCGCACACCTCCCCTCCCTTGGTCCGAATAGGACAAGGAGAGGGGGCCGGCCCCCCTCTCTCTTTTCCCCCCTCCGCGAATCCTATTCCAACTAGGATTGGGGGGGGGGGGAATCCTACTCCCAGAGGGAGTAGGACTCCTCCTGGCGCGCCTCTCCTTGGCCGGCCGCACCCCCCCCCCCTTGATCCTTTATATACGGAGGCAGGGGAACCCCAGAGACACACAAGTTGATCCACGTGATCTTATTCTTAGCCGTGTGTGGCGCCCCCTGCCACCATAGTCCTCGATAATATTGTAGCGGTGCTTAGGCGAAGCCCTGTGACAGTAGTACATCAAGATCGTCACCACGCCGTCGTGCTGACGGAACTCTTCCTCGACACTTTGCTGGATCGGAGTCCGGGGATCGTCATCGAGCTGAACGTGTGCTAAAACTCGGAGGTGTCGTAGTTTCAGTGCTTGATCGGTCGGGCCGTGAAGACGTACGACTACATCAACCAAATGCTTCCGTTGTCGATCTACAAGGGTACGTAGATCACACTCTCCCCTCGTTGCTATGCATCACCATGATCTTGCGTGTGCGTAGGAATTTTTTTGAAATTACTACGTTCCCCAACAAGTACTGGGATGAGTTTGCAAAGGACCCAAGGAATGTATGGTTTGCTTTATGTGAGGATGGCATTAATCCTTTCGGGGAGCAGAGCAGCAATCACAACACCTGGCCCGTGACTCTATGTATGTATAACCTTCCTCCTTGGATGTGCATGAAGCGGAAGTTCATTATGATGCCAGTTCTCATCCAAGGCCCTAAGAAACCCGGCAACGACATTGATGTGTACCTAAGGACATTAGTTGAAGAACTTTTACAGCTTTGGAATGGAAACGGTGTACGTACGTGGGATGAGCACAGACAGGAGGAATTTAACCTTACGGCGTTGCTGTTCGTGACCATCAACGATTGGCCCGCTCTCAGTAACCTTTCAGGACAGACAAACAAAGGATACCACGCATGCATGCACTGTTTAGATGACACTGAAAGTATATACTTGGACAAATGCAGGAAAAATGTGTACCTGGGCCATCGTCGATTTCTTCCGACCAACCATCAATGTCGAAAGAAAGGCAAGCATTTCAAAGGCGAGGCAGATCACCGGAAGAAGCCCGCCATGTGCACCAATGATCACGTGCTTGCTATGGTCAATGATTTACACTACGTAATCTTTGGAAAGGGTCCCGGTGGACTAGCTGTTCCGAATGACGCTGAGGGACACGCACCCATGTGGAAGAAGAAATCTATATTTTGGGACCTACCCTACTGGAAAGACCTAGAGGTCCGCCCTCAATCGACGTGATGCACGTGACGAAGAACCTTTGCGTGAACCTGCTAGGCTTCTTCGGCGTGTATGGGAAGACAAAAGATACACCTGAGGCACGGGAGGACCTGCAATGATTGCACGAAAAAGACGGCATGCCTCCGAAGCAGTATAAAGGTCCTGCCAGCTACGCTCTTACGAAAGAAGAGAAAGAAATCTTCTTTGAATGCCTGCTCAGTATGAAGATCACGACTGGCTTCTCGTCGAATATAAAGGGAATAATAAATATGCCAGAGAAAAAGTTTCAGAACCTAAAGTCTCATGACTGCCACGTGATTATGATGCAACTGCTTCCGGTTGCATTGAGGGGGCTTCTACCAGAAAACGTCCGATTAGCCATTGTGAAGCTATGTGCATTCCTCAATGCAATCTCTCAAAAGGTGATCGATCCAGAAATCGTACCAAGGCTAAGGAGTGATGTGGCGCAATGTCTTGTTAGTTTCGAGCTGGTGTTCCCACCATCCTTCTTCAATATCATGACGCACGTCCTAGTTCATCTAGTCGACGAGATTGTCATCCTGGGGCCCGTATTTCTACACAATATGTTCCCCTTTGAGAGGTTCATGGGAGTCCTAAAGAAATATGTCCGTAACCGCGCTAGGCCAGAAGGAAGCATCTCCATGGGCCATCAAACAGAGGATGTTATCGGGTTTTGTGTTGACTTCATTCCTGGCCTTAACAAGATAGGTCTCCCTAAATCGCGGTATGAGGGGAGACTGACTGGAAAAGGCACTGTTGGCAGAGACTCAATAATATGCAGGGACGGATATTCTTGGTCTCAAGCACACTACACAGTTCTACAGAACTCTACCTTGGTGACCCCGTATGTCGATGAACACAAGAACAGTCTGCGCTCCAAACAACCGGAGCAGTGCGACGACTGGATTACATGTGAACACATCAGGACTTTCAGCAGTTGGTTGGAAACACGTCTCAGAGGTGACAACACTGTTTGTGATGAGTTGTACTTGTTGTCCAGGGGACCATCTTTGACTGTATTGACTTATAAAGGATACGAGATAAATGGGAATACATTTTACACAATCGCCCAAGATCAAAAGAGCACCAACCAAAACAGCGGTGTCCGCTTTGATGCAGCAACCGAGAGCAGAAAGGATACATATTATGGGTACATAGTGGACATATGGGAACTTGACTACGGACCTGATTTTAAGGTCCCTTTGTTTAAGTGCAAATGGGTCAATCTGTTAGGCGGCGGGGTACAGGTAGACCCACAGTACGGAATGACAACAGTGGATCTGAAGAATCTTGTGTACACTGACGAACCGTTCGTCCTAGCCAATGATGTGGCACAGGTTATCTATGTGAAGGACATGTCTACCAAACCGAGAAAAAGAAAAGATAAGGAAGAGAATACATCATACGATGAGCCAAAGCGCCACATAGTTTTTTCAGGAAAAAGGGACATCCTGGGAGTGGACGGCAAGACAGACATGTCTGAAGATTATGAAAAGTTTCATGAAATTCCTCCCTTCAATGTCAAGGCTGACCCAAGCATCCTGATAAACAATGAAGATTATCCATGGTTACGGCGCAATAAGCAAATGACACAAGCGAAGAAAAAGTGAAGACTTTCTCCCGCAACTATTATGATGATACCATGCCAAATTTGTAACAGACGAACATGCAACCATTGTCCGTTTTGTACATGCACATGCTATGTGGGTGAAATTATGATACCATCCCAACTTTCAACTTTTTCAGAGTTCATTTGAAATGCTTTCATGTCTTATGGTTCAAGGTTTTATGTGTTGAGGCAAATGGATCAATATGTCAGGAGGCGGGGTAGAGGTAGACCCACAGTACGGCATGACAACAGTGGATCTAAACAATCTTGGGTACACAGACGAACCATTCGTCCTAGCCAATGATGTGGCGCAGTTATTGTCCGAAACTTTGATACTTCGAAAGTGATTGTCTATTTTATACACGAAGTGCATCAAGTTTTTGTCGTAACCCTCTCTACTTTTTGGAACATGCTATGTGGGTGAAATGATGATACCATGCCAACTTTCAACCTTTTCAGAGTTCATTTTTAAATGCTTTCCAATTTCAGAGTCATTTAGCTCAAAGAATGAATTAATAGCAAACAGAATGAACTACAAAACTTTTATGAAAATAAAAACAATCAATTAAAATATTATGTTATGATCAACTAAAATAAAACTATAATATTCTTCAATAGCAAAAAGAATATAATTTTTGTGACCTAAAATCAAACTATAAGTATTTAATTGTAAGTATAAATAAAAAAATAGCAAAAAAGAAAAAAAATTCTATTTTTATAGTAAAGTTATTCAAAAACTAGTGATTCACACAAATTTTAAAAAATACAAATTTAAACTATTCAAAATTTTAAAACTAATGGCACTAATAGAAAGTTTATAATTTTTGTGACCTAAAATCAAAAAGAAATCACTAAAAAACTATAAGTATTTAGTTGTAAGTATAACTAAAAAATAAATAGAAAAAAATTCTATTTTTATAGTAAAGTTATTCATAAACTAGTGATTCACACAAATTTTTAAAAATTCAAATTTAAACTATTCAAAATTTAAAACTAATGGCACTAACAGAAAGTTTATAATTTTTGTGACCTAAAAGCAAAAAGAAATCACTAAAAAACTGTAAGTATTTAGTTTTAAGTAGAAATAAAAAATAAAAAACCAAAAAATGTAGAAATAAAAAAGAAAAAACCAAAAAAAATGCCACCTACTGGGCCTCCACGGCCTGAATACGACTAGAAACCCTACATGGGCCAGGATTCAGGCCCGCAAAAGGCCCAATAGGCCCACAGGCAGTAGCAAGTTTAGGCCCGAAAGCCTGCATTAGAGAGGAGGTCGAATGGGGAGGCACACCAGCGCTTATAAACAAGTGCCGGCGCCCTTCAGCTAGTGATGTGGGACTAAACTTTTGGGCGCGAGGCAGCACAAGGCCATTGGTCCCAGTTGTTGGCACCAACCGGGACTAAAGGGGGCATTGGTCACGGTTCGTGGCACCAACCCGGACCAATGCCCCCCTTTAGTCCCGGTTGGTGCCACCAACCGGGACCAAAGGCCGCCGCTTCCCGCCCTTTGGGCTGCTGAAAATTGGCCTTTGGTCCCGGTTCGTGGCACCAACCCGGACCAAAGGGGGGCATTGGTCACGGTTCGTGCACGAACCGGGACCATTGCTCTGGGTATATAAGGTAGCACTTGTGAAAATTTTGCCAACCGCTCCCATTCGTCCCCGACGCCCCCAGGCCGTTCGTCGTCGTCGTTGCCGCCCCGATCGAGCCCGTCGTCGCCCGCTCCCCGTCGTCGTCGCCCCGCGCCGCCGCAGGCCTTGTCCCCGTCGCTGCTTGCGCCATCGCCAGCCTCCTCCTCGTCGCTGCGTGCGCCATCTCCGGCCCCCTCCCCGTCGCCCCGCGTCGCCGGCCTCCCCCGCACCGTCGCCCTGCCCCGCCCATCATCGTCGCCCCTGCCCCACCCGTCGTCGTCGCCCCGCCCCGCCCGTCGCCGTCGCCCCGCCCCGCCCGTCACCGTCGCCGCGGCCCGCCCGTCACCGTCGCCGTCGCCCTGCCCGTTGGTCCGGCCGGCGCCCCTCCCCTGTTTTTTTATATATTATATATGCTTGTGTATATTGCCTCTGTGTATATTATGCATATATGTATTGTGTATATTTCTTCTTTTCAGATTGTTTTTCATATATATGTTTGTATTTTGTATTTTTTTTATAAAAATGTATATATGTTTTTATGTTCTCTGTGTATATATGTTCATATATGCAAAAGTTAGGTTTAAATATTTAGAAAAGGATTATCTATATATGTTCTCTGATTTAGTACATTTTAGGTTACTTTCATTTTTAGAAAAGTTTTATATATTTAGGAGAGGAAAAAGGAAAATAAGAAGAGGAAAAAGGGAAATAAGAAGAGGAAAAAGGAGAAGAAGAGGAGAGGAAGAAAAGGAAGAGGAGAAGAAGAAAGGAATAGAGGAGAAGAAGAAAAAATAGAATTTTTTTTCTATTTTTTCTTCTTCTCCTCTATTCCTTTCTTCTTCTCCTCTTTTTTTTCTTCTTTTTTTTCTTCGATCTTCTCCCCCTCCCGATAGGAAAGTTTTATATAGAAAGTTACAATTTTAGAAAAGTTTTATATATGCAAAAGTTACAATTTTAGAAAAAGAAGGATAGGAAAGAAGAAAATAAGAAGAGGAAACAAAGAAGAAGAGGAGAGGAAAGGAAGAGGAGAAATAAATAAGAAGAAGAAAAAAGAAGAAAAAGAAGAGGAGAAGAAGAAAGGAATAGTGGAGAAGAAGAGAAAATAGTATATTCTATTTTCTCTTCTTATCCACTATTCCTTTCTTCTTCTCCTCTTTTTTTTCTTCTTTTTTTCTTCGATCTTCTCCTCTAGCTATTCCTTTCTTCTTCTCCTCTATTTTCTTCTTCTTCTTCTTCTTCTTCTTCTTCTTCTTCTTAATTTTTATCATGAAAGAGGGTGTCGGGAATCGCCGAGGGGTCGAGGGTCGGGAACTAGGGTAGAGGGTCGAGGGTCGTTAAGGGGTCAAGGGTCGAGGGTTCGAGGGTTCTATAGGGTCGAGGGTCGAGGGTTCCAGCAGGGTCGTCTCGGGGTCGAGGGTTCCAGGGTCGTCGAGGGTTCCAGGGGTCGAGGATCGCCGAGGGGTCGAGAGAGGTTTCCTAGTGTCAAAGTATTGAAGAAATCCATGCCTTCATCATTAGCCGGAAGTAACCAGGGCATGTTGGTACGAAGTTCTGCAAAGTTGTTCTGGAATGGAGTCCCGGATAGAATAATCCGCCTTTTGGTACGAATTCAGCAAAGGCCTTCCAAATAGCGATATTCGGAAGGCTCTTGCTGAACTTTGTACCAAAAAGTGAATTATTCTATCTGGGACTCCGTTCCAGAATAACTTTGAAGAGCTTCGTACCATCATGCACATGTTACTTTCGCCTAATGATGAAGACATGGTTTTGTTGAATCCTTTGACACTACGCAACCTCCCGACCCCTCGGCGATCCTCTCGAACATGAGAGGAAGAAGAGGATAAAAAAAGAAGGGGAAGAAGAAAAAAAAAGAGGAGAAGAAAGAATAGATCTATTCTTTCTTCTCCTCTTTGTTTTCTTCTTCTTCCTCTTTTTTTTATCGGGAACGAGGGTCGTCGAGGGACATATATGTAGTGTCGTCGTTGTCGATATATACCCCCTCCCGGTAGCTTGCTATGATTAGGTAGCTAGTTCTACGTTTGGCACTAATATATCCATCTGTCATGTTTGAATAATAATTTCCATGTTGTAAATATTTGTAGAAACTATGGACACCGCCCGAGACGAAGCAAAAGAAGCGTTGTTGAGGGACATAATCGCAGAAGGAAGTGATGCCGTCTCGTTGTTTCTCAACGACACCGATGGTCTAGAAGGAGAGGGTGAACAAGCTGGCTACGGTGACCTAATGCCGGTGCAAGAAGAAGAACATGAGGATGGCTCTAGTGACCAATGCCGGTGCAAGAAGGAGACCGTGATGATGGCTCCGGTGACCGAAGCGAGTCCGGCCAGGTATATATATTAGTTAAGCCTGTGCTGACTAGCTGATTGATGCATTCATTGTTTTGGTATGTACACATATTAATTAAGTCTTTGTTCTTTTTTCTAGCCCTCCGGATCGAGCACAACTTCGGTAAAGAGACGAGGCCCGAAGAAAAAGTTGAGCTCGGATGAAAAGTTAGAGATCATAGCAATCGCGCCCGACGGCCAACCGATTGAACCCCTCCGGACAAAGAGCGCATTTGTTGCTCAGTGCGGGGTTCTGGTTAGGGACAAGATCCCGATAAGCATCCAGCAATGGTTTAAGCCGGCTACAGAAGACCCTGCGGTGTCTTATGTCAATGATATGCAGAAAAATGATCTTTGGAGTGAGCTGAAGTCAAATTTCACCCTACCCCCAGAGGATGATCCGGAGAAGCCAGTTAAAGAGCAATTAATCAAGTCTTTTGCTCTTAAGAGGATGGCAGATCTATTCAGGAGGTGGAAGAAAGAGCTGAATAGGTTTGTCGATAAAAAAGAGACACCAGAATTCAAGGGCAGATATGAGAAGATCGGAGATAACTGGCCCGCATTTGTGGCCCACAAGACATTGGAAAAGAGTAAGAAGATGTCGGTGACAAACAAGCAAAATGCTGCGAAGAAGATGCTTCACCGTCGCACGGGGTCAGGTGGCTACCTCGTAGCCCGGCCTAAGTGGGCCAAGACTTAGAATGATCTGGTTGCTAAAGGGATCGAACCAGAGACAATTAGCTGGCCAGACCGTTGCCGGACTTGGTTCTTCGGGGCTGGTGGAACCTTGGACCCTGTAACAGGGAAGTGCATTTGGACGAACGATCAAATGGACATACCAGTCAGGAAGCTTAAGCAGTATATCGAAGCAGCGCAGCAAGGGAAGTTATTTCCAGACAGAGAGAACGACGAGCTCACAATGGCCCTCGGGAATCCTGAGCACCCTGGACGGACACGAGGCACGCCAGGCTCCATTCCGTGGAAGGTTGGGTTTCCGGACGTACGCGGTTACAAATCCCATGAGAGGAGGAAAAAAGTGCAGCAGACCCAAATGCAGGCGCTGCAAGCAAGGGTAGCCGTGATAGAGGAACGAGAAGCAAATCGCAGCAAACGTACTGCCAAAGCTTCCCCCGAAGCTACCCCGCCATCTCAGCGCAAAAGCAGCGTGGCTTCCACCGAGCTGCTTCAGCCGGAGCATGCCTTGACGGCTCCTGCCAGCTATCCCGTGGATGCTATAACGGAGTCTCAAAATTGCCACCTTATGACGGAATGGATGAATTTGAAGGTCCAGGTGGCTATTGGCTCTGTTTATCCTACTGAACCCGGCGCAACTTTTCACTGCCGGCCGATTCCAGAAGGATATGCTAGGGTGATGGTGGATGAAATAACGGAGGGATTTGAGGACCTCCAGCTTGACCACCCTACCGGTGAAGGGGAAACTCGGCTGGGTATGCTCTAAAGACTCCATGCCTATGGCGGAAGGAGCTCATCAACCTTCTGAACTGGACGCCTCCGCCTCCTCCTCCTCCTCCGGCAAGTCAGGGCACTCCGCCTCCTCCTCCGGCGAGTGACGATCAGGGCCCTCGGCCGGCTCCTTCTCCGGCGCGTGGCGGCACTCCGCCTCCTTCTCCGCCTGCGCCGACGCGCCAGAGCAGCCAGCCTCCTCCTTCTCCGCCTCGTCAGCAATGGCGGAAGAGACCTGCCGCTGCTCCAGCTGCTCTGGCGCATCGTAGTCCTTCTCCTCCGCTTCTTAAGCAAGTAAAGAAGACAACCGCTCCGTCTGCTCGGTCGGCGTCTAGTAGTACAACCAGAGGCGGGAGGACATACAGATTCGGTCCTTCTCTGAAGACTCCAGAGAAGTTACCATACGAGAGGACCCCGGAGGAGAACGCGAAGATTGCGCGAACCGAAGTGGATGACTGGTTTCAAGGGTTGAAAGCAAAGAGACATCCACCTCTGGAGGAGAAGGTAGATCCGGTGAAAGTGAAGTGCACTCTGGCTGCCCTGGCAAAACCACCCTAGTCTCCGCCGAAAGGCAACTATGAGCGCATTATTGCAAAGACATGGGCCGAAGCGGAGCGGTCGGGAAGTACAGTCAGTGATCAAATGCTGAAAGAACGACGAGCAGCTGGGAAACAAATTACCCAGCTCGGCGAACAAGCGAAGCAATCGTGCCCCCCGCTCAAGGTGCCTAGCGACATTGTCGATCCGAGGATGGTGCCCGGTTATTGCAATGTTGACGATTACCTGCCCGACGATGTACATTATGATCCCATGGAGGTGCAGATACATAGATACGAGTACGGGAAGCCTCTCGTCAAAGATGAAAAATCTTTAACAACGATGATGCGAAGATTACATGATTGGTACTTGAAAATCTGCAGAGAGTCTGAGGGGAGGAATACTTTGTATGCGAGAGTTAAACCGGAGCATGACCTCGTTGGAATTGAACTGTTGCCTATTCCATTTGAGGAGTTCTATCAGTTTTTCAATCAATTGGCCCTCGATAAAACAATGGTCACCTGCTACTGTCTGTAAATACTACTACTTCTGTCATTAAGTCTCTCTATATAGCTCATCTCGTTCATTGCATGTATTTATAATTATCCTCACTATATTATGCAGATTGAAGATCGCCGAATTGAAGAAAAGACAAATCGGTGATATTGGGTTCGTTAACACATATCTCATAGATGCGACTGAGGTTGAACATCGTCCTGAAGATACCGAAGCCAACTTGCTACGATCATTCAAAAAAATGAAAACAAAGATATAATACTCTTTCCTTACAACTTCAAGTGAGTGTTACTGTCTTGTGCATATTCGGTTTCCCTTATATATTAGTCCAGGTTATAGTAATGTAATTGATGAGTTATGCATGCATGCGCAGGTACCACTATATTCTCCTAGAGATTAGGCTTGAGCGGGGAGTAGTAACTGTCTTGGACTCTAAACGAAAAGATCCCCAGCAGTATGCGGACATGACTAAAATCCTCAAGAAGTAAGTTAAATCGATCATTATCCACCATATCAGCAACTTTGTTCATTTCCTGATATCAAGTAATTGTTTTCTTTGTCCGGCAGGGTTTGGAGAAAATTCACCAGAAAAGTTCCGGGACTGCCGAAGGAGCTGGAATTTAGACACCCGAAAGTAAGTACTATAGTAGCATATTCCGCGCATCTCCTAGCTAGTGATTCAAGCGCTAGTTTCATCAATACCATTTAGCATTCTTGCTTATCAGTTTGATTGACATCTATTTCTTGTAAAGTGGTTGTGGCAGGAACAAGGGAATGATTTCTGTGGAAACTACATCTGCGAGTCCATCCGCCACACGACCTGTGAGCGGGGCGGGTACTTTGACGAACAATATGAAGTACGTAAATAACAACATTCACAATTTTATTTTATTACCATCATCTGTGTTGAGTTTCATTCATTCATATATATATGTATTGACCCCCTTCTTCAAATTAGATGTTTCGGAAGCGGGATGAACTCCTAGCACCAGCTCGCATGCGAGCAATTCAAGAGGAATTGGCGGCATTCTTTCTTGACCATGTGATCACTGAAGACGGAGAATACTATGTGAACCATGAGTCCATATGATTATATTTGTAAGAAGTAATTATTGTATATATGTAGCCGGTAGTGTCGGATAGATATACGAGAACTTGTTGTTCGACCAATCTCTCGGAGAAGGAGAGGTGGTCGATATCACTTCTCTCTGTATGCATATATGTTCATGGCGATCTTCTGTTTCCTTCGTTTGCTTACTAGCTAGCTAGCGTGTCTAGTCCTCTATATACGTATGTATAGTACGTAGCGTCAACCAAGCACGGACATAAGAGAGGACACTTCTCTCTATTAATTATAGCTAGCTAACACAATATATGAAACACCTAAATTAACCCCCCAAAACCCCCAACCCCCCCCCCCTTCAAAAAAAACAAAAACCCCAGCCACAGAAATGCTGATGCGTGGATGCATATTGGTCCCGGTTGGTGCCACCAACCGGGACCAAAGGGTCTCCTGCCTGGGCTCTGCGCACTGCCCACGTGGAGGCCCATCAGTCCTGGTTCTGGATTGAACCGGGACTAAAGGGTCGAGGCATTAGTACCGACACTTTAGTCCCGGTTCAGGAACCGGGACTAAAGGCCCTTACGAACCGGGACTATAGGCCCTTTTTCTACCAGTGTTATGTGAAAAAGTTTCATCTCGATAAGCTCAAACTTAAATCGGAGAAATATGTCTTCATAGGATACCCAAAGGAGACAGTTGGGTACACTTTCTATCAAAGATCCGAAGGCAAGACATTCGTTGCTAAGAAAGGATCCTTTCTAGAGAAGGAGTTTCTCTCGAAAGAAGTGAGTGGGAGGAAAGTAGAACTTGATAAGGTAATTGTACCTTCTCCCTTATTGGAAAGTAGTTCATCACAGAAATCTGTTTCTGTGACTACTACACCAATTAGTGAGGAAGCTAATGATGATGATCATGTAACTTTAGATCAAGTTACTACCAAATCTCGTAGGTAAACCAGAGTGAGATCCATACCAGAGTGGTACGGTAATCTTGTTCTGGAAGTTATGTTACTAGACCATGACAAACCTACGAACTATGAGGAGGCGATGATGAGCCCAGATTCCGCAAAATGGCTTGAGGCCATGAAATCTGAGATGGGATCCATGTATGAGAACAAAGTATGGACTTTGGTTGACTTGCCCGATGATCGGCAAACCATAGAAAATAAATGGATCTTCAAGAGGAAGGCGGACGCTGATAGTAGTGTTACTATCTACAAAGCTAGAATTGTCGCAAAAGGGTTTCGACAAGTTCAAGGTGTTGAATACGATGAGAGTTTCTCACTCGTATCTATGCTTAAATCTGTCCGAATCATGTTAGCAATTGCCGCATTTTATGAAATCTGGCAAATGGATAACAAAACTGCAATCCTTAATGGATTTCTTAAAGAAGAGTTGTATATGATGCAACCAGAAGTTTTTGTCAATCCTAAAGGTGTTAACAAAATGTGCTAACACCAGCGATCCATCTATGGACTGGTGTAAGTATCTCGGAGTTGGAATATACGCTTTGATAAGTTGATCAAAGCATATAGTTTTATACAGACTTGCGGTGAAGCCTATATTTACAAGAAAGTGAGTGGGAGCACTACAGCATTTCTGATAAGTATATGTGAATGACATATTGTTGATCGGAAATAATGTAGAATTATTCTGCAAAGCATAAAGGAGTGTTTGAAAGGAGTTTTTCAAATAAAGACCTCGGTGAAGCTGCTTACATATTGAGTATCAAGATCTATAGAGATAGATCAAGACGCTTGATAAGTTTTTTCAATGAGTACATACCTTGACAAGATTTTGAAGTAGTTCAAAATGGAACAATCAAAGAAAAAGTTTCTTGCCTGTGTTACAAGGTGTGAAGTTGAGTAAGACTCAAAGCCCGACCACGGCAGAAGATAGAAAGAGAATGAAAGTCATTCCCTATGCCTTAGTCATAGGTTCTATAAAGTATGCCATGCTGTGTACCAGATCCATTGTATACCATACACTGTGTTAAGAGGGGGAGTACAATAGTGATCTAGGAGTAGATCAATGGACAACGGTCAAAATTATCCTTACTGGAATAAGGATATGTTTCTCGATTACGGAAGTGACAAAAGGTTCATCGTAAAGGGTTACGTGGATGCAAGTTTTGACACTAATCCAGGTGACTCTAAGTCTCAATCTGGATACATATTGAAAGTGGGAGCAATTAGCTAGAGTAGCTCCATGCAGAGCATTATTGACTTAGAAATTTGCAAAATACATGCGGATCTAAATGTGGCAGACCCGTTGACTAAACTTCTCTCACAAGCAAAACATGATCACCTTTTGGGTCTTAATCACATAGCGATGTGAACTAGATTATTGAATCTAGTAAACCCTTTGGGTGTTGGTCACATAACGATGTGAACCAATCACATAAAGATGTGAACTATTGATGTTAAATCACATGGCGATGTGATCTAGATTATTGACTCTAGTGCAAGTGGGAGACTGAAGGAAATATGCCCTAGAGGCAATAATAAAGTTATTATTTATTTCCTTATATCATGATAAATGTTTATTATTCATGCTAGAATTGTATTAACCGGAAACATAATACATGTGTGAATACATAGACAAACAGAGTGTCACTAGTATGCCTCTACTTGACTAGCTCGTTAATCAAATATGGTTATGTTTCCTAACCATGGACAAAGAGTTATTATTTGATTAACGGGATCACATCATTAGTTGAATGATCTGAATGACATGACCCATTCCATTAGCTTAGCACCCGATCGTTTAGTATGTTGCTATTGCTTTCTTCATGACTTATACATGTTCCTATGACTATGAGATTATGCAACTCCCGTTTGCCGGAGGAACACTTTGTGTGCTACCAAACGTCAGAACGTAACTGGGTGATTATAAAGGAGCTCTATAGGTGTCTCGAAAGGTACATGTTGGGTTGGCGAATTTTGAGATTAGGATTTGTCACTCCGAATGTCGGAGAGGTATCTCTGGGACCTCTCGGTAATGCACATCACTTAAGCCTTGCAATCATTGCAACTAATGAGTTAGTTGCGGGATGATGTATTACGGAACGAGTAAAGAGACTTGCCGGTAACGAGATTGAACTAGGTATTGGATACCGACGATCGAATCTCAAGCAAGTAACATACCGATGACAAAGGGAACAACGTATGTTGTTATGCGGTCTGACCGATAAAGATCTTCGTAGAAAACTAGTAGAAAAAGGGTCAAACGTGAAGCACATTAGTGCCGGTTTGATTTTGGCCAGGTACTAATGGTACCATTAGTGCCGGTTCGAACGGATTTGCATTAATGCCGGTTCGTGTTGAACCTTTAGTACCGGTTCGTGCCACGAACCGGTACTAAAGGGGTGGTGGCAGGCTGGCGTCAGGCCGGGGCCCCATGAGCCCCTTTAGTCCCGGTTTGTGGCACAAACCGGTACTAAAGGGCCAACCTTTAGTACCGGTTTTCCGTTTCGACAATTTTTTAAAATCATAAAATTCCAAAGGGAAAATAGAGTTTTTGGGCATTTTAGACGTTTTTTAGACGTTTTTAGCGTTTAGTGCTAGGGTTTAGATTTCAGAGTTTAGGGTTAGGTTTTATGGTTTAAACCCTTAGTTTTTACTGTTTAGCATAGAGTTTCTGACGTTTTAAGTCCCGAGTTTAGGGTTTAGGACAATTTTTGAAATCACAAAATTGTAAAAGGAAAAAAAGATATGCTCTAATTTATGTTTTTTTTGAATTTTGGTTAAATCTTGTCAAACCGGTCAAACAACTGATTCAAGAAATATAGAGTGTTACTAAATAATTACGCAATACTATTAGTGTTACTAAATAAGTATCTCAGTTTTTTTTTGAATTTTGGACAAATCTGGTCAAACTGTGGTCAAACTATGGTCAAACTACTTATTCAAGAAATATTAGTGTTAATACATAATTACTGTTTTTTAGAATAATAGTTTCAAACTCAAACGGTGAAACGTGTGACTTCATGCTCAAGCTAAACTACTGAGGGTTAATAGGATTGACAGCTTACATTTGTTAGGAAAACAACAAGTGCAGACTTGGAATGTAGGGGGAATAGAACTCCGAAGTTAAGCGTGCTCAGGCTGGGGGAGTGAGAGGATGGGTGACCGGCCGGGAAGTCAGGCAATTTAGAATGAGTGATCCACACTTGAGCAGTTAAGAGACGTGATTAGAGACTAAATCATCAAGTAATTCATAAGAATTAAAAATCGAAAAAAAATCAAATTTTTTTCCAAAATTTTCAAAAAAAAATTCAAAAACAAAAAACCTTTAGTACCGGTTGGTAACACCAACCGGTAATAAAGGTCCCCCATACCAGGGCGCGAGCTCACGCCATGTGGTGGCACTTTAGCGCCGGTTTGTGCTGAACCGGTACTAAAGGGGGGGGGCCTTCAGTGCCCACCCCCTAGTGCCGGTTATAGAACCGGCACTAAAGGCCCTTAAGAACCGGCCCTAAAGCTCCGTTTTCTACTAGTGGAATATGTAGGAGCCAATATGGGCATCCAGGTCCCGCTATTGGTTATTGACCGTAGACGTGTCTCGGTCATGTCTACATTGTTCTCGAACCGTAGGGTCCGCACGCTTAAGGTTTCGATGACAGTTATATTATGAGTTTATGAGTTTTGATGTACCGAAGGAGTTCGGAGGGATGAGATCGGGGACATGACGAGGAGTCTCGAAATGGTTGAGACGTAAAGATCGATATATTGGACGACTATATTCGGTCATCGGAAAGGTTCCGAGTGATTCGGGTATTTTTCGGAGTACCGGGGAGTTACGGGAATACGGGGGAGAAGTATTGGGCCTTATTGGGCCATACGGGAAAGAGAGAGGGGCTGCCTAGGGCAGGCCGCGCCCCCCCCCCCAAGGCCTAGTCCGAATTGGACTAGGGGGAGGGGCTGCGCCCCCTCCTTCCTTCCCTTCTCCCTTCCCCTTCCTTGTCTCCTACTCCTACTACATGGAAGGACTCCTAGTTGGACTAGGAAAGGGGGAATCCTACTCCCGGTGGGAGTAGGACTCCCCTAGGGCGCGCCATAGAGAGGGCCGGCCCTCCCCTCCTCCACTCCTTTATATACGGGGGCAGGGGGCACCCCATAGACACACAAGTTGATCTTCGTGATCGTTCCTTAGCCGTGTGCGATGCCCCCCTCCACAATATTACACCTCGGTCATATTGTAGCGGTACTTAGGCGAAGCCCTGCGACAGTTGAACATCAAGATCGTCACCACGCCGTCGTGCTGACGGAACTCCTCCTCGAAGCTTTGCTGGATCGGAGCCCGGGGAGCATCATCGAGCTGAACGTGTGCCAAGAACTCGGAGGTGCCGGAGTAACGGTGCTTGGATCGGTTGGACCGGTAAGACGTACGACTACTTCCTCTACGTTGCGTCAACGCTTCCGCTTCGGTCTACGAGGGTACGTAGACAACACTCTCCCCTCTCGTTGCTATGCATCACCATGATCTTGCGTGTGCGTAGGAATTTTTTTGAAATTAGTACGTTCCCCAACACAATCCATGGCAGAAATTGAAGGGGCGCGGGCTGCCGAAGTTCGGTGGTGCTGGAGGAGCACGTGCACGGCGACAGAGCACCACAAGGGGGTGAAGGATCGGGGTGAAGGTCGCTAGGGACACTGCGAGTTCTGGCAAGCGAGGAGGCTGTCCGCTGGTCAAAATTGTAAGGTAAGCGATGCACTCCCTCCGCGCACACATGGTTTTTTCCTACCACTCCATTTCTTCTTTGCACGAAGGTGCCTGACGTTGGCTATTCGAGTATTGACGGCTTATTGCCGAAACTCATAGGTCGTGGGTGATGGCGGTGGTTCTATAACAGAGGTGCGAGATGCTGCGATGGAGCATGCACGGGAGCGTAGTGGGGCGCTCTCTATCTTCGTTTCAAGGGGGCGGGTGAAGGTCGCGGCGACGCTGCATTTCCAGCGAGCGAGGAGGGGACTCGCTGCACAAATCCAGAGGTACAGAACTCACTCATCCCACCATTTTTTGCGTTTCCATTTCTTCGCCGATGAGGTTCCTCTAGCTTGTTGCATCCTGGGGAGGGGGTCATGGATTTTTCATGGGAGCCGGGAGGGGGAGGGGATCATGTGCGTAGGATCCTGAGGGGTCGGAGTTGCATGTTAGATCTGTGGTGTGTAATTTCGAGAGCAAGGGACGAGTCTCCATGCTAATCAGTGATTCCGTTAGGTTTTTGCCAGATCTGTGAGTTGCTTCGAGATTGATGTGAAGTTGCTTCAAGATTGATATTGAGTTGCAAGCACAATGTAAACCAGAGACGAGGTGGGGGGAGGTGGGGGGGGATTTTTTATAGGAGTTGACATGAGATTGAGTAGGAGTTTCCTGCCCCCTGCTAATTGTGTTGTCAAAATGAGACTTCCTGAGTCTGATTTTGTTTGAGTTTTTTTTGTGGACAGTTGCCAGAAGTTAGTATACGAGTTGCCTGGACCATGCTAATTGAGTTGCCTGGCCCAAGCGAACAGGAGGACATCCAAGGGGGCAGTGCTATTTGTGCGTCGTGATAACCTAGCGGGGGGGGGGGGGGGGATCTAGAGCCAGGAAAGTGTTGTCACCAACGGTCGAGGATTTGGGCCGAAAACCGTTGGTTAGTATGTCGAAATCAACACCCCTAAGCATCTGTTTTTACCCAAATCTATGATTCTACGCGATAGAGGCAGGGATAGGGAGGTTGAAGAGGGGTGTGTGGGGTCTTAGGGTTTTTTGGGCGAATCGATGATTTTTGAATGCGGGGGTGGTTTGCAGCGTGGGGGTGCGGGGGCTAGAATCGTCGACATTTTGAGCAAAAGGTGTCCAAAACTTACCTAACACATGATGGTTAATTGCTAGAGATAGTGACGCGAGTTGCCCAAAGATCCTCTCCCGAGACTATTGGGTTTATTTCGCCCAAAACTTGTCCAAACCATACTAGTTACTTCCTCCGTCCCATAATGTAAGACGTTTTTTTGACACTACAGGCTGGCATGAGTTGCCCAGAGATACATTTTAGAGGCAAATTGATTTATAATTGGAATCAGTTGCTATTTACAATAGGATATGTTGTCTACATATAAACATTACTTGCCTAAAATCACCAAAGCTTCATAGAATTTTTTTCCACCAATTTGATACACCGAAATAGCTTTTTATTTGGTCCACCAAACAAGCAAACCATTTTCGTTGTAACATAATCAACACCCATTAGTTGTCTCGTACAAGACTCGTCTACGTTGTCACCTTTAGCAACTCCTTGCTCCTCGGCTTCCACCCCATCGCGTCTAGTCCGATGTCACGGTCAAAGGCAAAGTTGCCTAAATAAGAATCTTTCGCTAAAAGAGTCACTAGTTGTCTAGGACAAAAACACCTATTGTTTGGGCGCGGCAAACTTCACACCAGTTTTGTTGTCTAGGGGGGGGGGATAGATGCAAAGTTCTCTAAATGGAAACCATTAGTTGTCTGCAATGTTAGGCAACTTTAGAGATGATATTATGCAACTTGAGAAATGGTGCTAGGCAACTTGGGTCATGGTCTCCAAATTTTAGAGGGAAGCATAGGTGATATTATGCGATAGAAAAGTTGTCCCATATAGCGCTAAAGTTGATTCTTCTAGTTGTGGCAACCAATTTAGAAGTACTTTGGGGGTAGATATGTAACCATGATAGGCAATCTACTTATAAGTTTTTCATGTAGCATTAAAGTTTTTCATGTACCCCATATAGCACCTCAGTTGCTTCCTATAGAACTGGTAGCCAACTTAGAAGACATGGGATAAATATGTAATCGCAATAGGCAATCTACTGCAAAGTTGCTTTCTGTAGCACCGAAGTTGCCCCATATGGCTGCAAAGTTGCTTAAAAAAAAGTTCATCGAAACATACTCATATGAGACCTTGTTTTGAAGATCTTGCTACGAGAAACCTAATGGTGAAAAGGAAAATTAATTTTTACCCTCGGTTTAAAAGTTGCAGCATTTTGAATTTATTTTGGCATGAAATTAAATCCATGTGATACATTTCTAACCTTGTTTGCCGCATGCTATTGCAGGAAGGAGTTACAACAAATGGAACCACGTGTGGAGCGCACAAGGCGTGATCGCGGCTATCACTTTCCAATTTTGCATGGGGGATCAAAACTTTCCTAATAGGGCAGGTTGCCAGGAATCCCTAGAGGGCACACGGTTGCCACCTACTCCTAGATGAGTTTTTTTCTGGAGGTAATAGCACCCCAGATACCCTAACTTGCACATGATGTGATGATCTAGTCCCAAACTTGTAAAACTTGACCAAGTCATGCCCCAACTTGCATCTCATGTGATGTTTTAGTCCCAGGCCAATCACAGCTCGCCAAGTGGCTGGGCCGGTCAGCGCGCACACTTTTTCACAAAACCCCCTGCTGTTTCCCTGAATCAACCCGCACTCACCCCCCCCCCCCCCCCCACCTGAATTAAATCTGTGGTCCACGGGGGCCAGGGGTGGTGGCTGGAGACGAGCACCTGGCTGCACGCCAGCCTCATCCACCTCGGCGCCAACATGATCAGCCTCATCTTCGTCGGCGTCCGCCAGGAGCAGCAGTTCGGATTCTGTAAGCGCCCGACCCGACCGACGACTCCGTCTAGAACGGCGACGAGGTCTTGCTTACAGCGTGCGCATGCTGTGTTGCTTTGTTTTGTCTTGTTTTGACCGGGCTTCGCCGCCCTCGTCGCGTCGTGCAGGGAAGGTCGGCCTGGTCTACCTCTTCTCGTGGCTGGGCGGGAGCGTGCTCTTGGTGCTCTTCATCAGGAACGGTGTCTCCGTCGGCGCCTCTGGCGTGCTCTTCGGCCTCCTCGGGGCCATGCTGTCGGAGCTCATCACCAACTGGACCATCTACATCAACAGGGTACGCGCGCACCTGCCCTCGTCTCTCCTACTACTGTATTTGCTTCGGTCCATGTCGAAAACCTTCGGACATTCGAATGTAAACACCGTCTGCAGCTGGCGGCCATGGCGAACCTGATCATCATCGCCGCCATCAACCTGGCGCTGGGGATACTGCCCCACGTCGACAACTTCGCGCACATCGGCGGGTTCCTCACCGGCTTCCTCCTCGGCTTCGTGCTGCTCATCCAGCCCCGGTTCGGATGGCTGGAGCAGCCCTTCGGCGGCAAGACCAAGTCCAAGTACACGGCTTGCCAGATCGTCCTCCTGGTCGTCGCCCTCCTCCTAGCCATTGCAGGGTAAGCGTCGTTGCAAGATACAAACTCTTCATTCAGATTCTACAAAATGAATGCATCCTGTGTGGTAATTAATCTGAAGCCATGCATGTTTGTACGCAGGCTTGCCGTAGGGTTGCTGATGGTGTTCCGCGGGGTGAACGGCAACGACCATTGCAGCTGGTGCCACTACCTTACCTGCGTCCCGACGTCGCACTGGAAGTGTGACAACTAATAAAAAAAATAAGAGGAGCCCAGCTGTGGAGACAAACGTGCTGCCCATCCAGATAATTGCTTCAGTTTGGCTTTTTTTTATACTTTTGCGTTGTATAGAACTTGCACCTTTTGCATTCCTTTGTTGTCCAAGAGGCGTTGACTAGCAATTCTGCTTGAATATGTTATTAAAGCTCTGTAAATCACTCTATTTTGTTTGTAGTTAAAGCATTTGTTTATTTTTTGGTTTTGCATAGCCAGTCGCATTTGCAATGTTCAGAGTAAAATAGCTTATACTTGAAGAACCGAATCGTTGAATGAATTGGTGCGATCAATATGCGCTCGGCTGCTTGCAAAAACATGAAATGGTATTGTTGGCATGCGATTATATGGTTTATATTGCTAGGACTTCGGTCATCTTCTACTCAACTACGTAGAATGGTTTATATTGCAAGATCGAACATGGATGTAGTAACCGCAAGTGGGACAAACCATACACACTTTTCATAAAGGGGCAATCATCCTATAACAATACCAGCAGGGGGTTTTGTGAAAAAATGCGCGCGCTGACCGGCCCAGCCACTTGGCAGCCAATTGGTGAGCTATGATTAGCCTGGGACTAAAACATCACATGAGATGCAAGTTGAGGTATGGCTTGATCAAATTTTACAAATTTGGAACTAGATCATCACATCCTATGTAAGTTAGGATACCTGGGGTGCTATTACTTCCTTTTTCTGATTAGCACAGAACACATCAAACAGCCACGCACAAAGAGATCTTCGACGTTCGACCCTCGTTCCAGTCCCTCGACCCGATCGAATCCAGGAAATTGGTAACTACTAGGATCGTATCACCCGTAATGCATGCACCATGAATCTTATTAACCCTATCATACAAACAAACAAAACGACACCCAAGACTACTCTAGCTACATCCTGCCGAATGTTTTTAGGCTTAGCGCCGTCGGCGGCACTCGCCATGGCCGCGTCCCCATCGCCCTCGCCGTTGCTCTCCTCCTTATCCTCGGTGGTGTCTAGTGGTAATGGTTCGGGCTCGATTTGCCAGAAGCACCTGCAGATGGGGCACCTGTCAATCTTCTTCAGGGCGAGCTTCAAGCACGCACCATGGAAGACGTGGGGCCTAGAGCACCCCGGCCACGCAGCAAGATCGTCTCCCTCTAGCCGGTGCAAACAGACGGGGCAATCCTGCCCGGCTGCTTCGCTCTCCGCGATGCGCCGCATCGGCACCGTTTCCGGCAGGCGGTACTCCATTCCACCATGGCACCGGCACTCGGGCCACGGCTCCTCCAACAAGCCATCTACCACCGCGTGCACGCTCTCCCTGCGCTCCGGGGTGTAGTAAGCCTTCGGGAAGCTAAATACGTTAAAGTGCACCACCACTCCGGCTCGCCGGCGGCGTCGCCGCCCAAGGCCGTGCATTATCTCGGGCAACGAGATCAAGCCAAACCATAGGTCCCGTAGACTTTCACTGACGTGGGCGGAGTGTACCGTCGCGGACAGCGACGCGCCGACCAACCGCAGAGCCGTCGCAGTGTCGCCGGCACGCGGGACGACGAACCGGATCGTGTGCCCCTCCATGTCTCCCCGCACTAGCAGTTCGCCTCCGTCCGACGGCGCCGATAAGAGGGTGTGACGGTAGACCACCACGATGTGCTTGTCGTCTCTTTTTTCATTGCTCTTGAGCGTGTACGTGGTCATCGAGGCCCCAGTACTTAACTCGTCGTAGTTTCTCTCGTAGTCGTCGTCGGAACTCAGCACATCTTCATCTTCATCTTCGTCCACCTCTTCCACCTTGGGCGTAGCAGGAGGGTAACACTCAAGCTGGACGACGCTCGGTCCTTCCATGGTGTTTTAAATGGTGTGGTTGGTATCTGGATATTCTCCGCCTGTGATCCTTGATCGATGGTGAAAAATACCTCTCGCCCGTCAACGGATCGCCTGCTGTGGTAGTACGTTCGTGCAAGCATATGCTCCTGAGCTTATATCATATATGGCGATGATTCGTCTGCCGATTCGGAATTGCGCTCTCAGAGGAAGAGTAACTCCTCAGTTGTACTCGGACTCCAGCAAAACTAGATTCCAGATTCCACAATCATAATTCGGAGTAAATCTCTGACCCATCCCGATTAGGATTCGGACTCTCGGAGCGGCCCACGATCATCCACGTAGTCAGGTACCGATCGAGGCCTACGGATCATGCACGTACGCACTCGGAGTCTCGGATACGTACTTTGTTGTGCAGGAGCGGATTGACCCATCAGAACGGCCTTCTTCTTGCAGGTTGTCCAACTGTGACTTGTGAGCGGCGGCGAGGAGACGACACCGTCGGCATGGTGCTTTGAGCGCTAACACTGCCTCGCCATCATGTACTACTACAGGGAAATTATTTTTCACCCTATGGCCACGTGTACGCCGAGAGTTTTTTATCGGTCACCCGGCGTATTAGGCTATAAGCCATGTGTAGGGCATGCTCCGCAACATGAACCCGCAAGACTCGGCGTACAGCCAGGTACGATGTAACGCGCCTAAAAACACGTGGCGTATCTAAAGGCATGTACAATGATTGGTAAGATAGTTTTATTTTAATTTTGCATATAATTTAGAGATGACAAAAAAATATATCTACAATAGGTTATTTCTTAGTAATTAGCATATTTACTTGTGTCCATGACATTGAGGGATGAGTCCTATTGCCTGACCGCCGAACCCACCCTTCAGTGAACTGTAGAACGATACTTCACTACTAATCTGAATGTCGTCAATAGAAAAAAAAGTATCTGTGTAGCGAATACTTGGGAGTCAAAAGGATGAGCATCGTCACTTTTGATTCCTGTAGAACAGAGACTAGCTATCTTTTCTCCGCAAAGAAAAAAGAGACTAGCTATCTTTCATATATTTTTCCTTCAAATAAGAGAGGGCCCAATCCTTATTCTTCTTCTGAGAAAGGAGCAAGGTTTGGTTTACCAACTGAGGCAAGTTTATCAGGGGGACTGGTAAACGTGGTCACCACGGTTACCGAAAAATACCGAGAATATTTCGAACGAAATTTATAGTTGAATTTTGAATTCAAATAAATGAATGAACGAACATTCGAACTAGAGACCTCCCAAAACAGAAACTAGGTTGCTACCAACACGTGAGAACCAACTCTCATGGCATTAATCAGATCCTGCATGTACTTTACTATAAATCAAACGTTTAAATACAAAAAAAAATTCAAAAAACTGGTACTTTTTGCTCGGTATGGGGATTTACCAAGGGGCACGGAAATACGCGATAACCATGGGAAATATCAAAATTTCGACCGGTAACCAAAACCTTGGAAAGGAGTGATGCACAACCAGTTGCCGTTTCATGTCCACAGGCTACGACTCTTAGAAAGCACTTTGTGCTCTCCTTGTTGATGTGGTTGTTGTCGCGACAGTGAAGCACACGAGGAGCACGTGCTCTCTGAGACCACTAAAGTCTCTAACTCCAGCATGGTTTGAGTGACAACCTTCTGTATGTCTGTGACGTCCAGATAATTAAGCTATATTAGCCCTCTACTAATAAGGCCACATCACTACGGTTATTGTTGATAAACTCACGTTGTTTTAAATCTCATTCAAATTCAAATTCAAAATCAAGTCAAACTCAAAAGTTTTCAAATGTCTAAAATAAAATGTTCCTCTTGTGGCAAATTTTAATTTGTTAATATTGGTGGTGAACCAATATTTTTACTAAGTGTCTAAATGCCCTAGAGTAATTAAAACCGTGGCCTAAATAGAAAGTTATTTGCTTTTTAAATTATAAAAAAAGGGGAGAAGCCCCCGTGCCCCCCGGGCCTTGGGCACCCGGACCAGCAGGCCCAACTGGTCCAGCCCACTCCCTCCCCAGTGGTCTTCTCCTGTTCCCCGCGTCGCTACAGGGGCAGGGCTCCCGCCCGACCACCTCGCCCGCCACGTCGACGAGGGGATAAGGACGCCGACACAGCGCCCCCTCAGGTTCCCTCCCCACTGGCCCCTCGCTCTCTCTCCCACACCCTCACCCCCTCTCCGGATCCCTCCTCGCCGAGCGTTGTCACCATCGCCCCACCTCGCTCCACCACAGACACCGACCGGCCCTAGCCTCGCCGACGAGCCCGCGAACTCCGCATCGGACCGCCCCTTGCCCCACAGCCGCTTGCCGCGTCCTTGCAGCCCTCCCGCGCCTGCCACCGGCCGTCGGAGCCGCGCTCACCGGTGCCCCGGCCGCCGCCTGCTGCTTCTGCTCTACTTTGCTGCCCCGCGTCGCGCTTTCCTCCCCTAACCCAACCGCCCTATTCCGGTCGTCGACCGCGCGGGCCCTGGCCACTGGCGCCGGCGCCTGGCTCCCACCGTCGCCGGCGCCCGGCTTCCCCCGTCGCCCTGGTGGGCTATGCCCGCACCTCTAGGGCTCCGCCCTGTTTCGCCCACGCCCCGCTAAGGCCTATGGGCCAGTTCCTAGTAGGCCCACCGTCCCCTTTTCTTAAAAAAGATTAAAAATATGTAAAAAAATATATTTTAATTAATTAATCATGTTTAATTAACTATTTAAGTTTAATTAACGTGCTAAATAAACTAGGTTAAAATGCTATTAGCTATTATGTGTATGATAGGGGCCACCCCCTATTGACCAGTCGAACGTTGACTGGTCAACTAGGACCCCCTGGCCCACTTGTCATCCTCTGTGTATAGTTTTGTGTACACAGAGCTGGGTAGACCTAACATTTTAAGAATTTTTTTCGATTTAGGAATAAATCCAGAAAATGTTCAAATATTTGAAATTTAATAGAAAATGCCAAACTTCGGGAAAACTTTCCCGGATGCATCCACCCTTCCCCGGTATCGTGTGACACCGTGTTAGAACATGCCCAGTGCTGCTTATTGTCATGTCATGCATCTATTTGCTTATACTTAATGTTTCTTCTCCCTCTTCTTCTCCGGTAGACCCCGAGACCGCTGCTGATGCCGCTGTGATTGACCATGTCGACGACGACACTTCTTCCCTTTCAGCAGAGCTTCCAGGCAAGCCCCCCCCCCCTTGATCATCCCGATATCGCCCATTCCATTCTCTCATGCTTGCATTAGATTTTGCTACTGTTATTGATTGCTCCTATTCTGATGCATAGCCTGTTTTTGTAATCTGATATTGTGATACGTCCATTTTGCGTCAAGCTTTTATGTTAATATTTATTGCATTATGGGCTGTTATTTCACGTTATGTCACAATACTTATGGCTATTCTCTCTTATTTTACAAGGTTTAACATGAAGAGGAGGAATGCCGGCAGCTGGAATTCTGGCTGGAAAAGGAGCAAATATTGGAGACCTATTCTGCGCTACTCCAAAAGTCCTGAAACTCCATGGAATATCTTAAAATAAATAAAGAAAAATCGTCGCCAAAGATGAAGGCCAGGGGGGCCACACCCTGCTCACGAGGGTGGGGGGCGCGCCCCTCCCCCCTGGGCGCGCCCCCTACCTCGTGGGCCCCCTGGTGGCTCTCCGATGCCCATCTTCTCCTATATGAAGTCTTTCGATGAGAAAAAAAATCATAAGCAACCTTTCGGGACGAGACTCCACCGCCATGAGGCGGAACCAATCTAGGGCTCCGGCAGAGCTGTTCTGCCGGGGACACTTCCCTCCGGGAGGGGGAAATCATCACCATCGTCATCACCAACGCTCCTCTCATCAGGAGAGGGCAATCTCCATCAACATCTTCACCAGCACCATCTCATCTCCAAACCCTAGTTCATCTCTTGTATCCAATTCTTGTCTCTAAGTCCGGGATTGGTGCTAGTAGGTTGCTAGTAGTGTTGATTACTCCTTGTAGTTGATGCTAGTTGGTTTACTTGGTGGAAGATCATATGTTCAGATCCTTTATGCATACTATTACCCCTCTGGTTATGAACATGAATATGCTTTGTGAGTAGTTACGTTTGTTCCTGAGGACACGGGAGAAGTCTTGCTATTAGTAGTCATGTGAATTTGGTATTCGTTCGATATTTTGATGAGATGTATGTTGTCTAACCTCTAGTGGTGTTATGTGAACGTCGACTACATAACACTTCACCATTATTTGGGCCTAGAGGAAGGCATTGGGAATTAATAAGTAGATGATGGGTTGCTAGAGTGACAGAAGCTTAAACCCTAGTTTATGCGTTGCTTCGTAAGGGCTGATTTGGATCCATATGTTTCATGCTATGGTTAGGTTTACCTTAATACTTTTGTTGTAGTTGCGGATGCTTGCAATAGAGGTTAATCATAAGTGGGATGCTTGTTCAAGTAAGAACAGCACCCAAGCACCGGTCCACCCACATATCAAATTATCAAAGTACCGAACGCGAATCATATGAGCGTGATGAAAACTAGCTTGACGATATTCCCATGTGTCGTCAGGAGCTCTTTTCCTTATATAAGAATTTGTCCGGCTTGTCCTTTGCTACAAAAAGGATTGGGCCACCTTGCTGCACCTTATTTACTTTTGTTACTTGTTGCTCGTTACAATTTACCTTATCACAAAACAATCTGTTGCCACTTATTTCAGTACTTGCAGAGAATACGTTGCTGAAAACCGCTTATCATTTCCTTCTGCTCCTCGTTGGGTTCGACACTCTTACTTATCGAAAGGACTACGATAGATCCCCTATACTTGTGGGTCATCAAGACTCTTTTCTGGCGCCATTGCCGGGGAGTGTAGCGCCTTTGGTAGGTGGAATTTGGTAAGGAAAAATTTATATAGTGTGCTGAAATTTTCTGTCACTTGTTACTATGGAAACTGAATCTCTGAGGGGCTTGTTCGGGGTATCTTCACCCCGTCCAGTAGAGCAAAGAGTTGCTCCTCAACCTACTGAACCTATTGAAAATGAAACTCCTTTTGCATTTCCTTCGGGTATTATGGAAAAACTGCTGGCTAATACTTTTACAGGAGATGGGACAAAGCATCCCGACGAGCATCTACGCTATTTGGATGATATTTGTGGATTATTTAAGCTTGCAGGTATACCCGATGATGTTGTAAAGAAGAAGGCTTTCCCTTTATCTTTGGAGGGAGACGCATCGACATGGTATAGGCTATGTGATGATACAAGATCATGGAACTATAAAAGAATGAAATTGGAATTTCATCAAAAGTATTACCCTATGCATCTTGTTCATCGTGATCGCAATTATATATATAATTTTTGGCCTCGCGAAGGAGAAAGCATCGCTCAAGCTTGAGGGAGGCTTAAATCAATGTTATATTCATGCCCCAATCATGAGCTCTCAAAATTGACAATTCTCCAGAATTTTTATGCTCGGCTTTCTGATAACAATCGCACCATGCTCGATACTTCTTGTGTTGGCTCTTTTATGATGAAGTCTATTGAATTCATATGGAATTTATTGGATAGAATTAAATGCAACTCTGAAGATTGGGACCTCGACGAAGGTAAGGAGTCAGGTATGACACCTAAGTTTGATTGTGTTAAATCTTTTATGGATACCGATATTTTCCGTAAGTTTAGCACTAAATATGGACTTGACTCTGAGATAGTAGCTTCTTTCTGTGAATCTTTTGCTACTTATGTTGATCTCCCCAAGGAGAAGTGGTTTAAATATCATCCTCCCATAGAAGTAAAAGTAGATGCACCTATTAAAGTTGAAGAAAAGACCATCACTTATAATGATCATATTGTTCCCACCTCTTATGTTGAGAAACCACCTTTCCCTGCTAGAGTAAAGAATCATGCTAAAGCTTCAACTGTTGTTCGTAAAAGCAATACTAGAACTTATACACCTCCCGAGTAAGTCAAAGTAGAACCTAATATTGCTATTGTTAAAGATCTCTTGTCTAATAATATTGATGGGCATGTCATTGAATTCTCTGGTGAAACTGCTAGAATTGCTAAACCCTGTGATAGAGATAAACATAGACATGTGATAGGCGTGCCTGTTATTTCTATTAAAATAGGAGATCATTGTTATCATGGTGTAGGATCGAAAGTATGTCTAGAGGGGGGTGATTAGACTACTTGACCAAATAAAAACTTAACCTTTTCCCAATTTTAGTTCTTGTCAGATTTTAGCTATTTTAGGACAAGTCAAGCAATCATCACACAATTCAAGCAAGCATGCAAAGAGTATATTGGCAGCGGAAAGTAAAGCATGCAACTTGCAAGAATGTAAAGGGAAGGGTTTGGAGAATTCAAATGCAACTGGAGACACGGATGTTTTTCCCATGGTTCGGATAGGTGGTGCTATCCTACATCCATGTTGATGGAGACTTCAACCCACGAAGGGTAATGGTTGCGCGAGTCCACGGAGGGCTCCACCCACGAAGGGTCCATGAAGAAGCAACCTTGTCTATCCCACCATGGCCATCGCCCACGAAGGACTTGCCTCACTAGCAGTAGATCTTCACGAAGTAGGCGATCTCCTTGCCCTTACAAACTCCTTGGTTAAACTCCACAATCTTGTCGGAGGCTCCCAAGTGACACCTAGCCAATCTAGGAGACACCACTCTCCAAGAAGTAACAAATGGTGTGTTGATGATGAACTCCTTGCTCTTGTGCTTCAAATGATAGTCTCCCCAACACTCAACTCTCTCTCACAGGATTTGGATTTGGTGGAAAGAAGATTTGAGTGGAAAGAAACTTGGGGAAGGCTAGAGATCAAGATTCATATGGTAGGAATGGAATATCTTGGCCTCAACACATGAGTAGGTGGTTCTCTCTCAGAACATATGAGTTGGAAGTGTAGATGTGTTCTGATTGCTCTCTCCACGAGTGAAGAGGAGGTGGAGGGGTATATATAGCCTCCACACAAAATCCAACCGTTACACACAATTTACCAATCTCGGTGGGACCGAATCAACAAACTCGGTCGGACCAAAATAGTAAACCTAGTGACCGTTAGAGATTTTCGGTGGGACTGACATGCAACTCGGTAGGACCGATATGGTTAGAGTTAGGGCATAATGTAATCTCGGTGAGACCGATTACACAAACTCGGTGAGACCGATTTGGTAATAAGCTAACCAGAGGGTTGGTCAGGCAAACTCGGTGGGACCAATTCGCTCTTCTCGGTGAGACCGAAATGTTACGAAAAGGAAACAGTGAGTTTACATTGCAATCTCGGTGGGACCGATCCGCTCTTTCGGTGAGACCGAAAAGTTACGAAAAGTAAACAGAGAAATTGCAATCCCATCTCGGTGAGACCGAGATCCCTATCGGTAGAACCAATTTGCTTAGGGTTTGGCAATGGCTATGACAAGTGAAACTCGGTGGCGCCGGGTTGAAAGAATCGGTAGGGCCGAGTTTGGCTTTGGGTTTAGGTCAAATGTCGATATGGGAAAGTAGCTGAGGATTTTGGAGCATATCATTAAGCACATGAAGCAAGAGGCTCATTAAACAACACCTCATCCCTCCTTGATAGTATTGGCTTTTCCTGTGGACTCAATGTGTTCTTGGACCACTAAAATGTAAAATGAAGAGTCTTGAGCATATGAGCTAGAGCCAATCCTTTGTCCTTAGCATTTTGAGGGTTCCA
Source organism: Triticum monococcum (assembly GCA_034509565.1). Classification (NCBI taxonomy): domain Eukaryota; kingdom Viridiplantae; phylum Streptophyta; class Magnoliopsida; order Poales; family Poaceae; genus Triticum; species Triticum monococcum. The sequence continues at coordinate 525,616,589 of CM067845.1, forward strand.
CTTTCACCATCCATGCCATGCCAATCATTGAGCTTTCCTGAAATGATCATCTTGGAATAGCAGTAGCTCAGTGAGCTATATGTTGTTATGAATTACCAAAACCTCCTGGGGATAGTTGCACTTTCAATCTCCCCTTTTTGGTAATTGATGACAACATATAGATCAAAGCTTCGACAAATAATAATAAGAATGAAATATATCGTTGCTTTGAGAAGTATGTGATAAGTAAGAGCTCCCCCTAAATTTGTGCATATTTAAAATTTTCTTTGGACAGCAAATGCACAAAGAGTTAGAGTCATGGGTTACTCTTCCATGTCACATACATCTTGGTGGAGCGCTCAAAAAGATAAGAATGACATACATGCACTCATCACCAAAGAAAGTGAAAGATCATATAAGATAGATAACATATATCAAGCATGCATAAGTGTAGCTTATGATCAAACACATGATCATCAATGTCTCACAAGCATATCAAAGTATCTCAACCAAAAGCAAACAAAGTTTGAAAAACTACCAAATAAAGCAAGAGAGAATAAAAGCAACACACTCTCTCTCTCGAAGCCTATGATCTATACATTTTTCTCCCCCTTTGGCAACAAGTTACCAAAAAGTTCCTAGAAAATGCATAGTGCTAGATCGACTCTCAGGCTTGATCTTCTGGTGGTGGTGGAGTCTGGATCACTCCAAGGACGAAGCCTTCTGTAGACGTGGTTGGAGTTGGAGCTGAAGTAGATGCTGGAGCTGGTTGGGCTGGTGCTGTGGCTGGAGCTGAGGTGGTGGCTCTAGTGTCAGGAACTGGCACTGCAATCGACCTCTGAGCTCGTGGCACTCTGGCAAATGCATCAGTTGTAGTCTTCCCTCTCCTCTCCTGCATGTCATCTTGAAGTTGCTCCACTGCAGACTGAATCTCTGTTACTTTGACATCCATGTCATAGAACTTTTGTTCTATGATCCTCTCTAAGCTCACCTGATTCTGAGTGAGGGTGGCCAGTCCTTTCTCAATCCTCAGTGTGAATGCAATCAAGTAACTAAGCTGCTCTTGCTTGTTTTTCAGGAAATACTCAGATGCCTCCTCTTGAGTTGGCATCTTGGCAGCTTTCTCCTTCCTTGCCTTCTCCTTCTGTGCTTGAGCATGAACTGATGATGGTTCATCCTTGTTCATCACAACTTCATTATCTTCAAAATCTGGATGAATAGGCAAATGTTCCTTGTCCAATAGGTATATGCCTGTGCCCATCTTGGAGTTAATCAGCTCATGGATCTGAGGGCATAACCACAGCTCCTCTTTTGATCTGCTGTAGTTCTCTTGATGGTCTCTACCATGAGGCTCATGACTTTGAATTTCTGTGGCACATCAAAGATATGAAGCAAGTTGATTGCATGGCCTCTGATCATCTTGTGATCACCTGACTTGGGCAACAGAGTGTGCCTCAAAATCCAATTGATAGTTGGCAACCCTGACAGAAGATAATGTACAGACCCAAACTTGAAAGTATCAAGTGCCTTGTTTGGAATTTCCTTGTACATGTTGGACATAGAGTTGTGGTCCATCTTCTTCTTGGCATATATGTCTGAGTCATCCTCATACTCCTCTGGGGCATTGATGAGCTGTGCCCACTCAGCAACTGTTGATTGGTACCTCGTACCTTCAGACATCCACACAATCCTTCCATCTGGATAGAAGCGTGCTGTGGAGTAGAACTGCATGATCAGCTCTTCATTCCACTTTGTGAGCTTCTGCCCAACAAAGTCTGCTACTCCACAAGCCTTGAAGCTGTCTTGCACTCCAGGATAGTGCTCTTCATTGTTCTTGATGAACTGCCAATCTACCCATCTCATGTCACAAACAATGGGCTTCTTATCCAACAAGACTGTCTCATAGAAGTCCTGCTGTTCCTTAGTGTGAAACCTATAGTCAACAGCAGTTCTTCTTCTTGTAGCATATGGATCGTCTGCTCTCCACTTTCTCAGCCCTGAGTCTCTTCTGATCTTCATGTCCTCAGCCACAGGATGAGCATCATTGTGGTCTGGGATCTTGGGCTTTAGCTTCCTGAGAACTTGGCCTTCCTCTTCTTCTACAGTGTCAGGCACTGGGGCCTTGTTCTTTTCAGCAGCTGGTATGCTCCTTGTGTTCCTCTTTGGAGCTGTCTTGGCCTTTGATGCAGCCTTGGGTGCTTCCTTGGGGTTGGATGCAGTAGCCCCTGATCTTATAGAATCACCCATCAGCTTTTGTGCCTTGGGTGCTGGTACAACAACCTCTTCTTCCTCTTCCTCTTCCTATTCAGAATCTCTCATGATTGAGGATCTCCCAAGCACTCTAGCAGTGGTCTTTTTGATCCTCTCCTTCCTCTTCTTCCCTTCTGCTGCAGCCTCTTTGGGTTCAGATCCCAAAGGGACTTGAGTAGATGCTCTGGCCTTTCGCATAGCTGCCTATCTGCTCGCCTTTTAATTTTCAATCCTGGCTTTGTGCTTTGAGCTGAGCCATATTCCTTCTTGAGCACAACTTTCTTGGAAGTGGCTTCTTCTTCTGCCACATAGTCCTCATCCTCTGATTCTGAGGTTCTTTTCTTCCTTTGTCTGGTGGCAGCTTTTGGCAAGTTACTAGGAGTGCTCCTGCTGCCTTCATCTGAGGAACTGGAGGGACTAGTGCCCTCACTCATGTGCACTTGCTGTTCTATCATGTTCTGGCTGTCACTCTGATCAGACATGATGAAAAAGCTGATTGCTGACCCTGTGAACAGTTTATAGATGAGGTAGAGTGGATGAGCGTCACAAAATGCAGAGATTTTTGCAAAAGAATGATTCAAAATCTTAGTTTTAGTTTCCCATAGAAATCATTTCGGATCTACCGATTTTTAAACTCGGTGATACCGAAGCAGTTTTGGAACCTAAACTAGTGAACTCGGTCAGACCGAGTCACAGTTTGATGGCACCAAGACTCCTAGGGTTTCACAAAGTTCCAAAATCGGTCACACCGATTAGTAATTCTCGGTCAGACCGAGTCTCACTTGTGCAATGGCATGAGCCAAATCGGTGGGACTGAGTTTTTTCAACTCGGTGGGTCCGAGATGGTTTCGGCGGAAACCTAACCCTAAAGTTTTCGAATCAATCCTATTCTACGAACGCATTGACTGGATAGGAGTGTTTAAATCGTGGCTAGAAACAATAAGATCACAATGTGCTAGGAATCAGATTGGGGATAGCACAAAGATCGAGTCCATACCCTAGTTTGGCGGAGACTCGCTACGGCGGCAACGGCGGGGTTGAATTCCGTTGACAGCGATGGAGACCAGCGACTGGAGGCGGCTGGCGGCGAGGAGACGATCCGGAGACCACGTTGGCAGAGCGAGCTATCGCGCGGGCGAAGGGGTTCGGAGAAATTTCTAAATTTTTGCCCGTGCCTATATATAGCCTGACCCTGTCGGTGTGACCGAGTGGAACAACTCGGTGGCACCGAGATGCAAAACTGTATATAGTTATTGCAACTCGGTGTGACCGAATGGTTCAAATCGGCTGCACCGAGATCGAAAATTCAGATCAACTTAATGATCTCGGTAGGACCGAAAGTAGGATATCGGTCAGACCGAGAATCACAAAGAGGTTTTGGAAGTTTAAGTCTATGATGAATCGGGTACTCCGAGTGCTCCTCACATAGAGTGGTTCGAATCTGACTTGATCAAGTTTTGTGATGTAGCATGAATAGAGTTTGAGACAAGAAAAGCATAGATAGCTAGAGGAGGTTCTTAGGCATTCTTGTCCATCCACTTGGCAAAAGGAAATAAAACCAAACAATCAAAACAACAAGTGGATGTCCTCGAATGAGTAAAATATGCAACCAACATGCTCACACAATAAAATGGCAATTGAAATATGTGACAAAGCATGCACAACCAATTCTAGCATCTATCAAGCAATTGGCGATGACTAGGTCATCTATATATGAGTATATTGACTTAGGAGTCAAGTGAGAACACTTGATCATAGGTCATACTCATCGTTTAAGCTCAAGTGGGGTTACCACTTTTACATAAAGCATTGTTGTGTTCACATCTTTAGAGTTGCTTTAGCTCAAGTCTTTGAGTAAAACTCCCCCTAGATGTGATATCCCCCCTAAGAGGGATGAACTAACCTTGGGTTTTGTTGATGATGACTTCATGTAGATGTTGAAGATGTGGATGCTCAATGTTGATGTAGATCACTTGGAGCTATCCATTTGAGTGAATTGCACTTTCAATACCTACATGGGTTAGTCCCACAAGGAACAAACAAGGATATCCATAGACATAGAGTGATGCACACACAAGATGATGTCCATGAAAACTTTTAGGTTACCTTTTCCCTTGTCTTACCAACAAGAGGGTTTGTGACTCCTTGAACTAGTGCAACATGTGGAAGTAGATTGCACTTGTTCTTGCCAAAATGATAAGAGTGAAGTATGTTGGCGGAGTCACCCTCAAGAACTCTCTAGTTCTTCTTCTTTTGGATCCACACCATCTTGATGGGAATCCTTGGAGTTGTAGTCGTACTTGATGAAGTGGAACATGAAGTGGTCTTGGGAATCCACTTGACTAAGGTCTTAGGAGCTTCTTCAAATGCATCAATTTCCTCTTGAAGCTTGTCCTTGCCTTTTTGCTTGTAGTCTTGTGGTGGAAGATCATCTTGAGCTTGTGTCCCCTTGAAGGAAGTAGGATCATACTTCTCTTGTTGAGGAACAAACTTTGTCTTGGGGTATTGATCTTCTTCCCACTCAACTCCATTGGCATTGAACTTTCGTTCAAAACCAACACCTTGATTCTTCTGGTGCCTTCCTTGCTTGCGCACAATTTCCTCGAATTGCTTACTCCCGGCAAGGCTTTTGTACACTCCTTTCTCTATAATTCCCTTCAATAAGCTATTTTATTGCTCAAGTGTAACTTGGCTAAGAGAATCATTAATGGAATCAAGAGAACTACTAGAAGCAACAATATTGGATTTAGCATGATCATTGTTACTACTAGAGGAAGAATCTTTCTTGTTCTTGTTACTAGACTTGACTTGAGGCATGTAAGTGGATAAGAGTAAACGCTTCGCAATGTAAGAAGAACTTTTCTTGCGGAGATCATCATTGATTGCCTTTAAAAACTCATGCTCTTGCTCAAGATTGAGCTTTTCAAAGCGTAACTTCTCATGAGCTCTTAAAAGTTCTCGATGATCTTCGAAGATAGTTTCATGAGCTAACTTAAGAGTGTTTAGTTCTTTAGTTAGAGCCTCAATCTTCTCCTTATCATTGTCATTCGTTTTATCTTGATTAGCATGATTAATTGACGTTTCATCATAGTATTCATCACTAGAGTTGTCAACAAGTAAATCATCATCACCTAACAAGTCATCTTCATCACTATTAAAATCAACATACTCGGGGTGTGTTACCTTAGGACCTTTGGCCATGAAGCATCTTCCAATTCCTTCATTTGGTGAGTCAAATATATCGTAGGAGTTGGTTGACACAAGTGCTAGACCGGCAACACCTTCATCTTGAGTATATTCGGAATCAGAGTGATAACTTCTCTCAGAGTGGTTGTCAGAGTCGGAGCCAGATACCCATTCACCAACATGAGCTTGATGTGTTCGTTTTGTGTAGCTCCTTGATGATTTTTCCTTCCTTTCTGAATCCTTGCTTCTCCGTGAGTGTCTTCGTTCATAACGATCATCTCTACTCCTTCTCTCTCTTGGTGGTGATTCTTCTCTTTTGCTTCTTCTTTTTGGAGAGTCTTCTCTTCTCTTGTAGGGAGCCGTACACTCATTGGAATAGTGTCCAGGTCTTCCACAATTGTAGCAGTTTCGCTCTCGACTAGAAGATCTTTTGTCATTGTAGGACCTTGACTTGGAGCTTCTATCTTTGCTTCTACTCTTGTAGAACTTGTTGAAGTTTTTCACCATTAAGCTCAATTCTTCATTGAAGTTTTGTTTCTCACTTCATGATGTAGGGGCTTCACATGAGGCTTTGTAGGCACCACTTGATTTGTTGTGAAGTTCCACTTTATCCTTAAGTGACATCTCATGAGCAACAATTCTTCCAATTACCTCCGTTGGCTTGATGAAAGATCGTGGATGTCGCCTAGAGGGGGGGTGAATAGGCACTTTAAAATAATTACGGTTTAGGCTTGAACAAATGCGGAATAAACCTAGCGGTTAATTTGCCAAGCATAAAACCTAAAACAGCTAGGCTCACCTATCTGCACCAACACCTTATGCTAAGCTAGATAAGCAACTATGAGATAGCAAGATATATGACAAAGAACAATATGGCTATCACAAAGTAAAGTGCATAAGTAAAGGGCTCTGGTAAGAGATAACCGAGGCACGAGGAGACGACGATGTATCCCGAAGTTCACACCCTTGCGGATGCTAATCTCCGTTTGGAGCAGTGTGGAGGCACAATGCTCCCCAAGAAGCCACTAGGGCCACCGTAATCTCCTCACGCTCTCGCACAATGCAAGATGCCGTGATTCCACTAAGGGACCCTTGAGGGCGGTCACCGAACCCGTACAAATGGCAACCCTTGGGGGCGGTCACCGAACCCATACACTTTGGTAACCCTTGGGGCGGTCACCGGTACCCGTCAAATTGCTCGGGGCGATCTCCACAACCTAATTGGAGACCCCGAGGCTTTCCCGGAGCTTTGCACCACAATGATTGAGCTCCGAACACCAATAACCGTCTAGGGCACCCAAGAACCCAAGAGGAACAAGCTCAAGGGTACCAAGAACCCAAGAGTAATAAGCTTCTCAACTTGTAACTTCCACGTATCACGTGGAGAACTCAAACCGATGCACCAAATGCAATGGCAAGGGCACACGGAGTGCCCAAGTCCTTCTCTCTCAAATCCCACCGAAGCAACTAATGCTAGGGAGGAAAATGAGAGGAAGAACAAGAAAGAGAACACCAAGAACTACAAGATCTAGATCCAAGGGGTTCCCCTCACATAGAGGAGAAAGTGATTGGTAGGAATGTGGATATAGATCTCCTCTCTCTTTTCCCTCAAAAACTAGCAAGAATCCATGGAGGGATTGAGAGTTAGCAAGCTCGAAGAAGGTTAACAATGGGGAAAGAACACGAGCTCAAAGGATAAGGTTCAATGGGGAAGAAGACCCCCTTTTATAGGAGGGGGAAAATCCAACCGTTATGTGCTCAGCCCGCACACGAGCGGTACTACCGCTGGGTTAGGCGGTACTACCGCACCCTTCGGCGGTACTGCCACACAGAACAAAGGGTAAAGGGAAAGAGGGAACCGGGCGGTACTACCGTGGAGGAAGGGCGGTACTGTCGCTAAGGAGCGGTACTGCCGCACTACTGCCGCAGCGAGGTACCGCACAATCCGACACAGAAAAAGACCCCTCGAATCGACGCGGTAGGGACCTGGTAAGCCAGCGGTAGTACTGCTGCGGAGTCACCGCTGGTACTACCGCTGCGGAGCGGTACTGCCGCTTGTAACTCCTCAGCGGTACTACCGCTGGGTACCACAGTACTACCGCTGGGACCCTGACAAAAACCACACTCAAGAAAATCAGAACTTCCATAACTTCTGCATATGAGCTCCGAATTTAGCAAACTCAAGCTTGTTGAAAACAAGACGACGAGTAGCATCAAAACAGTGACTGGTTATAGTAAGAAGAGGCATGGGAGGTATGCCAACAAATAGAGGAGTGAAACCTCCAACCGAGAAGAACCGGCAAAACCTCCAACATCGAAAACATCATAGAAGATGCATGCGAACTCTGTTTTCGATGAACTCAAGCTTGTCATCAAGATGACCATAAGCTCTAAGACTCACAAAGAGAACCAAAAAAGAACCAAGAAAGATGATGCAAGGATGCAATGGTTTGAGCTCTCTACGAACGATACGATCAAGCTACTCATCGAGAGCCCCCCTTGATAGTACGGCAATCGATCCTATAACCCGGTCTCCCAACTACCATCATGAGACCGGTAAAATAGAAAACCTATCAAGGGCAAACCTTTGCCTTGCACATGGTCCACTTGCACTAGATGATGACGATCTTGACTTCCTCAAGTTGGACCACCTTTCTTGATTGTGTTGGCTCGATGAAGACTAGTTGATTGCTCCCCCATACTCCACTATGGGTGAGCCTTTCTTCCGCACATCTTCACAAGTCCATTGTCACCACAAAGGACGGCAAGCTTCAAGCATTTGATCTCTTCGTGATGCTCCACTTGAACTTGCACACCGCAACCTTTCTTGATTGTGTTGACTCGATGAAGACTAGTTGATTGCTCCCCCATACTCTACTATGGGTGAGCTACTCTTTAACTTAGTCTTGATCGACCTCTCACAAGACCAATCTTTAGGTAATTCCTTGAATAGCACCTTGGTCGACACAAACTCTCCTTGAAACCAACACATATACTCCAAGAAAAGCCTATGGACAAAGCCTTCAAATATAACTCAAGGCAACCATTAGTCCATAGATATTGTCATCAATTACCAAAACCAAACATGGGGGCACCGCATGTTCTTTCACTTGAGATCTTTGTAATTGGGCATCATTTGGATCAATGTGCCCACGGTATCATATTTTCCATCCAAGGCTCTTAGAATCTCCTTGATGATGAATCTATCGGTCATCTCTTCACTCCCTAAGCCGGCAATCTCATTTGTGATGAGAGCAAGCCTAGAGTACATTTCACCGACACCTTCACCATCCTTCATTTTGAACTTGTCAAGTTGACTTTGAAGCACATCCAATTTGGAGTCCTTGATGGGGTCGGTACCTTCGTGCATATCAATCAACGTGTCCCAAATTTCCTTTGCATTCTCAAGACGGCTGATTTTGTTGAATTCTTCGGGGCACAATCCGTTGAAGAGAATATCACAAGCTTGAGCATTGTATTGCAACATCTTCAACTCATCCGCGGCAGCTTCACGGTTTGGTTCTCTCCCATCAAAGAAGTCACATTGCAAACCAACACACACAATAGCCCAAACGGCGGGGTTATGTCCAAGAATATGCATTTTCATTTTATGCTTCCAACTAGCAAAATTAGTACCATCAAAGTAAGGACCTCTACGGTGATAATTTCCCTTGCTAGACGCCATACTCTCCTAGGTTGTGAAACCAAGGCTATGACCACCAAAAGCTATGGAAATCAAAGCAAATGGAGACCAAAGCTCTGATACCACTTATAGGATCGAAAGTATGTCTAGAGGGGGTGATTAGACTACTTGACCAAATAAAAACTTAACCTTTTCCCAATTTTAGTTCTTGTCAGATTTTAGCTATTTTAGGACAAGTCAAGCAATCATCACACAATTCAAGCAAGCATGCAAAGAGTATATTGGCAGCGGAAAGTAAAGCATGCAACTTGCAAGAATGTAAAGGGAAGGGTTTGGAGAATTCAAACGCAATTGGAGACACGGATGTTTTTCCCGTGGTTCGGATAGGTGGTGCTATCCTACATCCACGTTGATGGAGACTTCAACCCACGAAGGGTAATGGTTGCGCGAGTCCACGGAGGGCTCCACCCACGAAGGGTCCACGAAGAAGCAACCTTGTCTATCCCACCATGGCCATCGCCCACGAAGGACTTGCCTCACTAGCGGTAGATCTTCACGAAGTAGGCGATCTCCTTGCCCTTACAAACTCCTTGGTTCAACTCCACAATCTTGTCGGAGGCTCCCAAGTGACACCTAGCCAATCTAGGAGACACCACTCTCCAAGAAGTAACAAATGGTGTGTTGATGATGAACTCCTTGCTCTTGTGCTTCAAATGATAGTCTCCCCAACACTCAACTCTCTCTCACAGGATTTGGATTTGGTGGAAAGAAGATTTGAGTGGAAAGCAACTTGGGGAAGGCTAGAGATCAAGATTCATATGGTAGGAATGGAATATCTTGGCCTCAACACATGAGTAGGTGGTTCTCTCTAAGAACATATGAGTTGGAAGTGTAGATGTGTTCTGATGGCTCTCTCCACGAGTGAAGAGGAGGTGGAGGGGTATATATAGCCTCCACACAAAATCCAACCGTTACACACAATTTACCAATCTCGGTGGGACCGAATCAACAAACTCGGTCGGACCGAAATAGTAAACCTAGTGACCGTTAGAGATTTTCGGTGGGACTGACATGCAACTCGGTAGGACCGATATGGTTAGGGTTAGGGCATAACGTAATCTCGGTGAGACCGATTACACAAACTCGGTGAGACCGATTTGGTAATAAGCTAACCAGAGGGTTGGTCAGGCAAACTCGGTGGGACCGATTCGTTCTTCTCGGTGAGACCGAAATGTTACGAAAAGGAAACAGTGAGTTTACATTGCAATCTCAGTGGGACCGATCCGCTCTTTCGGTGAGACCGAAAAGTTACGAAAAGTAAACAGAGAAATTGCAATCCCATCTCGGTGAGACTGAGATCCCTATCGGTAGAACCGATTTGCTTAGGGTTTGGCAATGGCTATGACAAGTGAAACTCGGTGGCGCCGGGTTGAAAGAATCGGTAGGGCCGAGTTTGGCTTTGGGTTTAGGTCAAATGTGGATATGGGAAAGTAGCTGAGGATTTTGGAGCATATCATTAAGCACATGAAGCAAGAGGCTCATTAAACAACACCTCATCCCTCCTTGATAGTATTGGCTTTTCCTATGGACTCAATGTGATCTTGGACCACTAAAATGTAAAATGAAGAGTCTTGAGCATATGAGCTAGAGCCAATCCTTTGTCCTTAGCATTTTGAGGGTTCCACTTTCACCATCCATGCCATGCCAATCATTGAGCTTTCCTGAAATGATCATCTTGGAATAGCATTAGCTCAATGAGCTATATGTTGTTATGAATTACCAAAACCACCTAGCGATAGTTGCACTTTCACATGGCTTATGTGATATGGGTGCTAGTGCTAGTATTATACCCATTGACTTATATAAAGAAATTGTGCATGATATCGCACCTGCTGAGTTAGAAGATATTGATGTTACAATTAAACTTGCCAATAGAGATACTATATCTGCAATGGGAATTGTTAGAGATGTTGAAGTCTTGTGTGGGAAAACCAAATATCCCGCTGACTTTCTTGTTCTTGGTTCTCCACAAGATAGCTTTTGTCCCATTATTTTTGGTAGACCCTTCTTGAATACTGTTAATGCTACGATAGACTGCAAAAAGAATGTTGTTACTGTTGGCTTGGATGATATGGTTCATGAGTTTAATTTCTCTAAATTCAGTAAACAACATCGTGAGGAAGAATTGCCTAGTAAGGATGAAATTATTGGTCTTGCTTCTATTGCTGTACCTCCTAGTGATCCTTTAGAACACTATTTGCTAGACCATGAAAATGATATGTTTATGAATGAAAGAAAGGAAATAGATAAAATATTCTTTAAACAGGAACCTATTCTGAAACACAATTTGCCTGTTGAAATCCTAGGGGATCCTCCTCCACCCAAGGGTGATCCCATTTTTGAGCTTAAACCGTTGCTTGATAATCTTAAGTATGCTTATCTTGATGAAAAGAAAATATATCCTGTTATTATTAGTGCTAACCTTTCAGAGCATGAAGAAGAAAGATTATTGAAAACTCTGAAGAAGCACCATGCCGCTATTGGATATACTCTTGATGATCTTAAGGGCATTAGTCCCACTCTATGTCAGCATAAAATAAATTTGGAAGCGGATGCTAAACCAGTATGTGATCCTCAACGACGTTTGAATACTAAAATGAAAGAAGTGGTAAGGAAGGAAATACTCAAGCTTCTGGAGGCAGGTATAATTTATCCCGTTGCTGATAGTCAGTGGGTAAGTCCTGTCCATTGTGTCCCTAAGAAGGGAGGTATTACTGTTGTCCCTAATGATAAAGATGAATTGATTCCTCAAAGAATTATTACAGGTTATAGGATGGTAATTGATTTCCGCAAATTAAATAAAGCCACTAAGAAAGATCATTACCCCTTACCTTTTATTGATCAAATGCTAGAAAGATTATGCAAACGTACACATTATTGCTTTCTAGATGGTTATTCTGGTTTCTCTCAAATACCTGTGTCGGCTAAAGATCAATCAAAGACTACTTTTACATGCCCTTTTGGTACTTTTGCTTATAGATGTATGCCTTTTGGTTTATGTAATGCACCTGCTACCTTTCAAAGATGCATGATGGCTATATTCTCTGATTTTTGTGAAAAGATTTGTGAGGTTTTCATGGACGACTTTTCCGTCTATGGTTCCTCTTTTGATGATTGCTTGAGCAATCTTGATCGAGTTTTGCAGAGATGTGAAGAAACTAATCTTGTCTTGAATTGGGAAAAGTGCCACTTTATGGTTAATGAAGGTATTGTCTTGGGGCACAAAGTTTCTGAAAGAGGTATTGAAGTTGATAAAGCCAAGGTTGACGCTATTGAAAAGATGCCATGTCCCAAGGACATCAAAGGTATAAGAAGTTTCCTTGGTCACGCCGGATTTTATAGGAGGTTCATTAAGGACTTCTCAAAAATTTCTAGGCCTCTGACTAATTTATAGCAAAAAGATGTACCATTTTTCTTTGATGATGATTGTGTAGAAGCATTTGAAATACTTAAGAAAGCATTAGTCCTGCACCTATTGTTCAGCCACCTGATTGGAATTTACCCTTTGAAATTATGTGTGATGCTAGTGATTATGCTATAGGTGCTGTTCTAGGGCAAAGAGTTGATAAGAAATTAAATGTTATCCATTATGCTAGTAAGACTCTAGACAATGCTCAAAGAAACTATGCTACTACCGAAAAGGAACTTTTAGCAGTTGTGTTTGCTTGTGATAAATTCAGACCCTATATTGTTGATTCTAAAGTAACTATTCACACTGATCATGCTCCTATTAAATATCTTATGGAAAAGAAAGATGCTAAACCTAGACTTATTAGATGGGTTCTATTGCTGCAAGAATTTGATTTACATATTGTTGATAGAAAAGGAGCTGAGAACCCAGTTATAGACAACTTATCTAGGTTAGAGAATGTTCTTGATGACCCACTACCTATTGATGATAGCTTTCCTGATGAACAATTAAATGTCATAAGCACTTCTCGTAGCACTCCATGGTATGCTGATTATGCTAATTATATTGTTGCTAAATTTATACCACCTAGCTTCACATACCAACAAAAGAAAAAGTTCTTTTATGATTTGAGACATTACTTTTGGGATGACCCACATCTTTATAAAGAAGGAGTAGATGGTTTTATTAGACATTGTGTACCTGAGCATGAACAGGAACAGATCCTACGCAAGTGTCACTCCGAAGCTTATGGAGGACACCACGCTGGAGATAGAACTGCACATAAGGTATTGCAATCTAGTTTTTATTGGCCTACTCTCTTCAAGGATGCCCGTAAGTTTGTTTTATCTTGTGATGAATGTAAAAGAATTGGTAATATTAGTAGACGTCAAGAAATGCCTATGAATTATTCACTTGTTATTGAACCATTTGATGTTTGGGGCTTTGATTATATGGGACCTTTTCCTGCCTCCAATGGATACACTCATATTTTAGTTGCTGTTGATTACGTTACTAAGTGGGTAGAAGTTATTCCAACTAGTAGTGCTGATCATAAAACTTCTATTAAAATGCTTAAGGAAGTTATTTTTCCAAGGTTTGGAGTCCCTAGATATTTAATTACTGATGGTGGTTCACACTTTATTCATGGTGCTTTCCGTAAAATGCTTGCCAAATATGACGTTAACCATAGAATTGCATCTCTTATCACCCACAGTCTAGTGGTCAAGTAGAATTGAGTAATAGAGATCTCAAATTAATTTTGCAAAAGACTGTTAATAGGTCTAGAAAGAATTGGTCCAAGAAACTTGATGATGCATTATGGGCATATAGAACTGCATATAAGAATCCTACGGGTATGTCTCCGTATAAAATGGTTTATGGAAAAGCATGTCACTTACCTCTCGAACTAGAATATAAGGCATATTGGGCTATTAAAGAGCTTAACTATGATTTCAAACTTGCCGGTGAGAAGAGGTTATTTGATATTAGCTCACTTGATGAATGGAGAACCCAAGCCTATGAAAATGCCAAGTTGTTTAAAGAAAAAGTTAAAAGATGGCATGACAAAAGGGTACAAAAGCATGAGTTTAATGTAGGCGATTATGTATTGCTATACAACTCTCGTTTAAGATTTTTTGCAGGAAAACTTCTCTCTAAATGGGAAGGTCCCTACGTTATCAAGGAGGTCTATCGTTCCGGTGCCATAAAAATCAACAATTTCGAAGGCACAAATCCGAAGGTGGTAAACGGTCAAAGAATCAAGCACTATATCTCAGGTAATCCTATAAATGTTGAAACCAATGTTATTGAAACCGTAACCCTGGAGGAATATATAAGGTACAATTTCCATAACGTTCCAGACTCCGAAAAGGAATATGTATGTGGTACGGTAAGTAAACCGACTCCAAAATAATTTTTAAGACAATATTTCTCCGTTTTGGAATATTTAGAAAAATAGAAAAATAGGTAGCAGTCCAGGGAGGACACGAGCCCTCCAGGAGGGTGGAGGGCGCGCCCCCCTACCTCGTGTGCCCTCCGGACTCCATTTTCCTGCACGATACGTATTTTGGTCGATAAAAATTCATTATATATTCTCCCTAAGGTTTTGACCCCCGTATCACGCAAATATCCCCTGTTTTCGTTTCGAGCTGTTTCCATTGTAGATTTGAGAATTCCGGAGACTCGATCATCCTTCTATGAGGGTGAGCCTATGCCATGGAAGGGGACGACAAGCTTGCATCATCAACAACACCTCCACCTCCAACAACAAAGAAGGGGACCTCATCACATGGGTATGGGCACTCCCCTTGGCAACTGCCAAGCTTGGGGGAGGTGCCCCGATATCGTATCACCATCACAACTCCTATCTTTACCGTTTTTCTTAGTTCGATCCTATTAGTAGTATCTTGATTTAGTAGAATAAAGTAACGGCATGATCTAGTTTTGAAGTTTGCTTTATGATCCCTCTATGCAATCTAGTCCGTGAGCTATATATAATAAAGATTAGTGTTGAGTCAAGGGCTTGATTATCTTGCCATGATCTTGAGTGAATAAAAGAAAGAATAAAAAGAAACAAAGAGTTCATATTGATCTTATTGAGAGTAATGACTTCACATAGAAAGAGTATGATGATTAAAAAGTTGTTAGGAGTTGGCAAATATAGCTTTAGTCATCGTGGCAATTAATAGGAAGTAATAAGGAGTGAGAGGTTTCACATATAGATATACTATCATTGACATCTTTCATAATTGGGAGCACTCATTAAGTATGACATGCTAAAGAGTTGATGTTGGACAAGGAAGACAACGTAATGGGTTATGTTTTCTCGCATCTCAGTTAAAGTATATTGTCATGGATCATTCAAACATGTTGAGCTTGCCTTTCCCCCTCATGCTAGCCAAATTCTCAGCACCAAGTAGAGATACTACTTGTGCTTCCAAATACCCTTAAACCAGTTTAGCCAGGAGAGTCCACCATATCTACCTGTGGATTGAGTAAGATCCTTCAAGTAAGTTGTCATCGGTGCAAGCAATAAAAATTGCTCTTTAAATATGAATGACTTATTAGTGCAGAGAAATAAGCTTTGTACGAACTTGTTGTGGACACAATAAAAGCGACGGACTGCATAATAAAGGTTCACATACAAGGGGCAATATAAAGTGACGTTCTTTTGCATTAAGATTTTGTGCATCCAACCATAAAAGCGCATGGCAACCTCTGCTTCCCTCTGCGAAGGGCCTATCTTTTATTATTATCCTCTATCTTATGCAAGAGTCAAGGTAATCTTCACCTTTCCCTTTTTCATTTTATCCTTTGGCAACCACTTCATGGTGGGGTGCTCCTGATATATATATCCAATTGGATGTACGTTAGCATGAACTATTATTGTTGACATCACCCAAAGGTGAATAAGTTTGGAGGCAGCATTATAAGCCCCAATCTTTCTCTGTATTTGATTGAAACTTCATAACCACAAGTATTGCGTGAGTGTTAGCAATTATGAAGGACTAAGTGATAGTTGAGTATGTGGACTTGCTTTTAAGCTCTGACATAGACTCCTTCCGATGTTATGATAAATTGCAATTGCTTCAATGACTGAGGCTATAATTTGTTAGCGCCTAATAAGGTTTCTGATTCATACTTTTGCATTGTGAAAAGATCATCACTTGAACATAAGTAATCATATGACAAATCTATATATGTTGCTGTTATGAAACAATCATGATGCCTTCATGTCCATATTTTATTTTTATCGACGCCTCTACCTCTAAACATGAGGACATATTTATTGTTATCGGCTTTTCGCTTGAGGGCAAGCGAGGTCTAAGCTTGGGGGAGTTGATACGTCCATTTTGCGTCATGCTTTTATGTTAATATTTATTGCATTATGGGCTGTTATTTCACGTTATGTCACAATACTTATGGCTATTCTCCCTTATTTTACAAGGTTTACCATGAAGAGGGGGAATGCCGGCAGCTGGAATTCTGGCTGGAAAAGGAGCAAATATTGGAGACCTATTCTGCACAACTCCAAAAGTCCTGAAACTCCACGGAATATCTTAAAATAAATAAAGAAAAATCGTCGCCAAAGATGAAGGCCAGGGGGCCCACACCCTGCTCGCGAGGGTGGGGGGCGCGCCCCTCCCCCCTGGGCGCGCCCCCCTACCTCGTGGCCCCCCTGGTGGCTCTCCGACGCCCATCTTATCCTATATGAAGTCTTTCGATGAGAAAAAAATCATAAGCAACCTTTCGGGACGAGACTCCGCCGCCACGAGGCAGAACCTTGGCGGAACCAATCTAGGGCTCCGGCAGAGCTGTTCTGCCGGGGACACTTCCCTCCGGGAGGGGGAAATCATCACCATCGTCATCACCAACGCTCCTCTCATCAGGAGAGGGAAATCTCCATCAACATCTTCACCAGCACCATCTCATCTCCAAACCCTAGTTCATCTCTTGTATCCAATTCTTGTCTCTAAGTCCGGGATTGGTGCTAGTAGGTTGCTAGTAGTGTTGATTACTCCTTGTAGTTGATGCTAGTTGGTTTACTTGGTGGAAGATCATATGTTCAGATCCTTTATGCATACTATTACCCCTCTGGTTATGAACATGAATGTGCTTTGTGAGTAGTTACGTTTGTTCCTGAGGACACGGGAGAAGTCTTGCTATTAGTAGTCATGTGAATTTGGTATTCGTTTGATATTTTGATGAGATGTATGTTGTCTAACCTCTAGTGGTGTTATGTGAACGTCAACTACATAACACTTCACCATTATTTGGGCCTAGAGGAAGGCATTAGGAAGTAATAAGTAGATGATGGGTTGCTAGAGTGACAGAAGCTTAAACCCTAGTGTATGTGTTGCTTCGTAAGGGGCTGATTTGGATCCATATGTTTCATGCTATGGTTAGGTTTACCTTAATACTTTTGTTGTAGTTGCGGATGCTTGCAATAGAGGTTAATCATAAGTGGGATGCTTGTTCAAGTAAGAACAACACCCAAGCACCGGTCCACCCACATATCAAATTATCAAAGTACCGAACGTGAATCATATGAGCATGATGAAAACTAGCTTGACGATATTCCGATGTGTCCTCGGGAGCTCTTTTCCTTATATAAGAATTTGTCCGGCTCGTCCTTTGCTACAAAAAGGATTGGGCCACCTTGCTGCACCTTATTTACTTTTGTTACTTGTTGCTCGTTACAATTTACCTTATCACAAAACTATCTGTTACCACTTATTTCAGTACTTGCAGAGAATACCTTGCTAAAAACCGCTTATCATTTCCTTCTGCTCCTCGTTGGGTTCGACACTCTTACTTATCGAAAGGACTACGATAGATCCCATATACTTGTGGGTCATCATATTGTTACCTACCTGCTTATCCTAAAGTGCTTAGTATAGGTTGGTTAGTGATCCATCAGTGACCCCCCACCTTGTCCTTGTTTCCCCTGCTTCATCATCGATGAGTCGGTCAACGTGATCGACGACCAGAGCCTGACACCTCACATCACATCACATCCCTTTTATTGCTCGACTCTGCAGAGCTATTATCGAGTGCCGAGGGTGATACCTCGTAACGCACTCCTGATGATAATTCTGTAGTGTAGATATTCAGTCGTGGTCAACGAGGGTGATTCCTCCTTCACCATTCTCGATACGGCTCTGTCGTGCAACCCCTCAAGTGTGGACCTCGAGGGTGGTTCCTCTTACGTTCACCTTGATGATTACATCGAGTGGAATCCCCCGAGGGTGATTCCTCGGGTTTTCCTCCTTGATGTTTTGGACACACGGTTACCTTGACTTTACTTGAGACCTTTGTGAAAGTTGGGCGGGCCCAGAGAGCACCCGCAAGATAATTACGTGGCACGGCCGGGCATTATGGGCCCTTGTCATAAGTCCACGACGGGGCGACAGGGTCACATCGATCGTGAGTCTCTGCTCGTCTCCGCAAGCTAATAATACACTATGGTTTGGGTATTTGTTCTGAGTTTGCCTTTGGCCTTTACGAACTAATTAACCATCATGCGAGAATAGTTATGGGCCTCGACGACGTAGTATCAGCCGAAGCTTTGTCAGACGTCCAGTTCAGCATTGCGACACGGCTGGGCTGGCACCCCAGAGGTGGTGTTTGGTCCGCCCTGCTGGCAACGACCCAGAGTGCAACGGGCGATGGGCCCAGATCCCGGAGTGCTTAGGATGTAGACCGGCGGGGACCTCTCTGCTGAGCCTAGGTACGGCTACGACGTGTTGATCTTCCGAGGCCGGGCATTGACCTAGAAAAGTGTGTCCGGCCAGAGTAATCAAGCATGTTGGAAAACGTGGTGCACCCCTGCAGGGAAGATTATCTATTAATAGTCGTGGTCACGGTAACGGGCATTCAGACTTATATCCTGATCTATTACAAATAGAAATGGTTACTTGAGATATGTGGCTTCAGGATTGCTTTCTCGCATGGAGTCGAGGAAGGATCTCTGGGCATTAATACTACAACATGTTTGTTAAATATAAACTGCTATTCTTTGCTCTTCTACATGCTGCAAGATGCTTGGAGCTGCTTAAAGATGCTAGTCTTCGATAGGCTAGGCTTTCCCATCTATTCTGGCATTCTGCAGTTCAGTCCACAGATACAACCCTTCATTTGATACCAATGCATACTTAGTATAGATCTGATGCTTGCGAGTACTTTGGATGAGTACTCACGGTTGCTTTGCTCCCCCTTTTCCCCCTTCTTCCTTCTTTCCGGTTGTTGCAACCAGATGGTGGATCCCAGGAGCCAGATACCACCCCAGTCGACTACTACTACTACTATCCAGAGGGTGCCTACTACGTGGAGACCGCCGACGACCAGGAGTAGTTAGGAGGTCCCAGGCAGGATGCCTTGCCTCTTCGATCATTGTTGTTTTGTGCTTGCCTTCTTAAGGCAGTCTTGTTTAACGTATGTCTGTACCCAGATATTGTTGCTTCCACCGACTCTTGTGTATCGAGCTATGTATTCGAGCCCTTGAGGCCTCTGGCTTGTAATATAAAGCTTTTATTATTTTATTTGTGTCTAGAGTTGTGTTGTGATATCTTTCCGTAAGTCTCTAATCTTGATCGTACACATTTGCGTGTATGATTAGTGTATGATTGAATCGGGGGCGTCACAATAGCTATATATAGTGCTGCAGGGAGAATAGAGAAGCAAAGGAAAAGCGGCGAGAAAGCAACGGAAAAGCCATGCATGGAGCAGGATGATTGATCATCACGCTGCAACGGAGGCCGCCAAGAAAATTAAGCTGCTGCTAACGCGTAGACATAGCTTAGGGGAGACAGTGGGATCCCACTCTAGTCCTTTATGGCCTAATTGGAATACTTGTAGTGCCTACTCCACATGCATATGCTCAAATTGTTCTCTCCAAATGCTATCTTCGTTTAACACGCTTTGGACAACCTAATAAAGTTTGATCATGGCATTAGCAAATTAAGATGCACTCTTAGTTGCATGCTCGTTTCATGACTATAAATACACCCTTTGGGACTTAGGAGCCCCATGGTCAATCACCCTCTCAGTTCTCAAACCGGGCTTGGCTGACCCCTGGAGCTCAGTGATCTACTCATGCAAAGCCTGAGAGAGTACGATTCCTTAATTAGTTGTTGCCCTTGGCATAGACCACCTCTCAGCAACAAAGATGAAGATCACCAACGCCCTGGCGCTCCTCAAGAAAGCAGCAGCTATGTGCAAGAGCAAGACCAGTGTCCTCACGGCCAGGCTCCTCATCCTCGCCTCCGTCCATCGCAGGTTGGCCACGGTCGGCGCCATTTCTCACAGGATCCATGCCCTCATTGTGGCTGACCGGGAGAAGGGTGCCAAAGTGGACTACCACAAGGCTCTCATGCTCCGCAAGGTCGAGAAGCCAAAGTACCAAGTCGGTGAGATGGTTGATCCGTCCCACCATCTAACATTGTTTGATCAAGAGGACGGTGTTGGTGGCTGCCCTGACTGGACACTGCACCCCATCTTCAGCGACGATGACGATTTCTGTTACACTGATGAGTATGGCAGTGATGATGATGATGGAGATGAGCCCTCAGTGATGACTGCAATAAGGAGCAACCAGGAGGCTGATTTGGAATTCAATATGGACGACGATATTGACCTGGCTGCCGAAATGTTCATCAGAAGGTTCCGTGAGCAGATGAACGAGAACTTCTCGTGATGCTGTGTTCCATATATACCATGCATGGTAGCGCACATAGTGCTACTGCTAACAAAGTGACGGTAGCATTGATGAGAGTGAGATCGATAATGTAGATAGGTCGGGGACATTTGTGTCCATACCCAAGGATATGAGATTTTGCGGGTGTCCACAAGTTAGAAGTTTTTGATAGATACCTACCTCGCAAAATTTGTACTTGTAACTGTAAGTGTGTCTCAAACGAAAGAAAAAACATTATATGAATTTTTTGGATTCCAAATCTTTTTCTGAATGGTTTGAACTAACTCTAACGGTCCTCTCTCTCCCCTCCCCCACCCCCTATACTTTGCTTAGCCGGCTTCCACCAAACGCCATCTTCTTGCCCACTACCCCGCCCTTCCAAAGTTCTCGTTATCGACAAGGACACCTAGGTTGCTAACCAGTCTTGGAGAGTATGGCCCACCACATTGCATGTATTTGGTAAGCTATGGCTCTCAGCCCCTTGGTATCTCTTGCGAACCAAGAATCATAACACTAAATTAAGTAGTTGCCCGCATTGGAAGAGTAGAGCAAATTAGTAGAAGGCTTCATATTGATAAAAGATATAGAATGAACACCCACAAAAAGAGTTTGTGTCTCAGTTAGCAGTCTAGTAAAACTAATTTTGTAAGCCTGAAAAAGAAGGAAAAAAACACAAACTCCGTACCCATGGCCGTGGCGAAATCCGAACAAAGCTGAAAGTGTGGCTTTATTTTGATGAAATACAAGATTCTTTTCGTAAACATTGTGGAAATCACGAGGTTGTGGCCATCTCTTCTCTCTCCCGGCTAGAGAGGCATGGGTGCACCTGATGCATAGATTCACCCTTGCAATACATGTGTTCTCTCCCGACCATGATTTTGGCTACCTGATCCCACTTTTTTTCTCGAGGGGGAGCAAGATTCTCGATTACGGTAGTAACCACAAAATTCCAGGTATATCCCGATCAAAAGATTTCAAACAAAATTTGGATGCCTTTTTGTAACTTTGCTAGAGAGGTGTTGAATTTTCAATATACAAACATATAGTTGTGCACTTAGCACTGATGTCGCCTCTCTGTTGAACGTGTGTTGCAAGGTGAACCTTTCGAAAACCAGCACCTGCTTATTCTTTTTTCGTATTACCATACTAAAAAGAAAACAAAAATGCGAGGCTGGGACTCGAATATGCAAGTTTAAATACATTTGATGCTCAATTTATCTATACGTGAATGTTCAAATTCAAAATTTCCAAAACATTTGTTATTTTTTCTCCATTACGTGTGTTCATTGAGGGGTGGCAAGAAACACAGTTATGGCCAGGCGGTAATCGAATTGTGGGCCAAGGACAAAATCGCCGGATTCAAAAGGTTGGGACAATTAGCACCCCTTGCGCATTCCAAGCATCACTGTTCCAACACACAAGGCGGTCGGTGCCCGGCAGAACAAGAATATATTCCCATGGTTAAAATCCGGAAAGCATATACTCCACCAACACCATGTATGCATGAGACTTGATGTGGTAGTTGTCACAGTACGCCATGTCTAAAACTCCATAATGGTGTTTGAGACTTTTTTTTGGCTGGTGTGTTTGGGACATGTGAATGCATGAAAAGAAAAACGGAAACTCCCATCGATCTATCACGGAGATTGCTCCCTTCTACTTTATGCAAGTTGACGGGCGAGCAACAAAGCGGCCGGAGGAGAGGCAAAGCTACGCAGATCCCACGTACAGCAACACAAAGCAGCGGGGAAAACGAAGAAAAATCAGAGACGCGTAGCTGCAACCTTTGGAATTCTGAGCATGAATCACACGGCCGGAGACCCGGCAAGGAAAGCTGTCCGGTCTGCTTGCTTTGGGAAAAATTATTCTAAGCCATCTATCAGCTAGCTTTACCACTTGATTAAAGGAGAGATATTGGCAGTTTGGGACACCAACCCAAAAGGGTCAATCCTAGCCCTGGGACAGGTGCCTTTTGTGACTTAATTGGAATACATACTTCCCCATAAGTTCCTTGCTTAGTTCCACTGTCAACATTCTTATAGTGCTCACTCCACATGCCTATTTTTCTCTCTGTATATGCTATTGCGTATTGCTAGATGCTTTCACATGCTTTATCACGCGAGGTACCAAAAGTTTGAGCGTGACATCAGCAAGGCTAGTTGCAATGTTAATTGCATGCTCAGCTTCTGACTATAAATACACCATTAGAGCTTCAGGACAAAGCCCATGCCTCATTTCAAGCCAGCTTCTCTCAGCTTCTTTTTCAAGCCTGAGACGTCACAGCTCCTTACTTGCTGCCCTTCACACGAAGCTGATCGGTCACCTCTCAACAACAAAGATGAAGATAGGGAAGGCTCCTGAGCTCCTGAAGAAGGCCGTAGCGATGTGCAAGAGCAAGACCACCAGGCTCCTCATCCTCGCCTCGCTCCAGCGCCGCAGGATGTCCATGGGCGTTGTGGTCTCTCGCAAGATCGACGCGCTCATTGTGGCCGACTGGGAGAGAGCGGACCGCCACAAGGCTCTCGCACTACAAACGGTGGAGAAGAGACCGGTAATCATCCAGGAGAGTGACTTGGAGGCCAATTTCTCTGGTCACTTGGCGCTGTTCGGTCAAGAGAATGGTCATGGTGGCTGCCCAGCTGACCGAACACTGCATCCCCTATTCAACAACGACCACGCCAACTACCATTACACTGCAGATGATGATGTGCTACTTGATTCATGCGATCAAGATGATGATGATGAGCTGTCAGTAATGGATCTGATCATGAGCAATGGAGAAGTTGAGGGGGTGGAGTTCAACATGGAGGAGGACATTGATCAAGCTGCTGATATGTTCATTAGGAGGTTCCGACAGCGGCTGAATGAGGGATTTTAGGGTCTTATTAGCACATGCATGCATGTATCTTAGCTTAGGGCGTTGTCTTCTTTTTAGGTGCCCAAAAATTAGAAAATTTTGTAGAAATCAATATGAATAGGAGTTGAGGCTTGACAAGCAGTTATCCTTATTGTCATTTACTAGCAAAAGAACCCGTGTGTTGCAACAGGAGAGAAAACATAACACACGCTCTTAACTCAACAACCATCACTCAAGATCACAATAGGTCCATCTTCTTTATTTTTGCGAGGCATCATATTTGTGTTGCGGCTTATCCTCCCTCTCACCCTCGCCGGCGATGGCCTCGGTGTTCACACAAAACAACAAAAAACGTGTGTTGAATATGGTTAATCCTAAGGCGTGTCTCTCTCCCTCTCTCCTCCCTCTCCCTCTCTCTCTCGCTCGCTTTCTCTCACTCTCGCGATGAGAAATCGGTTGTTTTTCCCTGCGACATTTTTCAGAGGTATGCATGTGTAGTTATCGATGTTTTCTTTTTCGTATATGGTTATAGTGGGGTGTTTATTTGCAATCCGGATCGCCGGCGGTATGAAAAAAACGAATCTTGCGCTATAAATTATAAGTTTGCTTCCATAACAATATTTTAAAAATATTTAACAGGTAAAATTAACATCATATTTAGATTCCGCACATTTTTTTAATAAAATTTCATATATAATATGTTAAAATCGAAGTTACGGTTTAAAAGATACAGATAATTTAGAAAATCATTTGGTTTGACTCAAATATATTCTAAAATAATATTTAAAAATACTTAATAGGTAAAAATAATCTCATATTCATATTCTACATATTTTTCTAATCAAATTTCATATATAACATGTTTAAATCGGAGTTACGATTTATTAGGGGGGTTTTCAAAAAATGTAAAATAACGGTTCGGGTGTGACTTAAATCCGGATGGTGAGTTGATTTCAAAAAAAGACAGAGACTTTTGTGTAAAATACGAAAATAACGATTCATTTTAACTTACAACAGGACTGCGGGTTGAATTCTCTGAAATAGAGGGACTTTTCTGAAAAATGTCATGATAGACGAAAGAAACCTAATTTACTTTATTATTAGATAAAGATTTTTAAATAATTTTGTCAACATCTAAGATCCCACCACTATAGGAAAAACCATCTATGCTGAGAATTTGGCAGGTTGCTGAGTGTAAATCGACAGGAACATGGCATACATACAACATGTTTGCTGAGTACTGTGTAAGTTAAACTTGGCAAACAGGAGGTTTCCTTATCTTGTTTATGCCGGTCAGTTGTGGCGCTATGGTTACTTCTTTATATGCTCTATGTGAGCTTTTTTTTTCTTTCTTTATGACTTTAAGACCTTTGTTGAACCTATTTGCTTGATAATAAAGTTGGTCGTATGCATCGTTCTGATGCAGAGACCAGGGAGTCCCCCCTTTTCGAAGAAAAAATTCCTAGGAAAACACTAGGTATAGAGAAAGAGCCTGACAAAGGAAGCAGAAGACACTCAGCAAACAAAAATTTCTCGGTAAATCGTGGGACACATGCCCCCCCCCCCCCCCCCCCCCTATGGCATTTTACGGTTCCATTACACGGATGTTGTTTGCCAGAGTGTCCACTAGCGGACACTCGGCTTTCCTTTTTGCATGTGTTTTTTTAATGTTGTAACCCTTTGTCGAGTACCCTATGGAGAACACTTGGCTTATATTTCTGCATCTTTTTTTTTAAATGCAGTGATTGTTTGCCGAGTAACAGATATCCAACGACGGGCTCCTCATCCCTGCCTTGCTCCATTGCAGGAAGGCCATAGTTGGTGCCATCTCTCAAGGAACCATGCCTTATTGTGGCCGGCCAGGAGAAGAGTGCCAAGGTGGACTACCACAAGACTTTGGTCTGCAAGGTCAAGAGCCAGGGATACCATTGGGATGCTTGAGGATCTGTCTCACCATTTAGCATTGTTTGATGAAGAAGATGGTGTTGGTGGCTGCCCTAACTGGACACTGCACCCATCTTCAACGACAGAGTTAGTTCCTATTACACTGATAGGTACGACAGCGATGCCAATTATGATGCAGAGACGAGTCCTCAGTGATGGATGTGATGAGGAGCAACCATGAGGCTGATGAGTTGGGATTCAACATGGACAGCGATATCGACCAGGCTGCCAAAATGTTCATCAAAAGATTCCCTGAGCAGATGAACACAAGTTGGAAGTTTTGACACATATCTAGCTACGTGCTAAATTGTGTATTTGGTGTGTCTGACTTGAAGGAAAGAAAAACACTTAAATTAATTGCTTTGATTAAAAATCTTTTTTATAAATGCTTCGATATGGATTCAACAGATCTTAACTTCCCCACCTACTAAATAAAATTGTCACTGATAGGATATATGTCTCTAGCAAAGTCCTATCACCCTCCACCCCTACATTCGTACTTCGCTTAGCAAGCCCGCTACCCCTAACCCTCTGCCACACACAACCAAAGCTCTGCAACATCTATCTTCCAGAGTTCCCTTTTTTGACCAGGCTACCTCCGTTTCTCGCCATTCTTGGAGGGTCTGACCTGATGCATTTTCCGGGTATGTGAGAAGGCTCGGTTCACCCGTCCCTTGGTAAACTTGGGGGCTCTTGTCAATACATAACCGTAGCACAAAATTAATTAGTTGTCCACTATGGTAGAATGGAGCGAGTTGGAGAAGATGACTTCTGCGTGATAAGAACCCCCCCCCCCCCCCCCCCCAAATGTTTGTGTCTCATTTAGCAATCCTGATTCGGTAAGCAAAAGTAAGAAAAGAAATAATATAGATCTGGACCCGTGCCTGTGGCAGAATCCGAATAAAGCTAGAGTGCCAGTTTATTATGATGCAATACAAGGTTTTTTGTGTAAATATGGCTGCGGTCATAGTGTTACGAAAAAGGCTCCCCTGCTTTATATTATAAAGTAACCATCACCGATTACAACCGAGAAACCAATACAAATGCACACCACCACCACACACAACACACATAAGGCAAGATACAAAGGTGCTAGGCACCAACATATCACCCCACCGACAACCAAGCAAACTATAGATGAGTGAGGGAGACCGCTTGGAGCCGATGAAGACCTCCACCAAAGCCAATAGAGAGGTGAGCCGGAGAACGACGAAGACAGGACTCCAAAGCGGTGCCTCCCAGAAGGGTACGACCATGGATAGCCGCATCCGCCCGATCCCGAAGATCAGGTTTTCACCTGGAGCAAAACGACGGGAGTGGGAATGCCACGTGGGAGCATTCAGGAAGGGTACGACATCAACTGCCACCGCCACCGTCGGCCAATCAAAGGACCGGGCAAGTGGTGTACCCCGGCGCTCACACCCCTTCGTCGCACCCCTAACTCCGTCAACCACCCGCAACCACGCCACCAGCGTGGATTACCCTCCTGCACCAAAGACGCACGCTTCACCCCCAAACGCCGCGCCTCCCGCCGCCAGAGCCGCCACCCTGCAACCAGACAACTCCAAGACCAAACAAAGGCCCCGGATTTGGCTTAACCGGCAGCTCCAAACCGACGGATCCACAACAGACGCTCCGCCCCGGACATTGGCAGACCTGCGTCAACCCGCCAGCGGTGAGGAAAGGGGGGAATGAAGAGCGGACGCATCCGGACTGGCACACCCATGTGCCGGTGATAGGTGACGCGGCCGCATCAAGGCCACCCATCCCTCCTACCGAGCTCCACGCCGAACACGAGGAAAGGGGGAGAAGGAGCGGACACATCCGGACCGGCACACCCTTGTGTCAGTGACAGGTGACACGACCGCATCGAGGTCACCCGTCCCTCCTACCGAGCCGCCCATCAAGCACACCCTCATATCGCCCCACCATGGCATCTGACACACATCCCCGCGAGGCCACCAGCAATTGCGCGCCCGCAGACGAGGGATGCCAAATTGGCCAGCAACAACCGCTGCAAAGGGAGCTCACCGTAGATTCCTCCTTGCGCCGCCCGTTGACGTCCAAGCGCCGGACTAGGAAGATCCGACACGGACATGACCAGCATGCCAGCCAGCCACCACCCCCACCAGCCCGAAGTCGAGGCAGGAGCGGCCGCCCGCAGATCCTGTTGCTCACGACCGACACCACCCACTGCGCCAAGCCAGGAGCCGGCCCTGACCATGGCAGACCTCACGATCGACGCCCTTCTCGCCGTGACAGCCACCATTGCCAGATCTGCCCACCGCCATGAACGCCCACACCAGCCATTCGCCGCCCCCGTCGCTCCATGACCAGGGGAGGCCTCGCAGCCACCGCGGCCATCACGGTTGCCCGCACAGCCGGCCTAGTCGACCGTGACGCCGCCATCGTGCCCTGCGCAAACGCCACACCCCGAGGGGCCTCCACATCCCGCGCTGCAGGGGATCGCCGGGGAGGAAGACAGCCCCGCTGCCGCCTATGCCGGCCTGGCTTTTCCTGGCGGTGTGCGTCGGCGGCGGCGCTTCCTAGGGTTCGCCCTTGTTCATGACATTGAGAAATGGGTCCTCTTGACCTGACCATCGAACCCACCATGCAATGAACTTTAGGACAATTTTCACTGCAATTTTCGGTGCTAATCTAAATGAATATTAGCTCATCGGCTTTAATGGACTCCTTCATCAGCCTTTGGTGGACTTTGCAAGGAATCACCCTTCAGCCTTGCCAGGATTCAATCTGTTGGAATCTAACTGCTAATGGAATTTACACCGCCAAGTCTGCCTATCATTTTCAGTTCCTAACCCGCATCCCCCAGCCGCATCTTCTGAATGTTTGGAACATCAAAGCGGAGGGGAAGATAAAATTCTTTATCTGGACTCTCCTTCAAAATAGATTATGGATTGCTGACAGACTTCTCCTTCGCAATTGGGCCCACAATGATCTTTGCTCGTGCTGTGACCAGATTCTTGAATCTGCCAAGCACCTCATCCTTGATTGCCCTTTTGCGAAGGAGGTTTGGTTCAAGGCCAGCAACATCTTCCCATCTGCTGCTCAGGCTGCCATGGGAGAGGATTCCATCGCGGCATGGTGGAACAATGTTTGCACGCTCAAGAAGAAAGAAAATGCTACAGACGAATGCACGGCGGCGGTGTACATTGCTTGGATCCTTTGGATTGAGAGAAACAACAGAGTTTTCAAAGCTTCGACGAACTCCAGCCTTACTGTGTTGCTCCTTGCAAGAGATGCGATTAGCCTCCTTAGGGAGGCAGGGGAGTAGTCCTTTTGGGAGTGGAGCTGATTGCCCTTTGGCTTCAGCTTCTTTTCTTCTTCTTCTTATGTTTGACCTTTGCTCTCCGGCTGCTACCCCCAGTAGTCTTGTACAGTTTTTCCGTCTAATATAATGAAAAGGCAGAGCTCCTACTGTTCCGGTCAAAAAAAATGCCGTCACGGCGAATCATCCAACATGACAGAGGTTCGTCACAATACATCAATACTGCTAGACCGTCCTCGCCGCCGCCAACCCTAGCCGCGCCCAGCCCTCCTCCACCCCCACCTCTCCTCGCCGCCGCCAGAGGCGGTCTCCGGGCAAGTCCGGGGCACCGCCAAGGAAGGTGGAGGCGGGGCCAGCTGCTGCTCTGCTTCCGCGGGGGGCTTCGGATCTGGGGCGGCGGCCCCTCTGGTGAGGCACCACCGGCTTAGCGGCGGGCGGTGGTGCGGGCGTTTGGTTCCGGCGTTCTTGGCCACGCGGGCGGCGGAATCTCGGAGGACGAGGGCGACGGTGCCAGATCTGGCGCCCCTTCTCCCTGTACGACGTGTTCTCCCCCATCTGGCCAGCCCGTGTTCCATGGGACGCCGGCGCTGGTGGTGCTAGTGGTGGGGAATCCAGTCCGAGCGAAAGCCATGGCCGACCATGGTCGGCTGCGTCGACGGTGACGCCTGAGGGCGTCGTGTCCCTTATTGGAGGCGTCTGACAGGTCTGATTCCCCCACTCCCGCTTCCCCTAGTTCTCCCGGGCGAAAGCCCCAACTTTGTTGGGCGGCGGCGGCGCCATCGGCGGCGTATCCTTCTTGAAGGCGTCGTTTAGGGAGCTTGGTGGTCGGTGGGCGCTGTTGGGGTGCGGGTGGTGGCGGCGGTGATACCCTCCTCGTCCTAGCTCTTGCTTTCCATCGCCATTGTATCTTTCCGCTCTGCAAGGCGGTGGTGCTGTCTGGTGCCATGGTGGCGTTGACAGTTGACCTGGCAAGGTCTTTGTGTCGGTGCCTGCTCTGGAGATGGTTATGTGGATGACGGCGGCGGTAGCCTCGGTGAGTGCGCCGGACCGGTGTGTGACCCATTCCCGGTATGTGGTTGGGATGGGGCATCCAGTTTTAGATGTTAGGTTTTGGTGTAATGTCTGTTTGGTATTAGGCTCGGACATTCGGCACCCCTGCATCAAGGGGATAGGAGTAGCGACAGGTGTCGCCAGGATGGTGGTTCCAGGCTTATACTGATGTAATGCTTTGTAAGGTCTCTGAGAATAATTAATAAAATGGCTGCATGCATCGATCAGATGCAGAGGCCGGGGGTGATCCTCCTTTTTTAAAAAAAATTCAATACTGCTAGTAGTACAAAATATAACGAAACGCAGCCCAGCCCCTGGGGCAAGACGACAAAACAAGTAGAG
This sequence comes from Triticum monococcum, assembly GCA_034509565.1. NCBI lineage: Eukaryota > Viridiplantae > Streptophyta > Magnoliopsida > Poales > Poaceae > Triticum > Triticum monococcum. Next base: position 525,646,795 of record CM067845.1, read on the forward strand.
CTAAACTATATCTAAGCCACAGAAGAAGGTAGGAGGTTACGGGAGGTTGCACGGATCTTGATCATCAAGCCATCATTGGCATTGACACCTTTCGCCAGCACCTTCCAATATAACATGAGAGCATTCATTCGGAAAAGAACATCAGAAGGATGGTTAGGGAGTTTAAGCTTGATGGTAAACTTGTTGTGGGTGGTCCACAACGACCAAACTTGCGCGGCAAACACAAACGAGAAAACATGGAGCGAGGGACCCGAGAGATTTGCTGTTTCTGTAAAATTATTAGGATCCCAAGTGATATTTAACCGCGGCGGAACAGAACTGCAAAGGAATTTGCCGAGGATGTGCCTAAATAAGATGGGCGGAAGCCTTTCTCGGTTAATAAGATGCTCTGAGTCCTCAATCTCTCCACAAAGAGAACGAGCGGTGGCCGCGTTACCATTACATTTCAAAATCTGGTCACTCGCTGGATGGCGCCACCTAATCACTTGCCAAGGAAATTTTTTAATACTTTGAGTCAAAAGAACGTGCATCATCACTTTTGATTCTTGTAGAAGTGAGACTAGCTAGCTCCTATATTTTTCCTTCAAATCAGAGAGGGCCCCTATTCTTATTCCTCTTTTGAGAAAGGAGTGTTGCACAACCAGTGGTTGTTTCCTTTCCAGAGGCTACAAATCTTAGAAAGCAGAGAGTGCTCCCATTGTTAGAGTGGTTGTTGTCGCCACAGTGAAGCGCACGGAGAGCACGTGCTCTCTGAGACCACTCAAAGTCTCTGACTCCAACATGTTTTGAATGACAACCTCCTGAATGCCTATAGAGCTACAGGCCTATCAGTGATCAACCGTCATGCTGGAAAGCAAAGCATATAGGGAGCATCGAGAAGCAAAGGCAAAGGGGCGCCAAAGCAATGGAAAAGCCAGGGAGCGGGATGATTGATAGTCGCGCTGCAACGGAAATCGCCAAGAAAATTAAGCTATTGCTAATGCGCATACATACTTTTGGGGATGTCCTTTATGGCCTAATTGGAATTTTTTCTCCATGTTACTCGGCGAACATATTAGATTGCTATACCTTTCCTTTGCTTCTTTAGTTCAGTTCCACTCTCGACATTCTTATAGTGCAAACTGCACAAGCATATGCTCAAATTGCTTTCTCCAAATGCTATCTTCATTTAACACGCTTTGGACAACCTAATAAAGTTTGATTATGGCATTAGCAAATTAAGCTCGGTTCATATTTTTTTTTTAAAAGAAGAAGGACCCCCGGCCACTGCATCTGGACAATGCATGCAACCACTTTATTAATTATTCACACAAGACCTTACAAAGGCATACAACAGTAAGACTAAAGCCACCATCTAAGCAACCTCTGTCGCTACTCCTATCCAGTTGATGTAGGGATGTTGATAGTCTTGGCCTAATACCAAACAGACCTCGCAACCAAACCTAATATCTAAGACCTGAGGTCCCAACCAGGAAGCCTGCCGGGTATGGGGCACCCACCAGTTCGGCACACTCCTCAACCAGGATGCCTGCCGGGTATGAGGCCGCCGCAGCCACCTGCCACCAATCCATCTTCAGTGATGTACTGTTGCATCTACTTTGCCCGGTCTAGCTGCCGTGGACGCCACCACGACGCCAGACAACGCCATCATCCTGCGCTCGTCCATCATCACACGCCCACCGACGAGACCCTGCTGCTCCATGCCACCTAGACTCGCCGTCGTCGACGCGAGAGAAGGCATGCCGCACCACCTCACGCCTCTTCCATCCAGCGCCGCTCCACAAACGATGCCCCCAATAGGAAACACGACACCGCAGCGCCGCCATGGTCCGATCCGGCGATCTTAGGATTTCTTCCGGAGCGGCACGAGCAGGTTGATGATAGTTGCTTGACGATGCCTTCATCAAGGTAACGACGTAGACGCCGCCATCGCCCGCCATGACCGGAGTCGGCTCGGTTTTCACCGGCGACTATGTCTCCCCAACTCGCCGCCGGTACTAATAGTGGGATCCAAGATGTTGGGGAACGTAGTAATTTCAAAAAAAATCCTACGCACACACAGAATCATGGTGATGCATAGCAACGAGAGGGGAGAGTATGTCCACGTACCCTCGTAGACTGAATGCGGAAGCGTTAGCACAACGCGGTTGATGTAGTCGTACGTCTTCACAATCCGACCGATCCAAGTACCGAACACACGGCACCTTCGAGTTCTGCACACGTTCAACTCGATGACGACCTGCGAGCTCCAATCCAGCAAAGTTTCACAGGAGAGTTTCGTCAACACGACGGCGTGGTGACGGTGATGATGATGCTATAGACGCAGGACTTCGCCTAAGCACCGCTACGATATAACCGAGGTGGAATATGGTGGAGGGGGACACCGCACACGGCTGGAATAGATCAACTGATCAACTTGTGTGTTCTAGGGTGCCCCCCTGCCCCCGTATATAAAGGAGCAAGGGTGGAGGCGGCCGGCAAGGAGGAGGGCGCGCCAGGGAGGGAGTCCTACTCCCACAGGGAGTAGGACTCCTCCTTTTCCTTGTTGGAGTAGGAGAGGGAAGGAAGGGGGAGAGGAGGAGAAGGAAAAAGGGGGGGGGGGGGCGCCCCACCCCCCTCCTTGTCCAATTCGGACTAGAGGGGGAGGGGCACGCGGCTGCCCTGGCCGCCCCTCCTCTTCTCCCACTAAGGCCCATGAGGCCCAATTAACTCCCCGGGGGGTTCCGGTAACCCCCCGGTACTCCGGTTTTTATCCGAAACCACTCGAAACACTTTTGATGTCCGAATACAGTCGTCCAATATATCGATCTTTACGTCTCGACCATTTCGAGACTCCTCGTTATGTCTGTGAACATATCCGGGATTCTGAACTACCTTCGGTACATCAAAACACAAAAACTCATAATACCGATCGTCACCAAACTTTAAGCGTGCGGACCCTACGGGTTCGAGAACTATGTAGACATGACCGAGACATGTCTTCGGTCAATAACCAATAGCGGAACCTGGATGCTCATATTGGCTCCTACATGTTCAACGAAGATCTTTATCGGTCAAACCGCATAACAACATACGTTGTTCCCTTTGTCATCGGTATGTTACTTGCCCGGGATTTGATCGTCGGTATCTCAATACCTAGTTCAATCTCGTTACCGGCAAGTCTATTTACTCGTTCCGTAATGCATCATCCCGCAACTAACTCATTAGTCACATTGCTTGCAAGGCTTATAGTGATGTGCATTACCGAGAGGGCCCAGAGATACCTCTCCGACAATCGGAGTGACAAATCCTAATCTCAAAATACGCCAACTCAACAAGTACCTTCGGAGACACCTATAGAGAACCTTTATAATCACCCAGTTACGTTGTGACGTTTGGTAGCACACAAAGTGTTCCTCCGGTAAACAGGAGTTGCGTAATCTCATAGTCATAGGAATATGTATAAGTCATGAAGAAAGCAATAAAATATACTAAACGATCAAGTGCTAAGCTAACGGAATGGGTCAAGTCAATCACATCATTCTCCTAATGATGTGATCCCGTTAATCAAATGACAACTCATGTCTATGGCTAGGAAACATAACCATCTTTGATCAACGAGCTAGCCAAGTAGAGGCATACTAGTGAAACTCTGTTTGTCTATGTATACACACATGTATCATGTTTCCGGTTAATACAATTCTAGCATGAATAATAACCATTTATCATACTATAAGGAAATAAATAATAACTTTATTATTGCCTCTAGGGCATATTTCCTTCAGAAGATCCGTCACTACCAGCCTGGCCAACTGCCTTCGGTGGAGAAGGTAGCCACCACCACCATGCCCGGGCCAAGAGATCCGGACGTCCTCGTGCCGCAAAGATTACGTGGGGGGGTCTCCTCTTGCTGTTGTCGAGACGAGGCGCAGCCGCAGTGGATCTCGATCTAAACCCCTCGGGCCCAGATCAGATCTCATCGCAGCCAAAATCTAATCCGCCAACGGCGGCCGAAAATCTCCTGGCCACCGACAACCCACTGCACACTGCCATTGGAGGAGGAGGGAGATGAACGGCGCTGCCCCCATGCGTTACCGCCGGCCGAGGACTGCGCCGCCGCCGCCACCTCGCCACAAGGGCTTCGCCCTGCGGCGTCCACAGCGATGGCGGCGGTAGTGGGAGGCGATGAAGGGGGAGGGCTGAGGGCGGTGTGGAACGAGACTCCCCGGGAGCGGCGCGGCGCGGCGGCCTCGGGGGAGAGAGGTCTATATAAAAGTATAAATACACCCTTGAGCCTTAGGAGGCCCATGGTCAATCACCCTCTCAATTCTCAAACCAACTTGGCAGACCCCTGGAGCTTAGAGCATCTCCAGCCGCGCCCCCAACAGGCCCCCCCAGGCCACTTTTTCGGCGTCGGCGCCGAAAAAACGGCCCAGTCGCGCCCCCAGGACGCCGAAAATCGCCGGTTCGGATCTTTTTTCCGCCCGGCGGTCACAGACCGAACCCGGCGCGCTGGGGAGCAGTTGGGGGCTCCGGCGCTAGGGAAAAGCATGCCTGGCCCACACCGACAGGGGAAAAGTCAAGGTTTTCTTCCCCCGACTCGCCTCGCAACCCCCGCGCCCTCGGCCACCACTAGCTATATCCTGGCGACGGCCGTCGCCCTACTCCGCTAGATAGCCATTCCCTGCCGGAAAAGACCAGCGCTTCACCGCGGCAGCCCCTCCCACAGCAGCTGGGCGTTTCCGGCCACCGTTTCCGGCCGCGGAGGCGCGGTTTAGCGGCGGGTACACGCCCACCGAGCGCAAGGTGTTCGGCGTTTTGCCTGTTTCGGTGATGGACTCGGATGACGAGGAAGGGCTCGCCGCGCTGCTGGAGGAGGAAGCCGCGGCCGACGTCCAGGAAGAAGAGCATCTCATGATGCTCGCCGCCCTTGCCCAGCTGCTGGCGAGCAATGAAAAGCCGCGGCGAGGTGGCTCGGCGCCGGGGTGGGTGAAAGCAAAGAACCGGCATTGTGTCGAAGGCTACTTCATGCTCTACTCCGACTACTTCGCCGATGCTCCACTTCATGGCGAGAAAACATTTCGGCGTCGTTATCGGATGAGCCGAAAGCTCTTCCTCAGGGTTGTGAATTCCATCCGGGAGTTCGACAACTACTTCAAGTGCAAGATGGATTGCACTGGCGCTCTTGGATTCACCTCCATCCAGAAGTGCATGACAGCGATGAGGATGCTTGCATATGGAGCTCCCAGTGATTCACTCGACGACTATGGCCGCATGGCCGAGTCCACCAGCATAGAGTGTTTCTACAAGTTCTGTCGGGCAGTGGTGGCAGTGTTTGGGCCACAATACTTGAGAACACCCAATGCGGAAGACACTGCTCGGATCCTAGCCCAGAATGCAGCAAGAGGATTTCCTGTGATGCTTGTAAGCATCGACTGCATGCATTGGAAATGGAAGAATTGCCCATTTGGTTGGCAGGGGATGTACAAAGGCACCAAAGGCGGTTGCAGTGTGGTGCTTGAGGCGGTAGCCACACAGGACCTCTGGATTTGGCACTCCTTCTTTGGTATGCCAGGAACTCACAATGACATCAACGTGCTACAGTGCTCTCCTATTTTTGCCAAGCTCGTTGAGGGCCATTCTCCTCCGGTGAACTTCGAGATCAATGGGCACCAATACAACAAGGGGTACTACCTAGCAAATGGCATCTATCCGAGATGGTCGACATTTGTGAAGATGATCTCAAACCCTGCGGCAGGAGGCAAGGACGCCTGGTTTGCGAAAGTTCAGGAGGCTTGCAGAAAGGATGTCGAGCGGGCATTTGGTGTGCTCCAATCTTGATTCGCTGTTGTTCGGTACCCCGCTCAGACCTGGTCCAAAAATCAAATGTGGGAGATTATGACTTGCTGTGTCATCTTGCACAACATGATCATCGAGAGCGAGCAAGAAGACCCGGTGTTTGACACTGGATCATACTACAAGTAGGGTCCTCTAGCCGAAGTTGATCACCATCTACCGGCAACTTGGACTGCCTATCTCAGTATGCGTCAGGAGATCCGAGACCCACAAGTGCATCATCAACTGCAGAAAGATCTGATTGAGCACCTATGGAGGCTCAAGGGGGACGACGTGTGATGAAATACGAGTTTTTATTTGTTGAACTATATAATTTGTATTGAACTATTTATTGTTGTACTATTTTGTTGAAGTATTTGATTTTTCTGTGATGAAATATCCACGCCGAAAATGGGCCTATTCTCGCCCATATGGGCCCTTTATTCACCGAAATTGGGCTGCAAAGTGGGCCAATTTCGATACCTGGGGGCGAGCTGGGGATGACGACTAGGCGCAAAACCGTCCCCAGCGCCGATTGTATCGCCGGCTCACCCCAGGGGGCGATTTTTATGCGTCCTGGGAGGCTAACGGCTGGAGATGCCCTTAGTGGTCTACTCATGCAAAGCCTGAGAGAGTACGATTCCTTAACTAGTTGTTGCCATTGATAGGCAGCTGTTTGACCACCTATAAGCAACAAAGATGAAGATCAAGAAGGCCCAACCGCTCCTGAAGAAGGCAGCAGCTATGTGGAAGAGCAAGAGCAGGATGGCCACGGTTGGTGCCATTTCTCACAGGATTCATGCATTCATTCTGGCCGGCCGGGAAAAGTGTTCAAAAGTGGATTACCACAAGGCTCTCATGCTCTGCAAGATCGCGAAGCCGACGTGCCATGGCGGTGAGATGGTTGATGCCTCCCACTATTTAGCACTGTTTGGTCAAGAGGATGGTTTTGGTGGCTTCCCTGACTAGACACTGCACCCCAGCTTCTGAAGGAAATATGCCCTAGAGGCAATAATAAAGTTATTATTTATTTCCTTATATCATGATAAATGTTTATTATTCATGCTAGAATTGTATTAACCGGAAACATAATACATGTGTGAATACATAGACCAACAGAGTGTCACTAGTATGCCTCTACTTGACTAGCTCGTTAATCAAAGATGGTTGTGTTTCCTAACCATGAACAAAGAGTTGTTATTTGATTAACGAGGTCACATCATTAGTTGAATGATCTGATTGACATGACCCATTCCATTAGCTTAGCACCCGATCGTTTAGAATGTTGCTATTGCTTTCTTCATGACTTATACATGTTCCTATAACTATGAGATTATGCAACTCCCGTTTACCGGAGGAACACTTTGGGTACTACCAAACGTCACAACGTAACTGGGTGATTATAAAGGAGTACTACAGGTGTCTCCAATGGTAGATGTTGGGTTGGCGTATTTCGAGATTAGGGTTTGTCACTCCGATTGTCGGAGAGGTATCTCTGGGCCATCTCGGTAATATACATCACATAAGCCTTGCAAGCATAATAACTAAGATGTTAGTTATGAGATGATGTATTACGGAACGAGTAAAGAGACTTGCCAGTAACGAGATTGAACTAGGTATTGGATACCGACGATCGAATCTCGGGCAAGTAACATACCGATGACAAAGGGAACAACGTATGTTGTTATGCGGTCTGACCGATAAAGATCTTCGTAGAATATGTAGGAGCCAATATGGGCATCAAGGTCCCGCTATTGGTTATTGACCGGAGACGTGTCTCGGTCATGTCTACATTGTTCTCGAACCGTAGGGTCCGCACGCTTAACGTTACGATGACAGTTATTATGAGTTTATGCATTTTGATGTACCGAAGGTTGTTCGGAGTCCCGGATGTGATCACGGACATGACGAGGAGTCTCAAAATGGTCGAGACGTAAAGATTGATATATTGGAAGCCTATGTTTGGACATCGGAAGTGTTCCGGGTGAAATCAGGATTTTACCGGACTACCGGGAGGGTTACCGGAACCCCCCGGGAGCCAAATGGGCCAACATGGGCCTTAGTGGAAAGGTGAGAGGGCAGCCCACATAGGGCTGCGCCTCCCCCCCTCTCCCTAGTCCTATTAGGACTAGGAGAGGGGCCGGCCACCTCTCTCTCTCTCCCCTTTAAGGATTCCTAGTTGGACTAGGATTGGAGGGGGGAGTCCTACTCCCGGTAGGAGTAGGACTCCTCCTGCGCCTCCCTCCTTTGGCCGTCCAGCTCCCTCCCCTCCATCCTTTATATACGGGGGTAGGGGACACCCCAAGACACACAAGTTGATCCTTGAGATCGTTCATTAGCCGTGTGCGGTGCCCCCTGCCACCAAATTCCACCTCGATCATACCGTTACAGTGCTTAGGCGAAGCCCTGCGTCGGTAGTACATCAAGATTGTCACCACGCCGTCGTGCTGACGGAACTCTTCCTTGACGCTTTGCTGGATCGGAGCCCGAGGATCGTCATCGAGCTGAACGTGTGCTAAGAACTCGGAGGTGCCGGAGTAACGGTGCTTGGATCGGTCGGATCGGGAAGAAGACGTACGACTACTTCCTCTACGTTGTGTGATCGCTTCCGCAGTCGGTCTGCATTGGTACGTAGACAATACTCTCCCCCTCGTTGCTATGCATCACCATGATCTTGCGTGTGCGTAGGAAAATTTTCGAAATTACTACGTTCCCCAACAGTGGCATCCGAGCCTAGGTTTTATGGTTTGATGTTATTTGCACGAGTAGAACACAAGTGAGTTGTGGGCGATACAAGTCATACTGCCTACCAGCATGTCATACTTTGGTTCGGCGGTATTGTTGGGTGAGACGATCCGGACCAACCTTACGCGTACTCTTACGCGAGACCGGTTCCCTCGACGTGCTTTGCACACAGATGGCTTGCGGAAGACTGTCTCTCCAACTTTAGTTGAACCAAGTGTGACTACGCCCGGTCCTTGAGAAGGTTAAAACGGAGTCTATTTGACGAACTATCGTTGTGGTTTTGATGCGTAGGTGAGATGAGTTCTTACTTAAGCCCGTAGCAGCCACGTAAAACTTGCAACAACAAAGTAGAGGACGTCTAACTTGTTTTTGCAGGGTATGTTGTGATGTGATATGGTCAAGGCATGATGCTGATTTTATTGTATGAGATGATCATGTTTTGTAACCGAGTTATCGGCAACTGGGAGGAGCCATATGGTTGTCGCTTTATTGTATGCAATGCAATCGCGATGTAATGCTTTACTTTATTACTAAACGGTAGTGATAGTCGTGGAAGCATAAGATTGGCGAGACGACAACGATGCTACGATGGAGATCAAGGTGTCGCGCCGGTGACGATGGTGATCATGACGGTGCTTCGGAGATGGAGATCACAAGCACAAGATGATGATGGCCATATCATATCACTTATATTGATTGCATGTGATGTTTATCCCTTTTATGCATCTTATCTTGCTTTGATTGTCGGTAGCATTATAAGATGATCTCTCACTAAATTATCAAGAAGTGTTCTCCCTGAGTATGCACCGTTGCCAAAGTTCGTCGTGCCCAGACACCACGTGATGATCGGGTGTGATAAGCTCTACGTCCAAATACAACGGGTGCAAAACAGTTGCACACGCAGAATACTCAGGTTATACTTGACGAGCCAAGCATATACAGATATGGCCTCGGAACACGGAGACCGAAAGGTCGAGCGTGAATCATATAGTAGATATGATCAACATAACGATGTTCACCATTGAAAACTACTCCATCTCACGTGATGATCGGTTATGGTTTAGTTGATTTGGATCACGTGATCACTTAGAGGATTAGAGGGATGTCTATCTAAGTGGGAGTTCTTAAGTAAAAATGATTAACTGAACTTAAAAATTATCATGAACTTAGTCCTGGTAGTATTTTGCAAATTATGTTGTAGATCAATAGCTCGCGTTGTTGCTTCCATGTGTTTATTTTTGATATGTTCCTAGAGAAAATTGTGTTGAAAGATGTTAGTAGCAATGATGCGGATTGGATCCGTGATCTGAGGTTTATCCTCATTGCTGCACAGAAGAATTATGTCATTGATGCACCGCTAGGTGACAGACCTACTGCAGGAGCAGATGCAGACGTTATGAACGTTTGGCTAGCTCAATATGATGACTACTTGATAGTTTAGTGCACCATGCTTAACGGCTTAGAATCGGGACTTCAAAGACGTTTTGAACGTCATGGACCATATGAGATGATTCCAGGAGTTGAAGTTAATATTTCAAGCAAATACCCGAGTTGAGAGATATGATGTCTCCAACAAGTTCTATAGCTAAAGATGGAGGAGAATCGCTCAACTAGTGAGCATGTGCTCAGATTGTCTGGATACTACAATCGCTTGAATCAAGTGGGAGTTAATCTTCCAGATAAGATAGTGATTGACAGAATTCTCTAGCCATCATCACCAAGTTAGTAGAACTTCGTGATGAACTATAATATGCAAGGGATAACAGAAACAACTCCCAAGCTCTTCGTGATGCTGAAATCAACGAAGGTAGAAATCAAGAAAAACATCAAGTGTTGATGGTTGACAAGACCACTAGTTTCAAGAAAAGGGCAAAGGGAAGAAGGGGAACTTCAAGAAGAACGGCAAGCAAGTTGCTGCTCAAGTGAAGAAGCCCAAGTCTGATCCTAAGCCTGAGACTAAGTGCTTCTACTGCAAAGGGACTGGTCACTGGAAGCGGAACTGCCCCAAATGATTGGCGGATAAGAAGGATGGCAAAGTGAACATAAGTATATTTGATATACATGTTATTGATGTGTACTTTACTAGTGTTTATAGAAAACCCTCAGTATTTGATACTAGTTTAGTTGCTAATATTAGTAACTCGAAACGGGAGTTGCAGAATAAACAGAGACTAGTTAAGGGTGAAGTGACGATGTGTGCTGGAAGTGGTTCCAAGATTGATATGATCATCATCGCACACTCCCTATAATTTCGGGATTAGTGTTGAACCTAAATAAGTGTTATTTGGTATTTGCGTTGAACATGAATATGATTTGATCATGTTTATTGTAATACGGTTATTCATTTAAGTAAGAGAATAAATTGTTGTTCTGTTTACATGAATAAAACCTAATATGGTTAAACACCCAATGAAAACAGTTCATTGGATCTCGATCTTAATAATACACATATTCATAATATTGAAACCAAAAGATGCAAAGTTAATAATGATAGTGCAACTTATTTGTGGCACTACCGTTTAGGTCATATTGGTGTAAAGCGCATGAAGAAACTCCATACTGATGGGCTTTCGGAATCACTTGATTATGAATCACTTGATGCTTGTAAACCATGCCTTTTGGGCAAGATGACTAAAACGCTGTTCTCCGGAACAATGGAGCAAGCAAAAGATTTGTTGGAAATCATACATACTAATGTATGTGGTCCGATGAATATTGAGGCTCGCGACATGTATCATTATTTTCCGATCTTCATAGATGATTTGAGCAGATATGAGTATATCTACTTGATGAAACATAAGTCTGAAACATTTGAAAAGTTCAAAGAATTTCAGAGTGAAGTGAAAAATCACGTAACAAGAAAATAAAGTTTCTATGATCTGATCATAGAGAAGAGTATTTGAGTTACGAGTTTGGTCTTCAGTTAAAAACAATGTGAAATAGTTTCACTACTCAAGCCACCTGGAACACCACAGCATAATGGTGTGTCCGAACGTCATAACCGTACTTTATTGGATATAGTGCAATATAAGATGTTTCTTACCGATTTACCACTATCGTTTTTGGGGTCATGCATTAGAGACAGCTGCATTCACGTTAAATAGGGCACCATATAAATCCGTTGAGACGACACCGTGTGAACTATGGTTTGGCAAGAAACCTAAGCTGTCGTTTCTTAAAGTTTGGGGTTGCGATGCTTATATGAAAAGGTTTCATCCTGATAAGCTCAAACTCAAATCGGAGAAGTGCGTCTTCATAGGATATCCAAAGGAAACTATTGGATACACCTTCTATCACAGATCCGAAGGCAAGACTTTTGTTGCTAAAATTCGGAAACTTTCTGGAGAAGGAGTTTCTCTCGAAAGAAGTGAGTAGGAGGAAAGTAGAACTTGACGAGGTAACTGTACCTGCTCCCTTGTTGGAAAGTAGCACATCACAGAAAACTGTTTCTGTGACACCTACACCAGTTTGTGAGGAAGCTAATGGTGATGATCATGAAACTTCAGAACAAGATACTACTGAACCTCGTAGATCAACCAGAGTAAGATCCACGCCAGAGTGGTACGGTAATCCTTTTCTGGAAGTCATGCTACTAGATCATGATGAACCTACAAACTATGAAGAAGCGATGGTGAGCCCAGATTCCGCAAAGTGGCTTGAAGCCATGAAATCTGAGATATGATCCATGTATGAGAACAAAGTATGGACTTTGGTTGACTTGCCTGATGATCGGCAAGCAATTGAGAATAAATGGATCTTCAAGAGGAAGACGGACGTTGATAGTAGGGTTACTATCTACAAAGCTAGAATTGTCGCAAAAGGTTTTCGACAAGTTCAAGGTGTTGACTACGATGAGAGCTTCTCACTCGTATCTATGCTCGAGTCTGTCCGAATCATGTTAGTAATTGCCGCATTTTATGAAATCTGGCAAAAGGATAAACAAAACTGCATTCCTTAATGGATTTATTAAAGAAGAGTTGTATATGATGCACCAGAAGGTTTTGTCAATCCGAAAGGTGCTAACAAAATGTGCAAGCTCCAGCGATCCATCTGTGGACTGGTGCAAGCATCTTGGAGTTGGAATATACGCTTTGATGAGTTGATCAAAGCATATAGTTTTATACAGACTTGCGGTGAAGCTTGTATTTACAAGAAAGTGATTGGGAGCACTACAACATTTCTGATAAGTATATGTGAATGACATATTGTTGATCAGAAATAATGTAGAATTATTCTGTAAAGCATAAAGGAGTGTTTGAAAGGAGTTTTTCAAAGAAAGACTTCGGTGAAGCTGCTTACATATTGAGCTTCAAGATCTATAGAGATAGATCAAGACGCTTGATAAGTTTTTTCAATGAATACAAACCTTGACAAGATTTTGAAGTAGTTCAAAATGGAGCAGTCAAAGAAAGAGTTCTTGCCTGTATTACAAGGTGTGAAGTTGAGTAAGACTCAAAGCCCGATCACGGCAGAAGATAGAAAGAGAATGAAAGTCATTCCCTATGCCTTGGCCATAGGTTCTATAAAGTATGTCATGCTGTATACCAGATCTATTGTATACCCTGCACTGATTTGGCAAGGGAGTACAATAGTGATCTAGGAGTAGATCACTGGACAGCGGTCAGAATTATCCTTAGTGAAATAAGGATATGTTTCTCGATTATGGACGTGACAAAAAGGTTCGTCGTAAAGGGTTACGTCGATGCAAGTTTTTGACACTGATCCAGATGAATCTAAAAGTCTCAATCTGGATACATATTGAAAGTGGGAGCAATTAGCTAGAGTAGCTCCGTGCAGAGCATTATAGACAAAGAATTTTGCAAAATACTTACGGATCTGAATGTGACAGACCCGTTGACTAAAATTATCTCACAAGCAAAACATGATCACACCTTAGTACTCTTTGGGTGATAATCACATAGATATGTGAACTAGATTACTGACTCTAGTAAACCCTTTGAGTGTTGGTCACATGACGATGTGAACTATGGGTGTTAGTCACATGGTGATGTGAACTATTGCTGTTAAATCACATGGCGATGTGAACTAGATTATTGACTCTAGTGCAAGTGGGAGACTGAAGGAAATATGCCCTAGAGGCAATAATAAAGTTATTATTTATTTCCTTATATCATGATAAATGTTTATTATTCATGCTAGAATTGTATTAACCGGAAACATAATACATGTGTGAATACATAGACCAACAGAGTGTCACTAGTATGCCTCTACTTGACTAGCTCGTTAATCAAAGATGGTTGTGTTTCCTAACCATGAACAAAGAGTTGTTATTTGATTAACGAGGTCACATCATTAGTAGAATGATCTGATTGACATGACCCATTCCATTAGCTTAGCACCCGATCATTTAGTATGTTGCTATTGCTTTCTTCATGACTTATACATGTTCCTATAACTATGAGATTATGCAACTCCCGTTTACCGGAGGAACACTTTGGGTACTACCAAACGTCACAACGTAACTGGGTGATTATAAAGGAGTACTACAGGTGTCTCCAATGGTAGATGTTGGGTTGGCGTATTTCGAGATTAGGGTTTGTCACTCCGATTGTCGGAGAGGTATCTCTGGGCCCTCTCGGTAATATACATCACATAAGCCTTGCAAGCATAATAACTAAGATGTTAGTTATGAGATGATGTATTACGGAACGAGTAAAGAGACTTGCCAGTAACGAGATTGAACTAGGTATTGGATACCGACGATCGAATCTCGGGCAAGTAACATACCGATGACAAAGGGAACAACGTATGTTGTTATGCGGTCTGACCGATAAAGATCTTCGTAGAATATGTAGGAGCCAATATGGGCATCAAGGTCCCGCTATTGGTTATTGACCGGAGACGTGTCTCGGTCATGTCTACATTGTTCTCGAACCGTAGGGTCCGCACGCTTAACGTTACGATGACAGTTATTATGAGTTTATGCATTTTGATGTACCGAAGGTTGTTCGGAGTCCCGGATGTGATCACGGACATGACGAGGAGTCTCGAAATGGTCGAGACGTAAAGATTGATATATTGGAAGCCTATGTTTGGACATCGGAAGTGTTCCGGGTGAAATCGGGATTTTACCGGACTACCGGGAGGGTTACCGGAACCCCCCGGGAGCCAAATGGGCCAACATGGGCCTTAGTGGAAAGGTGAGAGGGCAGCCCACATAGGGCTGCGCCTCCCCCCCCCCTCTCCCTAGTCCTATTAGGACTAGGAGAGGGGCCGGCCACCTCTCTCTCTCTCCCCTTTAAGGATTCCTAGTTGGACTAGGATTGGAGGGGGGAGTCCTACTCCCGGTAGGAGTAGGACTCCTCCTGCGCCTCCCTCCTTTGGCCGGCCAGCTCCCTCCCCTCCATCCTTTATATACGGGGGCAGGGGACACCCCAAGACACACAAGTTGATCCTTGAGATCGTTCCTTAGCCGTGTGTGGTGCCCCCTGCCACCAAATTCCACCTCGATCATACCGTTACAGTGCTTAGGCGAAGCCCTGCGTCGGTAGTACATCAAGATTGTCACCACGCCGTCGTGCTGACGGAACTCTTCCTCGACGCTTTGCTGGATCGGAGCCCGAGGATCGTCATCGAGCTGAACGTGTGCTAAGAACTCGGAGGTGCCGGAGTAACGGTGCTTGGATCGGTCGGATCGGGAAGAAGACGTACGACTACTTCCTCTACGTTGTGTGATCGCTTCCGCAGTCGGTCTGCGTTGGTACGTAGACAATACTCTCCCCCTCGTTGCTATGCATCACCATGATCTTGCGTGTGCGTAGGAAAATTTTCGAAATTACTACGTTCCCCAACAGCTTCAGCAACGGTGACGATTTCTATTACACTGACGAGTACGACACTGATGGTGACTAGCTAAGTGTCTGTGCGTTGCCACGGACTAACAAATATATATATACAAATAGAAAATTCATGTGACATGAGAGTCAAAGGCCATTTTTATGGGATGATATCTCATGGTCATGATCTAGTAGGTACATACATCTCGTCATTGTCTTTCTTCCACACTCCATGTCTGAGCTACCACGCGACACTCGACTTCCTTCTCCCACCATGCATACTTTTATCTTCTATTTCTCCTACCTCTACCTTGCACGACAGTACCAAGTTTCTTGTCCAACTATCATAATCTTCTCCGATAGGGCACCCCCTTAGATTATTACTGACTTATACATGTTGCAAATAAGATCAACGAAAATGAATACTAAATTTCTGATGAGAAATGAGAAATCAGGACAATATCTTGCCAAGAAAATAATAATTCCAAGACAATCTTTTTATACCTTCTGTCAACATTGGGACACACATTCCACACAATAAGCATGCAATGATGTTGATACTTGATTAATTGTCAATATATGTCTACAGTAAAGATAACTTTACTCAAAACATGTTTTTCTAAGAAGGAAGGATAATTCATATTAGAAAAAAAAATAAAGGTTTGGGTTCATCCTACCAATGTTTCTCTTGTGCAACTCATCTCCGCACCTGCTCACGAGATTGGCCTGTCTCGAGCACACCACTCCTACACACCCTCACAAGAGCGGCACAACCAATCTCTGAGTGTCACTGACACACATGTATGGAGCGCTCACTCCAAGCCTGACTATACACATTCCCACTGTAGCCGAATTCAAAAAGAATCAACGGGGCATCATCCACTGCTTTCTCAGGGTCCTATTCATCATCAAATCATAGACCAAGATATTCCTCCCATCCATTTTTTAGGGAAAGGATTTTTCTCGATGTTCCTCTCATCTTCATGGTAGTAATAACCTAAAAACGCCATCAGTCAACTCCGAAGAACATGCAACATTGTGAGAGTCAAAGTCATGGTCAGTCAACTCCGTCAAGAATTTCAAATTATGTGCTATCCAATACGTACTTGTTGCTGATGGAACGACCACATGGATAGCTCCTACAATCTTCATGCAGGTTGCACAAAATTACGCCATAGGAGGTTTCAAACCTTCAATGGGCCACCCTTGGCCATCCAGCCGGTGGTTTTCCATCCTTCCTTACGCCTGACGTCTTGTGGAACCAGCCGCATCCCAGATCCACCGCCTTCCATTCAGGTCGCCACACAGAGGGAAAAAATAGAGTAGGCGGTGGTACGGAGGAGGAGGCGGTGGTTTTCTATGTCACTAGTGTTTGTGTAGTTGTGCGTTGGAACTTCACAACATGGGGAGGACGAGGAAATGGGAGAGCAGATTGTCGATGGTGGCATGGGAAAAAGAACGCGGTCTGGGGAGGGGGTCGGTAGCTAGAACTTTGGAAAGGAAGGAAACCTGATTGTGTTTCCCTTTATTTTGTATATGGAAGTTATCGTATGGTTCATGTATGGCAACAAGTCCTATAAAAGAGAACCAAGGATTGATTGATGATTGTGTTTTATTTCATATGGAAACCGATCTGTCGGGGCTACATGTAAGTGCATTGTGACTAAGGAAGGATCAATAGATTGAATCAGATTAGAAAAAAAAACCAGCAGGAGGGTGGAGTTATTAATTAAGAAAAAAGTCAGTAGTGGGAGGTGGGATGAAATAAAACCGGACGAAAATAAAACCGGAGTACCAGGCTACCAACTGCTTCATTAGGAGTAGAGACGGAGCAGTTGGTAGTCTCCGCCGGTCAATATTCGTCCCACCTTCACTGGTTTTTTTTCGTCCTAAAAAAATCTATGAAATTTCGTAGGTTAACCAGGAACAACTCCCACCTCCCAGGTTTTTTTCCGTCCCACCTTCCATGATATTTTTTTGTACCTCGCCCCACCTCACACTGAGCCGCCACGAACCGCAAAAACCACCTACCTTAGCCAAATCAACAAATCTCTCTCATTAATGCAATTTTGCTTTAGCAAACAAATAATAGATTCTTTCGTACCTTAGCCAAATCAACGGATCTCTCCCATTAATGCAATTTGCTTTAGGAAACAAATAAATAGATTCTTTCCTACCTTAGCCAAATCAACGGATCTCTCTCATTAATGCAATTTTCTTTAGGAAACAAATAATAGATTCTTTCCTACCTTAGCCAAATCAATGGATCTCTTTCATTAATGCAATTTGCTTTAGCAAACAAATAATAAATTCTTTCCTACCTTAGCCAAATCAACGGATCTCTCCCATTAATGCAATTTGCTTTAGGAAACAAATAATAGATTCTTTCCTACCTTAGCCAAATCAACGGATCTCTCTCATTAATGCAATTTTTTTAGGAAACAAATAATAGATTTTTTCCTACCTTAGCCAAATCAACGGATCTCTTCCACTAATGCAATTTGCTTTAGCAAACAAATAATAGATTCTTTCCTACCTTAGCCAAATCAACGGATCTCTCCCCGGTTCGCTGGGCGCGTTTCGGTGGGTGGACGTGGGGTGGGGGTAATTTGATGGGAAAAAACGGTTGAAAATAAACCGGTTGAAAGTGAGGGGACTAGTCAACCAAGTCGTCCATTAGGAGTAGAGATGAGGGAGACGAGCCCTCGGTGATGAATGCAATGAGGAGCAACCTGGAGGCTGAGGGCTTGGAATTCAACATGGACGACGATATTGACCAGGCTGCCAAAATGTTCGTCAGAAAGTTCCGTGAGCAGATGAACGCGAGTTTTTCTTGATGTTGTCTTCCATGTATACCATGCCCGGTAGCGCACATAGTGCTACTGCTATAACAAAGTGACTATAGAAGTGGTGAGAGTGAGACGATATCGTAGATAGGCCAGGAACATTTGTGTCCATTCCCCAGGATACAAGATTCTGAACATGTCCTAGTTAGAAGTTTTTGATACATACCTTCCTGCCAAAGTCTGTACTTGTAGTTGTAGGTGTCTCAAAGGAAAGAAAAAACATTATATAATTTTTTTAGATTGCAAATCTTTTTTCTAACTTGTTTGAAATAGCTCCAACTGTTATTTATCTAGCCGGCTTCCACCAAACCTCGACCACTTGGCCGCTACGCCCTCCCAAAATTCCACACCTCCGTTGCTTACCAGTCTTGGAGGGTATGGCCCGCCACATTGAAGGAAACTAGTAAGCTTTGGCTCCCAACCCCCTTATTATCTCTTCTGAACCAAGAATCATAAGAATATTTACCCGCAAAAAAACATAAGAATAAATCAATTAGTTGCGCATGTTAAAGTCGGACAAGTAGAGCGAGTTCGAGTAGAACGCTTCATAGTGATAAAAATATATAGATTGAACACCCGCAAAAAAAGTTTGTGTCTCGCTTAGCTGTATAGTAAAAATAGGTTACGGGACTTGACCTGAAGAACTTGGGCGCCTCTTCGCATCAAGATCTTTTTATGGCTCGCCGTTAGAAATTGATACTGGACTGCTGAGCGACTTGCCCTGGACTTCCGCATGGCCCAGTGTGCACGCACAGGAGCCAGAGACCATGACGTGCCTGCTCCCTGGGTGTTCGTTCCGGTAGGTATGGCATGAAATCATGGCTTCATGTTGTTTGATGGTGACTATCCCCTCCAAGGACGCCTTATTTTTAGACTAGCTCGCATCTTTAGCCACCGGCGCCACACCATGTATGCGCCGCGGCTTACCTCTTTGGCTCTCCTCACTGCTTGGTGCATATGGAAGCAATGTAAGAGCATCTTCAACAGCCGCGCTAAACTAGCGCTGCGCCGCAAATTAGATCGTTTTAGCGCGCGCGCAACGCGGCCGGTCGTTCCAGCGGACGTGTAAAAACGGCGCGCGCACTATAACGGGTTGGGCGCGCGGTTGAAAACACTTACCCGCGCAGCGTATTTCGGGCGCCAGCTACAGCGCGCCGCACTCTCTCCTCTCCTCGTCCTACGCCCCGCGCGCGCCGGCGCCGGCGCCTGCCACCTACCCATGGACGCGCACACCGGCGCCGCGCTCACCCCGCTGTACAGCCGCGACCCCCCCCCCCCCCCCCCCGCCCCCCCCGCCGCCGCCAAAAACCCTAGCGCGGGAAGCGCTGGCGTCGCCACCGCCGGAGCTCCGCCGAGTGTCGGCCTCGCGCGCAGCCTCTTCTTGCCGCCGCGGATGACCACGGCGCCGGGTGGCGTCGCGCCGGCGCCGTCCCGTGCCGCCGCCGCACCGTCGAAGAAGGTCCCCAATGCGGCGCGGACGAAGAAGGGCAAAACATCCGCGAAGAAAAACAAGGCGGCGGACGGCTCCGGCACCACGAAGGCGAGGGGAAAGAAGCTTGCAGGGCGTTCGACGGCCGCGGCGGCTACCGAAGCGCCGGCGAGCTCACTTGTTGAGCCGGCCACCGATGCGCACCACGTGTTCGACGAAATGCCCCCAAGGTGAAAAAATTTCTAACTTTTCTTTTCTTCTAATTTTTTCAATGCATCATCATCACATATAGATAGCTTATTTGCATTGTTCAAAAAACTTTGTAGTCTCAACGATGATGCATACATGTCCACTATGGGTGTTGGGTCCAACAATTCGCATTGGTCTCAAACCAATGACATCCATTTCGAAGACCATGAGTTTGAGGTGGACGAGGAGGGTGAGGGAATTGTCGAGGCGCCGAAAGGAAGAGCGGGCAATTACTCAACCAACGATGACAAGTTACTATGCCATACTTATTTGCAAGTGTCGAGGGATCCATCCATTGGAGGTGATCAAAGTAGAGACGCGTATTGGGGGCGAATGAAAGAACACTTTGATGCTCACAACTTGAGTGGAATTGACCGCTCCGAGAGATCACTTCGGTCCCGATGGTCGACAATCAACTCGGATTGTCAAAAGTGCGCGGCCGTACAAAAGGCAGTTGACAAGATTAACCCAAGTGGCACAAATGAGGATGATCGAGTAAGTGGCATCTCATATATGTTCATCATACTTGTTTTTGGTGACCGAAGTGCTAACTTGTTTTGTTTTTCTTGTAGTACAACATTGCACAAAACTTGTTCAAAGAAGAGACAAGGACAACCAAGAAGGGGAAGATCAAGAAAGGCAGGGTCTTTACCTTGCCTCATTGCTATGAAGTGTTAAAGGATGATGAGAAATGGAAGAAGCATGATGGTTTGGAGGATTTGCATTTGAGCAACAAACGGAAGCGAGCAATTGAGATGAATGATAAGGAGGAGGAGGAGGATGATGCATCAAGTGATGACGGCAAGAGAAGCCCCACACCCAACTCGGTTTCATACTCGAAGCCAAAATGACCAGATGGGTGCAAGAAAGACAAAACCGAAAAGAGGAAGAGGAAAGGAGATGATGAGCTCAAAAATGCTATGAAAACTATTGTGAAGGCAAGGGTCGAAGCCAATGAGGTGAGGAAAATGACAAGGAACCAAGATGCCGTGGCCGAGGAGAGGAGGTTGGCGGCCGAGGAGAGAAGGGTGGCGGCCGAGGAGAGAAAGGTGGCTTTGGAGGAGAGGAAAGTGAGCAATGAGGAGCGAGCTAAGTTGTTGGAATGGGAGAAGCACTTATTCTTCTTGGACACATCTAACCTCAATGCGGCGCAAAAAGAGTATGTCAATCTTGCCCAACAAGAAGTCTTGATCCAAAAAAAAGAGCCTTGGTTCGTGCAATGGGTGGCGGTGGCCTCGGTGCCATGGGTGGCGGTGGCCTCGGCGCCATGGGTGGCGGAGGCCTTGGCGCCATGGGAGACATGGGTAGCTTCGGAGCCATGGGAGGCATGGGTGCACATCCGGCCGCCATGGGAGGCATGGGTGCACCTCCGGCCGCCATGGGAGGCATGGGTGGCTTTGGAGCACCCTCCGACGCTATGGCCGCCATGGGAGGCATGAGTTTTGCTTCTCTTATGGGTGCACCTCCGGCCGCCATGTGTGCAATATCTTTCGATGTGCCTTCTCACACACATTCCCATGAAGATGCCGTTGAAGATCTTGCCAACACCGTCGGAGCTTCACATGATGCGGTGCGTGATGCGATGCGTGATGAGGAGAGGGAGGAAGATTCATCTTCGGAGGCGGAAGAGTCGTCTTCGGAAGATGAGAACGAAGACGAAGACGAGGAAGATGAAGATTGATGTGTCTTTAGGCCTTGAACTTTAGTTTGCATTTGAACTTGGTTGGATAAACTTGTGGGCATGATTTTGAACTTGTGGGCATGAACTTTTATTCATCAATTTATTTGTGTCAAATTCACATATTCATTTTTTTCTAAAATATCATATATGCAAAATGCCCGGCGAGTCGCGCACGCTGTATTTTTGTGCTCTGCTGGAGCGGCGCGCGCGCTGCATTATAACGCGGCTGCTGGAGACAGCGCAGGCGGGCGCGCAAAACCAGCCGCAGCGCGCGCGGTAAACAAGTTTTTTACGCGCGACGCTTAGCGCGGCTGTTAGAGATGCTCTAACACCCACATCTTCAACGCGGAGCGGCCATCCGTCTCACACCTCACCTCCATGATCAAGGATGAGGCTAGCACCTGGGCTCGTGTGGGTGCTCTAGGACTAACACATCATCATACCAGAGACGTAGCCTTGCTGCCTGGGGAGCACACACCTTCACACTGTGTTTGTGCGCACTTAACTCTGACTGCCACGTCACGTCTTCATGTTGTTAGAGGTCCCCTGTAGCTACTCTATGCCACTTTTCCTACCTATCAGTGTAATACGCAAATTTTTTGCGTATTCACAAAAAAATTAGATTTGTAAGCTCAAATAAGAAGGAAAAAACACAAACGCCGTACTAATGCCCATGGGGAAATCCAGACAAAGCTGAAAGTATGGCTTAATTTTGATGAAATACAAGATTCTTTTTGTAAATATGGCGGCAATCAAGAGGTTGTGCCCATGTCTTCTCCATCCAACGGCTAGAGACGCATGGATGCAACTGATACATAGATTCGCCCTTTGCACTAGATACGTTCTCTCCCGACCAAGATTTCGGCTACCTGATGCCATTTTTTTTCTCTAGGACAGCGGATTTCCCGGTTACCATTGTAACCACAAAATTCAGATGATGCTAATTTATGTACGCAAACGTTTAGATTCAAAAAAGCCACGCTCAATTTATGTATGCGAATGTTTAAATTCAAAATATTTAAAATGTTTGCTATTTTTTGTCCAATACTTGCATTTACCCAGGGGCGGTCAGAGACGTGGTTACTGAAAAAGACTTTCGCCCCGCTTTATATATAAAGCGATGACCGACCACGGCTCGGATACAAACACACACCACCACAACACACGCACACACCCAAGGCTGGATACATAGGCGCTGAGCGCAGCAACACTACCCCTAGTACTACAAGAGCAACCGGAGTCCTCAACCGCGGACACGCCAACGCAAAGAGAAGAAGCCGCATATGACGAACCGTGTGCTGCAAGACGGTGCCTTCAGGAAGGTTACGTCACCAGAGCGCCGTCACTACCCGACCCGAGGATTAGAATTTCCCCTGGAGCAACACGACAGGCAATGAGAGCCGCGACGACGCCTTCAAAAAGGGAGCGAGCTTCGCCGCCGCCAGTCCGTCCGAAGATAGATCAGGTTTTCATCCCGGCCAACACTCACCATCATCGGACGCCACATCCCATTGACCACGCCGCCCACATGGCCATGGCCACCGGGCAGCACCTGAAGGAAATATGCCCTAGAGGCAATAATAAAGTTATTATTTATTTCCTTATATCATGATAAATGTTTATTATTCATGCTAGAATTGTATTAACCGGAAACATAATACATGTGTGAATACATAGACAAACAGAGTGTCACTAGTATGCCTCTACTAGACTAGCTCGTTAATCAAAGATGGTTAAGTTTCCTAACCATAAACAAAGAGTTGTTATTTGATTAATGAGGGCACATCATTAGTTGAATGATCTGATTGACATGACCCATTCCATTAGCTTAGCACCCGATCGTTTAGTATGTTGCTATTGCTTTCTTCATGACTTATACATGTTCCTATGACTATGAGATTATGCAACTCCCGTTTGCCGGAGGAACACTTTGTGTGCTACCAAATGTCACAACATAACTGGGTGATTATAAAGGAGCTCTATAGGTGTCTCCAATGGTAGATGTTGGGTTGGCGTATTTCAAGAATAGGATTTGTCACTCCGATTGTTGGAGAGGTATCTCTGGGCCCTCTCGGTAATGCACATTACACAAGCCTTGCAAGCATTGCAACTAATGAGTTAGTTGCGGGATGATGTATTACAGAACGAGTAAAGAGACTTGCCGGTAATGAGATTGAACTAGGTATTGGATACCGACGATCGAATCTCGGGCAAGTAACATACCGATGACAAAGGGAACAACGTATGTTGTTATGCGGTCTGACCGATAAAGATCTTCGTAGAATATGCAGGAGCCAATATGAGCATCCAGGTCCCGCTATTGGTTATTGACCGGAGACGTGTCTCGGTCATGTCTACATTGTTCTCGAACCGTAGGGTCCGCACGCTTAACGTTACGATGACGGTTATTATGAGTTTATGCATTTTGATGTACCGAAGGTAGTTCGGAGTCCCGGATGTGATCACGGACATGACGAGGAGTCTCGAAATGGTCGAGACATAAAGATTGATATATTGGAAGCCTATATTTGGATATCGGAAGTGTTCCGGGTAAAATCGGGATTTTACCGGATTACCGGGAGGTTACCGGAACCCCCCGGGAGCCATATGGGCCTTATTGGGCTTTAGTGGAAAGGTGAAAGGGGCTGCCATGGTGGGCTGCGCGGCTCCCCCCTCCCCTAGTCCTATTAGGACTAGGAGAGGTGGCCGGCCACCTCTCTCTCTCTCTCTCTCTCTCTCTCTCTCTTTACCCCTTGGGAGTCCTATTTGGAATAGGATTGGGGGGAGGAGTCCTACTCCCGGTAGGAGTAGGACTCCTCCTGCGCCCTCCTCTTGGCCGGCCAGCCCCTCCCCCTTGGATCCTTTATATACGGGGGCAGGGGGCATCTCTAGACACACAAGTTGATCATTGAGATCGTTCCTTAGCCGTGTGCGGTGCCCCCTGCCACCATATTCCACCTCGATCATATCGTTGTAGAGCTTAGGCGAAGCCCTGCGTCGGTAGAACATCAAGATCGTCACCACGCCGTCGTGCTGACGGAACTCCCCCCCGAAGCTTTGCTGGATCGGAGCCCGGGGATCGTCATCGAGCTGTACGTGTGCTAAGAACTCGGAGGTGCCGGAGTAACGGTGCTTGGATCGGTCGGATCGGGAAGAAGACGTACGACTACTTCCTCTACGTTGTGTCAACGCTTCCGTTGCGATCTAGAAGGGTACGTAGATCAGACTCTCCCCCTCGTTGCTATGCATCACCATGATCTTGCGTGTGCGTAGGAAAATTTTGAAATTACTACGTTCCCCAAAAGTGGCATCCGAGCCTAGGTTTTATGGTTTGATATTATGTGCACGAGTAGAACACAAGTGAGTTGTGGACGATATAAGTCATACTGCCTACCAGCATGTCATACTTTGGTTCGGCGGTATTGTTTGACGAGACGACCTGGACCAACCTTACGCGTACGCTTACACGAGACCGGTTCCCTCGACGTGCTTTGCACATAGATGGCTTGCGGGCGACTGTCTCTCCAACTTTAATTGAACCGAGTGTGGCTACGCCCGGTCCTTGAGAAGGTTAAAACGGAGTCTATTTGACAAACTATCGTTGTGGTTTTGATGCGTAGGTGAGATTGGTTCTTACTTGAAGCCCGTAGCAGCCACGTAAAACTTGCAACAACAAAGTAGAGGACGTCTAACTTGTTTTTACAGGGCATGTTGTGATGTGATATGGTCAAGACATGATGCTAAATTTTATTGTATGAGATGATCATGTTTTGTAACCGAGTTATCGGCAACTGGCAGGAGCCATATGGTTGTCGCTTTATTGTATGCAATGCAATCGTGATGTAATGCTTTACTTTATCACTAAACGGTAGCGATAGTCATGGAAGCATGAGATTGGTGAGACGACAACGATGCTATGATGGAGATCAAGGTGTCACGCCGGTGACGATGGTGATCATGACGGTGCTTCAGAGATGGAGATCACAAGCACAAGATGATGATGGCCATATCATATCACTTATATTGATTGCATGTGATGTTTATCTTTTATGCGTCTTATCTTGCTTTGATTGATGGTAGAATAATAAGATGATCTCTCACTAAATTATCAAGAAATGTTCTTCCTGAGTATGCACCGTTGCGAAAGTTCTTCGTGCTGAGACACCACGTGATGATCGGGTGTGATAGGCTCTACCTTCAAATACAACGGGTGCAAAACAGTTGCACACGCGGAATACTCAGGTTATACTTGACGAGCCAAGCATATACAGATATGGCCTCGGAACACGGAGACCGAAAGGTCGGGCGTGAATCATATAGTAGATATGATCAACATAATGATGTTCACCGATGAAACTACTCCATCTCACGTGATGTTCGGACATGGTTTAGTTGATTTGGATCACGTGATCACTTAGAGGATTAGAGGGATGTCTATCTAAGTGGGAGTTCTTAAGTAATATGATTAATTGAACTTAAATTTATCATGAACTTAGTACCTGATAGTATCTTGCTTGTTTATGTTGATTGTAGATAGATGGCTCATACTGTTGTTCCGTTGAATTTTAATGCGTTCCTTGAGAAAGCAAAGTTGAAAGATGATGGTAGCAATTACATGGACTGGGTCCGTAACTTGAGGATTATCCTCATTGCTGCATAGAAGAATTACGTCCTGGAAGCACCGCTGGGTGCCAGGCCTGCTGCTGGAGCAACACCAGATGTTATGAACGTCTGGCAGAGCAAAGCTGATGACTATTCGATAGTTCAGTGTGCCATGCTTTACGGCTTAGAATCGGGACTTCAACAACGTTTTGAACGTCATGGAGCATATGAGATGTTCCAGGAGTTGAAGTTAATATTTCAAGCAAATGCCCGGATTGAGAGATATGAAGTCTCCAATAAGTTCTATAGCTGCAAGATGGAGGAGAACAGTTCTGTCAGTGAGCATATACTCAAAATGTCTGGATATAACAATCACTTGATTCAGATGGGAGTTAATCTTCCAGATGATTGCGTCATTGACAGAATTCTCCAATCACTGCCACCAAGCTACAAGAGCTTCGTGATGAACCATAATATGCAAGGGATGAACAAGACTATTCCCGAGCTCTTCGCAATGCTGGAAGCTGCGGAGGTAGAAATCAAGAAGGAGCATCAAGTGTTGATGGTTAACAAGACCACTAGTTTCAAGAAAAAGGGCAAAGGGAAGAAGAAGGGGAACTTCAAGAAGAACGGCAAGCAAGTTGCTGCTCAGGAAAAGAAGCCCAAGTCTGGACCTAAGCCTGAAACTGAGTGCTTCTACTGCAAGCAGACTGGTCACTGGAAGCGGAACTGCCCCAAGTATTTGGCGGATAAGAAGGATGGCAAGGTGAACAAAGGTATATGTGATATACATGTTATTGATGTGTACCTTACTAATGCTCGCAGTAGCACCTGGGTATTTGATACTGGTTCTGTTGCTAATATTTGCAACTCGAAACAGGGACTACGGATTAAGCGAAGATTGGCTAAGGACGAGGTGACGATGCGCATGGGAAACAGTTCCAAAGTCGATGTGATCGCGGTCGGCACGCTACCTCTACATCTACCTTCGGGATTAATATTAGACCTAAATAATTATTATTTGGTGCCAGCGTTGAGCATGAACATTATATCTGGATCTTGTTTAATGCGAGACGGTTATTCATTTAAATCAGAGAATAATGGTTGTTCTATTTATATGAGTAATATCTTTTTATGGTCATGCACCCTTGAAGAGTGGTCTATTCTTGTTAAATCTCGATAGTAGTGATACACATATTCATAATGTAGAAGCCAAAAGATGCAGAGTTGATAATGATAGTGCAACTTCTTTGTGGCACTGCCATTTAGGTCATATCGGTGTAAAGCGCATGAAGAAACTCCATACTGATAGACTTTTGGAACCACTTGATTATGAATCACTTGGTACTTGCGAACCGTGCCTCATGGGCAAGATGACTAAAACACCGTTCTCCGGTACTATGGAGAGAGCAACAGATTTGTTAGAAATCATACATACAGATGTATGCGGTCTGATGAATATTGAGGCTCGTGGCGGATATCGTTATTTTCTCACCTTCACAGATGATTTAAGCAGATATGGGTATATCTACTTAATGAAACATAAGTCTGAAACATTTGAAAAGTTCAAAGAATTTCAGAGTGAAGTAGAAAATCATCGTAACAAGAAAATAAAGTTTCTACGATCTGATCGTGGAGGAGAATATTTGAGTTACGAGTTTGGTGTACATTTGAAAAATTGTGGAATAGTTTCGCAACTCACGTCACCCGGAACACCACAGCGTAATGGTGTGTCCGAACGTCGTAATCGTACTTTACTAGATATGGTACCACCTGTCCCGGGGATCGTCATCGAGCTGTACGTGTGCTAAGAACTCGGAGGTGCCGGAGTAACGGTGCTTGGATCGGTCGGATCGGGAAGAAGACGTACGACTACTTCCTCTACGTTGTGTCAACGCTTCCGTTGCGATCTAGAAGGGTACGTAGATCAGACTCTCCCCCTCGTTGCTATGCATCACCATGATATTGCGTGTGCGTAGGAAAATTTTGAAATTACTACGTTCCCCAACAGCACCTAGCCACGGGCTTTGCCCAAGAGCACCACGGAGCCACCACTAGGGCCGCCGTCCTGGCATCCAAGACCTGGACACCACCTCACTCGAGATCCATCGCTACGCCAACCAAAGATACGAGCGGAAAGGAACTGCCTTTCGCACCCTTGGGCTTCCCCCAACGCCGAAACCTAAAGGCCGGCCAAAATTGGCCTCCATCGACCCGTCTTGCTGCCAGGCGCGAGATGAGAACGGTCCTGCTGCCGGGCGCAAGACGAGCATGATCCTGCTGTCGGGCGTGAGACGAGGTCGGTCCTGTTGCCGGGTGCGAGAATTGGTCAGTCCTGCTGCCGGGCACGAGACGAGCTCGGGCCTGCTGCCGAGCGTGAGACGAGCGATGGGCTGTAGTCGGGGAAGGGCCGAACCTTCGACGAAGGTAGCAACCAGACGGCGAGGAGAGGGCCCAAGGTCGAAACGGGCCGCCTACAGACAAGCCGACACCGGAAAGCTAGCCGCCGCCCCAGTCAACCCGCCGAGCTGCCGTGGAGCCGGCACGGCGAAGCCACCTCGCCGCCGCCACCCACAGCTGGGACCGCAGGCATGCCGGGCCGGGCCCCAAACCCGTGCCGCCGGCTGGAAAAAGGCGAAATCCGGCCGGCACGCAACACCACCGCCGCCACCGTGCCGACGACGACGGGCGCATCAGCCCCCGCGCGCCGCTGGCAGGCCCTTGCCGCCGACCCGCCGAACCAGAGCCGCCGGGGCCTCCACCACGCGCAGCCACCATGCCACCCACACGGCCCAGGACGGCCAGCACCGCCGCATCTCGCCGACGGCGCGCGCCCACTAGATCCGAGCAAAAGAAGCCCCGATTCATCGCCAAAACGGTCAGCCGCCACTCCTCCATCGCGAGGGAGACAGAGAGAAGGAGGCCGCTGCTCCCTGGGGCTGCCGCCCCAGCATCCAGTGCCGTCGTGCCGCAGAAGAGGCCGGAGGGCCAGATCCGCGCTGGCGCGTAGCTCCGCAATGCACGCCTCGTCATCCAGGGTCGGCCTTCGCGCGCAACCAGAGAGAAAGGCCCGCCGCCGCCGGCAGCCGCACGGGCTTTGCCCGGCGGGGACGCCCGACGGCGGCGAGGGGGGAGAGAGCAGGTGGGGGTGGCGGCGGCGGCGGGGTTAGGTCACCCGAGCCGCCCTCCTGGAGAGCGACGCGGTTTTAGAAACATGGTTATCAGGTGATAATCAAATTGTGGACCAAGGATAAAATCACCCGATTCTAAAGGTTGAGATAATTAGCACCCCTTGCGCGCCAAGCATCACCATTCAAACACTCAAGACGGATCACCCGGCAGAACAAAAATATCTTCCCACGGTTAAAATCCGGAAATATACACCCACGCGGCCACGCCATGTATAAATGAGAATTGATGTGGTTGTTGTCACAGGACGCCAAGTCAAAAACTCCATAAAGGTGTTTGGAGACTTGCGAAAGCATGAAAAAACACGGAAGCTCCCATATAGATCTATCACGGAGATTGCTCCCTTCTACTTTCTGCTAGTTGACGAGCGAGCAGCAAAGCGTCCGGAGGAGAGGCAAAGCTACGCAGATCTCACGTACAGCAACGCAAAGCAGCGGGGAAAACGAAGAAAAATCAGAGACGCGTAGCTGCAACCTTTGGAATTCTGAGCATGAATCACACGACCGGAGACCCGGCAAGGAAAGCTGTCCGGTCTGCTTGCTTTGGGCAAAATTATTCTAAGCCATCTATCAGCTAGCTTTACCACTTGATTTTTTTTTTTGATATTAGCTTTACCACTTGATTAAAGGAGAGATATTGGCAGTTTGGTACCCCAACCCAAAAGGGCCAATCCTAGCCCTGGGACAGGTGCCTTTCGTGACTTATTAATACATACTTCCCCATAAGTTCCTTGCTTAGTTACACTGTCAACATTCTTATAGTGCTCACTCCACATGCCTATTTTTTCTCTCTGGTATATGCTATTGCTAGCTGCTTTCACATGCTTTATCACGCGAGGAACCAAAAGTTTGATCCTGACATGACCTATGGTGGTTGCAATGTTAATTGCATGCTCAGCTTCCGACTATAAATACACCATTGGAGCCTCAGGACAAAGCCCATGCCTCATTTCAAGACAGCTTCTCTCATCTCTGTATCCCAGTGACCTACCCGATTCCATGCCTGAGGCACCATAGCTTAGCATCCTACTTATTTCCCTTCATAACCAGCTCGACCATCTCTCAGAACCAAAGATGAAGATCGGGAAGGCTCCTGAGCTCTTGAAGAAGGCGGCAGCAATGTGCAAGAGCAAGACCGCAAGGCTCCTCATCCTTGCCTCGCTCCAGCGCCGTGGGATGGCTAGAACAGCCGTGGTCTCTCGCAAGATCGACGCGCTTATTGTGGCCGACTGGGAGAGAGTGGACCGCCACAAGGCTCTCGCGCTGCGCACAATGGAGAAGAGACCAATCATCGTCCATGAGAGTGACTTTGAGGCCAATTTCTCTCATCACTTGGCGGTGTTCAACCAAGAGAATGGTCATGGTGGCTGCCCAGCTGAGTGGACACTGCATCCCCTCTTCAACAACGACCACGACAACTGCCGTTACACTAAGGATGATGATGTGCTAATTGATTCATGTGATCAAGACAACGATGATGAGCCATCTGTCATGGATGTGATCAGGAGCAACCAAGAAGCTGAGGGGTTGGAGTTCGACATGGAGGAGGATATTGACCAGGCTGCTGATATGTTCATTAGGAGGTTTCGGCAGCGTCTGAACGAGGGATTTTAGGGTCTTGTTTGTACATGCATGTACCTTGGCTTAGGGTGTTGTCTTCTTTTTAGGTGCCCAAAAATTAGAAAATTTTGTAGAAATCAATATGAGTGGGAGATGAGGCTTGACAAACAGTTATCCTTATCATCATTTGTTTCTGAAATCTTTTGTTAACATCCAAGATCCCTCAGCCGTACCCACCGCTATAGGAAAAACCATCTACACCGAGTACTTGGCGGGTCGCAGTGTAAATCCACAGGCACTTTTTTTTGACAAAGGGTGTATTTTATTGGCTCAACATGGAGCATCGAGAGAATACAAACCCAAAGAGCACACACACGGCCTCTGCATAATTAGGATGCACACAGTCAACACCAACACACACAAAAACACACCGACAAATAGCAAAGTCATATAAGACCCAAGCTATGCGTAGGCGAGGAAGAAAAAAAACCAAAGCGATCAGATTTGTGATCGGCAAACTACAACAATAACCATATCCGCGACAACCATGTCATGACACCACATGGACGACGAGATTCTTCAACAACAACGCCTTCAGAAAGGGAGCGATACTCAAGCATCGCCGTCACTGGATCCAACCTCCAAGGCCAGAATCTAGGTTTTCACCCTAAAGAATCAATCCGAGCATATCCGAACAATGCCTTCAACAAGGTAACAACATAAAACAAACATCGCCATTGCCAGGTCAGACCTAGGCTTTCATCCCGAAGCTCAAGACCAGGTGCTCGAGTAGCACCATCATCGAAGTCACTTGAGTATTGTCGCCACCACTTTTCCATAATCCCAGCAGCTACATACAATGTTGCCGTCGCCGCGCAACCATTCCTATGCATCAAGTTGTCGTCCATAATTTGCATCTCACTATCGAAATCAACCATTCGATCTTAAGAGATAAACACACCCGAAGATCTTTGGTGACCACGCAATTGTGGAGCCATAGAAGGTCACAGAGCACACTCTGCAATCACCCCCACTTGACCGACCGGATCTTAGATCACCACCACCATTTGTGAACCGTAGCGTTGCCGGCCGGTCAACGCCCGCGCGAAAGTCCAGCTCCTCACCGCCACAGTCCATCTCCGAGCAGAGAGCCCGATGCATGCCGGCCCCTGCGCCAAATCCGGCCGGATCTGGCCCGGAACCATGATCGGCCCCCACACAGACGTCCGCGCAGCAGCACCCGAGCCCAGCATGAGGGAGCCCCGGCGCCATCGGCACCACACACCCACGCAGCCACGAGGACGCCCGCCCGCAGCAGCACGCTTCACGGCTCGGCGCCGCTGCGTTCACCGTCTGGCCATGCTTTGCCACTGTTATGCCATGACACACAGTGTCGGATACCTCGCTGATGCTGCAACCTGCTTTGGACGATCGCGCGGGTGAGTGCAATGCGCCGCCACCGTTGTTTCCAGATCGCCATCACGCTGCTACCATCAGCTATTGCGTGATTGCGTATGGCCGCAGCTGAGCACAAAGCACCGCTCACCGCTGTTACTGCTTTTTATTCCGCCGTCATGCAGCTGCTGATTGTTCATGCATCTGCCCTTCTTGCCGTCGTCGCTGCCGAGGATGGCCTCCATGGAACCACCCGGATCCTCGCCGCCACCATGGCTGCTCAGGCTTTGCCCGGCAGCAGCATCCGGCAGCGGCGAGGAGAGGAAGATCGCATCGGGAGGACCAGAAATTTTAGATCGCGATCGCCTCCCGTGTCGCCCGTCCGGACGACGCGGGGGCAGTTTTTCCTTAGTAGGATTTAATCCCCGCTC
Organism: Triticum monococcum; assembly: GCA_034509565.1. Classification (NCBI taxonomy): domain Eukaryota; kingdom Viridiplantae; phylum Streptophyta; class Magnoliopsida; order Poales; family Poaceae; genus Triticum; species Triticum monococcum. Next base: position 525,679,532 of record CM067845.1, read on the forward strand.
AAAATCCAAAGGCACTTGGCATACATACAACATGTTTGCCGAGTATCGTGTAAATTAAACTTGGCAAATAGAAGGTACTTGGTAATATTCGGTCTTCGCGAGTTTCTCCCCAAAAAGAACACTCAGCATAGAGAAAAAGCCCGAGAAAGGAAGCAAAAGACACTTGGCAAAGAAAAAAATTCTCTGGGAGGAAAACATGTGCTAACCCATGTGTTTGACGGTCCCGTTACATCAGGCATTGTTTGTCGACTGTCCACGGACACTCGGCTTATCTTTTCACATGTCTTTTTTTTTTAAATGGTGTGACCATTTGCCGAGTACCCTATGGAGAACACTTGGCTTATTTTTTTTTCAATTTACTTTTTAAAGTGCAGTGATCATTTCGTGAGTACCCGATATCCAACGCATGGCTCCTTGTCCTTGCCTCGCTCCATCGCAGGATGGCCACGGTTTGCGCCATCTCTCAATGGATCGATGCCCTTATTGTGGCCGGCCTGGAGAAGAGTGCCAAGGTGGACAACCACAAGACTTTGGTCCACAAGGTCGAGAGCGAGGGGTATTGGGATGGTTGAGGATCTATCTCGCCATTCAGCACTGATTGATGAGGGGGGGGGGGGGCTGCCCTAACTGGACATTGCAACCCATTTTCAGCGACAGAGTTAGTTACTATTACACTGACAAGTACAACAGCGATGAAAATTTCGACGGAGACGAGTCCTCGGTGATTGATGTGATGAGTAGCGGCCAGGGGAATGAGGAGTTGGGATTTAACATGGACAAGGATATCAACCAGGCTGCCGAAATGTTCATCGGAAGGTTCCCTAAGTTCATGAACACAAGTTGGAAGTTTTGACACATATTTAGCTACATGCTAAATTGTGTATTTGGTGTGTGCGGGCGCACATTGAAGGAAAGAAAAACGCTTAACTAAATTGTTTGGATTACAAATCTTTTATCCGACAAAGAGTAGATATTATTGACTCAAAATAAAACATCAAGAGAATACAAAACAAGATGAGCACACACTCGGCCTCTGCATAGCTAGAATGCAGACAACCAACACCAACACACGTAAAAATATGCCAACAACTAGAAAAGTTATATAAGACAAAAACTATGCTATATGTAGACGAGGAAAAAAGAAAATAGCCCCAAAGCGATCACATCCATCTTGTCACACCAAATGGAGAGATTGTTCAACAGCAAAACTTTCATGAAAAGGAGTGGCGCTCAAGCGCCACCCTCGCCGGATCCAACGACCAAGGCCAGAATATAAGTTTTCACTTTGAACAAATAGTCTGAGCATATCCGAGTAATGATTCAACAAGGTAACGATCTAAAAAAATATCATCATTGCCAGGTATAACCAACTCGGTTCAGATATGGGCTTTCACCTCGGAGCTCGACAACGAGGTGCATGAGTAGCACCACCATCACAGTCACTTGTGTTGTCACCACCACTTTTTCACAACCCCAGCAGCTAAATGTGATATGTGACCGCCACCGCTGCGCAACCATCCCTGTGTGTCAAGTTGTCGTCTGTAGTTTGCATCTTACTACCGAAGTCAACCATCAACTACTTAAAGATCTCTTGGTGACAACCGTTGTCGTGGAGCCACAAGTGGTCGTTCCAGCACAATCTGCAGCAACCGCCACCTAACCGATCAGATCCGCGTCACCACCAACAAGCCCGCCAGATCTTATATTGACGTATAAATGTATTGACTAGTCTCTTCCATTAGATCGATATTTTGGTTGCATTGGCTAGAGCATACACTTTTATATGGTATCAAAGCCAAGAGGTCTTGAGTTCAAGACCCGGCTGACGCAATTAAAGTGCGGCCCACGTTCGGTCCCCGTTTAGGCCTGAGGGAGCCACACATGGGGGGAGTCTTGATGTATAAATGTATTGCCTAGTCTTGTGGTTGAATCATAATGAACTTCCGCTTCATGCACAACCAAGGAGGAAGGTTATACAAATATAGAGTCACAGGCCAGGTGTTATGGTTGCTGCTCTGCTCCCCAAAAGGATTAATGTCATCTGCGCTTAGACCAAACCATACGTTCCTTGCGTCACCTGCAAACTCCTTCCTGTACTTTCTCTCTATTTTTCTCCACTGCAACCCGTCAGCGGGTACTCTTAACTTTCCATCTTTCTTACGGTCTTCTCTGTGATATCGCATCGCCTTGGCATACTCTTTGTTTAGGAACAAACGTTTCAACCGTAGTATTATAGGAGCATACCACGTCACCTTGGCAGGAATCTTCTTCCTGGGACGCTCGCCCTCGACATCACCAGGGTCATCATGGCTGATCTTATAGCGCAATGCACCACATACCGGGCACGCGTTCAAATCCGCGTACTCACCGTAGTTGAGGATGCAGTCATTAGCGCATGCATGTATCTTCTACACCTCTAACCCTAGAGGGCAGACAACCTTCTTTACTTCGTACGTACTCTCGGGCAATTCATTGTCCTTTGAAAGCATCTTCTTTAACTTTATCAGCAACTTTCCAAATGCCTTGTCAGATACACCATTCTATGCCATCCATTGCAGTAATTCCAGTGTGGTACCCAGCTTTTTATTGTCAGTTTTGCAATTCGGGTACAACAATTTCTTGTGATCCTATAACATGCGCTACAACTTCTTTTTCTCCTTTTCACTTGCGCGGTTTCTCTTTGCATCGGCGATGGCCCGACCTAGATCATCAGTTGGCTCATTTGATGCCTCTTGTTCAGCTTCTTCCCGCATTACCGGCTTAGCTTCTTTTCACATTGTTGTATCATCGTATTCAGGGAACCCATGGCCAGGATAGCTATCGTCGTCCTATTCTTTTTCATCTTCTTTCATCATAACCCCTTTTTCTCCGTGCTTGGTCCAAATAATATAGTGGGGCATGAAACCGGACTCAAACAGGTGGACGTGAATGGTTCTTGAGTTAAAGTAATTGTGATCATTCTTATAGTCAGCACATGGACAAGGCATAAAACCATCCGCCCGCTTGTTTGCCTGAGCCGCAATCAGAAAAGTATGCACGCCCTCAACAAACTGGGGAGAGCATTGGTCATCGTACATCCATTGCTAGCTCATCTTCATTACACAACACCAAATAGACCAAATTAATACAAGTTCATACATAAAGTTCATACAATACTTATTCTCATAAAGCAAACATATAAATAACTCTCTAGCTAAAGAATTTAAATGCAACAACAAATGCGATAAAGATCGCAACTAAGATAACAATTGATCCAACAGCATAATGATACCAAGCCTCACTATCAATGGCATATTTTCTAATCTTTCTAATCTTCAAGCGCATTTTCTCCATCTTGATCTTGTGATCATCGATGACATCAGCAACATGCAACTCCAATTCTATCTTCTCCCCCCTCAATTCTTTTCAATTTTTCTTTCAAATACTCATTTTCTTTTTCAACTAAATTTAACCTCTCGACAATAGGGTCGGTTGAAATTTCCGGTTCTCATACCTCCTAGATAAAAATATCTATGTCAACTTGATGGGCATAATTTGTCATGAACACGAAATGCAACAAAATAGTTATAAAAGAAAATATACCACATCCGAATCATAACCCGGACGAGGGCCGACGGGGACGGATATCAAAACCATGGCACTATGAATAACAAACAACGTACGGGTAAGATAATTATACAAATAACTATATATCTAAATCACACAAACATGATTTTTTTTTATATAGAAAGATAAGAACAAGAAGCTCACCCCACAAGGTGGTGCCGGCGACAGGACGGTGCGGACGATCGATGGTGGTTAGGACGGAGACGGGAAGGCAATAAGTAAACCACACCTACATATGCAAACTAAGAGTTATTTTGAGCTCAAATTGCATATAAATCAAGTAAACTACCACATATAATTCGTCCCAAATTACTAAAACCCACAAATTAATGACTATATAAAGCATTGCAAAAGCTAATCTAGCAATGAGAGATGAAAGGACAAAGTTGCTTACCTTTGTGATCACTTGAATGGATGGAGGCCTTCAAATCTTGACAAAATTTGGGCAAAATGTGAGATGAGCTCGAGGTAGAGGGGAAGAACAGAGAGGAGAGGGAAAAGGGGGAAAACAGAGAGAGCTCGATCGCGGGTGGACGAAGAATTGATATAGGACGACCTTTAGCACCGGTTCGTGCCACGAACCGGTACTAATGGTGCTGGAGGGGCCCCAGACTGATGACATCCTGCCACCACTCTCTTTAGTACCAGTTCGTGGCACGAACCGGTGCTAAAGGTTCGCCACGAACCGGTACTAATGAGAGCGGCCCAGCTAGCCGTTGGAATCAGCACTAATGATCACATTAGTGCCGGCTCAAATACAACCCGGGACTAATGAGCTGAACATTTGACCCTTTTTCTGCTAGTGACATGCACTCACCGCGTGACTCTCATTGGACCTTGGTGAAGCGTATTCTCCATTACATACGCGGCACCACGTCCTTGGGACTCACCCTGACGGCCTCCACCTCCACCGACCTCGTCGCCTACTCGGACGCCGACTAGGCAGGCTGCCCCGACACCCGACGCTCTACGTCCGGCTATTGCGTCTACCTTGGGCCATCGTTGATCTCTTGGTCATCAAAGTGATAGCCAACGGTCTCCCGCTCCAGCGCCGAGGCAGAGTATCGGGCTATGGCTAACGCCGTGGCCGAATGCTCTTGGATCTGTCAGCTGCTCCAGGACTTGCTTTGTGTTGTTCACAAGGTCACTCTTGTCTACTGCAATAACGTCGGCGCGGTCTACCTCTTCGCCAACCCAGTGCACCATCGACATACGAAGCATATTGAGTTCGATATTCACTTCGCGCGAGAGCAGGTTGCCCTTGGCCATGTTCGGGTTCTCCATGTTCCGACTATGCAACAGTTTGCTGATCTGATGACTAAGGGATTGCCTACTTCCGTCTTTGAGGAGTTTTGGTCCAGTCTCTGTGTCTCTGGTGACGCTTCGACTACGCGGGGGAGGGGGGGTGAGTATATATGTGTTGCATGTATTACGTATATTGTAGCCCACCTCCTGATTGTCTATAGTTCAGGTCGAGGCCTACCTGTATTTATATATACGTGCACCAACACCCAATCAATACAACGAATATTGTATTGCCAAATCATCTCTCTACAATTAGTTTGGGTGTATGCAGGGATCCCTATGGACCTTGCATTTTTCTGTCTTGGGGTCCCTGTGCATAATTTTTAGGACATCTATCCACTCCTAGTTTCTCTAGCAGTCACCACATGTGTTTGTACAAGTATTCGGATTGTTGAGTAATGATACACACGCGGTTTATTCAAAAACAGAAACTCTATATCTATATATTACCCAAAAAGGCTTCGTGCTCCGCTTTATAAACAAAGCAACCGCCGGATAAAAGCAACACCCAACTGAAAATGGAGGTCTACAGAATACAATAGAGATTCACAGCTAACGAAAAACGAAAAAACAAATAAGTACGACACATGCTGGGGGCAACAGCAAACACGCCCGCCAAACTCTATATATGCATGTTTGAAGAAAAGGAACATATTTCCGTGGGACTTGATGTCGCAGTACGCTCACGGCACGCACGTGCCGTGTGAAACTGAGACTAAGTACTTCCAAGTCCCAAGTCTTCAACTCCATAATGGTATTGTGACTTTTGACTTAATGAAGAAAAAACTCCCATCGATCTATCACGGAGATTGCTTCTACTTTGTACTACGAGCGAGTAGCAAAGCACACGGAGAAGAAGGAAAGCTAATTAAGCAGATCTCACGTATAGCCACACGCCCACACAAAGCAGCGGACAAAAGAAGGGAAAAACAGAGACGCGCTATCGCTGCAACCTTTGGAATTGAGCATGAATCACAGGGCCGAATACCGGCAAGGAAAGCTGCCCGGTCTGATTGCTTTGGGCAAAACTATTCTAAGCCATCAATCAGCTAGCTTTACCACTTGATTAAAGGAGAGATATTGGCAGTCTAGGACAGGTGCCTTTTGTGACTTAATGGAATATAGTATATACTTTCCCATTCTCCACTGTCAACATTCTTTTAGTGCTCATCCCACATGTCAAAAAAAATTCTCTAATGCTAGCTGCTTTCACATGTTTTATTAGGCGAGGTACCAAAAATTTGATCGGGACATGAGCAAGGCTAGTTGCAATGTTAATTGCATGCTCAGCTTCCAACTATAAATACACCATTGGAGCCTCAGGACAAAGCCCATGCCTCATTTCAAGCCAGCTTCTCTCATCTCTGTATCCCAGAAACCTAACCCATTCCAGGCCTGAGGCACCACACCTTCTTACGCGTTAAGCAGCTCGACCACCTCAAACAAAGATGAAGATCGGGAAGGCTGCTGAGCTCGTGAAGAAGGCAGCAGCGATGTGCAAGAGCAAGACCGGCGTGCTCGCCGCCAGGCTCCTCATCCCCGCCTCGCTCCAGCGCCGCAGGATGGCCACGGCACCAGTGGTCTCTCACAAGATCGACGCGCTCATTGTGGCCGACTGGGAGAGAGTTGACTGCCACAAGGATCTCACTCTCCGCACGGTCGAGAAGAGACCGGTCGTCGTCCATGAGGATGATTTGGCGGCCAATTTCTCTCATCACTTGGCGGTGTTCAACCAAGAGAATGGTCATGGTGGCTGCCATACTGACAGGACACTGCATCCCCTCTTCAACGACGACCACAAGAACTGTCGTTACGCTTACGATGGTGATGTGCCACTTTATTCATGTGATCAAGACGATGATGATGAGCCTTCAGTCATGGATGTGATCAGGAATAACCGAGAAGTTGAGGGGCTGGAGTTCAATATGGAGGAGGAGATTGATCAGGCCGCCGATATGTTCATTAGGAGGTTCCGGCAGCGGTTGAACGAGGGATTTTAGGGATCTTGTTTGCACATGCATGTACCTCGGTCTAGCGAGTTGTCTTCTTTTTAGGTGCCCACAAATTAGAAATTTTTGTAGAAATCAATATGAACGGGTAGGAGTTGAGGCTTGACAAACAATGATCCTCTTTATCATTTATTATTTTAACAATTTTGTCAACATCCAAGATCCCTCGGCCTCGCCTACCACTCCCCAGCTCCCTCTCCCATTACGCCCAACCACCCCGCGCCTTAGATAACCCACGGTACATATGCATTACTTCTACAAATGGGGGCACTTCCATTGCCCCTTTGTGTTTTCTTTCTCTTCGGCCTCTTTTGGTTTGAAGGAATTTCATAGAAATTTTAGAGGATAGGATTTTTATAGTATTTTTTTCTTTAGAGCCCTTTGGTTCATAGGAATAGATTCCTATTCCTACATAGGATTGGTTCCTATACTTCATATTTCATAGGAAAATAAAAATGAGCCTAGACTTAATGAAAAAATTGCTTTGTTATCAATCAAATGACATCTCGTTTCCTATTCCTATTCATAGGATTTGAGATACATGCCATCTCATTCCCTACAAAATTCCTATTTCTATAATGATCCTATCCTATGAACCAAAAGAGGCCTTCAAGTCCCTAAATATTTTACCAAAAATTTCCACAATTTACATAAGTTGCATCTTCAAAGTATGCCGCTGCCATGGCGACTAGTATCTCTAACTCTCAAATAAGAGAGCTAGCCTACTCCCCCGCACGATTCAGAGGATGCTGCTCCGGCCACTGCTGCTTCCTTCCCTCCGGAATACACAAATGTAAATTTCAGGCGACTTGCATTAGAGCATCTTCAACGGGTGCACAAAAATATCATGCCCTAAACTAATTTTAGCGTGTCACTATAGTACTTTTAGTACACCGGACCCAACGTTGCTTTAACAGATGTCAAAAAACGCGCGCTCAAAAGAATATGCAGTGTAAATTATGAAGCGCGCGCAATTCGGCGCCTTGAATTTGCAGCTTTTGATAGCGTTTTTCAGCGCGGGTCCAATCATTTTTTGCACGTGCACTATTTTACAGCTTCCGCTGGTGCTGTCCGGCGTCCAAAAAACCCAGATTTTAGCGCGCGGTCCTGTTTTTGGATGCCTGTTAGAGATGCTCTTAGCTGAAGTGGAGTAGGAAAAAAGGTTGTATGTCCAAAGTAAAGGGAGGCACGTGTGGCGAAGCCGTATATATGTTGCCCTTAGAGCATCTCCAACAGGCGCCGAACGCGCTGCGCGCAAAAAATTGCTTTGCCGCGCGCCTATCGTCTGGTTTAGCGCGGCGCAGCGCTGGCTCCAGCAGCCGCGCTAAATGCATCGCGCGCGACTCGCCGGGGCATTGCATATATGACATTTTGAACACAAAATGAAGTTGAAACATTCAAAATGCAATGAACATGACATATAAAATTTCACACAAACAAGTTGATGAAGAAAAGTTCATGCCCATAAGTTCAAAATCATGCCCACAAGTTCATTCAACCAAGTTCAAAATGCAAATCAAGTTCAATACACAAATGAAAGACACATCATTCCTCGTCCTTGTCTTCGTCCTCGTCCTCATCTTCGGAAGACGATTCTTCCGCCTCCGAAGATGAATCTTCATCCCTCTCCTCATCGCGCACTGCATCACGTGAAGTTTCGACGGTGTTGGCAAGATCTTCAACGGCATCTTCATGGGAATGTGTGCGAGGAGGCACATCGAAAGACATTTCGCCCATGGCGGCCGGAGGTGCACCCATGCCGGCGCGTGCGTCCATGGGGTGCAGTTCGTCGGCGACGGCGCGCGCGGGGCGTAGGAGGCGGAGAAGAGAGAGTGCAGTGCGAGCGCTCGAGTGTGCCCTGCGCGGAAGCGGGCGCCCTAAATACACCGCGCGAGATAGCGAACCCGACCGCATGCCCAACTCCTTATACCGTGCGCGCGGTTATTGCGCGCCCGTTGGAGCCACCCGTCGGGTTGCGCGCTCGCTAAACTGGCTAAATTTGCGCCGCGGCGCTTGTTTAGCACGCTTGTTGGAGATGCGCCGAACGGCCGCGCGCAAAAAACTGTTTTGCTGCACGCCCATCGCCTGATTTGACGCGGCGCGCAGCGCTGGCTCCAGCAGCCGTGCTAAAAAGCAGCGTGCGCCGCTCCAGCAGCGCGCGCGACTCTCGCACAAACAACATATGCATTCCAGAACAGAAACAAAAAGATCAAACACAAACAAAAATAAATGAAAATATATAGTTTAATTTTGTTATTACAACTCAAACAAACAGTTTATTGTTCAATATAACAAATAGTGCAATAAACACAACAAATAGTTCAACAATACAATATCAAATGCACAAATCATGATGCTCTTTGTCGTCCATTCCATGCTCATCACTCCTCAATGAGATCCTTCTGAAGATCATTATGCGCTGCGGGACGTCAAATGACATGATAGGAGGCAACAAAACGGCCACCCTTTCAGCCCTCCGTCGCACTCGCACGGGATGTCCCAAGAGCTCATACTGAGAGTAATCTACATCTTGGCCATGCTCATTCTCGATGATCATGTTATGCATGATCACACAAGCGTGCATGATGTGCCAAAGCATTTTCTAGTCCCAAAATCTAGCCGGTCCTTTTACAATAGCAAATTGGGCTTGCAAAATCCCAAAAGCTCTCTCCACATCTTTTCTAGCCGCCGCATGAGCATTATGGAAATCAAGATTTTTCTTACTTTCTGGCTTTTTCAATGGCTTGACAAAGGTTTGCACTTTGGATAGATGCCATCTGCTAGATAATAGCCATAGTTGTATGTATGGCCATTTGCTACAAACTGCACCGGTGGCAACTCATCATTTGCAATCTTATTCATCAGTGGTGACCGGTTGACAACATTGATGTCATTCAAAGATCCAGGCATTCCAAAGAATGCATGCCAGATCCAAGTCTCTTGATTGGCCACCGCTTCAAGGATTATAGTGGAACCCTTTTTTTGACCGTGGAATTGCCCCATCTTTGGACAATTCTTCCAACTCCAATGCATGCAATCTATTGAGGCAAGCATGCCAGGAAAGCCGCGAGCTTTGTTCATCGCCAATAGCCTTGCGGCGTCTTCAGCACTGGGAGATCTCAAATACTCCTCGCCAAACACTTGCACAATTCCGATGCGAAGCGCTTGACACACATGATGGCTTGGCTCTCACCCATAGCCAAGTGATCATCAACTAGATCAGCCGGTATACCGTATGCCAACATACGCAAAGCGGCTGTCACCTTCTGAAAAGTGTTATGCCCGAGCTCTCCGGCTGTATTCCTTCTTTGCTGAAAAAAGCGGTCATGGCTCGCTAGTTTCTCTGCAATGCGCCTGAACAACTCGGTGCTCATCCTAAACCGGCGACGAAAATACGACTCCGGGTATGTGGGATTCTTTGTAAAATAATGCCTGATCAATCTGTTGTGGGCATCGATCCTATCCCTCCAAATTTCCTGCCGACCCATAACCGAACCACAGTGCTTCGGTTTTTTATTGATATGCATAGCTAGGATCATTGCAAGATCCTCCTCCTCTTCCATATCAAATTCTTCTTCGGAAGAATCATACGACGAACTCATCTACAATGTTCAATACTATGCTATAAAAACTACAATCAACATGCACGAAATTCATGACTTTTGAACAATACATACCTTCTAAGCGTTTTGTCGAACACCTTGCGGGCGCCGAGCGGCAGCGAGCGCGCGGGTGCTGTTCGTCGGAGGACGGACGCGCGCGAGGGGCGGCGGCATGGCTGGATGGGGGGTGGGAGTTGCGAGCGAGCGCGTGAGAGTCCAGCGCGCGGGAGCGGGCGCAGCAAATAAATGGCGCGCGATTGAGTTTCGGCCCGCGCGCTGAACTACATATGCCGCGCGCGCTGTTTTTGTGCGCCCGCTGAAGCAACTATACCGGTTGCGCACGCGCTAAAACGGGCAATTTTGCGGCGCGGCGCTAGTTTGGCGCGGCTGTTAGAGATGCTCTTATATATTCAGGAGCACTCAACAGCACTGCCAGTCTTGCGCGGACTTCTATCAAATCAACGAACTAATTTATTAATCCTCTAGCCACTGAACCTTTTAGATTTCGTGTCTGTGGCCAGAGCCTTCATGGTCGTGTGTGTTGACTATGATTGTTTTTTGACGAAAAGGCTGAGAGCAGCTTTTCATTGATATATGGGGGGTTTAGAGGAGAACAGTTACAAGCGAATGTACAGATCGACCATGCAACAATGGCCAACACCTACACCAGAAGTAACCCTGATCTAGCTCAATTTCTTAGTCGGGTTCCCTGGGTCTATTTAGCAAGGAGCTGGCATTGCCTCGTCCAGCAGCCCGCCACACGTTTGCCTCCTCAATCATCCTGTCGACCACCGCGTGTGCTGATGATTGCTGGTTCCGAAAGATTCTAGCGTTGCGTTCATTCCAAGTTGACCACCAGACTAATTGTACCAAGGCACTCCACTTCTTGCTTTGCATCGCCGGACGCATAGAGGTTGTGCGCTCAGCCCATTGTGACAGGGATTCTGTGGCTGGGCATGGGGCGAGCTCCTGAGGTAGACCGCACCGGCGGAGGACGGTATGCCAGATCTGCAGCGTGAACGGGCATGTGGCCAGCAGGTGAAGGGCATCTTCCATTGGTTCGTCACAGAATGAGCAGGTTGCATTATGTGGCCAGCCCTTCTTGGCTAGAACGTCGGCAGTGTTGCATCGTCCAAGCATTGCCAACCATGCAAACAGCTTGCATTTGCCAGGCGCGTCCGTGTTCCAGATAAAGTCAGCGAAGCCATTCCTGGTGCATCCCTCAAACTGGATCAGGTATGCCGACCGGGCCGTGTATATCCCATCGGAGGTCCATCTCCACCGTACCTGGTCACGTGCCGTCGATAGAACGGTGCCGCTGATCCCTTCCCATAGTGCCACGAACTCTCTAGTTGCCTGTAGCGGTAGGTGTTGCTTGAGGTGCCTCATCCATCTGCCTTCCACAAGCGCTTGGGCGACCGTTAGGTTCTTCCTAGTGCAATGCTCGAATAGCACCGGGAAAGCATGTTGGAGGCAGATACCTTTGAACCATGGCTCCTTCCAGAAGAGTATCCGCTCACCATTGCCAAGTTGGAAGTCGACCGAGGCATTGAAGAGGGCTATGACAGTGCGGTCAATTGGTAGTTCGAGCCCGTCCCAAGCCTTGTTGCCATCGGTCCAGGAGCGCCAGAGCCACCGCATCCGCAATGCTCTACTATGTGCCAGCACGTTGGTGATGCCGAGCCCGCCGAGCTCCTTGGGCCTACAAACAGTTCTCCAGTTGACCAAACACTTGCCCCCTGCTGCAGCGTCGGTGCCCTCCTAGAGAAACCACGCCGCACCTTGTCTATCAGCTTCGCAAACCAAGTTGGCATGATCAACGCGATCATATGGAAGATCGGCATGGCCGAAAGTACCGTTTTTGCCAGGTCCAATCTCCCGTCCATGGTAAGCATGGCCATCTTCCATCCCTTCATTCTGCAAACTAGTTTGTCACATATTGGTTGGAGGTCATTCTTCTTCAGCTTTGAATCTGTCAGCGGCATGCCGAGGTAGGTGCACGGAAAATGCTTGATCGGGCAGTTCAAGTCTTGAAGCAACTCCTGCAGGTCCATCCCCTCGCAGAAGATGGGCGATACGGATGATTTTGCGAGGTTCGTGTGGAGGCCCGTGGCATCGCCGAACAGCCCTAAGATCTGGCTTACGGCGACAATCTCGCGCCGGCAAGGGTTGATGAACAGCACAGTGTCGTCTGCGTATAGAGATGTCCGGAATGGCAATAGTTGGTCTCCCATAGGGCCCAGAATTCCCAGGTTCGCTGCCTTGTCAATCAGTGTTGCTAGACAGTCCATCACCAAAACGAACAACAGTGGGGACAGAGGGTCGCCCTGCCTTAGGCCCTTCATAAGATCGATCCTCTCGGAGAGTTCACCATTTACAAGGATTCTCGTGGATGCGGTACTGAGGAGCGCAGCCAGGCAGTTGGTGAACACTCTCCCAAAACCCCTTGCGGTTAGCAGCTCAAGAAGGAACTCCCAGGATACCGTGTCGAAAGCACATTGGATGTCAAGTTTCAGCATTAGAGCAGGCGTTTTGGATCACCGAAAGGCCTTGGCCAGTCCGCTGACAAAACAGAAGTTGTCTTGGATGGCCCTACCTCTGATGAATGCGTTCTGACAAGGTCCAACCAGATCATCCATCCTCCCCTGGAGCCTTGTCGCCAAGATTTTGGTGACCAGCTTGGCGAAGCTACAGATCAGACTGATTGGCCTGTAGTCCTTCATGGTGGCGGCGTCAGCACTCTTTGCAAGTAGGATCATGGTAGCTTGGTTCAGGCGGCGGAGGTGGGACGTGGTGGTGGTCTGTACTGCCCTGATGGCTGCCGTTAGGTCAGCCTTGATGATGTGCCAGCAGCGTTTGTAAAATAGCCCCGTGAATCCATCGGGCCCGGGGGCTCTGTTGCCGTCCAGCTCCGCTATGTTGGCAATGATTTCCTCTTCGGTGATGGGTGCATCCATGTCACCTAGCTCAATCCATTCATAACCGAGCCCCTGTAAGTTCAGCCTCCTTGGCCTTGGTTGCTTGGCCCCGAAGATAGGCTCGAAGAAGGAGTGGAATGCCTTTAGTTTGGTTTCATGTTCGATGATTGTAACTCCGTCCACCTGTAGCTTGGGGATGAAGCTTTTACGTCTCCACGCCGTAGCTTTGGCACGGAAGAAGTTAGCTCCAGCATCCCCTTCCTTTATCCCCCTGACCCGCGATTTCTGCCGCCAGATAGCCCTGTCCAGCGCGGCATACCCAAGTCTTTGCATCTTCAAGTTTGCCCTGAACTGTCTCTCGTCTGCCGTGAGGGGCCTCTGGTCCATAGCTCTGTCGAGCTGCGCAATGATCTCACTCGTGATGGCCGCCTTAAGCTTGATGTTGTTGCAGAACTTGGCCTGCCAGCGTTGGAGCGCTTTGGCGGTGGCCTGCAGCCTGCCAGCAAACTGGCCAACGGGATCACCGGCCTTAGCCCCCCCCCCCCCCTGCCAAGCGGCACTAACCACCTCCTCAAACCCCTCCAGTTTGGTCCAATGGTTCTGTAATCTGAAGTATCGCGCCTGCCGAAAGGCTATCTCACAATTGAGCAATAAAGGGCAGTGGTCCGAGATTTCCGAGGATAGGGCATGCAACATGCAGTCGGGCAGCAGCTCCTCGAATGCTCCGTTGATGAGTATACGGTCTAGCTTCACCATGGTTGCTTGCTCTTGCTCGTTACTCCATGTGTATCTACGACCATGTAGGTATAGGTCCTTCAGTTGCAACTCGTTAATAAAGCTCCTAAATGCTGTGATGCATCGATGGTCGATCCGGGAGTTGTTCTTGTCAGCTGCCCGCGTGATGAGGTTGAAGTCTCCGACTAGGGCTAGGGCACCCCCAGCTGATAGGGAGTTCTGCACCGTATGCCTGAGCTCTTGAAGAAACAGCACCTTCTCGTCCCAGTTCTGCGGGCCATAGACGCCGATGATCCCCAGTTGCTCTCCCTTGGCGTTGCACCCAGCCACAGCCACAGCGTGTGTGAGAATGGTGACACCGGGCAGGGAGTAGTGGTTTCCTTTCCATGCTAGCAGTACGCCCCCTCTGGTGCCATCAGCGGGTAGGTATGCAAACTCCGAGAAATCATTGCCACAGCACTGAGCCACCATAGCTCTATCGATGAATGATAGCTTCGTTTCTTGCAAACAAACTAGGGATACATTGTTGCGATACACCACCTCCTTAACCACGGCTCTCCTAGCTGGGTTGTTCAAACCCCTGACGTTCCAAACTAACCAGTTGTCTTCCATAGGGGAACGAGTTCGACTAACATCCGACACAGCAGCCTAAGACGACGCCGGAGCCGTCGACTCTACCTTATTGCCCGCTCTGGCCAGCGCGGAGAGTGCCTCTATCTGGACAGGCGATAGGGGCTCGTTGAAGACCCCCTGGTACTCGGCAAGGCGTAGCTCCACCGCCTCGCCGCGCTCCGGGATGGCGAGTCCGCGCTTGGATATGACAAGGCGACGTGCTTGTGCCATGACGTTCCCTTGAGCCGCAGGGAAGAGGTTCTTCTTGCAGTTCAGGCGGTAGCTGCGCCTCGTGGCCGTCGCCGGTGTCCTCGCCAGGCGGCGTGGGCGTCCACGCGGTGCTTTTGGAGCCTGGAGGACGGCCGGTTCGATGGGGGCAGCCACCAGGTCGAGGAAAAGCTCGGTGGCCTGCTCGTGGGTGATCGGGAAGGCAGGCACCCCACCGACAGCCCCACCAGGGCCCACCGCCTCGGCCCCACCCAGTGTGGGACCCCCCTCTTCAGCAGCGCTGGCGTGGGCATGCAGATGCGCAGTCAACGGTCCATCCACCAGGGTCGGCTCGCCATGCAGAGTAGCGTCCAGGAGGCTAGCGCTAGCGTGGGCACGCATGGGCTTGGTCTTGGTCAGTGGTCCATCCAGCACGGTCGCTGTGCCATGCAGGGCAGCGGACAGGAGGCCGTCCGTGGTGGGCCTCGAGCCGCTCGCCCGACCACCCGGCAGCGGCCCCACCACGGTGGACACGCAGGGGGGCACTGCGGCCTGCAGATCCGATGCCGCAGGGGTGCAGGCAGCCGCAGTTATCATTGGCGGGGAAGTGGTGGCCCGCACCCCGCTGTCGGCTGCCACCCCAGGCAACAGGGACAGATGGCCCATGCCCACCAAGGACAGGGCCCCGCCCGTGTCCTCATGCAGCAGCGGTTGGACCACCGGGGCCGGCAGCACCGGGGACCCCACGCGTGGGGCGCGCGACGTGACGTCCGCATGCAGCGTAGCCGGTTCGGCCACCGCCCTCTCCTGTTGACTATGATTGTTACGATGTCTATGTTGTGGACTTTATTAATTTATTAAAGCCGGACGCCCTAGTGTTTTCAATCTAAAAAAAATATTAATCCAGCATCATTGCATGTCAGAGCTGGAGGTGTCATGCCGATGCCGGGAGCACCGCCTGCCGGAGAATCTGGTAGAGAGCCCGGAGGAATCCCTTGTGTTGCTCTTCCTCAGGCAACCTCAGCATGCTCGCCACCTTCTCGAACTTGTCCTGTCCAACTGAGGCGTCCCCCGGCGAGGGCACCGGCCCGACCCCCAGGTCCTTGTGGAGCTCCGGCGGCGACAGCGCCCACTGCATCGCCCAGATGGAGAGGGGCCGCATGTAGTGCAGGCCGCGGTAGCCGCCCTCTGCCGTCCAAGCCTCCGGCGTCTGGAACGCGTACCCGAAGCCGTCCTTGGACCAGCTGGCGTCGTGGGCGCCCTTGGCCGTCCGGAAGGCGGCCTCCAGCATGCCCTCGTGGATCATGGCCGCCGCCACCGCGTAGGTGGTGCCGGGCCATATCTCCTTGGACTGCGTCGACGACACGTCGACGGCGCCGTCCGGCCGCATCCCGTTCACCGCCCCGACCGTGCCGCCCTTCACCCGCATGACGTTGTAGTCCAGCACCGTCCCCAGCGCGCTCCGGGCCTTCTCCTCCTCCACCACCGGCTCCAGGCCGCACGCGCGAGCGTACCACTGCCCGGCGAGCTGGTCGGCCATGATGGAGGAGCTCGTCTTGCCGCCACTGTTGTCGTAGTTGAAGTAGGCGCCGTTCCAGAGCTGGTCGTCGTACACGCGCCTCGCCATGCGGTACCGCGCACGGAAGTGGCCCTCGGCGTCGCCGTCACCGACGATGCGCGCCATGGCAGCGGCAGCCTGCAGCGCCGCGACCCAGATGCCGCCGGTGTAGGCGCTGACGCCGGGCACGGACCACAGGTCGTAGGTCTGGTCGGGGCGGCCCTCGTTCTCGACCATGCCGTCCCGGTCCCGGTCGAACTGGTCCATGTACGCCATGGCCAGGTACACCGCCGGCCACGCCGCCCTGGCGAACGCGACGTTGCCGGTGGCGACGACGGCCCGGTAGACCTGCAGAACGAACTTGGGGTTGAGGTCCTTCCAGCGCGACGGGTCGTGGAGCATGTAGGCGTTGAGCTCGAACCACGGGTCGTTGAGCCCCACGTCGTGCGGCACCGAGCCGAGGACCTTGCGCGGCACGGTCTTGCCGTCGTTGAGGGTGCGCATGGGGCGAGGGTCGTGGAGGAGGACGGCGCGGGCGAAGTCGCGCTGGAGGCTCAGCTCGATCTCCGGGAAGAGGGAGAGCAGCGCGAAGGAGGCGTAGAAGTGGACGTCGTAGGTGTTCCACATGTGGTACTCCATCGACTCCAGGTACAAGAACTGCCCCACGTTCTCCTCGCCGTCGCCGAGCAGCGTCGCGCCGAACGCCGCCGCCGACCGCAGGCCATCCGTCACGGACGTCATCTCGCTCAGCACACCGTCCACCACCGGGGTGCCATTGCCACTGCCTTGCAGGTGTGTGCGGAACACGTCGAGCGAGAATGGCTCTTGGGTCGTCCCCGTCCCTGATGAGGCAACGCTCGTCTTGGGAGGCCGTCCATCTGTGACGACATTTGCCAGAGATTTGATCGAATTCTATTCTGCGCGGCATGCAGAACATAATATACTTGCTGATGGTGATGGAGATACCTGTCCATATGGTGCCTCCAGCGATCAGATAGTAGAGTTCGTTGAACAATGCAACCGGATACCACTCGGGCAGCCTTTCGTCCTGCAGAATAGGCCTCTGCCACTCTTGGATTTTCGACTCCCACTCCATGTGTTCTACACTCACACAAGAAAGGAATTTCAAATGAGCATCAGAATCAAAACCAATGTCGTTTCCCCGCCCCCCTGTGTGTCCAACAATCGATCACCAGGGCTTACCAAGAAGAGCATCATGAGCCAAGCTCTCTGCAGCAGCATCTCGATCCAAGCCACAGAACTTGGTGTACCTCCTGTTCCACAAAGCCGGCCTTGTCAGTTATCACAATGAAAAACAAACTGCTACTACCTCTGTAAAGAAATATAAGATCGTTTAGATCACCTGTGATACGTTTTCCCATCTGTGAACTTCACCTCGGGGCACGACCACGACAGAGCAAACGACACCACCTGGCTCGCCCCTGCCGGCACCGTCACCGCCGCCGCGACCGCCGCTCCGACGGATGATCCGGGTTTCGACGCCCTCGGCTCTTTGCCGGCGCGGGCTTCGCTGAAGGAACCATGCTGTTTGATCTCCTGCCACATGTCCTTGGCTGTGAAGTCGCCCGACTCCGACGATCCCATCGTGAAGAAAGGGCAGTCTGTGACGCGGACGTCCGCTGTTTCTTGAGACGCGATGGCGAACGTCACCGGCGGGTGCCCATCCGCAGTCCTGCATTGGTGCCATCCATCCCAAGTTTGCTGCTGTTACGCTTGCGGTTCTTTAACATTTTGAGGTTTTGGAGGACGAAATGTTTAACACACCTGTGACGGAGAAGAACGCCGCGCACACCATCACGCTCTCTGTGCAAGAACAAAAAACAGAATGGCGAGAACCAACCAATAATCAAGGTCGTCAGTCAGAGAGATTAGATTGCTACTGCATGGCATGAAACATGCAGAAAGTGTGCGGAAAATAACAATTTGACGTTCATTACATCATCTTGGTGTTGATGTGATCTCCAGTCAGCTCTGATCTCCCACCAACTGAATTCTAGAGGACGAACAAATAGATATTAGGTCTTCACTGATAAGGTGGTTTTTTTTTCTAATCTTCGTGGTAAAATGGCAACGTGTTGTTGGCGTATTGCACTTACAGCCCATGTGAAGAGCAATGTTACATCTGCAGGTGTGCTCCCAGAATTTTGCACCTGCAGCAAGACACATCCATCATAACTAAGTGCCGAGCTGCAACATGGAAAGTGCATGTTGTGTTATTGGACTAAGTTGCTGAAGAAAGAAAATGTACCGTAAAAGTGAAAACTGCAACAGGGAAGCTGCTCTCCTTGTAGTTGTGAGGGATGATCGGCGATATCTGACGGCAGGTGATCTTGATTTCAGGGTCAGGTTCACCTACATAACAATTAGTATATATGGTGTACCACAGAAATCTTCAGTTACTACAGTATCTATCAGGTAAAGTAAAACATAAGAGAGCATACAAAACCTTGTTGCTTTTAGGAATTTACCATCATAAACTGTCCAAGATCTTGGAAACAAGGCATGATAAGTACAGTTTTTCTCCTTAAGCTTCCAGTCCCAAGATCCGATAGTGGCCTTATTGACTCCCCTGCAAGTATGCACAATGAATGATATCTCTGCTCTATCTGAATGGGCAGAAATAACCTTGTTGAGATCCACGACTTACTTGAGGGCATCAGTAGTCGGTGCAGACAACACTGTCGAGTAGCTCGTTCCGTTGGGACGCGAGACGAACGCCTAGACAAGTGAATAGTGGCAATCATTAGATGTTCTTTACAGTTAAGACTTAAGAGTGACACTAGGAATTGCTAAATGGGAAATGGAAGAGTTAAGTATAGTTACTGAAAATTGGTTTGCAAGGATAGGTTTTTCTTTATATAACGCTGGGAATATCTGAAAATGCTGAAAGTATCCTCTGTAGCTTCTCCCAATGCTTCCTGCACTACAAGAGGATGTGTTTTGAGAACAGGCATGTAGCATCTAGAGTCAATCAGAAATAGAAAACATGTTTGAGTTAAAAACCACCATGGCGAGTTTCAAGGTGATAAAAAAGCATATACTTTTGCCTGCTTGGATGGTGGTCTAACAATAGGATAGGTGTTTAGTCATTGTGTCCTATTTTTGCCGGTTGTGGCTACTTATATACTTTTTCACTTCTGTTTTCGTACTTGAGATGGTACTTGTATTTTGACACTATATTTGATTAAATAAATGGCTGTGTGCATCGCTTGATGCAGAGGCCAGGGGTATTCCTTCCTTTCAGAAAAAAAAAAGAAGAAAACACCATGGGAAGTTTCAAGGTCATGAAAGAGCCTATATGTACCTGATTGGCAGTGAACTTAACTAATTTAGATTCTGCAAAGAAAAGGCAGAAACTTACCCAAGGCCACCAATGGGTAGGCCACGGTAGCAGTTGTCGATCCATTTCCTGAATGGGTCATATTGTATATCCTTTGCAAAAATGAAGAAATTTTCGTTAAGTTCCATGACAAGGCAGATTAAATTTACGTCAATGGTATATTTATATATGTTCAGCACTCACCCGGCCTTTTCCCATTTGGTCGGCATTTAACATCAGTCCCTTGAGAATCAGAGGTATCTGAAAGACCACCAACAGGAATTTGGTTAGTATTAAGTTCACAGAGGAATAACATACAGTATGTAGTGCTCGTTGCTCAAAGCAAACAACAGTGCTGTTTCATCTGTCAGTTGCTTGCTGGCATGGCTGAGCAAGCCATATGCGGCATGTATCATTGCCAAATGCCAAATGTCTTGCAAATTTAACAGTAGGGGAGAGTTCTCAAAACAGAGTATTGTATTTGATAATTTTGAACCTCTTTTTTTTGCTTCACCTTCTTTTGTAATGAATGAACTAGTCCTGTTCAAGACGCTCTACCGTTTTAATAATTTCGAACCTTTCGCATTCTTCAAAATATGCTCAAAACAGAAACCTCGGAGCTGTAAAGTATGTTCAAATACGTACGATTGATATCATATCGTTCATGGTCATGCTAAACTGTTGGATCTTCTTGCCTTCATCGTCAAATTTCCTCTGCCAGGTTCGTGTCGCTGGTTGTGCACAATTGATGTGCGAGCGCGCCTAAAGTAAAAGAAAAAACAGAACCCATTAGTGCTAGTTTAGTATGGACTGAAGCATTTCTAGAAAAAGAACCTTGATCCAAAAAGCTTGCCTTTACCTTTGTTTGCTCTAAACCTGCACTTCCCATCTTGGTTACAGTACAGACACCGTTTGGGTTGAAGCAGATCAGCTACTTGGATGTGTAGGCAATAGACATATGCATGGTTAAAACTTATAAGGAGAGAGCCGCAAATAGTTCTTGGAAAAAGGAGCTGAATCGCGATCGAGTATAACGATCTCCACTTAAGGTAGAAAAGAAAATGAAAATGACGCGCTAGCGACGCAACGCAAAAATCTATGGGTTGGACGCACCCCATGTTTCCTGGAAAAATTCCATTTCCCTCGCTACTCCTTTTGTCTCCGTCATCCGCATTATTGCTGTCCCTCTCTTTACCCTAAATAAGCTTTCTAGGGATATCACATGTTTCTTTAATGTGACATGTTTATTGGAACAGATGATGACCACTGTATCCATCCCTTGTGCAAATCATCAATGCAAGTTTCATAGCCCTTTATTTCAGGAAAAAAACGAAGAAAAATGTGGAAAAACAGAGTCATTGCTAGATTCAGTTGCAGGAATATCCCGGCACTGTAAAACTATGTCTTCCAGCACCCAACTTTCAAGCACCTATGCAAGAAACTATGGAGAGGTAGAGGACTAACCAAGGGAGGAGAAGGCCAGTAGTACCTGGATCTCAATGCTTCCACTCTACCACACCAGCTGCATCTGCATTGCTTGCTTGGCTCTTTCAGGAGATCCTCGGTTTGTCTTTATAGGACTCGGTTACACAACGCAATGCGCAACACGAGGTCTTATTGTCATACAAAACAACAAATTTATTTTTTTATCCTTGTGCGTCAGGATGGTTGAACTGTCCTTTTTGCCTTCTTTTTTTAATGATAAGAAATCACATGGCACAGATTAGTGCGAAGGACACTAGCCATTGAGGCTGCAAATCAAAAACCTCGCAATCAATTGTTATTTGTTGGGTTGCCTTTTAAATCCCCCCCCCCCCCCCCCCCCCCCCCCCCTTCTTTTTGCAGGTGAGCCTCTACAAGAGCATGCAGGTTTGTTACATGAAGTCTTCAAGATATAAATCCGATGCGGAAAGCAACCCCTAGCTCTAAAATGTAATGTATTCATGATGTCGACAGCTAACCAAGAAGCTCGTCCTTTGAAAACAAGACAATGAGGCTAAAGATGCTGTTTTGTAAGTTGAGTAGGGGTAACGCCTTGGTAGCTGCGTACGTTTGCATATCAACATCTTGCCCATGTGCTCATTGACATTGAAAACGTTGTAGTACAACGAAAAACTTGTGTATGCATAAATAATGTAACATCTTCGGGGACCTCAACCTGCTGAAGATTGCAGATCTACTTTGTTTGGCTCCACCTGCATAGTTATTGCTAAATATTTGCAATGTCCCAGATTCTGTCTTGCATTCTTGCCGAGGGGGTGAGCTAATCTGCTCCTCTTCCAAAAGGAGCTTAAAATGGGGGCAATGAAGCCCTAACTGGTGAAAATCCTTGGACATAATGGAGTACCCTCTCGGTTCTTTTGGCAAGCAATGAATGACCGACAAAAATACCACATGGTGAAGTGGGCAGACATCTGCTTGCCAAAGGACCTGGAGGGCCAGGCATCCTTCCTTCCCGTCGCATGAATATAGCACTCATGCTTAGGTGGGTATGGCGGATCATTTGAGGGGAGGGGGCCTTTTGGCTACAGCTTATAGAGGCAAAATACTTTTGGGGCTTGCCGCTCCTTGCATGCTCACGCTCGGAGGGTTCCCAGTTTTGAAAGTCCATCCAGAAGATCAAACATGAGATTCGCCTAGGGCTTTCATTCTTTGTTGGCAATGGCGAGGGAGCGATGTTTTGGCTTGATTCTTGGGTGGGTGGAGCCCCATTATGTACGAGGTTTCCAAACCTGATTGCCATTTGCGTTGACCCGCTGCTATTGGTCTCCGAGGCGGACCAAAATGATCACTGGAACATCTTGTTTCGTTGCTCTTTTGGGCCAGCAGAGGTGTTGGAGTGGGCTAATATGCGGGCGGCCCGACCTCTGGTGCTTGCGGATTATCCGGACACCGCTTCTTGCAACCTCTCTCCCTCGGGAGATTTCTCTGTCGCCATGGCATATCACGCCTTATGTCGTAGGCCTGTTATTGGGTGGATAGGGTCCCTCTGGAAGGCGCCCCTGCCCCTGAAGATCAAAAATTTTGTGTGGCAATTGTCGAGAGATCGCCTCCCATCGAGGACAGAGGTGCTCAAGCGGAATGGAACGGGTAATGGGTTATGTCCCCTTGTGGTGTGCCTAAGATGGGCAACCACATCCCCTTCTCTTGCACGGTGGCCCGGGCGCTGTGGAGTTTTACACGGGAGGCCCTCGGGCCTGATTGGGAGGCTATGGACTTCGCCGGATTCCTTTAAGCAGAGCGGTACAGACCGGTAGGAAGGACGGATCTTCTGGCTGGTTTTTGCACCATTACCTTGGACGCTTTGGACGACGTGGAATAAGATGGTTATGGAGCGGGTGCTCCTTAGGCAGGCCTCTGACTCCTTTGAATTTCTTGCGTTCTTCGAGCAATGGCACCTGCTGGCTAGGTAGCGGGACTATGACCGTCTGGGGCAGATGTTGAATGTGCTTCAGGTCACCACTCGACGCCTCTCCTCATTGCGGGTCCCTACTTGATGTGGCCACTTGGTGGTCTTTTTTCTCATTCTCATGTTTTCTTTGGTTGTGCTTGTGTTGTTTCCCCGGCAGACTCTTTTGTCTTGATTGTCTTGTACTCATGGTGGTTGCTTTATTTATAAGGTGGGACGAAAGCCTATTTATAAAGCGGGGTGAGCTCAGTGCAGCCGATGGACACCACGAAGTACCGGAGCATCGTCGGCATGATGCGCTACTTCATCCACAGGCCAAATTTGGTGTTTTGACCCTTTGCCCGAAGTTTAGTAGGATTTTACCCTTGTTTCAAAACATTTTGAGATCTGACCTTTTTTCTATCGTCGTAGTCCTTGTCGGTAGAGTAACACAGCCTACCATCATAATCCTTGGCGATAGGACTTAACTGTGTCGTCACGGCCATTTAAACGTGTAAAACACCCTACCGCCAGAGCCTTTGGCGGTAGGCTGTGTAACCCTACCATCATGCTTCTTGGCGATAGGCCTATTCATTGTTGCAGTCTGCATGCGAGCACTACTCTCTCTCTCTCTCTGGCGCCATACTTGGCCTATTTTTGCGTGAGGAATGGCCAGACCATACACATATTCTAATCTAGATCACACACATGCATCTAGTACTCCATGCCTTTGTCATTTCCTTTGAACACACACCCACTTAAATAATTGATGTCCATAGGAGCGCTAGCAGTGGAAGTAGTATGCAACGGGGCATTAACTGCATGGGCTAGTCTGAAAAGTTGTTGTTGCATGTATCCGGTACATAGGGTGAGCTAGGATATATCCAGTGGCCTAATCAAACAATAAATGAACTCAAATACAATGCATGCATGCGTGCATGTATATCTACTCATAGGCCTACCGCCAAGAACCATGACGGTAGGGTTATCCAACCTATCGCCAAAGTCCTTGGCGGTAGGGTATTTTTCACGTCGAACAAGCTGTGACGGCACAGTTAAGTATACCACCACTAGTTTTGACGATAGACTATGTAACCCTACAGTCAAAAACTACGGCGGTAGAAAAAGGGACAGATCCTGAATTTTCTTTTGAATCGGGGTCAAATCCTAGTAAACTTTGAGCAAAGGGGTTAGAACACCAAATTCGGCCTCATCCGCACCAAGCCGGATCTCATCTTCTCCGTCAGCTACATGTCAAGGTTTATGCAGGAGCCAACAACCGAGCACATGGCGGTAGTGAAGCATATTCTGCGCTACATCGTAGAACTTTGCACTAGGGAACAGGGGCGGATCCAGCCCAGCCCAGCGCCCCGGGCCTCCTTTGTGCACTGTAGCAATTGCTACAGTGTTTTGCTGAATTCTACAAAGGAAATGGGCATCACGCCCCCCCCCCCCCCCCCCCGCCGCCTAGGGCCTAGATCCGCCACTGCTAGGGAGTGCACTACTCCAATGGCCACCACGGTGAGCCTCTGATAGGCTACAGCGACAGTGATCTGGGAGGCGACGTTGACAGCAGGAGAAGCACCACAGGAGCCATGTTCTTCCTCGGCAACAACTTGGTCAGCTAGCAATCACATAAACGGAGTGGTGGCCTCTCGTCTTGTGAATCTGAGTACATGTCGGTAACCACGGCGGCGTGCCAAGGAATTTGGCTCACACGGCTACTCAGGGAAATTGAAGATGAAGAACAAAATGCGGGGGTGCTCCAAGACGACAACAAGTCTGCCATATCCCTGAGTAAGAACCCTGTTTTCCATGACCTAAGCAAACACATTGAGGTTCACTATCATTTTATTCGGAGTGCGTGGAGAACGGAAAGATCCAGATCAGGTTCATCAGATCGAAGGAGCAGCTCGCCGACATGCTCACCAAGGTGCTTGGGTGTTTCAAACTTCGGGAACAACAAGTAAAGATCGGGATGATGGAGATCAACAGGGCGCACAAGATTTAGGGAGTGAATGATGACTTAAACTTGTACTACCCCGTCCCGTTGCCATGGCAGAGCATTTTCACTGGCATGGCAGCCAATTTCCTCTGCCCCGGCAGCTTCTTCTTTGGCTCAATAACGGTAGTTGTTTTTTTCAGCTAAGTGGAGTCTAATAAGGATTAAACAAATTTTTTTTTTGCTGAGTTGGATGAAAAGAAGAGGAGAGAAGAGGAAGGCATGCTGTAGCATGTGCTCCAAGAAACATTGTCAGAGTGTAAGGTGGATCATGCATTAATAAAATAGTTTTTCTTACCAACTACTCCCTCCGTTTCTAAATATAAGTCTTTCTAGTGATTCTAACAAATGACTATATACGGAGCAAAATGAATGAATCTACACTTTAAAATATGTCTACATACATCCGTATGTTGTTACCATTTGAAATGTCTAAAAAGACTTACATTTAGGAACGAAGGGAGTAGGTATTAGGGCATGGTTAATAATATAGCCAGCAGTCGGCTATAAGCAGTTGTCATGTCATCTAGAACCAACTTAATAGCCGGCATATACAATAATATTTTTTAAATATGTACTGCTTTATTAATGGTTGACCCATCTTACAATCTCACAAAGTGTCTTGGGGCTCATGCTATAGCCGGCTTTTATTCTACACCCCACTTTCATTCTCTCTTCTTCAACTAAGCAAATATATAATATTTAAATCATTATAGCCTTCTTATGTCACATTATTATACTTGCTATATGTGACATGGCAACTCCATACAGCCGGTAGTCGGCTATATGCAACCAAGATATGATCAACAACCAAACAATTAACTTACTTCGTCTCCAACATATGACCAAGATATGCAACCAAACAATCCACTCATTTGATAAGTACACACATACTCCATCCCATAATATAATAGCGACGGAGGGAGTACATTACAAGTCGTTCCATTGCGGTCCTGATTAGTTTACCAATAGTTAAGGTTAATAATGGCTTGCAGCCTATCACTTGCTCAGGGAGTGTGTTTGGAAATTTGGAAGGAGGCTGCGACATGGCAGGGATGCAGAGCGCTGAACCCGACCAACTGGGACAATGCTGACAGTACAACCTTTTTTTTTTTGAGAGAGAGAGAGAACAGGCAGCCCCAGGCCAGGAGAGAAAAGCCATAAAATCAATAATCATCCTAATCACTTGGGAAATATGGGCAGGAAAGGAGCAGCTGCACAGTTATAATTCGAGCCTGGCCCCTTGTTTTGAGGGCCCCTTGGGTAGTGACCCTATGGCTTGTTCTATTTTCTGTTTTTCTTCATCCATATGATCGCTTGATCATATGTCAAAGTAATGGAAAGGGGTTATGCCCGGCTCAAAAAAAAAATATGATCGCTTGATCAAACCTTGCTTTCCGCTCTCTCCTAATCAATGAATGCCAGCGGCATGCTGGATCTTTCAAAAAAAATAAAATTAAATGGCTTGCAGCAGGGTGTGTGTGACCCGGTCTGGGTCAGCAAGTCCTCAAAGTTCAGTCTTGGGTCATCCCATCCATCTGAAAGCCAAGGACCATGACCAAACATGCAGCAAGGTACAGGCAGTACATTCCAAGTCTCCATCTAGCTAGCTGTGCAAGAACTAACCATGAATTCCTCGCCACTGATCAATCGCCCCGTGTTGACTGCAAGAGATGACAGCAACGCGCAGCTGCATCATGCGTGCATGGTTGAACTTATATCGACTATATTATGTAACAAACCTCGTCCTGGATCGGGTGCCCACACGCAACTAAACAAACAAGAAGATGCCAAGCGGCGCCAAATTTAAAACAGAGTGCTTCGGTTCCAATGTATACCCTAACCTATGCTGATAACGCAGTTACATAGTTAATTACCTAAACAGGGAAGCATCACTCACCGGATATGCTTGCGATCCCGATTCCATTCCGTCCACCATCTCAAGAACACATTATGTAATCAGTTCAGCAACATTGTTACTTGCAAGTCAGGCCCAAGGTCATTCCATTGCATTTTCTGGTTAGCAGCAGTTAAGGTTACAGCTGAGCTGACCGATCGGAAACGTTGACCCCGTCTAGCCCAGCAGAGTCTTGAGATCTCTGGCTTGGATCATTACTTCAAAGATGAGGAGCTGGTACGTTGACCGTTGACCGGGCACAAAGATACCGTTGGCATATTCCAGCTGGCCAGCTGTGCAAGAACAAGCAATGCATTCCCTGCCATTGATTGCTCTCTGTTGACTGAAGGAGATAACAGAGCTACTGAAAGAGATGGCCCGTGGCTAAGCAGGCCAGGAAGCTTCTCAGAAGCAGCTGTCGTCGATCTCCGGCCTCACGTTGAAGGGTTGGATATCTTCTCCGCCGAAAATTCTGAATGACATCTACGATGGACGTCGACTGAATTTGCCGGTTGGAGAACGACCTTGAAGCTCTGGGGCCAACTTCTTGTTTGTTTCTGCATCACATTCACAGAAATATTGACCCCCAGGCTGAGAGAGCAAGGGAAAGCAGCCATTTGTTTGCTCCTCCTTGCTCCTATCTGCCTTGTCGCCTTGGCTACCAACAACAACAACAAACTCAAAGGCCAAGGGTATGCACTTTTTCACTTTTGTTTCCTCTTCTCTTGGGAGATTGCTTGCCGCTTTCTCTCGTGGTAGCTAGATAGCATATGCACTTTTTCACTTCTCTCCTCTGCACTCTGAGAGGTTGCTAGCTGGTTCTTCTCTGGTGGTAGCTAACATTTGGTGGTTCCACATGGCCGTAGTCAGCAGAGCCCGGGCTTCTCTCCCTTCGCCGTCATCGTCACCGTTGCCGGCCTTCTCCCCTCGGTCGCCGCAGCCCGAGGTGGCGGAGAGGATGTTCACGCGTGGAGGGAGCGGGCGGTCGTCGTCGTCCAGTGCCAGCGGGGCTAACAGGAGCGCCAGCCTCAGAGAGATCGACGAAGAGGCCGCCATCTTGCACGATGCTGATGATGATGACGGCGGAGGGAAGCTGTATGTCGCTGTCGGTAAGGACATCAAGGACAGCAGATCCAACCTCGTCTGGGCAGCTCGGAACCTCCTCGCCGGTGATCCCAAGCTTGTCCTGCTGCACGTCCACCAGCCTGCCGACAGAATCATGATAGGTAAAAGGGTCCGGCTTCCCTTCAGTATGACTTTTTTCATCTCATCTGCATCAACTTGACCATGGAGAAGGAAGGATCGTGGCTAGTAGTCTGATTTTCTTGTTATTTCTGTCAGCACTTCAGTCGTTTCAGAAGTATATTTTGCATATCTGACTGGATTTGATCTTACTGGATTTGATCCCCAACTCCATTTTCTTTTCCATCCCCTGTTTCACAAGAGAATCTGCTGAAACGATACAAATGAAATTAGCAGCAAGCAGAAGTAGTCTTCTGTTATTCGCTGTTGCTGTCAGACAGTTTCAGAAAGCACTCCCCTGTTTTCAGTACGCATTGCAAATACTTGTTCAGTAATCTATGCTGATTCAACTCTAATGTTGCCGGCGCAGGATTATGCAAGGTTCCAGCAAGCCAGGTCGAAGAAAAGGAGCTCAAAGCATACAGAAAGATTGAGAAGGAGGAGATGAACGCACTTTTAAACCAGTACCTCAATTTCTGCAGAGTTTCTCTCAAGGTCAGTTAAACTAATTCAGGAAAGGCTACATGGATTCTGAAATCATATTCACTTGCGATTTCTTGTTATATGTCATCTGTACGAAATAAAAAGTAGCAAATTTACAGATGCAAGCTGAAACGCTGGTGATCGAGAAGAACAGTCCTGCAAATGGGATTATTGAGCTCATTGATCAGAATCGCATTACAAAGCTTGTTATGGGAACATCTTCCTTCTCAGTGTATGTGCAGATGCATATTCCAACTTTGTAATGAGGTTTCATGAAAAAAATACATTGCAATTATTTCCAACTGCACTATTTTCGTAGAGCAAAGCACCATGAGTAATGTAATTAGATGCTCGACTGCTATATATGTGTAAATTTCATATTTCTTTTTTATGGGTCTGCTGTTCTAACAAGTGGCAGTAAGGAAGGCAGCAGAACCATTTAGTCAATACTTCGCTTAAAACTCCCAGTAACAAATAACTACGGCTTTACTAATTATCATCTCTCCCTCCGTCTAAAGTCTAAACTAGAAATAATCCAAGTTGTTTATGTTGATTACGAATCTTTCATGAACAGGAAGAGGAAAGTACCAAAATCAAAAGTTGCAGCCGGTGTGCATGCACAGGCCAAACCATACTGCCAGATCTTCTATATTTGCAAAGAGACTCTTGCTTGCTCTAGGTACGAGTGCCATGCATCCCTAAGTCAACATAAAGCAAATACTACACAGAATTTGCAAATTTCAGTTCGAGCAACTACTCAAAATTATATCTAGCCTGACAAACAAAATGGTGCCATGTTTCTTATCAATTTTCAGGGAGGCCACTCAGCTTTGTGCAAAAGTAGAGTCACCCCGAAGTAGCTGCGCAAGCACCATCTCAGATCAACCTGAGTTAACTCCAAGATCCCTATCACTGCCACCAGGACATCCAGGTCTTTTAGGCTCTACAGGCCAACAACCCCTTCCACGACGGTCCAACTCAGTCAGTTATCCCTTGTCTGGATTGATACCAGACAGTGTAGAAAACATGTCACCTGCAAGGCGGCAGTCAATTGATAGTCTCTTAGGCTCTACAGAACAAAAGGCCCTGCCACGACGGTCCAACTCAGTTAGTTATTCCTTGTCTGGATCGATAGCGGGCAGTGTAGAAATCATGTCACCTGCAAGGCGGCAGTCGATTGATATGACACCAACAGGTTCCTCTCCGAGTTCCAGCCAGCAAAGCACTGGTGGGTCCTCATTGGGTCTGAGGGATTTGGACAGTATGGATGGTTCACCAGTGCCTGTTTCAGTTGCAAGCTCTGAAGAAGAACATCAGCACTCTACGGTAAGCTATATTGGACTGAGCTGAGTTCTCTAACCATAGCCACACCTTTTTTTTTGAATTACAATAATTTTACGGCTGTGTGTACCCTATGGGTGCAGAGGCCCGGAGAACTATCCCTCCATTATTTAAACAAACAAACCTATTAAACATAAACCAAGTACTATGTAATGTTAGAACTACGTTTAAAGAGGCTTTGGTCCTAGCACAAGTGTAGAGGGAAATGGTTGACAATAGAATGTCTTCATGGCTGTAGTAACTCTCAACAAGTAGTGTCTCTACTGTTTGCCACTGGCACTATGGAAAAAATCCACTTTGTTAAATAAAATCTTACTGCTATTACTCTATCATCTAAATTTTGGTTGATCAACCAAGGTCTCAGTTGTAATACTTAGTAGATAACGTTGTCATGCTTACTGAATTCAAAGCAAACATAATGTTTTACAGGTGGAAATACGTGAAATGTTTGAGCAACTGCACCGAGTCCGCAATCAGCTAGAGCGCTCGAAAAAGGAAGCATCTGAGGGCCGGCAGAAAGCCGAGAAGAACTTGTTTGAATCTTCTATGATGGTATGTTATTTGTTATTGACAGATACCTTTAGTTACCCACTATTGTTGTTTAATCTACTGTATTTTCCCAACCTTTCTTCTTTGAATACATGGAATTTATATTACATGTATCTCTCAAGTAAGCAAACTGTTTTCTTGCAGTTCAAAGCACGGGAGAGTTCACTCCACAAAGAAAAAACGGAGGTAGAGGAAAGGCTAAAAAGAGAAAAGGCTGACCTTGAAAAAGAGCACTTCCATGTATGCAACGAGCTGCAGAAGGCAAATGAGCAAAGAGAAGAATTGGAGAGCAAGCTTCTCCAGACAAATGCCCTAATGGAAGAGCTTCAACAGTTGCAAGCAGAGCTGCAGCGTGAGAAAGACCATGCTGTTAAAGAAGCGGAAGAAATGCGCCAAACAAATGGTAACAGTGTATTTGGCTCTACTAGTGCTGTTGCCCTAACAGAATTCAGCTACACAGAGATAGAAGAGGCAACGGACAACTTTGATGACTCCAAAAAGATTGGCAGTGGTGGGTGTGGAACCGTCTACAAGGGATTTCTCCGTCATACTACCGTAGCCATAAAGAAATTCAACCGTGAAGGCACAACAGGAGATAAAGAGTTCAATGACGAGGTAATTTTCATCATTAAGAGTAAAACGTGTTGTCAGATGAGAATAAGTAAAACAGGTAAAACGGTGCATCTAAATATGTGATTTTCCAATATATTACAGGTAGAAACACTTTCTAGGATGAGGCATCCAAACCTTGTCACTCTGATAGGAGTGTGCAGGGAGGCCAAAGCGTTGGTCTTCGAATTCCTGTCGAACGGAAGCCTAGAGGACTGCCTGCAGTGCGAGCACCAAAGAGAGCCACTCTCATGGCGAATGCGCATCAAAATCGCTGCCGACATCTGCACGGGACTTATCTTCCTCCACTCTAACAAACCAAAAGGCATTGCCCATGGCGATCTGAAGCCTGACAATGTCCTTCTTGACACTAGCTTTGTTTGCAAACTGGCAGACTTTGGAATCTCTCGTCCCTTGGATCTGACAAACACCACCGTCACCCCTTACCACCGAACAAACCAAATTAAAGGCACAATGGGATACATGGATCCAGGATACATCGCCTCAGGGGAGATCACAGCTCAGTATGATGTCTACTCCTTTGGTGTAGTTCTGATGCGGTTGCTGACTGGCAAGAACCCCCTAGGCCTTCCGAATGAGGTGGAGGCAGCCTTGAGCAATGACATGTTGCAAGATATAATTGATACTTCTGCAGGGGAATGGCCACCTGAGTACACTGAAGAGTTGGCAAGACTAGCACTGAGATGTTGCCGGTATGAACGGAAGGAGCGGCCTAATCTTGCAAATGAGGCCTGGGGTATCCTGCAAGCTATGATGAACTGTCCAGATGACAAATGCAAGCCACCAACGTTTTTCATCTGTCCAATGACACAGGTTCGTTAACAAATAAAAAAAATGAAGCACTTGAATCATGTGTTGCCAGTCACACCAACAACTATTGTATGTTTACAATTCAGTCGTTACAGTAGTTAATATCAACTCTGATATAATGATGGTTTATTTGCTTTGAAGTAAGGTGGTCAGCATCGTCACCTTTAGTTTGATAATCTTGCATCTTTGTAACATTTTCAGGAGATCATGAGGGATCCACACATTGCTGCCGATGGATTCACATATGAAGGTGAGGCCATCAAGGACTGGCTTCAAAGGGGGCATAAAATGTCCCCCATGACCTACCTCAGCTTCACACACCATGAGTTAATGCCGAACAATGCCCTTCGTTTTGCAATTCAAGAATGGCAAATGCAACAGCAACCGTGATTTTTAACCTTCCATTTGATCTGTGCAGTCGTGTTAGGAAGTGAAGCAAATGGTTTGCAAGTTTGTATAGTCTGTAGAGAATTCATTTTTCCCCACTTTAGCAGCTAGCGCTTTCTCAATGTTTGGGCCCACAAACGAGAAGTGATGTACATGTTTTCGGTCACATGTTCTTGGGATGAACTGACATGGCATGTAACTCTCCAAGAGAGAGTGGGTATTCAGGTTCATTGAAAAGTGATGGTGTATGGACATTTTAATTCCCTCTCAGTTATGCAAAGTTGAGAGTTAGAGTCAAATCAGCGTGGTCCCCAAAAAAACTACAGTAAATGAGCAATCAGATAGATCAGAGCACAGACGGTTTACAATAATGTGATTACTCATGAATTAACTATGCACGTTCGATTCTTACTGCAGATACAGGCATGACTTGATAATTCATGGTAGGCTGCCATTTTTCAGGACATAATGGGCACACTATTATCTGTACTACTTGTGCCAGGTCGGCGGAAACTGCATAGGCAAAATCACTTAGCTGCTCTGACTCACCTACAATTTAGCCCCAATCCACTACCGCTAACTTCAAAGTAAAGGTGTATCGCTTTCACATCCCCAAACAAACGGCTTACAAGACAAGATTAGGCACTTGCATGCCAAACAACCAATTAAGGGCCTACTCCTCCAAGATACCTATCTATCTTCCTTGAGTTGAGCGAGAACATGGGCTGGGCTTTGAACAAACAGGTGGTGCGCAACCAGAAGCTGACCACGAAAGCAGAGGAGAGGAGCAGAGAAGAAGGCTTACAGAGGAGGGAGGTGAAGTGAAGCAGAGAGGACTTGTACTAGTCACTAGTCAGTCAGTCATCCATGAGAAAGGCAAGCAAGCACAGCACAGCTAGCTCCTGCCATGCCATGGAAATTGCAGTGGCATTGTTGGGCAATTCCTTGCTCTGCGCAAATAAATCACCATCAGTCACGTCAATACAAAACTAGAAAACAGATTAAACAAGGAGCAACCAATACAATACAAAACTACTCCTACAAAACAAGGAGCAACAAGTCAAGCCGGCCTGGCCTGGCAGCAGGTTTGAGTGCGTACAGCTACTGGCCTAGTACATACACTATGCACAATTAGCATGGAATGAGTCGGAGAAAGATGAGAGAATTACTATAGTATAGAATGGTGTGGATGTAAGAAGCAAATATAAAAATGCAGAGGAGCTAGCCAAGCGCAGGGGACAAGTCCAAAGCTGGCCTGGCTGAGAAAGCCAAGAGAGAAACGAGAGACCAGCTACCTATCTATCTGCCATGGACGCGGCCTGCGACTCGCCGGAGCCGGAGCAGTCCTCCTCCGAGTTTGGCGAGAAGATGAAGAAGGTGTACGTGGCGGTGGGGGCCGGGTCCGACTCCAAGACGATGGTGCTGTGGGCGCTGCACAAGTTCCCCAGAGACTCCACCGCCACCTCCTTGGTGCTGCTCCATGTCTACCCCCAACCCAAGCTCATCCCCATCAGTACGAGCATCTCCCCTGCCCCTGGAGTCTCTTTTCCTTTTCCCCCTTTTTACTGGAATCACAACTACTGTCTCTACCGTCAAAAAAATATATGTTCCCTTTGTGCAACAAAATCATTAAATCAACCTGGTGATTTTTTTGTCCCTCCGTTTCTTTCTGTAAATCATACTGATAACTCACTGCGGTAAATATTTGGCTAGCATTTTTCCAATTGTCATCATGCAATTTATGGGGCGTAAAAATCAGTGTCATTCAGCTTGGTATCACAAAAATATCTACTTATGATTGTGACTTTGTATAACACAAGCTAGGCACATATTGATATAGTGATGATCAATCAAAGTCTTCTCTTGACAAATCAAAATACGCTCTATATTAACTTCGCAACGGAGAGTAGTAAACTATGGATGCAAAAATTTATGTGTCCGATGCTGTTCACAGTGGGTGCCAGGATCCCTGCTAGCCAGGTGCAGGAGCAGGAGCTGACTGCGTACAAGAAGATGGAGCTACAAACAATCAGCAACACTCTGGATCAACACCTGCTATTATGTGCACAGGAAAAGGTTCAGACATGCCATTGCCAGCTCCAAGAATGCCAAGAAAACTAGTCTATGCAATCAGCTTCAAACACGTCGACATTGACACATGTATCTGCTGCGCAGGTACAAGCTGAGAAGCTGGTGGTGGAATCAGAGGATGTAGCAGAGGGACTGGTGCAGCTCATCACTGCGCATCATATCACTGCTCTTGTCATGGGGGCAGCAGCTGATAAGCATTACACAAAGTATGTATGTGGGCAAACTTCTGACTAATCCTTTCAGAACATCTATGGATGATCACCATCTATAATTAATTAAACACTTCACGATTGTTCGCGAATGCCATGTTGCCACACACACAAAAAAAAACTGATTCCTTGTTCAAGAGTTCAGGGAAATGAGAGCTCTCAAGTCCAAGAAAGCGCGGGCTGTGGAACAGCGGGCAGAGCCTTCCTGCAAAATATGGTACATTTGCAAAGGAACGCTCGTTTACTGTAGGTATGGCCGTATGGTTCGGTTGGTCGACTGCGGATAATCTTCACTTTTGTTCATAGGATTGATTACATTGTAGCTGAACTCCAGCCTGCATTTGACATGTTTCCATCCCTCTCTGCTTTCTCTACAATAGGAATGCCGTGCCCCTTGGCCATGAAGCAATGCCGGAAGGTTCGCAAGAGTCTGCTGCTCAACAGTTTTCAGTGGATAGGTCGACTAGCTTGTCGGAGACGTGGTGTGTTTCAAGCACATGGCTACACAAACCACACGCCAGGCTGCAGATGGAAAGGACAAGTCCGTGCGGATCAGACAATAATGGAAAGGTTAACACAATCCATGACGATAATAGATGAACAGTACATCATGCTATTTTATCTAGCAGGCCACCAGTTTGTACTTGAAATCTAATTTTACTCCAACTTCTAGAACTCACATTGTGTCTTAACAGCAGTAGATCGAAGATGGTTAAACATTCAAGAATATCTTAACTGAAGTTTTTAACTTATCTAAACCAGGAAATTGTCAAAGAATTTGACGAGGCTGACATAAAATTCCAGCATATGCTCAGGGAGTTGGAGAGTGTAAGAAAGCAAGCTTATGAAGAGAAACACGGTCGTGAGAAAGCAGAACAGGATTTATTTGAGGCTTTCCAAAAAGTAAGAGTATCTTAATTTGCATTTTTCAGTAATATCGAGTATGCTGATAGAAGGATAGGCCTGGCACAGTAGTGAAGTACTCCCCACTTGTGCCAAGAGGTCCTGGGTTTGATGCGGCCTCTCTGCATTGCACAGTTTGCACTGTGCAGGGGGTAAGGCTTGCCTCGTACAATCCTTCCCCAGACCCCACATGGTGTGGGAGCTTCTAGCACTCGGTCTGTCCTTATCGAGTATACTGATGTTGATCATTGCTTCGATTTTATGGATATATGCCAGTGAGAGCATTATTTGGAAGAAGCTCTTGCTACTGTGCTTGTGAAGCACTTCAGAAACTTTACCATCAATAATAAATTTGTAAACAATTTGGAGCAATGGTTCTAATAGCTGCCAGCTACTTTTTTTAACAAATACTTTCTCACATTTAGCTTGTCTAACAGGCACGAGCCTCCGAGAATATGTACTTAGGAGAAGTGAAGCAAAAGAATGAAATCGAGGAAAAGTTGGCAACAGTAATGGAGGAAGTTGAGAGTCTCACAGAAACAACTGATGGACTTTGTGCAAAGCTTCAAGAGGAACGCAAGAAAAGATCGGCCCTGGAGAAAAGAACTGCCCATTCTGACCGTATCATCAAGGATTTGCTGTTGCAGCGCGACAAGGCTGTAAGAGAGGTAGAAGCACTACATGCAAAGAAAGGAGAGTCCAGTGCAACCGCGGAGGGGACGATGCACATCACGGAGTTGTCCAGCTCAGAGATTAAGGATGCAACCAACAACTTTGATCACTCACTGAAGATTGGAGAAAGTGTTTATGGAAGCGTGTACAAGGGATTTCTTCGGCACACAAATGTAGCCATAAAGAAGTTGAATCTCGAAAGCACACAGCCACAGTCACAGTCACAGTCACAGTCACAGTTCAATCAAGAGGTTGAATTCTTGCTTTAAGTTAATTATTTGCTTTCTTTCATCTCAACTAAACTGGTATTTTGCTGGTTCAAATAAAGTACTGTGTTGCAGACAGTCAAGTTGTTCATGATGCCTCCTTTGCAGATAGAGATACTCAGTAGGGTGCGACATCCAAACCTGGTCACTCTTATTGGAGCTTGCAAGGATGCTCAAGCTCTTGTCTACGAATACATGCCGAATGGAAGCTTGGATGACCGTCTGACTTGCAAGGACAATTCTAAACCTTTTAGTTGGCAGCTGCGCACCCGCATCATTTCCCATGTTTGCTCGGCACTCATCTTCCTCCATTCGAATAAACCCCATAGCATTGTCCACAGTGACCTGAAAGCATCGAACATTCTTCTAGACGGAAATAATGTAGCAAAGCTCAGTGGTTTTGGCGTGTGCCGAATGGTCACTGATGAGTTCAGGGACACAACCACTCTATATAGGCATACCCACCCAAAGGGATCTTTTGTGTACATTGATCCTGAATATGTTATGACTGGTGATCTAACACCACTATCTGACGTATACTCTTTCGGAATCGTGCTCCTGCGCCTCTTGACTGGAAGACCAGGATTCGGGCTGTTGAGAGATGTGCAACGGGCTGTGGAAAAGGGTTGCTTGGGAGCAATACTGGATTCATCTGCTGGGGGCTGGCCAGCTATGCAGGCTGAGCAATTGGCTCGGGTGGGTCTGAAATGCTGCGAGATCAGAAGAAAAAATCGTCCAGACCTGCAAAACGAGGTTTGGACTGTACTTGAACCAATGTTGAAGCCTGCTTCCATTATGTTGTGTTCCTTGTCATTCAAATCAGTATCAGAAGACCTTGGTGGTGTGCCGCCCTACTTCATCTGTCCAATACTACAGGTGAATCATACATTTTGCTTGGTGAATATCTTTTTCTTCTACTATCTATTTTAATATTTTAAAGCATGGAGAGATATCTTTAAAATATACTAAGCATGTTTGATTAACCTTAAATTCCCTCTGAATTGTTCTTTCCAGTTATCATTCTTAGTAATCTTAGACAAGCTCAGTCGATTTCTTGCATAGAAAGCATTTGTCATTTCAGGTTGTTTCACCTTCGCATTTCTACGGTGCAGGATGTCATGAGGGAGCCTCTAATTGCTGCAGATGGCTTTACCTACGAAGCCGAAGCTATAAGGGAGTGGATTGACAGTGGCCACCATACATCACCCATGACAAACCTTGAGCTACTCCACCGTGATCTTTTGCCGAACCATGCCCTCCGTTCTGCAATCCAAGAATGGCTGCAGACAGATGCACAATAAATGTCATTTTTATCATGATGGAACTTACAAATGAACTAATACTATGTCCTTAACTTCTTTACGCACAATAATATGTGCATACCTTACGCATAAGTAAAGATATACACATCATTTTTGTTTTGCTTTTCAGCAAAAAATCGTATCTAATATGTAATAGACTTGGAGCTCCATCAGCGGCATGCCAGTATTTGTACATGGATCTGTACAGTCAAAACTGTCTTCGTGATAATATTGCTGTTACATGCTACATGGATACTGCACTATGTTTTTTTTACTGCTTGATCAACAACCGGCGTGTTGTGGTACTAGCATCTGAATGCTGGTCAAGAATGGAAAGTACGGAAGCATATCTGAATGGAACTATCAGTTCAAATGTCGCTAATTACAACCATTCATTTTACATTGTCATCTTATATGTGTTTATATGTTCCATAAGTCTAATTCCCATCCAACCTGTCTATTCTGAATGTCTGGAACAATCAACAATAACTGCTCAGAAGGTAAATGAGGTAGCAATCAGATAATAATAACTTCATCAGCACGCCTGCTTCTGTTGTCGTCTTGTTAATACCAAAAATACATTGAGATGGACAAAACCATACTTGAAAGATGTGTGGTGTGCGCAAATTTGCCAAAGTTTCTTACCTATGCAGATCACTCAGCAAGTTATTCTCAACAAGATGTGTGGTGTGCACAAAGTTGCCAAAGTTTCTTACCTATGCAGATAGCTCAGCAAATTCGTCTCGACAAGCACTTCCCTCCAAATGAGTCAAATGGAGCCTCCAATGCATGCAAGCTGCAACCCCAATCTTCGCATATTCTAGTTATCATGCTGGTATATGCTGTTCAACACATTTTACTAAAGAACAGGAGATGTCTTGATGTGCATTAACATATTGACAGCTTGACAGCAAGAATTATGTGACAGTACCTCCTGGGAATGAACAATGCTACCAAGTGCCAAGTATCTAATTATATATGATCTATTCTGGACAATTTTTTCGCATCGTGAAAGTAGCCATCTATTTGGAACTGCCGGCCAAGTGAGATGGGATGACCTGTAATGATCGCCACCTAACGGGACAACTTCATTGCTAAGCATCAAAAGTCAGTCACGGAGGACATTCATGTTTAGAAGCGACTTGGAAGTAGTAGAAACTTCGCGGAAATGCCAGGGTTCCCATCAGGATTACGTGTGTTGTAGATAACTCGCAGTTATACTTGCTAAAAAATGAGCGGAAGCTGATGAAACTATCATTTCTTATAGAAAAATCCCTGGCTAGAGAAGATAATAAGACGATTAATTAAGTTCTAAATAATCAGTGACAAAATATAGAATGTATTGGTATTATCTCCACGCCAGCAAACATTCATGCAACATGTTTTATTTGCTTTTTAACCAACCAGTTGGTCTATCCATGCCTTTTGAAGTATGCAGGACTCAATTTTCTGCCACCAAAATACAATAAAGTTATTATCAGTCTGGTTTTCCTTTTTTATAAACTGGAATGGCTACTACAAGGGGGTTAACCGATGTTTCCTAAATGGAACAGGATTTTTTTTAATTGGGCAACACTTGGGACCCGAAGTCAGACATTGACTTGATGATGCAGTCACTGCTGCTAGATACAATCAGACAATAACCAAATCCAAGGCCACTCTTTAAAACCATCACCAGTCTACTCTCCCATTTGGGCCTTCTAAAACTGACACTACCTGGGAAAGACCAAGGCAAACAAGGACTAGGATGACAATCATATCGATGCCACGGAGCTGAAGAAAAGTGGTCCAGCACATTTAGGTACTTCCCAAAAACTTTTAGAGCATTTTCAGAGATCTTCACCTTTTGTACTCTTAGGTCGTGTGTCTTCAGCTCTGCTGAGCCAGATAGCAAAACCAGAATATAGATATGATGCCAATTCTTGATTTCTCAGGGTCTGTGTAGGGAGTAAGAAAGATGGATGAAGAAGAGGTTCATATCGCGATCGGGAAGAACTTCAGAAAGGAGAAAGCTAACATACTATGGGCTGCTGCAAATTTCCCAAGGGCTACCATAGTTCTTGTCCACGTTCATTGGCCATCCAAGTGGATGCCCTTCAGTAAGTTTTTTCAGCCAAATATTTTCCATGCTTTGTAAAGCTCTAATGGTTAGATGCCCTTCAGTAAGTTCTTTTCAGTATTAACAGGATAAAGTATAACCTTGTGTTTTACTAGCTGTATAAATAATTGTTTGCTTCTAACCAACAACTGCAGTGGGTGGAAAGCTGCTATACAAGTTTGCAGACGAAAAGGAGAAGGAGATGCATAGAGGTAGAGAAACGGAAGCAATGGTCAAGATGCTATCACAATATAAAAGCCTGTGTGATGATACAAGAGAGGTATCCTACGATTTAGATTCAGATTAAAATAAATAAGGTCAGAGCGGTGCTTATTAGAGTTCATCCAAAAAACACTCTAGTCATGTGATATTTGTTCGCAATCATGATGAATTAAGTGTAAAAACACTATAATTTAAATAATTATTTATCTGATGATGAAAGTTAAGCAAACAAACCATGTGGAGAGGGATCAAATCAATACAACACTAACATAATTATTTCATAGAAATATGTTTCCTAAATGGGCCTGTGTCCTTGCAGGTTAGGGCACATTACCTTACACATGATGACATTCTTACTGGTGTTGTAAACCTGGTAAAGAAGCTCAAAATCAAGAGAATTGTCATCGGGTCAAGGTGAGATCATAGCATGAACTAATACGCATAAGGAAGCAATTGCCTCTTTGTATATGTTATTGAATGTAACCTGTACAAATGGACATTGCCTTAGCCCATAAAACAGCATAACAATATAGTAAGTTATGCAGGAACATGTCAAAGAAAGCGGTTCTTCGTAAATGCTCTCAGGTTTGGGTGGTGATTAATGGCAAATATCTGTCCACTAGGTATAGTTTCTCCAAAGACCATAACTGCACTCCCGGTAATCTATGAATCATATCTAGAAATTACTTGATGGATGAGATCGTTCTTAAGTGCAGCAATGATCATCTGGAGCATACTGGAGGCACTGGATATGGAGGGAGCTCTGAGTTTTTGCCATCTATGCATGAGCTGAGCGACGAATCTGATGGCTATGCAACACCATCAAGTGATTTTGTGAGCAGACTTCTTAGCAAAGCATTACACACATGCAAACAATAACAGTTTTAGTTCACAAGTTTAAGACCATGGTTCAGAGTTTTGATACATGCCCGTGGTGTATTCCAGTATGTATCATTTCAGGAAGACGATGTCATGGACGAGGATGGGGTGATTCCAATGGATGGTGATGAACAATTGGAAAAGGTATAACTTGCCTTTTTTTTCAAGACAACTACCACAACATGTGCATTGAAATGTCTGCTTACTCTTTAAGTTTGACGACACACACAGAAACAAAATTACATTTGATTGAGTTTACTCCATGCTCAAGCATGTTTGACAATTTTAGATTTACCACCGTTGCCTCAGATGCATGTTGATTAACTATGTGTCAAAAAACAGGTGTTACTTATGACTTCTAAAAGTGCAGCTTGTGTTGATAAAATAAACTGATTGCTCCATTCCAGTATGATGTGCAGGAAGCTGAACAAGACATTGAGGAAATAAATGCTTCTGAGGAAGTGGGCAAAATTTCTGGTGATGACATACGGAGTTCCAGAAATATGAGTGAAGAGTCTGAAAAATTGATGGTAAATGTCACACGATACTACCTTTGTCAATGCCTATTTCGTTTAAAACATGGCTAGATGAAGGTTCCAACTTATGATGATGATAATTTACTCAAAACAGAAATAATAGTAACAAAGATAGGTTGGAGACATCACCAGTCAGGAAGAGAAAAATAGATGACAGAAATCATATGGAACACGGTGTATGTCACAGAACATCGGTACAGCGTTGAATCCCTTAACTACTTCAATACACCCCGTTTGGTTTTGTTCAGGAGGAAATGGAAAAACTACAAAGGAGA
This sequence comes from Triticum monococcum, assembly GCA_034509565.1. Taxonomy (NCBI): domain Eukaryota; kingdom Viridiplantae; phylum Streptophyta; class Magnoliopsida; order Poales; family Poaceae; genus Triticum; species Triticum monococcum. The sequence continues at coordinate 525,721,605 of CM067845.1, forward strand.
TTGAAAGAGCTGCAAGACGAGGGGCATAATCATGAAGAAAGCATCTTGGCGCCAAGAAGAAAGAATGTATTGTTGATGGAGAAAACATTACCAAAACAAAGATACCCAGAGCTGCAAATCCCAGAACATATTGTGCAGTACTCCATGTCGCGTATTGGGAAAGCGACCAATAACTTCTACTCAAGAAACCTCATAGGGGAAGGAGGCTATGGCCTAGTGTACAAAGGAAAACTAGGTGGCGTGCCAGTGGCTATCAAGCTGTTGAGACCCCATGGTAAACCCCATGGTAGACAAGGTTTTCCAGAGTATCAGCAGGAGGTAATATAATGAACTCTATCCAGTCATCCTTTTAACTGTCTGAGCATGCACACAACATAGCCTAACAATAATTACAAGAGGAAGCAAACACTCATTCCATACAGAGTAAGATGCAAGTATTTCTATCTGAACTGTACCATAATTTTGATAGGACCCTTATTTTCCTGCAGTTCTTTAATAGAACTTTTTTTACACATTTAACACCATATTGATGGATAATCACCCCTCCTCCTTGCTTATCTCAAACAACTCCAAAAAGTAGATAAGTAGATGGGCACAAGCTCGCATACCTTACTACTTGGAGAAGAATCTTCTGAGCTGCATTACATATATTAACCGGAGGAAATGTCGATCATGTTTGGAATTCCCCAGGTCATTGTGCTGAGCAGAGTCAAGCACCCACACATCGTGAAGCTGATCGGCGTGTGCCCGGAATCATGCAGCCTCGTCTACGAGTACCTCCCCAACGGCACACTCATGGACGGGCTCTCCAAGGGGCTTCCATGGAAGGACCGTATCAGGATCCTCGCCGAACAGCGTTCCGCGCTGGCGCACCTACACTCCAGCCGGCCCAACGCCATCATCCATGCGGACCTGAAGTTGACGAACATCCTCCTCGACATCGGGAACGTGAGCCGGCTAGGAGACTTCGGGACGGCGCGCGTCGTACAGATGAAGCCGCTGGAGGAGGACACCATCTGCCGGCGGACGAACCCGATGGGCACGATGGGGTACATGGACCCCGTCTTCTTCACGACAGGCGAGCTCACCGCGGAGTCGGACGTGTACGCGTTCGGCGTGGTGATCCTGCAGGTCCTCACGGGGCTGCTCGACCTCAACATCGTCGAGCAGGTGCAGGAGGCGATGAAGATGGACGCCGCGCACGGCCTGCTGGACGCGTCCGCCGGCACCTGGCCGGAGGTGCAGGCGGAGCGGCTCATGCGGTTGGCGCTGAGGTGCTGCAACCTGGAGCGGAACCGGCGGCCAGCTGCCACCTCCGACGCCGACTGGCGATCGCTGGACATCCTACGGACCATGGCGACTGCAAGTAAATCCCGGAAATGGAGTCATGCAAACTGAAGAACCATGCCAGCAGCACCACGGTGCATCGGCGAAATGCCAACAGAACATAATGGGTCTAGTCTGTGAATCTAAGCTGCATTTGCGTTTAGTTTGTGATGCCATAGCATTTCTGTTGTGAATTTACATTCTTAAACTAGTTAGAACATAATGTACGATAGGATAGAACAGTGCATCCCTCCCATTGCAAACTTCTTTTTTATCATGTCAATGGGGTGGTAAACAAGAGATAAATGTGTATGGAAATTTCGGGAAGCGCAGTCCAAACATCTCAGGATCCAATGACCGCATGAAGCAATGTGTATGTTGATCAATTCATTCAATGGGTTGAAACTTGAAAGGCGCTTTCGCCCCCCGATTCCCATGTAAAATCAGCCGCTGCTGCGGGAGATGGAAGAGAGCTTGCAATGCGGTGCAGCTAAACCGAGAGGCAGCACGGGATAGATGGGGATTTGCACAGAGTTCGATTGAGGGGGGGGGGGGGGGGGGGGGGGGGGGGGGGGGGGAGACGGGGACGGGTTGGTTGGTTGGTTCAGGAATCGGCATTACCTGCCTGCCCGCCTGGCATTACGCCGCCGACGCCATAGGAGAAAGGGGAACGCCGCCGCGCGTTCCGATAACCGGACAGCACTGGGTCTTGACTCTCAGATGGGCTTGGCCCGCCGTGTGTATTTTGGGCTTCTAGTGACCGGGGATGATGATGTATCTGCTGCACCGGTGGTGCTTGTGGTACGTACTACCGTAGCACATTTACAAATGTTCGATTTTAGAAAAGGAAAATTAACACATTCACACAACATCGGTCTATGTTGCCGTAAACTTCCAAATCAAAATTCGGAACATTGCTTGAGGTACAAAAATAACAAATTCGACACTGAATAATACATAACATAAGTTGGGCTTTAAATATGGCCCATTATCACATTGATGTCAAAATTTTCGCTTTTTGTATCTCGTGCAATGTTTCGAATTTTGATATGAAATTTTGTAACAGCATACCTTGATGTTGAGTCAATCTACTAGATTTTTTCAGATTTTTTGAAACATTTAAAAATGCGCTGCGGTGTACGATGCACCGGTAACACCACAAGCGTCGGTGCACCAGATACATTCCCTCTAGTAGCCTTATGGGCCCAGCCCTGAGAAAATAGCCTTAGGGCAACTCCAGCGTGGGTCATCAAGTGGACATGGCCTGATCAAAAGAATTGGTGATGAAAAAACTACGAAGATCTAGAACCACAGTTGGGTGCCTAGGGATTACAATATAAGACTGATCGTTGCTACCGCTGAAAACCCACCCAATGTTTGTATGTGAGAGAAGGTTGGAAGATTTTTGGTCATGAAACTTTGAGAGGAATGACTTGTTCTCAGTGTGCTCAACTTATCATATGTTGGTCTATACAAAATTTCGGCATGAACCCTGGCTAGAAGAATGCTCGAAACTAACTCTGACCGTAACAAGCAAAGTTGGACTAAGATGTGTGACGGTGTTATGGCCCAGGTGTACCTCACCATACCGGTTGCCAGCTTCCCCCCCCCCCCCCCCCCCCAAACCCCATTTAGAAGGTACGTGCTTTAAAGAATTTAGGCTATAGTAAAATTTAAAACTTTAAAAATGATTTTAAAAACATGTTTTGAAAAAAAATCCTTAATTTTAAGAAAATGTTTTCGTTCTCAAAAAATGTTCACGCATTTAAAGAAAGTCCCCCAAAAAATAAAAAATTCTTGGAATTAAAACGATGTTCATATTTCAAAAAATGTTCCTGTTTATAGAATAATAATTGGGATTTTTTTTTAAAAATGAGAAAATGAATTATTTTGGATTTTTTATTTTTTTGAAATTTCCAAAAACTCCTATGTTTTCAGAAAATGTTCTTGATTTGAAATATGTCCATTTTCTGAGGAATTTCTCAAAAAATATAGAAATTTTAAAAATATAAAAAATCGTCTTTTTTAGAAATGGATATTTTTTTGAAATAAAAGTTTCTCATGCTTTTCCTTGGAAAACAACTCCTAATAAAAATTGCCAGTCTCACTTGCTATAGTGACCGCTCTCTACGATTCTGTGAACATTTGTAAGATTTCCGGAAGAAATTTGGAAAAATAAAAGGAAACAGATAACAAATAACTCAAATCCAAAAATGCAGAAAACAAACAAGACAAATAAAATTTAGACCGAAACCTTCTATAAGGTTCTCAAAACGATAAAAGCCGGGGTCCCGAACATGTGCTAACTAAATGGGCCAGCCCATTAATGGAATCGCTAGCTGGCTCCTAGACAAAACATGGACAATTTAACGCAATACGCGTGAAATACGGATTACCAGGAAGCCACAACGCGGAGGTCGCGGGTCACTTTTCTTTTCATTTTGTTCACATGTTGTACAAATATTTGTATGTAGAGATGAAACCAGAGTGAAAAAATTCGTTGTTCTGGAGAAAAAAAGGAATAGAGAGGAAATATAGAAACATAAAAAGAAATTTGCAAAACCGAAGTGAAAATGGAATTTGTTACACAGAAATGGAAACATATTTGGACTACTGTTTTCCGGCGCAACAAGCAAGAAAACAAAAAGTTTTTGTTTCTGTATGAAACTTTCATTTTTACTAAGGACTAATGCTTGCTTTGTAGCCCAGCCATCAAAGAACGCATGATGATACAGTGAGCAAAACGGCCTATGTGAGACTCAACTTCTGCTGCGATGCATGTACTCAACTAGACCCGGACAATTGTCCACCACTATTACAATATTACACTAAATCAGTAACCTAATCATATTATTTTTGTAGTCAGCAGCAGCCCTGTAACGTTGGCCCGGGCTAACTGGGGACCGTTCGCAGTATAAATGGGCCAGGAGCCACTGATGGATGACAGAGGGAATCCAGGCCATGCATGTCCGAATCAAACGGATGGGAACGCCTAGTCGCTGTGGAGAGGCGTAGCTCGCTGCGTCTTACTGTTTCTCAATTTGTATGCTTTGGATGCCCTTAAATTGTGCAAGCTCCGCCCCTGACACAGCGTACCATCAAGGAGGGAGGCCCACGTTGCGCATGTCATAACACACACGACTATTCCTCCCACTCAGGGCATAAAAGTGGTTTCAATCATCTAAAAAAACAGTGATTTCACTTATTTGTTAAACACGGATTTCAGTATTTCAAAGAACTATTTCATTTAATTCAAAAGACTGGATTCAATTATTTCATTGTTTCAAAAAGCTATTACACTTGTCCACATAAGTGTTTTCAATCATTTCACATAAGTCCTGATTAAACATCTTTTTTTAGAAATATGTCATTTTTTTCGACAAAGTGGTTAAGTTATTTTACAAAAAATAATTTTAGTTATTCCCAAACATTCTTGCCTGATACATACATGTGCATTTACTTTTACCTTTTTATGTATATATCCCTGTTGAAAGGATCGATATGGCCAACTAGAGGGGAGTTGAATAGGCGACTAACAAAATTTTAACTTAGTTTATAAATTTTAGGCTCAACAACAAAATAGGTTATCCAGATATGCAACTAGGTGGATAGCCTATATGATACGCACAACAACAACAAGACACAGAGCTTGCACAAAGTAAAGATAAGAAATAACCACAAGCGGAGACGAGGATGTTTTTCCGAAATTCCCTCATTTGGGCAGGTACGTCTCCGTTGGATGGAGACACGATGCTCCCCAAGTAGCCATAGTAGCTCACCCTATTCTCCTCACGGCCTCGCACGATGGAAGGGTGTTGTGAATCCACTAGCGATGCCCTTGAAGACGACAACCGGGACCTTTACAAACAAGGTTGGGGATTTCTCCATAACTTAATTGGAGGATCCCAACACCACCACAAAGCTTCACCACAATGGAATATGGCTTCATGGTGAACTCTTCCGTCTAGGGTGCTCAAACACCCAAGAGTAACAAGTTGATGAAGATTAATGAGTTGTGGGAGCACGAATCAGTTTGGTAGGAATGTAGATCGGGTGAGTGTCCTCCAATTCTCAAAGTATTAGAGAGTTTGGGTGGACGAGGAGATCTTGGGCTTTTTGTGTGTTGGCAATGGTGGGAAAAGCTTTTTGAGAAGATTCGGGTTAGGAGGTAGAAGAAGGGGGTATATATACCCCTCATGGGAGAAATAGCCATTGCACAACCCCAACTTCGGGCACCTGGACCATCCAGAGAGAACAAGCTCAACCCCGGGCACCTGGACCATCCAGAGAGAACAAGCTCAACCCCGGGCACCCGGACGTTGTCGAGGCCATTGCCAATTCTCTAGTGCCTCCTGGCACCTAGACCAAAAAGAGTCTGGACACACGAACCTCTCGAGGGGGTCACTTCTTTGGTAATAAAGCCCTTCCGATAATCATGAAACAAGTGGAGAAATATGATGATTGGAATTTGATCAATTTCCCCAACCCCCTAATCTATGCAACCCCCTTTAATAGTACGGATGTTCCTACAACTCAAATAGTAACCGAAAAAGTCGAGGCCATTGCCAATTCTCTAGTGCCTCCTGGCACCTAGACCAAAAAGAGTCCGGGCACACGAACCTCTCGAGGGGGTCACTTGTTTGGTAATAAAGCCCTTCCGATAATCATGAAACAAGTGGAGAAATATGATGATTGGAATTTGATCAATTTCCCCAACTCCCTAATCTACGCAGCCCCTTTTAATAGTACATATGTTCCTACAACTCAAAAGGTAACCAAAAAACTTTCCAAGCCACCGAAGATCACCGTCTTTTGTCCCTTTTGAAAAAATGGGGTTATGAGAGTCCGTAGACCAAGTAGAGAAACCAATGTTTTGAGATAAACTTGACAACCGACATTAGTTCTTGCAAATCGTATTGTGATTCACACCAAAATCGTAATTGATTGACGATTGCACTTTCACCTGTCCCCGTAGCCACAGTGAAGCCAACTGAGGTAGCTAGGCCTGACCCAATCACGCATCCGCCCTGTGATGATAACATTTTTTTTCTTTTTTGGAACATGAACGTGAGGCATTTTTTTCGAGAGGGATGTGAGGGCCATGTGTCATCTGCTGGTTGGAGGTGAGAAAGTTTTTATTTTTTTTTGTGAGATGAAGGTGCTGGTTTTTCTCTCTTTAAGATGAGGAAATGAGCATACACCTTCATGAGAGGCGCACAATCACGCGCCCCAGCCACTAATAACCGTTCAAGCCACCTCTACGTACGTGCACACGCAGCAAACAGTTTGCTGACACGACGTGGCTGCCGTAGGTTCGCTCATCACACGCACAAACCTGAAAAGAAAAGGCGCACGGTATGTATGTGTGGTCTTCTATCTGTTGCCCCAGTGCCCGCAAGGGAAGCACACCTGTCCGTCCAACACCACTCCGCTCGGTCGTCACGGCGAAGCCGAAGCTCCCGTACGTGCACAAATTGCGATTGGCCGATGGTGGAGGAGACGAGCGCACGCAGTTGATCCAAGCAGGAGCTGCACAAGGATAGCACTGCAGGTTAATTAACTCGAGTACGTTACACAAGCTTTGATGTAACCCCTGGCTTTCTCGACTGCGTTTTGGGGTCGGATATGCCTTCGCTTCGCCAGTTGAATAAAGTGCCCTAGGGCGGAGTGCATCCAAAACAAAAAATCGAGTACGTTACACGCACACAGGATCGCAAGGAAAGCCACCCCCGGTTTGGTTGCTTGTGCTTCATAAGCATACCATTACACCAGCCAGGTTTGATTAGTCGCCCATTTATTTTTGCTTGCCCACGGAGGTATATATTGTGAACTTGGTTGGATCGTCCCAGAGAGCCAATCAGGGCGTGTGCTCTTTAGACCTAATTGGGACTAATACTTTCCCCGTATATTTCCTCCCGCGTATCACGTTGCTGGCTTTCCTTGCCTTTTACCTTTGCTTCCATCGCCTGCACTCTCGTAGTGCCAACTCCGCACGCCGAATTGTTTTCTCCAAAATGTCCCTTTCATGTGCTTTGGACTACGTACCAAAAGCTAGCTTGATCATTTCATGAGCAAAGTTGCACACTCACAGACCTTCACTTGCACGCCCAGTACGTACGCCTCTGGCTATAAATATGCCCCTTGTGGCTCCAGGACAAGATCCATGAATCCAAACCCTGAAGCCTCTTGTGCAGCACTGTTCCATCTCTAGCTAGCCATCAGCAGGGCACTTCAGTGATCTACTGATCTCCGCTCATGCCTAGCCTGAGGCACAGCAGCTCCTCGGTCATCATCCTCGACCTCGCGTCCAAGATGAAGATGGGCAACCTCAAGAAGGCGGCGGCCATGTGCAAGAGCAAGACCGGCGTGCTCGCGGCCAGGCTCCTCGTCCTCGCCTCGCTCCGCCGCAGGATGGCCACCGTCGGCGCCATCTCGCACAGGATCCACGCGCTCATGGTGGCCACCGAATTGGGGAAAGATTGCAACAAGGCTCTCGTGCCGAGCAAGGCCAAGGCCGGCGGCGGGAAGCCGGTCGTCCTCGTCCATCGTCGTAACGCCACTGACATCTCTGATCAGTTGGCCTTGTTCCATCAAGAGGATGGCGACGGTGGCGACGGCCCTGACTGGTCGGTGCACTCCATCTTCGACGATGAGAATTGCTGCTACGCCGACGAGTACGAGGGCGACGACGATGATGGCAGCGAGCTGCTCGACGTGTGCGACGATGGGCACGACGCCAGCGAGCCGTCGGTCATGGACGTGATCAGGAGCAACCGGAAGGTCGAGGGTTTGGAGTTCAACGTGGACGATGAGATTGACCGGGCCGCCGGCATATTCATCACGAGGTTCTGGAACCGGAGGAATGGGAACATATAGTTATATATCATACTCCCTCTTTCACTTTTCAAACAGCATGCAAAGCAATCCATTTTCAGTTGTCTGAAATGACTTACAAAAGTGAACGGAGGGAGTAGCTTGTTTTCCTTTTGCATTGACCGAGTGACAGTAGATCGATGCTGAGTGAGACCGATTGAAATCGGTATGACATATTAGCTATAGGGGTGAAAAATGACATGGCTGTTTTTCAAAAAGAGGGTTAAACCCCCCGCTTCTGCATCGATTGAATATGGTGAAGGCGTACATAGATATATAAAGCGGTGTTTACGAAAAAAAAAATCTAAGTACAGCAATGTTTACTGTGAAAGATTATGTACATGGTTGGTTCCAAGCATGTGCCCGATATCAATTTTCTGGAGATGTTTGTCTGTTCTAGTGAAATTTATCCACCTGCTTTATATACTTTTAATACTACTTTAGCTATGACAAACGTAGTTGACTGTGTACTACTTGGAGTACAACACCTTCATCTCCATACCTGGAGAACTCTATCAAAACAGGCGTTCGGTCTGTTTTATATATAAAGCACAACCAACAAATTCACACAACCAAGTCAAGTGCCTCATCGAATATAAAATAGTCTGATGGGGTAAAAACACAAACACGCCCAAGAGAAATCATAAAAGAAAGCAGAAAAAGAGACAATCAATTGGCCAGAAGATCAAGTGATCTGTGGCGAAGCTAGTCGAAGTGTGGCAGCAGTCAACACGTCCACCATGTGGTCAAGCCGGTCACAATCCTGTTATCTTGAGAGCGGGTGCCAATACTCCAAGAAAGCAAAGAATTTGAAGACAGTCAGAGGTCCGCCTAAGAAAGATCCGCTCAATCACCACCCTGTTGCGAATCGTCCACATGTAATGAATTCATGATGCGTCCGAACTCTTTTCCCTCTTAATTAATATACATGGTGAATCTTTTGTCTGGTTTAAAAAATAAATAAATGATGCCATTTAATCTCTCGCATGTCTAGTTTAGCATCACACATACACATGTAATGAGCTCATGATGCCACTATGGATTAGATTAGTTCAAAGTTCACTTATCATTTCAGCATTTGCTTGGCAAGAAAATAGTTACTACTCCCTCCGATCCATATTACTTGTCTTAGATTTTTCTAGTGTCTATGGATCGGAGGGAGTAATATATTTTAGTTCCAGTGATGCAAAATTGGAGAGCTCACATAATCTGCAGAGCTTATCCTTTGTCTCCTGATTAATTGCATTTAGATATCTTTCTAAAAAAAGGCTACAAATTTAGATATTTTACAAGATGAACTTGTCTACGTAACCAGCTCCTTGAATTGCACTTCCTTCCAGATCAGCACGTCCAATTAGTGGTTCACACACTAGCGGTGGCCACTGGTATTCGTGCAAAATAACAAAAAGAAAGAAAATAGTGGTGACTGCTGACTGGTGATCGACTTGGTGAGTGTGAGTGATAGCTAAGTTGCTTCAATTATGCACTTAAGTAACAAAGAATTATAAAGCTTGTTGGCGCATTAATGCAGCATTACACTGATGATATTGCTAAAATGATCAAGAGAACCGAAAGGCAACCAACTAGGGTAGAGTAATTTAAGCGGATATGTTAAATGTATAGTCATCACCTCGAGCGCGTACCAAAATCACAATGAGACTAACAATTATGTGGATTTAGATTTTCGGGCATGCATTGCGGAGTCTTTAATTCACGTCATTTGGTGGCCAGCCACTGACGTATCTCATCAATTACGTATCTCATATGAAATAGTCCACATCATATGTTAAACTGACTGGATCTCCAATTCATCTTCCAAATTGCGAGGAAATCGCAACACCAAGATTCTGGTTTGGTCACCAAAAGAAAAAGAGAATATACCAGGGGATTCATTAGACTAATGTATTGCACTTGCATGCCACCTCGGAATTCCATAGAAGTGGCAAGCAGAGCGAGAGAGTTGCATAGTGGATCAGATCAGGATCAGATTGGTACCCACTGTTTAATTATTATTTTTTCTGATGCAGAGACTGGGGCGAACCCCCCTTTTCGAATTTTTTTTTTGAGATTGTACCTGCTGTATATGAACTAACTATCTTTTTCGAAACTTTCCATGCGGACTTGGCGCTTGAACTGTGAAAATATTTGAAGTAACACATGACAGTATAGCACATTTGGAATCTCCAGCTCTTTGGAATGACTAATCTGATCATCCAGGTTGTGTGAGGCGACAACGGATTAACGGAAACTCTGCTTCAATGGAGGGAAAGGCAAATAAATACCCTCCTGCGCCTCCTTACCATCTTCATCGCCTCTCTCTAGCTAAGGCTCTTGACCTCACATGTGTTTCTCTATAAAAAGTATCCTGATTTCCAACAAATACATTTTGGACAGGTTAGATAATGCAAAAGTTCTGGTTGTACCCCTATACTAGTGTACCCTCTATCCTTACCGTCCATTACCCGTTAGATATGAACGTACTCCTTTTGTACAGCCAGATAGACAATGTATGGCTGACATATCGTAGACAGGAGGTAGACATGCCCAGCTTTTTAAACGGTTACATGATTCTGTGAGATACCGGAGATAAACAAACCGCAAGGATGGCACCGGGTCTGTGATTGAAGACCTCCACCCCAACGCAGGGTCCTATATCGACATGGAGACGTCGACGCTCGTAAAATGGGTGCATTTCAACCAGAGTATAATTTAAGTTCGCTCCTTTCTCCATGGATGTAATAGGGGGAGCTTTCTGCACCGTCCTTGGTTTGAGCCCTTCCCCAAGTGAAACTTGCGTGTTTCATTTCAAATGCCACATTTCCACGTCGATCAATTTCTGTTGAAATTAAATACCTTGCCATGTGAGGTTAAGCTATATAGTACACGAATAGGTGATGCAACTGTACAAGTCTATGAATTATGCCCGTGGGAAACGAGGCAAATGTTTTTTTTTTGCGAACACCAAATGGGTGTGGGTTGTTCCTTGGTTCTCATTCTCAAAACAGACTTTTGCCCCTCTTTCTATAGCTAAAGGCACAAACGGTTGAACCGATACAAAGTGGTAAGAAAACTCTCCTACGAGCAGGTCGAAAGAAAACTAGTGGCACGAGTATCACTAACCCAACCCGCACATGAAACCGGGAGACACTACCCCTAACACATAACATCCACCACTAATAGACAAGACCTGACCCGAGCCGCCTGGAGAAACCACCGGTCTATCATATAGGAGAACATCTAAACCACCCCTCGCGCGAGTCTAGGACGCGCCATGCCAGGAAAGGCAAATCCTACGTCGTAGGTCATCGGTAATCGAGTGAGCCTGAGGCTCCACGACGAAGCCCTAAAGAGGGTGATGGCGCGTCGTCGAGTCTAAGAGGATGGACTAGGGTTTTCACCCGAGAGCCCTGGCACCATGGTGGGACCCATAACAACGCCACCAAGAGGGAAGCGACATGCTCCCGTGGTTCCTATTCCTACCCATGAAATGCAATGCATGCACTGATACAATAAGTTGTATAATTTTGGGCTTTTGGCTTGGCTTTGGCATCAAAGTCCATTATGGTAGTTCTAAAAAAAGTCCATTATGGTAATTTCTATTAGGTTAAGCTACTTTTTACATGTTTTGATGTTGAGAAATTAATTGGAAATAAAAAAATGACAATGCTATGAACCCACGTGCCAAGTACTACTTAAAAAATAACAAAAGAAAAGGGGACATATATATTTTTGTCCTTAATTTGCGCCCAATCTCATATTTATCCTTATTTTTTTGCTATGCTCAAATTTTCTCCTAAAGAGCATTTTAGGTTACCAAAATGCCCTTCAGTCTGGTCAAAGCCGTTTGACCGTTACTTCAAAAATTCATATAAACTAAGAAAAATGCAAATAATTAAGATATCAAAATGTTCAAAAAAATAATAATCTACATGTGCATGTCATTTACATTGATGACACAAGCACTATTTAAACCTGTTTAGAGTTAATAACATTAATAGTATGTTTAGGGTACCCCACAAAAATAAGTACGTTTAAGGAGAATGCAAATAAATGCACATATAGGTGATGAATGTAAATGACATGCACGTATAGATGATGTTTTTCTTAACATTTTCATGTCTTATTAGCATTTTTTTGAGTTCATATGAATTTTGAAAGTAATGGTCTAATGACTTTGACCAGACAAAAGGGCACTATGGTGACCTAAAATGCTTTTTAAAGGCAAATTTGAGCATAGCTAAAAACTAGGAATAAATATGAGAGTGGTCGTAAATTAGGGGCAAAAACGTAAATGTCCTGAAGAAAAGAGTGTGTGCTTCAGATGAAGACCGTAAGGGCATGTACAATGGTTCTATCTTAGCAGTGCCACATAGGATAAATGCTGAGTCGAAGGAAAGAGAAACCTGAAAAAAAAGGTTTTGCCTTCTCTTATTTAATAGATGATCTCTTAGCAACAAATCTCTCACCACATTTTTAAGAATAACTAGTTACTAAAGATAAGATTAAAAGAGAAACCATTGTACATCATATTTTTCTGTCATATCTAGATTATTACGTGGCTGGATTAAGATAAAACTGTCTTATAAACCACTATACATGACCTAAACCAGCCGTGCATGCTTTGATCCTGTTCCACTTCCTACCATGTATGCAGCATGCACCTTGTCAAAGAAGAGGCAGCCCATCTATTTAGCATGAACCCAAACGCAAACTGAGCCGTTTCGAGAACTCGGCAACAACAGGTGCCAGCATAAATACACACTCGGCGCGCACCTAATTTCTCGATCATCTTGGTAGACATCGAAAGTGGAATAGTGGATACGTAGCTGACAGATCACACACATATATGCATGGTTTGAAAGATTTGCTGCAAATTCTATGAGATATTGGAGATAAACTAACGGCGGAGATGGCGAGTACCTGGGCGGCGCAGCGACGGGGATGTGTGCGGCAGCGCTGGCCACAGTTGTTGGAGAGCCCGATCGCTCCCGGCGCACAGAGCTGCCGATTGAGACATCCTATGCGCCCATATTTTCTGTAGCTTTAACTAGGTTGTTGCATGTTTAATTTGTGACCATACTTACTTTCAAAAAAGGGATGACCTCGGCATCTGCCCCTCTTTTGCGATTACACGCTCATTTTTTGTTTTCTTTTTCTCATCAAACTCTCATGTGTGCAGTGAGTCTGTGGTTTCTGGTAATGAAATTTGCGCTATAGCCTTTCCAAATAAGGAAAACAGCTCGCGATTTGGTGTTTTCTGCAAACTATGATTCCAACGCAGAGTCAGTTGTTATTGTCTATCTTTGAATCATGCTTTCCCCCCATTTTATAAATAAAGTAACCATCACGTCGATACAACAAATGTCGCACCGGAAATAAAAATAGTCTGCTGAGACATCAACATAAACACGCCCTGAAAAACCAAAAAAAAAACACCAAGTGGTTGGTATATAAGGAGATATGCGGCGAAGCAAGATGGCAGGCTGCCGCAGAAAAGGGGTCAACCATGTGACCAAGCCGGTCGCAATCCCGCTGCCTAGAAAGCGGGTGTGAGTGTTGTAAAAATGTAAGATATTTAAAGATAGAGTCATACGTCCGGTTAAGAAAGACCCGCTCAATAATCTTCTTGCTACGCGTTATCCACAGGGTCCAAGCTAGCACCGCAAGCACAAGCCAGAACAAGCACTTCCTCCCCTCCCAGTCTGGTTGGCACAGGTTTAGAGGAACTCGGACAGGTCCAGGTCCTCACAGTCGGGCCTTAGAGCCTCACGCATAAAGCTCCAAAGAACTCTTGCTGTTGTGCACGAGAAAAAGATGTGCGTCCTTGTCTCGAAAACAACACAAAGGGGACACACATCCCATCCCTGGGGTTGTGCCGCTTGATCACCTCCGTCCCAAATGGGAGGCGATCCCTCGAAAGCTGCCAAACAAAGATTTTAATCTTGAGTGGCAAAAGCACTTTCCATAACGGAAAGGTTCAGGAAAGGTATGTCCGACAGCATAAGGCATGATAAGCTGAGCCAATAGAAAAGATCCCCGATGTTAGAATTTTGCTAGTAGGCCTTTGGCCCAAAGTCCAACTAAAATTCTGAAATTCTCTTGGCCCATTCATGCACACATGTGAGTGAGACTAAAATTTAGTCCCACCCCGGAAGTTGAGAGAGAGTTGCACCTCTTTATAAGGTGAGCTCTTCTACCACTTATATGAGCATGAGAAAAGGAGACCTACACACGCGCTCCTCCTCCTCCTCGCTCACCGCGCCGCGCCGCGGGTTGCGGGATTGAGCCGAGCCGAGGACAGAGCTATGCATGTTGTCTATATTTTTGCTGCTCAGAAAAAATTAATTAGTCATTAATTAATAATTAACGGACGCGTTAATTACTGAACCGTTTCCGATTCTTTTGGATCGTGACGACTCGGACGTGAGGTTTACTCCCACGACCTATCCGACCTGCACTATATAGTCAGGCAGACATCTACCCTAGCCGCCGCCGCTTCGTATGGTTTCTCACCACCGTTCCAAAGCATTGCGCCGCTAAGCAAGTCTTCTCCATCCCTCCTTTCGGCGTGCACCGGAAGAAGGGACAGCAGGCCTCCGGAACCCCACTTCTCGTGATCCTGTATGGGAGAGGGGTGATCCGGTTTTGGGGGAGCGCACTCGCGCGACTGCTGGCAGCGACGACTTCCCGAACGACGACTTCTTCCCCGACCTCGGCAACCTCATCCTCGACGACATGGGCGACAACGTCAACGCCGGCGGTGCTGCTCCCGCTACACCGTATGTGATTCTATCCTTCCTGTTCGAGATTGTGGTAGAATTCATGTTTCTAGTATGTTCCCTAGATGTGATATGTTCATCTACTATGCTAGTTCGCATGATTAGTTTAATCTCTGCTATTACTGTCATGATTTATCTTGTGTTCATTCGAATTAAATCTCATAGTAATTTGCTCATATTTCCAACAATCCAAAAACCTGATTATAAGCAATTTACTTCGAGTGGTTTTGTTGCGCATCTGAAGCCGCCTGCCTTTAAAGGGGTGCCATATAAGAGGTGGCGCACAAGAGCAGTCTACTGGTTTCAGACTATGAGCTGCTATGACGCCACCAAGGGCAAGCCTGAGGGCGATCTTAATCCAGCATAACTGGAAGCTTTTGAGAAGATCGATACTCTCTTTAAAGGCGCTCTTCTAAGTGTTCTTGATGACTCCATTGTGAATTCGTATATGTCGTTTGACAATGGCAAGGACACGTGGGCTGCGCTCGAGGCCAAGTTTGGTGCCTCGAACGCCGGCAGCGAGTTGTACGTCATGGAGCAATTCTATGACTACAAGAATGACTGATGAGTGCTCTGTTGTACAGCAGGCTCATGAGATACAGTCGCTCGCAAAAGAATTTGAGTACTTCAAGTGTGTGTTGCCGGACAAATTTGTTGCCGGAGGCATCATTGCCAAGCTTCCACCTTCGTGGAATAATTTTGCTACTTCCCTGAAACACAAGAGACAAGAGTTTTCCGTTGAGAATCTCATTGGTACTCTTGATGTTGAAGAGAAGGCGAGAGTAAAGGACACACATGCTCGAGTTGCTGAGGGAGCTTCTAGTGCCCACATGGCACAGAAGAAGAACTTCCAGCCCAACAAATTCAAAAACAACAAGAACAAAACTCAAGGCAAAGGCAAGTTTGATACAATAAAGAACAAGCTGTCACATTCTACCAACTTCAAGAAGAATTCTCATAAAAAAGGGAAGGAACTTTGCCATGTCTGTGGTGATCCTAATCACTGGGCTCCGAAGTGTCCTAACCGCTTTGAGGAGCGCGAACATGAGAAGAGCGGCAAGTCCGCTAATGTTGTCATCGGTGATACTGATATGAAGGATTCTGGGTACGGTATTCTTCCTACCATCCTTTCAGTATTTCAATCTCTTGATTGGTTAATTGACACCGGTGCCAATGTACATGTTTGTGCTGATGCCTCCATGTTTTCTTCTTACCAGGTCACAAGGACTTATCCCATGCTGATGGGGAAGGGGTCACATGCCATCATTCAAGGTGTTGGTACGGTCGATTTGAAGTTTACTTCGGGGAAGACCATGCGTCTGAAGAACGTTCATCATGTGCCGTCCATCAATAAAAACCTCGTTAGCGGTTCCCATTTATGTCGAGATGGTTTTAAGTTGGTTTTCGAATCCAATAAAGTTGTAATTTCTAAATATGGATAATTTGTTGGAAAAGGATATGAGAGAGGAGGCTTGTTCCACCTGTCTTTGTCAGATATTTGCACTAAAGTTATTAATAATGTTTGCCACAATAATGAGTCTGATATTTGGCATTCACGGCTTTGTCACATTAACTTTGGTTGCATGACGCGGCTGGCCAATATGAATTTAATTCCAAAAATCTCTACTGTCAAAGGCTTTAAGTGCCAAGTATGTGTGCAAGCTAAGCAACCTCGCAAGTCCCATAAGACTGCAGAGGCAAGAGACTTGGCGCCACTAGAGCTTATACATTCTGATCTTTGTGAGATGAATGACGTGTTGATAAAAGGTGGAAAGAGATACTTCATGATGTTGATTGATGAATGCACTAGATATTGTTATGTGTATCTTCTGAAATCAAAAGATGAGACTTTAACTTTCTTAAAAAACTATAAAGCTGAGGCAGAGAACCAACTTGATCGAAAAATTAAACAGCTTAGGTTCGATCGTGGTGAAGAGTATTTTCCAATGAATTTGATCTGTTTTGTGCGAAACATGGTATAATCCATGAGAGGACGCCTCCCTACTCACCTCAGTCAAATGAGGTAGCCAAAAGAAAGAACCGAACTCTAACTGGTATGGTTAACACCATATTAGACACATCGGGTCCTTCCAAGGAATGGTGGGGGGAGGCGCTAATGACTGCGTGTCATGTCCTAAACCGAGTTTCCAAGGAATGAGAAAGGAAAAGATTGAAACTCTCTTACCTACGTACTTGGGGTTGTTTGGCGAAAGTCAATATACCAATTCCCAAGAAGCGCAAGCTTGGACCAAAAGCCGTTGATTGTGTTCTTCTGGGCTATGCTTTTCATAGCGTTGGCTATAGGTTTTTGATAATAAAATCTGAGGTATCCGACATGCATGTTGGTATGATTATGGAGTCGAATGGTGCAACTTTCTTTGAGGACATATTTCCTATGAAGGATACGTCGAGTTCATCAAATCAGGAGATACCTACTCAATCTAGTGAGGAATTCGCTGTAATTCCTAAACCCACCATTGCGATGGAACACGTTGAGAATCCTGTTGAGGGTGACAATAGAACTCCTATGAGGAGTAAGAGACAGAGGACTGCAAAGTCCTTTGGTGATGATTTCATTGTGTACCTCGTGGATGACACACCCAGGACTATTTCAGAAGCCTATGCATCTCCCGATGCTGACTACTGGAAGGAAGCTGTACGTAGCAAGATGGATTCCATCTTAGCTAACGGAACCTGGGAGATCACTGACCGTCCTTATGGGTGCAAACCTGTACGATGTAAGTGGGTGTTCAAGAAGAAGCTTAGACTTGATGGTACGATTGAAAAGTACAAGGCACGGCTTGTGGCTAAGGGTTATATCCAGAAAGAAGGTGAAGACTTCTTTGATACTTACTCACCTGTGGCTAGACTGACCATAATTCAGGTGCTACTATCACTGGCTGCCTCACATGGTCTTCTCGTTCATCAAATGGACGTTAAGACGGCTTTCCTCAATGGAGAGTTAAAAGAGGAAATTTATATGGATCAGCCAGATGGTTTTGTAGTACCTGCTCAGGAAGGAAAGGTGTGCAAGTTATTAAAGTCTTTATATGGCCTTAAACAAGCTCCTAAGGAGTGGCATCAGAAGTTCGAAAGAACATTAACTGCTGGCGGCTTTGTAGTAAATGATGGTGACAAGTACGCGTACTATCGCCATGGTGGGAGCAAAGGAGTTATTCTTTGTCTGTATGTCGATGACATACTGATCTTTGAAACCAAACTTGATTTAATCAAGGAGGTTAAGGATTTCTTATCTCACTGCTTTGAGATGAAGGATCTACAAGTAGCTGATGTTATCTTAAACATCAAGTTATTGAGAGATGAGAATGGTGGGATCACACTGCTTCAATCTCACTATGTGGAAAAGTTCTTGAGTCGTTTTGGGTATAGTGACTGCACACCTTCTCCAACTCCATATGATGCTACTATTTTGCTTCGAAAGAATCGACGGATTGCTAGAGATCAACTGAGGTATTCTCAGATTATTGGCTCGCTTATGTTTTTGGCGAGTGCCACGAGGCCTGACATCTCTTTTGTTGTGAGCAAGCTGATCGGTTTGTGTCAAAACCGGAAGATGATCATTGGCATGCGCTTGAGAGAGTTATGCGCTATTTGAAAGGCACCGCGAGCTATGGGATTCACTACACCGGGTATCCAAGGGTACTGGAGGGTTATAGTGACTCAAACTGGATATCTGGTGCTGATGAGATTAAGGCCACAAGTGGTTATGTTTTTACACTTGGTGGTGGCACTATTTCCTGGAATTCTTGCAAGCAGGCCATTTTAATGAGGTCAACTATGGAAGCAGAACTCACAGCATTAGATGTTGGGGATACACATAACAGGTAGGCCCACGAAGGGTCAAAATATCATGAAGCATGGGGTCCACACAACATGTGGGTCCAGATAAATTTCATACAGACATATTATCCACTTGGACAAGCAGCATACTATCCACTCGACCAAGCAGCATACCATCCACTCGGATGACAGTTCACCACTCGACCGTACGACTCACTAGGATATACGAAGACTAGCAGGCAACAAAGCAGTCAGCATCACTCTCATAGTGAGGGCTTCGTAGTGGGCTGGCATTATGACATTCATGCTCCACTTTGTAACATAGGAGGTGAGGGGGTGGCGCACTCTATATAAGCTACCCCCACCACTAGCTAGGGGGCACTTTTTTTTTCTTCCACCTCTCTCTCTCTTTCTCACCATTAGTCTCAGGACATAGCTCAGGCATGGAGATCCGCTCTCCCCTCTCTCTCTCTTATTGTAATCTCCGGATATATATACTAAGATAAAACAAAGCCTCTCCGGAGCACGAGACGTAGGGTTGTTATCTCCATCGTGAGAGGCCCGAACTCGCTAAAACCACCGTGTCACCCATATGCATCTCGATAGATCATGCTCCTTTATCCTACCCCTCTCTTATTGTCGGAATCGTTCCCACGACAGTTGGCGCCCACCTTGGGGCATGGCGTCTATCGAGTCATGATGCAGATGGTTTTTTTTTCAATCGCCGGCGACAAACTAATTTCTACGGGCGACCCAAGCTTTCATGGGATGATCTCCCGAGATCAAACAATCACGCTAACAATTTTGACTATTGGAGTCCCGGCCATCACGCAAAATACTCCTCATCATACAAAAGGATCAGGGAGTTGCTCATCTCAACTTATCCTCTTTACAATCAAACATTACAATGATCTAACAATGGTTTATTCTTCTTATGTATGCACACGAGCTTATACAAAAAGGATGCCTCCTTTTGTTTCGATTGGTGACTCGGCTCCCAGACCATAAAGCATCGTCCTCCGCCCATCATCATCTCGCGAACTCATCCGTGACGCCGTCGCCGAGTGCCCACACACACAGCCGCTAACGCTCGGCCTGGTTCCCCAACCAGCTGAGCACGACGATTGGCGATCGACCCAGTTCCTCGGGCGACGAGGCGCGGCTGCCGGCAATCCGCCAAGTTCCGCAGGTATCGAAGCGCGACTCCGACCGGCGCACGGCTCCTGCTCCCCGAACAGTGAAGCATGATCACCAGTGCACGCGTCAGCCTCGCCCTTGGCTGCGCCGACCCGCGAGTCCCGCGCCTGGACTACGGCCAGCTGCTCATCCTCCGCGTCGCCTCCTCTCGGCCGCTATCCGATTCCGGCCAGACCGGCGGTTTCCGCCGCAGCGGGGCTCTCCCTGGGGCTGCCTCTACAGCTCTCCTCATTTGAACTCCTATCGCATGTAGAATCTTCTTTAATTCTTACTTAATTAGCACTAATACCTCCTGCATGCAGGTCCTGGACGTGGGGCAACCCCTTCAATGCGTTGGACGTGGACAATCACACCTAAATAGCAGGCTTTATTGCTCCACGACTAACCGACCGAGCTCTGCACCAAATCAACCTGCTCGAGGGATAACTGCATGCAGGAAAAAAGGAAACGGAAGGAGTGGCTCCCACCAGTACGCCGCTCCGCTGGCCCCGCTTCGTCAAGGTATAATCGCCTAATTAAGCGGCTCATCTGGTGAGTATTTCCTGCACCAGTTACCTAATTACTGCAGCCAAAACTTCTACAGTTTCTACGCCAGTTAATTGTGCATGCATGCATAACCATCCCTGGTCTTTAATCCTTGCAAAATAGCATCCGTACATGGATATTTAGTCCAGCAAAAAATATCCGTGGATGTACGTGTACTTGCTAACTTGCAGCACTGAGACGAACAACATGGCCCGACCGACTCATTGTTTTATTGCACTCGGCCAATGTCGTGGCGAGCAGATTTCAGCTCAGCTGTGGTTCACTCGGCCGATTGACCTTTTCACTCGGTCGGCTAACAAACTGGTCCACTCGGTCAGCCCGTCCAGAGATGATTTATGTACTCTAGACAATTAACACGTAAGTTATTCGGATGGTTGGCTTCAACATGCATCCGTTGGCACCGTCCGCCAATCGTCGTCCCCGGCTTTGTCTGCCATGCCGTCATCGAGCCTCCACACACGACCACCGGCGCTGTCTACCAGACGTCGTCTCGGTCTTCATCTGCAATGTCATCAATGAGCTCCCACATACGGCTCTTCCTCCCTGAGCATCAACTGCTTAGCAGCAGCTCTTGTGGTGATGAGCACAAGCCTGACCTGGCACCGTCCCATTCGCGCCGCCGCTCCTCCCTCCAGCCTCGGTGCTTGATCATGGGTTGACGGCGCTCGTCACTCTCCACTTCAACGACGACGAACTCAGGGGAATAATCTTATCCTCTCCCATCATTTTACAATTCATTTCTCAAATTATTCGACGATAGCTTAACAGTCCTATTCCTGTTCGAACCCAGGTTCACTTGTACGGGACTAAAGCTACGCTCAGACAGTTTGCACACATGCTCGGGCGAATTTACTCGGATGGTTAACTGATCGATGCGACATAGGAGATTTACACCAACAACATTCGCTTCGGTCAACATCCACTCGTATGGTCCGCTGGCACTCGGCCGCCCACACGTCGTCGTCACCCGGATGCCCACAGCTTCATCAACCTGTCTAACTCGGCCGCTTCGCGCATCGTCATCAGTTGATCACCTCATCATCATTTGGTCACTCCGCACGTCGCAACTCGGTTGGTCATCTCATAACAATTCGGCCGCCCCGCGCGTCGTTATCGGTTGGTCACCTCATCACCACTCGGCCGTCCCGCGCGTCGTCACTCGGTTGGTCACCTCATAACCATTCGGCCGCCCCGCGCGTCGCCTTCGGTTGGTCACCTCATCACCACTCGGCCGCTCCGCGCGTCGCCACTCGGTTGGTCACCTCATAACCATTCGGCTGCCCCGCGCATCGCCATCGGTTGGTCACCTCATAACCATTTGGCCGCCCCGCGCGTCGCCATCGGTTGGTCACCTCATCACCACTCGGCCGCCCCGCGCATCGCCACTCGGTTGGTCACCTCATAACCATTCGGCCGCCCCGCGCGTCGCCATCGGTTGGTCACCTCATCACCACTCGGCCGCTCCGCGCGTCGCCACTCGGTTGGTCACCTCATAACCCTTCGGCCGCCCCGCGCGTCGCAATCGGTTGGTCACCTCATAACCATTCGGCCGCCCCGCGCGTCGCCATCGGTTGGTCACCTCATCACCACTCGGCCGCTCCGCGCGTCGCCACTCGGTTGGTCACCTCATAACCATTTGGCCGCCCCGCGCGTCGCCATCGGTTGGTCACCTCATAACCATTCGGCCGTCCCGCGTGTCGCCATCGGTTGGTCACCTCATAACCATTCGGCCGCCCCGCGCGTCGCCATCGGTTGGTCACCTCATCACCACCCGGCCGCCCCGCGCATCGCCACTCGGTTGGTCACCTCATCACCACTCGGCTGCCCCGCGCGTCGCCATCGGTTGGTCACCTCATCACCAGTCGGCCGCTCCGCGCGTCGCCACTCGGTTGGTCGCCTCATAACCACTCGGCCGCCCCGCACGTCGCCATCGGTTGGTCACCTCATCACCACTCGGCCGCCCCGCGCGTCGCCACTCGGTTGGTCCCCTCATAACCATTCGGCCGCCCCGCACGTCGCCATCGGTTGGTCACCTCATCACCACTCGGCCGCTCCGCGCGTCGCCACTCGGGGGCTTAGCTGCAGTCCAGTACTCGCCTAAGTTTGAAAAAATCCTACCGAGTGGAGAGCAAACCTCCCACTCGGAGGCTTAGCTGCAGTCCAGTACTCGCCTAAGTTTGAAAAAAATCGTACCAAGTGGAGAGCAAACCTCCCACTTGGGGGCTTAGCCGTAGTCCAGTACTCATCTAAGTTTGAAAAAATCCTACCGAGTGGAGAGCAAACCTGTAACGCCCCAGATATAACTTTCCCAATTTGTACTCCAACTCTTGCTGTTTCCGGCATTAAGTTATATTTATTCTCGGGTTCGGGTCTTTGTCTCCGTGTGTTGTTTTCGTTTTCATGCATCTCATATCATGTCATCACGTGCATTGCATTTGCATACATGTTCATCTCATGCATTCGAGCATTTTCCCCGTTGTCCGTTTTGCATTCCGGCGCTTCGTTCTCCTCCGGTGGCCATTTCTAGCTTTCTTTCGTGTGTGGGGATTAAACATTTCCGGATTGGACCGAGACTTGCCATGCGGCCTTGGTTTACTACCGGTAGACCGCCTGTCAAGTTTCGGGTCATTTGGACTTCGTTTGATACTCCAACGGTTAACCGAGGGACCGAAAAGGCCTCGTGTGTGTTGCAGCCCAACACCCCTCCATTTTGGCCCAAAACCCACCAAACTCTGCTCCATGTCCTAGAGCATTCGATCACGACCGCGTGGCCAAAAACCGCACCTCATTTGGACTCTCCTAGCTCCCTCTATGCCTATTTATACCCACTCCATTTCGGATGTCGTCTTCCCCGTCCAAACCCTACCCTGAAAAAAAAAGATCCGCGCCGACAGACATGTCCGGGGCCTAGCCGGACACGTCCGCCGCCGCCCCTCATCCACTCCGCACTCGCCACGTGGCGCCGCCACCTCCCAGCCGCCGCCGGGCCCGAGGCCCACTGCCGGCCCCCGACGCCGCCTCGCCGGGCCGAGGAGAGGCCCGACGCCGCCGCCCTCTTCCCCACGTCCGGCCGCCGCCCCGCCGCCATCAACGCCGTGCCCCGCTGCCTCGTCGCCGACCCCGGCCGCCGCGCCTCCTCCCAGCCGGTGCCGCGCCGCCCTACGCCTCGCCGGCGGCCGCCGCCGCCCGCAGGAGCTTCGGCTACTCCGGCCACCCCGGCGTCCTCTCCCTCCATGCTGACGTCTTCTCCGGCGAGCTCCAATTCCGGCGGTGAACAGTGCCGCCGCCACCTCGGTTCCCGTGCCCGATCTGGATCTCAGATCCAAAATCCTCTCGGTTGACTTCTCCTCCCTAACCCTAGTTTTTCATGCCTACTTTGACCGATGATATCTCCGCATCCGTAGCTCCGTTTTGGACATATGATATATCAAAATCTTTGTTTCGACATGTACATCATTTCATTCCATTGCATCATTTGCATTTGAGTTCATCTTGAAGCCCAAAATGCTGTTAGAAGGAGGCTTCGTGAGTTAAATTGCAGATCCGTTAGTTCATCATAGACTTTTGTCATTTTTGCCATGATTATTGTGTGGATGATATGCCTGTGACTCTTTGGGATGAATCGTTAAGCATTTTGTCTTCTTTCCAGAGGTGCCACCCATGCATTTTTAGGATGTGTGTGGTGACTTGTGCAAGCTTGCGAAGAGAGGCACCTGAGAATTCTGTTTTCAGGGACTTTGTGGATTTCTCTAAGTCTGGGATATTTTAGTTCATGATGCCATATGTTCAGCTTGTTTACTAGTGATCCGTGCCTCTTTTGAGGATGATCAGTAAAGGAGTTTTGATATTCATGTTATGCTCTATCCATCCATGTCTTTGTTTGCATATGTGGAGTGCTCTAGCTTGATTCAATCGAGCTCTACTTTTGCTTCGTGGTAAATCTGGGCAGATCGTCAACTTGTTTGCGATTTTACAGATGCTATTGTTAGTGATCCGTGTATGCTATGCCATTGTTCTTGCCATGTCTAGCTAGAATTTTGTGCCTTCTTTATGGATATATGCTTGCCTTGCTATGACTTGCACCGTAGTGAGTGCATCGAGCTCATTTACATGCCTTCGTGAGTTATAATTTCAGCATGTCTCAGTTTTCACGAAGTCTGAAAACTGATTGTGCGTGAGCTATGTTCGTGTGCTCGTTAGAGTATTTTGTGAACCCTTTTGGCCCCAGGTCACTTTGGGTGTTTTGTTAAGCTTGTTGAGTAGCTCCATGCCATGTTCTTACTTGTCATGTTCAGGTTGAGTATCATGTTGTTTTGCTGCTCCGAAGAGAGCATCGTGGTCTGAAATTTCAGACTAGTGTTAATTTCACTAAGTCTGAAATCTGTTTTGCTTATTCGTTTTTGCCATGCTTGTTTGAACCTCATAATGGATGAATTTGGCTGTGGCTCAGTGCTAGTGTTTTGATAAGCATCTTGTGTACATCCCTGCCATGTATTTTGTTGTCATGTTTGGTGGCTGTAGCATGTTCATTTCGTTGCATTTAGGAGCCTACTTGCTGTAAATCGCAGACCGGTTCATTTCGTAAAACGCTTGCCATTTCCAAACCGTAGCTCCGATTCCTATGATCTTTATATCGTTCAAGTGATTTCATCCCCTCTATCCAGTGGCACACTTGGTTTTCCAAGTTGAGGCCAGGTTCATGCATTTCCTGTCACGTCTTGCATTTTGCATCCCGCATCGCATCCCACATAGCATACCATCATTGCATCTTATTGCTTGAGTTTGCACGTGGTTGATTGTATTCTTGTTGCTTGTTTGTGTTGTTGGGTAGAGCCGGGAGACGAGTTCGCTAACGAGGAGCCCGTTGAGTTTGCTTTTGAGGATCCAGTCAACTCTGACAACTGTGCACACAAGATGATCATACCCTCGAAATCACTACTATCTTTGCTATGCTAGTTTGCTCGCTCTTTTGCTATGCCAATGCTACGATGCCTACCACTTGCTTGTCAGCCTCCCAATTGCCATGTTGAGCCTCTAACCCACCATTGTCCTAGCAAACCATTGATTGGCTATGTTACCGCTTTGCTCAGCCCCCTCTTATAGCATTGTTAGTTGCAGGTGAAGATTGGAGCCGTTCCTTGTTGGAACATTTATTTACTTGTTGGGATATCATTATATTTCCATGTTATCTTAATGCATCTATATACTTGGTAAAGGGTGAAAGGCTCGGCCTCTCGCCTAGTGTTTTGTTCCACTCTTGCCGCCCTAGTTCCCGTCATATCGGTGTTATGTTCCCGGATTGTTGCGTCCCTTACGCGGTTGGGCTATAATGGGAACCCCTTGATAGTTCGCCTTGATTAAAGCTTTTCCAGCAATGCCCAACATTGGTTTTACCATTTGCCACCTAGCCTCTTTTTCCCTTGGGTTTCCGGAGCCCGAGGGTCATCTTATTTTAACCCCCCCGGGCCAGTGCTCCTTTGAGTGTTGGTCCAAACCGTCAGCCGCCGGTGGCTACCAGGGGCAACTCTGGGCTGGCCTACCGGAAGTTTAGAAAATCTGAGTGTGCCCTGAGAAAGAGATATGTGCAGCTCCTATCGGGATTTGTCGGCACGTTCGGGCGGTGTTGCTGGTCTTGTTTTAACCTGTCGAATCATCTTGTTGTACTAAGATACCGAGTCTGATCGGTGTGTCTTGGGTGGAGGTCTATTCCTTCGTTGACCGTGAGAGCTTGTTATGGGCTAAGTTGGGACCCCCCTGCAGGGATTGATCTTTCGAAAGCCGTGCCCGCGGTTATGGGCAGATGGGAATTTGTTAATGTCCGGTTGTAGATAACTTGAACCTTAATTAACTAAAATGAATCAACTGATAGTGTTACCGTGATGGCCTCTTCTCGGCGGAGTCCGGGAAGCGGACACGGTGTTGGAGTTATGTTTGCGCAGGTTGCTCTCTAGTTCCTCGCTCGCGCCTTGCTCTCTCTTCCTGCTCTCTTTTGCGAGTAAGTTAGCCACCATATATGCTATTCGCTTGCTACAGCTCCACTTATGTGTACCCCCTTCCTACCTATTAAGATTAAATAGTCTTGATCACGAGGGTGCGAGATTGCTGAGTCCCTGTGGCTCACAGATTACTATTACACTAGATGCAGGGACAGATGATACAGCTCCAGATGGCGCGCTTGAGCTCAAGTGGGAGTACGACGAGGATTCTCAGCGTTACTATGTGTCTTTTCCTGATGATCAGTAGTGGTGCCCAGTTGGGGTGATCGGGACCTATGTCGCTTGTTGGGTTGTCTTTTATCTTGGCGCCGTAGTCGGGCCATGAGTGTTTGGATGATGTATGTTATTTATGTACTTTGATGTGACGTGGCGAGTGTAAGCCAACTATGCACCTTCCCTTTATATTATTTATGTACATGGGATGTGTGATGATTTCCTAACTTGCGACATTGCTTTCAATGCGGTTATGCCTCTAAGTCGTGCCTCGACACGTGGGAGTTATAGCCGCATCGAGGGCGTTACAAGTTGGTAATCAGAGCCTTCCCCGACCTTAGGAGCACCCACTGTTTGATCGTTTTTAGCAGCCGAGTTGTGTCTAGAAAAATGTTTTGAGTCATTTAGGAATTATATATCGGAGAGCTTAGGAATTCTTTTTACTTCCTAGTCTCCTCATCGCTCTAGTAAGGCATCCTGACGTAGAGTTTTGACTCTTCTCTTCTCAAATTTCACTAAATTTTTTTTTAGGATCACGCGAGTATCTTGGATTTGTTCCGATGGCTTATGATGAGAATACTGTCTCGGTGCCTCCTGTCAGGGGTTTAGTGGAAGTGTCCCGGGGAGTTGAGCTCTGAGGTGTTGTCATCATAATTTTATCGTTGCAATTCTGGTATACTTGAGATATGTTCGTCGACATCGAAAATCTCGTTTATGCAGTTCGTTGGTGAGATAACCTCGACGCCACCCAGTACTAGGCGGGAGTTCGGGAGTATCGCCATAACTTGTATAACGGATGCTTTTCGAAGGTTGAGGTAGATGGTTTCCGAAGGTTTCTTGGTTATGTGTTGAAGGATGGATACAGCTGGATGTAGGATTTGCTAGTTTGGGTGAGATATTATGCTTCCCCTGTATCCCCAACACCTGATTGCATAACCGGAAAGTTTCGGGAGTTTCATAGGTGAGAATTCAAGTAGCTCTTAGGATATCTTTCCGACAGATGTATGATATGAAATTGGGGCTCGACGTCTAGTGGTTCGCCTATTCACGGTCGATTTTACAGTGGTCTCGTTGCGTCTTAAAGAGTCCTTGGCTATGCTGACTCGGGGACGCTTCGTATGTCATGTGCACTGCCTTGTACATGATGGTGCTGTACGATCGAGCCCGTGTAGGTCCCACCACGAAAACTTCGGACGAAATCTCTATCATATGTTTGTTCCGGCTTATTTCACAAGCCAATCCTTGGTTTTATTTTGAGTTGGTATCCGAGTTGCTTCGAAGTCAAATGTTGATTCCATCCCTGGTTGATTTACCTCTTCTACCTAATTCTTCGTGGCTTCGAAATTTAGGGATATGTGACCACTTCAAGAGAAGTGCATTCGTTCATTTTGTTCGGATGTGAAGACTTTATGTTGCAATTTTCATTCCGTTGGATTCAGCTTCAATATTTGTCTATTTGTGTGTTAATGGTGGTCAACCTCTTCAGGATGGCTCCTCCAACGCGCACGACTCCGAATCCTGATCCGCCACCACCTCCACCTCCTCTGGAGGCTTGGCAAGCTGTGATGGCCGCAACCAATGCAAATACACAGTTGATCATGCAAATCCTCCAAGAGCGGAATCAAGGTAGTCAAGGGAATCAAGGCAACAATCAGAACCATTTTGTGACTTTGAACCAGTTCCTCGCTAATGGTCCAAAGACGTTCAACAATTGTTTTGAGGCTACCGATGCTGACGATTGGCTAGTGGATCTGGGCAAGCATTTTGAATGCAGCAACATCAGGCCTGAAGATTTCGTCAAGTTCGCTTCTTTCCAGCTCAAAGATCAGGCTGCAGAGTGGTTCCACCAGTAC
The DNA here is from genome assembly GCA_034509565.1 of Triticum monococcum. NCBI lineage: Eukaryota > Viridiplantae > Streptophyta > Magnoliopsida > Poales > Poaceae > Triticum > Triticum monococcum. The sequence continues at coordinate 525,750,189 of CM067845.1, forward strand.
AAGGATTCCAGAGGTGGACGTTTGATCACTTGGGATGATTTCCATCGAGATTTCTGAGCTCATCACATCCCTTAGAGTGTGACTGAAAGCAAACGTGAGGAATTCCGCAATCTGAAGCAAGGCTCTTTGTCTGTCTATGACTACAACAAGTTGTTCCAGAAGCTCGCCCGTTTTGCCAAGCAGGATGTTCCTGATGAGAAGAGCATGATCTATCAGTTCAGGGGTGGTCTCCGTGAAGAAATTCAGCTCGCTCTTGTCCTTTTTGAGCCGTTGAGGTACGATGAGTTCTACAACATGGCACTGAAGCAAGAGGCTGCTCAGTTGAGGTGTGATGCTTCCAGGAAGCGAGTCAGAGACACTACGCCTTCTTCCTCTACTCAAGTGGCCAAGCAGCAGAAGTATTGGTTTCCTCCTCCTCCGTTCTGTTAGCCGTATCAGCAGAAGAGCAAAGGTGGCAGTGGTTCTTCCCACCCACCCAACCCAGGCTTTCAGAACAAGACTTCGTCTCAAGCTCCAAGATCGAGTGCTCCGTACCACCGTCCGCTTTCAGAGGTCACGTGCAACAAGTGCCAACAGAAGGGTCACTACGCCAACAAGTGTTTCAACCAGAGGCGTCTTCTTCCTCCTCCTCCTGTCAGATCGGCAAGTACAGCAGTGGTCAAGCATAACCCCAAGCACGCCAAGGTCAATATGGTGAATGCAGCTCAGGCAGAGGATTCGTCAGATGTGATTATGGGTAACCTTCCTGTTAACGATGTTCCCGCAAAAGTACTTTTTGATACTGGTGCATCACATTGTTTTATCTCGAGACCTTTCGCATCCAAGCACGGGTGGTTTTCTCAAGTTATGCATAAGCCATTAGTAGTTGTCTCTCCGAGTAGATGCTTGCTTGCTAACTATGAAGTTCCGGATATTTCTATCTCGTTGGGTGACTTCAAGTTTCTGGCTTCCCCGATGATCCTTGGTAATTCCGATATCGATCTTATTCTTGGGATGGACTGGCTCTCTAAGCATAAAGCTCAGCTTGATTATGCAGCCAAGCAGATTCAACCGACTCATTCGTCTGAGGATGTAATTGTCTTTGCTGCTCGGGACAATACAATCCGGTTGTTTTCTCTCAATGAGAAGGGTGAATTGGACGCTATTTCACAGATCCCAGTCGTTTGTGAGTATCAAGATGTCTTCCCAGAAGAGCTCCCAGGAATGCCTCCGCACCGGCCCGTTGAATTTGTTATTGAACTTGAGCCCGGTACGGAACCTGTGTGCAAACGTCCTTACAAGCTCGGCCCTGAAGAGTTGAAGGAGTTGAAGAAACAACTCGATGTTCAAGAAAGAATGGGTCTCATTCGGCCTAGTACTTCTCCATGGGGTTGTGGTGTTCTTTTTGTGAAGAAGAAGGATGGAACGGACCGACTTTGTGTTGATTATCGTCCATTGAACAAGAAGACCATCAAGAACAAATACCCACTTCCCAACATCAATGAGCTGTTCGAACAACTCAAGGGTGCCCAAGTATTCTCCAAGCTTGATCTCCGTATGGGTTATCATCAGATTCGCATTCGTGAGCAAGATATTCCCAAGACGGCCTTCAGGACAAGCTATGGGTCATATGAATACACTGTCATGTCTTTTGGCCTCGCCAACGCTCCTCCGACGTTCTCCCGCATGATGAACTTCATCTTCAACCCCTACACCAATGACTTCGTTTTGGTCTATCTCGACGACATTCTGGCTTTCTCCAAGAACATGGAAGATCATGCCAAGCACTTGCGTTTGGTTCTTGACAAGCTCAGGGAACATCAGTTCTATGCCAAGTTCTCCAAGTGTGAATTTTGGCTCGATGAGGTGCTTTATCTTGGTCATATCATCTCTGCCAAGGGCATTGCCGTGAATCCTAAGAAGGTGTCTGCAATTGTTAATTGGGAACCTCCTCAGAACGTGAAGCAACTCCGTAGCTTCCTCGGTCTCGCAAGCTACTGCCGAAGATTCGTTGAAAACTTTTCTAAGATCGCGAAGCCTCTCTCAAATCTTCTTCAGAAGCACGTCAAGTACGTTTGGTCTCCGGAGTGTGATATTGCTTTCAACACTTTGAAAGAGAAGTTGATCACTGCTCCAGTTCTAACTCCGCTGGATGAAACCAAGCCGTACGAGGTCTTTTGTGATGCCTCTCTCCAAGGTCTCGGTGCTGTACGGATGCAAGAGAAGAAAGTTGTTGCTTATACCTCTCGCCAGTTGAAGCCTAATGAGAAGAACTACCCCACTCATGATCTCGAGTTGGCGGCAGTTGTGCATGCCTTGTTGACCTGGAGACATCTTCTATTGGGAAGGAAAGTGGATATTTTCACTGATCACAAGAGTCTCAAGTACATCTTCACCCAGCCTAATCTCAACCTTAGGCAAACTCGATGGGTCGAAATGATTCAAGAGTACAATCCGAGTATCGAGTATACTCCAGGCAAGGCCAATGTGATTGCTGACGCTTTGAGCAGGAAAGCATATTGCAACAGTCTGATTCTAAAGCCTTATCAACCCGAGCTTTGTGAAGCTTTCCGCAAACTTAATCTGCAAATTGTTCCTCAAGGTTTCCTCGCCAACCTTCAAGTTTCTCCTACCTTGGAAGACCAGATTCGCCAAGCCCAGCTTCTTGATGCTATGGTGAAAAAGGTGAAGATTGGTATCGCAAAGAGTCAGTCCAAGTACAAGTGCTACCATCTTGATGACAAGGACACTCTCTTCTTCGAGGATCGAATTGTGGTACCCAAAGGTGACCTTCGTAAAGTGATCATGAACGAGGCTCACAACTCTCTCCTCTCCATCCACCCTGGGAGCACGAAGATGTATCAAGATCTCAAGCAAACTTATTGGTGGACTCGAATGAAGCACGAGATCGCTCAATTCGTGAATGAATGTGATGTCTGCAGAAGAGTGAAGGCAGAACACCAAAGGCCAGCAGGTCTCCTCCAACCTCTTGCCATTCCAGAATGGAAGTTTGACCACATTGAAATGGACTTCGTGACTGGGTTTCCAAAATCCAAGCGTGGCAATGATGCTATATTCGTTGTCATCGACAAGCTCACCAAAGTGGCTCACTTTCTGCCTATCAAAGAGTCAATCACTGCAGCTCAATTGGCGGAACTTTACACCTCTCGAATGGTCTCTCTGCATGGTATTCCTCAAGTGATATCTTCAGACCGTGGCAGCATCTTTACCTCCAAGTTTTGGGATTCTTTTCAGAAGGTCATGGGAACCAACATCCGCTTCAACACTGCTTTCCATCCTCAAACAAGCGGTCAAGTCGAGCGTGTCAACCAGATTCTTGAAGATATGCTTAGGGCTTGTGTTATCTCCTTCGGCATGAAGTGGGAGGATTGTCTTCCGTATGCTGAATTCTCATACAACAACAGTTTTCAAGCAAGTTCAGGCAAAGCCCCTTTTGAAATTCTGTATGGTAGGAAGTGCCGTACCCCTCTCAACTGGTCTGAAACCGGTGAACGTCAGCTGCTGGGTAATGACTTAATCACAGAGGCAGAAGAAATGTGCAAGGTCATTCGGGATAACCTCAAAGTAGCCCAATCCCACCAGAAGAGCTACTATGATAGTAAGCACCGTGATTTGGCTTTCGAGATCGGAGATCATGTTTATCTCTGCGTCTCTCCTATGAAAGGGACTCGTCGCTTCGGTATCAAAGGGAAGCTTGCCCCCAGATATGTCGGACCTTTCAAGATTGTCAGCAAGAGAGGCGACCTCGCCTATCAACTCGAGCTTCCTTCAAACTTTGCAAATGTTCATGATGTGTTCCATGTCTTCCAACTCCGAAAGTGCTTCAAGACGCCTGAACGCACCGTCAACTTCGAGGACATTGAGCTCCAAGAAGATCTCTCCTATCGTGAGCACCCAGTTGCAATCCTTGAAGAGACTGAATGCAGGACTCGCAACAAGTCAATCAAATTTCTCAAAGTCAAGTGGTCACACCATTCCGACCGTGAAGCTACCTGGGAACGCGAGGATCACCTCCGTTCTGAGTACCCGGAGTTCTTTCAGTCCTAGATCTCGGGACGAGATCTTTTCGTAGTGGTGGAGTGTTGTAACGCCCCAGATATAACTTTCCCAATTTGTACTCCAACTCTTGCCGTTTCCGGCATTAAGTTATATTTATTCTCGGGTTCGGGTCTTTGTCTCCGTGTGTTGTTTTCGTTTTCATGCATCTCATATCATGTCATCACGTGCATTGCATTTTCATACATGTTCATCTCATGCATTCGAGCATTTTCCCCGTTGTCCGTTTTGCATTCCGGCGCTTCGTTCTCCTCCGGTGGCCATTTCTAGCTTTCTTTCGTGTGTGGGGATTAAACATTTCCGGATTGGACCGAGACTTGCCATGCGGCCTTGGTTTACTACCGGTAGACTGCCTGTCAAGTTTCGGGTCATTTGGACTTCGTTTGATACTCCAACGATTAACCGAGGGACCGAAAAGGCCTCGTGTGTGTTGCAGCCCAACACCCCTCCATTTTGGCCCAAAACCCACCAAACTCTACTCCATGTCCTAGAGCGTTCGATCACGATCGCGTGGCCGAAAACCGCACCTCATTTGGATTCTCCTAGCTCCCTCTATGCCTATTTATACCCCCTCCATTTCGGATCTCGTCTTCCCCGTCCAAACCGACCCTGAAAAAAAAGATCCGCGCCGACGGACATGTCCGGGGCCTAGCCGGACACGTCCGCCGCCGCCCCTCGTCCACTCCGCACTCGCCACGTGGCGCCGCCACCTCCCAGCCGCCGCCGGGCCCGAGGCCCACTGCCGGCCCCCGACGCCGCCTCGCCGGGCCGAAGAGAGGCCCGACGACGCCGCCCTCTACCCCACGTCCGGCCGCCGCCCCGCCGCCGTCAACGCCGTGCCCCGCCGCCTCATCGCCGACCCCGGCCGCCGCGCCTCCTCCCGGCCGGTGCCGCGCCGCCCTACGCCTTGCCGGCGGCCGCCGCCGCCCGCAGGAGCTCCGGCCACTCCGGCCACCCCGGCGTCCTCTCCGTCCACGCCGGCGTCTTCTCCGGCGAGCTCCAATTCCGGCGGTGAACAGTGCCGCCGCCACCTTGGTTCCCGTGCCCGATCTGGATCTCAAATCCAAAATCCTCTCGGTTGACTTCTCCTCCCTAACCCTAGTTTTTCATGCCTACTTTGACCGATGATATCTCCGCATCCGTTGCTCCGTTTTGGACATATAATATATCAAAATCTTCGACTCGACATGTACATCATTTCATTCCATTGCATCATTTGCATTTGAGTTCATCTTGATGCCCAAAATGCTGTTAGAAGGAGGCTTCGTGAGTTAAATAGTAGATCCGTTAGTTCATCATAGACTTTTGTCATTTTTGCCATGATTATTGTGTGCATGATATGCCTGTGACTCTTTGGGATGAATTGTTAAGCATTTTGTCTTCTTTCCAGAGGTGCCACCCATGCATTTTTAGGATGTGTGTGGTGACTTGTGCAAGCTTGCGAAGAGAGGCACCTGAGAATTCTGTTTTCAGGGACTTTGTGGATTTCTCTAAGTCTGGGATATTTTAGTTCATGATGACAACTGTGCACACAAGATGATCATACCCTCGAAATCACTACTATCTTTGCTATGCTAGTTTGCTCGCTCTTTTGCTATGCCAATGCTACGATGCCTACCACTTGCTTGTCAGCCTCCCAATTGCCATGTTGAGCCTCTAACCCACCATTGTCCTAGCAAACCATTGATTGGCTATGTTACCGCTTTGCTCAGCCCCCTCTTATAGCATTGTTAGTTGCAGGTGAAGATTGGAGCCGTTCCTTGTTGGAACATTTATTTACTTGTTGGGATATCATTATATTTCCATGTTATCTTAATGCATCTATATACTTGGTAAAGGGTGAAAGGCTCGGCCTCTCGCCTAGTGTTTTGTTCCACTCTTGCCGCCCTAGTTCCCGTCATATCGGTGTTATGTTCCCGGATTGTTGCGTCCCTTACGCGGTTGGGCTATAATGGGAACCCCTTGATAGTTCGCCTTGATTAAAGCTTTTCCAGCAATGCCCAACATTGGTTTTACCATTTGCCACCTAGCCTCTTTTTCCCTTGGGTTTCCGGAGCCCGAGGGTCATCTTATTTTAACCCCCCCGGGCCAGTGCTCCTTTGAGTGTTGGTCCAAACCGTCAGCCGCCGGTGGCTACCAGGGGCAACTCTGGGCTGGCCTACCGGAAGTTTAGAAAATCTGAGTGTGCCCTGAGAAAGAGATATGTGCAGCTCCTATCGGGATTTGTCGGCACGTTCGGGCGGTGTTGCTGGTCTTGTTTTAACCTGTCGAATCATCTTGTTGTACTAAGATACCGAGTCTGATCGGTGTGTCTTGGGTGGAGGTCTATTCCTTCGTTGACCGTGAGAGCTTGTTATGGGCTAAGTTGGGACCCCCCTGCAGGGATTGATCTTTCGAAAGCCGTGCCCGCGGTTATGGGCAGATGGGAATTTGTTAATGTCCGGTTGTAGATAACTTGAACCTTAATTAACTAAAATGAATCAACTGATAGTGTTACCGTGATGGCCTCTTCTCGGCGGAGTCCGGGAAGCGGACACGGTGTTGGAGTTATGTTTGCGCAGGTTGCTCTCTAGTTCCTCGCTCGCGCCTTGCTCTCTCTTCCTGCTCTCTTTTGCGAGTAAGTTAGCCACCATATATGCTATTCGCTTGCTACAGCTCCACTTATGTGTACCCCCTTCCTACCTATTAAGATTAAATAGTCTTGATCACGAGGGTGCGAGATTGCTGAGTCCCTGTGGCTCACAGATTACTATTACACTAGATGCAGGGACAGATGATACAGCTCCAGATGGCGCGCTTGAGCTCAAGTGGGAGTACGACGAGGATTCTCAGCGTTACTATGTGTCTTTTCCTGATGATCAGTAGTGGTGCCCAGTTGGGGTGATCGGGACCTATGTCGCTTGTTGGGTTGTCTTTTATCTTGGCGCCGTAGTCGGGCCATGAGTGTTTGGATGATGTATGTTATTTATGTACTTTGATGTGACGTGGCGAGTGTAAGCCAACTATGCACCTTCCCTTTATATTATTTATGTACATGGGATGTGTGATGATTTCCTAACTTGCGACATTGCTTTCAATGCGGTTATGCCTCTAAGTCGTGCCTCGACACGTGGGAGTTATAGCCGCATCGAGGGCGTTACAAGTTGGTAATCAGAGCCTTCCCCGACCTTAGGAGCACCCACTGTTTGATCGTTTTTAGCAGCCGAGTTGTGTCTAGAAAAATGTTTTGAGTCATTTAGGAATTATATATCGGAGAGCTTAGGAATTCTTTTTACTTCCTAGTCTCCTCATCGCTCTAGTAAGGCATCCTGACGTAGAGTTTTGACTCTTCTCTTCTCAAATTTCACTAAATTTTTTTTTAGGATCACGCGAGTATCTTGGATTTGTTCCGATGGCTTATGATGAGAATACTGTCTCGGTGCCTCCTGTCAGGGGTTTAGTGGAAGTGTCCCGGGGAGTTGAGCTCTGAGGTGTTGTCATCATAATTTTATCGTTGCAATTCTGGTATACTTGAGATATGTTCGTCGACATCGAAAATCTCGTTTATGCAGTTCGTTGGTGAGATAACCTCGACGCCACCCAGTACTAGGCGGGAGTTCGGGAGTATCGCCATAACTTGTATAACGGATGCTTTTCGAAGGTTGAGGTAGATGGTTTCCGAAGGTTTCTTGGTTATGTGTTGAAGGATGGATACAGCTGGATGTAGGATTTGCTAGTTTGGGTGAGATATTATGCTTCCCCTGTATCCCCAACACCTGATTGCATAACCGGAAAGTTTCGGGAGTTTCATAGGTGAGAATTCAAGTAGCTCTTAGGATATCTTTCCGACAGATGTATGATATGAAATTGGGGCTCGACGTCTAGTGGTTCGCCTATTCACGGTCGATTTTACAGTGGTCTCGTTGCGTCTTAAAGAGTCCTTGGCTATGCTGACTCGGGGACGCTTCGTATGTCATGTGCACTGCCTTGTACATGATGGTGCTGTACGATCGAGCCCGTGTAGGTCCCACCACGAAAACTTCGGACGAAATCTCTATCATATGTTTGTTCCGGCTTATTTCACAAGCCAATCCTTGGTTTTATTTTGAGTTGGTATCCGAGTTGCTTCGAAGTCAAATGTTGATTCCATCCCTGGTTGATTTACCTCTTCTACCTAATTCTTCGTGGCTTCGAAATTTAGGGATATGTGACCACTTCAAGAGAAGTGCATTCGTTCATTTTGTTCGGATGTGAAGACTTTATGTTGCAATTTTCATTCCGTTGGATTCAGCTTCAATATTTGTCTATTTGTGTGTTAATGGTGGTCAACCTCTTCAGGATGGCTCCTCCAACGCGCACGACTCCGAATCCTGATCCGCCACCACCTCCACCTCCTCTGGAGGCTTGGCAAGCTGTGATGGCCGCAACCAATGCAAATACACAGTTGATCATGCAAATCCTCCAAGAGCGGAATCAAGGTAGTCAAGGGAATCAAGGCAACAATCAGAACCATTTTGTGACTTTGAACCAGTTCCTCGCTAATGGTCCAAAGACGTTCAACAATTGTTTTGAGGCTACCGATGCTGACGATTGGCTAGTGGATCTGGGCAAGCATTTTGAATGCAGCAACATCAGGCCTGAAGATTTCGTCAAGTTCGCTTCTTTCCAGCTCAAAGATCAGGCTGCAGAGTGGTTCCACCAGTACAAGGATTCCAGAGGTGGACGTTTGATCACTTGGGATGATTTCCATCGAGATTTCTGAGCTCATCACATCCCTTAGAGTGTGACTGAAAGCAAACGTGAGGAATTCCGCAATCTGAAGCAAGGCTCTTTGTCTGTCTATGACTACAACAAGTTGTTCCAGAAGCTCGCCCGTTTTGCCAAGCAGGATGTTCCTGATGAGAAGAGCATGATCTATCAGTTCAGGGGTGGTCTCCGTGAAGAAATTCAGCTCGCTCTTGTCCTTTTTGAGCCGTTGAGGTACGATGAGTTCTACAACATGGCACTGAAGCAAGAGGCTGCTCAGTTGAGGTGTGATGCTTCCAGGAAGCGAGTCAGAGACACTACGCCTTCTTCCTCTACTCAAGTGGCCAAGCAGCAGAAGTATTGGTTTCCTCCTCCTCCGTTCTGTTAGCCGTATCAGCAGAAGAGCAAAGGTGGCAGTGGTTCTTCCCACCCACCCAACCCAGGCTTTCAGAACAAGACTTCGTCTCAAGCTCCAAGATCGAGTGCTCCGTACCACCGTCCGCTTTCAGAGGTCACGTGCAACAAGTGCCAACAGAAGGGTCACTACGCCAACAAGTGTTTCAACCAGAGGCGTCTTCTTCCTCCTCCTCCTGTCAGATCGGCAAGTACAGCAGTGGTCAAGCATAACCCCAAGCACGCCAAGGTCAATATGGTGAATGCAGCTCAGGCAGAGGATTCGTCAGATGTGATTATGGGTAACCTTCCTGTTAACGATGTTCCCGCAAAAGTACTTTTTGATACTGGTGCATCACATTGTTTTATCTCGAGACCTTTCGCATCCAAGCACGGGTGGTTTTCTCAAGTTATGCATAAGCCATTAGTAGTTGTCTCTCCGAGTAGATGCTTGCTTGCTAACTATGAAGTTCCGGATATTTCTATCTCGTTGGGTGACTTCAAGTTTCTGGCTTCCCCGATGATCCTTGGTAATTCCGATATCGATCTTATTCTTGGGATGGACTGGCTCTCTAAGCATAAAGCTCAGCTTGATTATGCAGCCAAGCAGATTCAACCGACTCATTCGTCTGAGGATGTAATTGTCTTTGCTGCTCGGGACAATACAATCCGGTTGTTTTCTCTCAATGAGAAGGGTGAATTGGACGCTATTTCACAGATCCCAGTCGTTTGTGAGTATCAAGATGTCTTCCCAGAAGAGCTCCCAGGAATGCCTCCGCACCGGCCCGTTGAATTTGTTATTGAACTTGAGCCCGGTACGGAACCTGTGTGCAAACGTCCTTACAAGCTCGGCCCTGAAGAGTTGAAGGAGTTGAAGAAACAACTCGATGTTCAAGAAAGAATGGGTCTCATTCGGCCTAGTACTTCTCCATGGGGTTGTGGTGTTCTTTTTGTGAAGAAGAAGGATGGAACGGACCGACTTTGTGTTGATTATCGTCCATTGAACAAGAAGACCATCAAGAACAAATACCCACTTCCCAACATCAATGAGCTGTTCGAACAACTCAAGGGTGCCCAAGTATTCTCCAAGCTTGATCTCCGTATGGGTTATCATCAGATTCGCATTCGTGAGCAAGATATTCCCAAGACGGCCTTCAGGACAAGCTATGGGTCATATGAATACACTGTCATGTCTTTTGGCCTCGCCAACGCTCCTCCGACGTTCTCCCGCATGATGAACTTCATCTTCAACCCCTACACCAATGACTTCGTTTTGGTCTATCTCGACGACATTCTGGCTTTCTCCAAGAACATGGAAGATCATGCCAAGCACTTGCGTTTGGTTCTTGACAAGCTCAGGGAACATCAGTTCTATGCCAAGTTCTCCAAGTGTGAATTTTGGCTCGATGAGGTGCTTTATCTTGGTCATATCATCTCTGCCAAGGGCATTGCCGTGAATCCTAAGAAGGTGTCTGCAATTGTTAATTGGGAACCTCCTCAGAACGTGAAGCAACTCCGTAGCTTCCTCGGTCTCGCAAGCTACTGCCGAAGATTCGTTGAAAACTTTTCTAAGATCGCGAAGCCTCTCTCAAATCTTCTTCAGAAGCACGTCAAGTACGTTTGGTCTCCGGAGTGTGATATTGCTTTCAACACTTTGAAAGAGAAGTTGATCACTGCTCCAGTTCTAACTCCGCTGGATGAAACCAAGCCGTACGAGGTCTTTTGTGATGCCTCTCTCCAAGGTCTCGGTGCTGTACGGATGCAAGAGAAGAAAGTTGTTGCTTATACCTCTCGCCAGTTGAAGCCTAATGAGAAGAACTACCCCACTCATGATCTCGAGTTGGCGGCAGTTGTGCATGCCTTGTTGACCTGGAGACATCTTCTATTGGGAAGGAAAGTGGATATTTTCACTGATCACAAGAGTCTCAAGTACATCTTCACCCAGCCTAATCTCAACCTTAGGCAAACTCGATGGGTCGAAATGATTCAAGAGTACAATCCGAGTATCGAGTATACTCCAGGCAAGGCCAATGTGATTGCTGACGCTTTGAGCAGGAAAGCATATTGCAACAGTCTGATTCTAAAGCCTTATCAACCCGAGCTTTGTGAAGCTTTCCGCAAACTTAATCTGCAAATTGTTCCTCAAGGTTTCCTCGCCAACCTTCAAGTTTCTCCTACCTTGGAAGACCAGATTCGCCAAGCCCAGCTTCTTGATGCTATGGTGAAAAAGGTGAAGATTGGTATCGCAAAGAGTCAGTCCAAGTACAAGTGCTACCATCTTGATGACAAGGACACTCTCTTCTTCGAGGATCGAATTGTGGTACCCAAAGGTGACCTTCGTAAAGTGATCATGAACGAGGCTCACAACTCTCTCCTCTCCATCCACCCTGGGAGCACGAAGATGTATCAAGATCTCAAGCAAACTTATTGGTGGACTCGAATGAAGCACGAGATCGCTCAATTCGTGAATGAATGTGATGTCTGCAGAAGAGTGAAGGCAGAACACCAAAGGCCAGCAGGTCTCCTCCAACCTCTTGCCATTCCAGAATGGAAGTTTGACCACATTGAAATGGACTTCGTGACTGGGTTTCCAAAATCCAAGCGTGGCAATGATGCTATATTCGTTGTCATCGACAAGCTCACCAAAGTGGCTCACTTTCTGCCTATCAAAGAGTCAATCACTGCAGCTCAATTGGCGGAACTTTACACCTCTCGAATGGTCTCTCTGCATGGTATTCCTCAAGTGATATCTTCAGACCGTGGCAGCATCTTTACCTCCAAGTTTTGGGATTCTTTTCAGAAGGTCATGGGAACCAACATCCGCTTCAACACTGCTTTCCATCCTCAAACAAGCGGTCAAGTCGAGCGTGTCAACCAGATTCTTGAAGATATGCTTAGGGCTTGTGTTATCTCCTTCGGCATGAAGTGGGAGGATTGTCTTCCGTATGCTGAATTCTCATACAACAACAGTTTTCAAGCAAGTTCAGGCAAAGCCCCTTTTGAAATTCTGTATGGTAGGAAGTGCCGTACCCCTCTCAACTGGTCTGAAACCGGTGAACGTCAGCTGCTGGGTAATGACTTAATCACAGAGGCAGAAGAAATGTGCAAGGTCATTCGGGATAACCTCAAAGTAGCCCAATCCCACCAGAAGAGCTACTATGATAGTAAGCACCGTGATTTGGCTTTCGAGATCGGAGATCATGTTTATCTCTGCGTCTCTCCTATGAAAGGGACTCGTCGCTTCGGTATCAAAGGGAAGCTTGCCCCCAGATATGTCGGACCTTTCAAGATTGTCAGCAAGAGAGGCGACCTCGCCTATCAACTCGAGCTTCCTTCAAACTTTGCAAATGTTCATGATGTGTTCCATGTCTTCCAACTCCGAAAGTGCTTCAAGACGCCTGAACGCACCGTCAACTTCGAGGACATTGAGCTCCAAGAAGATCTCTCCTATCGTGAGCACCCAGTTGCAATCCTTGAAGAGACTGAATGCAGGACTCGCAACAAGTCAATCAAATTTCTCAAAGTCAAGTGGTCACACCATTCCGACCGTGAAGCTACCTGGGAACGCGAGGATCACCTCCGTTCTGAGTACCCGGAGTTCTTTCAGTCCTAGATCTCGGGACGAGATCTTTTCGTAGTGGTGGAGTGTTGTAACGCCCCAGATATAACTTTCCCAATTTGTACTCCAACTCTTGCCGTTTCCGGCATTAAGTTATATTTATTCTCGGGTTCGGGTCTTTGTCTCCGTGTGTTGTTTTCGTTTTCATGCATCTCATATCATGTCATCACGTGCATTGCATTTTCATACATGTTCATCTCATGCATTCGAGCATTTTCCCCGTTGTCCGTTTTGCATTCCGGCGCTTCGTTCTCCTCCGGTGGCCATTTCTAGCTTTCTTTCGTGTGTGGGGATTAAACATTTCCGGATTGGACCGAGACTTGCCATGCGGCCTTGGTTTACTACCGGTAGACTGCCTGTCAAGTTTCGGGTCATTTGGACTTCGTTTGATACTCCAACGATTAACCGAGGGACCGAAAAGGCCTCGTGTGTGTTGCAGCCCAACACCCCTCCATTTTGGCCCAAAACCCACCAAACTCTACTCCATGTCCTAGAGCGTTCGATCACGATCGCGTGGCCGAAAACCGCACCTCATTTGGATTCTCCTAGCTCCCTCTATGCCTATTTATACCCCCTCCATTTCGGATCTCGTCTTCCCCGTCCAAACCGACCCTGAAAAAAAAGATCCGCGCCGACGGACATGTCCGGGGCCTAGCCGGACACGTCCGCCGCCGCCCCTCGTCCACTCCGCACTCGCCACGTGGCGCCGCCACCTCCCAGCCGCCGCCGGGCCCGAGGCCCACTGCCGGCCCCCGACGCCGCCTCGCCGGGCCGAAGAGAGGCCCGACGACGCCGCCCTCTACCCCACGTCCGGCCGCCGCCCCGCCGCCGTCAACGCCGTGCCCCGCCGCCTCATCGCCGACCCCGGCCGCCGCGCCTCCTCCCGGCCGGTGCCGCGCCGCCCTACGCCTTGCCGGCGGCCGCCGCCGCCCGCAGGAGCTCCGGCCACTCCGGCCACCCCGGCGTCCTCTCCGTCCACGCCGGCGTCTTCTCCGGCGAGCTCCAATTCCGGCGGTGAACAGTGCCGCCGCCACCTTGGTTCCCGTGCCCGATCTGGATCTCAAATCCAAAATCCTCTCGGTTGACTTCTCCTCCCTAACCCTAGTTTTTCATGCCTACTTTGACCGATGATATCTCCGCATCCGTTGCTCCGTTTTGGACATATAATATATCAAAATCTTCGACTCGACATGTACATCATTTCATTCCATTGCATCATTTGCATTTGAGTTCATCTTGATGCCCAAAATGCTGTTAGAAGGAGGCTTCGTGAGTTAAATAGTAGATCCGTTAGTTCATCATAGACTTTTGTCATTTTTGCCATGATTATTGTGTGCATGATATGCCTGTGACTCTTTGGGATGAATTGTTAAGCATTTTGTCTTCTTTCCAGAGGTGCCACCCATGCATTTTTAGGATGTGTGTGGTGACTTGTGCAAGCTTGCGAAGAGAGGCACCTGAGAATTCTGTTTTCAGGGACTTAGTGGATTTCACTAAGTCTGGGATATTTTAGTTCATGATGCCATATGTTCAGCTTGTTTACTAGTGATCCGTGCCTCTTTTGAGGATGATCAGTAAAGGAGTTTTGATATTCATGTTATGCTCTATCCATCCATGTCTTTGTTTGCATATGTGGAGTGCTCTAGCTTGATTCAATCGAGCTCTACTTTTGCTTCGTGGTAAATCTGGGCAGATCGTCAACTTGTTTGCGATTTTGCCGATGCTATTGTTATTGATCAGTGCATGCTATGCCATTGTTCTTGCCATGTCTAGCTAGCATTTTGTGTCTTCTTAATGGATATATTCTTTCCTTGCCATGACTTGCACCGTAGTGAATGCATCGAGCTCGTTTACATGCCTTCGTGAGTTAAATTTCAGCATGTCTCAGTTTTCACTAAGTCTGAAAACTGATTGTGTTTCATCTATGTTCGTGTGCTCGTTAGAGTATTTTGTGAACCCTTTTGGCCCTAGGTCACTTTGGGTGTTTTGTTAAGCTTGTTGAGTAGCTCCATGCCATGTTCTTACTTGTCATGTTCAGGTTGAGTATCATGTTGTTTTGCTGCTCCGAAGAGAGCATCGTGGTCTGAAATTTCAGACTAGTGTTAATTTCACTAAGTCTGAAATCTGTTTTGCTTATTCGTTTTTGCCATGCTTGTTTGAACCTCATAATGGATGAATTTGGCCGTGGTCAGTGCTAGTGTTTTGATAAGCATCTTGTGTACATATCTGCCATGTATTTTGTTGTCATGTTTGGTGGCTGTAGCATGTTCATTTCGTTGCATTTAGGAGCCTACTTGCTGTAAATCGCAGACCGGTTCATTTCGTAAAACGCTTGCCATTTCCAAACCGTAGCTCCGATTCCTATGATCTTTATATCGTTTTCAAGTGATTTCATCCCCTCTATCCAATGGCACACTTGGTGTTCCAAGTTGAGGCCAGGTTCATGCATTTCCTGTCACGTCTTGCATTTTGCATCCCGTATCGCATCCCACATAGCATACCATCATTGCATCTTATTGCTTGAGTTTGCACGTGGTTGATTGTATTCTTGTTGCTTGTTTGTGTTGTTGGGTAGAGCCGGGAGACGAGTTCGCTAACGAGGAGCCCATTGAGTTTGCTTTTGAGGATCCAGTCAACTCTGACAACTGTGCAGACAAGATGATCATACCCTCGAAATCACTACTATCTTTGCTATGCTAGTTTGCTCGCTCTTTTGCTATGCCAATGCTACGATGCCTACCAGTTGCTTGTCAGCCTCCCAATTGCCATGTTGAGCCTCTAACCCACCATTGTCCTAGCAAACCGTTGATTGGCTATGTTACCGCCTTACTCAGCCCCCTCTTATAGCATTGTTAGTTGCAGGTGAAGATTGGAGCCGTTCCTTGTTGGAACATTTATTTACTTGTTGGAATATCATTATATTTCCATGTTATCTTAATGCATCTATATACTTGGTAAAGGGTGGAAGGCTCGGCCTCTCGCCTAGTGTTTTGTTCCACTCTTGCCGCCCTAGTTCCTGTCATATCGGTGTTATGTTCCCGGATTGTTGCGTCCCTTACGCGGTTGGGCTATAATGGGAACCCCTTGATAGTTCGCCTTGATTAAAGCTTTTCCAGCAATGCCCAACATTGGTTTTACCATTTGCCACCTAGCCTCTTTTTCCCTTGGGTTTCCGGAGCCCGAGGGTCATCTTATTTTAACCCCCCGGGCCAGTGCTCCTCTAAGTGTTGGTCCAAACCGTCAGCCGCCGGTGGCTACCAGGGGCAACTCTGGGCTGGCCTACCGAAAGTTTAGACAATCTGAGTGTGCCCTGAGAAAGAGATATGTGCAGCTCCTATCGGGATTTGTTGGCACATTCGGGCGGTGTTGCTGGTCTTGTTTTAACCTGTCGAATCATCTTGTTGTACCGAGATACCGAGTCTGATCGGTGTGTCTTGGGTGGAGGTCTATTCCTTCGTTGACCGTGAGAGCTTGTTATGGGCTAAGTTGGGACCCCCCCTATAGGGATTGATCTTTCGAAAGCCGTGCCCGCGGTTATGGGCAGATGGGAATTTGTTAATGTCCGGTTGTAGATAAATTGAACCTTAATTAACTAAAATGAATCAACTGAGTGTGTTACCGTGATGGCCTCTTCTCGGCGGAGTCCGGGAAGCGGACACGGTGTTGGAGTTATGTTTGCGCAGGTTGCTCTCTAGTTCCTCGCTCGCGCCTTGCTCTCTCTTCTCGCTCTCTTTCGCGAGTAAGTTAGCCACCATATATGCTAGTCGCTTGCTGCAGCTCCACTTACGTGTACCCCCTTCCTACCTATTAAGCTTAAATAGTCTTGATCGCGAGGGTGCGAGATTGCTGAGTCCCTGTGGCTCACAGATTACTATTACACCAGATGCAGGGACAGATGATACAGCTCCAGATGGCGCGCTTGAGCTCAAGTGGGAGTACGACGAGGATTCTCAGCGTTACTATGTGTCTTTTCCTGATGATCAGTAGTGGTGCCCAGTTGGGGTGATCGGGACCTATGTTGCTTGTTGGGTTGTCTTTTATTTTGGCGCCGTAGTCGGGCCATGAGTGTTTGGATGATGTATGTTATTTATGTACTTTGATGTGACGTGGCGAGTGTAAGCCAACTATGCACCTCCCCTTTATATTATTTATGTACATGGGATGTGTGATGATTTCCTAACTTGCGACATTGCTTTCAATGCGGTTATGCCTCGAAGTCGTGCCTCGACACGTGGGAGATATAGCCGCATCGAGGGCGTTACAAAACCTCCCACTCGGGGGCTTAGCTGCAGTCCTGTACTCGCCTAAGTTTGAAAAAATCCTACCGAGTGGAGAGCAAACCTCCCACTCGGGGGCTTAGCTGCAGTCCAGTACTCGCCTAAGTTTGAAAAAATCCTACCGAGTGGAGAGCAAACCTCCCACTCGGGGGCTTAGCTGCAGTCCAGTACTCGCCAAAGTGTTTGAAATCCTACCGAGTGGAGAGCAAGCCTCCCACTCGGAGGCTTAGCTGCAGTCCAAGGACTCGCCTAAGTAAACAAAATCCGACTGAGACAAGAGCAAACCTCTAACTCAAGGAGCTGCATCACAAGTATAATGTGTGCTTCATCCCTATCCGCAAGGACACCGAGACGAAGGTCGACTGTCACCATCGCCTCGTCACCACTCAGCCACTCGCGCGCCTTCAAATAGCTAAGTCATTTTACATTCTGTTATTTCCGTCTTCCCGAGTGTCCCGTAATTCACACATCACGTTCACTCGGAGGCCACGCCACCAAGTGTACCTCTACGCTAGGTTTCTTGTTTTTACATACTTGCTTAGTACTGGTTATGAGACTCCCGAGTCCAACTTCCATTTTTTTCGCATACATCATTCACGAACACCATGTGTCGTTCTTCATTTCGAGTTTGCATCGGTCCTCCGGGGCTGCAACTTAGTCGAAACACTACACTTCCGTTTTATTTGAGCCAATATTCCAATAAGTTCAGTCGGATCCGTCGCTTCGACAAGTTCGAACGGATCCTTCGCTCTTTCAGACTCTTGCTAGTTAACGTGCAAGCCCCTTGCACTCCCAGCGGGCGTCTATGGGTGTTATTCACACAAATCATTTGAGCACACACCGAATTTCCTCGAGAAATTATTTTGTTGGCTTGTGCCTTTTTTACACAAGTTACGCGATCACTCGACGGCCCTATGCGCCAACTTCATCGCTGCTCGGACTCGGTCACCGTACCGGTCCTAGCGCACCACAACCCCGACCTTGTCGTTCTGTTGACTTCAAATACATCCGACCAACCCCCACTACAAGAAATATGTCAACTTATGACCTTCTGTCAGTGACCCTCGAAGAATTGGTCATAAATTTATGACCATTTTAGACCAATTGGTCAAAAGCTGTTCAGGGGGCTCCAAATCCTAAACCATTGCGACCATTTTGGTCAGAAAGGTCGTAATTTCCTTACACGAAATGGTCACAAAGCAAACAGTGCTAGTCCGCTGCCTTATTTCTAGTTGTTAATGACCAATATAGATGGTCATAGCCCTGTAGATTGTGGTGGGTTGTGATGCCTAGGCGCCATCTCATTAGTTTTGCCTATGTGTCATGTCCATGTGGCAGTTTTTGCCCTAGGTTTTTGAAGCAACCTATATTTCTATCATTCCCAAAATTCCCAAAAAAATCTCATAAATTCTTTGGGGCATATCTTCATCAAATATGTAAAAATCCTTCCTTGCCTAGTTCAAAACTAATTCAACAATATTCATTTTCCTATTATGTTCACAACAACACTTTATGAAGGAAGTGCTATTTATATATTCTTGATTGCCCTCGGAATTTTTGGGCACTCTTTCCTATCCAAATCATTACCGCATAACAAAATTCAGCTCCATTTTTCTAGCAAATCTACCTCGGCAAATTTCCAAAGTTTTTGTCCACCTAGAAGCATTGTGAAGGAAGTACCTTTTTTATATCTCTAAATGACAAGAAATTTATACAGTTCCTTTATATGCCCAAATTATCACCCTCCTCCAAATTGCAGCTCAGTCAAATTATCTATGTGAGCCCAGGTTCAATTTATATTTTATGGCCAAATTGGCACGTTGCAAAGCAAGTGTTATATAGACCCCTCCTATTACCCTCAAATTTGACCCGCTTCCAACTGAATCGGCGGGAATTTGTCTTTTTCACCAGAGGTGGATCAAAACTTTTGACACCCAACCATTTTGTCAATTGTGCATTAAATATGTCCTAGTATTTTATAAAAATTATTTGGTACAATTTTGCAACAAATATATGGTAGGTCCTTCACAAAAAAACCTCATTTCGGGCACTCGAAAAATGGAAAATGAATTTTCCGTGCAAAGAAAATGAAAACTTCCTTAGGCAACATTGTTTGGAATTCCAAGATGCACCCTTGTGCACAATATGAGATCATTTGAACAAACTATGCCATGAATGTGGCCATAAGATTGATCATTTGGCTTGAAAGCCAAGAATCTTCACACCAGATAGCTCATTTCTGAGAACACTTTTTTAAAATAATTACTGTATTACAATTTTATTATTTTTCTTGGAAACTTGTTCACATATAATGACACAACGCGAAGGTTTTCCAATTTTTTGATTTTTTTTGAATTTTTTATGCCTGTTTCAAAATGCGGTCAAAACGGCGGGCTTGACCGTTCCTAGCTAGTGGTTGAATATTGGAATTTTTTGGTGTTTCTCTGATTAAATAGATACTTATGTACCTAGAAATGATTTTTGGAAAAAATAAATAGCAAACTATGAGGCAGCTGCAGTTCAAATTTGACCCGCTTCCACCTGAATCGGCGGGAATTTGTCTTTTTCACCAGAGGTGGATAAAAACTTTTGACACCCAACCATTTTGTCAATTGTGCATTAAATATGTCCTCGTATTTTATAAAAATTATTTGGTACAATTTTGCAACAAATATATGGTAGGTCCTTCACAAAAAAACCTCATTTCGGGCACTCGAAAAATGGAAAATGAATTTTCCGTGCAAAGAAAATGAAAACTTCCTTAGGCAACATTGTTTGGAATTCCAAGATGCACCCTTGTGCACAATATGAGATCATTTGAACAAACTATGCCATGAATGTGGCCATAAGATTGATCATTTGGCTTGAAAGCCATTGATCTCCACACGTGATAGCTCGTTTCTGAGAACACTTTTTTAAAATAATTGTCGTATTACAAGTTTGTTATTTTTCTTGGGAACTTGGCCACATGTAATGACACAATGCGAAGGTTTCCCAATTTTTTGATTTTTTTTGAATTTTTTATGCCCGTTTCAAAATGCGGTCAAAACGGCGGGAATGACCGTTCCTAGCTAGTGGTTGAGTCTTGGAACTTTTTTGGTGTTTCTATGATTAAATAGATATTTATGTACCTAGAAATGATTTTTGGAAAAAAATAAAGAGCAAACTATGAGATAGCTGCAGTTCAAATTTGACCCGCTTCCAACTGAATCGACGGGAATTTGTCTTTTTCACCAGAGGTGGATCAAAACTTTTGGCACCCAACCATTTTGTCAATTGTGCATTAAATATGTCCTAATATTTTATAAAAATGATTTGGTACAATTTTGCAACAAATATATGGTAGGTCCTTCACAAAAAAACCTCATTTCGGGCACTCAAAAAATGGAAAATGAATTTTCCGTGCAAAGAAAATGAAAACTCCATTTGGCAACATTGTTTGGAATTCCAAGATGCACCCTTGTGCACAATATGACATCATTTGAACAAACTATGCCATGAATGTGACCATGAGATTGAGCGTTTGGGTTGAAATCCATGAATCTTCACACATGATAGCTCATTTATGAGAACACTTTTCTAAAATAATTACCGTATTAAAAGTTTATTATTTTTCCTGGAAACATGGTCACATATAATGACACAATGCGAAGGTTTTCCAATTTTTTGATTTTTTTTTGAATCTTTTATGCCCGTTTCAAAATGCGGTCAAAACGGCGGGCTTGACCGTTCCTAGCTAGTGGTTGAATATTGGAAACTTTTGATGTATCTCTGATTAAATATATACTTATGTACCTAGAAATGATTTTTGGAAAAAATAAATAGCAAACTATGAGGCAGCTGCAGTTGAAATTTGACCCGCTTCCAACTGAATCGGCGGGAATTTGTCTTTTTCACCAGAGGTGGATCAAAACTTTTGGCACCCAACCATTTTGTCAATTGTGCATTAAATATGTCCTAATATTTTATAAAAATGATTTGGTACAATTTTGTAACAAATATATGGTAGGTCCTTCACAAAAAAACTCATTTTGAGCACTCAAAAAATGAAAAATGAATTTTCGTGCAAAGAAAATGAAAAGTTCCTTATTACTATTTTGTTATTTTTTTCTTCTAAAAACTAGGTCACATCTGATGACATGATGAGAAGGTTTTTCATTTGTTGCATTTTTTTCCCAATGTATTAGGTCAAGTAAATAGCTAAGATGATCTAACATCTTATTTTTAAATTTATCACGACCAATTCAATTGGTCATAATATTGTATTGCGTTCTGATTGGTCCGTGGACAAGGCACACGGATCATGCACAAAACACCATTGGATCTTCCCGGATCCAACGGTAGCTGTCGCTCCTCGCCTCCCCCACCAACCCCACCTGAGGCGAAACCCTAGCTGGCATCTTCCATCCACCCCCCGCCTCCTTTCTTTCTTTCTTTCTTTCTTTCTTTCTTTCTTCCTCTCCCCTGTCCCCCGATGCAGATCTCCTCGTCCCCCTCAGATCCCCCTCCCCCGATCCCACCAGCCGGTGGCGACCTCCCCGCATCCATGGCCTTCCCGCGCCCATCCTCGCCGCATCGCCACCCCGACCCCTCCCTTCCCCACCGCATCCAGATCTCCACTGCCAACCTCCTTCCCACCCCCTCCCCGCACCCGCAGCGGCTCCCACCCTCCCCGCACCCGCGCACGCCGCCGTTGGCTCCTCCACCTCCAGGCGACGCCGAGCCCGCGATCTCCCTCCCCAAGATCGCGCCGGAGCCCACGGTCCTCCTCCACCTACAGCTCGTCCCTTCTCCGGTCGCGCCGTCGACCTGATCGTGGTCGGGCTTCGGCGAGCTGAGCAGCAGAGCACCGATGGCTCCTCCTCTCCCCCTGCAGCCGCCTGCCGCGCCACCCGCCTCCGGATCCCTCCGCCCGCTCACGCCCCTGCTCCCTCTCCGCCTACGGGGCCGCGCCCCTTGCACTACTCCCCGACGACGTGGGCGGGCGCGCGGGCCTCGACCCGCGGGGCTTGGCCAAGTGGCGGGCGAGCGATGGCGTCGCGAGGTGGCCGGAGGAGGCCAGGGCGGTGGTCCTAGTTGACGTGTACCTCCCCGACCTCGACGTGAACAAGGCCGACGATGTGCTGCTGCACTGCCGGATCCTCGTAGAGTGCGCGGCGGACCCCGACGAGATCCACCCGCCCTCTCCCTCTCCCCTGCGTCAGCCCCGTCGTCCGTCCCCGAGGTACCCCGCCCGACCGCCCCCAGTCAGTTCTCTTCTCCGTGGCTGGATCAGCGCGACGCCTTCCTGATATTTTTCTCGCCGTCTCTGTGGTTGGGCAGATGGAGAGGGTGCTCAAGGATGACGCCATCTAGGAGAAGGGCGAGCGTGCCAGGATGGTAACCACCCCCTCCCATCTCATATGCTTGTTTTCCTTCTTGGTCTGACTGTATGCGTGTTATGCGTGTTATACATCTGTACAGCAAAACATACTTGAAGCAGCGCTTTTGAAACGAAAACTATCAGAAGAAATTAAAAAATGCAGGTTTTCTATTAGATGTCAAGTTAGTGCATGCATGTTTTACTATATGGGATCCAAACCTGTGTACGGATCTCTAGGTAGAAACAACAATCTGGCAAAGCTATTGCAAGTCATCTAACTACACAGAAACAAGTAAAGAGGCATCACTTGTTCTGAATTAGCTAGTATGAACCATTGAAGCTGATGTATTACCTCGTCAGGCTTTCTGCTTGTTTCACGCACTTCAGCAACAATAACATCTCATTTAGACTGCAAAATCCATAGATTGTTAGTTCGACAAGTACCAAACCAACAACCTAACTGCCGGCTTCGCTTAGTAGGATCTGTAGGTAACCGCGGCACACACACACACCCACACTGACACTGTATTGCTATTGCATAATGTGCTTTTGCAACTGTGAGCCTCTTTTGTGATTAGTCCTCATTTTTAATGTCATCCACACTATTTTTTTTGGTTAATTTTGTTCCTTTTATGAACAACCTTATAATTTTGGTGGATGCACGTGTGGGTGGTAGGAGGGCTAGTTCATGTAGCTTACTTCCTGTTTGTCATTTTGGTGGCTTGCCATTTTATTTACAGCATTGTGGATGATGCCATTATCCTAGTTTTCACATTTATATTAGTCACTTAAACAAGGCCGGGTTAAGTTGAGCTGTTCTGCTGCTAATGGCAATACAAGCCAATAGATCTCACATGCAAAAATTTAACAGATTTTGCTAGGTTAATGTTGAGTTGGGGCTGCTTCCTGCATATGCAAAAATTCAACAGATTTACAGCATTGTGGATGATGCCATTATCCTAGTAATGAAGCAGAGATACTTACTTGTGCAGGCAAAGGTACATACTGTTGATGCCATTGGATTGATCAATTGGTATATATACAAGGATGAATACAGCCGTTTAGTTAGTTTCCATGATTGGTTTATTTGTGATTCGTTCAATCTCTGATGGTTACCTTGCTTGTGTCTGAACCTGTATGATAAGCTAATATATTTTCCAAAAATGGCTTGGGAACCTGTTTGGTTCTGACTAGCCACCTATTACGCAGCTAGTTCCATGAGTATTTAGTCTTTTGTCCCCTTTTCTGGTACTGATTTGCCACATAATGTTCATGATGCATCATATCTCATGTTGAAGTACTTTGCTGTGATGCTTTGTTTTGGGGTCAGTCAGTAGTACTCTGAACAAGAGCATAAACATATATGATTGTGTTATATTAATTGATTGCATGCCCTCTTGGATTCTGTTTTTGCCTGCTGCATGTGTGCTGATAGTTTTTGCATAGTGTTGGCCGCAGGGTCTGGCCAGCGATGTTGGGTCGTTGGTCGGACATACGATCAGATTTAGTTTTGGTACATTTCGTTGATTGCTGGTACTGTGTTGACGCAACCTCGAATGCCTTGCCCATTACGCCATTGCTCCTCTTTCTTATCTACTTTGATTGCAGGTATGCAGAGCCAGATCATGTGCCACCATTGCCGAAGGGTGCTGGCCTACCCGTTAGGGCGCCCAGCGTGTGCGGCGCCATGTGCCGAGCCATCACCGCCGTGCCACCCCCAGCGCCAGGTACTGTGTGCAGCCTGATTTCCTTTCAGTTGTTCTGCTCTTTTCGTGTTGGCATCGCCTCACAACGTGTATGACCATCCCGAGGTTCAACTCTGGGAATGTTGCTTTGGATGTAGGATGGAGTTTTGCATTGTATGATGAATGTTATAAAAATTATGTAGAAACATTTGTCAGGAGTACATGCTAGATAAAGAGTTACCATGGGATTCAAATTTCATTCTTACCACATGCATGTTTAGTATGGTCAGATTCTTTTCTATGTTTACTTCAGTTCAAGCTTCTACGCACCTAGGTTCACTATCTACTGCTTGTAGGATACTTACTCCATGGCTGATAATATCAGAGTGATGGATAAATCTTATGTTGCACCCTGTCATTTGTTCTCAATAGGCCAAGTGGTTTTCTGCAAAAAGCATAGAGAAGTATTGTAAATTCATAGGAAATAACAAAATTGTTTAAAGTTTATTTGGGTTGGATCTGTATATACACTATTTTCTTAAAACACAAACCTGTACATTCACATCTGAATAGATGATACATTTTTTTGGATTTGTACATGCAATTTTTTGCACTGGATTGGTGGTTAGTTTTATGTACCTTTGAATTATAATAGAATAGCATTAGTAGTGCTCTGATTTAGTTCTCATCAAAATCAACAGCCCTCTGTTGTGTTCCTGTTATGAGAATTGTTCCTTCAAGGATATGCCAGAATGTGTACACTTTAATCTCTAATGATGTTTGTCTTTGTGTTCAGGAGCTCCAGTTCTACAAAATTTGAAGTTCGAAACCATATAGCTCTACTCAGCAAAGAGTCGTCTCTTCTGTTTGATTGTAATAGAATGTAAATATTGTAATAGTAGGCATATTTGGGTTGTAATAACTATATACAGATTCTAGTAGACTTAGTTTTATTTGATGAACTACGTTTGTACTATTCTGTTTGAAATATTGATTATGTAAGTGATTTGAAAACATGTGGAATGGAAACCTAACTTGTGGGATTCACTTATGAAAATAATCTAAGCAGTTTTGAATTTTCTGTCAAGTGGGCCCAATGTGTGAGAAGATGACAAGTGGGACCAGCTCCAAAATATAATGGCCCAAACAATGTTAAAAGGCCCTGGCCTAGAAATAAATAAAAGGCTGAAATGGGCTTGGCCCGTGTAACTTACAGGAAAAAATAAATACTAAAAAGGCTGAATTAATGGGCTAGGCCCATGTAGAAAACCGAATTGGACCGGGCTGAATCTTGTGCCACATCAGCTTGCCACGTTGGATGCCTACGTGGCCTGGGGAGGTTGCTAGTGACCAAAACGCCACAATGGACTTATTTTGGTCATAAACGTTTGTGACCATTCCAGAAGAAAGGTCGGTGTAGTCAGTTTACGACGGCCAGCTTTTGACCTTATGTTTTTGGTCACAAAAAGGTCACAAATGGAAATTTGTGACCATTCAGTGACCAATAGTGGTGGTCACAAGTTGACATATTTCTTGTAGTGCCCTCTGTGGAATCCTCTTCCTCGTATCAATGATATAGACCTCGTCAGGCATAAGACAGATAAATCCCTTTTATAATTAAACTGCACCCTTCACTCCTTGCGAGTTTGCCTCTTTCGAGCATCACTCGGAAGCTTCTCCTCATCTTTACCCGAGTCCGACTCGATGAATTACAAATTATCCATTCAAAACTATATTTCTCGTATTCCGGCACGTCTGTTGTCGAAGCCTATAGTACGCTCGGGGGCTACGCCGCGCTCGGGAGCTACAGCTCATTCGGAATGATACTCTCCTAAGTGATTGAGTACTTCATCACCAGTCAGACCCTTCACTTCAACACGTACATTCGATCCGTCACTTTGACAAATTACATAATCACCCAGACACTCTGCGCGCCATCTTCGTTCCTACTCAGACTCAGTTGTCGCGCCGGTCTTGTTGCGCCGCAGCCACACTACACCGACCTCGTCGCTACATCAGCTTCGAAAGCATCTGGCTAACTCCTTCAAGGACCATTTTTGCTACTTGGCCGAACACTTAGTCCTTCACTCGGCCGCCCCGCACGTCACCACTTGGCTGGACACGTAGTCCTTCACTCGGCCACCCCGTGCATCCTCACATGGCCGCCCCGTGAATCGCCACTCGGTTGTGCACATCTTCACCACTCGGCCGCCCCGCGCGTTGCCACTCAGTTGTGCATGTCTTCATCATTCGACCACCTCGTACAACCGAGTGATGACTTGGCCGCCTCACGCGTCGCCAATCGGTTGTGCACGTCTTCACCACTCGACGGCTCGCGCGTCATCACTCGGTTGTACACATCATCGCCCCTCGGCCACCTCGCGCGTCACCATCAGTTGGACATGTCTTTACCTCTACACCCCCAGCACGGGAACGACTAAGTTACTCATATGATCAAACCTAATATCACACTCTGTAGCAAGCTTACCTCTTTCAAACATCACTCGGGGGCTACGCACAGCCGTTGGCCATGCTGTCCTTAGGGGTTACGCCCATTCGATCAACCCATTGATCACATCAGGAGTATATTTCTGACCATACATACAAGTGCCACCAAATTTTTCCTTGCAGTCAACATACCCCGATCAGTCGGGAAGCACGTCCACTCAAACAAATACCCCTTTCACACAAAATATAATGGTCAATAGAAGTACTACTGGAACGACCACTCCCTGGAGTGTCCAGCTTTTTTCTACAATCGGCAGTTTCAAAGCCGAGTTCATTCACCGTGCCGAGAGCACGAAGATTCACCTGCTCGACCGAGTTCAAGGCTGAATTTATTCCGTGCCGAGTGCACGAAGATTAGTCCGACTGACTCAACTCAAGGCTAAGCTTATTTACCATGTCAAGCGTCTGAAGATGCATCCGATTCACTCAATTTCAGCCTAAAAGATATTTACCGTGTCGACTGCATTGAGGTTTACTAGGAGACTTAAACCCTCTGCCCGACTCATCTAGTCCGACAGAGACTCGGGGACTACTCCCAGTGGGTGCACTCAGCGTGCCCCCACTGGAAGAGAACTCAGAAAGAAACATTTTTGCTCGGTCAAGACCAGCTCCAGATCACTCAATTATTACTCGACTTCCGAGTCGAGGAGAAACAAGCTAGACCAATACCAGATCCTCAAGTACTACTCGACCTCTGAGTCGGAGAGGAACAAGTTTGATCGGTACCAGCTAAGAAGATTTTTAGTTTTCTCGGACCCCCTTCGACTGCCCGCAGTCGACGGCGGTCTCGGGGACTACACCCAATGGGTGCACTCAGCGTGCCCCCACTGGAGTAATCTCCACTTGGTACGGCCTGACCAGTCTGAGTGATGAACAACAAACAAACAAGTTCTAAAGACTCCCGTCAAACTACAAAAAAAATCCTATAAGGTGAGTTGAATGCTCCTTTGTTGGACCTGTTTTGAGCCTTCGTATTGACGTTTTGATCGCGGTGTAGTCAAGTGACAAGTGCACCCACTGGGTGTAGTCCCCGAGACCGCGGTCGACTGCTGGCAGTCGACTGGGGTCTGAACAGCTTGTTGTCCACTTCTTTAGGTTTTATGCATTCGGAAATGAACTGCTTTCGAACCTATCAATTGACTTGTCTCTTGCCTCCTGCAGAAGTCTTGTACTCTTATCTCCAAGTTTGCCGAACTCAAAGAGAAGCAGAGGCAACTCAACTTAGACTTGGAATTGGCTCAGCAAAATCTAAAAAAAGCTCAAGACGAGGCCGCTAGTATGGAAGGTAACTGATTGCCGATTGAATTTCAGTATATCTCTTTGATTTCTTTTTTGATTCAATTATTTCTTTTGCAGAGAAAATGAAGTTGGCTCTGGACAAGAAGGACTCGGACCTCGCCGCCGGGCAAAAAGCAGCCCAAGACAAAACCGCTCTCGCAGAGACGAAGCTTGCTTCAATCAGAACGCTTGAAGGAGAGGTGACTAGACTGACATCTTGTCTTAATGAAGCTAACCGTGAAGTGACCAGCCGGAAGAAGGATAAGGTTGCCCTAAACGAAAAGTTGGAGTCTGCGATCCACAAGAGGAACGACACAGAAGCTTATCTGAGGACCCTCGCCAAGAAGCTTTATCTCATGCTGGGAGGTATTTCTTTTAATCCGACTGTGTTGATGCTTGCCATCGGATTTTGCTCGGTTGATTGAACTGACTTTTGGCGGTAGAACTTTGTCAAGACTTTAACGCAGAAACTGGGAGGGTCGAGACGGGTCTGGACCCTATCGCTTCCCCGGTCTGCGACGAAACTGCGATGAACGTGCTCCGACTGGAGTCCCATATCGCCAGCGCCACAAGCTACCTCGCACGCCTGAAGGAGGTTGTCTCTCAAATCGACTCGACGCTTTGGCCGGAGGCGACGCTTCAGAATGATCTGGAATCTCTGATGACTCGACTGAACGAGATCCCTGACGGAGTGCAAGAATGGAAGAAATCCTCTGCCTGGTGCGGTGCTGATGTGGCGCTATCCCTGGTGCGAGTCCATTGCAAGGAGGTTCGTGAAGACAAGCTGGCTGCGATCAAAGTCGCTAACACCAAAAAGCACGACTTCCAGTCTTTCATGGAGACTTTCATTGCTATCGCCACTCGGATCGCTGATGGGATCGATCTGGACTCATTCGTGGAGCCTGCCAGTCCTCCTCCGGCTGAGTGAACAATCTTATGAAACTTGGATACGCTTTAAATTTGCCTCGGAATGCCAAGTGGTTTCTGTAACCGTTAAACTCCTTTGGGCTTGGTGACCGAGTACTTTTGATTCGCTGCTTGGAACCTTTTAGTATTTATCTGAATTTGGTTTATCTCCGAATGTGCTTGTCTTCCCTTCGGATGGACTTTGCTTGCTGCACCTCTTCGTCCTTGCGGATAGGGATGGAGCGGATGTTGTATTTGTGCCGCAGCTCCAAAGGCGAAGGTGGCAGTCGACCTGCACCTCGTCGTCCTTGCGGATAGGGATGGAACGGACGTTGTATTAGTGCCGCAGCTCCGAAGAAGAAGGTTGCAATCGACCTGCACCTCGTCGTCCTTGCGGATAGGGATGGGTCTCAAACTTAGGCGAGTACTGGACTACAGCTAAGCCCCCGAGTGGGAGGATTGCTCTCCACTCGGTAGGATTTTTCCAAACTTAGGCGAGTGCTGGACTGCCGTTAAGCCTCTGAGTGACAGAACTTAGGCGAGTGCTCGACTGCAGCTAAGCCCCCGAGTGGGCGGACTGCTCTCCACTCGGTAGCATTTTTTCAAACTTAGGCGAGTGCTGGACTGTCGTTAAGCCTCTTAGTGAGAGAACTTAGGCGAGTCCTCGACTGCAGCTAAGCCCTCGAGTGGGAGGACTGCTCTCCGATCGGTAGGATTTTTTCAAACTTAGGCGAGTGCTGGACTACCGTTAAGCCTCTTAGTGAGAGAAC
Source organism: Triticum monococcum (assembly GCA_034509565.1). Classification (NCBI taxonomy): domain Eukaryota; kingdom Viridiplantae; phylum Streptophyta; class Magnoliopsida; order Poales; family Poaceae; genus Triticum; species Triticum monococcum. The sequence goes on from CM067845.1 coordinate 525,779,768, forward strand.
TTAGGCGAGTGCTCGACTGCAGCTAAGCCCCCGAGTGGGAGGACTGCTCTCCACTCGGTGGGATTTTTTCAAACTTAGGCGAGTGCTGGACTCCCGTTAAGCCTCTTAGTGAGAGAACTTAGGCGAGTGCTCGACTGCAGCTAAGCCCCCGAGTGGGAGGACTGCTCTCCACTCGGTGGGATTTTTTTTAAACTTAGGCGAGTGCTGGACTGCCGTTAAGCCTCTTAGTGAGAGAACTTAGGCGAGTGCTCGACTACAGCTAAGCCCCCGAGTGGAAGGATTGCTCTCCACTCGGTAGGATTTTTCCAAACTTAGGTGAGTGCTGGACTGCTGTTAAGCCTCTTAGTGAGAGAACTTGGGCGAGTGCTCGACTGCAGCAAAGCCCCCCGAGTGGGAGGACAGCTCTCCACTCGGTAGGATTTTTTTCAAACTTAGGCGAGTGCTCGACTGCAGCTAAGCCTCTTAGTGAGGGAACTTAGGCGAGTGCTCGATTGCAGCTAAGCCCCCGAGTGGAAGGAATGCTCTTCACTCGGTAGGATTTTTCCAAACTTAGGCGAGTGCTGGACTGCCATTAAGCCTCTTATTGAGAGAACTTAGGCGAGTGCTCGACTGCAGCTAAGCCCCCGAGTGGGAGGACTGCTATCCACTCGGTAGGATTTTTTCAAACTTAGGCGAGTGCTGGACTGCCGTTAAGCCTCTTAGTGAGAGAACTTAGGCGAGTGCTCGACTGCAGCTAAGCCCCCGAGTGGGAGGATTGCTCTCCACTCGGTAGGATTTTTCCAAACTTAGGCGAGTGCTGGACTGCTGTTAAGCCTCTTAGTGAGAGAACTTAGGCGAGTGCTCAACTGCAGCTAAGCCTCCCGAGTGGGAGAACTGCTCTCCACTCGGTAGGATTTTTTCAAACTTAGGCGAGTGCTGTACTGTCGTTTGGCCTCTTAGTGAGAGAACTTAGGCGAGTGCTCGACTGCAACTAAGCCCCCGAGTGGGAGGACTGCTCTCCACTCGGTGGGATTTTTTCAAACTTAGGCGAGTGCTCGACTGCCGTCAAGCCTCTTAGTGAGAGAACTTAGGCGAGTGCTCGACTGCAGCTAAGCCCCCGAGTGGGAGGACTGCTCTCCACTCGGTGGGATTTTTTTAAACTTAGGCGAATGCTGGACTGCCGTTAAGCCTCTTAGTGGGAGAACTTAGGCGAGTGCTCGACTGCAGCTAAGCCCCCGAGTGGGAGGACTGCTCTCCACTCGGTAGGATTTTTTCAAACTTAGGCGAGTGTTGGACTGCCGTTAAGCCTCTTAGTGAGAGAACTTAGGCGAGTGCTGGACTGCGGTTAAGCCTCTTAGTGAGAGAACTTAGGCGAGTGCTCGACTGCAGCTAAGCCTCCCGAGTGGGAGGACTGCTCTCCACTCGGTAGGATTTTTTCAAACTTAGGCGAGTGCTCGACTGCAGCTAAGCCCCCGAGTGGGAGGAGTGCTCTCCACTCGGTGGGATTTTTTCAAACTTAGGCGAGTGCTGGACTCCCGTTAAGCCTCTTAGTGAGAGAACTTAGGCGAGTGCTCGACTGCAGCTAAGCCCCCGAGTGGGAGGACTGTTCTCCGCTCGGTAGCATTTTTTCAAACTTAGGCGAGTGCTGGACTGCCGTTAAGCCTCTTAGTGAGAGAACTTAGGCGAGTGCTCGACTGCAGCTAAGCCCTCGAGTGGGAGGACTGCTCTCCACTCGGTGGGATTTTTTTAAAACTTAGGCGAATGCTGGACTGCCGTTAAGCCTCTTTGTGGGGGAACTTAGGCGAGTGCTCGACTGCAGCTAAGCCCCCGAGTGGGCGGACTGCTCTCCACTCGGTAGCATTTTTTCAAGCTTAGGCAAGTGCTGGACTGCCGTTAAGCCTCTTAGTGAGAGAACTTAGGCGAGTGCTCGACTGCAGCTAAGCCCCCGATTGGGAGGACTGCTCTTCGCTCGGTGGGATTTTTTCAAACTTTGGCGAGTCTGGACTGCCGTTAAGCCTCTTAGTGGGAGAACTTAGGCGAGTGCTCGACTGCAGCTAAGCCCCCCGAGTGGGAGGACTGCTCTCCACTCGGTAGGATTTTTTCAAACTTAATCGAGTGCTGGACTGCCGTTAAGCCTCTTAGTGAGGGAACTTAGGCGAGTGCTTGATTGCAGCTAAGCCCCCGAGTGGAAGGAATGCTCTTCACTCGGTAGGATTTTTCCAAACTAAGGCGAGTGCTGGACTACCATTAAGCCTCTTATTGAGAGAACTTAGGCGAGTGCTCGACTGCAGCTAAGCCCCCGAGTGGGAGGACTGCTCTCCACTCGGTAGGATTTTTTCAAACTTAGGCGAGTGTTGGACTGCCGTTAAGCCTCTTAGTGAGAGAACTTAGGCGAGTGCTCGACTGCAGCTAAGCCCCCGAGTGGGAGGACTGCTCTCCACTCGGTAGGATTTTTTCAAACTTAGGCGAGTGTTGGACTGCCGTTAAGCCTCTTAGTGAGAGAACTTAGGCGAGTGCTCGACTGCAGCTAAGCCCCCGAGTGGGAGGATTGCTCTCCACTCGGTAGGATTTTTCCAAACTTAGGCGAGTGCTGGACTGCTGTTAAGCCTCTTAGTGAGAGAACTTAGGAGAGTGCACGACTGCAGCCAAGCCCCCCGAGTGGGAGGACTGCTCTCCACTCGGTAGGATTTTTTCAAACTTAGGCAAGTGTTGTACTGCCGTTTAGCCTCTTAGTGAGAGAACTTAGGCGAGTGCTCGACTGCAGCTAAGCCCCCGAGTGGGAGGACTGCTCTCCACTAGGTGGGATTTTTTCAAACTTAGGCGAGTGTTGGACTGCCGTTAAGCCTCTTAGTGAGAGAACTTAGGCGAGTGCTCGACTGCAGCTAAGCCCCCGAGTGGGAGGATTGCTCCCCACTCGGTAGGATTTTTCCAAACTTAGGCGAGTGCTGGACTGCTGTTAAGCCTCTTAGTGAGAGAACTTAGGCGAGTGCTCGACTGCAGCTAAGCCCCCCGAGTGGGAGGACTGCTTTCCACTCGGTAGGATTTTTTCAAACTTAGGCGAGTGTTGTACTGCCGTTTAGCCTCTTAGTGAGAGAACTTAGGCGAGTGCTCGACTGCAGCTAAGCCCCCGAGTGGGAGGACTGCTCTCCACTAGGTGGGTTTTTTTCAAACTTAGGCGAGTGCTCGACTCCCGTTAATCCTCTTAGTGAGAGAACTTAGGCGAGTGCTCGACTGCAGCTAAGCCCCCGAGTGGGAGGACTGCTCTCCACTCGGTGGGATTTTTTTTAAACTTAGGCGAGTGCTGGACTGCCGTTAAGCCTCTTAGTGGGGGAACTTAGGCGAGTGCTCGACTGCAGCTAAGCCCCCGAGTGGGCGGACTGCTCTGCACTCGGTAGCATTTTTTCAAACTTAGGCGAGTGCTGGACTGCCGTTAAGCCTCTTATTGAGAGAACTTAGGCGAGTGCTCGACTGTAGCTAAGCCCCTGAGTGGGAGGACTGCTCTCCGCTCGGTAGGACTTTTTAAACTTAGGCAAGTGCTGGACTGCCGTTAAGCCTCTTAGTGAGAGAACTTAGGCGAGTGCTCGACTGCAGCTAAGCCCCCGAGTGGGAGGACTGCTCTCTACTCGGTGGGATTTTTTTTAAACTTAGGCGAATGCTGGACTGCCGTTAAGCCTCTTAGTGGGGGAACTTAGGCGAGTGCTCGACTGCAGCTAAGCCCCCGAGTGGGCGGACTGCTCTCCACTCGGTTGCATTTTTTCAAGCTTAGGCGAGTGCTGGACTGCCATTAAGCCTCTTAGTGAGAGAACTCAGGTGAGTGCTCGACTGCAGCTAAGCCCCCGAGTGGGAGGACTGCTCTTCGCTCGGTGGGATTTTTTCAAACTTTGGCGAGTCATGACTGCCGTTAAGCCTCTTAGTGGGAGAACTTAGGCGAGTGCTCGACTGCAGCTAAGCCCCCCGAGTGGGAGGACTGCTCTCCACTCGGTAGGATTTTTTCAAACTTAGGCGAGTGCTGGACTACCGTTAAGCCTCTTAGTGAGGGAACTTAGGCGAGTGCTTGATTGCAGCTAAGCCCCCGAGTGGAAGGAATGCTCTTCACTCGGTAGGATTTTTCCAAACTTAGGCGAGTGCTGGACTGCCATTAAGCCTCTTATTGAGAGAACTTAGGCGAGTGCTCGACTGCAGCTAAGCCCCCGAGTGGGAGGACTGCTCTCCACTCGGTGGGATTTTTTTTAAACTTAGGCGAATGCTGGACTGCCGTTAAGCCTCTTAGTGGGGGAACTTAGGCGAGTGCTCGACTGCAGCTAAGCCCCCGAGTGGGCGGACTGCTCTCCACTCGGTAGCATTTTTTCAAGCTTAGGCGAGTGCTGGACTGCCGTTAAGCCTCTTAGTGAGAGAACTTAGGCGAGTGCTCGACTGCAGCTAAGCCCCCGAGTGGGAGGACTGCTCTTCGCTCGGTGGGATTTTTTCAAACTTTGGCGAGTCTGGACTGCCGTTAAGCCTCTTAGTGGGAGAACTTAGGCGAGTGCTCGACTGCAGCTAAGCCCCCCGAGTGGGAGGACTGGTCTCCACTCGGTAGGATTTTTTCAAACTTAGGCGAGTGCTGGACTGCCGTTAAGCCTCTTAGTGAGGGAACTTAGGCGAGTGCTTGATTGCAGCTAAGCCCCCGAGTGGAAGGAATGCTCTTCACTCGGTAGGATTTTTCCAAACTTAGGCGAGTGCTGGACTGCCATTAAGCCTCTTATTGAGAGAACTTAGGCGAGTGCTCGACTGCAGCTAAGCCCCCGAGTGGGAGGACTGCTCTCCACTCGGTAGGATTTTTTCAAACTTAGGCGAGTGTTGTACTGCCGTTTAGCCTCTTAGTGAGAGAACTTAGGCGAGTGCTGGACTGCGGTTAAGCCTCTTAGTGAGAGAACTTAGGCGAGTGCTCGACTGCAGCTAAGCCTCCCGAGTGGGAGGACTGCTCTCCACTCGGTAGGATTTTTTCAAACTTAGGCGAGTGCTCGACTGCAGCTAAGCCCCCGAGTGGGAGGAGTGCTCTCCACTCGGTGGGATTTTTTCAAACTTAGGCGAGTGCTGTACTCCCGTTAAGCCTCTTAGTGAGAGAACTTAGGCGAGTGCTCGACTGCAGCTAAGCCCCCGAGTGGGAGGACTGTTCTCCGCTCGGTAGCATTTTTTCAAACTTAGGCGAGTGCTGGACTGCCGTTAAGCCTCTTAGTGAGAGAACTTAGGCGAGTGCTCGACTGCAGCTAAGCCCTCGAGTGGGAGGACTGCTCTCCACTCGGTGGGATTTTTTTAAAACTTAGGCGAATGCTGGACTGCCGTTAAGCCTCTTTGTGGGGGAACTTAGGCGAGTGCTCGACTGCAGCTAAGCCCCCGAGTGGGCGGACTGCTCTCCACTCGGTAGCATTTTTTCAAGCTTAGGCAAGTGCTGGACTGCCGTTAAGCCTCTTAGTGAGAGAACTTAGGTGAGTGCTCGACTGCAGCTAAGCCCCCGAGTGGGAGGACTGCTCTTCGCTCGGTGGGATTTTTTCAAACTTTGGCGAGTCTGGACTGCCGTTAAGCCTCTTAGTGGGAGAACTTAGGCGAGTGCTCGACTGCAGCTAAGCCCCCCGAGTGGGAGGACTGCTCTCCACTCGGTAGGATTTTTTCAAACTTAATCGAGTGCTGGACTGCCGTTAAGCCTCTTAGTGAGGGAACTTAGGCGAGTGCTTGATTGCAGCTAAGCCCCCGAGTGGAAGGAATGCTCTTCACTCGGTAGGATTTTTCCAAACTTAGGCGAGTGCTGGACTACCATTAAGCCTCTTATTGAGAGAACTTAGGCGAGTGCTCGACTGCAGCTAAGCCCCCGAGTGGGAGGACTGCTCTCCACTCGGTAGGATTTTTTCAAACTTAGGCGAGTGTTGGACTGCCGTTAAGCCTCTTAGTGAGAGAACTTAGGCGAGTGCTCGACTGCAGCTAAGCCCCCGAGTGGGAGGACTGCTCTCCACTCGGTAGGATTTTTTCAAACTTAGGCGAGTGTTGGACTGCCGTTAAGCCTCTTAGTGAGAGAACTTAGGCGAGTGCTCGACTGCAGCTAAGCCCCCGAGTGGGAGGATTGCTCTCCACTCGGTAGGATTTTTCCAAACTTAGGCGAGTGCTGGACTGCTGTTAAGCCTCTTAGTGAGAGAACTTAGGAGAGTGCACGACTGCAGCCAAGCCCCCCGAGTGGGAGGACTGCTCTCCACTCGGTAGGATTTTTTCAAACTTAGGCAAGTGTTGTACTGCCGTTTAGCCTCTTAGTGAGAGAACTTAGGCGAGTGCTCGACTGCAGCTAAGCCCCCGAGTGGGAGGACTGCTCTCCACTAGGTGGGATTTTTTCAAACTTAGGCGAGTGTTGGACTGCCGTTAAGCCTCTTAGTGAGAGAACTTAGGCGAGTGCTCGACTGCAGCTAAGCCCCCGAGTGGGAGGATTGCTCCCCACTCGGTAGGATTTTTCCAAACTTAGGCGAGTGCTGGACTGCTGTTAAGCCTCTTAGTGAGAGAACTTAGGCGAGTGCTCGACTGCAGCTAAGCCCCCCGAGTGGGAGGACTGCTTTCCACTCGGTAGGATTTTTTCAAACTTAGGCGAGTGTTGTACTGCCGTTTAGCCTCTTAGTGAGAGAACTTAGGCGAGTGCTCGACTGCAGCTAAGCCCCCGAGTGGGAGGACTGCTCTCCACTAGGTGGGATTTTTTCAAACTTAGGCGAGTGCTCGACTCCCGTTAATCCTCTTAGTGAGAGAACTTAGGCGAGTGCTCGACTGCAGCTAAGCCCCCGAGTGGGAGGACTGCTCTCCACTCGGTGGGATTTTTTTTAAACTTAGGCGAGTGCTGGACTGCCGTTAAGCCTCTTAGTGGGGGAACTTAGGCGAGTGCTCGACTGCAGCTAAGCCCCCGAGTGGGCGGACTGCTCTGCACTCGGTAGCATTTTTTCAAACTTAGGCGAGTGCTGGACTGCCGTTAAGCCTCTTATTGAGAGAACTTAGGCGAGTGCTCGACTGTAGCTAAGCCCCTGAGTGGGAGGACTGCTCTCCGCTCGGTAGGACTTTTTAAACTTAGGCGAGTGCTGGACTGCCGTTAAGCCTCTTAGTGAGAGAACTTAGGCGAGTGCTCGACTGCAGCTAAGCCCCCGAGTGGGAGGACTGCTCTCCACTCGGTGGGATTTTTTTTAAACTTAGGCGAATGCTGGACTGCCGTTAAGCCTCTTAGTGGGGGAACTTAGGCGAGTGCTCGACTGCAGCTAAGCCCCCGAGTGGGCGGACTGCTCTCCACTCGGTTGCATTTTTTCAAGCTTAGGCGAGTGCTGGACTGCCATTAAGCCTCTTAGTGAGAGAACTCAGGTGAGTGCTCGACTGCAGCTAAGCCCCCGAGTGGGAGGACTGCTCTTCGCTCGGTGGGATTTTTTCAAACTTTGGCGAGTCATGACTGCCGTTAAGCCTCTTAGTGGGAGAACTTAGGCGAGTGCTCGACTGCAGCTAAGCCCCCCGAGTGGGAGGACTGCTCTCCACTCGGTAGGATTTTTTCAAACTTAGGCGAGTGCTGGACTACCGTTAAGCCTCTTAGTGAGGGAACTTAGGCGAGTGCTTGATTGCAGCTAAGCCCCCGAGTGGAAGGAATGCTCTTCACTCGGTAGGATTTTTCCAAACTTAGGCGAGTGCTGGACTGCCATTAAGCCTCTTATTGAGAGAACTTAGGCGAGTGCTCGACTGCAGCTAAGCCCCCGAGTGGGAGGACTGCTCTCCACTCGGTGGGATTTTTTTTAAACTTAGGCGAATGCTGGACTGCCGTTAAGCCTCTTAGTGGGGGAACTTAGGCGAGTGCTCGACTGCAGCTAAGCCCCCGAGTGGGCGGACTGCTCTCCACTCGGTAGCATTTTTTCAAGCTTAGGCGAGTGCTGGACTGCCGTTAAGCCTCTTAGTGAGAGAACTTAGGCGAGTGCTCGACTGCAGCTAAGCCCCCGAGTGGGAGGACTGCTCTTCGCTCGGTGGGATTTTTTCAAACTTTGGCGAGTCTGGACTGCCGTTAAGCCTCTTAGTGGGAGAACTTAGGCGAGTGCTCGACTGCAGCTAAGCCCCCCGAGTGGGAGGACTGGTTTCCACTCGGTAGGATTTTTTCAAACTTAGGCGAGTGCTGGACTGCCGTTAAGCCTCTTAGTGAGGGAACTTAGGCGAGTGCTTGATTGCAGCTAAGCCCCCGAGTGGAAGGAATGCTCTTCACTCGGTAGGATTTTTCCAAACTTAGGCGAGTGCTGGACTGCCATTAAGCCTCTTATTGAGAGAACTTAGGCGAGTGCTCGACTGCAGCTAAGCCCCCGAGTGGGAGGACTGCTCTCCACTCGGTAGGATTTTTTCAAACTTAGGCGAGTGTTGTACTGCCGTTTAGCCTCTTAGTGAGAGAACTTAGGCGAGTGCTCGACTGCAGCTAAGCCCCCGAGTGGGAGGACTGCTCTCCACTAGGTGGGATTTTTTCAAACTTAGGCGAGTGCTCGACTCCCGTTAATCCTCTTAGTGAGAGAACTTAGGCGAGTGCTCGACTGCAGCTAAGCCCCCGAGTGGGAGGACTGCTCTCCACTCGGTGGGATTTTTTTTAAACTTCGGCGAATGCTGGACTGCCGTTAAGCCTCTTAGTGGGGGAACTTAGGCGAGTGCTCGACTGCAGCTAAGCCCCCGAGTGGGCGGACTGCTCTCCACTCGGTAGCATTTTTTCAAACTTAGGCGAGTGCTGGACTGCCGTTAAGCCTCTTATTGAGAGAACTTAGGCGAGTGCTCGACTGTAGCTAAGCCCCCGAGTGGGAGGACTGCTCTCCGCTCGGTAGGATTTTTTCAAACTTAGGCGAGTGCTGGACTGCCGTTAAGCCTCTTAGTGAGAGAACTTAGGCGAGTGCTCGACTGCAGCTAAGCCCCCGAGTGGGAGGACTGCTCTCCACTCGGTGGGATTTTTTTTAAACTTAGGCGAATGCTGGACTGCCGTTAAGCCTCTTAGTGGGGGAACTTAGGCGAGTGCTCGACTGCAGCTAAGCCCCCGAGTGGGCGGACTGCTCTCCACTCGGTAGCATTTTTTCAAGCTTAGGCGAGTGCTGGACTGCCGTTAAGCCTCTTAGTGAGAGAACTCAGGCGAGTGCTCGACTGCAGCTAAGCCCCCGAGTGGGAGGACTGCTCTTCGCTCGGTGGGATTTTTTCAAACTTTGGCGAGTCTGGACTGCCGTTAAGCCTCTTAGTGGGAGAACTTAGGCGAGTGCTCGACTGCAGCTAAGCCCCCCGAGTGGGAGGACTGCTCTCCACTGGGTAGGATTTTTTCAAACTTAGGCGAGTGCTGGACTACCGTTAAGCCTCTTAGTGAGGGAACTTAGGCGAGTGCTTGATTGCAGCTAAGCCCCCGAGTGGAAGGAATGCTCTTCACTCGGTAGGATTTTTCCAAACTTAGGCGAGTGCTGGACTGCCATTAAGCCTCTTATTGAGAGAACTTAGGCGAGTGCTCGACTGCAGCTAAGCCCTCGAGTGGGAGGACTGCTCTCCACTTGGTGGGATTTTTTTTAAACTTAGGCGAATGCTGGACTGCCGTTAAGCCTCTTAGTGGGGGAACTTAGGCGAGTGCTCGACTGCAGCTAAGCCCCCGAGTGGGCGGACTGCTCTCCACTCGGTAGCATTTTTTCAAGCTTAGGCGAGTGCTGGACTGCCGTTAAGCCTCTTAGTGAGAGAACTTAGGCGAGTGCTCGACTGCAGCTAAGCCCCCGAGTGGGAGGACTGCTCTTCGCTCGGTGGGATTTTTTCAAACTTTGGCGAGTCTGGACTGCCGTTAAGCCTCTTAGTGGGAGAACTTAGGCGAGTGCTCGACTGCAGCTAAGCCCCCCGAGTGGGAGGACTGCTCTCCACTCGGTAGGATTTTTTCAAACTTAGGCGAGTGCTGGACTGCCGTTAAGCCTCTTAGTGAGGGAACTTAGGCGAGTGCTTGATTGCAGCTAAGCCCCCGAGTGGAAGGAATGCTCTTCACTCGGTAGGATTTTTCCAAACTTAGGCGAGTGCTGGACTGCCATTAAGCCTCTTATTGAGAGAACTTAGGCGAGTGCTCGACTGCAGCTAAGCCCCCGAGTGGGAGGACTGCTCTCCACTCGGTAGGATTTTTCAAACTTAGGCGAGTGTTGGACTGCCGTTAAGCCTCTTAGTGAGAGAACTTAGGCGAGTGCTCGACTGCAGCTAAGCCCCCGAGTGGGAGGACTGCTCTCCACTCGGTAGGATTTTTTCAAACTTAGGCGAGTGTTGGACTGCCGTTAAGCCTCTTAGTGAGAGAACTTAGGCGAGTGCTCGACTGCAGCTAAGCCCCCGAGTGGGAGGATTGCTCTCCACTCGGTAGGATTTTTCCAAACTTAGGCGAGTGCTGGACTGCTGTTAAGCCTCTTAGTGAGAGAACTTAGGAGAGTGCACGACTGCAGCTAAGCCCCCTGAGTGGGAGGACTTCTCTCCACCCGGTAGGATTTTTTCAAACTTAGGCAAGTGTTGTACTGTCGTTTAGCCTCTTAGTGAGAGAACTTAGGCGAGTGCTCGACTGCAGCTAAGCCCCCGAGTGGGAGGACTGCTCTCCACTAGGTGGGATTTTTTCAAACTTAGGCGAGTGTTGGACTGCCGTTAAGCCTCTTAGTGAGAGAACTTAGGCGAGTGCTCGACTGCAGCTAAGCCCCCGAGTGGGAGGATTGCTCTCCACTCGGTAGGATTTTTCCAAACTTAGGCGAGTGCTGGACTGCTGTTAAGCCTCTTTGTGAGAGAACTTAGGCGAGTGCTCGACTGCAGCTAAGCCCCCCGAGTGGGAGGACTGCTTTCCACTCGGTAGGATTTTTTCAAACTTAGGCGAGTGTTGTACTGCCGTTTAGCCTCTTAGTGAGAGAACTTAGGCGAGTGCTCGACTGCAGCTAAGCCCCCGAGTGGGACAACTGCTCTCCACTAGGTGGGATTTTTTCAAACTTAGGTGAGTGCTCGACTCCCGTTAATCCTCTTAGTGAGAGAACTTAGGCGAGTGCTCGACTGCAGCTAAGCCCCCGAGTGGGAGGACTGCTCTCCACTCGGTGGGATTTTTTTTAAACTTAGGCGAATGCTGGACTGCCGTTAAGCCTCTTAATGGGGGAACTTAGGCGAGTGCTCGACTGCAGCTAAGCCCCCGAGTGGGCGGACTGCTCTCCACTCGGTAGCATTTTTTCAAACTTAGGCGAGTGCTGGACTGCCGTTAAGCCTCTTATTGAGAGAACTTAGGCGAGTGCTCGACTGTAGCTAAGCCCTCGAGTGGGAGGACTGCTCTCCGCTCGGTAGGATTTTTTCAAACTTAGGCGAGTGCTGGACTGCCGTTAAGCCTCTTAGTGAGAGAACTTAGGCGAGTGCTCGACTGCAGCTAAGCCCCCGAGTGGGAGGACTGCTCTCCACTCGGTGGGATTTTTTTTAAACTTAGGCGAATGCTGGACTGCCGTTAAGCCTCTTAGTGGGGGAACTTAGGCGAGTGCTCGACTGCAGCTAAGCCCCCGAGTGGGCGGACTGCTCTCCACTCGGTAGCATTTTTTCAAGCTTAGGCGAGTGCTGGACTGCCGTTAAGCCTCTTAGTGAGAGAACTTAGGCGAGTGCTCGACTGCAGCTAAGCCCCCGAGTGGGAGGACTGCTCTTCGCTCGGTGGGATTTTTTCAAACTTTGGCGAGTCTGGACTGCCGTTAAGCCTCTTAGTGGGAGAACTTAGGCGAGTGCTCGACTGCAGCTAAGCCCCCCGAGTGGGAGGACTGCTCTCCACTCGGTAGGATTTTTTCAAACTTAGGCGAGTGCTGGACTACCGTTAAGCCTCTTAGTGAGGGAACTTAGGCGAGTGCTTGATTGCAGCTAAGCCCCCGAGTGGAAGGAATGCTCTTCACTCTGTAGGATTTTTCCAAACTTAGGCGAGTGCTGGACTGCAATTAAGCCTCTTATTGAGAGAACTTAGGCGAGTGCTCGACTGCAGCTAAGCCCCCGAGTGGGAGGACTGCTCTCCACTCGGTAGGATTTTTTCAAACTTAGGCGAGTGTTGGACTGTCGTTAAGCCTCTTAGTGAGAGAACTTAGGCGAGTGCTCGACTGCAGCTAAGCCCCTGAGTGGGAGGATTGCTCTCCACTCGGTAGGATTTTTCCAAACATAGGCGAGTGCTGGACTGCTGTTAAGCCTCTTAGTGAGAGAACTTAGGCGAGTGCTCGACTGCAGCTAAGCCCCCCGAGTGGGAGGACTGCTCTCCACTCGGTAGGATTTTTTCAAACTTAGGCGAGTGCTGTACTGCCGTTTAGCCTCTTAGTGAGAGAACTTAGGAGAGTGCTCGACTGCAGCTAAGCCCCCGAGTGGGAGGACTGCTCTCCACTTGGTGGGATTTTTTCAAACTTAGGCGAGTGCTCGACTCCCGTTAATCCTCTTAGTGAGAGAACTTAGGCGGGTGCTCGACTGCAGCTAAGCCCCCGAGTGGGAGGACTGCTCTCCACTCGGTGGGATTTTTTTTAAACTTAGGCGAATGCTGGACTGCCGTTAAGCCTCTTAGTGGGGGAACTTAGGCGAGTGCTCGACTACAGCTAAGCCCCCGAGTGGGCGGACTGCTCTCCACTCGGTAGCATTTTTTCAAACTTAGGCGAGTGCTGGACTGCCGTTAAGCCTCTTAGTGAGAGAACCTAGGCGAGTGCTCGACTGCAGCTAAGCCCCCGAGTGGGAGGACTGCTCTCCGCTCGGTAGGATTTTTTCAAACTTGGGCGAGTGCTGGACTGCCGTTAAGCCTCTTAGTGAGAGAACTTAGGCGAGTGCTCGACTGCAGCTAAGCCCCCGAGTGGGAGGACTGCTCTCCACTCGGTGGGATTTTTTCAAACATAGGCGAGTGCTGGACTCCCGTTAAGCCTCTTAGTGAGAGAACTTAGGCGAGTGCTCGACTGCAGCTAAGCCCCCAAGTGGGAGGACTGCTCTCCACTCGGTGGGATTTTTTCAAACTTAGGCGAGTGCTGGACTCCCGTTAAGCCTCTTAGTGAGGGAACTTAGGCGAGTGCTTGATTGCAGCTAAGCCCCCGAGTGGAAGGAATGCTCTTCACTCGGTAGGATTTTTCCAAACTTAGGCGAGTGCTGGACTGCCATTAAGCCTCTTATTGAGAGAACTTAGGTGAGTGCTCGACTGCAGCTAAGCCCCCGAGTGGGAGGACTGCTCTCCACTCGGTAGGATTTTTTCAAACTTAGGCGAGTGTTGTACTGCCGTTTAGCCTCTTAGTGAGAGAACTTAGGCGGGTGCTCGACTGCAGCTAAGCCCCCGAGTGGGAGGACTGCTCTCCACTAGGTGGGATTTTTTCAAACTTAGGCGAGTGCTCGACTCCCGTTAATCCTCTTAGTGAGAGAACTTAGGCGAGTGCTCGACTGCAGCTAAGCCCCCGAGTGGGAGGACTGCTCTCCACTCGGTGGGATTTTTTTTAAACTTAGGCGAATGCTGGACTGCCGTTAAGCCTCTTAGTGGGGGAACTTAGGTGAGTGCTCGACTGCAGCTAAGCCCCCGAGTGGGCGGACTGCTCTCCACTCGGTAGCATTTTTTCAAACTTAGGCGAGTGCTGGACTGCCGTTAAGCCTCTTATTGAGAGAACTTAGGCGAGTGCTCGACTGTAGCTAAGCCCCCGAGTGGGAGGACTGCTCTCCGCTCGGTAGGATTTTTTCAAACTTAGGCGAGTGCTGGACTGCCGTTAAGCCTCTTAGTGAGAGAACTTAGGCGAGTGCTCGACTGCAGCTAAGCCCCCGAGTGGGAGGACTGCTCTCCACTCGGTGGGATTTTTTTTAAACTTAGGCCAATGCTGGACTGCCGTTAAGCCTCTTAGTGGGGGAACTTAGGCGAGTGCTCGACTGCAGCTAAGCCCCCGAGTGGGCGGACTGCTCTCCACTCGGTAGCATTTTTTCAAGCTTAGGCGAGTGCTGGACTGCCGTTAAGCCTCTTAGTGAGAGAACTTAGGCGAGTGCTCGATTGCAGCTAAGCCCCCGAGTGGGAGGACTGCTCTTCGCTCGGTGGGATTTTTTCAAACTTTGGCGAGTCTGGACTGCCGTTAAGCCTCTTAGTGGGAGAACTTAGGCGAGTGCTCGACTGCAGCTAAGCCCCCCGAGTGGGAGGACTGCTCTCCACTCGGTAGGATTTTTTCAAACTTAGGCGAGTGCTGGACTACCGTTAAGCCTCTTAGTGAGGGAACTTAGGCGAGTGCTTGATTGCAGCTAAGCCCCCGAGTGGAAGGAATGCTCTTCACTCGGTAGGATTTTTCCAAACTTAGGCGAGTGCTGGACTGCCATTAAGCCTCTTATTGAGAGAACTTAGGCGAGTGCTCGACTGCAGCTAAGCCCCCGAGTGGGAGGACTGCTCTCCACTCGGTAGGATTTTTTCAAACTTAGGCGAGTGTTGGACTGCCGTTAAGCCTCTTAGTGAGAGAACTTAGGCGAGTGCTCGACTGCAGCTAAGCCCCCGAGTGGGAGGATTGCTCTCCACTCGGTAGGATTTTTCCAAACTTAGGCGAGTGCTGGACTGCTGTTAAGCCTCTTAGTGAGAGAACTTAGGCGAGTGCTCGACTACAGCTAAGCCCCCCGAGTGGGAGGACTGCTCTCCACTCGGTAGGATTTTTTCAAACTTAGGCGAGTGCTGTACTGCCGTTTAGCCTCTTAGTGAGAGAACTTAGGAGAGTGCTCGACTGCAGCTAAGCCCCCGAGTGGGAGGACTGCTCTCCACTCGGTGGGATTTTTTCAAACTTAGGCGAGTGCTCGACTCCCGTTAATCCTCTTAGTGAGAGAACTTAGGCGGGTGCTCGACTGCAGCTAAGCCCCCGAGTGGGAGGACTGCTCTCCACTCGGTGGGATTTTTTTTAAACTTAGGCGAATGCTGGACTGCCGTTAAGCCTCTTAGTGGGGGAACTTAGGCGAGTGCTCGACTACAGCTAAGCCCCCGAGTGGGCGGACTGCTCTCCACTCGGTAGCATTTTTTCAAACTTAGGCGAGTGCTGGACTGCCGTTAAGCCTCTTAGTGAGAGAACCTAGGCGAGTGCTCGACTGCAGCTAAGCCCCCGAGTGGGAGGACTGCTCTCCGCTCGGTAGGATTTTTTCAAACTTAGGCGAGTGCTGGACTGCCGTTAAGCCTCTTAGTGAGAGAACTTAGGCGAGTGCTCGACTGCAGCTAAGCCCCCAAGTGGGAGGACTGCTCTCCACTCGGTGGGATTTTTTCAAACTTAGGCGAGTGCTGGACTCCCGTTAAGCCTCATAGTGAGGGAACTTAGGCGAGTGCTTGATTGCAGCTAAGCCCCCGAGTGGAAGGAATGCTCTTCACTCGGTAGGATTTTTCCAAACTTAGGCGAGTGCTGGACTGCCATTAAGCCTCTTATTGAGAGAACTTAGGCGAGTGCTCGACTGCAGCTAAGCCCCCGAGTGGGAGGACTGCTCTCCACTCGGTAGGATTTTTTCAAACTTAGGCGAGTGTTGTACTGCCGTTTAGCCTCTTAGTGAGAGAACTTAGGCGAGTGCTCGACTGCAGCTAAGCCCCCGAGTGGGAGGACTGCTCTCCACTAGGTGGGATTTTTTCAAACTTAGGCGAGTGCTCGACTCCCGTTAATCCTCTTAGTGAGAGAACTTAGGCGAGTGCTCGACTGCAGCTAAGCCCCCGAGTGGGAGGACTGCTGTCCACTCGGTGGGATTTTTTTTAAACTTAGGCGAATGCTGGACTGCCGTTAAGCCTCTTAGTGGGGGAACTTAGGTGAGTGCTCGACTGCAGCTAAGCCCCCGAGTGGGCGGACTGCTCTCCACTCGGTAGCATTTTTTCAAACTTAGGCGAGTGCTGGACTGCCGTTAAGCCTCTTATTGAGAGAACTTAGGCGAGTGCTCGACTGTAGCTAAGCCCCCGAGTGGGAGGACTGCTCTCCGCTCGGTAGGATTTTTTCAAACTTAGGCGAGTGCTGGACTGCCGTTAAGCCTCTTAGTGAGAGAACTTAGGCGAGTGCTCGACTGCAGCTAAGCCCCCGAGTGGGAGGACTGCTCTCCACTCGGTGGGATTTTTTTTAAACTTAGGCCAATGCTGGACTGCCGTTAAGCCTCTTAGTGGGGGAACTTAGGCGAGTGCTCGACTGCAGCTAAGCCCCCGAGTGGGCGGACTGCTCTCCACTCGGTAGCATTTTTTCAAGCTTAGGCGAGTGCTGGACTGCCGTTAAGCCTCTTAGTGAGAGAACTTAGGCGAGTGCTCGACTGCAGCTAAGCCCCCGAGTGGGAGGACTGCTCTTCGCTCGGTGGGATTTTTTCAAACTTTGGCGAGTCTGGACTGCCGTTAAGCCTCTTAGTGGGAGAACTTAGGCGAGTGCTCGACTGCAGCTAAGCCCCCCGAGTGGGAGGACTGCTCTCCACTCGGTAGGATTTTTTCAAACTTAGGCGAGTGCTGGACTACCGTTAAGCCTCTTAGTGAGGGAACTTAGGCGAGTGCTTGATTGCAGCTAAGCCCCCGAGTGGAAGGAATGCTCTTCACTCGGTAGGATTTTTCCAAACTTCGGCGAGTGCTGGACTGCCATTAAGCCTCTTATTGAGAGAACTTAGGCGAGTGCTCGACTGCAGCTAAGCCCCCGAGTGGGAGGACTGCTCTCCACTCGGTAGGATTTTTTCAAACTTAGGCGAGTGTTGGACTGCCGTTAAGCCTCTTAGTGAGAGAACTTAGGCGAGTGCTCGACTGCAGCTAAGCCCCCGAGTGGGAGGATTGCTCTCCACTCGGTAGGATTTTTCCAAACTTAGGCGAGTGCTGGACTGCTGTTAAGCCTCTTAGTGAGAGAACTTAGGCGAGTGCTCGACTGCAGCTAAGCCCCCCGAGTGGGAGGACTGCTCTCCACTCGGTAGGATTTTTTCAAACTTAGGCGAGTGCTGTACTGCCGTTTAGCCTCTTAGTGAGAGAACTTAGGAGAGTGCTCGACTGCAGCTAAGCCCCCGAGTGGGAGGACTGCTCTCCACTCGGTGGGATTTTTTCAAACTTAGGCGAGTGCTCGACTCCCGTTAATCCTCTTAGTGAGAGAACTTAGGCGAGTGCTCGACTGCAGCTAAGCCCCCGAGTGGGAGGACTGCTCTCCATTCGGTGGGATTTTTTTTAAACTTAGGCGAATGCTGGACTGCCGTTAAGCCTCTTAGTGGGGGAACTTAGGCGAGTGCTCGACTACAGCTAAGCCCGCGAGTGGGCGGACTGCTCTCCACTCGGTAGCATTTTTTTCAAACTTAGGCGAGTGCTGGACTGCCGTTAAGCCTCTTAGTGAGAGAACCTAGGCGAGTGCTCGACTGCAGCTAAGCCCCCGAGTGGGAGGACTGCTCTCCGCTCGGTAGGATTTTTTCAAACTTAGGCGAGTGCTGGACTGCCGTTAAGCCTCTTAGTGAGAGAACTTAGGCGAGTGCTCGACTGCAACTAAGCCCCCGAGTGGGAGGACTGCTCTCCACTCGGTGGGATTTTTTCAAACATAGGCGAGTGCTGGACTAGCGTTAAGCCTCTTAGTGAGAGAACTTAGGCGAGTGCTCGACTGCAGCTAAGCCCCCAAATGGGAGGACTGCTCTCCACTCGGTGGGATTTTTTCAAACTTAGGCGAGTGCTGGACTCCCATTAAGCCTCTTAGTGAGAGAACTTAGGCGAGTGCTCGACTGCAGCTAAGCCCCCGAGTGGGAGGACTGCTCTCCACTCGGTGGGATTTTTTATAAACTTAGGCGAGTGCTGGACTGCCGTTAAGCCTCTTAGTGAGAGAACTTAGGCGAGTGCTCGACTGCAGCTAAGCCCCCGAGTAGGAGGATTGCTCTCCACTCGGTAGGATTTTGCCAAACTTAGGCGAGTGCTGGATTGCTGTTAAGCCTCTTAGTGAGAGAACTTAGGCGAGTGCTCGACTACATCTAAGCCCCCCGAGTGGGAGGACTGCTCTCCGCTCGGTAGGATTTTTTCAAACTTAGGCGAGTACTCGACTGCAGCTAAGCCCCCGAGTGGGAGGACTGCTCTCCACTCGGTGGGATTTTTTCAAACTTAGGCGAGTGCTGGACTCCCGTTAAGCCTCTTAGTGAGAGAACTTAGGCGAGTGCTCGACTACAGCTAAGCCCCCGAGTGGGAGGACTGCTCTCCACTCGGTGGGATTTTTTCAAACTTAGGCGAGTACTGGACTCCCGTTAAGCCTCTTAGTGAGAGAACATAGGCGAGTGCTCGACTGCAGCTAAGCCCCCAAGTGGGAGGACTGCTCTCCACTCGGTAGGATTTTTTCAAACTTAGGCGAGTGCTGGACTGTCGTTAAGCCTCTTAGTGAGAGAACTTAGGCGAGTGCTCGACTGCAGCTAGGCCCCCAAGTGGAAGGATTGCTCTTCACTCGGTAGGATTTTTTCAAACTTAGGCGAGTGCTGGACTGCCGTTAAACCTCTTACTGGGAGAACTTAGGCGAGTGCTCGACTGCAGCTAAGCCCCCCGAGTGGGAGGACTGCTCTCCACTCGGTAGGATTTTTTAAAACTTAGGCGAGTGCTGGACTGCCGTTAAGCCTCTTAGTGAGGGAACTTAGGCGAGTGCTTGACTGCAGCTAAGCCCCCGAGTGGGAGGACTGCTCTCCACTCGGTTTGATTTTTTTTAAACTTAGGCGAATGCTGGACTCCCGTTAAGCCTCTTAGTGGGGGAACTTAGGCGAGTGCTCGACTTCAGCTAAGCCCCCGAGTGGGCGGACTGCTCTCCACTCGGTAGCATTTTTTCAAACTTAGGCGAGTGCTGGACTGCCGTTAAGCCTGTTAGTGAGAGAACTTAGGCGAGTGCTCGACTGCAGCTAAGCCCCGAGTGGGAGGACTCCTCTCCGCTCGGTAGGATTTTTTCAAACTTAGGCGAGTGCTGGACTGCCGTTAAGCCTCTTAGTGAGAGAACTTAGGCGAGTGCTCGACTGCAGCTAAGCCCCTGAGTGAGAGGACTGGTCTCCACTCGGTGGGATTTTTTCAAACTTAGGCGAGTGCTGTACTCCCGTTAAGCCTCTTAGTGAGAGAACTTAGGCAAGTTCTCGAATGCAGCTAAGCCCCCGAGTGGGAGGACTGCTCTCCACTCGGTGGGATTTTTTTTAAACTTAGGCGAGTGCTGGACTGCCGTTAAGCCTCTTAGTGAGAGAACTTAGGCGAGTGCTCGACTGCAGCTAAGCCCCTGAGTGGGAGGATTGCTCTCCACTCGGTAGGATTTTTCCAAACTTAGGCGAGTGCTGGATTGCTGTTAAGCCTCTTAGTGAGAGAACTTAGGCGAGTGCTCGACTGCAGCTAAGCCCCCCGAGTGGGAGGACTGCTCTCCGCTCGGTAGGATTTTTTCAAACTTAGGCGAGTGCTCGACTACAGCTAAGCCCCCGAGTGGGAGGACTGCTCTCCACTCGGTGGGATTTTTTCAAACTTAGGAGAGTGCTGGACTCCCGTTAAGCCTCTTAGTGAGAGAACTTAGGCGTGTGCTCGACTGCAGCGAAGCCCCCGAGTGGGAGGACTGCTCTCCACTCGGTAGGATTTTTTCAAACTTAGGCGAGTGCTGGACTGTCGTTAAGCCTCTTAGTGAGAGAACTTAGGCGAGTGCTCGACTGCAGCTAGGCCCCCAAGTGGAAGGATTGCTCTTCACTAGATAGGATTTTTTCAAACTTAGGCGAGTGCTGGACTGCCGTTAAGCCTCTTACTGGGAGAACTTAGGCGAGTGCTCGACTGCAGCTAAGCCCCCCGAGTGGGAGGACTGCTCTCCACTAGGTGGGATTTTTTCAAACTTAGGCGAGTGCTCGACCCCCGTTAATCCTCTTAGTGAGAGAACTTAGGCGAGTGCTCGACTGCAGCTAAGCTCCCGAGTGGGAGGACTGCTCTCCACTAGGTGGGATTTTTTCAAACTTAGGCGAGTGCTCGACTCCCGTTAATCCTCTTAGTGAGAGAACTTAGGCGAGTGCTCGACTGCAGCTAAGCCCCCGAGTGGGAGGACTGCTCTCCACTCGGTGGGATTTTTTTTAAACTTAGGCGAATGCTGGACTGCCGTTAAGCCTCTTAGTGGGGGAACTTAGGCGAGTGCTCGACTGCAGCTAAGCCCCCGAGTGGGCGGACTGCTCTCCACTCGGTAGCATTTTTTCAAACTTAGGCGAGTGCTAGACTGCCGTTAAGCCTCTTAGTGAGAGAACTTAGGCGAGTGCTCGACTGCAGCTAAGCCCCCGAGTGGGAGGACTGCTCTCCGCTCGGTAGGATTTTTTCAAACTTAGGCGAGTGCTGGACTGCCGTTAAGCCTCTTAGTGAGAGAACTTAGGCGAGTGCTCGACTGCAGCTAAGCCCCCGAGTGGGAGGACTGCTCTCCACTCGGTGGGATATTTTCAAACTTAGGCGAGTGTTGGACTCCCGTTAAGTCTCTTAGTGAGAGAACTTAGGCGAGTGCTCGACTGCAGCTAAGCCCCCGAGTGGGAGGACTGCTCTCCACTCGGTGGGATTTTTTCAAACTTAGGCGAGTGCTGGACTCTCGTTAAGCCTCTTAGTGAGAGAACTTAGGTGAGTGCTTGACTGCAGCTAAGCCCCCGAGTGGGAGGACTGCTCTCCACTCGGTGGGATTTTTTCAAACTTAGGCCAGTGCTGGACTCCCGTTAAGCCTCTTAGTGAGAGAACTTAGGCGAGTGCTGGACTGCCGTTAAGCCTCTTAGTGGGAGAACTTAGGCGAGTGCTCGACTACAGCTAAGCCCCCTGAGTGGGAGGACTGCTCTCCACTCGGTAGGATTTTTCCAAACTTAGGTGAGTGCTGGACTGCTGTTAAGCCTCTTAGTGAGAGAACTTGGGCGAGTGCTCGACTGCAGCAAAGCCCCCCGAGTGGGAGGACTGCTCTCTACTCGGTAGGATTTTTTCAAACTTAGGCGAGTGCTGGACTGCCGTTAAGCCTCTGAGTGGGGGAACTTAGGCGAGTGCTCGACTGCAGCTAAGCCCCCGAGTGGAAGGATTGCTCTTCACTCGGTAGGATTTTTCCAAACTTAGGCGAGTGCTGGACTGCCGTCAAGCCTCTTACTGAGAGAGAACTTAGGCGAGTGCTCAACTGCAGCTAAGCCCCCAAGTGGGAGGACTGCTCTCCACTCGGTAGGATTTTTTCAAACTTAGGCGAGTGCTGGACTGTCATTAAGCCTCTTAGTGAGAGAACTTAGGCGAGTGCTCGACTACAGCTAGGCCCCCAAGTGGAAGGATTGCTCTTCACTCGGTAGGATTTTTTCAAACTTAGGCGAGTACTGGACTCCCGTTAAGCCTCTTAGTGAGAGAACATAGGCGAGTGCTCGACTGCAGCTAAGCCCCCGAGTGGGAGGACTGCTCTCCACTCGGTAGGATTTTTTCAAAATTAGGCGAGTGCTGGACTGTCGTTAAGCCTCTTAGTGAGAGAACTTAGGCGAGTGCTCGACTACAGCTAGGCCCCCAAGTGGAAGGATTGCTCTTCACTCGGTAGGATTTTTTCAAACTTAGGCGAGTGCTGGACTGCCGTTAAACCTCTTACTGGGAGAACTTAGGCGAGTGCTCGACTGCAGCTAAGCCCCCCAAGTGGGAGGACTGCTCTCCACTCGGTAGGATTTTTTCAAACTTAGGCGAGTGCTGGACTGCCGTTAAGCCTCTTAGTGAGGGAACTTAGGCGAGTGCTCGACTGCAGCTAAGCCCCCGAGTGGGAGGACTGCTCTCCACTCGGTTGGATTTTTTTTAAACTTAGGCGAATGCTGGACTCCCGTTAAGCCTCTTAGTGGGGGAACTTAGGCGAGTGCTCGACTTCAGCTAAGCCCCCGAGTGGGCGGACTGCTCTCCACTCGGTAGCATTTTTTCAAACTTAGGCGAGTGCTGGACTGCCGTTAAGCCTCTTAGTGAGAGAACTTAGGCGATTGCTCGACTGCAGCTAAGCCCCGAGTGGGAGGACTCCTCTCCGCTCGGTAGGATTTTTTCAAACTTAGGCGAGTGCTGGACTGCCGTTAAGCCTCTTAGTGAGAGAACTTAGGCGAGTGCTCGACTGCAGCTAAGCCCCTGAGTGGGAGGACTGCTCTCCACTCGGTGGGATTTTTTCAAACTTAGGCGAGTGCTGGACTCCCGTTAAGCCTCTTAGTGAGAGAACTTAGGCGAGTTCTCGACTGCAGCTAAGCCCCCGAGTGGGAGGACTACTCTCCACTCGGTGGGATTTTTTTTAAACTTAGGCGAGTGCTAGACTGCCGTTAAGCCTCTTAGTGAGAGAACTTAGGCGAGTGCTCGACTGCAGCTAAGCCCCTGAGTGGGAGGATTGCTCTCCACTCGGTAGGATTTTTCCAAACTTAGGCGAGTGCTGGATTGCTGTTAAGCCTCTTAGTGAGAGGACTTAGGCGAGTGCTCGACTGCAGCTAAGCCCCCCGAGCGGGAGGACTGCTCTCCGCTCGGTAGGATTTTTTCAAACTTAGGCGAGTGCTCGACTGCAGCTAAGCCCCCGAGTGGGAGGCCTGCTCTCCACTCGGTAGGATTTTTTCAAACTTAGGCGAGTGCTGGACTGTCGTTAAGCCTCTTAGTGAGAGAACTTAGGCGAGTGCTCGACTGCAGCTAGGCCCCCAAGTGGAAGGATTGCTATTCACTCGGTAGGATTTTTTCAAACTTAGGCGAGTGCTGGACTGCCCTTAAACCTCTTACTGGGAGAACTTAGGCGAGTGCTCGACTGCAGCTAAGCCCCCCGAGTGGGAGGACTGCTCTCCACTCGGTAGCATTTTTTCAAACTTAGGCGAGTGCTGGACTGCCGTTCAGCCTCTTAGTGAGGGAACTTAGGCGAGTGCTCGACTGCAGCTAAGCCCCCGAGTGGGAGGACTGCTCTCCACTCGGTTGGATTTTTTTTAAACTTAGGCGAATGCTGGACTCCCGTTAAGCCTCTTATTGAGAGAACTTAGGCGAGTGCTCGACTCCAGCTAAGCCCCCGAGTGGGTGGACTGCTCTCCACTCGATAGGATTTTTTCTAACTTAGGCAAGTGTTGTACTGCCGTTAAGCTTCTTAGTGAGAGAACTTAGGCGAGTGCTCGACTGCAGCTAAGCCCCCGAGTAGGAGGATTGCTCTCCACTCGGTAGGATTTTTCCAAACTTAGGCAAGTGCTGGACTGCTGTTAAGCCGCTTAGTGAGAGAACTTTGGCGAGTGCTCGACTGCAGCTAAGCCCCCCAAGTGGGAGGACTGCTCTCCCCTCGGTAGGATTTTTTCAAACTTAGGCGAGTGCTGTACTGCCGTTAAGCCTCTTAGTGAGAGAACTTAGGCGAGTGCTTGACTGCAGCTAAGCCCCCGAGTGGGAGGACTGCTCTCCACTCGGTGGGATATTTTCAAACTTAGGCGAGTGCTGGACTCCCGTTAAGCCTCTTAGTGAGAGAACTTAGGCGAGTGCTCGACTGCAGCTAAGCCCCCGAGTGGGAGGACTGCTCTCCACTCGGTGGGATTTTTTCAAACTTAGGCGAGTGCTGGACTCCCGTTAAGCCTCTTAGTGAGAGAACTTAGGTGAGTGCTCGACTGCAGCTAAGCCCCCGAGTGGGAGGACTGCTCTCCACTCGGTGGGATTTTTTCAAACTTAGGCCAGTGCTGGACTCCCGTTAAGCCTCTTAGTGAGAAAACTTAGGCGAGTGCTAGACTGCCGTTAAGCCTGTTAGTGGGAGAACTTAGGCGAGTGCTCGACTACAGCTAAGCCCCCTGAGTGGGAGGACTGCTCTCCACTCGGTAGGATTTTTTCAAACTTAGGCGAGTGCTGGACTGCCGTTAAGCCTCTTAGTGAGGGAACTTAGGCGAGTGCTCGACTGCAGCTAAGCCCCCGAGTGGGAGGACTGGTCTCAACTCGGTAGGATTTTTTCAAACTTAGGCGAGTGCTGGACTGCCGTTAAGCCTCTGAGTGGGGGAACTTAGGCGAGTGCTCGACTGCAGCTAAGCCCCCGAGTGGAAGGATTGCTCTTCACTCGGTAGGATTTTTCCAAACTTAGGCGAGTGCTGGACTGCCGTCAAGCCTCTTACTGAGAGAGAACTTAGGCGAGTGCTCGAGTGCAGCTAAGCCCCCAAGTGGGAGGACTGCTCTCCACTCGGTAGGATTTTTTGAAACTTAGGCGAGTGCTGGACTGCTGTTAAGCCTCTTATTGAGAGAACTTAGGCGAGTGCTCGACTGCAGCTAAGGCCTCAAGTGGGAGGACTGCTCTCCCCTCGGTAGGATTTTTTCAAACTTAGGCGAGTGCTGGACTGTCGTTAAGCCTTTTAGTGAGAGAACTTAGGCGTGTGCTCGACTGTAGCTAGGCCTCCTAGTGGAAGGATTGCTCTTCACTCGGTAGGATTTTTTCAAACTTAGGCGAGTCTGGACTACCGTTAAGCCTCTTAGTGGGAGAACTTAGGCGGGTGCTCGACTACAGCTAAGCCCCCCGAGTGGGAGGACTTTTTCAAACTTAGGCAAGTGTTGGACTGCCGTTAAGCCTCTTAGTGAGGGAACTTAGGCGAGTGCTCGATTGCAGCTAAGCCCCCAACTGGAAGGATTGCTCTTCACTTGGAAGGATTTTTCCAAACTTAGGCGAGTGCTTGACTGCCGTTAAGCCTCTTATTGAGAGAACTTAGGCGAGTGCTCGACTGCAGCTAAGCCCCGGAGTGGGAGGACTGCTCTCCACTCGGTGGGATTTTTTCAAACTTAGGCGAGTGTTGGACTGTCGTTAAGCCTCTTAGTGAGAGAACTTAGGCGAGTGCTCGACTGCAGCTAAGCCCCGAGTGGGAGGACTCCTCTCCGCTCGGTAGGATTTTTTCAAACTTAGGCGAGTGCTGGACTCCCGTTAAGCCTCTTAGTGAGAGAACTTAGGCGAGTGCTCGACTGCAGCTAAGCCCCCGAGTGGGCGGATTGCTCTCCATTCGGTAGGATTTTTCCAGACTTAGGCGAGTGCTGGACTGCTGTTAAGCTTCTTAGTGAGAGAACTTAGGCGAGTGCTCGACTGCAGCTAAGCCACCCGAGTGGGAGGACTGCTCTCCACTCGGTAGGATTTTTTCAAACTTAGGCGAGTGCTGTACTACCGTTAAGCCTCTTAGTGAGAGAACTTAGGCGAGTGCTCGACTACAGCTAGGCCCCCCGAGTGGGAGGACTGCTCTCCACTCGGTAGGATTTTTTCAAACTTAGGCGAGTGCTGGACTGCTGTTAAGCCTCTTAGTGAGAGAACTTAGGCGAGTGCTCGACTGCAGCTAAGCCCCCGAGTGGGAGGACTGCTCTCCACTCGGTGGGATTTTTTCAAACTTAGGCGAGTGCTGGACTCCCGTTAAGCCTCTTAGTGAGAGAACTTAGGTGAGTGCTCGACTGCAGCTAAGCCCCCGAGTGGGAGGACTGCTCTCCACTCGGTGGGATTTTTTCAAACTTAGGCCAGTGCTGGACTCCCGTTAAGCCTCTTAGTGAGAAAACTTAGGCGAGTGCTAGACTGCCGTTAAGCCTGTTAGTGGGAGAACTTAGGCGAGTGCTCGACTACAGCTAAGCCCCCTGAGTGGGAGGACTGCTCTCCACTCGGTAGGATTTTTTCAAACTTAGGCGAGTGCTGGACTGCCGTTAAGCCTCTTAGTGAGGGAACTTAGGCGAGTGCTCGACTGCAGCTAAGCCCCCGAGTGGGAGGACTGGTCTCAACTCGGTAGGATTTTTTCAAACTTAGGCGAGTGCTGGACTGTCGTTAAGCCTCTGAGTGGGGGAACTTAGGCGAGTGCTCGACTGCAGCTAAGCCCCCGAGTGGAAGGATTGCTCTTCACTCGGTAGGATTTTTCCAAACTTAGGCGAGTGCTGGACTGCCGTCAAGCCTCTTACTGAGAGAGAACTTAGGCGAGTGCTCGAGTGCAGCTAAGCCCCCAAGTGGGAGGACTGCTCTCCACTCGGTAGGATTTTTTGAAACTTAGGCGAGTGCTGGACTGCTGTTAAGCCTCTTATTGAGAGAACTTAGGCGAGTGCTCGACTGCAGCTAAGGCCTCAAGTGGGAGGTCTGCTCTCCCCTCGGTAGGATTTTTTCAAACTTAGGCGAGTGCTGGACTGTCGTTAAGCCTTTTAGTGAGAGAACTTAGGCGTGTGCTCGACTGTAGCTAGGCCTCCTAGTGGAAGGATTGCTCTTCACTCGGTAGGATTTTTTCAAACTTTGGCGAGTCTGGACTACCGTTAAGCCTCTTAGTGGGAGAACTTAGGCGGGTGCTCGACTACAGCTAAGCCCCCCGAGTGGGAGGACTTTTTCAAACTTAGGCAAGTGTTGGACTGCCGTTAAGCCTCTTAGTGAGGGAACTTAGGCGAGTGCTCGATTGCAGCTAAGCCCCCAACTGGAAGGATTGCTCTTCACTTGGAAGGATTTTTCCAAACTTAGGCGAGTGCTTGACTGCCGTTAAGCCTCTTATTGAGAGAACTTAGGCGAGTGCTCGACTGCAGCTAAGCCCCGGAGTGGGAGGACTGCTCTCCACTCGGTGGGATTTTTTCAAACTTAGGCGAGTGTTGGACTGTCGTTAAGCCTCTTAGTGAGAGAACTTAGGCGAGTGCTCGACTGCAGCTAAGCCCCGAGTGGGAGGACTCCTCTCCGCTCGGTAGGATTTTTTCAAACTTAGGCGAGTGCTGGACTCCCGTTAAGCCTCTTAGTGAGAGAACTTAGGCGAGTGCTCGACTGCAGCTAAGCCCCCGAGTGGGCGGATTGCTCTCCATTCGGTAGGATTTTTCCAGACTTAGGCGAGTGCTGGACTGCTGTTAAGCTTCTTAGTGAGAGAACTTAGGCGAGTGCTCGACTGCAGCTAAGCCACCCGAGTGGGAGGACTGCTCTCCACTCGGTAGGATTTTTTCAAACTTAGGCGAGTGCTGTACTACCGTTAAGCCTCTTAGTGAGAGAACTTAGGCGAGTGCTCGACTACAGCTAGGCCCCCCGAGTGGGAGGACTGCTCTCCACTCGGTAGGATTTTTTCAAACTTAGGCGAGTGCTGGACTGCTGTTAAGCCTCTTAGTGAGAGAACTTAGGCGAGTGCTCGACTGCAGCTAAGCCCCCCGAGTGGGAGGACTGCTCTCCACTCGGTGGGATTTTTTCAAACTTAGGCGAGTGCTGGACTCCCGTTAAGCCTCTTAGTGAGAGAACTTAGGCGAGTGCTCGACTGCAGCTAAGCCCCCGAGTGGGAGGATTGCTCTCCACTCGGTAGGATTTTTCCAAACTTAGGCGAGTGCTGGACTGCTGTTAAGCCTCTTAGTGAGAGAACTTAGGCGAGTGCTCGACTGCAGCTAAGCCCCCCGAGTGGGAGGACTGCTCTCCACTCGGTAGGATTTTTTCAAACTTAGGCGAGTGCTGTACTGCCGTTAAGCCTCTTAGTGAGAGAACTTAGGCGAGTGCTCGACTACAGCTAGGCCCCCAAGTGGAAGGATTTTTCCAAACTTAGGCGAGTGCTGGACTGCCGTTAAGCCTCTTAGTGGGAGAACTTAGGCGAGTGCTCGACTGCAGCTAAGCCCCCCGAGTGGGAGGACTGCTCTCCTCTCGGTAGGTTTTTTTCAAACTTAGGCGAGTGCTCGACTGAAGCTAAGCCCCCGATTGGGAGGACTGCTTTCCACTTGGTGGGATTTTTTCAAACTTAGGCGAGTGTTGGACTCCTGTTAAGCCTATTAGTGAGAGAACTTAGGCGAGAGCTCGACTGCAGCTAAGCCCCCGAGTGGGAGGACTGCTCTCCACTCGGTGGAATTTTTTCAAACTTAGGCGAGTGCTGGACTCCCGTTAAGCCTCTTAGTGAGAGAACTTAGGCGAGTGCTCGACTGCAGCTAAGCCCCCGAGTGGGAGGACTGTTCTCCACTCGGTGGGATTTTTTTTAAACTTAGGCGAGTGCTGGACTGCCGTTAAGCCTCTTAGCGAGAGAACTTAGGCGAGTGCTCAATTGCAGCTAAGCCCCCGAGTGGGAGGATTGCTCTCCACTCGGTAGGATTTTTCCAAACTTAGGCGAGTGCTGGACTGCTGTTCAGCCTCTTAGTGAGAGAACTTAGGCGAGTGCTCGACGGCAGCTAAGCCCCCGAGTGGGAGGACTGCTCTCCACTCGGTGGGATTTTTTCAAACTTAGGCGAGTGCTGGACTCCCGTTAAGCCTCTTAGTGAGAGAACTTAGGCGAGTGCTCAACTGCAGCTAAGCCCCCGAGTGGGAGGACTACTCTCCACTCGGTGGGATTTTTTCAAACTTAGGCGAGTGCTGGACTCCCGTTAAGCCTCTTAGTGAGAGAACTTAGGCGAGTGCTCGACTGCAGCTAAGCCCCCGAGTAGGAGGACTGCTCTCCACTTGGTGGGATTTTTTTTAAACTTAGCCGAGTGCTGGACTGCCGTTAAGCCTCTTAGTTGGGGAACTTAGGCGAGTGCTCGACTGCAGCTAAGCCCGCGAGTGGGAGGACTGCTCTCCACTCGGTAGGATTTTTTGAATCTTAGGTGAGTGCTGGACTGCCGTTAAGCCTCTTAGTGAGAGAACTTAGGCGAGTGCTCGACTGCAGCTAAGCCCCCGAGTGGGAGGACTGCTCTCCACTCGGTGGGATTTTTTCAAACTTAGGCGAGTGCTGGACTGTCGTTAAGCCTCTTAGTGAGAGAACTTAGGTGAGTGCTCAACTGCAGCTAGGCCCCCAAGTGGAAGGATTGCTTTTCACTCGGTAGGATATTTTCAAACTTAGGCGAGTGCTGGACTGCCGTTAAGCCTCTTAGTGGGAGAACTTAGGCGAGTGCTCGACTGCAGCTAAGCCCCCCGACTGGGAGGACTGCTCTCCACTCGGTAGGATTTTTTCAAACTTAGGCGAGTGCTGGACTGCCGTTAAGCCTCTTAGTGAGGGAACTTAGGCGAGTGCTGGACTGCAGCTAAGCCCCCGAGTGGGAGGACTGCTCTCAACTCGGTAGGATTTTTTCAAACTTTGGCGAGTGCTGGACTGCCGTTAAGCATCTTAGTGGGGGAACTTAGGCGAGTGCTCGACTGCAGCTAAGCCCCCGAGTGGAAGGATTTCTCTTCACTCGGTAGGATTTTTCCAAACTTAGGCGAGTGCCGGACTGCCGTCAAGCCTCTTACTGAGAGAGAACTTAGGCGAGTGCTCGACTGCAGCTAAGCCCCCAAGTGGGAGGACTGCTCTCCACTCGGTAGGATTTTTTGAAATTTAGGCGATTGCTGGACTGCCGTTAAGCCTCTTATTGAGAGAACTTAGGCGAGTGCTCGACTGCAGCTAAGCCACCCGAGTGGGAGGACTGCTCTCCACTCGGTAGGATTTTTTCAAACTTAGGCGAGTGCTGTACTACCGTTAAGCCTCTTAGTGAGAGAACTTAGGCGAGTGGTCGACTACAGCTAGGCCCCCCGAGTGGGAGGACTGCTCTCCACTCGGTAGGATTTTTTCAAACTTAGGCGAGTGCTGGACTGCTGTTAAGCCTCTTAGTGAGAGAACTTAGGCGAGTGCTCGACTGCAGCTAAGCCCCCCGAGTGGGAGGACAGCTCTCCACTCGGTGGGATTTTTTCAAACTTAGGCGAGTGCTGGACTCCCGTTAAGCCTCTTAGTGAGAGAACTTAGGCGAGTGCTCGACTGCAGCTAAGCCCCCGAGTGGGAGGATTGCTCTCCACTCGGTAGGATTTTTCCAAACTTAGGCGAGTGCTGGACTGCTGTTAAGCCTCTTAGTGAGAGAACTTAGGCGAGTGCTCGACTGCAGCTAAGCCCCCCGAGAGGGAGGACTGCTGTCCACTCGGTAGGATTTTTTCAAACTTAGGCGAGTGCTGTACTGCCGTTAAGCCTCTTAGTGAGAGAACTTAGGCGAGTGCTCGACTACAGCTAGGCCCCCAAGTGGAAGGATTTTTCCAAACTTGGGCGAGTGCTGGACTGCCGTTAAGCCTCTTAGTGGGAGAACTTAGGCGAGTGCTCGACTGCAGCTAAGCCCCCCGAGTGGGAGGACTGCTCTCCTCTCGGTAGGATTTTTTCAAACTTAGGCGAGTGCTCGACTGAAGCTAAGCCCCCGATTGGGAGGACTGCTTTCCACTTGGTGGGATTTTTTCAAACTTAGGCGAGTGTTGGACTCCTGTTAAGCCTATTAGTGAGAGAACTTAGGCGAGAGCTCGACTGCAGCTAAGCCCCCGAGTGGGAGGACTGCTCTCCACTCGGTGGAATTTTTTCAAACTTAGGCGAGTGCTGGACTCCCGTTAAGCCTCTTAGTGAGAGAACTTAGGCAAGTGCTCGACTGCAGCTAAGCCCCCGAGTGGGAGGACTGTTCTCCACTCGGTGGGATTTTTTTTAAACTTAGGCGAGTGCTGGACTGCCGTTAAGCCTCTTAGCGAGAGAACTTAGGCGAGTGCTCAATTGCAGCTAAGCCCCCGAGTGGGAGGATTGCTCTCCACTCGGTAGGATTTTTCCAAACTTAGGCGAGTGCTGGACTGCTGTTCAGCCTCTTAGTGAGAGAACTTAGGCGAGTGCTCGACTGCAGCTAAGCCCCCGAGTGGGAGGACTGCTCTCCACTCGGTGGGATTTTTTCAAACTTAGGCGAGTGCTGGACTCCCGTTAAGCCTCTTAGTGAGAGAACTTAGGCGAGTGCTCAACTGTAGATAAGCCCCCGAGTGGGAGGACTACTCTCCACTCGGTGGGATTTTTTCAAACTTAGGCGAGTGCTGGACTCCCGTTAAGCCTCTTAGTGAGAGAACTTAGGCGAGTGCTCAACTGCAGCTAAGCCCCCGAGTGGGAGGACTACTCTCCACTCGGTGGGATTTTTTCAAACTTAGGCGAGTGCTGGACTCCCGTTAAGCCTCTTAGTGAGAGAACTTAGGCGAGTGCTCGACTGCAGCTAAGCCCCCGAGTAGGAGGACTGCTCTCCACTTGGTGGGATTTTTTTTAAACTTAGCCGAGTGCTGGACTGCCGTTAAGCCTCTTAGTTGGGGAACTTAGGCGAGTGCTCGACTGCAGCTAAGCCCGCGAGTGGGAGGACTGCTCTCCACTCGGTAGGATTTTTTGAATCTTAGGTGAGTGCTGGACTGCCGTTAAGCCTCTTAGTGAGAGAACTTAGGCGAGTGCTCGACTGCAGCTAAGCCCCCGAGTGGGAGGACTGCTCTCCACTCGGTGGGATTTTTTCAAACTTAGGCGAGTGCTGGACTGTCGTTAAGCCTCTTAGTGAGAGAACTTAGGTGAGTGCTCAACTGCAGCTAGGCCCCCAAGTGGAAGGATTGCTTTTCACTCGGTAGGATATTTTCAAACTTAGGCGAGTGCTGGACTGCCGTTAAGCCTCTTAGTGGGAGAACTTAGGCGAGTGCTCGACTGCAGCTAAGCCCCCCGACTGGGAGGACTGCTCTCCACTCGGTAGGATTTTTTCAAACTTAGGCGAGTGCTGGACTGCCGTTAAGCCTCTTAGTGAGGGAACTTAGGCGAGTGCTGGACTGCAGCTAAGCCCCCGAGTGGGAGGACTGCTCTCAACTCGGTAGGATTTTTTCAAACTTTGGCGAGTGCTGGACTGCCGTTAAGCATCTTAGTGGGGGAACTTAGGCGAGTGCTCGACTGCAGCTAAGCCCCCGAGTGGAAGGATTTCTCTTCACTCGGTAGGATTTTTCCAAACTTAGGCGAGTGCCGGACTGCCGTCAAGCCTCTTACTGAGAGAGAACTTAGGCGAGTGCTCGACTGCAGCTAAGCCCCCAAGTGGGAGGACTGCTCTCCACTCGGTAGGATTTTTTGAAATTTAGGCGATTGCTGGACTGCCGTTAAGCCTCTTATTGAGAGAACTTAGGCGAGTGCTCGACTGCAGCTAAGCCACCCGAGTGGGAGGACTGCTCTCCACTCGGTAGGATTTTTTCAAACTTAGGCGAGTGCTGTACTACCGTTAAGCCTCTTAGTGAGAGAACTTAGGCGAGTGGTCGACTACAGCTAGGCCCCCCGAGTGGGAGGACTGCTCTCCACTCGGTAGGATTTTTTCAAACTTAGGCGAGTGCTGGACTGCTGTTAAGCCTCTTAGTGAGAGAACTTAGGCGAGTGCTCGACTGCAGCTAAGCCCCCCGAGTGGGAGGACTGCTCTCCACTCGGTGGGATTTTTTCAAACTTAGGCGAGTGCTGGACTCCCGTTAAGCCTCTTAGTGAGAGAACTTAGGCGAGTGCTCGACTGCAGCTAAGCCCCCGAGTGGGAGGATTGCTCTCCACTCGGTAGGATTTTTCCAAACTTAGGCGAGTGCTGGACTGCTGTTAAGCCTCTTAGTGAGAGAACTTAGGCGAGTGCTCGACTGCAGCTAAGCCCCCCGAGAGGGAGGACTGCTGTCCACTCGGTAGGATTTTTTCAAACTTAGGCGAGTGCTGTACTGCCGTTAAGCCTCTTAGTGAGAGAACTTAGGCGAGTGCTCGACTACAGCTAGGCCCCCAAGTGGAAGGATTTTTCCAAACTTGGGCGAGTGCTGGACTGCCGTTAAGCCTCTTAGTGGGAGAACTTAGGCGAGTGCTCGACTGCAGCTAAGCCCCCCGAGTGGGAGGACTGCTCTCCTCTCGGTAGGATTTTTTCAAACTTAGGCGAGTGCTCGACTGAAGCTAAGCCCCCGATTGGGAGGACTGCTTTCCACTTGGTGGGATTTTTTCAAACTTAGGCGAGTGTTGGACTCCTGTTAAGCCTATTAGTGAGAGAACTTAGGCGAGAGCTCGACTGCAGCTAAGCCCCCGAGTGGGAGGACTGCTCTCCACTCGGTGGAATTTTTTCAAACTTAGGCGAGTGCTGGACTCCCGTTAAGCCTCTTAGTGAGAGAACTTAGGCAAGTGCTCGACTGCAGCTAAGCCCCCGAGTGGGAGGACTGTTCTCCACTCGGTGGGATTTTTTTTAAACTTAGGCGAGTGCTGGACTGCCGTTAAGCCTCTTAGCGAGAGAACTTAGGCAAGTGCTCAATTGCAGCTAAGCCCCCGAGTGGGAGGATTGCTCTCCACTCGGTAGGATTTTTCCAAACTTAGGCGAGTGCTGGACTGCTGTTCAGCCTCTTAGTGAGAGAACTTAGGCGAGTGCTCGACTGCAGCTAAGCCCCCGAGTGGGAGGACTGCTCTCCACTCGGTGGGATTTTTTCAAACTTAGGCGAGTGCTGGACTCCCGTTAAGCCTCTTAGTGAGAGAACTTAGGCGAGTGCTCAACTGTAGATAAGCCCCCGAGTGGGAGGACTACTCTCCACTCGGTGGGATTTTTTCAAACTTAGGCGAGTGCTGGACTCCCGTTAAGCCTCTTAGTGAGAGAACTTAGGCGAGTGCTCGACTGCAGCTAAGCCCCCGAGTAGGAGGACTGCTCTCCACTTGGTGGGATTTTTTTTAAACTTAGGCGAGTGCTGGACTGCCGTTAAGCCTCTTAGTGGGGGAACTTAGGCGAGTGCTCGACTGCAGCTAAGCCCGCGAGTGGGAGGACTGCTCTCGACTCGGTAGGATTTTTTGAATCTTAGGTGAGTGCTGGACTGCCGTTAAGCCTCTTAGTGAGAGAACTTAGGAGAGTGCTCGACTGCAGCTAAGCCCCCGAGTGGGAGGACTGCTCTCCACTCGGTGGGATTTTTTCAAACTTAGGCGAGTGCTGGACTGTCGTTAAGCCTCTTAGTGAGAGAACTTAGGTGAGTGCTCGACTGCAGCTAGGCCCCCAAGTGGAAGGATTGCTTTTCACTCGGTAGGATATTTTCAAACTTAGGCGAGTGCTGGACTGCCGTTAAGCCTCTTAGTGGGAGAACTTAGGCGAGTGCTCGACTGCAGCTAAGCCCCCCGACTGGGAGGACTGCTCTCCACTCGGTAGGATTTTTTCAAACTTAGGCGAGTGCTGCACTGCCGTTAAGCCTCTTAGTCAGGGAACTTAGGCGAGTGCTGGACTGCAGCTAAGCCCCCGAGTGGGAGGACTGCTCTCAACTCGGTAGGATTTTTTCAAACTTTGGCGAGTGCTGGACTGCCGTTAAGCATCTTAGTGGGGGAACTTAGGCGAGTGCTCGACTGCAGCTAAGCCCCGAGTGGATGGATTTCTCTTCACTCGGTAGGATTTTTCCAAACTTAGGCGAGTGCGGGACTGCCGTCAAGCCTCTTACTGAGAGAGAACTTAGGCGAGTGCTCGACTACAGCTAAGCCCCCAAGTGGGAGGACTGCTCTCCACTCGGTAGGATTTTTTGAAATTTAGGCGATTGCTGGACTGCCGTTAAGCCTCTTATTGAGAGAACTTAGGCGAGTGCTCGACTGCAGCTAAGCCCCCGAGTGGGAGGACTGCTCTCCACTCGGTAGGATTTTTTAAAACTTAGGCGAGTGCTGGACTGTCGTTAAGCCTCTGAGTGAGAGAACTTAGGCGAGTGCTCGACTATAGCTAGGCCCCCGAGTGGAAGGATTGCTCTTCTCTCGGTAGGATTTTTTCAAACTTTAGCGAGTCTGGACTGCCGTTAAGCCTCTTAGTGGGAGAACTTAGGCGAGTGCTCGACTGTAGCTAAGCCCCCCGAGTGGGATCCACTCGGTAGGATTTTTCAAACTTAGGCGAGTGCTGGACTACCGTTAAGCCTCTTAGTGAGGGAACTTAGGCGAGTGCTCGATTGCAGCTAAGCCCTCGTGTGGAAGGATTGCTCTTCACTCGGTAGGATTTTTCCAAAGTTAGGCGAGTGCTGGACTGCCGTTAAGGCTCTTATTGAGAGAACTTAGGCGAGTGCTCGACTGCAGCTAAGCCCCCGAGTGGGAGGACTGCTCTCCACTCGGTAGGATTTTTTCAAACTTAGGCGAGTGTTGGACTGCCGTTAAGCCTCTTAATGAGAGAACTTAGGCGAGTGCTCGACTGCAGCTAAGCCCCCGAGTGTGAGGATTGCTCTCCACTTGGAAGGATTTTTCCAAACTTAGGCGAGTGCTGGACTGCTGTTAAGGCTGTTAGTGAGAGAACGTAGGCGAGTGCTCGACCGCAGCTAAGCCCCCGAGTGGGAGGGCTGCTCTCCACTCGGTGGAATTTTTTCAAACTTAGGCGAGTGCTGGACTCCCGTTAAGCCTCTTAGTGAGAGAACTTAGGCGAGTGCTCGACTGCAGCTAAGCCCCCGAGTGGGAGGACTGCTCTCCACTCGGTGGGATTTTTCCAAACTTAGGCGAGTGCTGGACTGCCGTTAAGCCTCTTATTGAGAGAACTTAGGCGAGTGCTCGACTGCAGCTAAGCCCCCGAGTGGGAGGACTGCTCTCCACTCGGTAGGATTTTTTCAAACTTAGGCGAGTGTTGGACTGCCGTTAAGCCTCTTAGTGAGAGAACTTAGGCGAGTGCTCGACTGCAGCTAAGCCCCTGAGTGGAAGGATTGCTCTTCACTCGGTAGGATTTTTCCAAACTTAGGCGAGTGCTGGACTGCCGTTAAGCCTCTTAGTGAGAGAACTTAGGCGAGTGCTCGACTGCCGCGAAGCCCCCGAGTGGGAGGACTGCTCTCCACTCGGTAGGATTTTTTCAAACTTAGGCAAGTGCTGGACTGTCGTTAAGCCTCTTAGTGAGAGAACTTAGGCGAGTGCTCTACTGCAGCTAGGCCCCCAAGTGGAAGGATTGCTCTTCACTCGGTAGGATATTTTCAAACTTAGGCGAGTGCTGGACTGCCGTTAAGCCTCTTAGTGGGAGAACTTAGGGGAGTGCTCGACTGCAGCTAAGCCCCCCGAGTGGGAGCACTGCTCTCCACTCGGTAGGATTTTTTCAAACTTAGGCGAGTGCTAGACTACCGTTAAGCCTCTTAGTAAGGGAAGTTAGGCGAGTGCTCGACTACAGCTAAGCCCCCGAGTGGGAGGACTGCTCTCCACTCGGTGGGATTTTTACAAACTGAGGCGAGTGCTAGACTCCCGTTAAGCCTCTTAGTGAGAGAACTTAGGCGAGTGCTCATCTGCAGCTAAGCCCCCGAGTGGGAGGACTGCTCTCCACTCGGTGGGATTTTTTTAAAGTTAGGCGAGTGCTGGACTGCCGTTAAGCCTCTTAGTGGGGGAACTTAGGCGAGTGCTCGACTGCAGCTAAGCCCCCGAGTGGGAGGACTGCTCTCCACTCGGTAGGATTTTTTCAAACTTAGGCGAGTGCTGGACTACCGTTAAGCCTCTTACTGAGAGAACCTAGGCGAGTGCTCAACTGCAGCTAAGACCCCGAGTGGGAGGACTGCCCTCCACTCGGTAGGATTTTTTCAAACTTAGGCGAGTGCTCGACTGCCGTTAAGCCTATTATTGAGAGAACTTAGGCGAGTGCTCGACTGCAGCTAAGCCCCCGAGTGGAAGGATTGCTCTCCACTCGGTAGGATTTTTTCAAACTTAGATGAGTGCCGGACTGTCGTTAAGCCTCTTATTGAGAGAACTTAGGTGAGTGCTCGACTGCAGCTAAGCCCCCGAGTGGGAGAACTGCTCTCCACTCGGTAGGATTTTTTCAAACTTAGGCGAGTGTTGGACTGCCGTTAAGCCTCTTAGTGAGAGAACTTAGGCGAGTGCTCAACTGCTGCTAAGCCCCCGAGTGGGAGGATTGCTCTCCACTCGGTAGGATTTTTTCAAACTTAGGCGAGTGCTGGACTACCGTTAAGCCTCTTAGTGAGGGAACTTAGGCGAGTGCTCGACTGCAGCTAAGCCCCCAAGTTGAAGGATTGCTCTTCACTCGGTAGGATTTTTCCAAACTTAGGCGAGTGCAGGACTGCCGTTAAGCCTCTTATTGAGAGAACTTAGGCGAGTGCTCGACTACAGCTAAGCCCCCGAGTGGGAGGACTGCTCTCCACTCGGTAGGATTTTTTCAAACTTAGGCGAGTGATGGACTGCCGTTAAGCCTCTTAGTGAGAGAACTTAGGCGATTGCTCGACTGCAGCTAAGCCCCCGAGTGGGAGGATTGCTCTCCACTCGGTAGGATTTATTCAAACTTAGGCGAGTGTTGGACTGCCGTTAAGGCTCTTATTGAGAGAACTTAGGCGAGTGCTCGACTGCAGCTAAGCCCCCGAGTGGGAGGACTGCTCTCCACTCGGTAGGATTTTTTCAAACTTAGGCGAGTGTTGGACTGCCGTTAAGCCTCTTAGTGAGAGAACTTAGGCGAGTGCTCAACTGCAGCTAAGCCCCCGAGTGGGAGGATTGCTCTCCACTCGGTAGGATTTTTTCAAACTTAGGCGAGTGCTGGACTGCCGTTAAGCCTCTTAGTGAGGGAACTTAGGCGAGTGCTCGACTGCAGCTAAGCCCCCAAGTGGAAGGATTGCTCTTCACTCGGTAGGATTTTTCCAAACTTAGGCGAGTGCAGGACTGCCGTTAAGCCTCTTATTGAGAGAACTTAGGCGATTGCTCGACTACAGCTAAGCCCCCGAGTGGGAGGACTGCTCTCCACTCGGTAGGATTTTTTCAAACTTAGGCGAGTGCTAGACTGCCGTTAAGCCTCTTAGTGAGAGAACTTAGGCGAGTGCTCGACTGCAGCTAAGCCCCCGAGTGGGAGGATTGCTCTCCACTCGATAGGATTTATTCAAACTTAGGCGAGTGCTGGACTGCCGTTAAGCCTCTTAGTGAGAGAACTTAGGCGGGTGCTCGACTACAGCTAAGCCCCCGAGTGGGAGGACTGCTCTCCACTCGGTGGGATTTTTTCAAACTTAGGCGAGTGCTGGACTCCCGTTAAGCCTCTTAGTGAGAGTACTGAGGCGAGTGCCCGACTGCAGCTAAACCCCTGAGTGGGAGGACTGCTCTCCACTCGGTGGGATTTTTTCAAACTTAGGCGAGTGCTGGACTCCCGTTAAGCCTCTTAGTGAGAGAACTTAGGCGAGTGCTCGACTGCAGCTAAGCCCCGGAGTGGGAGGACTGCTCTCCACTCGGTAGGATTTTTTGAAACTTAGGCGAGTGCTGGACTGCCGTTAAGCCTCTTAGTGAGAGAACTTAGGCGAGTGCTCGACTGCAGCTAAGCCCCCGAGTGGAAGGATTGCTCTTCACTCGGTAGGATTTTTCCAAACTTAGGCGAGTGCTGGACTGCCGTTAAGCCTCTTACTAAGAGAACTTAGGCGAGTGCTCGACTGCAGCTAATCCCCCGAGTGGGAGGACTGCTCCCCACTCGGTAGGATTTTTTGAAACTTAGGCGAGTGCTAGACTGCCGTTAAGCCTCTTAGTGAGAGAACTTAGGCGAGTGCTCGACTGCAGCTAAGCCCCCGAGTGGGAGGACTGCTCTCCACTCAGTGGGATTTTTCCAAACTTAGGCGAGTGCTGTACTGCCGTTAAGCCTCTTATTGAGAGAACTTAGGCGAGTGCTCGACTGCAGCTAAGCCCCCCAGTGTGAGGACTGCTCTCCACTCGGTAGGATTTTTTCAAACTTAGGCGAGTGCTGGACTGCCGTTAAGCCTCTTAGTGAGAGAACTTAGGCGAGTGCTCGACTGCAGCTAAGCCCCCGAGTGGGAGGACTGCTCTCCACTCGGTGGGATTTTCCCAAACTTAGGCGAGTGTTGTACTGCCGTTAAGCCTCTTAGTGGGGGAACTTAGGCGAGTGCTCGACTGCAGCTAAGGCCCCGAGTGGGAGGACTGCTCTCCACTCGGTAGGATTTTTTCAAACTTAGGCGAGTGCTGGACTGCCGTTAGGCCTCTTACTGAGAGAACCTAGGAGAGTGCTCAACTGCAGCTAAGCCCCCGAGTGGGAGGACTGCTCTCCACTTGGTAGGATTTTTTCAAACTTAGGCGAGTGCTCGACTACCGTTAAGCCTATTATTGAGAGAACTAAGGCGAGTGCTCGACTACAGCTAAGCCCCCGAGTGGAAGGATTGCTCTCCACTCGGTAGGATTTTTTCAAACTTAGATGAGTGCTGGACTATATTTAAGCCTCTTATTGAGAGAACTTAGGTGAGTGCTCGACTGCAGCTAAGCCCCCGAGTGGGAGGACTGCTCTCCACTCGGTAGGATTTTTTCAAACTTAGGCGAGTGTTGGACTGCCGTTAAGCCTCTTAGTGAGAGAACTTAGGCGAGTGCTCAACTGCAGCTAAGCCCCCGAGTGGGAGGATTGCTCTCCACTTGGTAGGATTTTTTCAAACTTAGGCGAGTGCTGGACTGCTGTTAAGCCTCTTAGTGAGGGAACTTAGGCGAGTGCTCGACTGCAGCTAAGCCCCCAAGTGGAAGGATTGCTCTTCACTCGGTAGGATTTTTCCAAACTTAGGCGAGTGCAGGACTGCCGTTAAGCCTCTTATTGAGAGAACTTAGGCGATTGCTCGACTACAGCTAAGCCCCCGAGTGGGAGGACTGCTCTCCACTCGGTAGGATTTTTTCAAACTTAGGCGAGTGCTGGACTGCCGTTAAGCCTCTTAGTGAGAGAACTTAGGCGAGTGCTCGACTGCAGCTAAGCCCCCGACTGGGAGGATTGCTCTCCACTCGATAGGATTTATTCAAACTTAGGCGAGTGCTGGACTGCCGTTAAGCCTCTTACTGAGAGAACTTAGGCGGGTGCTCGACTACAGCTAAGCCCCCGAGTGGGAGGACTGCTCTCCACTCGGTGGGATTTTTTCAAACTTAGGCGAGTGCTGGACTCCCGTTAAGCCTCTTAGTGAGAGTACTGAGGCGAGTGCCCGACTGCAGCTAAACCCCTGAGTGGGAGGACTGCTCTCCACTCGGTGGGATTTTTTCAAACTTAGGCGAGTGCTGGACTCCCGTTAAGCCTCTTAGTGAGAGAACTTAGGCGAGTGCTCGACTGCAGCTAAGCCCCCGAGTGGGAGGACTGCTCTCCACTCGGTAGGATTTTTTCAAACTTAGGCGAGTGGTGGACTGCCGTTAAGCCTCTTAGTGAGAGAACTTAGGCGAGTGCTCGACTGCAGCTAAGCACCCGAGTGGAAGGATTGCTCTTCACTCGGTAGGATTTTTCCAAACTTAGGCGAGTGTTGGACTGCCGTTAAGCCTCTTACTGAGAGAACTTAGGCGAGTGCTCGACTGCAGCTAAGCCCCCGAGTGGGAGGACTGCTCTCCACTCGGTAGGATTTTTTGAAACTTAGGCGAGTGATGGACTGCCGTTAAGCCTCTTAGTGAGAGAACTTAGGCGAGTGCTCGACTGCAGCTAAGCCCCCGAGTGGGAGGACTGCTCTCCACTCGGTAGGATTTTTTCAAACTTAGGCGAGTGATGGACTGCCGTTAAGCCTCTTAGTGAGAGAACTTAGGCGATTGCTCGACTGCAGCTAAGCCCCCGAGTGGGAGGATTGCTCTCCACTCGGTAGGATTTATTCAAACTTAGGCGAGTGTTGGACTGCCGTTAAGGCTCTTATTGAGAGAACTTAGGCGAGTGCTCGACTGCAGCTAAGCCCCCGAGTGGGAGGACTGCTCTCCACTCGGTAGGATTTTTTCAAACTTAGGCGAGTGTTGGACTGCCGTTAAGCCTCTTAGTGAGAGAACTTAGGCGAGTGCTCAACTGCAGCTAAGCCCCCGAGTGGGAGGATTGCTCTCCACTCGGTAGGATTTTTTCAAACTTAGGCGAGTGCTGGACTGCCGTTAAGCCTCTTAGTGAGGGAACTTAGGCGAGTGCTCGACTGCAGCTAAGCCCCCAAGTGGAAGGATTGCTCTTCACTCGGTAGGATTTTTCCAAACTTAGGCGAGTGCAGGACTGCCGTTAAGCCTCTTATTGAGAGAACTTAGGCGAGTGCTCGACTGCAGCTAAGCCCCCGAGTGGGAGGACTGCTCTCCACTCGGTAGGATTTTTTCAAACTTAGGCGAGTGCTGGACTGCCGTTAAGCCTCTTAGTGAGAGAACTTAGGCGAGTGCTCGACTGCAGCTAAGCCCCCAAGTGGAAGGATTGCTCTTCACAAGGTAGGATTTTTCCAAACTTAGGCGAGTGCAGGACTGCCGTTAAGCCTCTTATTGAGAGAACTTAGGCGATTGCTCGACTACAGCTAAGCCCCCGAGTGGGAGGACTGCTCTCCACTCGGTAGGATTTTTTCAAACTTAGGCGAGTGGTGGACTGCCGTTAAGCCTCTTAGTGAGAGAACTTAGGCGAGTGCTCGACTGCAGCTAAGCACCCGAGTGGAAGGATTGCTCTTCACTCGGT
This sequence comes from Triticum monococcum, assembly GCA_034509565.1. Taxonomy (NCBI): domain Eukaryota; kingdom Viridiplantae; phylum Streptophyta; class Magnoliopsida; order Poales; family Poaceae; genus Triticum; species Triticum monococcum. The sequence continues at coordinate 525,820,617 of CM067845.1, forward strand.
AGGATTTTTCCAAACTTAGGCGAGTGTTGGACTGCCGTTAAGCCTCTTACTGAGAGAACTTAGGCGAGTGCTCGACTGCAGCTAAGCCCCCGAGTGGGAGGACTGCTCTCCACTCGGTAGGATTTTTTGAAACTTAGGCGAGTGATGGTATGCCGTTAAGCCTCTTAGTGAGAGAACTTAGGCGAGTGCTCGACTGCAGCTAAGCCCCGGAGTGGGAGGACTGCTCTCCACTCGGTAGGATTTTTTCAAACTTAGGCGAGTGATGGACTGCCGTTAAGCCTCTTAGTGAGAGAACTTAGGCGATTGCTCGACTGCAGCTAAGCCCCCGAGTGGGAGGATTGCTCTCCACTCGGTAGGATTTATTCAAACTTAGGCGAGTGTTGGACTGCCGTTAAGGCTCTTATTGAGAGAACTTAGGCGAGTGCTCGACTGCAGCTAAGCCCCCGAGTTGGAGGACTGCTCTCCACTCGGTAGGATTTTTTCAAACTTAGGCGAGTGTGGGACTGCCGTTAAGCCTCTTAGTGAGAGAACTTAGGCGAGTGCTCAACTGCAGCTAAGCCCCCGAGTGGGAGGATTGCTCTCCACTCGGTAGGATTTTTTCAAACTTAGGCGAGTGCTGGACTGCCGTTAAGCCTCTTAGTGAGGGAACTTAGGCGAGTGCTCGACTGCAGCTAAGCCCCCAAGTGGAAGGATTGCTCTTCACTCGGTAGGATTTTTCCAAACTTAGGCGAGTGCAGGACTGCCGTTAAGCCTCTTAGTGAGAGAACTTAGGCGAGTGCTCGACTGCAGCTAAGCCCCGGAGTGGGAGGACTGCTCTCCACTCGGTAGGATTTTTTCAAACTTAGGCGAGTGATGGACTGCCGTTAAGCCTCTTAGTGAGAGAACTTAGGCGATTGCTCGACTGCAGCTAAGCCCCCGAGTGGGAGGATTGCTCTCCACTCGGTAGGATTTATTCAAACTTAGGCGAGTGTTGGTCTGCCGTTAAGGCTCTTATTGAGAGAACTTAGGCGAGTGCTCGACTGCAGCTAAGCCCCCGAGTGGGAGGACTGCTCTCCACTCGGTAGGATTTTTTCAAACTTAGGCGAGTGATGGACTGCCGTTAAGCCTCTTAGTGAGAGAACTTAGGCGATTGCTCGACTGCAGCTAAGCCCCCGAGTGGGAGGATTGCTCTCCACTCGGTAGGATTTATTCAAACTTAGGCGAGTGTTGGTCTGCCGTTAAGCCTCTTATTGAGAGAACTTAGGCGAGTGCTCGACTACAGCTAAGCCCCCGAGTGGGAGGACTGCTCTCCACTCGGTAGGATTTTTTCAAACTTAGGCGAGTGCTGGACTGCCGTTAAGCCTCTTAGTGAGAGAACTTAGGCGAGTGCTCGACTGCAGCTAAGCCCCCAAGTGGAAGGATTGCTCTTCACAAGGTAGGATTTTTCCAAACTTAGGCGAGTGCAGGACTGCCGTTAAGCCTCTTATTGAGAGAACTTAGGCGATTGCTCGACTACAGCTAAGCGCCCGAGTGGGAGGACTGCTCTCCACTCGGTAGGATTTTTTCAAACTTAGGCGAGTGGTGGACTGCCGTTAAGCCTCTTAGTGAGAGAACTTAGGCGAGTGCTCGACTGCAGCTAAGCACCCGAGTGGAAGGATTGCTCTTCACTCGGTAGGATTTTTCCAAACTTAGGCGAGTGTTGGACTGCCGTTAAGCCTCTTACTGAGAGAACTTAGGCGAGTGCTCGACTGCAGCTAAGCCCCCGAGTGGGAGGACTGCTCTCCACTCGGTAGGATTTTTTGAAACTTAGGCGAGTGATGGTATGCCGTTAAGCCTCTTAGTGAGAGAACTTAGGCGAGTGCTCGACTGCAGCTAAGCCCCGGAGTGGGAGGACTGCTCTCCACTCGGTAGGATTTTTTCAAACTTAGGCGAGTGATGGACTGCCGTTAAGCCTCTTAGTGAGAGAACTTAGGCGATTGCTCGACTGCAGCTAAGCCCCCGAGTGGGAGGATTGCTCTCCACTCGGTAGGATTTATTCAAACTTAGGCGAGTGTTGGACTGCCGTTAAGGCTCTTATTGAGAGAACTTAGGCGAGTGCTCGACTGCAGCTAAGCCCCCGAGTGGGAGGACTGCTCTCCACTCGGTAGGATTTTTTCAAACTTAGGCGAGTGTTGGACTGCCGTTAAGCCTCTTAGTGAGAGAACTTAGGCGAGTGCTCAACTGCAGCTAAGCCCCCGAGTGGGAGGATTGCTCTCCACTCGGTAGGATTTTTTCAAACTTAGGCGAGTGCTGGACTGCCGTTAAGCCTCTTAGTGAGGGAACTTAGGCGAGTGCTCGACTGCAGCTAAGCCCCCAAGTGGAAGGATTGCTCTTCACTCGGTAGGATTTTTCCAAACTTAGGCGAGTGCAGGACTGCCGTTAAGCCTCTTAGTGAGAGAACTTAGGCGAGTGCTCGACTGCAGCTAAGCCCCGGAGTGGGAGGACTGCTCTCCACTCGGTAGGATTTTTTCAAACTTAGGCGAGTGATGGACTGCCGTTAAGCCTCTTAGTGAGAGAACTTAGGCGATTGCTCGACTGCAGCTAAGCCCCCGAGTGGGAGGATTGCTCTCCACTCGGTAGGATTTATTCAAACTTAGGCGAGTGTTGGACTGCCGTTAAGGCTCTTATTGAGAGAACTTAGGCGAGTGCTCGACTGCAGCTAAGCCCCCGAGTGGGAGGACTGCTCTCCACTCGGTAGGATTTTTTCAAACTTAGGCGAGTGTTGGACTGCCGTTAAGCCTCTTAGTGAGAGAACTTAGGCGAGTGCTCAACTGCAGCTAAGCCCCCGAGTGGGAGGATTGCTCTCCACTCGGTAGGATTTTTTCAAACTTAGGCGAGTGCTGGACTGCCGTTAAGCCTCTTAGTGAGGGAACTTAGGCGAGTGCTCGACTGCAGCTAAGCCCCCAAGTGGAAGGATTGCTCTTCACTCGGTAGGACTTTTCCAAACTTAGGCGAGTGCAGGACTGCCGTTAAGCCTCTTATTGAGAGAACTTAGGCGATTGCTCGACTACAGCTAAGCCCCCGAGTGGGAGGACTGCTCTCCACTCGGTAGGATTTTTTCAAACTTAGGCGAGTGCTGGACTGCCGTTAAGCCTCTTAGTGAGAGAACTTAGGCGAGTGCTCGACTGCAGCTAAGCCCCCAAGTGGAAGGATTGCTCTTCACAAGGTAGGATTTTTCCAAACTTAGGCGAGTGCAGGACTGCCGTTAAGCCTCTTATTGAGAGAACTTAGGCGATTGCTCGACTACAGCTAAGCCCCCGAGTGGGAGGACTGCTCTCCACTCGGTAGGATTTTTTCAAACTTAGGCGAGTGGTGGACTGCCGTTAAGCCTCTTAGTGAGAGAACTTAGGCGAGTGCTCGACTGCAGCTAAGCACCCGAGTGGAAGGATTGCTCTTCACTCGGTAGGATTTTTCCAAACTTAGGCGAGTGTTGGACTGCCGTTAAGCCTCTTACTGAGAGAACTTAGGCGAGTGCTCGACTGCAGCTAAGCCCCCGAGTGGGAGGACTGCTCTCCACTCGGTAGGATTTTTTGAAACTTAGGCGAGTGATGGTATGCCGTTAAGCCTCTTAGTGAGAGAACTTAGGCGAGTGCTCGACTGCAGCTAAGCCCCGGAGTGGGAGGACTGCTCTCCACTCGGTAGGATTTTTTCAAACTTAGGCGAGTGATGGACTGCCGTTAAGCCTCTTAGTGAGAGAACTTAGGCGATTGCTCGACTGCAGCTAAGCCCCCGAGTGGGAGGATTGCTCTCCACTCGGTAGGATTTATTCAAACTTAGGCGAGTGTTGGACTGCCGTTAAGGCTCTTATTGAGAGAACTTAGGCGAGTGCTCGACTGCAGCTAAGCCCCCGAGTGGGAGGACTGCTCTCCACTCGGTAGGATTTTTTCAAACTTAGGCGAGTGTTGGACTGCCGTTAAGCCTCTTAGTGAGAGAACTTAGGCGAGTGCTCAACTGCAGCTAAGCCCCCGAGTGGGAGGATTGCTCTCCACTCGGTAGGATTTTTTCAAACTTAGGCGAGTGCTGGACTGCCGTTAAGCCTCTTAGTGAGGGAACTTAGGCGAGTGCTCGACTGCAGCTAAGCCCCCAAGTGGAAGGATTGCTCTTCACTCGGTAGGATTTTTCCAAACTTAGGCGAGTGCAGGACTGCCGTTAAGCCTCTTATTGAGAGAACTTAGGCGATTGCTCGACTACAGCTAAGCCCCCGAGTGGGAGGACTGCTCTCCACTCGGTAGGATTTTTTCAAACTTAGGCGAGTGCTGGACTGCCGTTAAGCCTCTTAGTGAGAGAACTTAGGCGAGTGCACGACTGCAGCTAAGCCCCCGAGTGGGAGGATTGCTTTCCACTCGATAGGATTTATTCAAACTTAGGCGAGTGCTGGACTGCCGTTAAGCCTCTTAGTGAGAGAACTTAGGCGGGTGCTCGACTACAGCTAAGCCCCCGAGTGGGAGGACTGCTCTCCACTCGGTGGGATTTTTTCAAACTTAGGCGAGTGCTGGACTCCCGTTAAGCCTCTTAGTGAGAGTACTGAGGCGAGTGCCCGACTGCAGCTAAACCCCTGAGTGGGAGGACTGCTCTCCACTCGGTGGGATTTTTTCAAACTTAGGCGAGTGCTGGACTCCCGTTAAGCCTCTTAGTGAGAGAACTTAGGCGAGTGCTCGACTGCAGCTAAGCCCCGGAGTGGGAGGACTGCTCTCCACTCGGTAGGATTTTTTCAAACTTAGGCGAGTGCTGGACTGCCGTTAAGCCTCTTAGTGAGAGAACTTAGGCGAGTGCTCGACTGCAGCTAAGCCCCCGAGTGGAAGGATTGCTCTTCACTCGGTAGGATTTTTCCAAACTTAGGCGAGTGCTGGACTGCCGTTAAGCCTCTTACTAAGAGAACTTAGGCGAGTGCTCGACTGCAGCTAAGCCCCCGAGTGGGAGGACTGCTCCCCACTCGGTAGGATTTTTTGAAACTTAGGCGAGTGCTAGACTTCCGTTAAGCCTCTTAGTGAGAGAACTTAGGCGAGTGCTCGACTGCAGCTAAGCCCCCGAGTAGGAGGACTGCTCTCCACTCGGTGGGATTTTTCCAAACTTAGGCGAGTGCTGTACTGCCGTTAAGCCTCTTATTGAGAGAACTTAGGCGAGTGCTCGACTGCAGCTAAGCCCCCCAGTGTGAGGACTGCTCTCCACTCGGTAGGATTTTTTCAAACTTAGGCGAGTGCTGGACTGCCGTTAAGCCTCTTAGTGAGAGAACTTAGGCGAGTGCTCGACTGCAGCTAAGCCCCCGAGTGGGAGGACTGCTCTCCACTCGGTGGGATTTTCCCAAACTTAGGCGAGTGCTGTACTGCCGTTAAGCCTCTTAGTGGGGGAACTTAGGCGAGTGCTCGACTGCAGCTAAGCCCCCGAGTGGGAGGACTGCTCTCCACTCGGTAGGATTTTTTCAAACTTAGGCGAGTGCTGGACTGCCGTTAGGCCTCTTACTGAGAGAACCTAGGAGAGTGCTCAACTGCAGCTAAGCCCCCGAGTGGGAGGACTGCTCTCCACTTGGTAGGATTTTTCAAACTTAGGCGAGTGCTCGACTACCGTTAAGCCTATTATTGAGAGAACTTAGGCGAGTGCTCGACTGCAGCTAAGCCCCCGAGTGGAAGGATTGCTCTCCACTCGGTAGGATTTTTTCAAACTTAGATGAGTGCTGGACTGTCGTTAAGCCTCTTATTGAGAGAACTTAGGTGAGTGCTCGACTGCAGCTAAGCCCCCGAGTGGGAGGACTGCTCTCCACTCGGTAGGATTTTTTCAAACTTAGGCGAGTGTTGGACTGCCGTTAAGCCTCTGAGTGAGAGAACTTAGGCGAGTGCTCAACTACAGCTAAGCCCCCGAGTGGGAGGATTGCTCTCCACTCGGTAGGATTTTTTCAAACTTAGGCGAGTGCTGGACTGCTGTTAAGGCTCTTAGTGAGGGAACTTAGGCGAGTGCTCGACTGCAGCTAAGCCCCCAAGTGGAAGGATTGCTCTTCACTCGGTAGGATTTTTCCAAACTTAGGCGAGTGCAGGACTGCCGTTAAGCCTCTTATTGAGAGAACTTAGGCGATTGCTCGACTACAGCTAAGCCCCCGAGTGGGAGGACTGCTCTCCACTCGGTAGGATTTTTTCAAACTTAGGCGAGTGCTGGACTGCCGTTAAGCCTCTTAGTGAGAGAACTTAGGCGAGTGCTCGACTGCAGCTAAGCCCCCGACTTGGAGGATTGCTCTCCACTCGATAGGATTTATTCAAACTTAGGCGAGTGCTGGACTGCCGTTAAGCCTCTTACTGAGAGAACTTAGGCGGGTGCTCGACTACAGCTAAGCCCCCGAGTGGGAGGACTGCTCTCCACTCGGTGGGATTTTTTTTAAAGTTAGGCGAGTGCTGGACTGCCGTTAAGCCTCTTAGTTGGGGAACTTAGGCGAGTGCTCGACTGCAGCTAAGCCCCCGAGTGGGAGGACTGCTCTCCACTCGGAGGGATTTTTCCAAACTTAGGCGAGTGCTGTACTGCCGTTAAGCCTCTTATTGAGAGAACTTAGGCTAGTGCTCGACTGCGGCTAAGCCCCCGAGTGGGAGGACTGCTCTCCACTCGGTAGGATTTTTTCAAACTTAGGCGAGTGCTAGACTGCCGTTAAGCCTCTTAGTGAGAGAACTTAGGCGAGTGCTCGACTGCAGCTAAGCCCCCGAGTGGAAGGATTGCTCTTCACTCGGTAGGATTTTTTCAAACTTAGGCGAGTGCTGGACTGCCGTTAAGCCTCTTACTGAGAGAACTTAGGCGAGTGCTCAACTGCAGCTAAGCCCCCGAGTGGGAGGACTGCTCTCTAATCGGTAGGATTTTTTGAAACTTAGGTGAGTGCTAGACTGCCGTTAAGCCTCTTAGTGAGAGAACTTAGGCGAGTGCTCGACTACAGCTAAGACCCCGAGTGGGAGGACTCCTCTCCAGTCGGTAGGATTTTTTCAAACTTAGGCGAGTGCTGGTCTCCCATTAAGCCTCTTAGTGAGAGAACTTAGGTTAGTGCTCGACTGCAGCTAAGCCCCCGAGTGGGAGGACTGCTCTCCACTCGGTGGGATTTTTTTTAAACTTAGGTGAGTGCTGGACTGCCGTTAAGCCTCTTAGTGGGGGAACTTAGGCGAGTGCTCGACTGCAGCAAAGCCCCCGAGTGGGAGGACTGCTCTCCACTCGGTGGGATTTTTTTTAAACTTAGGCGAGTGATCGACTGCCGTTAAGCCTCTTAGTGGGGGAACTTAGGCGAGTGCTCGACTGCACCAAAGCCCCCGAGTGGAAGGATTCCTCTTCACTCGGTAGGATTTTTCCAATTTAGGCGAGTGCTGGACTGCCGTTAAGCCTCTTACTGAGAGAACCTAGGCGAGTGCTCGACTGCAGCTAAGCCCCCGAGTGGGAGGAGTACTCTCCACTCGGTGGGATTTTTTTTAAACTTAGGCAAGTGATCGACTGCCGTTAAGCCTCTTAGTGGGGGAACTTAGGCGAGTGCTCGACTGCAGCAAAGCCCCCGAGTGGAAGGATTCCTCTTCACTCGGTAGGATTTTTCCAATTTAGGCGAGTGCTGGACTGCCGTTAAGCCTCTTACTGAGAGAACCTAGGCGAGTGCTCGACTGCAGCTAAGCCCCCGAGTGGAAGGAGTGCTCTCCACTCGGTAGGATTTTTTCAAACTTAGGCGAGTGCTGGACTGCCGTTAAGCCTCTTATTGAGAGAACTTAGGCGAGTGCTCGACTGCAGCTAAGCCCCCCTGAGTGGGAGGACTGCTCTCCACTCGGTAGGATTTTTTCAAACTTAGGCGAGTGCTGGACTACCATTAAGCCTCTTAGTAAGGGAACTTAGGCGAGTGCTCGACTCCAGCTATGCCCCCGAGTGGGAGGACTGCTCTCCACTCGGTGGGATTTTTACAAACTGAGGCGAGTGCTAGACTCCCGTTAAGCCTCTTAGTGAGAGAACTTAGGCGAGTGCTCGTCTGCAGCTAAGCCCCCCGAGTGGGAGGACTGCTCTCCACTCGGTGGGATTTTTTTTAAAGTTAGGAGAGTGCTGGACTGCCGTTAAGCCTCTTAGTGGGGGAACTTAGGCGAGTGCTTGACTGCAGCTAAGCCCCCGAGTGGGAGGACTGCTCTCCACTCGGTAGGATTTTTTCAATCTTAGGCGAGCGCTGGACTGCCGTTAAGCCTCTTACTGAGAGAACCTAGGCGAGTGCTCAACTGCAGCTAAGCCCCTGAGTGGGAGGACTGCTCTCCACTCGGTAGGATTTTTTCAAACTTAGGCGAGTGCTCGACTGCCGTTAAGCCTATTATTGAGAGAACTTAGGCGAGTGCTCGACTGCAGCTAAGCCCCCGAGTGGAAGGATTGCTCTCCACTCGGTAGGATTTTTTCAAACTTAGACGAGTGCTGGACTGTCGTTAAGCCTCTTATTGAGAGAACATAGGCGAGTGCTCGACTGCAGCTAAGCCCCCGAGTGGGAGGACTGCAATCCACTCGGTAGGATTTTTTCAAACTTAGGCGAGTGTTGGACTGCCGTTAAGCCTCTTAGTGAGAGAAGTTAAGCGAGTGCTCAACTGCAGCTAAGCCCCTGAGTGGGAGGATTGCTCTCCACTCGGTAGGATTTTTTCAAACTTAGGCGAGTGCTGGACTGCCGTTAAGCCTCTTAGTGAGGGAACTTAGGCGAGTGCTCGACTGCAGCTAAGCCCCCAAGTGGAAGGATTGCTCTTCACTTGGTAGGATTTTTCCAAACTTAGGCGAGTGCAGGACTGCCGTTAAGCCTCTTATTGAGAGAACTTAGGCGAGTGCTCGACTACAGCTAAGCCCCCGAGTGGGAGGACTGCTCTCCACTCGGTAGGATTTTTTCAAACTTAGGCGAGTGGTGGACTGCCGTTAAGCCTCTTAGTGAGAGAACTTAGGCGAGTGCTCGACTGCAGCTAAGCCCCCGAGTGGAAGGATTGCTCTCCACTTGGTAGGATCTATTCAAACTTAGGCGAGTGCTGGACTGCCGTTAAGCCTCTTAGTGAGAGAACTTAGGCGAGTGCTCGACTGCAGCTAAGCCTCTTAGTGAGAGTACTGACGCGAGTGCTGGACTGCCATTAAGCCTCTTATTGAGAGAACTTAGGTGAGTGCTGGACTGCCGTTAAGCCTCTTAGTGAGAGAACTTAGGCGAGTGCTGGACTGCCGTTAAGCCTCTTAGTGAGAGTACTGAGGCGAGTGCTCGACTGCAGCTAAACCCCTGAGTGGGAGGACTGCTCTCCACTCGGTGGGATTTTTTCAAACTTAGGCGAGTGCTGGACTCCCGTTAAGCCTCTTATTGAGAGAACTTAGGCGAGTGCTGGACTGCCGTTAAGCCTCTTAGTGAGAGTACTGAGGCGAGTGCTCGACTGCAGCTAAGCCCCCGAGTGGGAGGACTGCTCTCCACTCGGTGGGATTTATTTTAAACTTAGGCGAGTGCTGGACTGCCGTTAAGCCTCTTAGTGGGGGAACTTAGGCGAGTGCTCGACTAAAGCAAAGCCCCCGAGTGGAAGGATTCCTCTTCACTCGGTAGGATTTTTCCAATTTAGGCGAGTGCTGGACTGCCGTTAAGCCTCTTACTGAGAGAACCTAGGCGAGTGCTCGACTGCAGCTAAGCCCCCGAGTGGGAGGACTGTTCTCCACTCGGTGGGATTTTTTTTAAACTTAGGCGAGTGCTCGACTGCCGTTAAGCCTCTTTGTGGGGGAACTTAGGCGAGTGCTCGACTGCAGCAAAGCCCCCGAGTGGAAGGATTCCTCTTCACTCGGTAGGATTTTTCCAATTTAGGCGAGTGCTGGACTGCCATTAAGCCTCTTACTGAGAGAACGTAGGCGAGTGCTCGACTGCAGCTAAGCCCCCGAGTGGAAGGAGTGCTCTCCACTCGGTAGGATTTTTTCAAACTTAGGCGAGTGCTGGACTGCCGTTAAGCCTCTTATTGAGAGAACTTAGGCGAGTGCTCGACTGCAGCTAAGCCCCCCGAGTGGGAGGACTGCTCTCCACTCGGTAGGATTTTTTCAAACTTAGGCGAGTGTTGGACTGCCGTTAAGCCACTTAGTGAGGGAACTTAGGCGAGTGCTCGACTGCAGCTAAGCCCCCGAGTGGGAGGATTGCTCTTCACTCGGTAGGATTTTTCCAAACATAGGCGAGTGCTGTACTGCCGTTAAGCCTCTTAGTGAGAGAACTTAGGCGAGTGCTCGACTGCAGCTAAGCCCCCCGAGTGGGAGGACTGCTCTCCACTCGGTAGGATTTTTTCAAACTTAGGCGAGTGCTGTACTGCCGTTAAGCCTCTTAGTGAGAGAACTTAGGCGAGTGCTCGACTGCAGCTAAGCCCCCGAGTGGGAGGGCTGCTCTCCACTCGGTGGGATTTTTCCAAACTTAGGCGAGTGCTGTACTGCCGTTAAGCCTCTTAGTGAGAGAACTTAGGCGAGTGCTCGACTGCAGCTAAGCCCCCAAGTGGGAGGACTGCTCTTCACTCGGTAGGATTTTTCCAAACTTAGGCGAGTGCAGGACTGCCGTTAAACCTCTTATTGAGATAACTTAGGTGAGTGCTCGACTACAGCTAAGCCCCCGAGTGGGAGGACTGCTCTCCACTCGGTAGGATTTTCCAAACTTAGGCGAGTGCTGGACTGCTGTTAAGCCTCTTAGTGAGAGAACTTAGGCGAGTGCTCGACTGCAGCTAAGCCCCCGAGTGGGAGGACTGCTCTCCGCTCGGTAGGATTTTTTCAAACTTAGGCGAGTGCTGGACTGCCGTTAAGCCTCTTAGTGAGAGAACTTAGGCGGGTGCTTGACTACAGCTAAGCCCCTGAGTGGTAGGACTGCTCTCCACTCGTTTGGATTTTTTCAAACTTAGGCGAGTGCTGGACTCCCGTTAAGCCTCTTAGTGAGAGAATTTAGGCAAGTGCTCGACTGCAGCTAAGCCCCCGAGTGGGAGGACTGCTCTCCACTCGGTGGGATTTTTTTTTAAACTTAGGCGAGTGCTGGACTGCCGTTAAGCCTCTTAGTGGGGGAACTTAGGCGAGTGCTCGACTGCAGCTAAGCCCCCAAGTGGAAGGATTGCTCTTCACTCGGTAGAATTTTTCCAAACTTAGGCGAGTGCAGGACTGCCGTTAAGCCTCTTATTGAGGGAACTTAGGCGAGTGCTCGACTACAGCTAAGCCCCCGAGTGGGAGGACTGCTCTCCACTCGGTAGGATTTTTTCAAACTTAGGCGAGTGGTGGACTGCCGTTAAGCCTCTTAGTGAGAGAACTTAGGCGAGTGCTCGACTGCAGCTAAGCCCCCGAGTGGAAGGATTGCTCTCCACTTGGTAGGATCTATTCAAACTTAGGCGAGTGCTGGACTGCCGTTAAGCCTCTTAGTGAGAGAACTTAGGCGAGTGCTCGACTGCAGCTAAGCCTCTTAGTGAGAGTACTGACGCGAGTGCTGGACTGCCATTAAGCCTCTTATTGAGAGAACTTAGGTGAGTGCTGGACTGCCGTTAAGCCTCTTAGTGAGAGAACTTAGGCGAGTGCTGGACTGCCGTTAAGCCTCTTAGTGAGAGTACTGAGGCGAGTGCTCGACTGCAGCTAAACCCCTGAGTGGGAGGACTGCTCTCCACTCGGTGGGATTTTTTCAAACTTAGGCGAGTGCTGGACTCCCGTTAAGCCTCTTATTGAGAGAACTTAGGCGAGTGCTGGACTGCCGTTAAGCCTCTTAGTGAGAGTACTGAGGCGAGTGCTCGACTGCAGCTAAGCCCCCGAGTGGGAGGACTGCTCTCCACTCGGTGGGATTTATTTTAAACTTAGGCGAGTGCTGGACTGCCGTTAAGCCTCTTAGTGGGGGAACTTAGGCGAGTGCTCGACTAAAGCAAAGCCCCCGAGTGGAAGGATTCCTCTTCACTCGGTAGGATTTTTCCAATTTAGGCGAGTGCTGGACTGCCGTTAAGCCTCTTACTGAGAGAACCTAGGCGAGTGCTCGACTGCAGCTAAGCCCCCGAGTGGGAGGACTGTTCTCCACTCGGTGGGATTTTTTTTAAACTTAGGCGAGTGCTCGACTGCCGTTAAGCCTCTTTGTGGGGGAACTTAGGCGAGTGCTCGACTGCAGCAAAGCCCCCGAGTGGAAGGATTCCTCTTCACTCGGTAGGATTTTTCCAATTTAGGCGAGTGCTGGACTGCCATTAAGCCTCTTACTGAGAGAACGTAGGCGAGTGCTCGACTGCAGCTAAGCCCCCGAGTGGAAGGAGTGCTCTCCACTCGGTAGGATTTTTTCAAACTTAGGCGAGTGCTGGACTGCCGTTAAGCCTCTTATTGAGAGAACTTAGGCGAGTGCTCGACTGCAGCTAAGCCCCCCGAGTGGGAGGACTGCTCTCCACTCGGTAGGATTTTTTCAAACTTAGGCGAGTGTTGGACTGCCGTTAAGCCACTTAGTGAGGGAACTTAGGCGAGTGCTCGACTGCAGCTAAGCCCCCGAGTGGGAGGATTGCTCTTCACTCGGTAGGATTTTTCCAAACATAGGCGAGTGCTGTACTGCCGTTAAGCCTCTTAGTGAGAGAACTTAGGCGAGTGCTCGACTGCAGCTAAGCCCCCCGAGTGGGAGGACTGCTCTCCACTCGGTAGGATTTTTTCAAACTTAGGCGAGTGCTGTACTGCCGTTAAGCCTCTTAGTGAGAGAACTTAGGCGAGTGCTCGACTGCAGCTAAGCCCCCGAGTGGGAGGGCTGCTCTCCACTCGGTGGGATTTTTCCAAACTTAGGCGAGTGCTGTACTGCCGTTAAGCCTCTTAGTGAGAGAACTTAGGCGAGTGCTCGACTGCAGCTAAGCCCCCAAGTGGGAGGACTGCTCTTCACTCGGTAGGATTTTTCCAAACTTAGGCGAGTGCAGGACTGCCGTTAAACCTCTTATTGAGATAACTTAGGTGAGTGCTCGACTACAGCTAAGCCCCCGAGTGGGAGGACTGCTCTCCACTCGGTAGGATTTTCCAAACTTAGGCGAGTGCTGGACTGCTGTTAAGCCTCTTAGTGAGAGAACTTAGGCGAGTGCTCGACTGCAGCTAAGCCCCCGAGTGGGAGGACTGCTCTCCGCTCGGTAGGATTTTTTCAAACTTAGGCGAGTGCTGGACTGCCGTTAAGCCTCTTAGTGAGAGAACTTAGGCGGGTGCTTGACTACAGCTAAGCCCCTGAGTGGTAGGACTGCTCTCCACTCGTTTGGATTTTTTCAAACTTAGGCGAGTGCTGGACTCCCGTTAAGCCTCTTAGTGAGAGAATTTAGGCAAGTGCTCGACTGCAGCTAAGCCCCCGAGTGGGAGGACTGCTCTCCACTCGGTGGGATTTTTTTTTAAACTTAGGCGAGTGCTGGACTGCCGTTAAGCCTCTTAGTGGGGGAACTTAGGCGAGTGCTCGACTGCAGCTAAGCCCCCAAGTGGAAGGATTGCTCTTCACTCGGTAGAATTTTTCCAAACTTAGGCGAGTGCAGGACTGCCGTTAAGCCTCTTATTGAGAGAACTTAGGCAAGTGCTCGACTACAGCTAAGCTCCCGAGTGGGAGGACTGCTCTCCACTCGGTAGGATTTTTTCAAACTTAGGCGAGTGCTGGACTGCCGTTAAGCCTCTTAGTGAGAGAACTTAGGCGAGTGCTCAATTGCAGCTAAGCCTCCCGAGTGGGAGGACTACTCTCCACACGGTAGGATTTATTCAAACTTAGGCAAGTGCTGGATTGCCGTTAAGCCTCTTAGTGGGAGAACTTAGGCGGGTGCTCGACTACAGCTAAGCCCCCGAGTGGGAGGACTGCTCTCCACTCGGTGGGATTTTTTCAAACTTAGGCGAGTGCTGGACTCCCGTTAAGCCTCTTAGTGAGAGTACTGAGGCGAGTGCTCGACTGCAGCTAAACCCCTGAGTGGGAGGACTGCTCTCCAATCGGTGGGATTTTTTCAAACTTAGGCGATTGCTGGACTCCCGTTAAGCCTCTTAGTGAGAGAACTTAGGCGAGTGCTCGACTGCAGCTAAGCCCCCGAGTGGGAGGACTGCTCTCCACTCGGTGGGATTTTTTTTAAACTTAGGCGAGTGCTCGACTGCCGTTAAGCCTCTTAGTGGGGGAACTTAGGCGAGTGCTCGACTGCAGCAAAGCCCCCGAGTGGAAGGATACCTCTTCACTCGGTAGGATTTTTTCCAATTTAGGCGAGTGCTGGACTGCCGTTAAGCCTCTTACTGAGAGAACCTAGGCGAGTGCTCGACTGCAGCTAAGCCCCCGAGTGGAAGGAGTGCTTTCCACTCGGTAGGATTTTTTCAAACTTAGGCGAGTGCTGGACTGCCGTTAAGCCTCTTATTGAGAGAACTTAGGCGAGTGCTCGACTGCAGCTAAGCCCCCCGAGTGGGAGGACTGCTCTCCACTCGGTAGGATTTTTTCAAACTTAGGCGAGTGTTGGACTGCCGTTAAGCCTCTTAGTGAGGGAACTTAGGCGAGTGCTCGACCGCAGCTAAGCCCCCGAGTGGGAGGATTTCTCTTCACTCGGTAGGATTTTTCCAAACTTAGGCGAGTGTTGTACTGCCGTTAAGCCTCTTAGTGAGAGAACTTAGGCGAGTGCTCGACTGCAGCTAAGCCCCCCGAGTGGGAGGACTGCTCTCCACTCGGTAGGATTTTTTCAAACTTAGGCGAGTGCTGTACTGCCGTTAAGCCTCTTAGTGAGAGAACTTAGGCGAGTGCTCGACTGCAGCTAAGCCCCCGAGTGGGAGGGCTGCTCTCCACTCGGTGGGATTTTTCCAAACTTAGGCGAGTGCTGTACTGCCGTTAAGCCTCTTAGTGAGAGAACTTAGGCGAGTGCTCGACTGCAGCTAAGCCCCCAAGTGGGAGGACTGCTCTTCACTCGGTAGGATTTTTCTAAAATTAGGCGAGTGCAGGACTGCCGTTAAACCTCTTATTGAGATAACTTAGGCGAGTGCTCGACTACAGCTAAGCCCCCGAGTGGGAGGACTGCTCTCCACTCGGTAGGATTTTCCAAACTTAGGCGAGTGCTGGACTGCTGTTAAGCCTCTTAGTGAGAGAACTTAGGCGAGTGCTCGACTGCAGCTAAGCCCCTGAGTGGGAGGACTGCTCTCCGCTCGGTAGGATTTTTTCAAACTTAGGCGAGTGCTGGACTGCCGTTAAGCCTCTTAGTGAGAGAACTTAGGCGGGTGCTCGACTACAGCTAAGCCCCTGAGTGGTAGGACTGCTCTCCACTCGTTTGGATTTTTTCAAACTTAGGCGAGTGCTGGACTCCCGTTAAGCCTCTTAGTGAGAGAATTTAGGCAAGTGCTCGACTGCAGCTAAGCCCCCGAGTGGGAGGACTGCTCTCCACTCGGTGGGATTTTTTTTAAACTTAGGCGAGTGCTGGACTGCCGTTAAGCCTCTTAGTGGGGGAACTTAGGCGAGTGCTCGACTGCAGCTAAGCCCCCAAGTGGAAGGATTGCTCTTCACTCGGTAGAATTTTTCCAAACTTAGGCTAGTGCAGGACTGCCGTTAAGCCTCTTATTGAGAGAACTTAGGCAAGTGCTCGACTACAGCTAAGCTCCCGAGTGGGAGGACTGCTCTCCACTCGGTAGGATTTTTTCAAACTTAGGCGAGTGCTGGACTGCCGTTAAGGCTCTTAGTGAGAGAACCTAGGCGAGTGCTCGATTGCAGCTAAGCCTCCCGAGTGGGAGGACTACTCTCCACTCGGTAGGATTTATTCAAACTTAGGCAAGTGCTGGATTGCCGTTAAGCCTCTTAGTGGGAGAACTTAGGCGGGTGCTCGACTACAGCTAAGCCCCCGAGTGGGAGGACTGCTCTCCACTCGGTGGGATTTTTTCAAACTTAGGCGAGTGCTGGACTCCCGTTAAGCCTCTGAGTGAGAGTACTGAGGCGAGTGCTAGACTGCAGCTAAACCCCTGAGTGGGAGGACTGCTCTCCAATCGGTGGGATTTTTTCAAACTTAGGCGATTGCTGGACTCCCGTTAAGCCTCTTAGTGAGAGAATTTAGGCGAGTGCTCGACTGCAGCTAAGCCCCCGAGTGGGAGGACTGCTCTCCACTCGGTGGGATTTTTTTTATACTTAGGCGAGTGCTCGACTGCCGTTAAGCCTCTTAGTGGGGGAACTTAGGCGAGTGCTCGACTGCAGCAAAGCCCCCGAGTGGAAGGATACCTCTTCACTCGGTGAGTGCTGGACTGCCGTTAAGCCTCTTATTGAGAGAACTTAGGCGAGTGCTCGACTGCAGCTAAGCCCCCCGAGTGGGAGTACTGCTCTCCACTCGGTAGGATTTTTTCAAACTTAGGCGAGTGTTGGACTGCCGTTAAGCCTCTTAGTGAGGGAACTTAGGCGAGTGCTCGACTGCAGCTAAGCCCCCGAGTGGAAGGATTGCTCTTCACTCGGTAGGATTTTTCCAAACTTAGGCGAGTGTTGGACTGCTGTTAAGCCTCTTAGTGAGAGAACTTGGGCGAGTGCTCGACTGCAGCTAAGCCCCCCGAGTGGGAGGACTGCTCTCCACTCGGTAGGATTTTTTCAAACTTAGGCGAGTGATGTACTGCCGTTAAGCCTCTTAGTGAGAGAACTTAGGCGAGTGCTCGACTGCAGCTAAGCCCCCGAGTGGGAGGACTGCTCTCCACTCGGTGGGATTTTTCCAAACTTAGGCGAGTGTTGTACTTCCGTTAAGCCTCTTATTGAGAGAACTTAGGCGAGTGCTCGACTGCAGCTAAGCCCCCGAGTGGGAGGACTGCTCTCCACTCGGTAGGATTTTTTCAAACTTAGGCGAGTGCTAGACTGCCGTTAAGCCTCTTAGTGAGAGAACTTAGGCGAGTGCTCGACTACAGCTAAGCCCCCAAGTGGGAGGAATGCTCTTCACTCGATAGGATTTTTCCAAACTTAGGCGAGTGCAGGACTGCCGTTAAGCCTCTTAGTGAGAGAACTTAGGCGAGTGCTCGACTGCAGCTAAGCCTCCCGAGTGGGAGGACTGCTCTCCACTCGGTAGGATTTATTCAAACTTAGGCGAGTGCTGGACTGCCGTTAAGCCTCTTAGTGAGAGAACTTAGGCGGGTGCTTGACTACAGCTAAGCCCCCGAGTGGGAGGACTGCTCTCCACTCGGTGGGATTTTTTCAAACATAGGCGAGTGCTGGACTCCCGTTAAGCCTCTTAGTGAGAGTACTGAGGCGAGTGCTCGACTGCAGCTAAACCCCTGAGTGGGAGGACTGCTCTCCACTCGGTGGGATTTTTTCAAACTTAGGCGAGTGCTGGACTCCCGTTAAGCCTCTTAGTGAGAGAACTTAGGCGAGTGCTCGACTGCAGCTAAGCCCCCGAGTGGGAGGACTGCTCTCCACTCGGTGGGATTTTTTTAAACTTAGGCGAGTGCTCGACTGCCGTTAAGCCTCTTAGTGGGGGAACTTAGGCGAGTGCTCGACTGCAGCAAAGCCCCCGAGTGGAAGGATTCCTCTTCACTCGGTAGGATTTTTCCAATTTAGGCGAGTGCTGGACTGCCGTTAGGCCTCTTACTGAGAGAACCTAGGCGAGTGCTCGACTGCAGCTAAGCCCCCGAGTGGAAGGAGTGCTCTCCACTCGGTAGGATTTTTTCAAACTTAGGCGAGTGCTGGACTGCCGTTAAGCCTCTTATTGAGAGAACTTAGGCGAGTGCTCGACTGCAGCTAAGCCCCCCGAGTGGGAGTACTGCTCTCCACTCGGTAGGATTTTTTCAAACTTTGGCGAGTGTTGGACTGCCGTTAAGCCTCTTAGTGAGGGAACTTAGGCGAGTGCTCAACTGCAGCTAAGCCCCCGAGTGGAAGGATTGCTCTTCACTCGGTAGGATTTTTCCAAACTTAGGCGAGTGTTGGACTGCTGTTAAGCCTCTTAGTGAGAGAACTTAGGCGAGTGCTCGACTGCAGCTAAGCCCCCCGAGTGGGAGGACTGCTCTCCACTCAGTAGGATTTTTTCAAACTTAGGCGAGTGATGTACTGCCGTTAAGCCTCTTAGTGAGAGAACTTAGGCGAGTGCTCGACTGCAGCTAAGCCCCCGAGTGGGAGGACTACTCTCCACTCGGTGGGATTTTTCCAAACTTAGGCGAGTGCTGTACTGTCGTTAAGCGTCTTATTGAGAGAACTTAGGCGAGTGCTCGACTGCAGCTAAGCCCCCGAGTGGGAGGACTGCTCTCCACTCGGTAGGATTTTTTCAAACTTAGGCGAGTGCTGGACTGCCGTTAAGCCTCTTAGTGAGAGAACTTAGGCGAGTGCTCGACTGCAGCTAAGCCCCCAAGTGGGAGGAATGCTCTTCACTCGGTAGGATTTTTCCAAACTTAGGCGAGTGCAGGACTGCCGTTAAGCCTCTTATTGAGAGAACTTAGGCGAGTGCTCGACTACAGCTAAGCCCCCGAGTGGGAGGACTGCTCTCCACTCGGTAGGATTTTTCCAAACTTAGGCGAGTGCTGGACTGCTGTTAAGCCTCTTAGTGAGAGAACATAGGCGAGTGCTCGACTGCAGCTAAGCCTCCCGAGTGGGAGGACTGCTCTCCACTCGGTAGGATTTATTCAAACTTAGGCGAGTGCTGGACTGCCGTTAAGCCTCTTAGTGAGAGAACTTAGGCGGGTGCCCGACTACAGCTAAGCCCCCGAGTGGGAGGACTGCTCTCCACTCGGTGGGATTTTTTTTAAACTTAGGCGAGTGCTCGACTGCCGATAAGCCTCTTAGTGGGGGAACTTAGGCGAGTGCTCGACTGCAGCAAAGCCCCCGAGTGGAAGGATACCTCTTCACTCGGTAGGATTTTTTCCAATTTAGGCGAGTGCTGGACTGCCGTTAAGCCTCTTACTAAGAGAACCTAGGCGAGTGCTCGACTGCAGCTAAGCCCCCGAGTGGGAGGACTGCTCTCCACTCGGTGGGATTTTTTTTATACTTAGGCGAGTGCTCGACTGCCGTTAAGCCTCTTAGTGGGGGAACTTAGGCGAGTGCTCGACTGCAGCAAAGCCCCCGAGTGGAAGGATACCTCTTCACTCGGTAGGATTTTTTCCAATTTAGGCGAGTGCTGGACTGCCGTTAAGCCTCTTACTGAGAGAACCTAGGCGAGTGCTCGACTGCAGGTAAGCCCCCGAGTGGAAGGAGTGCTCTCCACTCGGTAGGATTTTTTCAAACTTAGGCGAGTGCTGGACTGCCGTTAAGCCTCTTATTGAGAGAACTTAGGCGAGTGCTCGACTGCAGCTAAGCCCCCCGAGTGGGAGTACTGCTCTCCACTCGGTAGGATTTTTTCAAACTTAGGCGAGTGTTGGACTGCCGTTAAGCCTCTTAGTGAGGGAACTTAGGCGAGTGCTCGACTGCAGCTAAGCCCCCGAGTGGAAGGATTGCTCTTCACTCGGTAGGATTTTTCCAAACTTAGGCGAGTGTTGGACTGCTGTTAAGCCTCTTAGTGAGAGAACTTGGGCGAGTGCTCGACTGCAGCTAAGCCCCCCGAGTGGGAGGACTGCTCTCCACTCGGTAGGATTTTTTCAAACTTAGGCGAGTGATGTACTGCCGTTAAGCCTCTTAGTGAGAGAACTTAGGCGAGTGCTCGACTGCAGCTAAGCCCCCGAGTGGGAGGACTGCTCTCCACTCGGTGGGATTTTTCCAAACTTAGGCGAGTGTTGTACTGCCATTAAGCCTCTTATTGAGAGAACTTAGGCGAGTGCTCGACTGCAGCTAAGCCCCCGAGTGGGAGGACTGCTCTCCACTCGGTAGGATTTTTTCAAACTTAGGCGAGTGCTAGACTGCCGTTAAGCCTCTTAGTGAGAGAACTTAGGCGAGTGCTCGACTGCAGCTAAGCCCCCAAGTGGGAGGAATGCTCTTCACTCGATAGGATTTTTCCAAACTTAGGCGAGTGCAGGACTGCCGTTAAGCCTCTTAGTGAGAGAAC
This sequence comes from Triticum monococcum, assembly GCA_034509565.1. Lineage (NCBI taxonomy): Eukaryota > Viridiplantae > Streptophyta > Magnoliopsida > Poales > Poaceae > Triticum > Triticum monococcum. Next base: position 525,840,473 of record CM067845.1, read on the forward strand.
TTAGGCGAGTGCTCGACTGCAGCTAAGCCTCCCGAGTGGGAGGACTGCTCTCCACTCGGTAGGATTTATTCAAACTTAGGCGAGTGCTGGACTGCCGTTAAGCCTCTTAGTGAGAGAACTTAGGCGGGTGCTTGACTACAGCTAAGCCCCCGAGTGGGAGGACTGCTCTCCACTCGGTGGGATTTTTTCAAACATAGGCGAGTGCTGGACTCCCGTTAAGCCTCTTAGTGAGAGTACTGAGGCGAGTGCTCGACTGCAGCTAAACCCCTGAGTGGGAGGACTGCTCTCCACTCGGTGGGATTTTTTCAAACTTAGGCGAGTGCTGGACTCCCGTTAAGCCTCTTAGTGAGAGAACTTAGGCGAGTGCTCGACTGCAGCTAAGCCCCCCGAGTGGGAGGACTGCTCTCCACTCAGTAGGATTTTTTCAAACTTAGGCGAGTGATGTACTGCCGTTAAGCCTCTTAGTGAGAGAACTTAGGCGAGTGCTCGACTGCAGCTAAGCCCCCGAGTGGGAGGACTACTCTCCACTCGGTGGGATTTTTCCAAACTTAGGCGAGTGCTGTACTGTCGTTAAGCGTCTTATTGAGAGAACTTAGGCGAGTGCTCGACTGCAGCTAAGCCCCCGAGTGGGAGGACTGCTCTCCACTCGGTAGGATTTTTTCAAACTTAGGCGAGTGCTGGACTGCCGTTAAGCCTCTTAGTGAGAGAACTTAGGCGAGTGCTCGACTGCAGCTAAGCCCCCAAGTGGGAGGAATGCTCTTCACTCGGTAGGATTTTTCCAAACTTAGGCGAGTGCAGGACTGCCGTTAAGCCTCTTATTGAGAGAACTTAGGCGAGTGCTCGACTACAGCTAAGCCCCCGAGTGGGAGGACTGCTCTCCACTCGGTAGGATTTTTCCAAACTTAGGCGAGTGCTGGACTGCTGTTAAGCCTCTTAGTGAGAGAACATAGGCGAGTGCTCGACTGCAGCTAAGCCTCCCGAGTGGGAGGACTGCTCTCCACTCGGTAGGATTTATTCAAACTTAGGCGAGTGCTGGACTGCCGTTAAGCCTCTTAGTGAGAGAACTTAGGCGGGTGCCCGACTACAGCTAAGCCCCCGAGTGGGAGGACTGCTCTCCACTCGGTGGGATTTTTTTTAAACTTAGGCGAGTGCTCGACTGCCGATAAGCCTCTTAGTGGGGGAACTTAGGCGAGTGCTCGACTGCAGCAAAGCCCCCGAGTGGAAGGATACCTCTTCACTCGGTAGGATTTTTTCCAATTTAGGCGAGTGCTGGACTGCCGTTAAGCCTCTTACTGAGAGAACCTAGGCGAGTGCTCGACTGCAGCTAAGCCCCCGAGTGGGAGGACTGCTCTCCACTCGGTGGGATTTTTTTTATACTTAGGCGAGTGCTCGACTGCCGTTAAGCCTCTTAGTGGGGGAACGTAGGCGAGTGCTCGACTGCAGCAAAGCCCCCGAGTGGAAGGATACCTCTTCACTCGGTAGGATTTTTTCCAATTTAGGCGAGTGCTGGACTGCCGTTAAGCCTCTTACTGAGAGAACCTAGGCGAGTGCTCGACTGCAGGTAAGCCCCCGAGTGGAAGGAGTGCTCTCCACTCGGTAGGATTTTTTCAAACTTAGGCGAGTGCTGGACTGCCGTTAAGCCTCTTATTGAGAGAACTTAGGCGAGTGCTCGACTGCAGCTAAGCCCCCCGAGTGGGAGTACTGCTCTCCACTCGGTAGGATTTTTTCAAACTTAGGCGAGTGTTGGACTGCCGTTAAGCCTCTTAGTGAGGGAACTTAGGCGAGTGCTCGACTGCAGCTAAGCCCCCGAGTGGAAGGATTGCTCTTCACTCGGTAGGATTTTTCCAAACTTAGGCGAGTGTTGGACTGCTGTTAAGCCTCTTAGTGAGAGAACTTGGGCGAGTGCTCGACTGCAGCTAAGCCCCCCGAGTGGGAGGACTGCTCTCCACTCGGTAGGATTTTTTCAAACTTAGGCGAGTGATGTACTGCCGTTAAGCCTCTTAGTGAGAGAACTTAGGCGAGTGCTCGACTGCAGCTAAGCCCCCGAGTGGGAGGACTGCTCTCCACTCGGTGGGATTTTTCCAAACTTAGGCGAGTGTTGTACTGCCATTAAGCCTCTTATTGAGAGAACTTAGGCGAGTGCTCGACTGCAGCTAAGCCCCCGAGTGGGAGGACTGCTCTCCACTCGGTAGGATTTTTTCAAACTTAGGCGAGTGCTAGACTGCCGTTAAGCCTCTTAGTGAGAGAACTTAGGCGAGTGCTCGACTGCAGCTAAGCCCCCAAGTGGGAGGAATGCTCTTCACTCGATAGGATTTTTCCAAACTTAGGCGAGTGCAGGACTGCCGTTAAGCCTCTTAGTGAGAGAACTTAGGCGAGTGCTCGACTGCAGCTAAGCCTCCCGAGTGGGAGGACTGCTCTCCACTCGGTAGGATTTATTCAAACTTAGGCGAGTGCTGGACTGCCGTTAAGCCTCTTAGTGAGAGAACTTAGGCGGGTGCTTGACTACAGCTAAGCCCCCGAGTGGGAGGACTGCTCTCCACTCGGTGGGATTTTTTCAAACATAGGCGAGTGCTGGACTCCCGTTAAGCCTCTTAGTGAGAGTACTGAGGCGAGTGCTCGACTGCAGCTAAACCCCTGAGTGGGAGGACTGCTCTCCACTCGGTGGGATTTTTTCAAACTTAGGCGAGTGCTGGACTCCCGTTAAGCCTCTTAGTGAGAGAACTTAGGCGAGTGCTCGACTGCAGCTAAGCCCCCGAGTGGGAGGACTGCTCTCCACTCGGTGGGATTTTTTTTAAACTTAGGCGAGTGCTCGACTGCCGTTAAGCCTCTTAGTGGGGGAACTTAGGCGAGTGCTCGACTGCAGCAAAGCCCCCGAGTGGAAGGATTCCTCTTCACTCGGTAGGATTTTTCCAATTTAGGCGAGTGCTGGACTGCCGTTAGGCCTCTTACTGAGAGAACCTAGGCGAGTGCTCGACTGCAGCTAAGCCCCCGAGTGGAAGGAGTGCTCTCCACTCGGTAGGATTTTTTCAAACTCAGGCGAGTGCTGGACTGCCGTTAAGCCTCTTATTGAGAGAACTTAGGCGAGTGCTCGACTGCAGCTAAGCCCCCCGAGTGGGAGTACTGCTCTCCACTCGGTAGGATTTTTTCAAACTTTGGCGAGTGTTGGACTGCCATTAAGCCTCTTAGTGAGGGAACTTAGGCGAGTGCTCAACTGCAGCTAAGCCCCCGAGTGGAAGGATTGCTCTTCACTCGGTAGGATTTTTCCAAACTTAGGCGAGTGTTGGACTGCTGTTAAGCCTCTTAGTGAGAGAACTTAGGCGAGTGCTCGACTGCAGCTAAGCCCCCCGAGTGGGAGGACTGCTCTCCACTCAGTAGGATTTTTTCAAACTTAGGCGAGTGATGTACTGCCGTTAAGCCTCTTAGTGAGAGAACTTAGGCGAGTGCTCGACTGCAGCTAAGCCCCCGACTGGGAGGACTACTCTCCACTCGGTGGGATTTTTCCAAACTTAGGCGAGTGTTGTACTGTCGTTAAGCGTCTTATTGAGAGAACTTAGGCGAGTGCTCGACTGCAGCTAAGCCCCCGAGTGGGAGGACTGCTCTCCACTCGGTAGGATTTTTTCAAACTTAGGCGAGTGCTGGACTGCCGTTAAGCCTCTTAGTGAGAGAACTTAGGCGAGTGCTCGACTGCAGCTAAGCCCCCAAGTGGGAGGAATGCTCTTCACTCGGTAGGATTTTTCCAAACTTAGGCGAGTGCAGGACTGCCGTTAAGCCTCTTATTGAGAGAACTTAGGCGAGTGCTCGACTACAGCTAAGCCCCCGAGTGGGAGGACTGCTCTCCACTCGGTAGGATTTTTCCAAACTTAGGCGAGTGCTGGACTGCTGTTAAGCCTCTTAGTGAGAGAACATAGGCGAGTGCTCGACTGCAGCTAAGCCTCCCGAGTGGGAGGACTGCTCTCCACTCGGTAGGATTTATTCAAACTTAGGCGAGTGCTGGACTGCCGTTAAGCCTCTTAGTGAGAGAACTTAGGCGGGTGCCCGACTACAGCTAAGCCCCCGAGTGGGAGGACTGCTCTCCACTCGGTGGGATTTTTTTTAAACTTAGGCGAGTGCTCGACTGCCGATAAGCCTCTTAGTGGGGGAACTTAGGCGAGTGCTCGACTGCAGCAAAGCCCCCGAGTGGAAGGATACATCTTCACTCGGTAGGATTTTTTCCAATTTAGGCGAGTGCTGGACTGCCGTTAAGCCTCTTACTAAGAGAACCTAGGCGAGTGCTCGACTGCAGCTAAGCCCCCGAATGGAATGAGTGCTCTCCACTCGGTAGGATTTTTTCAAACTTAGGCGAGTGCTGGACTGCCGTTAAGCCTCTTATTGAGAGAACTTAGGCGAGTGCTCGACTGCAGCTAAGCCCCCCGAGTGGGAGTACTGCTCTCCACTCGGTAGGATTTTTTCAAACTTAGGAGAGTGTTGGACTGCCGTTAAGCCTCTTAGTGAGGGAACTTAGGCGAGTGCTCGACTGCAGCTAAGCCCCCGAGTGGAAGGATTGCTCTTCACTCGGTAGGATTTTTCCAAACTTAGGCGAGTGTTGGACTGCTGTTAAGCCTCTTAGTGAGAGAACTTGGGCGAGTGCTCGACTACAGCTAAGCCCCCCGAGTGGGAGGACTGCTCTCCACTCGGTAGGATTTTTTCAAACTTAGGCGAGTGATGTACTGCCATTAAGCCTCTTAGTGAGAGAACTTAGGCGAGTGCTCGACTGCAGCTAAGCCCCCGAGTGGGAGGACTGCTCTCCACTCGGTGGGATTTTTCCAAACTTAGGCGAGTGCTGTACTGCCGTTAAGCCTCTTATTGAGAGAACTTAGGCGAGTGCTCGACTGCAGCTAAGCCCCCGAGTGGGAGGACTGCTCTCCACTCGGTAGGATTTTTTCAAACTTAGGCGAGTGCTAGACTGCCGTTAAGCCTCTTAGTGAGAGAACTTAGGCGAGTGCTCGACTGCAGCTAAGCCCCCAAGTGGGAGGAATGCTCTTCACTCGGTAGGATTTTTCCAAACTTAGGCGAGTGCAGGACTGCCGTTAAGCCTCTTAGTGAGAGAACTTAGGCGAGTGCTCGACTGCAGCTTAGCCTCCCGAGTGGGAGGACTGCTCTCCACTCGGTAGGATTTATTCAAACTTAGGCGAGTGCTGGACTGCCGTTAAGCCTCTTAGTGAGAGAACTTAGGCGAGTGCTCGACTGCAGCTAAGCCCCCAAGTGGGAGGAATGCTCTTCACTCGGTAGGATTTTTCCAAATTTAGGCGAGTGCAGCACTGCCGTTAAGCCTCTTATTGAGAGAACTTAGGCGAGTGCTCGACTACAGCTAAGCCCCCGAGTCGGAGGACTGCTCTCCACTCGGTAGGATTTTTCCAAACTTAGGCGAGTGCTGGACTGCTGTTAAGCCTCTTAGTGAGAGAACATAGGCGAGTGCTCGACTGCAGCTAAGCCTCCCGAGTGGGAGGACTGCTCTCCACTCGGTAGGATTTATTCAAACTTAGGCGAGTGCTGGACTGCCGTTAAGCCTCTTAGTGAGAGAACTTAGGCGGGTGCTCGACTACAGCTAAGCCCCCGAGTGGGAGGACTGCTCTCCACTCGGTGGGATTTTTTTTAAACTTAGGCGAGCGCTCGACTGCCGTTAAGCCTCTTAGTGGGGGAACTTAGGCGAGTGCTCGACTGCAGCAAAGCCCCCGAGTGGAAGGATACCTCTTCACTCGGTAGGATTTTTTCCAATTTAGGCGAGTGCTGGACTGCCGTTAAGCCTCTTACTGAGAGAACCTAGGCGAGTGCTCGACTGCAGCTAAGCCCCCGAGTGGAAGGAGTGCTCTCCACTCGGTAGGATTTTTTCAAACTTAGGCGAGTGCTGGACTGCCGTTAAGCCTCTTATTGAGAGAACTTAGGCGAGTGCTCGACTGCAGCTAAGCCCCCCAAGTGGGAGTACTGCTATCCACTCGGTAGGATTTTTTCAAACTTAGGCGAGTGTTGGACTGCCGTTAAGCCTCTTAGTGAGGGAACTTAGGCGAGTGCTCGACTGCAGCTAAGCCCCCGAGTGGAAGGATTGCTCTTCACTCGATAGGAGTTTTCCAAACTTAGGCGAGTGTTGGACTGCTGTTAAGCCTCTTAGTGAGAGAACTTGGGCGAGTGCTCGACTGCAGCTAAGCCCCCCGAGTGGGAGGACTGCTCTCCACTCGGTAGGATTTTTTCAAACTTAGGCGAGTGATGTACTGCCGTTAAGCCTCTTAGTGAGAGAACTTAGGCGAGTGCTCGACTGCAGCTAAGCCCCCGAGTGGGAGGACTGCTCTCCACTCGGTGGGATTTTTCCAAACTTAGGCGAGTGCTGTACTGCCGTTAAGCCTCTTATTGAGAGAACTTAGGCGAGTGCTCGACTGCAGCTAAGCCCCCGAGTGGGAGGACTGATCTCCACTCGGTAGGATTTTTTCAAACTTAGGCGAGTGCTAGACTGCCGTTAAGCCTCTTAGTGAGAGAACTTAGGCGAGTGCTCGACTGCAGCTAAGCCTCCCGAGTGGGAGGACTGCTCTCCACTCGGTAGGATTTATTCAAACTTAGGCGAGTGCTGGACTGCTGTTAAGCCTCTTAGTGAGAGAACTTAGGCGGGTGCTCGACTACAGCTAAGCCCCCGAGTGGGAGGACTGCTCTCCACTCGGTGGGATTTTTTCAAACATAGGCGAGTGCTGGACTCCCGTTAAGCCTCTTAGTGAGAGTACTGAGGCGAGTGCTCGACTGCAGCTAAACCCCTGAGTGGGAGGACTGCTCTCCACTCGGTGGGATTTTTTCAAACTTAGGCGAGTGCTGGACTCCCGTTAAGCCTCTTAGTGAGAGAACTTAGGCGAGTGCTCGACTACAGCTAAGCCCCCGAGTGGGAGGACTGCTCTCCACTCGGTGGGATTTTTTTTAAACTTAGGCGAGTGCTCGACTGCCGTTAAGCCTCTTAGTGGGGAACTTAGGCGAGTGCTCGACTGCAGCAAAGCCCCCGAGTGGAAGGATTCCTCTTCACTCGGTAGGATTTTTCCAATTTAGGCAAGTGCTGGACTGCCGTTAAGCCTCTTACTGAGAGAACCTAGGCCAGTGCTCGACTGCAGCTAAGCCCCCGAGTGGAAGGAGTGCTCTCCACTCGGTAGGATTTTTTCAAACTTAGGCGAGTGCTGGACTGCCGTTAAGCCTCTTATTGAGAGAACTTAGGCGAGTGCTCGACTGCAGCTAAGCCCCCCGAGTGGGAGTACTGCTCTCCACTCGGTAGGATTTTTTCAAACTTAGGCGAGTGTTGGACTGCTGTTAAGCCTCTTAGTGAGGGAACTTAGGCGAGTGCTCAACTGCAGCTAAGCCCCCGAGTGGAAGGATTGCTCTTCACTCGGTAGGATTTTTCCAAACTTAGGCGAGTGTTGGACTGCTGTTAAGCCTCTTAGTGAGAGAACTTAGGCGAGTGCTCGACTGCAGCTAAGCCCCCCGAGTAGGAGGACTGCTCTCCACTCAGTAGGATTTTTTCAAACTTAGGCGAGTGATGTACTGCCGTTAAGCCTCTTAGTGGGACTACTGAGGCCAGTGCTTGACTGCAGCTAAGCCCCCGAGTGGGAGGACTGCTCTCCACTCGGTGGGATTTTTTTTAAACTTAGGCGAGTGCTGGACTGCCGTTAAGCCTCTTAGTGGGGGAACTTAGGCGAGTGCTCGACTGCAGCAAAGCCCCCGAGTGGAAGGATTCCTCTTCACTCGGTAGGATTTTTCCAATTTAGGCGAGTGCTGGACTGCCGTTAAGCCTCTTACTGAGAGAACCTAGGCGAGTGCTCGACTGCAGCTAAGCCCCCGAGTGGGAGGACTGCTCTCCACTCGGTGGGATTTTTCCAAACTTAGGCGAGTGTTGTACTGTCGTTAAGCCTCTTATTGAGAGAACTTAGGCGAGTGCTCGATGCAGCTAAGCCCCCGAGTGGGAGGACTGCTCTCCACTCGGTAGGATTTTTTCAAACTTAGGCGAGTGCTGGACTGCCGTTAGGCCTCTTAGTGAGAGAACTTAGGCGAGTGCTCGACTGCAGCTAAGCCCCTAAGTGGGAGGAATGCTCTTCACTCGGTAGGATTTTTCCAAACTTAGGCGAGTGCAGGACTGCCGTTAAGCCTCTTATTGAGAGAACTTAGGCGAGTGCAGGACTGCCGTTAAGCCTCTTATTGAGAGAACTTAGGCGAGTGCAGGACTGCCGTTAAGCCTCTTATTGAGAGAACTTAGGCGAGTGCTGTACTGCCGTTAAGCCTCTTATTGAGAGAACTTAGGCGAGTGCTCGACTACAGGTAAGCCCTCGAGTGGGAGGACTGCTCTCCACTCGGTGGGATTTTTCCAAACTTAGGCGAGTGCTGTACTGCCGTTAAGCCTCTTAGTGAGAGAACTTAGGCGAGTGCTCGACTGCAGCTAAGCCCCCGAGTGGGAGGACTGCTCTCCACTCGGTGGGATTTTTTTTAAACTGAGGCGAGTGCTCGACTGCCGTTAAGCCTCTTAGTGGGGGAACTTAGGCGAGTGCTCGACTGCAGCAAAGCCCCCGAGTGGAAGGATTCCTCTTCACTCGGTAGGATTTTTCCAATTTAGGCGAGTGCTGGACTGCCGTTAAGCCTCTTACTGAGAGAACCTAGGCGAGTGCTCGACTGCAGCTAAGCCCCCGAGTGGAAGGAGTGCTCTCCACTCGGTAGGATTTTTCAAACTTAGGCGAGTGCTGGACTGCCGTTAAGCCTCTTATTGAGAGAACTTAGGCGAGTGCTCGACTGCAGCTAAGCCCCCCGAGTGGGAGTACTGCTCTCCACTCGGTAGGATTTTTTCAAACTTAGGCGAGTGTTGGACTGCCGTTAAGCCTCTTAGTGAGGGAACTTAGGCGAGTGCTCAACTGCAGCTAAGCCCCCGAGTGGAAGGATTGCTCTTCACTCGGTAGGATTTTTCCAAACTTAGGCGAGTGTTGGACTGCTATTAAGCCTCTTAGTGAGAGAACTTAGGCGAGTGCTCGACTGCAGCTAAGCCCCCCGAGTGGGAGGACTGCTCTCCACTCAGTAGGATTTTTTCAAACTTAGGCGAGTGATGTACTGCCGTTAAGCCTCTTAGTGAGAGAACTTAGGCGAGTGCTCGACTGCAGCTAAGCCCCCGAGTGGGAGGACTACTCTCCACTCAGTGGGATTTTTCCAAACTTAGGCGAGTGATGTACTGTCGTTAAGCGTCTTATTGAGAGAACTTAGGCGAGTGCTCGACTGCAGCTAAGCCCCCGAGTGGGAGGACTGCTCTCCACTCGGTAGGAATTTTTCAAACTTAGGCGAGTGCTGGACTTCCGTTAAGCCTCTTAGTGAGAGAACTTAGGCGAGTGCTCGACTGCAGCTAAGCCCCCAAGTGGGAGGAATGCTCTTCACTCGGTAGGATTTTTCCAAACTTAGGCGAGTGCAGGACTGCCGTTAAGCCTCTTATTGAGAGAACTTAGGCGAGTGCTCGACTACAGCTAAGCCCCCGAGTGGGAGGACTGCTCTCCACTCGGTAGGATTTTTCCAAACTTAGGCGAGTGCTGGACTGCTGTTAAGCCTCTTAGTGAGAGAACATAGGCGAGTGCTCGACTGCAGCTAAGCCTCCCGAGTGGGAGGACTGCTCTCCACTCTGTAGGATTTATTCAAACTTAGGCGAGTGCTGGACTGCCGTTAAGCCTCTTAGTGAGAGAACTTAGGCGGGCGCTCGACTACAGCTAAGCCCCCGAGTGGGAGGACTGCTCTCCACTCGGTGGGATTTTTTTTAAACTTAGGCGAGTGCCCGACTGCCGTTAAGCCTCTTAGTGGGGGAACTTAGGCGAGTGCTCGACTGCAGCAAAGCCCCCGAGTGGAAGGATACCTCTTCACTCGGTAGGATTTTTTCCAATTTAGGCGAGTGCTGGACTGCCGTTAAGCCTCTTACTGAGAGAACCTAGGCGAGTGCTCGACTGCAGCTAAGCCCCCGAGTGGAAGGAGTGCTCTCCACTCGGTAGGATTTTTTCAAACTTAGGCGAGTGCTGGACTGCCGTTAAGCCTCTTATTGAGAGAACTTAGGCGAGTGCTCGACTGCAGCTAAGCCCCCCGAGTGGGAGTACTGCTCTCCACTCGGTAGGATTTTTTCAAACTTAGGCGAGTGTTGGACTGCCGTTAAGCCTCTTAGTGAGGGAACTTAGGCGAGTGCTCGACTGCAGCTAAGCCCCCGAGTGGAAGGATTGCTCTTCACTCGGTAGGATTTTTCCAAACTTAGGCGAGTGTTGGACTGCTGTTAAGCCTCTTAGTGAGAGAACTTGGGCGAGTGCTCGACTGCAGCTAAGCCCCCCGAGTGGGAGGACTGCTCTCCACTCGGTAGGATTTTTTCAAACTTAGGCGAGTGATGTACTGCCGTTAAGCCTCTTAGTGAGAGAACTTAGGCGAGTGCTCGACTGCAGCTAAGCCCCCGAGTGGGAGGACTGCTCTCCACTCGGTGGGATTTTTCCAAACTTAGGCGAGTGCTGTACTGCCGTTAAGCCTCTTATTGAGAGAACTTAGGCGAGTGCTCGACTGCAGCTAAGCCCCCGAGTGGGAGGACTGCTCTCCACTCGGTAGGATTTTTTCAAACTTAGGCGAGTGCTAGACTGCCGTTAAGCCTCTTAGTGAGAGAACTTAGGCGAGTGCTCGACTGCAGCTAAGCCCCCAAGTGGGAGGAATGCTCTTCACTCGGTAGGATTTTTCCAAACTTAGGCGAGTGCAGGACTGCCGTTAAGCCTCTTAGTGAGAGAACTTAGGCGAGTGCTCGACTGTAGCTAAGCCTCCCGAGTGGGAGGACTGCTCTCCACTCGGTAGGATTTATTCAAACTTAGGCGAGTGCTGGACTGCCGTTAAGCCTCTTAGTGAGAGAACTTAGGCGGGTGCTCGACTACAGCTAAGCCCCCGAGTGGGAGGACTGCTCTCCACTCGGTGGGATTTTTTCAAACATAGGCGAGTGCTGGACTCCCGTTAAGCCTCTTAGTGAGAGTACTGAGGCGAGTGCTCGACTGCAGCTAAACCCCTGAGTGGGAGGACTGCTCTCCACTCGGTGGGATTTTTTCAAACTTAGGCGAGTGCTGGACTCCCGTTAAGCCTCTTAGTGAGAGAACTTAGGCGAGTGCTCGACTGCAGCTAAGCCCCCGAGTGGGAGGACTGCTCTCCACTCGGTGGGATTTTTTTTAAACTTAGGCGAGTGCTCGACTGCCGTTAAGCCTCTTAGTGGGGAACTTAGGCGAGTGCTCGACTACAGCAAAGCCCCCGAGTGGAAGGATTCCTCTTCACTCGGTAGGATTTTTCCAATTTAGGCAAGTGCTGGACTGCCGTTAAGCCTCTTACTGAGAGAACCTAGGCCAGTGCTCGACTGCACCTAAGCCCCCGAGTGGAAGGAGTGCTCTCCACTCGGTAGGATTTTTTCAAACTTAGGCGAGTGCTGGACTGCCGTTAAGCCTCTTATTGAGAGAACTTAGGCGAGTGCTCGACTGCAGCTAAGCCCCCCGAGTGGGAGTACTGCTCTCCACTCGGTAGGATTTTTTCTAACTTAGGCGAGTGTTGGACTGCTGTTAAGCCTCTTAGTGAGGGAACTTAGGCGAGTGCTCGACTGCAGCTAAGCCCCCGAGTGGAAGGATTGCTCTTCACTCGGTAGGATTTTTCCAAACTTAGGCGAGTGTTGGACTGCTGTTAAGCCTCTTAGTGAGAGAACTTAGGCGAGTGCTCGACTGCAGCTAAGCCCCCCGAGTGGGAGGACTGCTCTCCACTCAGTAGGATTTTTTCAAACTTAGGCGAGTGATGTATTGCCGTTAAGCCTCTTAGTGAGAGAACTTAGGCGAGTGCTCGACTGCAGCTAAGCCCCCGAGTGGGAGCACTACTCTCCACTCGGTGGGATTTTTCCAAACTTAGGCGAGTGTTGTACTGTCGTTAAGCATCTTATTGAGAGAACTTAGGCGAGTGCTCGACTGCAGCTAAGCCCCCGAGTGGGAGGACTGCTCTCCACTCGGTAGGATTTTTTCAAACTTAGGCGAGTGCTGGACTGCCATTAAGCCTCTCAGTGAGAGAACTTAGGCGAGTGCTCGACTGCAGCTAAGCCCCCAAGTGGGAGGAATGCTCTTCACTCGGTAGGATTTTTCCAAAGTTAGGCGATTGCAGGACTGCCGTTAAGCCTCTTATTGAGAGAACTTAGGCGAGTGCTCGACTACAGGTAAGCCCCCGAGTGGGAGGACTGCTCTCCACTCGGTGGGATTTTTTCAAACTTAGGCGAGTGCTGGACTCCCGTTAAGCCTCTTAGTGGGACTACTGAGGCGAGTGCTTGACTGCAGCTAAGCCCCCGAGTGGGAGGACTGCTCTCCACTCGGTGGGATTTTTTTTAAACTTAGGCGAGTGCTGGACTGCCGTTAAGCCTCTTAGTGGGGGAACTTAGGCGAGTGCTCGACTGCAGCAAAGCCCCCGAGTGGAAGGATTCCTCTTCACTCGGTAGGATTTTTCCAATTTAGGCGAGTGCTGGACTGCCATTAAGCCTCTTACTGAGAGAACCTAGGCGAGTGCTCGACTGCAGCTAAGCCCCCGAGTGGGAGGACTACTCTCCACTCGGTGGGATTTTTCCAAACTTAGGCGAGTGATGTACTGTCGTTAAGCCACTTATTGAGAGAACTTAGGCGAGTGCTCGACTGCAGCTAAGCCCCCGAGTGGGAGGACTGCTCTCCACTCGGCAGGATTTTTTCAAACTTAGGCGACTGTTGGACTGCCGTTAAGCCTCTTAGTGAGAGAACTTAGGCGAGTGCTCGACTGCAGCTAAGCCCCCAAGTGGGAGGAATGCTCTTCACTCGGTAGGATTTTTCCAAACTTAGGCGAGTGCAGGACTGCCGTTAAGCCTCTTATTGAGAGAACTTAGGCGAGTGCAGGACTGCCGTTAAGCCTCTTATTGAGAGAACTTAGGCGAGTGCAGGACTGCCGTTGAGCCTCTTATTGAGAGAACTTAGGCGAGTGCTGACTGCCGTTAAGCCTCTTACTGAGAGAACCTAGGCGAGTGCTCGACTGCAGCTAAGCCCCCGAGTGGGAGGACTGCTATCCACTCGGTGGGATTTTTTTCAAACTGAGGTGAGTGCTGGACTCCCGTTAAGCCTCTTAGTGAGAGAACTTAGGCGAGTGCTCGACTGCAGCTAAGCCCCCGAGTGCAAGGATTGCTCTTCACTCGGTAGGATTTTTCCAAACTTAGGCGAGTGCTGGACTGCCGTTAAGCCTCTTACTGAGAGAACCTAGGCGAGTGCTCGACTGCAGCTAAACCCCCGAGTGGGAGGACTGCTCTCCACTCGGTGGGATTTTTTTTAACTTAGGCGAGTGCTGGACTGCCATTAAGCCTCTTAGTGGGGGAACGTAGGCGAGTGCTCGACTGCAGCTAAGCCCCCGAGTGGAAGGATTGCTCTTCACTCGGTAGGATTTTTCCAAACTTAGGCGAGTGCTGGACTGCCGTTAAGCCTGTTACTGAGAGAACCTAGGCGAGTGCTCGACTGCAGCTAAGCCCCCGAGTGGGAGGACTGCTTTCCACTCGGTAGGATTTTTTCAAACTTAGGCGAGTGCTCGACTGCCGTTAAGCCTCTTATTGAGAGAACCTAGTCTAGTGCTCGACTGCAGCTAAGCCCCCGAGTGGGAGGACTGCTCTCCACTCGGTGGAATTTTTCAAACTTAGGCTAGTGCTAGACTGCCGTTAAGCCTCTTAGTGAGGGAACTTAGGTGAGTGCTCGACTGCAGCTAAGCCCCCGAGTGGGAGTACTACTGTCCACTCGGTGGGATTTTTTTTAAACTTAGGCGAGTGCTGGACTGTCGTTAAGCCTCTTAGTGGGGGAACTTAGGCGAGTGCTCGACTGCAGCTAAGCCCCCGAGTGGAAGGATTGCTCTTCACTCGGTAGGATTTTTCCAAACTTAGGCGAGTGCTGGACTGCCGTTAAGCCTCTTACTGAGAGAACTTAGGCGAGTGCTCGACTGCAGCTAAGCCCCGAGTGGGAGGACTCCTCTCCACTCGGTAGGATTTTTTGAAACTTAGGCGAGTGCTGGACTGCCGTTAAGCCTCTTATTGAGAGAACTTAGGCGAGTGCTTGACTGCAGCTAAGCCCCCGAGTGGGAGGACTGCTCTCCACTTGGTACGATTTTTTCAAACTTAGGCGAGTGCTGGACTGTCGTTAAGCCTCTTAGTGAGAGAACTTAGGCGAGTGCTCGACTGCAGCTAGGCCCCCGAGTGGAAGGATTGCTCTTCACTCGGTAGGATATTTTCAAACTTAGGCGAGTGCTGGACTGCCGTTAAGCCTCTTAGTGGGAGAACTTAGGCGAGTGCTCGACTGCAGCTAAGCCCCCCGAGTGGGAGGACTGCTCTCCACACGGTAGGATTTTTTCAAACTAGGCGAGTGTTGAACTACCGTTAAGCCTCTTAGTGAGGGAACTTAGGCGAGTGCTCGACTGCAGCTAAGCCTCCGAGTGGGAGGACTGCTCTCCACTCGGTAGGATTTTTTCAAACTTAGGCGAGTGCTGGACTGCTGTTAAGCCTCTTAGTGAGAGAACATAGGCGAGTGCTCGACTGCAGCTAAGCCTCCCGAGTGGGAGGACTGCTCTCCACTCGGTAGGATTTATTCAAACTTAGGCGAGTGCTGGACTGCTGTTAAGCCTGTTAGTGAGAGAACTTAGGCGAGTGCAGGACTGACGTTAAGCCTCTTATTGAGAGAACTGAGGCGAGTGCTCGACTATAGCTAAGCCCCCGAGTGGGAGGACTGCTCTCCACTCGGTAGGATTTTTCCAAACTTAGGCGAGTGCTGGACTGCTGTTAAGCCTCTTAGTGAGAGAACATAGGCGAGTGCTCGACTGCAGCTAAGCCTCCCGAGTGGGAGGACTGCTCTCCACTCGGTAGGATTTATTCAAACTTAGGCGAGTGCTGGACTGCCGTTAAGCCTGTTAGTGAGAGAACTTAGGCGAGTGCTCGACTGCAGCTAAGCCTCCCGAGTGTGAGGACTGCTCTCCACTCGGTAGGATTTTTTCAAACTTAGGCGAGTGTTGAACTGCCGTTAAGCCTCTTAGTGAGAGAACTTAGGCGAGTGCTCAACTGCAGCTAAGCCCCCGAGTGGGAGGACTGCTCTCCACTTGGTACGATTTTTTCAAACTTAGGCGAGTGCTGGACTGTCGTTAAGCCTCTTAGTGAGAGAACTTAGGCGAGTGCTCGACTGCAGCTAGGCCCCCGAGTGGAAGGATTGCTCTTCACTCGGTAGGATTTTTTCAAACTTAGGCGAGTGCTGGACTGCCGTTAAGCCTCTTAGTGGGAGAACTTAGGCGAGTGCTCGACTGCAGCTAAGCCCCCCGAGTGGGAGGACTGCTCTCCACTCGGTAGGATTTTTTCAAACTAGGCGAGTGTTGAACTACCGTTAAGCCTCTTAGTGAGGGAACTTAGGCGAGTGCTCGACTGCAGCTAAGCCTCCGAGTGGGAGGACTGCTCTCCACTCGGTAGGATTTTTTCAAACTTAGGCGAGTGCTGGACTGCCGTTAAGCCTCTTAGTGAGAGAACATAGGCGAGTGCTCGACTGCAGCTAAGCCTCCCGAGTGGGAGGACTGCTCTCCACTCGGTAGGATTTATTCAAACTTAGGCGAGTGCTGGACTCCCGTTAAGCCTGTTAGTGAGAAAACTTAGGCGAGTGCAGGACTACCGTTAAACCTCTTATTGAGAGAACTTAGGCGAGTGCTCGACTACAGCTAAGCCCCCGAGTGGGAGGACTGCTCTCCACTCGGTAGGATTTTTCCAAACTTAGGCGAGTGCTGGACTGCTGTTAAGCCTCTTAGTGAGAGAACATAGGCGAGTGCTCGACTGCAGCTAAGCCTCCCGAGTGGGAGGACTGCTCTCCACTCGGTAGGATTTATTCAAACTTAGGCGAGTGCTGGACTGCCGTTAAGCCTGTTAGTGAGAGAACTTAGGCGAGTGCTCGACTGCAGCTAAGCCTCCCGAGTGTGAGGACTACTCTCCACTCGGTAGGATTTTTTCAAACTTAGGCGAGTGTTGAACTGCCGTTAAGCCTCTTAGTGAGAGAACTTAGGCGAGTGCTCGACTGCAGCTAAGCCCCCGAGTGGGAGGACTGCTCTCCACTCGGTGGGATTTTTTCAAACTTAGGCGAGTGCTGGACTCCCGTTAAGCCTCTTAGTGAGAGAACTTAGGCGAGTGCTCGACTACAGCTAAACCCCTGAGTGGGAGGACTGCTCTCCACTCAGTGGGATTTTTTCAAACTTAGGTGAGTGCTGGACTCCCGTTAAGCCTCTTAGTGAGAGAATTTAGGCAAGTGCTCGACTGCAGCTAAGCCCCCGAGTGGGAGGACTGCTCTCCACTCGGTGGGATTATTTTTATACTTAGGCGAGTGCTGTACTGTTGTAAAGCCTCTTAGTGGGCGAACTTAGGCGAGTGCTCGAGTTCAGCTAAGCCCCCGAGTGTAAGGATTCCTCTTCACTCGGTAGGATTTTTCCAATTTAGGCGAGTGCTGGACTCCCGTTAAGCCTCTTATTGAGAGAACTTAGGCGAGTGCTCGACTACAGCTAAGCCCCCGAGTGGGAGGACTGCACTCCACTCGGTGGGATTTTTTCAAACTTAGGCGAGTGCTGGACTGCCGTTAAGCCTCTTAGTGGGAGAACTTAGGCGAGTGCTCGACTCCAGCTAAGCCTCCCGAGTGGGACGACTTCTGTCCACTCGGTAGGATTTTTTCAAACTTAGGCGAGTGCTGCACAGCCGTTAAGCCTCTTAGTGAGGGAACTTAGGCGAGTGCTGGGCTGCGGTTAAGCCTTTTAGTGAGAGAACTTAGGCGAGTGCTCGACTGCAGCTAAGCCTCCCGAGTGGGAGGACTGCTCTCCACTCGGTAGGATTTTTTTCAAACTTAGGCGAGTGCTGGACTGCCGTTAAGCCTCTTAGTGAGAGAACTTAGGCGAGTGCTCGACTGCAGCTAAGCCCCCGAGTGGGAGGACTGCACTCCACTCGGTGGGATTTTTTCAAACTTAGGCGAGTGCTAGACTCTCGTTAAGCCTCTTAGTGAGAGAACTTAGGCGAGTGTCGACTACAGCTAAGCCCCTCAGTGGGAGGACTGCTCTCCACTCGGTGGGATTTTTTCAAACTTAGGCGAGTGTTGGACTCCCGTTAAGCCTCTTAGTGAGAGAATTTAGGCGAGTGCTCGGCTGCAGCTAACCCCCCGAGTGGGAGGACTGCTCTCCACTCGGTGGGATTTTTTTTAAACTTAGGCGAGTGTTGTACTGCCGTTAAGCCTCTTAGAGGGGGAACTTAGGCGAGTGCTCGAGTGCAGCTAAGCCCTCGAGTGGAAGGATTCCTCTTCACTCGGTAGGATTTTTCCAATTTAGGCGAGTGCTGGACTGCCCTTAAGCCTCTTACTGAGAGAACCTAGGCGAGTGCTCAACTGCAGCTAAGCCCCCGAGAGGGAGGACTGCTCTCCACACGGTAGGATTTTTTCAAACTTAGGCGAGTGCTCGACTGCCGTTAAGCCTCTTATTGAGAGAACTTAGGCGAGTGCTCAACTGCAGCTAAGCCCCCGAGTGGGAGGACTGCTCTCCACTCGGTAGGATTATTTCAAACTTAGACGAGTGCTGGACTATCGATAAGCCTCTAAGTGAGAGAACTTAGGCGAGTGCTCGACTGCAGCTAGGCCCCTGATTGAAGGATTGCTCTTCACTCGGTAGTATTTTTTCAAACTTAGGCGAGTGCTGGACTGCCGTTAAGCCTCTTAGTGGGAGAACTTAGGCCAGTGCTCGACTGCAGCTAAGCCCCCCGAGTGGGAGGACTGCTCTCCACTCGGTAGGATTTTTTCAAACTTAGGCGAGTGCTGGACTCCCGTTAAGCCTCTTAGTGAGAGAACTTAGACGAGTGCTCGACTGCAGCTAAGCCCCCGAGTGCGAGGACTGCTCTCCACCCGGTGGGATTATTTCAAACTTAGGCGAGTGCTGGACTCCCGTTATGCCTCTTAGTGAGAGAACCAAGGCGAGTGCTCGACTGCAGCTAAGCCCCCGAGTGGGAGGACTGCTCTCCACTCGGTGGGATTTTTTTTAAACTTAGACGAGTGTTGGACTGCTGTTAAGCCTCTTAGTGGGGGAACTTAGGCGAGTGCTTGACTGCAGCTAAGCCCCCGAGTGGAAGGATTGCTCTTAACTCGGTAGGATTTTTCGAAACTTAGGCGAGTGCTGGACTGCCATTAAGCCTCTTACTGAGAGAACTTAGGCGAGTGCTCGACTGCAGCTAAGCCCCCGAGTGGGAGGACTGCTCTCCACTCGGTAGGATTTTTTGAAACTTAGGCGAGTGCTGGACTGCCGTTAAGCCTCTTATTGAGAGAACTTAGGCGAGTGCTCGACTGCAGCTAAGCCCCCGAGTGGTAGGACTGCTCTCCACTCAGTAGGATTTTTTCAAAATAGGCGAGTGCTGGACTGTCGTTAAGCCTCTTAGTGAGAGAAGTTAGGCGAGTGCTGGACTGCAGCTAGGCCCCCGAGTGGAAGGATTGCTCTTCACTCGGTAGGATTTTTTCAAACTTAGGCGAGTGTTGGAGTGCCGTTAAGCCTCTTAGTGAGGGAACTTAGGCGAGTGTTGGACTGCCGTTAAGCCTCTTAGTGGGAGAACTTAGGCGAGTGCTCGACTCCAGCTAAGCCCCGCGAGTTGGAGGGCTGCTCTCCACTCGGTAGGATTTTTTCAAACTTAGGAGAGTGCTGGACTGCCGTTAAGCCTCTTAGTGAGGGAACTTAGGCGAGTGCTCGACTGCAGCTAAGCCCCCGAGTGGGAGGACTACTCTCCACTCGGTGGGATTTTTTCAAACTTAGGCGAGTGCTGGACTCCCGTTAAGCCTCTTAGTGAGAGAACTTAGGCGAGTGCTCGACTGCGGCTAACCCCCGAGTGGGAGGACTGCTCTCCACTCGGTGCGATTTTTTTTAAACTTAGGCGAGTGCTCGACTGCAGCTAAGCCCCCAAGTGGAAGGATTGCTCTTCACTCGGTAGGATTTTTCCAAACTTAGGCGAGTGCTGGACTGCCGTTAAGCCTCTAACTGAGAGAACCTAGGCGAGTGCTCGACTGCAGCTAAGCCCCCGAGTGGGAGGACTACTCTCCACTCGGTAGGATTTTTTGAAACTTAGGCGAGTGCTCGACTGCCGTTAAGCCTCTTATTGAGAGAACTTAGGCGAGTGCTCGACTACAGCTAAGCCCCCGAGTGGGAGGACTGCTCTCCACACGGTAGGATTTTTTCAAACTTAGACGAGTGCTGGACTATCGATAAGCCTCTTAGTGAGAGAACTTAGGCGAGTGCTCGAATACAGCTAGGCCCCTGATTGAAGGATTGCTCTTCACTCGGTAGTATTTGTTCAAACTTAGGCGAGTGATGGACTGCCGTTAAGCCTCTTAGTGGGAGAACTTAGGCCAGTGCTCGACTGCAGCTAAGCCCCCCGAGTGGGAGGACTACTCTCCACTCGGTAGGATTTTTTCAAACTTAGGCGAGTGCTGGACTCCCGTTAAGCCTCTAAGTGAGAGAACTTAGCCGAGTGCTCGACTGCAGCTAACCCCCGAGTGGGAGGACTGCTCTCCACCCGGTGGGATTTTTTCAAACTTAGGCGAGTGCTGGACTCCCGTTAAGCCTCTTAGTGAGAGAACTTAGGCGAGTGCTCGACTGCAGCTAAGCCCCCGAGTGGGAGGACTGCTCTCCACTCGGTGGGATTTTTTTTAAACTTAGGCGAGTGCTGGACTGCCGTTAAGCCTCTTAGTGGGGGAACTTAGGCGAGTGCTCGACTGCAGCTAAGCCCCCGAGTGGAAGGATTGCTCTTAACTCGGTAGGATTTTTCCAAACTTAGGCGAGTGCTGGACTGTCGTTAAGCCTCTTAGTGAGAGAACTTAGGCGAGTGCTCGACTGCAGCTAGGCCCCTGAGTGGAAGGATTGCTCTTCACTCGGTAGTATTTTTTCAAACTTAGGCTAGTGCTGGACTGCCGTTAAGCGTCTTAGTGGGAGAACTTAGGCGAGTGCTCGACTGCAGCTAAGCCCCCCGAGTGGGAGGACTGCTCTCCACTCAGTAGGATTTTTTCAAACTTTGGCGAGTGCTGGACTGCAGCTAAGCCCCCGAGTGGAAGGATTGCTCTTCACTCGGTAGGATTTTTCCAAACTTAGGCGAGTGCAGGACTGCCGTTAAGCCTCTTATTGAGAGAACTTAGGCGAGTGCTCGACTACAGCTAAGCCCCCGAGTGGGAGGACTACTCTCCACTCGGTAGGATTTTTTCAAACTTAGGCGAGTACTGCAGTGCCGTTAAGCCTCTTAGTGAGAGAACTTAGGCGAGTGCTCGACTGCAGCAAAGCCCCCGAGTGGGAGGATTGCTCTCCACTCCGTAGGATTTTCCAAACTTAGGCGAGTGCTGTACTGCCATTAAGCCTCCTAGTGAGAGAACTTAGGCGAGTGCTCGACTGCAGCTAAGCCTCCCGAGTGGGAGGACTGCTCTCCACTCGGTAGGATTTTTTCAAACTTAGGTGAGTGCTGGACTCCTGTTAAGCCTCTTAGTGAGAGAACTTAGGCGAGTGCTCGACTGCAGCTAAGCCTCCGAGTGGGAGGACTGCTCTCCACTCGGTGGGATTTTTTTTAAACTTAGGCGAGTGCTGGACTGCCTTTAAGCCTCTTAGTGGGGGAACTTAGGCGAGTGCTCGACTGCAGCTAAGCCCCCGAGTGGAAGGATTCCTCTTCACTCGGTAGGATTTTTCCAAACTTAGGCGAGTGCTGGACTGCCGTTAAGCCTCTTACTGAGAGAACTTAGGCGAGTGCTCGACTGAAGCTAAGCCCCCGAGTGGGAGGACTGCTCTCCACTCAGTAGGATTTTTTGAAACTTAGGCGAGTGCTGGACTGCCATTAAGCCTCTTATTGAGAGAACTTAGGCGAGTGCTTGACTGCAGCTAAGCCCCCGAGTGGGAGGACTGCTGTCCACTCAGTAGGATTTTTTCAAACTTAGGCGACTGCTGGACTGTCGTTATGCCTCTTAGTGAGAGAACTCAGGCGAGTGCTCGACTGCAGCTAGGCCCCCGAGTGGAAGGATTGCTCTTCACTCGGTAGAATTTTTTCAAACTTAGGCGAGTGCTGGACTGCCGTTAAGCCTCTTAGTGGGAGAACTTAGGCGAGTGCTCGACTGCAACTAAGCCCCCTGAATGGGAAGACTGCTCTCCACTCGGTAGGATTTTTTCAAACTTAGGCGAGTGCTGGACTGCCGTTAAGCCTCTTAGTGACGGAACTTAGGTGAGTCCTCGACTGCAGCTAAGCCCCCGAGTGGAAGGATTGCTCTTCACTCGATAGGATTTTTCTAAACTTAGGCGAGTGCTGGACTGCCGTTAAGCCTCTTATTGAGAGAACTTAGGCGAGTGCTCGACTATAGCTAAGCCCCCGAGTGGGAGGACTGCTCTCCACTCGGTAGGATTTTTTCAAACTTAGACGAGTGCTGGACTGTAATTAAGCCTCTTAGTGAGAGAACTTAGGTGAGTGCTCGACTGCAGCTAGGCCCCTGAGTGGAAGGAATGCTCTTCACTCGGTAGTATTTTTTCAAACTTAGGCGAGTGCTGGACTGCCGTTAAGCCTCTTAGTGGGAGCACTTAGGCGAGTGCTCGATTGCAGCTAAGCCCCCCAAGTGGGAGGACTGCTCTCCACTCGGTAGGATTTTTTCAAACTTAGGCGAGTGGTGGACTGCCGTTAAGCCTCTTAGTGACGGAACTTAGCCGAGTGCTCGACTGCAGCTAAGCCCGCGAGTGGAAGGATTGCTCTTCACTCGGTAGGATTTTTCCAAACTTAGGCGAGTGCAGGACTGCCGTTAAGCCTCTTATTGAGAGAACTTAGGCGAGTGCTCGACTACAGCTAAGCCCCCGAGTGGGAGGACTGCTCTCCACTCGGTAGGATTTTTTCAAACTTAGGCGAGTGTTGCACTGCCGTTAAGCCTCTTAGTGAGAGAACTTAGGCAAGTGCTCGACTGCAGCAAAGCCCCCGAGTGGGAGGATTGCTCTCCACTTCATAGGATTTTCCAAACTTAGGCGAGTGCTGGACTGCCGTTAAGCCTCTTAGTGAGAGAACTTAGGCGAGTGCTCGACTGCAGCTAAGCCTCCCGAGTGGGAGGACTGCTCTCCACTCGGAAGGATTTTTTCAAACTTAGGCGAGTGCCGGACTCCCGTTAAGCCTCTTAGTGAGCGAACATAGGCGAGTGCTCGACTGCAGCTAAGCCCCCGAGTGGGAGGACTGCTCTCCACTCGGTGGGATTTTTTTTAAACTTAGGCGAGTGCTGGACTGCCGTTAAGCCTCTTAGTGGGGGAACTTAGGCGAGTGCTCGACTGCAGCTAAGCCCCCGAGTGGAAGGATTCCTCTTCACTCGGTAGGATTTTTCCAAACTTAGGCGAGTGCTGGACTGCCGTTAAGCCTCTTACTGAGAGAACTTAGGCGAGTGCTCGACTGCAGCTAAGCCCCCGAGTGGGAGGACTGCTCTCCACTCGATAGGATTTTTTGAAACTTAGGCGAGTGCTGGACTGCCATTAAGCCTCTTATTGAGAGAACTTAGGTGAGTGCTCGACTGCAGCTAAGCCCCCGAGTGGGAGGACTGATGTCCACTCGGTAGGATTTTTTCAAACTGAGGCGAGTGCTGGACTGTCGTTGTGCCTCTTAGTGAGAGAACTCAGGCGAGTGCTCGACTGCAGCTAGGCCCCCGAGTGGAAGGATTGCTCTTCACTCGGTAGGATTTTTTCAAACTTAGGCGAGTGCTGGACTGCCGTTAAGCCTCTTAGTGGGAGAACTTAGGCGAGTGCTCAACTGCAACTAAGCCCCCTGAATGGGAGGATTTCTCTCCACTCGGTAGGATTTTTTCAAACTTAGGCGAGTGCTGGACTGCCGTTAAGCCTCTTAGTGAAGGAACTTAGGCGAGTCCTCGACTGCAGCTAAGCCCCCGAGTGGAAGGATTGCTCTTCACTCGATAGGATTTTTCTAAACTTAGGAGAGTGCTGGACTACCGTTAAGCCTCTTATTGAGAGAACTTAGGCGAGTGCTCGACTACAGCTAAGCCCCCGAGTGGGAGGACTGCTCTCCACTCGGTAGGATTTTTTCGAACTTAGACAAGTGCTGGACTGTCGTTAAGCCTCTTATTGAGAGAACTTAGGCGAGTGCTCGACTGCAGCTAGGCCCCTGAGTGGAAGGATTGCTCTTCACTCGGTAGTATTTTTTCAAACTTAGGCGAGTGCTGGACTGCCGTTAAGCCTCTTAGTGGGAGAACTTAGGCGAGTGCTCGACTGCAGCTAAGCCCCCCGAGTGGGAGGACTGCTCTCCACTCGGTAGGATTTTTTCAAACTTAGGCGAGTGCTGGACTGCCGTTAAGCCTCTTAGTGAGGGAACTTAGCCGAGTGCTCGACTGCAGCTAAGCCCCCGAGTGGAAGGAATGCTCTTCACTCGGTAGGATTTTTCCAAACTTAGGCGAGTGCGGGACTGCCGTTAAGCCTCTTATTGAGAGAACTTAGGCGAGTGCTCGACTGCAGCTAAGCCCCCGAGTGGGAGGACTGCTCTCCACTCGGTAGGATTTTTCAAACTTAGGCGAGTGTTGGACTGCCGTTAAGCCTCTTAGTGAGAGAACTTAGGCGAGTGCTCGACTGCAGCTAAGCCCCCGAGTGGGAGGACTGCTCTCCACTCGGTAGGATTTTTTCAAACTTAGGCGAGTGTTGGACTCCCGTTAAGCTCTTAGTGAGAGAACTTAGGCGAGTGCTCGACTGCAGCTTAGCCCTAGAGTGGGAGGACTGCTCTCCACTCGGTGGGATTTTTCCAAACTTAGGCGAGTGCTGGACTCCCGTTAAGCCTCTTAGTGAGAGAACTTAGGCGAGTTCTCGACTGCAGCTAAGCCCCCAAGTGGGAGGACTGCTCTCCACTCGGTGGGATTTTTTTAAAACTTAGGCGAGTGCTGGACTGCCATTAAGCCTCTTGGTGGGGGAACTTAGGCGAGTGCTCGACTGCAGCTAAGCCCCCGAGTGGAAGTATTGCTCTTCACTCGGTAGGATTTTTCCAAAGTTAGGCGAGTGCTGGACTGCCGTTAAGCCTCTTACTGAGAGAACCTAGGCGAGTGCTCGACTGCAGCTAAGCCCCCGAGTGGGAGGACTGCTTTCCACTCGGTAGGATTTTTTCAAACTTAGGCGAGTGCTCGACTGCCGTTAAGCCTCTTATTGAGAGAACTTAGGCGAGTGCTCGACTGCAGCTAAGCCCCCGAGTGGGAGGACTGCTTTCCACTTGGTAGGATTTTTTCAAACTTAGACGAGTGCTGGACTGTCGTTAAGCCTCTTAGTGAGATAACTTAGGCGAGTGCTCGACTGCAGCTAGGCCCCTGAGTGGAAGGATTGCTCTTCACTCGGTAGTATTTTTTCAAACTTAGGCGAGTGCTGGACTGCCGTTAAGCCTCTTAGTGGGAGAACTTCGGCGAGTGCTCGCCTGCAGCTAACCCTCCCGAGTGGGAGGACTGCTCTCCACTCGGTAGGATTTTTTCAAACTTAGGCGAGTGCTGGACAGCCGTTAAGCCTCTCAGTGAGGGAACTTAGGCGAGTGCTCGACTGCAACTAAGCCCCCGAGTAGAAGGATTGTTCTTCACTCGGTAGGATTTTTCCAAACTTAGGCGAGTGCAGGACTACCGTTAAGCCTGTTATTGAGAGAACTTAGGCGAGTGCTCGACTACAGCTAAGCCCCGAGTGGGAGGACTGCTCTCCACTCGGTAGGATTTTTTCAAACTTAGGCGAGTGCTGGACTGCCGTTAAGCCTCTTAGTGAGAGAACTTAGGCGAGTGCTCGACTGCAGCTAAGCCTCCCGAGTGGGAGGACTGCTCTCCACTCGGTAGGATTTTTTCAAACTTAGGCGAGTGTTGGACTGCCGTTAAGCCTCTTAGTGAGAGAACTTAGGCGAGTGCTCGACTGCAGCTAAGCCCCCGAGTGGGAGGACTGCTCTCCACTCGGTGGGATTTTTTCAAACTTAGGCGAGTACTCGACTACAGCTAAGCCCTTGAGTGGGAGGACTGCTCTCCACTCAGTGGGATTTTTTCAATCTTAGGGGAGTGCTGGACTCCCGTTAAGCCTCTTAGTGAGAGAATTTAGGCAAGTGCTCGACTGCAGCTAAGCCCCCGAGTGGGAGGACTGCTCTCCACTCGGTGGGATTATTTTTAAACTTATGCGAGTGATGTACTGTTGTAAAGCCTCTTAGTGGGCGAACTTAGGCGAGTGCTCGAGTGCAGCTAAGCCCCCGAGTGTAAGGATTCCTCTTCACTCGGTAGGATTTTTCCAATTTAGGCGAGTGATGGACTGCCGTTAAGCCTCTTACTGAGAGAACCTAGGCGAGTGCTCAACTGCAGCTAAGCCCCCGAGTGGGAGGACTGCTCTCCACTCGGTAGGATTTTTTCAAACTTAGGCGAGTGCTCGACTGCCGTTAAGCCTCTTATTGAGAGAACTTAGGCGAGTGCTCGACTACAGCTAAGCCCCCGGGTGGGAGGACTACTCTCCACTCGGTAGGATTTTTTCAAACTTATACGAGTGCTAGACTATCGTTAAGCCTCTTAGTGAGAGAACTTAGGCGAGTGCTCAACTGCAGCTAGGCCCCTGAATGAAGGATTGCTCTTCACTCGGTAGTATTTTTTCAAACTTAGGCGAGTGTTGGACTGCCGTTAAGCCTCTTAGTGGGAGAACTTAGGAGAGTGCTTGACTGCAGCTAAGCTACCCGAGTGGGAGGACTGCTCTCCACTCGGTAAGATTTTTTCAAACTTAGGCGAGTGCTGGACTCCCGTTAAGCCTCTTAGTGAGAGAACTTAGGCGAGTGCTCGACTGCAGCTAAGCCCCCGAGTGGGAGGACTGCTCTCCACTTGGTGGGATTTTTTTTAAACTTAGGCGAGTGCTGGACTGCCGTTGAGCCTCTTAGTGGGGGAACTTAGGCGAGTGCTCGACTGCAGCTAAGCCCCTGAGTGGAAGGATTGCTCTTCACTCGGTAGGATTTTTCCAAACTTAGGCGAGTGCTGGACTGCCGTTAAGCCTCTTACTGAGAGAACCTAGGCGAGTGCTCGACTGCAGCTAAGCCCCCGAGTGGGAGGACTGCTTTCCACTCGGTAGGATTTTTTCAAACTTAGGCGAGTGCTCGACTGCCGTTAAGCCTCTTATTGAGAGAACTTAGGCGAGTGCTCGACTGCAGCTAAGCCCCCGAGTGGGAGGACTGCTCTCCACTCAGTAGGACTTTTTCAAACTTAGACGAGTGCTGGACTGTCGTTAAGCCTCTTAGTGAGAGAACTTAGGCGAGTGCTCGACTACAGCTAGGCCTCTGAGTGGAAGGATTGCTCTTCACTCGGTAGTATTTTTTCAAACTTAGGCAAGTGCTGGACTGCCGTTAAGCCTCTTAGTGGGAGAACTTAGGCGAGTGCTCGACTCCAGCTAAGCTTCCCGAGTGGGAGGACTTCTGTCCACTCGGTAGGATTTTTTCAAACTTAGGCGAGTGCTGGAAAGCCGTTAAGCCTCTTAGTGAGGGAACTTAGGCGAGTGCTGGGCTGCGGTTAAGCCTTTTAGTGAGAGAACCTAGGCGAGTGCTCGACTGCAGCTAAGCCTCCCGAGTGGGAGGACTGCTCTCCACTCGGTAGGATTTTTTCAAACTTAGGCGAGTGCTGGACTGCCGTTAAGCCTCTTAGTGAGAGAACTTAGGCGAGTGCTCGACTGCAGCTAAGCCCCCGAGTGGGACGACTGCTCTCCACTCGGTGGGACTTTTTCAAACTTAGGCGAGTGCTGGACTCTTGTTAAGCCTCTTAGTGACAGAACTTAGGCGAGTGCTCGACTACAGCTAAGCCCCTCAGTGGGAGGACTGCTCTCCACTCGGTGGGATTTTTTCAAACTTAGGCGAGTGTTGGACTCCCGTTAAGCCTCTTAGTGAGAGAATTTAGGCGAGTGCTCGGCTGCAGCTAACCCCCCGAGTGGGAGGACTGCTCTCCACTCGGTTTTTAAACTTAGGCGAGTGCTGTACTGCCGTTAAGCCTCTTAGTGGGGGAACTTAGGCGAGTGCTCGAGTGCAGCTAAGCCCTCGAGTGGAAGGATTCCTCTACACTCGGTAGGATTTTTCCAATTTAGGCGAGTGATGGACTGCCCTTAAGCCTCTTACTGAGAGAACCTAGGCGAGTGCTCAACTGCAGCTAAGCCCCCGAGTGGGAGGACTGCTCTCCACATGGTAGGATTTTTTCAAACTTAGGCGAGTGCTCGACTGCCGTTAAGCCTCTTACTGAGAGAACTTAGGCGAGTGCTCGACTGCAGCTAGGCCCCCGAGTGGGAGGACTGCTCTCCACTCGGTAGGATTATTTCAAACTTAGACGAGTGCTGGACTATCGATAAGCCTCTTAGTGAGAGAACTTAGGCGAGTGCTCGACTGCAGCTAGGCCCCTGATTGAAGGATTGCTGTTCACTCGGTAGTATTTTTTCAAACTAAGGCGAGTGCTGGACTGCCGTTAAGCCTCTTAGTGGGAGAACTTAGGCCAGTGCTCGACTGCAGCTAAGCCCCCCGAGTGGGAGGATTGCTCTCCACTCGGTAGGATTTTTTCAAACTTAGGCGAGTGCTGGACTCCCGTTAAGCCTCTTAGTGAGAGAACTTAGACGAGTGCTCGACTGCAGCTAAGCCCCCGAGTGGGAGGACTGCTCTCCACCCGGTGGGATTATTTCAAACTTAGGCGAGTGCTGGACTCCCGTTAAGCCTCTTAGTGAGAGAACTAAGGCGAGTGCTCGACTGCAGCTAAGCCCCCGAGTGGGAGGACTGCTCTCCACTCGGTGGTTTTTTTTTAAACTTAGGCGAGTGCTGGACTGCTGTTAAGCCTCTTAGTGGGGGAACTTAGGCGAGTGCTCGACTGCAGCTAAGCCCCCGAGTGGAAGGATTGCTCTTAACTCGGTAGGATTTTTCCAAACTTAGGCGAGTGTTGGACTGCCATTAAGCCTCTTACTGAGAGAACTTAGGCGAGTGCTCGACTGCAGCTAAGCCCCCGAGTGGGAGGACTGCTCTCCACTCGGTAGGATTTTTTGAAACTTAGGCGAGTGCTGGACTACCGTTAAGCCTCTTATTGAGAGAACTTAGGCGAGTGCTCGAATGCAGCTAAGCCCCCGAGTGGGAGGATTGCTCTCCACTCAGTAGGATTTTTTCAAACTTAGGCGAGTGCTGGACTGTCGTTAAGCCTCTTAGTGAGAGAAGTTAGGCGAGTGCTCGACTGCAGCTAGGCCCCCGAGTGGAAGGATTGCTCTTCACTCGGTAGGATTTTTTCAAACTTAGGCAAGTGTTGGACTGCCGTTAAGCCTCTTAGTGGGAGAACTTAGGCGAGTGCTCGACTCCAGCTAAGCCCCGCGAGTTGGAGGGCTGCTCTCCACTCGGTAGGATTTTTTCAAACTTAGGCGAGTGCTGGACTGCCGTTAAGCCTCTTAGTGAGGGAACTTAGGCGAGTGCTCGACTGCAGCTAAGCCCCCGAGTGGGAGGACTACTCTCCACTCGGTGGGATTTTTTCAAACTGAGGCGAGTGCTGGACTCCCGTTAAGCCTCTTAGTGAGAGAACTTAAGCGAGTGCTCGACTGCAGCTAAGCCCCCGAGTGGGAGGACTGCTCTCCACTCGGTGGGATTTTTTTTAAACTTAGGCGAGTGCTCGACTGCAGCTAAGCCCCCAAGTGGAAGGATTGCTCTTCACTCGGTAGGATTTTTCCAAACTTAGGCGAGTGCTGGACTGCGTTAATTCTCTAACTGAGAGAACCTAGGCGAGTGCTCGACTGCAGCTAAGCCCCCGAGTGGGAGGACTGCTCTCCACTCGGTAGGATTTTTTGAAACTTAGGCGAGTGCTCGACTGCCGTTAAGCCTCTTATTGAGAGAACTTAGGCGAGTGCTCGACTACAGCTAAGCCCCCGAGTGGGAGGACTGCTCTCCACACGGTAGGATTTTTTCAAACTTAGACGAGTGTTGGACTATCGATAAGCCTCTTAGTGAGAGAACTTAGGTGAGTGCTCGACTGCAGCTAGGCCCCTAATTGAAGGATTGCTCTTCACTCGGTAGTATTTGTTCAAACTTAGGCGAGTGCTGGACTGCCGTTAAGCCACTTAGTGGGAGAACTTAGGCCAGTGCTCGACTGCAGCTAAGCCCCCCGAGTGGGAGGACTGCTCTCCACTCGGTAGGATTTTTTCAAACTTAGGCGAGTGTTGGACTCCCGTTAAGCCTCTTAGTGAGAGAACTTAGATGAGTGCTCGACTGCAGCTAACCCCCGAGTGGGAGGACTGCTCTCCACCCGGTGGGATTTTTTCAAACTTAGGCGAGTGGTGGACTCCCGTTAAGCCTCTTAGTGAGAGAACTTAGGCGAGTGCTCGACTGCAGTAAGCCCCCGAGTGGGAGGACTGCTCTCCACTCAATGGGATTTTTTTTAAACTTAGGCGAGTGCTGGACTGCCGTTAAGCCTCTTAGTGGGGGAACTTAGGCGAGTGCTCGACTGCAGCTAAGCCCCTGAGTGGAAGGATTGCTCTTAACTCGGTAGGATTTTTCCAAACTTAGGCGAGTGCTGGACTGCCATTAAGCCTCTTACTGAGAGAACTTAGGCGAGTGCTCGACTGCAGCTAAGCCCCCGAGTGGGAGGACTGCTCTCCGCTCGGTAGGATTTTTTGAAACTTAGGCGAGTGCTGGACTGCCGTTAAGCCTCTTATTGAGAGAACTTAGGCGAGTGCTCGACTGCAGCTAAGCCCCCGAGTGGGAGGACTGCTCTCCACTCAGTAGGATTTTTTTCAAACTTAGGCGAGTGCTGGACTGTCGTTAAGCCTCTTAGTGAGAGAACTTAGGCGAGTGCTCGACTGCAGCTAGGCCCCCGAGTGGAAGGATTGCTCTTCACTCGGTAGGATTTTTTCAAACTTAGGCAAGTGTTGGACTGCCGTTAAGCCTCTTAGTGGGAGAACTTAGGCGAGTGCTCGACTCCAGCTAAGCCCCGCGAGTGGGAGGGCTGCTCTCCACTCGGTAGGATTTTTTCAAACTTAGGCGAGTGCTGGACTGCCGTTAAGCCTCTTAGTGAGGGAACTTAGGCGAGTGCTCGACTGCAGCTAAGCCCCCGAGTGGGAGGACTACTCTCCACTCGGTGGGATTTTTTCAAACTTAGGCGAGTGCTGGACTCCCGTTAAGCCTCTTAGTGAGAGAACTTAGGCGAGTGCTCGACTGCAGCTAAGCCCCCGAGTGGGAGGACTGCTCTCCACTTGGTGGGATTTTTTTTTAAACTTAGGCGTGTGCTCGACTGCAGCTAAGCCCCCAAGTGGAAGGATTGCTCTTCACTCGGTAGGATTTTTCCAAACTTAGGCGAGTGTTGGACTACCGTTAAGCCTCTAACTGAGAGAACCTAGGCGAGTGCTCGACTGCAGCTAAGCCCCCGAGTGGGAGGACTGCTCTCCACTCGGTAGGATTTTTTTCAAACTTAGGCGAGTGCTCGACTGCCGTTAAGCCTCTTATTGAGAGAACTTAGGCGAGTGCTCGACTACAGCTAAGCCCCCGAGTGGGAGGACTGCTCTGCACTCGGTAGGATTTTTTCAAACTTAGACGAGTGTTGGACTGTCGTTAAGCCTCTTAGTGAGAGAACTTAGGCGAGTGCTCGACTGCAGCTAGGCCCCTGAGTGGAAGGATTGCTCTTCACTCGGTAGTATTTTTTCAAACTTAGGCGAGTGCTGGACTGCCGTTAAGCGTCTTAGTGGGAGAACTTAGGCGAGTGCTCGACTGCAGCTAAGCCCCCCGAGTGGGAGGACTGCTCTCCACTCGGTAGGATTTTCTCAAACTTAGGCGAGTGCTAGACTGCCGTTAAGCCTCTTAGTGAGGGAACTTAGCCGAGTGCTCGACTGCAGCTAAGCCCCCGAGTGGAAGGATTGCTCTTCACTCGGTAGGATTTTTTCAAACTTAGGCGAGTGCAGGACTGCCGTTAAGCCTCTTATTGAGAGAACTTAGGCGAGTGCTCGACTACAGCTAAGCCCCCGAGTGGGAGGACTGCTCTCCAGTCGGTAGGATTTTTTCAAACTTAGGCGAGTACTGCACTGCCGTTAAGCCTCTTAGTGAGAGAACTTAGGCGAGTGCTCGACTGCAGCAAAGCCCCCGAGTGGGAGGATTGCTCTCCACTCCGTAGGATTTTCCAAACTTAGGCGAGTGCTGGACTGCCGTTAAGCCTCTTAGTGAGAGAACTTAGGCGAGTGCTCGACTGCAGCTAAGCCTCCTGAGTGGTAGGACTGCTCTCCACTCGGTAGGATTTTTTCAAACTTAGGCGAGTGCTGGACTCCTGTTAAGCCTCTTAGTGAGATAACTTAGGCGAGTGCTCGACTGCAGCTAAGCCTCCGAGTGGGAGGACTGCTCTCCACTCGGTGGGATTTTTTTAAACTTAGGCTAGTGCTGGACTGCCGTTAAGCCTCTTAGTGGGGGAACTTAGGCGAGTGCTAGACTGCAGCTAAGCCCCCGAGTGGAAGGATTCCTCTTCAATCGGTAGGATTTTTCCAAACTTAGGCGAGTGCTGGACTGCCGTTAAGCCTCTTACTGAGAGAACTTAGGCGAGTGCTCGACTGAAGCTAAGCCCCCGAGTGGGAGGACTGCTCTCCACTCGGTAGGATTTTTTGAAACTTAGGCGAGTGCTGGACTGCCATTAAGCCTCTTATTGAGAGAACTTAGGCGAGTGCTCGACTGCAGCTAAGCCCCCGAGTGGGAGGACTGCTGTCCACTCGGTAGGATTTTTTCAAACTTAGGCGAGTGCTGGACTGTCGTTATGCCTCTTAGTGAGAGAACTCAGGCGAGTGCTCGACTGCAGCTAGGCCCCCGAGTGGAAGGATTGCTCTTCACTCGATAGGATTTTTTCAAACTTAGGCGAGTGCTGGACTGCCGTCAAGCCTCTTAGTGGGAGAACTTAGGCGAGTGCTCGACTGCAACTAAGCCCCCCGAATGGGAAGACTGCTCTCCACTCGGTAGGATTTTTTCAAACTTAGGCGAGTGCTGGACTGCCGTTAAGCCTCTTAGTGACGGAACTTAGGCGAGTCCTCGACTGCAGCTAAGCCCCCGAGTGGAATGATTGCTCTTCACTCGATAGGATTTTTCTAAACTTAGGCGAGTGCAGGACTGCCGTTAAGCCTCTTATTGAGAGAACTTAGGCGAGTGCTCGACTACAGCTAAGCACCCGAGTGGGAGGACTGCTCTCCACTCGGTAGGACTTTTTCAAACTTAGATGAGTGCTGGACTGTAATTAAGCCTCTTAGTGAGAGAACTTACGCGAGTGCTCGACTGCAGCTAGGCCCCTGAGTGGAAGGAATGCTCTTCACTCGGTAGTATTTTTTTCAAACTTAGGCGAGTGCTGGACTGCCGTTAAGCCTCTTAGTGGGAGCACTTAGGCGAGTGCTCGACTGCAGCTAAGCCCCCCAAGTGGGAGGACTGCTCCCCACTCGGTAGGATTTTTTAAAACTTAGGGGAGTGCTGGACTGCCGTTAAGCCTCTTAGTGAGGGAACTTAGCCGAGTGCTCGACTGCAGCTAAGCCCGCGAGTGGAAGGATTGCTCTTCACTCGGTAGGATTTTTCCAAACTTAGGCGAGTGCAGGACTGACGTTAAGCCTCTTATTGAGAGAACTTAGGCGAGTGCTCGACTACAGCTAAGCCCCCGAGTGGGAGGACTGATCTCCACTCGGTAGGATTTTTTCAAACTTAGGCAAGTGCTACACTGCCGTTAAGCCTCTTTTTGAGAGAACTTAGGCAAGTGCTCGACTGCAGCAAAGCCCCCGAGTGGGAGGATTGCTCTCCACTTCGTAGGATTTTCCTAACTTAGGCGAGTGCTGGACTGCCGTTAAGCCTCTTAGTGAGAGAACTTAGGCGAGTGCTCGACTGCAGCTAAGCCTCCCGAGTGGGAGGACTGCTCTCCACTCGGAAGGATTTTTTCAAACTTAGGCGAGTGCTGGACTCCCGTTAAGCCTCTTAGTGAGCGAACTTAGGCGAGTGCTCGACTGCAGCTAAGCCCCCGAGTGGGAGGACTGCTCTCCACTCGGTGGGATTTTTTTTAAACTTAGGCGAGTGCTGGACTGCCGTTAAGCCTCTTAGTGGGGGAACTTAGGCGAGTGCTCGACTGCAGCTAAGCCCCCGAGTGGGAGGACTGCTCTCCACTCGGTAGGATTTTTTGAAACTTAGGCGAGTGCTGGACTGCCATTAAGCCTCTTATTAAGAGAACTTAGGTGAGTGCTCGACTGCAGCTAAGCCCCCGAGTGGGAGGACTGCTGTCCACTCGGTAGGATTTTTTCAAACTGAGGCGAGTGCTGGACTGTCGTTATGCCTCTTAGTGAGAGAACTCAGGCGAGTGCTCGACTGCAGCTAGGCCCCCGAGTGGAAGGATTGCTCTTCACTCGGTAGGATTTTTTCAAACTTAGGCGAGTGCTGGACTGCCGTTAAGCCTCTTAGTGGGAGAACTTAGACGAGTATTCAACTGCAACTAAGCCCCTCGAATGGGAGGATTGCTCTCCACTCGGTAGGATTTTTTCAAACTTAGGCGAGTGCTGGACTGCCGTTAAGCCTCTTAGTGAAGGAACTTAGGCGAGTCCTCGACTGCAGCTAAGCCCCCGAGTGGAAGGATTGCTCTTCACTCGATAGGATTTTTCCAAACTTAGGCGAGTGCTGGACTGCCGTTCAGCCTCTTACTGAGAGAACTTAGGCGAGTGCTCGACTGCAGCTAAGCCCCCGAGTGGGAGGACTGCTCTCCACTCGGTAGGATTTTTTGAAACTTAGGCGAGTGCTGGACTGCCATTAAGCCTCTTATTAAGAGAACTTACGTGAGTGCTCGACTGCAGCTAAGCCCCCGAGTGGGAGGATTCCTCTTCACTCGGTAGGATTTTTCCAAACTTAGGCGAGTGCTGGACTGCCGTTCAGCCTCTTACTGAGAGAACTTAGGCGAGTGCTCGACTGCAGCTAAGCCCCCGAGTGGGAGGACTGCTCTCCACTCGGTAGGATTTTTTGAAACTTAGGCGAGTGCTGGACTGCCATTAAGCCTCTTATTAAGAGAACTTAGGTGAGTGCTCGACTGCAGCTAAGCCCCCGAGTGGGAGGACTGCTCTCCACTCGGTAGGATTTTTTGAAACTTAGGCGAGTGCTGGACTGCCATTAAGCCTCTTATTAAGAGAACTTAGGTGAGTGCTCGACTGCAGCTAAGCCCCCGAGTGGGAGGACTGCTGTCCACTCGGTAGGATTTTTTCAAACTGAGGCGAGTGCTGGACTGTCGTTATGCCTCTTAGTGAGAGAACTCAGGCGAGTGCTCGACTGCAGCTAGGCCCCCGAGTGGAAGGATTGCTCTTCACTCGGTAGGATTTTTTCAAACTTAGGCGAGTGCTGGACTGCCGTTAAGCCTCTTAGTGGGAGAACTTAGATGAGTGCTCAACTGCAACTAAGCCCCTCGAATGGGAGGATTGCTCTCCACTCGGTAGGATTTTTTCAAACTTAGGCGAGTGCTGGACTGCCGTTAAGCCTCTTAGTGAAGGAACTTAGGCGAGTCCTCGACTGCAGCTAAGCCCCCGAGTGGAAGGATTGCTCTTCACTCGATAGGATTTTTCTATACTTAGGAGAGTGCTGGACTGCCGTTAAGCCTCTTATTGAGGGAACTTAGGCGAGTGCTCGACTACAGCTAAGCCCCCGAGTGGGAGGACTGCTCTCCACTCGGTAGGATTTTTTCAAACTTAGACAAGTGCTGGACTGTCGTTAAGCCTCTTATTGAGAGAACTTAGCCGAGTGGTCGACTGCAGCTAGGCCCCTGAGTGGAAGGATTGCTCTTCACTCGGTAGTATTTTTTCAAACTTAGGCGAGTGCTGGACTGCCGTTAAGCCTCTTAGTGGGAGAACTTAGGCGAGTGTCGACTGCAGCTAAGCCCCCCGAGTGGGAGGACCACTCTCCACTCGGTAGGATTTTTTCAAACTTAGGATAGTGCTGGACTGCCGTTAAGCCTCTTAGTGAGGGAACTTAGCCGAGTGCTCGACTGCAGCTAAGCCCCTGAGTGGAAGGATTGCTCTTCACTCGGTAAGATTTTTCCAAACTTAGGCGAGTGCGGGACTGCCGTTAAGCCTCTTATTGAGAGAACTTAGGCGAGTGCTCGACTACAGCTAAGCCCCCGAGTGGGAGGACTGCTCTCCACTCGGTGGGATTTTTTCAAACTTAGGGGAGTGCTGCACTGCCGTTAAGCCTCTTAGTGAGAGAACTTAGGCAAGTGCTCGACTGCAGCAAAGCCCCTGAGTGGGAGGATTGCTCTCCACTCCGTAGGATTTTCCAAACTTAGGCGAGTGCTGGACTGCCGTTAAGCCTCTTAGTGAGAGAACTTAGGCGAGTGCTCGACTGCAGCTAAGCCTCCTGAGTGGGAGGGCTGCTCTCCACTCGGTAGGATTTTTTCAAACTTAGGCGAGTGCTGGACTCCCGTTAAGCCTCTTAGTGAAGGAACTTAGGCGAGTCCTCGACTGCAACTAAGCCCCCGAGTGGAAGGATTGCTCTTCACTCGATAGGATTTTTCTAAACTTAGGCGAGTGCTGGACTGTCGTTAAGCCTCTTATTGAGAGAACTTAGGCGAGTGCTCGACTACAGCTAAGCCCCCGAGTGGGAGGACTGCTCTCCACTCGGTAGGATTTTTTCAAACTTAGGCGAGTGCTGGACTGCCGTTAAGCCTCTTAGTGAGGGAACTTAGCCGAGTGCTCGACTGCAGCTAATCCCCTGAGTGGAGGGATTGCTCTTCACTCGGTAGGATTTTTCCAAACTTAGGCGAGTGCGGGACTGCCGTTAAGCCTCTTATTGAGAGAACTTAGGCGAGTGCTCGACTACAGCTAAGCCCCCGAGTGGGAGGACTGCTCTCCACTCGGTAGGATTTTTTCAAACTTAGGCGAGTGCTGCACTGCCGTTAAGCCTCTTAGTGAGAGAACTTAGGCAAGTGCTCGACTGCAGCAAAGCCCCTGAGTGGGAGGATTGCTCTCCACTCCGAAGGATTTTCCAAACTTAGGCGAGTGCTGGACTGCCGTTAAGCCTCTTAGTGAGAGAACTTAGGCGAGTGCTCGACTGCAGCTAAGCCTCCCAAGTGGGAGGACTGCTCTCCACTCGGTAGGATTTTTTCAAACTTAGGCGAGTGCTCGAGTCCCGTTAAGCCTCTTAGTGAGAGAACTTAGGCAAGTGCTCGACTGCAGCAAAGCCCCCGAGTGGGAGGATTGCTCTCCACTTCGTAGGATTTTCCTAACTTAGGCGAGTGCTGGACTGCCGTTAAGCCTCTTAGTGAGAGAACTTAGGCGAGTGCTCGACTGCAGCTAAGCCTCCCGAGTGGGAGGACTGCTCTCCACTCGGAAGGATTTTTTCAAACTTAGGCGAGTGCTGGACTCCCGTTAAGCCTCTTAGTGAGCGAACTTAGGCGAGTGCTCGACTGCAGCTGAGCCCCCGAGTGGGAGGACTGCTCTCCACTCGGTGGGATTTTTTTTAAACTTAGGCGAGTGCTGGACTGCCGTTAAGCCTCTTAGTGGGGAAACTTAGGCGAGTGCTCGACTGCAGCTAAGCCCCCGAGTGGGAGGACTGCTCTCCACTCGGTAGGATTTTTTGAAACTTAGGCGAGTGCTGGACTGCCGTTAAGCCTCATATTGAGAGAACTTAGGCGAGTGCTCGACTGCAGCTAAGCCCCCGAGTGGGAGGACTGCTCTCTACTTGGTAGAATTTTTTCAAACTTAGGCGAGTGCTGGACTGTCGTTAAGCCTCTTAGTGAGAGAACTTAGGCGAGTGCTCGACTGCAGCTAGGCCCCCGAGTGGAAGGATTGCTCTTCACTCGGTAGGAT
The DNA here is from genome assembly GCA_034509565.1 of Triticum monococcum. Lineage (NCBI taxonomy): Eukaryota > Viridiplantae > Streptophyta > Magnoliopsida > Poales > Poaceae > Triticum > Triticum monococcum. Next base: position 525,877,313 of record CM067845.1, read on the forward strand.
TTTTTTCAAACTTAGGCGAGTGTTGGACTGCCGTTAAGCCTCTTAGTGAGAGAACTTAGGCGAGTGCTCGACTGCAGCTAAGCCCCCGAGTGGGAGGACTGCTCTCCACTCGGTGGGATTTTTTTTAAACTTAGGCGAGTGCTGGACAGCCGTTAAGCCTCTTAGTGGGGGAACTTAGACGAGTGCTCGACTGCAGCTAAGCCGCCGAGTGGAAGGATTGCTCTTCACTCGGTAGGATTTTTTCAAACTTAGGTGAGTGCTGGACTGCCGTTAAGCCTCTTACTGAGAGAACTTAGGCGAGTGCTCGACTGCAGTTAAGCCCCCAAGTGGGAGGACTGCTCTCCACTCGGTAGGATTTTTTGAAACTTAGGCGAGTGCTGGACTGCCGTTAAGCCTCTTATTGAGAGAACTTAGGCGAGTGCTCGACTGTAGTTAAGCCCCCGAGTGGGAGGACTGCTCTCCACTCGGTAGGATTTTTTGAAACTTAGGTGAGTGCTGGACTGCCGTTAAGCCTCTTATTGAGAGAACTTAAGCGAGTGCTCGACTACAGCTAAGCCCCCGAGTGGGAGGACTGCTCTCTACTTGGTAGAATTTTTTCAAACTTAGGCGAGTGCTGGACTGTCGTTAAGCCTCTTAGTGAGAGAACTTAGGCGAGTGCTCGACTGCAGCTAGGCCCCCGAGTGGAAGGATTGCTCTTCACTCGGTAGGATTTTTTCAAACTTAGGCGAGTGCTGGACTACCGTTAAGCCTCTTACTGAGAGAACTTAGGCGAGTGCTCGACTGCAGTTAAGCCCCCAAGTGGGAGGACTGCTCTCCACTCGGTAGGATTTTTTGAAACTTAGGCGAGTGCTGGACTGCCGTTAAGCCTCTTATTGAGAGAACTTAGGCGAGTGCTCGACTACAGCTAAGCCCCCGAGTGGGAGGACTGCTCTCCACTTGGTAGGATTTTTTCAAACTTAGGCGAGTGTTGGGCTGTCGTTAAGTCTCTTAGTGAGAGAACTTAGGCGAGTGCTCGACTGTAGCAAGGACCCCGAGTGGAAGGATTGCTCTCCACTCGGTAGGATTTTTCCAAACTTAGGCGAGTGCTGGACTGCCGTTAAGCCTCTTACTGAGAGTACTTTGGCGAGTGCTCGATTGCAGTTAAGCCCCCGAGTGGGAGGACTGCTCTCCACTCGGTAGGATTTTTTGAAACTTAGGCGAGTGCTGGACGGCCGTTAAGCATCTTATTGAGAGAACTTAGGCGAGTGCTCCACTACAGCTAAGCCCCCAAGTGGGAGGACTGCTCTCTACTTGGTAGAATGTTTTCAAACTTAGGCGAGTGTTGGACTGTCGTTAAGCCTCTTAGTGAGAGAACTTAGGCGAGTGCTCGACTGCAGCTAGGCCCCCGAGTGGAAGGATTGCTCTTCACTCGGTAGGATTTTTTCAAACTTAGGCGAGTGCTGGACTACCGTTAAGCCTCTCAATGGGAGAACTTAGGTGAGTGCTCGACTGCAGCTAAGCCCCCAGAGTGGGCGGACTGCTCTCCACTCGGTAGGATTTTCCCAAAGTTAGGCGAGTGCTGGACTGCCGTTAAGCCTCTTAGTGAGGGAACTTAGGCGAGTGCTCGACTGCAGCTAAGCGCCCGAGTGGAAGGATTGCTCTTCACTCGGTAGGACTTTTCCAAACTTAGGCGAGTGCTGGACTACCGTATAGCCTCTTAGTGAGAGAACTTAGGCGAGTGCTCGACTGCAGCTAAGCCCCCCGAGTGGGAGGACTGCTCTCCACTCGGTAGGATTTTTTCAAACTTAGGCGAGTGCTGGACTGCCGTTAAGCCTCTTAGTGAGAGAACTTAGGCGAGTGCTCGACTGCAGCTAAGCCCCGAGCGGGAGGACTGCTCTCCACTCGGTGGGATTTTTTCAAACTTAGGCGAGTGCTGGACTCCCGTTAAGCCTCTTAGTGAGAGAACTTAGGCGAGTGCTCGACTGCAGCTAAGCCCCCGAGTGGGAGGACTGCTCTCCACTCGGTGGGATTTTTTTTAAACTTAGGCGAGTCCTGGACTGCCGTTAAGCCTCTTAGTGGGGGAACTTAGGCGAGTTCTCGACTGCGGCTAAGCCCCCGAGTGGAAGGATTCCTCTTCACTCGGTAGGATTTTTCCAAACTTAGGCGAGTGCTGGACTACCGTTAAGCCTCTTACTGAGAGAACTTAGGCGAGTGCTCGACTGCAGCGAAGCCCCCGAGTGGGAGGACTGCTCTCCACTCGGTAGGATTTTTTGAAACTTAGGCGAGTGCTGGACTGCCATTAAGCCTCTTATTGAGAGAACTTAGGCGAGTGCTCGACTACACCTAAGCCCCCGAGTGGGAGGACTGCTGTCCACTCGGTAGGATTTTTTCAAACTTAGGCGAGTGCTGGACTGTCGTTATGCCTCTTAGTGAGAGAACTCAGGCGAGTGCTCGACTGCAGCTAGGACCCCGAGTGGAAGGATTGCTCTTCACTCGGTAGGATTTTTTCAAACTTAGGCGAGTGCTGGACTGCCGTTAAGCCTCTTAGTGGTAGAACTTAGGCAAGTGCTCGACTGCAACTAAGCCCCCCGAATGGGAGGACTGCTCTCCACTCGGTAGGATTTTTTCAAACTTACGCGAGTGCTGGACTGCCGTTAAGCCTCTTAGTGACGGAACTTAGGCGAGTCCTCGACTGCAGCTAAGCCCCCGAGTGGAAGGATTGCTCTTCACTCGATAGGATTTTTCTAAAATTAGGCGAGTGCTGGACTGCCGTTAAGCCTCTTATTGAGAGAACTTAGGCGAGTGCTCGACTACAGCTAAGCCCCCGAGTGGGAGGATTGCTCTCCACTCGGTAGGACTTTTCCAAACTTATGCGAGTGATGGACTGCCGTAAAACCTCTTAGTGAGAGAACTTAGGCGAGTGCTCGAATGCAGCTAAGCCCCCTGAGTGGGAGGACTGCTCCCCACTCGGTAGGATTTTTTCAAACTTAGGCGAGTGCTGGACTGCCGTTAAGCCTCTTAGTGAGAGAACTTAGGCGAGTGCTCGACTGCAGCTAAGCCCCCGAGTGGGAGGACTGCTCTCCACTCGGTGGGATTTTAGTTAAACTTAGGTGAGTGCTGGACAGCCGTTAAGCCTCTTAGTGGGGGAACTTAGGCGAGTGCTCGACTGCAGCTAAGCCCCCGAGTGGGAGGACTGCTCTCCACTCGGTGGGATTTTTTTTAATTTAGGCGAGTGCTAGACAGCCGTTAAGCCTCTTAGTGGGGGAACTTAGGCGAGTGCTCGACTGCACCTAAGCCCCCGAGTGGAAGGATTGCTCTTCACTCGGTAGGATTTTTCCAAACTTAGGCGAGTGCTGGACTGCCGTTAAGCCTCTTACTAAGAGAACTTAGGCGAGTGCTCGACTGCAGCTAAGCCCCCGAGTGGGAGGACTGCTCTCCACTCGATAGGATTTTTTGAAACTTAGGCGAGTGCTGGACTGCCATTAAGCCTATTATTGAGAGAACTTAGGCGAGTGCTCGACTGCAGCTAAGCCCCCGAGTGGGAGGACTGCTCTCCACTTGGTAGGATTTTTTCAAACTTAGGCGAGTGCTGGACTATCGTTAAGCCTCTTAGTGAGAGAACTTAGGCGAGTGCTCGACTGCAGCTAGGCCCACGAGTGGAAGGATTGCTCTTCACTCGGTAGGATTTTTCCAAACTTAGGCGAGTGCTGGACTGCCGTTAAGCCTCTTACTGCGACAACTTAGGCGAGTGCTCGACTGCAGCTAAGCCCCCGAGTGGGAGGACTGCTCTCCACTCGGTAGGATTTTTTGAAACTTAGGCGAGTGTGGACTGCCGTTAAGCCTCATATTGAGAGAACTTAGGCGAGTGCTCGACTGCAGCTAAGCCCCCGAGTGGGAGGACTGCTCTCTACTTGGTAGAATTTTTTCAAACTTAGGCGAGTGCTGGACTGTCGTTAAGCCTCTTAGTGAGAGAACTTAGGCGAGTGCTCGACTGCAGCTAGGCCCCCGAGTGGAAGGATTGCTCTTCACTCGGTAGGATTTTTTTCAAACTTAGGCGAGTGTTGGACTGCCGTTAAGCCTCTTAGTGAGAGAACTTAGGCGAGTGCTCGACTGCAGCTAAGCCCCCGAGTGGGAGGACTGCTCTCCACTCGGTGGGATTTTTTTAAACTTAGGCGAGTGCTGGACAGCCGTTAAGCCTCTTAGTGGGGGAACTTAGGCGAGTGCTCGACTGCAGCTAAGCCGCCGAGTGGAAGGATTGCTCTTCACTCGGTAGGATTTTTTCAAACTTAGGCGAGTGCTGGACTGCCGTTAAGCCTCTTACTGAGAGAACTTAGGCGAGTGCTCGACTGCAGTTAAGCCCCCAAGTGGGAGGACTGCTCTCCACTCGGTAGGATTTTTTGAAACTTAGGCGAGTGCTGGACTGCCGTTAAGCCTCTTATTGAGAGAACTTAGGCGAGTGCTCGACTGCAGCTAAGCCCCCGAGTGGGAGGACTGCTCTCCACTTGGTAGGATTTTTTCAAACATAGGCGAGTGTTGGGCTGTCGTTAAGCCTCTTAGTGAGAGAAGTTAGGTGAGTGCTCGACTGTAGCTAGGACCCCGAGTGGAAGGATTGCTCTCCACTCGGTAGGATTTTTCCAAACATAGGCGAGTGCTGGACTGCCGATAAGCCTCTTACTGAGAGTACTTTGGCGAGTGCTCGACTGCAGTTAAGCCCCCGAGTGGGAGGACTGCTCTCCACTCGGTAGGATTTTTTGAAACATAGGCGAGTGTTGGACTGCCGTTAAGCCTCTTATTGAGAGAACTTAGGCGAGTGCTCGACTACAGCTAAGCCCCCGAGTGGGAGGACTGCTCTCTACTTGGTAGAATTTTTTCAAACTTAGGCGAGTGCTGGACTGTTGTTAAGCCTCTTAGTGAGAGAACTTAGGCGAGTGCTCGACTGCAGCTAGGCCCCCGAGTGGAAGGATTGCTCTTCACTCGGTAGGATTTTTTCAAACTTAGGCGAGTGCTGGACTACCGTTAAGCCTCTCAATGGGAGAACTTAGGTGAGTGCTCGACTGCAGCTAAGCCCCCAGAGTGGGCGGACTGCTCTCCACTCGGTAGGATTTTCCCAAGCTTAGGCGAGTGCTGGACTGCCGTTAAGCCTCTTAGTGAGGGAACTTAGGAGAGTGCTCGACTGCAGCTAAGCGCCCGAGTGGAAGGATTGCTCTTCACTCGGTAGGACTTTTCCAAACTTAGGCGAGTGCTGGACTACTGTATAGCCTCTTAGTGAGAGAACTTAGGCGAGTGCTCGACTGCAGCTAAGCCCCCCGAGTGGGAGGACTGCTCTCCACTCGGTAGGATTTTTTCAAACTTAGGCGAGTGCTAGATTGCCGTTAAGCCTCTTAGTGAGAGAACTTAGGCGAGTGCTCGACTGCAGCTAAGCCCCGAGCGGGAGGACTGCTCTCCACTCGGTGGGATTTTTTCAAACTTAGGCGAGTGCTGGACTCCCGTTAAGCCTCTTAGTGAGAGAACTTAGGCGAGTGCTCGACTGCAGCTAAGCCCCCGAGTGGGAGGACTGCTCTCCACTCGATGGGATTTTTTTTAAACTTAGGCGAGTGCTCGACTGCCGTTAAGCCTCTTAGTGGGGGAACTTAGGCCAGTGCTCGACTGCAGCTAAGCCCCCGAGTGGAAGGATTGCTCTTCACTCGGTAGGATTTTTCCAAACTTAGGCGAGTCATGGACTGCTGTTAAGCCTCTTACTGAGAGAACTTAGGCGAGTGCTCGACTGCAGCTAAGCCCCCGAGTGGGAGGACTGCTCTCCACTTGGTAGGATTTTTTGAAACCTAGGCGAGTGCTCGACTGCAGCTAAGCCCTCGAGTGGGAGGACTGCTCTCCACTTGGTAGGATTTTTTCAAACTTAGGCGAGTGCTGGACTGTCGTTAAGCCTCTTAGTGAGAGAAGTTAGGCGAGTGCTCGACTGCAGCTAGGCCCCCGAGTGGAAGGATTGCTCTTCACTCGGTAGGATTTTTTCAAACTTAGGCGAGTGCTGGACTGCCGTTAAGCGTCTTAGTGGGAGAACTTAGGCGAGTGCTCGACTGCAGCTAAGCCCCCCGAGTGGGAGGACTGCTCTCCACTCGGTAGGATTTTTTCAAACTTAGGCGAGTGCTGGACTGTCGTTAAGCCTCTTAGTGAGAGAAGTTAGGCGAGTGCTCGACTGCAGCTAGGCCCCCGAGTGGAAGGATTGCTCTTCACTCGGTAGGATTTTTCCAAACTTAGGCGAGTGCTGGACTGCCGTTAAGCCTCTTACTGAGAGAACTTAGGCGAGTGCTCGACTGCAGCTAAGCCCCCGAGTGCGAGGACTGCTCTCCACTCGGTAGGATATTTTGAAACTTAGGCGAGTGCTGGACTGCCGTTAAGCCACTTATTGAGAGAACTTAGGCGAGTGCTCGACTGCAGCTAAGCCCCCGAGTGGGAGGACTGCTCTCTACTTGGTAGAATTTTTTCAAACTTAGGCGAGTGTTGGACTATCGTTAAGCCTCTTAGTGAGAGAACTTAGGCGCGTGCTCGACTGCAGCTAGGCCCCCGATTGGAAGGATTGCTCTTCACTCGGTAGGATTTTTTCAAACTTAGGCAAGTGTTGGACTGCCGTTAAGCGTCTTAATGGGAGAACTTAGGCGAGTGCTCGACTGCAGCTAAGCCCCCCGAGTGGGAGGACTTTTCTCCACTCGGTAGGATTTTCTCAAACTTAGGCGAGTGCTGGACTGCCGTTCAGCCTCTTAGTGAGGGAACTTAGGCGAGTGCTCGACTGCAGCTAAGCGCCCGAGTGGAAGGATTGCTCTTCACTCGGTAGGACTTTGCCAAACTTAGGCGAGTGCTGGACTACCGTAAAGCCTCTTAGTGAGAGAACTTAGGCGAGTGCTCGACTGCAGCTAAGCCCCCCGAGTGGGAGGACTGCTCTCCACTCGGTAGGATTTCTTCAAACTTAGGCGAGTGCTGGACTGCCGTTAAGCCTCTTAGTGAGAGAACTTAGGCGAGTGCTCGACTGGCTAAGCCCCCGAGTGGGAGGACTGCTCTCCAGTCGGTGGGATTTTTTCAAACTTAGGCGAGTGCTGGACTCCCGTTAAGCCTCTTAGTGAGAGAACTTAGGCGAGTGCTCGACTTTAGCTAAGCCCCCGAGTGGGAGGACTGCTCTCCACTCGGTGGGATTTTTTTTAAACTTAGGCGAGTGGTAGACTGCCGTTAAGCCTCTTAGTGGGGGAACTTAGGCGAGTGCTCGACTGCAGCTAAGCCCCTGACTGGAAGGATTGCTCTTCACTCGGTAGGATTTTTCCAAACTTAGGCGAGTGTTGGACTGCTGTTAAGCCTCTTACTGAGAGAACTTAGGCGAGTGCTCGACTGCAGCTAAGCCCCCGAGTGGGAGGACTCCTCTCCACTTGGTAGTATTTTTCGAAACTTAGGCGAGTGCTGGACTGCAGCTAAGCCCCCCGATTGGGAGGACTGCTCTCCACTCGGTAGGATTTTTTCAAACTTAGGCGAGTGCTGGACTGCCGTTAAGCCTCTTAGTGAGGGAACTTAGGTGAGTGCTCGACTGCAGCTAAGCCCCCGAGTGGAAGGATTGCTCTTCACTCGGTAGGATTTTTCCAAACTTAGGCGAGTGCTGGACTGCCGTTACGCCTCTTACTGAGAAAACTTAGGTGAGTGCTCGACTACAGCTAAGCCCTCGAGTGGGAGGACTGCTCTCCACTCGGTAGGATTTTTTGAAACTTAGGCGAGTGCTGGACTGCCGTTAAGCCTCTTATTGAGAGAACTTAGGCGAGTGCTCGACTGCAGCTAAGCCCCCGAGTGGGAGGACTGATCTCCACTTGGTAGGATTTTTTCAAACTTAAACGAGTGCTGGACTGCCGTTAAGCCTCTTAGTGAGAGAACTTACGCGAGTGCTCGACTGCAGCTAGGCCCCCGAGTGGAAGGATTGCTCTTCACTCGGTAGGATTTTTTCAAACATAGGCGAGTGCTGGATTGCCGTTAAGCCTCTTAGTGGGAGAACTTAGGCGAGTGCTCGACTGCAGCTAAGCCCCCTGAGTGGGAGGACTGCTCTCCACTCGGTAGGATTTTTTCAAACTTAGGCGTGTGCTGGACTGCCGTTAAGCCTCTTAGTGAGGGAACTTAGGCGAGTGCTCGACTGCAGCTAAGCCCCCGAGTGGAAGGATTGCTCTTCACTCGGTAGGACTTTTCCAAACTTAGGCGAGTGCTAGACTGCCGTAAAGCCTCTTAGTGAGAGAACTTAGGCGAGTGCTCGACTGCAGCTAAGCCCCCCGAGTGGGAGGACTGCTCTCCACTCGGTAGGATTATTTGAAACTTAGGCGAGTGTTGGACTGCCGTTAAGCCTCTTATTGAGAGAACTTAGGCGAGTGCTCGACTGGAGGTAAGCCCCCGAGTGGGAGGACTGCTCTCCACTTGGTAGGATTTTTTCAAACTTAGGCGAGTGCTGGACTGTCGTTAAGCCTCTTAGTGATAGAACTTAGGCGAGTGCTCGATTGCAGCTAGGCCCTCGAGTGGAAGGATTGCTCTTCACTCGGTAGGATTTTTTCAAACTTAGACGAGTGCTGGACTGCCGTTAAGCCTCTTAGTGGGAGAACTTAGGCGAGTGCTCGACTGCAGCTAAGCCCCCCGAGTGGGAGGACTGCTCTCCACTCGGTAGGATTTTTTCAAACTTAGGCGAGTGCTGGACTGCCGTTAAGCCTCTTAGTGAAGGAACTTAGGCGAGTGCTCAACTGCAGCTAAGCCCCCGAGTGGAAGGATTGCTCTTCACTCGGTAGGACTTTTCCAAACTTAGGCGAGTGCTGGACTGCCGTAAAGCCTCTTAGTGAGAGAACTTTGGCGAGTGCTCGACTATAGCTAAGCCCCCCGAGTGGGAGGACTGCTCTCCACTCGGTAGGATTTTTTCAAACTTAGGCGAGTGCTGGACTGCCGTTAAGCCTCTTAGTGAGAGAACTTAGGCGAGTGCTTGACTGCAGCTAAGCCCCCGAGTGGGAGGACTGCTCTCCACTCGGTGGGATTTTTTCAAACTTAGGCGAGTGCTGGACTCCCGCTAAGCCTCTTAGTGAGAGAACTTAGGCGAGTGCTCGACTGCAGCTAAGCCCCCGAGTGGGAGGACTGCTCTCCACTCGGTAGGATTTTTTTAAACTTAGGCGAGTGCTAGACTGCCGTTAAGCCTCTTAGTGGGGGAACTTAGGAGAGTGCTCGACTGCAGCTAAGCCCCCGAGTGGAAGGATTGCTCTTCACTCGGTAGGATTTTTCCAAACTTAGGCCAGTGCTGGACTGTCGTTAGGCCTCTTACTGAGAGAACTTAGGCGAGTGCTCGACTGCAGCTAAGCCCCCGAGTGGGAGGACTGCTCTCGACTCGGTAGGATTTTTTGAGACTTAGGCGAGTGCTGGACTGCCATTAAGCCTCTTATTGAGAGAACTTAGGCGAGTGCTTGACTGCAGCTAAGCCCCCGACTGGGAGGACTGCTCTACACTCGGTAGGATTTTTTCAAACTTAGGCGACTGCTGGACTGTCGTTAAGCCTCTTAGTGAGAGAACTTAGGCGAGTGCTCGACTGCAGCTAGGCCCCCGAGTGGAAGGATTGCTCTTCACTCGGTAGGATTTTTTCAAACTTAGGCGAGTGCTGGACTGCCGTTAAGCCTCTTAGTGGGAGAACTTAGGCGAGTGCTGGACTGCCGTTAAGCCTGTTAGTGAGGGAACTTAGGCGAGTGCTTGATTGCAGCTAAGCCCCCGAGTGGAAGGATTGCTCTTCACTCGGTAGGATTTTTCAAAACTTAGGCGAGTGCTGGACTGCCGTTAAGCCTCTTACTGAGAGAACTTAGGCGAGTGCGCGACTGTAGCTAAGCCCCCGAGTGGGAGGACTGCTCTCCACTCGGTAGGATTTTTTGAAACTTAGGCGAGTGCTGGACTGCCGTTAAGCCTCTTATTGAGAGAAATTAGGCGAGTGCTCGACTGCAGCTAAGCCCCCGAGTGGGAGGACTGCTCTCCACTTGGTTGGATTTTTTCAAACTTAGGCGAGTGTTGGACTGTCGTTAAGCCTCTTAGTGAGAGAACTTAGGCGAGTGCTCAACTGCAGCTAGGCCCCCGAGTGGAAGGATTGCTCTTCACTCGGTAGGATTTTTTCAAGCTTAGGCGAGTGTTGGACTGCCGTTAAGCCTCTTAGTGGGAGAACTTAGGCGAGTGCTCGACTGCAGCTAAGCCCCCCGAGTGGGAGGACTGCTCTCCACTCGGTAGGATTTTTTCAAACTTAGGCGAGTGCTGGACTGCCATTAAGCCTCTTAGTGAGCGAACTTAGGCGAGTGCTCGACTGCATCTAAGCCCCCGAGTGGGAGGACTGCTCTCCACTCGGTAGGATTTTTTCAAACTTAGGCGGGTGGTGGACTGCCGTTAAGCCTCTTAGTGGGAGAACTTAGGCGAGTGCTCGACTGCAGCTAAGCCCCCCGAGTGGGAGGACTGCTCTCCACTCGGTAGGATTTTTTCAAACTTAGGCGAGTGCTGGACTGCCATTAAGCCTCTTAGTGAGCGAACTTAGGCGAGTGCTCAACTGCAGCTAGGCCCCCGAGTGGAAGGATTGCTCTTCACTCGGTAGGATTTTTTCAAGCTTAGGCGAGTGTTGGACTGCCGTTAAGCCTCTTAGTGGGAGAACTTAGGCGAGTGCTCGACTGCAGCTAAGCCCCCCGAGTGGGAGGACTGCTCTCCACTCGGTAGGATTTTTTCAAACTTAGGCGAGTGCTGGACTGCCATTAAGCCTCTTAGTGAGCGAACTTAGGCGAGTGCTCGACTGCATCTAAGCCCCCGAGTGGGAGGACTGCTCTCCACTCGGTAGGATTTTTTCAAACTTAGGCGGGTGGTGGACTGCCGTTAAGCCTCTTAGTGAGAGAACTTAGGCGAGTGCTCGACTGCAGCTAAGCCCCCGAGTGGGAGGAGTGCTCTCCACTCGGTAGGATTTTTCCAAACTTAGGCGAGTGCTGGACTACCGTTAAGCCTCTTAGTGAGAGAACTTAGGCGAGTGCTCGACTGCAGCTAAGCCCCTCGAGTGGGAGGACTGCTCTCCACTCGGTAGGATTTTTTCAAACTTAGGCGTGTGCTGGACTGCCGTTAAGCCTTGTAGTGAGGGAACTTAGGCGAGTGCTCTACTGCAGCTAAGCCCCCGAGTGGAAGGATTGCTCTTCACTCGGTAGGATTTTTCCAAACTTAGGCGAGTGCTGGACTGTCGTTAAGCCTCTTAGTGAGAGAACTTAGGTGAATGCTCGACTGCAGCTAAGCCCCCGAGTGGGAGGACTGCTCTCCACTCGGTAGAATTTTTTCAAACTTAGGCGAGTGCTGGACTTCCGTTAAGCCTCTTAGTGAGAGAACTTAGGCGAGTGCTCGACTGCAGCTAAGCCCCCGAGTGGGAGGATTGCTCTCCACTCGGTAGGATTTTTTCAAACTTAGGCGAGTGCTGGACTGTCGTTAAGCCTCTTCGTGAGAGAACTTAGGTGAGTGCTCGACTGCAGCTAAGCCCCCGAGTGGAAGGATTGTTCTTCACTTGGTAGGATTTTTTCGAACTTAGGCGGAACGGATTCGCGACTACGCCCACCCACTGGGGGCTTTCAGGAGTAAATAAGAACAACACAATCGAATGAGAGAACCGTAAGCTCTTGTCTTTGATAAACGAATTACAAAAGGTGTTTCTTATTACATTTTATTCGAACGAGTGTTTAAGTATAAAAGGGGTGGAGCAGCTCCGCGTTCCAAGCCCGTGGCTCATCTTTCTGATGCTCGATACTGTAAAGATGGTATGCTCCGTTGTGGAGAATTTTGGTGACGATGAAGGGGCCTTCCCAAGTTGGAGCGAGCTTGTGTGGTTTCTGCTGATCCACTCGAAGAACCAAGTCTCCTTCTTGAAAGGCCCGACCCCTTACATTCCTGGCGTGGAATCAACGCAAATCTTGCTGATAAATGGTCGAGCGGATCAAGGCCATCTCTCTTTCCTCCTCTAAGAGATCGACTGAATCTTGCCGGGCCTGCTCTGCTTCTGCTTCGGAGAAGAGTTCAACTCGGGGTGCGTTGTGGAGCAAGTCACTTGGCAGAATAGCTTCGGCTCCATAGACTAAGAAGAAAGGAGTTCTTCCAGTCGACCGATTATGAGTTGTCCTTAAACCCCACAGAACTGACGGAAGTTCATCAACCCAAGCACCTGCTGCGTGTTTGAGATCACGCATCAGTCGGGGCTTCAGTCCTTTGAGAATTAGGCCATTGGCTCTTTCTGCTTGTCCGTCCGACTGCGGGTGAGCAACAGAAGCATAGTCGACTTGAGTGCCCTGAGAGGCGCAGAAAATTCTGAACTCATCGGAATCGAAGTTCGATCCATTGTCCGTGATGATGTTGTGTGGGACTCCATATCGGAACGTCAATTCTCTGATAAAACTGACAGCGGTGCTAGCGTCAAGGTTCTTGATGGGTTTGGCTTCGATCCATTTGGTAAACTTGTCGACTGCAATGAGCACGTGAGTGAAGCCGCTTCTGCCGGTCCTCAGCGGTCCAACCATATCCAGTCCCCAAACAGTGAAGGGCCAGACGAGGGGGTGGTCTTCAGGGCTGACGCTGGCTTGTGAGACATATTGGAGTAAAATTGACAGCCTTAACATCTGTCGACTATATCTTTCGCCATCTCATTTGCTCGTGGCCAATAGAATCCAGCTCGGTATGCTTTAGCCACGATGGCCCGAGAGGACGCATGGTGACCACAGGTCCCTGAGTGGATGTCATTGAGACTCATTCGACCTTCTTCTAGTGTTATGCACTTCTGACCGACTCCAGTCACACTTTCTCTGAACAGCTGCCCCCTTATCACAGTAAAAGCTTTAGATCGGCGGACGATCTGCCGAGCTTCTTCTTCATCCTCTGGGAGCTCTTTCCTGAGGATGTACGCAATGTAGGGCACCGTCCAGTCGGGAGTAATGGCCTGAACCTCCATGATTAGGTCGACTAGAGCTGGGACCTCGACTTCAGTTGAATCCATGGCGCTCTTGGGTTGTGGGGGCTCTTCAATGAAAGGGTCTTCCTGAACTGTCGGCGTGTGAATATGCTCCAAGAACACATTGCTGGGAATGGCCTCTCTCTTGGAACCTATCTTTGCCAATTCATCAGTTGCTTGATTTTTCAATCGGGGGATGTGGTGGAGTTTTAACCCCTCGAACTTCTTCTCAAGCTTTCTCACCGCGTTGCAGTAACCAGTCATGGCTGGGCTTCTGACGTCCCACTCCTTCATCACTTGATTAGCTACCAAATCTGAGTCGCCATAGACTGTGAGGCGACGGACACCGAGTGAGATGGCCATGCGCAACCCATACAGGAGTGCTTCATACTCTGCTTCATTGTTGGAGGAATTAAAGTGAATCTGGAGGACATATCTGAGCTTGTCTCCTCGGGGGGATACCAGAACTACTCCAGCACCAGAACCGTTCAACATCTTGGATCCGTCAAAGAACATGTTCCAGTGCTCCGAGTGAACTTGAGTCGGCAGTTGCTGTTCGATCCACTCGGCGAGGAAATCTGCTATTGCTTGGGACTTGATAGCTTTCTTTGCCTCAAACTTGATATCCAAGGGAAGGATTTCAATCGCCCATTTTGCCACTCGACTAGTTGCATCCCTATTGTGCAGAATCTCTGACAATGGAGCGTTGCTGACGACTGTAACAGAGTGATCTGAGAAGTGGTGTGCAACCTTCTTCGTGGTCATGTAAATTCCATAGACAAGCTTCTGATAGTGAGGATATCTCTGCTTTGATGGGGTCAGGACTTCAGAAATATAATAAACTGGGCGTTGAACTTTGTACGATTTTCCTTCTTCTTCCCGCTCGACCGTAAGTACTGTACCGACGACTTGTCCAGTCGCTGCTATATAAAGCAAAAGAGGCTCTTTGCTGATTGGAGCAGCAAGCACCGGCTGGGTGGAAAGCAGGGCTTTTAGCTCTGCAAATGCTGTATCAGCTTCTGGAGTCCACTCGAACGCATCTGATTTCTTCATCAGTCGGTAAAGAGGCAGGGCCTTTTCACCGATGCGAGAAATGAATCGACTTAGGGCGGCCAAGCAACCAGTAAGCTTCTGGACATCATGCACACGCACAGGGCGTTTCATCCGAAGTATAGCGCCTACTTTCTCTGGGTTAGCATCGATTCCTCGTTCGGAAACAAGAAAACCGAGTAACTTTCCGCCTGGAACTCCAAACGTGCACTTTGAAGGATTGAGCTTGACATCATACCTTCTGAGGTTGGCAAAGGTTTCGGCGAGGTCGGTCAGCAGGTCAGAACCTTTACGTGAGTTGACCGCAATGTCATCCATGTATGCTTCCACATTCCGACTGATCTGAGTGAGCAGGCACTTCTGAATCATTCGCACAAATGTGGCTCCGGCGTTCTTCAAGCCGAATGGCATTGTGACATAACAGAAGCACCCGAACGGGGTGATAAAAGTTGTCATTATTTCATCGGGTCCGTACTGACGGATCTGGTGGTACCCGGAGTAGGCATCCAAAAAGGACAAACGCTCGCACCCAATAGTCGAGTCAACTATCTGATCGATGCGAGGGAGAGGGAAGTGATCTTTCGGGCAGGCCCGATTGATATGCTTGAAATCGATGCACATGCGGAGTGAGTCATCTTTCTTTGGACCATGACAACATTGGCTAACCACTCGGAGTGGTAAATCTCTCGGATAAACTCAGCTGCCAAAAGCCGAGCCACCTCTTCGCCGATTGCTTTTCTTTTCTGGACGGCGGACCATCAAAGATGCTCTTTGACTGGTTTCACTTTTGGGTCGACTCGCAAACGATGCTCAGCCAGTCCCCTGGGAACACCTGGCATGTCAGAAGGCTTCCATGCAAAGATGTCCCAGTTCTCACGGAGGAACTGGATGAGCGCTTCTTCCTATTTGGAGTCGAGTGTGGTCGAAATGTGGGTCGGAGCTGCATTGGGGTCCGTCGGTTGAATGTGAACAGACTTCGTCTCGCTAGACGACTGGAATGCTGAATCCGTGGCTGGCTTCTTGGCTCGCAACAAGTCACTTGGGTCTGCATTTTTCTGGTATTCTTGCAATTCTGCCACGACCATCTGGGCATCGGTGATCTTTGAGCCCTTCTGGAAACACTCTTCCACCTTTTTCCGATTACCAGAGATAGTGATCACTCCTCTGGGATCAGGCATCTTCAGTTTGAGGTACACGTAACAAGGTCGAGCCATGAATCATGCATAAGCTGGCCTGCCCAGAATTGCATGGTACGCACTCTGAAAATCCACGACTTCAAACGTCAACTTTTCTTTGCGGTAATTTTTGGCATCACCGAAAACCACGTCGAGTGCAATCTGACCGAGAGACGCAGCCTTCTTGCCTGGGATGACCCCATGGAAACTCATGTGGCTTTCACTGAGTCTGGACATCGGAATGCCCATTCCTTTCAACGTTTCTGCGTACAGAATGTTCAGGCCACTGCCATCGTCCATCAGGACCTTTGTCAGTCGAGTGCCTTCGACCACCGGGACGACCACCAGCGCTTGCCTCCCAGGGATGGCGATGTGCACTGGGTGATCAGACTGGTCGAACGTAATGGCAGTCTGCGACCATTTCAAGTAATTGGGTGTCGCCGGAGCGACCATGTTCACTTCTCTGTTGATGACTTTCAATCGACTCTTATTTTCAACATCAGCAAAAATCATCAGAGTGGAATTCACGTGAGGATAACCATCATCATCTTCCCCTTCACTCTCAGCCTTGTCTGCCTCCTTCTCCTTTTCCTTGGGTTGTTTCTCTCGGAACTGCTGGATCAGGAGCCGACACTGTCGAGTGGTATGCTTCGGGTAAATGAAATTACCTTCTTCATCTTTTTGGTGTGGATATGGCACGGCAGATCCAACACGCCATTTCCATCTTGATCTTTTACTTTCTTGGGGTTCCACGGCCCTTTGGGCTTCCCCTTGAACTTTCCTTGAACCACAGCCAAGGCCTCACTCGGAGCAGCTGGTTCGGCCTTGCTTTTTTGTTTCCGACTGGAGTTTCCTCCTCCCGCTTCGTGGGCGACTGCTTTGTGCTTGCCGCTCCGCAGCCGCTCCTCCTCTTCACCATTGGCATACTTGGTGGCGATTTCCATCATCCGAGTCAAAGTCATGTTTCCTGTCCGACCGAATTTCAGATTCAACTCTCGGTATCTGACGCCTTCCTTGAAAGCACAAATTGCCTGATGATCAGACACATCTTCCACCGTGTGGTGCAGGGTGATTCACCTTTGGATATAATCTCTCAAAGTTTCATTCGGTTTCTGGACACAACACTATAATTCTGTCAAACCTGCTGGCCGCTTGCAAGTACCCTCAAACGTTCTGACAAACACTCGGGCGAGATATTCCCAAGTATAGATGCTGTCAGGCGCCAACTGACTTAGCCACGCCCTAGCCGAGCCCTCCAACATCAGAGGAAGGTGTTTCATGGCCACCTCATCATTGCCGCCACCAATCTGGACAGCCACTCGGTAGTCTTTGAGCCAGGTGTCAGGCTTGGCTCTCCGGTGAACTTACTGACTCCAGTCGCCAACCTGAAGTTGGGGGTAATCACTGCAGCTCTGATAGCTCTGCTGAAGCACTCTGGGCCAGAGACATGCACCCTATTGCTGGTTTGCGGGCCTCTGTCATGGCCATCTCGGTGAGCTCTGTTTCTGTCGACCAAGCTTTGTACGAGAATAGATCTTGCATCAAAGCCTGGCTCCCTGGGGTCGACTGGAATACCTCTTCCGACGCTGTTAGGGCGCCTGTCTTCATGTGGCCGCGGCACGTACGACCCACTCCTTGGAGGAGGCGTGGGCACTCGACGGTGACCGTCGCGATCGGCTTGACGATCATACTGCTCCTGGTTTCTGTACTGATCACGCCGCTCTCCACGTCCCTCATGCCTCGGGGGTGATCTCGGGCTATGGGTCGACTGGACTGTATCTGCGACCACAGATCTTCTATGGATCCTATCCCGCGACAAAGACACGGTCGTATTCTGCTCTCCTGCTGCCCGGAGCAAGGCCCTGATCTGCGCCAGACCTCGGCCAGCTTCTGACTGGGAAGGTTGAATCGACTCTGCTATTCGGGCCGCAGCTGCTAGGTTTTGGATCGGTGTTCGGTATACCTGAGCCGGAGGTGGAAAAAGTTGGCGTCGGCTGGACTCAGGAGCACGTTGACAAGCGCGGTCGTCGAGTGCGCGCTGTAGGTTCTCCAGCCAAGTGCGCTCAGCCAGATTGGCCAAGCGAGCCTGTTCCAAGGCCTGGACCTCGGGCGTTTCTCCAACTATAGGAGTATGGAGGGCATCCATGTTTCGGCGATGAAGTTCTTCTCTCTGCTGCGAGGAGAGAGGATCGGGGCGGTACTCCTCGTGAACGCGCGACGGATCGCCGTTCCCGTCACCTCCGTCTTCACGATCGAAGCCAGGAGGACCGCGTGGTCCATTGACCATCAGGACTTCTGCTGCCGAGTCATTGCTGCCGCACTCGGATGCAGTCTCTACGGAGCCAGTCGACAGATCGAACAGGCCGTAGAGAGACTCGTCGGGCTCGAGCGCCGCGACTTGAGGAGTGGCCGACTGGCGGGCCACCGCATGCTTCACCCACTGTTGAGCCCTCGACCGGCCGGTGCGCTTGTTCCGGCGGGTCGCAGGGAGGGGGAAAGCCATAGGAGTCGACTAGTACTGGGTCGACGGTTGCCGCAGGAGGACGCCGCGGACGCATGCGTGAAAGTGCGTCGCCCCGCGGGCAGGGAGCGCATCGACATCGAGTGGTGCTTCCTGAAGCCAAGCGGAGTCGTCGGCGACAAACACGAGCGTGCCGAGACGGATCTCGCGGCCCTCAGCCAAACCTCCGCCTGGAACCATGATGATGGGGATCGGAAAAATTGCAACTTCTCCAATAAGTCGCTAAGACACCAGCCCCATGGTGGGCGCCAACTGTCGTGGATCTAAGACTGACAGTAGAATGGGGGATAGGTATGAAGAGGCAAGATCCTAGCTATGGAGTAGTTGTACACACGAGTTTTACGAGTTCAAGCCCTTCTCGGAGGAAGTAACAGCCCTACGTCTCGGTGCCCTGAGGCGGTCAACTGGATTATACGTGTGTGTGTGTTTATAAAAGTGCGAACCCTTGTCTCAGAGGAGGGGGTGGCTTATATAGAGTGCGCCAGGACCCCAGCTCCCCTCCGTTACACAGGGTTCAATGTTCATAAAGGTGGGGCGTTACTGGTAACGTCTACAATAAAGTGTTATAAATGCCCATAATGCTATGGTTTAAGTCGCGACCGTTGCAGAGTGGAGGGCTTCTCGTCTTCTGGTGGTCGAGTGTCTTCAAGATGGTCGAGTGTCTTCAAGATGGTCGAGTGTCTTCAAGGAAGTCGAGTGAGCACATCTTCATGGTCGAGTGGATGATATTTTCTCTTCGACTACTTCTGATTCTTTGTAAAGATGTCCTCGGGGAGGGTATGCTGGACAGGTCCATGACCCTACCCTAGGTACATAGCTTCATCAGTCTACCCTAGCCGCCGCCGCTTCGTATGATTTCTCACCACCGTTCCAGATCATTGCGCCGCCAAGCAAGTCTTCTCCATCCCTCCTTTCGGCATGCACCGGGAGAAGGGACAACAGGCCTCCGGAACCCCGCCTCTCGTGATCCTGTACGGGAGAGGGGCGATCAGGTTTTTGAGGAGCGCACTCGCGCGACTGCTGGCAGCGACGACTTCGCGAACGACGACTTCTTCCCTGACCTCGGCAACCTCATCCTCGATGACATGGGCGGCAACGTCAACGCCGTCGGTGCTGCTCCTGCTGCATCGTATGTGATTCTATCCTTCCTATTCGAGATCGTGGTAGAATTCATGTTTCTAGTATGTGTCCTAGATGTGAGCTATTCATCTACTATGCTAGTTCGCATGATTAGTTTAATCTCTGCTATTGCTGTCATGATTTATCTTGTGTCCATTCAAATTAAATCTCGTTGTAATTTGTTTATATTTCCAACACCCGAGGAGTCAGCCACCGAGAAATGGTGTCTGGATAGTCTGTGAGCATCAGCAGGAGGGCAGTCCGCAAGTTGGCCCACTCAACACTCTCTACGGGCCCAAATGTAAAGGAGAGGCCATTGTGGATCTTATGCTTGATCCCCTGGATGGCTCTCGAGAATTGATAGCCCTTTCTACGCTCACTAGCAAGGATGGGCCAGCCTACTTTGTTTGAACAAGCTATAGCACTCCCCCCTCCCTGTGGACGATCCACCAGATCCACTGCAACTATGCCACGAAGTTTGTGCCCGAGAAGATTGATGCTTTTACCTAGTCTGCAATCGGCATGAGCCCTCCATGTTCACATGTTCCATCAGCTCGTAAAATGGGTGCGCTTCAACTGAAGTGTAATTCAAAACAGCTTCGTTCTCACATGGTGACACTTCAGGAGCGATTTGCATCCACCTTAGCTTGAGCCTATCTACACATGAGATGATAAGATGAGTGATTTCCATTTCAATTCGCGTCAAGTTGAACTGTTCTAGTTCGTCTGATCCATAATAAGTGTCGCAACTTTGACCTTTAGTTGATCCATAAGAAGTGTCACAGCTTTGACCCTTAAACTGATTGGACGAAGTATTTCTTTAGCTTTTCCTATTTTCCTCTATGATACATTGTGTCTATCACTTTTTCCACCATATAAGTGGTTTGCCTATGATACTTCCTTCACGGTTTCTATTTAGCGATCTTCATATAGAATTTTACATCATCTTTCCCCATCGATCAATTCCTATTGAAATTAAGTACCTTTCCTTCAGAGGTCAAGCTATATAGGCTGGTAAGGGTGTGTTTAGTTGAGGTCATGGGATGGAATGGCACGGGTCCGTCCCGTCTTTCAGGCTCGTTCTCGCGTTTGGTTGGTTTAGGAATGGGAACCCACTCGCGGAACGGAATATTCCAGCTATATGGGGAACGCGCTCGTACCTCCAATTTGAAGAAACCACGCGGAATGCCCCTTTCGCTCTCGTCTCCCTTCCGACGCCGCCTCACAAACCTTCTCCCTGACAGTCGTCGCTCTTCCTCTCTCGTCTCACCCAAGGCGGGCAGTTCTCCTCTCTCGTCAACCCCCTCATCCCCGTTGACCTCATCCTTGCTGGCGGTGGCGGTGCCGGCGCCGCACCACAGATCTGGTTGAAGGAGACGAGCGGCGGCGCGCGGATCAGCGGGTGCGTCAGAGGATTAGCGCTGCCCTCATCTCTGCGTGCCTCGTCGTCGTTTTCTACTGCGTGCACGGCGGATCTTGCTTGCTGGAGGCGACCTGACCGGATGCGCTGGAGGGCGACAACGACCTTGCTTGCTTCAGAACCTGTGCAGCCCATGGATGCAACCAATCATCCTCGCTCGCACCTCTTCGTTGCTGCAATAACAAGGTTCTGTAAATTATTGCGCACGTGCAACATCCATGTATGTGATTGATCCAAAGAGATATTGATTTCCTCTTTGAACTGATATCTGATCGGCAGAGTCGGTATGTTTTGATGCAAGAGGAATAGTTGTATATTTATCATACGTAATAAGCAGTGTATGTTTGTTATTGAACATACACTGTTCCATTCCATTCCATCTCAACAAAACAAAGACAATTGGAATGCCGTATATATTGTTATTGAACATATAAAGCTATAATATCATTGTTCCATTCCATCTCGCCAAGCAAACAATGAAATGTCATCGTTCCATTCCACATATCTTCCTGAACCGAACACAAGAACGAAACCGACCCATTCCGGTGGAATGGAACCATGACATTACATTTTACTACATTCCCCAACCAAACACACCTAAGTGACGGCAATTCCTATTTGGTGCCTTCAGCGCCGCTTAATGGTTTATTGGTATGTGGCACCTACACGACTGTTTTTATGGGCCTGCCCATTTAAGCGCACTCTAGCGGGAGTTCTGCTCCAGTTCTAGAAAGCGTTGGAGGCTTTTGTGCCCCTTTTTCAAAAAAAATTCTGCCGTTTGTACTTTTTTTGTTCGCTTTTCACCTGCTTTTTTCTATTTCCCCCTTTTTCTTTTTTTAAAATAGTGGATTTATTCATATTCATGAACTTCTTTTTCATGATTTTTACTTCCTTTTTTAAAGTCAACGGCCTTAGTTGTCAATGTTCTTCGTGGTTAATGGTCTTCGCAGGCAAAGATCAATGTGCTCAACGTCACGATTTTTTTTCTCGAAATGAGCGAGCAAGAGCCGGCGAGCGACAACCCTTAATGGTCGGCAGCCCACAGGAATGCGCGTGAGCACCAGCTCGCCAAGTAGCACTATAGGCGCTGAAGAGGGACACTCGTCGGTGACATGGATGTATAAATGTATGAACTATGCCCATGGTGGAGCTAGCCTAAAGCGTAAGAACAAACTATCGAACCATCTTGAAGGAAAAAGCGAAACAAGGCAAATGGGTGCGTGTCTGATGTGATGGTTCCCACTCCCACCTATGCAAGCAGAGTGGTCACAGTAACAAGCTGTGTAATTTTGGACTTTTAGCTTGGCTTTGGCATCAAGCTAGATCAATTTCTATTTAATTAAGTTGTGTTTACATGTTTTGATGTTGAGATAATAATCGGAAACTAGAATACAATGCGAAATTGCTTTACAAACTCCCTACTGGGAATGAGGTGTGGTAGAAAATCATTGGTAACAAGTATGTGGGATCCATCGCCATTTTTTAAACGCACACACGCACACCCTATCCCTATGAGCATATTCGAAAGACTGAGCCGGCATATCATCTTGAAATTTACGAAGTCATCATAGGCATCTCGTCGTCGATGGGAACGTTTCCTCCCACTGAATGCGCATTACCGGAAATCCTAAAATAAATCCAGAAATAAATGCGAGCATCAGGACTTGAACTCTCATGGGCTGAGGATACCACAGTCCCTCTAACCATCCAACCACAGGTTGGTTCGCAGGATTTTTTTTTTCTAATTTGGAACCTTCTCGGTCAAGAATGGTTCTCAAGTTAATTCCAGGAAGATACCTGGATGGGACCAATCCCCTTAAACTGCAATACCCACCATCGTACCAAATTGTTAGGCATAAATATGTAACAATCACACAAGTCTTGGGCCATGATGAGCCCAATATTTCTTCCCTTTGAGATTTATTGGACATCACCTCTTGCGAGAGTTATTTCTCGCTTTAAGCGAGACAATAGCTTGCTCTCGGGTACGAATCGGACCGCCACACACGGACCATCCTCGTTGCTCTTTCGTTTGCTTCGTTTTCTATTATTTTACTTTATGGTTTTATTCGGTTTTCTTTCTTTTTGCATCCGTTTTTGTTTCACTTTTTTACACGACTCTTACCGGTTTCCTTTGCTTCTTCATGGTCCTTTTTGTTTCTCATCGGTTTTCTTCCTTTAATTCCTGGTTTTCACATGGTTTTTTCTTCTTTTTTCCGATTTTCTTCAGTTTTTTTATTTCCTTATCGTTTTTCTTCAACTTTTCGTGTCTATTTTTTCTTTATCTTTTTATGTAGTGGGTTTTCCGGTTTTATTATTTTCTTTTCTACTTTTCTTGGTTTCTCTTCATCTCCTCATGGATTTTTATGGTTTTCTTTGGGTTTTTCATTGTTCTTTATTTTTTAGGTGATTCTTTTGTTTATTTCTTCAGCTTCTTCGGTTTTCACCGCTTTTTCTTTGGTTTTTTTGGTTTCTTTCTTGTTTTTCCACGGTTTTTTGTTTTATCTCGTTTTTCCTATTTTAATACACATTTTTCGTATATATCTAATACACTTTTCTAACGAAATTTTGGATACATGGTCAACATTTTTTATACACATTTAACATTTCTAAATGTTTTGTTAATATTTTTCAAATATAAGACCCACATTTTTTAATACATGGTCGACATTTTTTCTATAGACATTATAATTTTTAAATGCTTGAGTAACATTTTTTCAAATACAAGTTTAACATATTTGTAATACATGGTCAACATCTTTTCTATACACATTCAACATTTTTCAAATGCAAGATTAGCATTTTTTTAATACAAGATCAAACTTTTTTCTATACATATTTTTTAAATGTTAGATTAAAATTATTTACATAAAAAATTAACATTTTTTTAATATATGGTCATGAAGTTTCTATACATATTTAGTATTTTCAAATGCTTGATTTACATTTCCAAATACAAGATTAACATTTTTTGAATACATGGTCAACAGTTTTCTACAAACATATAACATTTTCAAATTCTTGATTAACATTTTTCAAACACTTGTTCATAAATGCTTGATTAACATGTTTATATACATGACAAAATATTTTCTATCATTTTTAATACATGGTCTACATTTTTCCTATACACATTTAACATTTTCATTTGGTTGATTAACATTTTCTAATTACTTATTTTTAAATGCTTGATTAACATTTTTATATAGATGATTAAATAATTTCAATATATGGTCAACATTTTGTCTCTACATATTTAACATTTTAGAAATGCTTTATTAACATTTTCCAAACATTTCTTCAATATTTTTTTCAAATGCTTGATTAATTGTTTTTAGATACATGATCAAACTGTATCATACACATTTTATTCTTTTATATACGTTTTTCATATGTAGAGATGTTCAAATACTTGATGAACATTGTTCAAATACTTGATCTTGTATTCAAAAAATTATCTTGTATTCAAAAAATAGCATTTGAAATGAAGCACATTTAACATTTAACATTTAACATTTTTCAAATACTTGGTGAACATTGTTCGTAGAGAGTGATTTTTGTAATATATATTTATTTAGAATATTTGGAATTATAAATAAAAGTAAAAAAGAAAGCAAAAAACAGAAATAAAAAATGTGAAAAATAAGCAAAAAAAATTAGGCACTTGTTCCTGAGCGCCTGGGCCAGCCCAACACACGCGCCCTTCAGCGATGGTTCCTATCACCTCGCTGAACGCGAGACATAGGGCACACCACCGCCTTGCAGCATGTAACGACTTGCTAACATGTTTGGAGCCCATCCAACATTTTTTTTTAGAACGAAGGCTCATCAACCGGCCAGGAGTACAAGAACAAGACCACCACACAACATCGGCCAAACAATACAAGGAGGCTGCAAGAATAGTTTACAACGCTACATCTACAACCAGCAAAACAAGATAACACATGAAGAGCTGCTAGTTGAGGAGAAGCCCATCCAACTGTCTATAGTTCAGGTAACTTCAAACATCTACCAGCCTAGTAGTACCACATAATATGCTTGGTAATTGGTAGAGGGGCATTGGTACAAAAAAAAAACCATTCAGGGGGTGGGGGGAGGGGGAGGGGGTTGACAGAGACCGAATGAAAATTACCGTTTTCAGCGGTGTCTACTTGGCTGGAGCTTGCAGCTCGAGAGATTTTCTTCATCTATGGATGACAGTGTAGGGGCTGTTTGGATCATCACCAACACCGACCCTGCCAATTTTTTGGCTCGCCCCTGTGATTTGGACACTGTTTAGACGGTGGCCAAAATATTGGCTCGCCCAGCCCGCCGCCGACCGCTCCGTGTTATTTTTGCCAATGCATATACGCGTCGAGGGCGCAGAAATCGATCGCCAAAAAATTGGCGAGCACGTTTCTCACCCGCTGGTACGTGGGCCTGGTGTTAGTTAGAAAGAACGACCTGTGTGGCGGATTTAATCATCCGAGGAAATGAGCGTTACCACGTGTAAATTACATAGTCGTTATTTGGATTGGTTAATCCCTTAGATCGCGCAACAAACTCTGTTTTGTCTTATGTTTAGCACAATAGCGACGGTAATTACTACTCCTACTACAAATTGTCTTCTAAACAAAACAAATTGTCTCAGTTTTTTTTTTGACGGGCACAAATCGTCTCAGCCGTTAAGGCAGCCCTGAGTTTCATCGAGTTCAAAAGCTGTACGTGTTCTTTCCCAGGATTTTTTTTGAAAACGTGACACGTGATTCTTTTTCAGAACTTAGACGCAGTAGTATATTCGAACTTTACGAATCAACTTGTAGTTGAGTTGGTTAGGTGGACAGTGGTATCCCCAACCCATCAGGGTTCAAATCCTGGTGCTCGCATTATTTCTGGATTTATTTCAGGATATCTGGCGATGCGCTTTCAATGGAAGAAGACGTTCCCGTCGACGACGAGGCGCCTACGGTGACTTCATAAATCTCAAGATGATATGCCGGCTCAGTCTCTCGGAGGTGCTCATAGGGGTAGGGTGTGCGTGTGTGCGTTCATAGAGATGAGTGTATGCGTGTGTATATGAGCGCTTGTGTCTGTACTAATGCTCAAAAAAAAGTATATCCGAACTTTAATTACGTTCAAATTCAGTTTATTTAGGTTTGAAAAATAAATTCAGTTTTTTTTGGGTGAATTGCCAATGTCACTTTTTTCCATGTTATAGTTAGTTAAGTGTTCCTATTAGAGATAAAAAATACATTTATTTTTTATTGCGTCAACATTGTAACTAAATTAGAATCAAATCAAGCACAAATCAATTCAAGTTGCCAAACCAAATGAAGAACTTGCCAAATATTTGGAAGGTACGACGGCTATAGTCCAAACAAGAACAACTTGCCAATTTTTTGGCCATGCCCTCACTTTGGTCATGCCAAAATTTTGGTTGGGCAAGTTGGGGCACAAACCATCCTCCATCTTAGGTTGTTCCTTTTTACTTTTTCTATAAAACTATTTTTATTTTACTTTATCTTGACGTGTTGATTGTGCGCGTCTTGTTATGCAGAGATCGAACGTTTGCTTAGTGTGGTGTTATAACGATTCAATGGAAATGATCTTTATAACCATGTGACACAAACGGTAAACAATCTAGTTGGTATGCATGATACTGGCTATGATACTAGCATTACAACTAACGTTATAACCACGTGACACATGTGTAGTAAGCAATCTAAGAGCATCTCCAGCCGTTCGGCCCCCCAGGACGCATAAAAAGCGCCTCCTGGGGACGAGCCGGCGATGCAATCGGCGCTGGGGGCGGTTTCGCGCCTAGTCGTCGCCCCCAGGCGCCGAAATTGTCCCACTTTTCAGCCCAATTTCGGCGAATAAAGGGCCCATATGGGCAACAATAGGCCCATATTCGGCGTGGTTCGCCGTTTTTCGGCGTTCAATTATGCACATAAATTTTTTTGTCACATATTTCATCACAAAAATATCAAATACTTCAACAAAATAGTACAACAACAAATAGTTCAATACAAATTATATAGTGCAACAAATAAAAACTCATATTTCATCACACGTCGCGCCCGGCGTCGCCCTTCAGCCTCCATAGATGCTCTATCAGATCTTGCTGCAGTTGGTGATGCACCTGTGGGTCTCGGATCTTCTGACGCATACTGAGATAGGCAGTCCAGGTTGCCGGTAGCTGGTGATCAACTTCGGCTAGTGGACCCTGCCTGTAGTATGGTTCAGTGTCAAACACTGGGTCTTCTTGCTCGCTCTCGATGATCATGTTGTGCAAGATGACACAGCAAGTCATAATCTCCCACATTTGATCTTTCGACCAGGTCTGAGCGGGGTACCGGACAACAGCAAATCGAGATTGGAGCACACCAAATGCCCGCTCGACATCCTTCCTGCAAGCCTCCTGAACCTTCGCAAACCAGACGTTCTTGCCTCCTGGCACAGGGTTTGAGATCGTCTTCACAAATGTCGACCATCTCGGATAGATGCCATCAACTAGATAGTACCCCTTGTTGTAGTGCCGCCCATTGATCTCGAAGTTCACTGGAGGAGAATGACCCTCAATAAGCTTGGCAAAGATAGGAGAGCACTGCAGCACGTTGATGTCATTGTGAGTTCCTGGCATACCAAAGAAGGAGTGCCAAATCGAGAGGTCATGTGTGGCTACCGCCTCAAGCACCACACTGCAACCGCCTTTGGCGCCTTTGTACATCCCCTGCTAAGCAAATGGGCAATTCTTCCATTTCCAATACATGCAGTTGATGCTTTCAAGCATCCCAGGAAATCATCTTGCTGCATTCTGTGCTAGGATCCGAGCAGTGTCTTCCGCATTGGGTGTTCTCAAGTATTGTGGTCCAAACACTGCCACCACTGCCCGACAGAACTTGTAGAAACACTATCTGCTGGTGGACTCGACCATGCGCCCATAGCCGTCGAGTGAATCACCGGGAGCTCCGTATGCAAGCATCCTCATCGCTGTCATGCACTTCTGGATGGAGGTGAATCCAAGAGCGCCGGTGCAATCCATCTTGCACTTGAAGTAGTTTTCGAACTCTCGGATGGAATTCACAATCCTGAGGAAGAGCTTTCGGCTCATCCGATAACGGTGCCGAAATGTTTTCTCGCCGTGAAGTGGAGCATCGGCGAAGTAGTCGGAGTAGAGCATGCAGTAGCCTTCGAGACGATGCCGGTTCTTTGCTTTCACCCGCCCAGGCACCGAGCCACCTCGCCGCGGCTTTTCATTGCTCGCCGGCAGCTGGGCGAGGGCGGCGAGCACCATGAGATGCTCTTCTTCCTGGACGTCGGCCTCGGCTTCCTCCTCCAGCAGCGCGGCGAGCGCTTCCTCGTCATCCGAGTCCATCGCCGAGGCAGGCAAATCGCCGAACACCTTGCGCTCGGTGGGCGTGTACCCGCCGCTAAACCGCGCCTCCGTGGCCGGAAACGCCCAGCTGCTGTTGGATGGGCTGCCGCGGCGAAGCGTTGCTATTTTTCCGGCGGGGAATGGCTATCTAGTGGTGTAGGGCGGCGGGCGGCGCCGGGATATAGCTACTGGTGGCCGAGGGCGCGGGGGGTGGGAGGCGAGTCGGGGAAGAAAACTTTAACTTTTCCCCTGACGGTGTGGGCCAACCACGCTTTTCCCTTGCGCCCGAGCCCCCAACTGTTCCCTAGTGCGCCGGGTTCGGCCTGTGACCGCCGGGCGGGAAAAAAAGGCCGAACCGGCGATTTCGGCGTCCTGGGAGCACGACTGGGCTGTTTATTTGGCGCCGGCGCCAAAAAGTGGCCTGGGAAGGCTTGTTGGGAACGCGGCTGAAGATGCTCTAATCTATTAAAAAGGAAATGACCTTCATAAAAGAAATCAGACCTCGCACCAAGATTGTGTGCTGCTTCTAGAAACAACAGAAGAAACGAGCGTGTGATTGAGATGCAGATGGTAAAAGTGTCGTGCATTCAGCGTGTTCCTAGTGAAAGTAGAGGCGTAGACCCGGTGAGAGCTATTTTAAGAACTTGGCAACAACTGGTGCCAGCATAAACACACACCCCTAGTACTAGAAGAGATATTTTGTCATCAGTTTTTTGGGATGACTAAACTGATCATCCAGGTTGTATGAGGCGAGACCGGCCGGATTGATGGAAACTCCGTTTCTGTAGAGAGAAGGCAATAAATAGGCCCCAACACTGTATCATCTTCTTTGCCTCCTAGACCACTAGCCCCCTGCTTGTGTACGTCCGTACGTGTTTCCTCTACAAAAACTCTGCTGAATTCCATTTTGTTTTGACAGCTATATCCTTTTGTACATGAAGATCTAGAATGTATGGCTGATAGACGTATACATAATCGTAGAACTGCATGCACAGCTTGAAGTACTTAGTCATTCTGTGAGATATTGGGGATGAACAAATCGCAACGATGGCACCGGACCTATCCTCGAGGAGATTGATTCTTCGTCGGAGTCGGTTGTTGGAAAACAAACGCTCTCCTTCATCCGTTGGAGTATTCACCATGTTGGCAGCGTGGGTGCGCTTCGACTGGAGTTCGATTCAAAATGTGCGCTTCCCATACAGCTAGAGCGCAGAAACATTGGCCCGGCAGTTGGAAGGCGGATTGGGTGTGCTTCATTCCAATTGTGTGCACTTCCGAAGCAGCATCCCTGTAGATTCCGTCTACTTTTTTTTCTCCTCTTCTTTGACATATGAAAACGTACAGTTTCATATGCCTCCTCCCACCAATCAATACCTGCTGTAACTTATACCACTACCGTACGAGTAGGTCGGCTGTGTGTGGTCTGTGGTTCAGTGGTTAAAAGTTTCTACATAACATCCCACATTCCAAGCCACACGCCCAACATGGGCGCTCCCTCGGGCGGCCAGGAGAGGACCCTAGCTGTCGCCCCCTCTCCCCTCTCCGCCGTCGGTAGGAGTCACCAGGCAAAGCCCATGCGGCCAGGCCCAGCCCTCTCCTCCTTCCACTTGGAGTGGCGCGGCATGGCGTGGCCGCTTCGAAGGAGCTCGGGCGCCGTGGCGTCTGGGGCGGCGCAGCGAGGCAACGCTACTGGTGGGTGGGAGGCGTGGATCTGGCGCGCTTGGGCTCGTATGGCGGTGCCCGTGCGACGAGGCTGCATGGGTCCCGGCGGCTGTCGGGGCCGACGAGGCGTGGGCGCTGGCAAGCTGGGCGCAGGTGGTTATTCGGCCACTAGGGACGTGACGCCTGCGTGTGACACCCGGATCTGGCGTCGCATGGGTGGCCGGGTGGTGCCCCTGGCGGATGAGGTGTGCTACATGTCCAGGGCGCGCCGAGGGCCTAGGTGGCGCAGTCGGTGCGGTTCAGAGCCCCGTGGCGGCGCGGAGGAGCTGCTTCAAGTTGCAGGTGTGGCTCATCTGGTCTCTGGCGACAGCGGTGGCGCGCGTCTGTTGCTTGGCTGCGGCCGACAGTCATGGTGGTTGGCGGCTCGGGCAGTGCATCTCCATTCCTTGTCGACATGGTGCTCGGTAGGGCTCGGTGGTCCGTTACATCTGGTGGCTCTTGGGTTTGTCACCTAGCTCTTGGATTTGATCATCGGTGGTCTTCGCGAGGTGCGGTTGGCTACGGTGGCGGCCTCTTCATCGACGGGCTGGTGTTGTGGCGGTGGTTGGTGGGCTTGCCGGCGTCGATGCGGGATGATGTGCGGCGAGGTGGTGTGCGAGCTTGGGTGAAGATCCTATCTCGGTCTTGTGCTGTGACCAGCGATGGCGGCAGCTGTGGCCGTCGTGACCTTTCTGGAGGCATCACTGTTTTGCTACCGCATCCCTCCGGCACGGATCCGGCCATCTCGGCCTTTCCAAGGGAAACCCTTGATCTTATGATCGGACGATGGCGGCGCCTTGGTGTGGTTTTCCCTCTTGAGGGCTACGTCTCAGAGCTCGGCATCGACAAGCAGGACCAATGGTTGGCGACGGTTATGGCGTCCAGACTTCTGTGGCAACGTTGATGGTGGGGGCGTTGTCGGCAACGTGGCGATGGTTGACATAGTCGGCTCTTCTCCGACGTGTCCATGGGATTGCCTCGGTTTGTTTTGCTGTTCTGAAGTCGAAGTTGCAGCAATGGGGCCCTATGGTATACGATGACTGGCTGCAGGTGGCCCGTTCCGCGATCTTCTGTGGCACCAGCCGTGCTTGGTATTGTCCTTCGTAGTTCTTCGTCAGAGTCGGAGCTGCACTATTTGGTCCCGGGTGGCTGAGTTTGGGCGCGCTTTAGATGAAGAAGGTAAATGAGTTGTGCTACAATATGAGATGGTTGATGCAGGTATGATCATTGTTATAGTTTGCCGATTGCATATCTGGTCGCTTTGTGTTTTTTTTCCTTGCCTATGCATAGTTTCAGTCTTATTTGGCTTTGCTAGTTGTCTACGTGTTTTCATATGTGTGTGAGTTAATGTTGACCATGTGCATTAAATATGCAGAGGCCGAGTGTATGCTCATGTTAGTTTGTATTATCTTGGTGCTTCGTTTTGAGTCAATAAAATTCAACTTTATCAAAAAAAATGAGTTGTGCCACTATAAGAAATATGTCAACTAGTGACCTTCTGTCAGTGACCCTGGAAGAAATGGTCATAGATCTATAACCATTTCAGACCAATTGGTCAAAAGCTGTTCGGGGGGCTCCAAACCCTAAACCATTGCGATCATTTTGGTCAGAAAGGTCGTAATTTCCTTACATGAAATGGTCATAAAGCAAACAACGCTAGTCCGCTGCCTTATTTCTAGTTGTTAACGACCAATATAGATGGTCATAGCCTTGTAAATTGTGGTGGGTTGCTATGACTAGGCGCACCTTATCAGTTTTGCCTATGTGTCATGTCCATGTGGCAGTTTTTGCCCTAGATTGTGAAGCAACATATATTTCTGTCATTCCTAAAATTCCTAAAAAAATCTCATAAATTCTTTGGGTCATATCTTTGTCAAATATGTAAAAACCTTCCTTGCCTAGTTTAAAAATATTCATTTTCCTATTCTGTCCAGAACAACAGTTTGTGAAGGAAGTACCACTTTGGCATGTCTAAATAGTATCCATTTTCTACAGTGCTTTTCTATGCCCAAATAACTATCCTCCACCAAATGCCAGCTCAATCCATTTATTATTTTGAGCCGAGCTTCAACATTCGTAGTTATGTCCAGTGTGGTAGTTTGCAAAGCAAGTACCATCTAGGCTCTTCCTTAAGCTGAAAATTTGTGAAGACGGTCTTCTTAGTAACTGATCATCCTCAGCCAAAACTCACGCCCATTAGACATGTACATTTCCCGTACCGCTAATTAAACACTTGGCTGCTAATTCATATTTCAGCATCGATCGGTCTCCTCGTGAGAATCTTATGTTATAATTTTCTTTCTAGCACCTACCTGGGGAGTGCCCAACCCACTAGACATGCCTAGGCCGCCCAGAACACATGGCAACGCCACGGTCACGCGGTGACCATGCAGCGGGCATGCGAGTTTACGCGCTCTAGAGTTGGGGCCCTCGGCCACCGCCCAAACCTCGACGTATCGCCACCAAACCATGTATTTATGACTAAATAGATACTTATGTACCTAGAAATGATTTTTGAAAAAAATAAATAACAAACTACAAGGTAGCTACAGTTCAAATTTGACCCGCTTCCAACTGAATTGGCGAAAATTTGTCTTTTTCATGAGAGGTGGATCAAAATTTATTACACCAAACCATTTGGTCAACTGTGCATTAAATATGGCCTAGTATTTTAAAAAAATGGTTTGATCCAATTTTGCAACAATTATTTGATAGGTCCTTCACAAAAAACCTCCTTTTGGGCACTCAAAAAATGGAAAATGGTTTTTCGTCCAAAGAAAATGAAAACTTCCTTAGGCAACATTGTTTGCCATTCCAATATGCACCCTTGTGCACAATATGAGATCATTTGAACAAACTATGCCATGGATGTGGCCAAAAGATTGATCATTTGGTTTGAAAGCCATTGATCTCCACACGTGATAGCTCGTTTCTGACAACACTTTATAATTGTCATATTACAAGTTTGTTATTTTTCCTAGGAACTTGGCCACATATAATGAAACAATGCAAAGGTTTCCCAATATTTTTTTTTGAATTTT
Source organism: Triticum monococcum (assembly GCA_034509565.1). Classification (NCBI taxonomy): domain Eukaryota; kingdom Viridiplantae; phylum Streptophyta; class Magnoliopsida; order Poales; family Poaceae; genus Triticum; species Triticum monococcum. Next base: position 525,909,658 of record CM067845.1, read on the forward strand.
TATGCCCGTTTCAAAATGCGGTCAAAACGGCGGGAATGGCCGTTCATAGCTAGTGGTTGAATCATAGAATTTTTTTGGTATTTCTATGATTAAATAGATACTTATGTACCTAGAAATGATTTTTGAAAAAAATAAAGAGGAAACTACAAGGTAGCTACAGTTCAAATTTGACCCGTTTCCAACTGAATCGGCGGAAATATGTCTTTTTCATGAGAGGTGGATCAAAACTTTTTACACCCAACCATTTGGTCAACTATGCATTAAATATGGCCTAGTATTTTAGAAAAATGATTTGGTTCAATTTTGCAACAATTATTTGATAGGTCCTTCACAAAAAACCTCCTTTTGGGCACTCAAAAAATGAAAAATGGTTTTTTCATCCAAAGAAAATGAAAACTTCCTTAGGCAACATTGTTTCCCATTCCAATATGCACCCTTGTGCACAATATGAGATCATTTGAACAAACTATGTCATGCATGTGGCCATAAAATTGATCATTTGGCTTGAAAGCCATTGATCTCCACACGTGATAGCTCGTTTCTGAGAACACTTTTTTAAAATAATTGCCATATTATAAGTTTGTTATTTTTTCTAGGAACTTGGCCACATATAATGACACAATGCGAATGTTTCCCATTTTTTTTATTTTTTTGAATTTTTTATGCCCGTTTCAAAATGCGGTCAAAACGGCGGGAATGACCATTCCTAGCTAGTGGTTGAATCTTGGAATTTGTTTTGGTGTTTCTGTGATTAAATAGATACTTATGTACCTAGAAATGATTTTTGAAAAAAATAAAGAGCAACCTACAAGGTAGCTACAGTTCAAATTTGACCCGCTTCCAACTGAATCGGCGGAAATTTGTCTTTTTAATGAGAGGTGGATCAAAACTTTTTACACCCAACCATTTGGTCAACTATGTATTAAATATGGCCTAGTATTTTGAAAAAATGATTTGGTCCAATTTTGCAACAATTATTTGATAGGTCCTTCACAAAAAACCCTCCTTTTGAGCACTCAAAAAGTGAAAAATGGTTTTTTCGTCCAAAGAAAATGAAAACTTTCTTAGGCAACATTGTTTGCCATTCCAATATGCACCCTTGTGCACAATATGAGATCATTTGAATAAACTATGCCATGAATGTGGCCATAAGATTGATCATTTGGCTTGAAAGTCATTGATCTCCACATGTGATAACTCGTTTCTGAGAACATTTTTTTAAAATAATTGCCGTATTACAAGTTTGTTATATTTCCTAGGAACTTGGCCACATATAATGACACAATGCGAAGGTTTCCCAATTTTTTGATATTTTTGAATTTTTTATGCCCGTTTCAAAATGCGGTCAAAACGGCGGAAATGACCATTCCTAGCTAGTGCTTGAATCTTGGAAGTTTTTTGGTGTTTCTATGATTAAATAGATACTTATGTACCTAGAAATGATTTTTGAAAAAAATAAAGAGCAAACTACAAGGTAGTTACAGTTCAAATTTGACCCGCTTCCAACTAAATCGGCGAAAATTTGTCTTTTTCATGAGAGGTGGATCAAAACTTTTTACACCCAACCATTTGGTAAACTGTGCATTAAATATGGCCTAGTATTTTAGAAAAATGATTTGGTCCAATTTTGCAACAATTATTTGGTAGGTCCTTCACAAAAAAACCTTCTTTTGGGCACTCAAAAAATGATTAAAAATAGCTAGAAAGATAAAAATGCATGCAAATTTGTGATCATCCATAAAATGTGGTCTAAGTTGAGTGATAAATCTAGTTGTGCAGTTTTTCAAAATATTTTTGATAGCTGCTTCACAAAACCTCCTAGTTTTAATACTTAAAAACCATTTTAAAACATAAACTTTCTCAACCAATCAGGGCTGTTCTCACGGATCACTCCAATGTAGCCGATCTGAACCGTCCACATCCAACGGATCCAACGGCTTTCAGTCACCTCTCAGTTCTCCCTCCCCCAACCCAAACCCTAGCAGCCCCTCTCCTCGCTCCATCCAGATCTCTCTCCCCCTCTCCCCCGCTGCCGCCTATCTCCTCCCATCACACTCTTCCTTCCTCGTCCTCCTCTCCTCGCCGCCGCCACCTCCTCCCCATCCCCGGCCTCCTTCTGCGACGCGTCGATCTCGATCCCCTCCCCTCCCGACCCCGAACCAGCCTCTCCCCGCCGCTCCCACCCACCGAACGATCCCGATCCAGTCCATATCGAGAGAGAGCGAGAGCTCGCCCCCTCCCGCGATTCCCACGGCCGCCGCCGCTGATGGCGAAGCCCTACCACGGCCGCTCCGGCTCGCGATCCTCGTCGGGCTCCTCCTCCCGCTCGTGCTCGCGCTCCCGCTCCCGCTCCCTCTCGTCCTCCTCATCCTCGCCCGCCCGCTCCCGTCAGTCTGGGGTACCACTAGCATATTCTCATCCTGGTCTTGGCGAGGGGGCAAGAAACAGGCGACCGACCGGCCGAAGCAGGGTCGCTCGGTGCTGCTTCCGAATCTGACCCCGTCGGCTCCTCCTCATCCAGGTGACCCCCCCCCCCTCATATTCCCTCCAATCCCTTCCCCTCGCAGTTGGTTCCTGGGTGATCCGGCTCCCCGCGGATCGGTGCCACTGAGTGTGATTTTAATTCTGTTTACGACGCCTGGCCTGCAGGGATCAAAGGGGAGGAAGAAGGGGGACTCGCTCGCCATGAAGGCGCTCATCCTCGTCGGCGGCTTTGGGACCCGCGCCTCCAGCCTCTCACGCTCAGCTTCCCCAAGCCCCTCGTTGATTTCGCCAACAAGCCCATGATTCTGCACCAGGTAAACGAACGGCTGCGCTTGATAGAGATTGGGTAGTATGGTGCTGTGAGTCAGTGAGTTGTGTGCGAGTTAATCCTGCTGGTGTTGCGCATCACTCGCCTTACCGTAACAACAATAGCTAAACTTCAAACCCTTCGTAGTCATGTAGACGATGCTTTAAATTTTATAACCAATTGCCATTAGTAGCATTTCAATGTGTTCGGACTGATGGGAGCTAAGAAATATTTCGCCCTGCAACAAGGCTCGGAGCAGCGGCTCGTTTAGGGGCGGGCGGGTCTGCTCTTGCGCGCTTACGTCTGGCCTCACTTGCATCTTCACAATGCTGCATGGTTGGGCGGCACCCCATTGCCGTTGGAGATATAATGCAAACACCAATTTCTGTGCCTGCTGGGGCGGGGTGCTGTTTTCTGGACCTGATGCTAATGTTGGGATATATAGTCTTTTGTCTTGTTCATCTTAATCCACAGTTTCTAGACAACTTAGCACTTGATATAACCAGTTTTTAAGAAGCGGGCAGGGGCTGGACTATCCAGTGGTATAGGATAGTTGATTCTGATTACAAATTTATGTGTTTGTCTGTGTGTGTGTCTGTGTCATGCATGTTTCATTTTTTTATGTTGTCAATCATAGCCAGTTCTCCTGGGATCGAACAATATGGATACATGTTTGTGGTATCCATTGTAAGAGGTATTTATAACAATTGTGTTCATTAAAAATATTTTTGAATGATGCTTGAGATAGGATGGAAACTGGAGTTAATTGCCAGAGATAGAGCGTCAGAGTTCAGATGTGATTTTGTTGCTTGTTAGCTGCTTGGTGTGAGCATTTAAATGTTACATCTGCTACTTCCTTGGCAATGGTCTGTGGTGCTCTGCATGTGCTACTGATACTAAGCATCCTATCTAAGTTTAACCTTAGGCTGTACATATGTTAATTTTTGAGTATGGTTTTGTATTTTTCTATATGCATTTTGCCTCCACTGAATCTTTGAGTTCCAGTTTGATTCTTTCCCTGCACCTGTTTATCCATTTGAAACATATCATATGACAATGTGGCTGTAGTTTATCTTCGTACAGAAACCAATCTTGGTGTTCTTCCTTGCATTTGATTATGTTTTTAAAATTCCCTAGCACAACTATATATAATAATGTGGGTATTTTTTTCTGTTTTCAGTGTCTATAGTGCATTTTCATGATCTTGAATTATGTGCTACAGAATATAATTAGCTGATTTAAACTGCTATTTTCCTTCGCCTAATCAAATGCCCTTTGTTTTTGCAGTATGCATACCCAAGTCAAGCTTGTGGTCACGATGAAGGTGCTGATCTGGGTTTCCTATCTTCAGAAGTAAAATGTTTGCTTGCTTGACATGGTTGTAATATATTGTTGGAATACCCACATTTGTTGTATGCATCATGTCAGTTGGTACAAATCTGCATCTATAGATAAGTCAGTGGTGTGGAGCACTTCACCTTCATTTTATTTAACACGTGATGTTGGCAACTCCCTGGATGCATTTGTTGACGTTGTTTTGTTTACTCCCACCTTAGTGCAGAGCCCAGCCCCAGCAGCAGCGGCTATGCCGACGAGCAGGGCAGCAACGTTGCCTCCAGCGCCAGCATCGAGGGGCCTTACTCCGCCCCCGGCGCCATGGACTCGGTGCGCGGCAAGAAGCACGCCAACAAGGTCAGCCCAGTATGCCCCCTTCTCCTCTTAACCACACACTGCACGCTCCGTGTTCTTGTTTCTTGAGCTATTTCAATCATCTAATCATGGATTATTCTGTTTTTGGACAAGACCAAGAAGGTGGCCATGGCTGGGCTCGTTCACCATTCGTTCAACTTCAGAGCTCATCAGGTCTGTTCTTGCCCTAACCAAGCTGTGCAAGTATGTTAGGTTTGCAATAATATTTAATATTGGTTTGACTCTTGCAATGCATAGGCACAACAGGATATACTCCTGTGTGCTACTAAATGTCACGGAGAAGAAACAAAGATGGCAAGTAAAAAGAAACTGTTTATAACTTGAACACTAGCTGAATTTACAGCAAGACTAATTTGTAAAACAAAACCTGGATTAGATAAACAAGTCCTTAGTATATCAAACGTGCCACTTTGGAAATGTCAGCCTGTAGCACATAATATGTTATCTTATTGCTGCTGTGTCACTCTATCCTAGTAATTCTGTTGTGTCAATGTATCCCAGTAAAGCAAGATGCTTGTTATACTCATGTTCCTGATGATATTGGTGTACACTCAATCTGGTTATTTCTTCTAGTTCTGCTACTAGTTGTTGTGTACTCCTAGTGCTGTAGTTGCTGTGTAGTAATACAGAAATATTAATGCTCAAATATGATGATGTGGCCTGCAGCGCACTTGCTTCGACGCCGACCCGTCCATCGTCATCGCCTTCGAGGACGACGAGGACACGGCAGGCGCCGTCGGCCTCGGCGGCGGCTTCCACCACTACCACATCGTCATCACCTACCAGTTCCACGACGGCGTCTGGGCCGTCGAGTCCTTCTGCAGCTGCTCCCGCTGCTCCTTCCACAGTTTGGGTGGGACTCGTCGGATCGGCCTCCTCGTTTCCTATTTCACGTGGTACATCCTTCTTGCTTGAATCTACTATTTGATCTGCCTGCACATCTCCCACTCCGGCGCAGAATTGACGGGTTCTTCCTGGATTCTGGAAAGCTGCAAAAAATTGAATTTTCTAGGGGCACTCTCAGCCTACTTGCCACAATTTCTGCTTGTCCATTTGGCTCTGGCATTAATTACTAGGCCGAGATTTTAGTTTGCTGTCATCCTCGAGTCTAAGATCCCCATGCCCATTTATATGTTCTCTATGGTGAATTACTTCTATGGTGTGTGTCAAAATTTGAATTAGATCTGAAGTCTGCAGCTCCAATTTTCCTGGAGGCCACATTATCCTTACTTTAATGGTCAACTTGTTCAGAGTAGAGTTGAATCATGTAGACCACATGATACTATTGTGATAATGGAGAGTTGGTGTCCATTCCTTCGTGGAGATTTGAGTTTTCTCTTTTCGTTTATTTTGTGTGGTGTTAGTCCGATGGTCTATTGCTAGATGGCTGTATGGATAACTCAACTTTGTTTATTCTGTGAGGGCTTGCTTGGTACCAATTGTTATGTGCTTCATTGTGCAGTGCTGATTTTGCAGCACTGATACGAACTTACAACAGTATTACATTGTAGTGTTTTCTGCATGTTGTCGTATCACTAGTTCCATGCTGCCTTCACATTTGAGTCTATTAATTGTTTTTCTTTTTATCCTTGATTAGTATCAATTGTTGTATTGTAGACTTAAATTGTGGTGGTTCCTCTCTTACAGAAGCTCAAGTGTGAAGTCGTGAAGTGTGAAGCAAGTGTGAAGCCGTGAAGTGTGAAGCCAAGTGTGAAGCCGTGAAGTCCAACTCATTGTAGCATATCTGTGTTGTAAAGATCGTAATAGAATTATTTAGTGGTATATTTGATGAACTTTATGCATTCTTTGTTCTATTTGAAATATTGATTATGTATGTGATTTGAAAACTTGTGGAATGGAAACTTGTCCAGTGAGGCCACTTATGAAAATAATTTGTCAAATTTGTACATTTCTAACATGTAGGACCAATTTGAGAGATGAACATGACAGGTTGGACCCATCTGACTAGTGGGACCAGCTTGAATATATAATAGTTGAAAATAGAAAATCAAAATAGAAAATCAGTAGACTAAAAGGCCATGGCCCAAAAATAAAAAAGGCTGCAATGTTGGGCTTGGTCCATGAAGCTGACAAAAATTCATAAGGAAAAAAATATAAATGGGCTAAATTAATGGGCTCGGCACATATAAACACCAAATTGACTCGGGCTGATTCTTGTGCCACATCAGATTGCCACACCGGATGCCTATGTGGCCTGTGGAGGCTGCTAGTGACCAAAACAAAACAATAGACATATTTTGGTCGTAAACGTCCACGACCTTCTCACAGAGAAGGTCGTTAATTTCAGTTTACGACCGTCAGCTTTTGACCTTCTGTTTTTGGTCAAAAAAATATCGCAAATGAAAAACAATGACCTTTCAGTGACCAATAGTCAAGGTCACAAGTTGACATATTTCTTGTAATGTGCTACTATAGTTTGAACTTGTGCCAATCATGCAGGCAGCGGTCTGTTTTGCATGCACATCGAAATGCATATTGTGGTTGGATGGTTATGAAGTCAGTGGTATTCTCACCCTATCAAGGCATAAGTACTAGACTTGACACCGATGCTCGCATTTTTTAGATTTATTTCAGGTCTTCCGGTGATATGCACTCATTAGGAGGAGACGTTCCGTTGGCTACAAAGATGTTTGTGACGACTTCATCAATATCAAAATAATGTGCCGGCTCAGTCTCTCGAAGATGCTCATAAATGTAGAGTGTGCATGCATGTGTTCATATAGATGATTATATGTGTGTATGTACGAGCATCTGCGTGCTAAAAAGTGCCAACTATGTGAAAATGAACTTGGCAAGGACCGATGACAACATAAATACATTATTATACGTCATGCTTTCTCGACCGTAACATGCATGGGATGGGACTCCCAACTCCTGCGTGCAGTACCGCATCACGTCCTCGCCGTGTATGAGCCGTGCGCGCTCGTGATAGAAGAGACCGGCGTGCAGTCCTGCGTGGAGGCACGATCCGTATGCGAGACTAACTCAGGCCGTTAACCGTTGCAGATGTCGCACAAGAATCATATACTTCACCCTCCCATAGGATCCCAAAAGGATTATTATTCCAGCCGGCATGGGACGATCAAGATATGGACTGCACAGAAGGGCACTTTTTTTTCGGGGAAAAAGGAATCTATCTATTATATACTTAAAACAATAGGCAAACAAGCAATTACGTTCTTCCACACAGATCAAATTATCTTGGCCATTAGATTTAGATATATACGGCTTAGATTTAAAGATGTAAACGTTACATATAAAAATCATGTACGTGGATTATTCTGCACCAATGAAGTCTATCACGTTCCCCTGAAAAGAAAAAAAAGGATATCATGTACATGTGGCTATTATGGGAAGTGCAATTTTAATCTCGCATGTAGAAGGACACCTCCAAGCTTTACAATGCCATCACGTTTTTGTACGTCAAAATAGAGGAACAAAATCTAATAAAAAAAAGAAAACAAAAACTAACTAGGCATGCTACACGTAGGACAAAGCTACCTATAGGCTACCTAAAAAGATACTACCTAGCAACACACGCCCCGTGTTTGTACCGGACCCAAGCAGTTAGCATGTCAATATACATTATTCAAGGCAAGAGCAGCCACCATGGACACGTCTAGAGCTAGATCGTATGTATACTATAGAAAAAAAATTAAAACATACGTACAAGTCTATAAAACAGTACATGCACGCCTACAAAGAAATAACCCAAGAAACAATATACAGAAATAAAGGGAATCTTAGCCTCCTCTCTCCCCCAAAATTAGGAACTCACCTTTTCTGAATTAAAAAAAAAACAAAATCTGACAATGAGTGATATAATACGAGGTCGAGACATGGAGACGCGGCGATGCTTCAGGGACACCTAGAGGATGGCTTGGTTGGCTTGAAGTGGGGTTGGCCGGCATGCTCCGCTGCCGAGGCACACCAAGCATGGCGAAGTTCTATGATGCCAAGAAGAAGCTAGCACAACAGCAAAGCATGACCTAGACAATTCCCTGAGGTCGCAGAGATCGTGGCCACAAAAACGACAGACCTTGAGAGACCGGGCTAGGTTGTCAGCCACGGCCACATAGTTGCGCGCCCACATAGATTGCACCGGCGAAGTGGTGAGATGCAACAACACTATCACGGAGTTCTCCTGTTGGTGACCAGGAGATCACCGACTTGGACTATGATATGCTACTTGACAGATGGGAGCAACAACGGTTAACGAACCAGGTGTCAAAACTAACATCATGGATGCAGGAATATTGACGCCATGTACACATTTTTTTCAGTTGGAATAGAATGTGGTGCCAGATGGAAATAGAGGAGCCGTTGGTCGATGGTCATCCATAATCACACATGGCGGAGAACAGATGGGAGCATGTAGGAGGATTTATGATTTATTGTCAAGGCCAATCACGTAGATACAAATTCTTTATTGCTTCACACATGCATACACACAGTCATATCATCCTAGGAAACTAAGCATGTATAATCTATAAACATCTGCATGAATTTGAATGCATGAAAGACATGGTTACATGTAGACAAGCAACCACGGCTGACACATCAAAACCAGACAACAATACTCATATGGAAACCTGTTGAAGTTTTTGCAGTGATTTTTCTTCCTAGGTTTCATTAAGATTTTGTTTGCTTGGCGGATATTACCAATAGTATTTGGCAGCTAATTTTTTTTGCAAGAAATATGTTTACCAACAGATCCATTATAAAAATGGCATATGTAATTTCTCTCAAAAACCAAGAAAAAGGATGTGCTGCTATTTGTTTACCAACAGTAATGATATGTTTATTAAGATTAAATTATGTAAAAAAATATAAATAAACAATACTATCATACAATTTCTGCAATATGCATATTTTGTAGAAAAAAAGAGACGGATCACGTACACACTTTAAACAAACGTGAGCGGATCCTTCGGAGAAAAAAAGCATGGCTAAATCATTACTGGGAAACTACCTCAGACCCCTTCAATCTATGTATGTACGTAGCTAGCAAAAGGCAGCGACGAAAGGAAAACGCCAGCGCCGGCGTGTTCTATTGGACTCTCACAGATCACGACGACTAATCCAGAAGACCACCTTGACATCTGTGACATCGCCAGTAGCTATACCTACCATGGAGAGGTGCTACTCCAAGGAAGAGATCATGAAACGCAGGGTGTCTCAATTAGTACAGTGTACGCGGGGATCTGTCACAGCCACCATCCAGGCCAAGGGAGATGCACCTTTTCCCACTTTCGTACAACCGCTGGTGCATCCTGTCTACCTTGCCCTATTCTGTTGTCGCCGGCCACGGGCTCAAGAACACCGCACAAAGAAAAGGTCATGTGAGGCGATGCATCTAGAGTTTGCACCAATTAAGATATCAGACGGATTCAAAACAGAAAACAGCAGCAGGCTGAGAGCAGATGACAGTGAGACTGATGAGCAAGGATTAATCTAATTTTGATATGTCTTGGCTAAGAACACACACGATTGTGTATATTTTCAGGTTCGAGCCTTCTCTCTCAGCTGGGTATGGTGGATTCTCTTGGGGAGATGGAGAACAGATTACAAACTGAACTTTGTGTTACGAAAAGTGTCTATTCTGGCGTATTTCTGTAATTCATCGGAGATGAGAGATGCGGCATATATGCCCATGCACACGGTCAGGCCAACGCGTGGACCAGGACTTATGCACGCCTAACCACACTATACCCGATCATAGATGCAAGGGACGTGTTGCATGCCCTCATCCAGCGTGACATGCGCGCTCTGTTACGAAGCAAACTTGCATGCATGATTAAAAGGAAAAACAATGCTAAACAAGATTACACGGTGAGACATATAACCTGACATCTAAAGTTTTACGGTTAGCCAATCGACTATCAGAATGTTTTTCTCATGTAAACGGAGAAGCTTCCCAGATGATCGTGCATATAATCTGACATCTTTGGGTATTTATCTATTTTATAATGGGACTCCCTGTGTTATGTTATTAGCCTTCTTTTTCTTCTAACAATTTTGCAGCATCAGCATGTGGTGAGGTGCTAGAAGAAAAGATAATGGGAAGGAGATCTTGGAGAAGTCGTGCTGCAACAGTTCTTAGCATGCTTCAACTTTGAATTTTAGGTATGTTTGAGCTATTATATCTCTTATTGTGCCTACAAATTTGAACGGAAGAAGCTACTATTATAGGAGGAAATCAGCAATTAGCAAGAATATAGATTTCTGGCAAATCTTGATCATGTTTTCGTAGGGTGCGAATTCCAAATAACAATCTTGGGAACATTGCAGTTCGGGTAGCATTTGGTTGAGCGAGCAAATAAGGACTGATGGTGATAAGTAGAAGAGAGAAATACAAAGATTAATACGAAATTATACGGATATGTTTGCAACAATAATAAAATTCAACATTGATTTCTGACAAAAGTCAATTTGTTTCCTTGAGGTGCGCATTTTGGCTATTATGTTTCCATTAATTTTAGTGCTACATCAATGATAATGTGGCGACAAAAATATATTAAATAGCATTAGGACACAAGGGTGGATACTGATGGATAGAATAAAAAATATACTACAATAAGGTTCAGTGAATATAGAGAATATATTTAGCAAATAAGGACGAACTCATGCCAAGTACGCAATGAATAGTTTAAATTTTCTAAAAATTTAAAATTAAATGCAAAAGAAATAGGAATAATTGAAACTAACATGCTGTAAAGAGGCACACTGAGTGAAGAGGTCGGCAATTTCCACACCAGCATCACCAATTATAATGGTTTAGACTGGTATAGAAAACACATTAACAAGTAAAGATGTGAAAGCATATATATGTCCATAAACCACAAGCACAGTAAGGCCAATGACAACGTAGATTATGAAACAAATACTTAATGTTTATATTCTAGCCACTAGTAGAAAACAGGGCTTTGGTCACGGGGCAATATTCACATTAGTCCCGGTTCAGTCATGAACCGGGACTAATGTGAGCATTGGTCCCGGTTCGTGCGGCTAAGGCTTTAGTCCCGGTTCACCTGAGCCCTTTAGTCCCGGTTTGAGACACGAACCGAGACTAAAGGGTGTGATGCCCTTTAGTCCCGGTTTGTGTCTCAAACCGGGACTAAAGATTAGACCTTTAATTAGTCCCGGTTTGAGACACGAACCGGGACTAAAGGGTGCGATGCCCTTTAGTCCCGGTTTGTGTCTCAAACCGGGACTAAAGATCCCATTTTCAAACTCTACCCCCCCCCCTCCTGGTGGATCGCCTTTTTTGTTTTGAAAAAATCAAAAGAAAATGATAAAAACTTCAAAAAATAAAATCCTTCGAGAGGTAGTTATATTACTACATCTACTAGTTAGGAAAATTTAAAAACTTAAATTTGGACATGTTTTGCAAAGAATGTAGGAAAAATGTAAAACGGCTATAACTTTTGCATACGATGTCGGAAAAAAACGTATAATATATCAAAATGTTCGGAACGAAAATCCGCATCCGATGGACACTGCCTATGGCCTGTTTGCAAATTTTTAGAATCCTCAAATTCTAAAAGGAAAAAAATTTATGCTCAAATTTCAGTTCTTTTTGAATTTTTGTTAAATCTGGTCAAACTATGGTCAAACTACTTATTCAAGAAGTATTAGTGTTACTAAATAATTATTCAAGAATGTTAGTGTTACTAAATAATTATTTCAGTTTTTTTGAATTTTGGTCAACTATGGTCAAACTGTGGTCAAACTATGGTCAAACTACTTATTCAAGAAATATTAGTGTTACTAAATAATTATTGATTTTTAGAACAATAGTTTCAAACTCAAACCGTGAAATGTGTGACTTCATGCTCAAGCTAAATTCCTGAGGGTTAATAGGATTGACATCTTACTATTGTTAAGAAAACAACAAGTGCAGACTTGGAAATGAGGGAGAATAGAACCCGGAAGTTAAGCGTGCTCAGGCTGGAGTAGTGAGAGGATGGGTGACTGTTAGGGAAGTTAGATGATTTGGAATGATGAGGATGATTAGAGATTAAAGGTTAAATTGAGCAGTGATGAGGGGTGATTAGAGATTAGAGTTTAAAATAATTCAGAAATTTGAAATTCAAAAAAATTCATTTTTTTTTAAAAAAAATCATAAAATTTCCTTTAATACCTGTTGGTGTTACCAACCGGGACTAAAGATGGACCTCCAGGCAGCAGCCCCTTTAATCCCGGTTTCAGAACCGGGACTAAAGGCCCCTTATGAACCGGGACTAAAGGCCCTTTTTCTACTAGTGAGCTGCCAAATTTCTTAAATATATAGTAGGCGCAAAGATAAACATCGAGGGGTGATAAAAGAGAGAACAATACTATTGAAGTATTTTACATGGCTGGCCACATACACTGATTCTCTTTCTTCCAAGTCTTCAACAACCACTTTACACATTTGATGGAAATATTTGGACCAAAGTTTAATCATGCTTTCACACCTTCCATCTATTTTGCATGGCTATAATTTCCTGCAAAAATATGAAAACATAAAATGACAAAAGGGACGTAGAAAAAATCATCAAAATATAAATATATACATCATGTCTAGCCGCGCAAATGCGCGGGTCACTCCGCTAGTTCTCATTACTCAAGAAGGCTTCTCAGCGAGAGCCAGGTTTACAACAAAATCCATCCCGGCAGTAAGCCAGACTGCTGTGCGCGGAGTGCTAAGGCCATAGGCGGCAAGCTCATGACTAATCCTGTTCTGCAGACAGCTACAAAGAGTAAAAGAGATCTCCCTAGCATCGCTTCCAGCCAACCTATGAATCTCCTCTGTAAGTGCACGATGTGACGATCTATCCATCTCGCGCGCTGTAATCATCGACACCGCCTCCGCGCTATCCAACTCAACCAGAATAGGTAGGTTATATCGGTGCAAGGCCAGCTCCAAGCCTACTCTGCACGCTGCTAGCTCCACCTCTAAAACGTTGTCGCATGTACGTAGCTCCTTACATGCACTGTAGATGATCTCGCCTCTGTCATCACGCAGAATCATCCCTTCTCCCGCCGCACCTGTGGCCGCTATGTAGCTCCCATCCGTGTTCAACTTAACCCAGCCCGGCTGGTGGTACCCAGTGTGCGCACATCTTGGACGCCGTACTTTTTGGAGCGCATGGTGGTGAAGGCAGGACCACCATCTTCCCTTTCTCTAGGTTACTATCAGGATGTTGCTGTATGCATAGGAGTGAGTTGATGTATCCGTGCAAAAAGTGTCGAGAGGCTTCGGCAGAGGGCGGCACCTTGTCGTGTGTGATCTCATTCCGGTCATTCCATACTCTCCACATGGTCATGAGCACCACCAGTCTCGCCGTCTCATCCTAGGGGTCCAGTAGTGAAAAGATCCACTCTGGGCCAGTGTTGACGATGGCCTCCACCTTGGGGATGTTCCAGTCCAAGGCCATAATTCGCCAGAGCTCTCTTGCCAGGGGACACCTGCAAAGCGCATGGAATCCATCCTCGTGTTCAACACCACACAAGGGGCAAATGTCAGTAAGCTCAAGGTGTCGCGAGGCTTTATTGGCCCAAGTAGCAAGTGAGTTGGTGACGACTCTCCAAGCGAACACGCGTACCTTAGGGGGAGCAGGGCACCCCCATATGGTCTTTCAGATGGCGTGACGACCATCCGGTGCCCTGCTCGTGGCGGAAGCCGAAGGACGCTCGCATTCGTCCATGGCCAGGTGGTAGGTGGACCGAACGGTGAAGATACCGTTCCTCTCCGGTGCCCATGCAATAATATCTTCGGTGACGTGGGTCGACGTACGAATACTGGTGATGACGTCGACATCCGCAAGGAGGAAGTAGCGGCGGAGCAGGTCCATGCGCCAGGACCCCTCGCCATCCAGGAGCTCCGCCACCCTCCTTAGGCGGCACGTACCCTGTAGGGATATGGGTTGGCGTGATGGCTCCCTAGGCAGCCACCAGTCTTGCCAAATGTGGATGTCCTGCCTGCCCCCGACGCGCCATATGATGCCCTTTTTCAAGAGCTCAAGGCCGTGTTGAATCGCCTGCCAAGTCGGAGATGCATTCCCCGAGAATACCGTATCTTCAAGGCGCCCGTCGTGATAGTACCGTGCCTTGAGAATCTGCGCGCACAAGCTGGTGGGATTAGTTAGCAAACGCCAAGCCTATCTCGTTAGGAGCGCCTGGTTGAAGAGGCGGAAATCTCTGAATCCCAAATCACCCTTGCTTTTCTGAGTTTGTATCCTTGGCCATGCTATCGAATGTGTTTTTCGCTTGCCTTCCGATGCACCGAAGGGCACTTGCTGCTGTCGGTGTCGTGCGGCGACGGCTGGAAGAGGAGAGTTTGCTACTACTACGACCAGGGCATCGCCAACATCGACTAAGGCGTCGACCACGTCGCGTGCTCGCACACTCGCCGGAGCATCGTGTTTTTCTTTTTTTTGTGAGGCTTTTTTGAATTTTGCCTGGTTCTTTTCTATGTTTTCAAAATTTTCCTTTCTTTTCCTTTTTCTCTTTTTTGTTGTCTACGTCTAGGATGAGTGTGTGCTTTCACGTGAAGTGCATTTGTGCTCTGAACCATCTTGTGGTTGGATGGTTAGAGGGATCCTGGTATCCTCAACTCATCAGGGTTCAAATTCTGGTGCTCGCATTTATTCCTGGATTTATTTTAAGATTTTCGGCGATACGCATTCAGTGGGAGGAGACGTTCCCGTCGACGACGAGGTGCCTACGGTAACTTCGTAAATTTTAAGATAATATGCCGGCTCAGTTTTTCGGAGGTGCTCATAAATGTAGGGTGTGTGTGTGCACATTCATAGGGATGAGTGTATGCACATGTATATGAGCGCTTGCGTCTGAACTGTGTTAAAAAAATGCATTTATGCTTCCCATGTGAAAAGCATTGGTGTGCTTCTCGGTGGAGTTTAATTGCATTTTTGTGTTTTCAAAAAGTGAACAACATATATGATTTCACATGAAGTATAGTTGTGCTTCCCAAAAATGTGAAACACGATGTTGTGCTTTGGCATGAAACGCGGTTGTGCTTCTGCGCTTCCTTTTCCCGGTTTTCTACATTTTCTTAGTTTCTGGTTTTTTTGTTCAGGTTTTTTTGTTTCTGTTTTTTATGTTTTTTTGGTTTCTGGTTTTTCCAGCTTTTTGGGTTTTTTGGTACCCTGTCTTTTTTTATTTTTTATGTTTTCATTTTTTCATTTTTTTGGTTTCCCTTTTTTTCTTATGAAGCACAATTGTGCTCCTCAAATTCATGCCCAACCGTACTTCCTCAAAAAAAAAAATGAAGCACAGTTATACTTCCACGTGAAGCACATTCCCCATAAAAGTACAAGTTAGTTTACTTAGAAGCACGGTTTAGTACAGGCTAGAAGCATGAGTTACTATTAGTTGAAAGCATAGGTTTGTCTGAAATAAAGTTTGTCAAAACCTATCAATATGAAATCTAGCTTCAAAGATCTCGACGCGAGAAAAGTAACGGTAAAGATGATTTGTGATTTGAACACATTCAAGAGATAAAATGTTTTGAAAAAAATGTACTCCCTCCGTAAAGAATATAAGACAGAGGGGGTATTTATGAAGGAAAAAAAATACAAACAAAACAATCCATGACTTTGTGCATGGAAAGAAATCAAACGAAAACTCTCTGATTGCGATAAGTGAGCACATCACAATCAGACAAGATGAGAGTGAACTTTTGTAAAGGTACTCTCGATTTGTGATTTCATCTTCATCGGTCATCGCCTCTCTCTGACATTTTTTTAGCAAAATAGCCTCTCTCTCTCTCTAACTAGGCATATCAACCTCCAATGAGTTATGTGCACCGATGTTGTAATGAGCCCAGCTAAGGCCTGTGTCCGCCTACTGACTTTTTGGGCCGAGACCAAGAGGTCGACTCGGACGTGACTAATAACATCGATTAGACTATTCTGGTCCTAATACCCAAAGTAAAAAAAGTGCTAACACAGTTTCGCCCCATCAGTCTGTGTAATGTCTTATATAAGATAACATCAAAGGTGATCTCTAACCGCTTGAAGTTAGTGTTACCTGACATCATCTCAGAGGAGCAGTCGGCCTTTGTTCCGGGAAGGCTGATTACTGACAACATCATAGCTGCGTATGAATGTTTGCACTTCATGAAGAGAAACAAGGCCAAGAAACATCAATCATGTGCACTCAAGCTTGACATGATGAAAGCGTATGACAGTGGAATGGGCATATCTTCGTGCCATTATGCTCAAGTTGGGTTTCTCTGAAAACTGGGTAAATATTGTCATGGGCTTGGTCAACACAGCTTCCTTTTCAGTTATGTTCAATGACAGAAAGCTAAAAGAGTTCAAGCCATCTCGAGGAATCAGACAAGGGGATCCGATATCTCCATACTTATTCTTGATAGCAACAGAGGGCCTTTCGTGCCTCCTAAAATCCAAAGACGAGTCATCAAACATGCATGGTCTACAGATAGCACATTCTGCGCCACCAGTAAACCATCTCCTTTTCGCTGATGACAGCCTGCTGTTTTTCAAGGCCAACAATGTGGGTGCTACCGAGGTGAACCTAGCTCTGGAAGCTTACTGTCATGCTTCAGGTCAGAGGATCAGTTATAATAAATCTTCAATCTTTTTCAGCAAAGGGGTTGCAGATAGTACACGTTTTGAGATAAAAACGATGCTGAATGTTCCAAATGAGACGTTGAATGAATACCTTGGTATGCCGTCTGATATTGGTACTTCAAAAAATGGGGCATTTAAGTATTTGAAAGACCGACTGTGGAGCAAAGTGCAGGGCTGGATCGAGAATTGCATGTCTACGGCAGGCAAGGAGGTCCTAGTAAAAGCAGTTGCACAATCGGTCGTTGTCTTTTCCATGTCATGTTTCAAGTTACCGAGAGGTTTATGTGAGCACCTTAATATGCTAATCAGGAAGTTTTGGTGGGGCTCAAAGGACAGCAAAAGAAAGCCACACTGGGTCTCTTGGGAAACTATGACTCAGCGAAAAGCATGGGCGGTCTTGGGTTTAAAGATTTCGAGCTTTTTAACCTGGCTATGTTGGCAAAACAGGCATGGCAACTTTTACAGGAACCCAACTCTCTCAGTGCCAGACTACTAAAGAGGATATATTATCCCAATGTTGATATCCTGCAAGCCTCTTTGGGGGGGGGGTGTCATCCTAGCCAGGTATGGAGATCAATAATTGAGGGCCGTGACGTCTTGAAACATGGGCTGACACGGCAAGTCGGAAATGGTGCTACCATCAACATATGGACAGATAATTGGCTCCCAAGGAAAGAGATGCTCCGGCCATATGGGTGCATTTCGGCGAACCCACCGCAGCTTGTGTCAGAATTGATAGACCCAACTTCAGCTAGCTGGATCAAGCAAAGGGTGAACGAGGTCTTCATGCCAATGGACGCAAATATCATAATGAGCATTCCTCTCTGTACTCGCAACGTAGACGACTTCTGGCCGTGGAACTTTGAGTCCAAAGGCACTTTTTCAGTTAAATCAGCGTACAGAATGCTTTCAGAAACTAAACAGCGCTGTGAGGCATGGCTTAATGGGGCACCAGGAACGTCATCGTCGCAGTCAGAGGAAGGGATGTGGAAAGAACTGTGGAAAACTGAAGTGCCTGGCAAAGTCCGGATGTTTCTTTGGAGATTGTCAAAACACTCCCTACCCACCGAGGATGTGTGAGCCCACCGCCATATGACGACGTCTAGCAGCTGCGGGCTATGTGGGATGCCGGATTCGTGGAAACATTCGTTGATTCAATGCACAATGTCCAGATGTGTATGGGCCTTGGTGGATGAGGAACTTGCACATAAAATGATGACGCTGTCAGAGCCTAAAGCGAAGCAATGGCTGTTGGCACTTATTGAGTCCCTCACACATGACGAGTTTGTCCTCCTGTCGGTGTCAAAACCGGCGGATCTCGGGTAGGGGGTCCCGAACTGTGCGTCAAGGCCGGATGGTAACAGGAGACAAGGGACACGATGTTTTTACCCAGGTCCGGGCCCTCTCGATGGAGGTAATACCCTACTCCTGCTTGATTAATATTGATGATATGGGTAGTACAAGAGTAGATCTACCACGAGATCAAGGAGGCTAAACCCTAGAAGCTAGCCTATGGTATGATTGTTGTATATGAAGTTGATGTCCTACGGACTACAACCCTCCGGTTTATATAGACACCGGATAGGGTTAGGGTTACACAGAGTCAGTTACAATGGTAGGAGATCTTGAATATCCGCATCGCCAAGCTTGCCTTCCACGCCAAGGAAAGTCCCATCCGGACACGGGACGAAGTCTTCAATCTTGTATCTTTATAGTCCTGGAGTCCGGCTGAAGGTATAGTCCGGCTACCCGAACACCCCCTAATCCAGGACTCCCTCAGTAGCCCCTGAACCAGGCTTCAATGACGACGAGTCCCGCGCGCAGATTGTCTTCGGCATTGCAAGGCAGGTTCCTCCTCCAAGTCCTTCATAGAAGATTGTAAACACCAAGAGTAGTGTCTGGCTCCGCAAAATAAGTTTCCACATATTGCCATAGAGAGAATAATATTAACACAAATCAAATCTGCTGACGTATTCCGCAGTGCGTCATCACACTACGGCCAAGTCCTTTACTCGAATCGTTTTTACTTTTCCACCTCAGCACGTTTTGCGAGGCGGTTTCCTTGGCACGTCTTGTCAAAGCAGAGATCGTGTATCCCCTTTTACGGGATTATCATCAATACGGACGTGGGTAACCCAACCGCGCCCGTTAGCACATTTCCTCGATTAAAGACGAGTCCCGAACGGTTACGGGGAGGGATCTTGGTATTCAACCTCTTATAAAGAGACCAAGGCCTTACTCCTTTTTTCAATCTCAAGCGAGTTCGCCCGTCGCCTCGAGTACCAACGCCCTAGGCTCCAGATTCTAGGCACTTCGGACCTTCGACAATGTCCGGTTCTGACCTTCAAGGCCAATGGATGCCCTCCTCCGTCACGGAGGAGGACGTACTAAAGTTGAGGGAGGCTAAGTTCCTGACCGGTGAAATTTCGCATAGGTTGCCTGCTCAAGGGCAGGTCATTCCCAGTCCCCAGCCCGGTGAGAGCGTGGTGTTCATGTCTCACTTCCTTTGGGGGTTGGGCTTCCCAATGGATCCCTTTGTGAGGGGACTGCTGTTTTATTACGGGCTGGAATTCCGTGACTTAGCTCCGGAGTCCATCCTCCATATCTCCTCGTTTATTGTCGTGTGTGAAGCGTTCCTCCGTGTTACCCCTCACTTCGGATTATGGCTCAAGACCTTCAAAGTGGATCCGAAGATGATCAAGGGACAGCACGCAGAGTGCGGAGGCGCTGTTATAAGCAAAAATGCTGATGCTCCATGGCCCGAGGGCTCTTTTCAAGAGGAGCTAGGCTTGTGGCAACGAGAGTGGTTTTATATCACCGCTCCCCGGAGCACCAAGTGGGTGGCGCCTCCTGCCTTTCGCTCGTGTCCCCCACCACGGCTAGCGTCATGGGTCAACAAAGGGTTAGATTGGGGTTTGCCCAAAGACGTGCCCTTGTTACAGGGCCGCATTAAGGATCTCTTGGAAGGAGACCTCAGCCTGGTCAAGGTGACGCAGGTCATGTTGATTCGCCGAATATTGCCCGGCAAACGTCGCTCCCTTCGCCTGTGGGAGTTTAATCCAGAGGGACCGCGAGCTCTCCAGAATTTCATGGGCGCAACGCCCGCGGAGATGTATAAATTGTTCTTCGGATCACCAGAGATGTGTCCGGATTTAACTGAGGATGCAGGCCTAAGCTGCAATCGCCCGGATACTCAAGTAAGCAACCTTGTGCCCGGACCTTCTATCCGTATAATTGTCATAAACTTTCCCCTAAAAGAGCCGTCCTTTTAAACAGGAGTGGATAGCGAAGACAAAGCTGATCAGGTGTCCGGCTCCCCTTCCCGAAACCAGGCCGGATCCCGTGCTGGTCAGGATGCTGGAGATAATGCCTTTGGAGGGAAGCAAGGGGGAGGACAAGGAAACTATGGCCTCCTCGAAGGAGGCTGCTCCAAAGGGAGGAACCGACAATTCCTCTCCTAAGGGGAAGAAGAGAGCCGCCTCTGACGACCCGGAAACCATGGCCTCGAAGCGGGGGAAAAAATCCTCGTCAGAGGGTCCGACGCCGGGGAGTTCCTCGGCCGGACTACGCCCTCAAGGGGATCAGCCCTCCAGCGAGCCGTAAGTAGAGAAAGACTTTCCTTTTGAGGGATGAGGGAAATCCTTGATTTATATCTGAGAAGATTAACCGAATTTTTACCTTGTAGCTCGGACCTCAGCCCTTCTCAGCAGAGCTCGTCTTCGGGGGACCTCCTTCCGAAGATGATGGAGAGCGGGACGCCTCCCCCTGTCGTGCCGCATAGCGAGGCGGGCGACCCTGAGGTGTCGTCACGGAGGGTTTCTCCGAATCCGGCAGGGGCGGAAGATAGCTATGTGCCCCCCCGAGGTTCTCCACGTCCGGCCTTCGAAAGAGGTCATGGGACAAGTCCGGCACCGTCTGGTGCTCGACCGGAGGAGCTAAAGATTCTGCTGGGGCGAGCTTCTATCTCGGAGGAGCACCGTGCATTGATGGGCACGGTGATTGAAAGGATCTCACCCGCAGAGAGCGGATTGCATGAGGCCGTCAAAAGTTTACTGACGGGTTTTGAGGTACATTAGATAATGTATACTTTTGTCAGTTGCGCATGAATAAGATGCGCCCTGTGTAGATAGTACCCCCTGAGACTCTGCGTGTCGTCAAGAAATGACGGCACACGGAGGATCATAATCCCAGGTCTAAGATGTCGCCTTTGAATGTAGGCGGCAGGGTGTTCGGAATCGAGCCGAATTGATGATTTTGCCAAACTAAAGCGGCAACTGGACGTGGCAGATGCCGACATCGCGCTTGTCAACAAGCGGCTTGATGAGGCTCAAGGTATGTAATTCCTCGGGCGGCATCAGGTAAGAAGAGTTTTATGCCAGTGTATTACGATGTGTGTGCTTGACGCAGATGGTGCGGCCGCCGTGGAGAGTCTTAGGGCAAAACTTGCCCGAGCCAAAGAACAAGCCAGAGAAAGTGATGCGGCTGCCAAGAAAGCCCTTGAAGAGCTGAGAGCCGAACAGGCTGCTCATTGCCGAAGCAAGGAAGAGATGGACGAAAAGTTAAAGAGCGCTGCAGACCGTTGCAGACTTCTTGAGAAAGAAGACCAGGCGAAACAGACGGACTTAGAGAAGGCCGTTGCCAATGCCAAGGACGCGCGCTCTGCGATGAGAGCTGCGAAGGAGGAGCTGCGTTAGGCCAAACAAATTGCGGCTGGAAAGCCCTTTATGCTGGGAAGGAAATTTTGCGATCCGAAGTTTGCTCCGTTGGACCGGATGTGGAGTGTGGAGGATACCTATCTGGATCTGGCAGCGAGTGCTGCTGATGCGACCGAACACTTTCGAGATCAGAAAGATCGCGAAGTGGAAAAGCTTTTCTGGTCGCAGTTTCACAATCCAGAGCGTCCACTGGCAGTGGACGATCGTTTGGCTCAATGGGCCGAACTGAATAGGTTGTCCGGACTCGCCATGAAGTACGTCATGGGTCATCTGTGGCCGGGGAGATCGGAGCCGAAGAGTTATTTCAGCTTGGTGCAGCAATTCCTTGACGCGGTGCCGCGTATTAATGCAATGAAGAGGTCAGCATGCATAGAGGGCGCAAGGATGGCTCTTGCCCGTGTCAAGACATACTGGGCAGAGATGGAGACCACCGTTGTTGCGTCCTGAGATTCGTTCAAAAGCCGAGTACCCTCCGAGCCCTATTTTCAGGAAGTCCTTGAAGGCGCTCGTGTAATAGAGACGCAGTGCTCGAAAGATGCTATGTTCTGATAGCATATGTAATTATAAAGTAATATTTTGATAAACTATAGTGGCCTTTTTATACTTGTGCCATCAAGTATTGGGAACACCTCTTGTGCGGCCGTTTTAAGATATATATATACGAAATCTGAAAGATGGCAGTCGTTGGCTTCAGCCCCCACGCACATAGTACGGGGGTGCTCGCAGAAGACGCATTTTCATACTTAACCCAACGTCTTGGTCCTACAAAGGAGGTGATAGCACAGCGGGCCAGGCAACCGGACTATAATGCTTTAACACTTTCACTTAGCCATAGGAGCTTGACAGTGAGACTATTTAGGTAGCCCCTTGGTGGCGACTGCGCTCGCCCGAGTTCGGGGCGCGCATGTGCCTGACCGGGAAGCGGCCCTTCGTTAAAGCGGAGGAATCCGATAGATTCCGATAGGTC
The DNA here is from genome assembly GCA_034509565.1 of Triticum monococcum. Classification (NCBI taxonomy): domain Eukaryota; kingdom Viridiplantae; phylum Streptophyta; class Magnoliopsida; order Poales; family Poaceae; genus Triticum; species Triticum monococcum. Next base: position 525,932,464 of record CM067845.1, read on the forward strand.
ATCGAGTGGCTGACCAGTCTCACGCTACATCATGACAGTCAGTTTTCGGCTTTCTCTAGTGAGGTGCTCGCCCGGCCGAACCGGGGCACAATCGCAGTAATTCTCCTGGTGCTACCTTAGCCGATAGAGCGGAATGTAAGGTAGCCGAACTCAGGAGCCGGGCAACCCAACATTTGACCAAAGACATGATTCGGAGCTGATGCATATAATGCCAAAACTCGCGACGCCGAACACTCCCTAAGGTGTTCGGTCTTTATGAGTGCGGGCGAAACGACACTCTTTATTAAAAAAGCCCCTAGTGTCCAAGTACGTGCAAAAATTCTGACATGGCCACATGCCAAGACGCCAGCCTCCTCCTTGGTTATATCAGAAAAAATCAGGGGATGTGTAGCAACAAGAGACAGTAAAAAAGGTTTACGTAGGGTCTTAATCTAAAAAGAATCCTTTAGGACGGGTCCCTACTGCATGTCTGCGCCTGTGTCTCCGTTGTGCCGTATCCTGGACGGGCGCCGCACGACGTTCATCTGTAAAAGAGAGGAACTGAGTTGAAAACGGGTCGTGCCGAACGAAAGTTTAAAATAAAAAAAGTGTAAAGTAAAATATATAAAATTGAGCTTTATTGTCTCTTATTGTATATGCATGGAGCCCCTAGTGCGGGGGTATATGGCCACTAAGCCTGCATTAATGCTGATTTTGTCCCGAACTCGTCTATCCGCGTTCGTGGTTTTTAATGACCTATTTTGAAGTTTTTTGGCCGGTGAGGCCATTTTACTGTGGGGCTGTCAAAGCGGCCGCACAGTCCTCCGCTTGGGGAGGCGCACTTTAGTGCTTCCCCTTCAAAGAGATGATGCCTCGTGGACCGGGCATCTTAAGCGTGAGAGATGCATAATGCGGTATTGCGTTAAAGCGAGCGAAAGCTTCGCGTCCCAGTAGTGCTTGATAGCGACTTGAGAACGGGACGATATGGAAGGTCAGCTTTTCGCGGCGGAAGTTATCGGTAGAGCCGAATATAACTTCGAGCCGGAGAAAACCCATACAATGGGTGTCCGGACTAGGTGTTACCCCTTGAAAGGAGGTTTTGCTGCGGCGGATTCTTGCTGGGTTTATCCCCATGTGATGGATTGTATCCTGATATATCAGGTTTAGTTCACTGCCGCCGTCCATAAGGACATTTGAAAACTGGAGTCCGCCAATTATTGGATCAAGTATCAAGGCAGTCCAGCCTGCATTCTTGATATTTCTAGAATAATCTAGCTGATCGAAGATGATTGGTTTTGAGAACCAGTGGCGGGACCCTTTGGGGATAGGTCGTGTGGTGCGTACCTTTATGGGTGCCGCACGTTTTGTTACGTGAAGTAAGTTCACTGTTTTTACTTCTTGTGGGAAGTTCTTTTGTTTCCTGGTGCTCTGCTTTTGGGGTTCGTCCTCGTCTTCGCTTGGTGTGTCGAGCCCCTTGTGTTCGGCATTGAGTCTGCCGGATTGTTTGAAAACCCAACAATCTCTGTGGGTATGGTTAGCAGGCTTCCCGCGAGTACTGTGTATCTGACATATCATGTCCAGGATTTTATTTAAGTTGGATGGATCGTCCCTATTATCCTGGAGGGGCGGTTTTGTCTGATTTTGTCATGAGCCTTTGAATCCGGCATTGACTGCCGTGCTCTTCGGACTTTTTTCCTTAGTCCGGCGACGGTCCTTGTGGCGTCGCGATTTTCCGTTTCCATCCCTAGTTTCGGATGTACTTGGGTCGCTGGGGCTGCACCTTGCCAACCAGCTGTCCTCTCCTGCACAAAAGCGGGTCATGAGGCTTGTTAGTGCAGCCATTGTTCTTGTCTTTTCTTGGCCGAGGTGTCTGGCGAGCCATTCGTCTCGGACGTTATGCCTGAAAGCTGCTAAGGCTTCGGCGTCCGGATAGTCGACTATCTGATTCTTTTTAGTGAGGAATCTATTCCAGAACTGCCGAGCTGATTCTCCGGGCTGTTGAGTTATGCGACTAAGATCGTCTGCATCCGGAGGGTGGACATAGGTCCCTTGAAAATTTGCTCGGAAAGCATCCTCGAGCTCTTCCCAACTTCCAATTATGTTTTCAGGAAGGCTTTTAAGCCAATGCCGTGCTGGCCCTTTAAGCTTAAGGGTTAAATATTTTATGGCGTGGAGATCATCTCCTCTAGCCATGTGTATGTGGAGGATATAATCCTCAATCCAGACTCCAGGGTCTGTTGTTCCATCATATGCCTCTATGTTTACGGGTTTGAATCCCTCTGGAAATTCATAGTCCAGGACCTCATCGGTGAAACATAAGGGGTGTGCGGCGCCCCTGTATTTGGGTGTGCCGGATTCTGATGATGGCTTTATTGCATTGCTTATGAGAGCTTGCTTTCTTGGCCCATAAATGGACCTAACTGGGCCATGATGCGAATCCTTAGGTGGGCCGCATGCCGATTTAAGTGCTCCGCCGCTTGCCGCTTTATTGGGTCGTCTATCCGACCGTGTGGCTTTCTTATTTTTTGAATGCGAGGGCTCTAGGGCCTCTTCGTCGAATTCAGGCAGTAGCTTTCTTTTCGGATAGCTTTTAGTGCGGCTACCATTGCCGTATTTATCTGCGGTATTGATTACTTTGCTCCATCTAATCCGGAGTGCATCTTCCACTGTTTTTAGCTTTCACTTCTGCTTTTTCAGGCTGCGTGCAGTTGCGACGAGCCTCTCGTGGAGATTCTTCTGCTCCATGGGTTTATCCAGCGTGAGGTCGTCCGGAATGCCGTTTTCGCCGGAGGAGGGATGTTCGGTTTCTCTATCCGTGTTGCCCTGCTCGGACGGTTGCTCTAAGGCCTGCTCGTCGTCTATCGGCTCGTCCTGCTCTATGGCTGGGTTTTTATCGAGGCGGGGCTTGGGTCGGCGTTTACGCCGATGCTTTGATTGCTTTTCGGGGGGTCGATCTCCCGTTACATCCCCTTTTTCCTCGTTGTCGCTTCCTTTAGGGATATCCACCATGTACACATCGTGAGATGAGGTGGCTGTCCAATGCCCTATGGGCGTTGGTTCATCGGTATCTCCTGCATCGTCATCCATGCTGTCGATGTCTCCGGAGTCGAAGTTGAGCACGTCGTTTAAATTGTCGACAGTGGCTACCAAGTGGGTGGTGGGTGGGCTTTGAATTTCTTCATCGTCCGTATCCCATCCTCGCTGACCGCAGTTCGGCCAGGGCTCTCCTGATAAAGAGAGAGACTTGAGAGAATTCAGGATATCGCCAAAAGGCGAGTGCTGAAAGATGTCCGCGGCGGTGAACTCCATTATTGGCGCCCAATCGGATTCGATCGGCGGGGGTGCGGGGGGTTCGGAGTCCGGAGAGGAGACCGGATCCTTGGAGTCGTGAGTCACGCGGAGTGTGGGGCCTGTTGGGGAACGTAGTAATTTCAAAAAAATTCGTACGCACACGCAAGATCATGGTGATGCATAGCAACGAGGGGGGAGAGTCTGATCTACGTACCCTTGTAGATCGCAACGGAAGTGTTGACAGAACGTAGAGGAAGTAGTCGTACGTCTTCTTCCCGATCCGACCGATCCAAGCACCGTTACTCCGGCACCTCCGAGTTCCTAGCACACGTACAGCTCGATGACGATCCCCGGGCTCCGATCCAGCAAAGCTTCGGGGAGGAGTTCCGTCAGCACGACGGCGTGGTGACGATCTAGATGTTCTACTGTCGCAGGGCTTCGCCTAAGCACCGCTACAATATGACCGAGTTGGAATATGGTGGAAGGGGGCACCGCACACGGCTAAGGAACGATCACGTGGATCAACTTGTGTGTCTTGGGGTGCCCCCTGCCCCCGTATATAAAGGACCAAGGGGAGGAGGCCGGCCGGCCAGGTGTGGCGCGCCAAGGAGGAGTCCTCCTCCTAGTAGGAGTAGGACTCCTACTAGGAGGGGGAAAGAGGTGGAGTGGGAGAAGGAAAGGGGGGGGGGCGCCGCCCCCCTCCCCTAGTCCAATTCGGAACAGGGAGGAGGTGGCGCGCAGCCCACCTCTGGCAGCCCTTCTCTCTCTCCACTAAAGCCCATAAGGCCCATAACTTCTCCCGGTAGGGTTCCGGTAACCCTCCGGCTCTCCGGTTTTCTCCGAAATCACCCGGAACACTTCTGGTGTCCGAATATAGTCATCCAATATATCAATCTTTATGTCTCGACCATTTCGAGACTCCTCGTCATGTCCATGATCACATCCGGGACTCCGAACTAACTTCGGTACATCAAAATGCATAAACTGATAATAACTGTCATCATAACGTTAAGCGTGCGGACCCTACGGTTCGAGAACAATGTAGACATGACTGAGACACATCTCCGGTCAATAACCAATAGCGGGACCTGGATGCCCATATTGGCTCCTACATATTCTACGAAGATCTTTATCGGTCAGACCGCATAACAACATACGTTGTTCCCTTTGTCATCGGTATGTTACTTGCCCGAGATTCGATCGTCGGTATCCAATACCTAGTTCAATCTCGTTACTGGCAAGTCTCTTTACTCGTTCCATAATACATCATCTCGCAACTAACTCATTAGTCACAATGCTTGCAAGGCTTATGTGATGTGTATTACCGAGAGGGCCCAGAGATACCTCTCCGACAATCGGAGTGACAAATCCTAATCTCGAAATACGCCAACCCAACATCTACCTTTGGAGACACCTGTAGTACTCCTTTATAATCACCCAGTTACGTTGTGACATTTGGTAGTACCCAAAGTGTTCCTCCGGTAAACGGGAGTTGCATAATCTCATAGTCATAGGAACATGTATAAGTCATGAAGAATAGCAACAGCAACATACTAAACGATCGGGTGCTAAGCTAATGAAATGGGTCATGTCAATCAGATCATTCAACTAATGATGTGACCTCGTTAATCAAATAACAAGACCTTGTTCATGGTTAGGAAACATAACCATCTTTGATTAACGAGCTAGTCAAGTAGAGGCATACTAGTGACACTAAGTTTGTCTATGTATTCACACATGTATTATGTTTCCGGTTAATACAATTCTAGCATGAATAATAAACATTTATCATGATATAAGGAAATAAATAATAACTTTATTATTGCCTCTAGGGCATATTTCCTTCAGTCTCCCACTTGCACTAGAGTCAATAATCTAGTTCACATCGCCATGTGATTTAACAGCAATAGTTCACATCACCATGTGATTAACACCCATAGTTCACATCGTCATGTGATCAACACTCAAAGGGTTTACTAGAGTCAGTAATCTAGTTCACATATCTATGTGATTAACACCCAAAGAGTAGTGAGGTGTGATCATGTTTTGCTTGTGAAATAATTTTAGTCAACGGGTCTGTCACATTCAGATCCGTAAGTATTTTGCAAGTTCTATGTCTACAATGCTCTACACGGAGCTACTCTAGCTAATTGCTCCCACTTTCAATATGTATCCAGACTGAGACTTTAGATTCATCTGGATCAGTGTCAAAAACTTGCATCGAGGTAACCCTTTACGACGAACCTTTTTGTCACGTCCATAATAGAGAAACATATCCTTATTTCACTAAGGATAATTCTGACCGCTGTCCAGTGATCTACTCCTAGATCACTATTGTACTCCCTTGCCAAATCAATGCAGGGTATACAATAGATCTGGTATACAGCATGACATACTTTATAGAACCTATGGCCAAGGCATAGGGAATGACTTTCATTCTCTTTCTATCTTCTACCGTGGTCGGGCTTTGAGTCTTACTCAACTTCACACCTTGTAATACAGGCAAGAACTCTTTCTTTGACTGCTCCATTTTGAACTACTTCAAAATCTTGTCAAGGTATGTACTCATTGAAAAAACTTATCAAGCGTCTTGATCTATCTCTATAGATCTTGATGCTCAATATGTACGTAGCTTCACCGAGGTCTTTCTTTGAAAAACTCCTTTCAAACACTCCTTTATGCTTTACAGAATAATTATACATTATTTCCGATCAACAATATGTCATTCACATATACTTATCAGAAATGTTGTAGTGCTCCCACTCACTTTCTTGTAAATACAGGCTTCACCGCAAGTCTGTATAAAACTATATGCTTTGATCAACTTATCAAAGCGTGTATTCCAACTCTGAGATGCTTGCACCAGTTCACAGATGGATCGCTGGAGCTTGCACATTTTGTTAGCATCTTTCGGATTGACAAAACCTTCTGGTTGCATCATATACAACTCTTTTTTAATAAATCTATTAAGGAATGCAGTTTTGTTTATCCATTTGCCAGATTTCAAAAAATGTGGCAATTACTAACATGATTCGGACAGACTCAAGCATAGATACGAGTGAGAAGCTCTCATCGTAGTCAACACCTTGAACTTGTCGAAAACTTTTTGCGACAATTCTAGCTTTGTAGATAGTAACACTACTATCAGCGTCCGTCTTCCTCTTAAAGATCCATTTATTCTCAATTGCTTGCCGATCAACTGGCAAGTCAACCAAAGTCCAAACTTTGTTCTCATACATGGATCATATCTCAGATTTCATGGCCTCAAACCATTTCGCGGAATCCGGGCTCATCATCGCTTCCTCATAGTTCGTAGGCTCGTCATGGTCAAGTAACATGACCTCCAGAACAGGATTATCGTACCACTCTGGTGCGGTTCTCACTCTGGTTTACCTATGAGATTCGGTAGTAACTTGATCTGAAGTTACATGATCATCATCATTAGCTTCCTCACTAATTGGTGTAGTAGTCACAAGAACAGATTTTTGTGATGAACTACTTTCCAATAAGGGAGAAGGTACAATTACCTTATCAAGTTTTCTACTTTCCTCCCACTCACTTCTTTCGAGAGAAACTCCTTCTCTAGAAAGTATCCATTATAAGCAACGAATGTCTTGCCTTAGGATCTGTGATAGAAGGTGTACCCAACAGTCTCCTTTTGGGTATCCTATGAAGACATATTTCTCCGATTTGGTTTTGAGCTTATCAGGATGAAACTTTTTCACATAAGCATCACAACCCCAAACTTTAAGAAACGACTACTTTGGTTTCTTGCTAAACCACAGTTCAGATTGTGTCGTCTCAACGGACTTAGATGGTGCCCTTGTGGCGTGAGTAGTGAAACTATTTCACATTGTTTTTAACTGAAGGCCAAACTCGTAACTCAAATACTCTTCTCTACGATCAGATCATAGAAACTTTATTTTCTTGTTACGATGATTTTTCACTTCACTCTGAAATTCTTTGAACTTTTCAAATGTTTCAGACTTATGTTTCATCAAGTAGATATACTCATATCTGCTCAAATCATCTGTGAAGATCAGAAAATAATGATACCTGTCGCGAGCCTCAATATTCATCGGACCACATACATCAGTATGTATGATTTCCAACAAATCTGTTGCTCGCTCCATTGTTCCGAAGAACAGTCTTAGTCATCTTGCCCATGAGGCATGGTTCGCAAGCATCAACTGATTCATAATCAAGTGATTCCAAAAGCCCATCAGCATGGAGTTTCTTCATGTGCTTTACACCAATATAACCTAAACGGCAGTGCTACAAATAAGTTGCACTATCATTATTAACTTTGCATCTTTTGGTTTCAATATTATGATTATGTGTATCACTACGATCGAGATCCAACGAACTATTTTCATTGGGTGTGTAACCATATAAGGTTTTATTCATGTAAACAGAACAACAATTTATTCTCTTACTTAAATGAATAACCGTATTACAATAAACATGATCAAATCATATTCATGCTCAACGCAAACACCAAATAACACTTCTTTAGGTTCAACACTAATCCCGAAATTATAGGGAGTGTGCGATGATGATCATATCAATCTTGGAACCACTTCCAACACACATCGTCACTTCACCCTTAACTAGTCTCTGTTTATTCTGCAACTCCCGTTTCGAGTTACTAATCTTAGCAACTGAACTAGTATCAAATACTGAGGGTTTGCTATAAACACTAGTAAAGTACACATCAATAACATGTATATCAAATATATTTATGCTCACTTTGCCATCCTTTTTATCCGCCAATTACTTGGGGTAGTTCCGCTTCCAGTGACCAGTCCCTTTGCAGTAGAAGCACTCAGTCTCAGGCTTAGGTCCAGACTTGGGCTTCTTCACTGAGCAGCAACTTGCTTGCTGTTCTTTTTGAAGTTCCCCTTCTTCCCTCTGCCCTTTTCTTGAAACTAGTGGTCTTGTCTACCATCAACACTTGATGTTTTTCTTGATTTCTACCTTCATCGATTTCATCATCATGAAAAACTCGGGAGTCGTTTTCGTCATCCCTTGCATACTATAGTTCATCACGAAGTTCTACTAACTTGGTCATGGTGACTAGAGAATTCTGTCAATCACTATCTTATCTGGAAGATTAACTCCCACTTGATTCAAGCGATTGTAGTACCCAGACAATCTGAGCACATGCTCACTAGTTGAGCGATTCTCCTCCATCTTTTAGCTATAGAACTTGTTGGAGACTTCATATCTCTCAACTCGGGTATTTGCTTGAAATATTAACTTCAACTCCTGGAACATCTCATATGGTCCATGACGTTCAAAATGTCTTTGAAGTCCCGATTCTAAGCCATTAAGCATGGTGCACTAAACTATCAAGTAGTCATCATATTGAGCTAGCCAAACGTTCATAACGTCTGCATCTGCTCCTGCAATAGGTCTGTCACCTAGCGGTGCATCAAGGACATAATTCTTCTGTGCAGCAATGAGGATAAACCTCAGATCACGGATCCAATCCGCATCATTGCTACTAACATCTTTCAACACAATTTTCTCTAGGAACATATCAAAAATAAACACAGGGAAGCAACAACGCGAGCTATTGATCTATAACATAATTTGCAAAATACTACCAGGATTAAGTTCATGATAAATTTAAGTTCAATTTAATCATATAAGAACTCCCACTTAGATGGACATCCCTCTAATCCTCTAAGTGATCACGTGATCCAAATCAACTAAACCATGTCCGATCATCACGTGAGATGGAGTAGTTTCATTGGTGAACATCACTATGTTGATCATATCTACTATATGATTCACGCTCGACCTTTCGGTCTCCGTGTTCCGAGGCCATATCTGTATATGCTTGGCTCGTCAAGTATAACCTGAGTATTCCGCGTGTGCAACTGTTTTGCACCCGTTGTATTTGAACATAGAGCCTATCACACCCGATCATCACGTGGTGTCTCAACACGAAGAACTTTCGCAACGGTGCATACTCAGGGAGAACACTTCTTGATAATTAGTGAGAGATCATCTTAAAATGCTACCGTCAAACTAAGCAAAATAAGATGTATAAAAGATAAACATCATATGCAATCAAAATATGTGACACGATATGGCCATCATCATCTTGCTTCTTTGATCTCCATCTCCAAAGTACTGTCATGATCTATATCGTTTCCGGCATGACACCATGATCTCCATCATCTTGATCTATATCAATGTGTCATCACGTGGTCGTCTCGCCAACACTTGCTCTTGCAACTATTGCTATCGCATAGCGATAAAGTAAAGCAATTATTGGGTGCTTGCATCTTATGCAATAGACAGACAACCATAAGGCTTTTGCCAGTTGCCGATAAGTTCAACAAAACATGATCATCTTATATAACAACTTATAACTCATCACGTTTTGACCATATCACATCACAACATGCCCTGCAAAAACAAGTTAGACGTCCTCTACTTTGTTGTTGCAAATTTTACGTGGCTGCTACGGGCTTAAGCAAGAACCAATCTCACCTACGCATCAAAACCACAACGATAGTTTGTCAAATAGACTCCGTTTTAACCTTCGTAAGGACCGGGCGTAGCCACACTTGGTTCAACTAAAGTTGGAGAAACAGTCACCCGCAAGTCACCTATGTGCAAAGCACGTCGGGGAAACTGGTCTCGCGTAAGCGTACGCGTAATGTCGGTCTGGGCCGCTTCATCCAACAATACCGCCGAACCAAAGTATGACATGCTGGTAGGCAGTATGACTTATATCGCCCACAACTCACTTGTGTTCTACTCGTGCATATAACATCAAACCATAAAACCTAGGCTCGGATGCCACTGTTGGGGAACGTAGTAATTTCAAAAAAATTCCTACGCACACGCAAGATCATGGTGATGCATAGCAACGAGGGGGAGAGTCTGATCTACGTACCCTTGTAGATCGCAACGGAAGCGTTGACACAACGTAGAGGAAGTAGTCGTACATCTTCTTCCCGATCCGACCGATCCAAGCACCGTTACTCCGGCACCTCCGAGTTCTTAGCACACGTACAACTCGATGACGATCCCCGGGCTCCGATCCAGCAAAGCTTCGGGGAGGAGTTCCGTCAGCACGACGGCGTGGTGACTATCTTGATGTTCTACTGTCACAGGGCTTCGCCTAAGCACCGCTACAATATGACCGAGGTGGAATATGGTGGAAGGGGGCACCGCACACGACTAAGGAACGATCACGTGGATCAACTTGTGTGTCTTGGGGTGCCCCCTGCCCCCGTATATAAAGGAGCAAGGGGAGGAGGCCGGCCGGCTAGGTGTGGCGCGCCAAGGAGGAGTCCTCCTCCTAGTAGGAGTAGGACTCCTACTAGGACGGGGAAAGAGGTGGAGTGGGAGAAGGAACGGGGGGGGGGGGGGGGGGCGCCCCCCTCCCCTAGTCCAATTCGGACCAGGGAGGAGGTGGCGCGCAACCCACCTCTGGCAGCCCTTCTCTCTCTCCACTAAAGCCCATAAGGCCCATAACTTCTCCCGGTAGGGTTCCGGTAACCCTCCGGCTCTCCGGTTTTCTCCGAAATCACCCGGAACACTTCCTGTGTCCGAATATAGTCATCCAATATATCAATCTTTATGTCTCGACCATTTCGAGACTCCTCGTCATGTCCGTGATCACATCCGGGACTCCGAACTAACTTTGGTACATCAAAATGCATAAACTCATAATAACTGTCATCGTAACGTTAAGCGTGCGGACCCTACGGTTCGAGAACAATGTAGACATGACTGAGACACATCTCCGGTCAATAACCAACAGCGGGACCCGGATGCCCAGATTGGCTCCTACATATTCTACGAAGATCTTTATCGGTCAGACCGCATAACAACATACGTTGTTCCCTTTGTCATCGGTATGTTACTTGCCCGAGATTCGATCGTCGGTATCCAATACCTAGTTCAATCTCGTTACTGGCAAGTCTCTTTACTCGTTCCGTAATACATCATCTCGCAACTAACTCATTAGTCACAATGCTTGCAAGGCTTATGTGATGTGTATTACCGAGAGGGCCCAGAGATACCTCTCCGACAATCGGAGTGACAAATCCTAATCTCGAAATACGCCAACCCAACATCTACCTTTGGAGACACCTGTAGTACTCCTTTATAATCACCCAGTTACGTTGTGACGTTTGGTAGTACCCAAAGTGTTCCTCCGGTAAACGGGAGTTGCATAATCTCATAGTCATAGGAACATGTATAAGTCATGAAGAATAGCAACAGCAACATACTAAACGATCGGGTGCTAAGCTAATGAAATGGGTCATGTCAATCAGATCATTCAACTAATGATGTGACCTCGTTAATCAAATAACAAGACCTTGTTCATGGTTAGGAAACATAACCATCTTTGATTAACGAGCTAGTCAAGTAGAGGCATACTAGTGACACTAAGTTTGTCTATGTATTCACACATGTATTATGTTTCCGGTTAATACAATTCTAGCATGAATAATAAACATTTATCATGATATAAGGAAATAAATAATAACTTTATTATTGCCTCTAGGGCATATTTCCTTCAGGGCCGGCGTTCGGCTCGATCGCCTTTGAGATCGCAGCCCCCGAGGTGACGTGCAACCGCTCATCCTCGATTGACACAACTGGCTCCGAATTAAGGGTCAGAGCTGGTGCGTTTGCGGCCTCCGGGATACTGTTCGGTGACAGAGCTAGATCATGCCCCGCGAGACAGTGCGGCGCGCTTGGTTGTGGCTCGAATCCGTCTAAGATCAAATCTCCGCGGATGTCTGCCATATAGTTTAGGCTTCCAAACCTGACTTGATGGCCAGGGGCGTAGCTTTCGATCTGCTCCAGGTGGCCAAGCGAATTGGCCCGCAGTGCGAAGCCGCCGAAGACGAAGATCTGTCCGGGGAGAAAAGTCTCACCCTGGATCGCATCGTTGTTAATGATCAAAAGAGCCATCGGGCCTAAAGACGACGACACGGAGGAACTCTCAATGAAAGCACCAATGTCGGTGTCAAAACCGGCGGATCTCGGGTAGGGGGTCCCGAACTGTGCGTCAAGGCCGGATGGTAACAGGAGACAAGGGACACGATGTTTTTACCCAGGTTCGGGCCCTCTCGATGGAGGTAATACCCTACTCCTGCTTGATTAATATTGATGATATTGGTAGTACAAGAGTAGATCTACCACGAGATCAAGGAGGCTAAACCCTAGAAGCTAGCCTATAGTATGATTGTTGTATATGGAGTTGATGTCCTACGGACTACAACCCTTCGGTTTATATAGACACCGGATAGGGTTAGGGTTACACAGAGTCGGTTACAATGGTAGGAGATCTTGAATATCCGCATCGCCAAGCTTGCCTTCCATGCCAAGGAAAGTCCCATCCGGACACGGGACGAAGTCTTCAATCTTGTATCTTCATAGTTCTGGAGTCCGGCTGAAGGTATAGTCCGGCTACCCGAACACCCCCTAATCCAGGACTCCCTCACCTCCTGTCGATTACATTGTGGTCAATCTGACACACGAGGTGCAAGGCGATCCACGAGGGGATTTTTCAGAGTCCTCAAGCAACACAAACTTTCATCAACAGATACCGTGACGAGCTTAATATGATCCGCCCGACAGTAAGACAAACAAATACACCTAATGCTCCATTGGGACCGCAGCGACCCAAGGCACCTCCGACGGGTTTTGCAAAAATCCATGTTGACGGTGCAGTACGACCAGGGAGGGGCGGGTCAGCAGCAACAGTTTGACGTGATTCAAACGGAAATTACCTAGGGAGTTCAGCCCTAGTGGCGGAGGGAGTGGATGATCCGACTTCTCTGGAAGCTTTGGCATGCGGGGAGGCAATGTGTTTGGCAGAGGATCTCTTTATCAACAACTACATAGTGGCCTCCGATTGCAAGCAAGTTGTCTCTGATATAAACTCGGATAGTAGAGGGCAATACGGTGCCATTCTGTCCGAGATCAATCTTCGAGCTACCCTTTTTCAATGCATTTTCTCTTTTGAGTGTCGTGCTATAAATTATGAAGCACATAGTCTAGCCAGATTCTCTCTTAGAAGGGGACCGGGGCGTCACCTGTGGCTTGGCCAACCCCATGACCCATCTTGTATCCCACTTTATGTGGACTTTGATTAATAAAGCTGGCTTAATCCTCAAAAAAATAACATCGATTAGATTCACATCACATCTAATCAGAAAAATTTCTCATTGCTCAAAAAAACTCAGAAAAAATTGTCAAAAAAATCTAATCAGAAAAAAATTGAGTTAATTTCAAAAAAAAAAAGAGTCGTGTGGGAAACATATTGTGTCGTCCGTTTGGGGCTGCCCGGCACAAGTCTGTTAGGGCGATACCTATTGGAGTCCGAGACACGATCGCTATACGAGGCCAACTCGGACACGATCGATCTAGCTTCTATATCAAAGATGAACTACACGGAATCATCACATATTCACATCACATAGTTCACCGGCCGTAGGAATCAGAGGGAGAATACGATCAAGAAGATGGACACGGAAGGGCACTCGTTGCCGTCGGCGTCGTGCGGCGACGGCCGGAAGAGGAGAGTCTGCTACTACTACGACCCGGGCGTCGCCAACGTCGACTACGGCGCCAACCACAACATGGTGCCCCGCCGCGTCGCCATGGCGCACGCCCTCGTCGAAAAGTACGGCCTGCTCGCCGACATGGAGCGCCTCCGCGTCAGGCCCGCCACCGAGGCCGAACTGCGCGCCTTCCACGACGACGCCTACGTCCGCCTCCTCCGCGACATCACCCCGGACGCCTACCACGACGGCGACCTCCGGGATAGGGCCAGGGCGTGCGGCGTCGGCGTGCCGGACACCGACGAGACCGACGCCAGCGCATACGACAACCCCGTCATCGACGGCCTCTGGGACTACTGCCTCCGCTACGCCGGCGGGTCGCTCGCCGCCGCGCGCGCGCTCGCCGACGGCTCCTCCGACATCGCCATCAACTGGTCCGGCGGGATGCACCACGCGTGCCGTGGCAAGGCCAGCGGCTTCTGCTACGTCAACGACATCGTGCTCGCCATCCAGGAGCTCCTGAAGCACTTCGAGCGCGTGCTCTACGTGGACATCGACGTGCACCACGGCGACGGCGTGGAGGAGCACTTCAAGAGGGAGAGCCGGGTGATGACGGTTTCGTTCCACCTCTACGACATCGACCGCGACGTCAAGCCCTTCTTCCCGGGCACCGGCAAGGTCGAGGACGTCGGCGAGGGCGACGGCAAGTACTACACCCTGAACGTGCCCATGAAGGTGGGCATGGACGACGAGAGCTACCAGCAGCTGTTCAGGCCGATCATGGACGAGGTCATGGAGAAGTTCGTCCCGGACGCCGTGGTGCTGCAGTGCGGCGCCGACTCGCTCTACGGCGACAGGTTGGGCGAGTTCAGACTGTCCGTGAAAGGCCACGCCGGCTGCGTCAGCTACCTCCGTAGCTTCAACGTGCCGCTGCTCCTCCTCGGCGGCGGCGGGTACACCGTCAACCATGTCGCCTCCTGCTGGTGCTACGAGACGGCGGTCGCCGTGGGCAAGGAGAAGGAGATCTCCGACGAGATACCCTTCCACGGCTACGAGCACTACTACAGGGACCAGGGCTACAAGCTACATTTCACGGTGCCGAAGAAGAACGGCAACAAGAAGGATGACTTAATCGATAAGATAAAGCAGGATGCCCTCATGAACCTGGCCATGCTCAAGCCACCGCCGACGACCGTAGGGGAGCACCGGCCAAGCAAAAGACATGCCATCAACGTCAAGGCCCACTATGACCAGAACCAGGACAAGGAGGCAAAGAAGTACCGGTGCCGCAGGGAAGACGACGACCCCATGGAGAGGCTGCACCGGCTCTGCGGCGAGGCGGACCGCTACGATTTCTTCACTGAGCTGGGGAAGAGAAAGATGTCTGGGCTAGTAAATAGTACTCCCTCCGATTCAAAATAAGGGTCGTGGTTTTAGTTGGGACTTGGGACTTGGGAGTAGCTAGCATTGGTGAAGAGAAAGACATGTTCACTGCATTGGTTGGCAAGCTCACACTGCACGAGGTCGTGTTAGAGCAAAACTAGAAAAAAAGGTTATTTTCCCATGTGTGTACACAAAATATCGGCTCTTAGCTTGTAAGAGAAGTCAACATTGTTGTTTTCACTTTCCTTCTCTTTCAAGTCAACAATTATCTCTACATATGGCTTAACTATTGTAAAAAGTAAGAATGGATACATATTTGTACTAGGACGCATCATGCCACTGTTGAGATGAAGAAGCGTGCATTTTTTTTCTCAAATACGCACGAATGTGTGTGTATCATATACCGTATTATAGAAGAGAAATGAAAGACTACCTCCACACCGCAATATTACAGAGTAGATAACATGATCCAATCTGCCCACGTCCACACCCTACTTTGTATGTGCAACTACTCACGTATTGTCCACATTGCCAACACTGCAAAGAAACCATCTAGCTCCCCTCCTAGGAGTCATGCTTGTCTTCAAATCCTACCTTCGCTCTCGATCCGCTGGAGAACCTACTTTTGAGATGGTACCACTCCGTCAAACACAATGGCATTTCGGTGTTTGCACAGCTTCCATAGGCCCAAGAGGTTGATGGCCTGAGTCATTCTCTGGTGCTCTACTTATTGCTCCTGCCTGTTGCACCATGCTCCCAAAGTCTCGTTCGCAAAAGTTCTCTGGCTTGCCGAACGCAATGTAGACCCGGTTCCAGACTTCTCTCGCAAAGACGCAGCTCACCAGAATGTGGTTTATGGTCTTGTCGTGTTGATCATAGAATGGGCATGAAACATGGTACAGGAGGCATAGGCTGGCCAATCTCTCTGACGTCCAACACCGATCCTTGATAGCCAACCACGCAAAGAGATGGCATTGAGGCGGTGCGTTGGATTTCCACTTGAAGGTGGTCGTGTATGAGACCACAAGGCCTGCAAACTTGGCCGCGTACGCAGATCTCGCCGAGAATGTACCATCCTTTTCCAAGGACCATGAAATCGAGTCTAGTGTGCCTGTGTCCAGATGCACAACCGCTACTCGAGGCCAAAGATCCAAGAAAGGGCGAACCGTCTCGGCGGTGGGATCAGGTCCAATGCCTCCTGCCCAAGAAGAGTGCATAGACTTCTACTAATGCACCATGAATTTCGTTGTGAGACCCTCCCCCTTCGATTGCCTAAGTGGGTCGGCATATGGCGTCAGTTCACCAATTTCGCTTGTTTCTTCTTTATTTCTTTTCAAATTTTCTTTATATTTTGTGACATTCTAAATACATATATTCCAAAAAATATTTACTTAATTTTTTAAATGTTCACTGCGAATACAAAAAAGTTTAACATGGTGTAAAATGTTTGTTAATTTAATTTTAAAAATGTGGATACCATTCAAAAAAATGTTCACACATTTCAAAAAATGTACTACTGCACATTTCAAATAATATGTATGCAATGTAAAAAGATTTTAGTGTAACTCAACCAAATTTTTTTTACCATTCAAAAAATGTTGATAGCATTCAAAAAAAGTTCACAAGTTTCAAAATTATGTTTGTGACACTTTTTTCAAATATTTATAGGATGTGTAAAATTGTTTGCATAGTTTTTTTAAATGGTTTGTATCATACAAAAAGTTTCAATGTTTATTTCAAATAATTTAACATGTATCTGAGAAAATGTTCAAAAGCATGTATTTGTTTAACTGCTAGTCATGTGTTAGAAAAATTATAAACTTGTATAAAAAATAAGCTGTATAACAAAAATGTACAATGTGTATGAAAAATAGACATGAAAACATAAATTTCAAAAGAATGTTAATCATATATTTGTTTCAAAGTGTATTAAAGATGTTCCTAATGTATAATAAAAATCTACAATGTGTATGTAAGATGTAGACTTGTTTTGAAAAAACTTGAAAAAAAGGGTAGCAAAAAACCCCGAAGAAAACCAAAGAAAGAAATAAAACAGAAGAAAAAAGAAAAAGAAAAAAAGCAATCTAAAACCAGAAGAAAATTGATGTAAACTGTGACGGGGCGATAAGAAAACCAAAGACAAAAGACAAATTCGTGCGGCAACTACTGTACTGGACCGGCCCACTAGTGTTGCGCTAAATGTGAGGCGGTGATATGTCTTACAATAAACGAGACATAGTTTCCGCTCTCCATATCAACATGCATTGCGTGAAAGTGTCATGTATGCACGAAGTCTTCAAAAAGGCTAGCCAATTTGCCCTGCAAGACAAGTCACGAGAACTTTGGGCGGCAGCTTCGCAGAAGAGTGAATGAGGTTGATTGGGCAATAGTCAGTAACGTCGCCCAGGTTCCCCTTCTCTTGGCAGCAATCAAGTCCGAGTTGAGGAGGTTGGAATTTCCCATAAATCTTGCGAAAGGCGTCCATGATGTCCTTGCCTATGATGCTCATGCAGGTCCCCCGTAAAGCTAACGGGCTCGAGCGCTTTCTTCGCCCAGAAATTGCGACTCAGACTTTATTAGTCGAGAAAGGGTTGTCAAGACCGCAAACCTGGACGCGTGGCTTGTCTAGGTTTTGAAATACTACGATGGAACAACCATGGTCCATATAAGACTCAGGAACCTTGGCCATAAATTCTCGAAATGGAAATTGGCTCGTCATGGTGACATGGCATTGACATACAGGAGGGGGTCTTGGTCCAAGTGAGATGTCAACACCATGTGCTCGGGCTGCGGAACAGATAGAGAGTAAAGTGTTGACACCTTTAATTATTGTGGAGAGATGGTTTAATCATAGAATGTGTTGCTCTCTTTCTTTTTCCTTGGGATAACAGTTGGGGAAGTTGTAGCTATTGTTATATAATAAAGAATGTCGATGAAATGGCCAACGATAAGTTAATTTATAACATTGAGAAGAAGGCTTGATCTCTAGGACTTGTGAAAATATTTTTTGCTTACCACACAGAAAGAGGATTGATATTTACCTCATCTACATGTGAAGAGCATATTAGTTGCATTCAGGCAATCTTCTAAGGGCATCTCCTACGGTGCTACATGTCAATAAGACTACTCCCTCCTTCCATCTATATAGGGCCTAATGCG
The DNA here is from genome assembly GCA_034509565.1 of Triticum monococcum. NCBI lineage: Eukaryota > Viridiplantae > Streptophyta > Magnoliopsida > Poales > Poaceae > Triticum > Triticum monococcum. The sequence goes on from CM067845.1 coordinate 525,950,820, forward strand.
TTTTTCGAGGCTAACTTTGACAAAATATTAGAGCAATAATATATGACATGCAACTTACACAGAGCATACCGTCAAATTCATATGTTAAAGGAGCTTTCAATGATATAATTTTCATATTATGCATGTCATGTACTATTAATCTTATCAATAGTCAAAGAAGGTCTTGGAAAATGCATTAGGCCTTATATAAATGGAAGGAGGGAGTATAAGAGTTTTAGATTAGGCTGTGATACTAAATATGCCATGTTTTTGCTCTTCCATACGAACACGTTCAGTTACATTACACCATAGTGACAACAGATTCTGTTTAATTGTGCTCTATTCGTGATGAGCATACTATTTGGTATTGCTGCCATGAGTAGTTTGCACCCTTATCACTTGGTTATGTAAAAGCACCGAGTCTGGAGAGTTAAATCTTTGATGATCACCTTCAAAGTGAGAGAGTTGTGGATGTCTTCATTCCCACTGGTGTAGCCTGTTCCATGAGCGGAACTTGATGCCCATATGCTCCATATACTCTAGATCATCATGAAAGAATGTTTGATGAAAGGCATTGATCGGTTTATAAATATGCAACATTTGCTAATACTGAAGGAAGGCATTTGGGGGTAGACTGGCGAGGGACAGAGCAATAATGAGAAAATAGTTTTTTTCTAAGTTAATGGCGAGGCATGTAGTTTGATGAGGTTGGTCACAACGTATCATATGTCGTATAATGCACATGATAGTAGCCTATGATGCTATCTTGAGAGTGCATAGTATCATATCTTTGTATCATAATGATCTTATTTTTAAACATGCACCAAACATACTAGTACATCATCATTTAAAATGATACGCCGCAACAAAAATGTCTTGTTGATTTGGATGATACTCCTATTATGACCCGCCTGAAGTCGTGTACTTCCTTCTTAGATGGAAATAAATCGGGCACAAGAATTTAGGTCATTAATTTAATTGACAAAACTTGTATGCCACAAAGAATATGTGTAGAAATATCATTCGATAATGAGTCTAGATATATAATTTGTATAACATACACAATACATGTTTTGCTACTCAAATCAAGGACTTAGAAACCCATGCCCGACTTACATTCCCATCCGCAGAGAGTAAAATGTTTTTTAAATGCATGGCCACGGCACCGGAAGATGTTTTTATGGAACAAAGTAAAGAGTTATGGGTGGTGATGGTAGATAGGTTGGCACACGGTAGAAGGGACACCGATCAAATGCTGGGGTGACGGCGTGGGTTGATGCATGAGACGAGGGAGCCGTCACCGTTCACATGCTACGGTGACGGCATGTACTTGCTAGGATTGGTCGAGATAATGTTAAAGGCCGCAGTCTGGATAGACATGTGGATGGTAACATGCAGACCTTTATTAATTGAGATATAGACTCATTTTACCTCGGAGTGTATTATGTTACAGTAACATATTATGTTACCACAAACATCTCTTTCCTTATTAACTCCGTGTTACATAATCAATTTTTTTTAGAATATGTTATGTTACTAGCTAAGTTATTTCCATTATGGCTAGCCTAAACCTTTGTGAATTGGATCGTGCTGATCGAGATTTAGTTAATGGAACAATGGCCGCAGCACACCTATAATAATAATCAGGGGATCGATTAATTGGCCGGCCCTAACTAGCTGGAGATTTTGATTCTCGCTCGGTCGCTCCTCACATGCCACACCACGTGCTACTAACCAGGCCGCTTTAAGGAGCTCCAAGCCGCTCCATACATACATGGACGGAGTTGGCGTATATATAGACCGGCCGGGCAAAAGACGATGCAGCTCCGTCCCTTCTGTCCCCGCCCATCCGGTGATCCACACATAAACACGCACGCACTGATCACGCGCCACGCTCGCAGACGCAGCGATGAAGAGCAACAGGGCAGCCCTGCTCTCGGCCGCGCTGCTCTCGCTTCTGCTGATCTCTTCCGCCGCCGGCGCTGCGGCTGCCGGCAAAGGTGCGCCAGTCCACAACACTCTGAAAGACCATGACATGATTGGCCTCTCCTCTACATGTACGTACTACTACCATCCTGTGTGCCGTATACATCTCGCGCTTATCTGCTATGTATACTGGACGTGTTGCCAAATCGTAGTCGATCGGTTAACTTGCTTATTTGGTTATGTCATGCATGCAGCTGAGGATGCTGGCCATGGCGGCTTCGCCCAATCGGAAGGGGTCGCCACCGCGATCGGACCAACGTCGCTTCCTCCTTTCAATACAGCTTCTTCCAAGGCAGCGCGCGGCGCCAGCAAGCTTCATTGAACTTCACTCTTTGTGTAAGGGACAACGATGTCGATATGCATGTGAACATGCGTGTACTCGGACTTTAACCATGGAATAAAGCTGTACTTACCACGTGGCACACGTGGTAAATAACTCTCTCTTTTTAAGACGCACGCGTGGTAAACAACTCAAACTTGGCAAAAGCAAAAAGAAAGAAATATCTGTACTTAAAAAAAAAACACCTAGCTTGCCACCGATGCCGCCTACTAGTAATTGCCGAGTGCTCATGTGCTTTCCCAACCAAAAAAAAAAGATGAGCATATGCTCATGTGATTGTCCGATTTATTGTTGAGCATTGAGTTTGTGCTTTCCAACAAAAAATTCGCATGCAATATAATTGCCACGCGTCTAAATCGACCAAGTTATCTAGCCAAGACAACATGTTATCATCACTATTTCTAAAATGAACATGTTTTCTTTTTTGAGCTAAAGTTAGCATGCTTAACTACGCTAAGAAGAGATGCGAAGGTAGGAGGCCCGCTGCTTCTTCTCAACATTAGGCTATACCTTTTGAGATACAGACCCCCCAAAATTAGGTTTCGATGTGACTGAAACCTACCAAGTGAAAATGATTCAAACGAAGCCCACTCATCGCAGAAGGGCCATCGTAAAGTGTGCAAATAACAGAGGTCATGCGTGACTCACATTCTGCTAGCATTCCTCGCTGCCTGCCGGAACATCTCGCGGGCCTCCAAGGCAAATCTGTAGAAGGATACATACGACATACTCGTACTCCACACTAAGACAACCAAGTTTCCAACAGATGAAGCTTTGAACACCGCATGAGTCACCCCTGCCAAAGAAGGTAACACCCGTGATGCCAGTCAGAGAGAGAGGGAAATATTTTCCCCTAGGGTTTCCTAGGGTCTCCCTTGTCCTCCGACGGCGCAGCCGCTGGAGTCCACGTATCTTCACCACCGATCTGCCTGAGTCTTGCGAGAGCTACGAACCAACAGCAGTGCGTCTCTGGGCGGGTGCTGTATGGGGGATCCTGGAGGTTTGGTGACTGGAACGGGATTGAAGGAAGTAATGGAGGGGGTGCAAACGGGGAAAGAGATCTGGGAGGATGCGAGATCGGGGGTCGGGCAATCCATCCCACCGATTGAAGATAACGCTGCGGGGACGCATCAAACCACAGCGGATGCAGACATGGAGGAAGAATATGGTGTGTGTGTGTGTGTGTGTGTGTGGGGGGGGGGGGGGGGGGGTGTGGGCGGGGGGACTGGGACCATGTTGGCCCGGATCCATCCCTAGAGGATGCTTTTGAAGGTATGAATCTTCACGGGAAAGAAGGAAAAGACTTGGATCTGTCTCGGGATTTGGAGGACTTGATCAAGGAGGTGTGGTGGCTGGCCCTGTTTAGGGTTCATATTATTAGACCTTCGGATTTGCTATTTTATAGTCGACTGCTTTTCAATTCGACAACATTCAAATATCTGTCTGTCCGTTTTGTGCGGAGATTCACGCTTGGAGGTGTGGTTTTTGGGCTGATTTTTTGTTTGTCTGGTGTGGTTTGTTTCTGTCCCAGCCCGTTACGGTCGCCCCGGTCCAACTGGCTGTTCCCCCCGCCCTGTGTCGTTTCCCCATTTCATTCGGCGGCACTGTTTGGATAAGGCAGAGATGAGAGAGCGAGTGAGGGGAAGAGGCACTCGAGCAGCGGAGGAGCGGAGGCGATTCCCGTCATTCATGTCGATTCTGAGATCCCCTTCCCTTCGAGCTTGATTTCTCCTCCCTTGCTCTTCGTTCCTCGGCTGCTAGGTTTCTCCTTCGTTTCTGCTAGTGTAGCTTCAAGATCCATGTATGTTCTGGTGTTTGATTGATGGATTGTGTATGTTCCTGCCCGTGTTTGGTGTATGTGCTCTTGTAGATTTTCCCTATGGCTCCCGATGTGTTTGTGTAAGTTTTATGAAATTGATGCGGTTCCTCTGCTTAGGTTTTTAGCTCTTTCCTGTATGAATCCCCTCGGGTGTAGGCACTGGTATGTGTTTTGTAGTCGCTGGTAGGTGTCTAGATTTAGGGTTTCCATTGGGTTTTGTTCTGGTTGGAGTATGATTCGTGTGTTTGGGTTGGTGGGAGTCTCTGTAATGCTTCATGTGTCTCGTCCTTGGGAGTATGATTCTTCAGTGGATGTCCCTGATTGTGCTATTCTGTAATCTCCTGTGTTCTAGCCCTGCAATTGCCCCCTATGTTTTCAGTCTTAGATCCCTCCAGCATTAGAGTGTAAGGTTAGGTTCATGTCTTCTTAGTCATGTATTTGGCAGCATTTTCCGTGTGCTTACCCCGTAATATTTATCTGATTTTTGCGGTGTAATTCCCATGCTTAGTGCATGTATTTTGTAGAATTACACTGTATTACTTCTTTGCACTGTAACATTTATCTGATTTTGTGGTGTAATTCCCATGCTTAGTGCTTGTATTTTGTAGAATTACACTGTATTACTTCTTTGCACTGTAATTCATCTGATTTGCAGTGTAATTCCCATGCTCAGTCACTGTATTTTTAGTTATATTACAATGTATTTACCTCATAATTCCACTGTACTTCTGATGAATTTCATGTAGGCTTCTTCATCACACTGTATTATTCCCTTGATTTACTGTGTAATTCCCATGCTTAGTAACTTTTTTTGGATATATTACTGTGTAATATTCCCAGATTTACGTTTTGTAGTTCCCTTGCTTCAAATTTGTAATTATGGCTGTACTGTAATTCCCATGCCCAGTCACTGTATTTTTTAGTTATAGTAAAGTGTAATTTTGCTCAAATTTCTTGTGTAATTCCCATTATTTTCATGTATGCTTCTTCATCATTCTGTAATATTTCCCTGATTTACTGTGTAATTCCAATGCTTAGTCACTGTATTTTTTGGATATATTACGGTGTAATGTACCCATATTGTAATTCCAATGCTTCATTTTTGTAATAATGCTTATATTGTAGTTCCCATGCTTCGTCACTGTAATTTTCAGCTATATTACAGTGTAATATGGCCTAGTATTACAGTGTAATTTTGGGGCATTTTACTCTGTAATTGTCATGCTTCTCCTATGTAATTCCTGTACAACATTAGTGTGTCTTATTTGCAACGATATAGGTCCTGATTAGTTTTCTTATTCTTTGTTGTTAATGTAGTATTTGATTTAGGATTTATGTAGCATTGTTTAAGAGTGTTTTGATTTTGTAGTTTGAGGAGGGTCCTGGCAAACAGTTTTTTCGTGTTTAATGGGTAGGCTATAGAAAGTCTATAATCAGGACGTTCCGTTAGCATCTTCTTTTGAGAGGCAGATTGTTTTGCTGACGAACCATTTGTGCCTAATGACTTCGCATAAGATGGATCTTATCCAATGTCAATGGTAGTTATTTCTTTCTTCTTCTCTAGTTTCTTTTTTCAATTCTTAGTTCTTGAACTCTGTTTATCTATTTTGGGTCTGTTGTATTTTGCATTTTTCAGGAACTTTCGGGTGATGAACACTAGTAGAAAACAGGGCTATGGTCCAGGCCGGCTTAGCCCATTAGTCCCGGTTCTAGACTGAACCGGGACTAATGTGAGCATTGGTATGTGAGCATTGGTCCCGGTTCGTGCGGCTAAGGCATTAGTCCCGGTTCAGTCGGGCCCTTTAGTCCCGGTTCACTCGGGCCCTTTAGTCCCGGTTTAAGCCACGAACCGGGACTAAAGGGTGCGATGACCTTTAGTCCCGGTTCGTGCCTCAAACCGGGACTAAAGATTAGACCTTTAGTCCCGGTTTGAGGCACGAACCGTAACTAATGGGGTTGAGACCTTTAGTCCCGGTTCGTGCCATGAACCGGTACTAAAGGTCCCATTTTCAAACTCTACCCCCCCCGGTGGATCGCCTTTTCAGTTTAAAAAAAAATAAAAGAAAATAATGGAAATGTCAAAAAAAGAAAGAAAATAAGTTTCTCATGTGATATGTGGTCTAGTTGTTGGGAAAATTTGCAAATGTGAATTTTGACTTTATTTGCAAAATCTCTCTGAAATTTGTAAAAATGGGCATAACTTTTGCATACTAACTCGGATGAAAAAGTTTTTTATATGAAAAATCATCTACTCGAAAAGTTACATCCAAATTTAACTGGGGGAACCCCGTTAAACATTTTCAAAATCCTCAAAAACCTAATAGAAAAAAAGTTACGGGGCTTTTAAGATCTAGAGTGGAAAAAATTGAAAAATATTTAAAACAGTGGGCAAACTGTGGTCAAACAATGGTCAAACTAATTATTCTAGAATATTAGTGTTAATAAATAATTATTTTAGTTATTTCAATTTTGGTCAAACTGTGGTCAAACAATGGTCAAACTAATTATTCAACAAATATTAGTGTTACTAAATAATTATTGTTTTTTAAAACAATAGTTTCAAACTCAAACAGTGAAATGTGTCACTTCATGCTCAAGCAAAATTCCTGAAGGTTAATAGGATTGACATCTTACTATTGTCAGGAAAACAACAAGTGCAGACTTGGAGCGAGGGAGAATAAAACCCGGAAGTTAAGCGTGCTTGGGCTAGAGTAGTGAGAGGGATGGGTGACCGGTCGGGAAGTTAGATGATTTGGAATGATGAGGGGTGATTAAAGGATAAATTGAGAAGTGATGAGGGGTGGTGATTACAGACTAGAGGTTAAAATAATTCAGAAATTTGAAAATAAAAAAAAATCCAAAAAAAAATTTCAAAAAAAATTTCAAAAAAAAAACATAAAATTTCCTTTAGTCCCGGTTGGTGTTACCGACACTTTAGTCCCGGTTCAGGAAGTCCCGGTTCAGGAACCGGGACTAAAGGCCCTTACGAACCGGGACTGTAGGCCCTTTTTCTACTAGTGGAAGCAGACTTTGACCAAGCTCTTTTCAAGTTTTATGTGAACCAAGCTCATTATTTCTCTTTTTGCTCGTTGTTCTTGAGGCTGCTACTGTGGCCACTAAAAATCCAGCCACTTTTGAGTAGAAATTCATATATTCCTGGGCTTCTTCTTTTGTTTTGAATTGCACGCCTAACTGTGGCTTGAAATTGCTGCTAGTGTTCATAAGATTGCCTTCTGATGCAGCCTCTTGTTCATTTTGCAGGAACCTCTCAATGTCTTCTTCATCGAGGTATTCATTATGCGTCTTGTTCATGTGAGTCCTCTGTTTCTCCCCTTTGTCCTTCTTGATTTATCTGGTTTGTGTTTGACTTTGATTTAGTTGTTGTGGAACTGAGGTCGGTATCTTCAGGGACCTGCAAAATTATTCTTTTTGTGTCAGTTTTAATTTTCAAACAGGTTTGTACAAATAGATTTCATATTCTATCTGTGACTTTGATTTATTTATTTATGTCGCTACCTGTTCCAAACTGATGTTGTCAAACATGTGTGCCTCCTAGGGATTAGGTTCTGTTGTGCCTTCTTCGCTTGCTGTAGGTTCATGATGCATTTCCTGCAATGTCTGCAGTGTAAGTGAGATGTTACTTTCTCTCTTTTTTCCCAATTCAGATATGGATTATTCAATACTAGTTTTGCTTACCCTCATTTCTACTGTTGTGTGATTTCTGTTCTTGAAGTTTTCCTCTCCATCTTGTGTAATGTTTGCGGCACCATCTCCCAAATGTACCTGCGAGCATCATGATTTCTTTTAGTTTAAAACTTCTCCTTCACATAGATTTGTAGCTATGCGGTATTTGAATTTCATTTTTACCTTGTAGATAATGTCTGAATCGAGGAGCGTTGTGAATGAAAATGATTCATGCAAAATTTTTTTGTTAGCATGAATGTATTGTATATAGTATTTTCCTCTATTGATTTTTGCAATCAGTTTGCTAGTATTTATACATATCTCACATTTAGAATGAGTTCTTGTGACATTTACAGTAGATCCTCTTCGTCACTCTTCAGTCACTCTTCCTATCATGCTCCCCGTCTGCAATATTGAAGATTAAATGTGAGAGAATTTTAATTTTGTAAGCTGCAAACTGTTATCACTAATAGCTCTTTTCTATGCATGTATTTTCTAAGCAGAAAACTGTCAATATTAACTTTTTAATCTCCAAACTACAAATCATTTTTAAGGAGAAAATTGTGAGTTCCTGGTTTTAAACACTGTAAATCCTGGGTGGCATGAGGTGTTTTTACACTGTAAATCGGTAGTTTGAATGGTAAATGTTGGGTGCTTACTATGTTTATACAATGTAAATTCCAAGGTCTTTGGACTGTATTTGTAATGTATTAAGAATGTAAATTCCAAGGCCATTATACTTAATTAACAGTGTAAATATATGCATTTTTACAGTGTAAATTCCAGAGTTTTAGTACTGAATTTACAGTGCGAAAACTTGGGTATTTACCGTGTAATTATAGGGCCATTATACTGAATTTACAGTGTAAATACTTGTGTATTTACAATGTAATTACAGGGCCATTGTACTGAATTTACACTGTAAATACTTGGGTATTTACAGTGTAATTAAGTACAAAGGCCCTGAATACCTTTGGTATTTACATTGTAAATTCATGCATTTGTATAGTGTATATTGCAGGGTTTTGCATTGTATTTACAGTGTAAATTCCAGGGCCATTGTGCTGAATTTACAATGTAGTTACAGGGCCATTGTACTGAACTTACAGTGTAAATACCAAATTTTTACACCGTAAATACTTGGGCATTTATAGTGTAATTACAGTACAATGGCCCTGTAAATACTTGGGTATTTACAGTGTAATTTTTGGCGTACTTGGAGGGGTTAGTTGTCCAGGCGAACGGGGTCAGGTGTTTACCCCGACCGGTTTTGGCATACTTTTTGGTGTCGGGTGGTTTTGGTGGTTATATATGTGTCATCTGTTCATTTGTGAGGAAATTTGAATGTTGCCGAATTGAAAAACAGTCAAGTGTCAAATAGACAATCCCTAGACCTTTTAGCCCTGCCGCCCTGTTAAATTCCATGAGGAATGCCTGGGCCTGTGCGCAGGGGGTAACTTTCAACATTAAGGGGCCAAATCTGTTCCTGGTGCAGTGCCACTACTTAGGGGATTGGAAGAGTGTCGGGGGTTGGGTGCGACATATGCCAATGGATGGCTTATCATGGTGGGGGCGAGTAGAACGTCGCCGGTGCCTGAAAACGGGATGAGATGTAGACACGAATGCCGGCAGACTTTACCCAGGTTCGGGGCTCTTCTAGGAGATAACACCCCTAGTCCTACTCTACGGGGTCTCCGCATGATCATTAAGGCAAAAGTGAGTACAATGGTGCTCCTCGAGCTGTATCTGTGGACAGGAGGAGACTAGGCCAGCTCTCCCCCTTCTCTAAAGTCTGATCTAGTTCTAATGGATCGGAACCCTTTGCATGGGTGTCCTGGGGGGTTTATATAGGCCTACCCCCAGGGGTACAATGGTAAACCGACTGGGCGCAGGGCCTAGCCGTCAGTCTCTTCGCCTGCCGGCCTCTATGCCGACTGTCGGGGCCTGCCGGCTGGTGGGCCCCGCCGACTGGTCTGGTACGGAGCCGACAGGCCGTACCCGCCGCTTGCGGGTCTTGCCGGCTGCCGATTAATGTAGCCGTGCCTCTAATGACGTAGGCTTGGTCATGGGGTCGTGGCTGCAGCCCTGCTACCTGGCGGGCGATTACTGTAGCCACTCCCCGTCTTGTCTGGTTAATGGCGCGTGGGACCCGTGGGAGGGGCAGGCTGACTTCCGGGGGCCGGCTCCCTTCGGGTCCGACTGGTGGCGCTCTTGCCGTCTTCTGGACTCTCGCTGACCGGTAGGGCCCAACATCCGTGGACCGTACCGATAGGCCATCGTGGGTGCAAGACTCTGCCCACTGTTGCTGATGTCAGGGATGGCACGGCAACAGTCCCTCGCCGGACGGAGATCTCCACAGGTACGGCGCACTGTGGCCTAGTCATCCCATGAAAAGGGGAGGGAGTGGGCTTTACTGTTGTCACTCCCGTCCCATCCCCCCTTATGAGGGCATGGGCTTTGTTGGTGTCGTGGGCCGACTCCCCGTGGCCGGCTTCTCTGGGAGCCGCCAGGCGGGAGTCAGCCCGTCTTGACCTCGCTTTCAGGACTCGGCCGCATGCGGGCAGTCGGCTGCTTCTTTAGCCGGCCTCTGGAAGGCGGTTCTCCATCCCGGTGTCCTGAGGGGCACAGTCAGCCCCGATGGCTTGAAAGGTTCTGGGCCTCGGGTTAGCCTACTCATGTCCCATTACTCCGATAGTAGTCCCCGAAGCTGGTGAGGCGCCGCGGACGATCAGCCGAGGAGCCTCAGCAGTTTCTTTCTCCGAGTGCTTGAGGTGAGACCTCGTTTGACTTCTGTCGGGCCAACTGGTAGGAGTCAGAGTCGCCTAACTTTGACTTGTCCAAAAATGCTTTCGAATCCCCCGGCGGGAACTCAGTAGTGTGTGAGCTAAGCTTCCTGACCGCCACCCACTCCATGCCCGCCATGTGGCAACCAATGGCTGGGCCAGCCCGCCTACCCATCCGCGAGATGGGACATGTCTGCAGGCGGGGCCCGCCACTACCACGCCTCGGCACGCGAGCTGATCTGCTGCGGCCGTGGGGGTGGTTGAGGTTCCCACGTAATTACCGCGCGCAGTAACTTTGCGCGACAAACATGGGGGCGTGGAGTAGTGGGCGCAGTAAATCCCACTACTGCCCCCTCGGCTTCGCAGCCCGCTGGGCTATAAGTAGGGGGAGGAGGGGAGACGGCGGAGCACGCGCGTCCCACCTACCCACTGCTTCTTCTTCTTCTTCTCTCTCTCCCCGCCGCACCTCAAGCTATGTCGAGCGCTGCGGCAGTCTGCTCACGATGAGCTCTTCCTCCGCCGTCACGCCCCCTACGACGCATTCCGGCACCTGGGATGGTTCGGAGGTCCACGACGACCACGTCGATTTCCTCCGCAAGACGCGTCAGTTGCCCGGTGAGGACCTCGTTCGGGTTCGTCTCGCGCCGAGGGAGGAAATCTCGCCGATGCCGCAGGAGGACGAGCGGGTCGTCTTCTGCTCGCACTAGCTGCGCGACCTGGGCCTGCCGGCGAGCAACTTCTTCCGCTCCTTCCTTGAGTTCTATGGACTCCAGCCGCACCACCTCACCCCCAACACGGTGGTGCTGCTGTCCGCCTTCGTCACCCTGTACGAGGGATTCATCAGCGTTCTCCCCACCCTGGAGCTCTAGGGGGAGTTCTTCTACTCCAAGCTCGGTACCCAAGCCGCGAGCGTGCTGGCTCAGTGCGGCGCGTTCATCGCCGTGCGGAGGTTGGGGGCCGACAACCCGTTTCCCTCCATCAAGCTGATCAAGTCGGTGAAGATGTGGCAGCGATCGTACTTCTACGTGAAGAACGTCTCCGCGGAGGGCGACTGGATAAACCTGCCGGCCTTCGTAGCCGGCCCGCCGACTGGGAGGCAACCCAACTGGTCGCACCGGGCCCGGAAGTTGACGCCTGCGGGAGCCGGTGCCATTGCGCGGCTTCGAGTACTGGCGCAGTCGGAGGGCCTGACCGGGCCGGACTTGCTGGCCGCCTTCATGGCGCACCGAGTGCTCCCTCTTCAAAGTCGCCCCCACATGATCTGCCAGATGAGCGGGCACCGGGACCCGAGTCGGATGTGCACCAAGGAGATGCCTCACGAGGAGGTAGCCTACATGGTGAATTATCTGGCGAGCTGCGACCTTAGAGAAGAGTGGCAGTTCATCAAGGAGCCGTATTCACGTGCCGCCCCTCCGCCTCTGGTGAGTCGTTTTCTTTTTCTCTTTCTCTCTGACTTCTTCGTTGCCGAGTCCGTTTTGTTCGATCTGACCAGCCAGCTTTGGTCAGAACCCCCTCCTCGAGCCAGCAGTCGGCATCGCGGGGCCGGACCGCGAATTCCTCCCCGACCAAGAGAAGAGTGATGTTGACAACCCCGATCTGGGGGCGGCAGCCCTGGAGGATGACGCCGAGGGAGGAGGCGGCGTAGCGGGCGGCCCGAGACTTGGGGCCAGTCTCGAGGACTGGCCCGATGATGACGAGGAGGTCGTCCCACGCCACCAGCCAGGAGCCGGCCAGTCGGGCGCGCGCTCGTCAGCTCCGCCGGATGCACAAGGCGGTGGCAAGAAGCGCAGGGCCGGGGCGAGCCTGTTTGGCAGCCGGCCGAAGAAGCCCAAGGGCTCAGCCGCGGCGACCAAGCGGGGCGAGGCGGTCGCAAAGGCCAACCGCTTCTGCAAGGTGGTGAAGACGCCGCAGCTTATTTCAGCGTAAGCACCACCTCCTTTCATACCTTCGTATTTCTTTATTGAGTCTGTTTGAAATTTCTTTACTTTGTTTTCCGGCCCCTCTCTCTTGAGAAGTCGGCCGCCGGCTCCGTCGGGAAGTCGGCGGAGACCTCCTCCACCACCCGGCGGGTTGACCGCGCCACCGACCTTCGGGAGGCGACGGAGCGGAACGCGCGGGAGGCGCGTGAGGAGCGGGAAGCCGCCCGTCAGAAGAAGGCGAAAGCCGACAAGGCGGAGGCCGCCGCCCTGAAGAAGCTGGCAGAGGCCGAGGCCGCCGATGCAGAGAAGAAGCATGCAGAGGAAGCCGCACGCCGCCAGTCGGCGGTGTTTGTCATCCCCTTGAACTCCGCACCGCCGCCACCGGAGTTCTCGGCGCAGACTGGGGAAGCCGGCGACGAGAACCCGGTCATGGAGAGGGACGCTGACGTCACCGCTACGCCGGAGGTCATTGTGCTGCCACCGCCACCCTCTGGAGGCGCGCCAGGCGGAGAACCGGCGGATCCGCCAGTGCCGCCAATCGGAGGCGCGGCGGCGATGGGCCTGGCCCTCGAGGTCAGTACGCCGACGCGCCGCCATCTCACGAAGGCAGCCTCAGCGCCGCGTCCTCTGGATACCGGCACTGTGAGCTCCTCGATCCCGGACACCGAGGTGTCGAGCGCTGCGCCCACCGGGTGGGTGCGGGGAGGCGGGACGGGCCCGTTGAACCGAGCGCTCCTGGACGTCCAAGCCAAGCTCCGGGCCGAGGGCGACGCCATTAAGGAGTGCACCAAGGCATACCTGGCGTCACGAACAGCCATCCGGGTACGTGTCCTTCCTTTTGCTTTGCTTCCTTGTTTTTTTGTGGGGGCGCACCAGCGCACCCACTGGGTGTAGTCCCCGGGCCCGCTGCTGAGCAGGCGGCTCGGAACTCTAATCAGCGAGTTCCAAGTACCAACACTTTTTTTCTGAAATTCGATGCAGGACTACCACAATCTTCGCGTGACCTCCTTCAACGACAACGTCGAGGAGCTGTCCCAACGGACCGCCGACTTGTCCGATAGCAGGGGTAAGTCTTCTTCTTTTCCTGCGGGGGCGCGCTGGCGCACCCGCGGGTTGTAGTGCCCGAGATCCGGGCCGACTGCTGAGCAGTCGGGCCAGATCTCCCCGGTGACCTTCTTTTTTGCTGACGACCGACATCCCTCCCCTCCTTTTTCAGAGGCCAACGCCGCCCTTCAGCAGCAGCTAGGCGAAGCCAAAACCGCACTGCGTGTCCGGGAGGAGGAGTGCGGCCGGCTGACGGAGCAGCACGACCGACTGGCTACGCAGCTGGCGGAGCAGAAGGAGCTGCTCCAGAGGGCCCAGAGGGAGGCGGAGGACAAGGAGGCCGCCCTTCTCGCCGAATTTGCGTCCGAGCGCTCCTCCTGGATTGACAAAGAGGCGACGCTGGTCTCCAGCTTCCAAGCAATCGAAGATCTCGTCGATGGTAAGCTTCCCCTCGTTTTCTTTTCTGGGCTGCCGACTGCTAATCAAGTCGGCCTTAAATTTTTTAACCTTGTTTCTTCGGTCTTCTTCCTTAGCAGACTTCTTCCCCGGCCATTCGTACGCTGCCAATCAAGCCATCAAGGCTGATCATGAAGCACGGAGGGTGGACGGCGCACAGATCGCCGCCAACACCCCCCGAACTCTTGGTGAGTAGGTCCTCAGCATCGAGGCCCGCTTTCGGCCAGCCACCGGATGCTGCGCCGGCTTTAACGTGCCGGCGCCTAGGCGATTGCCGCCCTGTGGCCGGACATGCAGACGCCATGCACCCCCAGTCAGACTGCCGACTGGTTGGAGGTGGCAGCCGGCCGTCTTGAGGCCTGGAAGGGTTCTGCAGCCCGGGCTGGAGCCCGTCGGGCCTTGGAATTCGCCAAGGCGTGGTATCCTGGGCTGAGTTTAGCCCAGTTAGCCACGTTCCTGTTGGAAGCTCAGGCGGAGCTGGCCACGGTGGAGGACGATCTCGTCAGGTGCACCGCATCGATTGCTGAGTACACTGACACCAGTGGCTTCGTCCCAGAGTGGGCTGAGAACGGCGAGGAGGCGCCGCTGGAGTGGTTCGGGCTGAACCCGAACGACGGCGAGGACTCGGCGGTGGTGATCGACTCCAGTGGCGAAGAGGAAGGCGAGGAGGAGGAAGGAGATGAGGAGGAGGCGCCAGAGGTCGAGGCAGACGACCAGCCCCAGCCCGACCGCGCCTCTAGCAACGAGCTACACTCAACTAAGCCAGTTGTCGCCAAGGGTGATCAGGCGGAGACCAACCAGCCGACTGCCCCGCCAACTGGCACCGCCGACCCCTCTGGTCCTCCGAGTCCGTCCGCGGCTTCCTAGGCTGCCACTTTATCTTTGTTTTACCTGTTTAGTAGTCTCAATGAACTTGTTATTTTGCACAATTCCACCCACTGGGTGTGGGTGTATCCTGAACTCCTATTTGATGATTCGGCCAAGGGCCTTTCTATGTAAATATTTATCCGTGTTCTATCTCTTCTTGCTTATTCCTCTTTGGCTTTTTCCTTTGCTGCCTTCCCTTGGTTGCCGTTTGGCTAGTCGGGCAGCCGCTCTGCGGACTGCCGCTAGATCAAATACTTGGCTTCTTTGGGAGGCAAGTACTTAGCCATTTAGATTTTTTAGCAAGTTAATTTAGAAAACGGTGAGCCGGCTGCTCAAGAGTTGGTTGCAAAAGGCTGGAAACCGGCTTAAGCTATGTGCATGCTTTGAGTCCTTAGCCATTTTTTGTATGGACACCCATTCTACCTTACTCCTGCTTGCCGGTCAGTCGCTCTGCGATCTGCGGCTTCTAACAGGAGACGGCTTGAGTGCCACACACTACTTGTCCGGCTGCAGGAATTCATTTCATAGCTCAAGACGGCGAGTCCCCGGGCCGACTAGTCGAACCTGGTGCCAAGCGGTAAAGAATAACATGCTCATAGGCATAACTCTTTATCATATAGATAAAAGAAGGCAGTCCCCGAGATCTTCTCGAGGGGCCCGAAGTCCTCGTACTTTAATACAAAAGGTAGCGTGATACATACTGCATTAACTGTAAAATCTTCGGAGGAGATTTGCATTCCATGGCCGCTCCGTCTCTTTGTCGGAGTCGTCCCTTTTGCGCGCTCGGGGCTTCTGAGCGTCAATCAGGTAGTAGGAGTCATTGCCCAACACCTTGCTGATGATGAAGGGGCCATCCCAAGGTGCTGAGAGCTTGTGCTGGCCAGCTGTTCGCTGAATCAGCCGAAGCACAGGCTCTCCTTCTTCGAAAGATCGCGGCTTGACCTTCCGATTGTAGTATCGGCGTAGGCTCTGCTGGTAGATGCTGGACCAGCTGAGTGCCAATAGCCGGCCCTCTTCCAGCAGATCGATGCCGTCTTGACGTGCTTCCTCTGCTTCCTCCTCGGTGTACATGGTGACTCGAGGGGAGTCGAACTCTATGTCCATTGGGATGACGGCTTCGGCACCGTAGACGAGGAAGAAGGGCGTGAAGCCAGTTGACTTGTTTGGAGTCGTGCGCAGGCTCCAGAGGACGGCTGGCAACTCATCAAGTCAGCAGCCTGCCGAGCGCTCCAGAGGCTCGATGAGCCGGGGCTTTATGCCGGACAGGATTAGGCCATTTGATCGCTCTACTTGGCCGTTGGACTGCGGATGGGCAACGGATGCTAAGTCCAGTCGGATGCCCTGCGTCGCGCAGAAACGGGACAAGACACCCTTGGCAAAGTTTGTGTCGTTGTCGGTGATGATGTTGTGCGGTATGCCATACCGAATTGTGATGTCGGAGATGAAGGTCACATCAGTCGGACCATTCAAACTCTTGATTGGCTTTGCTTCTATCCACTTGGTGAACTTGTCCACTGCAACAAGTAAATGAGTTAAACCACCTCGCGCCGTCTTGAATGGTCCGACCATGTCCAGGCCCCAAACAGCAAAGGGCCAGGCAATAGGAATAGTTTTAAGTGCCGAAGCCGGCTGATGAGGCTTAGAGCAGAACTTCTGGCACCCCTTGCATTTTTGGACTAGAGACTTGGCGTCTTCAAGAGCAGTCGGCCAGAAGAAACCATGGCGGAATGCTTTGGCGATGAGTGCTCTTGAAGCCGCGTGATGGCCACATTTGCCTTGATGGATGTCTTTGAGGATTGCCTGGCCTTGCTCTGGCTCCACATACCGCTGGTGAATACCAGTGACGCTGCGCCTTACGAGCTCTCTATTGATGATGGCGTACGCTGCCGCCCGGCGTTGTACTTGCCGAGCCGAGATCTCATCGGCTGGCAGCTCTTTGTTCACCATGAATTTGAGGATGGCCTGGGCCCATGAAGGTGCTGCAATTTCTGCAACCGCCAAGACTGCGACTTGGACGAGGGTGGCTGGGCCGGGAGGTAGCGGGTTGGAGTCGGCAACCGCTTGTTGTGTCGATGAAGTCCCCGGGCAGAATGGCGCAGTCCCTGGGCCGGACTCCGAAGTCTCCGGGCCGGGTGCGACTGCCAGGATCCCCGCGCCGCCTGCCGGAATACTCACGCCGTCTGCGGGGGCTCTTGAGTCGGATCCGACTACTTCAGGAGGAGCCGGCACGAAGATGGAGTCTGACTCCAGTGATGGTTTGACTGACGGCTTGAGGAGGCGCTGGAGGGCGACGCCGAACGGTATCGCCTGACGGGTGGAGCCGATTCACGCCAAGGCGTCTGCTTGGTTGTTGTTTCTTGGTACATGGAGAAACTCGCATCCCTCGAAATACCCACTAACTTGCTGTACAAGGAAGCGATAGCTTGCCATGTTTGCGTCCTTGGCGTTCCAATCGCCTGACGACTGTTGGACCACCAAGTCGGAGTCACCATAACACAGGATCCGGCGAATGCCGAGCTCTTTGGCTAGCCGTAGCCCGTGAATGAGTGCCTCGTACTCGGCGACGTTGTTGGAGCCGGCAAAATGGATTTGTAGCACATACTTGAGCTTGTTGCCCTTGGGAGAGGTGAGGACGATGCTGGCTCCCAAGCCGGTGTGCATCTTGGAGTCGTCGAAGTGCATTCGCCAATGGGTGGAGTCGGGCGCTGGTGGTAGATATTGGGTTTCGGCCCAGTCGACGAGGAAGTCGGCCAGCGCTTGTGACTTGATGGCAGTGCGAGGTTGGTAGTAGATGGTGTAGGGGGCCAAATCTATGGCCCACTTGGCCACTCGTCCCGAAGCGTCTCGGCTGCCGATGATCTCGGCTAGAGGAGCCGTGCAGACCATAGTGATTGGGTGTTCTTGGAAGTAAGGCTTCAATTTCTTGGCGGCAAAATGCACACCATAGCACATCTTCTGGTAGTGGGGGTAGTTTTGCTTGGAGGTCGACAGTACTTCACTCAAATAATATACCGGTCTCTCAACTGGTAGTGCTTTGCCTTCCTCCTTGCGTTCTACTACAATGACCGTGCTGACCACTCGGCTCGTGGTGGCGATGTAGAGGAGCATGGGCTCCTTAGGAGTCGGAGCCGCCAGAACAGGTGGAGTCGCCAGCATCTTTTTTAGTTGGACAAATGCTTCGTCTGCCTTGTGGTTCCACTCGAAAAAAGTGGTCTTCTTTATGAGTTGGTACAGGGGAAGGGCCTTCTCACCCAGTCGACTGATGAATCGGTTGACGGACGCCAAACAACCGGTGAATTTTTGTACGTCCAGTAATCGGCTGGGTACCTCCATTCTTTCAATTGCCTTGATCCTCACAGGGTTGTATTCTATGCCGCATTCGGAGACCAGGAAACCAAGGAGCTGGCCGACTGGTACTCTGAAGACGCATTTCTCCGGCTTGAGCTTGATCTGAAATCGGCGCAAGTTGTCGAAGGTCTCCTTGAGGTCTTCCAGCAGTGTTCCACGCTTCTCCGTCTTTACCACCACATCATCCACGTAGACATGAGCATTTCTGCCGAGCTGCTTGAGGAGACACTTCTCCATGCATCGTTGGAAGGTGGCGCCGACGTTCCTCAAGCCGAACGTCATGGTTAGGTAGCAGAAAGCTCCAAACAGCGTGATGAAGGTAGTCTTCAGCCTGTCGGCTGGGTTTAACTTGATCTGGTGATACCCTGAATATGCATCCAAGAAACTCAACAGCTCGCATCCGGCTGTGGAGTCTATCACTTGGTCGATCCTTGGCAAGGCGAACGGGTCCTTGGGGCATGCTTTGTTGAGGCTTGTGTAGTCAATACACATTCGCCACTGCTTGTTCTTCTTCAGTACCAAGACCGGGTTGGCCAGCCATTCTGGGAAGAATACTTCCATGATGAAGCCGGCTGGAAGCAGCCGGGCTATCTCTTCTCCAACAACTCTCCTCTTCTCTTCTGACAAGCGGCGTAAAGGCTGTCTGACTGGTTTGGCATCAGATCGGACGTGTAATTTGTGCTTGGTGAATTCCGTTGGGACACCTGGCATGTCCTTGGGGGACCATGCGAAGATGTCTCGATTCTCACGGAGGAAATCGACGAGCTCGCCTTCCTATTTGCTATCGAGGTGGGTGCCTACGACAGCGTACCTCTCTGGGTGCTCCGGGTGCAAAGGTATCTTCTTTGTTTCCTTGGCCGTCTTGAACGAGCCCTCAACTTCCGACTCTTTGGGATCAGGCGACATCTCTGGCTGCTTGCTTGCCATTGGCACAACTCAATCTAGCAGCCGCTTCTCAGCTGCGATCACGAGGGACTCGGCCAGCCGACTGCTCTCTGATGCGCAGGTGGACGACTTCTTGTAGTCGCCAGTTATGGTCAGAATCCCTTTGGAACTTGGCATCTTCATCTTGAGGTAGGCATAGTGGGGGACGGCCATGAACTTGGCCAGGGCTGGCCGGCCAAGCAGTGCATGGTATGGGCTCTCTAGGTCTACCACCTCGAACCATATTGACTCACGGCAGAAATGATCTTTGTCTCCGAAGAGGACGTCGATCAAGATCTTGCCGATTGGCGAGCAGGAAAGGCGAGGGACTATGCCGTGGAACACCATCTGGCTAGACTGCAGTTGCCTCTGCCTGATTCCCAACTTCTCCATGGTGTCTTTGTACAAGATGTTGATGATGCTGCCGCCGTCTATCAGGACTTTGGAAAAACGAGCAGCTCGCTTGTCCGTGGCAAAGGTGGCGTCCAAAACCAAAGCATAGGAGCCGGGTCTGGGCATTACTTCGGGGTGGTCAGCCTGACTCCAGCTGATGGGCTTCTTAGACTAGTGCATGAACTCCGGTGTGTCTGAAGCTACTACATTCACCTCCTGCTGCTGCAGCCGTCTGCTGCATCGATCGTCGGCCACACTGGTGAACACGACATATGCTCCCTGCTCCTCTGGGTACTCGTCTTGCACTGCGCCGACTGGTCTAACCGCCGGCTGCTTGGGCGGAGGGGGAGGCGGCTGCCAACAGGTGGGGGAGGCAAAAGGCCGTCTTCCTTTGCGATCCTGGTGAGCCAGTGGCATTTTCGAGTGGTGTGGTTGGACGGCTTCGCGCCACTGTGGAACTTGCAGGGTCCATCCAGAGTCTGCTCATATGAGAAAGCCGGCTGCCAGTTGGACTTGCCGCCCTTCTGACGTTTGAGCAGAGGTTGCCCTTCCGGCTGTTGGTCTTCAATTGTTGCCACCTGCCGACTGGTGGAAGTCGGCGGGGGCTTTACGCTTGTGGTTGTTCTGCTGTTGACGCCGACTAGTGTCTCCGGCTGGGGTTCGGGGGGCTTGAGGAGCCACTTTACCGGTTGCGCTGACTTGAATCTCCGTCTTCATGGAGGAATCAGCCATGGCGTATTTGGCTGCTATGATCAGCAGCTCGTCGAGGGTTTCCGGCTCATCGCAGAGAAGCCTGTGCTTGAGGAGGGTGCCCTCTCGGCATCCTGCAGTGAAGTACTCAATAGCCTGTACCTCGTGCACGCCCTCGCAAGAGTTGCGGAGCTCGGCCCAGCGCGTGAGGTAGTTGCGAGTTGACTCGCTGGGGCCTTGCACGCACAAGGAGAGCTAGCGGCATTTGGGATTCTCTTGTACGTGCTGGTGAAGTCGCGGACGAAGGCGTCGGTGAAGTCGACCCAACTGTTGATGCTGCGGGGCCTTAAGCTGTTCAGCCATGTCCAGACCGTGCCCTGGAGCATGAGTGGGACGTACTTCACAGCAACACGCTTGTTGCCGTTTGCTATGCTGACGGCCGTGGAGTAGTCAACCAGCCAGTCCTCCGGCTTCACAGAGCCGGTGTACTTGGGTGTGTCTCTGGGGAGCGTGAACCCTTTGGGGAAGGGCTCATCTCGGATGCGGGGGCCAAAGCACGGCGGACCCAACTCATCTTCTTCCTCAAGTGCCAGGGATCGGTCGAGATGGTCGATCCAATGGCGGGCGCCGTTCTCAGCGACTCCCTCCCGGCGGCCAAGGCGGTCGCCGAGCGTCGGGTGATCAACAGGCGGCGAGGAGACTCACCTTTCCCTCCGAGGGGGAGGAGGCGGACAGTCGTCCCGTCGTTCCACTGTTCTTGGGCGGCCGTCTCGGTCGTGCTCTATGGTGATGCGAGTCCGACTGCGGCTGGCAGCCGGCTCCTTGTCTTTTCTCGGTGTCCGAGACTCCACGCCTTGGTCTCGGCGCGGAAGCACGTTGTCATTCCGTTGACGCGGCGCATCAGTGTGGCAGCCGGCCTCGTTCTGCTCAGCAGCCGTGTCAAGGAGTCGCTGGAAGCGCTCTGTCATCAAGCGACGCTCTTCGCCCTCGAACTTGTCCAGCTCATCTGCCACCGCTTGGGCGGCTCGAATATTCTCCACAGGTGTGGCATAGATGGGGCGATTCACCCCGAATAGATCGGCGATAGCCGCACCGCGCTGCTGGACCGTGCCAAGGCGGCTAGGCCCAGCTGGAGCCAGCATGCCGCTCACCGCGCGGTCCATCTCACGTTGGTAGGCTTCTGACAGGTGTCTCATGCTGTCCAGCTTTTTGGCGCCTTCGACTAGCTGAAGGCGGTGTGCCTCCAGCGTCTCGGCGTCGGCATCTTCAGGGATGGGCGCTGCCAGGTCTTGCAGCGCCGTGTGGAGCGGGTCGTAATCACCCCCGCCGGAGTGCTCGCCACGATCGACGACAAGCACTTCCGTGACGATGCTTCCGCCGCTCTCCGCGTGAGGAAGCGGCTCATCGTAGACCACCACGTTGGTGGGGAACGTGTCAAGCGACACGGTGTCGGAGTCGACCAACATCGGATCAGTGGAGCCTACGGACTCCAAGTCCCCAGCTGGCTCACTGGCGACGTGAAGTTGATCGAGGAGGCCCGCGAAGAGGCTCTCGGGGCCGCCTCTGCCCGTGTCGGATGCGGGCTTGTCAGAGAGGCGGACCTCGCCTACAAGATCGGCGAGGCAATTGGTCGCGCAGGAGATTTCAGCGCCATGCAGCGCGTCGGCGCAGACTCCGTCTGGCATGCCGGGCTGGCTGCGCTCGCCAGGGAGGAAAAGGGTTCCCGTCCAGAACAGGTCTCCGAACGATGGTGCACCAGGCCCCACGGTGGGCGCCAAATGTCGGGGGTTGGGTGCGACATATGCCAATGGATGGCTTATCATGGTGGGGGCGAGTAGAACGTTGCCGGTGCCTGGAAACGGGAGTGAGTACAATGGTGCTCCTCGAGCTGTATCTGTGGACAGGAGGAGACTAGGCCAGCTCTCCCCCTTCTCTATGGTCTGATCTAGTTCTAATGGATTGGAACCCTTTGCATGGGTGCCCTGGGGGTTTATATAGGCCTACCCCTAGGGGTACAATGGTAAACCGACTGGGCGCAGGGCCCAGCCGTCAGTCTCTTCACCTGCCGGCCTCTATGCCGACTGTTGGGGCCTGGCGGCTAGTGAGCCTCGCCGATTGGTCTGGTACGGAGCCAACAGGCCGTACCCGCCGCTTGCAGGTCTTGCCGGCTGCCGATTACTGTAGCCATGCCTCTAATGACGCAGGCTTGGTCATGGGGTCGTGGCTACAGCCCTGCTACCTGGCGGGCGATTACTGTATCCACTCCCTGTCTTGTCTGGTTAATGGCGCGTGGGACCCATGGGAGGGGCAGGCCGACTTCCGGGGGCCGGCTCCCTTCGGGTCCGACTGGTGGCGCTCTTGCCGTCTTCTGGACTCTCGCTGATCAGTAGGGCCCAACATCCGTGGACCGTACCGACATGCCGTCGTGGGTGCAGGACTCTGCCCACTTTTGCTGATGTCAGGGATGGCACGGCAACAGTGCCTCACCGGACAGAGATCTCCACTGGTACGGCGCACTGTGGCCTAGCCATCCCATGAAAAGGGGAGGGAGTGCGCTTTACTGTTGTCACTCCCATCCCATCCCCCCTTATGAGGGCATGGGCTTTGTTGGTGTCGTGGGCCGACTCACCGTGGCCGGCTTCTCTGGGATCCGCCAGGCGGGAGTCGGCCCGTCTTGACCTCGCTTCCAGGACTCGGCCGCATGCGTGCAGTCGGCTGCTCCTTTAGCCGGCCTCTGGAAGGCAGCTCTCAATCCTGGTGTCCTGAGGGGCGCAGTCAGCCCCGATGTCTTGAAAGGTTCTGGGCCTCGTGTTAGCCCACCTGTGGCCCATTACTCCGACAAAGAGGGTGATGGAAGGCGGACCATGGCAGTTTAGAAGAGATCCTGTCATGCTTATTGAGTATGATGGCTTCACGAACATCGCTGAGTATGCACTCGATATGTATCCTCTTTGGGCTAGAATTAAGGGGCTGCCAGATGGTTTAACAAGAAAGAAAGAGCTAGCAGAGAAGGTGGCAAAGAAAGTTGGGGAGCCACCTTTCACTGTCATGGTTAATGAAGGGAAGATAAACCCGTCGAGCTATCTATGGGTGAGGGCTTTTGTGAACGTTAATAAGCCCATTGTGAGATTCGTTCCAATTACTTTGAAAGGAAGTAAGAGGTATCCCGTTAGTTATGAGAAGCTTCCGGACTTCTGTTTCTTCTGTGGTTGCATGGGGCATGTTGTTGAGGAGTGTGGAGATGGAGTACATGATCCCAGTACTTGTGAATGGGGTGATTACTTGCACTAGAACAATGAACCGAATGGAGGAGGCAATGGTGGGGGAAGAGGGGGAGGTTGGATGGGTACAGGAAGGGGTGGTGGTGCTGCTGGTGGCCGGGGCCGCGCTGGTAGAGGGGACAGTGGTGGTGGTGGCGGTAGAGGTGGAGGATTCAATGGTGCAGTAGGCCGAGGAGGTGGAGCTAGAGGGGAATATGTTAACCTACCATGGGAACATGAGGTAAACTCTGGCGAGGAGGGGAAAATGCCCGCAAGAGGTTGATGAATGTGGATGGCGCTATAAATGTCAGGGGGCAGCCAGTGCCTAATCTGCAAGGGAAAGTTTCAAGCACGGTTTTGTTGATCGAAAACGGGAACACAACAGGAAACTTGGAAGGAGTTGTGCAGGTGACTTCCACCCTGGGCAAGGTTCCTATTGTGAAAAGGAGACGGCGGGGAGAGAGTAATGAGGGAGAAGATGCAGACATAACTATTGAGGCGGCCTCCGAGTTGGAGGACCGCCGAGCCCAATGATTCTCCTAAGTTGGAACTGCCGGGGAGGGGGGAATACCCGGATAGTTCGTGAATTAGCGACGCTTTGTCAGTCGCATTCCCCCCAATTTGGTCTTCTTGTGTGAAACGAGGCCGAAACAAGAGAAGATGAAGAGAATACGGGGCTGCCTAGGCCTCAAAGGTTTTACTGGTGTTGATAGTGATGGTATGAGTGGTGGACTGGCTCTTTTCTGGCATGAGTCATATGAGGTGGACATCGTGGATAAAAATGAGCGTTACATTGATGATATTGTATGAGTCAATAGAGATGCCCAGCAGTGGAGGGTCACTTGTGTTTATGGGGAGCCAGGAGTGGAAAATAGACATGTCATGTGGACAAAATTACATAATCTAAAAAATATAAATGACTTGCCATGGCTAGTAGTGGGCGATTTTAATGAGGCGATGTGGGACTTTGAACACATATCAGCGACTCCTAGAGCTGAAGTGCAGATGATAGCTTTCAGGGATACTTTGGAAACTTGCGGCTTGGTAGATCTTGGATTTAAGGGTGTCCCATTCACTTATGATAATAAGAGATCAGGAGCAGGGAACGTGCGTGTACGCCTAGACAGAGCAGTTGCTACAAATGATTGGAGGAACCTGTTCGCTTTCTCGTCGGTCACACATATCCCGTCACCTTGTTCTGATCATGTGGCTTTGGTGCTTAAAACTTCATCTGATGAGGGACCGACAGGACCAAAATACAGGAGATACGAACTATTCTAGGAGAGTGATGGAACACTACCAGAAGTTATAAAAAATGCTTGGGAGGTTGTAGGAGGTGTGCAAAACCTTGGCCAGTTGCGGGATGCCTTAACAAAAACAATGCTGTCGCTCAGGTCTTGGAGCAAAAAGGTTGGCCACGTCACCAGGGAACTTGCCAAGTCTAGAACACAATTGGAGGAACTTATGCACATGAATGCGGATCAGCAGGATATTCGGAAGGTAACATATAAGATGAATGAGTTGCTATACCAAGAGGAGATGATGTGGTTACAGAGGTCTAGGATTTCATGGCTGTAGGAAGGCGACCGAAACACTAGATTTTTCCAAAGCAAGGCTATATGGAGGGCCAGGAAGAACAAAATACGTCAACTTACACATAGCATTGGTGTAGTACACTTTGATTTTGCAGCGATGGGTGAGCTTGCAAATGAATACTTTCATGATGTTTTTGCTGCTGATCATTCACTTGATGCTGCACCGGTTCTTGATCTGTTAGAGCCTACAATTTCGGAGGAGGATAATATCAAGCTTTGTGCCCCGTTCACAAATAAGGAAATTTTTGACGCTTTGTTTCATATTGGGCCGCTCAAAGCCCTGGGGCCAGATGGTTTCCCGGCCAGATTTTTCCAGCGTAATTGGAATACTGTTAAGGACGATGTTACAGTTGCGGTTAAGGATTTCTTTCGAACGGGAATAATGCCCGATGGGGTAAACTCTACATCCATTGTTCTCATTCCCAAAATTGCTAACCCTGCTAAGATTTCTGATTACAGACCCATTAGCTTGTGTAATGTTATCTATAAAATCATTTCGAAGTGCTTGGTGAACCGGTTAAGGCCACTTTTGGATGATTTAATTTCTCCGGTACAAAGTGCTTTTATCCCTGGTAGGATGATAACAGATAATGCTCTTGTTGCCTTTGAATGCATCCATTATATTAAACAGGAAAAGGATCCAACAAAAAGCTTATGTGCTTACAAGCTAGATTTGTCAAAAGCATATGATAGAGTGGATTGGGGTTTCTGTTTGGGAACGTAGTAGAATTTTAAAATTTTCAACGCATCACCAAGATCAATCTATGGAGTCATCTAGCAACGAGGGAGAGGGGAGTGCATCTACATACCCTTGTAGATCGCGAGCGGAAGCGTTCAAGAGAACGGGGTTGATGGAGTCATACTCGTCGTGATCCAAATCACCGATGACCAAGCGCCGAATGGACGGCACCTCCGCGTTCAACACACGTACGGTTGGGAAGACGTCTCCTCCTTCTTGATCTAGCAAGGGGAAGGAGAGGTTGATGGAGATCCAGCAGCACGACGACGTGGTGGTGGAAGCAGCGGTGATCTCGGCAGGGCTTCGCCAAGCTCCAACGAGAGAGAGAGAGAGAGAGAGGTGTTACGAGGGGAGAGGGAGGCGCCAAGGGCTTGGGTGCGGCTGCCCTCCCCCCACTATATATAGGGCCCCAAGGGGGGCGGCCCTAGGAGATGGGATCTCCAAGGGGGGGGGGCGGCGGTGTAACGCCCCACATGTAACCTTCCCCAATTGAACTCCGACTCATGCCGTTTCCGGCATTCAGTTATATTTAATTCTCGGGTTCGGGTCTTTGTCTCCGTGTGTTGTTTTGTTTTCGTGCATCTCATGTCATGTCGTCACGAGCATTGCATTCGCATACATGTTCATCTCATGCATCCGAGCATTTTCCCCGTTGTCCGTTTTGCATTCCGGCGCTTCGTTCTCCTCTGGTGGCCATTTCTAGCTTTCTTTCGTGTGTGGGGATTAAACATTTCCGGATTGGACCGAGACTTGCCATGTGGCCTTGGTTTGCTACCGGTAGACCGCCTGTCAAGTTTCGGGTCATTTGGACTTCGTTTGATACTCCAACGGTTAACCGAGGGACCGAAAAGGCCTCATGTGTGTGCAGCCCAACACCCCTGCTTTTTGGCCCAAAAACCCACCTAGCTCAGCTCCATCGTCTCGGTCGTTCGATCACGATCGTGTGGGCGAAAACCACACCTCATTTGGACTCTCCTAGCTCCACTTATGCCTATAAATACACCCCCCCGTTTTCGGATCTCTCCCCCTCTCGAAACCCTAAAAAAATCCCAGATCCCGCCGCCGCCGGACAAAATTTGCGCCGAGGGACGTGTCCGGTTCCTCCCGCCGCCGCCACGTGTCGCCTCCTGGTAGGCCGCCGCCGCCGCCGCCGCGGGCCGGGGAGCCCGGAGCCGGCCCCCGCGGCCCGGTTCGCCCGCGCCGCCGCCCGCAGTCCAGCGCCGCCCGGGCCCGCGACCCGCTCCTCCGCGCCGCCGTCCTCTCCGACTCCGGCCACCGGCGCCGCCGCATCGCCATCGCTGCCTCGCGCCTCATCGCCGGACCTCGCCGCCACCGGCACCAACCGGCGCCGGCCTCCTCGCCCGGCTTCGCCGCCGTCCGGCGTACTCCGGCGCCGTCCACGCCGCCCTCCGGCCTCGCCCGGCCGTCCCCGGCCGCCCTCGTCGCCGGCCGGCTCGGCCTCGCCCTCGTCGCCGGCCGGCTCGGCCTCGCCATCGCCGCTGCTACAGTGCTCCGCGCGAGCACAGTAAACCCTAGATCTACCGTTGACTTTCCCTCTCTCCCTTTATTTTTTTATGCAACTTTGACCGCTCATATCTCCTCATCCGTAGCTCCATTTTGGGCGTAAGATATGTCAAAAGCTTCGTCTCGACGAGTACATCATTCCATTCCATTGCATTATTTGCATTTGAGGTCGTCTTGGTGCCCAAAATGCTGTTGGAAGGAGGCATGTTGAGTTAAATTGCAGATCCGTTAACCCAACATGCACTTTTGTCATTTTTGCCACATTTAATCCGTGCATGATATGCCTGTGCCCCTTTGGGATGAATTGTTAAGCATGTTGTCTTCTTTCCAGAGGTGCCTTCCATGTATTTTTAGGATGTGTGTGTTGTCTTGTGCAAGCTTGCGAAGAGGGCTGCCTGAGATTATCGATTTCAGGGACTTAGTGATTTTCACTAAGTCTGAGCCGTTTTAGTTCACGATGCTATATGTCTGGCTTGTTTCCTAGTGATCCCTGCCTCTTTTGAGGATGATCAGTAAGAGTGATTTGTTATGCTTGTTGTGCTTAATCCATCCATGTCTTTTCTTGTTATGTTGGAGCAACCTAGGTTGACTCAATCGAGCTCAGCTTTTGGATAGTTGCTGTTTTGGGCAGATCGTAAACTCTTTTGCGATTTTGCCGGAGTTAATGCTAGTGATCCATGCATGCTATGCCATTGTTCTTGCCATGTCTAGCTAGCATTTTGTGCCTTATTAATGGATATATGCTTGCCTTGCCATGACTTGCACCGTAGTGAGAGCATCGAGCTCGTTTACACGCCTCCGTGAGTTATTATTTCAGCATGTCCCAGTTTTCACTAAGTCTGAAAACTGATTGTGTTTCATCGATGTTCGTGTGCTCGGTAGAGTATTTTGTGAACCCTTTTGGCCCCAAGTCATTTTGGGTGTTTTGTTAAGCTTGTTGAGTAGCTCCATGCCATGCTCTTACTTGCCATGTTCAGGTTTCCCTTCATGTTGTTTTGCTGCTCCGAAGAGAGCATCGTGGTCTGAAATTTCAGACTAGCGTTAATTTCGCTAAGTCTGAAATCTGTTTTGCTTATTCAGTTTTGCCATGCTTGTTTGAAGCCCTTAATGGATGAATTTTCCTATGCCTCAGTCATGATGATTTGTTGCATTTAGGAGCCTACTTGCTGTATATCGCAGATCGGTTCGTTTAGTAAAACGCTTGCCATTTCTAAACCGTAGCTCCGATTGCCATGATCTTTATATCGTTTTCAGGGGATTTCTTCCCCTCTATCCAGTGGCACACTTGGTTTTCCAAGTTGAGGCCAGGTTCATGCATTTCCTGTTACATGTTGCATTCTTGCATCCCGCATCGCATCCCGTTTAGCATATCATCTTTGCATCTTATTGGTTGCCTTTGCACGTGGTTGATTGTACCCTTGTTGCTTGTTTGTATTGTTGGGTGGAGCCGGGAGACGAGTTCGCTAACGAGGAGCCCGTTGAGTTTGCTTTTGAGGATCCAGTCAATTCTGACAACTGTGCAGGCAAGATGATCACACCCTTGAAATCACTACTATCTTTGCTATGCTAGTTTGCTCGCTCTTTTGCTTTGCCAATGCTACGATGCCTACCACTTGCTTGTCAGCCTCCCAATTGCCATGATTGAGCCTCTAACCCACCTTTGTCCTAGCAAACCATTGATTGGCTATGTTACCGCTTTGCTCAGCCCTTCTTATAGCGTTGTTAGTTGCAGGTGAAGATTGGAGCTGTTCCTTGTTGGAACATTTATTTACTTGTTGGGATATCATTATATTGCTATGTTATCTTTACTCATCTATATACTTGGTAAAGGGTGGAAGGCTCGTCCTCTCGCCTAGTGTTTTGTTCCACTCTTGCCGCCCTACTTTCCGTCATATCGGTGTTATGTTCCCGGTTTGTTGCGTCCCTTGCGCGGTTGGGCTATAATGGGAACCCCTTGATAGTTCGCCTTGATTAAAGCTTTTCCAGCAATGCCCAACATTGGTTTTACCATTTTCCACCTACCCTTTTCTTTCCCTTGGGTTTCCGGAGCCCGAGGGTCATCTTTAATTTTAGCCCCCCCACGGGCCAGTGCTCCTCTGAGTGTTGGTCCGAAATGAGCTGCCTGCGGGGCCACCTCGGGGTAACTTGAGGGTTGGTTTTACTCGTAGCTAGTCTCATCTGAGTGTGCCCTGAGAAAGAGATATGTGCAGCTCCTATCGGGATTTGTCGGCGCATTCGGGCGGTGTTGCTGGACTAGTTTTGACCTGTCAAATCATCTTGTTGTACCGGGATACCGAGTCTGATCGGTGGGTCCTGGGTGGAGGTCTATTCCTTCGTTGACCGTGAGAGCTTGTTATGGGCTAAGTTGGGACCCCCTGTAGGGATTGATCTTTCGAAAGCCGTGCCCGCGGTTATGGGCAGATGGGAATTTGTTAATGTCCGGTTGTAGATAACTTGAACTTAATTAAGTAAAATGAATCAACTGCGTGTGTTGCCGTGGTGGCCTCTTCTCGGCGGAGTCCGGGAAGTGGACATGGCGTTGGAGTTATGTTTGCGTAGTCTGCTCTATGTAGTTTCCGCTCGTGCTTTGCCTTCTCTTCTCGCTCTCCTTTGCGAATAAGTTAGCCACCATATATGCTAGTCGCTTGCTGCAGCTCCACTCACATTACCCCTTCCTTACCTATTAAGCTTAAATAGTCTTGATCGCGAGGGTGCGAGATTGCTAAGTCCTTGTGGCTCACAGATTACTATTACACCAGATGCAGGGACCGATGATACTCCTCCGGATGGCGCGCTCGAGCTGAAGTGGGAGTACGACGAGGACTCTTAGCGATACTATGTTTCTTTTCCGGATGATCAATAGTGGTGCCTATTCGGGGTTCGATTCAGGGTTTAGTCGCTTGTTGGGGGTCTTTTCTATTTTGGCGCCGTAGTCGGGCCATGAGTGATTGTATGATGGATGCTATTTATGTACTTTGATGTGACGTGGCGAGTGTAAGCCAACTATTATTATTTATTCCCCCCTTTATATTATATATGTACATGGGTTGTGTGAAGATTGCCTCACTTGCGACATATGCCTTCAATGCGATTATGCCTCTAAGTCGTGCCTCGACACGTGGGAGATATAGTCGCATCGAGGGTGTTACAAGTTGGTAATCAGAGCCTTCCCCGACCTTAGGAGCCCCATTGCTTGATCGTTTCTAGCAGCCGAGTTGTGTCTAGAAAAATGTTTTGAGTCCTTAGGAATTATATATCGGAGAGCTTAGGAATTCTTTTTACTTCCCAGTCTCCTCATCGCTCTGGTAAGGCATCCTGACGTAGAGTTTTGACTCTTCTCTTCTCAAATTTCACTAAAAAAATTTTAGGATCACGCGAGTATCTTAGTTTTGTTCCGATGGCTTATGATGAGAATACTGTCTTGGTGCCTCCTGTCAGGGGTTTAGTGGAAGTGTCCCGGGGAGTTGAGCTCTGAGGTGTTGTCATCATAATTCTATCGTTGCAATTCTGGCATACTTGAGATATGTGCGCGACATCGAAAATCTCCTTTATGCAGTTCGTTGGTGAGATAACCTCGACGCCACCCAGTACTGGGGCGGGAGTTCGGGAGTATCGCCATAACTTGTATAACGGATGCTTTTCGAAGGTTGAGATAGATGGTTTCCGAAGGTTTCTTGGTTATGTGTTGAAGGATGGATGCAGCTGGATGTAGGATTTGCTAGCTTGGGTGAGATATTATGCTTCCCCTGTATCCTCAACACCTGATTGCATAACCGGAAAGTTTCGGGAGTTCCATAGGTGGGAATTCAAGTAGCCTTAGGATATCTTTCCAACAGATGTGTGATATGAAATTGGGGTTCGACGTCTAGTGGTTCGCCTATTCACGGTTGATTTTACAGTGGCCTTGTTGTGTCTTAAAGAGTCCTTGGCTTTGCTGACTCGGGGACGCTTCGTATGTCATGTGCACTGCCTTGTACATGATGGTGCTGTACGGTCGAGCCCGTGTAGGTCCTACCACGAACACTTCGAACGAAATTTCTATCATGTGTTTGTTCCGGCTTAGTCCGCAAGCCAACCCTTGGTTTATTTCGAGTTGTGATATTCGTTCGTCTTCGACGTCATATGTTGATTCCATCCCTCGTTGATGTACCTCTTCTACCTGATTCTTCATGGCTTCGCAATTTAGGAATATGTGACCACTTCAAGAGAAGTGCATTCGTTCATTTTGTTCGGATGTGAAGACTTTATGTTGCAATTTTCATTCCGTTGGATCCACCTTCTATATTTCTCTATTTGTGTGCTAATGGTGGTCAACCTCTTCAGGATGGCTCCCGCTAAGAGCACCAGTCAGAACCAGAATCAAGATCCTCCGCCACCTCCGCCTCCTCCGGAAGCATGGCAGGCTGTGATGGCTGCTACTAATGCAAATACTCAGCTGATCATGCAAATCATCCAAGAGCGGAATCAAAGCAGTCAAGCGAATCAAGGCAACAACCAGAACCAGTTTGCAACTCTGAATCAGTTCCTCGCAAATGGTCCAAAGACGTTCAGCAACTGCGTTGAGGCTACCGATGCTGATGATTGGTTAGTCGATCTGGGCAAGCATTTTGAATGTAGCAACGTCAGACCTGAAGATTTCGTCAAGTTCGCGTCTTTCCAGCTCAAGGATCAGGCCGCAGAGTGGTTTCAGCAGTACCGGGATTCCAGAGGTGGACGTTTGATCACTTGGGATGATTTCCGTCGTGATTTTTGAGCTCATCACATTCCTCAAAGTGTGACTGAAAGCAAACGTGAAGAATTCCGCAATCTAAAGCAAGGCTCTTTGTCTGTCTATGACTACAACAAGTTGTTCCAGAAGCCCGCCCGTTTTGCCAAGCAGGATGTTCCTGATGAGAAGAGCATGATCTATCAGTTCAGGGGTGGTCTTCGTGAAGAAATTCAGCTCGCTCTTGTCCTCTTCGAGCCGCTGAGATACGATGAGTTCTACAACATGGCACTGAAGCAAGAGGCTGCTCAGCTCAGATGTGATGCTTCCAGGAAGCGAGTCAGAGACACTACGTCTTCGTCCTCTACTCAAGTGACCAAGCAGCAGAAGTATTGGCTTCCTCCTCCTCCGTTCCGTCAGCCGTATCAGCAGAAGAGCAAAGGTGGCAGTGGTTCGTCCCACCCACCCAACCCAGGCTTTCAGAACAAGACTTCGTCTCAAGCTCCAAGATCGAGTGCTCCGTATCACCGTCCGCTCTCAGAGGTCACGTGCAACAAGTGCCAACAGAAGGGTCACTACGCCAACAAGTGTTTCAACCAGAGGCGTCTTCCTCCTCCTCCTCCTGTCAGATCGGCAAGTACAGCTGTGGTCAAGCATAATCCCAAGCACGCCAAGGTCAATATGGTGAATGCAGCTCAGGCAGAGGATTCGTCAGATGTGATCATGGGTAACCTTCCTGTTAATGATATTCCTGCAAAAGTTCTTTTTGACTCTGGTGCATCGCATTCCTTCATGTCATTCCCATTTGCATCGGAGAACAATTTTAGCACTAAGGCATTACCTAGAGCTATGCAAGTCGTCTCTCCAGCGAAGCGTCTGAGTTCCACTATGATGATTCCGGATATTTCTATCATGATGGGTGATTTCAAGTTCTTGGCTTCTCCTATGGTTCTTGGCAATTCCGATATCGACCTCATTCTTGGGATGGACTGGCTCTCTAAACATAGAGCTCACCTCGATTGCGCAGCCAAGAAGATTCAACTGACTCATTCGTCTGAGGAAGTGATTGTTTTTGCTGCTCGGGATAATACCATCCGGTTATTCTCTCTCAATGAAAAGGGTGAATGCTATTTCGCAGATTCCGGTTGTTTGTGAGTAACAAGATGTCTTCCCTGAAGAACTCCCAGGCATGCCTCCAAACCGGCCAGTTGAACTCGTTATTCAACTTGAGCCCGGTACGGAACCGGTGTGCAAACGGCCTTACAAGCTCGGCCCCGAAGAGTTGAAGGAGTTGAAGAAACAGCTCGATGTGCTAGAAAGAATGGGTCTCATTCGGCCTAGTACTTCTCCGTGGGGTTGTGGTGTTCTTTTTGTGAAGAAGAAGGATGGAACGGACCGACTTTGTGTTGATTACCGTCCATTGAACAAGAAAACCATCAAGAACAAATATCCACTTCCCAACATTAATGAGCTATTCGAACAACTCAAGGGTGCCCAAGTATTCTCCAAGCTTGATCTCCGTATGGGTTATCATCAAATTCGCATTCGTGAACAAGATATTCCAAAGACGGCGTTCAGAACAAGCTATGGGTCATATGAATACACTGTTATGTCTTTTGGCCTCGCTAATGCTCCTCCGACGTTCTCTCGCATGATGAACTTCATCTTCAACCCCTACACCAACGACTTTGTCTTGGTCTATCTCGATGATATCCTGGTTTTCTCGAAGAACAAGGAAGATCATGCCAAACACTTGCGTTTGGTTCTTGACAAGCTAAGGGAACATCAATTCTACGCCAAGTTCTCCAAGTGTGAGTTTTGGCTCGATGAAGTTCTTTATCTTGGTCATATTATCTCTGCCAAGGGCATTTCCGTGGATCCTGAGAAGGTGTCTGCAATTGTTAATTGGGAACCTCCTCAGAATGTGAAGCAACTCCGAAGCTTCCTCGGTCTTGCAAGTTATTGCCGAAGATTCGTTGAAAACTTCTCCAAGATCACGAAGCCACTCTCAAATCTTCTTCAGAAGCACGTCAAGCACGTTTGGTCTCCGGAGTGTGATGTTGCTTTCAACGCTTTGAAAGAGAAATTGATCACTGCTCCAGTTCTAACTCCGCCTGATGAAACCAAGCCGTACGAGGTCTTTTGTGATGCCTCTCTCCAAGGTCTCGGTGCAGTACTGATGCAAGAGAAGAAAGTTGTTGCTTATACCTCTCGCCAGTTGAAGCCAAATGAGAAGAACTACCCCACTCATGATCTCGAGTTGGCGGCAGTTGTGCACGCATTGTTGACCTGGAGACATCTTCTCTTGGGAAGGAAAGTGGACATTTTCACTGATCACAAAAGTCTCAAGTACATCTTCACTCAGCCTAATCTCAACCTCAGGCAGACTCGATGGGTCGAAATGATTCAAGAGTACAATCCGAGTATCGAGTATACTCCAGGCAAGGCTAATGTGATTGCTGACGCTTTGAGCAGAAAAGCATATTGCAACAGTCTGATTCTCAAGCCTTATCAACCCGAGCTTTGTGAAGCCTTCCGCAAACTTAATCTGCAAGTTGTTCCTCAAGGTTTCCTTGCCAACCTTCAAGTTTCTCCTACCTTGGAAGACCAGATTCGCCAAGCCCAGCTTCTTGATGCTATGGTGAAAAAGGTGAAGATCGGTATTGCAAAGAGACAGTCCAAGTACAAGTGCTACCGACTTGATGACAAGGACACTCTCTTCTTCGAGGATCGAATTGTTGTGCCCAAAGGTGAACTTCGTAAGGTGATCATGAATGAGGCTCACAACTCTCTCCTCTCCATCCACCCTGGGAGCACAAAGATGTATCAAGACCTGAAGCAAACTTATTGGTGGACTCGAATAAAGCGCGAGATCGCTCAATTCGTGAATGAATGTGATGTCTGCAGAAGAGTGAAAGCAGAACACCAAAGGCCAGCAGGTCTCCTCCAACCTCTCGCCATTCCAGAATGGAAGTTTGACCACATTGAAATGGACTTCGTGACTGGGTTTCCTAAGTCCAAGCGTGGCAATGATGCTATATTCGTTGTCATCGATAAGCTGACCAAAGTGGCTCATTTCTTGCCTATCAAAGAGTCAATCACTGCAGCTCAATTGGCGGAGCTCTACACCTCTCGCATTGTCTCTCTGCACGGTATTCCTCAAGTGATATCTTCAGACCGTGGCAGCATCTTTACCTCCAAGTTCTGGGATTCTTTTCAGAAGGCCATGGGCACCAGCATTCGCTTCAGCACTGCTTTCCACCCTCAAACAAGCGGTCAAGTCGAGCGTGTCAACCAGATTCTTGAAGATATGCTCAGGGCTTGTGTTATCTCCTTCGGCATGAAGTGGGAGGATTGCCTTCCTTATGCTGAATTCTTGTACAACAACAGTTTCCAAGCAAGTTCCGGCAAGGCCCCGTTTGAAATTCTGTATGGTAGGAAGTGCCGTACACCTCTCAACTGGTCTGAAACCGGTGAACGTCAGCTGCTGGGTAATGACCTGATCACAGAGGCAGAAGAAATGTGCAAGGTCATTCGTGATAACCTCAAAGCAGCCCAGTCTCGTCAGAAGAGCTACTACGACAGCAAGCACCGTGATTTGGCCTTCGAGATCGGAGATCATGTCTACCTCCGCGTCTCTCCTATGAAAGGGACTCGTCGCTTCGGTATCAAAGGGAAGCTTGCCCCTAGATACGTCGGACCTTTTAAGATCGTCAGCAAGAGAGGCGACCTCGCCTATCAACTCGAGCTTCCTGCAACCTTCGCCAATGTTCATGATGTGTTCCACGTCTCGCAACTTCGAAAGTGCTTCAAGACGCCTGAGCGCACCGTCAACTTCGAGGACATTGAGCTCCAAGAAGATCTCTCCTACCGTGAGCACCCAGTTGCAATCCTTGAAGAGACTGAACGCAAAACTCGCAACAAGTCAATCAAGTTTCTCAAAGTCAAGTGGTCACACCATTCCGACCGTGAAGCTACCTGGGAACGCGAGGATCACCTCCGTTCTGAGTACCCGGAGTTCTTTCAGTCCTAGATCTCGGGACGAGATCTTTTCGTAGTGGTGGAGTGTTGTAACGCCCCACATGTAACCTTCCCCAATTGTACTCCGACTCATGCCGTTTCCGGCATTAAGTTATATTTAATTCTCGGGTTCAGGTCTTTGTCTCCGTGTGTTGTTTTGTTTTCGTGCATCTCATGTCATGTCGTCACGTGCATTGCATTCGCATACATGTTCATCTCATGCATCCGAGCATTTTCCCCGTTGTCCGTTTTGCATTCCGGCGCTTCGTTCTCCTCCGGTGGCCATTTCTAGCTTTCTTTCGTGTGTGGGGATTAAACATTTCCGGATTGCACCGAGACTTGCCATGTGGCCTTGGTTTGCTACCGGTAGACCGCCTGTCAAGTTTCGGGTCATTTAGACTTCGTTTGATACTCCAACGGTTAACCGAGGGACCGAAAAGGCCTCGTGTGTGTGCAGCCCAACACCCCTCCTTTTTGGCCCAAAAACCCATCTAGCTCAGCTCCATCGTCTCGGTCGTTCGATCACGATCGTGTGGGCCAAAACCGCACCTCATTTGGACTCTCCTAGCTCCACTTATGCCTATAAATATACCCCCCCGTTTTCGGATCTCTCCCCCTCTCGAAACCCTAAAAAAATCCCAGATCCCGCCGCCGCCGGACAAAATTTGCGCCGACGGACGTGTCCGGTTCCTCCCGCCGCCGCCACGTGTCACCTCCTGGTAGGCCGCCGCCGCCGCCGCCGCCGCGGGCCGGGGAGCCCGGAGCCGGCCCCCGCGGCCCGGTTCGCCCGCGCCGCCGCCCGCAGTCCAGCGCCGCCCGGGCCCGCGACCCGCTCCCTCCGCGCCGCCGTCCTCTCCGACTCCGGCCACCGGCGCCGCCGCATCGCCATCGCCGCCTCGCGCCTCATCGCCGGACCTCGCCGCCACCCGCACCAACCGGCGCCGGCTTCCTCGCCCGGCTTCGCCGCCGTCCGGCGTCCTCCGGCGCCGTCCACGCCGCCCTCCAGCCTCGCCCGGCCGTCCCCGGCCGCCCTCGTCGCCGGCCGGCTCGGCCTCGCCCTCGTCGCCGGCCGGCTCGGCCTCGCCATCGCCGCTGCTACAGTGCTCCGCGCGAGCACAGTAAACCCTAGATCTACCGTTGACTTTCCCTCTCTCCCTTTATTTTTTTATGCAACTTTGACCGCTCATATCTCCTCATCCGTACCTCAGTTTTGGGCGTATGATATGTCAAAATCTTCGTCTCGACGAGTACATCATTTCATTCCATTGCATTATTTGCATTTGAGGTCGTCTTGGTGCCCAAAATGCTGTTGGAAGGAGGCATGTTGAGTTAAATTGCAGATCCGTTAACCCAACATGCACTTTTGTCATTTTTGCCACATTTAATCCGTGCATGATATGCCTGTGCCCCTTTGGGATGAATTGTTAAGCATGTTGTATTCTTTCCAGAGGTGCCTTCCATGTATTTTTAGGATGTGTGTGTTGTCTTGTGCAAGCTTGCGAAGAGGGCTGCCTGAGATTATCGATTTCAGGGACTTAGTGATTTTCACTAAGTCTGAGCCGTTTTAGTTCACGATGCTATATGTCTGGCTTGTTTCCTAGTGATCCGTGCCTCTTTTGAGGATGATCAGTAAGAGTGATTTGTTATGCTTGTTGTGATTAATCCATCCATGTCTTTACTTGTTATGTTGGAGCACCCTAGGTTGACTCAATCGAGCTCAACTTTTGGATAGTTGCTGTTTTGGGCAGATCGTAAACTCTTTTGCGATTTTGCCGGAGTTATTGCTAGTGATCCATGCATGCTATGCCAATGTTCTTGCCATGTCTAGCTAGCATTTTGTGCCTTCTTAATGGATATATTCTTGCCTTGCCATGACTTGCACCGTAGTGAGAGCATCGAGCTCGTTTACACGCCTCCGTGAGTTATTATTTCAGCATGTCCCAGTTTTCACTAAGTCTGAAAACTGATTGTGTTTCATCGATGTTCGTGTGCTCGGTAGAGTATTTTGTGAACCCTTTTGGCCCCAAGTAAATTTGGGTGTTTTGTTAACCTTGTTGAGTAGCTCCATGCCATGCTCTTACTTGCCATGTTCAGGTTTCCCTTCATGTTGTTTTGCTGCTCCGAAGAGAGCATCGTGGTCTGAAATTTCAGACTAGCGTTAATTTCGCTAAGTCTGAAATCTGTTTTGCTTATTCAGTTTTGCCATGCTTGTTTGAAGCCCTTAATGGATGAATTTGCCTATGCCTCAGTCATGATGATTTGTTAAGCTTGATGAGTACATCACTGCCATGCTTTTTGTTTTCATGTTGGGTGGCTGTAGCATGTTCATTTTGTTGCATTTAGGAGCCTACTTGCTGTAAATCGCAGATCGGTTCGTTTAGTAAAACGCTTGCCATTTCTAAACCGTAGCTCCGATTGCCATGATCTTTATATCGTTTTCAGGGGATTTCTTCCCCTCTATCCAGTGGCACACTTGGTTTTCCAAGTTGAGGCCAGGTTCATGCATTTCCTGTTACATGTTGCATTCTTGCATCCCGCATCGCATCCCGTTTAGCATATCATCTTTGCATCTTATTGGTTGCCTTTGCACGTGGTTGATTGTACCCTTGTTGCTTGTTTGTGTTGTTGGGTGGATCCGGGAGACGAGTTCGCTAACGAGGAGCCCGTTGAGTTTGCTTTTGAGGATCCAGTCAATTCTGACAACTGTGCAGGCAAGATGATCACACCCTTGAAATCACTACTATCTTTGCTATGCTAGTTTGCTCGCTCTTTTGCTTTGCCAATGCTACGATGCCTACCACTTGCTTGTCAGCCTCCCAATTGCCATGATTGAGCCTCTAACCCACCTTTGTCCTAGCAAACCATTGATTGGCTATGTTACCGCTTTGCTCAGCCCTTCTTATAGCGTTGTTAGTTGCAGGTGAAGATTGGAGCTGTTCCTTGTTGGAACATTTATTTACATGTTGGGATATCATTATATTGCTATGTTATCTTTACTCATCTATATACTTGGTAAAGGGTGGAAGGCTCGGCCTCTCGCCTAGTGTTTTGTTCCACTCTTGCCGCCCTAGTTTCCGTCATATCGGTGTTATGTTCCCGGTTTGTTGCATTCCTTACGCGGTTGGGCTATAATGGGAACCCCTTGATAGTTCGCCTTGATTAAAGCTTTTCCAGCAATGCCCAACATTGGTTTTACAATTTTCCACCTACCCTTTTCTTTCCCTTGGGTTTCCGGAGCCCGAGGGTCATCTTTAATTTTAGCCCCCCCACGGGCCAGTGCTCCTCTGAGTGTTGGTCCGAAATGAGCTGCCTGCGGGGCCACCTCGGGGTAACTTGAGGGTTGGTTTTACTCGTAGCTAGTCTCATCTGAGTGTGCCCTGAGAAAGAGATATGTGCAGCTCCTATCGGGATTTGTCGGCGCATTCGGGCGGTGTTGCTGGACTAGTTTTGACCTGTCGAATCATCTTGTTGTACCGGGATACCGAGTCTGATCGGTGGGTCCTGGGTGGAGGTCTATTCCTTCGTTGACCGTGAGAGCTTGTTATGGGCTAAGTTGGGACCCCCCTGCAGGGATTGATCTTTCGAAAGCCGTGCCCGCGGTTATGGGCAGATGGAATTTGTTAATGTCCGGTTGTAGATAACTTGAACTTAATTAAGTAAAATGAATCAACTGCGTGTGTTGCCGTGATGGCCTCTTCTCGGCGGAGTCCGGGAAGTGGACACGGCGTTGGAGTTATGTTTGCGTAGTCTGCTCTATGTAGTTTCCGCTCGTGCTTTGCCTTCTCTTCTCGCTCTCCTTTGCGAATAAGTTAGCCACCATATATGCTAGTCGCTTGCTGCAGCTCCACTCACATTACCCCTTCCTTACCTATTAAGCTTAAATAGTCTTGATCGCGAGGGTGCGAGATTGCTGAGTCCTTGTGGCTCACAGATTACTATTACAGCAGATGCAGGGACCGATGATACTCCTCCGGATGGCGCGCTCGAGCTGAAGTGGGAGTACGACGAGGACTCTCAGCGATACTATGTTTCTTTTCCGGATGATCAGTAGTGGTGCCTATTCGGGGTTCGATTCAGGGTTTAGTCGCTTGTTGGGGGTCTTTTCTATTTTGGCGCCATAGTCGGGCCATGAGTGATTGTATGATGGATGCTATTTATGTACTTTGATGTGACGTGGCGAGTGTAAGCCAACTATTATTATTTATTCCCCCCTTTATATTATATATGTACATGGGTTGTGTGAAGATTTCCTCACTTGCGACATATGCCTTCAATGCGATTATGCCTCTAAGTCGTGCCTCGACACGTGGGAGATATAGTCGCATCGAGGGTGTTACAAGTTGGTAATCAGAGCCTTCCCCGACCTTAGGAGCCCCATTGCTTGATCGTTTCTAGCAGCCGAGTTGTGTCTATAAAAATGTTTTGAGTCCTTAGGAATTATATATCGGAGAGCTTAGGAATTCTTTTTACTTCCCAGTCTCCTCATCGCTCTGGTAAGGCATCCTGACGTAGAGTTTTGACTCTTCTCTTCTCAAATTTCACTAAAAAAAATTTAGGATCACGCGAGTATCTTAGTTTTGTTCCGATGGCTTATGATGAGAATACTGTCTTGGTGCCTCCTGTCAGGGGTTTAGTGGAAGTGTCCCGGGGAGTTGAGCTCTGAGGTGTTGTCATCATAATTCTATCGTTGCAATTCTGGCATACTTGAGATATGTGCGCGACATCGAAAATCTCCTTTATGCAGTTCGTTGGTGAGATAACCTCGACGCCACCCAGTACTGGGGCGGGAGTTCGGGAGTATCGCCATAACTTGTATAACGGATGCTTTTCGAAGGTTGAGATAGATGGTTTCCGAAGGTTTCTTGGTTATGTGTTGAAGGATGGATGCAGCTGGATGTAGGATTTGCTAGCTTGGGTGAGATATTATGCTTCCCCTGTATCCTCAACACCTGATTGCATAACCGGAAAGTTTCGGGAGTTCCATAGGTGGGAATTCAAGTAGCCTTAGGATATCTTTCCAACAGATGTGTGATATGAAATTGGGGTTCGACGTCTAGTGGTTCGCCTATTCACGGTTGATTTTACAGTGGCCTTGTTGTGTCTTAAAGAGTCCTTGGCTTTGCTGACTCGGGGACGCTTCATATGTCATGTGCACTGCCTTGTACATGATGGTGCTGTACGGTCGAGCCCGTGTAGGTCCTACCACGAACACTTCGGACGAAATTTCTATCATGTGTTTGTTCCGGCTTAGTCCGCAAGCCAACCCTTGGTTTATTTCGAGTTGTGATATTCGTTCGTCTTCGACGTCATATGTTGATTCCATCCCTCGTTGATGTACCTCTTCTACCTGATTCTTCGTGGCTTCGCAATTTAGGAATATGTGCCACTTCAAGAGAAGTGCATTCGTTCATTTTGTTCGGATGTGAAGACTTTATGTTGCAATTTTCATTCCGTTGGATCCACCTTCTATATTTCTCTATTTGTGTGCTAATGGTGGTCAACCTCTTCAGGATGGCTCCCGCTAAGAGCACAAGTCAGAACCAGAATCAAGATCCTCCGCCACCTCCGCCTCCTCCGGAAGCATGGCAGGCTGTGATGGCTGCTACTAATGCAAATACTCAGCTGATCATGCAAATCATCCAAGAGCGGAATCAAAGCAGTCAAGCGAATCAAGGCAACAACCAGAACCAGTTTGCAACTCTGAATCAGTTCCTCGCAAATGGTCCAAAGACGTTCAGCAACTGTGTTGAGGCTACCGATGCTGATGATTGGTTAGTCGATCTGGGCAAGCATTTTGAATGTAGCAACGTCAGACCTAAAGATTTCGTCAAGTTCGCGTCTTTCCAGCTCAAGGATCAGGTCGCAGAGTGGTTTCAGCAGTACCGGGATTCCAGAGGTGGACGTTTGATCACTTGGGATGATTTCCGTCGTGATTTTCGAGCTCATCACATTCCTCAAAGTGTGACTGAAAGCAAACGTGAAGAATTCCGCAATCTGAAGCAAGGCTCTTTGTCTGTCTATGACTACAACAAGTTGTTCCAGAAGCTCGCCCGTTTTGCCAAGCAGGATGTTCCTGATGAGAAGAGCATGATCTATCAGTTCAGGGGTGGTCTTCGTGAAGAAATTCAACTCGCTCTTGTCCTCTTCGAGCCGCTGAGATACGATGAGTTCTACAACATGGCACTGAAGCAAGAGGCTGCTCAGCTCAGATGTGATGCTTCCAGGAAGCGAGTCAGAGACACTACGTCTTCGTTCTCTACTCAAGTGACCAAGCAGCAGAAGTATTGGCTTCCTCCTCCTCCGTTCCGTCAGCCATATCAGTAGAAGAGCAAAGGTGGCAGTGGTTCGTCCCACCCACCCAACCCAGGCTTTCAGAACAAGACTTCGTCTCAAGCTCCAAGTTCGAGTGCTCCATACCACCGTCCGCTCTCAGAGGTCACGTGCAACAAGTGCCAACAGAAGGGTCACTACGCCAACAAGTGTTTCAACCAGAGGCGTCTTCCTCCTCCTCCTCCTGTCAGATCGGCAAGTACAGCTGTGGTCAAGCATAATCCCAAGCACGCCAAGGTCAATATGGTGAATGCAGCTCAGGCAGAGGATTCGTCAGATGTGATCATGGGTAACCTTCCTGTTAATGATATTCCTGCAAAAGTTCTTTTTGACTCTGGTGCATCGCATTCCTTCATGGCATCCCCATTTGCATCGGAGAACAATTTTAGCACTAAGGCATTACCTAGAGCTATGCAAGTCGTCTCTCCAGCGAAGCGTCTGAGTTCCACTATGATGATTCCGGATATTTCTATCATGATGGGTGATTTCAAGTTCTTGGCTTCTCCTATGGTTCTTGGCAATTCCGATATCGACCTCATTCTTGGGATGGACTGGCTCTCTAAACATAAAGCTCACCTCGATTGCGCAGCCAAGCAGATTCAACTGACTCATTCGTCTGAGGAAGTGATTGTTTTTGCTGCTCGGGATAATACCATCCGGTTATTCTCTCTCAATGAAAAGGGTGAATTGGATGCTATTTTGCAGATTCCGGTTGTTTGTGAGTAACAAGATGTCTTCCCTGAAGAACTCCCAGGCATGCCTCCAAACTGGCCAGTTGAATTCGTTATTGAACTTGAGCCCGGTAGGGAACCGGTGTGCAAACGGCCTTACAAGCTCGGCCCCGAAGAGTTGAAGGAGTTGAAGAAACAGCTCGATGTGCAAGAAAGAATGGGTCTCATTCGTCCTAGTACTTCTCCGTGGGGTTGTGGTGTTCTTTTTGTGAAGAAGAAGGATGGAACGGACCGACTTTGTGTTGATTACCGTCCATTGAACAAGAAAACCATCAAGAACAAATATGCACTTCCCAACATTAATGAGCTATTCGAACAACT
Organism: Triticum monococcum; assembly: GCA_034509565.1. Lineage (NCBI taxonomy): Eukaryota > Viridiplantae > Streptophyta > Magnoliopsida > Poales > Poaceae > Triticum > Triticum monococcum. The sequence continues at coordinate 525,994,277 of CM067845.1, forward strand.
CAAGGGTGCCCAAGTATTCTCCAAGCTTGATCTCCGTATGGGTTATCATCAAATTCGCATTCGTGAACAAGATATTCCAAAGACGGCGTTCAGAACAAGCTATGGGTCATATGAATACACTGTTATGTCTTTTGGCCTCGCTAATGCTCCTCCGACGTTCTCTCGCATGATGAACTTCATCTTCAACCCCTACACCAACGACTTTGTCTTGGTCTATCTCGATGATATCCTGGTTTTCTCGAAGAACAAGGAAGATCATGCCAAACACTTGCGTTTGGTTCTTGACAAGCTAAGGGAACATCAATTCTACGCCAAGTTCTCCAAGTGTGAGTTTTGGCTCGATGAAGTTCTTTATCTTGGTCATATTATCTCTGCCAAGGGCATTTCCGTGGATCCTGAGAAGGTGTCTGTAATTGTTAATTGGGAACCTCCTCAGAATGTGAAGCAACTCCGAAGCTTCCTCGGTCTTGCAAGTTATTGCCGAAGATTCGTTGAAAACTTCTCCAAGATCGCGAAGCCTCTCTCAAATCTTCTTCAGAAGCACGTCAAGTACGTTTGGTCTCCAGAGTGTGATGTTGCTTTCAACGCTTTGAAAGAGAAATTGATCACTGCTCCAGTTCTAACTCCGCCTGATGAAACCAAGCCGTACGAGGTCTTTTGTGATGCCTCTCTCCAAGGTCTCGGTGCAGTACTGATGCAAGAGAAGAAAGTTGTTGCTTATACCTATCGCCAGTTGAAGCCAAATGAGAAGAACTACCCCACTCATGATCTCGAGTTGGCGGCAGTTGTGCACGCATTGTTGACCTGGAGACATCTTCTCTTGGGAAGGAAAGTGGACATTTTCACTGATCACAAAAGTCTCAAGTACATCTTCACTCAGCCTAATCTCAACCTCAGGCAGACTCGATGGGTCGAAATGATTCAAGAGTACAATCCGAGTATCGAGTATACTCCAGGCAAGGCTAATGTGATTGCTGACGCTTTGAGCAGAAAAGCATATTGCAACAGTCTGATTCTCAAGCCTTATCAACCCGAGCTTTGTGAAGCCTTCCGCAAACTTAATCTGCAAGTTGTTCCTCAAGGTTTCCTTGCCAACCTTCAAGTTTCTCCTACCTTGGAAGACCAGATTCGCCAAGCCCAGCTTCTTGATGCTATGGTCAAAAAGGTGAAGATCGGTATTGCAAAGAGACAGTCCAAGTACAAGTGCTACCGACTTGATGACAAGGACACTCTCTTCTTCGAGGATCGAATTGTTGTGCCCAAAGGTGAACTTCGTAAGGTGATCATGAATGAGGCTCACAACTCTCTCCTCTCCATCCACCCTGGGAGCACGAAGATGTATCAAGACCTGAAGCAAACTTATTGGTGGACTCGAATGAAGCGCGAGATCGCTCAATTCGTGAATGAATGTGATGTCTGCAGAAGAGTGAAAGCAGAACACCAAAGGCCAGCAGGTCTCCTCCAACCTCTCGCCATTCCAGAATGGAAGTTTGACCACATTGAAATGGACTTCGTGACTGGGTTTCCTAAGTCCAAGCGTGGCAATGATGCTATATTCGTTGTCATCGATAAGCTGACCAAAGTGGCTCATTTCTTGCCTATCAAAGAGTCAATCACTGCAGCTCAATTGGCGGAGCTCTACACCTCTCGCATTGTCTCTCTGCACGGTATTCCTCAAGTGATATCTTCAGACCGTGGCAGCATCTTTACCTCCAAGTTCTGGGATTCTTTTCAGAAGGCCATGGGCACCAGCATTCGCTTCAGCACTGCTTTCCACCCTCAAACAAGCGGTCAAGTCGAGCGTGTCAACCAGATTCTTGAAGATATGCTCAGGGCTTGTGTTATCTCCTTCGGCATGAACTGGGAGGATTGCCTTCCTTATGCTGAATTCTCGTACAACAACAGTTTCCAAGGAAGTTCCGGCAAGGCCCCGTTTGAAATTCTGTATGGTAGGAAGTGCCGTACACCTCTCAACTGGTCTGAAACCGGTGAACGTCAGCTGCTGGGTAATGACCTGATCACAGAGGCAGAAGAAATGTGCAAGGTCATTCGTGATAACCTCAAAGCAGCCCAGTCTCGTCAGAAGAGCTACTACGACAGCAAGCACCGTGATTTGGCCTTCGAGATCGGAGATCATGTCTACCTCCGCGTCTCTCCTATGAAAGGGACTCGTCGCTTCGGTATCAAAGGGAAGCTTGCCCCTAGATACGTCGGACCTTTTAAGATCGTCAGCAAGAGAGGCGACCTCGCCTATCAACTCGAGCTTCCTGCAACCTTCGCCAATGTTCATGATGTGTTCCACGTCTCGCAACTTCGAAAGTGCTTCAAGACGCCTGAGCACACCGTCAACTTCGAGGACATTGAGCTACAAGAAGATCTCTCCTACCGTGAGCACCCAGTTGCAATCCTTGAAGAGACTGAACGCAAAACTCGCAACAAGTCAATCAAGTTTCTCAAAGTCAAGTGGTCACACCATTCCGACCGTGAAGCTACCTGGGAACGCGAGGATCACCTCCGTTCTGAGTACCCAGAGATCTTTCAGTCCTAGATCTCGGGACGAGATCTTTTCGTAGTGGTGGAGTGTTGTAACGCCCCACATGTAACCTTCCCCAATTGTACTCCGACTCATGCCGTTTCCGGCATTAAGTTATATTTAATTCTCGGGTTCAGGTCTTTGTCTCCGTGTGTTGTTTTGTCTTCGTGCATCTCATGTCATGTCGTCACATGCATTGAATTCGCATACATGTTCATCTCATGCATCCGAGCATTTTCCCCGTTGTCCGTTTTGCATTTCGGCGCTTCGTTCTCCTCCGGTGGCCATTTCTAGCTTTCTTTCGTGTGTGGGGATTAAACATTTCCGGATTGGACCGAGACTTGCCATGTGGCCTTGGTTTGCTACCGGTAGACCGCCTGTCAAGTTTCGGGTCATTTGGACTTCGTTTGATACTCCAACGGTTAACCGAGGGACCGAAAAGGCCTCGTGTGTGTGCAGCCCAACACCCCTCCTTTTTGGCCCAAAAACCCACCTAGCTCAGCTCCATCGTCTCGGTCGTTCGATCACGATCGTGTGGGCGAAAACCGCACCTCATTTGGACTCTCCTAGCTCCACTTATGCCTATAAATACACCCCCCCCCCCCGTTTTCGGATCTCTCCCCCTCTCGAAACCCTAAAAAATCCCAGATCCCGCCGCCGCCGGACAAAATTTGCGCCGACGGACGTGTCCGGTTCCTCCCGCCGCCGCCACGTGTCGCCTCCTGGTAGGCCGCCGCCGCCGCCGCCGCCGCGGGCCGGGGAGCCCGGAGCCGGCCCCCGCGGCCTGGTTCGCCCGCGCCACCGCCCGCAGTCCAGCGCCGCCCGGGCCCGCGACCCGCTCCCTCCGCGCCGCCGTCCTCTCCGACTCCGGCCACCGGCGCCGCCGCATCGCCATCGCCGCCTCGCGCCTCATCGCCGGACCTCGCCGCCACCCGCACCAACCGGCGCCGGCCTCCTCGCCCGGCTTCGCCGCCGTCCGGCGTCCTCCGGCGCCGTCCACGCCGCCCTCCGGCCTCGCCCGGCCGTCCCCGGCCGCCCTCATTGCCGGCCGGCTCGGCCTCGCCATCGCCGCTGCTACAGTGCTCCGCGCGAGCACAGTAAACCCTAGATCTACCGTTGACTTTCCCTCTCTCCCTTTATTTTTTTATGCAACTTTGACCGCTCATATCTCCTCATCCGTACCTCAGTTTTGGGCGTATGATATGTCAAAATCTTCGTCTCGACGAGTACATCATTTCATTCCATTGCATTATTTGCATTTGAGGTCGTCTTGGTGCCCAAAATGCTGTTGGAATGAGGCATGTTGAGTTAAATTGCAGATCCGTTAACCCAACATGCACTTTTGTCATTTTTGCCACATTTAATCCGTGCATGATATGCCTGTGCCCCTTTGGGATGAATTGTTAAGCGTGTTGTCTTCTTTCTAGAGGTGCCTTCCATGTATTTTTAGGATGTGTGTGTTGTCTTGTGCAAGCTTGCGAAGAGGGCTGCCTGAGATTATCGATTTCAGGGACTTAGTGATTTTCACTAAGTCTGAGCCGTTTTAGTTCACAATGCTATATGTCTGGCTTGTTTCCTAGTGATCCGTGCCTCTTTTGAGGATGATCAGTAAGAGTGATTTGTTATGCTTGTTGTGATTAATCCATCCATGTCTTTACTTGTTATGTTGGAGCACCCTAGGTTGACTCAATCGAGCTCAACTTTTGGATAGTTGCTGTTTTGGGCAGATCGTAAACTCTTTTGCGATTTTGCCGGAGTTATTGCTAGTGATCCATGCATGCTATGCCAATGTTCTTGCCATGTCTAGCTAGTATTTTGTGCCTTCTTAATGGATATATTCTTGCCTTGCCATGACTTGCACCGTAGTGAGAGCATCGAGCTCGTTTACACGCCTCCGTGAGTTATTATTTCAGCATGTCCCAGTTTTCACTAAGTCTGAAAACTGATTGTGTTTCATCGATGTTCGTGTGCTCGGTAGAGTATTTTGTGAACCCTTTTGGCCCCAAGTAATTTTGGGTGTTTTGTTAACCTTGTTGAGTAGCTCCATGGCATGCTCTTACTTGCCATGTTCAGGTTTCCCTTCATGTTGTTTTGCTGCTCCGAAGAGAGCATCGTGGTCTGAAATTTCAGACTAGCGTTAATTTCGCTAAGTCTGAAATCTGTTTTGCTTATTCAGTTTTGCCATGCTTGTTTGAAGCCCTTAATGGATGAATTTGCCTATGCCTCAGTCATGATGATTTGTTAAGCTTGATGAGTACATCACTGCCATGCTTTTTGTTTTCATGTTGGGTGGCTGTAGCATGTTAATTTTGTTGCATTTAGGAGCCTACTTGCTGTAAATCGCAGATCGGTTCGTTTAGTAAAACGCTTGCCATTTCTAAACCGTAGCTCCGATTGCCATGATCTTTATATCGTTTTCAGGGGATTTCTTCCCCTCTATCCAGTGGCACACTTGGTTTTCCAAGTTGAGGCCAGGTTCATGCATTTCCTGTTACATGTTGCATTCTTGCATCCCGCATCGCATCCCGTTTAGCATATCATCTTTGCATCTTATTGGTTGCCTTTGCACGTGGTTGATTGTACCCTTGTTGCTTGTTTGTGTTGTTGGGTGGAGCCGGGAGACGAGTTCGCTAACGAGGAGCCCGTTGAGTTTGCTTTTGAGGATCCAGTCAATTCTGACAACTGTGCAGGCAAGATGATCACACCCTTGAAATCACTACTATCTTTGCTATGCTAGTTTGCTCGCTCTTTTGCTTTGCCAATGCTACGATGCCTACCACTTGCTTGTCAGCCTCCCAATTGCCATGATTGAGCCTCTAACCCACCTTTGTCCTAGCAAACCATTGATTGGCTATGTTACCGCTTTGCTCAGCCCTTCTTATAGCGTTGTTAGTTGCAGGTGAAGATTGGAGCTGTTCCTTGTTGGAACATTTATTTACTTGTTGGGATATCATTATATTGCTATGTTATCTTTACTCATCTATATACTTGGTAAAGGGTGGAAGGCTCGGCCTCTCGCCTAGTGTTTTGTTCCACTCTTGCCGCCCTAGTTTCCGTCATATCGGTGTTATGTTCCCGGTTTGTTGCGTTCCTTACGCGGTTGGGCTATAATGGGAACCCCTTGATAGTTCGCCTTGATTAAAGCTTTTCCAGCAATGCCCAACATTGGTTTTACCATTTTCCACCTACCCTTTTCTTTCCCTTGGGTTTCCGGAGCCCGAGGGTCATCTTTAATTTTAGCCCCCCCACGGGCCAGTGCTCCTCTGAGTGTTGGTCCGAAATGAGCTGCCTGCGGGGCCACCTCGGGGTAACTTGAGGGTTGGTTTTACTCGTAGCTAGTCTCATCTGAGTGTGCCCTGAGAAAGAGATATGTGCAGCTCCTATCGGGATTTTTCGGCGCATTCAGGCGGTGTTGCTGGACTAGTTTTGACCTGTCGAATCATCTTGTTGTACCGGGATACCGAGTCTGATCGGTGGGTCCTGGGTGGAGGTCTATTCCTTCGTTGACCGTGAGAGCTTGTTATGGGCTAAGTTGGGACCCCCTGTAGGGATTGATCTTTCGAAAGCCGTGCCCGCGGTTATGGGCAGATGGGAATTTGTTAATGTCCGGTTGTAGATAACTTGAACTTAATTAAGTAAAAAGAATCAACTGCGTGTGTTGCCGTGATGGCCTCTTCTCGGCGGAGTCCAGGAAGTAGACACGGCGTTGGAGTTATGTTTGCGTAGTCTGCTCTATGTAGTTTCCGCTCGTGCTTTGCCTTCTCTTCTCGCTCTCCTTTGCGAATAAGTTAGCCACCATATATGCTAGTCGCTTGCTGCAGCTCCACTCACATTACCCCTTCCTTACCTATTAAGCTTAAATAGTCTTGATCGCGAGGGTGCGAGATTGCTGAGTCCTTGTGGCTCACATATTACTATTACACCAGATGCAGGGACCGATGATACTCCTCCGGATGGCGCGCTCGAGCTGAAGTGGGAGTACGACGAGGACTCTCAGCGATACTATGTTTCTTTTCCGGATGATCAGTAGTGGTGCCTATTCGGGGTTCGATTCAGGGTTTAGTCGCTTGTTGGGGGTCTTTTCTATTTTGGCGCCGTAGTCGGGCCATGAGTGATTGTATGATGGATGCTATTTATGTACTTTGATGTGACGTGGCGAGTGTAAGCCAACTATTATTATTTATTCCCCCCTTTATATTATATATGTACATGGGTTGTGTGAAGATTGCCTCACTTGCGACATATGCCTTCAATGCGATTATGCCTCTAAGTCGTGCCTCGACACGTGGGAGATATAGTCGCATCGAGGGTGTTACAGGCGGCCAAGGGGGACTTGCCCCCCAAGCCAAGTGCGGCGCCCCACCCCTAGGGTTTCCAACCCTAGGCGCAGGGGGAGGCCCATGGGGGGCGCACCAGCCAACCAGGGGCTGGTTCCCCTCCCACTTCAGCCCATGGGGCCCTCCGGGATAGGTGGCCCCACCCGGTGGACCCCGGGACCCTTCCGGTGGTCCCGGTACAATACCGATTACCCCTGAAACTTTCCCGATGGCCGAAACTGGACTTCCTATATATAAATCTTCACCTCCGGACCATTCCGAAACTCCTCGTGACGTCCGGGATCTCATTCGGGACTCCGAACAACTTTCGGGTTACCGCATACTGATATCTCTACAACTCTAGTGTCACCGAACCTTAAGTGTGTAGACCCTACGGGTTCGGGAGACACGCAGACATGACCGATACGACTCTCCGGTCAATAACCAACAGCGGGATCTGGATACCCATGTTGGCTCCCACATGTTCCACAATGATCTCATCAGATGAACCATGATGTCAAAGATTCAATCAATCCTGTATTCAATTCCCTTTGTCAATCGGTACGTTACATGCCCGAGATTCGATCGTCGGTATCCCAATACCTCGTTCAATCTCGTTACCGGCAAGTCACTTTAATCGTACCGTAATGCATGATCCCATGACCAAACACTTGGTCACATTGATCTCATTGTGATGATGCATTACCGAGTGGGCCCAGAGATACCTCTCCGTCATACGCAGTGACAAATCCAAGTGTCGATCCGTGTCAACCCAACAGATACTTTCGGGGATACCTGTAGTATACCTTTATAGTCACCCAGTTACGTTGTGACGTTTGGTACACCCAAAGCACTCCTACGGCATCCGGGAGTTACACGATCTCATGGTCTAAGGAAATGATACTTGACATTGAAAAAGCTCTAGCAAACGAACTACACGATCTTGTGCTATGCTTAGGATTGGGTCTTGTCCATCACATCATTCTCCTAATGATGTGATCCCGTTATCAATGACATCCAATGTCCATAGTCAGGAAACCATGACTATCTATTGATCAACGAGCTAGTTAACTAGAGGCTCACTAGGGACATGTTATGGTCTATGTATTCACACATGTATTACGATTTCCGGATAACACAATTATAGCATGAACAACAGACAATTACCATGAACAAGAAAATATAATAATAACCATTTTATTATTGCCTCTAGGGCATATTTCCAACAGTCTCCAACTTGCACTAGAGTCAGTAATATAGTTACATTGTGATGAATCGAACACCCATAGAGTTCTGGTGTTGATCATGTTTTGCTCGCGGAAGAGGTTTAGTCAACGAATTTGTGACATTCAGATCCGTATGTACTTTGCAAATATCTATGTCTCCATCGTGAACATTTTCACGAATGGAGTTGAAGCGACGCTTGATGTGCCTGGTCTTCTTGTGAAACCTGAGCTCCTTGGTGTTGGGGAACGTAGTAATTTCAAAATTTTCCTACGCACACGCAAGATCATGGTGATGCATAGCAACGAGAGGGGAGAGTGTGATCTACGTACCCTTGTAGACCGACAGCAGAAGCGTTAGCACAACGCGGTTGATGTAGTCGTACGTCTTCACGGCCCGACCGATCAAGCACTGAAACTACGGCACCTCCGAGTTTTAGCACACGTTCAGCTCGATGACGATCCCCGGACTCCGATCCAGCAAAGTGTCGGGGAAGAGTTCCGTCAGCACGACGGCGTGGTGACGATCTTGATGTTCTACCATCGCAGGGCTTCGCCTAAGCACCGCTACAATATTATCAATGATTATGGTGGAAGGGGGCACCCCACACGGCTAAGAAAACGATCACGTGGATCAACTTGTGTGTCTATGGGGTGCCCCCTGCCCCCGTATAAAGGAATGGAGGAGGGGAGGGCCGGCCCTCTCTATGGCGCTCCGTAGGGGAGTCCTACTCCCACCGGGAGTAGGATTCCCCCTTTCCTAGTCCAACTAGGAGTCCTTCCATGTAGTAGGAGTAGGAGACAAGGAAGGGGAAGAGGGAAGAGAAGGAAGGAGGGGGCGCAGCCCCTCCCCCTTGTCCAATCCGGACTAGGCCTTGGGGGGGCGCACGGCCTGCCTCTCCCTCTCCCCTGAAGCCCAATAAGGCCCATATACTTCTTCTCCAGTATTCTCGTAACTCTCCGATACTCCGAAAAATACCCAAATCACTCGGAACCTTTCCGATGTCTGAATATAGTCGTCCAATATATCGATCTTTACGTCTCGACCATTTCGAGACTCCTCGTAGTGTCCCCGATGTCACACGGGACTCTGAACTCCATCGGTACATCAAAACTCATAAACTCATAATATAACTGCCATCGAAACCTTAAGCGTGCGGACCCTACGGGTTCGAGAACAATGTAGACATGACCGAGACACGTCTCCGGTCAATAACCAATAGCGGAACCTGGATGCTCATATTGGCTCCCACATATTCTACGAAGATCTTTATCTGTCAGACCGCATAACAACATACGTTGTTCCCTTTGTCATCGGTATGTTATTTGCCCGAGATTCGATCGTCGGTATCTCAATACCTAGTTCAATCTCGTTACCGGCAAGTCTCTTTACTCGTTCCGTAATACATCATCTCGCAGCTAACTCATTAGTTGCAATGCTTATGTGATGTGCATTACCGAGAGGGCCCAGAGATACCTCTCCGACAATCGGAGTGACAAATCCTAATCTCGAAATACGCCAACCCAACATGTACCTTTGGAGACACCTGTAGAGCTCCTTTATAATCACCAGTTATGTTGTGACATTTGGTAGCACACAAAGTGTTCCTCCGGTAAACGGGAGTTGCATAATCTCATAGTCATAGGAACATGTATAAGTCATGAAGAAAGCAATAGAAACATACTAAACGATGGAGTGCTAAGCTAACGGAATGGGTCAAGTCAATCACATCATTCTCCTAATGATGTGATCCCGTTAATCAAATAACAATTCTTTGTCTATGGTTAGGAAACATAACCATCTTTGATTAACGAGCTAGTCAAGTAGAGGCATACTAGTGACACTCTGTTTGTCTATGTATTCACGCATGTATTATGTTTCCGGTTAATACAATTCTAGCATGAATAATAAACATTTATCATGAAATAAGGAAATAAATAATAACTTTATTATTGACTCTAGGGCATATTTCCTTTAGTCTCCCACTTGCACTAGAGTCAATAATCTAGTTCACATCGCCATGTGATCTAACATCAATAGTTCACATCTTTATGTGGTTAACACCCATAGTTCACATCAATATGTGACCAACACCCGAAGGGTTTACTAGAGTTAGTAATCTAGTTCACATTGCTATGTGATTAACACCCCAAGAGTACTAAGGTGTGATCATGTTTTGCCTGTGAGAGAAGTTTAGTCAAGGGGTCTGCCATATTCAGATCCGTAAGTATTTTGCAATTTTCTATGTCTACAATGCTCTGCACGGAGCTACTTTAGCTAATTGCTCCCACTTTAAATATGTATCCAGATGAAGACTAAGAGTCATCCGGATCTGTGCCAAAACTTGTATCGACGTAACCCTTTTACGATGAACCTTTTGTCACCTCCATAATTGAGAAACATATCCTTATTCCACTAAGGATAATTTTGACCGCTGTCCAGTGATCTACTCCTAGATCACTATTGTACTCCCTTGCCAAAATTAGTGTAGGGTATACAATAGGTCTGGTACACAGCATGGCATACTTTATAGAACCTATGGCCAAGGCATAGGGAATGACTTTCATTCTAATTCTATTTTCTGTCGTGGTCGGGCTTTGAGTCTTACTCAATTTCACACCTTGTAACACAGGCAAAAATTCTTTCTTTGACTGTTCCATTTTGAACTACTTCAAAATCTTGTCAAGGTATGTACTCATTGAAAAAAAACTTATCAAGCGTCTTGATCTATCTCTATAGATCTTGATGCTCAATATGTAAGCAGCTTCACCGAGGTTTTCTTTGAAAAAAATCCTTTCAAACACTCCTTTATGCTTTGCAGAATAATTCTACATTATTTCCGATCAACAATATGTCATACACATATACTTATCAGAAATGTTGTAGTGCTCCCACTCACTTTCTTGTAAATACAGGCTTCACCGCAAGTCTGTATAAAACTATATGCTTTGATCAACTTATCAAAGTGTATATTCCAACTCCGAGATGCTTGCACCAGTCCATAGATGGATCGTTGGAGCTTGCATATTTTGTTACCACCTTTAGGATTGACAAAACCTTCTGGTTGCATCATATACAACTCTTCTTTAAATCCATTAAGGAATGTAGTTTTGTTTATCCATTTGCCAGATTTCATAAAAATGCGGCAATTGCTAACATGATTTGGACAGACTTAAGCATCGCTACGAGTGAGAAAATTTCATTGTAGTCAACACCTTGAACTTTGTCAAAAACCTTTTTCGACAAGTCTAGCTTTGTAGATAGTCACACTACTATCAACGTCCGTCTTCCTCTTGAAGATCCATTTATTTTCTACGGCTTGCCGATCATCGGGCAAATCCATCAAAGTCCATACTTTGTTCTCATACATGGATCATATCTCAGATTTCATGGCCTCAAACCATTTCGCGGAATCTGGGCTCATCATCGCTTCCTCATAGTTCGCAAGTTCGTCATGGTCTAGTAACATGACTTCCAGAACAGGATTACCGTACCACTCTGGTGCGGATCTCACTCTGGTTTACCTACGAGATTCGGTAGTAACTTGATCTGAAGTTACATGATCATCATCATTAGCTTCCTCACTAATTGGTGTAGTAGTCACAGGAACAGATTTCTATGATGAACTACTTTCCAATAAGGGAGAAGGTACAATTACCTTATCAAGTTTTCTACTTTCCTCCCACTCACTTCTTTCGAGAGAAACTCCTTCTCTAGAAAGGATCCATTCTTAGCAACGAATGTCTTGCCTTCGGATCTGTGATAGAAGGTGTACCCAACAGTCTCCTTTGGGTATCCTATGAAGGCATATTTCTCCAATTTGGGTTTGAGCTTATCAGGATGAAACTTTTTCACATAAGCATCACAACCCAAAACTTTAAGAAACGACAACTTTGGTTTCTTGCCAAACCACAGTTCATATTGTGTCGTCTCAACGGACTTAGATGGTGCCCCTTTTTAACGTGAATGCAGCTGTCTCTAATGCATGATTCCAAAACGATATTGGTAAATCGGTAAGAAACATCATAGATTGTACTATATCCAATAAAGTACGGTTATGACATTCGGACACACCATTATGCTGTGGTGTTCCAGGTGGCATGAGTTTGTGAAACTATTCCACATTGTTCTAATTGAAGACTAAACTCGTAACTCAAATATTCGTCTCTTCGATCAGATCGTAGAAACTTTATTTTCTTGTCACGATGATTTTCCACTTCACTCTGAAATACTTTGAACTTTTCAGACTTATGTTTCAGCAAGTAGATATACTTATATCTGCTTAAATCATCTGTGAAGGTTAGAAAATAATGATACTTGTCGCGAGCTTTAATATTCATCGGACCACATACATCAGTATGTATGATTTCCTACAAATCTGTTGCTCGCTCCATTGTTCCGGAGAACGGAGTCTTTAGTCATCTTGCCCATAAGGCATGGTTCGCAAACACCAAGTGATTCATAATCAAGTGATTCCAAAATCCCATCAGCATGGAGTTTCTTCATGCGCTTTACACCAATATGACCTAAACGGCAGTGCCACAAATAAGTTGCACTATCATTATTAACTTTGCTTCTTTTGGTTTCAATATTATGAATATGTGTATCACTACGATCGAGATCCAATGAACCATTTTCATTGGGTGTGTAACCATATAAGGTTTTATTCATGTAAACAGAACAACAATTTATTGTCTTACTTAAATGAATAACTGTATTACAATAAACATGATCAAATCATATTCATGATCAACGCAAACACCAAATAACACTTATTTAGGTTCAACACTAATCCCGAAAGTATAGGGAGTGTGCGATGATGATCATATCAATCTTGGAACCACTTCCAACACACATCGTCACTTCACCCTTAACTAGTCTCTGTTTATTCTGCAACTCCTGTTTTGAGTTACTAATCTTAGTAACTGAACTAGTATCAAATACTGAGGGGTTGCTATAAACACTAGTAAAGTACACATCAATAACATGTATATCAAATATACTTCTGTTCACTTTGCCATCCTTCTTATCCGCCAATCACTTGGGGTAGTTCCGCTTCCAGTGACCAGTCCCTTTGCGGTAGAAGCACTTAGTCTCAGGCTTAGGACCAGACTTGGGCTTCTTCACTTGAGCAGCAACTTGCTTGCTGTTTTTCTTGAAGTTCCCCTTTTTCCTTTTGCCCTCTTCTTGAAACTAGTGATCTTGTCAACCATCAACACTTGATGCTCTTTCTTGATTTCTACCTTCATCGATTTCGTCATCATGAAAAGCTCGGGAGTCGTTTTCGTCATCCCTTGCATACTATAGTTCATCACGAAGTTCTACTAACTTGGTGATGGTGACTACAGAATTATGTCAATCACTATCTTATCTGGAAGATTAACTCCCACTTGATTCAAGCAATTGTAGTACCCAGACAATCTGAGCACATGCTCACTAGTTGAGCGATTCTCCTCCATCTTTTAGCTATAGAACTTGTTGAAGACTTCATATCTCTCAACTCGGGTATTTGCTTGAAATATTAACTTCAATTCCTGGAACATCTCATATGGTCCACGACGCTCAAAACGTCTTTGAAGTCCCGATTCTAAGTCGTTAAGCATGGTGCACTAAACTATCAAGTAGTCATCATATTTAGCTAGCCAAACGTTCATAACGTCTGCATCTGCTCCTGCAATAGGTCTGTCACCTAGCGGTGCATCAAGGACATAATTCTTCTATGCAGCAATGAGGATAAACCTCAGATCACGGATCCAATCTGCATCATTGCTACTAACATCTTTCAACTTAATTTTCTCTAGGAACATATCAAAAATAAAACAGGGGAGCTAAGCGCGAGCTATTGATCTACAACATAGATATGCTAATACTATCAGGACTAAGTTCATGATAAATTTAAGTTCAATTAATCATATTACTTAAGAACTCCCACTTAGACAGACATCTCTCTAGTCATCTAAGTGATCACGTGATCCAAATCAACTAAACCATGTCCGATCATCACGTGAGATGGAGTAGTTTCATTGGTGAACATCACTATGTTGATCATATCTACTATATGATTCACGCTCGACCTTTCGGTCTCTGTGTTCCGAGGCCATATCTGTATATGCTAGGCTCGTCAAGTTTAACCTGAGTATTCCGTGTGTGCAGCTGTTTTGCACCCGTTGTATTTGAACGTAGAGCCTATCACACCCGATCATCACGTGGTGTCTCAGCACGAAGAACTTTCGCAACGGTGCATACTCAGAGAGAACACTTCTTGATAATTAGTGAGAGATCATCTTAAAATGCTACCGTCAAACTAAGCAAAATAAGATGTATAAAAGATAAACATCATATGCAATCAAAATATGCGACATGATATGGCCATCATCATCTTGCGCCTTTGATTTCCATCTCCAAAGTACTGTCATGATCTCTATCGTCACCGGCATGACACCATGATCTCCGTCATCTTGATCTATATCAATGTGTCGTCACGTGGTCGTCTCGCCAACAATTGCTCTTGCAACTATTGCTATCGCATAGAGATAAAGTAAAGCAATTATTGGGCGCTTGCATCTTATGCAATAGAGAGACAACCATAAGGATTTTGCTAGTTGCCGATAACTTATATCTCATCACGTCTTGACCATATCACATGACAACGTGCCCTGCAAAAACAAGTTAGACGTCCTCTACTTTGTTGTTGCAAGTTTTACGTGGCTGCTACGGGCTTAGCAAGAATCGTTCTTACCTACGCATCAAAAACCACAACGATAGTTTGTCAAGTTGGTGATGTTTTAACCTTCGCAAGGACCAGGCGTAGCCATACTCGGTTCAACTAAAGTTGGACAAACTGACACCCGTCAGCCACCTGTGTGCAAAGCACATCGGTAGAACCAGTCTCGAGTAAGCGTACGTGTAATGTCAGTCTGGGCCGCTTCATCCAACAATACCGCCGAACCAAAGTATGACATGCTGGTAAGCAGTATGACTTATATCGCCCACAACTCACTTATGTTCTACTCGTGCATATAACATCAACACATAAAACCTAGGCTCTGATACCACTGTTGGGGAACGTAGTAATTTCAAAAATTTCCTACGCACACGCAAGATCATGGTGATGCATAGCAATGAGAGGGGAGAGTGTGATCTACGTACCCTTGTAGACCGACAGCAGAAGCGTTAGCACAACACGGTTGATGTAGTCGTACGTCTTCACGGCCCGGTCGATCAAGCACCGAAACAACGGCACCTCCGAGTTTTATCACACGTTCAGCTCAATGACGATCCCCGGACTCCGATCCAGTAAAGTGTCGGGGAAGAGTTCCGTCAGCACGATGGCGTGGTGACGATCTTGATGTTCTACCATCGCAGGGCTTCGCCTAAGCACCGCTACAATATTATCGAGGATTATGGTGGAAGGGGGCACCGCACACGGCTAAGAAAACGATCACGTGGATCAACTTGTGTGTCTATGGGGTGCCCCGTGCCCCCGTATATAAAGGAGTGGAGGAGGGGAGGGCCGGCCCTCTCTATGGCGCGCCCTAGGGGAGTCCTACTCCCACCGGGAGTAGGATTCCCCCTTTCCTAGTCCAACTAGGAGTCCTTCCATGTAGTAGGAGTAGGAGACAAGGAAGGGGAAGAGGGAAGAGAAGGAAGGAGGGGGCGCAGCCCCTCCCCCTAGTCCAATTCGTACTAGGCCTTGGGGGGCGCGCGGCCTGCCTCTCTCTCTCCCCTAAAGCCCAATAAGGCCCATATACTTCTTCTCCCGTATTCCCATAACTCCTCGGTACTCCGAAAAATACCCGAACCACTCGGAACCTTTCCGATGTCCGAATATAGTCGTCCAATATATCGATCTTTACATCTCGACCATTTCGAGACTCCTCGTAATGTCCCTGATCTCATCCGGGACTCCGAACTCCTTTGGTACATGAAAACTCATAAACTCATAATATAACTGTCATCGAAACCTTAAGTGTGCGGACCCTACGGGTTCGAGAACAATGTAGACATGACCGAGACACGTCTCCGGTCAATAACCAATAGCGGAACCTGGATGCTCATATTGGCTCCCACATATTCTACGAAGATCTTTATCGGTCAGACCGCATAACAACATACTTTGTTCCCTTTGTCATCGGTATGTTACTTGCCCGAGATTCGATCGTCGGTATCTCAATACCTAGTTCAATCTCGTTGCCGGCAAGTCTCTTTACTCGTTCCGTAATACATCATCTCGCAACTAACTCATTAGTTGCAATGCTTGCAAGGCTTATGTGATGTGCATTACCGAGAGGGCCCAGAGATACCTCTCCGACAATCGGAGTGACAAATCCTAATCTCGAAATACGCCAACCCAACATGTACCTTTGGAGACACCTGTAGAGCTCCTTTATAATCACCCAGTTATGTTGCGACGTTTGGTAGCACACAAAGTGTTCCTCCGGTAAATGGGAGTTGCATAATATCATAGTCATAGGAACATGTATAAGTCATGAAGAAAGCAATAGCAACATACTAAACGATCGAGTGCTAAGCTAACGGAATGGGTCAAGTCTATCACATCATTCTCCTAATGATGTGATCTCGTTAATCAAATAACAACTCTTTGTCTATGGTTAGGAAACATAACCATCTTTGATGAACGAGCTAGTCAAGTAGAGGCATACTAGTGACACTCTGTTTGTCTATGTATTCACACATGTATTATGTTTCCAGTTAATACAAATCTAGCATGAATAATAAACATTTATCATGAAATAAGGAAATAAATAATAACTTTATTATTGCCTCTAGGGCATATTTCCTTCACTTGGCAAGGGCAATAGCTCCAGTGTTGTCACAGAAGAGAGTGATCGGCCCCGACGCATTGGGTATGACTCCTAGGTCGGTGATGAACTCCTTCATCCAGATTGCTTCATGCGCTGCCTCCGAGGCTGCCATGTACTCCGCTTCACATGTAGATCCCGCCACAACGCTTTGCTTGAAATTGCACCAGCTTACTGCCCCACCATTCAAAATATACACGTATCCGGTTTGTGACTTAGAGTCATCCAGATCTGTGTCGAAGCTAGCGTCGACGTAACCCTTTACGATGAGCTCCTCGTCACCTCCATATACGAGAAACATATCCTTAGTACTTTTCAGGTACTTCAGGATGTTCTTGATCGCTGTCCAGTGTTCCATGCCGGGATTACTTTGGTACCTTCCTACCAAACTCACGGCAAGGTTTACATCAGGTCTGATACACAACATGGCATACATGATAGACCCTATGGCTGAGGCATAGGGGACGACACTCATCTTTTCTCTATCTTCTGTCGTGGTCGGACATTGAGCTGAGCTCAATTTCACACCTTGCAACACTGGCAAGAACCCCTTCTTGGACTGATCCATATTGAACTTCTTCAATATCTTATCAAGGTATGTGCTTTGTGAAAGACCTATGAGGCGTCTTGATCTATCTCTATAGATCTTGATGCCTCATATGTAAGCAGCTTCTCCAAGGTCCTTCATTGAAAAACACTTATTCAAGTAGGCCTTAATACTGTCCCAAAGTTCTATATCATTTCCCATCAAAAGTATGTCATCCACATATAATATGAGAAATGCTACAGAGCTCCCACTCACTTTCTTGTAAACGTAGGCTTCTCCATAAGTCTGCATAAACCCAAACGCTTTAATCATTTCATTAAAGCGAATGTTCCAACTCCGAGATGCTTGCACCAGCCCATAGATGGAGCGCTGGAGCTTGCATACCTTGTTAGCATTCTTAGGATCGACAAAACCTTCCGGCTGCATCATATACAATTCTTCCTTAAGAAAGCCGTTAAGTAAAGCCGTTTTGACGTCCATTTGCCATATCTCATAATCAAAGTATGCGACAATTGCTAACATGATTCGGACGGACTTCAGCTTCGCTACCGGTGAGATGGTCTCATCATAGTCAACCCCTTGAACTTGTCGATAACCCTTAGCGACAAGTCGAGCCTTATAGATGGTAACATTACCATCCGCGTCCGTCTTCTTCTTAAAGATCCATTTATTCTCTATTGCTCGCCGATCATCAGGAAAGTCTGTCAAAGTCCATACTTTGTTTTCATACATGGATCCTATCTCGGATTGCATGGCTTCAAGCCATTTGTTGGAATCTGGGCCCGCTATTGCTTCTTCATAGCTCGAAGGTTCACCGTTGTCTAACAACATGATTTCCAGGACAGGGTTGCCATACCATTCTGGTGTGGAACGTGTCCTTGTGGACCTTCGAAGTTCAGTAGCAACTTGATCCGAAGTACCTTGATCATTATCATTAACTTCCTCTCTAGTCGGTGCAGGCACCACAGGAACATCTTCCTGAGCTGCGCTACTTTCCGGTTCAAGAGGCAGTACTTCATCGAGTTCTACTTTCCTCCCACTTACTTCTCTCGAGAGAAACTCTTTCTCCAGAAAGGACCCGTTCTTGGCAACAAAGATCTTGCCTTCGGATCTGAGGTAGAAGGTATACCCAATGGTTTCCTTATGGTATATTATGAAGACGCATTTTTCCGACTTGGGTTCGAGCTTTTCAGGTTGAAGATTCTTGACATAAGCATAGCATCCCCAAACTTTTAGAAACGACAACTTAGGTTTCTTCCCAAACCATGATTTATACGGTGTCGTCTCAACGGATTTAGATAGTGCCCTATTTAAAGTGCATGTAGCAGTCTCTAGAGCGTATCCCCAAAATGATAGCGATAAATCAATGAGTGACATCATAGATCGCACCATATCCAATAGAGTGCGATTACGACGTCCGGACACACCGTTACGTTGAGGTGTTCCAGGCGGCATGAGTTGTGAAAAAATTCCACATTTCCTTAAGTGCGTACCAAATTCGTGACTTAAATATTCTCCCCCACGATCTGATCGTAAGAATTTTATCTTTCGGTCACGTTGATTCTCTACCTCATTCTGAAATTCCTTGAACTTTTCAAAGGTCTCAGACTTGTGTTTCATCAAATAGACATACCCATATCTACTTAAGTCATTAGTGAGAGTGAGAACATAACGATAGCCACCGCGAGCCTCAACGCTCATTGGACCGCACACATCAGTATGTATAATTTCCAACAAGTTCGTTGCTCGCTCCATTGTTCCGGAGAACGGAGTCTTGGTCATTTTACCCATGAGGCATGGTTCACACGTGTCAAATGGTTCGAAATCAAGAGACTCCAAAAGTCCATCTGTATGGAGCTTCTTCATGCGTTTGACACCAATGTGACCAAGGCGGCAGTGCCACAGATATGTGGGACTATCATTATCAATCTTACATATTTTGGTATTCACACTATGAATATGTGTAACATCACGTTCGAGATTCATTAAGAATAAACCATTGACTAGCGGAGCATGACCATAAAACATATCTCTCATATAAATAGAACAACCATTATTCTTGGATTTAAATGATTAGCCATCTCGTATTAAACGAGATCCAGATATAATGTTCATGCTCAAAGCCGGCACTAAATAACAATTATTGAGGTTTAAAACTAATAATGTAGGTAAATGTAGAGGTAGCGTGCCGACGGCGATCACATCGACCTTGGAACCATTCCTGACGCGCATCGTCACCTCGTCCTTCGCTAGTCTCCGCTTATTCCGCAGCTCCTGTTTTGAGTTACAAATGTGAGCAACCGCACCGGTATCAAATACCCAAGAGCTACTACGAGTACTGGTAAGGTACACATCAATTACATGTATATCACATATACCTTTAGTGTTGCCGGCCTTCTTGTCCGCTAAGTATTTGGGGCAGTTCCACTTCCAGTGTCCCTTTCCCTTGCAATAAAAGCACTCAGTCTTAGGTTTGGGTCCATTCTTTGACTTCTTCCCGGCAACTGGTTTACCATGCGCGGCAACTCCCTTCCCGTCCTTCTTGAAGTTCTTCTTACCCTTGCCTTTCTTGAAACTAGTGGTTTTATTGACCATCAACACTTGATGTTCCTTTTTGATTTCCACCTCCGCTGATTTCAGCATTGAAAATACTTCAGGAATAGTTTTCACCATCCCCTGCATATTGTAGTTCATCACAAAGCTCTTGTCACTAGGTGGGAGCGACTGAAGGATTCTGTCAATGACCGCCTCGTCCGGGAGGTTGATATCCAGCTGGGACAAGCGGTTGTGCAACCCAGACATTTTGAGTATGTGCTCACTGACAGAACTATTTTCCTCCATCTTACAACTGTAGAACTTGTCGGAGACTTCATATCTCTCGACCTGGGCATGAGCTGGGAAAACCATTTTCAGCTCTTCGAACATCTCATATGCTCCGTGTTGCTCAAAATGCTTTTGGAGCCCCGGTTCTAAGCTGTAAAGCATGCCACACTGAACGAGGGAGTAATCATCAGCACGTGACTGCCAAGCGTTCATAACTTCTTGGTTCTCTGGGATGGGTGCTTGACCTAGCGGTGCTTCTAGGACATATGCTTTCTTGGCAGCTATGAGGATGATCCGCAGGTTCCGGACACAGTCCGTATAGTTGCTGCCATCATCTTTCAGCTTGGTTTTCTCTAGGAACGCGTTGAAGTTGAGGTTGACATGAGCATTGGCCATTTGATCTACAAGAAATTTTGCAAAGGTTTTTAGACTAAGTTCATGATAATTAAGTTCATCTAATCAAATTATTTAATGAACTCCCACTCAGACAGACATCCCTCTTGTCGTCTAAGTGATACATGATCCGAGTCAACTAGGCCATGTCCGATCATCACGTGAGACGGACTAGTCATCATCGATGAACATCTTCATGTTGATTGTATCTTCTATGCGACTCATGTTCGACGTTTCGGTCTTCCATGTTACGAGGCCATGTCTGTACATGCTAGGCTCGTCAAGTCAACCTAAGTGTATTGCGTGTGTAAATCTGGCTTACACCCATTGTATTCGGACGTTAGAATCTATCACACCCGATCATCACGTGGTGCTTCGAAACAACGAACCTTCGCAACGGTGCACAGTTAGGGGGAACACTTTATTGAAATTATTGTGAGGGATCATCTTATTTACTACCGTCGTTCTAAGCAAATAAGAAGCAAATGCATGATAAACATCACATGCAATCAATTTTGCTCCTTTTGATCTCCATCTTCGGGGCGCCATGATCATCATCGTCACCGGCATGACACCATGATCTCCATCATCGTGTCTTCATGAAGTTGTCTCATCATCTATTACTTCTACTACTATGGCTAACGGTTTAGCAATAAAGTAAAGTAATTACATGACGTTTATGTTGACACGTAGGTCATAAATAAATTAAGACAACTCCTATGGCTCCTGCCGGTTGTCATACTCATCGACATGCAAGTCGTGATTCCTATTACAAGAACATGATCAATCTCATACATCACATATATCATTCATCACATCCTTTTGGCCATATCACATCACATGGCACATGCTGCAAAAACAAGTTAGACATCCTCTAATTGTTGTTGCAAGTTTTTACGTGGCTGCTATAGGTTTCTAGCAAGAACATTTCTTACCTACGCCAAAACCACAACGTGATATGCCAATTTCTATTTACCCTTCATAAGGACCCTTTTCATCGAATCCGATCCGACTAAAGTGGGAGAGACAGACACCCGCTAGCCACCTTATGCAACTAGTGCATTGCAGTCAGTGGAACCAGTCTCACGTAAGCGTACGTGTAAGGTCGGTCCGGGCCGCTTCATCCCACGATGCTGCCGAATCAAGATAAGACTAGTAACGACAAGTAAATTGACAAAATCAATGCCCACAACAACTTGTGTTCTACTCGTGCATAGAAACTACGCATAGACCTAGCTCATGATGCCACTGTTGGGGGACGTAGCAGAATTTTAAAATTTTCTATGCATCACCAAGATCAATCTATGGAGTCATCTAGCAACGAGGAAGAGGGGAGTGCATCTACATACCCTTGTAGATCGCGAGCGGAAGCGTTCAAGAGAACGGGGTTGATGGAGTCGTACTCGTCGTGATCCAAATCACTGATGACGAAGCACTGAACGGACGGCACCTCCGCATTCAACACACGTACGGTTGGGATTACGTATCCTCCTTCTTAACCCAGCAAGGGGAAGGAGAGGTTGATGGAGATCCAGCAGCACGACGGCGTGGTGGTGGAAGCAGCGGTGATCTCGGAAGGGCTTCGCCAAGCTCCAACGAGAGAGAGAGAGAGAGAGAGGTGTTACGAGGGGAGAGGGAGGCGCCAAGGGCTTGGGTGCGGCTGCCCTCCCTCCCCCACTATATATAGGGCCCCAAGGGGGGCGCCGGTCCTAGGAGATGGGATCTCCAAGGGGGGCGGCGGCCAAGGGGGACTTGCCCCCCAAGCCAAGTGGCCGCCCCCCACCCCTAGGGTTTCCAACCCTAGGCGCAGGGGGAGGCCCATGGGGGGCGCACCAGCCCACCAGGGGCTGGTTCCCCTCCCACTTCAGCCCATGGGGCCCTCCGGGATAGGTGGCCCCACCCGGTGGACCCCCGGGACCCTTCCGGTGGTCCCGGTACAATACGGATTACACCCAAAACTTTCCCAATGACCGAAACTGGACTTCCTATATATAAATCTTCACCTCTAGACCATTTCGGAACTCCTCATGACGTCCGGGATCTCATCCAGGACTCCGAACAACTTTCAGGTTACCGCATACTAATATCTCTACAACCCTAGCGTCACCGAACCTTAAGTGTGTAGACCCTACGGGTTCGGGAGACACGCAGACATGACCGAGACGACTCTCCAGTCAATAACCAACAGCGGGATCTGGATACCCATGTTGGCTCCCACATGTTCCACGATGATCTCATCGGATGAACCACGATGTCAAGGATTCAATCAATCCCGTATTCAATTCCCTTTGTCAATCGGTACGTTACTTGCGTGAGATTCGATCGTCGGTATCCCAATACCTCGTTCAATCTCGTTACCGGCAAGTCACTTTACTCGTACCGTAATGCATGATCCCATGACCAAACACTTGGTCACATTGAGCTCATTGTGATGATGCATTACCAAGTGGGCCCAGAGATACCTCTCCGCCATACGGAGTGACAAATCCCAGTCTCGATCCGTGTCAACCCAACAGATACTTTCGGGGGTACCTGTAGTATACCTTTATAGTCACCCAGTTACGTTGTAACGTTTGGTACACCCAAAGGACTCCTACGGCATCCGGGAGTTACATGATCGCATGGTCTAAGGAAATGATACTTGACATTGGAAAAGCTCTAGCAAACGAACTACTGGATCTTGTGCTACGCTTAGGATTGGGTCTTGTCCATCACATCATTCTTCTAATGATGTGATCCTGTTATCAATGACATCCAATGTCCATAGTCAGGAAACCATGACTATCTATTGATCAACAAGCTAGTTAACTAGAGGCTCACTAGGGTCATGTTATGGTCTATGTATTCACACATGTATTACGATTTCCGGATAACACAATTATAGCATGAACAATAGACAATTACCATGAACAAGGAAATATAATAATAACCATTTTCTTATTGCCTCTAGGGCATATTTCCAACAGTTTCTTGAGGCGGGTGATGCAAAAGAAGGGTTTCTCTCAGCGATTGATTGATTGGGTTATGACGTGTGTCACATCGGTGAGGTATTCTGTAAAATTAAATGGGACTCTCTTGGATTCATTTGCACCGATGCGTGGGCTTCGGCAAGGTGACCCTCTATCTCCATTCTTATTTCTTCTGTTTGCGGATGGCTTGTCAGCAATTTTAAAGAATAAAGTGACCTTGGGTGAGATTACTCCTGTCAAAGTCTGTAGAAGGGCTCCGGATATTTCCCATTTGCTATTTGCTGATGATACACTATTATTCTTTGAGGCCTCTAGTGCCCAAGTGGAGAGTGTGAAGACTGCCCTAGAGTTGTATGGATCTGCCACTGGCCAAAGCTTGAACTATAGTAAATGTTCTATATTTTTTGGTGCTGCTTGCCCGGCGACAACACAGGAGCAAGTAAGAGATGTGTTGGGAGTTACAAGCTTGGTGTTTGAGGAAAAATACCTGGGCCTCCTATTGGGGAACGTAGTAATTTCAAAAAAAAATCCTACGCACACGCAAGATCATGGTGATGCATAGCAACGAGAGGGGAGAGTGTTGTCCATGTACCCTCATAGACCGAAAGCAGAAGCGTTATAACAACGCGGTTGATGTAGTCATACGTCTTCACGGCCCGACCAATCAAGCACCAAAACTACGGTACCTCCGAGTTTTTGCACATGTTCAGCTTGATGACGATCCCCGGACTCCGATCCAGCAAAGTGTCGGGGATGAGTTCCGCCAGCACGACGGCGTGGTGACGATCCTGATGTTCTACCATCGCAGGGCTTCGCCTAAGCACCACTACAATATTATCGAGGATTATGGTGGAGGGGGGCACCGCACACGGCTAAGAGATCAATGATCAATTGTTGTGTGTCTGGAGTGCCCCCTGCCCCCGTATATAAAGGAGTGGAGGAGGGGGCCGGCCAAGGAGGGTGGCGCGCCCAAGCGGGGGAGTCCAACTCCCACCGGGAGTAGGACTCCCCCTTTTCCTATTAGGAGTAGGAGAGGGAAGGAAGAGGAAGGAGGGAGGAAGGAAAGGGGGGCCCCTCCCAATTCGGATTGGGCTTCGGGGCGCGCCCCCTCCCTTGCTCCTTTCCCCTCCTTTCCACTAAGGCCCAATAAGGCCCATATACCTCCCGGGGTTTTCCGATAACCTCCCGGTGATCCAGTATTTTCCCAATCTCACCCGGAACCTTTCTGGTGTCCAAATATAGTCGTCCAATATATCGATCTTTATGTCTCGACCATTTCGAGACTCCTTGTCAAGTCCGTGATCATATCGGGGCCTCCGAACAACCTTCGGTACATCAAAATATATAAACTCATAATGAAACTGTCATCGTAACGTTAAGCGTGCGGACCCTACGGGTTCAAAAACAATGTAGACATGACCGAGACATGTTTCCGGTCAATAACCAATAGCGGAACCTGGATGCTCATATTAGCTCCTACATATTCTACGAAGATCTTTATCGGTCAGACTGCATAACAACATATGTTGTTCCCTTTGTCATCGGTATGTTACTTGCCCGAGATTCGATCGTCGGTATCTCAATACCTAGTTCAATCTCGTTACCAACAAGTCTCTTTACTCGTTCCATAATACATCATCTTGCAACTAACTTATTAGTTGCATTGCTTGCAAGCCTTAAGTGATGTGCATTACCGAGAGGGCCCAGAGATACCTCTCCGACAATCGGAGCGACAAATCCTAATCTCGAAATACGCCAACCCAACATGTACCTTTGGAGACACCTGTAGAGCACCTTTATAATCACCCAGTTACATTGTGACGTTTGGTAGCACACAAAGTGTTCCTCTGGTAAACGGGAGTTGCATAATCTCATAGTCATAGGAACATGTATAAGTCATGAAGAAAGCAATAGCAACATACTAAACGATCGGGTGCTAAGCTAATGGAATGGGTCATGTCAATCACATCATTCTCCTAATGATGTGATCCCGTTAATCAAATTACAACTCATGTCTATGGTTAGGAAACATAACCATCTTCGATTAATGAGCTAGTCAAGTAGAGGCATACTAGTGACACTTTGTTTGTCTATGTATTCACACAAGTATTACGTTTCCGGTTAATACAATTCTAGCATGAATAATAAACATTTATCATGATATAAGGAAATAAATAATAACTTTATTATTGCCTCTAGGGCATATTTCCTTCAGTCTCCCACTTGCACTAGAGTCAATAATCTAGATTACACAGTAATGATTCTAACACCCATGGAGCCTTGGTGCTGATCATGTTTTGCTCGTGGAAGAGACTTAGTCAATGGGTCTGCTACATTAAGATCCGTATGTATCTTGCAAATCTCTATGTCTCCCACCTGGACTAGATCCCGGATGGAATTGAAGCGTCTCTTGATGTGCTTGGTTCTCTTGTGAAATCTGGATTCCTTTGCCAAGGAAATTGCACCAGTATTGTCACAAAAGATTTTCATTGGACCCAATGCACTAGGTATGACACCTAGATCAGATATGAACTCCTTCATCCAGACTCCTTCGTCTGCTGCTTCCGAAGTAGCTATACACTCCGCTTCACATGTAGATCCCGCCACGACGCTTTGTTTAGAACTGCACCAACTGACAGCTCCACCGTTTAATGTAAATACGTATCTGGTTTGCGATTTAGAATCGTCCGGATCAGTGTCAAAGCTTGCATCAACGTAACCATTTACGATGAGCTCTTTGTCATCTCCATATACGAGAAACATATCCTTAGTCCTTTTTAGGTATTTCAGGATGTTCTTGACCGCTGTCCATTGATCCACTCCTAGATTACTTTGGTACCTCCCTGCTAGACTTATAGCAAGGCACACATCAGGTCTGGTACACAGCATTGCATACATGATAGAGCCTATGGCTGAAGCATAGGGAACATCTGTCATTTTCTCTCTATCTTCTGCAATGGTCGGGCATTGAGTCTTACTCAACTTCACACCTTGTAACACAGGCAAGAATCCTTTCTTTGCCTGATCCATTTTGAACTTCTTCAAAACTTTGTCAAGGTATGCGCTTTGTGAAAGTCCAATTAAGCGTCTTGATCTATCTCTATAGATCTTAATGCCCAATATGTAAGCAGCTTCACCGAGGTCTTTCATTGAAAAACTCTTATTCAAGTATCCCTTTATGCTATCCAGAAATTCTATATCATTTCCGATTAGCAATATGTCATCCACATGTAATATCAAAAATGCTACAGAGCTCCCACTCACTTTCTTGTAAATACAGGCTTCTCCAAAGGTCTGTACAAAACCAAATGCTTTGATCACACTATCAAAGCGTTTATTCCAACTCCGAGATGCTTGCACCAGTCCATAAATGGATCGCTGGAGCTTGCACACTTTGTTAGCTCCCTTTGGATCGACAAAACCTTCCGGTTGCATCATATACAACTCTTCTTCCAGAAATCCATTCAGGAATGCAGTTTTGACATCCATCTGCCAAATTTCATAATCATAAAATGCGGCAATTGCTAACATGATTCGAGCAGACTTAAGCATTGCTACGGGTGAGAAGGTCTCACCGTAGTCAATCCCTTGAACTTGTCGAAAACCTTTTGCGACAAGTCGAGCTTTGTAGACAGTAACATTACCGTCAGCGTCAGTCTTCTTCTTGAAGATCCATTTATTTTCAATTGCTTGTCGATCATTGGGCAAGTCAACCAAAGTCCACACTTTGTTCTCATACATGGATCCCATCTCAGATTTCATGGCTTCAAGCCATTTTGCGGAATCTGGGCTCACCATTGCTTCTTCATAGTTCGTAGGTTCATCATGATCTAGTAGCATGACTTCCAGAACAGGATTACCGTACCACTCTGGTGCGGATCTTACTCTGGTTGATCTACGAGGTTCAGTAGTAACTTGTTCTGAAGTTTCATGGTCATCATTAGCTTCTCACTAATTGGTGTAGGTGTCACAGAAACTGGTTTCTGTGATGTACTACTTTCCAATAAGGGAGCAGGTACAGTTACCTCATCAAGTTCTACTTTCCTCCCACTCACTTCTTTCGAGAGAAACTCCTTCTCTAGAAAGGATCCATTCTTAGCAACAAATGTCTTGCCTTCGGATCTGTGATAGAAGGTGTACCCAACAGTCTCCTTCGGGTATCCTATGAAGACACATTTCTCCGATTTGGGTTCGAGCTTATCAGGTTGAAGCTTTTTCACATAAGCATCGCAGCCCCAAACTTTCAGAAACGACAACTTTGGTTTCTTGCCAAACCATAGTTCATAAGGCAACGTCTCAACGGATTTTGATGGTGCCCTATTTAACGTGAATGCGGCCGTCTCTAAAGCATAACCCCAAAACGATAGCGGTAAATTTGTAAGAGACATCATAGATCGCACCATATCAAGTAAAGTACGATTACGACATTCGGACACACCATTACACTATGGTGTTCCGGGTGGCGTGAGTTGCGAAACTATTCTGCATTGTTTCAAATGTAAACCAAACTCGTAACTCAAATATTCTCCTGCATGATCAGATCGTAGAAACTTTATTTTCTTGTTACGATGATTTTCAACTTCACTCTGAAATTCTTTGAACTTTTCAAATGTTTCAGACTTATGTTTCATTAAGTAGATATACCCATATCTGCTTAAATCATCTGTGAAGGAAAGAAAATAACGATATCCACCACGAGCTTCAACATTCATTGGACCACATACATCTGTATGTATGATTTCCAACAAATCTGTTGCTCTCTCCATAGTACTGGAGAACGGCGTTTTAGTCATCTTGCCCATGAGGCACTGTTCGCAAGTACCAAGTGATTCATAATCAAGTGGTTCCAAAAGTCCATCAGTATGGAGTTTCTTCATGCGCTTTACACCGATATGACCTAAACGGCAGTGCCACAAATAAGTTGTACTATCATTATCAACTCTGCATCTTTTGGCTTCAACATTATGAATATGTGTATCACTACTATCGAGATTCATCAAAAATAGACCACTCTTCAAGGGTGCATGACCATAAAAGATATTACTCATATAAATAGAACAACCATTATTCTCTGATTTAAATGAATAACCGCCTCGCATCAAACAAGATCCAGATATAATGTTCATGCTCAACGCTGGCACCAAATAACAATTATTTAGGTCTAATACTAATCCCGATGGTAGATGTAGAGGTAGCATGCCGACCGCGATCACACCGACTTTGGAACCATTTCCCACGCGCATCGTCACCTCGTCCTTCGCTAGTGTTCGCTTAATCCGTAGTCCCTGTTTCGAGTTGCAAATATTAGCAACAGAACCAGTATCAAATACCGAGGTGCTACTGCGAGCTCTAGTAAGGTACACATCAATAACATGTATATCACATATACCTTTGTTCACCTTGCCATCCTTCTTATCCGCCAAATACTTGGGGCAGTTCCAATTCCAGTGACCAGTCTGCTTGCAGTAGAAGCACTCAGTTTCAGGCTTAGGTCCAGACTTGGGTTTCTTTTCCTGAGCAACAACTTGTTTGCTGTTCTTCTTGAAGTTCCCCTTCTTCTTCCCCTTGCCCTTTTTCTTGAAACTAGTGGTCTTGTTGACCATCAACACTTGATACTCCTTCTTGATTTCTACCTCCGCATCTTTTAGCATTGCGAAGAGCTCAGGAATTGTCTTATCCATCCCTTGCATATTATAGTTCATCACGAAGCTCTTGTAGCTAGGTGGATGTGATTGGAGAATTCTGTCAATGACGCAATCATCTGGAAGATTAACTCCCAGTTGAATCAAGTGATTATTATACCCAGACATTTTGAGTATATGCTCACTGACAGAACTGTTCACCTCCATCTTGTAGCTATAGAACTTATTGGAGACTTCATATCTCTCAATTTGGGCATTTGCTTGAAATATTAGCTTCAACTCTTGGAACATCTCATATGCTCCATGACATTCAAAACGTTGTTGAAGACCCGGTTCTAAGCCGTAAAGCATGCCACATTGAACTATCGAGTAGTTATCAGCTTTGCTCTGCCAGATGTTCTTAACGTCGTCAGTTGCATCAGTAGCAGGCCTGGCACCCAGCGGTGCTTCCAGGACGTAATTCTTCTATGCAGTAATGAGGATAATCCTCAAGTTATGGACCCAGTCCGTATAATTGCTACCATCATCTTTCAACTTTGCTTTCTCAAGGAACGCATTAAAATTCAACGGAACAACAGCACGGGCCATCTATCTACAATCAAACATAAACAAGCAAGATACTATCAGGTACTAAGTTCATGATAAATTTAAGTTCAATTAATCATATTACTTAAGAACTCCCACTTAGAACGACATCCCTCTAATCTTCTAAGTGATCACGTGATCCAAATCAACTAAACCATAACCGATCATCACGTGAAATGGAGTAGTTTTCAATGGTGAACATCACTATCTTGATCATATCTACTATATGATTCACGCTCGACCTTTCGGTCTCAGTGTTCCGAGGCTATATCTGCATATGCTAGGCTCGTCAAGTTTAACCTATGTATTTTGCGTGTGCAAAACTGGCTTGCACCCATTGTAGATGGACGTAGAGCTTATCACACCCGATCATCACGTGGTGTCTGGGCACGACGAACTTTGGCAACGGTGCATACTCAGGGAGAACACTTTTCTCTTGAAATTTAGTGAGAGATCATCTTATAATGCTACCGTCAATCAAAGCAAGATAAGATGCATAAAAGATAAACATCACATGCAATCAATATAAGTGATATGATATGGCCATCATCATCTTGTGCCTGTGATCCCCATCTCCGAAGCATCGTCATGATCACCATCGTCACCGGCGCGACACCTTGATCTCCATCGTAGCATCATTGTCGTCTCGCCAATATTATGCTTCTACGACTATCACTACTGCTTAGTGATAAAGTAAAGCATTACAGGGCGATTGCATTGCATACAATAAAGCAACAACCATATGGCTCCTGCCAGTTGCCGATAACTTGGTTATAAAACATGATCATCTCATACAATAAAATTTAGCATCATGCCTTGACCATATCACATCACAACATGCCCTGCAAAAACAAGTTAGACGTCCTCTACTTTGTTTGTTGCAAGTTTTACGTGGCTGCTACGGGCTTAGCAACAACCAATCTTACCTACGCATCAAAAACCACAACGATAGTTTGTCAAGTTGGTGCTGTTTTAACCTTCGCAAGGACCGGGCGTAGCCACACTCGGTTCAACTAAAGTTGGAGAAACTGACACCCGCCAGCCACCTGTGTGCAAAGCACATCGATAGAACCAGTCTCGCCTAAGTGTACGCGTAATGTCGGTCCGGGCCGCTTCATCCAACAATACCGCCGAACCAAAGTATGACATGTTGGTAAGCAGTACGACTTATATCGCCCACAACTCACTTGTGTTCTACTCGTGCATATAACATCAACACATAAAACCTAGGCTCGAATGCCACTGTTGGGGAACGTAGTAATTTCAAAAAAATTCCTACGCACACGCAAGATCATGGTGATGCACAGCAACGAGAGGGGAGAGTGTTGTCCACGTACCCTCGTAGACCGAAAGCGGAAGCGTTATAACAACGCGGTTGATGTAGTCGTACGTCTTCGCTGCCCGACCAATCAAGCACCGAAACTACGACACCTCCGAGTTTTTGCACACGTTCAGCTCGATGACGATCCCCGGACTCTGATCCAGCAAAGTGTCGGGGATGAGTTCCGTCAGCACGACGGCGTGGTGACGATATTGATGTTCTACCGTCGCAGGGCTTCGCCTAAGCACCGCTACAATATTATCGAGGATTATGGTGGAGGGGGCACCGCACACGGCTAAGAGATCAATGATCAATTGTTGTGTGTCTGGGGTACCCCCCTGCCCCCGTATATAAAGGAGTGGAGGAGGGGACCGGCCAAGGAGGGTGGCACGCCCAAGGGGGGAGTCCAACTCCCATCGGGAGTAGGACTCCCCTTTTTCCTATTAGGAGTAGGAAAGGGAAGGAAGAGGAAGGAGGGAGGAAGGAAAGGGGGGGCAGCCCCCCTCCCAATTCGGATTGGGCTTGGGGGGGCGCCCCCTCCCTTGCTCCTTTCCCCTCCTTTCCACTAAGGCCCAATAAGGCCCATATACCTCCCGGGGTTTTCCGATAACCTCCCGCTGATCCGGTATTTTCCCAATCTCACCCGAAACCTTTCGGGTGTCCAAATATAGTCGTCCAATATATCGATCTTTATGTCTCGACCATTTCGAGACTCCTCGTCAAGTCCGTGATCATATCCGGGACTCCGAAAAACCTTCGGTACATCAAAATATATAAACTCATAATGAAACTGACATCGTAATGTTAAGCGTGCGGACCCTACGGGTCCGAGAACAATGTAGACATGACCGAGACACATTTCCGGTCAATAACCAATAGCGGAACCTGGATGCTCATATTGGCTCCTACATATTATACGAAGATCTTTATCGATCAGACCGCATAACAACATACGTTGTTCCCTTTGTCATCGGTATGTTACTTGCCCGAGATTCGATCGTCGGTATCTCAATACCTAGTTCAATCTCGTTACCGGCAAGTCTCTTTACTCGTTCCGTAATACATCATCTTGCAACTAACTTATTAGTTGCATTGCTTGCAAGGCTTAAGTGATGTGCATTACCGAGAGGGCCCAGAGATACCTCTCTGACAATCGGAGCAACAAATCCTAATCTCGAAATACGCCAAACCAACATGTACCTTTGGAGACACCTGTAGAGCACCTTTATAATCACCCAGTTATGTTGTGATGTTTGGTAGCACACAAAGTGTTCCTCCGGTAAACGGGAGTTGCATAATCTCATAGTCATAGGAACATGTATAAGTCATGAAGAAAGCAATAGCAACATACTAAACGATCGGGTGCTAAGCTAATGGAATGGGTCATGTCAATCACATCATTCTCCTAATGATGTGATCCCGTTAATCAAATGACAACTCATGTCTATGGTTAGGAAACATAACCATCTTCGATTAATGAGCTAGTCAAGTAGAGGCATACTAGTGACACTTTGTTTGTCTATGTATTCACACAAGTATTACATTTCCGGTTAATAAAATTCTAGCATGAATAATAAACATTTATCATGATATAAGGAAATAAATAATAACTTTATTATTGCCTCTAAGGCATATTTCCTTCACCTCCCTACTCCTAAAGGTAGAATGTCTAAAGGACGTTTTCAAAACCTTCAAACTAGTCTCACAAAACGATTGATTCAGTGGGGAGATGGGCTCCTAGCACAGCCAGGTAGGGAGGTGTTTATTAAGTCAGTTGCGCAGGCCTTACCAACTTATATTATGGGTGTATTCAAACTGCCTTTCTCGGTTTGTGATGATTTAACACGGATGGTGAGGAACTTTTATTGGGGATCTAAGAAGGGTAAAATGAAGGTCCATTGGAGAGGCTGGGATTACCTAATGCAGTCAAAAGATAAAGGGGGTGCAGGATTTCGAGACTTTCGTTTGTTCAATCAAGCATTGTTGGCTCGCCAAGCTTGGCGTTTGTTGTCTAAGCCGGACAATTTATGTGCCCAACTTCTGAAAGCTAGATATTATCCTCATGGTAACCTAGTAGATACGGTGTTTTCAGAAACACTTCTTCCTCGTGGCAGGCTATAAGTCACGACCTTGATATTTTCAAGAAAGGTTTATTATGGAGGGTTGTGAATGGTCAAAGTATAAGAGTGTGGAGGGATAATTGGATCCCAAGACCTTATTCATACAAACCTGTGTCTTTACAGGGCCGTTGTCGTATAAGTTTTGTATCTGGTTTACTTAATGACAATGGCTCGTGGAATTTGGGACTGCTACAACGCTATTTTATACCAGCTGATGTTGATGAGATTTTGAAGATAAGGGCATCGCCGAGACTAGAGGAAGATATCATTGCATGGGGTCCGGGGAAGATGGGACTTTTTACTGTGAAGTCTGCTTATGCACTGGCTTTTGACGAGGCTCACAGGGGGTCCTTGGAGGCGTCCAGTACTTCACCTCACGGAAGCAGGAAATGTTGGCAGTACATATGGAGTTGCAGCATTACACCAACTATGCGTAATTTTGCTTGGAGACTGTCGACTGACTCACTTCTTACATGGAAAAACAAGAACAAGATTGGCCTCGAAATGTCTAGCAGTTGTCCAGTTTGTGGAATGGAGGAGGAGGACAATTTCCATCCATTTGTGTGGTGCCAGCTTGGGCGAGATTTGTACTTGGCCATGACTGAATTGTGGTCTGTACCACCACTTGAATCGTTGAAACCCATTGG
Source organism: Triticum monococcum (assembly GCA_034509565.1). Classification (NCBI taxonomy): domain Eukaryota; kingdom Viridiplantae; phylum Streptophyta; class Magnoliopsida; order Poales; family Poaceae; genus Triticum; species Triticum monococcum. The sequence continues at coordinate 526,028,219 of CM067845.1, forward strand.
GAAGGAATGGCTACTGCAGGTCCTAGCTCCTCTAACTGATATTCAGAGAAGTATGGTGATGCTAATCTTTTGGACAAGCTAGTATGTCCGGAACGAAATTACTCACTTCAAACCTGCCCCACCATGGTTGTCTCGATGCGGTTCTTACAGGAATATATGGATATTTTGTTCTGCATCAAAATAAACCCCCATGTCTGTTGGGGATCGTAACAGAAATTTAAAATTTTCTACGCATCACCAAGATCAATCTATGGAGTAATCTAGCAACGAGGGGAAGGGGAGTGCATCTACATACCCTTGTAGATCGCTAAGCGGAAGCATTGCAAGAACGCGGTTGGTGGAGTCATACACGCAGCGATTCAGATCGTGGTCGATTCCGATCTAAGCGCCGAACAACGGCGCATCCGCGTTCAACACACGTACAGCCCGGTGACGTCTCCCGCGCCTTAATCCAGCAAGGAGAGAGGGAGAGGTTGGGGAAGACTCCATCCAGCAGCAGCACAACGGCGTGGTGGTGGTGGAGGAGCGCGGGACTCCAGCAGGGCTTCGCCAAGCACTACGAGAGACGAGGAGGGAGAGAGGTAGGGCTGCGCCAAGAGGGAGATCAAATCATATGTTGGGCAGCCCCCAATACCTCAAGTATATATAGGGGGAGGGGAGGGGCTGCGCCTTGGGGGGTGGCATCCCTAGATGCCATCTAGGGTGGCGGCCAAAGGGGAGAGGAGAGGGGGCGCCCTAGGGTGGGCCTTAAGGCCCATCTGGACCTAGGGTTTGCCCCCTTCCCACTCTCCATGCGCCTTGGGCCTTGGTGGGGGGGTGCACCAGCCCACCTGGGGCTGGTCCCCTCCCACACTTGGCCAACGTAGCCTTTTGGGGCTGGTGGCCCCACCTGGTGGACCCCCGGGACCCTCCCGGTGGTCCTGGTACGTTACCGATAGCACCCGAAACCTTTCCGGTGACCAAAACAGGATTTCCCATATATAAATCTTTACCTCCGGACCATTACGGAACTTCTCGTGACGTCCGGGATCTCATCCGGGACTCCAAACAACATTCGGTAACCGCGTACATACTTTCCCTATAACCCTAGCGTCATCGAACCTTAAGTGTGTAGACCCTACGGGCTCAGGAATAATGCAGACATGACCGAGACATCTCTCTGGTCAATAACCAACAGCGGGATCTGGATACCCATGTTGGCTCCCACATGTACCACAATGATCTCATGGGATGAACCACGATGTCAAGGATTCAGTCAATCCCGTATACAATTCCGTTTGTCTACCGGTATAGTACTTGCCCGAGATTCGATCATCGGTATCCCGATACCTTGTTTAATCTCGTTACCAACAAGTCTCTTTACTTGTTTCGTAACACATGATCCCGTGATCAACTCCTTGGTCACATTGTGCACATTATGATGATGTCCTACCGAGTGGGCCCAAAGATACCTCTCCGTTTACACGGAGTGACAAATCCCAGTCTCGATTCATGCCAACCCAACAGACACTTTCGGAGATACCCGCAGTGCACCTTTATAGCCACCCAGTTACGTTGTGACGTTTGGTACACCCAAAGCATTCCTACCATATCCAGGAGCTGCACAATCTCATGGTCTAAGGAAATGATACTTGACATTAGAAAAGCTTTAGCATATGAACTACACGATCTTATGCTAGGCTTAGGATTGGGTCTTGTCCATCACATCATTCTCCTAATGATGTGATCCCGTTATCAATGACAATCAATGTCCATGATCAGGAAACCAAGACCATCTATTTATCAACGAGCTAGTCAACTAGAGTCTTACTTGGGACATGTTGTGTATTCACACATGTATTACGGTTTCCGGATAATTCAATTATAGCATGAACAATAGACAATTATCATGAACAAGGAAATACAATAATAACCATTTTATTATTGCCTCTAGGGCATATTTCCAACAGTCTCCCACTTGCACTAGAGTCAATAATCTAGTTCACATCACTATGTGATTGTAATGAATCCAACACCCATGGGGTTTGTTCATATCTTGCTTGTGAGAGAGGTTTATTAGTCAATGAGTCTGAACCTTTCAGATCCATGTGTGCTTTACAAATCTCTATGTCATCTTGTAGCTGCAACTACCACACGCTACTTGGAGCTATTCCAAATAACTGTTCTACTATACGAATCTGGTTTACTACTCAGAGTCATCCAGATTAGTGTCAAAGTTTGCATCGACGTAACCCTTTACGATGAACTCTTTTACCACCTCCATAATCGAGAAAATTCCTTAGTCCATTAGTTACTAAGGGTAAGTTCGACCGCTGTCGTGTGATCCATTCCTGGATCACTCTTGTACCCCTTGACTGACTCATGGCAAGGCACACTTCAGGTGCGGTACACAGCATAGCATACTGTAGAGCCTACCTCTAAAGCATAGGGGACGACCTTCGTCCTTTCTCTCTCTTCTGCCGTGGTCAGGTCTTGAGTCTTACTCAATATTCACACCTTGTAACACAGCTAAGAACTCCTTCTTTGTTTATCTATTTTGAACTCCTTCAAAATCTTGTCACGGTATGTATTCATTTGAAAGTACTATTAAGCGCTTTGATCTATCCTTATAGATCTTGATGCTCAATGTTCAAGTAGCTTAATCCAGGTTTTCCATTGAAAAACACTTTTCAAATAACCATGTATGATTTCCAGAAATTCTACATCATTTCTGATCAACAATATGTTAACAACATATACTCATCAAAAATTCTATAGTGCTCCCACTCACTTCTTTGGAAATACAAGTTTTTCATAAACTTTGTATAAACCCAAAATCTTTGATCATCTCATCAAAGCGTACATTCCAATTCCGAGATGCTTACTCCAGTCCTTAGAAGGATCGCTGGAGCTTTGCATACTTGTTAGCATCTTTCAGGATTGACAAAACCTTCTGGTTGTATCACATACAACCTTTCCTCAAGAAAAACGTCGAGGAAACAATGTTTTGACATCCTATCTGCAAGATTTTGTAAATGATGCAGTAACTGCTAACATAAGTCCAACAGACTCTTAGCATCGCTACGAGTGAGAAAGTCTCATCATACTCAACTCCTTTGAACTTGTCGGAAAACATCTTAACGACAAGTCGAGCTTTCTTAATGGTGACACTTACCATCATTGTCCGTCTTCCCACTACTAGGGAAAAGGCTAGTAGCAGCGCGGGTTTTAGGCCTATCAGCAGCGCGGGTGCCCGCGCTACCAATAAGGCGCTACAGCTAACTCTTAGTAGTAGCGCTGCCTGTACCCGCGCTACCACTATTGACTATCGCAGCAGCGCTTTTCAGGAACGCGCTGCTATTATTTAGCTGTAGCGATTTCCCGGTCCAGCGCTACTATTATATCTTTCACCATTTCCCCATTCCAGCTTCGATAAACTGCAATTTGCAGATACTAGGTACTACTAGATATCAATTTCATAAAGCATTATAGGTACTAGGTAGTACTCCCTCGGTTCGAAATTACTCGTCGTGGTTTTAGTTCAAATTTGAACTCAAACCACGATGAGTAATTTGGAACCGAGGGAGTACTAGATAACAATTTCATATATACTCAACATGCATCCTCAAGCAGTACAAGGTGACATCGACGACAATCATCATATTTAGTTCTAGATGATATCGACGACGATCATCATATGTAGTTCTACATGATATCGATGACGATCATCATATGTAGTTCTAGATGATATAGCCACACACACATATGTAGTTCTAGATGATATCGACGACGATCATCATCCTCAAGCCTGGGCGGTGGGTGTTCCTAATAGTAATTAGGATGGCCTGTCCAGCACGAAGATTCTTGCCAACGAGGAATCTCTTCCACCCAACCGAGTTCAAGTGTGTGCGACCATCTGTGCCCATGCGGTAAGTACATATGGTGACGGAGCCCCTTGCGGTAAGGCGTAGTCCAACTGAGCCTTCTTCATCAGGCTCGATACCACAACTCACAGATAGGTTCTTTGGCAATCTCTGAATAAGAAAAACATATCAATTAATAAATAGCCTCACACATACTCTTGCAAATATATTTCTATTAAGTCTAGATTTCTACACTATCAAAGACACAGTACTACGCATTTGTACTAATTAATCATGAATTCTAGTAATAAGTATATATATGGATTATCTACACTATTAATAGTTCCTTGGATTCTACACTAATAAGCATGTGATCAGACTCTACACTAAAGTATATCATCGACTAGATTCCACAAAGCGTATCATTGGACTCTACACTAAGCATATCATCGGATTCACTAAGCATATAATCGAATAATTTGCATTTGTAAGTATAACAATAAAGCATATATATATCATCAAATTACTACCTGCAGTACGTATAACATACCATTTCATGCCGATCGACCATGGTACTTGTCAGGCGGGTCACGAATGGCACCCCGACAAAGTCATCACGTGGCGGAATTATGTCCCATAGGTTGCACACCTCCTCCTCGCTCAGCCTCATTCTTTGAGCTATGATGGCTTCATGAAGTGGGTTCTCATCATCTTCATTGAGTGGGTCCTCATTATCTTCATCATCATCGTCATCTTCATCATCTTCCACCAGGTTGATATAAATGACAACCAGCTTGGGTCTTTCTGCTCTGAAGGAGAATCTGATCAACTCACCACCAGTAAGACGCATGCGAGTGAGGAAACGGGCCCATCCATCCCCTCCAATCTGCGACATATTGCGTCCTTTCTCGACCTCCATAGTGTACAGCCCCCCAGGAGCCTCAAATGTCACAGTGTATCCTGTCAGCTTGTTGAATTTCAACCTCACATTGCATGGGACGATCTGTGTAAGAAAAGCAAAATGACACAATGCAGTAATGGCAACACTAAAAATAAAATAGTTGTTACATTTCATCTAATGTCTTACCGCCGCATGACGAAAACTCGGATGGAAGTAGATGCCGAACAGCTTGCCAGTTGCAAGGCTGCTAGCGCACCTTGACTTGCACAGTCGACATAGTGGTGCTGGTGGTGGCGCCATTTTCCTAAAGCAATATGAGCAAAGGATTAACGATTCACTTCACAGGAAACAAGTGGCAAATTTAACTAAATTGGCACCTACATTTTGCCAAAAAATAACTTATTACAAAAAAACTAAATCGAGCATACTAAATCAACTAAATCAACTACCATACTAAATCCACTAGCATATTAAATCAACTAAATCAAAATGTTCTAAATCAACTAGCCTACTAAATCAACTAAATCAACTAGCCTACTAAATAAACTAAATCAAAATGTTCTAAATCAACTAAATCAACTAGCCTACTAAATCAACTGAATCATATCAACTAAATCAACTAAATCAACTAGCATACTAAATCCACTAGCATACTAAATCAACTAAATCAAAATGTTCTAAATCAACTAGCCTACTAAATCAACTGAATCATATCAACTAAATCAAAATGTTACATATGAAAGCCTACTAAATCGAAATGTATCAGGGAGGAGGGACAAGGAGGGGCGACTCGAGGAGGGAGAAGATAGTAGGACGGAGAAGGAAGGCGGAGCGAGGAGGGGCCGGCCGGCGGCGAGTGGAGGGAGGACGGATCGAGGAGGAAGGCGGAGCGAGGAGGGGGCGGCCAGCGGCGAGTGGAGGGAGGACGGAGGAGGAGGCCGGTACCGAGTCCAGCGAGGAGGATGAGGCGACAGCAGCGCAGATCGAGGGAGGGGCGACGGGGGAGGACCGGCGGCGCGGGGGGTGAGGAGGAGACCGTGATTGTGTGTGAGTGTGATCTATGGATGAGGCTAGTGAGTGGGGGGAGATGGAATGGAATAGCAGTAGCGCGCTATAGGTAAACGCGCTACTGCTAAACTACCTATCAGTAGCGCCTTTCGGCCTAAACGCGCTACTGCTATGTGTCAGTATGTAAAAATAGACATAGACATAAAAAATACATTGATCATCAATGGTCTTTTGTGTACAATCTGATTTGTCAATAGGAATCCTCGCCGGTTGGTTTAAGAACTGGCGAGGACTCCTATTGCGCCACAAATCCTACACATAGAGTTCAATGAAGACCAAGTGCTTGTGGAAGTTGTAGAAGAAACATGTTTAAGGTGGGTAAAACTCTCTTCACGAAGCGAGGTGGGACTAAATTTTTGTAGTTAATTTAGCAGTAGCGATTATTGCCTGAATGCGTTGCTGCTACATTACGTAGCAGTAGCGCTGTTTATTTTAACACGCTGCTGCTATAACTGGCCTCGCAGCGGCGGCGTGGGAATTTTAGCAGTAGCACTTCTTGGAGTGCACACACTACTGATAAACTTGTTTCAGCAGCGAGTTTCCATGGCCCGGGCTACTGCTACTTAGCAGCAGCGCCTGATTTTAAAGCGCGCTGCTGGTAATATTCTGTGTATAGGCTTTTCCCTAGTAGTGTCCTTTTAAAATCCATCTGCACCCAATAGCCTTACGACCACCAAGTAGTTCTTCCAAAGTCTATACTTTGTTTTTATACATGGATCCTCTCTCGGATGTTATGGCCTCGAGCCATTCGTCGGAATCCGGGCCCACCATCGCTTCTCCATAGCTCGTAGGTTCATTGTTGTCTAGCAACATGACTTCCAAGATAGGATTACGTACCACTCTGAAGTAGTATGCATCCTTGTCGACCTATGAGGTTTCATAGTGACTTGATCCGAAGTTTCATGATCACTATCATAAGCTTCCACTTCAATTGGTGTAGGTGCCACAGGAACAACTTCCTGTGCCCTGCTACATACTAGTTGAAGTGGCGGTTCAATAACCTCATCAAGTCTCCATCATCCTCCCACTCAGTTCTTTCGAGAGAAACTTTTCCTCGAGAAAGGACTCGTTTCTAGAAACAATCACGTTTGCTTCCGGATCTGAAATAGGAGGTATACCCAACTATTTTGGGTATTCTATGAAGATGCATTTATCCGCTTTGGGTTCGAGCTTATCAGCCTGAAACTTTTCACATAAGCGTCGCAGCCCCAAACTTTTAAGAAACGGCAGCTCAGGTTTCTCTAAACCATAGTTCATACGGTGTTGTCTCAATGGAATTGTGTGGTGCCCTATTTAAAGTGAATGCGGTTGTCTCTAATGCCTAACCCATAAACGATAGTGGTAATTCGATAAGAGACATCATGGTATGCACCATATCCAATAGGGTGCAGTTATGATGTTCGGACACACCATCTATCACACTATGGTGTTCCAGGTGGTATTAGTTGTGAAACAATTTCCACAATGTCTTAATTGTGTGCCAAACTCGTAACTCAGATATTCATCTCTATGATCATATCATAGACATTTTATCATCTTGTCACGACGATCTTCAACTTCACTCTGAAATTACTTGAACCTTTCAATAATTCAGACTTGTGTTTCATCAAGTAAATATACTCAGCATCTACTCAAATCATCTGTGAAGTAAGAACAGAACGATATCCACTGTGTGCCTCAGCACTCATTGGACTGCACACATCAAAATGTATTACTTCCAACAAGTTGCTTTCTTGTTCCATCTTACTGAAAACGAGGTCTTTCAGTCATCTTGCCCATGTGGTATGATTTGCATGTCTCAAGTGATTCAAAATCAAGTGAGTCCAAACGATCCATCTGTATGGAGTTTCTTCATGCATATCTACCAATAGACATGGTTCGCATGTCTCAATCTTTTCAAAAACGAGTGAGTCCAAAGATCCATCAAGGTGGAGCTTCTTCATGCGTTTTACACTAACATGACTCAAATGGCAGTGCCACAAGTACGTGGTACTATCATTACTATCTTATATCTTTTGGCATGAACATGTGTATTACTACGATCGAGATTCAATAAACCATTCATTTTAGGTGCAAGACCATTGAAGGTATTATTCAAATAAACAGAGTAACCATTATTCTCCTTCAATGAATAACCGTGCGGCGATAAACATAATCCAATCATGTCTATGCTCCACGCAAACACCAAATAACAATTATTTCGATTTAACACCAATCCCGATGGTAGAGGGAGTGTGCGATGTTTGATCACATCAACCTTGGAAACACTTCCAACATATCGTCATCTCACCTTTAGCTAGTCTCCATAGCCTTTTATTTCGAGTTACTAACACTTAGCAACCGAACCGGTATTTATTACCCTGGTGCTACTAGGAGTACTAGTAAAGTACACAATAATATAATGTATATTCAAAATACTTCTGTCGACCTTGCCAGCCTTCTCATTTACCATGTATCTAGGGTAGTTCTGCTTCAGTGACCATTCCCCTCATTGTAGAAGCACTTAGTCTCGGGTTTGGTTCAACCTTGGGTTTCTTCACTAGAGCAGCAACTGATTTGCCATCTCATGAAGTATCCCTTCTTTTCTTTGCCCTTCTTGAAACTAGTGGTTTTACTAACCATCAACAATTGATGCTCCTACTTGATATCTACTTTCACGGTGTCAAACATCGTGAATTGCTCAAGGATCATCATGTATATCCCTGATATGTTATAGTTCATTACTAAGCTCTAATAGCTTGGTTACAGTGACTATGGAGAACTATCACTATCCCATCTGGAAGATTAACTCCCACACGATTCAAGCGATTGTAGTACTCAGACAATCTGAGCACATGCTCAACGATTGAGCTTTTCTCCCTTTGTTTGCAGGCTTAAGAAACTTGTCAGAGGTCTCATACCTCTTGACGTGGGCACTAGTCTGAAATCCCAATTTCAGTCTTTGGAACATCTCATATGTTCTGCGACGTTTCAAAAACGTCTTTGGTGCCACAATTCTAAACTGTTAGTATTACGCACTGAACTATCACGTAGTTATCAAAACGTGTATGTCAGATGTTTCCCAACATCTACAGACGACGCTCGAGGTTCAACGCACTGAGCGGTGCATTAAGGACATAGCCCTTCTGTGCAGCAATGAGGACAATCCTCAGTTCATGGACCCAGTCCGCATAATTTCTACTGTCAACTCTCAACTAAATTTTCTCTAGGAACATATCTAAAACAGTAGTACCAAAGCGTGAGCTACGACATAATTTGCAAAGACCTTTTGACTATGTTCATGATAATTAACTTCATCTAATCAAATTATTCAATGAACTCCCACTTAGATAGACATCCCTCTAGTCATCTAAGTGATACATGATCCGAGTCAACTAGGCTGTGTCCGATCATCATGTGAGACAGACTAGTCATCATCGGTGAACATCTTCATGTTGATCGTATCCACTATACGACTCATGTTCGACCTTTCGGTCTTCCGTGTTCTTAGGCCATGTCTGTACATGCTAGGCTTGTCAAGTTAACCTAAGTGTATTGCATGTGTAAATCTGGCTTACACCCGTTGTATGCGAACGTTAGAACCCATCACACCCGATCATCATGTGGTGCTTCGGAACAACGGACCTTAGCAACGGTGCACAATTAGGGGGAACACTTTCTTGAAATTTTTGTGAGGGATCATCTTATTTATGCTACCATCGTTCTAAGCAAATAAGATGTAAACATGACAAACATCACATGCAAATCATAAAGTGACATGATATGGCCAATATCATCTTGCGCCTTTGATCTACATCTACGAGGCGCGGCATGAACACCATCGTCACCGGCATGACACCATGATCTCCATCATCGTGTCCTCATGAAGTTGCCTCGCCAACTATTACTTCTACTACTATGGCTAACGGTTAGCAATAAAGTAAAGTAATTACATGGCGTTTTCATTGACACGCATGTCATAAATAAATTAAGACAACTCCTATGGCTCCTGCCGGTTCTCATACTCATCGACATGCAAGTCGTGATTCCTATTACAAGAACATGATCAATCTCATACATCACATATATCATTCATCACATCCTTTTGGCCATATCACATCACATAGCGTACCCTGCAAAAACAAGTTAGACGTCCTCTAATTGTTGTTGCATGTTTTATGTGGCTGCTATGGGTTTCTAGCAAGAACGTTTCTTACCTACACAAAACCACAATGGTGATATGCCAATTTCTATTTACCCTTCATAAGGACCCTTTTCATCGAATCCGATCCGACTAAAGTGGGAGAGACGGACACCCGCTAGCCACCTTATGCATCAAGTGCATGTCACTCGGTGGAACATGTCTCCCGTAAGATTACGTGTAAGGTCGGTCCGGGCCGCTTCATCCCACAATGTCGCCGAATCAAGATAAGACTAGTAACGACAAGCAAATTGAACAAATCATCGCCCACAACTACTTTGTGTTATACTCGTGCATAGAATCTACGCATAGACTTAGCTCATGATGCCACTGTTGGGGATCGTAGTAGAAATTTAAAATTTTCTACGCATCACCAAGATCAATCTATGGAGTAATCTAGCAATGAGGGGAAGGGGAGTGCATCTACATACCCTTGTAGATCGCTAAGCGGAAGTGTTGCAAGAACGTGGTTGGTGGAGTCGTACATGCAACGATTCAGATCGTGGTCGATTCCGATCTAAGCGCCGAACAACGGCGCCTCTGCGTTCAACACACGTACAACCCGATGACGTCTCCCGCGCCTTGATCCAGCAAGGAGAGAGGGAGAGGTTGGGGAAGACTCCGTCCAGCAGAAGCACGACGGCATGGTGGTGGTGGAGGAGCGCGGGACTCCAGCAGGGCTTCACCAAGCACTACGAGAGACAAGGAGGGAGAGAGGTAGGGCTGCACCAAGAGGGATATCAAATCATATGTTGGGCAGCCCCCAATACCTCAAGTATATATAGGGGGAGGGGAAGGGCTGCGCCCCCTTCTAGGGTTCCCTCCCTAGGGGGCGGCAGCCCTAGATGCCATCTAGGGTGGCGGCCAATGGGGAGAGGAGAGGGGGCGCCCTAGGGTGGGCCTTAAGGCCCATCTGGACCTAGGGTTTGCCCCCTTCCCACTCTCCATACGCCTTGGGCCTTGGTGCAAGGGCGCACCATCCCACCTGGGGCTGGTCCCCTCCCACACTTGGCCCACGCAGCCTTCTAGGGCTGGTGGCCCCACCTAGTGGACCCCCGGGACCCTCCCGGTGGTCCCGGTACGTTACCGATAGCACCCGAAACCTTTTCGGTGACCAAAACGGGACTTCCCATATATAAATCTTTACCTCCGGACCATTCCAGAACTCCTCGTGACGTCCGGATCTCATCCGGGACTCCGAACAACATTCAGTAACCGCGTACATACTTTCCCTATAACCCTAGCGTCATCGAACCTTAAGTGTGTAGACCCTACGGGCTCGGGAATAATGCAGACATGTCCGAGACATCTCTCTGGTCAATAACCAACAGCGGGATCTGGATACCCATGTTGGCTCCCACATGTTCCACAATGATCTCATTGGATGAACCATGATGTCAAGGATTCAGTCAATCCCATATACAATTCCCTTTGTCTACCGGTATAGTACTTGCCCGAGATTCGATCGTCGGTATCCCGATACCTTGTTGAATCTCGTTACCGACAAGCCTCTTTACTCGTTCCGTAACACATCATCCCGTGATCAAATCCTTGGTCACATTATGCACATTATGATGATGTCCTACCGAGTGGGCCCAGAGATACCTCTCCATTTACACAGAGTGATAAATCCCAGTCTCGATTCGTGCCAACCCAACAGACACTTTCGGAGATACCCGCAGTGCACCTTTATAGCCACGCAGTTATGTTGTGACGTTTGGTACACCCAAAGCATTCCTACGGTATCCGGGAGCTGCACAATCTCATGGTCTAAGGAAATGATACTGGACATTAGAAAAGCTTTAGCATACGAACTACACGATCTTGTGCTAGGCTTAGGATTGGGTCTTGTCCATCACATCATTCTCCTAATGATGTGATCCCGTTATCAATGACATCCAATGTCCATGATCAGGAAACCATGACCATCTATTGATCAATGAGCTAGTCAACTAGAGGCTTAGTAGGGACATGTTGTGGTCTATGTATTCACACATGTATTACGGTTTCCGGATAATACAATTATAGCATGAACAATAGACAATTATCATGAACAAGGAAATACAATAATAACCATTTTATTATTGCCTCTAGGGCATATTTCCAACAATATGGACCTGGCAAAGGGAAAGCACAACATTAATTTTGAACAAAGAGTCATACCACAAGTGCAAGCCCCTGTTACTGAAACTTCATGGGAACCGCCTCAACAAGGTTGGGTCAAGCTTAATACGGATGGGTCTTATTCATCGGAAGGTGGTGCGAGAGCTGGGATGATATTGCGGAATGTTGATGGCACTATTGTCTTCTCAGCATGCAGAGCTTTGTTCTCGTGTAGAGACGCACTAGAAGCGGAGTTGTGTGCTTGCATGGAAGGGGTGTCTTTTGCAATTCAACGATCTGATCTTCCCATTGAAATCGAGATGGATTCGAGGGTGGCGGTGGAGATGCTATCCAGTGGTGTGGTTGACCGTTCAGTTTATGCTTCTTTAGTTGGTGAAATTAAATTTCTGTTAAACCTTAGGCATTCTTGTATTACTCATGTCCCTCGCTGTCAGAATAAAGCGAGTGATAGGCTTGCCAGCTTTGCTAGATTAGAAGGTCGGACCATGACATGGGGTGGGTCAGGACCTGAGGATGTTGTGAAGATTGTCCTAGAGCATTGTAAGGACCAGATAATTGAGTAATACAAGTTCTGTTTACCCGCAAAAGAAAAGAGAGGGAGGGGGGAGGGAGAGAGAGAGGCAAAGTACCTCCAATGTGGAAGCAACGCTAGAGATATGAATGACTTAAACCACATAGATGACCGAGAACTAGGATCCTCCCGTCACTCCACCGAACGACCGACGAAGGCAAGGAGCAATAGTGTTCTCACTGGTGAAAGAAAGTGGAAGGCTCCAACCTCTGCCTATACGAAGAAGAAAAAAGAGTATATAACTTGTATAGGTCAACAAAAGAGTATGTTGTCGGTCTACGAATACCCGCTTCACTAGTAGAAAAAGGGTCAAACATGAAGCACATTAGTGCCGGTTTGTATTTGAGCCGGCACTAATGTATACATTAGTGCCGGTTCCAACGGCTAGCCGGGCCGCTTTCATTAGTACCGGTTCGTGGCGAACCTTTAGCACCGGTTCGTGCCACGAACCGTACTAATGAGAGTGGTGGCAGGATGTTCTCAGAATGGGGCCCCTCCAGCCCCTTTAGTACCGGTTCTTGGCAAAGTTCGTCCTACATAAACCCTTCGTCCACCCGAGCTCGCTCTGTTCTTCCCCTTTCCCCTCTCCTCTCTGTTCTTCCCCTCTTCCTCTCGAACTCATCACACATTTTTCCCAAAATTTGTCAAGATTTGAAGGCCCCCATCCATTCAAATGATCACAAAGGTTAGCAACTTTGTCCTTTCATCTCTCATTGCTAGATTAGCTCTTGCAATGCTTTATATAGTGATTAATTTGTGAGTTTAGTAATTTGGGAGGATATATATATATATGTGTGCTAGTATTTGATTTATATGCAATTTGAGGTCAAAAATAACACTTAGTTTGCATATGTAGGTGTGGTTTACTTAGTGCCTTCTAAATCTCCATCGTAGCCACTGTCGATCGCCCGCACCGTCCCGTCGTCGGCACCACCTTGTGGTGAGCCTCTTGTTCATGAAATTTTATATAAAAATTGATGTTTGTGTGATTTGGATATATAGTTACTCATATAATTATCTTACCCGTACGTTGTTTGTTATACATATAGTGCCATGGTTTTGATATCCGTCCCCGTCGGCCCTAGTCCTTGTTATGATTCGGATGTGGTATGTATATTCTCTTTTAAAACTAGTTGCATTTCGTGTTTATGACAAATTATGCCCATCAAGTTGACATAGAAATTTTTTCTAGGAGGTATGTGAACCGGAAATTCCAACCGACTCTATTGCCGAGAGGTTCAAGTTAGTTGAAAGAGAAAACGGGTACTTGAAAGAAAAATTGAAAAGAATTGAGGGGGAGAAGATGGAATTGGAGTTGCATGTTGCCGATGTCGTCGATGATCACAAGATCAAGATGGAGAAAATGCGCTTGAGGATTAGAAAGATTAGAAAATATGCCATCGATAGTGAGGCTTGGTATCATTATGCTGTTGGATCCATTGTTACCTTAGTTGCGATCTTGATCGTATTTGTTGTTGCATTTAAATGCTTTAGCTAGAGAGTTATTTGTTTGTTGCATTTAAGTGTTGTATGAACTTTATGTATGAACTTGTATTAATTTGGTCTATTCGGTGTTGTGTAATGAAGATGAGCCGGCAATGGATGTACGATGACCGATGCTCTCCCCAGTTCGTTGAGGGCGTGCATACTTTTCTGCTTGCGGCTGAGGCAAACAAGCGGGCGGATGGTTTTATGCCTTGTCCATGTGCTCGCTGTAAGAATGGTCACAATTACTCTACGTCAAGAACCATTCACGTCCACCTGTTTAAGTCCGGTTTCATGCCCCATTATAATGTTTGGACCAAGCACGGAGAAAGAGGGGTTATGATGGAAGACAATGAAGAAGAAGAGGACGACGACAGCTATCCTAGCCATGGGTTCCCTGAATACGATGATACAACAATGGGGGAAGAAGCTGAGCCGGTAATGCGGGAAGAAGCTGAGCCGGCAATGCGGGAAGAAGCTGAAGAAGAGGCATCAGATGAGCCCGTTGATGATCTAGGTCGGGCCATTGCCGATGCAAAGAGAAACTGCGCAAGTGATTTGGAGAAGAAGAAGTTGCAGCGCATGTTAGAGGATCACAAAAAATTGTTGTACCCGAATTGCATAGGTGACAAGAAAAAGCTGGGCACCACACTGGAATTGCTGCAATGGAAGGCAGACAATGGTGTATCTGACAAGGGATTTGGAAAGTTGCTGGTAATGATAAAGGATATGCTTCCAAAGGACAACGAATTGCCTGAGAGTACGTACGAAGCAAAGAAGGCTGTCTGCCCTCTAGGGTTAGAGGTGCAGAAGATACATGCATGCCCTAATGATTGCATCCTCTACCGCGGTGAGTACGAGGATTTGAACGCTTGCCCGGTATGTGGTGCATTGCGCTATAAGATCAGCCGCGATGACCCTGGTGATGTCGAGGGCCGGCGCCCCAGGAAGAAGATTCCTGCCAAGGTGATGTGGTATGCTCCTATAATACCACGGTTGAAATGTTTGTTCCAAAACAAAGAGCATGCCAAGGCAATGCGATGGCACAGAGAAGACCGTAAGAAAGACGGAAAGTTGAGAGTACCCGCTGACGGGTCGCAGTGGAGAAAAATCGAAAGAAAGTACGGGAAGGAGTTTGTAGATGATGCAAGGAGTGTATGGTTTGGTCTAAGCGCAGATGGCATTAATCCTTTTGGGGAGCAGAGCAGCAACCATAGCACCTGGCCTGTGACTCTATGTTTGTATAACCTTCCTCCTTGATTGTGCATGAAGCGGAAGTTCATTATGATGCCAGTGCTCATCCAAGGCCCTAAGCAACCCGGCAACGACATTGATGTGTACCTAAGGCCATTAGTTGAAGAACTCTTACAACTGTGGAATGGAACAGGTGTACGTGCGTGGGATGAGCACATGGGGGAAGAATTTGACCTAAAGGCATTGCTGTTCGTGACCATCAATGATTGGCCTGCGCTCAGTAACCTTTCAGGACAGACAAACAAGGGATACCGCGCATGCACGCACTGTTTGGACGATACCGACAGTATATATTTGGCTAATAAGAATGTGTACCTGGGACATCATCGATTTCTTCCGAGCAGGCATCCCATAAGAAAGAAAGGCAAGCATTTCAAAGGTGAGGCGGATCACCGGACGAAGCCTCGCCACCGTACTGGTGCTGGTGTACATGATATGGTCAAGGATTTGAAGGTGGTCTTTGGAAAGGGTCCTAGTGGACAACCTGTTCCGAATGACGCTGACGGACGCGCACCCATGTGGAAGAAGAAATCTATATTTTGGGACCTGCCCTATTGGAAAGACCTCGAGGTCCGCTCCGCAATCGACGTGATGCACGTGACGAAGAATCTTTGTGTGACCCTACTTGGCTTCTTGGGCGTGTATGGGAAGACAAAAGATACACCTGAGGCACGGGAGGACCAGCAACGTATGCACGGAAAAGACGTCATACATCAGGGTCATGCAAGCTACGCTCTTACCAAAGAAGAGAGGGAAATCTTCTTTGAATGCCTGCTCAGTATTAAGGTACCGCCTGGCTTCTCGTCGAATATAAAGGGAATAATAAACATGGCAGAGAAAAAGTTCTAGAACCTAAAGTCTCATGATTGCCACGTGATTATGACGCAACTGCTTCCGGTTGCATTGAGGGGGCTTCTACCGGAAAACGTTCGATTAGCCATTGTGAAGCTATGTGCATTTTCTCAATGCAATCTCTCAGAAGGTAATCGATCCAGAAATCATACCAAGGTTACAGAATGATTTGGTGCAATGTCTTGTCAGTTTCGAGTTGGTGTTCCCACCATCCTTCTTCAACATCATGACGCACGTCCTAGTTCACCTATGCGAAGAGATTAACGTTTTGGGTCCTGTATTTCTACAGAATATGTTCCCCTTTGAGAGGTTCATGGGAGTCTTAAAGAAATATGTTCATAACCGTGCTAGGCCAGAAGGAAGCATCTCCAAGGGCCGTCAAAATGAGGAGGTCATTGAGTTTTGTATTGACTTTATTCCTGACTTAAGCCGATTGGTGTTCCTGAATCGTGGCATAAGGGCAGACTGGATGGAAAAGGCACGCTAGGAGGGGAACAAATAATATGTATGGACGGACATTCTCTCACTGAAGCACACTACACAGTTCTACAGAATTCCGCCTTGGTGGCTCCGTATATGGATGAACACAAGAATTTGCTACGCTCCAAACACCCGGAGCGGTCTGATGACTGGATTACACGTGAACAAACCAGGAGTTTCGCCAGCTGGTTGCAAGCACGTACCATGCATGACACCTCTATTGAAGATGACCTGTACTTGTTGTCCCAGTTACCATCTTCGAATATAATGACTTTCAAAGGGTACGAGATAAATGGTAATACATTTTACACGATCGCCCAAGATAAGAAGAGCACCAACCAAAACAGTGGTGTCCGCTTTGATGCAGAAACCAAGACGGGAAAGGAAACATATTATGGTTATATACAGGACATATGGGAACTTGACTATCGACGTGGTTTGAAGGTCCCTTTGTTTCGGTGCAAATGGGTCAATATGACACGAGGCGGGGTAACGGAAGACCCGTAGTACGGAATGGCAACAGTGGATCTCAACAATCTTGCGTATGCAGACGAACCATTCGTCTTAGCCAATGATGTGGCACAGGTTTTCTATGTGAAGGACATGTCTACCAAGCCAAGAAAACGAAAAGATAAGGAAGCGACTGCATCGTACGATGAGCCAAAGCGGCACATAGTTCTTTCTGGGAAGAGAAACATCGTGGGAGTGGATGACAAGACAGACAAGTCAGAAGATTATGAAAAGTTTGATGAAATTGCTCCATTCACAGTGAATATTGACCCGAGCATCCCGTTAAATGATGAAGATTTTCCATGACTACGACGCAAAGGGACACACGCGAAGAAAAAGTTTCACACCCAAAGATCTGGGATGTGATCGGCTTAACTATCATCACTTTCTTCTCTATTTCACACCCAGGAGGGAATCTCTGTAATAGTTAGGGTAGCTAGTTATGTGTTTTGGCATTTGAAACGCGAAGAAATTTTATGTGCAAGCAAATTCTTTCATGCATTTACTGATTTTTTCAGCTAAATGACCCTGAAATTGAAAAACATTTCAAATGAACTCAGAAAAGGATGAAAGTTGGCATGGTATCATAATTTCACCCACATAGCATGTGCAAAAAAGTAAAGAGGGTTACCGCAAAAACTGGATGCACTTCGTGTACAAAATGGACAATCTGTTTCGAAGTATCAGGGTTTCGCACGAAAACTCATCCGTTACAAAGGCATTTCATTTTTTAAATAACCAAATTGAACATAATGATAAAACACACTAATATTAAACATAAGAAAAAAGAATCACTGAAAAATCTATTTTCAAAGTTAAGTTATTCACAAAAATAAATAAAGCAAAAAATAAGAAGAAAAAAAGCCCACCTACTGGGCCATAGCGGCCTGCATACGACTAGAAACCCAAATTCAGGTTGGGCCAGGATGCAGGCCCGCTAGCCCAGTAGGCCCAACAGGGCATCGCAGAAGAGGTAGGCCCAGAAGGCCTGCTTAAGAGAGGAGCTCGAGACAGCAGCGACGGCGGGGCTTATAAGCAGGTGAGAGTGCCCCTCGGCTAGCGAGGTGGGACTAAACTTTTGTGCCCCTCGCCTGGCAGCGTACCCCTTTAGTACCGGTTCGTGGCACCAACCGGTACTAAAGGGGGGCCTTTAGTACCGGTTGGTTCCACGAACCGGTACTAAAGGGGGGTGCTTCCCGCCGCTTGGCCTGGCCAAAACAGGCCTTTAGTACCGGTTGGTGGCTCCAACCGGTACTAAAGGTGCCTTCTATATATACAACACTTCGAAAAATTTCATTCTCCCTCTGTTTCTTCCTCTGTTTCCCCATTGAAGCACCGCCCGTCCCGATCGATCGACGCCGTCGCCGCCCCCGTCCTACGCCGCCCCCGTCGCGCGTCGTTGCCGTCGCCGCCCCCATCCTCGTCGCCGCCCTCATCCCCGTCGCCGCCCCTATCCCCGTCGCCGCCCTCGTATCCGTCGCCGCCCCGGGCCGTCGCCGTCGCCCCGCTGTGAGCTCTCCCCCTCTAACCCCTCTCCCTCGCCCCCGGTGACCACCATGGGCGCCGCCCCTCCCCGATCCCATACACACACACAAGCATGATGAACACACACACACACGCACATTTCCTTAAGTTAATTAGTATATACATATTTTGTATGTTTAATTAGTTTAGATTTTTCAGATTATTATTTTTTCACTAGTATATATGTATGAATGCATGTTAGATGGATATAATTAGTGTTTAATTAGTATGGAATTTTTTTATATAATGTTGTTTTTCTATTTTTAATGGATGTATAGAAGTTGTTTTTTCTGTTTTTAGTGTTAGATGCTTAATTAGTATGAAATAGCATATAGAATTTTGACATATGCAATGATAGCATAATTAGTGTTACATTTGCATATAGTATTTGTTGTCGACAATGCCCGGCCCGCATCCTCGCCGTTGACCCGTTCGCGACGACGTCCTACTTCAGAGGACCCATGTCCAGGACTGGGCTCCACCGGGCTGGCACTAGGAGGTGCTACCTTCAGGGGCGCGACGCTTGGTGAGGAACCCGGCCCCGGGTCCCGTCGTCGACCCTCATCTCCTTTGGTGGCATTCGCGTGGGCCACTTTCGGTGCGGAGGGAGCCGGCCCCGCCGGAGGTGGTACGTCGCCGTGTCAGGGAGGAGGATGAGCATGTCCATCGCTACATGGCTGCTATGGACATCAGGTTCTCCAATACCTGGCAGGTTTTTTGGGGAGATCACCCGAGCTATGATCCAGTGATGGTTCCTTCACTTTGGTTGTCCACCGCCTAGATTACTCTCTAGTATTCGATCTTTATTAGCTAGCTAGCTAGCTAGTGATGCATTCGATATATAATATTCGAGATGATTTATTCAAGATTATATATATTATTTGAGACGATGTATTCGAGATTATATCTATTATTCAAGACGACGTATTCGAGATTAAATCTATTATTCGAGACGATGTATTCGAGATTATATCTATTATTCGAGACGATGTATTCGATATTATATCTATTATTCGAGATTATACTAAATTGTTTTATATTTCTTTTGGTATAGTTAAATAAAAGCTATGGCGGACAATACCGACAGAGAGAGAGAGAACAGGCCATGTTCGATATCATACGCGGGCCAAATGATGATCAGAATGAAGAAGATTTTGACGGCTCAGAATTTCTAAACAACACCGGAGAGGGTGATATGATATTCGATCGCGACGACCGAGAAGATGAAGTCATGAACTACGACGAAGAACATGTTGATCCTGAAACAACAAACACCGCGCGAGGTATATATATTTATATAAGCAGGAATCTGGTGATCATCGCATGTTTTAAATGAGTTGAAGATATATTAACGAAACAATCTTTCTTCTTTCAGCCATCCGGATCGAGCAAAATCTTCAGGAAAAAGGACGAAACGAGGCCCAAACAAAAAGTTGAAGGAGGGCGTAAAGTACAATATCGAGGCATTCAAACCTAATGGCGAACCATTAGCGCCTAAGAAGATTGCGGACAAGTTCGTTCGTCAGTGCGGAGTTCTTGTGAAGGACCAACTCCCGATCTCCCTTCAAGAATGAAGAAAGCCAGCAAAGCCACGTCCAAATGTTACTTTTGTCGACGAGAATAAAAAAAACTGCTTTGGGATACTCTCATGGAACATTTCACCCTACCAGATCATTTCACAGAAGCAGATGTGCGGGAAGTCAAGGACGCTGCTTTTAGGAAGATGGTGTTTGCATTCAAGAACCACAAGAGAACGACGTGGGAGAAGTACGTCAAGGGAGGAAGGAAGACTCCAGTATTCGAGGGGATACTAGAGAATCAAAGTGCTCATTGGGACGATTTCGTGAAATTCAAGGATTCGGAATTAGCTAAGGAACGGTCGAGAATAAACAAGAAGAATGCCGGAAAAAAGATAAGTTCCATAAGCTAGGGCCAGGTGGCTACGCGGTGGCAATGCCTAAGTGGGATAAGTCTGAGAAAGAGATGGAGGATGCAAGTGTCACTCCGGTTATTAAGAGCTGGCCCCCCAGGTGCAGGACTTGGTTCTATGCGCATGGGGGGAGTTGGACCCGAAGACAGGCAATGTTTCGACGAAGGCATGTCTGAACGGAGCCGACGATGCGCTACTTGTTGCAATAGAAGAGGCTCGATCGGGGGTGTTCCAGCCCAACAGAGAGAACGACGAGCTTACGCGTGCCCTGGAAAATCCTGAACACCCGGGAAGAACACGAGGCAAGGGCGCTATTCCATGGTATGAGGGGTTTTCAGACTAGAACGCCGACTACAGAACCCGTGCGAGAAAGAAGATTGCGGAGGAGAAGAAGAGGAAGATGGAGGAGGAACAGAGAAAGCGGGACTATGAACGCCTTCAAGGCCTAGAAGCAAGTCAAGCGGAATTGGCAGCTAAATTCCAGCGGCAGCAGGAGCAGATCGACTCACTTAGCCAGCAAAGGGGGTCTCAGCAGCTGCAGCAGCTAGCGGATGATCCAGCATTGGATACCACCGCCCCATCCATGCCAAGAAGCAGCGTGGGTTCCGCCCCGGGCGACGCACTGCTGGATAGATACCCCGTGGATGACATCACGGAGAACACTAACTGCGAGCTACACTTCAAAATGAAGAACATATCCATGAAGATGGCGGACGCCGTTGCTTTTTCAAATTCCCCCGAGGCAACCTTCCATTGCAACCCGATTCCAGCGGGCTATGCTCGTGTCTTGGTTGATGAGGTGGTGGACCCATATTCGGAGCTACAGCTTGACATTCCTGGAGGTGACGACGAGCACACATTGGGAGAGGCCATACATCATGTCATCCTATGGAGAAAGGATTGCATCAGATTTCGAAGGCCACCGACACCGCATCACCCGACTCCTCGTCGAAGTCCGCCACCGAGTCAGCAGACTCCCGCTCCAAGTCCACCAACGCGTGAGGCCACTCCTCCTCCTCCAAGTCCGGCAAAGTGTCAGGCCACTCCTCCTCCAAGTCCGACACAGCGTCAGACGTCCACTCCTCCTCCAAGTCCGGCACAACCTCAGGCCACTCCTCCTCCAAGTCCGGCACATCTTCAGGCCACTCCTCCTCGTCCAACTCAGCCGCGTTAGCCGTCTCCGTCGCCTCAGCAATCGCAGAAGAGACACCCCGCAGCTATGGTGCGTAGCGGTACGAGTCGAGGTGATAGTACAGGAAGTACAGGCGGAGGCAAGCGATATAAATATGGTCCAAACCTCAGTACTCCTCTTCCTGTGAGGGCTTACGACAGGACCGAGGAGCAAACCAATGCCATAGTGCGGGCAGAAGTCGACGCCCATTTTGGACCGAAACCGCCACCGCCGCCAAGGGATAAAGTGCCTGTGGAAGTAGTTGACCACTTCATTCGTATGGCTCAACCACCAGCTCCTAAGCATGTTGACATAGACTATGAGCGCCAAATCAGGAAGTTACATCGACAACGTCTACAGAAGGAGGCGAGCTCGAGCTCGAGCTCGAGCAAACAACAAGCAGCTGTCAAAAAATGCGGGAAAACCGTTGCCCAGCTGGGAAAACAGGCGGCGCAATCGATCCCCCCGCTTGTTGTGCCGCCAACAACACGTGACAGTACGCGCGCCCAATATTATTGTGGCCAAACAGTTTACGTTCCCGAGGTGGGCGATGTGGTAATAACCCAGGAGCATATAATGCAGGCTGAAGAACTCAAGATCACTGTTGTACAACTCCTCGAGATCGAGGACATGCCTCTGATTACAGAGGAGGAAATAAAACGGAAATATGTCCGGGGCCAACCTTTGGTCAAGCCAGAAGATGTCAACAAGCTCCCAACGAGAATGTATGAATTGCATCAATGGTACATGGACATTACCAAGAGATCCAATCGAGAGTCCCTCATGGTGTATGTCAAGAAGGATGATTACTACCATGGGAAAGCTGTGGCCGTTGAGTATTCTGAACTGTTTCAGTTATACAATCAAGACGCACTCGACAAATCTATCGTCAGTTGCTATTGTCTGTAAGTGATTTCTTTCTGTAATTTAAGTCTCAAGCTAGCTGTAGTGATCCTTTTGATCAATCATTACCTGTAATTATCCTCACTATATTCTTTTATGTGGTATTATGCAGGATGAAGATGTATGAAATGAGAAAAGGTGGACACTATGGCATTGGGTTCATTGACCCAAACACCGTTAATGAATACGCATGGAAAATAAACAAGCATCATGAAAACGAGGTAGAGAACAGCATGCTAGAGTTCTTGAAGCGCCTCAAATATAATGAAGATATACTACTTCCTTACAACTTCGAGTGAGTCACACTGTCTTGTACTACAAATTCTGTTTTTGCCTACTAGCTAGCTACATGTTTTTGCTTACATATGCCCGCTTAATTAAGACATGCAAACGTGTGTGCATGCAGATATCACTGGATCTTGTGTATCATTAAAGTTGACGCCGGAACAGTTGAAATATTGGACTCGCTACTCAAAGCAAATAGTGACTATAACATCTTGTTTGGGATAGTCAACAGGTAATTTCAATCATTATTAACTATATATCTCGGCCTATTTAGTTCGTCATTTCATGATATGAACTATTTAATAACCCCTTTATTCATTTTCTTTGTCGGCAGGCAGGGCTTGGGCAAGGTTCATCAGCGTCACGGAAGGCGAATGGAAACCACATCTGAAATGGTTTCGAGCCAAGGTAAGTAATTAAGTAGTACTAGCTAGCTAGCTAGCTGCCATCTCTTTAATTATCATGCTTGATTAATTATTATCTGATCAAATTAAATTCCATTCTCGTAATAAAGGCCCTGAAGCAGGCGCAGGGACTGATCTGTGTGCATTCTGCGTTTGCGAGAACATTCGCATGATGGCGTCCGAAAGGAGCAGATCTCAAAGACAGGAATGGGTACGCTTGTCAGAACACTATTCACAATTTTTACACCATTATCGATATCTAGTCACACAACTAATACACATGCATATTGATCTCCTTCTTAACAGTTCAAAGAGGTGCGGGACAAGCTCCTAGAAACAGAGCGCGTAGAAGCACTTCAAGAGGAAATAGCGGGATTTTTGCTCGACCAGGTCATAAATCCGAAGGGAGAATACTATTACCCGCTACCGCCCCCATCGACCAGGACATGAACCACTTCCAATTGTCATCGTGCTCTGAAGGCACCAATCAGGCTAATGCCACTATGTAACGCCCCACATGTAACCTTCCCCAATTGTACTCCGACTCATGCAGTTTCCGGCATTAAGTTATATTTAATTCTCGGGTTCGGGTCTTTGTCTCCGTGTGTTGTTTTTTTTTTCGTGCATCGCTTTTGCATACATGTTCGTCTCATGCATTCGAGCATTTTCCCCGTTCTCCGTTTTGCATTCTGGCGCTTCGTTCTCCTCCGGTGGCCATTTCTAGCTTTCTTTCGTGTGTGGGGATTAAACATTTCCGGACTGGACCGAGACTTGCCATGTGGCCTTGGTTTGCTACCGGTAGACCGCCTGTCAAGTTTCGGGTCATTTGGACTTCGTTTGATACTCCAACGGTTAACCGAGGGACCGAAAAGGCCTCGTGTGTGTGCAGCCCAACACCCCTCCTTTTTGGCCCAAAACCCACCTAACTCAGCTCCATCGTCTCGGTCGTTCGATCACGATCGTGTGGGCGAAAACCGCACCTCATTAGGACTCCCCTAGCTCCACTTATGCCTATAAATACACCCCCCCCCCCCGTTTTCGGATCTCTCCCCCTCTCGAAACCCTAAAAAAATCCCAGATCCCACCGCCGCCAGACAAAATTTGCGCCGACGGACGTGTCCGGTTCCTCCCGCCGCCGCCACGTGTCGCCTCCTGGTAGGCCGCCGCCGCCGCCGCGGGCCGGGGAGCCCGGAGCCGGCCCCCGCGGCCCGGTTCGCCCGCGCCGCCGCCCGCAGTCCAGCGCCGCCCGGGCCCGCGACCCGCTCCCTCCGCGCTGCCGTCCTCTCCGACTCCGGCCACCGGCGCCGCCGCATCGCCATCGCCGCCTCGCGCCGGCATCGCCGGACCTCGCCGCCACCCGCACCAACCGGCGCCGGCCTCCTCGCCCGGCTCCGCCGCCGTCCGGCGTCCTCCGGCGCCGTCCACGCCGCCCTCCGGCCTCGCTCGGCCGTCCCCGGCCGCCCTCGTCGCCGGCCGGCTCGGCCTCGCCATCGCCGCTGCTACAGTGCTCCGCGCGAGCACAGTAAACCCTAGATCTACCGTTGACTTTCCCTCTCTCCCTTTATTTTTTTTATGCAACTTTGACCGCTCATATCTCCTCATCCGTAGCTCCGTTTTGGGCGTATGATATGTCAAAATCTTCGTCTCGACGAGTACATCATTTCATTCCATTGCATCATTTGCATTTGAGGTCGTCTTGGTGCCCAAAATGCTGTTGGAAGGAGGCATGTTGAGTTAAATTGCAGATCCGTTAACCCAACATGCACTTTTGTCATTTTTGGCACATTTAATCCGTGCATGATATGCCTGTGCCCCTTTGGGATGAATTGTTAAGCATGTTGTCTTCTTTCCAGAGGTGCCTTCCATGTATTTTTAGGATATGTGTGTTGTCTTGTGCAAGCTTGCGAAGAGGGCTGCCTGAGATTATCGATTTCAGGGACTTAGTGATTTTCACTAAGTCTGAGCCGTTTTAGTTCACGATGCTATATGTCCGGCTTGTTTCCTAGTGATCCGTGCCTCTTTTGAGGATGATCAGTAAGAGTGATTTGTTATGCTTGTTGTGCTTAATCCATCCATGTCTTTACTTGTTATGTTGGAGCACCCTAGGTT
This sequence comes from Triticum monococcum, assembly GCA_034509565.1. NCBI lineage: Eukaryota > Viridiplantae > Streptophyta > Magnoliopsida > Poales > Poaceae > Triticum > Triticum monococcum. The sequence continues at coordinate 526,053,812 of CM067845.1, forward strand.
GACTCAATCGAGCTCAACTTTTGGATAGTTGCTGTTTTGGGCAGATCGTAAACTTTTTTGCGATTTTGCCGGAGTTATTACTAGTGATCCATGCATGCTATGCCATTGTTCTTGCCATGTCTAGCTAGAATTTTGTGCCTTCTTAATGGATATATGCTTGCCTTGCCATGACTTGCACCGTAGTGAGAGCATCGAGCTCGTTTACATGCCTCCGTGAGTTATTATTTCAGCATGTCCCAGTTTTCACTAAGTCTGAAAACTGATTGTGTTTCATCGATGTTCGTGTGCTCGGTAGAGTATTTTGTGAACCCTTTTGGCCCCAGGTCATTTTGGGTGTTTTGTTAAGCTTGTTGAGTAGCTCCATGCCATGCTCTTACTTGCCATGTTCAGTTTTTCCTTCATGTTGTTTTGCTGCTCCGAAGAGAGCATCGTGGTCTGAAATTTCAGACTAGCGTTAATTTCGCTAAGTCTGAAATCTGTTTTGCTTATTCAGTTTTGCCATGCTTGTTTGAAGCCCTTAATGGATGAATTTGCCTATGCCTCAGTCATTATGATTTGTTAAGCTTGATGACTACATCACTTCCATGCAATTTGTTTTCATGTTCGGTGGCGGTAGCATGTTCATTTTGTTGCATTTAGGAGCCTACTTGCTGTATATCGCAGATCGGTTCGTTTAGTAAAACGCTTGCCATTTCTAAACCGTAGCTCCGATTGCCATGATCTTTATATTGTTTTCAGGGGATTTCTTCCCCTCTATCCAGTGGCACACTTGGTTTCCCAAGTTGAGGCCAGGTTCATGCATTTCCTGTTACATGTTGCATTTTGCATCCCGCATCGCATCCCGCATAGCATATCATCTTTGCATCTTATTGGTTGCCTTTGCACGTGGTTGATTGTATCCTTGTTGCTTGTTTGTGTTGTTGGGTAGAGCCGGGAGACGAGTTCGCTAACGAGGAGCCCGTTGAGTTTTCTTTTGAGGATCCAGTCAATTCTGACAACTGTGCAGGCAAGATAATCACACCCTTGAAATCACTACTATCTTTGCTATGCTAGTATGCTCGCTCTTTTGCTTTGCCAATGCTACGATGCCTACCACTTGCTTGTCAGCCTCCCAATTGCCATGATTGAGCCTCTAACCCACCTTTGTCCTAGCAAACCATTGATTGGCTATGTTACCGCTTTGCTCAGCCCTTCTTATAGCGTTGTTAGTTGCAGGTGAAGATTGGAGTTGTTCCTTGTTGGAACATTTATTTACTTGTTGGGATATCATTATATTGCTATGTTATCTTTACTCATCTATATACTTGGTAAAGGGTGGAAGGCTCGGCCTCTCGCCTAGTGTTTTGTTCCACTCTTGCCGCCCTAGTTTCCGTCATATCGGTGTTATGTTCCCGGTTTGTTGCGTCCCTTACGCGGTTGGGCTATAATGGGAACCCCTTGATAGTTCGCCTTGATTAAAGCTTTTCCAGCAATGCCCAACATTGGTTTTACCATTTGCCACCTACCCTTTTCTTTCCCTTGGGTTTCCGGAGCCCGAGGGTCATCTTTAATTTTAGCCCCCCCACGGGCCAGTGCTCCTCTGAGTGTTGGTCCGAAATGAGCTGCCTGCGGGGCCACCTCGGGGTAACTTGAGGGTTGGTTTTACTCGTAGCTAGTCTCATCTGAGTGTGCCCTGAGAAAGAGATATGTGCAGCTCCTATCGGGATTTGTCGGCGCATTCGGGCGGTGTTGCTGGACTAGTTTTGACCTGTCGAATCATCTTGTTGTACCGTGATACCGAGTCTGATCGGTGGGTCCTGGGTGGAGGTCTATTCCTTCGTTGACCGTGAGAGCTTGTTATGGGCTAAGTTGGGACCCCCCTGCAGGGATTGATCTTTCGAAAGCCGTGCCCGCGGTTATGGGCAGATGGGAATTTGTTAATATCCGGTTGTAGATAACTTGAACTTAATTAAGTAAAATGAATCAACTGCGTGTGTTGCCGTGATGGCCTCTTCTCGGCGGAGTCCGGGAAGTGGACACGGCGTTGGAGTTATGTTTGCGTAGTCTGCTCTATGTAGTTTCCGCTCGTGCTTTGCCTTCTCTTCTCGCTCTCCTTTGCGAATAAGTTAGCCACCATATATGCTAGTCGCTTGCTGCAGCTCCACTCACATTACCCCTTCCTTACCTATTAAGCTTAAATAGTCTTGATCGCGAGGGTGCGAGATTGCTGAGTCCTTGTGGCTCACAGATTACTATTATACCAGATGCAGGGACCGATGATACTCCTCCGGATGGCGCGTTCGAGCTGAAGTGGGAGTACGACGAGGACTCTCAGCGATACTATGTTTCTTTTCCGGATGATCAGTAGTGGTGCCTATTCGGGGTTCGATTCAGGGTTTAGTCGCTTGTTGGGGGTCTTTTCTATTTTGGCGCCATAGTCGGGCCATGAGTGATTGTATGATGGATGCTATTTATGTACTTTGATGTGACGTGGCGAGTGTAAGACAACTATTATTATTTATTCCCCCCTTTATATTATATATGTACATGGGTTGTGTGAAGATTGCCTCACTTGCGACATATGCCTTCAATGCGATTATGCCTCTAAGTCGTGCCTCAACACGTGGGAGATATAGTCGCATCGAGGGTGTTACAAGTTGGTAATCAGAGCCTTCCCCGACCTTAGGAGCCCCATTGCTTGATCGTTTCTAGCAGCCGAGTTGTGTCTAGAAAAATTATTTGAGTCCTTAGGAATTATATATCGGAGAGCTTAGGAATTCTTTTTACTTCCCAGTCTCCTCATCGCTCTGGTAAGGCATCCTGACGTAGAGTTTTGACTCTTCTCTTCTCAAATTTCACTAAAAAAAATTTAGGATCACGCGAGTATCTTAGTTTTGTTCCGATGGCTTATGATGAGAATACTGTCTTGGTGCCTCCTGTCAGGGGTTTAGTGGAAGTGTCCCGGGGAGTTGAGCTCTGAGGTGTTGTCATCATAATTCTATCGTTGCAATTCTGGCATACTTCAGATATGTGCGCGACATCGAAAATCTCCTTTATGCAGTTCGTTGGTGAGATAACCTCGACGCCACCCAGTACTGGGGCGGGAGTTCGGGAGTATCGCCATAACTTGTATAACAGATGCTTTTCGAAGGTTGAGATAGATGGTTTCCGAAGGTTTCTTGGTTATGTGTTGAAGGATGGATGCAGCTGGATGTAGGATTTGCTAGCTTGGGTGAGATATTATGCTTCCCCTGTATCCTCAACACCTGATTGCATAACCGGAAAGTTTCGGGAGTTCCATAGGTGGGAATTCAAGTAGCCTTAGGATATCTTTCCAACAGATGTGTGATATGAAATTGGGGTTCGACGTCTAGTGGTTCGCCTATTCACGGTTGATTTTACAGTGGCCTCGTTGTGTCTTAAAGAGTCCTTGGCTTTGCTGACTCGGGGACGCTTCATATGTCATGTGCACTGCCTTGTACATGATGGTGTTGTACGGTCGAGCCCGTGTAGGTCCTACCACGAACACTTCGGACGAAATTTCTATCATGTGTTTGTTCCGGCTTATTCCGCAAGACAACCCTTGGTTTATTTCGAGTTGTGATATTCGTTCGTCTTCGACGTCATATGTTGATTCCATCCCTCGTTGATGTACCTCTTCTACCTGATTCTTCGTGGCTTCGCAATTTAGGAATATGTGACCACTTCAAGAGAAGTGCATTCGTTCATTTTGTTCGGATGTGAAGACTTTATGTTGCAATTTTCATTCCGTTGGATTCACCTTCTATATTTCTCTATTTGTGTGCTAACGGTGGTCAACCTCTTCAGGATGGCTCCCGCTAAGAGCACCAGTCAGAACCAGAATCAAGATCCTCCGCCACCTCTGCCTCCTCCGGAAGCATGGCAGGCTGTGATGGCTGCTACTAATGCAAATACTCAGCTGATCATGCAAATCATCCAAGAGCGGAATCAAAGCAGTCAAGCGAATCAAGGCAACAACCAGAACCAGTTTGCAACTCTGAATCAGTTCCTCGCAAATGGTCCAAAGACGTTCAGCAACTGCGTTGAGGCTACCGATGCTGATGATTGGTTAGTCGATCTGGGCAAGCATTTTGAATGTAGCAACGTCAGACCTGAAGATTTCGTCAAGTTCGCGTCTTTCCAGCTCAAGGATCAGGCCGCAGAGTGGTTTCAGCAGTACCGGCATTCCAGAGGTGGACGTTTGATCACTTGGGATGATTTCCGTCGTGATTTTTGAGCTCATCACATTCCTCAAAGTGTGACTGAAAGCAAACGTGAAGAATTCCGCAATCTGAAGCAAGGCTCTTTGTCTGTCTATGACTACAACAAGTTGTTCCAGAAGCTCGCCCGTTTTTCCAAGCAGGATGTTCCTGATGAGAAGAGCATGATCTATCAGTTCAGGGGTGGTCTTCGTGAAGAAATTCAGCTCGCTCTTGTCCTCTTCGAGCCGCTGAGATACGATGAGTTCTACAACATGGCACTGAAGCAAGAGGCTGCTCAGCTCAGATGTGATGCTTCCAGGAAGCGAGTCAGAGACACTACGTCTTCGTCCTCTACTCAAGTGACCAAGCAGCAGAAGTATTGGCTTCCTCCTCCTCCGTTCCGTCAGCCGTATCAGCAGAAGAGCAAAGGTTGCAGTGGTTCGTCCCACCCACCCAACCCAGGCTTTCAGAACAAGACTTCGTCTCAAGCTCCAAGATCGAGTGCTCCGTATCACCGTCCGCTCTCAGAGGTCACGTGCAACAAGTGCCAACAGAAGGGTCACTACGCCAACAAGTGTTTCAACCAGAGGCGTCTTCCTCCTCCTCCTCCTGTCAGATCGGCAAGTACAGCTGTGGTCAAGCATAATCCCAAGCACGCCAAGGTCAATATGGTGAATGCAGCTCAGGCAGAGGATTCGTCAGATGTGATCATGGGTAACCTTCCTGTTAATGATATTCCTGCAAAAGTTCTTTTTGACTCTGGTGCATCGCATTCCTTCATGTCATTCCCATTTGCATCGGAGAACAATTTTAGCACTAAGGCATTACCTAGAGCTATGCAAGTTGTCTCTCCAGCGAAGCGTCTGAGTTCCACTATGATGATTCCGGATATTTCTATCATGATGGGTGATTTCAAGTTCTTGGCTTCTCCTATGGTTCTTGGCAATTCCGATATCGACCTCATTCTTGGGATGGACTGGCTCTCTAAACATAAAGCTCACCTCGATTGCGCAGCCAAGAAGATTCAACTGACTCATTCGTCTGAGGAAGTGATTGTTTTTGCTGCTCGGGATAATACCATCCGATTATTCTCTCTCAATGAAAAGGGTGAATTGGATGCTATTTCGCAGATTCCGGTTGTTTGTGAGTATCAAGATGTCTTCCCTGAAGAACTCCCAGGCATGCCTCCAAACCGGCCAGTTGAATTCGTTATTGAACTTGAGCCCGGTACGGAACCGGTGTGCAAACGGCCTTACAAGCTCGGCCCCGAAGAGTTGAAGGAGTTGAAGAAACAGCTCGATGTGCAAGAAAGAATGGGTCTCATTCGGCCTAGTACTTCTCCGTGGGGCTGTGGTGTTCTTTTTGTGAAGAAGAAGGATGGAACGGACCGACTTTGTGTTGATTATCGTCCATTGAACAAGAAAACCATCAAGAACAAATATCCACTTCCCAACATTAATGAGCTATTCGAACAACTCAAGGGTGCCCAAGTATTCTCCAAGCTTGATCTCCGTATGGGTTATCATCAAATTCGCATTCGTGAACAAGATATTCCAAAGACAGCGTTCAGAACAAGCTATGGGTCATATGAATACACTGTTATGTCTTTTGGCCTCGCTAATGCTCCTCCGACGTTCTCTCGCATGATGAACTTCATCTTCAACCCCTACACCAACGACTTTGTCTTGGTCTATCTCGATGATATCCTGGTTTTCTCGAAGAACAAGGAAGATCATGCCAAACACTTGCGTTTGGTTCTTGACAAGCTAAGGGAACATCAATTCTACGCCAAGTTCTCCAAGTGTGAGTTTTGGCTCGATGAAGTTCTTTATCTTGGTCATATTATCTCTGCCAAGGGCATTTCCGTGGATCCTGAGAAGGTGTCTGCAATTGTTAATTGGGAACCTCCTCAGAATGTGAAGCAACTCCGAAGCTTCCTCGGTCTTGCAAGTTATTGCCGAAGATTCGTTGAAAACTTCTCCAAGATCGCGAAGCCTCTCTCAAATCTTCTTCAGAAGCACGTCAAGTACGTTTGGTCTCCGGAGTGTGATGTTGCTTTCAACGCTTTGAAAGAGAAATTGATCACTGCTCTAGTTCTAACTCCGCCTGATGAAACCAAGCCGTACGAGGTCTTTTGTGATGCCTCTCTCCAAGGTCTCGGTGCAGTACTGATGCAAGAGAAGAAAGTTGTTGCTTATACCTCTCGCCAGTTGAAGCCAAATGAGAAGAACTACCCCACTCATGATCTCGAGTTGGCGGCAGTTGTGCACGCATTGTTGACCTGGAGACATCTTCTCTTGGGAAGGAAAGTGGACATTTTCACTGATCACAAAAGTCTCAAGTACATCTTCACTCAGCCTAATCTCAACCTCAGGCAGACTCGATGGGTCGAAATGATTCAAGAGTACAATCCGAGTATCGAGTATACTCCAGGCAAGGCTAATGTGATTGCTGACGCTTTGAGCAGAAAAGCATATTGCAACAGTCTGATTCTCAAGCCTTATCAACCCGAGCTTTGTGAAGCCTTCCGCAAACTTAATCTGCAAGTTGTTCCTCAAGGTTTCCTTGCCAACCTTCAAGTTTCTCCTACCTTGGAAGACCAGATTCGCCAAGCCCAGCTTCTTGATGCTATGGTGAAAAAGGTGAAGATCGGTATTGCAAAGAGACAGTCCAAGTACAAGTGCTACCGACTTGATGACAAGGACACTCTCTTCTTCGAGGATCGAATTGTTGTGCCCAAAGGTGAACTTCGTAAGGTGATCATGAATGAGGCTCACAACTCTCTCCTCTCCATCCACCCTGGGAGCACGAAGATGTATCAAGACCTGAAGCAAACTTATTGGTGGACTCGAATGAAGCGCGAGATCGCTCAATTCGTGAATGAATGTGATGTATGCAGAAGAGTGAAAGCAGAACACCAAAGGCCAGCAGGTCTCCTCCAACCTCTCGCCATTCCAGAATGGAAGTTTGACCACATTGAAATGGACTTCGTGACTGGGTTTCCTAAGTCCAAGCGTGGCAATGATGCTATATTCGTTGTCATCGACAAGCTGACCAAAGTGGCTCATTTCTTGCCTATCAAAGAGTCAATCACTGCAGCTCAATTGGCGGAGCTCTACACCTCTCGCATTGTCTCTCTGCACGGTATTCCTCAAGTGATATCTTCAGACCGTGGCAGCATCTTTACCTCCAAGTTCTGGGATTCTTTTCAGAAGGCCATGGGCACCAGCATTCGCTTCAGCACTGCTTTCCACCCTCAAACAAGCGGTCAAGTCGAGCGTGTCAACCAGATTCTTGAAGATATGCTCAGGGCTTGTGTTATCTCCTTCGGCATGAAGTGGGAGGATTGCCTTCCTTATGCTGAATTCTCGTACAACAACAGTTTCCAAGCAAGTTCCGGCAAGGCCCCGTTTGAAATTCTGTATGGTAGGAAGTGCCGTACACCTCTCAACTGGTCTGAAACCGGTGAACGTCAGCTGCTGGGTAATGACCTGATCACAGAGGCAGAAGAAATGTGCAAGGTCATTCGTGATAACCTCAAAGCAGCCCAGTCTCGTCAGAAGAGCTACTACGACAGCAAGCACCGTGATTTGGCCTTCGAGATCGGAGATCATGTCTACCTCCGCGTCTCTCCTATGAAAGGGACTCGTCGCTTTGGTATCAAAGGGAAGCTTGCCCCAAGATACGTCGGGCCTTTCAAGATCGTCAGCAAGAGAGGCGACCTCGCCTATCAACTCGAGCTTCCTGCAACCTTCGCCAATGTTCATGATGTGTTCCACGTCTCGCAACTTCGAAAGTGCTTCAAGACGCCTGAGCGCACCGTCAACTTCGAGGACATTGAGCTCCAAGAAGATCTCTCCTACCGTGAGCACCCAGTTGCAATCCTTGAAGAGACTGAACGCAAAACTCGCAAAAAGTCAATCAAGTTTCTCAAAGTCAAGTGGTCACACCATTCCGACCGTGAAGCTACCTGGGAACGCGAGGATCACCTCCGTTCTGAGTACCCGGAGTTCTTTCAGTCCTAGATCTCGGGACGAGATCTTTTCGTAGTGGTGGAGTGTTGTAACGCCCCACATGTAACCTTCCCCAATTGTACTCCGACTCATGCCGTTTCCGGCATTAAGTTATATTTAATTCTCGGGTTCGGGTCTTTGTCTCCGTGTGTTGTTTTTGTTTTCATGCATCGCTTTTGCATACATGTTCGTCTCATGCATTCGAGCATTTTCCCCGTTGTCCGTTTTGCATTCCGGCGCTTCGTTCTCCTCCGGTGGCCATTTCTAGCTTTCTTTCGTGTGTGGGGATTAAACATTTCCGGACTGGACCGAGACTTGCCATGTGTTCTTGGTTTGCTACCGGTAGACCGCCTGTCAAGTTTCGGGTCATTTGGACTTCGTTTGATACTCCAACGGTTAACCGAGGGACCGAAAAGGCCTCGTGTGTGTGTAGCCCAACACCCCTCCTTTTTGGCCCAAAACCCACCTAAATCAGCTCCATCGTCTCGGTCATTCGATCACGATCGTGTGGGCGAAAACCGCACCTCATTTGGACTCTCCTAGCTCCACTTATGCCTATAAATACACCCCCCCCCGTTTTCGGATCTCTCCCCCTCTCGAAACCCTAAAAAAATCCCAGATCCCGCCGCCGCCGGACAAAATTTGCGCCGACGGACGTGTCCGGTTCCTCCCGCCACCGCCACGTGTCGCCTCCTGGTAGGCCGCCGCCGCCGCCGCGGGCCGGGGAGCCCGGAGCCGGCCCCCGCGACCCGGTTCGCCCGCGCCGCCGCCCGCAGTCCAGCGCCGCCCGGGCCCGCGACCCGCTCCCTCCGCGCCGCCGTCCTCTCCGAGTCCGGCCACCGGCGCCGCCGCATCGCCATCGCCGCCTCGCGCCGGCATCGCCGGACCTCGCCGCCACCCGCACCAACCGGCGCCGGCCTCCTCGCCCGGCTCCGGCGCCGTCCACGCCGCCCTCCGGCCTCGCCCGGCCGTCGCCGGCCGGCTCGGCCTCGCCATCGCCGCTGCTACAGTGCTCCGCGCGAGCACAGTAAACCCTAGATCTACCGTTGACTTTCCCTCTCTCCCTTTATTTTTTTATGCAACTTTGACCGCTCATATCTCCTCATCCGTAGCTCCTTTTTGGGCGTATGATATGTCAAAATCTACGTCTCGACGAGTACATCATTTAATTCCATTGCATCATTTGCATTTGAGGTCGTCTTGGTGCCCAAAATGCTGTTGGAAGGAGGCATGTTGAGTTAAATTGCAGATCCGTTAACCCAACATGCACTTTTGTCATTTTTGGCACATTTAATCCGTGCATGATATGCCTGTGCCCCTTTGGGATGAATTGTTAAGCATGTTGTCTTCTTTCCAGAGGTGCCTTCCATGTATTTTTAGGATGTGTGTGTTGTCTTGTGCAAGCTTGCGAAGAGGGCTGCCTGAGATTATCGATTTCAGGGACTTAGTGATTTTCACTAAGTCTGAGCCGTTTTAGTTCACGATGCTATATGTCCGGCTTGTTTCCTAGTGATCCGTGCCTCTTTTAAGGACGATCAGTAAGAGTGATTTGTTATGCTTGTTGTGCTTAATCCATCCATGTCTTTACTTGTTATGTTGGAGCACCCTAGGTTGACTCAATCGAGCTCAACTTTTGGATAGTTGCTGTTTTGGGCAGATCGTAAACTCTTTTGTGATTTTGCCGGAGTTATTGCTAGTGATCCATGCATGCTATGCCATTGTTCTTGCCATGTATAGCTAGCATTTTGTGCCTTCTTAATGGATATATGCTTGCCTTGCCATGACTTGCACCGTAGTGAGAGCATCGAGCTCGTTTACATGCCTCCGTGAGTTATTATTTCAGCATGTCCCAGTTTTCACTAAGTCTGAAAACTGATTGTGTTTCATCGATGTTCGTGTGCTCGGTAGAGTATTTTGTGAACCCTTTTGGCCCCAGGTCATTTTGGGTGTTTTGTTAAGCTTGTTGAGTAACTCCATGCAATGCTCTTACTTGCCATGTTCAGTTTTCCTTCATGTTGTTTTGCTGCTTCGAAGAGAGCATCGTGGTCTAAAATTTCAGACTAGCGTTAATTTCGCTAAGTCTGAAATCTGTTTTGCTTATTCAGTTTTGCCATGCTTGTTTGAAGCCCTTAATGGATGAATTTGCCTATGCCTCAGTCATAATGATTTGTTAAGCTTGATGAGTACATCACTGCCATGCAATTTGTTTTCATGTTGGGTGGCTGTAGCATGTTCATTTTGTTGCATTTAGGAGCCTACTTGTTGTATATCGCAGATCGGTTCGTTTAGTAAAACGCTTGCCATTTCTAAACCGTAGCTCCGATTGCCATGATCTTTATATCGTTTTCAGGGGATTTCTTCCCCTCTATCCAGTGGCACACTTGGTTTCCCAAGTTGAGGCCAGGTTCATGCATTTCCTGTTACATGTTGCATTTTGCATCCCGCATCGCATCCCGCATAGCATATCATCTTTGCATCTTATTGGTTGCCTTTGCACGTGGTTGATTGTATCCTTGTTGCTTGTTTGTGTTGTTGGGTAGAGCCGGGAGACGAGTTCGCTAACGAGGAGCCCGTTGAGTTTGCTTTTGAGGATCCAGTCAATTCTGACAACTGTGCAGGCAAGATGATCACACCCTTGAAATCACTACTATCTTTGCTATGCTAGTATGCTCGCTCTTTTGCTTTGCCAATTCTACGATGCCTACCACTTGCTTGTCAGCCTCCCAATTGCCATGACTGAGCCTCTAACCCACCTTTGTCCTAGCAAACCATTGATTGGCTATGTTACCGCTTTGCTCAGCCCTTCTTATAGCGTTGTTAGTTGCAGGTGAAGATTGGAGTTGTTCCTTGTTGAAACATTTATTTACTTGTTGGGATATCATTATATTGCTATGTTATCTTTACTCATCTATATACTTGGTAAAGGGTGGAAGGCTCGGCCTCTCGCCTAGTGTTTTGTTCCACTCTTGCCGCCCTAGTTTCCGTCATATCGGTGTTATGTTCCCGGTTTGTTGTGTCCCTTACGCGGTTGGGCTATAATGGGAACCCCTTGATTGTTCGCCTTGATTAAAGCTTTTCCAGCAATGCCCAACATTGGTTTTACCATTTTCCACCTACCTTTTTCTTTCCCTTGGGTTTCCGGAGCCCGAGGGTCATCTTTAATTTTAGCCCCCCCACGGGCCAGTGCTCCTCTGAGTGTTGGTCCGAAATGAGCTGCCTGCGGGGCCACCTCGGGGTAACTTGAGGGTTGGTTTTACTCGTAGCTAGTCTCATCTGAGTGTGCCCTGAGAAAGAGATATGTGCAGCTCCTATCGGGATTTGTCGGCGCATTCGGGCGGTGTTGCTGGACTAGTTTTGACCTGTCGAATCATCTTGTTGTACCGGGATACCGAGTTTGATCGGTGGGTCCTGGGTGGAGGTCTATTCCTTCGTTGACCGTGAGAGCTTGTTATGGGCTAAGTTGGGACCCCCTGCAGGGATTGATCTTTCGAAAGCCGTGCCCGCGGTTATGGGCAGATGGGAATTTGTTAATGTCCGGTTGTAGATAACTTGAACTTAATTAAGTAAAATGAATCAACTGCGTGTGTTGCCGTGATGGCCTCTTCTCGGCGGAGTCCGGGAAGTGGACACGGCGTTGGAGTTATGTTTGCGTAGTCTGCTCTATGTAGTTTCCGCTCGTGCTTTGCCTTCTCTTCTCGCTCTCCTTTGCGAATAAGTTAGCCACCATATATGCTAGTCGCTTGCTGCAGCTCCACTCACATTACCCCTTCCTTACCTATTAAGCTTAAATAGTCTTGATCGCGAGGGTGCGAGATTGCTGAGTCCTTGTGGCTCACAGATTACTATTATACCAGATGCAGGGACCGATGATACTCCTCCGGATGGCGCGTTCGAGCTGAAGTGGGAGTATGACGAGGACTCTCAGCGATACTATGTTTCTTTTCCGGATGATCAGTAGTGGTGCCTATTCGGGGTTCGATTCAGGGTTTAGTCGCTTGTTGGGGGTCTTTTCTATTTTGGCGCCGTAGTCGGGCCATGAGTGATTGTATGATGGATGCTATTTATGTACTTTGATGTGACGTGGCGAGTGTAAGCCAACTATGATTATTTATTTCCCCCTTTATATTATATATGTACATGGGTTGTGTGAAGATTGCCTCACTTGCGACATATGCCTTCAATGCGATTATGCCTCTAAGCCGTGCCTCGATACGTGGGAGATATAGTCGCATCGAGGGTGTTACACACTAGCTCCGAAGGCAACATGCATATGTAGGAGAAATTGTATATAGCTATACATGTGTGTATGTGTGAATTAATATGGTGGTTTGTGAGACATGATTGATGATATATATATGATTGGTTCTACTAGAAATTATATTTATATATATAATATATATGCATAACGTGTACAATGTGTAGTACCGTAAAATACCAGCAAACGAAAAAGAATTAAAATGGAAAACACAAAATTAAATGAAAAAGAAATCATAAAACCAAAAACCCCCAAACATTTTAGTACCGGTTGGTGTTACCAACCGGTACTAAAGGGCTCCCGGCCCCCGGAGCTGGCTCGTGCCACGTGGTTGCCCTTTAGCACCGGTTCATGCTGAACCGGTACTAAAGGGGGGGGCTTTAGTGCCGAAATTTTAGTGTCGGTTACCTAACCGGCACTAAAGGGCCTTACGAACCGGTGCTATTGCCCGATTCTGCACTAGTTCAGCATGCTATAAGTATGTTTCTAGTTTATATAAAGACTAAATAACCTATTTCAAATTAATTAATTTTTAGGTTTGTCCGAAATCAACCTTTTAATCTAAGTTTGACTATTAACATAGAAAGCATAACATATTTAACACCAAATTAGTATTAGATTCACTATTTTTTAAATGGGTTTTTGTCAGTTTTTTATATTTACATATATATCTATTTGATGTCATACATTAACACAAATTTCATAAGCTTGATTGAATATAAAGAAATTGGTTTACAACAAACTTCGAACTTCTTAATTTGGAACGGAGAGGATAGGCATCATCAAATTCTAGTCCAAAAAGAACTACTAAAAAAGGCATGTACTCCGTACGTAATAATACGTTTGCAAGGGGGCAAAGCTCAGCTCAGTTAAACCCTTATCGCCAAACCTGACTGGGACTTGCGAGTCTATGTGGAAGATCCGCCGCCGCCGCCCTCTCGCGTCCTCTGTCATGCCGGTCCCGGCGTGCGGCGCCGCTGGACAACGACGATCTCCTCCGTGAGATCCTCCTCCTCCTGCCTCCGCGGCCTTCCTCCCTGCTCCGCGTCTCCGTCGTGTGCAAGCGCTGGCGCCGCCTCGTTTCCGATCCCGGCTTTCTCCGCCGCTTCCGCGCGCACCACGGGAAGCCCCCGATCCTCGGCTTCTTCTGCGTCAATGCTGGTACCGTTTACTTCAGTCCTACGCTGGACCCGCCCGACTGCATCCCCGCCGCGCGATTCTCCCTGCCGCAGCGCCGCGGCGAGAGCTTAGACTTCATGGAATGCCGCCACGGCCTCGTCCTTCTCCTCAACAAGAAACAGCCCGAGGTCGTGGTGTGGAACCCCATCTCCGGCCACCAGCGCCGAGTAGCTTTTCCACCAGGGTTTGGCAACGCTAGAGGGAGGGAGATCCTATACGCGGCGGTGCTCTGCCCTGCCGGCGATGACGACCATGGCCATGTGCACGGCGACTGCGACCTGGACTATTTTAAATTGGTCTTGGTGCGCATGGGCGTAGAAGACCACAGACTTGTATTCGCTTGCCTCTATGAATCCAAGTCTGGTGTGTGGGGAAATGTTATCTCAACACGAACCACAGGAGGGTTGATTTTTTCGATAAGGCCCAGCGTCCTTGTCGAGAATGCACTTTGCTAGTTGCTTTATGGGGAAACCGAAGGTGACATCCTTGAGTTTGATTTTGCAATGCAGAAGCTACGTGAGGGCCAAAGTGGGCCTTGGCCCGCCCAGCCCAGGAGAAAATAGGGAAGGAAGACAAAAAAACTGGGCCTAAAACTCAAGTGCTAAGGGTGTGTTCAGTTGGGGGACCAACTGTCATGAAATGGAATGGTTCCATTCCAGAGGAACGGGTCCGTTCCATTCCTATGTTTGGTAGGAGCAAAAGAGTAGAACGGGTCGGTTCCGTTCTGCTGTTTGGTTGGAAGCACGTAATGAAAAATGGAACAGCCTAAAATTTAAATTTTCAGCAGCATTTTGTTTATAATTTGATTAAAAACAACATAACAATAGATATTGACAAGTTTATAACACATGAATGACAGCACATAACATAATTTTCAACAAGTTGCACATACAACCATATAGTTCACATAAGAAATTCCCAAAAGCATAAAAAACAGCAGCAATTGCAGCTAGTGCAACAAAAACAACAGGTCCCGCCGTCGAGCACCCGCTGCTTGGAGTCCTTCCATCGAGCTGCTGCAAAACGATAGAGAAAGAGAGATTAGCAGGCATCCGGAAGGGAGGAAACGGCCGACATGGATGGGAGGAACCGGCCGCCATGGAGAGGAGGACCCGGCCGCGGCCGGGAAGAGGAGGAACGGGCGGCCAGGGATGGGACGAACTGGCGCCAGCCGACTGGGAAGGGAGGGCCGCTGCAGCTCAGATCCATGGAGTGGGGGAGGAGGGGAGAGGAGGGGGAGGGGGAGGCAGCCGCCGGCCGACGGGGAGAGTGGACCGGCAGCGCTGCCCAGATCCATGGGGAAGGGAGGAGGGGAGGAAGGGGAGGGAGGCGGCGCACTTGCGGGCTGAGGGCGAGTGCGAGGGAGGCAGCCGTTTCGCGTGGTCCGGTCGTTTTCGAGGTATGACTTTGTTCCGCATCTGGGCGGAATATTCGCTCGGGAGGAACGAGTGCGTGCTGGTCCCGATTTCAACTGAACGCGAGAACGGGGGCTAGGGGCGGGTCGGACCCGTGCCATTCCAGGCCACCCCTTCAACTGAACACACCCTAAGTGTAGTTGCTGTGTCTGGCCCGCCCAACAATCGGCCCATAGCTCTGCGGCTACATGGCCGTCCCCGCCTCCGAATCATGCGGACAGAGGAGAGAGGTCTTGGACTCATCGGTTGTTACACAAGACTGAGCCTGCAGTTATGGGAGCCGAAGGTCAATTATGATGATGTTGCTACATGGGTCCTTCAGAAAACCATTGCTACATGGTTCATTTGTTTGTACCCGATGACTACCTGATAAGAAATAATCATCGGCACGGAGAGGAGGACAGAACAGTACAAGCATCGATTCGATGGGCTAACTGCTTGTGATCTGGCCACACCGACGAGAGCTGCCCCAGCTCGGGCGAGGCAAGCTTGGTCACCCCTGGATATCAATGTGATAAAGGTAAATGTTGATGCGGGCTTTGATGAGCACACAAAATCAGGGAGTACTGGATTGGTGATGCGCAGGACCACAGGAGGGTTGATTTTTCCAATAAGGCGCAGCTCCACACATTTAATAGGACAAGATCACTATGATCTTGTTTTTTTTTCTCTGGATGTTCGTAGTTGGGAAGTTTGTCTCTGAAGTATGTAGATATCAGTTTGATTCTCCTTGTTGATCATGTGGGAAGTTTCAACCTACTACCTGTTGAATGTTCGTAGTTTGGAAGTTTGTCTCTGAAGTATGCATGTATCAGTTTGATTCCCCTTGTTGATGTTTGATCATGTGGAAAGTTTCAACCTACTACTTGTTTCCTTGATCCTCCTGGTCATCTAATCTTCTCCGCAATCAGCCGAGTGATCCCCGCCATCTTGCGGGCGGTATTTACCAAGCTGTCGCCACTTGTCAGAAATTGAGGACTATGTAAACAACAAAAGTTCAGGCTATGTGGCATTGAGAGAAATTTCAGGCTATGTATCAGTACAAATCTACAAAGTCCTCTTACTTATGCGCCTGGTGTTGCCTCTCTGTGTTTGTTGGTTATGTCTGATATTTGCTATACTGTAAATGTTCCTTTTATTGATACCAGCACAATGCCCATGCTTTGCTACGAAACTATAAAATACTAGAAGTTAGGTTAGTCACTTACGAAATCGTCAAAATATGTTGGTCTCATGCGGCTTTTGCTCACGGTTCAGTATTAAAAATAACAAAAACACAAAAAAATTGTGTGTCATGCATTGGAGAATCCTTAGTGACCATGGTCCTTTACAGACACAACATTTCAAATATTGAAAAATATGAGAATAAAAATTGGTAAGTTGTTTGCACAATGTCGTGGATCGGTTCGGAGGACAAGGTCTATCTTTGTTTTGGAATTACAATTTGTTCACTCTCTTTTTCTGTGATATAAAACAAAAATAACTTGGTTGGGAAGGAAAAAACAAGAGCATTATACTGAGTTGGAATCGTGTTTATGCATTTGTTATTTGTGCATGTTGGTCTCACTTGAATACTAGTGTATTTGTTTATTAGTGTTTGATCCCACATGTGATCATCCTTGCCATCGGAGTTGGATGATTCTGACATAGAGGAGATGCTTTTGGACGACGATGCCATACACCTCCTCTTGTTGCATCTCATCCAAGAATTTGAAGCCGACAAGAAGAAGAAGCACCACGGATCGACAATTGGCCGTCTTTGCATTTTGCGCAACCGAGCTCTCGACCACAAAATGCTCATGAGAGACTACTTTGCCGTGATACCAACCTATTCGGCTCACTCTCTTTTTAGAGATTTTAAATGGACTACCACATACGGATATGTATAGACATATTTTAAAATGCAAATTCATTCATTTTGCTCCGTATGTGGTCACTTATTGAAATCTCTAAAAAGACAAATATTTTAAAACGAAGGAGTAAAAAATAGCAAAGTTTACAATAATAGCAAAAGGGTCCCAAAAGAAAAAGGGGAAAGGTACATGTTTGCAAAGGGGCAAATCTCAAGCCGGCTAAACCATTGCCCCCCAAACGAGAAACTAGAAGAACGCCCGTGCATTGCAACGGGGCCACGTTAACTTAAAAAGTTCAATATTACAACATTGGCGACCTTTTTTACCATCAAATCCTCACACACACACTCTCCCTCCTTCTCCCTTACTCTCTCTCCCCCTCTCCCGCTTCTCCTAGCCGCCTCAACATCACGTCATTACCAAACATGTAGTGGATGCCTAGTGGGACAAGGGTTAAGAAATAACATGAGGTGAAAAATACGATGGCTGTCAATTCCATAAGACGATCCAAGTAATTTGACAAAACAGATCGGGAGCATCTTGTATAATCTCAAAAAAGCAACTAAAAATATGAGAAATGAAGTGATGAAAATCAGCCCCTGCTCTCATTTATGCTCGCTTTTGTAATGGGAGGCAAGGAATGGGGATACTGGGAGAAGAAAGGATCACATGGACGGCAAGCCTCCACCACCGGCAAGTGGGGTTGCTTCACATCCAATCTCCACGACCGCCGCCTCCATGGGGACGAACTCCCATGTTCACAACCGGGCTCCCAATCGGCCGCTGCCTCGCCGACCTTGACGACGAAGTAGTCCCTCCCTTCGATCCCATTCGCAACGGAGGCAACACCCATCCCAGTGGACGGGTCCGCGTTGTGATCCCTACTGGATTGTGGTCGCGCCTCCCCAAACCTCACCGCGGGACACATGAGAGGGCGCCGTTGCCATGGTCGGGCTTGGATGGGGAAAGGAGGCGACATAGCAGCAACGGCGCCTTCGCCAGGATTGGTGGCGACGGCGGCGGCGAGCGAGCGGGAGGACGGCGGCGGTGAGAAAGTAGGAGGGTGGTGGCGGCAGTCCATCGGCCGCTGTGACGTGAGAGGGGGATGGGGATGGGGCCGCGATCTGGACGTATGGAGCGGTCGAGAGGACGGGAAGCAGGCGGCTTGGTTTTTCCATCGTGCGGGGTTTGGGGGAGGTCAAACGAGAGGGCTTTTTTCGTGCGGGAGGCAGAGCAACGAGGGCAGATGTAGGGAGACGGGACGCGGTCGGTTGGCAGGAAAAGGAAAGCTACGCATTTTTTTAAGCAGTAGAGATGATTGATGATAAGAAAGGGAAAATCACATCAATATAAGGAAATATTCCATCAATATTTGATTGATTGCGATTTATTTTTTATATGGTAACTAATCTGATCATCAATACTTGATTGATTGCAATTTATTTTTTATATGGTAACTAATCTGATGGGTTGGCAGGAAAAGGAAAGCTACGCATTTTTTTAGGCAGTAGAGATGATTGATGATAAGAAAGGGAAAATCACATCAATATAAGGAAATATCCCATCAATATTTGATTGATTGCGATTATTTTTTATATGGTAACTAATCTGATCATCAATACTTGATTGATTGCGATTTATTTTTTATAGGGTAACTAATCTGATGGGTTGGCAGGAAAAGGAAAGCTACGCATTTTTTTAGGCAGTAGAGATGATTGATGATAAGAAAGGAAAAATCACATCAATATAAGGAAATATCCCATCAATATTTGATTGATTGCGATTTATTTTTTATATGGTAACTAATCTGATCATCAATACTTGATTGATTACGATTTATTTTTTATATGGTAACTAATCTGATGGGTTGGCAGGAAAAGGAAAGCTACGCATTTTTTTAGGCAGTAGAGATGATTGATGATAAGAAAGGGAAAATCACATCAATATAAGGAAATATCCCATCAATATTTGATTGATTGCGATTTATTTTTTATATGGTAACTAATCTGATCATCAATATTTGATTGATTGCGATTTATTTTTTATATGGTCGATGAAGTTTTTTTCTTGGGCGCGGGTTTTTTGGGTGGCTGCGTGGGATGGGGTGGGGTGGGAGGATGACGAAAAAAAACCGAAGGTGAGAGGATGACGAAAATAAACCAGCGAAAATAAACCGCGCGGACTATTCACCAACTGCTCCATTAGAGCAAGTACAATAGAGCTGAGTCAGCGGGTTATAAAAAATAAACTAGTATATTTCTGTTTAGTTGGAGGAAAGAGAAGAGGAGAGAGAAGGTAAGCGGGCTCTTCGTGAAGAGCCAGCTCTAGCACGTGCTCCTAGGCACTTTGTGAGAATGAGAAATGGGCCACATAATAAAAAAGTAGTACACTCTTTTGATCTATTATTGTACATGTGGGCTATAAGATGGGCCGTAGATGACATGGCACTGGCTTATAGCCAGCAGCTGGCTATACTATTAACCATGTGCTCTTAGGAGTAGAGATTGGCGAGGTTTCCATGGTCCGCCGCCGCCGCCGTCTCGCGTCTCCCGTCATGCCGTCCCCGGCGCCTGCGCCGCCGCTGGACAACGACGACCTCCTCCGTGAGAATCTACTCCTCCTCCCCCCGCAGCCGTCCTCCCTCCTCCGCGCCTCCGTGGTCTGCAAGCGCTGGCGCCGCCTCGTCTCCGATCCGGGTTTCCGCCGCCGCTTCCGCGCGCACCACCGGAAGCCCCCACTCCTCGGCTGCTTCTACTTCGACCTAGATGTCGGTTACGTCTTCACTCCCACGCTGGACCCGCCCCACCGCATCCCGGCCGCGCGTTTCTCCCTGCCGCAGCGCTGCCGCGACGAGGGGTTGGACTTGGACTTCGTGGAATGCCATCACGGCCTCGCCCTTTTCCTCAACAAGAAACAACCCGAGGCCGTCGTGTGGAACCCCATCTCCGGTCGCCAGCACCGAGTAGCTTTTCCACCAGAGTTCGGCAACGCTAGAGAGAGGGAGATCCTGTGCGCGGCGGTGCTCTGCGCTGCTGATGATGATGACCCTGGCCATGTGCACGGTGATTGTGGCTTGAGCTCTTTTAAATTGGCTTTGGTGCGAGGTGGCCAAGACCACGCAAGCCTATCTGTGTGCCTCTACAAATCCAAGTCTGGCCTATGGGGAAATGTTATCTCAACGACTAAAGACTGGTACACATTGTTTTATTGGAGAAAGTCCAGCGTCCTGGTTGGGAATGCACTTTACTGGTGATGTTGCCAGATTGAAGGTTGCATTCTTGAGTTTGATTTTAAAATGCAGAAGCTTGTTACAATTGAGAAGCCAGTAGACGACGGTTGTTCTGACTATCAGATCATGCGGACAGAGGAAAGTAGTCTTGGACTCATCATCTTGACAGAACTGACCATGCAGTTATGGAAGCGGAAGGTCAGTTCTGATGATGTTGCTACATGGGTCCTTCAGAAAACCATTGAACTGACAATGCACCTTTGGCCAAGACAGTCCGTCCAGGTCTTCTGGACCAGGATACATGGGTACGAGGAGGATCACTATGTGATATTTCTGGGGACATCTAGTGGTTCTTTCATGATTCAACTCGACTCAATGCAGTTCAATAACCGATTCCAGTTCAACTCCATCTTCACCTATTTTCCCTACTCAAGCTTTTATGCTGCAGGTAATAGCCGACCCTTGCATTGCAATAGTAACAAAAACTAATTAACTTTTGTTGTGTGGTTAAAGGTTGCCTAGCAATTCATGCATAAGTAATATACTTGCTTCCTCAGTTTCTGAACTCATGGTGATGTTTGTATATATTTCATTGGACCATGTGAAAGCAGAATTATTTTTATTACTGTCTCTTGTCTATAGTTCATTATGTTTTTATTTACTTACTTACTATAAGGTATTCAAATTTAAGCAGTCGAGATATTTTTCTCCACCAGAATGTATTCATTCAAGAATATTACCATTAGTGCATCTGACTTAGCATGGAATAACTTCACTCCAGAGTAGTTCTGGAAAACTCATTTCCTTTGATTGGCTCAACAGTCTGAAAATGGCTTTATTAGTAGGTAGGTGATCATTACTGTTTGGAATGATTCGTTTTGTTTAGAGAAAGTGTGCTCTAATAGGTACTATATATGGCTTTATTGACCTATTCCTAACCTTGAGTCAAAAGCTAGCGATCTGCTCAGGTTACATGATATGTAGTGGTAAATTGATGCAAGTCGTAACTGTTGCACCTTCACCCTCTCTTTCTGTGTTAATTTTTTATAGTTTTTTTGGTTACTTTATTTGTTTTCTTTTGCTTGTAGACTGGGCAGCTGGTGGTAGAGATGATGGAACTGAAATGTCAAGCAGTACATCACCTAATTGTCCTATCAGATAAGCTACCATAATGTGTTAATTGAACCCGTGATGTGCATTTTGCTTCTGATACGTACATGTTTATTTATTTATTACCTTGTCAACATTTTGATATAATCCTGCAAACTGTGTATCCTCCTAGTATTTAAGCTGTTCGCGACCTATCTAGTAGATTGGGATCAAATTTGTTTCAGTTGTAAACAAGCTGCGTATTATGTGGTATTTTATTGGATGTGACCACTTGTGTTTCTTCTTGCACATTTTGTATTCTTTTTCAAGGACCAAAGTCCCAGAGAGAATCATATAGTTCTCTCATGCACACATGTTCCTCAGATGTCACCACCTACGGTAGATCATATTTTGAGGGCAACCGCTATCTAGCTCCTATCTCCTGGCCCTACTTCTTAGAGCATCTCCAATAGGTGCCCTATAATAAGGCACTAAACTGTGGTTGGAGCAAAATTTGCCACCTAAAAGTGCTTTTTTACAACACCAAAAACCTCCCAACTCTAATAGATGCCCTAAAACAGGTGTTGCAAAATACATCATGGTCGTCTTCTTGTGGGTGCCCTATTTTAAGGCACCTGTTGGAGCAACACTTTGTCATACTAGAAGAATATATAATTTTCAGTCTCTATTTCATTGTGGACATTTAGATCAATAATCTTGTATTTGCATATCCTCGACTTAGTCATATTAGCTATGTACTTGAACATTTTATGTCCTCACATGCCATGATAGGCAACTGCGGCACGATAATTCGGGGGCTCGGTGTTTTATTCTGGTGGAGGATGTTGCCATTTAAGACGGTAGGATCACCGTGATCTTATTTTTCTTCTTCTGATTCTTGTCAGTTAGGATAAGTTTGTCAGAGACTGGATATTCAGTTTGTTGCGTAGATTAGATTTCCCTTGTTGATGTTTTCATCATGTAAGAAGTTTCAACCTACTACCTGTTTGCATCACCCCCTGGTCCCTAGTATAATCCTCTTCCCCACTTAGCCAAGTCATCCTGGCCGTCTATCTGGAGGTATTTACCAAGCTGTTGTCACCTGATGGAAACTGAAGACTATGTAAACAGTATAGTATCAGACTATCAATACAAATCTACAGACGCCTCTTCCAATTTTGTGCCTCGTGTTACCTCTCTCTGTTTGTTAGTTTCCATCTGATATTTTTGCTAAACTGATTTACCTGGGAAGGTTCGAGCATTGACTCCATAACCCTTTTTTTTATAGAAAGGAAGCGATGC
Organism: Triticum monococcum; assembly: GCA_034509565.1. NCBI lineage: Eukaryota > Viridiplantae > Streptophyta > Magnoliopsida > Poales > Poaceae > Triticum > Triticum monococcum. The sequence goes on from CM067845.1 coordinate 526,076,349, forward strand.
CCCCAGCATCTGCATTGTTTGATGCGCACATCCAATAAACTCTGTAACTATGTTGCCAGATTTTACGTTTGGAACTAGCTGAGAATGTACAGCTTAATCTTCGTCTGGGTGAGTAATGAGAATCAGAATTACTGATATTATTGTTTTCTTCGTAGTTAGCCGGAGCTGCTTAGAAGCCTCATGTGGGAACCGATCCCACATATATCAGAAGCAATCACACGCTGAGAGAAGACATTTATTTGACAGCAGAATAAATAGGAGAGAACAAGTAGTCCTGATGACTGGTAGCAACAATCCGTATCTAGTTGCTAGTAAAGATTGTGCAGAATTAGTCATGTCTGTGTTAACTATGTATTGGTTGTAGCTGGGCTTGATTTGTTGTTGGTTGACCATACAAGCACTTACATTTGGAGATCATCTTCAGTGTCAGATTGTTGTCATATTCTGTCAAGCACTGGCACCGGCGCCGGCGTCATATTCTGTGTGCTAGTCTGGACAAATCATGATTTTACTGGCTTAATAGTTATTGGCTGCTGCATGAATAGTTCTGATCACTGTACCAGAATACTGAATCAGTTATTATGAGAGAATGCTGAATGAGTGCTGCTGCTGTTTCTCTTGGATTATGCTTGTAGCAGGGAGGCACTACCTTTGTTTGGTCATCTGGACATTGCGACAATATCAGGCACATGTATGTGGCTCCTTCATCTTTACAGCCCATGTATATGCCACTGAAACCAAAATTGAGACTTCGCAGATACTGTCTAAATTCAGGTATGTGATTTCACTCACAGACTAATGACTAAACCCGACAATTTGTGTAGCAATGTATTAATATTTTTAGCATATACATCGACGTAAACATATACATAGGATTAGGAACAATCGAATCCAAAGAAGCAGAGACCTGTAAAACCTACTGGCCAAGCTAAATTCAACTTCCATCCAAAATTAACACCCAACTATCCGGGATTATTCGTGCATCCTTCTCTTTGCTGGCTATGAAGGCCTGAAGAAGCGTCAAGATCATTGGGAATAGGCCTTGCCGGGCAGAGCCACCGGCCTGAGCTCACCACCATGGAGGAAACCGGCAAACCACTTGGCGGAGTGCTTCTGGTACCTCGTCCTCTCCTTGGAGCTGAAGTCCACACCGTAGAGGCCAAAGCCCATGCGGTAGCCGTAGAGGTACTCGAACACGTCCAGGAATGACCACACGAAATAGCCCTCCACATTCGAGCCGTTCCTGACCACCCAGCAACAGAGAGGAAAATGGTGAGCAAACTGCATGAGTTTCTTTCAGGTGTCCTCTACTCAGATGAATGGATGGTGTTGGTACCTGCTGGATTGGAGGGTCGCCTCGATGTAATCCTGCAGGTACTGCGACCTGAACTCGTCGTCGGGGGCGTTCCCACTGGAGGGATCAGCAATGCTGGCAGCTCCTGATGGATATGATCATTGACGAAATGGTACGTATTTCAGATTTATGAGTGATCAAAAGTTGATGACCTTACAGAATCATGCATTTTAAGGTAGCTGAAATTTCGGTCAGTAGAATTTACCATTCTCGTGGATCATGACCACAGGGTTCTTGTATTTGACCTGCAGATGCTCCAGCATTTTCCTCATAGACCACGCTGTTGATGACATGAGACCCATTTTCGACCCAAAGAGGAGCTGTTGCATTTAATTTTAGTCATGCAGACATACAAATGATTTAGTTTATTGGGAACAAAGTTCATTTTCGAACTAAACTGATTAGTAATGGAATGAGTTGTATCATAAAATACCTGGTTCTTTGAGTTCAAAAATGGCACTGCAAGAATACATTTGCAGAAGAGTTAGGTTTCATTCCTCTCATTGCATTATGGCACATATAACACATGTTCTTACTGGTGTCATATTTCACGGCTGCATCACCCATGAAATCTCTCAGCTTCTGATCCAGTTTGCTAAGATCAGCCTTCACATATGCGGCACCGTAGTGGTTAAATCCTACAAAGTCAAAAGACCCAAGCACTCTCTTCAGCTCTTCAGCAGTGAAAGATGGTAGCCTGGACCCAACATTCTTCCTCATCACTGGGGGGTAGTCTCCATGTACCAATGGATGCATAAACCTGTGTCATGATCACAAGATCTTTAGCTGTAGTTACACACACATTCTAGCTGTCCTTGTTGAACTTGAAATGTAGAAGAACATACCATCCAATGTGGAAGTCATTCATCCTTGCAGCTGCTGCTATATCCTCAGGTGCTTGTGTCGCAGGCTCGTGCCACCAGCAGAGCAATGTGAGTCCAATTTTTCCTCCTTGCTTGGCCTGATTAACAAGAAATAAGAAGGAATATTGCACATGTGAGAATGGCTAATCTCAAATGAACATGTTGGTTCTGTAAAAGGTGGCATTGTTCCTAACCTGGTACTTCTCTTTATACAGGGACGCTGCTGAGGCATGTGCAAGCAGAAGATGGTGAGCTACTATGTAGGGCTCAGTGGTAGAGTTGCCATTGTTGCAATTGATGCCGAAGGGGGAGGAGCATCGCTGTGGTGGAAAGAATCCTATATCGTATCCGCCAATGGGCTCAATGTTTGGCTCATTCACGGTGCTCCAGTATTTCACCCTGTCACCAAAGTTCTTGAAGCACACATCTGCATACGCCGTGTAGTCATCTCTGCAACCATGTGACAAAAAAGGTAAGAAGAACCATTATTTTTTTCTTCCCTTATGAAATTGCACTTGCACTAATGACATTGAATAATAGGGCAAGAAGAAATTACATGAATTTACGACTAAGCATCCCATGGTATTCATCTTGAAGAGCCTGAGGGAAGTCGAAATGATATATCGTCACATGAGGCTGAATTCCTACAGGAAACACAGGAAGATGCACGATTTATCTCTGCACAGCTGGACATTTGGTAATCTTGTAATTTCATTCGTAAATGAAGGATTCAGTATGCCAAGGATCAAATACCATGACTCAGGAGTTCATTGATAAGGTTGTTGTAGTACTCCAGTCCCTTTGGATTGACAGCTCCTCGGCCATCTTCATGGATTGCAAACAGAAGTCAGTTCAGTGCCATTCTTAACTTCTCTGAAACACATTATTTAATACATGTGGTGCTTTTACTAATACTGTCGGTATGACCTTACCAGGAATAAGCCGAGGCCAGGCAATGGAAAATCTATACGCGTCCACGCCCATCTGGCTCAAAAGCTTTACATCTTCCTGGTTGTTTATCCGAGTGAGTTTAGCACCCAATTCTTGTTCTGAAAATTCATCTGTTTAACATCACTTGGTCTCACAAACTAACCTTGTACTTATGATACTGATCTGCAGTCACATCAGCAGTGGCTTCATCAGCAGAGTAGCCTGTGGACGTTCAAACTCCATGTTACAATTCGCAATGTGATAATGCGTGGTAGATTCAGGCCCACAGGGCGCGGGGGAGCCTGTGAATAAACCTGAGTGTGTGAATGTGTCCCAGATGCTGGGTTTTCTTCTGTCCTCTGCAACCGCACCTTCAATCTGGAACCAGCCAAATATTCAGATCGGTACGCACAACAAAGTATTCTATACAAACTTGTTATCTGAATTCAGACAGCAGAGCCTTAAGAGCAAAGGCAGTTAGTTTTGACCATTCTCTCTAATGATTATTATTATTATTATTATTTGGACCCCTTTTTCTTAGTTTTTACCCTTGTCTGGACTCTCAGGTCCTAACCCGTAGCAACATAAGATGGACTGCTATTTTTTTTCTCCCTTCACTCTAGAGTCTTGAGAGCTTTGGGATATTTATGGTTCCAATCCTGCAAACATGACCGCCTATTTGCAGCTTTCACTTATTAAGATGCTCTGTTTCGCTCCAGCCAAAACCAGAAAGAAGTAGCCGAAAGAGAAATTAGCCTGGTGACGTCGAAATGAAGTCGACGAAAGAAACTGGTGAGGAAATGGCATTTGGGTTGTTTTCTGAAAGACCATATGGGACGAAAACGTCGTTGGCAGGAACAGAGTGTAAGCATAGGCTGCCTGTGACTAGTTGCGTAACTTTTTATTACTTTTTTTATAATAAAAGGAGGAATCTTCTCCGATTTCATTTAACTGAAACCGCCACGTCTTTTTACAACTACCAAAAGAAACTGGTTGATTAACTGGGATTGACTTTAGGGATATGACGTTAGAAAGAAAGCTTTGTGTTGGACCCTGAATTTAAGCAACTGCACGTCATGAACTACTTCACAGTTTTGACTTTTTTGGACATTGGACCACTCTGCTGTTGCATCAACACAAGTACAAGTATATATACTCAGGAATTGGAACATTAGTTCTCCAGCATCTGCATCGCCACATGCCCACATTGTTCATTCGCTTCTGATCAGATTAGAAAAAAGAACATGGCCAGAACACGTGGAAAGAAAAGAGAAAAAAATGCTCTTTGGCCGCGGAAATTTCATGTCCGTTACTTTTGTTGCGCGCCCTGTTCCACTAGTCCGATTGATGGCTCAGTTCACTTTAACAATATATATAGGACGTGTCACGTGTGACCGAAAATGTCGTCGAGAAAAAGGCAAGGAGCAGCTGGTGAAGGAAAAGGGAAGGCCAGGGGCAGGAAAATGACACAAGGAAAGGGAAAACCGCACACCGGCACACAGTATGCAAATGCAACCCCTCTAATATTTCCTTTGAAGGCCCTCCGTCCCATAATATAGGACATTTTTACAAGTTAACATAGCTTATATTGTGGGACGAAGGGAGTAATAAAGAGATCTTTTGTTACTTGCATGTATGAACGTTTGTATTTTTCTTTTTGGAGAGAGATGATGATGCTAGATATTGCCCGCAAAAATAAATAAATAGAGGACATCAACCAACAAGTCAGCATGTGCCACTTGGCAGCAATTTCATGCCCTGCACAAAGATAAAGATAAAAATATTACCTCCGTCCTTAATTAGTTATCTTAGATTTGTCTAGATACGAGATATACATCCGTATCTAAAAAAATTTATCTAAGACAATTAATTCAGAATGAAGGAAGTAGTATACTAGTAATTTCTCCGTTTCAAAATAGATGACTTAACTTTGTATTAACTTTGTATTAAACTTAGTATAAAGTTGAGTCATCCATTTTAAACCGTAGGGAGTGGTACTGTTCTTGATACGAGTAGTAGAACAGAAGCAACACGGAGCATCTGGCTTTCTGGACGTACGTTTGTTTCCTGATCGAGGAATTTGTACTGGGTTACATAGTCTCTCTGTCTGTTTCAATTACGGAGATGTTGGCGTGGCTGTCAGCTGCGACAGGAGAAATCCCTAGGACGCACGAACCACCGGCGATATACTGGTACGATGCATGCAACGGCGACGGCGAGGCGGGTGGGCGGGCCTGGCCGGCGTGAGCCGAGCGGCATAGCAGTACGCGTACCTGGTAAGCAGAGGAGCCGGTGCCGAAGACGAACCCCGGGGGGAAGTCGCCCTTGGTGATGGCCGCGGCGGCGGCCCCTTGAGACGCGACGGCGAGTAGGAGGAGAAGGACGCAGGAGATCGCCCTCGTCGCCGGCGTCCGGCCGGCTGTCCTCATCGCCTATATATAGACAGCTGCTGCTAGCTCTGTCGTCGATTCACCGGCACTGCGCGCTGTCTCGGCGGTGGTGGTGGGTGATGGTCTCTTTATATGCCGCTCCCGGTGCTCTGCGGCCGCTAAGGCTTGGGAATGGCATGGCTGCGAGTGCGTGTGTATGTGTGGTATAGGACTGGCGTCAGCGTCGTGGTCGGCCGTCGGAAGAAAAGGAATCTGGCCTCCTGACCGGTGACCTCGCCGGACCGGCTGCGTGTAACGCCAGGCAGAGTGGACGGAGCCGCACGCAAGCGAGCAGCGAGAGACCGCTCTGTGGGGGCTAGGCCCACCACGTCGGCTGACCACCGCTCTCGGCCACGTCGACCCACTGATCCTGCGACTTCCAAGCCTAGCGGTGCAGCTGTACCTGTACTCGGCTGAAAAAGTCCCAGATACACAGGCTACTTTTTTTAGTGAACTGCTTCTGTTTAATTATTAAGGAAAATTGCATTTTTGGCCCCTCGAATTCACAATTCACAGGAAGCCGACATCAGGTCCCCATCTTTCTCTTTTGTCGAGATGCATTCCATCATGGTTTCCAAATCGGGGACATTTCACCCATACCCACGTACAGCAGATGTGTCACCTGTTTTCTCTCCCCTCCCATGTCTCTAATACGGCAGCAGCATTTTCCCGAGCACCTTGAGTGCGTTCGCCCTGGCGCTGCACACCAACGAGAACCTGCCTGAGCTCGAGGCCGGCCATCACCCGCTGGTGGTGGCCGCACCACGGCCACGGCCACCGCCGCGCTAGGACCGATGTTATTTCATAGAGCGCCACCCCGCCGGGATGAGTTTTTTTTTTGTTCGACAAATCTGTCTGACCCTTTCGTGATAGTTCAACCACATACAGTTTCTGTTCTAAACCACTCCCAGTGTTGGAATCTGGCCTACAGGTCGACTCCAGAGCAATGTCGGGCTCCATTCTCTTCCGCACTGAAGCCGTTTCCCTTTCTGGCAAGATGATAGTGGCAACAGACCTGCCAACTTTGGCTTTAGATCATTAAAGTAATAATCTAAACGCTCTTATATTTCTTGACAGAGGGTGTATTATTGAATGAAAATTGAGATTTTGCAGCATTGCAGGTTCTATTTAAATGCAGGTACGTGATTTCGATCTCAAACTGCTGACTAGATCCAACATCTTGTATATCGACATATTACTATTTTCCGCATATACATGAATACATCAACATAGACATATATATTAGGACCAACCCAATCCAAAGAAGCAGAGACCTATATATGAACCCTACTGCCCAAGCAAAATTCAATTTCCATCCAAAAACAACACCCCACCATCCTCCCAGTCCCAGGCTTATTCGTACATTCTCCTCTTCGTGGGCTACAGAATCTTGAAGTGTGCCAAATCACTGCGAATAGGCCTGGCCGGGCAGAGCCACCGGCCTGAGCTCGCCGCCACGGAGGAAGCTGGTGAACCACTTGGCGGAGTGCCTCTGGTACCTCGTCCTCTCCTCGGAGTTGAAGTCGACACCATAAAGGCCGAAGCCCATGCGGTAGCCGAACAAATACTCGAACACGTCCAGAAACGACCACACGAAGTAGCCCTGCACGTTCGACCCGTTCCTGCTCACCCAGCAACAGAGAGGAGAATGGTGAGATAAACTGTGTCAATTTGTTTCAGGAGGGGTTCATATCACTCTTGTGCTGAGATGAATGTGTTGGTACCTGCTGGATTCGAGGGTCGCCTCGATGTAATCCTGCAGGTACTGCGACCTGAACTCGTCGTCGGGGGCGTTCCCAGCAGAAGGATCCGCAATGCTAGCAGCTCCTGATAATTAAATATGAACATTGAAGACATGATATTTCAGGTTGATGATTCCTTGGGATCATGATGTTTTAGGGTAGCTGAAACTTCTGTTTTAGTAGAATTTACCGTTCTCATGGATCATGACTATAGGGTTCTTGTATTTGAGCTGGAGATGTGCCAGCATTTTCTTCAGAGCCCACGGTGTCGATGTCATGAAATCGCTTTTCAACCCAAACAGGAGCTGTTACAGTTTAATTTTAGCCACACAGACATACATATGATTTAGTTATGTTGGGAACAAAGTTCATTTCCCAACTAAATTGATTATTAGGGATGAAATGCATTGTATCGTCAAATACCTGGTTCTTCTTCAAAAATGGCACTGCAAGAATACATATGCAGAAGAGTTAGGTTAATCCCATTTCTCTCTTTGCATTGTGGCACATATAACACATGATAGGACTTTAGGTTATTAGAATGCTTACTGTCATATTGCACTGCTGCATCACCCATGTAATCTCTCAGCTCATCATCCAGCTTGCTAAGATCAGCCTTCACATATACCGCAATGTAGTGGTTAAATCCGACAAAATCGAAAGATCCGAGCACCCTCTTCAGTTCTTCGTCGGTGAATGATGGTAGCCTGGACCCAACATTCTTCCTCATCACCGGGGGGTAATCTCCGTGGACCAACGGATGCATATACCTGTGCCATGATCACATTATCTTTAGCTGTTGTTACACTCAAATTATAGCCGTTTCTATGAAACTTGAGGTCTAGAGGAGAACAGACCATCCAACATGGAAGTCATTCATCCTTTCAGCTGCTGCTATATCCTCAGGTGTTTGTGTCGCAGGCTCGTACCACCAACCGAGCAATGTGAGTCCAATTTTGCCTCCTTGCTTGGCCTGATTGTCAAGAAATAGAAGGGAATATTACACCTGTGAGAATGGCTATCCCAAATGAACAGTTGGTTCAGTAAAAGGTGGCATTCGTTCCTAACCTGGTACTTCTCTTTATACAGGGACGCTGCTGAGGCATGTGCAAGCAGAAGATGGTGAGCTACTATGTATGGCTCTGTGGTAGAGTTGCCGTTGTCGCAACTGAGGGCGCCGAATGGGAATGAGCATCGCCGTGGTGGTAGGATACCCTGATCATATCCGCCAATCGGCTCTATGTTTGGCTCATTGACAGTGCTCCAGTACTTCACCCTGTCGCCAAAGTTCTTGAAGCACACTTCTGCATACGCCGTGTAGTCATCTCTGCAACCATGTGGCAAAAAGGCAAAAAAAAAACAGATTATTTCTTCTTCTCTTATGGAATTGCCCTTGTAGTAACGGTTTTGATTAGTGGGGAGGAAGAAAGTACATGAATTTGCGACTAAGCATCCCGTTGTATTCATCTTGAAGAGCCTGAGGGAAGTCGAAATGATATATCGTGACATGAGGCTGAATTCCTGCATGAAGCAGAGAAAGATGCACGAGTTACTTCTGTGCAGCTGGGCATCTGAAAATTCTTGAATTTTTATTCTTCGGATGAAGGGTTCAGTCTGCCAAGGATTAAATACCATGAGCCAGGAGTTCATCGATAAGATTGTTGTAGTACTCCAGTCCCTTTGGATTGACAGCTCCTCGGCCATCTTCATGGATTCCAAACAAAAGTCAGTGAAGTGCCTAACCAACTTTTCGGGAACACATTATCCAGCAAGTGTATTGGACAAATGGTTGTACTATAACTGTGGGTATGGCCTTACCGGGAATAACGCGAGGCCAGGCAATTGAAAATCTGTAGGCGTCGACGCCCATGTCGCTCAAAAGCTTTACATCTTCCTGTTGTCAAACACAAAATCAGCTGTAAGATTAACACCAACTTCTTGGTTTGACAAGTCATCCACTTAACATCACTTGGTCTCACAAACTGACCTTGTACTTATGATACTGATCTGCAGTCACATCAGCATTTGATCCATCGACGGAATGGCCTGCGAATGTTAGAAACTCCGTGTTATAATTCACAGCAACAGGAGAATGCACGGCAGATTCTGACGAGCAGGTCGCGTGGAAATTAGAACTACCTGAGTGTGTGAACGTGTCCCAGATGCTGGGTTTTCTCCCGTCCTCTGCGACCGCACCTTCGATCTGGAAAAAAACAGCCGAACATTCAGGTCAGCAAAGTATTCCATACAATACAACGGATAATAGGTGTGATCTGAATTCTGAATGATTTAAACAACAGAATTTTAAGAGCTAGCGAACGCGGTTAACTTTGACCTTCCTCACTTATCTTCCATAGTTTTTGACCATTGTCTGAACTCTCAGGTCCCAGGCCCGAACAGCACACTCCTGCCTAAGAGTGAGCATATATCTTAAAGAGTTTCAGGCTATTTATTTTACCTTTTGCCAAAGGAGTTTTTGTGGTTCCAATTCTGCAGAACATCACTACCTATCTGCAGCTTTCGCCGATCAAAGGCACATTACTTTTTTCCGCTCCAGCCAAAGCAGAAGAAGCGGCCAAAGGAGGAGAAATTAAAACCCCAGTGACGTGACGTGACATGAAATCGACGAGAGGAAGTGGCGAGAAGGCGACACCCGGCCCCGGTAGGTTGTTTTCTGAAGACATGACGCCGCTTTTACTTGCTTATCGTTACGTACTCCACTATGGAACGAAACGAAGAGGTCGTCGTCGGAAACAAGAGGATCTATCTAGCATCGGTGACCAAGCAATGGATGCAAGAGCTGTGACGCCCTGCTCGCGAGTGGTTGCTAATATGGGTTTATGCTCAGGAGTAAAAGCATGTCCCAGTCAGTGATGCACCCTGAATTTAAGCAGGTGTTTAAGGTTATTTAAGCAGCCGCGCCTTTCGTCCGTCGAACAGCTACTGCTGTTGCATTGATCGCCACATTACTTATTGAACGCTTCGGATCAGTAAGAAAAAACGTGGCGGGAAGGGGCGAGAACATGTGGGAGGAAGGAAGGAAGAAGAGAAGACCCTTTGGCGCCAGAAATTCCCTGTCCATGCGCGTCCTATTCCATCCATCCGTGTGAAGGATGGCACGGCGTGTTGAGTTTCTTTCGATGGGATGCGTAACGCGTGAGGGATGAAAAGGACCAAGGAGAAGGGAAGGAAACAAAAATGCTAGATACACGGACTATCTCGACGGATTTTTACGGACCTGCTGACTTGTCCTTCTTTAATTGGGCTAACTAACCTTCTTTTCTTAATTAATCGGCCTCCCTGATTTTAACTGGTGGGGGTGGGCGCCAAGCCCTGTAAAACCCCGTAATAGCCCGTGGATGTAGCAAAGCCGGGGAAGGAAAAGGGTAGGAAGGGGCAGGAGGACGGTGGCTGTAGGCTGTAGCTTGGAGCCACGGAGGCGAGAAAAATCAGAGGGCAGTGAAGCAAAAGAAAGAAAGAAAAATGCACAGATATTTCTTTGTATGCGTCGCGGGTGAAGTCTCGCTTTCTTATGTATAGAGCATATACTGTATTTCTTTGTATGGAAGATGTGGTTTTGAGTTGAGTGGTGCTGCTAGGATGCCGACGACCAAGCTGGCATGCACTCCCTTGGTTCCTAAATACTCCCTTCGTTTCACAATATAGTGCTTTCTCTATCCTCATGCTTCAACTTTGGCCGTAAATTTAACTATTAAGACGGACTGCGGCGGGAGCAAAAATTATATCAGTGAATTCGTATTCGAAAGAAGTTTTCAATTATATAATTTTTTTCTCCCGCCGCAGTTGGTCTCATTGGTTAAATTTATAGTCAAAGTTGGACCTCGGGAAGCACGGGCACACTATATTTTGAAATGGAGGGAGTATACGTCTTTTTAGACATTTCAAATGAACTACAATATACGAATGTATGTAGACATATTTGAGAGTGTAGATTAACTCATTTTGTGCTGTATCTAGTCCATACTAGAATCTCTAACAAGACTCAGGTCTCTTTTGGTTCATAGGATAGGATTATCATAGGAATAGGAATCTTATAGAAAATGATATGACATGTATCTCAAATCCTATAAGTAGAATTTTTCCATTGAGTCTAGGCTCTTTTTTATTTTCCTATGAAATATGGAGGATAAAAACCAATCCTATGTAGGAATAGAAATCAATTTCTATGAACCAAAAAGCTCTAAAGGAAAAAATCTTACAAGAATCATATCCTCTAGAATGGTGCTTGGAAACCATCTGGCATGACCGATGGTGCCGCGCATGCACAGCCACCAGCCCACCAGCCAATGAACGTGTTGATAGCCTCGTGGGAGGAGAGCAAGTGGTGGTGGTTAATTATTTTAACTTGGGAGTTTGCAGCAGCAGGGATGGGATGGCATCTTAAACGAAAAGCTACTCTACTGGTTTGAGCTTCATAGGTAGGGACCGGGGAGTAATAAACTGTTTTGTTTAGGGAGGGAGTAATAAACTGTTGCGTATCATAGAGTACTGTACGTACGTAATAAAAACTGCTCTTGAAATGGCACTGTCGTGCGCCCTGGCCCATCCGTCGGATGGCTCAGTCCATTCATCACTTGTTTAAAAAGGACGGGCGTCACGTGTGGCCCAAAGTCTCGTGGGAGGTTTTTCTTTTTTCTTTTTTGAGGGGGTCTTGTGGGAGGTAGACGAACGAAAACGGAAGGCCAGGACAGTAACTTTCCATGGAATGGAAGGCAAGAGGAGACATTTCCGTTTCGTGCACTATGAAGAAAGTGGTGTAGACGGATTGATCGGCGACTACTGCAGCACGAGCATAGCAGGCATCGGTGGTGGTGCTAGCTAGGATATGATTTTTCGCTTTCAGTGAGATTTCATCAATGAAATTCACTGAAATTCATCAGACACTGGAATATTTACGTTTCGGCCAAAATACTTCATTGAAATTTCAGTAATACACAGGAATTTAAATGTTTGTCAAAAATTTAAATACTTAATTGAGTCCAGGCTAATATTTCGGCCTTCTGGCTGAAATGCAAACCGAAACACACGCTGCGTCCTAGTCGTAGCACTGCACTTGGTAGCCATGCACCAAGATCATATCACTAGTGCTACTACTGTTCTTTTCTCTTGAAATGAAAGAAACAACGCAGGGGCGATGACCGGAGGTATGGCTTTGTGTAATCCTGTCTGTTTTCATCACGGAGAAGGTATGCTATCTCTACTGGCGCTGGTCTGACCGTCAGCTCAGCTGTGATCTTATTCAATTCAACCGCTTTGTTTGACTGGGGAGAAATCCCCACGCACGAATCAGAAGAACCACCGGCGGTATACTGATTGATACGACGATACATGCAACGGCGAGGCCGAGGGAGGCGGGTGGCGCACCTGGTAGGCCGAGGAGCCGGTGCCGAAGATGAAGCCCGGGGGGAAGTCGCGCTTGGTGATGGTCGCCGCCGCCGCCTCCGGAGTCGCGACGGCGACGAGCAGGAGGAGGAGGAGCACGGAGGAGAGCGCCTTCGCCGCCACCATCATCGGTCGCCCCGCCTGCCTGCTAGTGTTAGCTCCGTCCGCAGTCCCTCTCTCTCTCTCCTGGAGGCTGGAGGTGATGGTGGCTTCTCTCTTCTTGTTGGCTCTGGCTCTGGCTCTGGCTGCAGGCCCCGGCCGGGCGCGCGGGGTTTTATATGCCGTTTCCTTTCCATCTCGGTCACGCGCCGCGCCGCGCTGTGCTCACTCGGGCCTCCGCTTACGTCCGAGCCCGGCGGCCACGTCGTCCGTGACGCACACCCGCCGCGGCCGCAACCCGCCAGCCAGGCAGGCGAGGCGACGCTGGACTCACACACTTGGCCCTCCGGGCGCGGCACGTGGCGGGCGCCGACGACGATCTCGCGCGCGGTGCGACCGTAGCCTTGGCATCTGTGCGCGTGTGGCGTACGTACGTCTCCCGGCAAGGTCGGCCGGAGGCAGGAAGCAGACCGGCCGCCCGTTTCCTTTCCGGCCCGATGATGTAGCAGAGCAGAGCTTCCCGTAGTATACGACGTCCACCACGCCGTCGACCGACCACCACCGATCGACCCCGCGCTGTTGCCTCCGACGGCGACGCCGTGCAGTCTCTTGTGTTAGTGTTAATTAAATTTAAAAACCGGTTGATCCAAACAAGTCAAATCTTCTGAATGCAAATGCTAGTTAGCTAGCTAGCCTACGAACTTGCTCCACGTACGGTGCAGCTCTAGCCAGCGATGAGAGCTAGTAGCTAGGATCGACGTGGCCCTGCTTGCGTTTCCCTCCGTCTTTCTCGTCCGGCGGTGTGTCTTCGGGAGTCGGGACAGTCCCAGACGCACCCAGATGGGCATCGACGGAACGAGACAGGACGTACGTAGTACAGGACCAACTCAAATCAAATTGGTGAACGTAACAACTGTAGCGTCCCGTCCATACGCTCTCTTCTCCGCGGGGAGGGATCTTCTCGTGTCTGGTCCGCTTCTAGAAGGAACGTGGGGCCCGCCTATCGCCTTTTTCTTAACTTTTTCCCTTGGAGAGCCCCGCCGTGTGGCGACAGTTGGCCGACAGCAGGTGTGGTTTCAGTTTCAGTTCAAGCATTACGAACTCAAACTAGTCTTCTTCACGTACACACTTATACACGGTAATTCTAAAAACTATCTACGGACTACGGCGTCCTGTGAGAATTTCTTGGAATATACTGTATTACTATGCTAGTACTTCAAAAAGATTCCAGAGGACCTGGTGCAGGTGACGTGACACATGAATGTGCATGCAGGAAAAGCTTAAGCCGAACCCCTAATTAATCACCACCGCTTAAAATCACAAATCACAAAGCATCTATCCCATCCTCAATTAAAATCAGGAGGAGGAGAGATTAGATGCTTTGTGATTTGTGAATGGCACGTGGCATCCATCAGGATAGATCTCACCTACTAACTATGAGACCTGGTCTCATATAATTTTTTTTCAAGCAACCTGATGTGTTATAACCTTTCGCTTCTGCCCACCTGCGGAGTTTCCTTGCCTCTCGCTGGCGCCGCCGGTCCGCCTCATCTCCTTAGACCATGGAGGCACGGTGGATCTCGGCCCTTGCCGGCGGGAGGGCTCCGTTTTTAGATGTTTTTCTGAGTTTTGTTAGGGTTTGTGTCATGCTCAAGAAGACGAGGCGGCGGCGGCTTCTTGAAGATGGAATAAGGTCCTTCCCGCCCCAGCCCCCGTCTCGCTGATCTTTCAAGCATCGTCGAAAGGCGTGTGGAGGTTTGTTTTCGGCGAATCTCGTGGGATCCGGTCGGCGTTTGTCTTCGGTGAATCTGACTGGATCCGGTCTTCGTTCCTCTACGTCTGTGTGTCTGCAGGTTGGATCCTTCCGGTCTATGTTTCTCTTCATCGGCAGCGGTTCCTGTTCTGGTGCGCTAGTCCTATGAGGCCTTAGCACGACGACTTCCCGGCTGTCTACTATAACAATGTTTCCCCGGCTCCGACGAGGGAGGTGCGATGACGGCGGCGTGCCTTCGGCTTGCTCCAGTGTTTGTAGTCGTCACTAGGTGGTCCACGGACTTAGATGTAAATTTTTAATGTTTTTTGTACTATCTTGATAGTTGATGAATAGATCAAAAGTTTTTCCATAAAAAAATCACCCCATCCTAATTTAACCAATGGTTGTAGATCACCCTTAATTCCTTCGTGGATGTTTTTTTATAGAATCATTCGTCCATGGATGTAACTTTACTCACGTGTGACAACGGGCCATTTCTGTCACACACACATACACACACACGATATCTTTTTATGGAGTCTTTGTTAGGGTTTGTGTCATGCTCAAAAAGACGAGACGGAGGCGGCTTCTTGAAGATGGAATAAGGTCCTCCCCGTCCAGCCCCCGTCTCGCTGATCTTTCAATCATCGTCGAAAGGCGTGTGGGGGTTTGTTTTCGGCGAATCTCGTGGGATTCGGTCGGCGTTTGTATTTGTTGAATCTGACTGGATCCGGTCTTCATTCCTCTATGTCTATGTGTCTTCAGGTTGGATCCTTCCGGTCTATGTTTCTCTTCATCGGCGGCGGTTGCTGTTCTGGTGCGCTGGTGCTATGGGGCCTTAGCACGACAACTTTCCGGCTGTCTACTATATCAATGTTTGCCCGGCTCCAACGAGGGAGGTGCGATGACGGCGGCGCGCCTTCGGCTTGCTCCAGTGTTTGTAGTCATCACTAGGTGGTCCACGGACTTAGATGTAAATTTCTAATGTTTTTTGTACTACCTTGATAGTTGATGAATAGATCAAAAGTTTTTCCGTAAAAAAATCACCCCATCCTAATTTAACCAATGGTTGTAGATCACCCTTAATTCCTTCGTGGATGTTTTTTTTTATAGAATCATTCGTCCATGGATGTAACTTTACTCACGTGTGACAACGGGCCATTTCTGTCACACACACATACACACACACGATATCTTTTTATGGAATCTTTGTTAGGGTTTGTGTCATGCTCAAGAAGACGAGACGGAGGCGGCTTCTTGAAGATGGAATAAGGTCCTCCCCGTCCAGCCCCCGTCTCGCTGATCTTTCAAGCATCGTCGAAAGGCGTGTGGAGGTTTGTTTTCGGCGAATCTCGTGGGATTCGGTCGGCGTTTATATTTGGTGAATCTGACTGGATCCGGTCTTCATTCCTCTACGTCTATGTGTCTGCAGGTTGGATCCTTCCGGTCTATGTTTCTCTTCATCGGCGGCGGTTTCTGTTCTGGTGCGCTGGTCCTATGGGGCCTTAGCACGACAACTTCCCGGCTGTCTACTATAACAATGTTTGCCCGGCTCCGACGAGGGAGGTGCGATGACGGCGGCGCGCCTTCGGCTTGCTCCAGTGTTTCTAGTCTTCACTAAGTGGTCCACGGACTTAGATGTTAATTTCTAATGTTTTTTGTATTACCTTGATAGTTGATGAATAGATCAAAAGTTTTTCCGTAAAAAAATCACCCCATCCTAATTTAACCAATGGTTGTAGATCACCCTTAATTCCTTCGTGGATGTTTTTTTATAGAATCTTTCGTCCATGGATGTAACTTTACTCACGTGTGACAACGGGCCATTTCTATCACACACACACATACACACACACGATATCTTTTTATGGAGTCTTTGTTAGGGTTTGTGTCATGCTCAAAAAGACGAGACGGAGGCGGCTTCTTGAAAATGGAACAAGGTCCTCCCCGTCCAGCCCCCGTCTCGCTGATCTTTCAAGCATTGTCGAAAGGCGTGTGGAGGTTTGTTTTCGGCGAATCTCGTGGGATCCGGTCGGCGTTTGTCTTTGGTGAATCTGACTGGATCCGGTCTTCATTCCTCTACGTCTATGTGTCTGCAGGTTGGATCCTTCCGGTCTATGTTTCTCTTCATCGGCGGCGGTTGCTGTTCTGGTGCGCTGGTCCTATGGAGCCTTAGCACGACGACTTCCCGGCTGTCTACCATAACAATGTTTGCCCGGCTCCGACAAGGGAGGTGCGATGACGGCGGCGCGCCTTCGGCTTGCTCCAGCGTTTGTAGTCGTCACTAGGTGGTCCACGGACTTAGATGTTAATTTCTAATGTTTTTTGTACTACCTTGATAGTTGATGAATAGATCAAAAGTTTTTCCATAAAAAAATCACCCCATCCTAATTTAACCAATGGTTGTAGATCACCCTTAATTCCTTCGTGGATGTTTTTTATAGAATCATTCGTCCATGGATGTAACTTTACTCACGTGTGACAACGGGCCATTTCTGTCACACACACACATGATATCTTTTTATGGAGTCTTTGTTAGGGTTTGTGTCATGCTCAAGAAGACGAGACGGAGGCGGCTTCTTGAAGATGGAATAAGGTCCTTCCCGCCCAGTCCCCGTCTCGCTGATGTTTCAAGCATTGTCGAAAGGCGTGTGGAGGTTTGTTTTCGGCGAATCTCGTGGGATCCGGTCGGCGTTTGTCTTCGGTGAATCTGACTGGATCCGGTCTTCGTTCCTCTACGTCTGTGTGTCTGCAGGTTGGATCCTTCCGGTCTATGTTTCTCTTCATCGGCGGCGGTTGCTGTTCTGGTGCGCTGGTCCTATGGGGCCTTAGCACGACGACTTCCCGGCTGTCTACTATAACAATGTTTGCCCGGCTCCGACGAGGAAGGTGCGATGACGGCGGCGCGCCTTCGGCTTGCTCCAGTGTTTGTAGTTGTCATTAGATGGTCTACGGACTTATATGTATATTTCTAATGTTTTTTGTACTACCTTCTAATGTTTTTTGTACTACCTTGACAGTTGATGAATAGATCAAAAGTTTTTCCATAAAAAAATCACCCCCATCCTAAATTAACCGATGGTTGTAGATCACCCTTAATTCCTTCGTGGATGTTTTTTTATAGAATCATTCGTCCATGAATGTAACTTTACTCACGTGTGACAACGGGCACCATACACATAGCATTGCTGGGGCGAGCAGCACAACAAGCCTAAAAGAAAAGAAGAAAAGAATGCCAACAATGGCAGTTCGACAAAGCATGGATGAACCGCAACCGGTGCGCCCTCCAGAGACACACCACCACCGCCCGAGGCTCCGATCTTCCGCGTACCAAGCGGCACCTTCAAAAAGGAATGCGACGCCGACGACGCTGCCGCCTGGACGAGTCCTAGGGTTTCCCCCGGTACGCGGAGGGAAGTGGAGGATGGCTACCACCAACACCCTCCAAGAAGGAAAGGTGGCACCCGTCGGTGTCACCGCATCGAAACCGGCCGAACCGGCAGGGATTTCTCCCGCACACCAACCCCACCGCCCAACCGGAGCTGACCGGCCAAACCACCGCCCAACACCATGTGCCATCGCGGATGCGTCGCCACCCAAGCTGTCTCACTACGAGCACCAACACGAGGCCAAGAAGGCCGGAGAGAAGAGCCAAGCGACAGGAGCAGCAACACCCAGATCTGGGCCGAGCGCCGCCGCCAGGACCCACCGCTGCGCCGCCCCGCAGCCAAAGACGCCGCCGCCGTCCAGCCGCCCGCCCGCGCCGCGCCAGGGAACCCCGCCGCCACCCGGTCCGTCGCCGCCTAGGAGCACCCCCCGGTGTAGCTCCGCCCCGCGCCGGAGAGCCACCGGGAGGGGAAGGTCAGGGGCCGCCGCCACCAGCGACCCCTGGGCCAAGGTGGCCGCGGGCGCCAGCGACAGCGGCAGGAGGAAGGGGAGATGTGGGGACTGGAGGAGGGAGGCGGCGATGCGCGGCCGGTCGCCCGCGGGGGCTATGCGGTCGCGAGAGCTCGAGGGGGGGGGGGGGGTGGAGGGCTCCCTAGGTCATTGTTGTCATTTTCACACCGGAGGTCAGCTTTGCATCTTATTTTCCCACATCCATAATTTCATATAACAATCTCTTATTTCAAAATAGTCACACTCTTAAACACAATGCATATATAACCACACCGACAGGCGCGGCGTGCCACCGCACGGGGATAGGCTAGTATATATTAGGAAGAATCGAATCCAAAGAAGCAGAGGCCTATACACCCTACTGCCCAAGCAAAATTCAATTTCCATCCAAAAACAACACCTAACCATCCAGGCTTATTCGTGCATTTTCCTCTTCGTGCGCAACGGAAGCGTGACAAGATCACTGGGAATAGGCCTTGCCGGGCAGAGCCACCGGCCTGAGCTCGCCGCCATGGAGGAAGCCGGTGTACCACTTGGCGGAGCGCCTCTGGTACCTCGTCCTCTCCTCAGAGTTGAAGTCCACACCATAGAGGCCGAAGCCCATGCGATAGCCGAATATATACTCGAACATGTCCACGAACGACCACACGAAGTAGCCCTGCACATTGGACCCGTTCCTGATCACCCAGCAACAAAAAGAACGGTGAGATAAACTGTATCAATATACTTCAGTGTCATATTTCTCTTGTGCTGAGATGAATGGATGGTGTTGGTACCTGCTGGATTCGAGGGTCGCCTCGATGTAGTCCTGCAGGTACTGCGACCTGAACTTGTCATCATCCGGGGCGTTCTTCCCAGCAGCTCCTGGTAAATATGAACATTGAGGACATGATATTTCAGGTTGATGATTCGTTGGGATCATGATGTTTTAGGGCAGCTGAAACTTATGTTAGTGGAATTTACCGTTCTCATGGATCATGACTACAGGGTTCTTGTATTTGAGCTGGAGATGCCCCAGCATTTTCTTCAGAGCCCACGGCGTCGAGGACTGGTAATCGCTTTTCAACCCAAACAGGAGCTGTTACAGTTTAATTTTAGCCACACATACATACAGATGATTCAGTTATGTTGGGAACAAAGTTCATTTCCCAACTAAATTTATTAGAAATTGAATAAATTGTATCGTTGAATACCTGGTTCTTCGAGTTAAAGAATGGCACTGCAAGAATACATGTGCAAATGAATTAGGTTAATCCAGTCCTCTCATTGCACATATAACACATGATAGGACTTTAGATTATTAGAATTCTTACTGTCATATTTCACTGCTGCATCACCCATGTAATCTCTCAGCTCGTCATCCAGCTTGCTAAGATCAGCCTTCACATATAACGCAATGTAGTGGTTAAATCCGACAAAATCGAAAGATCCGAGCACCCTCTCCAGTTCTTCGTCGGTGAATGATGGTAGCCTGGACCCAGCATTCTTCCTCATCACCGGCGGATAATCTCCGTGCACCAACGGATGCATATACCTGTGCCATGATCACGTGATCTCTAGTTGTAGTTACACACAAATTATAGTTGCTTCTATGAAACTTGAGTCCTAGAGAAGAACAGACCATCCAATGTGGAAGTCGTTCATCCTTTCAGCTGCTGCTATATCCTCTGGTGTTTGCGTCGCAGGCTCGTACCACCAACCGAGCAATGTGAGTCCAATTTTTCCTCCTTGCTTGGCCTGGTCATTGAAAAAACAAAAAGGAATATTACACACGTGGGAATGATTAGTCCCAAATGAACAGGATGGTTCCTAACCTGGTACTTGTCTTTATATAGAGACGCTGCCGAGGCATGTGCGAGGAGAAGATGGTGAGCTACTATGTATGGCTCTGTGGTAGAGTTGCCATTAGCGCATCTGTGGGCGCCGAAGGGGAATGAGCATCGCTGCGGTGGGAGGATACCCTTATCATATCCGCTGATGGGCTCGATGTTTGGCTCATTGACAGTGCTCCAGTATTTCACCCTGTCGCCAAAGTTCTTGAAGCACACTTCTGCATATGCCGTGTAGTCATCTCTGCAATCATGTGACAATAAGGCAATAAAAAAAGCAAATTATTTCTTCTCCTCTACGAAAATGCACTTGCACTTGTAGTGACGGTTTTGATTAGTGAGGCAAGAAGAAAGTACATGAATTTGCGACTAAGCATGCCGTTGTATTCGTCTTGAAGAGCCTGAGGGAAGTCGCAATGATATATCGTGACGTGAGGCTGGATTCCTACATAAAGCAGAGAAATGTGCATGAGTCACTTCTGTGCAGACGGACATACAAAAATCCTTGATTTTTTATTCTTGGAGGAAGGATTCAGTCTGCCAAGGATTAAATACCATGAGCCAGGAGTTCATCGATAAGATTGTTGTAGTACTCCAGTCCCTTTGGATTGACTGCTCCACGGCCATCTTCATGGATTGCAAACAAAAGTCAGTGAGGTGCCTAGCCAACTTTTCTCGAACACATTATTCAGCAAGTGTATTGGACAAATGGTTGTGCTATGACTGTGGGTATGGCCTTACCGGGAATAAGGCGAGGCCAGGCGATTGAAAATCTGTAGGCGTCGACGCCCATGTCGCTCAAAAGCTTCACATCTTCCTGTTATCAAACAAAAAATCAGCTGTAAGATTAACAACAAATTCTTGGTCTGAAAAGTCAACCATTTAACATCACTTGGTCCTCACAAACTGACCTTGTACTTGTGATACTGATCTGCAGTCACATCAGCAGTGGCACCGTCGACAAACTGCCCTGTGGATGTTCCAAACTCCATGTTATAATTCGCATGGCAGATTCGGACGCAGAGATCGCGGGGAAAGCAGAAGTAACCTGAGTGTGTGAACGTGTCCCAGATGCTGGGTTTTCTTCCGTCCTCTGCTACCGCGCCTTCAACCTGGAAAAATCAGCTGAATATTGAGGTCAGCAAAGTATTATTCCATACAATACAACAAATAATAGCTGTGATCTGGATTCTGAAGATTTAAACAAGAGAATTTTAAGAGCTGGCGAACGCAGTTCACTTTGACCATTCTCAATCTTTTTTCTTCGTTTTTGACCATTGTCTGAACTGTCTGGTCTAAGGGTGAGCATATAGCTTAAAGAGTTTCATGCTATTTATTTTACTTTTTATTTTTTGCGAAAGTAGTTTCAGTCTATTAGTGGTTCCAATTCTGCAGAACATCACTACCTATCTGCAGGTTTCGCCGATCGAAGATACAGTACTTTTTTCTGCTCCAGCCAAAGCAGAAGAAGCGGGCGAAGGAGGAGAAATAAACACCCCCAGTGACGTGACGTGAAATCAACGAGAGGAAGTTGCGAGAAGGCGACACCCCGATCCGGCAGGTTGTTTTCTGAAGACATCAGACTGTTTACTTGCTACTGATGATCTAAACGCTCTTATATTTTTTTACGGCGGGAAGTACGTAATACTGCAGTAGTGCAGTATGGAGCGAAACGAATCAGAAACAAGAGGAGCGAGCATCGGCGACCAGACCAAGCAAGTGGTTACTTGCATGGGTTTATACAGGTGGCCCTGCTTGCAAGTGGTTACTTGCATGGGTTTATACTTACTAGGAATAAAAGCATGTCACAGTCAGGGATGGACCCTGAATTTAAGCAGGTGTTTAAGGAGAGCAGACGAACGAAAAGGGAAAGCTTTCTTCCGTGGAAGAGGAGATCGAGGAAACATTTCCGCGTGTATGAACATGTGGTTGGGTGGCACGGTGCAGATTGGTCGGCGACGGCCGGACCGGAGCTGAGCACATGACATGCGGTGGTGCTAGCTTAGCTAGGATAGTGATGAACTCACGCGTTGGCGTGGCACTCTACTTGCCCTGCGCCAAGATAATACGTACTACTGCTTAACTGCTAGTGGTGTTGTTCTTTGGATTTGGAGTAGAACCAACCAACGTGTAAATTTGTTTCCTGATGAAGAATGACTTTGGTTAACTACTCTCTCCGTTCCATAACTGTGGTAGTTAGCATCGTGCTTGCTTGTAGACTTGCTAGTGCTGGTGCTGGTCTGGCTGTCAGCTGCGTTCCTATTCGACCGCTTTCACTGAAAGTAGCTGGCCGGCGTGAGCCGAGCCCGAGTGGCGCACCTGGTAAGAGGAGGAGCCGGTGCCGAAGATGAACCCCGGGGGGAAGTCGCCCCTGGTGATCGTCGCCGCCGCCTCCTGAGACGCCACGGCGAGCAGCAGGACGAGGAGCAGCAGGGAGGAGAGCGCCGCCATCATCTATCGGCCCGCCTGCTAGTGCTAGCTCCGTCCGAGGTCTCTCTCTCTCTCTCTCTCTCTCTCTCTCTCTCTCTCTCTCTCTCTCTCTCTCTCTCTCTCGCGGTGGTGATGGCTCTGGCTGCACCCCGGCCGGGCGCGCGGGCTTTTATATGCCGTTTTCTTCCCATCTCTCCCGGTGGATCGTTTATACAGCGTTCTCGTCCGCGGGGTGCGATGGCTCCACGTACGGCGGCGGTGTGCCCTCGCCTGGGCAAGAGAAGACGGTCACACACACACACCCAGATGGCCATCGACGCAGCGAGAGAGTGACGGGACCAACTAAAATCAAATTGGTGAACGGAGTATAACTGTGGTGTCGTGTCGGCTCTCTTCTCCACGGGGATCTTCTCGTGTTTTGTCCGCTTCTACAACGAACGTGGGGCCTGCATATCTCCTTTTTTAACTTTTTCCCTGGGAGAGCCCGGCCGTGTGGCGACCATAGGCCGGCAGCAGGTGTGCTTCCGGTTCAAGCATTACCAACTCAAACTCGTACGCGTCTACTCCAAGATGCTTCTTCACGTATACACACTTATACAGAGTAATCTTGAAAACAATCCACGGACTACGGCTTCCTGCGAGGGCTTCCTGCTAGTACTTCCAAAATTCCTTAGAAAATGGTGCGTTGACATGACACGTCGGTGTGCATGCAACACAAAAATGCTAGACTTAGGGCAACTCTAGCAGACCCCACATCCCGCCCCGACCCATAAAATAACCGTCAAAATGTGGGTCGGGACGGAAAAACCAGCCCGATCAGATCCCGCATCTTGGCCTGGCCCGTAAAAAAATTTAGGGGGCACGGCAAAATCACGACCCCAAATCGGGAAAACGCAGGTTTCCCGGTGCCCTGCATATAAGCGGAAGCAGTGGGGGAGGGGGGGGGCATTTCATCCCACGCTTTCTCCCACCAACCACCTCTTCTCTCCCCTCTCACGCCTCCGCCGGCCGCGCCGCCCAAGATTCCGGCAAACACAGCCGGCAGGAGCATGCCGGAAGGCCGCCACGCGCACGAGGCCTCCCCTCCCTACCCCCTGCGTCGACGGGCCGCCGGATTTGCAAATCTGCGGCACTTCATCGCGGGCCGCCGGATTTGGCTTTCCGGCCGCAGGTTGCTGCCTCAAGCGATGGAGTGGTCGGGGAGCCTCTCCCGCAGCCCAGGCAAGGGCGCATCGCCGCATGCAGGTACGGGTTCGTCCGCCTGCCGCCGCCAAAAGTTTGCGGGCATGGACTCGTCCGGCCGTCCACCGGGCTCGGCGCTCGCGCAGCGTCTTTGTGGCTAGCCGATGCCGCTCATAGAGTGCGACGACTGCACGCGGAAAGTGCTGCGGCTGACTTCGAGCATGCCCAAGCACCTCGGATGGGTGTTCTTCAAATGCGAAAACGACGGGGTACGTGCAGTTGCGGTAGCTCGCTTCATAGTTCATTCTTTAGTTCAATTGCGGTGGCTCACTTCGAGATTTCTCATTCTTTTGTGTAGGACGATGGATGCTTATTTTGGTTTTGGGAAGGGCAATACATTGATTTGTTGATAGAAAGAAACTTAATAAATGTTAGTGCACTCCTTAGTACAATCGAAGGCAATGATACGGTTGCATGTGCGACTAGAGAGGAAGCAACATCTATTTCTTCCGAACCAAAGATGAAAAAAGAAGAATGCAAAATCAAGAATCAACAGATCAACAACGAATGCAGGAAGAAGATATTAGTCCAACTAGTGAGAGCAGTTATGGAAGTTGGAAATCTTCTAAAATGCATACTTGTAGTTCTTGTTTTTTCTGGTCTTGCTTTTCTAGCAAAGATTTGGTGATGCCTTTTGTATCCAATGTTGTTAATAAAGCAAAGCAATGCAATATGCTAGATCAAATTAAGTTGCAAATTTAAGTTTTGCAGGTCGGGAGGAGCTACGCCAGATCAGACGCTACAACCTTAACCCGTAAAAAAGCATATTTTAGGATATCCTTTTTTACGGGTCCATTATGCGGGGTCTGCAACTGCGGCTGTCCACGCCGGCCCGCAAAGGCGTTTTCCCGCAAACTGCAAAAACGTTGCGAGTCGAGAGGATGCGGGGTCTGCTAGAGTTGCTCTTACGGGCTGCCAAGTGCGGTCGCATATACGGGCTCAAAGGTTCAGTTCTTTATTGATCCGAAAAAACCAACTCCTCCTGATTAATCAACCCCATCCCAATTTTAACCGCTGGATGTAGATTACCTATAGGTCGTCCGTAGATGTAGCTTTGCTCTTTTTTCTGTTGCCACCTGCGACGCAAACCAAGCAAAAAATCAATGCGTCCAGAATCAAACCTCACAAGGACTCAAACAATTATTAGTGAAGAAACGGCGGATAGCACACCACAACAAACCGTCTTCTGCTGATTCTAGAGCGTACGCATGTGGTGTGTACGAAGGGTCTAACTCGATCGTTGGTGCTTTTAACTTATCGGCGGCGGTTTGTTGAGACCACCGGAATAAATGTTGTGTGTTGATACGCGGTCAGGGCACATCATCAAGTGTGTGGGTGTGCGACAGTAGTTGTTAGGAAGGTAGCTTTGAGTTTATCCATGTATTTATTGCTGAGCTCCGTTGAAAATATAATAAAATGGTTGTGTGCACCGCCAAATGCAAAGACCGGGGTAATCCTTTATTTTGAAAAAAGAACGAAACCTCTGGCAGACTTTTCCCCAAATAACAAGCATTGGAGAAGAAAACATGTGCCCGTGACCGACTTCTGACTTCTGGTAGGGTTGTCCCCCAAGACAGCGCTAGTAGTTGGTTGCTTTGTTGATCTTCTCTGTGTTGACAAAGCAATTCAAACCTTGGGTGATTGAAGTCACGGCCATGTGACCTTTAAGCAGCTCAATGAAGTCATCCAAAGAGTCCTCACCCTTGGTCACCAAGGCCAAGGCACATCACTTTGCCAGACCCCACTTTTTCGACGGTGTATAGAAGTAAAACTTAGTTGCCACCTGACGGATCTTCGAAGGAAAATCGGAGCGGGCTAGCCCAATGGAGAGAACTGCATGCGATGGGCTTGGCTAGGCTCCAAAGAATAGCTAAAAAGAAGTGCAAAAAATTGGACGGGCCATGGTCTAGTTCGGCCCTAAGTCCCTATCTAAGCTCTGCTCGTGGCCACCTTGTCCTCCCTACCTTGGTCCTCATCTTTTGCCACCAACAACGCCTTTGGCACTAGCATCGAACCATGAACGATTGTGTGAGCCAGAACCTTGCAAAGAGGCTGGTATCGACTATCGCAACCTTCGTCAGAATCTTCAAAAGACCTCGCATACTCTGGAGTTTCGATGTTCGTTACATGAGCAACAACAGAAGCCTTTCGACCAAGTTAGTGACGAAAAACTGAAGTTGGCTAGTAGCACAACCATAAAAAATTTCTTTTGGTTGGTTTTCGGGTTTGTCAGAAGGAGGATTAACTTTCCACATTTGCTATTAATAGTCGGAGGTTGGCGAATATGGGCATGGTGTTGTGCGGGCGGCGGCATCTCGGAGCAGGAGGCGGCTCAGACAGGGCGAGACGCCATGACGGCGATGGCCAGTGCCGGTGTCCGGAGGACTGGTCGATTGGGCGGGAGAAAGACAATGACGACGAGGAAGGAGAAGGATGGCCGTGGCACGGCCAACTGAAACTGAAAAAATTCAGTCGTGTGGAAGATAGTCGATCCCTTATAATAACTTTTCAACAAGACTACAAAACGTATTCTTATTCTCCTTGTATCGTTGTACGGGAACCCGGTACATGTATTTTCGTCGTGCAGAGCAGCTCGAGGAAAACAAACACGTGGGGACTGGAGAGACACATGTGAGCGTCTCTTGTTTTCTCATCGGACGTAGGACTTCTGGGCCCGAGCAGCCGGCCGGAGCTCGCCGCCGGCGAGGAAGCCGGAGTACCAGCGGGCCGAGCTCCTCTCGTACCTCCTCCTCGCCGCATCGGCCATGTCGACGCCGCACAGGCCAAACCTCAGCCGGTAGCCGAAGAGGAACTCGAAGACGTCCAGGAACGACCACACGAAGTACCCCCGCGCGTTCGACCCGTTCCTGCAACACAGTTTTCATCAGAAGAAAATAAAAAGCAGAGGAAGGCGAGGAAGAAGACAACGGAGAAGAGAAGCTGCATGTGCACCGTATGGAGAGGTACAGCGTTTCCAGGTAATCCTGCAGGAACTCCGCTCTGTCCTCGTCGTCGCCGTCGGCCTTGCTCCGGGTGCCGGGGGCGTCTGCGTACCCTGAACCAAGAAAGAACAGTTCATTCTGTTGCCTCATGGCAGCATCTGTGAGGATTCAGATGTTACCATTTTCATGGATCCACACAGGGGGGTTCCCGTAGTTGAGTTTCAGGTGCTCCAGCAGCTTCCTCAGAGACCACGGGGCGGTCTCAACCTCGCCCTGCACATGTTGCATTGAGGAGATCATCATGGGTGCAGGATGAGGATGAGATGATACGACATGCGCAGGCAGAAACGATCTCCTGCACCATATGCTTCGTTATACCGTGGTTATGTCTGCTGCTGGATCTGCATCATCAGGAGAAGAGCATCAACATGGCAGGCAAGTCAGTCAGACCAATCTGCACAGCTGTCTGCAGAAACTTGCTATTCTGAATGCTAATAACCGAAGTCAGGGCCCATTACTTTGGACGGCTGCATCCACGTAGTAGTCCCTGGGTTCCTGACCGGAACTGGTGTCGATCGATCGCGCACGCATGATGAGATAGTGGTTGAAGCCGATGAAGTCGAACGATCCACGCACCTTGGCCGACTCCGGCGCCGGTAGAGCCGGCAAACGAGCGCCCACCCTGCTCCTCATCACCGGAGGGTAGTCTCCGTACACCAACGGATGCATGAACCTGCCTCATATAACGGATGAAGGCAGCACTACTGTAAACTCTTCTTCTACTTCTTATTAGGAGCATATGATAGTATTGTTACTAACCATCCTATGTGGAAGTCATTCATCCTCACGGCAGCAGCTGCATCCTGGGGTGTGTCAGTAGCAGGCTCATGCCACCAGCCCAGCAGAGTGATCCCTATCTGGCCTCCCTGAGCTGCCTACATGATGATCAATTGATCATTTCAAACCCATGTTCAATCAACCATAACCTGCCATGTGTGGCATGCATCAGAGACAACAAGAGAGTGTGACAACCAAAGAGACCTTGTACTTCTCTCTGTACAGGGACACTGCCGAAGCGTGTGCGAGCAGGAGATGGTGAGCTGCTATGTACGGCTCGGTCGAAGAGTTCCCTTCGGCGCAGTCTGCGCCGAACGGATACGAGCAGCGGCGCGGAGGTTGAGAGCCGTTGTCATAGCCGCCGATCGGCTCTATGTTTGGCTCGTTGACGGTTACCCAGTGCTTCACTCTGTCCCCGAAGCTCTTGAAGCACACGTTTGCGTAAGCGGTGTAATCTTCTCTGAAACGCATGTTAGAAAGTTAGAACAGCTAGAGAATTGATTCCTTCAGTGTATTGTCTGATTTTTCTTGCATGGTCATGATTTGTCCACATATGTTAGGTAGTAATTTGGGCAGTTACATGAATCTGGGGCTAAGTAGTCCACTGTATTCGTCCTGCAGTGCCTGAGGAAGATCAAAATGGTAGATGGTGACATGAGGCTGAATTCCTACGAAAAAATGACAGCGCAAGTAGCTGGATTAGCCAATATTTGAGAGAACACAATTATTTGTAGAATTCAATCTCACATCAGCAATAAGTGAGAGAAAAGTAACAACTTGTATACCATGTAGTATCAGCTCATCTATCAAATTATTGTAGTATTCCAAGCCCTTTCGGTTTATCTGTCCTCTTCCATCTACACAATTTGGTAGCGAGTATCAGAATTTTTCAGAAAAGTATTAATTGTGATCTACTGTAGTTGCCCACTAGCACGCTACTAGTACCTACCAGGAATAAGCCGGGGCCAGGAAATGGAGAATCTGTACGCGTCCAAACCCACCTTGTGCATAAGCTTTACATCTTCCTGAGATCAAAGGATTTGTTTTATGTTTGAAACCAAAGAACCTGACGAACTTTTATCTACATGCACTCTATCTGAATTCTTTCAGAATTTCAGAGATAGCAACTATGTTTGATTCACGCACAGCCAGTTAGTTCTTACCTTGTAGTGATGGTACTGATCTGCTGAAACATCTGCCGTGGATCCGTCAGACGAGTGACCTGCCATCGCAAACTTAGAATATTGGATTTATCACCGAGATTTGGACAGTAAATTAAGGGGCCTTCTACTGATTGCCGAAGCGTGAGTCCATGGTCTCTCCACTGCACGGACCTTGATGGGTGAAGGTGTCCCAGATGCTGGGCCTCCTTCCATCCTCTGCGGCCGCGCCTTCCACCTGACGTCGTCAAGGGTTTCAGCTCCTCACACGGTGCAGAACCAAGCGTACGTGTGATACGGATGAATATACAGCGCACCGCAAGACAGTACCTGGTAGGCCGAGGTGCCTGCGCCGAAGACGAACCCCTCGGGGAAGTCATGGCGGGTGAGCGCCGAGGCGTGTCTCGGAGCCAAGGCTGCGGCGGCGAAGAGGGCGGCGGCGACGGCGACGGGGAAGGGGAAGATCATCGGCATAAGTGCCGGCAGCACCGCGCCTTTGCGCTGCTCCTGTGGAGTGGGCGAGAGTGATTCAGTGTCCTGGCCACTCCTTTGTCTCTCCGTGTCCGTGGCGCGGTTGGTCCGCGGCGCTGTCGTGGGAGCGTCTTTAGCCGGACCCTCTGCTCGGCCCTCATTTGTTCACACACTGTGTGACACTACTCAAACAGCAAAAATGCTAAACATACGAAACCAGCTACGTTCTTTCCTTAACGCTAAACTAATCGCTCTTCTGATTTTCACCGGGTGGGCCTGGGCCTATTTCCCCTCCAACCAAATCAGGCCGGGTCATCTTTTACGTAGGTTACGTAAAAATCTTTACGTAGATGTAGCAAAGCTCACTCAAAACAGACCCCTCGTACCCATTTTGTGAAAGCGGGTTTGTCTGAGGCCAAGTGGTGGACAGCATCCGTCACATTAGACCCGGCAGGTCCAATCCACCCCCCCCTCCTTCCTCCCAAGTTGATCAAATCGATGTTCTCTCTCCTGCGTCCGTCCTCCCTTTCCTGTGAACGCGTCATCGCCCTCCTTTGACCTTGCTCCGTGTCCGTGCCATCGACCTCCTTCACCGTCCAAGACGTCAATGCCCGGTCTATTGTCCGTACGCCAAGGAGCTTGGTCCGGTGGTCCCTGCCATTCGAGATAAAGCGGAGACCATTGCCCACAATGAGCGGCATGCCCGACAGCGCGCCCAGGCCAGGAAGGAGGTGGCGACAAAGGAGTTCGGTCGGGAGTGGATGTCGGATAGGATGATGATTGAGAGTGAGATGATAGACATAAAGAACATGAACAAGTGGCAAAAAATGAAGCTTGAGAAGGTGAAATTGTGTGTGACAGTTGAGCTTGAGAAAGAGAAGCTGAGGCTAACGAGAATCTAGTTGGCCAACACTAGCCTTGTGGATAACGTATCGAAGAACATGTTCATCGTCTATGTATGAATTATTGAATTTTATCCAGTGCGCATTATATTGATCGAATGATTCACGTGCATATGTTTGCATGGATATTTGAAATTTTGAAAATGGGATGTCCGGATGCCCGGGCGGATAAATGGCTGCGCCAGCTTCTATCCGCAGACCCGTCCACAACATATAAAGGTCAAATTTAGCCTACTTCGGCTGAAGATTCTCTGAGCCCCACTTTGAACATGACCTAGGAGGGTCTGGCGGTTAATTTTTTTTAATTTTTTAGCAAATACTAACACATACATATATATGTGCATTGCCACGGATCATTGTCCAGACCGTGGACCATCGTTGGAGAGTCGACATCGCCGTCTAATATCAACTGAAGAAGATGTGTCGCTTACCAGCTCATTGATAACGAATTCGCATGGGACAAAAATCTTGAAGGAAGGGAAAATGATTGGTGCAGTTTCAATGGTGAGCTGAAGGGAGCTAAATAGGGCAACTGATTCGGCGGGACGGGACCAAACTCCCCCGTCGCTTATTTGGGAATGCGCATGAGCTCGCATCATCTCCCTCCTCGCATGAGCTCGGCATTATGGTCCCTCCCGTGCACGTCGCGACTCTGACAGAGAGGAAACAGCCGATTCAACCGTTCCTGGCAAATTTGGTTGGGAGGTGCTTTAAGGTTCGTGCAGGTCAAGATTTCAGTGCAATGCAAGCTACTGAAAACACCCTAATGTGTAGATAAAAAGTTGAGATGCAAGAGATGAATAGATTGTCAACTACTACAGTGAATTTCGATGTAACTTTATGCTTTATCTTGCTCCTTTGTTGCTTCCTTTTGTTCGATGTTTTTAATCTAATTTATCAATAAAGCTATGCCATTTGGAAAAAAAACATGTCTCGTACCCCCTTCACCCGCTCTCTTGACTTGAGAGATTAGAGTTTCTCACCTCTTATCGGTGCTATCGCATGCCTACCTCGTCTCTTGCGACCATAGGTGGAGGTGTGTAGACCTCTGCCTTGCCGGCGGTAGGGTTGTTGCTTCGGTTTTTAGGTGTTTTTTGTGAACGTTTGGGGTTTGTGTTCTTCTCGGGAAGGTGAGATGTCGGTGGTTCCCTGAAGGTGGTATAAGGTTCTCTCCTCTTAGCCTCTGCCCCCATGATGCATCTAGCGCCCGGAGGACATGTGAAGGTGTGTCTCTGACGATCCCACAGAATTCAATCGGTATTTGTCTTCGGTGGGTCTACTTGGATTCAATCTTCGTTTGTTTCAGTTTATGTTCCTACATATTTTCTGGATATACCAAGTGAGATCAACGGTCTGATGAGGTGTATGCGTTCGTGTGTCTACGTGTTGGATATTTTCAATCTACGCTTCTCTTCGTCTGTGACAGTTTCTGTTCTGGTGCACTCTTTGAGATCTTAGCATGACGACTTTCCGGATGTCTAGTTGCAACAAGTTTTGCCCGCTCTGATACGGGAGGCGTGATGACGACGACGCGCCTTCGGCTCACTTTAGTACTTTTAGTCATTGCTAGGTGGTCTATGGATTTAAATGTAATTTTTGTTAATTCTAAAGTTTTTTTTACTGCCACATGACTATTGATGAATAGATTGAAATGTTTTCGTATACTGAGCATAGCTTAGATGGTTAGATTCCTTGTGGTGAAATCAACCTACCAGGGTTCAAGTCCTAGACTTGGCAGGGATGGTTGCATTTTTCTAGATTTATGCCTTCCAGCAATTAGTGGAGGAAACATTTTCGTCGATTACGAAGGTGTCTGTGGCAACTTCGTCAATCTCAAGATGATGTGTCGGCTCAATCTCTCATAAATGCTTACAAGGATAGGATGTGAGTGCATGCCTTCTGGATGTACGTGCTCTGTGTCTGTATTAAAAAAAATTAGAAGGTTTCCTAAAAAGCAGACTCGTTTACTAAAAAGGAACTGTATATATTTTACAGTTTCATTTCCGAAAGAAATACTCACATTTTCTTATCCAATACCGCTGTCTTCCTGCTCCTTCGCTTCTCCTCCTAGATGCTCTGCGTGTCTGCCCCCGCCGGCCGGCGTGACCTCGCCGCGACAACCTGCAACATGGGACGCATGTAGGAGTTGTCTGTCCTATCCCATCCGGTTCACCACCACCACCCCTGACCGATTATTGCGCTACCGCAGCGGCCGTTGCGGGGCGCCGATGGAAGGACGCGGAGGCGGGCGCGCACCCTCTGGCTCCTCGCCGGCTGCGGTTCCGTCCCAGTCAGTTCATGTTTCACCCAAGGCGCCGGTGCCGGTGCCTGCTCGCGCTCACTCCAGTGCCATCGACCACGGCCGTCGCCAAGGAGCTTGAGCAGAAGCTCTTGGTCTCCTCGAGCGGCGGCGCGGGGACGTGGTGCTAGTGCGGGTGTGCGGCTGCGCGGCGGCGGAATGTTCCACGGCAGGCGTGCACATTGAAATCATAAGGGGCAGCGGTATCTCCAAGCAGCAAAAATACAAGGGGATAGGCGGCATCCACCACCTCTCGCCGCTGGCCTTTGAGGATAGGATAGGCGGCATCCACCACCTCTCGCCGCTGGCCACTCCGGCGGCGGCGACCACGGCCATGGCCAACTCCACCCCTTCCCCGGGCTTGGCCAGCCTTGTCGCACCCTCTGTCGCGGGGCCTGGGCCTCTCGCAGCCTCTCTCCGGGTGCTCTTCGTGTCTTCTTCGGCGGCTGCTTCATCCTCCGGCGGCCCCGACGAGCTTGCCAGGGACATCTCTGCGGCGAACGTAGAAGTCCTGCAGGCTAGCGTCTGCCTTCGCGCCGGCTTCCTGGCTGCCTCCACCCCAGCTCTGCTTCGGGGGCAGTCGCCCGATGACGGCGGTCCGTGCCTTCGCTCGCCTGGCGAGGCGCTCCTCGAGTTCTCAATGTGTTTTTTCTCCTCGCCGGTATGTGCTCCTCTATCCGCGGCTTCCCCTCTCGCGTCACCCACCTTGGTGTGGCTCGAGGTTCTGTTGCCGGCGCCGCCACCTCCGGCGGCCGCCACCTCCGGCGGCCGCCATTGTTGCTCTGCTTAATGGGTGGACCGGTTCGCCGTCCGCTTTTCCTCTAATTCATCAGGTTAGCAACTATTCATTCTCGTTTACTGTAGGCAACGGTACCATTGCTCCGTTTATCCTCTCGCTCGAGGGCATTAACTTCAAAGGTATTGTTGTTCGTTTCCATAATGAGCCCACCCCGGTAAACCACCCCCTACCACGCCTTTTTGCTGCCCCTGCCCTCCCCGTGGCTGCCTCCTATAATCTTCTGGACGTACGCGTCACGGCCACCACCAAGCATGGGGCTCGGTGCGTGGTCAGCGGCTCTGCCATGCGTGCCGTGCCGTACCTGGCTCCCCCTCCACCGTCTCTCCTCATGTCCAGCCAGCCTCTCGCGCCCGGGCTCCTGCCTAGCTGCACCCCATCTGCCCCCTCTATCTCCTGTAGTTGTAGCTCTCCCCGTGATTCTGGTTTGGATGATGACCGGTCATTACCTGGGTTGATCCCTGCTGCACCTGGGTCGGCTGCTGATGTGTCTGGCTCTCGGCTCCCTGCGCTGGATGTTAGCGCGCCCGGGCTTCTACCCCTCCTGATTGGCCCGCGACAGCTGGTTCAGCTCGCTGGCATCTCGGCGCCCACGCTGCATGCAGATGGCATGCATGCTCCTCTGATCCTCCAGCTCCGCTCCGCTCAGCCTCTTCCCCTCGCACGGCCTCGTAGGCTGGGGAGACGACGAAGGCCTCTGTTGGATGTTTCTGCCCCTGGCATCCTGCCTCGCCCTCCGAGCCCGCTCCCTTGGTCAACTTCTCCTCCCCCATGCCTGTGGTTAGGGCTTGTCCTCCGGTTGGCTCGACGTGGGTCACATGCCCTACTTTCAACGCCCCCGAGGCTGCCAGATCGCCAGCCTCTCCTCGGCTGCCGCTATCGCACGCCGCGCTGCCCCATGCAAGGCCTTTGGAGTCTTATGCCCATGCCCTCCTAGCTTCCCCTTATAGCATGCAAGCCCCCTGCCCGCAGCAACGTAGATCTTCTTCCCCCCCCCCAAGCGGCTCAACACCATGCTGCGCTGCTTCCGATGCTTAGCTCTCGACCACCAATTGTGTGACTGTCGTGACCCAGTTAGGTGTAGGAGATGCTGGCGTGTGGGCCACACGCAACATGCCTGCACCACCCCTTTAAACCCACCACCCCCAGCCCTCTTGCCAATCCAATCCCTGCTACTCCACCTCGCCCCTCCCCTTCCTCCTCTCCAATGCCTCTGGGTTCAAGCTTGCCTCGCACCCCTCCCCCTCGCCCATGGACGACTTCATTCCCTTAGCGCCCTCCTCCGATGAGGACGTGCAACACCACTCCCCTAACCACCCACCCTACCCTAGAGTGGTTTCCTTCCCCGAGCAAACTGAGGCTGCAGAGGTGGAGGATGCCTCCGACGAGGTGGAGGAAGACCCGGACGAGGTTGAGTTCGCATCTGGGGAGGAGTCCTCCGATTCGGATTCAACCATGCTAGTTTTCCCCTCCTCTCCTCCTAGACACCGCCGCGACTTCTCCAACGTGTTCATGCCCTACACTCCCATCGAACACTTCTGAAACCTAGCATATGTCACCCAACCCCTCACCACAAGCTTGCATCCATCGCGCCCTGCAGTCTAGGGCCGGCGACCCTCCTGTCATTATACGGGCATCGTCCTATGGGGCAGGCCTGGTGATCTTTGGATCTGCTTATGAGAGGGAGATCTCCATCCTCTCTAGCCCTCTCTCGTGCCCTATAAACATTGTTGACCTAGTTAGGCATGAAGACACAGAAAATCGCTTCTTGTTCCGCCTAGGCACTGTCTCCGCTCTCAACATTGAAGATTTTCCGATTGAGTATTGGTTCACCCCCACCCTTATCAACTCCATCGTCCCCTTTGCTTGCCCCATCTAGATTGACCCCGTTTGCCTCACCGGAGTAGACTACTCAGCTGTTCTTGTCTCCATCAAAAATCGTAGCCTCACCGACGTCCCACACTCCATCCCTGCCCATGGCTTCTCGGGGTTGGGGGCCATAGCCATGGTGCTGGTGATCAACTCCCAGGAGCTGCCGCCCGACCCTGCCTTCAACGCCCCTGACTCCGACGACGACGACAACAACGGGGGCGATGGCAGCGGTGGTGGCGGGGACAGTGACTTCCCTGGTGGTTTGGACCCCAACCTCGCCGCTCCTCCGCCTCATCCTACTGACGAGGGCCATGACAATCGCGTCGTGCAGCTTCCCTGCGGGCTCACCATGATGGCCAACCACAAGCCCTTGGTCTGCGCGGTGCCTCTCACCGCGTGGCCCAAATCGGTGGAGGTGAAGCTGGTCAAGGGCTTCTACGACGTTCGTGTCCTGGGCACCAACGGAGAACGCGGGTCCTACCGCATCCCTATGAGCCCGGCGGGCTCGCCAAGGCTTGTATTCGCCAACCTGGCCGCGTGCTCGATCGGCTACCTTGACAGGGCGGCGACCGTGGGACCCGCCCATGCCCCCAACACCGACGGCGAGGTTATCTGCAGTGACTTCCGCGGCCGCGCCTTCACACCTGGGGTGGACGGTGAGGAGCAGGTGATGCAGGCGGTCGCCCGCTACGATGATGGCCTCCCCCTCCCATTCCGGCTTCTCCTCCTTTGGCCATCGTGGAGGCGGGCGCATCGGGGAACCTGCTTCAGCTACTGATGACCCACAAGTATAGGGGATCTATCGTATTCCTTTCGATAAGTAAGAGTGTCGAACCCAACGAGGAGCAGAAGGAAATGATAAGCGGTTTCTAGCAAGGTATTCTCTGCAAGTACTGAAATAAGTGGTAAGAGATAGTTTTGTGATAGGATAATTTATAACGAGCAACAAGTAACAAAAGTAAATAAAGTGCAGCAAGATAGCCCAATCCTTTTTGTAGCAAAGGACAAGCCTGGACAAACTCTTATATAGAGAAAAGCGCTCCCGAGGACACATGAGAATATCGTCAAGCTAGTTTTCATCACGATCAAATGAATCGCGTTCGGTACTTTGATAATTTGGTATATGGGTGGACCGGTGCTTGGGTACTGTCCTTACTTGGACAAGCATCCCACTTATGATTAACCTCTATTGCAAGCATCCGCAACTACAACAAAAGTATTAAGGTAAACCTAACCATAGCATGAAACATATGGATCCAAATCAGCCCCTTACGAAGCAACGCATAAACTAGGGTTTAAGCTTCTGTCACTCTAGCAACCCATCATCTACTTATTACTTCCCAATGCCTTCCTCTAGGCCCAAATAATTGTGAAGTGTCATGTAGTCGACGTTCACATAACACCACTAGAGGAAAGACAACATACATCTCATCAAAATATCGAACGAATACCAAATTCACATGACTACTAATAGCAAGACTTCTCCCATGTCCTCAGGAACAAACGTAACTACTCACAAAGCATATTCATGTTCATAATTAGAGGGGTATTAATATGCATATAGGATCTGAATATATGATCTTCCACCAAATAAACCAACTAGCATCAACTACAAGGAGTAATTAAGACTACTAGCAACCTACTAGCACCAATCCCGGACTTAGAGACAAGAATTGGATACAAGAGATGAACTAGGGTTTTGAGAGGAGATGGTGCTGATGAAGATGTTGATGGAGATTGCCTCTCCCGATGAGAGGAGCGTTGGTGATGACGATGGCGATGATTTCCCCCTCCCGGGGGGAAGTTTCCCCAGCAGAACAGCTCCGCCAGAGCCCTAGATTGGTTCCGCCAAGGTTCCGCCTCGTGGCGGCAGAGTTTCGTCCGAGAAGATGGCTTATGATTTTTTTTCTCATCGAAAGACTTCATATAGCATAAGATGGCCACCGGAGGGCCACCGGAGGGCCACCAGGGGGCCCACGAGGTAGGGGGCGCGCCTAGGGGGTAGGGCGCGCCCCCACCCTCGTGGGCAGGGTGTGGCCCCCGTGGTGAATTTCTTCCGCTAAGTATTTTTATATATTCTGAAAATGTCTTCCGTGAAGTTTCAGGACTTTTGGAGCTGTGCATAATAGGTCTCTAATATTTGCTCCTTTTCCAGACCAGAATCCCAGCTGCTGGCATTCTCCCTCTTTATGTAAACCTTGTAAAATAAGAGAAAATAGGCATAAGTATTGTGACATAATGTATCATAACAGCCCATAATGCAATAAATGTCGATATAAAAGCATGATGCAAAATGGACGTATCAACTCCCCCAAGCTTAGACCTCGCTTGTCCTCAAGCGAAAGCCGAAATTGAAAAATATGTCCACATGTTTAGAGATAGAGGTGTCGATAAAAATAAAATACGGACATGAGGGCATCATGATCATTCTTAGAACAACAACTTATATAATTCTTGTCATATGATTTCTTATGCTAGAGTAATAATTCAATCACAATTTCAAGTATGAATCGTAAACTTCATTGAAAACTAAGAAACTATAATCTCAGTCATTGGAGCAATTGCAATTTATCATAACATAGGAAAGAGTCAATATATAAGAGCTTTTCAGCAAGTCCACATACTCAACTATCATATAATCTTTCACAATTGCTGACACTCACGCAATACTTATGGGTATGGAGTTTTAATCAGACACAGAGAAAGATAGGGGCTTATAGTTTTGCCTCCCAACGTTTTACCTCAAGGGTAATGTCAACAATAATAGTTCATGCAAACTCAAATCCAATTAGCCATATATACCAGGATCTTTCCAACATACTGTGCTTGCCAAAGGGTAAAGTGTAAGAAAGAAGGGTGAAGATCACCACGACTCTTATGCAATGTAGGAGATAAAAGTAAAAGATAGGCCCTTCGCAGAGGGAAGCAGAGGTTGTCATGCGCTTTTATGGTTGGATGCACAAAATCTTAATGCGAAAGAACGTTACTTTATATTGCCACTTGCGATATGGAACTTTATTATGCAGTCTGTCGCTTTTATTTCTTCCATATCACACGATCGTATAAAGCCTATTTTCTCCCACACTAATAAGTCATACATATTTAGAGAGCAATTTTTATTGCTTGCACCGATGACAACTTACTTGGAGGATCTTACTCAATCCATAGGTAGGTATGGTGGACTCTCATGGCAAAACTAGTTTAAGGGTATTTGGAAGCACAAGTAGTATCTCTACTTGGTGCAACGAATTTGGCTAGCATGAGGGGGAAAGGCAAGCTCAACCATGTTGGATGATCCATGACAATATAATTTATCTCAGATGTAAGAAAACATAACCCATTATGTTGTCTTGCTTGTCCAAAGTCAAATCTTCAGCATGTCATGTTTTAATGAGTGCTAACAATCATAAAAGATGTCCAAGATAGTATATTTATATGTGAAGACCTCTCTTTCTTTATTACTTCCTATTAATTGCAATGATGACCAAAACTATGTTTGTCAACTCTCAATAGTTTTTATTCATCATACTTTTTCTATGTGAGCTCATTACTCTCCACAAGATCCACATGATCTCTTTGGTTCTTTTTATTTCTTTCTCTTTTCTTTTATTCCCTTAGGATCATGGCAAAATAATCAGGCCCTTGACTCAACACTAATGTTTATTATATATAGCTCACGGACTCGATTAGATAGAGGAATTATAAAGCAAAACTCACAACTAGATCATACTAAGAACTTTTATTCTACTAGATCAAGATATTACCAAAAGGATCGAACTAAGAAAAATGGTAAAGGTAAAAGTGATGGTGATACGATACCGGGGCACTCCTCCAAGCTTGGCAGTTGCCAAAGGGAGTGCCCATACCCATGTGATTATGTCTCCTTTGTTGGTGAAGAAGGTGGAGTTGTTGATGATGGATAGTCGCACATCGAGCGTAGGAGGTCTTCTAACTTGCGGATAATACCTTTGAGTGCAATGATATGCTCCTTCAACAAAATATTTTCACGTGTGGGATACTTATTTTGTATACGAGCTAACTCGATCATCTTGAAAGCTTCGATCTCAGTTGGGGTAAGAAGATTGTGATCAAGTTGAAGGATGTCTTCTGTTGCCGGAGCTTGGTCCTCCGTGGTCTTCTTGATCCCTCCATCCTTGTTGGTCTCCATGGGTTCTTCTCTCTTCAGCTCTATCTTCATTAGCCAAGCATCGTTGCCCTCATTGTTGGAGGAGGAGGGAGACGACATGATGATTAGCTTCAACAATCCTGGCAGAAAATAGCTCGAAACAAGAACAAGAGATTTTTGCGTGATACGGTGGTCAAAACCTCCGGGAGATTATATAATGAATTTTTACTGACCAAAATACGTGTCGTGTAAGAAAACGGAGTCCGGAGAGCACACGAGGTGCCCACGAGGTAGGGGGCGCGCCCTCCACCCTCGTGGAGCCCTCGTGTCCTTCCCGGACTGCTTCTTATTTTTCTATTTTTCTAAATGTTCCAAAACGGAGAAATATTGCCTTAAAAACTGTTTTGGAGTCGGTTTACTTATCGTACCACATACCTATTCCTTTTCGGAGTCTGAAACGTTCCGGAAAGTGTCCCTTATGTATTCCTCCGGGGTTACGGTTTCAATAACATTGGTTTCAACATTTATGGGATTACCTGAGATATAATGTTTGATTCTTTGACCATTCACCACCTTCGGATTTGTGCCTTCGAAGTTGTTGATTTTTATGGCACCGGAACGATAAACCTCCTCGATAACGTAAGGACCTTCTGCTACCTCTTGAGCATTGCGTTGGTTTTCCCCGAAGAGGAAGGGATGATGCAGCAAAGTAGCGTAAGTATTTCCCTCAGTTTTTGAGAACCAAGGTATCAATCCAGTAGGAGGCTACGCGCGAGTCCCTCGTACCTGCACAAAACAAATAAATCCTCGCAACCAACGCGATAAGGGGTTGTCAATCCCTACACGGCCATTTACGAGAGTGAGATCTGATAGATATGATAAGCTAATATTTTTTGTATTTTTGTGATAAAGATGCAAAGTAAAATAAAAGAAAAGTAAAAGCAAAGGAAATAACTAAGTATTGGGAGATTAATATGATGAAGATAGACCCGGGGGCCATAGGTTTCACTAGTGGCTTCTCTCGAGAGCATAAATATTCTACGGTGGGTGAACAAATTACTGTTGAGCAATTGACAGAATTGAGCATAGGTATGAGAATATCTAGGTATGATCATGTATATAGGCATCACGTCCGAGACAAGTAGACCGACTCCTGCCTGCATCTACTACTATTACTCCACTCATCGACCGCTATCCAGCATGCATCTAGAGTATTAAGTTAATGAAAACAGAGTAACGCCTTAAGCAAGATGACATGATGTAGAGGGATAAACTCATGCAATATGATGAAAACCCCATCTTGTTATCCTGGATGGCAACAATACAATACGTGCCATGCTGCCCCTACTATCACTGGAAAAGGACACCGCAAGATTGAACCCAAAGCTAAGCACTTCTCCCATTGCAAGAAAGATCAATCTAGTAGGCCAAACCAAACTGATAATTCGAAGAGACTTGCAAAGATAACCAATCATACATAAAAGAATTCAGAGAAGATTCAAATATTGTTCATAGATAGACTTGATCATAAACCCACAATTCATCGATCTCAACAAACACATCGCAAAAATAAGATTACATCGAATAGATCTCCACAAGATAGGGGGAGAACATTGTATTGATATCCAAAAAGAGAGAAGAAGCCATCTAGCTACTAACTATGGACCCGTAGGTCTGAGGTGAACTACTCACACTTCATCGGAGGGGCTATGGTGTTGATGTAGAAGCCCTCCATGATCGATGCCCCCTCCGGCGGAGCTCCGGAACAAGCCCCAAGATGGGATCTCGTGGATACAGAAAGTTGCGGCGGTGGAATTATGGTTTTGGCTCCGTATCTGATCGTTTGGGGGTACGTAGGTATATATAGGAGGAAGGAGTATGTCGGTGGAGCAACAGGGGGCCCACGAGGGTGGAGGGCGCGCCTAGGGGGTAGGCGCACCCCCCTACCTCGTGGCCTCTTCTTTTGTGTCTTGATGTAGGGTCTAAGTCTCCTGGGTCTTGTTCGTTGAGAAAATCACGTTCCCAAAGGTTTCATTCCGTTTGGACTCCGTTTGATATTCCTTTTCTTCGAAACCCTAAAACAGGAAAAAACAGCAATTCTGGGTTGGGCCTCTGGTTAATAGGTTAGTCCCAAAAATAATATAAAAGTTGATAATAAAGCCCAATATTGTCCAAAACAGTAGATAATATAACATGGAGCAATCAAAAATTATAGATACGTTGGAGACGTATCAAGCATCCCCAAGCTTAATTCCTGCTCGTCCTCGAGTAGGTAAATGATAAAAACAAAATTTTTGATGCGGAGTGCTACTTGGAATAATTTTAATGTAATTCTTCTTAATTGCGGTATGAATATTCAGATCTGAAAGATTCAAGACTAAAGTTCATATTGACATAAAAATAATAATACTTCAAGCATACTAACAACGCAATTATGTCTTCTCAAAATAACATGGCCAAAGAAAGGTCATCCCTACAAAATCATATAGTTTAGTCATGCTCCATTTTCGTCACACAAGAATGCTCTCATCATGCACAACCCTGATGACAAGCCAAGCAATTATTTCATACTTTAGTAATCTCAAACCTATAAACTTTCACGCAATATATGAGCGCGAGTCATGGACATAACACTATGGGTGGAATAGAATATAATGTGACGAGGGTTATGTGGAGAAGACAAAAAGGAGAAAGACTCACATCAACGAGGCTAATCAATGGGCTATGGAGATGCCCACCGATTGATGTTAATGCAAGGAGTAGGCATTGCCATGCAACGGATTCACTAGAGCTATAAATGTATGAAAGCTCAACAAAAGAAACTAAGTGGGTGTG
This sequence comes from Triticum monococcum, assembly GCA_034509565.1. NCBI lineage: Eukaryota > Viridiplantae > Streptophyta > Magnoliopsida > Poales > Poaceae > Triticum > Triticum monococcum. Next base: position 526,118,560 of record CM067845.1, read on the forward strand.
CATCCAACTTGCTTGCTCACGAAGACCTAGGGCACTTGAGGAGGCACATTGTTGGAATATACAAGCCAAGTTCTATAATGAAAATTCCCACTAGTATATGAAAGTGACAAAACAAGAGACTCTCTATCATGAAGATTACGGTGCTACTTTGAAGCACAAGTGTGGCAAAGGATAGTAACATTGTCCCTTCTCTCTTTTTCTCTCATTTTTTATTTGGCCTTTTCTCTTTTTTTATATGGCCTTTCTCTCTTTTTTTATAATTCCTCACTTGGGACAATGTTCTAGAAAATGATGATCATCACACTTCTATTTATTTTACAACTCGATACTAGAACAAAAGATGACTCTATATGAATGCCTCCGGCGGTGTACCGGGATATGCAATGGACCAAGAGTGACATGTATGAAAGAATTATTAATGGTGGCTTTGCCACAAATACTATGTCAACTACATGATCATGCTAAGCAATATGACAATAATGAATGTGTCATGATAAATGGAATGGTGGAAAGTTGCATGGCAATATATCTCGGAATGGCTATGGAAATGCCATAATAGGTGGGTATGGTGGATGTTTTGAGGAAGATATAAGGAGGTTTATGTGTGAAAGAGCGTATCATATCACGGGGTTTGGATGCACCGGCGAAGTTTGCGCCAACTCTCAGTGTGAGAAAGGGCAATGCACGGTACCGAAGAGGCTAGCAAGGATGGAAGGGTGAGAGTGCGTATAATCCATGGACTCAACATTAGTCATAAAGAACTCACATACTTATTGCAAAAATCTACAAGTCATCAAAAACCTCGGCACTACGCGCATGCTCCTAGGGGGATAGATTGGTAGGAAAAGACCATCGCTCATCCCCGACCGCCACTCATAAGGAGGACAATCAAATAACACCTCATGTTTCAAATTTGTTACATAACGTTTACCATACGTGCATGCTACGGGACTTGCAAACTTCAACACAAGCATTTCTCAATTTCACAACTAGTCAACTAGCACGACTTTGATATTATTACCTCCATATCTCAAAACAATCATCAAGCATCAAACTTCTCTTAGTATTCAAAACACTCATAAGAAAATTTTACTAATCTTGAATACCTAGTATATTTGGATTTTAAGCAAATTACCATGCTATTTAAGACTCTCGGAATAATCTAAGTGAAGCATGAGATATCAATAGTTTATATAAAACAAATCCACCACCGTGCTCCAAAAGATATAAGTGAAGTACTAGAGCAAAACTATATAACTCAAAAGATATAAGCGAAGCACATAGAGTATTCTAACAAATTCCAAATCATGTATGGCTCTCTCAAAAGGTGTGTACAGCAAGGATGATTGTGGTAAACTAAAAAGTAAAGACTCAAATCGTACAAGACGCTCCAAGCAAAACACATATCATGTGGTGAATAAAAATATAGCTCCAAGTAAAGTTACCGATAGAAGTAGACGAAAGAGGGGATGCCTTCCGGGGCATCCCCAAGCTTTGGCTTTTAGGTGTCCTTAGATTATCTTGGGTGTTCCATGGTCATCCCCAAGCTTAGGCTCTTGCCCCTCCTTGTTCCATAATCCATCAAATCTTTACCCAAAACTTGAAAACTTCACAACACAAAACTCAAAGTAGAAAATCTCGTGAGCTCCGTTAGCGAAAGAAAACAAAAGACCACTTCAAGTTACTGTAATGAACTCATTCTTTATTTATATTGGTGTTAAACCTACTGTATTCCAACTTCTCTATGGTATATAAACTATTTTACTAGCCATAGATTCATCAAAATAAGCAAACAACACACGAAAAACAGAACCTGTCAAAAACAGAACAGTCTTTAGTAATCTGTAGCTACCGCAAGATCTGGAACCCCAAAAATTCTAAAATAAATTTCTGGACGGGAGGAATTTATCTATTAATCATCTGCAAAAAAGAATTAACTAAATAGCACTTCCCAAATAAAAATGGCAGCAGTTCTCGTGAGTGCTAAAGTTTCTGTTTTTTGCAGCAAGTTTAACAAGACTCTCCCCAAGTCTTCCCAACAGTTCTACTTGGCACAAACACTAATTAAACACAAAAAATACAACCTAAACAGAGGTTATATAAATAATTTATTACTAAACAGGATCAAAAATAAAGGAATAAAAATAAAATTGGGTTGCCTCCCAACAAGCGCTATCGTTTAACGCCCCTAGCTAGGCATAACAAGCAAGGATAGATCTAGGTATTGCCATAATAATAAGATAGATCATTAAAACTCATTTTATATTCTCTATGTTCGGCAGCAAGTTTTCTTTGAGGCAAGCAAAAGTAATCAAAAGGGCAAATTTAATGAGGCAAAAGTCCCCAAGATCAACCTTATGTCGGTGGGAACGACACCTATGGGATCACAAGAATCCCTAATACGGTTGCGGGGCGCGGGGTCGTGAGAAGAGCGGATCAAACAGATAGCACACAGTTCGTTTATCCAGGTTCGGGCCGCGGGGATGCGTAAAACCCTACTCCTGCTTTGCTGGATTGTATATCTTTGTTCTTGAGCTAGCTATGGGGCGTGAAGAGCTCCAAAAAGCCGAATCCTCCTCCTGGTCGCCTCGGGCATGCTTTTATAGGAAAGGGGTTGCCACAGTAGCACCAGGAGGTGGAAAGGGAACAGTGATGCAAGGTTATCCCTCGCATTACATGACAAGGCGCATTTAATGCGTCTTGCCCAGGTGTCCTTGCTTTATCGGGGACGGGGGAGAGCCCTGTCTCGTCCGTCGCCGCTCCCTCTCGCGTCGACACGCGCCCTGGCCAGCGGCGCCCGCGGTGCCATGTAGGCAGGCAGGCAGCTGAGGTGGCGCAGCGGTGGGTCTCCACAAAGATCTGCATGCCGCCACGCAGGTGCCTGCCCAGCTGGTTGGGTCGGCAGTTGCATGCGAACGGCGGTGGAGGTTCGACTAGCGTGGGCCTGATGGTGGCCCAACGGGTGTTCTTGGCAAGGGCCTTGCCGGGGCCCCGACAAGGGTCTTGCCGTGGCGCCTGCTGTCATCCCCGGCAAGGCTCTTGCCGGGGGCCTTGTGGTCCTCCTTGGCTGGGATCCCGCCAAGGATCATCATCTTCTGAAGGGTGTATCTGATCTTGAATGTCTTCACAAAGATCTGCATGCCACCACGGGGATGTCTCCCGAATCCACTGCCCCCATTGGGGCAGTGGACTCAAGGGTGACTCACTCCGTAGGTGTGGGGCGAGCTGCCACGGCAAGGGTCTTGCCGGGTTTGCTAAAACCGCCTCCCGGCAAGGATCTTGCCAGGGGGTCCGCTTCGTCCCCTTTGCTCTTTGTGATCTTGGTCTTGGCGTCGTTCTGCTTCTCCTGAGCTTTGGCCTTACCTTGGCTCACCTCCCTTGCCTTGCTCAGTGTGGTGGTGCCCGTGGCTCAGACTGCCCGTGCACAGTTATAGGGGTACAAAAAGCGTACCCCTCTTTTTGTACACTGATAGGAGCCCCCGGGCCTGGGCCACACGTAAGCTCAATCGCGTCATTGGGCTAGGCCCAAGAACGGTGCGCGGGCAGGTGGGGCGGTTCTTACCGTGGTAAGTCTCTTCGCGCGCTGTGCTTCCCATGCTTCTCGCGCGTGGCGCGGCGTGGGGAGGCGTGTGTGACATGGGCGACATGCGTGGGGTTGCTTCCCGCGGGCATCCGTCACATCACAGTTAATGTGAAAGGAGGCGGCCCATGTTTTTCCCCCATAAGAAGGAATAACCGTGGGCGCGCTGCTCACTTTCTCCTCTTCCCTCGTGCCTTTTCCAATCTCAGAGCCGTCGTTCCCTTTCTTCCTTCCTTCCTAAGCTTTCGCTGTCACCCGCCGCCGTCGCTTCGCCATCCCCCTTCCTCAGCCCTCTGAACTTCTTGGTTGCCATGGCTCCCAAATTCGCCAAGGGCAAGGGGGTGGCTAAGGGCGTCGGGACGGTGGAGCCGCCGGTGAGCGCGTTGTCGGGGGACCGGACGAAGTCCGCCTTCTTCTTCCCCTCGACGGTTGACGTTCAAGAGCTCCGGGCCTCCTTCAAGCCCCTATGGGGAGTGAAGACGGGGGGAGAGGGTTCGGCGCACCCGACGACGTGCATCATTCCTGCTGCTTGTGCTGATCCTGCCTCAAATCGGTACCCCTTCTTCGTTGATTAATTTTCTTGCGGGTTATGCCCTCCTTTCTCTGATTTCTTCTGCGACGTTATGCGCACCTTCAGCTTTCGCCTCTTGGATTTTACTCCGAATGCGGTGGCGTGCATGGCTTTCTTCGCGCATCTTTGCGAAGGCTTTGCCGGGGTGCAGCCCAACACGACGCTCTTCCGCCATTACTTCTTCCCTCGAATCCCGCCGGGAGGAGCCGTCTCCGGTTGCGTCACCTGGATCCCAAGATCCAAGGGGGCATACCCGAATGGTGCCGTGAAGGAGAGGTGGGAGGAATGGATTCGCCGGTGGTGCTGGATTGAAGATGAAAACCCGCTGGAATTCTGTAAGGTCCGCCGAGTGCCGCCGGTCCGCGGCAGCGATTGGAGCGATGTTGACGCCGCTGATGGGAGTCTTACCGTCGCCACGACCAGGATTCTCCGGCTCACCCAGGCCGGACTCACCCTTGAGATGATCGGGGCGGACTTCATTCGCCGCCGGATCGCCCCGTTGCACAGCAAGGGGAGGCCAGCTTGGCTCTTCACGAACCCGGCTGACATTATGCGACTCCGCCCCAGCCTCGATCACAACTTCACAGTGCTGGCGCATGCCCACTTCTGCCAGCGGCTTTTCCAGCTTGATGTGTGTCGCGATGGCGAGGTCGAGCGGACCGGCAAGGGCGCGAGGGCTGCCGCAAAGGTTGGCAAGGCCCTCAAGGGGCCATTTTTCAAGCTGCCAGCGGGGGTGGTCTCGTTGTGCAACAATTCGCGTCGGTCTGAGATCATCGCCATGATGCCGGACTGTAATGCGCATGGCCCTGTCCCGAGCTGGAAGGAGCCAAAGGTCGAGGAGGTGCAGCAATTCTTCGACACCCTGATCGAGGTGTACGTCAATGACGCCGCTGAGCGGTGGCTTATCATGGACACCACCCAGGCAGAGCTGGACTACATCGCCACTAGGGCGAGGGAGGCACAGCTTGCCATGGAGGCCGGCAGCGCCGGGGATGTGGAGGACGTGGCCGCAACGGCGGCGGAGGAAGAGGAGCTCTCCCGGTGGGCGGCGGCCTCCGGGGAGGTCAGCGGCGCCAACACTGGATCTCCGCTCGTCGAAGACGTGGCCGACGAGTCGTCGGGGGAGGAGGAGGACGCGGCGGCGGGCTCGACACCAACTAGGGGAAGAGGGCGAGTCCTGCGGCGGGTTGGCTCCGGTGAGCCGGTCCGGCCCAGCAGGTTTGCGCGGCCTCAATTGACCCTGGAGGGGTCTGGGCGCCACACGAGGGCCACGGCAGCCAAGAGGCTGACAAAGGCCACTGAGAAGAAGAAGACAACAGCCCCTTCCTCATCCTGAGTGGGCCTTTCAGGAGAAATTGGCCGAGCGTGATGTGGAGCTCACCATGAAGATGGCCGACATCGAGAAGGCCCAGGAAAACGCGAAGAACTTGGCTGCCGCGGCCGAGGCCGCCCGGAACCAGCATCAAGCCACCTTGAATTCCCAGGAAGAGGACCTCGCCGCGCGTGAGGCGAAGCTTGCTGCAGCGCTCCGTGGCAAGGATGAGGAGCTCGAGGCCCTTGTCGCGCGGCGGACTCACGAGCTGGAGCAGAGGCACAAGGAGGCACTCGATGCCCAGGCTCTGGCCCATGCCAGCAAGGTAAGGAAGTTGGAGGTGGCGCAGGACGAGCTGAAGGAGCAGGCCCTCAAGCTGTCCAACGAGAAGAGCACGCTCAACAGCGCCTTGGTGGAGGCGCAAGGAGCGGTCATCAGCAGGGCTGGGGAGCTCTCCGAAGCGCAAACTCCGTCAGAGACCTCAAGCTGAAGCTGGAGGATCTCGAGAAGATGCTGTCGGAGAGTAGGGCTCGGGAGGAGACCTCGACCAGGAGCCTGGAGGAGGAGAAGCAGCTACGGGCGAACAAGGCCCCCTCTCACCAGGATTATGTGGCGAGCGAGAACAGATGGATCAGCCGCCTAGAGGAGGTCACCGGCAGGGTCACCTCGCAGTTGGCCAACATGGGGATGCCACACATGAGGTACGCCCCTGAGCGCAGCAGGACCGTCAACACCAAGTTGACCCTGTTCTTCGAGGGCGTCCTTGGAGCCTTGGCGTATCTTCACTCCAACAGGGTGGCCACGCTGGCCGAGGAGGCCCGGCGACTCTGCCAAAGGGTCGTGACACGGGTCCTCACCAAGTCGGCATACTGGAATCCCGATCTTGACTTCGTGAAAGTGCAACTATCCCTAGGTGGTTTTGGTAATTCATAACAACATATAGCTCATTGAGCTAATGCTATTCCAAGATGATTATTTCAGGAAAGCTCAATGATTGGCATGGCATGGATGTGAAAGTGGAACCCTCAAAATGCTAAGGACAAAGGATTGGCTCAAGCTCAAAAGATCAAGACTCTTCATTTTATATTTTAGTGATCCAAGATCACATTGAGTCCATAGGAAAAGCCAATACTATCAAGGAGGGATGAGGTGTTGCTTAATGAGCCTCTTGCTTCATGTGCTTAGTGATATGCTCCAAAAACCCTCAACTACTTTCCCATATCCACATTTGACCTAAACCCTAAGCCAAACTCGGTCATACCGATTCTTTCTATCCAGCGCCACCGAGTTTCATTTGTCATAAGCCACTGCCAAACCCTAGCAATTCGGTTCTACCGATAGGGATCTCGGTCTCACCGAGATGGGATTGCAAACTCTCTGTTTCCCTTTCGTAACTTTTCGGTCTCACCGAAAGAGCGGATCGGTCCCACCGAGATTGCAATGTAAACTCTATGTTTCCCTTTTGTAACTTTTCGGTCTCACCGAAAGAGCAAATCGGTCCCACCGAGTTTGCCTGACCAACTCTCTGGTTAGCTAATTACCAAAATCGGTCTCACCGAGTTTGTGTAATCGGTCTCACCGAGATTACATTATGCCCAAACCCTAACCATATCGGTCCTACCGAGTTGCATGTCAGTCCCACCGAAAATCTCTAACGGTCACTAGGTTTACCTTTTCGGTCCGACCGAGTTTGTTGATTCGGTCCCACCGAGATTGGTAAATTGTGTGTAACGGTTGGATTTTGTGTGGAGGCTATAAATACCCCTCCACCTCCTATTCATTCGTGGAGAGAGCCATCAGAACACATATACACTTCCAACTCATATGTTCTGAGAGAGAATCACCTACTCATGTGTGGATACCAAGATATTCCATTCCTCCATATGAATCTTGATCTCTAGCCTTCCCCAAGTTGCTTTCCACTCAAACCTTCTTTCCACCAGATCCAAATCCTATGAGAGAGAGTTGAGTGTTGGGGAGACTATCATTTGAAGCACAAGAGCAAGGAGTTCATCATCAACACACCATTTGTTACTTCTTGGAGAGTGGTGTCTCCTAGATTGGCTAGGTGTCACTTGGGAGCCTCCGACAAGATTGTGGAGTTGAACCAAGGAGTTTGTAAGGGCAAGGAGATCGCCTACTTCGTGAAGATCTACCGCTAGTGAGGCAAGTCCTTCGTGGGCGATGGCCATGGTGGGATAGACAAGGTTGCTACTTCGTGGACCCTTCATGGGTGGAGCCCTCCGTGGACTCGCGCAACCGTTACCCTTCGTGGTTTGAAGTCTCCATCAACGTGGATGTAGGATAGCACCACCTATCCGAACCACGGGAAAACATCCGTGTCTCCAATTGCGTTTGAATTCTCCAAACCCTTCCCTTTACATTCTTGCAAGTTGCATGCTTTACTTTCCGCTGCCAATATACTCTTTGCATGCTTGCTTGAATTGTGTGATGATTGCTTGACTTGTCCTAGAATAGCTAAAATCTGCCAAGAACTAAAATTGGGAAAAGGTTAAGTTTTTACTTGGTCAAGTAGTCTAATCACCCCCCCTCTAGACATACTTTCGATCCTACAAGTGGTATCAGAGCTTTGGTCTCCATTTGCTTTGATTTCCGTAGCTTTTGGTGGTCATAGCCTTGGTTTCACAACCTAGGAGAGTATGGCGTCTAGCGAGGGAAATTATCACCATAGAGGTCCTTACGTTGATGGTACTAATTTTGCTAGTTGGAAGCATAAAATGAAAATGCATATTCTTGGACATAACCCCGCCGTTTGGGCTATTGTGTGTGTTGGTTTGCAAGGTGACTTCTTTGATGGGAGAGAACCAAACCGTGAAGCTACCGCGGATGAGTTGAAGATGTTGCAATACAATGCTCAAGCTTGTGATATTCTCTTCAACGGATTGTGCCCCGAAGAATTCAACAAAATCAGCCACCTTGAGAATGCAAAGGAAATTTGGGACACTTTGATTGATATGCATGAAGGTACCGACTCCGTCAAGGAATCCAAGTTGGATGTGCTTCAAAGTCAACTTGACAAGTTCAAAATGAAGGATGGTGAAGGTGTCGCTGAAATGTACTCTAGGCTTGCTCTCATCACAAATGAGATTGCCGGCTTAGGGAGTGAAGAGATGACCGATAGATTCATCATCAAGAAGATTCTAAGAGCCTTGGATGGAAAATATGATACCGTGTGCACATTGATCCAAATGATGCCCAATTACAAAGATCTCAAGCCAACGGAGGTGATTGGAAGAATTGTTGCTCATGAGATGTCACTTAAGGATAAAGAGGAACTTCACAACAAATCAAGTGGTGCCTACAAAGCCTCATGTGAAGCCCCTACATCATCAAGTGAGAAACAAAACTTCAATGAAGAATTGAGCTTAATGGTGAAGAACTTCAACAAGTTCTACAAGAGTAGAAGCAAAGATAGAAGCTCCAAGTCAAGGTCCTACAATAACAAAAGATCTTCTAGTCGAGAGCGAAACTGCTACAATTGTGGAAGACCCGGACACTATTCTAATGAGTGTACGGCTCCCTACAAGAGAAGAGAAGATTCTCCAAAAAGAAGAAGCAAAGAATCTCCACCAAGAGAGAGAAGGAGTAGAGATGATCGTTATGAACGAAGATACTCACGGAGAAGCAAGGATTCGGAAAGGAAGGAAAAATCATCAAGGAGCTACACAAAACGAAGACAGTAAGCTCATGTTGGTGAATGGGTATCCGGCTCCGACTCCGATAGCCACTCCGAGAGAAGTTATCACTCCGACTCCGAAGATACTCAAGCTGAAGGTGTTGCCGGTCTAGCACTTGTGTCAACCAACTCCTACGACATATTTGACTCACCAAATGAAGGAATTGGAAGATGCTTCATGGCCAAAGGTCCTAAGGTAACACACCCCGAGTATGTTGATTTTAATAGTGGTGAAGATGACTTGTTGGGTGATGATGATTTGCTTGTTGACAACTCTAGTGATGAATACTATGATGAAACGTCAATTAATCATGCTAATCAAGATAAAACGAATGACAATGATAAGGAGAAGATTGAGGCTCTAACTAAAGAACTAAACACTCTTAAGTTAGCTCATGAAACTATCTTCGAAGATCATCGAGAACTTTTAAGAGCTCATGAGAAGTTACGCTTTGAAAAGCTCAATCTTGAGCATGAGCATGAGTTTTGAAAAGCAATCAATGATGATCTCCGCAAGAAAAGTTCTTCTTACATTGCCAAGCGTTTACTCTTATCCACTTACATGCCTCAAGTCAAGTCTAGTAACAAGAACAAGAAAGATTCTTCCTCTAGTAGTAACAATGATCATGCTAAATCAAATATTGTTGCTTCTAGTAGTTGTATTGATTCCACTAATGATTCTCTTAGCCAAGTTACACTTGAGCAAGAAAATAGCTTATTGAAGGGAATTATAGAGAAAGGAGTGTACAAAAGCCTTGCCGGGAGTAAGCAATTCGAGGAAATTGTGCACAAGCAAGGAATGCACCGGAAGAATCAAGGTGTTGGTTTTGAACGAAAGTTCAATGCCAATGGAGTTGAGTGGGAAGAAGATCAATACCCCAAGACAAAGTTTGTTCCTCAACAAGAGAAGTATGATACTTCCTTCAAGGGGACACAAGCTCAAGATGATCTTCAACCACAAGACTACAAGCAAAAAGGCAAGGACAAGCTTCAAGAGGAAATTGATGCATTTGAAGAAGCTCCTAAGACCTTAGTCAAGTGGATTCCCAAGACCATGTCAAGTTCCACTTCATCAAGTACGACTACAACTCCAAGGATTCCCATCAAGATGGTGTGGATCCAAAAGAAGAAGAACTAGAGAGTTCTTGAGGGTGACTCCGCCAACATACTTCACTCTTATCATTTTGGCAAGAACAAGTGCAATCAACTTCCACATCTTGCACTAGTTCAAGGAGTCACAAACCCTCTTGTTGGTAAGACAAGGGACAAGGTAACCTAAAAGTTTTCATGGACATCATCTTGTGTGTGCATCACTCTATGTCTATGGATATCCTTGTTTGTTCCTTGTGGGACTAACCCATGTAGGTATTGAAAGTGCAATTCACTCAAATGGATAGCTCTAAGTGATCTACATCAACATTGAGCATCCACATCTTCAACATCTACATGAAGTCATCATCGACAAAACCCAAGGTTAGTTCATCCCTCTTAGGGGGGATATCACATCTAGGGGGAGCTTTACTCTAAGACTTGAGCTAAAGCAACTCTAAAGATGTGAACACAACAATGCTTTATGTAAAAGTGGTAACCCCCACTTGAGCTTAAACGATGAGTATGACCTATGATCAAGTGTTCTCACTTGACTCCTAAGTCAATATACTCATATATATAGATGACCTAGTCATCGCAAATTGCTTGATAGATGCTAGAATTGGTTGTGCATGCTTTGTCACATATTTTATTTGCCATCTTATTGTGTGAGCATGTTGGTTGCATATTTTACTCATTCAAAGACATCCACTTGTTGTTTTGATTGTTTGGTTTTGTTGGGGAACGTAGTAATTTCAAAAAAATTCCTACGCACACGCAAGATCATGGTGATGCATAGCAACGAGAGGGGAGAGTGTTGTCTACGTACCAACGCAGACCGACTGCGGAAGTGATCACACAACGTAGAGGAAGTAGTCGTACGTCTTCCCGATCCGACCGATCCAAGCACCGTTACTCCGGCACCTCCGAGTTCTTAGCACACGTTCAGCTCGATGACGATCCTCGGGCTCCGATCCAGCAAAGCGTCGAGGAAGAGTTCCGTCAGCACGACGGCGTGGTGACGATCTTGATGTACTACCGACGCAGGGCTTCGCCTAAGCACTACAACGGTATGATCGAGGTGGAATTTGGTGGCAGGGGCACCGCACACGGCTAAGGAACGATCTCAAGGATCAACTTGTATGTCTAGAGGTGCCCCCTGCCCCCGTATATAAAGGATGAGAGGGGGAGGGCTGGCCGGCCAAGCAAGGGAGGCGCAGGAGGAGTCCTACTCCTACCGGGAGTAGGACTCCCCCCTCCAATCCTATTCCAACTAGGACTCCAAGGGGGAAAGAGAGAGAGAGGTGGCCGGCCACCTTCTCCTAGTCCTAATAGGACTAGAGAGAAGGGGGAGGTGCATAGCCCTATGTGGGCTGCCCTTTCAACTTTCCACTAAGGCCCATATTGGCCCATTTGGCTCCCGGGGGGTTCCGGTAACCCTCCCGGTAATCCGGTAAAATCCCGATTTTACCCGGAACACTTCCGATGTCCAAACATAGGCTTACAATATATCAATCTTTACGTCTCGACCATTTCGAGACTCCTCGTCATGTCCGTGATCACATCCGGGACTTCAAACTCCTTCGGTACATCAAAACTCATAAACTCATAATATAACTATCATCGTAACGTTAAGCGTGTGGACCCTACGGTTCGAGAACAATGTAGACATGACCGAGACACGTCTCCGGTCAATAACCAATAGCGGGACCTGGATGCCCATATTGGCTCCTGCATATTCTACGAAGATCTTTATCGGTCAGACCGCATAACAACATACGTTGTTCCCTTTGTCATCGGTATGTTACTTGCCCAAGATTCGATCGTCGGTATCCAATACCTAGTTCAATCTCGTTACTGGCAAGTCTCTTTACTCGTTCCGTAATACATCATCTCACAACTAACATTTTAGTTATAATGCTTGCAAGGCTTATGTGATGTGTATTACCGAGAGGGCCCAGAGATACCTCTCCGACAATTGGAGTGACAAACCCTAATCTCGAAATACGCCAACCCAACATCTACCATTGGAGACACCTGTAGTACTCCTTTATAATCACCCAGTTACGTTGTGACGTTTGGTAGTACCCAAAGTGTTCCTCCGGTAAACGGGAGTTGCATAATCTCATAGTTATAGGAACATGTATAAGTCATGAAGAAAGCAATAGCAACATACTAAACGATCGGGTGCTAAGCTAATGGAATGGGTCATGTCAATCAGATCATTCAACTAATGATGTGACCTCGTTAATCAAATAACAACTCTTTTGTCCATGGTTAGGAAACATAACCATCTTTGATTAACGAGCTAGTCAAGTAGAGGCATACTAGTGACACTCTGTTTGTCTATGTATTCACACATGTATTATGTTTCCGGTTAATACAATTCTAGCATGAATAATAAACATTTATCATGATATAAGGAAATAAATAATAACTTTATTATTGCCTCTAGGGCATATTTCCTTCAGTCTCCCACTTGCACTAGAGTCAATAATCTAGTTCACATCGCCATGTGATTTAACAGCAATAGTTCATATCACCATGTGATTAACACCCATAGTTCACATCGTCATGTGACCAACACTCAAAGGGTTTACTAGAGTCAGTAATCTAGTTCACATATCTATGTGATTAACACCCAAAGAGTACTAAGGTGTGATCATGTTTTGCTTGTGAGATAATTTTAGTCAACGGGTCTGTCACATTCAGATCCGTAAGTATTTTGCAAGTTCTATGTCTACAATGCTCTACACGGAGCTACTCTAGCTAATTGCTCCCACTTTCAATATGTATCCAGATTGAGACTTTAGATTCATCTGGATCAGTGTCAAAAACTTGCATCGACGTAACCCTTTACGACGAACCTTTTTGTCACGTCCATAATCGAGAAACATATCCTTATTTCACTAAGGATAATTCTGACCGCTATCCAGTGATCTACTCCTAGATCACTATTGTACTCCCTTGCCAAATCAATGCAGGGTATACAATAGATCTGGTATACAGCATGACATACTTTATAGAACCTATGGCCAAGGCATAGGGAATGACTTTCATTCTCTTTCTATCTTCTGCCGTGGTCGGGCTTTGAGTCTTACTCAACTTCACACCTTATAATACAGGCAAGAACTCTTTCTTTGACTGCTCCATTTTGAACTACTTCAAAATCTTGTCAAGGTATGTACTCATTGAAGAAACTTATCAAACGTCTTGATCTATCTCTATAGATCTTGAAGCTCAATATGTAAGCAGCTTCACCGAAGTCTTTCTTTGAAAAAACTCCTTTCAAACACTCCTTTATGCTTTACAGAATAATTCTACATTATTTCCGATCAACAATATGTCATTCACATATACTTATCAGAAATGTTGTAGTGCTCCCACTCACTTTCTTGTAAATACAGGCTTCACCGCAAGTCTGTATAAAACTATATGCTTTGATCAACTCATCAAAGCGTATATTCCAACTCCGAGATGCTTGCACCAGTCCACAGATGGATCGCTGGAGCTTGCACATTTTGTTAGCACCTTTCGGATTGACAAAACCTTTTGTTGCATCATATACAACTCTTCTTTAATAAATCCATTAAGGAATGCAGTTTTGTTTATCCATTTGCCAGATTTCATAAAATGCGGCAATTACTAACATGATTCGGACAGACTCAAGCATAGATACGAGTGAGAAGCTCTCATCGTAGTCAACACCTTGAACTTGTCGAAAACCTTTTGCGACAATTCTAGCTTTGTAGATAGTAACACTACTATCAGCGTACGTCTTCCTCTTGAAGATCCATTTATTCTCAATTGCTTGCCGATCATCGGGCAAGTCAACCAAAGTCCAAACTTTGTTCTCATACATGGATCATATCTCAGATTTCATGGCCTCAAACCATTTCGCGGAATCTGGGCTCATCATCGCTTCCTCATAGTTCGTAGGTTCGTCATGGTCAAGTAACATGACCTCCAGAACAGGATTACCGTACCACTCTGGTGCGGATCTCACTCTGGTTTACCTACGAGATTCGGTAGTAGCTTGATCTGAAGTTATATGATCATCATCATTAGCTTCCTCACTAATTGGTGTAGTAGTCACAAGAACAGTTTTTGTGATGAACTACTTTCCAATAAGGTAGAAGGTACAATTACCTTATCAAGTTTTCTACTTTCCTCCCACTCACTTCTTTCGAGAGAAACTCCTTCTCTAGAAAGGATCCATTATAAGCAACGAATGTTTTGCCTTAGGATCTGTGATAGAAGGTGTACCCAACAGTCTCCTTTGGGTATCCTATGAAGACATATTTCTCCGATTTGGGTTTGAGCTTATCAGGATGAAACTTTTTCACATAAGCATCACAACCCCAAACTTTAAGAAACGACTACTTTGGTTTCTTGCTAAACCACAGTTCAGATTGTGTCGTCTCAACGGACTTAGATGGTGCCCCTTTTTAACGTGAATGCAGCTGTCTCTAATGCATAACCCCAAAACGATAGTGGTAGATCGGTAAGAGACATCATAGATCGCACTATATCTAATAAAGTACGGTTATGACGTTCGGACACACCATTACACTATGGTTTTCCATGTGGCGTGAGTAGTGAAACTATTTCACATTGTTTTTAACTGAAGGCCAAACTCGTAATTCAAATACTTTTCTCTACGATCAGATCATAGAAACTTTATTTTCTTGTTACGATGATTTTTCACTTCACTCTGAAATTCTTTGAACTTTTCAAATGTTTCAGACTTATGTTTCATCAAGTAGATATACTCATATCTGCTCAAATCATCTGTGAAGATCAGAAAATAATGATACCTATCGCGAGCCTCAATATTCATCGGACCACATACATCAGTATGTATGATTTCCAACAAATCTGTTGCTCGCTCCATTGTTCCGAAGAACAGAGTCTTAGTCATCTTGCCCATGAGGCATGGTTCGCAAGCATCAACTGATTCATAATCAAGTGATTCCAAAAGCCCATCAGCATGGAGTTTCTTCATGTGCTTTACACCAATATGACCTAAATGGCAGTGCTACAAATAAGTTGCACTATCATTATTAACTTTGCATCTTTTGGTTTCAATATCATGATTATGTGTATCACTACGATCAAGATCCAACGAACTATTTTCATTGGGTGTGTAACCATATAAGGTTTTATTCATGTAAACAGAACAACAATTTATTCTCTTACTTAAATGAATAACCGTATTACAATAAACATGATCAAATCATATTCATGCTCAACGCAAACACCAAATAACACTTATTTAGGTTCAACACTAATCCCGAAATTATGGGGAGTGTGCGATGATGATCATATCAATCTTGGAACCACTTCCAACACACATCGTCACTTCACCCTTAACTAGTCTCTGTTTATTCTGCAACTCCCGTTTCGAGTTACTAATCTTAGCAACTGAACTAGTATCAAATACTGAGGGTTTGCTATAAACACTAGTAAAGTACACATCGATAACATGTATATCAAATATACTTATGTTCACTCTGCCATCCTTCTTATCCGCCAATCACTTGGGGTAATTCCACTTCCAGTGACCAGTCCCTTTGCAGTAGAAGCACTTAGTCTCAGGCTTAGGATCATACTTGGGTTTCTTCACTTGAGCAGCAACTTGCTTGCCGTTCTTCTTGAAGTTCCCCTTCTTCCCTTTGCCCTTTTCTTGAAACTAGTGGTCTTGTCAACCATCAACACTTGTTGTTTTTCTTGATTTCTACCTTCGTTGATTTCAGCATCACGAAGAGCTTGGGAGTTGTTTCCGTTATCCCTTGCATATTATAGTTCATCACGAAGTTCTACTAACTTAGTGATGATGACTAGAGAATTCTGTCAATCACTATCTTATCTGGAAGATTAACTCCCACTTGATTCAAGCGATTGTAGTACCCAGACAATCTGAGCACATGCTCACTAGTTGAGCGATTCTCCTCCATATTTTAGCTATAGAACTTGTTGGAGACTTCATATCTCTCAACTCGAGTATTTGCTTTGAAATATTAACTTCAACTCCTGGAACATCTCATATGGTCCATGACGTTCAAAATGTCTTTGAAGTCCCGATTCTAAGCTGTTAAGTATGGTGCACTAAACTATCAAGTAGTCATCATATTGAGCTAGCCAAACGTTCATAACGTCTGCATCTGCTCCTGCAATAGGTCTGTCACCTAGCGGTGCATCAAGGACATAATTCTTCTGTGCAGCAATGAGGATAAACCTCAGATCACGGATCCAATCCGCATCATTGCTACTAACATCTTTCAACACAATTTTCTCTAGGAACATATCAAAATAAACACAGGGAAGCAACAACGCGAGCTATTGATCTACAACATGATTTGAAAAATACTACCAGGACTAAGTTCATGATAAATTTAAGTTCAATTAATCATATTACTTAAGAACTCCCACTTAGATAGACATCCCTCTAATCCTCTAAGTGATCACGTGATCCAAATAAACTAAACCATAACCGATGATCACGTGAGATGGAGTAGTTTTCAATGGTGAACATCGTCATGTTGATCATATCTACTATATGATTCACGCTCGACCTTTCGGTCTCTGTGTTCCGAGGCCATATCTGCATATGCTAGGCTCGTCAAGTTTAACCTGAGTATTCTGCGTGTGCAAAACTGGCTTGCACCCGTTGTAGATGGACGTAGAGCTTATCACACCCGATCATCACGTGGTGTCTGGGCACGACGAACTTTGGCAACGGTGCATACTCAGGGAGAACACTTCTTGATAATTTAGTGAGAGATCATCTTATAATGCTACCGTCAATCAAAGCAAGATAAGATGCATAAAAGATAAACATCACATGCAATCAATATAAGTGATATGATATGGCCATCATCATCTTGTGCTTGTGATCTCCATCTCCGAAGCACCATCATGATCACCATCGTCACCGGCGCGACACCTTGATCTCCATCGTAGCATCGTTGTCGTCTCGCCAATCTTATGCTTCCACGACTATCACTACCGCTTAGTAATAAAGTAAAGCATTACATCGCGATTGCATTGCATACAATAAAGCGACAACCATATGGCTCCTGCCAGTTGCCGATAACTTGGTTACAAAACATGATCATCTCATACAATAAAATCAGCATCATGCCTTGACCATATCACATCACAACATGCCCTGCAAAAACAAGTTAGATGTCCTCTACTTTGTTGTTGCAAGTTTTACGTGGCTGCTACGGGCTTAAGCAAGAACTCATCTCACCTACGCATCAAAACCACAACGATAGTTTGTCAAATAGACTCCGTTTTAACCTTCTCAAGGACCGAGCGTAGCCACACTCGGTTCAACTAAAGTTGGAGAGACAGTCGCCCGCAAGCCATCTATGTGCAAAGCACGTCGAGGGAACCGGTCTCGCGTAAGCGTACGCGTAAGGTTGGTCCGGGTCATCTCGTCCAACAATACCGCCGAACCAAAGTATGACATGCTGGTAGGCAGTATGACTTGTATCGCCCACAACTCACGTGTGTTCTACTCGTGCAAATAACATCAAACCATAAAACCCAGGCTCGGATGCCACTGTTGGGGAACGTAGTAATTTCAAAAAAATTCCTACGCACACGCAAGATCATGGTGATGCATAGCAACGAGAGGGGAGAGTGTTGTCTACGTACCAACGCAGACCGACTACGGAAGCGATCACACAACTTAGAGGAAGTAGTCGTACGTCTTCCCGATCCGACCGATCCAAGCACCGTTACTCCGGCACCTCCGAGTTCTTAGCACACGTTCAGCTCGATGACGATCCTCGGGCTCCGATCCAGCAAAGCGTCGAGGAAGAGTTCCATCAGCACGACGGCGTGGTGACGATCTTGATGTACTACCGACGTAGGGTTTCGCCTAAGCACTACAACGGTATGATCGAGGTGGAATTTGGTGGCAGGGGGCACCGCACACGGCTAAGGAACGATCTCAAGGATCAACTTGTATGTCTAGAGGTGCCCCCTGCCCCCGTATATAAAGGATGAGAGGGGGAGGGCTGGCCGGCCAAGCAAGGGAGGCGCAGGAGGAGTCCTACTCCTACCGGGAGTAGGACCCCCCCCCCTCCAATCCTATTCCAACTAGGACTCCAAGGGGGAAAGAGAGAGAGAGGTGGCCGGCCACCTTCTCCTAGTCCTAATAGGACTAGAGAGAAGGGGGAGGCGCACAGCCCTATGTGGGCTGCCCTTTCAACTTTCCACTAAGGCCCATGTTGGCCCATTTGGCTCCCGGGGGGTTCCGGTAACCCTCCCGGTAATCCGGTAAAATCCCGATTTTACCCGGAACACTTCCGATGTCCAAACATAGGCTTCCAATATATCAATCTTTATGTCTCGACCATTTCGAGACTCCTCGTCATGTCCGTGATCACTTTCGGGACTCCGAACTCCTCCGGTACATCAAAACTCATAAACTCATAATATAACTCATCGTAACGTTAAGCGTGCGGACCCTACGGTTCGAGAACAATGTAGACATGACCGAGACACGTCTCCGGTCAATAACCAATAGCGGGACCTGGATGCCCATATTGGCTCCTACATATTCTACGAAGATCTTTATCGGTCAGACCGCATAACAACATACGTTGTTCCCTTTGTCATCGGTATGTTACTTGCCCGAGATTCGATCGTCGGTATCCAATACCTAGTTCAATCTCGTTATTGGCAAGTCTCTTTACTCGTTCCGTAATACATCATCTCACAACTAACATTTTAGTTATAATGCTTGCAAGGCTTATGTGATGTGTATTACCGAGAGGGCCCAGAGATACCTCTCCGACAATCGGAGTGACAAACCCTAATCTCGAAATACGCCAACCCAACATCTACCATTGGAGACACCTGTAGTACTCCTTTATAATCACCCAGTTACGTTGTGACGTTTGGTAGTACCCAAAGTGTTCCTCCGGTAAACGGGAGTTGCATAATCTCATAGTTATAGGAACATGTATAAGTCATGAAGAAAGCAATAGCAACATACTAAACGATCGGGTGCTAAGCTAATGGAATGGGTCATGTCAATCAGATCATTCAACTAATGATGTGACCTCGTTAATCAAATAACAACTCTTTTGTCCATGGTTAGGAAACATAACCATCTTTGATTAACGAGCTAGTCAAGTAGAGGCATACTAGTGACACTCTGTTTGTCTATGTATTCACACATGTATTATGTTTCCGGTTAATACAATTCTAGCATGAATAATAAACATTTATCATGATATAAGGAAATAAATAATAACTTTATTATTGCCTCTAGGGCATATTTCCTTCAGGTTTTATTTCCTTTTGCCAAGTGGATGGACAAGAATGCCTAAGAACCTCCTCTAGCTATCTATGCTTTTCTCGTCTCAAACTCTATTCATGCTACATCACAAAATTTGATCAAGTCAGATTTGAACCACTCTGTGTGAGGAGCGCTCGGAGTCCCCGATTCGTCATAGACTTAAACTTCCAAAACCTCTTTGTAATTCTCGGTCTGACCGATATCCTACTTTCGGTCCTACCGAGATCATTAAGTTGAACTAGGTTTTCTATCTCGGTGCAACCGATTTGAACCATTCGGTCACACCGAGTTGCAACAACTGCATACAGTTTTGCATCTCGGTGCCACCGAGTTGTTCCACTCGGTCACACCGACAGGGTCGGGCTATATATAGTCACGAGCAAAAATTTGGAAAGTTCTCCAAACCCCTCCGCCCGCGCGATAGCCTGCTCTGCCAATGTGGTCTCCAGATCGTCTCCTCGCCGCCAGCCGCCTCCAGTCGCTGGTCTCCATCGCCGTCAACGGGAATCAACCCCGCCGTTGCCGCCGTAGCGAGTCTCCGCCGAACTAGGGTATGGACTCGACCTTTGTGCTATTCCCCAATCCGATTCTCAGCACATTGTGATCATCATGATTCTTGCCACGTTTGAAACACTTCTATCCAGTCAATGAACTCGTAGATTAGGTTTAATTCGGAAATTTTAGGGTTAGGTTTCCGCCGAAACCATCTCGGACCCACCTAGTTGAAAAACTCGGTCCCACCAATTTGGCTTATGCCATTGCACAAGTGAGACTCGGTCTAACCGAGAATTACTTATCGGTGTGACCGATTTTGGAACTTTGTGAAACCCTAGCAGTCTCGGTGCCACCGAACTGTGACTCGGTCTGACCGAGTTCACTAGTTCAGGTGCCAAAACTGCTTCGGTATCACCGAGTTTAAAAATCGGTAGATCCGAGATGATTTCAGTGGGAAACTAAAACTAAGTTTTTGAATTATTCTTTTGCAAAAATCTCTGCATTTTGTGATGCTCATCCACTCTATCTCATCCATAACCTATTCACAGGGTCAGCAGTCAGAGTTTGCAACATGTCTGATCAAAGTGATAGCCAGAACTTGTCAGAGCAGCAAGTGCAGATGAGTGAGGGCACTAGTCCCTCAAGTTCCTCAGATGATGGCAGCAGAAGTACTCCTAGCAACCTGCCAAAAGCTGCCACAAGACAGAGAAAGAAGAGAACCTCAGAATCAGAGGATGAGGATTATGTGGCAGAAGAGGAAGCAACTTCCAAGAGAGTTGAGCCAGCTCAAGGCACAAAGCCAGGGTTAAAGTTCAAAAGCCAGCAGGCAGGCAGCCTATGTCAAAGGCCAGAGCTTCATCTGAGAAGCCCACTCCCATAGAGCCAGTTGCTGCTGAAGGCAAGAAAAGAAAGGGAAGGGTCAAGAAGACCGTAGCCAAAGTGCTTGGGCTTCCATCATGGAAGATGAGGAAGAAGAAGAGGTAGCTGCACCAGCACCAAAGGCACCCAAGCTGATGGGTGATGCCATAAGATCAGGGGCAGCTGCTTCCAAGGCCAAGCCAGCTCCAAAGCCAAAGCCAAAGAGGAATACAAGAAGCATCCCAGCTGCTGAGAAGAACAAGGCCCTAGTGCCTGAGACTGTAGAAGAAGATGAAGAGCAAGTTCTTAGAAAGCTCAAGCCCAAGATCCCAGACCACAACGATGCTCATCATGTGGCTGAGGACATGAAGCTCAGGAGAGATTCAGGGCTCCGGAAGTGGAGAGAAGCAGACCGTATGCTTCAAGGAGAAGTACTGCTGTGGACTACAGATTTCACACCAAGGAACAGCAGGACTTCTATGAGACAGTGCTGCTAGATAAGAAGCCAATTGTATGTGATATGAGATGGGTTGATTGGCAATACATCAAGGACAATGAAGAGTACTACCCTGGAGTGCAGGACAGCTTCAAGGCACGTGGAGTAGAGGACTTTGTTGGGCAGAAGCTCACAAAGTGGAACGAGGAACTCATCATGCAGTTCTACTCCACCGCACATTTTTATTCAGATGGGAGAATTGTTTGGATGTCTGAGGGTACGAGGTACCAGTCTACAGTTGCTGAATGGGCTCAGCTGATCAATGCCCCGGAGGAGCATGAGGATGACTTGGATATCTATGCCAAGAAGAAGATGGACCACAACTCAATGTCAAACATGTACAAGGAGATTCCAAATGAAGCACTTGACACTTTCAAGTTTGGCTCAGTACACTATCTTCTGTCAGGGCTGCCAACCATCAATTGGATACTGAGGCACACCTTGTTGCCCAAGTCGGGTGATCACAAGATGATCAGAGGCCATGTGATCAATTTGCTACATATCTTTGATGTGCCACAAAAGTTCAAGGTGATGTGCCTCATGGTAGAGACCATCAAGAGGACGGCAGCAGACCAGAAGAGGAGCTGTGGGTATGCCCCACAAATTCAGGAGCTCATTAACTCCAAGATGGGCACGGGCATATACTTATTGGACAAGGAACACCTGCCCATCCGTCCAGACTTTGAAGATAATCAAGTTGTCATGACTGAGAATGAACCATCGCCTGCCCAAGCACAAGCCAAGAAGGAGAAGGCCAGGAAGGAGAAAGCTGCCAAGATCCCAACTCAAGAGGAGGCATCTGAATATTTCTTGAAAACCAAACAAGAGCAGCTTGGTTACCTGATTGCATCCACCCTGCGGATTGAGAAAGGATTAGCCACCCTAACTCAGAACCAGGCAAGCCTAGAGAGGATCGTAGAACAAAGGTTCTATGACTTGGATATCAAGGTGACAGAGATTCAGACTGCAGTGGAGCAGCTCCAGGATGACATGCAGGAGAGGAGAGGCAAGACTACAACTGATGCCTTTGCCAGAGTACCACGAGGTCCAAGGTCGTCTGCAGTGCCAGTTGCTGACACCAGAGCCACCACTTCTGCACCAGCTACAGCCTTAGTTCCACCAGCTCCAGCGTCTACTTCAGCCTCGACTCCGACCACTGTTGGGAACGCAGTAATTTCAAAAAAAATTCCTACGCACACGCAAGATCATGGTGATGCACAGCAACGAGAGGGGAGAGTGTTGTCTACGTACCAACGCAGACCGACTGCGGAAGCGATCTCACAACATAGAGGAAGTGGTCGTACGTCTTCTTCCCGATCCGACCGATCCAAGCACCGTTACTCCGGCACCTCCGAGTTCTTAGCACACGTTCAGCTCGATGACGTTCCTCGGGCTCCGATCCAGCAAAGCGTCGAGGAAGAGTTCCATCAGCACGACGGTGTGATGACGATCTTGATGTACTATCGACGCAGGGCTTCGCCTAAGCACTACAACGGTACGATCGAGGTGGAATTTGGTGGCAGGGGGCACCGCACACGGCTAAGGAACGATCTCAAGGATCAAGTTGTGTGTCTATGGGGTGCCCTCTGCCCCCGTATATAAAGGCCAGGGGCAAGGGGGTCGGCCGGCTAGGAGGGAGGCGCAGGGAGGAGTCCCACTCCTACCGGGAGTAGGACTCCTTCCCCCAAATCCTATTCCTAGTAGGACTCTTCGGGAGAAAGAGAAAGAGAGGGGGGCCGGCCCCTTCTCCTAGTCCTAATAGGACTAGGGAAGGGGGGTTCGGCCGGCTAGCCTGTGGGCTGCCCCTTCTCTCTTTTCCACTAAGGCCCAATAGGCCCATTTGCCTCCCGGGGGGTTCCGGTAACCCTCCCGGTAATCCGGTAAAATCCCGATTTCACCCGGAACACTTCCGGTGCCCAAATATAGGCTTCCAATATATCAATCTTTACGTCTCGACCATTTCGAGACTCCTCGTCATGTCCGTGATCTCATCCGGGACTCCGAACAACCTTCGGTACATCAAAATGCATAAACTCATAATAACTGTCATCGTAACGTTAAGCGTGCGGACCCTACGGTTCGAGAACAATGTAGACATGACCGAGACACGTCTCCGGTCAATAACCAATAGCGGGACCTGGATGCCCATATTGGCTCCTACATATTCTACGAAGATCTTTATCGGTCAGACCGCATAACAACATACGTTGTTCCCTTTGTCATCGGTATGTTACTTGCCCGAGATTCGATCGTCGGTATCCAATACCTAGTTCAATCTCGTTACCGGCAAGTCTCTTTACTCGTTCCGTAATACATCATCTCACAACTAACTTATTAGTTGCAGTGCTTGCAAGGCTTATGTGATGTGCATTACCGAGAGGGCCCAGAGATACCTCTCCGACAATCGGAGTGACAAACCCTAATCTCGAAATACGCCAACCCAACATCTACCATCGGAGACACCTGTAGTACTCCTTTATAATCACCCAGTTACGTTGTGACGTTTGGTAGTACCCAAAGTGTTCCTCCGGTAAACGGGAGTTGCATAATCTCATAGTTACAGGAACATGTATAAGTCATGAAGAAAGCAATAGCAACATACTAAACGATCGGGTGCTAAGCTAATGGAATGGGTCATGTCAATCAGATCATTCTACTAATGATGTGACCTCGTTAATCAAATAACAACTCCTTGTTCATGGTTAGGAAACATAACCATCTTTGATTAACGAGCTAGTCAAGTAGAGGCATACTAGTGATACTCTGTTGGTCTATGTATTCACACATGTATTATGTTTCCGGTTAATACAATTCTAGCATGAATAATAAACATTTATCATGATGTAAGGAAATAAATAATAACTTTATTATTGCCTCTAGGGCATATTTCCTTCAACCACGTCTACAGAAGGCTTCGTCCTTGGAGTGCTCCGGACTCCACCACCACCTGAAGATCAAGCCTGAGTGTCGATTTAGCACTATGCATTTTCTACGAACTTTTTGGTAACTTGTTGCCAAAGGGGGAGAAAATGTATAGATCATAGGCTTCGAGAGAGAGAGTGTTGCTTTTCTCTCTTGCTTTATTTGGTGGTTTTTCGAACTTTGTTTGCTTTTGAGTGCTTGAGTACTTTGTTACTATGTCATTATCTGTGAGACATTGATGATCATGTGTTTGATCATAAGCTACACTTAATGCTTGCTTAATATTATTATCATATCTATCTTATGTGATCATTCACTATTCTTGGTGATGGGTGCATGTATTTCATTCTTATCATTTTTAAGCGCTCCAACAAGATGTATGTGACATGGAAGAGTAACCCATGACTCTAACTCTTTGTGCATTTGCAGTCCAAAGCAAATCTTAAATATGCACAAATTTAGGGGGAGCTCTTACTTATCACATACTTCTCAAAGCGACGATATATTTCATGCCTATTATCATTTGTCGAAGCTTTGATCTATATGTTGTCATCAATTACCAAAAAGGGGGAGATTGAAAGTGCAACTATCCCTAGGTGGTTTTGGTAATTCATAACAACATATAGCTCATTGAGCTAATGCTATTCCAAGATGATTATTTCAGGAAAGCTCAATGATTGGCATGGCATGGATGTGAAAGTGGAACCCTCAAAATGCTAAGGACAAAGGATTGGCTCAAGCTCAAAAGATCAAGACTCTTCATTTTATATTTTAGTGATCCAAGATCACATTGAGTCCATAGGAAAAGCCAATACTATCAAGGGGGGATGAGGTGTTGCTTAATGAGCCTCTTGCTTCATGTGCTTAGTGATATGCTCCAAAAACCCTCAACTACTTTCCCATATCCACATTTGACCTAAACCCTAAGCCAAACTCGGTCATACCGATTCTTTCTATCCGACGCCACCGAGTTTCATTTGTCATAAGCCACTGCCAAACCCTAGCAATTCGGTTCTACCGATAGGGATCTCGGTCTCACCGAGATGGGATTGCAAACTCTCTGTTTCCCTTTCGTAACTTTTCGGTCTCACTGAAAGAGCGGATCGGTCCCACCGAGATTGCAATGTAAACTCTGTGTTTCCCTTTTGTAACTTTTCGGTCTCACCGAAAGAGCAAATCGGTCCCACCGAGTTTGCCTGACCAACTCTCTGGTTAGCTAATTACCAAAATCGGTCTCACCGAGTTTGTGTAATCGGTCTCACCGAGATTACGTTATGCCCAAACCCCAACCATATCGGTCCTACCGAGTTGCATGCCAGTCCCACCGAAAATCTCTAACGCTCACTAGGTTTACCTTTTCGGTCCGACCGAGTTTGTTGATTCGGTCCCACCGAGATTGGTAAATTGTGTGTAACGGTTGGATTTTGTGTGGAGGCTATAAATACCCCTCCACCTCCTCTTCATTCGTGGAGAGAGCCATCAGAACACATATACACTTCCAACTCATATGTTCTGAGAGAGAATCACCTACTCATGTGTTGAGACCAAGACATTCCATTCCTACCATATGAATCTTGATCTCTAGCCTTCCCCAAGTTGCTTTCCACTCAAACCTTCTTTCCACCAGATCCAAATCCTATGAGAGAGAGTTGAGTGTTGGGGAGACTATCATTTGAAGCACAAGAGCAAGGAGTTCATCATCAACACACCATTTGTTACTTCTTGGAGAGTGGTGTCTCCTAGATTGGCTAGGTGTCACTTGGGAGCCTCCGACAAGATTATGGAGTTGAACCAAGGAGTTTGTAAGGGCAAGGAGATCGCCTACTTCGTGAAGATCTACAGCTAGTGAGGCAAGTCCTTCGTGGGCGATGGCCATGGTGGGATAGACAAGGTTGCTACTTCGTGGACCCTTCGTGGGTGGAGCCCTCCGTGGACTCGCGCAACCATTACCCTTCGTGGGTTGAAGTCTCCATCAACGTGGATGTAGGATAGCACCACCTATCCGAACCACGGGAAAACATCCGTGTCTCCAATTGCGTTTGAATTCTCCAAACCCTTCCCTTTACATTCTTGCAAGTTGCATGCTTTACTTTCCGCTGCCAATATACTCTTTGCATGCTTGCTTGAATTGTGTGATGATTGCTTGACTTGTCCTAGAATAGCTAAAATCTGCCAAGAACTAAAATTGGGAAAAGGTTAAGTTTTTACTTGGTCAAGTAGTCTAATCACCCCCCCTCTAGACATACTTTCGATCCTACACTTCGCGGCCGCAATGAAGAGCTTGCCGGATGGTGCTGACCTCACGGTGCTCAAGGAGCACAACAAGCCCATCACCGACTGCATCGACGAAATCAAGAGGGTGGAAGGCCAGCGCCGGGATTAGGCATCCCGTTCTTCTTCGCTGCTGCGGGTTCCCGACCAAGACAAATTTTATCTTTAGTTAGAACCGCAGCTATGATGTGATGTAATATAACTTTGAAGTACTCTTAGTTTTTATGCATGTTATTTCCCTGTTCGATTCCTCTTTGTATGCGTGCCCTACGTCAATCAGGAAGGCTTGCCGACGCGGAAGCCCCTAGCGGCATTTTGGGGACGGATCCCCATGGCCAGCCGGGTACGCGTGCTGCCGGACGAGCCACCTTTCCGTTCTGAACGTGGCCGCTCAAACTGTCGAGCTTGACTCGAGTCAGAATCAGGGGCGTTGTAGATCGCGGAAGGCTACTCTGCCATTCTCGACGCAGCCGCTTGAGCTGTTGAGCAGACTCGAAATAGGGCAAGGGCGTTGCCGATCATGGTAGAGCCCCCTGGCGTGCAGGTTTCTCATACAAAGCAAATATCTCCGGGGGGAATAACCTCAAATAAGAAGGGTAGCCCAAATAAGGGTTCAGTGCAACTTAGCTTCTGTTTGCGATTGCTCGAGTGTCGATCTTCTGGCCTCCTTTCTTCTTCAAGGGTCACGAAGATGAAGGAATGTCAGGCTAACTGCTAGAGCCGATTCTCACAATTGCGCCCCCTACCCGGCGCGCCAAAGATGTCGGTGGGAACGACACCTATGGGATCACGAGAATCCCTACTACGGTTGCGGGGCGCGGGGTCGTGAGAAGAGCGGATCAAACAGATAGCACACGGTTCATTTATCCAGGTTCGGGCTGCGGGGATGCGTAAAACCCTACTCCTGCTTTGGTGGATTGTATATCTGTGTTCTTGAGCTAGCTATGGGGCGTGAGGAGCTCCAAAAAGCCGAATCCTCCTCCTGGTCGCCTCGGGCCTCCTTTTATAGGAAAGGGGTTGCCACAGTAGCACCAGGAGGTGGAAAGGGAACAGTGATGCGAGGTTATCCCTTGCATTACATGACAAGGCGCATTTAATGCGTCTTGCCCAGGTGTCCTTGCTTTATCGGGGACGGGGGAGAGCCATGTCTCGTCCGTCGCCGCTCCCTCTCGCGTCGACACGCGCCCTGGCCAGCGGCGCCCGCGGTGCCATGTAGGCAGGCAGGCAGCTGAGGTGGCGCAGCGGTGGGTCTCCACAAAGATCTGCATGCTGCCATGCAGGTGCCTGGCCAGCTGGTTGGGTCGGCAGCTGCATGCGAACGGCGGTGGAGGTTCGACTGGCGTGGGCCTGATGGTGGCCCAACGGGTGTTCTTGGCAAGGGCCTTGCCGAGGCCCCGGCAAGCGTCTTGCCGTGGCGCCTGCTGTCATCCCCGGCAAGGCCCTTGCCGGGGGCCTTGTGGTCCTCCTTGGCTGGGATCCCACCAAGGATCATCATCTTCTGAAGGGTGTATCTAATCTTGAATGTCTTCACAAAGATTTGCATGCCACCACGGGGATGTCTCCCAAATCCACTGCCCCCATGGGGGCAGTGGACTCAAGGGTGACTCACTCTGTAGGTGTGGGGCGAGCTGCCACGGCAAGGGTCTTGCCGGGTTTGCTAAAACCGCCTCCCGGCAAGGATCTTGCCGGGGGGAGTCCACTTCGTCCCCTTTGCTCTTTGTGGTCTTGGTCTTGGCGTCGTTCTGCTTCTCCTGAGCTTCGGCCTTACCTTGGCTCACCTCCCTTGCCTTGCTCAGTGTGGTGGTGCCCGTGGCTCAGACTGCCCGTGCACAGTTATAGGGGTACAAAAAGCGTACCCCTCTTTTTGTACACCGACACATTAGGAGGTATAGGTTCCTCCTTTGGTCCTTTGTATTGCACAACCAATTCATCATTGTAAGCATCCGTTTGACAGAACTTTGTGAGCCTATATTCAAGAGAATATCCTAGTTCATTATTTTGAATAGCCAAATCATCATTAAGTTTAGAAATTCTATCAACTAAAACATTGGTAGGAACCTTTTTTCTAAGATTTTCATTGGAAGCAACATAGTCTAGAGATTGGAAACGCATTATTTCTTCTTGATCAAAAAGGATAGCCTCTATGGGAGGACGGCAAGCGTCCACCCTATAATGCGCAAAGATTTCTTTGGTCTCTTTTATTATGAATCTAAACTCATGAGCCAAAAAGATAGTAGCGGCACACTTAACAGAAGAATGCTCAGTATTAGAAAATTCTATGAAAATCCTTTGTATGCAAGGATGCATGTGCATGAATTGTCTTTCAAGTTCAACTACAAGCATGGCAATCGCGTCCGCAAGATTACTAGTTCTGTGAAGGATAAAACTACCCATAGAAGGTAAAGCACCGGCACAAGTAAAGAAATCTTGAATAACTCCTTTTCCAATAATATTACCACTACCAACACGGCATTTTTTGTATTAAGATGGGTGGTTCTTTAGTAGGAGCATCAGAATTTTTCATGATATTATTATTGTCCATATCGACAATAATTTCCCCAATTTTAGACATAACGTCAGAAGGTAAGGGACTAGCCATTACGACAAGCAAACGAACTAACGCACAAGCAAACAAAAAGCAAGCGGGCAAAAAGAGGCAAACGGGAAAGAGAAGGAGGATAGAGAGAGAGGGCGAATAAAACGGAAAGGGTGAAGTGGGGGAGAGGAAAATGAGAGGCAAATGGCAAATAATGTAATGCGGGAGATAAGGGTATGTGATGGGTACTTGGTATATTGACTTTTGTGTAGACTCCCCGGCAACGGCACCAGAAATCCTTCTTGCTACCTCTTGAGCACTGCGTTGGTTTTCCCCTAAGAGGAAGGGATGATGCAGAAAAGTAGCGTAAGTATTTCCCTCAGTTTTTGAGAACCAAGGTATCAATCCAGTAGGAGGCTACGCGCCAGTCCCTCGTACCTGCACAAAACAAATAAATCCTCGCAACCAATGCGATAAGGGGTTGTCAATCCCTACACGGCCACTTACGAGAGTGAGATCTGATAGATATGAT
This sequence comes from Triticum monococcum, assembly GCA_034509565.1. Taxonomy (NCBI): domain Eukaryota; kingdom Viridiplantae; phylum Streptophyta; class Magnoliopsida; order Poales; family Poaceae; genus Triticum; species Triticum monococcum. Next base: position 526,148,238 of record CM067845.1, read on the forward strand.
AATATAATATATATTTTTGTATTTTTGTGATAAAGATGCAAAGTAAAATAAAAGCAAAGTAAAAGCAAAGGAAATAACTAAGTATTGGGAGATTAATATGATGAAGATAGACCCCGGGGCCATAGGTTTCACTAGTGGCTTCTCTCGAGAGCATAAATATTCTACGGTGGGTGAACAAATTACTGTTGAGCAATTGACAGAATTGAGCATAGTTATGAGAATATCTAGGTATGATCACGTATATAGGCATCACGTCCGAGAAAAGTAGACCGACTCCTGCCTGCGTCTACTACTATTACTCCACTCATCAACCGCTATCCAGCATGCATCTAGAGTATTAATTTAATGAAAACAGAGTAACGCCTTAAGCAAGATGACATGATGTAGAGGGATAAACTCATGCAATATGATGAACACCCCATCTTGTTATCCTCGATGGCAACAATACAATACGTGCCTTGTTGCCCCTACTGTCACTGGGAAAGGACACCGCAAGATTGAAGCCAAAGCTAAGCACTTCTCCCATTGCAAGAAAGATCAATCTAGTAGGCCAAACCAAACTGATAATTAGAAGAGACTTGCAAAGATAACCAATCATACATAAAAGAATTCAGAGAAGATTCAAATATTGTTCATAGATAGACTTGATCATAAACCCACAATTCATCGATCTCAACAAACACACCGCAAAAAGAAGATTACATCGAATAGATCTCCACAAGAGAGGGGGGGACATTGTATTGAGATCCAAAAAGAGAGAAGAAGCCATCTAGCTACTAACTATGGACCCGTAGTACCTCAGGTGAACTACTCACACTTCATCGGAGGGGCTATGGTATTGATGTAGAAGCCCTCCGTGATCGATGCCCCCTCCGGCGGAGCTCCGGAATAGGCCCCAAGATGGGATCTCGTGGATACAGAAAGTTGCGGCGGTGGAATTAGGGTTTTGGCTCCGTATCTGATCGTTTGGGGGTACGTAGGTATATATAGGAGGAAGGAGTACGTTGGTGGAGCAACAGGGGGCCCACGAGGGTGGAGGGCGCGCCTGGGGGGGGGGGGGGTAGGCGCGCCCCCCTACCTCGTGGCCTCCTCTTTTGTGTCTTGACGTAGGGTCCAAGTCTCCTGGGTCTTGTTCGTTGAGAAAATCATGTTCCCGAAGGTTTCATTCCGTTTGGACTCCGTTTGATATTCCTTTTCTTCGAAACCCTAAAACAGGCAAAAAACAACAATTCTGGGCTGGGCCTCCGGTTAATAGGTTAGTCCCAAAAATAATATAAAAGTGGATAATAAAGCCCAATAATGTCCAAAGCAGTAGATAATATAGCATGGAGCAATCAAAAATTATAGATACGTTGGAGACGTATCACCTTCCCATTTAGAGAGAAGTTTTCCTGCAAAAAATCTTAAACGAGAGTTGTATAGAAATACATAATCACCTACATTAAACTCGTGCTTTTGTATCCTTTTATCATGCCATCTTTTAACTTTATCGTTAAACAACTTGGCATTTTCGTCGGCTTGGGTTCTCCATTCATCGAGTGAGCTAATATCAAATAACCTCTTCTCACCAGCAAGTTTAAAATCATAATTGAGCTCTTTAATAGCCCAATATGCCTTGTGTTCTAGTTCGAGAGGTAAGTGACATGCTTTTCCATAAACCATTTTATACGGAGACATACCCATAGGATTTTTATATGCAGTTCTATAGGCCCATAATGCATCATGAAGTTTCTTGGACCAATTCTTTCTAGATCTATTAATAGTCTTTTGCAAAATTAATTTGAGCTCTTTATTACTCAATTCTACTTGACCACTAGACTGAGGGTGATAAGGGGATGCAATTCTATGATTAATGTCATACTTAGCAAGCATTTTACGGAAAGCACCATGAATAAAATGTGAACCACCATCAGTCATTAAATATCTTGGGACTCCAAATCTTGGAAAATAACTTCTTTAAGCATTTTAATAGAAGTGTTATGATCAACACTACTAGTTGGAATAGCTTCTGCCCACTTAGTAACGTAATCAACAGCAGCTAAAATATGTGTATATCCATTAGAGGTAGGAAAAGGTCCCATATAGTCAAAGCCCCAAACATCAAATGGTTCAATAACAAGTGAATAATTCATAGGCATTTCTTGACGTCTACTAATATTACCAATTCTTTGACATTCATCACAAGATAAGACAAACTTACGGGCATCCTTGAAGAGAGTAGGCCAATAAAAACCAGATTGCAATACCTTATGTGTAGTCCTATCTCCAGCATGGTGTCCTCCATAAGCTTCGGAGTGACACTTGCGTAGGATCTGTTCCTGTTCATGCTCAGGTACACAATGTCTAATAACACCATCTACTCCTTCTTTATAAAGATGTGGGTCATCCCAAAAGTAATGGCTCAAATCATAGAAGAACTTTTTCTTTTGCTGGTATGTGAAACTAGGTGGTATAAACTTAGCAACAATGTAATTATCATAATTAGCATACCATGGAGTAGTATGAGAAGCATTTATGACATTTAATTTCTCATCAGGAAAGCTATCATCAATAGGTAGTGGGTCATCAAGCACATTTTCTAACCTAGACAAGTTGTCTGCAACGGGGTTCTCAGCTCCCTTTCTATCAACAATATGTAAGTAAAATTCTTGTAGCAAGAGAACCCATCTAATAAGTCTAGGTTTAGCATCTTTCTTTTCCATAAGATATTTAATAGCAGCATGATCAATGTGAATAGTTACTTTAGAATCAACAATATAAGGTCTGAACTTATCACAAGCAAATACAACTGCTAAGAATTCTTTTTCAGTAGTAGCAAAAATTCTTTGAGCATTGTCTAGGGTTTTACTAGCATATTGAATAACATTTAATTTCTTATCAACTCTTTGTCCTAGAACAGCACCTACAGCATAATCACTAGCATCACACATAATTTCAAAGGGTAAATTCCAATCGGGTGGCTGAACAATAGGTGCAGAGATTAATGCTTTCTTAAGTATTTAAAATGCTTCTACACAATCATCATTAAAGTCAAATGGTATATCTTTTGTAATAAATTGGTCAGAGGCCGAGAAATTTTTGAGAAGTCCTTAATGAACCTCCTATAAAATCTGGCATGACCAAGGAAACTTCTTATACCTTTGATGTCCTTGGGACATGGCATCTTCTCAATAGCATCAACCTAGGCTTTATCAACCTCAATACCTCTTTCATAAACTTTGTGCCCCAAGATAATACCTTCATTAACCATAAAGTGGCACTTTTCCCAATTCAAGACAAGATTAGTTTCTTCACATCTCTGCAAAACTCGATCAAGGTTGCTCAAGCAATCATCAAAAGAAGATCCATAGACGGAGAAATCGTCCATGAAAACCTCACAAATCTTTTCACAAAAGTCAGAGAATATAGCCATCATGCATCTTTGAAAGGTAGAAGGTGCATTACATAAAACAAAAGGCATACGTTTATAAGCAAAAGTACCAAAAGGACAAGTAAAAGTAGTCTTTGATTGATCTTTGGCTGACACAGGTATTTGAGAGAAACCAGAATAACCATCTAGAAAGCAAAAATGTGTATGTTTGGATAATCTTTCTAGCATTTGATCGATAAAAGGTAAGGGGTAATGATCCTTTTTAGTGGCCTTATTTAATTTGCGGAAATCAATTACCATCCTATAACGTGTAATAATTCTTTGAGGAATCAATTCATCTTTATCACTAGGAACGACAGTAATACCTCCCTTCTTAGGGACACAATGGACAGGACTTACCCACTGACTATCAGCAACGGGATAGATTATACCTGCCTCAAGGAGCCTTAGTATTTCCTTTCTTACCACTTCTTTCATTTTAGGATTCAGCCGTCGTTGATGATCACGAAGTGGTTTAGCATCTTCTTCCAAATTTATTTTATGTTGACATAGAGTGGGACTAATGCCCTTAAGATCATCAAGAGTATACCCAATAGCAGCACGGTGCTTCTTCAGAGTTTTCAATAATCTCTCTTCCTCATGCTCTTAAAGGTTAGCACTAATAATAACAGGATATATCTTTTTCTCATCAAGATAAGAATATTTAAGAGTATCAGGTAACGGTTTAAGCTCAAACACGGGATAACCCTTGGGTGGAGGAGGATCCCCTGGGATTTCAACAGGCAAATTGTGTTTCAGAATAGGTTCCTGTTTAAACAATACTTCATCTATTTCCCTTCTTTCATTCATAAACATATCATTTTCATGGTCTAGCAAATATTGTTCTAAAGAATCACTAGGAGGTACGGCAATAGAAGCAAGACCAATAATTTCATCCTTACTAGGTAATTCTTCTTCACGGTGTTGTCTACTAAATTTAGAGAAATTAAATTCATGAGACATATCATCTAAACCGATAGTAACAACATCCCTTTTGCAATCTATGGTAGCAACAGTGTTTAAGAAGGGTCTACCAAATATAATGGGACAAAAGCTATCTTGTGGGGAACGAAGAACAAGAAAATCAGCAAGATATTTAGTTTTCCCACACAAGACTTCAACATCTCTAACAATTCCCATGGGTGAAATAGTATCTCTATTGGCAAGTTTAATTGTGACATCAATATCTTCTAACTCAACAGGTGCACTATCATGCATAATTTCTCTATATAGGCTAATAGGTATTGCACTAGTACTGGCACCATATCACATAAGCCATGATAACAATGGTCTCCTATTTTAACAGAAATAACATGCATGCCTACCACAGGTCTAGGTTTATCTTTAGCACAAGGTTTAGCAATTCTAGCAGTTTCATCACAGAAATAAATAACATGCCTCAATATTATTAGACAAGAGATCTTTAACAATAGCAGTATTAGTTTCAACTTTAATTTGCTCAGGAGGTGTATAAGTTTTAATATTGCTTTTACGAACCACAGTTGAAGCTTTAGCATGATCCTTTATCCTGACAGGGAAAGGTGGTTTCTCAACATAAGAAGTAGGAACAATTGGATCATTATAAGTGACAATCTTTTCTTCAACTTTAATAGGTGCAGCTACTTTTACTTCTATGGGAGGATGATATTTAAACCACTTCTCCTTCGGAAGATCAACATGAGTAGCAAAAGATTCACAGAAAGAAGCTACTATCTCAGAGTCAAGTCCATATTTAGTGCTAGATTTACGGAAAACGTCGGTATCCATAAAAGATTTAACACAATCAAACCTAGGTGTCATACCTGACTCCTTACCTTTGTCGAGGTCCCAATCTTCAGATTTGCGTTTAATTCTTTCCAATAAATCCCATTTGAATTCAATAGTCTTCATCATAAAAGAACCAGCACAAGAAGTATCAAGCATGGTGCGATTGCTATCAGAAAGCCGAGCATAAAAATTTTGAAAAATCATTTCTCTTGAGAGCTCATGATTGGGGCATGAATATAACATTGATTTAAGCCTCCCCCAAGCTTGAGCGATGCTTTCTCCTTCGCGAGGCCAAAAATTATATATATAATTGCGATCATGATGAACAAGATGCATAGGATAAAACTTCTGATGAAATTCCAATTTCAATCGTTTGTAGTTCCATGACCCCATATCATCACATAGCCTATACCATGTCGATGCATCTCCCTTCAAAGATAAAGGGAAGACCTTCTTCTTAACAACATCTCCGGGTACACCTACAAGCTTAAATAATCCACAAACTTCATCCACATATATTAGATGCTCATCAGGATGCTTTGTTCCATCTCCTACAAAAGGGTTAGCTATCAGTTTTTCTATCATACCCGAAGGAATTTCAAAGCAGACATTTTCATTTTCAGTAGGTTCAGTAGGTTGATGAGCAACTCTTTGCTCTACTGGTCGGGGTGAAGATACCCTGAACAAGCCCCTTAGAGGATTACTTTCCATAGTAACAAGTGATAGTAAATTGCAGCACACTATATAAATTTTTCCTTACCAAATTCCACCCACCAAAGGCGCTTCACTCCCCGGCAACGGCGCCAGAAAAGAGTCTTGATGACCCACAAGTATAGGGGATCTACCGTAGTCCTTTAGATAAGTAAGAGTGTCGAACCCAACGAGGAGCAGAAGGAAATGATAAGCGGTTTCCAGCAAGGTATTCTCTGCAAGTACTGAAATAAGTGGTAACAGATAGTTTTGTGATAGGATAATTTGTAATGAGAAACAAGTAACAAAAGTAAATAAAGTGCAGCAAGATGGCCCGATCCTTTTTGTAGCAAAGGACAAGCTTGGACAAACTCTTATATAGAGAAAGCGCTCCCGATGACACATGGGAATATCGTCAAGCTAGTTTTCATCACGATCAAATGATTCACGTTCGGTACTTTGATAATTTGGTATGTGGGTGGACCGGTGCTTGTGTACTGTCCTTACTTGGACAAGCATCTCACTTATGATTAACCTCTATTGCAAGCATCCGCAACTACAACAAAAGTATTAAGGTAAACCTAACCATAGCATGAAACATATGGATCCAAATCAGCCCCTTACGAAGCAACGCATAAACTAGGGTTTAAGTTTCTGTCACTCTAGCAACCCATCATCTACTTATTACTTTCCAATGCCTTCCTCTAGGCCCAAATAATGGTGAAGTGTCATGTAGTCGACGTTCACATAACACCACTAGAGGAAAGACAGCATACATCTCATCAAAATATCGAACGAATACCAAATTCACATGACTACTAATAGCAAGACTTCTCCCATGTCCTCAGGAACAAACGTAACTACTCACAAAGCATATTCATGTTCATAATCAGAGGGGTATTAATATGCATATAGGATCTGAACATATGATCTTCCACCAAATAAACCAACTAGCATCAACTACAAGGAGTAATTAACACTACTAGCAACCTACTAGCACAAATCCCAGACTTAGAGACAAGAATTGGATACAAGAGATGAACTAGGGTTTTGAGAGGAGATGGTGCCGATGAATATGTTGATGGAGATTGCCCTCTCCCGATGAGAGGAGCATTGGTGATGATGATGGCGATGATCCCCCCCCCCTGGAGGGAAGTTTCCCCGGCATAACAGCTCCGCCAAAGCCCTAGATTGGTTCCACCAAGGTTCCGCCTCGTGGCGGCGGAGTTTCGTCCGAGAAGATGGCTTATGATTTTTTTCTCATCGAAAGACTTCATATAGCAGAAGATGGCCACCGGAGGGCCACTAGGGGCCCACGAGGTAGGGGCGCGCCTAGGGGGTAGGGCGCGCCCCCCACCCTCGTGGGCAGGGTGTGGCCCCCCTGGTGAATTTCTTCCGCCGAGTATTTTATATATATTCTGAAAACGTCTTCCGTGAAGTTTCAGGACTTTTGGAGTTGTGCATAATAGGTCTCTAATATTTGCTCCTTTTCCAGACCAGAATCCCAGCTGTCGGCATTCTCCCTCTTTATGTAAACCTTGTAAAATAAGAGAAAATAGGCATAAGTATTGTGACATAATGTGTCATAATAGCCCATGATGCAATAAATTTCGATATAAAAGCATGATGCAAAATGGACGTATCAGCTACATGCCTCCCCCTCCAACACCCTCGTCGCCCTCCCCCGGCGCGCTGCATCCCCAACGATCGTCTACACGCGCCGCGGTGTGCGCATCTCCAAGGCGGAGCCTCCCAACCGCATGACCATGCTGGAAAAGGCTACCATCCGTAAGAAGCTCAAGCTCGAGGGCAAGCTCGTGCCATCTGAGTCCAAGCTTCTGCTGCCGGCCGCAGAGCTCATGGAACTCACTGCTGAGGGAGCTCCACCGTTGCCTCGCAAAGATGTTGTTCAGCTGGCTTCTGCGTGTGGTGTAGTCTCCGAGATCGACCTCAACCTGGTGCCCGCAGGTGATGATGTGTGACGGCCTCCTCAACCTTGCACCACGGCGGCGCTCGATCCTGCTGGCCTTGTATTGCACCTGCGGCTCCACCACCATTTTTAGCTGTAGTTTAGTTTTCAGGGCGCGTCAACCTCCCCTCCCCTATGTATCTGTCCTTTTTCTGCACTTGTACCACTGCCTCTGTTATGTTTTCGACTGCCCCATCGTCATGTGTGTGTAACCCAGGCTATGTTGCCTCTGTTGTCCCTTATGTTTCCAATGATTAAGAACCTTTCGATTATCTCGTGGAACGTCTGTGGTCTTGGACGTCACAAAAAATGCACCGACGTCAAATCTGCCATCTCCTCCTCCCCCTGCTCGGTTCTTTGTCTCCAAGAAACCAAGCTGCAGGAAATTCCTCATTTCAAAGCCATTTCCTTTCTGCCGCCACACCTTAGAAATTTCCACTCTATTCCCTCCATCCGTGCTTCCGGAGGTATAGCTATTTCTTGGGACGATGATCTCCTACTATGCTCACGAACCCTTCGCGGCCCCTACTCCTTAACTTGCTGGTTCGAAGCAAGGGCGGATGAACTCATTTTTGCTATCACAAATGTTTACGGTCCATGCGATGCTTCTGCCAAACCCTCCTTCTTGCAGTCCTTGATGGACTTGTTACCAGATATCTCTTGTCCTTGGGCCATCATTGGCGACTTCAATCTCACCCTAAGGCCGGCGGATAAATCGTCTCCAAATTTTAACATACATGAGGCAAACCTTTTTGCCTCCACAATGAACTCTCTCCAGCTTCAGGATCTTCCGCTCCTAGACAGGAGATTCACTTGGTCAAATCAGCAGGACGCGTCTGTCCTTGTGCGTCTCGATCAGGCACTTGCTAACGTGGCTTGGGCGTCAAAATTTCCGGACACCTCACTCTCCTCGAACCACCTCCGACCACATCCCCATTCTTTTAACGGCGGCAACCTCTATCCCTAAATCCTCTGTGTTTCGCCTAGATCGCTCCCTGCTAGCCATTCCCCAATTCAAAGACAAGGTTGCTGTTAACTGGAACAGCGTGGGTACCAGGCACCAGCACCTTGGATCTGCTGGTCTCATCTCCCTTAAGATCAAGCGCACGAGAAATATGGCCAAAAAATGGGTTTCCGGTCGCAGATCGCCCAAGATTCTAGCACTAAACTGCCATACTACTATTAATCTCATGGATGAGCTAGAAGAAGCTAGGCCGCTTTCCTCGATCGAAGCTCAACTTAGGACGGCAGTCAAACTATCCCTCCACCGTCACAATGCGGTCATCGCTGCCTACTGGAGGCAGCGGGAAAGATCAAAGACTATGTCCTTGGGGACAAAAACTCATCCTACTTACATATTTGCGCTTCGGTACACCACCGCAAAAACCAGATTAGGACCCTCTCTAGCAATGGCTCAACCTTTACTGCTCATTCCGACAAAGAGGCTGTCCTCCTCAATTTCTTCAAAAATCTCGTGGGGGTTCAACCTGCCGTATCCACATCTATTGACCTCTCCAATCTATTGCTGCCAAACTCTCTTACCACAACCCAGGCCTTAGATATCTCACGGCCGTTCACCATGGACGAGCTCAAGGACGCCCTCTGGGCCATGAATGATAACGCTAGCTCGGGTCTAGATGGGCTTGGCCCGGCTTTTTATAAGGCTAACTGGGACCTCGTTAAGTCAGATATGTTCAGTTTGCTCACAGATTTCCATTCGGGCAGGGTAGATCTTAAGCGTATTAATCAAGCTCACATTGTGCTGCTTCCCAAAAAGGCCGATGCGGTTGGCCCGGAGAACTACTGACCGGTCTCTCTGCAAAATTGCTCCATCAAACTTGCATCTAAATGTCTATCTATTCGGGCCCAGCCCCTGATCGATCACCTCATTCACTATGACCAGACTGGGTTTATCAAGGGCCACGGGATTGCCTCCAATTTCCTCCATGCTGCAGATATCTTTCAAACTTGTTTCAAACGGAAATGTCCGGCTATTGTCCTCAAGTTAGACTTCCACAAAGCTTTTGATTCAGTTTCATGGATAGCCTTGTCCCTGATTATGCGCGCCAAAGGGTTCCCACCTCTCTGGTGCTCCTGGATTGAAAACTTGAACCGTACGACCAGCTCTTCTGTGCTTTTAAATGGGAAACCTGGACCCTGGTTTCAATGCCGATGAGGTTTTAGACAGGGGGGCTCCCTTTCCCCTTATCTCTTTATCATTGTCGCAGATGTCCTTAAGAGACTTCTCATCCAGGCCGCTGCCAACGAGCAACTCTCTCACCCTCTCAGCGCTTCTCTCCCTTGCACAGTCCTTCAATATGCCGACGACACTCTTATTGTCCTCCCGCCAGACGCGGCTCAGCTTCACACCCTCAAACATATCCTGACACAGTTCTCTGAGGCCACGGGGCTCACCATTAATTTTCAAAAAAAGCACCTTCGCCCCCATTCACGTAGACCATGACCTTTCCACGGAACTCGCGGCAATTTTTGGCTGTCCGGTAGCCTCCTTCCCCCAATCTTACTTGGGATTGCCACTCTCGACCCATAAACTAAACTTTGCAAACTTCTTCTTCATCACCGACAAGGTTGACCGGCGTTTGGCTGGGTGGAGAGGCCTCTTGTTGTCTCTTGCTGGCAGGGTTGTTCTTCTCCGGGCGGTCCTTCGCGCTCTCCCGATCTATGCTATGAGCGTTCTTCGACTTCCAGTGGGCACCCTGCAAGAGATTGACAAACGGTGTCGTGCTTTCTTCTGGGCCGGGCAAGATTCTATTACGGGTGGCCAATGCAAAGTTGCTTGGGACCTGGTCTGCGCCCCCTTCTCTCATGGAGGACTGGGCTTCACGAACTTAGACCATATGAACCAATGTCTCCTCCTCCACCACTTATCAAAAATTCATACCACCGAGTCAACCCAGGACTCTCCTTACCTCCGCTCCAAATATGGCTGGTCTCCCTCCAATGATCTTGGGATATCCCATTCTTCGCACTCCCCAATTTGGCGTGATATTTTAAAAGGGCTCGATTTCTTCTGCTCCATTACTAAGGTTCACCTTGGGAACGGTTCAACGACGTCTTTCTGGTCTGACCTTTGGATTCCCCACTCCACCACCACCCTCGCCCAGCAATTCCCTGCCCTCTTCTCCCACTCCACCAGACCGCACACCTCGGTGGCTAGGGTTTTGGCTTCGAACGACCTAACCTTAGACCTCGCTCCTCGATTGTCGCATGCGGCAACTTGCGATCTGATTACCTTGCATGCTACCTTGGCTACTGTTAACTTGAATTTGCAGGCTGCTGACAGAAGAACTATGAGAGACGGAGGGAAACCTTTCACCAATAAGCTTGCATACAAAGCAGTGTGGAAGCACCGTCCTAGGAACCAGCTGGCACCGGCGATTTGGAGGAATTATGCCCCGAACAAGTGCCGCATCTTCATTTGGCTTGCTCACAAGGACCGCCTTTTCACCAACGAATGCCGCTTCCACCGGGGCATTGCTACTATCGACACATGCCCCTTCTGTAACCACTGTGAATCTATCACTCACCTGCTGTTCCAATGGCACCTGCTAGCACCCATTTGGGAAGAACTAAACAGTCTATGTCAAGGTACTCCTCAAGATTTACTTCACGCCTGGGAGGGGGATATAAACAACAAGTGTCGGTCAACTGTCCTGATGGCCGTGCTTTGGAATATCTGGAAAAGACGGAACGCCAAGGCCTTCAGGAATGACCATCAAAGTCTGCACCTGGTGGCTCGCTCAGCCGCAGAAGACCTTCACCTCTGGTCTCATCGCTGCTCCAACCCGGCCAACCAGATTTTGCTTCGCGACTGGGGCTCCATGTTGTTTCACCTAGCTGCGAGATTATAGTTTAAGCTCTCACTGTAACCTTCCCCCGCTATCCTCCCCACCCGCCTGTATCTCTGGTTCTCTATGTAATTTTGTCTGATCATTTTGGTAATAAAGGTTCAGGCAGGCGTAAGCCCGCCGTTGACGCGTCAAAAAAAATACAAGGGGAAATCAGATTAGATTACAAGGTAACTGTTGTGCAAGGTGATGATTTTATTCCGGCCGTATGTTTTTCCCAAGCTGCCAAACGTATGATTTAGGTCCGCAGTTTAATCAGGTAGAGAAATACACAGATAGAGGATAGAATTGAAACAATGGCTTGAACTAGGAAGAATGTTAGCATTGCTATGCTAAAATGAAATCACACCGAAATCCTCCCCTGGGACTGGGAGTACCCAAAAGGCCAGGTCATGCAGCTCTGTAGGCTCTCCCGGACGGCCGCAGCTCGCCGCCGTTGAGGAAGCCGGAGTACCAGCGGGCAGAGCTCCTCACGTATCTTGGCCTCTCCTTGATGTTCATGTCGACGCCGCACAGACCAAAGCGTGAACGGTAGCCAAACAGCAACTCAAACACGTCGAGGAAAGACCACACGAAGTATCCCCGCGCGTCCGATCCGTTCCTGCAACCGGTACACAGCCCTCTCTCCATATCAGAAGCTACTGGCGTCCACAACTCCAGATTAGCTAGGAATCAATTGGTTGTAATTGAATTCCTTGTCTTGGACCCCAAAAGTTCCGATTGAGATTGTGCTAGTACGTTATTTTTCTGAAACAGGATAAATAAACACGAATAATATATGTAGGAAGATGAACCAAACCTTATGGACAGATAGAGAACTTCCAGATAATCTTGCAGGAACTCTGATCTGTTGTCGTCCTCGTATACGATCTTTCCTGAGATTTTGGGCGCGTCTGCGTATCCTGAATCATTAAAAAAAATCCGTGTCGTTGATTTTGTTTTCCAGAGGTCAATATGTTTTGCTTAATATTTACAGTGTCAGCATCAGTGAGTAGGTTCCCCCGCAAAAAAAAAAGCATCAGTGAGTAGGTTTTTTTTAGCTTACCGTTTTCATGGATCAAGATTGGAGGATTTCCGTACTTCAGTTTCAGGTGGTCCAGTAGCTTCCCTAGAGCCCAAGGAGCATACTCAAGACGTCCCTGCATGTTATATCAATAAAAATTTACACACCTTATGATTCAGAAAAAAAAAGGAAGAAAACTTCACAGATGTATATATACATACCGCTTGCATATCTTCGAATGGATCTGAATCCAGGCAAGAAAATGTTGCATGTTAGTTGCATTAATGATGATGCTAGGCTCAAGTTCATTTGTGGAACATAGTTAGATCGGAACGGCTAACAATCAATTTACTTACTTGCAATGGCAGATGCGTCAGCATAGTAGTCTCTCTGCTCCAGATTGAAAGTGCTGTCGTGGGCTCGCGTGCGAACAACGAGGTAGTGATTGATGCCGATGAAGTCGAATGCTCCACGCAAATTCTTAGACTGCTCCACTGTTAAATACGGCAGCCGTGCTCCTGCCCTGCTCCTCATCAGAGTAGGGTAGTCCCCATACACCAAAGGATGCATAAACCTGTCCAGAGAAGGCCTGAGTTGTTGCTGCTTGCATCCACAGAGTTATCAGCTAAATTCAATCGAAACAAAAGCCAAGTACTCACCATCCAATGTGGAAGTCATTCATCCTCGTTGCAGCCGCTGCATCCTGCGATGAGTTGGTAGCAGGCTCATGCCACCAGCCCAAGAGAGTGATCCCTATCTGTCCTCTTTGAGTTGCCTATACAGTGAGCATTGCATTGCATTGCATGATCAGGTTAGGAATATATTGATAAATGATGGTTTTGATATGGGACTTACCTGGTACTTGTCTCTATACAGGCGCACTGCCGAGGCATGTGCGAGCAGGAGGTGGTGGGCGGCTACATACGGCTCCGTCGTAGAATCCCCTCTGGTGCAGTTCTCGCCAAAGGGATGGGAGCAGCGCTGCGGTGGAAGCCGGCCGTTGTCGAAGCCTCCGATGGTCTCTATGTTGGGCTCGTTGACGGTGACCCAGTGCTTCACCCTGTCACCGAAGCTCTTGAAGCAGGCCTCGGCATACGCTGTGTAATCGTCTCTGCAACAAGACACATTCAGTTTTATGCAGAGCATCTGAGAACTCACATGTATCTTTTTTGCAGGTGTCGGAGATGGTGGCACAAAGGTTGCAGCACTCACATGAATCTGGGGCTGAGCAGTCCATTGTATTCGTCCTGAAGGGACTGAGGGAGGTCTAAATGGTAGATTGTGACATGAGGCTGTATGCCTGCAACACATGAACCAACATGTTGGCTGGTCTAGATCAGAAAGGAGGACATGTCCATGCATGTGTGATCTCTTATGCCACTACTACAGCATGTTTTATGCCATGTTCGGGTAGAGAAACCAATCTTTACCGTGACGTATCAGTTCATCTATTAAGTTATTGTAGTACTCCAGGCCCTTCAGATTGATCTCTCCTCTTCCATCTATACACAGGTGGCATTCAGTATAAAAAAGTCAGAGATGTGCTAAGAGACACTGACTACAGAACTACTATATGGTTACCTGGTATAAGCCGGGGCCATGCAATGGAGAACCTGTACGCGTCTAAACCCATCTCATGCATAAGTTTTACATCATCCTAATGTCAAAAATGGATTGAAATAGTTTGATTGGTTAGCATCTGTCCCATTTGTGTTTCTATTCTGAAGTACTAATTGGTACGTAGTTGGTACTAGATGCGGGCACTAACCTTGTAATGATGGTACTGATCTGCTGAAACATCCGCGGTAGATTTGTTGTAAGAGTAACCTGCCATGCTCATCCACACAATAGTTCCAGAAATCAGATCCTAGAGGCCGTCATCGCAAGATATATTTTGCAGCTATTGAATTGTTAATGAATGATTGGGGCTGGTGATGATGAGTACTCCCTCCGCCCCATAATATAATAGTGTCAAAAAAACATCTTACATTAGAGGTAACATGGTCCCTCTTACCCCCTCTTTTCACATGAGAGGTAAGAGTATAAAATAGATCTTAGCCGTTGATCTCATCAATGAATGGCTTGATTGACTCTTACCTTCTTACCTCACATGTAAAAAAAGGAGGTAAGAGGGACCATGTTAAAATTTGCCCTTACATTATGAGACAGAGGAAGTAGTTTTTTTCCCAAAAAAAGGGGAATACCCCGGCCTCTGCATCACGTGATGCACACAGCCATCTGTGATGACGAGTAACTGAGTAAGTAAATACATATGATAATCTGAATTGACCTTGATGGGTGAAGGTGTCCCAGATGCTGGGCTTCCTTCCATCCTCTGCGGCCGCGCCTTCCACCTGACGTCGTCAAGGGTTTCAGCTCCTCACACGGCGCAGAACCAAGCGTACGTGTGATACGGATGAACATACAGTTCACCGCAAGACAGTACCTGGTAGGCCGAGGTGCCTGCGCCCAAGACGAACCCCTCGGGGAAGTCATGGCGGGTGAGCGCTTCGGCGTGTCTCGGCGCCAAGGCTGCGACGGCGACAACAACGGAGAAGGGAAAGACCATCGGCGTGAGCACCGCCATGGCTTTGGCGCCTCTGCACCGCCGTGTTGTTGACGCGGCCTTGTTGGGCGAGCTGCCGAGTGAGCTGGAGTGATACTGTCTACTACTCGGGCCACTCCTTTCTCTCCCCGCTTTCACGCAGACCACGCGGCTGGTGCATGCGGCGCTTTCGCGAGCCCTGTTCCTGCACGACCTGACGGCCCAGCATGATGCTAAGAGAGTCTCGGGTGGTCCAGTAGGTGCCATGCCAGGGAGCAGATGATTCTCAAAATTGCCTCAAAAGAAAACAGATGATTCTCAAAAAACAAATGCCAGGGAGCAGACTCAAGGTGGCACTGCTGCAGATGTTACACCAATGAAATTTACACGGCTTCTTAATTTTTTTGAAATTTACACACCTTTTTTTCTTTAATTAATTTACACCCCTTATGATTCATCATAAATGAAGGAACTGTACCACTCTACTAGTGCCTGCTGAAACTGTTACCTCTTGCAATTGCATGGGCACCTTTGAATGAATCCGATGAATCCAGGCAGCAAAACATTGCATTTTATTTTATTTTTTGCGAGAAAAAGCAAAACATTGCATGTTAGCGAGGCTGAATTGCATTAATGACGACGCATGTTGACAACTGCAAATCACTGTTCTTTTTTTTAGATCAAATCTCTGTTCATTCATAACGAGAACTCGCCCCTTTGCGCTGCTCCTGTGGAGTGGGCGATGACGCCGGCCGCAGCTCGCCGCCTTTGAGAAAGCCAGAGTACCAGTGGGCAGAGTTCCTCACGTATCTTGTCCTCCCCTCGCTGTTCATGTCGACGCCGCACAGACCGTAACGCGAACGGTAGCCGAAGAGGAACTCGAAGACGTCGAGGAAAGACCACACAAAGTATCCCCGCACGTCCGATCCGTTCCTGCAGCCAGTACGCAGCCCCTCTCTCTGTCAGAAGCTACTCCAGATCACAGTTGAACTCCATGTATATTTCAAAGAACCCATGAGTTTGACATTTCGTTCAGGAAATCTAAAAACACGATAATATCTGTAGGAAGATGAAGTGAGCTCACCTTATGGACAGATAGAGAACTTCCAGATAATCTTGCAGGAACTCTGATCTGCTGTCGTCGTCGTACTCGACCTTCCGCGGGAGTTCGGAGGCGTCTGCGTATCCTGCAACATCAAACAAAAGATTTTTCCATGCTGTTGATTTTGATTTTACAGAGGTCAGTATGTTTTGCATTTCAGTTCAAACCACCCTAACAGGTATTCATGGTGTCTGCTTATCTTCTGAAAGAAGGATAGCATATGCAGCGAGCAGTTTTTTTCTTTTTCTTTTCAGCTTACCGTTTTCATGGATCATGACTGGTGGATTCCCGTACTTGATTTTCAGGTGGTCCAGTAGCTTCCCTAGAGCCCAAGGAGCATACTCAAGGCGGCCCTGCATGTTATATCAATACAAATTACACACCTTATGGTTCAGAAGGAAAGGAAGAAAACTTCACTCATTTATGTATAAATACCTCTTGGATATCATCGAATGGATCTGAACACAGGCAAGAAAATGGTGCATGTTAGTGAGGTTGAATTGCATCAGTGATGACGCATTTCTCAAACAAAGATAGATGGGAACATCTAATAGTTATTAATCTACTTACTTGCGATGGCGTATGCGTCAGCATAGTAGTCTCTCTGCTCCAGATTGAAAGTGCTGTCGTCGTCTCGCGCCCGAACAACGAGGTAGTGATTGAGGCCGATGAAGTCGAATGCTCCGCGCAATTTATTAGACTGCTCCACTGTTAAATCCGGCAGCCGTGCTCCTGCCCTGCTCCTCATCACAGCAGGGTAGTCCCCATACACCAAAGGATGCATAAACCTGTCCAGAGATGGCATGAGTTCTTGCTGCTTGTATCCACAAAATTAGCATTAAAATTCAAATAAGATGCATTTCATACAAAAACCAAGTACAAACCATCCAATGTGGAAGTCATTCATCCTCGTTGCAGCAGCTGCATCCTGCGACGAATTGGTAGCTGGCTCATGCCACCAGCCCAAGAGAGTAATTCCTATCTGTCCTCTTTGAGTTGCCTATAGAGTGAGGATTGCGTTGCATGGTCATGTTAATTACTAGGATCAGTCAACTACTGCATCCACTGATATGTACTATCAGATTAGGACTCAAGGACACTGATATGAGAGCTACCTGGTACTTGGCTCTATACAGGGACACTGCTGAGGCATGTGCAAGCAGGAGGTGGTGGGCGGCTATGTACGGCTCTGTCGTGGAATTCCCTCCCGTGCAGTTCACACCGAAGGGATGGGAGCAGCGCTGCGGTGGCAACACGCCACCGTCGAAGCCTCCAATGGTCTCTATGTTGGGCTCGTTGACGGTGACCCAGTGTTTCACCCTGTCCCCGAAGCTCTTGAAGCAGGCTTCAGCATACGCGGTGTAATCGTCTCTGCAACATAACACATTCAGTTTTATGCAGAGCATCTGAAAACTCTAGATCTAAGGATCTTCGTCTTAATTCAGCTGTCTTGATTTGCGGTGTCAGAAATGGTGCCCGAAAGGTTGTTGCACTCACATGAATCTGGGGCTGAGCAGTCCGTTGTATTCATCCTGAAGGGACTGAGGGAGGTCAAAATGGTAGATTGTGACATGAGGTTGTATGCCTGCAACACGTGCCAGGAAATATTGGTTGATCGAGATCAGACATCAGACTGAATTTCTCAAGCTTGCAACAAGTTAAAGAAAGGTTGCTACTACTGCAACATGTTTACGTCAGTTTTAGACAGAGAAATCAATCTTTACCGTGCCGCATCAGTTCATCTATTAAGTTGTTGTAGTACTCCAAGCCCTTCGGATTGATCTCTCCTCTTCCATCTGCATAAAGGTGGCTTCAGTATCAACAAAATCAGAGGTGTGAAGTACTCAACTACTATATGGTTACCTGGAATGAGTCGAGGCCATGCAATGGAGAATCTGTACGCGTCTAAACCCATCTCATGCATAAGTTTGACATCGTCCTAATTATGTCAACAAAGAAATTGAAATTGTTTGATTAGTTAGCATATGTCCCTTGTATACCCCATTTGTAATTTTTCTTTCCAAGTATTCGCGAAACTAACCTTGTAATGATGATACTGATCTGCTGAAACATCCGCGGTAGATTTGTCCAAAGAGTAACCTGCCATGCTCGTCAGCACAAAAATCCTAGAAATCAGATCCTGGAGGGTATCGCAAGATATGTGGTTTTGCAGCTGTTGAAATGTTAATGAAATGAACGATGCTGGTGATAATGAGTAATAGCACAGAAATCATAATCTGAATTGACCTTGATGGGTGAAGGTGTCCCAGATGCTGGGCTTCCTCCCATCTTCTGCAGCAGCCCCTTCCACCTAAAGCGTCAAAAATGTTACACACTTCCTTGTCCACAGCGTTATTTATGTTTTGAACCATGAAACTTTGCTCAACTTGCAACATAGAGACAGAGTGAAAGGTGGAAGTAGAAGTACCTGGAAGGCCGAGGTGCCCGCGCCGAAGATGAACCCGTCAGGGAAATCACGGCGGGTTAGCGCAGCGGTGTCTCTCGGCAAGGCGGCAAGGCAGAGGAGGAGGAGAACGAAGAGCGGCGGCGCCATGATCACGGCGTGGAGCTGCAATGCCAGCCGCAGGTCGGCGCGCCATTTAAAAGGGGCGAGAGGGAGATGCAAAGGGAGGAAGAAGACTTGTGCGCCCAATTTAAAAGAGCTGCACCGCCGCACGAGTTGCTTGCAGGGATTTATCTAAGTTGTGGATGGCGCTTGGGTCGTTGAACTTCTTCAGGGACGTGGGCGCCTGATCCAGATTGTGCATAGTATATAAAATACAAAAACAATTAAGCAGCGAGATATTCAGAGTTGACGAAAGTATGATCGCATATATATTCACATGGATCATCGTCATTTTAAAATATACTACGTAGTAATGAGCACGACACGATCAATTCCTATTCATTTTCAAATGCTCACATGAAATGAGGGAGATGGATGCCAATGGTTGGTTAGTGCTACTTGGTAGTACGGGGATTTGTTTAAGTTATTATCAATGTCAAATGTCAATTACCATGTGAAACAACATGGATCTTGCTGTATGCTGGTTGTAACCCCTGGAAACGAGCTCCAAAACCCTCTGATCTGGCCTAACTGTAGCTCTAATGCACTTTGTATTCCTCCCTCTGATCTATCAATGAAATATGGCCCTAGGGCTATCTTTTCGTCAACAAAAAAAACCACCTGTGCGCCAGTGGGATCGGCGGCGACCGTGTGTCAGGCATGTTCAGTTAGCACTGTCGAAGATTCAGTACACTGTAGCCTTTCAGGCAAATACCGCTTCAGGGGATGGACGGCCACGATGACGATCTCCTATCCTAGTCGATCGACACCGTTGGAGGGCCGTGACCGTTACTATTACTTTTCCCGCACTTGCCGTTAGTGAGCTGTCCCAGCTCTGCCTATAACAGCCGGGTTGTGGCTGGCGAGAGAGTCATGTTGATTTGCTTTATGCCATGATCGGACCAGAACCCTAACACAATTACTCCCTTTTTAGTTCCAATATACTCCAGATCCTTGCGATTCCTCAAATTTGTCCACACGATTACTGAATCCTAGCCTAGAGATCGACTCGGGCCTGACACCGTGACCTTGCGAATAGATCTACGGCGGCGGCGACCATCACCGCGACCGCGGCGACGACGCCCGGCGGGCACCGGAGGTAGACCCCAGTACTCCTGTGGATCACTGATCGAGCCCGATCGCGGCAACTCGGTTCTGCCGGAGCTCGGCGTCGGCTCAGTGATTTGGGGGTTCGGGAGGACGTTGGGGGTTCGGAAGGGGAAAACTGGGATGGGCATGTTTGCCACTCGCGAGTTCCCGCCAGCCACGGCCGTGAGCTAATTCACCGGCGCTAGCTGGTTGCCACATTGCTCGCCGTAGAAGAATTAGAATTTCTCGAGGAAAGAGAGAGAGGGGATTATGTTAAGTATGATAAAGCCGGTTTATAGGAATTTCACATGTATTTTGTAGGTCAATTCATAGAAACTTTCTCTGTGAAAACCCTTTGGATCCTAGTAATGGGTTCAGAAAAGTCATCAAAATGTCTAGACGAGTAATTACTAATTAGTGTTATTTCTACTCACTTCGTCCCACAATACAATATGTGTTTGCAAGTTGTTTTACCTTGCAAAAACGACTTATATTATGGGACGGAGGGTCATTGCTGGTAGCCCCATGTCATTTTTTTTACAAATTCTTAGACTGATGGTTTCTACAATTCTAGCCTTTAATATGGTGATTTTCTGCAATTAGCTCTCCTTGTGTAGATGTTTTTAGTCGGAAATCAACTACTGTTGGTCTTTCTATTCTCCAAGTTGAGCTGGCAAACTATATGTGAGTGAGTGTCATCACTCATGACTAGTTTCTGTACCTAATGGCAACTCCAACGCACACGGCAGGCGACACAAGGCGGAGGCAGCCGATCAGTTGCGCTGCGAGCATGTTGCGACGACTGGATAACAATGTCGTGATGCTGGCAGGCCTTTTGCCACTGTAAGGAAGACGACTTCGACGACTACGACGACGACAAAGAGTGTGGCTGGAAGATTGAGCGAACGATGACTCAGATTCCTGTGGTCAAGGAGGCCATGCCTACGAGGTCACCATCTGGTACCTTGTTTAGCTTAGTTAGGTTAAAAATGTTGGAGAACGTAGCATGCAATTTCAAAAAAATTCCTTCGACCACGCAAGATTTATCTAGTAGATGCATAGCAACAAGAGGGGAAGAGTGTGACCACGTACCCTCGTAGACCGAAAGCAGAAGCGTTAGGTTAACGCGGTTGATGTAGTTGAACGTCTTCATGATCCAATCTATCTAGTACCGAACGTACGGCACCTCCGTATTCAGCACACGTTCAGCTCGATGACATCCCTCGAACTCTTCATCCAGCAGAGGGTCGAGGGAGAGTTATGTCAGCACGACGGCGTGGTGACAGTAATGGTCATGTGATCCGCACAGGGCTTCGCCTAAGCACTACGACGCTATGACCGGAGGAGTAAACTGTGAAGGGGGGCACCGCACACGGCTAAGAAAACAATTGATGTGTCTTTGGGGTGCCCCCGCCCCTGTATATAAAAGAGGGGAGGAGGGGGTGGCCGGCCAAGAGAGGCGCGCCATATGGGGGGAGTTCCTACTAGGACTCCTAGTCCTAGTAGGATTCCCCCCCCCCCCCCCTTCTTCCTTTCTTCACCGGAGGGAAAAGGAATGAGAGGGAGTAGGAGAAGGAAAGGGGGGTGCGCTCCTCCCTTGTGGGGGGGCGCACCAGCCCCTTGTGGGCTGGTTAGCCTCCCTCCTATGGCCCATATGGCCCATATCTTCCACCGGGGGGTTTCGGTAACCCCTCCGTTACTCCGGTATGTACCCGATACACTCCGGAACTTTTCCAATGTCCGAATACTACCTTTCAATATATTAATCTTTACCTCTCGACCATTTCGAGACTCCTCGTCATGTCTGTGATCTTATCTGGGACTCCGAACAAACTCCAGTCACCAAATCACATAACTCATAAATATAAATCGTCATCGAATGTTAAGCGTGCGGACCCTACGGGTTCGAGAACTATGTAGACATGACCGAGACACATCTCCGGTCAATAACCAATAGCGGAACCTGGATGCTTATATTGGTTCCTACATATTCTATGAAGATCTTTATTGGTCAAACCGCAATAACATCATACGTTATTCCCTTTGTCATCGGTATGTTACTTGCCCGAGATTCGATCATCGTTATCATCATACCTAGTTCAATCTCGTTACCGACAAGTCTCTTTACTCGTTCCGTAATACACCATCCCGCAACTAACTCATTAATCACATTGCTTGCAAGGCTTATAGTGATGTGCATTACCGAGAGGGCCCAGAGATACCTCTCCGATACTCAGAGTGACAAATCCTAATCTTGATCTATGCCAACCCAACAAACACCTTCGGAGACACCTGTAGAGCATCTTTATAATCATCCAGTTACGTTGTGACGTTTGATAGCACACAAGGTGTTCCTCCGGTATTCGGGAGTTGCATAATCTCATAGTCAAAGGAATATGTATAAGTCATGAAGAAAGCAATAGCAATAAAACTGAACGATCAACATGCTAAGCTAAACAGATGGGTCTTGTCCATCTCATCATTCTCCTAATGATGTGATCCCGTTCATCATATGACAACACATTTCTATGGTCAGGAGACTTAACCATCTTTGATTAACAAGCTAGTCAAGTAGAGGCATACTAAGGACACTTTGTTTTGTCTATGTATTCACACATGTATCAAGTTTTCGGTTAATACAATTCTAATATGAATAATAATCATTTATCATGATATAGGGAAATATAAATAACATCTTTATTATTGCCTTTAGGGCATATTTCCTTCAAAAATAGTATGAACTTGTTAAATATTTGTCTTTTTTTATTATAAATATATCAACATTTGTTAATTTTCGTCTGTGTTTGCGTTTCAAACTTTTCAACAGAATCAGACATCTGGTGTCTACGATTAGATGACGTTCGCCCCCATCTCGATCGACGAACAAGTTTCCGGATATATCCACAAACAAATTGGTGATGATGTTCGTTTTTGATGATCAATGTTGGACTCTCATTTCTTTTCTTCTCTTTCTCTCTCTTCCTCCTCCTCCCCATTGAGAGTCCCCTTGGTTTCCTCGGCTCCTCTCTCTTTCTCCTCCGGCGGCGCTGCTCAAGGTAGTCAGAAGTCGGGATTCGGAGTCGGATCGATTTTCCTCAGACAGAGTCGAGTCGTAAGATCGAGTCGTGGAATCGAGGATTCTATTAGATTTAGTCAAATAAGATGTTTTGTATGCACGCAAGAAATTTATATGGGTTCTATAGAGTTTTGATACTAAATATGGAGCAAAAAACGTGCACATCAATGCTAATTGTATTCAACTTCTTTTTATGGCTAACCTACCATCTAGCTCGCATGTATGGAACATATATGAGAGGGCAATATATAGAACATTTAAACCTTCAATGCACGAAATTTACTTAGGTTCTTTTTAGAGTGTGTGAATAGTCGATCACTTATCTATCTGGGCTGTAGTGCTAGACCTTGAAAGGTCTTGCTCTCCTTCTCTGATCAATCTTGAAGCATCCTCCTTTTCACGCCAATTGCATCTGTCAACAAACCTGATCCTCAATTTCGATCTAGGGTTTTTGAGAGCTAGATCAAAGGTGTTGAGAGCTGAGTGTTCGGGCTTGGGAGGGGAATAAAGGTCCATGAGGTATATGAAAAGGGGTTTGGATGATGGCATACTATTATGCTACAACTAAACAAACGGCTTAGATAAATGAGTAGAATCGGACATAGTCCACAGTATAGTCGGGATCGTATAGTTTTGTACAGGATTCTATGATTTGGATCGTGACTCAACATGGATTCTACCTGATCCGGATTCACAGTGGTATTTGGATCGACATGCTTTTGTTGGGTCATGAAGTCGTAGGATTCTAGCAGTCGGATCGGGATTATGACTACCTTGGCGCCGCTGCTTGGAGTGGGGATGAGAGGGGAGCTTGGGCTGCTCCTGTCTATAGTAGTAGTAGGTGTAGGTTTGCCGTTTTAGTGGTGTTTGGCCTTGTGCCGTGGATTGGCGTCATGCCATCGGGGAGTTGGTCACCGGAACTTGCAAGCAGCTTCTGGTGATCGCCGCTGGAGCCTTCTGCTTTGCCTCCATGGTGGAGGCCTAAGGAAGGAGCCGGATCGGGCGAATCCCCCCATAATAAGCTTGTTGGGGCACTGGATCAAACCTCTTTGGTTATTCTCTCGTTTCCTACCGGCTGTCGCGGTGGCGGACGGGCTTTAGGGAGAGGATCCCAGGGTAGTTTGCCCCCCAGTGCCTTGCCTCGTCGGATCCTAGCTTCCGACGAGGGTGGTGTCGTTCCCTGATCGTGAGAAGGGCTTCCGGTGTGAATCCAGAGGCAGACGATGGGGATCCTGAGCACAATCAGCAGTGGATTCAGAGAAGCTACGGCGCCCTCCATGGCTGGCCGGCCTTCTCTAACAATCTGCTAAATCTTCAGCCTGAATGGCGGCCAGTTTTATTCCTCCAGGGCTTGATGCCAACAAGGGAGGCAGTGCTGCTTGAAGTGGAGTCTGTGGTGCAGCCGCAGAGGTCTTGCCGGACCAAGTGGTTCGTCCCCGGCGCCGGCGATGATTGGATCCACTGGAGAGCAGTTTGGACCCAATCGCTTTTTCCTTCCAGATTTGGGGTCCTTTTCATAAGTATCAGGGACTTGCCTATTATTTTCAGTTTCTTTGGAGTCCTGTTTGTAAGATGTGCTGCGCACCGCTTTGAATAATGAAGTTCTGGGTCCTTCGGGGCCCTTCATTGTTCAAAAAAAAAGACTTGCCCTAAGATCCCATGCCTCGAAACATGGTCCTTAGCTTTCAAGATCACGAAGGGTGGCCGGCTCGCAGGAGTACGACTAGCGCCAGCAAGGCTGGTCTCTCCAACTAATTGACCGACTGCATTCTCCTTCTAAAAAAAGACTGACTCCATTTTTGAGAACAACAACAATAATAAAGACCAACTGCTGAGAGATGGGAGGAGGCGACTCTCGATCAAACGGGCACCACCTCGCAGACGGTTTTTTATTTTCTTTTTTCATTTTCATCTTCATTTTTTTTGTTTTTTTTCCTTTCCATGTTTCTTTTTTTTTCTTTTCATTTTGTGACCATTTTTCAAATTCATGAACATTTGATTGAAATCATGAACAATTTCAAATTTGCAAAGTTATTTGAATGTGTGAACATTTTTTATCTGTGAACATTTTTGAATTCATGCAAAATTTTTTAAAATCATGAACATTTTTACAAGTCAGGAACAGTTTTAGAAATTTGTGAACATTTTTTCGAAATTCACGAATATTTTTTGAAATCCTGAACATTTGTTTTACAATTTTGCGACATTTTATGAAACCGTGAACATTTTTTTAGAAATTCGTGAACATTTTTTAAATTCACGAATATTTTGACAAGGCATGAACATTTTACGAAATCATGATTTTTTTTAAATCGTGAACATTTTTCAGAAGCATGAACATTTTTCAAAACTCACGAATATTTTTTGATTTCACTGTCATTTTTTAAACCCAAGGACAATTTTTTGGAACTCATAATAATTTTTTGAATTCTTTGAATTCAAGAATATTTTTGAATTTCGATTTTTGTTTAAATCCTGAATATTTTCTAATGAAGCAAAAAAAGGGCCTCCTATGGAAATATCCGCCCACAGTGATGATGGGCTAGACGGCCTCTCGACCGTTATCGGTTTGCCAGTTTCAACTATTCACCCATTTGTTGCTCAAAAAAAATATTCACCCATTTCCTAGATCTGCCTCTCTTCCCTCCACACCCCCACCCTCGACAGCGAGCGACTCGAGCGCCGCCGTCCGCCGCGCCTCCGGCCTCCTCCCGCCCCACCGCCAGCCGCTCCCCCCTCCACCCCCTGCCCCGCCACCCTCGCCGCTCCCCAGTGCTTCCCCGTCGCCCCCGCCGCGCGTTCCTCTCCTTTTCGCCCATCCCTCCTCACCTACAATTCTTCGATCTGGCACTGCCCGAGTGGTGAAATGGACTAGAGACTGCTCGGAATTTTGTAGGTAACAACTACTCGCCCCGCGGAATAGACCGGAAACGCGCAGATCATGCCTGCATATGTGTCCGTGTCCGTCATATTTGCCGGATTCCGATCCTCCGTGGACTGCTCCAGGAGCGATCCTGTACATGGCTAGGGCAAAATTGGCTTGTTTCTATTTTTCCTTTTCATTTTACTGCATCCATGCTCTGTTACTGTCGCCTGGATGTATATATCCAGCGGCAGAACAGGTGATGATGAATGTGGACATGGGAGTGCCTATGAGTTTGCTGCTAAGGTTTTGTTTCTAGCAAGCAGGCCGTCCAGCAGCAAACTGGATGGTGGAGCCAACAGTTGAACTACCAGGGCTGAATTCAGCATCAAAAACTACTCTGCCATCCGCAGATTTTTTTTCTCTCTTCTGAAATATAAAACCCCGAAACAGCACGCAGGAAAATATGCCGCATGGTTAAAAGCGCCATGAAAGACAGGCCGTACGCTGTGGAGCATAGTGCATCGGCGTTGTGTTTGCAGTGATCAGCTTCTGCGATACACTCGTCAAGCACTCAGTCATGTGGTTTGTGGCTCTACTAACCATGGGGGTTTTGTTTCTCTGCATCATCCTGTTTTTTCTTAAGCAATCGTTTGATGCCAAAGTAATTCTGAATTCTGAATTACTTGGTATTTATTTTAGTGTTTGCTTCGGTTTGCTGCTCAACAGTCAGTTGGTTGAAAATTCCGTCTGCTTTTAGTTTCACACTCAAGCATTATCGGCACAAGTTTAGAGATTGTACATGCCATGTCTGGCCCCTAGGATAGCTGCATTTCCTCACTGCTGAAATCTGCACATTTTTATGCTGTTCTGACTTACTCGTTGGCCTATGTTGGAAGGATGGCTCAGATGTCAACTTGGTTACCAAGTTAAAATATTATGTGCAATTTGTCCTTTAATTTAGAAGCTACTAACGGATGTGTCCATTCCTGTTTCAGATTGGAAGGAATCACTGGTTCAGGCATTTTTGGTGGACAATCTTCATTTGATCCTGAGTGCTGACTCGCTCTTCTGTTGTCATCAATGTCTGGCTTGCTGAATGTACTTGCTTATCCCTGTAACTGTACTAGCATGCATTAACTATATATGCTTTTCAATTCCGTCTGTTTACCATGTTTTGTTATTATTTGTCTTGATAACTTGATGTTTTCTTCCTTGGCAGTCAAATCTTAACAGTTCCGCATCAAATCTTCCAGACTCAACCGGACGACCATTTGCAACATCCTTTTCTGGTCAATCTGGATCAGTTCAAGGTCTCCATCACTCTGGTGAGCATATGGTACACTAGCTAGGTTAGCTCATTGACATAGTGCAATATCCATTGAGTACACACCTTTTTATCTCATCATTTTCTGCATTTTTCAGGTCTGCGCAACATTCATGGAAATTTCAGTCTTCCAAGTATGCCTGGATCACTTGCACAAAGGAATGCTGTGATGAGCGGCCTTCCATCCTCCGGGGTTCAACAACCTGGAGGGAGCATTTCTGGCAGATTTGCTTCAAACAACCTTCCAGTTGCCATGTCTCAGGTTCGAATGCCCACCTTTATGGAGGTTTGCAATATATTATTGTTTTTATACTTTAAACAGCATGAACATGCATGTTAATGCGCTTGCAATCTAAGGAACAATTCTGTTGGCTTAAAGTATAACATATTCTTGCTGTGGTTTCATGTGGAGGATGATGGTTTTTACTGTTTTGGTATTACGGTTTCTTTTGCAGATTCCTCATGCACATTCAGGTGTCAGTGGTAGAGGAATGAATGTTGGTGGAGGTCAAGCATTTAGTAGTGGCATGAATATGGGTGGTACCATTCAAGGTTTATACTCAAATTTGGGCACCAGTGGTAATCGAAATTCTGTTCCTGGCATGTCAGTGTCTCCAGCTTTAGGAAACTTGGGTCCACGTATTACAAGCTCCGCAGGAAACATCGTGGGCGGAAGTAACATTGGAAGAAGCATAAGCTCTGGTGGATTGTCGGTGCCGAGTATCTCATCACGCATCGATTTTAGTAGCAATGCTGGAAGTGGAAGACTAAATGTGCAGGGATCCAACAGGATAATGAACGGCCTTAATCCTCAAGGTAGTTTATTTAACCATCGGTTGTTTTTTTTTTCTTCATAGATTTATGTTCAGCTTTATGTTTTAGCTCGAAAAAAATATTTTAAGCATGTTTAACCATTGCTATGTTAATGCTCTATTCAGAGTTTACTTATCATATCCTTTGCTTTGAGCTGTGTCCTCACCCCTTGACTTTATCGTACCAAAAAAGGGTTGGGCATATGAAATAAGTGGTCGACATCCAATACGACATAGGTTTTGTTGGACCTTTTTTTGGAAAGCACAGTAGGTAGCATTGGTGTTCATGCTTCATAAATTATTAACCATGTGATGCTATAGTGTATTGCAGAATTCATTTTTGGAAGTGCGACACTATCTGGAAACAGGCATTTTGTTACCTCTGCACATTAGGAGCCAACTGTTAGAATTTGAGACCTTAAATAGTTAAGTCCATTAGTCCAACGTTGATGGAATTCCTGTCATCGATATTCTTTCTTTTGCAGGCGTGTATGTTGGTTGTTGGAATATATCTGTTCTTGCTTTTCTTAGGGATGGTTACTGTACCTATTTCTTAATGTTGTTATATTTTGTGATACCAATTTAAATTTATGAAATTAGCTGGGCTATGATAAAAGCTTGTTTATATTTTATCAATCGTGATAGTCTCGTGAGGGTGAATGATAAAGAAGCATACAGTGTGTTATTTTCTTTTGTTGAACTCCATGTTCTCACTCAGCTTGTTGTTTGTTTTTATTTATCTCTAACACCAGGATCATCACAACTGATCAATATGATTGGTAATTCATACCCAACGTCTGGAGGTTCATTATCCCAGAACCAAATGCAACCAGGAAATAATTCTCTAGGTTCTATGGGGATGCTACATGACGCCAGTGACAGCACTCCATTCGACATCAATGATTTCCCCCAATTGACTGGTCGACCTAATTCAGCTGGTGGTCCGCAAGGACAATATGGTAAAATTGCTGGAAAACCATAAATATTTCTCCCTATTTTTGGAGGATTCGCTGCCAATCTCTCTAAATTGCAGGATCACTACGGAAGCAAGGAGTTGGTGTTAACTCCATTGTTCAACAAAACCAGGAGTTCAGTATTCAGAACGAAGATTTCCCGGCTTTGCCAGGATTTAAAGGTTGTTACAGTTGAATTAATTCTAGAACCTGTCTGTTGAGATTGTTCTCATTATACTTTCGGTTCAGTGGTGCATGATTATTTAATTGTGTTACTTTGTGATCTGAAAGTTCTAATATCGGCTGCATGCCTGTTATTATACAGCCCCGCTACTCTGTACTTATTGAACCACAGTATTTGAACAGCTTAGTTACCAACAAAATTGCCCTGCCAAAATCTTCTATCTGTTATAAAGCCCATTCTTTTTTAGTCGTGTAGTATGAATGCCGTGATCTTCTCCTCGAGTCAGCAAATGGTGCCGCGCTCGTTGTACCGAAATTATAGCACACCATTTTTGGGAATACAATCATAGAGGTGAGAAGACAAGGATGCAGAAATTTCATGAGAGGGCCAGCGGGGCAAGACCATGCAGCTAATGTGGCCTTGTGGGAATGTAGAAAAATATCTTACAAATACTAATTTGGTATTGCTTTATAAGATATACATATGACAAATCGAGGATGCATATATGCACCTTCTATTATTATGTGATGCTCGAACTGGAATTACCATGAATTGTCATTAGAATATATATGGTGGCAACCTAGAAAAAATGCGCCAAACGACATTTAGATAAAAGGGTCTCACTGCAGCATGCTTACATGCGCCGCAATTCGGATGCCTATAAGTAACAAGTAAACCTAATTTTTGGCGAGAAATGGGAGTATGTATTATTTGTGACATATGCAGGACAATGTTAATAAATGAGATGGATATAGAGCTCTTAAGTTAGTTACTTTAGTGAAAGATAATCAATTTGTCTCCCCTAATGAAAACTATAGAGAATTTATTGTAAACTTCTCATATCATGACGTATGGTTATAGATGGAAGGGCATCTTAACCTTCGTGTTTTCCATAGGTCCTACTCTTCATATAAAACATGAGCTATATACTCGTATTAACATTGTCCTACATATGTCATAAAGAATACATACTCCCATTAGGTATGATTTGAGGCATAGCAGCTAAGCCATTGGGAGGTGGTTAAGCCAATTTAGTTCTGGTGCTTACTATGGTTATAATTCATTTAAACTTACCATGTCAGTAAGTTAACTATGAGCCTCATGACCAACCGCGTGGACCAGTATGGATCAAAAGAACGTCCTGAAAATTAGCTCCAGCATTTAACAGAGATTACTGCTGAAGTTACAAATTTGGCCATCCACGCGCATACTTTCAGTCCTCAAGTTTATTAAGCATCTCAGACTGTTTGTTTTCTTGTGCCCGCTTCGCAGCATCAAGACACCCATACGGATGAATACAAATAGTTGCACTTATGCCTTCAGGCCCAAATGTAACTATAATGTATTTTCTTTTTAATATCTTAGTACTATTATTACAGTTTAGGCCGACGAACCATCTTCCCCAAAATGTAATTTGTCATTTGTTGGTCAACTCTGGTGCCAATCCCCTTTAATGGTGCCACATGTTTTGCATGGTTTTAATCTTTAGATTTTTGGACCTATTCTTTCCACGTGCGACATGCTCATGCTTTAATGCTCCATAAACGTGCATGGAACAAAATAAACGTGCATGGAGCAAAATAAACGTGCACGGAACAAAATAAGACCTTGGCAGTGTTTCTTGAGGCTTTAAAATTCTTTCCTGAAGTAGATCTTTTGGCTGATCATTGCACTACCTTAATACATTCCCTTTTCCCCCCTTTTGCCAAGTTATACTGAATATTGACATTTTGAATTATCAGGTAGCAGTTCAGATTATGCTATGGAGTTAAATCACACGGAACAACTTCACGAGAATGTACCTGTAATGCAAGGACAACAATATCCCGTGGGTTCATGTCTCTGAATTTTGAATCTTTGTTTCTCCGAGCATTTCTTTTGACATGTTATGAACACTTACACAGATGGCAAGGTCCGTTGGGTTTAATTTAGGAAATAGCTACCAACCAAATCGTCAGCAACATCTGCAGGGTGCTAATTCAGTAAGTTATATCAGAAATCCTTTGAAATAATCATCAAACAAAACATCTGTTGCATTGTCATGGTTCTGATAGGTTTCTATTTTGGCACGTCATATTCAGGTTTACTGCTCATATTTACCCATTAATACATAGAATAATCTTCATTATGTTTTGTCAGATTCAGAGCGCCGGACCTCAAAATATTGGGCTAAGACCACTAAACTCTTCGAGTCAAACTTCTAATTTGGGATCATACGAGCAACTGCTCCAGCAATACCAGCAGCCGAAGGCTCAGAGTCCTTTCGGGTTGCAGCAGATGTCTTCAGCCACACAGCCATATGGGGATCATGGTCTAAAGCCCATTCTGGGAGGCCGAACACCACCTGATCCATACGGCTTGTTAGGATTGCTGGGAGTTATAACGATGAATGATCCTGATTTGTCATCTCTTGCTTTGGGAATAGATTTGACAACGTTGGGTTTGAATTTGAACTCACCAGACAATCTGTACAAGACATTTGGCTCTCCATTTTCAAATGAGCCAGCAAAAGGAGATCCAGAATATCCTACTCCAGCTTGTTATGTGGCTGAGCAACCCCCAGCACTACAGGTAGCTGCCAATAACTGGCTATTTCTGTCTAATGAGATGTTCTAAACCCATTTTCAAGAAAGGCCGAGAATCTTTCTTTGATGCAGCCAGTTCATTTTATAATAAATATATTGTAACAAGTTCTGTCTTTGCAGCCTATGCATTTTCACAAATTTCAGACACTCATACTGTTTTACATATTCTACAGGTACTTTCGCTACTTGAATGTATTAGGTTCGGCCATTAGTTTTGGTAAAATTTAAGGTTATGTTCTTTTGTCTTTGGTTTTCAGCATGCCGAAGGATGAAGCTCAAATATGTGCTGCCAATGAACTGTGAGTACATTGTTTCACTGGTTATCTCATTTAAATTTCTTGTTGTTAGATGTAATAATTGGATCGTCATGCATGCGCCTTGTTCATGTTCTGAATCTTTTACCAAAAAATGTGATCTTATTGCAGTAACATTTGATAAGGGGACATACTGCTATGTCCTGATCAAATGTACAACACTAAAAAAATATTAACTTATAACCTGTCAGATACTGGATCAGGCCCATTGACTGTCTTGGATCTATCACAAAAATTTAGTAACCTTTTGGGTTTATACATCTTCCTGGATGAATACTGTTTAGCTACCTGAAGCTGCGTGAATGTTTCCATTTCCATTTTCTTTGTTTTCTATATCAAATTATCAATCAACAACAACAACAACAAAGCCTTTAGTCCCAAACAAGTTGTGGTAGGCTAGAGGTGAAACCCATAAGATCTCGCAACCAACTCATGGCTCTGGCACATGGATAGCAAGCTTCCACGCACCCCTGTCCATAGCTAGCTCTTTGGTGATACTCCAATCCTTCAGGTCTCTCTTAACGGACTCCTCCCATGTCAAATTCGGTCTACCCCGCCCTCTCTTGACATTCTCCGCACGCTTTAGCCGTCCGCTATGCACTGGAGCTTCTGGAGGCCTGCGCTGAATATGCCCAAACCATCTCAGACGATGTTGGACAAGCTTCTCCTCAATTGGTGCTACCCCAACTCTATCTCGTATATCATCATTCCGGACTCGATCCTTCCTCGTGTGGCCACACATCCATCTCAACATACGCATCTCCGCCACACCTAACTGTTGAACATGTCGCCTTTTAGTCGGCCAACACTCCGCGCCATACAACATTGCGGGTCGAACCGCCGTCCTGTAGAATTTGCCTTTTAGCTTTTGTGGCACTCTCTTGTCACAGAGAATGCCAGAAGCTTGGCGCCACTTCATCCATCCGGCTTTGATTCGATGGTTCACATCTTCATCAATACCCCCATCCTCCTGCAACATTGACCCCAAATACCGAAAGGTGTCCTTCCGAGGTACCACCTGGCCATCAAGGCTAACCTCCTCCTCCTCACACCTAGTAGTACTGAAACCGCACATCATGTACTCGGTTTTAGTTCTACTAAGCCTAAACCCTTTCGATTCCAAGGTTTGTCTCCATAACTCTAACTTCCTATTTACCCCCGTCCGACTATCGTCAACTAGCACCACATCATCCGCAAAGAGCATACACCATGGGATATCTCCTTGTATATCCCTTGTGACCTCATCCATCACCAATGCAAAAAGATAAGGGCTCAAAGCTGACCCCTGATGCAGTCCTATCGTAATCGGGAAGTCATCGGTGTCGACATCACTTGTTTGAACACTTGTCACAACATTATCGTACATGTCCTTGATGAGGGTAATGTACTTTGCTGGGACTTTGTGTTTCTCCAAGGCCCACCACATGACATTCCGCGGTATCTTATCATAGGCCTTCTCCAAGTCAATGAACACCATATGCAAGTCCTTCTTTTGCTCCCTATATCTCTCCATAAGTTGTCGTACCAAGAAAATGGCTTCCATGGTCGACCTCCCAGGCATGAAACCAAACTGATTTTTGGTCAAGCTTGTCATTCTTCTTAAGCGGTGCTCAATGACTCTCTCCCATAGCTTCATTGTATGGCTCATCAGCTTAATTCCACGGTAATTAGTACAACTCTGAACATCCCCCTTGTTCTTGAAGATTGGTACTAATATACTCCGTCTCCATTCTTCTGGCATCTTGTTTGCCCGAAAAATGAGGTTGAAAAGCTTGGTTAGCCATACTATTGCTATGTCCCCGAGACCTTTCCACACCTCAATGGGGATACAATCAGGGCCCATCGCCTTGCCTCCTTTCATCCTTTTTAAAGCCTCCTTCACCTCAGACTCCTGGATTCGCCGCACAAAACGCATGCTGGTCTCATCAAAGGAGTCGTCTAGTTCAATGGTAGAACTCTCATTCTCCCCATTGAACAGCTTGTCGAAGTACTCCCGCCATCTATGCTTCTCCTCGTCCTTCACCAAGAGTTGGCCTGCTCCGTCCTTGATGCATTTGACTTGGCCAATGTCCCTCGTCTTCCTCTCTCGGATCTTGGCCATCTTATAGATGTCCCTTTCACCTTCCTTCGTGCCTAACCGTTGGTAGAGGTCCTCATATGCCCGACCCCTTGCTTCACCAACAGCTCGCTTTGCGGCCTTCTTCACCATCTTGTACTTCTCTATGTTGTCTGCACTCCTATCCAGGTATAGGCGTCTGAAGCAATCTTTCTTCTCTTTAATCGCCTTCTGGACGTCATCATTCCACCACCAGGTATCCTTATCTTCGCTTCTCCTTCCCCTGGACACTCCAAACTCCTCCGAGGCCACCTTACGAATGCAAGTCGCCATCTTCATCCACACATTGTCCGCATCCCCTCCTTCCTCCCAAGGGCCCTCCTTAATGACCCTTTCCTTGAACACCTGAGCTACCTCCCCCTTGAGCTTCCACCACTTCGTTCTAGCGACTTTGGCACGCTTATCCCGTTGGACACGAATCCGAAAGCGGAAGTCAGCAACCACCAGCTTATGCTGGGGTACAACACTCTCTCCAGGTATCACCTTACAATCTAGGCACGCACGCCTATCTTCTCTTCTCGAGAGGATGAAATCAATCTGGCTAGAGTGTTGGCCACTACTAAAAGTCACCAGATGTGATTCTCTCTTTCTAAAGAGGGTGTTAGCTACAATCATGTTGTAGGCTAGAGCAAAGCTTAAGACATCTTCTCCTTGATTCCTGATGCCATGGCCAAAGCCCCCATGCGCCCCTTCAAAACCTGTGTTAGATGTACCCACGTGGCCATTGAGGTCTCCTCCTATGAAGAGCTTCTCACCAATCAGTACACTCTTAACCAAGTCTTCCAGGCCTTCCCAGAACTCCCTCTTGGTGTTCTCATTGTGGCCTACTTGCGGGGCATACGCGCTGATAACATTGAGAACCAAGTCCTCAACTACCAGCTTGACCAAGATAATCCGGTCCCCACGTCTCTTGACGTCTACCACTCCATACTTGAGGCTCTTGTTGATCAAGATGCCTACGCCATTTCTGTTTGCAGCCGTCCCCGTGTACCACAGCTTGAAGCCGGTATCCTCCACCTCCTTCGCCTTCTGTCCTCTCCATTTGGTTTCTTGGACGCAAAGGATATCAACACCTCTCCTCACCGCTGCATCGACTAGCTCCCGAAGCTTCCCTGTCAGAGACCCTACGTTCCAGCTACCTAAGCGAATCCTCCTAGGCTCGGCTAGCTTCCTTACCCTTCGCACCCGTCGAGTCAAATGCGAAGACCCTTGCTCATTTTCCACTACACCCGGGCGCCGATGTAGCGCGCCACTAAGGATGCGACGACCCGATCCTCGCTCACTTGCCACCTTATCCGGATCAAGATACGGCGCGCCACTTGGGGGGTGACGGCCCGGCCCTTGCCCACTTTCCACCACACCCGGGTTCCGATGTGGTGCGTCGCTGAGAGGGTTACGCCCCAACGAAAATCTTTTGGGTTTCATCTCCATAAGAGTGGCTGAGTTTTTTCGTTGGCTCGCCAAGCCTATCACAACCCTCCTCCTTTACCCGGGCTTGGGACCGTCTATGTTGAGACAACATAGGCGGAGTTTCTATATCAAATTATCAATATTTTCTATTATTTATTTTTGATGGCTTTTTTTGCTAAGTTGCACAAGTTATTTTTAGCATTGCTGTGCATCCTTCAAACTTCCTTGTAACCTATCCATTTTTAGCAGTACATCACAACTGAGCAGAGCTTCAGCCAGTTTATTTTTTGGTATATACTAATTCTTAGATATGTAATGCATGTGTATTGTTTTTGTCAGACATAATCGTGGATGGTTTTACCATAAAGAAGCGCAGCAATGGTTCACAAGAATTCCCAACATGGAGCCTATTGTCAAAACTCCTACATATGAACAGGGGTCTTTTGCCTTCTTTCATCAAGGCAATTGGGAAACAGTCCGTAAGGTACTTACATTGGCTGAATGTCCAGCCTCTCTTGAGCACTTTTGCATATGATAGTTGAGCATGTGTGTTGCTGCAGGATAACTTTGTTCTCCATTATGAGCTAGTAGAGAAAAGGCCTAGTCTCCCTTCCGCGTCCCAAATTGTTAGGTGAAAATTTTCTGGGTAAGGACTTCCTGGCTACAAATATATTTTGGTTTTTGTTTCTGTGTATCTGAGCAATCATCTCACTGTTGTATGCAATGCAATATAATTTTGTTTTTCAGGTACCTCCTGACTCTAGCTTTCTTGTACATGAATGGAGAGCCTTCTTTATAAACATAGTGAAGCGATATTGCCCTAATTTGTCAAGATAGGTACTGTCTTCTGCAGTGGAATACTTATATTGATGTCGGCAACTATTGGGTAGGAAGAAATGTTCCATGTGGCCATTTTAGGAAAGAAAATGTTTTTATTTAACTTAATAAAGGAAGCAAGCAGCTGCGGAGGGGGTCCTTGAACGCGTGTGGGTGAGCATGTGACACACACACATGCTGCTAGCCAACCGAGCAACTGCTGTGCTCGGTTCTCATTAGGAAAATAATATGTTAACGTTTTTCTATTAAACTTGCTACTGAAAAGTGAAACCTCCAGGGTTCCCTGTTGGCATGTACTTGACAATCCCTGATACCCATAGCTCATTAAATCAATTGGATGCATCTTAAGTTGACGTGCTAATTTGGCAGATCCACATATTTCAGCTTCTGCTGAGAAAAAGTAGGTGCTGTCTTTTGCAATGAAATGTGTACATTCATGAAGGTTGAACATCAGTTTGATTTATTCATTTACTTATTGGCAACCTACTTTATTAGGTAGGAAGACACGTTCTGTCTGGCCATTTTTGGGAAGATTTATTTTTTCTCGAACACAAAAAACTTGACCCATGGACAATAGCACCAGCGCATTTATTAATTTGTTTCAAAAAGAAGTGAGCACCTGCCGAGCCGGGGCCTCGAACACAGGTGGACGAGTGCTCGACTCGTGCTGCCAGCCAGCCGAGCACTTCTGGTTTCCGTTTGGGAAAGATAGTATGTTAACGTTGTAGTTTCTATTAAACTCATAGCTGAAAAGTGAGAAACCTCGAGGGTCCCTGTTGCATTTATGTACTTGACAATCCCTTATACCTGTGGCTCATTTCATCAGCATGTTGTTTCTTTCAAACATGGCATGTTAATTTGGCAAAACCATTTATTTCCACTTATGTTCTGAGTAATGTAATGATTAAATGAGCTGGCTTGTTATATTGAGGCAGAATTGTTGTTGTTTACTGTTGAGTTTGGGATGCGATTCGATTTATTGACTTGGTTGACAGTCTGTGTAGTGAATCAGAGAGCACCATGTCATGTCAGAGACGCGGAGAGGAGGAGGCTGCAG
Organism: Triticum monococcum; assembly: GCA_034509565.1. Lineage (NCBI taxonomy): Eukaryota > Viridiplantae > Streptophyta > Magnoliopsida > Poales > Poaceae > Triticum > Triticum monococcum. The sequence continues at coordinate 526,185,781 of CM067845.1, forward strand.
AAGGAGGAGAAAATGCCATTGTAATTACAGTATATAGTTAGAAAAAGGATGGCACTGTCGTTAAACATTACCTAGCTTCTTCGTACATCATGGGGAGTTTGTCTGTAATGCTCCTTGACAAACAGTTTCGGAGTAGCCAGCCAGTCAGCCAGTCAGTCTGCAACTTAAATAGATGGATCATGGATGGATGGTTCCTTAAATTCAATCACCACAACGGAGCAAAACAAAACAAATTGGTTTATCTTGTCTGGCAGTGGTAGAATTTTGTTGCTCGTTCGCTGTGAAATTCTGCTTACTTTTGATCAGCACTGCCACCTTGCTCAGCCGTAATTCTACTGAAAGGAATTTTTGGAAAAAGGTACTAGGTTCCAGCGAGGGTCCATTGCTACGTTTGGTCAGCAGGGTCGATGGGGCTTGATCTAGCGGATTTGCTGTACCACAGGTGCTTGTAGTTTCTGATCTCCAAAAAAGATTGCAGCACCTGAAATTTAACTCGGCAATTGTCTTAATTAATCGATGAGGCAAATATTTTTGCCTCCGAGTTTGAAAAAGAAAAGATTGCAGCACCGGGGAACCATCAACCATGTCACCTGCAACGTAGCTCACCTTCCACCCGGAACCGGATCCTCTAACTCAGAGAAGGAATGTCACGGTGCTACAGTGCCAGTCTAGTGTAAAATAAAGAAGGAATGTTAGAGCCTATTAACATGTTATTTACTATTGGTATTCAATGTAGATATAAATAATAGTATAAGATTAATTTTATTTCACCATCGGTTTATTTGTATGTAATTACTATAAATGTACACGGTAGATATGTAATTTGCAAATTAATTTAAGTTATTTTAACCTTAACCATATGGATTGAAAGAGGCAAGTTAGGGTATTGTAGCTTTTCTAGCATTCCTCTTCTGTATGTTAGAGTATCAAGTTCCGATGTGGTGATGCTCGTGGGGCAGGGTCAGGTGAGAGGAAAGAAGAGAGACGGAGGTTGCGATGCTCGTGGGGCAGGGTCAGGTGAGAGGAAAGAAGAGAGACGGAGGTTGCGTGCGTGGGTGGGCTTCCAAGCCTTTCCTTCCCGCCTTCCTGCTGAGGATAAAAAAAAGAGGGGACACGTTATCTCTTTTTTTAGGGTAGGGGAGGCATTATCTGATGTAGACGAGCGGCACAACCAATTCCTATGGCGCGGAAGATGGACCAATCGATCTAAATCTAAACAACCAACACCGCAGAGTCTAGAATCTAGAAAGAAAAAGAAACAACCAACACTGCCGAATCGGATCACGCGCCTTCTTCTCTCGTCTATTGCTCCACTCGTGCCATAAGCGCATCTTCAGCCCCGCGCCCCCAACAGGCCCTCTTCAGGCGATTTTGCCGCACCGGCGTCAAAAAAGGCACCAGTCGCGCTTTTAGAAGCCCGTTTTTCGCCGACTCGGGCCAAAACTGGTGCCGGCGGACCCAGGCCGAACCCGGCGTCCTGGGGGCGCTTGGGGAGCCGACACAAGCGAAAAAGGCGCGTGGGCCCGCCCTGGAGGCGATCCGAGGGCCTTTTTCCTGTCCTTTCTTGACGCTTTTCCCTCGCATCTCTCCCGCTCGCTCGCCTTCCTCCCGCCATTCTCCCCCTTTCTCCCGCCAAACCCCCTCCCGCTCGCCTTCCAGTTGACACCATGCCACCGAAGAAGTACGCCATGCCGCGCGCGGTGGCAAACGCGACTGGCGCCGTGGTCCAGCCGAAGCAGAGGAAGCCGAGGGCGCCGCCATCGAAGCCACCGGGCCTGTCAAACGCCGAGTGGAGGGTGGAAGTTCAGCGGCGTGAAGCAGTCACCGCCAACAGGCGGAACAGGGCCATCGCCAAGAAGGCCCGCGACAATGCGGCGCGCGCGGCGGCGTCTTCCTCATCGGTCGACCAGGATCGACCGCGGCCGCCGCGCCTCCCGGGTTCGCCACCCAGGACGAGGTAGTGGATCTCAGCGGCGACATGGAGGCCGAGCTCGGCTACGTCTACGGCGAGGACACGCAGGAACCCGAGGAGGAGGAGGAGGAGGAGGAGCCGGCTCCTGTTCCGACGAAGGGGCGGCAGAAGAAGAAGAAGCGGGCGGCCAGGTCAGGCGAACCGCGCATCAAGTGGACGTCCAAGAAGGAGGAATGCCTCGCCGAAGCATGGAAAGTCGTCTGCCTCGACCCGACCACCGGCGCGAACCAGAGCTTGGAGACGTACTGGGACCGCATCAAGGTCGAGTTCGACGAGCGAAAGCTCGTCGACCCCTACTTCAAAGGCGTCTACATGCAGCACGGCTCCAAGGCGATGGCGAACCATTGGGGGCGTATCCAGTTGGCGTGCAACAAATGGCATGGAATCGTCGAGGAGGTCGCGGCTCGCCCGGAGAGCGGCGCCAGCGTTGAGGATCAGGTACGCACGCCGTTCGCCCGCATATCTTCGTCGTCTATGCCCGCCGCCCGCCAACTGTTCGTCCCTCCACGCAGCTGCTGCGTATGTTCGCCATGTATCGGGGCGACAACCAAGACGCCGACTTCAAGCACCTCCACGTCTACAAGCGCATTGACAAGTGCGAGAAGTGGGCGGAAGTCCGATGTGCCCTCGACAAGGCCAAGGAGACATACAAGCCGGACGCGACGACTCCGGGCGTGTCAGAGGGGCGGCCGGACGGCCACGAATTGGCGAAGAAGGGGAAAAACGCCGACGCGGCAACCGCGCGAGTGCAGGAGTCCATCGAGCATTGCCTCACCGTCGCCCAGGCCCGGGCCGTCCTGCGCGAAGAGAAGACCGAGGCGCGGTGGTCGTCGCTGATGAAGAACAACGCCATCAAACTCGACCTGCTCCGGACGAACGTCGCCGCGAAGAAGAGGAACACCGACATGGCTTTTCTGATGGGCGGGGCGGACATACTCCAGAGCAACGACGAGAAGCTCAAGGCGTGGTACCTGGTGCAGCGCGGCCTCATCCTGAACGAGCTGCCGACGGCAACGCCGACGACGCCCACGACCACACGGACGCCAAGCCCGAACGACGCCTCTACGACGCCGCCCAGCTGTGCCGAAGCCGCGGCGACACAGCCCAGCACCGAAGCAGCTCCGACACCGCCGAGCCCGCGCACGCCGACTCCGCCAACGCCTGGAGCCGACCCCGCCAAGTGAATCATTGTGCACGCGAACTTGCGGTGGCGGCGCTCTGTTTTTTGTAACGCCAGACTACGTCCGATCGCCGGATTTGCGGCGTCTTTTGAGAGCGGGAACAACCAAATTTAAATTTCCTGCATCCTGGGGCCGGCGCGTGGGGGCGTGACTGGACGCTAGGTCGCCTCCAGGGGCCGAACTAGCGCCGGCACGCCCCCAGACCGCTCTATTTAGACGTCCTGAAGGGCCGAACGGCCGGAGATGCCCTAACCCTCGGCGAAACCATAATCCTCACGCTACCCATACGTACGGAACAGGGTGGTGCATGATGGGAAAGCAACCCAACCACTTCCCAAATTGGCCTGTCCAATGCTGGCCTGGCCACGCATGCATGCCCGATCGACCCACGAGCCACGGTGCATGACAGTGGTGCGGCGCGAGAGGCGTTGCCGGAAAGCCGGTGGGCGGCTTACCCGAAAGCAGCATCGGCGACTCTCTTCCTGGTGCATGCCGAGGAACCACGTGGGCTGGGGGCGGCAGGGTATATATAAGAGCGTCTCGGGGAGGTCCTCCTCAAGCTTGCTGGCTATCGCCACCTTCCTCCCAATTCCCGTTCCTCCGGCTCAAGTAGGGCCGATTCAGATATGCTGCTTCGTCAGGTGAGCGGGAGTTTCTCTCCACCTCCTCCTTTTTTTCTTCTACTTTTGTGAAGCATGGCAAGAGCCTCTCCACCTCCTCCATTTTCCCTATTTCCCCTCGTAATAGAATTTGATTTTGTAGTAGGAGTCTCTCCTGGTGTCTCTGCTAAAGAAAATTTGAGTCAGATTCGAGTGGGTTCGCAGCGCCCAAACTTCAGATTCTGTGCAATGGGGTTGGGGAGGGTAGCTCCCCTAATTCAAAAAGAAAAAAAACCCAACATTGGATTAGTCTGTCCAAAAAATTCAGTATCACACACTTATGTTAGGCTTGAGGATAAAATCCTGGGATGGAAACAAAGACTATAGGGCCATGGAAAAAGTCAAGCTCACACAAGACCTTGCAACATTGGTGAAGGCTTAATGATAAACTCGTAAACTTTTCGCAAGCTCTGTTTTCTTATGCTTCAATTGTCCCCAATTATGAAATGTTAACTCTATGTTTCCCCCTTTCATAGTCGAAAAAGAAACAAAAAATGGCGAAGATGGTAGCTCCAGTGAAAGGCAAGCAAAACCATGGGAAGCATTACTACACGATAGGCCGGACGATGTTTGAGATCGACACCAAGTACGTGCCGATCAAGCCCATCAGAAGTGGATCTTATGGGGTAGTTTGCTCATCCATGAACAAGGATACGAACGAGAAGGTCACGATAAAAAAGATAAACAATGTCTTTGATAGCCGTGAGGATGCACTGAGGACGCTGCGCGAGCTGAAGCTCCTCCGGCACTTGAGTCATGAGAATGTCATTGCTTTGAAGGATGTAATGATGCCAATACGGAGGAGGAGCTTCAAGGATGTCTACTTGGTGTCTGAACTCATGGACACGGATCTACAACAGATCATCAACTCGTCTCAAACGCTTTCCAATGACCACTGCCAATATTTCCTTTTTCAGGTATGTGGCAGTCACCTTTGTTTTCATTCCTTCTTTTTGCTTGACACTTGTCCAGTAATATTTCATATGTTCCCCATTCTGTCATAAGTTAGTTTATTCACATAGTCCATACCATGAGTTATTTGGATGTAATGCCTATGGCTATGCCTTCATCTAACCGCTAATAAGCTATGCCTAATTATTTAACTGGACATATATCCCATTCCAGATGCCTAGGTGCTGTCGTTCGCGTGATCTTTTTTAGTCAAGCTATGATGTTTGATTGTTACAGAAAAGATTCTTGTATAATAATATAATGTTTTTATACTTCTATATATACTAATTTGTAGTTAGTTCATGGTGCATGTAAAGTTGTCAAGTTCCAACTTGCTAGGTTACGAGAGAATGATCAAATAATTTCTAGAAGAAGCAATTGTCAATTTCAATATCTGTAGTGGTACTATAGTAGCTTCTATAGCTGCTTGCGGATAGTGGTTGTGCGCTTAGGAATGATGTGTCTTAAAAACAAAACGACTTAATACAAATCTTATTTGCTCATGGGTATTTGCATGAACATATATGGTGTAAGCCTCTGTAAATAATTTAAGGAAAGCTAAATTTATACACCTAGACATGAGCATTTTAATCGATACCTACCTGCTCGACTTGTCTTACAAATTACATTACTTTGTAATTATTATGATATCTTTAGTTTATTGCCAACCATTTTACGATTTCTCTAATATTTGTCAATCAATTAATAGTCTAAGATGCCACCTTATATTGACTGTAGCTGCTTCGAGGGCTGAAGTATCTTCATTCAGCAAGAATACTGCATAGAGACCTGAAACCAGGAAACCTTCTGGTTAATGGAAACTGTGACTTGAAGATCTGTGACTTTGGTCTTGCTCGCACAAATAACACAAAAGGCCAGCTTATGACTGAATATGTTGGCACGCGCTGGTATAGAGCTCCTGAGCTGCTGCTCAGCTGCAACAACTATGGCAACTCCATAGATGTCTGGTCTGTTGGCTGCATCTTTGCTGAGCTACTTGGCCGCAAGTCGATCTTTCCAGGAACCGATTGCCTAAATCAGCTTAAGCTTATAGTCAATGTTCTTGGCACCATGAGCAGTGCTGACCTTAAGTTCATTGAGAACAAGAAAACTCGCAAGTACATCAAATCCCTTCCATACACCATCGGCATTCCCCTCACTAGAATGTACCCACAAGCACACCCTCTTGCCATCGATCTATTGCAGAAGATGTTAGTCTTCGATCCTTCCAAAAGGATCAGTGTCACTGAGGCTCTGGAGCACCCCTATATGTCTATGCTATATGATCCCAATGCAAACCATCCTGCTCAGGTGCCCATCAATATCGATATAGATGAAAAACTTAGCGTGGAGATGATCCGAGAAATGTTGTGGCGGGAGATGCTCCAGTACCCCTGAGGTTGCCAGGATGGTGAATATGTGTCAAGCTGGAATGAACACATGCCCACACCACGATCTTCACATGTTCTTTTCTATATAAAGCTTACTGCGATTATTGCACCTATCAAGTTATCACAATGAACTTGGTAAACTACTATGTAAATAGGTGCACATATAAGGCCGCCTATGGATTCTTTTTGGTTGTGGATCACTAGTTGTAGTATATATGGATTGTTGTGTTGTAAAAGTGTTGTTTGATTAATAAGGATTCAATTATGAAGACGCTTGTGTAAATTTTAGTCCTCATTTTTGTACATGATTTCAAGGTGAAATCTTAGAGGTTTCTCTATATATGGAGGTCTCAACTTTCAAGTGGCCTTGGTTTTGGTCTGTTTGCTTCAGAGTGATTACCTTCAAATATGTCTTGTTTCTTCAAGAAATAGAAATTACAGTGTGTATGGTGCTTTCTGTTCGGTTAAAAATGCATATTCTATGAAGCTCTCTATAATTTGCAATTTAGAATCTTCATGTTGATGTAACACTGGTCCAAGTTATTAGTCATATTCCCCGAGAAAACAACTTCTGTAGAGAATTCCGATCTCTCATGCTCCCATTGGAGTAATAAATATGCCGTCACAACTTGTCGGAATAAAGAAACAGGCAATAAGCAAGCAAAAGCAGATCATGTAGTCCATTTAGTTAGACCACGGTACCATTTCACATATGTGTGAAACATTAGCTGACGAAAATATAAGATGTAGATGATACACAATGGACACTTGAAAGCATTGATTGAGGACATATTCCCGACGAAAAGCACACCACTATCCCAGAAACGTCTACCTTCCGACGGGCCTATGTTAAAGCAACTCTAGCAGATGCGTCATATGTGGCAGATCGCCATAATAACTGCTAGTATGGCGATCGACACACAAAATGTTGCCTCCTCCATAATACTAGCAAATAATTCATTTCAATAGGTTGAGAACATCGGTCGTGATCAGCATTTGTTGTAGCTAAGGTTCTTTTTGTCACTATTTAGATGCATATTTTATTCGCAAAAACCATCAATCAGTTGTTGTAGCTCTTCCAATAACCATAGAGCAAATAATGAAAGATGCCCAATATGCTTGACTGAATCCAAGCAAGACTTTAGACTTTAAACTTAGTTGCTTGCAACATTTAAGATTTTCAGCATATCAACGTAAGATGAGAACTATGCATACCTTCAGTTTAGATCCCTGTGTTTTTTTTTGCAACATTTAAGAATTCAGTTTAAATCCCTGTGTGCTAAGTTTATCAATAGGTGTACCATCATCATGTGCTTGTACCAATTTAAGAAGTTCCCCATTGTTTCTTTTTTTTAACATGACACAAATGAAGAATCATCGTCCACCTGCATCCCTATTAGGATCAAGGGACGTTCCCCTTTTAAAGACCTGACGAATACGCCGCAGCCACCACCAGATCTACAGCCTCCGCACCCATACAGCTACGCCTCACCACGCTGGAGGTCGGCCCAGCCTAGCCAGACACAAAAAACTTGACCCATGGACAATAGCACCAGGGCATTTATTAATTTATTTCAAAAAGAAGTGAGCAACTGCCGAGTAGGGGCCTCGAACGCAGGTAGACGAGTGCTTGACTCGTGCTGCCACCCAAACGAGCATTTCTGTTTCTTGTTGGGAAAGATAGTATGTTAAGGTTGTAGTTTCTATTAAAGTCATCACTGAAAAGTGAGAAACCTTGAGGGCCCCTGATGCATTTATGTACTTGACAATCCCTGTTACCTGTGGCTCATTTCATCAGCATGTTATTTCTCTCAAACATGGCTTTTTTTTGCGAATGCGCAAAAGCTTTGCGCGTCGATGTATTAGAAAGGAGATAGGAAAAAACAGAGGTTCTGGCGGCATGTCGCGGTTACAAGTTCTACCACGACCACAAAATGGTGGACAGCCAGGAGCGCCGGAGGGCACACTACAACACCCTACGTGCAAGGAGTGCTATCTCCAAATATCTAACAACCCTTCTGCACCACCAGAGAGCTTCCAGAGCTCAATCTTGCCGCCGACGCGCCTACATAATTCCCAAGCGACGACCACCAAACCCTGGAAGACGCGAGCATTGCTTTCCTTCCACAACATCCAAACTGTGAGGAGGGCAAGCAAATCGAATCCCTTCCTCTGCACCTTGGTGATGAGCGCACGACGGGCCGGCCACCACTCCACTAGCATTGCGTCCATGGCGGGCACAAGTTGACCAACGCCGCAACGCGACAGGACAAAGTGTCAAACCTCCCTGGCAAACACGCTACCTAGCGCAAGGTGGTCAGTTTAATTTGGCAAAACCATTTATTTCTGCTTATGTTTGAGTAATGTAATCACTGCTCTGCTAATAACAAATGAGGGCCAGTTCTTTTGGCAGCTTAAAAAATAAGCCGCTTCCTCCTCAGCTTTTCCCATAAGCCGCCTCATTTATTCATTGAGGCTTCTAAATTAGTTATGGAATAACTAATTTAGAAGTCTCAACAAATTTTGGGAATGGCTTATTTTTTAAGCTGGGGAGAGGCGTCTTATTTTTTAAGTCGCCTAAAAGAACTGGCCTGAGCTGACAAGCTGACTTTGTATTGAGATAAAACTGTAGTTGTTTACTGTCAAGCTTGGGATGTGATTCAATTGATTAACTGGGTTGACACAGGCTGTATAGTGAATCAGAGAGTGCCATGTCATGTCGAGATGCGGGGAGGAGGAGGTTGCAGAAGGAGGAGAAAATGCCTTTGTAATTAATGTACTAAAGTTAGTGCAATGTTGAGTCATTTATTTTGGAACGGAGAGAGTATATAGTTAGAAAAAGGATGGCACCGTCAATAAACTTTACCTACCTTCTTCGTACATCATGGGGAGTCTGTCTATAATGCTCCTTGACAAACAGTTTATGAGTATACAATCAGTCAGTCTGCAACTTAAATAGATGGATCATGGATAGATGGTTCCTTAACTTCAATCAACACAACAAAACAAAACAAACCGGTTTACCTTCTCTGGCAGCGGTAGAGTTTTGTTGCTCGTTGTCTGTGAAATTCTACTCAGCAAAACTGTACATGTAGCGGTACTGGAAGACTATCGTCGTGTCCCTGAATGTGAAATCAATGGTGCCCCATATTTCACACTCCCGGTAGAACTGTCGATTCTGGTTGACCAGCAGTGTGTCCTGGAAACCAAGGAGGTCACACCGGTAGAAGATGATTCTGTTGATATCTTAAATTAGGGCCCACTACATTTGCATTTCTAAGTAAATTGCAAAAAAATGTTACTACAGAACACAACGTTAACACTATTATGGGGTGGAGAGGAGGCATTTGCCCCCCCCCCCCCCCCCCAACCCCATGCACTTCACCATGTTGTATTTATTCAATATTTTGTTCATGGTTGAGTAGATGTATCTTATTATCATCATTTGCATCATGTAATCAATTATACATGATGTATTAAGACTTTATTTGCTAATTAAAATTAAATTTCATTGTTGATACCTTTATAATGATTTTCATGATATGCGACATACCGGCGAAAGTATTTGTGTTACTATGTTACAGTTGTTAGGTCCACTGTATTGTACCTCATTCGTACTAGGGCCTACGTAATGCTAGGCTCGGCCCTGACTCTGACGTAGATGATGAAATAGATGGTAGCTCTGGTCCTGGCTGCCGTCTCTGAAAGCTCAAGGGCCTCTTTGATGGTCGTCACGTTGGCATCGTGCTCCTGCTTGGTGACCATGACATCAGGACTAAGCCGACGTGAGTCGGGCTCGGTGAAGATCCTGTGGCGCTTGGCTCCTACTCCTACATGGGCTCTGTACATAGCCATGGTGGCAAGTGCCATCAGCGCCAACGGCAAGATCACTTTGCGAGACATGATGTGCAAGTAGTGGTTGGGACTTGGGACTAGATGGATTGGATTCTTGCTTTTCTGATATAGGTGAGCAATGAATGAAGGGAGGGAGGAAGGAAGGAGGTACTTGATGAATGTGATCACCTTCACTTCACCACACACTATGCTCTCGAGTCTCGATCACGTACTAGTAGGTAAGCAGAATAGCAGTTTTTTCGATAAAGGATGTTTTTATTAACTCAAAATGTAAGATCAAGCTGATACAAAGTATAATGAGCAACACCGGCCTCTGCGTAACTAAGATGCACACAGCCAAATACCAGTAATATGTTAAAAGAAAATAAAAAACCGACATATTGGCAATAATAGAGCCATAAAGGACCGACACTATGCCTATGTCGAAGGAGTTGACAGTCCGATCCGGAGCTCATGAAGCTAGATATGAGTAGATGTTATTGGTCGAAAACGTCTTTCATTCACAATGAACTAGAATGGTCTCGCTCGATGCATCATTTTAGAATGTGTGTTCTCATATTAACAATTCTTAAAAGTTATCAACTCAAAGCCCAACCGTCAAAGGGTGCTACAATGTTCGAAATTATCAACTTAACATGCCCCCTTACTTCCTTCGTGACCTCCCACTACTTCATCTACCGAAATGATTAGGCGGATCTCCCTGGACACCTGCTCCAACTAGATATACACCACCTTGAACAAAGGTTGGTACTCCGTTCTGTGAAGCATATACCAGTTATGAAGCGAGTGCGTACAACGGAATAACCTGCAATGGGAAGTGTTTTTGTCATTAAAAACCAAATCATTCTACTTAACAAAAGCGACCATAATAAGGTGTACGCTCCCGCCCTTATTAGTGGTTTGAACCTATTTGAAATATCGTCCAACCAATGACCAAAAGTATTGGCAACACTTGTTGAAGGAAACAAATTGGACGCTATTTGGATGACTGACCACGTAGAACATGCAGATTTGCAGTGAAACAAATAGGTGTTGGATTGTCTTATCATGATTAAAAAAGCTACACTTCTTGCTTCCTTGTCAGTTGCAATGGGCGAGATTGTGTTTGGTTAGCACAACTCTCCTCTGAAGATACCATATGAAAATTTTAATTTTTAGTAGAATCTTCGACTTCCAAATTTTACTGTTATTATCCACACGAAACACAACCTGTCCTTTGTGTCAACTTAATCGAATACAATCAGGATAATAGATTTTTCCATGACATAAGACACTGGCAAATCAAGTCCTACCCGAAAGAAATATCCGGCGGGAATGAACTGGGCACCCGCTCAAGAGTATCGTTCTTATCGCGAATAATGCGGTACAACGCTAGATATTGTTCTCAGAGACTGACATTGCCTAGCCACTTGTCCTCCCAGAAACAAATCTCCGACCCATTTTTTATCGCAAAGAATCCAAGGTGAAAAAGATGTTTGTTTGCCGCCATTAGACCAGCCAAAAATTTGAGTCACCAGGTTTCCAATAGGTTTGGGACATAACTTTTAGCCTACATACTTATTGCGCAAAATGGTCTGTCAAACACCATCCTCATTAAGTAGTTTGAACAAACATTTACTAAGTAAAGCATCATTCTACAGGTCATGAATGCCAAGACCACTTTGGTTTTCAACCTACAAACCACGCTCCATTTGGCCAAGCAGTACTTTTTTTCATTATCTACGTACCAAAAGAATTTGGATCTAAAATAATACAACCTTTGCAAGACCCCTTTTTGAGTTGGGAAAAGAAAGCATATAGAGAACCACATTTTTCAGTACAGAATTGATCAAGACCAGCCATCCTCCCACATAGAGCAACAAACCTTTCCAACTGCTTAGACATTTCTCTAAGTGCTCCATTACATGTTTCTACTCCGCATTAGTGAGATGCTGATAATGTATCAGAATTTCCAAATATGTAATCAGGAAATGGCCTTGCGTAAGTCCAAATAGGTCAGTGTAATCTGCCGCAACCTTACTAGCTTCTCCAAAGTAGGCATGCCAAGCATGCATTTTGCTTGGCCTGAGTCCGAGCAATCCCATAGCTGTTATATCAGGATCTGGAGATGAGGAAGTCGGCGTGCCGGTCGACCGCCCCCTCAAAAGGTGGGAGGTGGGACTGCACCTACTGTCGCTGAAAAATAGCGAGCTTTGGAACCGACATGGAGTGTAGGTGGATGGGGTTGGGGAGGTAGCAGGGTAGAGAGCCGACATGAAGGGATGGGTAGTGACCGCCGCTGCCGACAAGTCAAGAACTGAAAGGGAATGCAGGTCTAAGATGCTGGAAGCAGAGCTGCCGGAATGTTGGCGAGCCGAAGGAGCTGGAGGACAACAACCGAAGCGTCATGGTCAAAAATCGCACTGGCAAGCGACACCCTCAAGCCATGGAAATTGGAAAATGCAGGTCCCTGGCTCGACAAGACCGGAGCGGTGCCCACAAGAATCCACCTCTAATCTTCAACCAACTGTAAAATTCTCTACCTTACTTCTACCATGATTTTTTACGTCATAGAAGACCCAAAGAACGTCATGCAGGTGCACCGCCAACCGCCGAAGATGAAAATCCCATTTTATGTTATTGTCATATAAGTGGGTGCCCACCACATCCAAGATGATACAAGTTTTTTTCAATATTATCGTCAGTTTCGATGATAGAAAATACTTTCGTTCGGACCAAAAGGTCATGGATGTGTCTTTTTCTTATAGTGATTTCATGTATTTTTTGTTCGAATTTGAATTATATCCATTAAATATCAACCGACAACTATATTAGATTGGTTGGGGGCACAAGAGACCACTTGTATCTTTATTGCGGGATTGCTCGAGAGGAGAATACATTCATCCTGCACCTCCCGTAGACCGATAAACCTTAGGTCATCTACTCATCATTGGTTGTAGTTCAAGCACTCCTATTAGTTCGATAAATTTAATCATCCACTTGAGAGAAAATTGATGTTTTCTACAAACCTCTGCACGACCCAACTCCTTACTAATAGAGAGGAAGTCGGCACCGGAGAGAGCAAACCAGCATGATGATGGTCCATGGGTGTTCTTGCTCCTCTATCACTCTGGCCTCCTTAAGGTCAATCTCGGTGAGTTCCTCTTCCACCTCTTGATCTTTCCCTGCAACAAAATCCCTCTGGTCCGTTCACCTATTATCGCTCATCCATTGCCCCCTCCTTGATCAATTGGCGGCTCCCCTTCTACTCTTGGCCCGCAGCGACGATCACGAGTACATCAAGATTTGTTGCGAGAAGCGGCATGGATTCCCCATCAGTTGGCTTCGAAGAGGCAGCATCCGCAAGGGAACCCATTTTTTGCCCCCACTGACGTCCGGGGTCACCTTGGACGCCTTCGATGTGCCTTCCACTTATGACACGAGCTTCATCACCGCAGGTGGTTTCACTATCATCGTGTGTTGTCGATATGGGGAGCGTGTGATCAGGAGGGCATTCAAGGGGCCCTCCCCTGATTGCCTCGACTGCCTTAAGTATGCCACATCCATGGTGGGGAAGGGGTTAGGATTCATATGAGTTTTGAAATCTAGTTGTTGTACAGAAACATGACTCCCATCCTCAACCTTCCCGGTCCGATGTGCAACAAGCCCGCCTAGGGCACGAAGACCTAACGATGGAGGGGCAAACATGGTCGCGACTAGTCCATCGCATGCCCATGGACGCACATGGCAGCAACTTCGGAGGGCACAAGGCTAGCACGAGGTAGTGGTGGTAGCGGCCATGGTAGCCTAACCAAAACATGGAGTTGTACGAACAACGATATGGCATTGTCGCGATCCGATTTAACATCCATCAACCCATTTGTATTGTCGCATTTGTTTATTGTTTGTTCAAGTTTGGCGTCAGATGATCTACTTGCTTCAGTTTCCACCTTTTGCAATTTGCTATTAGAGCATCTCCAGCCACGACACCAACAAGTCCTTTTTTATTGCCGGCGTCGAAAAATCGGTCCAGTCACGTCCCAGAAGCCCGATTTTCGGTAGTTAGGATCAAATTTGGCGCCGGCAGACCCAAGCCGAAACCGGCGTGCTGGGGGCGCCCGGAGGGCGCCGGGGGAAACGCATTTGGCGCGAAAGCCTGGCGGGCCTGTCGAGTCAGCGACCAGACGCGCTCGTTGTCCTCATCGCCCCCTTTTCCCATGGGGAATCAATGCCAAGGCTGTCGCGTTGCTGCGTCAGTCAGCCTCCCATTGATGCCTCACGGGCGGCGCCGCACCGCGTGTCCCACCCGCTCCCGTCACACGTATGCACGCATGCCGCCCGCTCATCGCCCCCGCCGCTATAAATGCCACCCCTCCTTTGCTGGCGAGGGCACGCCCTCCATTGCCAACCCTCCCCCCTTCTCAACCTATCACCGTCGACGCGCGCCTCTCTCGCCCCGACGACAAGCATGGTCGAACGCTACCCAGGCGATGGTGCAACGGCCAACGGCTTCGGCCGCCGCCACCTGCAAGAGGACGAGGCACGCCTCCTCTACGAGGTGGACTACCCGGTGCCGCCGGACATGCGGGTGCCGAGTTCCTGGAGGCTCAGCGCCAGCGGCGTCCCGGGGCCTCCAGTGCCCACCGGAGCTGACCGGCACGCCGAAATCGCACGCATCCGGTCCTCGCTGCCGGCGGCGGCGAGGAACGAGCCGAGGTATGCCCCCGACAGCAACACACTATGGACGGCGTACTTCGCCCGGTGTCACGAGGAGCAGCTCGCCTCCACCAACGGCGTCGAGCCCCGCAGCCGCCTCAACTCCAACAGGCGCCGCCAATGGTGACTCACTACCCCTACTTTGTCACTGGGTGAGGACACTGAAACGTCTCCAACGTATTTATAATTTTTTATTGCTCCATGCTATTATATTATCTATTTTGGATGTTAATGAGCTTTATTTTACACTTTTATATTATTTTTGGGACTAACTTACTAATCAGAGGCCCAGCCCAAATTGCTGTTTTTTTTGCCTATTTTAGGATTTCGAAGAAAAGGAATATCAAACGGAGTCCAAACGGAATGAAAACTTCGGTAACATGATTTTATCAACAAACGTGATCCAGGAGACTTGGAGTGGGCGTCAAGAAACAACGGAGGAAGCCACGAGGCAGGGGGCGTGCCTACCCCCCTGGGCGCTGATACGTCTCCAACGTATCTATAATTTTTTATTGTTCCATGCTATATTATATTCTGTTTTGGACATTATTGGGCTTTATTATACACTTCTATATTATTTTTGGGACTAACCTATTAACCGGAGGCCCAGCCCAGAATTGTTGTTTTTTTTGCCTATTTTAGGGTTTCACAGAAAAAGAATATCAAACGGAGTCCAAACGGAATGAAACCTTCGGGAACGTGATTTTCGGAACGAATATGATTCAGAGGACTTGGACCCTACGTCAAGACATCAACCATGAGGCCACGAGGTAGGGGGCGCGCCTACCCCCTAGGCGCGCCCTCCACCCTCTTGGCCCCCTGTTGCTCCACCGACGTACTCCTTCCTCCTATATATACCTACGTACCCCCAAACTACCAGACACGGAGCCAAAACCCTAATTCTACCGCCGTAACTTTTTGTGTCCACGAGAGCCCATCTTGGGGCCTTTTCTGGAGCTCCACCGGAGGGGGCATCGATTACGGAGGGTTTCTACATCAACACCATAGCCCCTCCGATGAAGTGTGAGTAGTTTACCTCAGACCTACGGATCCATAGTTATTAGCTAGATGGCTTCTTCTCTCTTTTGGATCTCAATACAAAGTTCTCGCCCTGATACGTCCATTTTGCATCATGCTTTTATATCGATATTTATTGCATTATGGGCTGTTATTACACATTATGTCATAATACTTATGCCTATTCTCTCTTATTTTACAAGGTTTACATAAAGAGGGAGAATGCCGACAGCTGGGATTCTCTGGAAAAGGAGCAAATATTAGAGACCTATTCTGCACAGCTCCAAAAGTCTTGAAACTTCACGGAAGACGTTTTTAGAATATATAAAAAATACTGAGCGCAAGAAGTTCACCAGGGGGCCACACCCTGCCCACGAGGGTCGGGGCGCGCCCTACCCCCCTGGGCGCGCCCCCTACCTCGTGGGCCCCCTGGTGGCCCTCCGATGGCCATCTTCTGCTATATGGAGTCTTTCGATGAGGAAAAAAATCATAAGACATCTCCTCGGACGAAACTCCGCCGCCACGAGGCGGAACCTTGGCGGATCCAATCTAGGGCTCCGGCAGAGCTGTTCTGCCGGGGAAACTTCCCTCCGGGAGGGGGAAATCATCGCCATCGTCATCACCAACGCTCATCTCATCGGGAGAGGGCAATCTCCATCAACATCTTCACCAGCACCATCTCCTCTCAAAACCCTAGTTCATTTCTTGTATCCAATTCTTGTCTCCAAGTTCGGTATTGGTACTAGTAGGTTGCTAGTAGTGTTAATTATTGCTTGTAGTTGATGCTAGTTGGTTTATTTGGTGGAAAATCATATGTTCAGATCCTATATGCATATTAATACCCCTCTGATTATGAACATGATTATGCTTTGTGAGTAGTTACGTTTGTTCCTGAGGACATGGGAGAAGTCTTGCTATCAGTAGTCATGTGAATTTGGTATTCGTTCGATATTTTGATGAGATGTATGTTGTGTCTCCTCTAGTGGTGTTATGTGAACGTCGACTACATGACACTTCACCATTATTTGGGCCTAGAGGAAGGCATTGGGATGTAATAAGTAGATGATGGGTTGCTAGAGTGACAGAAGCTTAAACCCTAGTTTATGCGTTGCTTCGTAAGGGGCTGATTTGGATCCATATGTTTAATGCTATGGTTAGGTTTGCCTTAATACTTTTGTTGTAGTTGCGGATGCTTGCAATAGAGGTTAATCATAAGTGGGATGCTTGTCCAAGTAAGGACAGTACCCAAGCACCGGTGCACCCACATACCAAATTATCAAAGTACCGAACGCGAATCATATGAACGTGATGAAAACTAGCTTGACGATAATTCCCATGTGTCCTTTGGAGCGCTTTTCTCTATATAAGAGTTTGTCTAGGCTTGTCCTTTGCTACAAAAAGGATTGGTCCACCTTTCTGCACTTTATTTACTTTTGTTATTTGTTGCTCGTTACAAATTATCCTATCACAAAACTATCTGTTACCACTTATTTTAGTACTTGCAGAGAATACCTTGCTGGAAACCGCTTGTCATTTCCATCTGCTCCTTGTTGGGTTCGACACTCTTACTTATCGAAAGGACTACGATAGATCCCCTATACTTGTGGGTCATCAAGACTCTTTTCTGGCGCCGTTGCCGGGGAGTGAAGCGCCTTTGGTAGGTGGAATTTGGTAAGGAAAAATTTATATAGTGTGCTGAAATTTACTGTCACTTGTTACTATGGAAAGTAATCCTCTGAGGGGCTTGTTCGGTGTATCTTCACCCTGACCAGTAGAGCAAAGAGTTGCTCCTCAACCTACTGAACCTACTGAAAATGAAAATGTCTGCTTTGAAATTTCTTCGGGTATGATAGAAAAATTGCTAGCTAATCCTTTTGCAGGAGACGGAACAACACATCCTGATGAGCACCTAATATATGTGGATGAAGTTTGTGGATTATTTAGGCTTGCAGGTGTACCCGGAGATGTTATTAAGAAGAAGGTCTTCCCTTTATCTTTGAAGGAAGTTGCATTGACATGGTATAGGCTATGTGATTATACGGGGTCATGGAACTACAAACGATTGAAATTGGAATTTCATCAGAAGTTTTATCCTATGCATCTTGTTCATCGTGATCGCAATTATATATATATATATATATATATATATATATAAATTTTTTGGCCTCGCGAAGGAGAAAGCATTGCTCAAGCTTGGGGGAGGCTTAAATCAATGATATATTCATGCCCCAATCATGAGCTCTCAAGAGAGATGATTATTCAAAATTTATATGCTCGGCTTTCTGATAACAATCACACCATGCTCGATACTTCTTGTGCTGGCTCTTTTATGACAAAGACTATTGAATTCAAATGGGATTTATTGGAAAGAATTAAACGCAACTCTGAAGATTGGGACCTCGACGAAGGTAAGGAGTTAGGTATGACACCTAAGTTTGATTGTGTTAAATCTTTTATGGATACTGATGTTTTCATAAATTTAGCACTAAATATGGACTTGACTCTGAGATAGTAGCTTCTTTCTGTGAATCTTTTGCTACTTATGTTGATTTCCCCAAGGAGAAGTGGTTTAAATATCATCCTCCCATAGAAGTAAAAGTAGTTGCACCTATTGAAGTTGAATAAAAGACTATCACTTATAATGACCCTATTGTTCCTACTTCTTATGTTGAGAAACCACCTTTCCCTGTTAAGATAAAGGATCATGCTAAAGCTTCAACTGTGGTTCGTAAAACCAATATTAGAACATATACACCTCCTGAGCAAGTTAAAGTTGAACCTAATATTGCTATTGTTAAATAGCTTTTGGCTGATAATATTGATGGGCATGTTATTTATCTCTGTGATGAAACTGCTAGAATTGCTAAACCTTGTGCTAAAGATAAACCTAGAACTGTGGTAGGCATGCCTGTTATTTCTGTTAAAATAGGAGATCATTGTTATCATGGCTTATGTGATATGGGTGCCAGTGCTAGTGCTATACCTCATGACTTATACAAAGAAATTATGCATGTTATTGCACCTGCTGAGATAGAAGATATTGATGTCACAATTAAACTTGCCAATAGAGATACTATTTCATCAATTGGAATTGTTAGAGATGTTGAAGTCTTGTGTGGGAAAACTAAATATCCTGCTGATTTTCTTGTTCTTGGTTCCCCACAAGATAGCTTTTGTCCCATTATATTTGGTAGACCCTTCTTAAACACTGTTAATGCTAGGATAGACTGCAACAAGGATGTTATTACTATTGGTTTAGGTGATATGTCTCATGAGTTTAATTTCTCTAAATTTAGTAGACAACACCGTGAAGAAGAATTACCTAGTAAGGATGAAATTATTGGTCTTGCTTCTATTGCCGTACCTCCTAGTGATCCTTTAGAGCAATATTTGCTAGACCATGAAAATGATATGTTTATGAGTGAAAGAAGGGAAATAGATGAAGTATTCTTTAAACATGAACCTATTCCGAAACACAATTTGCCTATTGAAATCCTAGGGGATCCTCCTCCGCCCAAGGGTGATCCCGTGTTTGAGCATAAACCGTTGCCTGATACTCTTAAATATGCTTATCTTGATGAGAAAAAGATATATCCTATTATTATTAGTGCTAACCTTTCAGAGCATGAGGAAGAGAGATTGTTGAAAACTCTGAAGAAGCACCGTGCTGCTATTGGGTATACTCTTGATGATCTTAAGGGCATTAGTCTCACTCTATGTCAACATAAAATAAATTTGGAAGAAGATGCTAAACCAGTTCGTAATCATCAATGATGGCTGAATCCTAAATTGAAAGAAGTGGTAAGAAAGGAAATGCTAAAGCTCCTTGAGGCAGGTATAATCTATCCCGTTGCTGATAGTCAGTGGGTAAGTCCTGTCCATTGTGTCCCTAAGAAGGGAGGTATTACTGTCGTTCCTAATGATAAAGATGAATTGATTCCTCAAAGAATTATTACAGGTTATAGGATGGTAATTGATTTCCGCAAATTAAATAAGGCCACTAAAAAGGATCATTACCCCTTACCTTTTATCGATCAAATGCTAGAAAGATTATCCAAACATACACATTTTTGCTTTCTAGATGGTTATTCTGGTTTCTCTCAAATACCTGTGTCAGCCAAGGATCAATCAAAGACTACTTTTACTTGCCCTTTTGGTACTTTTGCTTATAGACATATGCCTTTTGGTTTATGTAATGCACCTGCTACCTTTCAAAGATGCATGATGGCTATATTCTCTGACTTTTGTGAAAAGATTTGTGAGGTTTTCATGGACGATTTCTCTGTCTATGGATCTTCTTTTGATGATTGCTTGAGCAACCTTGATCGAGTTTGGCAGAGATGTGAAGAAACTAATCTTGTCTTGAATTGGGAAAAGTGCCACTTTATGGTTAATGAAGGTATTGTCTTGGGGCACAAAGTTTATGAAAGAGGTATTGAGGTTGATAAAGCCAAGGTTGATGCTATTGAGAAGATGCCATGTCCCAAGGAAATCAAAGGTATAAGAAGTTTCCTTGGTCATGCCAGATTTTATAGGAGGTTCATTAAGGACTTCTCAAAAATTTCTCGGCCTCTGACCAATTTATTACAAAAAGATATACCATTTGTCTTTGATGATGATTGTGTAGAAGCATTTTAAATACTTAAGAAAGCATTAATCTCTGCACCTATTGTTCAGCCACCCGATTGGAATTTACCCTTTGAAATTATGTGTGATGCTAGTGATTATGCTGTAGGTGCTGTTCTAGGGCAAAGAGTTGATAAGAAATTAAAAATTATTCAATATGCTAGTAAAACCCTAGACAATGCTCAAAGAAATTATGCTACTACTGAAAAAGAATTCTTAGTAGTTGCATTTGCTTGTGATAAGTTCAGACCTTATATTGTTGATTCTAAAGTGACTATTCACATTGATCATGCTGCTATTAAATATCTTATGGAAAAGAAAGATGCTAAACCTAGACTTACTGCATGGGTTCTCTTGCTATAAGAATTTGACTTACGTATTGTTGATAGAAAGGGAGCTGAGAACCCCGTTGCAGACAACTTGTCTAGGTTAGAAAATGTGCTTGATGACCCACTACCTATTGATGATAGCTTTCCTGATGAGCAATTAAATGTCATAAATGCTTCTCATACTGCTCCATGCACTACAAAAAATACACTTCCGTGATGATACATGTTTGTCACAGTAGGTCGCGTTTTCTGTCATGCATGTACATCCATGACAAATTTATGACAGAATCAAGATAGTTATACATGTGTTGTCGTAGAAGTGTTCCATGACATTGCCAAAATTATCATCATGGAAGTGTCCACTTCCATGAAGATAAATCGTGCGTCACAGAAGTGCTTTCGTTAAGGGTGACCGACATGTGGCATCCACCGTAACGGAACACCGTTAAGCTATCGGGTCGGATTTTGGATCCGATAACCCCGTTAACAGCCACGACCAATGCCGATTTTCCACGTGTAAAATCCTCATTGGCTGACGGATCCACGCGTCAGCTCCGCGTTGGCACAGGGGTCACTCATCCAACGGTCGAGATGGGCCTATAATATGTTGACACATGGACCGGCCCAAAAGTGGCCCGCAAAGTTTAAATGGGCCGGTGATACGTCTCCAACGTATCTACTTATCCAAACACTTTTGCCCTTGTTTTGGACTCTAACTTGTATGATTTGAATGGAACTAACCCGGACTGACGCTGTTTTGAGCAGAATTGCCATGATGTTGTTTTATGTGCAGAAAACAAAAGTTCTCGGAATGACCTGAAACTCCACGGGATATCTTACAATAAATAATAAAAAATCCTCGCCAAAGATGAAGACCAGGGGGCCCACACCCTTCTCATGAGGGTGGGGGGCGCCCCCCTAGGGCGTGCCCCCTACCTCGTGGGCCCCCTGGAGACCCCCCGACTCCAACTCCAACTCTATATAACTGCTTTTGGGGAGAAAAAAATAAAGAAGAAGAAATCATCGCGTTTTATGATACAGAGCCGCCGCCAAGCCCTAAAACCTCTCGGGAGGGCTGTCTGGAGTCCGTTCGGGGCTCCGGAGAGGGGGATTTGTCGTCGTCGTCATCATCAACCATCCTCCATCACCAATTTCATGATGCTCACCGCCGTGCGTGAGTAATTCCATCGTAGGCTTGCTGGACGGTGATGGGTTGGATGAGATTCACCATGTAATCGAGTTAGTTTTGTTAGGGTTTGATCCCTAGTATCCACTATGTTCTGAGATTGATGTTGCTATGACTTTGCTATGCTTAATGCTTGTCACTAGGGCCCGAGTGCCATGCTTTCAAATCTAAACCTATTATGTTTTCATTAATATATGAGAGTTCTAGATCCTATCTTTCAAGTCTATAGTCACCTATTATGTGTTATGATCCGTTAACCCCGAAGTGACAATAATCGGGATACTTACCGGTGATGACCGTAGTTTGAGGAGTTCATGTATTCACTATGTGCTAATGCTTTGTTCCGGTTCTCTATTAAAAGGAGGCCTTAATATACCTTAGTTTCCATTAGGACCCCGCTGCCACGGGAGGGTAGGACAAAAGATGTCATGCAAGTTCTTTTCCATAAGCACGTATGACTATATTCGGAATACATGCCTACATTATATTGACGAATTGGAGCTAGTTCTGTGTCACCCTATGTTATGACTGTTACATGATGAACCGCATCCGGCATAATTATCCATCATTGATCCGATGCCTACGAGCTTTTCATATACTGGTTTACGCTTATTTACTTTCCCGTTGCTATTGTTACAATCACTACAAAACACCAAAAACATTACTTTGCTTTCATTACTCTTTTGTTACCGTTACCATCACTATCATATTACTTTGCTACTAAACACTTTGCTGCAGATACTAAGTTTCCAGGTGTGGTTGAATTGACAACTCAGCTGCTAATACTTGAGAATATTCTTTGGCTCCCCTTGCATCGAATCAATAAATTTGGGTTGAATACTCTACCCTCGAAAGCTGTTGCGATCCCCTATACTTATGGGTTATCAAGACTAATTTCTCGCGCCGTTGCCGGGGAGCATAGCTCTATTCTTTGAGTCACTTGGGATTTATATCTGCTGGACACTATGAAGAACTTGAGAGATCCAAAAACCAAGATCTATCCCTCAACTACGAGGGCAGGTAAGGAACTGCCATCTAGCTCTGCACTTGATTCACCTTCTGTTATGAGTAAGCTTGCGACACCTAAACCTGCTTCTGCTATTCGTTCTGATATGTCGCATGTTATTGATGATGCTACTTCTGCTATGCATGATACTTATGATGAAACTACTTCTATGCCTGATACTACTATGCCACTTAGTGATTTTCTAGAGGAACAACTTGCTAGGGCTAGAGAGATTGAAAATATTGAATCTGATTATGAAGATGAAAGTGATGATGAAGAATCACTTGTTATTCCTGAAGGTTATTTATTTGATCAAGATGCTTCTTTAGCTATTTTAGCCTGCAAAGATAGATATGAACTCAAAAGGTTATTAGCTAAATGGAATAAGCAATCTCCAAATGCTAGGATGAGACCTGACCCTGCTTTTGCTACTTCACCTATATGTGTTGCTGATAAGGATTATGAATTCTTTGTTGATCCTGATATAATTACTTTGGTTGAATATGATCCTTTTCATGGCTATGAATCTGAAACTGTTGTAGCACATCTTACTAAATTAAATGATATAGCCACCCTGTTCACTAATGATGAGAGATCTCGCTACTTTTATATCCTTAAAATATTTCCATTCTCATTAAAGGGTGATGCTAAGATATGGTTTAATTCTCTTGAGCCTGGTTGTGTGCGTAGTCCCCAGGATATGATTTATTACTTCTCTGCTAAATATTTCCCTGCTCATAAGAAACAAGCTACTTTAAAGGAAATATACAACTTTGTGCAAATTAAAGAAGAGAGTCTCCCACAAGCTTGGGGGAGGCTTCTCAAGTTACTTAATGCTTTGCCTGATCATCCTCTTAAGAAAAATGAAATACTTGATATCTTTTATAATGGACTAACCGATGCTTCCAGAGATTACTTGGATAGTTGTGCTGGTTCTATTTTCAGGGAAAGAACATCAGATGAAGCTGAAATCTTATTTAATAATACGTTGACAAATGAAAATAATTGGGCAGCTCCTGAGCCATCTCCTGCTCCAATTAATGATCCTATTCCTAAACCAACTCCAAAGAAGAGAGGTATTCTATTTCTCAGTCCTGAAGATATGCAAGAGGCAAAGAAATTTATGAAAGAAAAAGGTATTAAAGCTGAAGATGTTAAGAATTTACCTCCTATTGAAGAAATACATGGTCTTAATTTACCGCCTGTTGAAGAAACATATGATCTTAAGCCTTTATTTATTGAAGAACCTCCAGACCCCGATAACCCGACACAGGTAGTAAAGGTAAATTCTCTCTATAGATATGATAAAGCTGAAATCCTTCCTGGTAAAATTGCTAGTCAATGCTTGGATGAGTTTGATAATTTTATGTTTAAGCAAGAGTTCAATGCTTATTTTGGTAGACAATTAAAACAAGATGCTGATCTGATTAAATACTTGGGTGATTATATGGCTAATATTAGAGGTGAACTTAAACTTGTTAGCAAACATGCTTCTATGGTTACCACTCAAGTAGAACAAGTACTTAAAGCTCAAAAAGAATTGCTCAATGAGATGAATAGTAAGAAAAATAATTATACTGTTAAAGTGGCTACTAGAACTGGTAGAATGACTGAGGAACCTTTGTATCCTGAAGGCCACCCTAAGAGAATTGAGCAAGATTCTCAGCGAAATAATGTTGATGCACCTAGTTCTTCTAAAAAGAAGAAGAAGAAAAATGACAGAACTATGCAAACTTCTAGTGAACCTATTGCTGAACCACCTGATAATCCAAATGATATATGTATGTCTGATGCTGAAACACAATCTGGCAATGAACATGAACCTAATGAAAATGTTAATGATGATGTTCATAATGATGCTCAACCTGTAATGATAATGATGTAGAAATTGAACCTGCTGTTGATCTTGATAACCCACAATCAAAGAATCAACGTTAGGATAAGAAAGACTTTGTTGCTAGGAAACATGGTAAAGAAAGAGAGCCTTGGGTTCAGAAACCCGTGCCTTTTCCTCCCGAACCATCCAAGAAAAATGATGATGAGGATTTTGAGCGCTTTGCTGAAATGATTAGACCTATCTTTTTGCGTATGCGATTAACTGATATGCTCAAAACAAATCCTTATGATAAGTATATGAAAGATATTATTACAAATAAGAGAAAGATACCGGAAGCTGAAATTTCCATCATGCTTGCTAATTATACTTTTAAGGGTGGAATACCAAAGAAACTTGGAGATCCAGGAGTACCCACTATACCATGCTCCATTAAAAGAAACTATGTTAAAACTGCTTTATGTGATCTTGGAGCCGGTGTTAGTGATATGCCTCTCTCTTTATATCGTAGACTTGATTTGAATAAGTTGACACCTACTGAAATATCTTTGCAAATGGCTGATAATTCAACTGCTATACATGTCGGTATTTGTGAGGACGTGCCTGTTGTGGTTGCAAATGTTACTATTTTAACGGACTTTGTTATTCTTGATGTTCCCGAGGACGATAGTATGTCTATTATTCTTGGAAGACCTTTTCTTAATACTGCAGGGGCTGTTATTGATTGCAACAAAGGCAATGTCACTTTTCATGTTAATGGTAATTTGCATACGGTACACTTTCCAAGAAAACAACCTCAAGTTCATAGTATCAATTCTATCGGAAAAATTCCATCGATTATATTTGGAGGTTTTGAATTTCCTCTCCCTACTGTCAAGAAGAAATATGATATACTTATTATTGGGGACGTGCATATCCCCGTTGAGGTAACCTAGTGTTATTCGAAATTTCTCCGGTTTCATGTTAATCGGAATGAGTTTGTTAACAAGACTTGATCAACCTTGTTAGTGGATTCCTTTTGACGAGCATGAGATGGATGAAACTAGAAGGCACAACTTTCTGTAACCCACTTTTACTTTCTATTATTTATATTAAATAAAATAAAATAAATATTTGTCTGTCTGTTATCTGATTATCCATGCAATATAAAAATACCTCGAAAATAAAAGTTCTCCAAATGCCTTGAAAATTAAATATGATTTTTTCTAGAATATTTGAGGATTTATGGAACAAAGAACACACTAGGGGGGCCAACCACCTTACCACGAGGGTGGAGGGTGTGCCCACCCCCCTAGGGCGCGCCCCCTGCCTCATGGGCCCACGGTGGCCCTCCTCCACTTATTCTTTCAGCCACACACTTCATCTTCCTCCCCCAAACACGAAAAACCAGCTAAAACCTGAGTCCAAGCTCGTTTTGTTGCCATTTTCGATCTCCATGCTCAAAGCACCTCTCACAAAACTGCTTGGGGAGACCGTTCCTTGGTATGTGACTCCTCCATTGGTCCAATTAGTTTTTGTTCTAGTGCTTTATTCATTGCAAATTTGTGTTGCTTAGGTCCTGTTCTTGAGCTTGCATGTCAAATTTATAGGGTCAAAAGTAGTTTTGATGCATGATATAGGCCCTAGGCACTTGTAGGAGTAGTTGCTATCAATATTATTGAGTTTGGCTTACTTTTATTTTGAAGTTACTAATTTTTTTTAGAATTTTTCAAAAAATGATGACGAGATTATTGAGGGGCTCATCGAGCCAAAGCTCGAAGGAAAAGGCATCGAAGCCTAAGTATAATTTGCCAAAGCTCTGAGGATTTCTTGAGAGCAGCCGGGATTTATGAAGATTTTCATGAGTTGGCTCATAATGCAGGCCTCACTGCTTTCCTCCACGACCAATGCGATCAGTATCTCTTGCTCACAAATACCTTTGTGCAAAACTTTCATTTTCATTCTAGGAACTCACCACCTATGGTGGAGTTTCATTTATATGATGAGCATAAGGAGATGTCACTTTATGATTTCTGTCGGATTTGTTTGGTCCCTTTTGGGGGCAAGATAGAAGAACCACATCATGATGATGTGGAGGGATTTATTAATACTATCACTGTAGGGGAAACTAGGAAGGTTTCCGATGCACGAATCACTAGCATACATTTTCCTGTTTTACGTTACTTTGCATTATTTGCTAGTCGTTGCTTAATTGGACGCGGAAACTGTGGAAACCTTAGTATACCTGATATAATTATTCTGCTCCAAGGTTTATACAGTGATAACACTTTTAGTATGGGCGGCATTATTGCTAGACGGTTAAGTATGAACCGTACTAAGGGTCCCATCTTTGGAGGCATCTATGCTACACGCCTAGCAGCACATTTTAACATACCTATTAGGCATGTTGAGAAGGAAGAAAAAGTGCTGCCTCATGTTTATCTAGATTATAAAACTATGGTGGCACATGATTTTATTGTTAAGAATAGGGCAGGAGAGCTTAAATATCAATTGTTCTTTAATAAACATCATCCTCAGACTATTACCTTGCCTGCTCCTGCTTTGTTTGATTTGACTGTAGGCAAGTACCTTGTTCCATTGACGGCTATCCACGCCTACCGGAACCCTGCACCAGCCGAGGAGCCAGAACCAGAACCACAATTTGATCCTTCACGACAGTCTAATTATCAGTGGGATCCGGAGAGGATTGCCAGCCAGTTGCAATCGGAGCCTTCTTCTTCCTCATCATAGTACGACCCCAAAAACTATTATTATGGATATCAGCCAGGCCAGCCGTGGCCATAGGCCAACTTAGGTAAAAAATCCTAAGCTTGGGGGAGTACGTATTTCTCACCGACATTACATTTATGTTCACACACACTCATTGCTAGATGTCGGTGCTCATACTTTTTCATTGTATCATCCATGCTAGCTTATTTTCTTTTATGCTTTCTTCTTGTGTGTTTGATAAACCTTAAGAAAAACAAAAAAAATAGTTGTAGCTTTTAATTAATTTACTTTTCATGCTTGTAGTAGTAATTAAAAAGAAAACCTAAAAATATTCCCCGTTCTTCTTTTGCTTGTTGGGAGCTTTCCCGTGTAAATAGTTTTATTTCTTTTCTTTTCTTTGGGGGTCAGTAGGAGAAGACCATGATTAAATTGTTGAAGTGGCTCTTACATGCATTATTGTTTATCTGACAAAAGAGCCCATATTTCCTTGTCTTCTCCTGTTTATTGAATGCCTGCAGATTCCAGCTTAGTCCAATGCACGTGCACTCTTATTATTATTCACATCGTTCAGTCGTGCAAGTGAAAGGCAATTATGATGATATATGATGGACTGACTGAGATGAGAAAAGCTAGTATGAACTCGACCTCTTTTGTTTTTATAAATATGACGAGTTCATCGTTCTTGATTCAGCTTGTTATGAATAAACATGTTTGCAATGACAATTAGAGATCATAGTTGCTTGTGCCATGCTTGATTAGCTATGAGTTATAATGATTTACCTTGCGTGCCAACATGCTATTAAAATGGTTATGATGTGGTATGATAGGGTGGTATCCTCCTCTGAATGATTTAAGTGACTTGACTTGGCACATGTTCATGCATGTAGTTGAAACAAATCAACATAGCCTTCACGATATTTATGTTCATGGTGGATTATATCCTACTCATGCTTGCATCCAATGTTCATTAATTTTACTGCATGTACATGGCTGTTGTCGCTCTCTAGTTGGTCGCTTCCCATTCTTTTCCTAGCCTTCACCTGTACTAAGCGGGAATACTGCTTGTGCATCCAAACTCCTTAAACCCCAAAGTTATTCCACATGAGTCCACTATACCTTCCTATATGCGGTATCTACCTGTCGTTCCAAGTAAATTTGTATGTGCCAAACTCTAAACCTTCAAATAATCATCCTGTTTTGTATGCTCGAATAGCTCATGTATCAACTAGGGCTGTCCGTATCGTCCATGTTAGGCGGGTTATTCTCAAGAGGAGTGGACTTCGCTCCTCACTCACGAGATAAAGGGCTGGTCACCGGGATGCCCAGTCCCATGCTTTATGCAAACCAAGTCAAAATAATTGCAAACAAAACTCCCCCTGGGACCTGATGTATGTTGGAGGCACTCGTTGTTTCAAGCAAGCCATGGATTGATGTTTGTTGGTGGAGGGGACTATAAACTTTACCATTCTGTTTGGGAACCGCCTATAATGTGTGTAGCATGGAAGATATCGCCATCTCTTGGTTGTTATGTTGACAATGAAAGTATACTGCTCAAAATATTATTCGCCTCTATTTCAAAACCGAGCTCTGGCACCTCTACAAATCCCTGCTTCCCTTGATACGTCTCCAACTTATCTATAATTTTTGATTGCTCCATGCTATATTATCTACTGTTTTGGACTATATTGGGCTTTATTTTCCACTTTTATATTATTTTTGGGACTAACCTATTAACCGGAGGCCCAGCCCAGAATTGTTGTTTTTTGCCTATTTCAGTGTTTCGGATAAACAAAATATCAAACGGAGTCCAAATGGAATAAAATCTTCGGAAACGTGATTTTCTCACCGAACGTGATCCAGGAGACTTGGACCCTACTGCAAGGGATCAAAGAGGTGGTCACGAGGGTGGGGGCGCGCCCCGCCTAGGGCGCGCCCCCTGCCTTGTGGGCCCCTCGGTGCTCCACCGACGTACTCCTTCCTCCTATATATACACACGTACCCCCAAACGATCAGAACAGGAGCCAAAACCCTAATTCCACCGCCGCAACTTTCTGTATCCATGAGATCCCATCTTGGGGCCTGTTCCGGAGCTCCGCCGGAAGAGGTCCGTCATCATGGAGGGCTTCTACATCATCCTAGCCCCTCCGATGAAGTGTGAGTAGTTTACTTCAGACCTTCGGGTCCATAGTTAGTAGCTAGATGGCTTCTTCTCTCTCTTTCAATCTCAATACAAAGTTCTCCCCCTCTCTTGTGGAGATCTATTCGATGTAATCTTCTTTTTGCGGTGTGTTTGTTGAGATCGATGAATTGTGGGTTTATGATCAAGTCTATCTATGATTAATATTTGAATCTTCTCTCAATTCTTTTATGCATGATTGGTTATCTTTGCAAGTCTCTTCGAATTATCCGTTTGGTTTGGCCAACTAGATTGGTAGTTCTTGACATGGGAAAAGTGTTTAGCTTTGGGTTCGATCTTGCGCTGTCCTTACCCAATGAAAGAAGGGGCAGCAAGGCACGTATTGTATCGTTGCCATCGAGGATAACAAGATGGGGTTTATTTCATATTGCATGAATTTATCTCTCTACATCATGTCATCTTGCTTAAGGCGTTACTCTGTTTTTAACTTAATACTCTAGATGCATGCTGGATAGCGGTCGATGAGTGGAGTAATAGTAGTAGATGCAGAATCATTTCGATCTACTTGTCATGGACGTGATGCATATATACATGATCATGCCTAGATATTCTCATAATTATGCACAATTCTATCAATTGCTCAACAGTAATTTGTTCACCCACCGTAGAATACTTATGCTCTTGAGAGAAGCCACTAGTGAAACCTATGGCCCCCGGGTCTATTCTCATCATATCAATCTCCATCACTTTTATATTGTTTTGCTATTTACTTTGCTTTTACTTTTTTTACTTTGCATCTTTATATCAAAAATACCAAAAATATTCTATCTATCCGATCTCACTCTCGTAAGTGACCCTGAAGGGCCTGACAACCCCTAATCGCGTTGGTTGCGAGTAGCTATCTCTTTGTGCAGGTACGAGGGACTTGAGCGTGGGCTCCTACTGGATTGATACCTTGGTTCTCAAAAACTGAGGGAAATACTTACGCTACTCTGCTGCATCATCCCTTCCTCTTCGGGGAAAACCAACGCAAGCTCAAGACGTAGCAAGAAGGATTTCTGGTGCTGTTGCCGGGGAGTCTACGCAAAAAGTCATATACCAAGTACCCATCACAATCCCTATCTCTCGCATTACATTATTTGCCATTTGCCTCTCGTTTTGCTCTCCCCCCAATTCACCCTTGCCGTTTTATTCG
The DNA here is from genome assembly GCA_034509565.1 of Triticum monococcum. Classification (NCBI taxonomy): domain Eukaryota; kingdom Viridiplantae; phylum Streptophyta; class Magnoliopsida; order Poales; family Poaceae; genus Triticum; species Triticum monococcum. Next base: position 526,216,524 of record CM067845.1, read on the forward strand.
CACTCTCTCTCTCCATCCTCCCTCTCTATTTGCCTTTTTGTTTGCTTGTGTGTTAGTTTGTTTGCCTGCTTGTCGTTATGTCTGAAACTGGGGAAGTTATCACCAATTTGGGCGATAACAATATCATGGAAGATTCAGATACTCCTGCTAAAGAACCTACCATCTTTCATACAAAAAAATTCCGTGTTGGTAGTGGTAATATTATTGGAAAAGGAGTTATTCAAGATTTCTTTACTTGTGCCGGTGCTTTACCTTCTATGGGTAGTTCTATCCTTCACAGAACTAGTAGTCTTGCGGACGCTATTGCCATGCTTGTAGTTGAACTTGAAAGACAATTCATGCACATGCATCCTTCTATACAAAGGATTTTTCTGGAATTTTCTAATATTGAGCATTCTTCTGTTAAGCGTGCCGCTACTATCTTTTTGGCTCATGAGTTTAGATTCATAATAAGAGAAGCCAAAGAAACCTTTGCGCATTATAGGGTGGACGCTTGCCATCCTCCCGTAGAGGCTATCCTCTTTGATCAAGAAGAAATAATGCGTTTTCAATCTCTAGACTATGTTGCTTTTAAAGAAAATCTTAGAAGAAAGGTTCCTACCAATGTTTTAGTTGATAGAATTTCTGAACTTAATGATGATTTGGCTATTCGAAATAATGAACTAGGATATTTTCTTGAATATAGGCTCACGAAGTTCTGTCAAAAGAATGCTTATAATGATGAATTGGTTGTGCATTATGAAGGACCGAAGGAGGAACCTATACCTCCCAAGGTTGATCTTGGGGACTTTTGTCCCGTTAAATTTAGACCTTTTCATTACTTTTGCTTGCCTCAAAAAAAACTTGCTGCCGAACGTAGAGAATATGAAATGAGTTTCACCAATCTATCTTATTACTATGGCAATACCTAGATCTATTCTTGCTCGTTATGCCTAGCTAGGGGCGTTAAACGATAGCGCTTGTTGGGAGGCACCCAATTTTATTTTTATTCCTTGCTTTTTGCTCCTGTTTAGTAATAAATAAATCATTTAGCCTCTGTTTTGATTGTGTTTTTTGAGTTTAATTAGTGTTTGTGCCAAGTAGAACCATTGGGAAGACTTGGGGAAAGTCTTGTTGAACTTGCTGTAAAAAACAGAAAGTTTAGAGCTCACGAGAACTGATGTCATTTTTATTTCAAGAGTTCTATTTAGTTAATTATTTTTGCAGATGATTAATAGATAAATTCTTCACGTCCAGCAATTTATTTTAGAATTTTTGGGGTTTCCAGATCTTGCGCTAGCTACAGATTACTACAGACTATTCTGTTTTTGACAGATTCTGTTTTTCGTGTGTTGTTTGCTTATTTTGATGAATCTATGGCTAGTAAAATAGTTTATAATCCATACAGAAGTTGGAATAAAGTAGGTTTAACACCAATATAAATAAAGAATGAGTTCATTACATTACCTTGAAGTGGTCTTTTGTTTTCTTTCGCTAACGGAGCTCACGAGTTTCCTATATTGAGTTTTGTGTTGTGAAGTTTTCAAGTTTTGGGTGAATTCTTTTGATGGATCATGGATCAAGGAGTGGGAAGAGCCTAAGCTTGGGGATTCCCATGGAACCCCCAAGATAATCCAAGGACACCAAAAATTCAAAGCTTGGGGATGCCCCGGAAGGCATCCCCTCTTTCGTCCACTTCCATCGGTAATTTACTTGGAGCTATATTTTTATTCACCAACATGATATGTGTTTTGCTTGGAGCGTCTTGTATTATTTGTGTCTTTTCTTTAGTATGCCACAATCATACTTGCTATACACACCTTTTGAGAGAGCCATACATGAATTAAAATTTGATAGAATACTTTATGTGCTTCACTTATATCTTTTGAGCTAGATAATTTTGCTCTATGTGCTTCACTTATATCCTTTGAGCTAGATAATTTTGTTCTATGTGCTTCACTTATATCTTTTGAGCTAGATAATTTTGCTCTATGTGCTTCACTTATATCCTTTGAGCTAGAAATTTTGCTCTATGTGCTTCACTTATATCTTTTGAGCTAGATAATTTTGCTCTATGTTCTTCACTTATATCTTTTGAGCGTTATAATTTTGCTCTATGTGCTTCACTTATATCCTTTGAGCTAGATAATTTTACTCTATGTGCTTCACTTATATCTTTTGAGCTAGATAATTTTGTTCTATGTTCTTCACTTATATCTTTTGAGCATTATAATTTTGCTCTATGTGCTTCACTTAGATCTTTTAGAGCACGGTGGTGGGTATGTTTTAAAGAAACTATTGATCTCTCATGCTTCACTTAAATTATTTTGAGAGTCTCTTAATAGCATGGTAATTTTCCTAATAATAATATGCTTGGTATTCAAGATTTGTGAAACTTTCTTTTGAGTGTGTTGAATACTAAGAAAAGATTGAAGCATGATAATTGTTTTGAGATATGGAGGTGATAATATTAAAGTCATGCTAGTTGAGTAGTTGTGAATTTAAAGAATACTTATGTTGAAGTTTGTGATTCCCGTAGCATGCACGTATGGTGAACCGTTATGTGATGAAGTTGGAGCATGATTTATATATTGATTGTCTTCCTTATGAGTGGTGGTCGGGGACGAGCGATGGTCTTTTCCTACCAATCTATCCCCCTAGGAGCATGCGCGTAATACTTTGCTTTGATAACTTCTAAATTTTTGCAATAAGTATATGAGTTCTTTACGACTAATGTTGAGTCCATGGATTATACGCACTCTCACCCTTCCACCCTTGCTAGCCTCTCTAATACCGCGCAACTTTCGCCGGTATCATACACCTACCATATACCTTCCTCAAAACAGCCACCATACCTACCTATTATGGCATTTCCGTAGCCATTCCGAGATATATTGCCATGCAACTTTCCACCATCTAGTTCATCATGACACATCCATCATTGTCATATTGCTTAGCATGATCATGTAGTTGACATAGTATTTGTGGCAAAGCCACCGTTCATAATTCTTTCATACATGTCACTCGTGATTCATTGCATATCCCGGTACACCGCCGGAGGCATTCATATAGAGTCATACTTTGTTTTAGTATCGAGTTCTAATCATTGAGTTGTAAATAAATAGAAGTGTGATGATAATCATTCAATAGAGCATTGTCCCAAAAAAAGGCCAAAGAAAAAAAGAAGGCCAAAAAAATTTAAATAAAAAGGGGCAATGCTACTATCCTTTTTTCCACACTTGTGCTTCAAAGTAGCACCATGATATAGCAAGTCTCATATATTGTGCTTCAAAGTAGCACCATGTTCTTCATATAGAGAGTCTCATATGTTGTCACTTTCATATACTAGTGGGAATTTTACGTTATAGAACTTGGCTTGTATATTCCAATGATGGGCTTCCTCAAATTGCCCTAGGTCTTCGTGAGCAAGCAAGTTGGATGCACACCCACTAGTTTCTTTTGTTGAGCTTTCATAGATTTATAGCTCTAGTGCATCCGTTGCATGGCAATCCCTACTCACTCACATTGATATCTATTGATGGGCTTCTCCATAGCCCATTGATACGCCTAGTCGATGTGAGACTATCTTCTCCTTTTTGTCTTCTCCACAACCACCATTCTTTTCCACCTATAGTGCTATATCCATGGCTCACGCTCATGTATTGCATGAAGATTGAAAAGGTTTTGAAAAAGTTAGAGTATGAAACAATTGCTTGGTTTGTCATCGAGGTTGAGCATGATTTAAATACTTTGTGTGGGGAAGATGGAGCATAGCCAGACTATATGATTTTGTAGGGATAACTTTCTTTGGCCATGTTATTTTGAGAAGACATAATTGCTTTGTTAGTATGCTTGAAGTATTATTATTTTCTATGTCAATATAAACTTTTGTCTTGAATCTTTCTAATCTGAATATTCATACCACAATTAAGAAGATTTGCATTGAAATTATGCCAAGTAGCACTCCGCATCAAAAATTCTCTTTCTATCATTTACCTACTCGAGGACGAGCAGGAATTAAGCTTGGGGATGCCTGATACATCTCCAACATATCTATAATTTTTGATTGCTCCATGTTATATTATCTACTGTTTTGGACTATATTGGGCTTTATTTTCCACTTTTATATTATTTTTGGGACTAACCTATTAACCGGAGGCCCAGCCCAGAATTGCTGTTTTTTGCCTATTTCAGTGTTTCGGATAAACAGAATATCAAACGGAGTCCAAACGGAATAAAATCTTCAGAAACGTGATTTTCTCACCGAACGTGATCCAGGAGACTTGGACCCTACTGCAAGGGATCAAAGAGGTGGTCACGAGGGTGGGGGGCGCGCGCCCCCTGCCTCATGGGCCCCTCGGTGCTCCACCAACGTACTCCTTCCTCCTATATATACACACGTGCCTCCAAACAATCAGAACAGGAGCCAAAACCCTAATTCCACCGCCGCAACTTTCTGTATCCACGAGATCCCATCTTGGGGCCCGTTCCGGAGCTCCACCGGAAGAGGTCCGTCATCACGGAGGGCTTCTACATCATCCTAGCCCCTCCGATGAAGTGTGAGTAGTTTACTTCAGAACTTCGGGTCCATAGTTAGTAGCTAGATGGCTTCTTCTCTCTCTTTGAATCTCGATACAAAGTTCTCCCCCTCTCTTGTGGAGATCTATTCGGTGTAATCTTCTTTTTGCGGTGTGTTTGTTGAGACCGATGAATTGTGGGTTTATGATCAAGTCTATCTATGATTAATATTTGAATCTTCTCTGAATTCTTTTACGCATGATTGGTTATCTTTGCAAGTCTCTTCGAATTATCCGTTTGGTTTGGCCAACTAGATTGGTAGTTCTTGCCATGGGAAAAGTGCTTAGCTTTGGGTTCGATCTTGCGCTGTCCTTACCCAATGAAAGAAGGGGCAGCAAGGCACGTATTGTATCGTTGCCATCGAGGATAACAAGATGGGGTTTATTTCATATTGCATGAATTTATCTCTGTACATCATGTCATCTTGCTTAAGGCGTTACTCTGTTTTTAACTTAATACTCTAGATGCATGCTGGATAGCGGTCGATGAGTGGAGTAATAGTAGTAGATGCAGAATCGTTTCGATCTAGTTGTCACGGACATGATGCCTATATACATGATCATGCCTAGATATTCTCATAATTATGCACAATTCTATCAATTGCTCAACAGTAATTTGTTCACCCACCGTAGAATACTTATGCTCTTGAGAGAAGCCACTAGTGAAACCTATGGCCCCCGGGTCTATTCTCATCATATCAATCTCCATCACTTTTATATTGTTTTGCTATTTACTTTGCTTTTACTTTTTTACTTTGCATCTTTATATCAAAAATACCAAAAATATTCTATCTATCCGATCTCACTCTCGTAAGTGACCGTGAAGGGCCTGACAACCCCTAATCGCGTTGGTTGCGAGTAGCTATCGCTTTGTGCAGGTATGAGGGACTTGAGCGTGGGCTGCTACTGGATTGATACCTTGGTTCTCAAAAACTGAGGGAAATACTTACGCTACTCTGCTGCATCATCCCTTCCTCTTCGGGGAAAACCAAGGCAAGCTCAAGACGTAGCAAGAAGGATTTCTAGTGCCGTTGCCGGGGAGTCTATGCAAAAAGTCATATACCAAGTACCCATCACAATCCCTATCCCTCGCATTACATTATTTGCCATTTGCCTCTCGTTTTGCTCTCCTCCCAATTCACCCTTGCCGTTTTATTCGCCCTCTCTCTCTCCATCCTCCCTCTCTATTTGCCTTTTTGTTTGCTTGTGTGTTAGTTTGTTTTCCTGCTTGTCGTTATGTCTGAAACTAGGGAAGTTATCGCCAATTTGGGCGATAACAATATCATGGAAGATTCTGATACTCCTGCTAAAGAACCTACCATCTTTCATACAAAAAACTTCCGTGTTGGTAGTGGTAATATTATTGGAAAAGGAGTTATTCAAGATTTCTTTACTTGTGCCGGTGCTTTACCTTCTATGGGTAGTTCTATCCTTCACAGAACTAGTAGTCTTGCGGACGCTATTGCCATGCTTGTAGTTGAACTTGAAAGACAATTCATGCACATGCATCCTTCTATACAAAGGATTTTTCTGGAATTTTCTAATATTGAGCATTCTTCTGTCAAGCGTGCCGCTACTATCTTTTTGGCTCATGAGTTTAGATTCATAATAAGAGAAGCCAAAGAAATCTTTGCGCATTATAGGGTGGACGCTTGCCATCCTCCCGTAGAGGCTATCCTCTTTGATCAAGAAGAAATAATGCGTTTTCAATCTCTAGACTATGTTGCTTTTAATGAAAATCTTAGAAGAAAGGTTCCTACCAATGTTTTAGTTGATAGAATTTCTGAACTTAATGATGATTTGGCTATTCGAAATAATGAACTAGGATATTCTCTTGAATATAGGCTCACGAATTTCTGTCAAAAGAATGCTTATAATGATGAATTGGTTGTGCATTATGAAGGACCGAAGGAGGAACCTATACCTCCCAAGGTTGATCTTGGGGACTTTTGTCCCGTTAAATTTAGTCCTTTTGATTACTTTTGCTTGCCTAAAAAAAACTTGCTGCCGAACGTAGAGAATATGAAATGAGTTTCACCAATCTATCTTATTACTATGGCAATACCTAGATCTATTCTTGCTCGTTATGCCTAGCTAGGGGCGTTAAACGACAGCGCTTGTTGGGAGGCACCCAATTTTATTTTTATTCCTTGATTTTTGCTCCTGTTTAGTAATAAATAAATCATTTATCCTCTGTTTTGATTGTGTTTTTTGTGTTTAATTAGTGTTTGTGCCAAGTAGAACCGTTGGGAAGACTTGGGGAAAGTCTTGTTGAACTTGCTGTAAAAAACAGAAACTTTAGCGCTCACGAGAACTGATGTCATTTTTATTTCAAGAGCTCTATTTAGTTAATTAGTTTTGCATATGATTAATATATAAATTCCTCACGTCCAGAAATTTATTTTAGAATTTTTTGGGTTTCCGGATCTTGCGCTAGCTACAGATTACTACAGACTGTTCTGTTTTTGACAGATTCTGTTTTTCGTGTGTTGTTTGCTTATTTTGATGAATCTATGGCTAGTAAAATAGTTTATAATCCATAGAGAAGTTGCAATAAAGTATGTTTAACACCAATATAAATAAAGAATGAGTTCATTACATTACCTTGAAGTGGTCTTTTGTTTTCTTTCGCTAACGGAGCTCACGAGTTTTCTATCTTGAGTTTTGTGTTGTGAAGTTTTCATGTTTTGGGTGAATTCTTTTGATGGAACATGGATCAAGGAGTGGGAAGAGCCTAAGCTTGGGGATGCCCATGGAACCCCCAAGATAATCCAAGGACACCAAAAAGTCAAAGCTTGGGGATGCCCTCGGAAGGCATCCCCTCTTTCGTCCACTTCCATCGGTAATTTACTTGGAGCTATATTTTTATTCACCAACATGATATGTGTTTTGCTTGGAGCGTCTTGTATTATTTGTGTCTTTGTTTGTTAGTATGCCACAATCATCCTTGCTGTACACACCTTTTGAGAGAGCCATACATGAATTAAAATTTGATAGAATACTCTAAGTGCTTCACTTATATCTTTTGAGCTAGATAATTTTGCTCTATGTGCTTCACTTATATCCTTTGAGCTAGATAATTTTGCTCTATGTGCTTCACTTATATCTTTTGAGCTAGATAATTTTGCTCTATGTTCTTCACTTATATCTTTTGAGCGTTATAATTTTGCTCTATGTGCTTCACTTAGATCTTTTAGAGCACGGTGGTGGGTATGTTTTAAAGAAACTATTGATCTCTCATGCTTCACTTAAATTATTTTGAGAGTCTCTTAATAGCATGGTAATTTGCCTAATAACATTATGCTTGGTATTCAAGATTTGTGAAACTTTCTTTTGAGTGTGTTGAATACTAAGAAAAGATTGAAGCATGATAATTGTTTTGAGATATGGATGTGATAATATTAAAGTCATGCTAGTTGAGTAGTTGTGAATTTAAAGAATACTTGTGTTGAAGTTTGTGATTCCCGTAGCATGGATGTATGGTGAACCGTTATGTGATGAAGTCGGAGCATGATTTATTTATTGATTGTCTTCCTTATGAGTGGCGGTCGGGGACGAGCGATGGTCTTTTCCTACCAATCTATCCCCTTAGGAGCATGCGCGTAATACTTTGCTTTGATAACTTCTAAATTTTTGCAATAAGTATATGAGTTCTTTATGACTAATGTTGAGTCCATGGATTATACGCACTCTCACCCTTCCACCCTTTCTAGCCTCTCTAATACCGCACAAATTTCGCCGGTATCATACACCTACCATATACTTTCCTCAAAACAGCCACCATACCTACCCATTATGGCATTTCCATAGCCATTCCGAGATATATTGCCATGCAACTTTCCACCATCTAGTTCATCATGACACATCCATCATTGTCATATTGCTTAGCATGATCATGTAGTTGACATAGTATTTGTGGCAAAGCCACCGTTCATAATTCTTTCATACTTGTCACTCGTGATTCATTGCATATCCCGGTACACCGCCGGAGGCATTCATATAGAGTCATACTTTGTTTTAGTATCGAGTTCTAATCATTGAGTTGTAAATAAATAGAAGTGTGATGATCATCATTCAATAGAGCATTGTCCCAAAAAAAAGAAAGGCCAAAGAGAAAAAGAAGGCCCAAAAAATGAAATAAAATGGGGCAATGCTACTATCCTTTTTTCCACACTTGTGCTTCAAAGTAGCACCATGATATAGCAAGTCTCATATATTGTGCTTCAAAGTAGCACCATGTTCTTCATATATAGAGTCTCATATGTTGTCACTTTCATATACTAGTGGGAATTTTACGTTATAGAACTTGGCTTGCACATTCCAATGATGGGCTTCCTCAAATTGCCCTAGGTCTTCGTGAGCAAGCAAGTTGGATGCACACCCACTAGTTTCTTTTGTAGAGCTTTCATACATTTATAGCTCTAGTGCATCCGTTGCATGGCAATCCCTACTCACTCACATTGATATCTATTGATGGGCATCTCCATAGCCCATTGATACGCCTAGTCAATGTGAGACTATCTTCTCCTTTTTGTCTTCTCCACAACCACCATTCTATTCCACCTATAGTGCTATATCCATGGCTCATGCTCATGTATTGCATGAAGATTGAAAAGGTTTTGAAAAAGTTAGAGTATGAAACAATTGCTTGGCTTGTCATCGGGGTTGTGCATGATTTAAATACTTTGTGTGGGGAAGATGGAGCATAGCCAGACTATATGATTTTGTAGGGATAACTTTCTTTGGCCATGTTATTTTGAGAAGACATAATTGCTTTGTTAGTATGCTTGAAGTATTATTATTTTCTATGTCAATATAAACTTTTGTCTTGAATCTTTCTAATCTGAATATTCATACCACAATTAAGAAGATTTGCATTGAAATTATGCCAAGTAGCACTCCGCATCAAAAATTCTCTTTTTATCATTTACCTCCTCGAGGACGAGCAGGAATTAAGCTTGGGGATGCCTGATACGTCTCCAACGTATCTATAATTTTTGATTGCTCCATGCTATATTATCTACTGTTTTGGACTATATTGGGCTTTATTTTCCACTTTTATATTATTTTTGGGACTAACCTATTAACTGGAGGCCCAGCCCAGAATTGCTGTTTTTTGCCTATTTCAGTGTTTCGGATAAAAAGAATATCAAATGGAGACCAAACGGAATAAAATCGGAAACGTGATTTTCTCACCGAACGTGATCCAGGAGACTTGGACCCTACTGCAAGGGATCAAAGAGGTGGTCGCGAGGGTGGGGGGCGCCCCCTGCCTCATGGGCCCCTCGGTGCTCCACCGACGTACTCCTTCCTCCTATATATACACATGTATCCCCAAACGATCAGAACAGGAGCCAAAACCCTAATTCCACCACCGCAACTTTCTGTATCCACGAGATCCCATCTTGGGGCCTGTTCCGGAGCTCCGCCGGAAGAGGGCCGTCATCACGGAGGGCTTCTACATCATCCTAGCCCCTCCGATGAAGTGTGAGTAGTTTACTTCAGACCTTCGGGTCCATAGTTAGTAGCTAGATGGCTTCCTCTCTCTCTTTGAATCTCAATACAAAGTTCTCCCCCTCTCTTGTGGAGATCTATTCGATGTAATCTTCTTTTTGCGGTGTGTTTGTTGAGACCGATGAATTGTGGGTTTATGATCAAGTCTATCTATGATTAATATTTGAATCTTCTCTCAATTCTTTTATGCATGATTGGTTATCTTTGCAAGTCTCTTCGAATTATCCGTTTGGTTTGGCCAACTAGATTGGCAGTTCTTGCCATGGGAAAAGTGCTTAGCTTTGGGTTCGATCTTGCGGTGTCCTTACCCAGTGACAGAAGGGGAAGCAAGGCACGTATTGTATCGTTCCCATCGAGGATAACAAGATGGGGTTTACTTCATATTGCATGAATTTATCGCACTACATCATGTCATCTTGCTTAAGGCGTTACTCTGTTTTAACTTAATACTCTAGATGCATGCTGGATAGCGGTCGATGAGTGGAGTAATAGTAGTAGATGCAGAATCGTTTCGATCTACTTGTCACAGACGTGATGCCTATATACATGATCATGCCTAGATATTCTCATAATTATGCACAATTCTATCAATTGCTCAACAGTAATTTGTTCACCCACCATAGAATACTTATGCTCTTGAGAGAAGCCACTAGTGAAACCTATGGCCCCCAGGTCTATTCTCATCATATCAATCTCCATCACTTTTATATTGTTTTGCTATTTACTTTGCTTTTACTTTTTTACTTTGCATCTTTATATCAAAAATACCAAAAATATTCTATCTATCCGATCTCACTCTCGTAAGTGACCGTGAAGGGCTTGACAACCCCTAATCGCGTTGGTTGCGAGTAGCTATCGCTTTGTGCAGGTACGAGGGACTTGAGCGTGGGATCCTACTGGATTAATACCTTGGTTCTCAAAAACTGAGGGAAATACTTACACTACTCTGCTGCATCATCCCTTCCTCTTCAGGGAAAACCAACGCAAGCTCAAGACGTAGCATCCCTCTGCGAAGGGCCTATCCATTTACTTTTATGTTGAGTCATCACCCTCTTATTAAAAAGCACTAGCTGGAGAGCGCATCTGTCATTTGGATTCATTACTGTTAATTTATATTGGGTGTGACTATGATTGGATCTCTTTTACCATGAATTACACTGTCTAGTCAGTCCTTAATCTTTAAAGGTGCTCTGCATTTATGTTTTGCGGTCTCAGAAAGGGCTGGCGAGATACCATCTTGTTATATCATATTATGATTGTTTTGATAAAGTGTTGCCATCCGAGATTTATTATTATGGCTTGCTAGTTGATTATGTTATTGATATGAGTAATCATGAGACCTGAGAATTATTGCAAATGTGGTTAGTTATAATCTTTGCTGAAAACTTGAATGCTAGCTTGACATATTTATAACAACAAGAGCAAACAGAGTTTGTAAAAAAATTCCTTTATTTCTTTCATTTTATCAACTGAATTGCTTGAGGACAAGCAAGGGTTTAAGCTTGGGGGAGTTGATACATCTCCAACATATCTACTTTTCCAAACAATTTTTCCCTTGTTTTGGACTCTAACTTGTATGCTTTGAATGGAACTAACCCGGACTGACGCTGTTTTCAGCAGAACTGCCGTGATGTTGTTTTATGTGCCGAAAACAAAAGTTCTCTGAATGACCTGAAACTCCACGGGATATCTTACAATAAATAATAAAAAATCCTCGCTAAAGATGAAGACCAGGGGGGCCACACCCTTCTCACGAGGGTGGGGGTGCCCCCCCTAGGGCGCGCCCCCTACCTCGTGGCCCCCCTGGAGACCCCCCGAATCCAACTCCAACTCTATATAACTGCTTTCAGGGAGAAAAAAATAAAGAAGAAGAAATCATCGCGTTTTACGATACGGAGCCGCCGCCAAGCCCTAAAACCTCTTGGGAGGGCTGATCTGGAGTCTGTTCGGGGCTCCGTAGAGGGGGATTCATCGTCGTCGTCATCATCAACCATCCTCCATCACCAATTTCGTGATGCTCACCGCCGTGCGTGAGTAATTCCAGCATAGGCTTGCTGGACGGTGATGGGTTGGATGAGATTCACCATGTAATCGAGTTATTTTTGTTAGGGTTTGATCCCTAGTATCCACTATGTTCTGAGATTGATGTTGCTATGACTTTGATATGCTTAATGCTTGTCACTAGGGCCCGATTGCCATGATTTCAGATCTGAACCTATTATGTTTTCATCAATATATGAGAGTTCTAGATCCTATCTTGCAAGGCTATAGTCACCTATTATGTGTTATGATCCGTTAACCCCGAAGTGACAATAATCGGGATACTTACCGGTGATGACCGTAGTTTGAGGAGTTCATGTATTCACTATGTGCTAATGCTTTGTTCCGGTTATCTATTAAAAGGAGGCCTTAATATCCCTCAGTTTCCATTAGGACCCCGCTGCCACGGGAGGGTGGGACAAAAGATGTCATGCAAGTTCTTTTCCATAAGCACGTATGACTATATTCGGAATACATGCCTACATTACATTGACGAATTGGAGCTAGTTCTGTGTCACCCTATGTTATGACTGTTACATGATGAACCGCATCCGGCATAATTATCCATCATTGATCCGATGCCTACGAGCTTTCCATATACTGGTTTACACTTATTTACTTTCCCGTTGCTATTGTTACAATCACTACAAAACACCAAAAACATTACTTTGCTTTCATTACTCTTTTGTTACTGTTACCATCACTATCATATTACTTTGCTACTAAACACTTTGTTACAGATACTAAGTTTCCAGGTGTGGTTGAATTGATAACTCAGCTGCTAATACTTGAGAATATTATTTGGCTCCCCTTGCGTTGAATCAATAAATTTGGGTTGAATACTCTACCCTCGAAAGCTGTTCCGATCCCCTATACTTGTGGGTTATCAGCCGGCCCAACCGAAGGCCCATAAGATTGAGCGGACCATAATGGGCCGGCCCAGCTAAAGGCCCACAAAATTTAGCGGAACATAATGGGCCGGCCCAGCTAAAGGCCCACACGATTTTGCAGACCATAAGGGGCCGGCCCAGCTAAAGGCCCACAAGATTTTGCGGACCACAATGGGCTGGCCCAGCTAAAGGTCCACAAGATTCTGCAGACCATAATGGGCCGGCCCAGCTAAAGGCCCAACATTCTCTGTCAAATCGGCCCGTCAACGGCCTGTCCTAAACTTGTCATCAACGTGGCCCATGGTCACTTCTGGCCCGTTAACAGTCCGCTAAGTAATTGGGCCGAATTACAGCCCGGTGTATTTCCGGCCTGTTAAAGGTCCGGCTTCATTTGGGCCCATTTACAGGCCATCAAAACTTTTGGCCCATAAACGACCGTGAAGGATGTGGGTCATATTCGGCCATGTCTGACATTCGGCCTGTTAGAGGCCCACTATAGCTTTGGGCCACTCTCGGCCTGTTGTCATTTTCGGCCTGTTAACGCCGGACGTAAACCATGGGCCATATGTGGCCCAATGTCATATCGGGCCCATTAATGGCCCATATAAAAATGACGATAATCTAGCCCGACCGATGTTCCGGCCTGTTAAAGGCCCGTGTATTAGGTCGGCGCATTTACGGCCCGTCCGAATTTCGGCCTGTCAAAGATCTGCATCGTAAATGGGCCACCATTTCGGCCTGCTAAGTCCAGTGGGTTATTTGGCACAATCAGGGCCCAATCTCACTTCCGGTCTATTAAAGGCCCATGTTTTTTATGGGCTCGAGATATTTACACCTGTAAACGGCCTATTTTTACTGAGGGCCCAAATTATGTTTAGGCCTGTTAAAGGCCCACTATGGGCACATGCCTACCAGAAAAATATGAAGGCTTATGCTGATTTAGGACCAGATATTTTTAGTGGGCTACATGCCAATTTCGGCCCGCAATTGTTTTTAGCCCAATTGGAATGGGCCTGATGAATGTTGGCATGTTGGGCTCCTACGAAGCTTTCGGCCGAATACATTACTAAGATAAACCTACACTATACAAAAATAACGTCGTAATTACTGCAGCCTGAGGCAACATCATAAATGTTGTATCACAACAAAATAAATTCTAGCCATACAACAAAAGGCCAGTTGGCATAAAGTTTACAGTCCTTCCAGATAAAAGCACCATCAGATGTATAGAAGCACAGATCATTTGACCTGAGTGCTAATGTTTCAGGCTGTAGAATCTGATGGAGCAGCACGATCTCCACCTTTTTCCGCCATTGCTCTTGAGCAACGAAGCGGATGTCTGATAGTCTGGTTTCAAAACCATTCACATCTTGACGACATTTGTCAACCACTATTCTTGTTTCCGAAACAACGTCCATTAGGGATTGGACTTGTGTCTGGAGCACAGATATATCACTCTGTCTAGTAGGAAGATTTTGTCCAGTAGACGATTTGGACGAGGTTACCTTGACAACCAACCCAGAATTACGCAGGAAGGTGCTTTTTGCACTATTAGTGGAGAGATACTGACGCACTACAGCAAGAGGTGACATTGTGCCTGTAGTAGCTTCGTCACCTTCAGGTGGTTGTGGCTGTTCAATCATTTGTTCCATAGCTTCCTGAAAGTTTGAACTTGTAGATTAGTGTACTAGATAAGTTACTAATGAGACAAAAACAAACAAAGTAGGTTAAACGTTTATACATAACTTATTTTGGTGAACTACTGTAATACATTAGCATGTATTGTAGTGCCAACTACATAATAAAATCACTTTCGGAACATATGTCCATGTAGCATGCCTACTATATTGTTTATTTCCTCACATTCGTTGACATCTAAGGATAAAGAGACATGGTTTAAAGTAGGATGAACATAGTATGACATCATTCATATCATGGGCAAACAGATATAAAATAAACATGCTATTTTATCATTGTGTGCGCACGTGAACATAACAACTAGATTACAGATCAAGACCAAAAGAATATCCTTCATCTCTTTTAAACCATGTAAGGTGAAATGATGCGTTAAGACAACTGTGAATAAAAGTGAACAGAGTAACTGACATTGGCTGCAAACCAAGTAGTTAAATGAACACATCACAGTACCAATCAGTTCAAGGCAGGAGGAGTAAGGACTTACAACAGCGGCTTGAACTGGTGTGCTCATGCCCTTCATCTTGCTGGTGTGGCAATCCTTGAAGATTTGCACTGCATTCGGTTCAGGTTCTTTTTGGTCCGCACGGGCTTTCCTCTGTATTTGAAACAAGTCAATATAGATACGATAATATGGCACCAAAAAAAGAAGGAAGTAGCAGCTATTTACAAGAGCCTCGCAGTGTGCAATATAGCTACGAGAACCTGTTGTCTGTTGGAATTTCACTTCAGAACGGTTGGTTTTGTTCTTCAAACAGTTAGCCTAGAAGAATATACACTTGTAAGGCACATACATAAATACAAGTTCAATATGTGGTGTGCTCAAATACCTATAGCCTACCTGATACTTTGGATCATACTAGTGTTTAACGAGGGCTGTCCAGTCTTCATCTGTAATATATTCCACTGGAGATGCTTGGGCGATTTCATTGTTAGCCTTGCCTTCAAAGTGAGATTTTCTAAGGTGGTACCGATACTGTCGCAGAGCAGATTGAAAAACATGAGTGCATGCTTGTTTAGTTGCATCATCTTTCGGATCCAACTTGAACCTCATATGTTGAAAAAAGAATGTGAGTCTTATTAGGAGGAAGGTAGAAAGTATGGGACATAGCAAGACAATATTACTAATTGCGATGAATAACATTACTTACGGATAAATGGTCAAGGAAGGTGTTAAACTGGGTATTGTCTTTCGCATTCCTGTACCGGATCCACGTTGGGAGGATACGTGCATGACACCTAACGGCGACGGCTGCCTCTGATACTAACTTGGCTGACTCTGTAGCATCACGTGGCCTTTTTAAACCTGCCTCAAAATGGATCGCCATTCTTCCTCCTTTAGATTTTGTTACTCTGTCAAGCATTATCCCTGATGTCTGTTTCCGCTTGCGCCGTGGTGCTAGTTCAACAACGAATATGGAAAGTGTTAGTGTACATCAAACTGTGAGAGTACATATAAAGGAGCATGCAACTGCAACTTGACTCGGTCAGGTACCGTCTTGGTGTTGATGCTCATGAGGTTCATCTGATCTTTCCAAGTCATGTTGTGTCAGCAGTGCTTCGGAAGTAGTGTTAGGTGTGAAGGCAGCTTGGGATCTGGTCAGTTCCGGAGCAAACGAATGAGTAACTGGTTGAGATGTTGGTACAATTGAAGTGAATGCTACAGCTTGTGGAGCAGGTGATACTGTGTTTGTAGATTTAGCCGGTGGACTTGGACCTTCTACTGCACTATAAGTACTAGCAGAATCTCGACGGCAGAACCTTTTCCGTTTCACCCGACGAGTAACAGCACTCCCTACTATATTATTTTCCTTGCTCTTTTTTGACTTTGCCATGTCAAGCTGTACCCACAACACAAAAGAATAAAATCACTCTTCAGAACTCATTGATGCATGATACAGACAAGCAATACTTTGATGTAAGACAACCGTGTGAGGATGGAATATGTAAGAAAAACAGGACGTCATGACATATTCACAACTACGATGTGCAAACTAAGCAGAAGGATTTTCAAGAAAATAGAAGTAATGCAAGCTAGACACCATATGAAAGATGCAACCAATATTACTCCGCCAAGTTAAAAGTGTCTTATCATAAGTGGCAATTCGAAAAATTAGAAGCAGTACAACATAGAAATCAATGCAAGATACAACCACTATCAAACTACCATGTTAAAAGTGTCCAATCATGAGTGACTGATGCGGGATACACAACAGCAGTACTTTGATGTAAGAACATGGTATGATAGATAGATGCAGTGTATTCTAGACACAGAAAGCCATGTCATATGCACATGTATAACATATAAACCCAGCAGGTGCAATTTAATAAAAATAGAAGAAATATAGGCTAGACAACATATGCAACATGAAACCAATTATCACACTGTCAACTTAAAGCAAGCACCTGCGATGGTGGAGTACGGGAGATGAACTCATCATGTAGACTTGGGACTTCAACTTCATTAGCAGTAGTAGTGGCAAATCTAGAGAGTCTCTGTTTGCGTCGGTGCGGAGGACCACCAACATCCCCTAATTTACTCTTTTCCTTCCTATTTTCTGATATTGCCTTATGAAGTCAAAACCACAAGAAGATGAATAAAATTAGCTCTGCATAACTGGTTGATGCATGATACAGACGAACACTACTTTGATGTAAGGCAAGCGCGTGATAGGAGGATGGAATATATACAAAAAAGACATGCTTTCATATTCACACGTACGATAGGAGGATGGAATATGTACGAAAAAACAGTAAGCGGAAGGCATTTCAACAAAATTAGAAGAAATGAAAGCTAGGCACCATATGAACATGCAACCAATATCACTCTATCAGGTAAAAAGTGTCTCGTCATAAGTGCCATTTCAAGAAATTAGAAGCAGTACAAGCTAGAAGACAATGCAATATGCAACCTACATCACAGTCCCAAGTTAAATGTGTCTTATGGGTAAGTGATCATTGCAGGTATAAGTTGTAAGCTATGCAGATGCAATTCAACATAATCAGAAGCAATACAAACTAGACATCATACGGAAAACGCAACCACATATAACAGTTCCAAGTAAGAGCAAGCACCTGTGATGGTGGAGTAGGGGAGATGTGCTCATCATCTACACAGCTACGTTGACTGTCCAGCCTTGTGTTGTCTTGCGAATCTTGTTGGGAGGATGGCGGAGTAGAATCTGTAGAGACCCCCTGTTTGAGTTGCTCCGAAGGACCACCATCATCCACTGCCGGACTAATATCCTTCGGCTGTAATGATTTTGCATTGTGAAGTCAAACCGATAAGAAAAAGGAATAAAATTCGCTCTTTAGAACTCATTCATGCATGATACTGACGAACACTACTCAGATGAAAGGCAAACACATGATGCAAGGATGGAATATGTATGAAAAACAGGATGGTGTGACATATTCACACCTATGATGTGGTAACTAAGCAGAAGGCATTTCAACAAATTAGAAGCACTGCAAGCTAGACACCATATGAAAGATGCAACCAATATCACTCTGCCAAGTTCAAACCGTATGGCGTTTCAACAAATTAGAAGCAGTACATGCTAGAAATCATATGCAAGACACAACCAATATCACAGTGGCGACTTAAAGCTGCCTTATCATAAGTGACTGATGCGGGATATGCAAGAATAGTAGTCTGATGTAGAAACAGGAACACATGTCATATTCACAGGCATTATGTGTAAAGTAAGCAGATGCAATTCAACAAAGTTAGAAGCAATACAAGCTAGACATCATACGCAACATGCAACCACCTATAATAGTGCCAAGTTAGAGCAAGCACCTGTCATGGTGGAGTAGGGGAGATGTGCTCATCATCTACACAGCTACGTTGACTGTCCAGCCTTGTGTTGCCTTGCGAATCTTGTTGGGAGGATGGCGGAGTAGAATCTGTAGAGACCCCCTGTTTGAGTTGCTCCGAAGGACCACCATCATCCACTGCCAGACTAATATCCTTCGGCTGTAATGATTTTGCATTGTGAAGTCAAACCGATAAGAAAAAGGAATAAAATTCGCTCTTCAGAACTCATTCATGCATGATACTGACGAACACTACTCGGATGAAAGGCAAACACATGATGCAAGGATGGAATATGTATGAAAAACAGGATGGTGTGAATATATGAAAAACAGGATGGTGTGACATATTCACACCTATGATGTGGTAACTAAGCAGAAGGCATTTCAACAAATTAGAAGCACTGCAAGCTAGACACCATATGAAAGATGCAACCAATATCACTCTGCCAAGTTCAAACCGTATGGCGTTTCAACAAATTAGAAGCAGTACATGCTAGAAATCGTATGCAAGACACAACCAATATCGCAGTGGCGACTTAAAGCTGCCTTATCATAAGTGACTGATGCGGGATATGCAAGAATAGTAGTCTGATGTAGAAACAGGAACACATGTCATATTCACAGGCATTATGTGTAAAGTAAGCAGATGCAATTCAACAAAGTTAGAAGCAATACAAGCTAGGCATCATACGCAACATGCAACCACATATAATAGTGCCAAGTTAGAGCAAGCACCTGTCATGGTGGAGTAGGGGAGATGTGCTCATCATCTACACAGCTACGTTGACTGTCCAGCCTTGTGTTGTCTTGCGAATCTTGTTGGGAGGATGGCAGAGTAGAATCTGTAGAGACCCCCTGTTTGAGTTGCTCCGAAGGACCACCATCATCCACTGCCGGACTAATATCCTTCGGCTGTAATGATTTTGCATTGTGAAGTCAAACCGATAAGAAAAAGGAATAAAATTCGCTCTTCAGAACTCATTCATGCATGATACTGACGAACACTACTCAGATGAAAGGCAAACACATGATGCAAGGATGGAATATGTATGAAAAACGGGATGGTGTGACATATTCACACCTATGATGTGGTAACTAAGCAGAAGGCATTTCAACAAATTAGAAGCACTGCAAGCTAGACACCATATGAAAGATGCAACCAATATCACTCTGCCAAGTTTAAACTGTATGGCGTTTCAACAAATTAGAAGCAGTACATGCTAGAAATCATATGCAAGACACAACCAATATCACAGTGGCGACTTAAAGCTGCCTTATCATAAGTGACTGATGCGGGATATGCAAGAATAGTAGTCTGATGTAGAAACAGGAACACATGTCATATTCACAGGCATTATGTGTAAAGTAAGCAGATGCAATTCAACAAAGTTAGAAGCAATACAAGCTAGGCATCATACGCAACATGCAACCACATATAATAGTGCCAAGTTAGAGCAAGCACCTGTCATGGTGGAGTAGGGGAGATGTGCTCATCATCTACACAGCTACGTTGACTGTCCAGCCTTGTGTTGTCTTGCGAATCTTGTTGGGAGGATGGCAGAGTAGAATCTGTAGAGACCCCCTGTTTGAGTTGCTCCGAAGGACCACCATCATCCACTGCCGGACTAATATCCTTCGGCTGTAATGATTTTGCATTGTGAAGTCAAACCGATAAGAAAAAGGAATAAAATTCGCTCTTCAGAACTCATTCATGCATGATACTGACGAACACTACTCAGATGAAAGGCAAACACATGATGCAAGGATGGAATATGTATGAAAAATAGGATGGTGTGACATATTCACACCTATGATGTGGTAACTAAGCAGAAGGCATTTCAACAAATTAGAAGCACTGCAAGCTAGACACCATATGAAAGATGCAACCAATATCACTCTGCCAAGTTTAAACTGTATGGCGTTTCAACAAATTAGAAGCAGTACATGCTAGAAATCATATGCAAGACACAACCAATATCACAGTGGCGACTTAAAGCTGCCTTATCATAAGTGACTGATGCGGGATATGCAAGAATAGTAGTCTGATGTAGAAACAGGAACACATGTCATATTCACAGGCATTATGTGTAAAGTAAGCAGATGCAATTCAACAAAGTTAGAAGCAATACAAGCTAGACATCATACGCAACATGCAACCACCTATAATAGTGCCAAGTTAGAGCAAGCACCTGTCATGGTGGAGTAGGGTAGATGTGCTCATCATCTACACATCTACGTTGACTGTCTAGCCTTGCGTTGTCTTGCGAATCTTGTTGGGAGGATGGCGGAGTAGAATCTGTAGAGAACCTCCGTTTCAGTTGCTCGGAAGGACCACTATCATCCAATGCCTTGCCAATTTCCTTCAGCTTTATTGATTTTGCATTGTGAGGTCATACCGACAAGAAAAAGGAATATCATTCGCTCTTCAGAACTCATTCATGAATGATACTGACGGACACTACTCTGATGAAATGCAAAGTCATGATACGAGGATGGAATATGTACGAAAAAATGGACGGCTTGACATATTCACACCTATGATATGGTAACTAAGCAGAAGGCACTTCAACAAATTCGAAACACTACAAGACACCATATGGAAGGTGCAATCAATATCACTCTGCCAAGTTAAAACTGTCTCGTCATAGGTGGCATTCATCAAACTAGAAGCAATACATGCTAGAAATCATATTCAAGACGCAAACCAATATCACACTGCCAACTTAAAGGTGTCCCATCATAAGTTACTGATGCAGGATACACAAGAAGAGTAGTTTCATGTAAGAACATGGTGTGATAGACATATATAGTATGTACCAAAAACAGGAAAGCGTGTCATATTCACATGTATCATGTGTAAGCTAAGCAGATGCAGTTTACACTAATTAGGAGCAATACGACCTAGACACCATATGCAACATGCAACCAGATATCACACTGCCAAGTTAGAGCAAGCACCTTGAATGGTGGAGTAGGGGAGCGGAGACTTGGACCTTGTAATGCACTATCAGTAGAAGGAGAATCGGTACAGATGCTCCATTTACGTTGCTGTAGAGGACCACCATCATCGCCTTCCTTACTCTTTTCCTTCCTCTTTCTTGATTTTGCCTTGTCAAGTCAAACCCACAAGAAAAAGGAATAAAATTTGCTATTCAGAACTCATTGATGCATGATACTGATGAACACTACTTTCATGTAAGGCAGCCGCATGATAGGAGGATGGAATATGTATGAAAAACAGGACGGCGTGACATATTGACATGTATGATGTATAAAGTGTAAACTAAGCACAAGGTGCTTGAACTTGTTAGAATCGATGCAAGCTAGAAACCATATGAAAGATGAAACCAATATCACTCTGCCAAATTAAAAGGGTGCCCTAACAAATGTATTTGACCAAATTAGAAGCAATACATGGCAACAGGCTAGAAATAATATGCAATATGCAACGAATAAAGGTGACTCATCGTAAGTGATTGATGCAGGATACATAAGAGGGGTAGTTTCATGTAAGAACAAGGTTAACACATAGATGTAGTGTGTACCAAAAATAGGAATGCATGTTATATTCACAGGTATAGTGTGTAAACTAAGCAGATGCAATTTACCCTAATTAGAAGCATTACAAGCTAGACACCGTATGCAACATGCAACCACATATCACACTACGAAGTTAGAGCAAGCACCTGTGATGGTGGTGTAGGGGAAGTGCGGTCTTCAGGCACAGAGCTACGTTCAATATCTTCATTTAGGCTTGCTATTTCTTGGAATCATGTGGAGAGGATGAAATTGCATTCTTTATAAGAGTATTGCGTCTCATATTAACCCACGTGCGTGACTGTCTCATCATAAGCGATAGACGCAGGATACACAAGAACAGTAGTTTGATGTAAGAACATGGTGTGATAGGCAGATGTAGTATGTACCAAAAACAGGAAGGCATGTCATATTCACATGTATAATGTGTAAGCTAAGGAGATGCAATTTAACAAATTAGGAGCATTGATGAGGGATACACAAGAAAAGTAGTTTGATGTAAGGACATGGTTAATAGAAAGACGTAGTATGTACCAAAAACAGGAAGGCATGTCATATTCACAGGTATAATGTGTTAACTAAGCAGATGCAATTTACCCTAATTAGAAGCATTACAAGGTAGACACCATATGCAACATGCAACCACATATCACACTGCCAAGTAAGAGCAAGCACCTGCGATGGTGGTGTGGGGGAATTGCGGTGATCAACTAGTTAGCTACATTGACTATCTTCATTTAGCCTTGCTGTTTCTTGAGAATCATGCGGGAGGATGACACTGCACTCTTTAAACGAATAGGGCGTCTCACAGTAACCCACTCGGGTGATTGTCTCATCATAAGTGATTGACGTGGGATACAAAAGAGCATTAGTTTGATGTACGAACATGGTTAATAGACATATGTAGTATGTATCAAAAACAGGAAGGCATGTCATTATCAAAGGTATAATGTGTAAAGTAAGCAGATGCAATTTAACTAAATTGGAAGCAATACAAGCTAGACACCATATGCAACATGCAACCACATTTGACAGCGCGAAGTTAAAGCAAGCACCTGGGATGGTTGTGTGTGGCAATTGAGATCATCAACTGCAGAGCTACATTTACAGTCTCCAACTGCTGACACTGCACCCATTAGAGCGCTGAAACGCTTAGTGCTTATCTTCGAATTACACTGGCGCGACTTCTATCTTTTCTTTTCTGCATTCATCAACACTGCGTCAGAGTCTGAAATACACATGCATAAAAAACAATAGTGTCAGTATGGGTGAAGTGTGTGCACAATTAGTACAGTGTAAAGGTAGCAGATAGCAGGTCAGTGAGAAATAAATGACGGGAGACATATGATAGCTCTACAACATGCATGGCACACTAAATTACTACAGGATTCTATGAAAATAACAGTCGACTGAAAGCAAATAGGCCAGTCCATTTTTTCTGCACCGTCCGATGTACAAAGATCGGGCAGATCGCCTTCATCTACCTCCAGCCAGTCAGTGTTGACGATCTTCCTCGAAACGCCAGCGACCACCGGCCCAGTATTCCTCCCCTGCATGCGCCCTCTCCTCGACCTCACCGCACCGCCGTGCTTGGCACCGCCCCCCGGCCATCCATTCAAGCCCCGCCGACCTCTAGATCGGGCGCAAGCAGCTCCTGCGCCCCACACCCCTATGATAGATACCGATGCGCCGCTTCCCCTGGGAACAGGCAGACTAGGTGCTCCGCGCGCCTAAGCGGGTGCTGCTTCTTTTAGTTGCGGTTCGACTGGCCCTGAATTGAAATCTAGGCGGGCTACTGACCTCTAGCAAAGGTGAAATAGTAAAAGGAGGAAACCTTGTGCATTTAGTATCACGAAGAAGATGCAGTAAGAAGCACTCAACTAGTTTCTTTTGTGGGATGAATACGGTGTGAGCGGAGACGTAAGATTTGCATGAATAAGGGAAGAGGAGTACCTCTTTCTGCTGGCAGTGCTGTGTCCTCCTTCTGTTTTTCCGACGATCTTCTTATTGTTCGCCGGAAACCAGAAGTTGTGGAGGACGGTGCATCCGTGGACGAACCCATGGCCAAGTTGTTGAGTGTGGTGCGGTGGCCGTCTGTCGGCGGCGGGGAAGCAGATCTGAGGCGGCGAACGACGGCGTAGCGGGAACATCTCCGGTGCGGTGGACGGTTGCGATAGTGGAGCCGCAGCAGGGAGGCGCAGGACGGCATGGTCGGAGTGGTTCTGGTACGGCGCACGTCGGTGTCGGCGTCGTGGAGGCAGCTCTAACTCAGCTTCAGCTGCTAAGTCCTTGAGGGCGTTGCGGTTGAAGTTGCGTTGGACGACGACGTCGGGGTACCAGCTCCGGCGTGATGGAGGAGGGCGGCGGTGGATTGGCCGCTATGGGGTGGAGGACGGAGGAGGCTGGGGTTTCGCGGCTGGTGGAGAGGGCGTTTTCGTGCCCACGGAGTATGAATGGGGAAACTGAGGGAGGCGGGGAACTAAGGGGGAACAATGTTTCAGTTTGAGACGCGCTTGTTTGAAATTTGGGGAAAGTTGCAAACTTTGCCCCCATCTAAAATTTCGGATGGGGGTAGGACAGTCATGTCAGGTGTCTCAAATGTGGGCGGGATAGATTTCGGCCGAGCACATGGGTAGGCGCCCACGGCGTATGAATGCTTCTCGAAGGAGGTTGAGACTGGCGTCTTGGTGAAGTTACAAACCTACCCCGGTTTAGAGCTTTGGACATCGGGCCGATAGGCTACACGGGCCAGAGTCAGGACAGTAATTTCCTGCCACCAAAACATTAGTCTCGCGTGGTTTCGGGTGACCAGAGGCCTATTTGGCGCTTTGTTCAATATTTGGGAGCAGAAGCATTAACGTTTTCAGTTCACTTGAATTGAACTTTCAGGATTTGTCAAACTTTACAAATCTTTACTCTTGAAAATCCTAAAGCTACGATTATTTTGGAATGGAGGGGGTACATTTGAATATACATTGTACACGAGTATATATTAAAAAATATGCAACTTACCTCAGTTCATGCATGGTTCCGGATATAATCTCCTTGGTTGCAAAAAAGTTAGATATGCGTATGAATATATATAGCATTTTCAAACTCGCAACAAAGATTGATGCCCCCTTTTACATTTGATTTACAAATTCCATTATCTCGGGTTCAAATAGATGAATGCACTTCCTATGAATTCGAATCTTCGAAACCCCCTTTATGTTGAATTCGACATGTATTCTATTTCATAGCCAGCAATTTGGAATGTATCCATGCAAGTGACAAATGTATAAAGTGCTTCACACTAACAACATGGAGTGCACTAATTAATGTTTAAAAATGAATTGCAAAAGCATCCATTGCCTGTATTTCAAACCGCTCTCACTCTATGGATCGATAATATGAAATAAACACATGCACATGCTAGAATTCAATAGAGTATGGGTGTCTGATAGGCTGATTTTCGTCCATACGCAATTTGCAAAATTCATGATCTCATCCAAAAATAATAATGCCATTTATATTTTAATTTAATGCGTAGAACCACCTTTTACACGTAGATGCACTATGCCTTGCCCCGTTCTCACAAACGCGTTATATATCTCTGTATCTAACGCATAAGTGCACACACTTTATATGCATCGGCATTTCTCTTTCACACATGCTCACAATCTCTCCCAAGGTGTCAGGGTGTCTCACGCACATGCTCTCTCTGTTTATCTCTCTCTTTCTGACTACTATGTACCACTCTTTTCACTAATCTCAGTTGGAAAACACTATTTCTCTCACATGCATATATACCCATGCATGGCCTCTACTAGCCCTCTATACGCACATATATATCCCTACGTGTCTCCCGCACGCACATTATCTTTAGGCCTCTCTCGCACACATTGCCCCCCGACACACCTCTCTCTTAGTAGTTGGCAGATATGATTTTATCATATAATTCGGTAGGATATCCCTGGCTGTTATGCTGGATGGTAGTACGAGCCAAAGTTTTACCCTAGTTCGGATCGGACCCTTGCAGTTGAAGAAAGAGCCTACTCCTGGTACTGTATATTAGTGATAGGGGTGTGTACAAAGTACACGTGAATACCACGCATTGTATGTGTGTGTATACTATCGACGAACTAGCCCCCAAGCTTGTATAACATACTAAGGGCCTAGGGTTACAAATCATATATAGTCGGCTTATCACCAGTGGGGATAGAGTCCTCTGTGACTCTGGTAGCTTCGTGTTGTACGCCGAGTCCTCCACATGGGTCTTCGTATAACACGTCTCGGTCCAACCTATATGTGGCGCAGGATGGAACCGACCCATGAGTCTTCATGTTGACCCACCACAACTAGAAATGATGTGCCCACCACACCACACACACAATCGGCCACTAAGAAAATAAGCATATACAATAGTACAATGGTATCTAGCTCATGATACGTCTCCATATTTTGTTGATGACACTGATAGACTTTGCATTTGATGCGTGCTCCGTATTTTGTTGACGACACTTACGGTCATTGTATTTGAAGCGAAAGCACGATATGGTCACTGGACTTCAGAATAAGCTCATCACGGTCACCACATACATTTTGTCATGCTAACCAACATGTGGTTGGATGGTTAGAGGATAGTGGTTTCTCTAGCCCACCAAGGTTAAAGTCCCAGTGCTCGCATTTATCTTGTGTTAATTTTAGTATTTTCCGGTGATGTACGTTCAGTGGGAGGAGACGTTCCACTCGACTACGAGGCACCTATGGTGACTTCGTAAAATCTCAAGATCATATATGCTGACCCACTCTCTCGAAGGTGCTCATAGGGGTAGGGTTCGCGTGTGTGCGCTTATAGCGGTGAGTGCTTGCGCGTATATATGAGCCCTTGCGTCTGTACTGTGTTAAACAAATACATATCATGATTATACGGTCACTGGCTCACCTGTACAACTCCGTATTTTGTTGATGACACAATCAATTGACCAGTCAAATGTTCCACGCGGCGCAACTAGTGTTGCACCATTGGGGCGCGTAACTGTGGGGCCCACCTGTCAGCCCGTATATGAAAGAAAGAAATGGTAGTTTGAGTCCGTACTGTGTTAATAAAATAGGACTACATTTTAGGGTGATCATACGGTCACTGGCTTACCATACAGCTCCGTAATTTGTTGATAACACGATCAATTGACCAGTCAAATGGTCCACATTCAGCAGCGCACATTACCATAGGACCCACCCGTCAGCGCGTATATGAAGGACAGGAATGGTAATAAATTAGTGGTCGGTGGGTATTCGAAGTCGTGAGACCTCTGGTTGGCAGTCACCGGCGGTTGGGGGCGTTCATTGGGCGGTGGGGTGGGGATCCCCAGAGAAAAATCTCGGCGGAGGGGGGGGGCTAGAGGGATGGCCGGTGTGGCGGCGGACCGGCGGTGGGGAGTGGTTTCGGGGAGGGCGGGCCGGCCATGGGCTGCGGGGGCTGGCGGTTTGGCCGGTGGTGGCTGGCGGCTCAGGGGGGTGGAGTTTGATGATAAACTGGAGGCCCATGATTTCGTATCCAACGGCTGAATGACCAGAGATGAAAAAGTCAGTCGACTGACATGTAGCCTCACCCCGCATGTACACATGCACGCACACAAGACACGCACGCATGTAGGCGTGCAACACTGACATGTACACATGCACGCATGCTGGCGTGCAACACTGACACGTACACATGCGCTCACGAAGACACGCATGTACGCACCCATGCATGCAACACTGAAACGTACCCTTGCACGCGCGCAACACTCGCACGCCTGCATGCACACAGCACACGACGCAAGACACACGCTCAACCTATACATGCATGCACCCTTTGTTAAGGACATGGATTGTTACGGGTATTAATCAATCTTATCTGTGATAAGCAGAACATTGATGTTTGCAGCGGTCTTTATG
Organism: Triticum monococcum; assembly: GCA_034509565.1. Taxonomy (NCBI): domain Eukaryota; kingdom Viridiplantae; phylum Streptophyta; class Magnoliopsida; order Poales; family Poaceae; genus Triticum; species Triticum monococcum. Next base: position 526,244,494 of record CM067845.1, read on the forward strand.
AATCACAACGTATCGAACGGGCTATCAACATAGTAGGCTTATCTACATGAAAAAGATGACATCACACTCAATGAACAATCACCGGTTTATGAAATGCCCGCTTCTGACCGCCTGGCCCACCAAAGGTTCCTCTGCTGTGCGCTGCCTGTGTTGGGTCACTGACATGCAGGCCATGCACCCAAAGAGCCCACACGTCAGTGGAAGAACGGTGCGGTGTCCTAGGTCAGAGTCGAGGGCGCCACTCGCGGCACGCCCGGCTGAACACGCCTCTGTGCCGCATTCAAACGCCTCCATGAAACCCGCCCGTGTGGAACCCGAGAAACCCACTCTGGACACACGTCCGTTCATGACCGGGCCGGCGTTAAACGCAACGCTGGCCGAGCTCCTCCCGTCCGCCGTCTATTTAATCTCCTATTTAAACGAGGCCAAACGCCGGCCAAGAATCGCACACCTCCACCGCTCCCCTATCTCCTCCACCATTTTGTCCACTCTTACAATGGCTTACGAAGAGTAGTTATTCCGCATCCAAGCAGGCTGGGTAACCCCCCAGATACGAGCTATGCAGCTCACTGATCCACCTCCCTCCCCTCGCCCGACGGAGCCAGTTGCCGCCCCAAGCCGGTGCGCGGTTCAGCAACTCACGGCTCCAGGCTAGCTCGACGAGGAGCAGCGCACGGGCGTCGTTGCTGCCGTCCACGCCGCCGCCTCGTACCGTGTCTCCCGTTTTTGTGGCCGAGACTCCCATGCCGGCGGCCGCGCCATGCAAGCAGCGACAGAAGCCGGGTGCGCGGAGAGCGACGAGTCGGTGGCTAGTGCCTCCGCGTCCGCCGTCATCATCGAGGAGAAGTAGAACACGGGAGGCCGCCGCCGCTTGGGTCCCATGAAGGCCACCACGGAGGAGACGCCGGCGTACACAGCAGGTGTCTTGCCGGATCCTTTTGTTGCGAGTACCTTCGTCGACCCTGCATGAGCTCCACGGAAGAGGGGAATGTTAGGATGAACTCGAGCCGGTGCTGGCCATGGCGAAGTAGTGGCCGGTGATGAACTCGAACCGGTGCCGACCACCATCATCTTCGGCACCAGCCAATGATATCAGTTGGGCAGTGGGGAAGTGAGTCGTCCTTTGCGCTGAAGCATATACCTTCGGGGCTCCCGGCAGTCTGGTGATCGTGCTGCCGGACATGAGGAACACAAATCAATCGGCGGGCGACCATTTACGCCAGGTATTATATACCTGTGCTGTCCAGAACTAGCATCGCGTAGTTCATTTGAATGTAATGAAATCCGTCATGTTTGTATGAAAATCTAGTAATTTATATGATTTCTGTCGTTGTTTATATGAAATATCAGTTTGTCTACGTGTTTGCGTGAATTTCGTCCGGTTGGTTGAGTTGCTGTCATAATGTGTGCGGCTACGGTTGGATGGCGTAATTTGTGGGTCGCCGGTCGGTCTGCGGGTGGCTCGGGCGGCGTTGTGGGACAAAAAAATGAAGCTCGTGCGAGCTCGTCTCCAACGTGCGCGCTGGAGGATGCGTGACAGCATGAGCACCCCAGCCATTCCTCGTTCATCGGTGGCAAAGGCACCGGTGGACAAAAGGGTTGCCAATATTTTGGCTACCCCGGGCAAGATCCAAACAGCCCCTCCCAACAGATTCAAATCCCTCGTTCGCCATGGAATTTTGCCATGTGTTGTTTTCATGGACTAGCAAGATGCCCGTGCATTGCACGAAATATCAAGATGCATTTTTTTACAAACTCCCGCATGCATGAAAGGGATAATTAATGTCCTCCTTTGCTAGTACCACGAGGCAAACACCATTAATATTGCATCGTTTAGTGTCCCGTCAACTCGCAGAACAAGGAGAATTTGATGTGTCCCGTCAACTCGCGTTATGTTAAATTAAAAAAAGAGGCAAACCATGTGGGGCCTACCTTAGAGGGAAGGCTCTATACACTGGAGTACTTTTGATGTGTCCCGTCAACTCGCAGAACGAGGAGAAGCTTGCTTAGCACGCCGTCTCCCCCGCCCACGGGCGCGGTGGCTCGCAGGATGAGGTGAAGCTTGCTTACGCGTACTACTACTACTACTGTACGCCTTTACGCCCGCTCCCTCGCCCACGCGCGCGGTGGCTCGCAGCACGAGGAGAAAATTTTACTACTCCCTCCGTTTACTTCTCGTCCCTACTACGTACTTTGGTTAGTACTCCCTCCATTTACTTATACAAGGCCACTATAAAAAAATGCATTTTGCATCTATACAAGGACACAAATAATAATCGAAACAAAAGTTACTACTCCCTCCTTTCTAGTTTATGGCTCAATTTCAAAATCTCTCCAACCAAGGTAGACGGTGAGTGGTCGAATTAATTTCGTAGTTTGCACAAGTAATTAGTACGCTCGTTTTTCTCAGGAAGTTATGTTTACCGAGGCATTAATTAGAACGAATGCATGAATGACCACTAAATTTCCATGAACTTGTACATTGATTGGTTACTTTCCTCTTGACACTGCTTGCGTCGGGTGATCTAACGCACCTCGAAATCCAACATGTAATGGTACTACTACTAGTATAGTAGAATTGAGACTTGTCAAACGGAAAAACGAATGTTTTTTAGAAGAGCCCTATAAACCCTAGTGGGTACGTACTCCGTAAAAACAGATTTTTCCAAAACTAAGTCGCTCTCTTTCATGAATTTTGTAGTATACTCCTCCGTTGATGCTCCCTTTCATGAACTTTGTACTTCCTGTCGTCGACATGTGGGGCATATAGCAGCCGGGTCGACGTGTCAAGCACCAAATAACAATGCAGAACAGCAGGGGGGACGCACCCCACTCGTACCGACCCAGTAGTAGTAATGAGCAATGAGACGTCAAATCACAATGCCGCACCTTCCCAGACGGACGAAGGAACCATTATTTCACACTTCGGTTCGCCATCATCTCAAACCACGTAGTATTGCTTCTGCCTCAAGAGGGACACGCGCATTGCCTTGGTACATCATGACACGTGGGACCGCATGACAGGCCATGCTCCCCCACCGATCGCTCGGTAAAATCACCTCATTTTTACAATACTTCCTCCGTATCGGTTTACTAAATGGCATGCACGTCGTTCTAGGTTGAGAATTTAACTGGCTATATATGTGATGAACAATACTCTAGCCTTTTAAAAAATGTATACTTTTGTACAATAGTACTATCGATGGATTGCGCCATGGAGCAAAAATTGAAATAAAAAAAGGTGGTACATATAGAGAGCGCTCGTCGCCAAATTATGCATATAGTACTATTAAAAAAATCTAGTACGTGCTTAATTGGGGTGCTAAATTCTATTAAAGAAATACTAGTAGTATGTACATACTGAAGAGTTAAAGTAACGAGAAGAAACATAACATAGTTCTGCTAGGGGCTCAGCACAACACACACCTCAAATTAAACTAAGCACACCTGAAATTAAACTATGCAACTAATCCGGTAGACACTGCATTAGAAGTTTAGAACCACCATGAGCAACGATACTGCCACCTTACTCGGAGTCCTCATCCACGTCCTCGACTTCGTCCTTGTCCCTCTCCCTCTTGGCCGATACTTCTTTGCTTGAACCGCACACTTGGCTGTTGCTCTTCATCCAACCCTTGTAGATATTGAAACAAAGGTAGCCATCCATTGCAGCATAGTGGATGTGGTCTATATCTAGTACATTCCGCTGCCATGCATGACGATGAAACATATAATGAGGTTTCTCCAGTTTACGGTACGAAGGATGAACCATGGCTCCTGCCAGGGTCAGCATTGAAGGCTGACGAGAGGGCACCAGCCGATTTTTCTGGAGGTCGAAGGGGTTGCCTACAACGAGGCCTATCCGACCCAGGACTTCTTTGTCGTTCTTAAAGTCTATAGTAACGAATTTCACTGTTTTGTCCTTGAGGAAGTTCTTAAAATCCTAGCACTCAACGTCGGCATGGCATATGTGGTAGACCAAGCAAACATTATGTACGCAAACCTGGATCACGGCGGGCTTCTTCCTCTCTTCGTCCTTTAGATCCTTCTCTGGTCCCAGGACTGTGGTGTACTCAACATCTAGCCCAACGACCCACTCATCATCTGAGTTTTCGAACATGCGTCTGAAGCGAGAAAGGCATCCTTTCACCGTCGCGGAAGAACGGGTGTAGATGACATCAAACTCATCACCGGTGATGGTTCTAACCTTGTACTCACCGCCAATCGTGGAGATTTGGGACGCCATGGATTTGGGAGGAGGGTTAGGATTAGTGGAACTGTCATAATGTGAATGGACGGGACGACTAGGAGCAAACCGTCGTAGTATTGAAGGACGTGCGGGGACGAGTAGGAGCGAACTGCCAGCGTGCGAACGGTAGGGTAGTGGCTTTCCATTCTCCCATGATACGGGCTTCCTAGAGCCCTTGGATCTGAGATCGAATGGTTGCATGGCGTGATTCTAGACCTATGGGTGAATATCCTATCCTGGAGGGTTATTCTGCAAATTTTCAGCAACTTAGCATGCGACCGTTTGTTCTCAGATCCAAGGGCTGTTAGCAGCCCATATCATGGTCACGCCTACCACGACCGTCGCGTCGCTCGCGCGGTCGCACCCTTGGAGATTTAACACAGTGCGTTAGGCTATCTGATGTTGGCATGTCATACATAGTCATCACTTAGTCACTCATGCTACAACAAGGTTGGCTAGAAGTGTATTTTTTTTACTCCTCTCTATCTCTTTCTTCGTACTCCCTTCGCCCCATAATATAAGAACGATTTTGACACTAGTGTAGTGCCAAAAACGTTCTTATATTATGGGACACAAGGAGTACTAGTATTTATTGCATTTGCCAAGGAGTGACCTCTTCCAATGAAATGGTGTTGCTAAGTTTGCTTCATTTAATTAGCTATAGACTCAAAATTGTCTTTTCACCTAGGTACACGCGCTTAGCACCGTTTCTTCCTTGGGTCACCAAACTAGTCTCTCTCTTCTTGATTAACTTGCCACATCATACTTTATGCCTATGTGGCAAGCTTAAGCACCTGTAGGAGCAAGTAAAAGTAAGTACAATAGTGCGCTTTACATGGCATTTTTGCATATGTGGAGGAAAGAGAGGCAAGGAAAAAGTGGAGAAGTGGGCTCTCATGCAAGAGCCAGCCTCTACTACATGGTGGAGCATTGGGAGAGGCACCTGTATGGAGGTCGTCGGGAATCGGGAGACTCACGCCGGTCGTAGCGCCGCAGTTAAAATGATAATGGCAAGTCAAATCACGGGGCCCCACCTGTCCAGCAGTAACTCCCTGTCAAATCACACAGCCCTACGTTTGCAGCAGCCTACTCCCTCTTCTTCTCGCGTCTCTGTCGAACCGACTAGGCGGAACTGCCCGCCTACCATGCAAGAAAAGCCCCTCCCTCGACTTTTAAATACAACTACATCCGCTTAAGAATCCAATGATATACTTTTTGTGACATAGTAACACATATTTAGTTAGTCAAATGGATGACCTAGAACTACGTGCAGGCCCTATAAACTGAGACGCCTAAAAATAAAAAAAACCGAGACAGAGAGGGTAGTTCAGCACGTATCTTTTTAGATCAATATAGTCGGGATTCACCAAGGAGAAAAACCAAGTGGTAGGCTGCTCCTGTCATGTTGGCGTAGCAACTCAAGCAGGGCCAGTCCGCACACGAAATGGCAACACACCTAACAGGACCCCTTTGGCCGACATGTGGCTCATCCACCATCTTGTTCCACGTGTGATGCACCAAATTACAGTTCGGAGCAGCGGTTGGAATTGGAGGCACCCCGGTCGTAGCGCCGCAGTAGTAGAAAATGATCGATGAGGGGTCAAATCACAAAGCCCCACCTTTTCCACATTAAGCTGGATGGACGAAGCAACCATCATTTCACTCTAGGGCGGAAGAGCATAAAGAAAAGAGAAAACAATGATGCGTGTGGCAGCTACCTAGGGCACCCTAGGGTAGGGGTCTCCACTACAGATCCTTTTTTAAAGCGCCTCCACTAGAAATCGGCTTCTCCCTCATCCTCTTGAAGAAAACCGATGATGAGTGCGGCGGTAGGGTTTGTAGGAGTACTACGGCATGCGGGGCCACGTCGTAGTAAACGGGTTCGAGTCAACGCCTTAAATATGTGTGGGCCGCTTGGTTTTATGGGAACGAGGCAGCATTTTGGGTTTGGGGACAAGTGGAGATATAGTACATACAAAAAATTGTGGACGTAGGTTCGACCGAAAGGCAATGATGCATGGGCCCTGCATTTTGATATACCCGGGGCCGCGTGAAATTTGCTACTTTACTCAAAACTAGTAAGGTACACATGTATTGAACGCATGAGATTTCGAAACCAAATTATGAACAAATACACACTATAGCATGTAAAGCTTTGAGTCATATATGCATGATGTAGATGTTCGTTTAGTTCTTATAGTTCATCTCATTCAAAATCAATTAGTTTTATAAAAATGTTAAGATTCATGGGGTTGTGCATTGTAAATCATAAAGTAAAAAAAATAATGGCAATTCATTTAGAAAAAAATCAATTATGATACAGAAGATTCTAGAACAAAGGAGAAGTGCTTGTGTTTTGAGGTTTGTGCATTATGCTTAAGTTCAACCATGGAGTCTTCTAAATTGTACATGTGGTAGATCTGGTGGAATGTTGATGATATCCAACGGCCAGTAGTGCTCGGATTTGCCTATCTCTGCACTATCGGGTTAGCTTCATCCAGCGACCATCTTTCAAAGTTATTGGCACAATATATAGTTCTTGTGCCATAGTTGCATGTTTTGGAAAAAAGCTACTAGTGGGTTGTACTATCTATTTAGGAATAGAAGATGTATACATGGAAGTTGTAGGCAAAGAGATGACATGGAGCATCTCAATTCCTATGAGTAGGGATTGGAAAAGAGATGTCATTTGGTTCACATCATAGGAACTTTTCTATTGAATCTAGAGATGACATGTATCTCAATTCCTATGAGGAGGGATTATAAAAGAGATGTAATTTGGTTCATATCATAGGAACTTTTCTATTGAATATACGCTAATGTTTATGTTCCTTTGAAATTAAGGGAGTATAGGAATCCATTCATATGAACCAAGTGGCTCTAAAGCTATAGAAATGATATCATGTTTATTTCCTTTGAAATGTGGAGTACATGAATCTATTCCTATGAACCAATTGGCTCTAAAGGAAAAAATCATATCATATAGAGTTCCTATGATATTCCTCGACACTAAAGGATGCTTGAAATTGTTGTGGGTGATACGATGGTCTTTCTTTGTAGACTCCTCACCCATCTTTATAGTTACCTCTCGAAGATGAATGAAATGATATATACATGGTCTTCTACATGTGCAATTTGGTACACGAAAACTCGGTAAAAGTTTGCGAGGTTTGAATTTTCAATAAAGCTATATGCACTGCATTTCGGAACGGAGGGAGCATATGGCAGTTGCTAACACTTACGTGGAAGATTTATGTGTAGGATGAGTGGCTGTTCTGTTAAATGACATGGCAAAACTGACACTGTCGGATGCCGATCTAACGGTTCTTACGACGTTTGTCAGGAAAAGGCTTGTGGCGAACGTTTGTCGGATAATGATCTACGGACACATGCATTGCATTGATACGTGCCCCCCTCTCTCTCACGCACACGCACCCTCATGAGTCACGACTCTCCCGAGTCCTCTCGCAGACTCGCACGTCGCACCCACAGTCTATCTGCAGGTAGATGTCACGCACATATGTGCTCTTCACACCCTACCCTCAGAACTTCTAAAAAACAAAAGACGGCGCACACATTTTATTTTAGCTCACACGTCACACACTTATACTATTACTCTTGCGGCGAACGTTCTTTGGGCATGGTATATTGTACTGTCACGAAGAGAAGCGGTGCGCGCACGCACTAGTTCTCTCACACCCACTCACGGGTACACGTAGGAGCACATTTTTTTGAAGCTTGTACAACAAAATCACTCCACTATATATAAAAGCAGGAGCCTTAGCGCTTGCTTTACTAGGGTTCCTCTCGTTCACTCTCTCATGCTCTCTAGATCTAAGAAGCACATAGGTGGCCACACTCTCTCTCAGCTCACGGCTCGTCACAAATCCGGCCGGACAACCTTGACCAGGGCAGGGGTGTAGGTGCATCGTTCACGCTGTCGTCGGCGGCGAGGGAGGAGACCAACGGCTGCCCGCGCGTCCCGATCGGCGGCTGTGCCGTTCTTTCCGAGAGAGCACCGGCTCGGGAGGGCCTCCGACCCCTTCTTCCTCCCTACGGTATTGTGGCCAAGATGCGGCTTCCTGACGCCGTCTTTGCCACATGCCGACGACCCTCAGGTATATTCCTTCGAAACCTGCCTTGCTCTACTGCCCCAGCTCCCTTCGTGTGGATCCTTTTCTACTTCCGTCCGTTGTTCCAAAGCCTCCTAGACTTCTACTATTATTAGAAGTAAAGCTAGTTCATACAGTCGACTCAAAGCATTGGTTCAAACAGGGAAGAAAGTGGGAAAGCTGTAGCATGAATCTAGGAATTGGTTCTAAGAGGAAACGGGGGAAAGTAGTAATATTTGTCACTGCTTAAATAACTGTATTTTGTATTTGCGCAAACAGGAATGTCTGTCTCCATATCGTTTCGGGATGTCTGTCTCCCTATCGTTTCTATCCGCGCAATCAAAAGCACACACCTCAGTTTTAGTACAACTGCGCAAAATGAGATGGTTATCCCTCGTTGCCATCGTCTAACCTCCTGTCTTCAAGGTATCCCTACATTGGTAGTCACTAAGGTAGAATGACCAACGCAATCTAAAAGAAGCTGATTCGTACGTTTTACTTCCTGATTGCAGTGCCGGGACGAGCGAAAACAACTGCATCCTAGTCTGGAATGCACTTTCTACCAGTTCATCCATGGACCGAGGACTAGCGGGCACGGCTGCACGGCGGTTTTTTGGACAGATGCGCGGACAAGAGGCATTGTGGTCTGCTTATTTCTGCAAATAGCGGTGCTTAAATTTAGTGGAATGGATAAGCATTTCAGCTGGTCAGTACACTGCATGGTTCAGTTCAGCATTCCATCTGAGACCACAATTATAATTGGTTATTCTAGAATGAGAGAACCTAACCCTGGATAGTGGCAACAAGAAAAAACCAGAGTAAACTCCAGGAAATTTAAGCCTGCCGGGAGGCCCTTTGCTCAGAAAAGCCTTGCTTGTTTTTTTCCTGATTTGTAAACCTTCTCACAACTTTGTCTTTTGCTATGAACTAGTATATGTTTGTTATGTTCTATGAATCATTGAGATGTATAAAATTGCTTAACTTATGCTTTTCAAGTTTTTTATGAAGACGAGTTTAATGTGAGTGTTCCACATGAGCACTGGACAAGCGTGTGAATGTTTGGAATTTATTACATCGTGGCCTCAATTAACTGCATGAACCACTGTAACAAGATACATAGTTGCTTATATGTCAGACAGCAGATTGTTGATTGTTAGCTGGTCGATAGCCTAGTGTTGAAGCGAGCTGAGCCAATGTGCCGTGTTTTGCACAACTGCTTACAAGTGGGGTAGCACCAACAGTGTTTACAAGTACTTATGTATACGTCGGTGCACGGTTCTCGAATGAGTGCTCTATTTCATCAAAACACACACTGCTTGTATGATAAACCGTGACAACTTATGTCTTACCATGCCATATTCATGAAAAAACTAGTGAGGACGCATCTGTTTCAGCAACAATTACGATGGTTCTCACATGATTCACGGGCACACAAAAGTAGCAGCAGTTCCCATAGACGGATTCAAACAGAGTACTAGCCCCAGAGGGGTCGATAACAGGCAAGGTTCGAATAATTAGACACAATCCAAACTACTATTAAACACTAGCTGGGGCAACCATTTCATGCCTCGATCTAATTTGGGCTGGACACAAGACGGACCTTGCCATGAACATCATCGAGGACATCCCGCATCAGCTCAATCCTGTGAACCTTCATGAAGACAACCTTGTGGCCTTGCCACTGATAAACTTGTTTGTGGAGGCATGCCACGTCATCTTCCTGCGTAAGCTTGACAAGAACAGTATGCCTCACAAACGAAGGAGTAGCTTTGAACTTCTTGTGCTTCAGTACACCTTGGACAACACGCCTGACGATAGTGAGGCTGGAATACAACTCTTCATTGGTATAACCACAAATGGCTTCCAGGATCCAACAGCCTAAGAACTCTGTTTTCCCAGTGCGTATATTCAGGTCGTCCGCCTCATAGCGAGTGACATGTACAACCACACAATCCTTGTCTGCATCAGGGCTCTAATTGAAACAGAAACAAATTCTGAATTACTTTTCAGTATAAGAAACACAAGTTATTTAAACCACTAGGTATAGCATGGCATCGAAGCTAATAAAATTTTGCATTATTAATCACCACATACTTCCTTTTCTAAAAAAATCACCACATACTTAGATGAAAAACCACAATCGAGATCGGCAAAGAAGGAATTCACCTTGGGCAGCTCAGCGGGGGGGGGGACATCCTCGAAGGGGGAAAAGTGCTCCTGCAGTGCCACGGGGGTTGTAACCTCAAACGGGGCGTTGACCATCTCAGTAGTGGCCGTGAGCATATCTGGGGTCGGCTCGGTGGTTGCCTCCATCTTCTTGGAGCTCTCTGTCTCGTGGGGATCAGCCTCCCGCGTCTGCTTCAATATCGGCAGATCTTTGCCTCGTTCTCCTTGGTCCATCATGAAACTGACGAATACTAGGAGACCACTGAAAGGAAAACACAATCGCAATGACAATGAAACAAAAAAGAAAGTGAGGATCGGTTACTCCTTTGCAAAAGTTCTTTTTTTTTCTCTGAACGAAAATATACCAACATCACGGATCCGCTTACCTTCCCTTCATTCGGAGAGAAGAACAGTGGCAGATGCGAGTGTTGCATTTCTTGAAGACGGTGAGGGAGAAGGGGATTCAGCGAAGAGTGGAATGATGGTTGCTTCGTCCGTCAAACTTAGACTGCGGAGAGGTGGGGTTTTGTGATATGATGGCTCGTTACTGCCGCGCTAAGACCGGGGTGACTCTCCACCTGCATACTGCCTTCTAATTTGGTGGATGGCATTTGGGCCCGCGCGCTGCATAGCCCGCATGTCGGTGAACAAAAGTCTAACGACATTCGGTAGAGGGAGACATTTCAATGACCTAGGAGGAGCCAGAAGCGGTAGAGTGTCTCCACTGTACTAGTAGTAATTGTTTTTCTGGGTAGCTGTAGAGTGTCTCCATTGTACTAGTAGTAATTGTTTCTCTGGGCCCAAGACAAAACAGCCCATCCACACTAGTAAATAGTAAAATCAATTCAAAAGACCATATATTTACTGAATTGACGGATGGGTATGTCGAAGAGCAAAAAAAGGAGTTTCAGGTGGGCAAAAGAGCTTCTGAACATGTCGGGCTTCTATTTACAACATATTGTGGTCATAATCCAGTAAATTTTACGACCCAGGATGTTCATTCTATGGACCTGGCCGATCCATTTGACTGTGACTGCCGAAAACAGTGTTGGAGTTAGATGTTGTTGCCCTTTTCAATCTGGTTTCTTTTGTAAACCTGATGAACAATTAACCCTCGTGCTTTTGTACAGTTTGTAAGCTGGAGTTAGATGTTCCTACCTTTTCAACTCGGCTGTGACTGTCATATTTTCTTTGAAACAAGGCAAATGGCTTGCCATTCTTTTAATTTAGAGTGAAATATTGTAACAAATCAACCAAGGGAAATAACATCACTCTCGTCGGGTGCTTCAGCTCACTGTGCATTACAGAAGCCAAGTGATTAGCCCCCACCAGCACCCACAAACTTATTTCGAACTAGCACATCAAATGGGCTGTAAATTTTCATATGAAAGGCTGCATGACCATGACAGATTTGGATTCTGACATTTGGGACCCGCGTGGAAATAGCCTATCCAAGGTGGTGTTGACTTACTAGCCAGTCAACAAACGATTCTGCCTACCAGCCGTTGGATTGACATCCAACATCTGTCGTGTATCTTCTATCTCTTGTCTTCTTCTTCCTCCAGCCGCCCAAACCAAACCACGCCATCGGCTCTGCCTGCTCCCGCCTCCCATGGCTAGCTGCGCCTCCGCTGCCATACCGTACGTACCCTCCAACGTTGGCCAGTCCCTCCCTCTATTCCCCCACACGTCCTGTTATTCTCCGGTGACGTCAGCCCCAACACGCACCCGCGCCCGAACCAGTCAACCCTCATACTCCCCTACGCCTGCGACTGGACCGGCGCATCTTCAACGGCTCTTATTCATTCCGTCCGAGGCCTCGCCATCGTCCTCCGCCTTGCGGCCTTGGTTCGCTCGCCGTGCGCGGCGCGCCGCCCTCTTGCATTGTCAACGTCGTCAACAATCGAGAGGAACAAGGAGATGACTGTACGTTGAGAGGATGACAGTAGGGGCCCACCAGCGTCATGGCAGTACGCAAGCAAGTGCCTCTATAGTACAAGCCCAAAAATATGGTTCCTCCTAATGGTTGGACATCTGGGGCTCACGCCATTGTCAACGTAGTCAATAAACGAGAGAATTACACTACGAGCGGCTGACACCAGGGACCTAGCAAGTCGCGCAGTTTTTTTTGAGGAACAACCAGTTGTTATTTATACTAGTTTTAGCGACGGATCAGGGTAACAACGGGGCTGTGCGGGGGCTGTGGCCCGTCTAGCCAGGGTTTTATTTATGTTTACCACATCATGAGCCTAGTTGTGTTTTTTCTTGCTGAAAATGGCTAGCCCAGTTTTTTTAAATACCCAAACAAGGCCTACTTGCTTTATCGGCCCTGCTGGGCTGCAAATCTTTCAAGACGAGGAGACTTTCATTCGGTTTGCCTAGAAATGGGTTGTACATTTTTAAAACACTTCAAACCGGGAATTAGTTTCAATTTTTTTTCATTACAAGATCTTAAATTCCATTGATTTTTATGCATGGACAATTATTTGGATTTTATATTTATATAAATTATTTTTCAAAATAGTTTGAATGTGAATGGATATTTCTGGATTAAAAACAGTTGACCGCACCGAAATATGCAAAATTTCATATACTTTTTAACCATGGCCACAATATGGGGTGTAATGCTAACAAAAAGAAGATGGGCTCAAAAAAATTCTTAAGAATTAGCAAATAGGCTGTACATTATTAGAAATAATGGCAGATGGGATGTATGTTGTTTTCCACAGATTTGAGGCTGACTTGGGCGCCTACTACAGGTTGACGCGTATGCTTTCATAAAAAAAGGTTGACGCACACGCAACGCCCTGTCAACTTAGTCAACACACGAGAGCAGTGACTGTTGGATGTCCATCCAACGGCTGTCGTGCTTCTTCAATCTCTACTCTTCATGCTCCAGCCGCTCAAACAAGCACCGGCGAGACTGCCTGCTCCCTCCTCCCATGGCCGGTTATGCTGCCGCGCAGGCCTCACGGCCCCACCATACTCCCATCGCTGGCCTAGCCATCCCTCTACTCACCCACACATGATGTTATTCTCCGGCGACGGCAGACGAACCAGTAAACCCTCGTACTCCTCCGCGTGGGAAACAACTGCCGAGTATTCCCTGGCTCCGTGTCGTTCCCTTCCTAGGCCTCGCCGTCGTCCACCGCCCTGGTGCTCTCGACGCGGCCTGGTTAACGTGGTCAATGAACGACATCCATCAGAAGTGGACTGTACGTGGAGAGGCTGACAGCTGGGTCCACGACCGCACGTAAGGAAATGCCTCCTTATTACGCGCAAAATAATGATTCCTCCACCTGATAGCTAGGACCCACAGGAAGGGCCTCTGTATTTCGCGAAAAAAAATGTTCCCCCCACTGACAGGTCAGACCCACCAGCTATATCTTCGCACGCAAGGAAGTGCCTTCTTATTACGCCCAAAAAAATGAATACCCCCTGCTAGCTAGGACCCACCATATTGTTGGGCTGACTTGTGGGCCTACTAAGTTGACGAGGACGGAGGGCTTTGTCAACTTAGTTAATACTCCAGTGACCGTATGATATCCATCCAACGGCCATAGTGCTTCTTCAACCTCTGGTCTTCTTGCTCCAGCCGCCCAAAGCAGCGCCGGTCATGCCGCCTGCTCCTGCCTCCCGATGCTGGCTGTGCTACCGCAGAGGCCTCACCGCCCCCATACTACTCCCACCACTGGCCAGGCCATCCCTCCACTCACCCACATGCCCTGCTATTATGCGGCGACGGCAGCCTCACACCGCAGCCGAACCAGTGAACGCTCGTACTCCTCTCCGCGTGGGCATCCACTGTCGCGTCTTGCCCGGCTCCGCGTCGTCCCCTTCCTAGGCCTCGCCGTCGTCCACCGCCGTGGTGCTCTCAAAGCGGCGTGGTCAATGTGGTCAACGACCGACTTCCATCGGAAGAGTACTATATGTGGAGAGGCTGACAGCTGGGTCCACAGCAGCCGCAAGGAAGTGCCTCCTTATTACGTGGAAAAATAATTATTTCTCCACCTGACATCGGGGACCCACCGGACAGGCCACCAGTATTTTGTGAAAAAAAATCGTTTCCCCCTGACTGCTGGGACCCACCAGTTGAGCCACCATATTTCGCGAAAAAACGTTCCCCCCGCTGTCAGCTCGGAACCACCGGAAGTGCCTCCTTATTACGCACAAAAAAATGAATACTCCCCCGGCTAGTTGGGACCCATCTTGGTGGGAGGCTAACTTGTGGGCCTACTAAGTTGACGGGGACGACGAGCTTTGTCAACTTAGTCAATATGAACGATTCTAGCTCCAGTGACCGTAGGATGTCCATCCAATGGCCGTAGTGCTTCTTCAACCTCTGGTCTTCTTGCTCCGGCCGCCCAAAGCAGCGCGGGTGTGCCGCATGCTCCTGCCTCCCATGGCCGGCTGTGCTGCCGCAGAGGCCTCACCGCCCCCTACTATTCCCACCGCTGGCCAGGCCCTGCGGCGACGGCAGCCTCACACCACAGCCGAACCAGTGAACCCACGTAGTACTCTCCGCGCGGGCTTCCACTGCCACGTCTTCCCTGGCTCCACGTTGTCCCCTTCCTAGGCCTCGCCGTCGTCCACCGTCGTGGTGCTCTTCGCGCGGCGTGGTCAACGTGGTCAAGGAACGACTTCCATCGGAAGAGTACTGTACGTGGAGAGGCTGATAGCTGGGTCCACGGCCACAGCCCAGTTTTTTGTGATTTGCCAAGTAAGTTGCTTTGTCATGCCTGTTGGGTTGCAAATCTTTCAAGACGAGGAGAGCTTTCATTCGGCTGGCCGAGAAAATGGCCCATCAGTAATGAGAAATGGGATGTACATTTTTAAAACACATCAAACCGGCAATTAGTTTCAAATATCTTTTATTTCATTTCAAGATTTTAAATTACATTAATTTTTATGCGTGGAGAATTTGTTGGATTTTATATTGATATACATTTATTTTTAAAATCAGTTTGAATGTGAGTCAAAATTTCGGGATTAAAAACATCTCGGACCGCACCAAAATATGCAAAATTTCGTATAATTTTTTAACCGTGGCCACAGTATGGGCCGTAATGCTAACAAAAAGAATATGAGATCCAAAAAAAACCTGAAGAATTAGCAAATGGGCTGTAAATTATTATAAATAATGGCAGATGGGTTGTATGCTGTTTTTCACAGATTTGAGGCTTTCCTAAAAAAAGGTTGACGCATAAGCACTGACTGTTGGATGTCCATCCAACGGCCGTCGTGCTTCTTCAATCTCTGCTCTTCCTGCTCCAGCCGCTCAAACAAGCGCCGATGGGACTGCCTGCTCCCTCCTCCCCGCGGCCGGCTGTGCTGCCGCGCAGGCCTCACCACCCCACTGTACTCCCATCGCTGGCCTAGCCATCCCTCTACTCACTCACACTTGATATTATTCTCCGGCGATGGTAGACGAAACAGTAAACCCTCATACAGTCATACTCCCCTCCGCGTGGGGAACAGCTGCCGAGTCTTCCCTGCCTCCGTGTCGTCCCCTTCCTAGGCCTCGCCGCCGTCCACTGCCATGGTGCTCTCGGCGCGGCGTGGTCAATGTGGTCAATGACTGACTTACATCGGAAGAGTACTGTGCATCGAGACGCTGACAACTGGGTCCACGGCCGCAGCAAGGAAGTGCCTCCTTATAACGTGCAAAATAATTATTCCTCCACCTGACAGCAGGGAACCACCGGACGGGCCATCGTATTTCGTGAAAAAAACGTTTCCCCCCTGACTGCTGGGACCCACCAGCTACACCTTCGCACGCAAGGAAGTGCGTCCGGGCAAAAAAACGATTCGCCCCCCTGACTGTTGGGACCCACCAGCTACATCTTCGCACACAAGGAAGTGCCTGACAGTCGGGACCTACCTGGTCGAAGCGTACGTAGCGTTGTCATTCTGGTCGTGAACGTGTACGTACATATATACTGGTGGATGTAGAGGCGCGCACGTGTCGTAGTAGAGGCGCGTACATGTTGTAGTAGAGGCGCGCACGTAGCATGTACACGTATGTACAGTGGCCAGGGTGCAAGAAAGAAAATACGGCCACGTATGTGTACATATGGGCGGGGTCTCGAACGCCTACTCGCGCATACGTACGGCCAGGGCTCGTGTACATGGCTGGGTCGGAACGGAGAAACAGCGTCGTCGTCGTGTTCATGGGGAGGCAACGAAATGCGTCGTGTTCATGGGGAGGCAACGGAATGCGTTGTGTTCATCGGGAGGCAACGGAACGCGTGGGAGCCAACCGGCTAGGTCAGAACGGAATGCGTGGTCGTGTTCATCAGGAGGGCTTGGACGGAACAGGCGATGGAAACGAGGCCTGGCGTACCGCACAATGGAGGAAACGGACCTCCTACGTTCAGAACGGGGTCCTGTTGATCGAGAGAGGTCTGGCGTATCACAAAATGGAGAAAACGAACCTCCTACGGTCGAAACGGGGGTCCTGTTGATCGGGAGGGGTGTGGCGTACCGCAAAACGGACGAAACGGACCTCCTACGGTCGAAACGTGGGTACTGTTGATCGGGAGGGGTGTGGCGTTCCGCAAAATGGACGAAACGGACCTCCTACGGTCGAAACGGGGGTCCTGTTCATCGGGAGGGGTGTGGCGTGCCGCAAAACGGGACTCCACGGGATACTGTTCATCTCCACCGTTGACCTCCTCCAGCCTCCACGGGCTACTGTCGACCTCCTCCAGCCTCCACGGGCTCCTGTTCATCCAGTCTCCACCGCGCGCTACTCCACCAGCTACTGTTCAACCACCCCTCCACGGGCACCCCTCCACCGTCTACTGTTCATCCAGCCCTCCACACCACGGGGTCCTGTTCAACCACCCCTCCACGGGCACCCCTCCACCGTCTACTGTTCATCCAGCCCTCCACCACACCACGGGGTCCTGTTCATCCAGAGGCAACGCCACCACTCACTGTTCATCCACCCCCCCGGCAACGCTCACTGTTCATCCAATCGATCGGCTTCAGTTAGCAGCAGTAGCGAACGAATCGCTTGATCGGGTTCAGTTAACAGCCGTCGATCGATCGCTCGGGTTCAGTAACGCGTAGCCTGCAGTGCAATTGCTCGGGTTCAGATAGAGCCCAACGCCTCGCTCGGGTTCAGTGAGAGCCAACGCCTCGCACACACGCACGTACATGTACGAGAGAAACGCGCATCGCTCGGCCCCCGACCTCCCACCGTAACCGGGAACTCCCCGAAATTTTCCTCGCCCTCGCTTCTACCATTGTTTCTTCCGTCATGCATGGCCCAAAGAATGTCATGCAGCTGCGTCTCCGGCCCGCCCAGGACGAAAAGCCTATTTTCTATCATGATTTTTTGTCATAGAAGTAGGAGCCCACCACATCTATGATGATACCGGGTTTTGTCACAATTATCGTCATAGAAGTGTCATATGTATGACAGAAAAAATTTCCGTTCGGCCCAAAATGTCACGGATGTGTCTTTTTTGTAGTGATGGTATGCTGATTATGCTAATTACATTGTTGCCAAATTCATACCACCTAGTTTCACATACCAGCAAAAGAAAAGGTTCTTCTATGATTTGAGGCATTACTTTTGGGATGACCCACATCTTTATAAAGAAGGAGTAGATGGTGTTATTAGACGTTGTGTACCTGAGCATGAACAGGAACAGATCCTACGCAAGTGTCACTCCGAAGCTTATGGAGGACACCATGTTGGAGATAGAACTGCACATAAGGTATTGCAATCTGGTTTTTATTGGCCTACTCTCTTCAAGGATGCCCGTAAGTTTGTCTTATCTTGTGATAAATGTCAAAGAATTGGTAATATTAGTAGACGTCAACAAATGCCTATGAACTATTCACTCGTTATTGAACCATTTGATGTTTGGGGCTTTGACTATATGGGACCTTTTCCTGCCTCTAATGGATATACACATATTTTAGTTGCTGTTGATTACGTTACTAAGTGGGTAGAAGCTATTCCAACTAGTAGTGCTGATCATAATACTTCTATTAAAATGCTTAAAGAAGTTATTTTTCCAAGATTTGGAGTCCCTAGATATTTAATGACTGATGGTAGTTCACATTTTATTCATGGTGCTTTCTGTAAAATGCTTGCTAAGTATGATGTTAATCATATAATTGCATCCCCTTATCACCCTCAGTCTAGTGGCCAAGTAGAATTGAGTAATAGAGAGCTCAAATTAATTTTGCAAAAGACTGTCAATAGGTCTAGAAAGAATTGGTCCAACAAACTTGATGATGCATTATGGGCCTATAGAACTGCATATAAAAATCCTATGGGTATGTCTCCGTATAAAATGGTTTATGGAAAAGCATGTCACTTACCTCTCGAACTAGAACACAAGGCATATTGGGCTATTAAAGAGCTCAATTATGATTTTAAACTTGCCAGTGAGAAGAGGTTGTTTGATATTAGCTCACTCGATGAATGGAGAACCCAAGCCTATGAAAATGCCAAGTTGTTTAAAGAAAAAGTTAAAAGATGGCATGATAAAAGGATACAAAAAGCATGAGTTTAATGTAGGTGATTATGTATTGCTATACAACTCTCGTTTAAGATTTTTTGCAGGAAAACTTCTCTCTAAATGGGAAGGTCCTTACGTTATCGAGGAGGTCTATCGTTCCAGTGCCATAAAAATCAACAAATCCGAAGGCACAAATCCGACGGTGGCGAACGGTCAAAGAATCAAACATTATATCTCAGGTAATCCCATAAATGTTGAAACCAATGTTATTGAAACCGTAACCCCAGAGGAATACATAAGGGACACTTTCCGGAATGTTTCAGACTCCGAAAAGGAATAGGTATGTGGTACGGTAAGTAAACCAACTCCAAAATAGTTTTTAAGGCAATATTTCTCCGTTTTGGAATATTTAGAAAAATAAGAAGCAGTCCGGGAAGGACACGAGGCCTCCACGAGGGTGGAGGGCGCACCCTACCCTACTGGGCGCGCCCCCTGCCTCGTGGGCACCTCGTGCGCTCTCCGGACTCAGTTTTCTTGCACAGTACGTATTTTGGTCGGTAAAAATTCATTATATAATCTCCCGGGGGTTTTGACTCCTGTATCACGCAAATATTCTCTGTTTTTGTTTCGAGCTATCATGCTGCAGATTAGAGCAACATGTCGTCCCAGGATTCGGAAGGAGAAAGCTATGTGGCTGATTACCTTGCAGATCCTAAGGTCTATGGGGATGTGGAGCATTGTGGTTGGACTACGGAAGAAGAAGAGGACTATGAACCCAAGGGAAGGGAGGAGACGAGCTCAGAAGAATACGAAGTCCCATTACCTCAACCTGGGGACATGCATGTGGAGTTCAAAAAGTCAAGCCTCCCGGATAGAGTAAAGAAACCTAAGATCGAGTTTATCCCTTTTCACCTCTTGCAGGAAAACAAGCAGGAACTATGCAAAAAGATACTGAGCCTGGAGCAGGAGATCGATGACCCAAGGGACCAAAACTCTGTCCTCAAGCGTAAATTAAGGAAGAAACCTACGCCATCAACAAAACCATCACCTTCTCCACCAACAAAGAAGAATTGAATATCTGGAATGGGCACTCCCCTTGGCAACTGCCAAGCTTGGGGGAGTGCCCCGGTATCGTATCACCATCACTTTTATCTTTACCATTTTTCTTAGTTCAATCCTTTTGGTAATATCTTGATCTAGTAGAATAAAGTTTATGGCATGATCTAGTTTTGAGTTTTGCTTTATGATCCCTCTATGTAATCGAGTCCGTGAGCTATATATAATAAAGATTAGTGTTGAGTCAAGGGCTTGACTATTTTGCCATGATCCAAAGTGAATAAAAGAAAAAAAGAAATAAATAAAAAGGAGGCAAAGAGATCTTATGGATCTTATGGAGAGTAATGATCTCACATAGAAAAAGTATATTGAATAAAAGTTGTTGAGAGTTGACAAACATAGTTTTGGTCATCGTTGCAATTAATAGGAAGTAATAAAGAAAGAGAGGTCTTCACATATAAATATACTATCTTGGACATCTTTTATGATTGTGAAGCACTCATTAAAATATGACATGCTAAAGAGTTGACGTTGGACAAGGAAGACAACGTAATGGGTTATGTTTTCTTACATCTAAGATAAATTATATTGTCATGGATCATCCAACATGGTTGAGCTTGCCTTTCCCCCTCATGCTAGCCAAATTCATCGCACCAAGTAGAGATACTACTTGTGCTTCCAAATACCCTTAAACCGGTTTTGCCATGAGAGTCCACCATACCTACCTATGGATTGAGTAAGATCCTCCAAGTAAGTTGTCATCGGTGCAAGCAATAAAAATTGCTCTCTAAATATGTATGACTTATTAGTGTGGGAGAAAATAAGCTTTATACGATCATGTGATATGGAAGAAATAAAAGCGACAGACTGCATAATAAAGGTCCATATCACAAGTGGCAATATAAAGTGACGTTCTTTCGCATTAAGATTTTGTGCATCCAACCATAAAAGTGCATGACAACCTCTGCTTCCCTCTACGAAGGGATTATCTTTTACTTTTACCTCCTACCTTGCATAAGATTCATGGTGATCTTCACCCTTCCTTTTTACATTTTATCCTTTGGCAAGCACAATATGTTGGAAAGATCCTGGTATATATGGCTAATTGGATGTGAGTTTTCATGAACTATTATTGTTGACATTACCCTTGAGGTAAAATGTTGGGAGGCAAAACTATAAGCCATATCTTTCTTTGTGTCCGATTAAAACTCCATACCCATAAGTATTGTGTGAGTGTCAGCAATTGTGAAAGACTATATGATAGTTGAGTATGTGGACTTGCTGAAAAGCTCTTATATATTGACTCTTTCCTATGTTATGATAAATTGCAATTGCTCTAATGACTAAGATTATAGTTTGTTAGTTTTCAATGAAGTTTAAGATTCATACTTGAAATTGTGATTGAATTATTACTCTAGCATAAGAAATCATATGACAAGAATTATGTAAGTTGCTGTTCTAAGAATGATCATGATGCCCTCATGTTCGTATTTTACTTTTATCGACACCTCTATCTCCAAACATGTGGACATATTTTTCGATTTTGGCTTTTGCTTGAGGACAAGCGAGGTCTAACCTTGGGGGAGTTGATACGTCCATTTTGCATCATGCTTTTATATCGATATTTATTGCATTATGGGCTGTTATTACACATTATGTCACAATACTTATGCCTATTCTCTCTTGTTTTACAAGGTTTACATAAAGAGGGAGAATGCCGGCAGCTGGGATTCTGGGCTGGAAAAGGAGCAAATATTAGAGACCTATTCTGCACAGCTCCAAAAGTCCTGAGACTTCAGGAAGACGTTTTCAGAATATATAAAAAATACTGAGCGCAAGAAGTTCACCAGGGGGGCCACACCCTGCCCACGAGGGTGGGGGCGCGCCCTACCCCCTGGGCATGCCCCCCTACCTCATCGGCCCCTGGTGGCCCTCCGATGGCCATCTTCTGCTATATGGAGTCTTTCGATGAGGAAAAAAATCATAAGCCATCTCCTCGGACGAAACTCCACCGCCATGAGGCGGAACCTTGGCGGATCCAATCTAGGGCTCCGGCAGAGCTGTTCTGCCGAGGAAACTTCCCTCCAGGAGGTGGAAATCATCGCCATCGTCATCACCAACGCTCCTCTCATCGGGAGAGGGCAATCTCCATCAACATCTTCACTAGCACTATCTCCTCTCAAAACCCTAGTTCATCTCTTGTATCCAATTCTTGTCTCCAAGTCGGGGATTGGTACTAGTAGGTTGCTGGTAGTGTTAATTACTCCTTGTAGTTGGTGCTTGTTGGTTTATTTGGTGGAAGATCATATGTTCAGATGCTATATGCATATTAATACCCCTCTTATTATGAACATGATTATGCTTTGTGAGTAGTTACGTTTGTTCCTGAGGACATGGGAGAAGTCTTGCTATTAGTAGTCATGTGAATTTGGTATTCGTTTGATATTTTGATGAGATGTATGCTATCTCTCCTCTAGTGGTATTATGTGAACGTCGACTACATGACACTTCACCATTATTTGGGCCTAGAGGAAGGCATTGGGAAGTAATAAGTAGATGATGGGTTGCTAGAGTGACAGAAGCTTAAACCCTAGTTTATGCGTTGCTTCGTAAGGGGCTGATTTGGATCCATATGTTTCATGCTATGGTTAGCTTTACCTTAATAATTTTGTTGTAGTTGCGGATGCTTGCAATAGAGGTTAATCATAAGTGAGATGCTTGTCCAAGTAAGGACAGTACCCAAGCATCGGTCCACCCACATACCAAATTATCAAAGTACCGAACGTGAATCATATGAACATGATAAAAACTAGCTTGACGATAATTCCCATGTGTCCTCGGGAGCGCTTTTCTCTATATAAGAGTTTGTCCAGGCTTGTCCTTTGCTACAAAAAGGATTGGGCCACCTTGCTGCACTTTATTTACTTTTGTTATTTGTTGCTCGTTACAAATTATCCTATCACAAAACTATCTATTACCACTTATTTCAGTACTTGCAGAGAATACCTTGCTGGAAATTGTCATTTCCTTCTGCTCCTCGTTGGGTTCGACACTCTTACTTATCGAAAGGACTACGATAGATCCCCTATACTTGTGGGTCATCACCCCCTCTCTTGTGGAGATCTATTCGATGTAATCTTCTTTTGCGGTGTGTTTGTAGAGACCGATGAATTGTGGGTTTATGATCAGGTTTATCTATGAACAATATTTGAATCTTCTCTGAATTCTTTTATGTACGATTGGTTATCTTTGCAAGTCTCTTCGAATTATCAGTTTGGTTTGGCCTACTAGATTGATCTTTCTTGCAATGGGAGAAGTGCTTAGCTTTGGGTTCAATCTTGCAGTGTCCTTTCCCAGTGACAGTAGGGGCAACAAGGCACGTATTGTATTGTTTCCATCGAGGATAACAAGATGGGGTTTATTTCATATTGCATGAGTTTATCCCTCTACATCATATCATCTTGCTTAAAGCATTACTCTGTTCTTATGAACTTAATACTCTAGATGCATGCTGGATAGCGGTCGATGTGTGGAGTAATAGTAGTAGATGCAGGCAGGAGTCGGTCTACTTGTCTCGGACGTGATGCCTATATACATGATCATACCTAGATATTCTCATAACTATGCTCAATTCTGTCAATTGCTCAACAGTAATTTGTTTACCCACCGTGAATTCGTATGCTCTTGAGAGAAGCCACTAGTGAAACCTATGGCCCCCGGGTCTATTTTCCATCATATTAATCTTCCAACACTTAGTTACTTTTATTGCCTTTTATTTTACTTTGCATCTTTATCATAAAAATACCAAAGATATTATCTTATCATATCTATCAGATCTCACTCTCGTAAGTGACCGTGTAGGGATTGACAACCCCTTATCACGTTGGTTGTGAGGATTTATTTGTTTGTGTAGGTGCAAGGGACTCGTGTGTGGCCTCCTACTGAATTGATACCTTGGTTCTCAAAAACTGAGGGAAATACTTACGCTACTTTGCTGCATCATCCTTTCCTCTTCAAGGGAAAACCAACGCAAGTGCTCAAGAGGTAGCAAGAAGGATTTCTGGCGCCGTTGCCGGGGAAGTTCGCGCAAAAGTCAACACACCAAGTACCCATCACAAACCCTTATATCCCGCATTACATTATTTGCCATTTGCCTCTCGTTTTCCTCTCCCCTACTTCACCCTTGCCGTTTTATTCGCCCTCTCTCTCTCTCCGTCCTCCCTCTCTTTCTCTATTTGCCTCTTTTTGCCCGTTTCTTGTTTGCTTGTGTGTTGGATTGCTTGCTTGTCATTATGGCTAGTCCCCTATCTTCTCCGTTGTCTCCCGAAAATGAAGTTCTTAATTTTAAGCAAAGGGAAGGAGAAACCTAAAAGACGCTTGATATAGAATTTGCAATGCTCAAAATAGATCTACCGGGAAGCAATCTACTTCTATTCTTCTATGCAATTTTTATGTAGGTGCTATTCCTTGGCAATATATGTCCTTGATACCATTACCGGAGGGAACTTCTTGGGTAGCCACACTTTTGATTCCTATAATGCTATGATAGATTTATTTTGCTCACCCCCTCTTTTGGTTAATGAACTATGTTCACTTTGGAGCATGTAATGCAAAAACTTGAAATTATTGAAAATAAAGTTGCTACCATTGATTTAATTGAAAATTTCGATAAAAATATCCACAACCAAATTACCCAATATGGATCTAAAGTAGGAGTAACTTTGAAAAATATTAAAGACAAGGAACATATAGTTAATGAAAGAATAAATCATCATTCCACTAGAATCGATAAACTTGAGGGTATCATTACCAACTTGGGAACTGTGTTATCTTCCGTAAATAATACTCCAAGTCCTCCAACTAAAATTGCCAAGCTTATGTATGGTCCTAAAAATAAGGGTGAATCCTCTAGCAAAGAAACAGCGGATCTCAAATCTATAAGTATTCATCCTAATCTTTTCGCTATCATTAAGGAACAATTTGCTACTAATGATTTTTTCGATCTTGTGCCTAGAAGTTTGATTGTTGATAAAAGTAAACAAACTCCTAAAGGCGATAGATGTCTCATTAAACAATTACCAACTAAAGATGGCAATACCTAGATCTATCATTGCTTTTTATGCCTAGCTAGGGGCGTTAAACGATAGCGCTTGTTGGGAGGCAACCCAATTTTATATTTATTCCTTGCTTTTTGCTCCTGTTTAGTAATAATAATTTATCTAGCCTCTGCTTTGGTTGTGTTTTTTGTTTTTAATTAGTGTTTGTTCCAAGTAGAACCGTTGGGAAGACTTGGGGGAAGTCTTTTTAATCTTGCTGTAAAAAACAGAAACTTTAGCGCTCACGAGAATTGCTGTCATTTTTATTTGGAAAGTGATATTTAGTTAATTATTTTTTAAGATGATTAATATATAAATTCCTCACGTCCAGAAATTTATTTTAGAATTTTTGGGGTTCCAGATCTTGCGTCATCTACAGATTACTACAGACTGTTCTGTTTCTGACAGATTCTGTTTTTCGTGTGTTGTTTGCTTATTTTGATGAATCTATGGCTAGTAAAATAGTTTATAAACCATAGAGAAGTTGGAATGCATTAGTTTTAACACAAATATAAATAAATAATGAGTTTATTACAGTACTTTGAAGTGGTGTTTTGTTTTCTTTCGCTAACGGAGCTCACGAGATTTTCTACTTTAAGTTTTGTGTTGTGAAGTTTTCAAGTTTTGGGTAAAAGATTTGATGGATTATGGAACAAGGAGTGGAAATATCCTAAGGTTGGGGATGCCCATGGAACCCCAATATAATCTAAGGACACCTAAAAGCCAAAGCTTGGGGATGCCCCGGAAGGCATCCCCTCTTTCGTCTACTTCCATCGGTAACTTTACTTGGAGCTATATTTTTATTTACCACATGATATGTGTTTTGCTTGGAGTGTCTTGCATTATTTGAGTCTTTATTTGTTAGTTTACCACAATCATCCTTGCTGTACACACCTTTTGAGAGAGACACACATGATTCGGAAATTGTTAGAATACTATATGTGCTTCACTTATATCTTTTGAGTTATATAGTTTTTGCTGTAGTGCTTCACTTATATCTTTTAGAGCACACCGGTGGATTTGTTTTATGGAAACTATTGTTCTATCATGCTTCACTTAGATTATTTTGAGAGTCCTACAAAACAGCATGGTGATTTGTTTTAATTATGTTAGGCATTCAAGATTAATATTTTTTTTCTTATGAGTGTGTTGAATACTATGAGAAGTTTGATACTTGATAATTGTTTTGAGATATGGAGATGGTAATATTAGAGTCATGCTAGTTGAGTAGTTGTGAATTTTAGAATTACTTGTGTTAAAGTTTGTGATTCCCGTAGCATGCACGCATGGTGAACCGTTATGTGATGAAGTCGGAGCATGATTTATTTATTGATTGTCTTCCTTATGAGTGGCGGTCGGGGACGAGCGATGGTCTTTTCCTACCAATCTATCCCCCTAGGAGCATGCGTGTAATACTTTGCTTTGATAACTTGTAGATTTTTGCAATAAGTATATGAGTTCTTTATGACTAAGGTTGAGTCCATGGATCATACGCACTTTTCTTCCTTCCACCATTGCTAGCCTCTCTAATACCGCGCACCTTTCGCCGGTATCATACACCCACCATATACCTTCCTCAAAACAGCCACCATACCTACCTATCATGGCATTTCCATAACCATTCCGAGATATATTGCCATGCAACTTTCAACTGTTCCGTTTACTATGACACGCTCCATCATTGTCATATTACTTTGCATGATCATGTAGTTGACATTGTATTTGTGGCAAAGCCACCATTCATAATTCTTTCATACATGTCACTCTTGATTCATTGCATATCCCGGTACACCGCCGGAGGCATTCACATAGAGTCATATTTTGTTCTAAGTATTGAGTTGTAATTGTTGAGTTGTAAGTAAATAAAAGTGTGATGATCATCATTTTTACAGCATTGTCCCAAGTGAGGAAAGGATGATGGAGACTATGATTCCCCCACAAGTCGGGATGAGACTCCGGACGGAAAAAAAGAGGCCAAAACAAAAGGCCCAAATAAAAAATATGATAGAAAAAGAGAGAAGGGACAATGCTACTATCCTTTTACCACACTTGTGCTTCGAAGTAGCACCATGATCTTCATAATAGAGAGTCTCCTATGTTATCACTTTCATATACTACTAGGAATTTTTCATTATAGAACTTGGCTTGTATATTCCAATGATGGTCTTCCTCAAAATGCCCTAGGTCTTCGTGAGCAAGCGAGTTGGATGCACACCCACTTAGTTCCTTTTGTTGAGCTTTTCATACATTTATAGCTCTAGTGCATCCGTTGCATGGCAATCCCTACTCACTCACATTGATATCTATTGATAGCCCATTGATATGCCTACTTGATGTGAGACTATCTTCCCCCTTTTTTGTCTCCTCCACAACCACCATTCTATTTCACCTAAAGTGTTATGTCCATGGCTCACGCTCATGTATTGCGTGAAGATTGAAAAAGTTTGAGAACACGAAAAGTATGAAACAATTGCTTGGCTTGTATTCGGCGTTGTGCATGATTTAAATACTTTGCGTGGTGAAGATAGAGCATAGCCAGACTATAAGATTTTGTAGGGATAACTTTCTTTGGCCATGTTATTTTGAAGAGACATAATTGCTTAGTTAGTATGCTTGAAGTATTATTATTTCAATGTCAATATTGAACTCTTGTCTTGAATCTTTCGGATCTGAATATTAATACCACAATTAAGAAGAATTACATTGAAATTATGCCAAGTAGCATTCCACATCAAAAATTCTGTTTTTATCATTTACCTACTCGAGGACGAGCAGGAATTAAGCTTGGGGATGCTTGATACTTCTCCAACGTATCTATAATTTTTTATTGTTCCATGCTATATTATATTCTATTTTGGACATTATTGGGATTTATTATACACTTTTATATTATTTTTGGGACTAACCTATTAACCGGAGGCCCAGCCCAGAATTGCTGTTTTTTGCCTATTTTAGGGTTTCGCAGAAAAAGAGTATCAAACGGAGTCCAAACGGAATGAAACCTTCGGGAACATGATTTTCGGAACGAACATGATCCAGAGGACTTGGACCCTACGTCAAGACATCAACCAGGAAGCTACAAGGTAGGGGGCGCGCCAACCCCCCTAGGCGCGCCCTCCACCCTCGTGGGCCCCCTGTTGCTCCACCAACATACTCCTTCCTCCTATATATACCTACGTACCCCCAAACGATCAGATACGGAGCCAAAACCCTAATTGCACCACCGCAACTTTCTGTGTCCACGAGATCCCATCTTGGGGCCTTTTTCGGAGCTTCGCCGGAGGGGGCATCGATCACGGAGGGCTTCTACATCAACACCATAGCCGCTCCGATGAAGTGTGAGTAGTTTACCTCAGACCTACGGGTCAATAGTTATTAGCTAGATGGCTTCTTCTCTCTTTTGGATCTCAATACAAAGTCCCCCCCCCCCCTCTCTTGTGGAGATCTATTCGATGTAATCTTCTTTTGCGGTGTCGTTGTTGAGACCGATGAATTGTGGGTTTATGATCAAGTTTACCTATGAACAATATTTGAATCTTCTCTGAATTCTTCTACGTATGATTGGTTATATTTGCTAGTCTCTTCGAATTATCAGTTTGGTTTGGCCTACAAGATTGATCTTTCTTGCAATGGGAGAAGTGCTTAGCTTTGGGTTCAATCTTGCGGTGTCCTTTCCCAGTGACAGTAGGGACAGCAAGGCACGTATTGTACTGTTGCCATCGAGGATAACAAGATGGGGTTTATTTCATATTGCATGAGTTTATCCCTCTACATCATATCATCTTGCTTAAAGCGTTACTCTGTTCTTATGAACTTAATACTCTAGATGCATGCTGGATAGCGGTCGATGTGTGGAGTAATAGTAGTAGATGCAGGCAGGAGTCGGTCTACTTGTCTCAGGCGTGATGCCTATATACATGATCATACCTAGATATTCTCATAACATTGCTCAATTCTGTCAATTGCTCAACAGTAATTTGTTTACCCACCGTGAATACTTATGCTCTTGAGAGAAGCCACTAGTGAAACCTATGGCCCCGGGTCTATTTTCCATCATATTAATCTTCCAACACTTAGTTATTTTTATTGCCTTTTATTTTACCTTGCATCTTTATCATAAAAATACCAAAAATATTATCTTATCATATCTATCAGATCTCACTCTCGTAAGTGACCGTGTAGGTATTGACAACCCCTTATCACGTTGGTTGCGAGGATTTATTTGTTTGTGTAGGTGAGAGGGACTCGTGCGTGGCCTCCTACTGGATTGATACCTTGGTTCTCAAAAACTGAGGGAAATACTTACGCTACTTTGCTACATCACCCTTTCCTCTTCAAGGGAAAACTAACGCAAGTGCTCAAGAGGTAGCAGGCGCACCCTCCACCCTCAGGGGCCCTGCGTTGCTCCACCGACGTACTTCTTCCTCCTATATATATCCACTGTAACGCCCTTGATGCGGCTATATCTCCTACGTATATACGTGTCGAAGCACGACTTAGAGGCATAACCGCATTGAAAGCAATGTCACAAGTAAGGTAATCTTCACAACAACCCATGTAGATAGATAATAGGGGAAAAGGTACATAGTTGGCTTACACTCGCCACATCACACAAATACATGAATAACATTACAATCATCCAACACACTCATGCTCCGACTACGGTACATAAAAGATCAACCCCAACAAGCGACATGGTCCCCCGATCGCCCCAACTGGGCACCACTACTGATCATCTGGGAAAGACACATAGTAACGGCGAGAGTCTTCGTCGAACTCCCACTTGAGCTTAAGCGCATCATCTGGAACGGAATCATCGGTCCCTGTATCTAGTTTGGAAGTAATCTGTGAGTCACGGGGACTCAGCAATCTCACACCCTCATGATCAAGACTATTTAAGCTTATAGGTAAGGCACGGTAATATGTGGAGCTGCAGCAGGCGACTAGCATATATGGTGGCTAACCTGTTCGCGAAAGAGAGCGAGAAGAGAATGCAAAGCACGAACGAAGAACTATGATCAAGAAGTGATCCTAGAACAACCTACGTCAAACATTACTCCAACACCGTGTTCACTTCCCGGACTCCGCCGAGAAGAGACCATCACGGTTACACACGCAGTTCATTCATTTTAATTAAGTTAAGGTTCATGTTATCTACAACCGGACATTAACAAATTCCCATCTGCCCATAACCGCGGGCATGGCTTTCGAAAGTTCAAAACCCTGCAGGGGAGTCCCAACTTAGCCCATCACAAGCTCTCACGGTCAAGAAGGATATTCCTTCTCCCGAGACATTCCGATCAGACTCGGTATCCCGGTTCTACAAGACATCTTCGACAATGGTAAAACAAGTCCAGCAACACCGCCCGAATGTGCCGACAAATCCCGATAGGAGCTGCACATATCTCGTTCTCAGGGCACACTCGGATAAGCAATCCGTACAACTAAAACCAGCCCTCGAGTTTCCCCGAGGTGGCGCTGCAAGTGGCTCTAGTTCGGACCAACACTCAGAGGAGCACTGGCCCAGGGGGGTTTAAAATAAGATGACCCTCGGGCTTCGGAAACCCAAGGGAAAAAGAGGCTAGGTGGCAAATGGTAAAACCAAGGTTGGGCATTGCTGGAGGAGTTTTATTCAAGGCAAACTGTCAAGGGGTTCCCATTATCACCCAACCGCGTAAGGAACGCAAAATCCGGGAACATAACACCGATATGACGGAAACTAGGGCGGCAAGAGTGGAACAAAACACTAGGCATAAGGCCGAGCCTTCCACCCTTTACCAAGTATATAGATGCATTAAGATAACAAGATAATATGGTGATATCCCAACAATAAACAATGTTCCAACAAGGAACGATCTTCAATCTTCACCTGCAACTAGCAATGCTATAAGAGGGGCTGAGCAAAGCGGTAACCTAGCCAATCAACGGTTTGCTAGGACATGGTGGGTTAGAGGTTTGACATGGCAATTTGGGAGGCATGATCAGCAAGTGGTAGGTATCGTAGCATAGGCATAGCAAAAGAGCGAGCAACTAGCAAGCAAAGATAGAAGTGATTTCGAGGGTATGATCATCTTGCCTGCAAAGTTGTCAGAGTTGACTTGATCCTCGTAAGCAAACTCAACGGGCTCCTCGTTAGCGAACTCGTCTCCCGGCTCTACCCAAACAAGACAAACAAGCAAAAGGAACACAATCAACCACGTGCAATGCTCGAACAACATGATGCAAACATGGTATGCTATGCGGGATGCGGTATGTGATGCATATGCAAGATTTGACAAGGAATGATTGAACCTGGCCTCAACTTGGAAATCCAAGAGTTCCATTGGAAAGGTGAGGTGATTTCGGTTGAAATCGATACAAAGATCACCGGAATCGGATGCACGGTTTGGAAATGGCGAGCAAAACAAATATGGCACCGGTCTGCGAAGTAGCCATCTAAACGCAACAAGATAAATATGCTACAGCACTCAAACATGACAACAAAATACATGGCAGGGATCCACTCATGATGGTTGACAAAATATGAACACTGAGCTACGGCCAATTCATCCATTAACAGGTTCAAACAAGCATGGCAAAAGTGCAAATGATAAACAGGTTTCAGACTTAGTGAAATTAACACAAGTCTGGAATTTAACATGAGGTAGCACACTTTGGAGCATGAAAACTATATGCTACATGAACTTAACATGGCAAAGCAAGGCATGGCATGAAGCTACTCAAAACACTTAACGAAAGTCCCTTAGTGACCTTGAGCCAAAAGGGATCAGAAAATACAATTGCAAGCATGTGAACATGGCAAAAATATAATCAGATTACAGACTTAGTGAAAAACTGGAGCATGCAAATCTGTTAACGGGTAGGCATGTTTACGAGCTCGACGCACTCACTACAGAGCATGGCATGACAAACTAAGCATACACCCATCAAGAATACATATCATAGAAGCTAGACATGGCAAGAACAACAACATAGCATGCACGGATCAATGGCAACATTCTCGGCAAAATCGCTAACAAGTCAACAATCGGCCAGGATTCACGAAATAGCAAAAGTAGAGCTCGATTGACTCAAGCTAGGTTGCTCCATAAATGCAAACAAAGACATGGATGGATAGAGCACCACAATGTTAACAAAACATCCTTACTTATCATCCTCAAAAGAGGCACAGATCACTAGGAAACAACATGAACATATGGCATAATGACAAAATCAGGACAAGGACTTAGCGAAATTCTAAGTTCCTGAAATCAGCATTAACGAATGCACTACTTTGCAAGCTTGTGCTAGTCACCACACATATCACAAAAATACATGGTAAGCACCTCTGTAAAGATGGCATGGCATATAACAAAACACATGTAAAGCTCAGGAGCATATCATGCACACATTAAACATGGCAAAAAATGACAAATAGCTATTTGATGAAACAGATCTGCCAAGTTTATCACATAGCCCTCTTCCAATAGCATTTCGGGCATCAAGATGAGCTC
The DNA here is from genome assembly GCA_034509565.1 of Triticum monococcum. Taxonomy (NCBI): domain Eukaryota; kingdom Viridiplantae; phylum Streptophyta; class Magnoliopsida; order Poales; family Poaceae; genus Triticum; species Triticum monococcum. The sequence goes on from CM067845.1 coordinate 526,277,146, forward strand.
AAATGAAAATGATGCAATGAGATAAAATGATGTACTCTCTGAGACGAACATTTCGATATGCTACACGCGCAAATCGGAGCTACGGATGCGGAGTTACGACATGATGAAGATATGCAAAAATATCTGGAATTAGGGTTAGAGTCAACCGATCCAAAATCTTCAGATCTAGATCCGGATCGCACGAAGCCCGAGGACGACCGGGGCTTCGCCGGAGACGAGGTTGGAGCTCGCCGGAGTTGTCGAGGATCGCCGGATTTGCTGCGGGGGCGGCCGGATCCGGAGCGGGGTTCCCCGGAGAGGAGGCGGACGGGCACCGGGGCGGCGAGGAGGCGGTGGTGCGGCGACCGGCGAGGCGGCGGAGCAGGGCGGCGATTGAGGGCGCGGGCGGCGCTAGGCCGAGGGCGGCGCGTGGCCGGATGGGCCTCGGGAGGGCCCGGCCTGGGCTCTCCGGGCCGGCGATGTGGGCGCGGGGCGCGGACGAACCATGGCTTGACACGTGGCGGTGGCGGGATGGAGCGGACGTGTCCGGCCGGCCGAATTTTGTCCGGCGTCGGAGAGGGAAATGGTTAGGGTTTGGACTGCGGAAATTTTGGAGGGGGGCCTATATATATAGGTAGAGGGAGCTAGGAGGCTCCAAATTGAGCACGGTTTTCGGCCACGTGATCGTGATCGAACGCTCTAGACGATAGGAAGGGTTTAGGTGGGTTTTGGGCCACTTTGGAGGGGTGTTGGGCTGCAACACACATGAGGCATTTTCAGTCCCTCGGTTAACCATTGGAGTATCAAACGAAGTCCAAAAGGTACGAAACTTGACAGGCGGTCTACCGGTAGTAAACCAAGGCCGCATGGCAAGTCTCGGTCCAATCCGGAAATGTTTAACCCCCACACACGAAAAGAGGTAGAAAGGACCACCGGAGGAGATAGGAGCGCCGGAATGCAAAACGGACAACGGGGAAAAAGCTCGGATGCATGAGACAAACACATATGCAAATGCAATGCACATGATGACATGATATGAGATGCATGACAAGGCAACAACACACGGAGACAAAACCCGACAACGAGGAAATATCATAACTTAGTGCCAAAAATGGCAAGAGTTGGAGTACATATAAGGTAAATTACATCTGGGGTGTTACAACACTCCACCACTACGAAAGGATCTCGTCCCGAGATCTAGGACTGGAAAAACGCCAGGTACTCAGAACGGAGGTGATCCTCGCGTTCCCAGGTAGCTTCACGGTCGGTATGGTGTGACCACTTGACTTTGAGGAATTTGATTGACTTGTTGCGAGTCTTGCGTTCAGTCTCTTCAAGAATAGCAACTGGGTGCTCATGATAAGAAAGGTCTTCTTGGAGATCAATGTCTTCGAAGTTGACGGTGCGGTCAGGAGTCTTGAAGCACTTGCGGAGCTGAGAGACATGGAACACGTCGTGCACATTTGCAAAGTTTGAAGGAAGCTCGAGTTGATAGGCGAGATCGCCTCTCTTGCTGACGATCTTGAAAGGACCCACGTATCTAGGGGCAAGCTTCCCTTTGATACCGAAGCGATGAGTACCTTTCATTGGAGAGACGCGGAGGTAAACATGGTCTCCGAACTCGAAAGCCAACTCACGATGCTTACTATCATAGTAGCTCTTCTGGCGCGATTGCGCTGCTTTGAGGTTATCACGAATGACTTTGCACATTTCCTCTGCCTCTGTGATCAAGTCATTACCAAGAAGTTGACGTTCACCGGTCTCTGACCAGTTAAGAGGAGTACGGCACTTCCTGCCATAGAGAATTTCGAATGGGGCCTTGCCCGAACTTGCTTGAAAATTGTTGTTGTAGGAGAGCTTGGCATATGGAAGACAATCTTCCCACTTCATACCGAAGGAGATAACGCAAGCCCTGAGCATATCTTTGAGAATTTGATTGACACGCTCGACTTAACCGCTAGTTTGTTGTGCTGAAACGGATGTTGGTGCCCATGGCCTTCTGAAAAGAATCCCAAAACTTGGAGGTAAAGATGCTGCCATGGTCTGAAGAGATCAACTGTGGAATGCCATGCAGAGAGACAATCCGAGAGGTATACAGCTCCGCCAATTGAGCTGCAGTGATAGACTCTTTGATAGGCAGGAAATGAGCCACTTTAGTGAGCTTGTCGATGACAACGAATATAACATCATTGCCACGCTTAGACTTTGGAAACCCAGTCACGAAGTCCATCTCAATGTGGCCAAACTTGCATTCTGGAATGGCAAGAGGTTGGAGGATACCAGCTGGTCGTTGGTGTTCTGCCTTCACTCTTCTGCAAACATCACATTCATTCACGAACTGAGCAATCTCGCGCTTCATTCGAGTCCACCAATAAGCCTGCTTGAGGTCCTGGTACATCTTCGTACTCCCAGGGTGGATGGAGAGGAGTGAATTGTGAGCCTCGTTCATGATGACTTTACGAAGGTCACCTTTGGGCACAACAATGTGATCCTCGAAGAAGAGAGTATCCTTGTCATCAAGGCGATAGCACTTGTACTTGGGTTGACTCTTGGCAATCCCAATCTTCACCTTCTTCACCATAGCATCAAGAAGTTGAGCCTCGCGAATCTGATCTTCCAAAGTAGGAGAGACTTGAAGGTTCGCGAGGAAACCTTGAGGAACAACTTGCAGAATGAGTTTGCGGAAAGCTTCACAAAGCTCGGGTTGGTAAGGCTTGATAATCAAACTATTGCAGTACGCCTCCCTGCTCAAAGCGTCAGCAATCACATTGGCCTTGCCTGGAGTATATTCGATGCTCGGATTATACTCTTGAATCATTTAGACCCAACGAGTCTGCCTGAGGTTGAGATTAGGCTGAGTGAAGATGTACTTGAGACTCTTGTGGTCAGTGAAGATGTCCACTTTTCTTCCCAATAAGAGATGTCTCCAAGTCAAAAGAGCATGCACAACTGCCGCCAACTCGAGGTCATGAGTGGGGTAGTTTTTCTCGTTGGGCTTCAACTGGCGAGAGGTATAAGCCACAACTTTCTTCTCTTGCATCAAAACTGCACCAAGACCTTGAAGAGAGGCATCGCAGAAGACCTCGAACGGTTTGGATTCATCAGGAGGAGTCAGAACTGGAGCAGTGACTAATTTCTCTTTCAAAGTGTTGAAAGCGATGTCACATTCCGAAGACCAAACATACTTCACGTGCTTCTGGAGAAGGTTTGAAAGAGGCTTCGCGGTCTTTGAAAAGTTCTCAACGAACCTTCGACAATAACTTGCGAGACCAAGGAAGCTGCGGAGTAGCTTCACGTTTTGAGGTGGTTCCCAATTCACAATTGTAGACACCTTCTCAGGATTCACCGCTATGCCCTTGGCAGAGATGATATGTCCAAGATAGAGAACCTCATCGAGCCAAAACTCGCACTTTGAAAACTTGGCATAGAACTGATGTTCTCTGAGCTTATCGAGCACCAAACGCAAGTGCTTGGCATGATCTTCCTTGTTCTTCGAAAAGACCAGAATGTCATCGAGGTAGACCAAGACGAAGTCATTTGTGTAGGCGTTGAAGATGAAGTTCATCATGCGAGAGAAAGTCGGCGGAGCGTTGACAAGGCCAAAAGACATGACAGTGTATTCATATGAACCATAGCTTGTTCTGAAAGCCGTCTTGGGAATATCTTGCTCACGGATTCGAATCTGGTGATAGCCCATACGGAGATCAAGCTTGGAGAATACTTGAGCACCTTTGAGTTGTTCGAACAGCTCATTGATGTTGGGAAGTGGGTACTTGTTCTTGATAGTCTTCTTGTTCAATGGACGGTAGTCAACACAAAGTCGGTCTGTTACATCCTTCTTCTTCACAAAAAGAACTCCACAACCCCATGGAGAAGAACTAGGTCGGATGAGACCCATACGCTCTTGAATATCGAGTTGCTTTTTCAGCTCTTTCAACTCTTCAGGTCCAAGCTTGTAAGGACGTTTGCAAACAGGTTCCGTGCCAGGCTCAAGATCGATGACGAATTCAACTGGCCGGTGTGGAGGCATTCCTGGAAGCTCTTCTAGAAAGATGTCTTGATATTCACAGACGACTGGAATTTGAGAGATGGCATCCAGTTCACCCTTCTCATTGAGAGAAAACAGATGGATGGTATCGTCATTAGCAGCAAAGACAATTACATCCTCAGACGAATGAGTCAATTGAATCTGCCTGGCAGCACAATCAAGATGAGCCTTGTGCTTAGAAAGCCAATCCATTCCGAGAATAAGATCAATATCTGAGTTACCAAGGACCATTGGAGAAGAAAGAAACTTGTAGTCGCCCAAAGTGATAGTAACATCTGGAACCTCCAAACTTGCACTCAAATGTTTGCCAGGAGAAATGATATCCATTTGTTTGCCCAAATGAGAAGAAACGAAATCATTCTTGGAAAAAAATGGCTTTGACATGAAACAATGCGATGCACCGGTATCAAAAAGTACTTTTGCAGGAACATCGTTAACAGGAAGGTTACCCATGATGACATCTGACGAGTCCTCTGCCTGAGCTGCATTCATCAGGTTGACCTTGGTGTGCTTGGGGCTATGCTTGACCACAGCTTTACTTGCCAATCTCACAGGAGGAGGAGGAGGGAGACGCCTCTGATTGAAGCATTTGTTGGCATAGTGACCCTTCTGTTGGCACTTGTTGCACGTGACCTTTGAAAGCGGACGGTGATACGGAGCACTCGATCTTGAAGCTTGAGACGAAGTCTTGTTCTGAAAGCCAGGGTTGGGTGGGTGGGAAGATCCACTGCCACCTTTGCTCTTCTGCTGATAAGGCTGGCAGAACGGAGGAGGAGGAAGCCAATACTTCTGCTGCTTAGCCACTTGAGTTGAGGAAGAAGGAGTAGCATCTCTGACTCGCTTCTTGGAAGCATCGCACTTTAGTTGAGAAGTCTCTTGCTTCATTGCCATGTTGTAAAACTCATCGTACCTCCTGGGCTCAAAGAGAACGAGAGCTAGCTGGATTTCTTCTCTAAGACCACCCCTGAACTGGTATATCATGCTCTTCTCGTCAGGGACGTCCTGCTTAGCAAAACGGGTGAGCTTCTGAAACATCTTGTTGTACTCGTAGACAGACATAGAGCCTTGCTTCAGGCTGCGGAATTCCTCACGCTTGTTTTCAACCACGCTCTAAGGAATATGATGAGCTTTGAAGTCTTGACGGAATTCATCCCAGGTAATCACACGGCCTCCTCTGGAATCTTTGTACTACTAAAACCATTCTGTAGCTTGGTCTTTGAGTTGGAAGGAAGCGAACTTGACAAAGTCCTCAGGCCTGACGTTACTGCACTCAAAATACTTGCATATGTCCACGAGCCAATCATCAGTGTCTGTTGCCTCAACACAATTGCTGAAGGTCTTTGGCTGGTTAGCAAGGAACTGGTTGAGTGTAGCAAACTGATTCTGATAGTTGCCTTGGCCCTAGTTCGCTTGGTTGCGCTCTTGAAGAAGTTGCATGATCAGCTGCGTGTTTGCATTGGTAGCGGCCATCACAGCTTGTCATGCCTCCGGAGGTGGAGGTGGTGGTGGTGGATCAGGATTCGGAGTCGTGCGCGTTGGTGGAGCCATCCTGAAGAGGTTGACATCCATTAGCACATTGATAGACAAATATTGAAGCTGAATCAAGCGGGTTGAAATTGCAACATATAGTCTTTGTTGGGGATCATAGTAGAAATTTAAAATTTTCTACGCATCACCAAGATCAATCTATGGAGTAATCTAGCAACGAGGGGAAGGAGAGTGCATCTACATACCCTTGTAGATCGCTAAGCGGAAGCGTTGCAAGAACGCGGATGAAGGAGTCGTACTCATAGCGATTCAGATCGCGGTTGATTCCGATCTAAGCGCCGAATCAGGGCGCCTCCACGTTCAACACACGTGCAGCCCGGTGACGTCTCCTACGCCTTGATCTAGAAAGGGGAGAAGGAGAGGTTGGGGAAGACTCCATCCAGCAGCAGCACGACGGCATGGTGGTGAAGGAGGAGCGTGGCAATCCTGCAGGGCTTCGCCAAGCACCGCGGGAGAAGAGGAGGACTTGGGAGAGGGGGAGGGCTGCGCCAGAACTTGGGTGCGGCTGCCCTCCCACCCCCACATATATATAGGGGCAAGGGAGAGGGGGGGCGGCCCCCTCAGATCCAATCTGAGGAGGAGGGGGCGGCGGCCAGGGGGGTTGCCTTGCCCCCCAAGCCAAGGGAGGCGCCCCCCTTTAGGGTTCCCCCAAACCCTAGGCGCATGGGCCCTAAGGGGGAGGCGCCCAGCCCACTAAGGGGCTGGTCCCTCTCCACACACAGCCCATAGGGCCCTCCGGGGCAGGCGGACCCTCCCGGTGGACCCCCAGAACCCCTCCAGTGGTCCCGGTACAATACCGGTAACCCCCCGAATTATTCCGGTGACCGTATGCTGACTTCCCATATATAAATCTTTACCTACGGGCCATTCCGGAACTCCTCGTGACGTTCGGGATCTCATCCGGGACTCCGAACAACATTCGGTGACCACGTACATACTTTCCCTATAACCCTAGCGTCATCGAACCTTAAGTGTGTAGACCCTACGGGTTCAGGAGTCATGCAGACATGGCCGAGACAACTCTCCGGTCAATAACCAACAGCAGGATCTGGATACCCATGTTGGCTCCCACATGCTTCACGATGATCTCATCGGATGAACCACGATGTCAAGGATTCAATCAATCCCGTATACAATTCCCTTTGTCCATCAGCATGATACTTGCCCGAGATTCGACCGTCGGTATCCCGATACCTTGTTCAATCTCGTTACCGGCAAGTCTCTTTACTCGTTCCGTAACACATCATCCCGGGATCAACTCCTTGATCACATTGTGCACATTATGATGATGTCCTACCGAGTGGGCCCAGAGATACCTCTCCGTTTACACGGAGTGACAAATCCTAGTCTCGATTCGTGCCAACCCAACAGACACTTTTGGAGATACCTGTAGTGAACCTTTATAGCCACCCAGTTACGTTGTGACGTTTGGCACACCCAAAGCACTCCTACGGAATCCGGGAGTTGCACAATCTCATGGTCTAAGGAAATGATACTTGACATTAGAAAAGCTTTAGCATACGAACTACACGATCTTTTGCTAGGCTTAGGATTGGGTCTTGTCCATCACATCATTCTCCTAATGATGTGATCCCGTTATCAACGACATCCAATGTCCATGGTCAGGAAACTGTAACCATCTATTGATCAACGAGCTAGTCAACTAGAGGCTTACTAGGGACATGGTGTTGTCTATGTATCCACACATGTATCTGAGTTTCCTATCAATACAATTCTAGCATGGATAATAAACGATTATCATGAACAATGAAATATAATAATAACTAATTTATTATTGCCTCTAGGGCATATTTCCAACAGTCTCCCACTTGCACTAGAGTCAATAATCTAGTTCACATCACCATGTGATTAACACTCACAGGTCACATCGCCATGTGACCAACATCCAAGAGTCTACTAGACTCAATGATCTAGTTCACATCACTATGTGATAAACACTCAAAGAGTTCTGGGTTTGATCATGTTATGCTTGTGAGAGAGGTTGTAGTCAACGGGTCTTGCCATATTCAGATCCCTATGTATTTCGCAAAACTTTATGTCATATCGTAGATGCTGCTACCACGTTCCACTGGGAGCTATTCCAAATTGTTGCTCCATTATACGTATCCAGTATCTCTACTCAGAGCTATCCGGATAGGTGTTAAGCTTGCATCGACGTAACTCTTTATGTCGAACTCTTTATCACCTCCATAACCGAGAAACATTTCCTTATTCCTCTAAGGATAATTTTGACTGCTATCTGGTGATCCAGTCCTAGATCACCTTTGTACCCTCTTGCCAGACATGTGGCAAGGCACACATTAGGTGTGGTACTTCAGCATGGAATACCGTATAGAGCCTATGACAAGAGCATAGGGACGACCTTCGTCCTTCTTCTTTCTTCTGCCGTGGTCAAGCTTTGAGTCTTACTCAACTTCACACCTTACAACTCAGGTAAGAACCCCTTCTTTGACTGATCTATTTTGAACTCCTTCAAAAACATGTCAAGGTGTGCGTTCTTTGAAACTATGATCAGACGTCTTGATCTATTTCTATAGATCTTGATGCCCAATATGTAAGCAGCTTTATCCAGGTCTTCCTTTGAAAATCACTCTTCAAACAACCGTTTATGCTTTCCAGAAATTCTACATTATTTCAGATCAATAATATGTCATCCACATATACTTATCAGAAATGTTGTAGTGCTCCCACTCACTTTCTTGTAAATACAAGTTTCTAGCAAACATTGTATATGTTGGGGAACGTAGCAGAAATTCAAAATTTTCCTACGTGTCACCAAGATCTATCTATGGAGAGACCAGCAACGAGGGGAAGGAGAGTTGTATCTACATACCCTTGTAGATCGCTAAGCGGAAGCGTTCAAGTGAACGGGGTTGATGGAGTCGTACTCGTCGTGATCCAAATCACCGATGACCAAGTGCCGAACGCACGGCACCTCCGCGTTCAACACACGTACAGCCCGGTGACGTCTCCCACGCCTTGATCTAGCAAGGAGAGAGGGAGAGGTTGAGGAAGACTTCATCCAACAGCAGCACAACGGCGTGGTGGTGGTGGAGGAGCGTGGCTATCCTGCAGGGCTTCGCCAAGCACCACAGAAGAGGAGGAAGAAGAGACGCAGGGCTGCACCAAGAGAGATTGAATCGCGTGTGTTTTATGGGCAGCCCTAGGCCTCATATATATAGGGGAAGGGGAGGGGCTGCGCCCCCTCTAGGGTTCCCACCCCTAGGGGGGCGGCAGCCCTAGATGGGGAGCAAGGGGGACGGCCAAGAGGGGAGAGAGGGAGGCGCCCCCTAGGGTGGGCCTTAGGCCCATATAAGCCTAGGGTTTCCTCCTTTTTTTTCCTCTTAGCAGCCCTTGGGCCTTGTGGGAGGCGCACCAGCCCACTTAGGGGCTGGTCCCTCACCATCCTTGGCCCATGCAAGCCTCCGGGGCAGGTGGCCCCACTTGGTGGACCCCCGGGACCCTCCCGGTGGTCCCGGTACATTACCGATAAACCCCGAAACCTTTCCGGTGACCAAAACAGGACTTCCCATATATAAATCTTTACCTCCGGAACTCCTCGTGACGTTCGGGATCTCATCCGGGACTCCGAACAACATTCGGTAACCACATACTAACTTCCTTTATAACCCTAGCGTCATCGAACCTTAAGTGTGTAGACCCTACGGGTTCGGGAGACATGCAGACATGACCGAGACGTTCTCCGATCAATAACCAACAGCGGGATCTGGATACCCATGTTGGCTCCCACATGTTCCACGATGATCTCATCGGATGAACCACGATGTCAAGGCCTTAATCAATCCCGTATACAATTCCCTTTGTCTATCGGTACGATACTTGCCCAAGATTCGATCGTCGGTATCCCGATACCTTGTTCAATCTCGTTACTGGCAAGTCTCTTTACTCGTTCCGTAACACATCATCCCGTGATCAACTCCTTGATCACATTGTGCACATTATGATGATGTCCTACCGAGTGGGCCCAGAGATACCTCTTCGTCACACGGAGTGACAAATCCCAGTCTCGATTCGTGCCAACCCAACAGACACTTTCGGAGATACCCGTAGTGTACCTTTATAGCCACCCAGTTACGTTGTGACGTTTGGCACACCCAAAGCACTCCTACGGTATCCGGGAGTTGCACAATCTCATGGTCTAAGGAAATGATACTTGACATTAGCAAAGCTTTAGCATACGAACTACACGATCTAGTGCTATGCTTAGGATTGGGTCTTGTCCATCACATCATTCTCCTAATGATGTGATCCCGTCATCAACGACATCCAATGTCCATGGTCAGGAAACCGTAACCATCTATTGATCAACGAGCTAGTCAACTAGAGGCTTACTAGGGACATGGTGTTGTCTATGTATCCACACATGTATCTGAGTTTCCTATCAATACAATTCTAGCATGGATAATAAACGATTATCATGAACAAGGAAATATAATAATAATCAATTTATTATTGCCTCTAGGGCATATTTCCAACAGTCTCCCACTTGCACTAGAGTCAATAATCTAGTTCACATCGCCATGTGATCAACACTCACAGGTCACATCGCCATGTGACTAACACCCAAGAGTTTACTAGAGTCAGTAGTCTAGTTCACATCACTATGTGATTAACACTCAATTAGTTCTAGGTTTGATCATGTTGCTTGTGAGAGAGGTTTTAGTCAACGGGTCTGAACCTTTCAGATCCGTGTGTGCTTTACAAATCTCTATGTCATCTCCTAAATGCAGCTACCACGCTCTATTTGAAGCTATTCCAAATAACTATTCTACTTGGAGCTATTCTAAATTGTAGCTCCATTATATGTATCCGGTATCTCTACTCAGAGCTATCCGGATAGGTGTTAAGCTTGCATCGACGTAACCCTTTACAACGAACTCTTTTACCACCTCCATAATCGAGAAAAATTCCTTAGTCCACTGGTTACTAAGGATAACTTTGACCGCTGTCCTGTGATCCATTCTTGGATCACTCTTGTACCCCTTGACTGACTTATGGCAAGGCACACTTCAGGTGCGGTACACAGCATAGCATACTGTAGAGCCTATGTCTTAAGCATAAGGGACGACTTTCGTCCTTTCTCTCTATTCTGCCGTGGTCGAGCTTTAAGTCTTAACTTCATACCTTACAACTCAGGCAAGAACTCCTTCTTTGACTGATCCATTTTGAACACCTTCAAGATCATGTCAAGGTATGTGCTCATTTGAAAGTTCCATTAAGCGTTTTGATCTATCCTTATAGATCTTGATGCTCAATGTTCAAGTAGCTTAATCCAGGCTTTCCATTGAAAAACACTTTCCAAATAATCCTATATGCTTTCCAGAAATTCTACGTCACTTCTGATCAACAATATGTCAACAACATATACTTATCAGAAATTCTATAGTGCTCCCACTCACTTCTTTGGAAATATAAGTTTCTCATAAACTTTGTATACACCAAAATCTTTGATCATCTCATCAAAGCATACATTCCAACTCCGAGATGCTTACTCCAGCCCTTAGAAGGATTGCTGGAGCTTTGCATACTTATTAGCATATTTCAGGATTGACAAAACCTTCCGGTTGTATCACATACAATCTTTCCTCAAGAAAATCGTCGAGGAAACAATTTTTTGACATCCCATCTGCAAGATTTCATAAATAATGCAGTGATCGCTAATATAATTCCAACAGACTCTTAGCATCGCTACGAGTGAGAAAGTCTCATCGTAGTCAACTCCTTGAACTTGTCGGAAAACATCTTAACGACAAGTCGAGCTTTCTTAATGGTGATACTTACCATCATTGTCCGTCTTCCTTTTAAAATCCATATGTACCTAACAGCCTTACGACCATCAAGTAGTTCTTCCAAAGTCTACACTTTGTTTTCATACATGGATCCTCTCTCGGATTATATGGCCTCGAGCCATTTATCGGAATCCGGGCCCACCATCGCTTCTCCATAGCTCGTAGGTTCATTGTTGTCTCGCAACATGACTTCCAAGACAGGATTACGTATCCTTGTCATCCTACGAGGTTTGGGAGTGACTTGATCCGAAGTCTCGTGATCAATATCATAAGCTTCCACTTCAATTGGTGTAGGTGCCACAGGAACAATTTCCTGTGCCCTGCCACACACTAGTTGAAGAGACGGTTCAATAACCTCATCAAGTTTCCACCATCCTCCCACTCAATTCTTTCGAGAGAAACTTTTCCTCGAGAAAGGACCTGATTCTAGAAACAATCCCTTATTGCTTTCGGATCTGAGACAGGAGGTATACCCAACTGTTTTGGGTGTCCTATGAAGATGCATTTATCCGCTTTGGGTTCGAGCTTATCAGCCTGAAACTTTTTCACATAAGCGTCGCAGCCGCAAACTTTTAAGAAATGACAGCTTAGGTTTCTCTAAACCATAGTTCATACGGTGTCATCTCATCGGAATTACGTGGTGCCCTATTTAAAGTGAATGTGGTTGTCTCTAATGCCTAACCCATAAACTATCATGGTAATTCGATAAGAGACATCATGGTATGCATCATATCCAATAGGGTGCAGTTATGATGTTCGGACACACCATCACACTATGGTGTTCCAGGCTGTATTAGTTGTGAAACAATTTCCACAATGTCTTAATTCTGTGCCAAACTTGTAATTCAGATATTCATCTCTATGATCATATCATAGATATTTTATCCTCTTGTCACGACGATCTTTCAACTTCACCTTGAAATTAATTGAACATTTCAATAATTCAGACTCGTGATTCATCAAGAAAATATACTCAACATCTACTCAAATCATCTGTGAAGTAAGAACATAACGATATCCACTACACGCCTCAGCACTCATTAGACTGCACACATCAAAATGTATTACTTCCAACAAGTTGCTTTCTAGTTCCATTTTACTGAAAACGAGGCTTTCAGTCATCTTGCCCATGTGGTATGATTTACATGTCTCAACTGATTCAAAATCAAGTGAGTCCAAACGGTCCATTTGCATGGAGTTTCTTCATGCATATACACCAATAGACATGGTTCGCATGTCTCAAACTTTTCAAAAACGAGTGAGCCCAAAGATCCATCAACATGGAGCTTCCTCATGCGTTTTATACCGATACGACTTACGTGGCCGTGCCACAAGTAGGTGGTACTATCATTACTATCTTTTGGCATGAACATGTGTATCACTACGATCGAGAATCAATAAACCATTCATTTTAGGTGTAAGACCATTGAAGGTATTATTCAAATAAACAGAGTAACCATTATTCTCCTTAAATGAATAACCGTATTGCGATAGACATAATCCAATCATGTCTATGCTCAACGCAAACACCAATCTCGATGGTAGAGGGAGCGTACGATATTTGATCATATCAACATTGGAAACACTTCCAACACATATTGTCAGCTTACCTTTAGCTAGTCTCCGTTTATTCCGTAGCTTTTATTTCGAGTTACTAATACTTAGCAACCGAACCGGTATCTAATACCCTGGTGCTACTAGGAGTACTAGCAAAGTACACATCAACACAATGTATATCCAATATACTTCTATCGACCTTTCCAGCCTTCTCATCTTCCAAGTATCTAGGGTCATTCTGCTCCAGTGGCTGTTCCCCTTATTACAGAAGCACTTAGTCTCGGGTTTGGGTTCAACCTTGGGTTTCTTCACTAGAGCAGCAGCTGAATTGCCGTTTCATGAAGTACCCCTTCTTGCCCTTGCCCTTCTTGAAACTAGTGGTTTCACCAACCATCAACAATTGATGCTCCTTCTTGATTTCTACTTTTGTGGTGTCAAACATCGCGAATATCTCAAGGATCATCATATATGTCCCTGATATATTATAGTTCATCACGAAGCTCTAGTAGCTTGGTGGTAATGACTTCGGAGAAACTATCACTATTTCATCTGGAAGATCAACTCCCACTTTATTCAAATGATTGTTGTACTCAGACAATCTGAGCACAAGCTCAACAATTGAGCTTTTCTCCCTTAGTTTGTAGGCTAAGAAAATCGTCAGAGGTCTTATACCTCTTGACGTGGGCACGAGCCTGAAATCCCAATTTCATCCCTCAAAACATCTCATATGTTTCGCGACATTTCAAAAATGTCTTCGGTGCCTCAATTCTAAACCGTTTAACTGAACTATCATGTAGTTATCAAAACGTGTATGTCAGATGTTCGCAACATCTACATACAACATTCGAGGTTCAGCACACTGAGCGGTGCATTAAGGACATAAGCCTTCTATGAAGCAATGAGGACAATCCTCAGTTTACGGACCTAGTCCGCATAATTGCTACTATCAATTTTCAACTAATTTTTCTCTAGGAACATATCTAAACAGTAGAACTAAAGCGCGAGCTACTACATAATTTGTAAAATCCTTTTGACTATGTTCAGGATAATTAAGTTCATCTTATGAACTCCCACTCAGATAGACATCCCTCTAGTCATCTAAGTGATTACATGATCCGAGTCAACTAGCCCGTGTCCGATCATCACGTGAGACGGACTAGTCAACGTCGGTGAACATCTTCATGTTGATCATATCTTCTATACGACTCATGCTCGACCTTCGGTCTTCTATGTTCCGAGGCCATGTCTGTACATGCTAGGCTCGTCAAGTTAACCCTAAGTGTTTTGCGTGTGTAAATCTGTCTTACACCCGTTGTATGTGAACGTTAGAATCTAACACCCGATCATCACGTGGTGCTTCGAAACACGAACTGTCGCAACGGTGCACAGTTAGGGGAGAACACTTCTTGAAATTGTTGTAAGGGATCATCTTATTTACTACCGTCGTTCTAAGCAAATAAGATGTATAAACATGATAAACATCACATGCAATCAAATAGTGACATGATATGGCCAATATCACTTTGCTCCTTTTGATCTCCATCTTCGGGGCTCCATGATCATCATCGTCACCGGCATGACACCATGATCTCCATCATCATGATCTCCATCATCGTGTCTTCTTGAAGTTGCCTCGCCAACTATTACTTCTACTACTATGGCTAATGGTTAGCAATAAAGTAAAGTAATTACATGACGTTTAAGTTGACACGCAGGTCATAAATAAATTAAGACAACTCCTATGGCTCCTGCCGGTTGTCATACTCATCGACATGCAAGTCGTGATTCCTATTACAAGAACATGATCAATCTCATACATCACATATCATTCATCACATTCTTCTTGGCCATATCACATCACATAGCATACCCTGCAAAAACAAGTTAGACGTCCTCTAATTGTTGTTTGCATGTTTTACGTGGCTTCTATGGGTTTCTAGCAAGAACGTTTCTTACCTACGCAAAGACCACAACGTGATATGCCAATTGCTATTTACCCTTCATAAGGACCCTGTTCATCGAATCCGATCCGACTAAAGTGGGAGAGACAGACACCCGCCAGCCACCTTATGCAACTAGTGCATGTTTGTCGGTGGAACCGGTCTCACGTAAGAGTACGTGTAAGGTTGGTCCGGGCCGCTTCATCCCACGATGCCGCCGAATCAAGATAAGACTAGTAACGGCAAGCATATTGAACAAAATCAACGCCCACAACTACTTTGTGTTCTACTCGTGCATAGAATCTACGCAATAGACCTAGCTCATGATGCCACTGTTGGGGAACGTAGCAGAAATTCAAAATTTTCCTACGTGTCACCAAGATCTATCTATGGAGAGACCAGCAACGAGGGGAAGGAGAGTTGTATCTACATACCCTTGTAGATCGCTAAGCGGAAGCGTTCAAGTGAACGGGGTTGATGGAGTCGTACTCGTCGTGATCCAAATCACCGATGACCAAGTGCCGAACGCACGGCACCTCCGCGTTCAACACACGTACAGCCCGGTGACGTCTCCCACGCCTTGATCCAGCAAGGAGAGAGGGAGAGGTTGAGGAAGACTTCATCCAACAGCAGCACAACGGCGTGGTGGTGGTGGAGGAGCGTGGCTATCCTGCAGGGCTTCGCCAAGCACCACAGAAGAGGAGGAAGAAGAGACGCAGGGCTGCACCAAGAGAGATTGAATCGCGTGTGTTTTATGGGCAGCCCTAGGCCTCATATATATAGGGGAAGGGGAGGGGCTGCGCCCCCTCTAGGGTTCCCACCCCTAGGGGGCGGCAGCCCTAGATGGGGAGCAAGGGGGGCGGCCAAGAGGGGAGAGAGGGAGGCGCCCCCTAGGGTGGGCCTTAGGCCCATATAAGCCTAGGGTTTCCTCCTTTTTTTTCCTCTTAGCAGCCCTTGGGCCTTGTGGGAGGCGCACCAGCCCACTTAGGGGCTGGTCCCTCACCATCCTTGGCCCATGCAAGCCTCCGGGGCAGGTGGCCCCACTTGGTGGACCCCCGGGACCCTCCCGGTGGTCCCGGTACATTACCGATAAACCCCGAAACCTTTCCGGTGACCAAAACAGGACTTCCCATATATAAATCTTTACCTCCGGACCATTCCGGAACTCCTCGTGACGTCCGGGATCTCATCCGGGACTCCGAACAACATTCGGTAACCACATACTAACTTCCTTTATAACCCTAGCGTCATCGAACCTTAAGTGTGTAGACCCTACGGGTTCGGGAGACATGCAGACATGACCGAGACGTTCTCCGGTCAATAACCAACAGCGGGATCTGGATACCCATGTTGGCTCCCACATGTTCCACGATGATCTCATCGGATGAACCACGATGTCAAGGACTTAATCAATCCCGTATACAATTCCCTTTGTCTATCGGTACGATACTTGCCCAAGATTCGATCGTCGGTATCCCGATACCTTGTTCAATCTCGTTACCGGCAAGTCTCTTTACTCGTTCCGTAACACATCATCCCGTGATCAACTCCTTGATCACATTGTGCACATTATGATGATGTCCTACCGAGTGGGCCCAGAGATACCTCTTCGTCACACGGAGTGACAAATCCCAATCTCGATTCGTGCCAACCCAACAGACACTTTCGGAGATACCCGTAGTGTACCTTTATAGCCACCCAGTTACGTTGTGACGTTTGGCACACCCAAAGCACTCCTACGGTATCCGGGAGTTGCACAATCTCATGGTCTAAGGAAATGATACTTGACATTAGCAAAGCTTTAGCATACGAACTACACGATCTAGTGCTATGCTTAGGATTGGGTCTTGTCCATCACATCATTCTCCTAATGATGTGATCCCGTCATCAACGACATCCAATGTCCATGGTCAGGAAACCGTAACCATCTATTGATCAACGAGCTAGTCAACTAGAGGCTTACTAGGGACATGGTGTTGTCTATGTATCCACACATGTATCTGAGTTTCCTATCAATACAATTCTAGCATGGATAATAAACGATTATCATGAACAAGGAAATATAATAATAATCAATTTATTATTGCCTCTAGGGCATATTTCCAACAGTATAAACCTAAAAGCTTTGATCACTCCATCAAAGCATATATTCCGACTCCGAGATGCTTGCTCTAGTCCATAGAAGGATTGCTGGACCTAGCATACCTTTTAGCATCCTTAGGATCGACAAAACCTTTTATTGTATCACATACAACTTTTCTTATGAAAACTTGGTAAGAAAACTTGTTTTGACATCCATCTATAAGATTTCATAATCGAAAAATACAGCTAATGCTAACAAGATTCCGACGGACTTAAGCATCGCTGCGGGTGAGAAATTCTCGTCATAGTCAACTCCTTGAACTTGTGGAAAGACTCTTTCCCACAAGTCGAGCTTCATAGACGGTAACATTACCGCCCACGTCCGTCTTCTTCTTAAAGATCCATTTATCTCAATGGCTTGCCGATCATCGGGCAAGTCCACCAAAGTCCATACTTTGTTCTGATATATGGATCCTATCTCGGATTTCATGGCTTCTAACCATTTGTCGGAATACGGGCCCACCATCGCTTCTCCATAGCCCGTAGGTTCATTGTTGTCTAACAACATGATATCTAAGACAGGATTATCGTACCACTTAGGAGTAGTACATATCCTTGTCGACCTACGAGGTTCAATAGCAACTTGATCCGAAGCTTCATGATCACTATCATTAACTTCCTATTCAACAGTCGTAGGCGCCACAGAAAATATCTTTCTGTGTTGCATCACTCTCTGGTTGAAGTAAAGGTTCGACAACCTCATCAAGTTCTATCTTCCTCTGTGACGCCCCCGATTCAATCATACACTAATCATACACGCAAACGTGTACGATCAAGATCAGGGACTCACGAGAAGATATCACAACACAACTCTACAAATAAAATAAGTCATACAAGCATCATAATACAAGCCAGGGGCCTCGAGGGCTCGGATACAAGTGCTCGATCATAGACGAGTCAGCGGAAGCAACAATATGTGAGTACAGACATAAGTTAAACAAGTTGCCATAAGATGGCTAGCACAAACTGGGATACAAATCGAAAGAGGCCCAGGCCTCCTGCCTGGGATCCTCCTAAACTACTTCTGGTCGTCGTCAGCGGGCTGCACGTAGTAGTAGGCACCTCCCGAGTAGTAGTAGTCGTCGTCGACGGTGGCGTCTGGCTCCTGGGCTCCATCGTCTGGTCGCGGCAATCGGGTATAGGAATGGGGGAAAGGGGGAGAAAAGCAACCGTGAGTACTCATCCAAAGTACTCGCAAGCAAGGAGCTACACTACATATGTATGCATTGGTATCAAATAGAATAAGGGTATCATATGTGGACTGAACTGCAGAATGCCGGAATAAGAGGGGGATAGCTAGTCCTGTCAAAGACTACGCTTCTGGCCACCTCCATCTTGCAGCAGGAGAAGAGAGTAGATGGTAAGTTCACCAAGTAGCATCGCATAGCATAATCCTAACCGATGATCCTCCCCTCGTTGCCCTGTGAGAGAGCGACCACCGGTTGTATCTGGCACTTGGAAGGGTGCGTTTTATTAAGTATCCGGTTCTAGTTGTCATAAGGTCAAGGTACAACTCCAAGTCGTCCTGTTACCGAAAATCACGGCTATTCGAATAGATTAACTTCCCTGCAGGGGTGCACCACATAACCCAACACGCTCGATCCCATTTGGCCGGACACACTTTCCTGGGTCATGCCCGGCCTCGGAAGATCAACACGTCGCAGTCGCAGCCCTACCTAGGCACAACAGAGAGGTCAGCATGCTGGTCTAAATCCTATGGTGCAGGGGTCTGGGCCCATCGCCCATTGCACACCTGCACGTTGCGTACGCGGCTGGTGAGCAGACCTAGCCTCCCTTATACAAGAGTAGGCGTTCCAGTCCACCGGCGCGCGCCGCTCAGTCGCTGACGTCACGAAGGCTTCGACTGATACCACGACTTCGAGTGCCCATAACTGTCCCCACGTAGATGGTTAGTGTGTATAGGCCAGTAGCCAGACTCAGATAAAATAACAAGATCTCGTTAAGCGTGTTATTTTGAAATAACCGCGAACGCCGACCAGGGCCAGGCCCACCTCTCTCCTAGGTGGTCTCAACCTGCCCTGTCGCTTCGCCACAAAGATCCACACAGAGGGCTGTCGGAAAAGTATGTCCTTCCAGCCCCCAATTCGTGAATCAACCGCGAGTACTCCTCGAGCCAACCCGACTTTAGTCATCACATGTATCATGCATAAAGTATATAGTATATACCCATGATCACCACCCGACGTGATCACGGCCCGATAGTATCGCATGGCAGACAGACAAGAATGTAGGGCCACTGATGATAAACTAGCATCCTATACTAAGCATTTAGGATTACAGGTAAGGTATCAACAGATGTAGCAACAATGTCAAGCTATGCATCAGAATAGGATTAACGGAAAGCAGTAACATGCTACACTACTCTAATGCAAGCAGTAGAGAGAAGAATGTGCGATATCTGGTGATCAAAGGGGGGGCTTGCCTGGTTGCTCTGGCAAGAGAGAGGGGTCGTCAACTCCGTAGTCGTACTGGGTAGCAGCGGCGTCGGTCTCGGTGTCTGGCGAGAGAAGAGGGGGAAGAAACAATAAATATTTAAGCAAACAGATGCATAGCGATGCATGACATGACAAGTATCGGTGCTAGGGGTGCCCTAACGCGGTAAGAGGTGATACCGGGGAAGGGGGAAACATCCGGGAAAGTATCCCCGGTGTTTCGCGTTTTCGGGCTGAGGAGCCGGAGGGGGAAAGTTGCGAGTTCGATAGGTTAGGAATGCGTGGCGGACGAACGGGCTGCGTATCCGGGTTCGTCTCGTCGTTCTGAGAAACTTTTATGTACAAAGTATTTTCACCGGAGCTACAATTTATTTTCTATTGATTTTTAAAGTTTTAATATTTTTTGGAATTACTTTAATTCAAAATTAAACTGAAAATACCTTTTATACACAACAACCGCTAGCCATAGAGTATGACAAGTGGGGCCAGGGATCCAGTTGACTCAGTCAACTGTCCAATCAACAGTCAACTGTTGGTCTATTGACTGGTCAAAACTGCAGATGGGGCCAGGTGTAATTCACACATATTTTGGCATTTTCTTTTTAAGTGGATAATTAGAGGGGGTCCATCTGTCATTTGCATCATACCTAACCACTAAATAAAAACTAACTTGATTGAATGGGGACCACATGTCATAGGGCCAACTATGTTTACCTACACTAAACTACTCCTGATGCAACGCATATCACTAATCCAGGTGTTGGCTGGCTCCACGCACGCACAGGAGCAACACATGTGCGGCCAGGAGCGTGTGATGCTTGTGTGCATGCATGCCGCACATGCCTGGCCGGCCATGACCAAACCACAGCACAACGAGCACGGCACGGCGTGCGTGAAGGCCGTGGGTCGGCGAGCAGCGACGAGTGCGGCCGGGGCGCTGCAGCAACAACGACAGCAGGCGAGTAGAAGTGACAACAGGCAGCACAGAAGCAGCTAAGCAATAGCAACACACGAAGGAGGAGCTGCAGAGCGAGCAGGGGCCAGGAGGAGCAGCAAAGAGCAGCAGCGGCAGCGGCGGCGCAGCAAAACCGGCAGGCAACAGCGGGCGGCGCAGGGCTGCGCGGGCAAGGGGTGGCACACGGGAGGCTGCGCGCGCACGCGCGGGTGCGCTCGGGGGCAGCCTGGGGCAGGGCCGGGCCGGTAAAATCCCGGGCCCTGTGCCAAACTAAAAAATGAAGCCCTATCTCACAAAAGAATAAACTAACGAGCAATTATATATCTTGCAGAAAAAAATTGTAATGTATATAATATAATGTCTTACAGTAGCATATATCAATTGAAGTTGGAGATCATGATGAACTGTCTGACTCACCTAATTTTTTGTCCTGTGATCTTTAACTGAGATGGTAAGAAGTAAGAGTCAATCTCTAACGAAGTAACAATCCCTGCTAATTATTAATTAGAAAATTAGGAATTAGGAGTAGAAACCGAAGTTAATCGAAAAAAAGACTCGCTAAGCAGTAAACACCTGGCAGGAGGCTAGAGTCGGTCACCCATCAATCCAAAATTGAGAGAGGACAGAGGAGGCGAGGAAGGCAACGACGGCAGCGGCCGGTCGCCCTGAGATGTTCCTTTCCTTCCTGTAGCAACGAGCCCACAAACGTCGCCCCAAGATCGAGAGTAGTTCTAACGATCCCAAATTCCTGATCCCTTTAGGCCGTAGCGATCGAGACATCGAGTACAGGCCTGATCGAGTACAAGCAGTCGAGGAGGAGTTAAGGACGACGAGGAGATCAGGCGAAGTTTCAACGCTCGTCGTGGCCGCCGTTTCAGCGCTGGAGACCTGGGGTCGAGGAGATCACAGATCAGGTCGATCCCGTTTCGGCGCTAGTTTCTTTTCGAGGATTCTGTTTTAGCGCTGGTTTTTTTAGCAAGTTTAGCGCTGGTGCTGTCGCTCGGCGTCGCTCGATGGGTCCCCTCGTGGCCTCGTCGCTTCGACAGTTCGACTCCAGCCGAGAGCGGTAGAGCCCATAGCCCAGCAGACCAGTAGTGCATATATTTTTTAATACCAAGCCTATATAAAAATTTGGGGCCCCCCAAAATTTTGGGCCCTGTGCGGGCTGCACTTTCTGCACCACTGTAGGCCCGGCCCTGGCCTGGGGCTGCCGAAGGGAGCGGCCGGACGAGGCGAGGCGCAGCCATGGGCCGAGAGGACTTGGGCGGCGGCTACGTCGACGGAAACTAGGGGGAAAGGCGGGGGATCGGTGCTGCTCACCGAGAGGAGGTCGGTGGTGAGCTCGTACGGGGTCGGGGTGGACAAGGTGATGCGGATCGACGGCGAGGCCGCGGCGAAGGCAAACGATGCGGGCGGCGTCAGCGTTGCTCCCCGAGCTCAATCCAGTGCGGTAGGCGACGGAGATGATCTTGGTGTAGATGCAGGACAACTGGGATGGCTCGGGGTGGCTTCGGTAGCCACATCAATGACGAGGCTCGGCGACTGTTGCGCTCGGGATCGAACCAATTCGAGGTGGAGAGGGCGAGCGAGGGGGATTTGGCGTGTTAGGATTTCGGGGGAGGGGTGAGGGCGTCTTCTAGGGCGCCGGGAGGGGATTAGGGTTTCCGGTGCGAGGGAGTCGACCTGTAGGCGCCGGCAGTGGCGGGATGGTCGACGCGTGGCCGATGCCATGGCAGATGGCCTCCACGATCCCCCTCAGCTCCTGTAGCGAGGAGGGGGATGAGTTAGGTGGGCTGGGCCTATTTTAGCTAAATGGGCCAAGGCGCCCAGTAGGTTTAGGTCTTTTCTTTTCTTTTTTCTATTTTCCTTTTTTGTTTCTTTTCTTTTAGCTCTGTTTAGAATTTAAATTAATCATCAAAAGGGGGTTTTGTAAAATAAGAGACTTGGCCCATAACTTATAACGCAAATTTAGGCACTGCCATAAATTGGTTTGGCACATAAATAAAATAGTTTGCAAAATTTTATAATTTTAAAGGCATATAAGTTATTGATTTGGCCATTGTTTTAATTATTATATGGCATTAAACCACTTTGTAAAAACTTGGTTCAACACCATAATTGGTTATGAATTATTTGCCACACTTTGAACATTTTATTTTTGACTTTATTTTAAAATTTGAATTTGGACCGGATTCGAACCAACACGAGTTTAACAACAGTAATCGCAGTGATGTGGCATCATTAGCAGAGGATTGTTGTAGCTTAATTATTCGGGCGTCACATCCTCCCACTCAATTCTTTCGAGAGAAACTCCTTCTCGAGAAAGGACCCGTTCTTAGCGACAAACAATTTGCCCTCGGATCTGAGATAGAAGGTATACCCTACTGTCGCCTTTGGGTATCCTATGAAGATGTGTTTGTCCGCTTTGGGTTCGAGCTTCTCTGGTTGAAGCCTTAAGCATCGCAGCCCCAAACATTAAGAAACGACAACTTTGGTTTCTTGCCAAACCAATGTTCATACGACGTCGTCTCAACGGACTTAGATGGTGTCCTATCTAAAGTGAATGCAGCTGTCTCTAACGCATAACCTCAAAATGAAAACGGTAGATTGATAAGAGACATCATAGATCGCATTATATCTCACAGTGTTCGATTACGACGTCCGGACACACCATTACCTTGTGGTGTTTCAGGTGGCTTCAACTGTGAAACAATTCCACAATGTCTTAAGTGATTGCCAAACTCATAACTCGGAAAATCCCCTTTTGATCAGATCGTAGGAACATGATCTTATTGTTATGATGATTCTTAACTTCACTCTGGAATCGCTTGAACTTTTCAAACATTTCAGACTTGTGCTTCATTAAGTAGATATATCTATATCTACCCAAATCGTCAGTGAAGATGAGAAAATAGCGATATCCACCACACGCTTCAATTCTCATCGGATCACATGCATCAGCATGCAAGATTTCCAACAAGTCACTTGCCCGTTTCATTGTACCTGAAAACGGGGTCTTAGTCATCCTGCCCATGAGGCATGGCTCGCATGTGTCAAGTGATTCAAAATCAAGTGACTCCAAACATCCATCGACATGGAGTTTCTTCATGCATCTTACGCCAATATGACCTAAGCGGCAGTGCCACGAGAAAGTGGTACTATCATTATTAACTCTACATCTTTTGGCGTGAACATGTGTATTACCACGACCGAGATTCAATGAACCATTCACATAGGGTGCATGACCATGAAAGGCATCATTCATGTAAACAGAATAACCATTATTCTCTAACTTAAATGAATGACCGTATTGCAATGAACATGATCTAATCATATTCATGCTCAACATAGACACCTGATAACATTTATCTAGGTTCACTACTAATCTCGAAGGCAGATGGAGTGTGCGATGGTGATCTCATCAACTTTGGAAACACTTCCAACACACATCGTCACCTCGCCCTTAGCCAGTCTCCGTTTAGTCCGTAGCTTTTGCTTCAAGTCACCAATAATAGTAACTGAACTGGTATCCAATACCCAGGTGCTACCAGGAGTACTAGTGAGGTACACATTAATAGCACGTATATACTTTGAAGTTGCCAGCCTTCTTATCTGCCATGCATTTGGGGTAATTCCGCTACCAGTGACCGTTCCCTTTACAATAGAAGCACTTAGTCTCGGGTTTAGGTTCAACCTTGGGTTCCTTCACTGGAGCGGCAACTGGTTTGCCATCCATGAAGTTTCCCTTCTAGCACCTGCCCTTCTTGAAACCAGTGGTCTTGTTAAACCATCAACACTTGATGCTCCTTCTTGATTTCTACCTTTTGCGGTCTTAAGCACCGCGAACAGCTTCGGGATCAACTCCATCCCTTGCATGTCATAGTTCATCACGAAGATCTAGTAGCTTAGTGATCGTGGCTAGAGAACTCTATCAATCACTATCTTATCTGGAAGTTTAACTCCCACTTGATTTAAGTGATTGTAGCACCCAGACATTCTAAGCACATGCCCACTAGCTGAGCTATTCTCCTCCATCTTGTTAAAAAAAGAACTTGTCAGAGGTCTCATACCTCTCAACACGGGCATGAGCCTGAAATCCCAATTTCAGCTCTTGGAACATCTCATATGTCTTATGACGTTCAAAACGTCATTGGAATCCCAATTATAAGCCATAAAGTATGGTGCACTAAACTATCAAGTAGTCATCAGGATGTGTCTATCAGGTGTTCACAACATCCACACACGACGTTGTAGGGGTTTGCACATCAAGCGGTGCATCAAAGGCGTAAGCCTTCTGTGTGGCAGTGAGGACACTCCTCGGACTACGGACCTAGTCCGCATCATTGCTTACAATATCTTTCAACTTAATCTTTCTCTAGGAACGTATTGAAACAGGGAGCTACAACGTGAGCTATTTATCTACAACATATTTGCAAAGACAATTTAGACTATGTTCATGATAATTGAGTTCATCTAATCAAATTATTTAATGAACTCCCACTCAGATAGACATCCCTCTAGTCATCTAAGTGAAACATGATCCGAATCGACTAGGCCGTGTCCGATCATCACGTGAGACGGACTAGTCATCAACGGTGAACATCTCATGTTGATCGTATCTTCTATACGACTCATGTTCGACCTTTCGGTCTTCCGTGTTCCGAGGCCATGTCTGTACATGCTAGGCCCGTCAAGTCAACCTAAGTGTTTCGCATGTGTCCTGAGGCCATGTATGTACATGCTAGGCTCGTCAATACCCGTTGTATTCGAACGTTAGAATCTATCACACCCGATCATCACGTGGTGCTTCGAAACGACGAACCTTCGCAAAGGTGCACAGTTAGGGGGAACACTTTTCTTGAAATTTTAATGAGGGATCATCTTATTTAAGCTACCGTCGTTCTAAGCAAATAAGATGTAAAACATGATAATCATCACATGCAATCAAATAGTGACATGATATGGCCAATATCATTTTGCTCCTTTTGATCTCCATCTTCGGGGCTCCATGATCATCGTTGTCACCGGCATGACACCATGATCTCCATCATCATGATCTCCATCATCGTGTCTTCTTGAAGTTGTCTCGTCATCCATTACTTCTACTACTATGGCTACCGCTTTAGCAATAAAGTAAAGTAATTACATGACGTTTATGTTGACACGCAGGTCATAAATAAATTAAGACAACTCCTATGGCTCCTGCCGGTTGTCATACTCATCAACATGCAAGTCGTGATTCCTATTACAAGAACATGATCAATCTCATACATCACATATATCATTCATCACATCCTTTTGGCCATATCACATCACAAGGTATATGCTGCAAAAACAAGTTAGACGTCCTCTAATTGTTGTTGCAAGTTTTTACGTGGCTGCTATAGGTTTCTAGCAAAAACGTTTCTTACCTACGCCAAAACCACAACGTGATATGCCAATTTCTATTTACCCTTCATAAGGACCATTTTCATCGAATCCGATCCGACTAAAGTGGGAGAGACAGACACCCGCTAGCCACCTTATGCAACTAGTGCATGTCAGTCGGTGGAACCAGTCTCACGTAAGAGTACGTGTAAGGTCGGTCCGGGCCGCTTCATCCCACGATGCCGCCGAATCAAGATAAGACTAGTAACGGCAAGTAAATTGACAAAATTGACGCCCACAACAACCTGTGTTCTACTCGTGCATAGAAACTACGCATAGACCTAGCTCTGATGCCACTGTTGGGGATCGTAGCAGAAATTTAAAATTTTCTACGCATCACCAAGATCAATCTATGGAGTAATCTAGCAACGAGGGGAAGGAGCATGCATCTACATACCCTTGTAGATCGCTAAGCCGAAGCGTTGCAAGAACGCGGATGAAGGAGTCGTACTCGTAGCGATTTAGATCGCGGTTGATTCCGATCTAAGCGCCGAATCACGGCGCCTCCGCGTTCAACACACGTGCAGCCCGGTGACGTCTCCTATGCCTTGATCCAGCAAGGGGAGAAGGAGAGGTTGGGGAAGACTCCATCCAGCAGCAGCACGATGGCATGGTGGTGAAGGAGGAGCGTGGCAATCCTGCAGGGCTTCGCCAAGCACCGCGGGAGAAGAGGAGGACTTGAGAGAGGAGGAGGGCTGCGCCAGAACTTGGGTGCGGCTGCCCTCCCACCCCCACATATATATAGGGGCAAGGAAGAGGGGGGCGGCCCCCTCAGATCCAATCTGAGGAGGGGGCGGCGGCCAGGGGGGTTGCCTTGCCCCCCAAGGCAAGGGAGGCGCCCCCCTTTAGGGTTCCCCCAAACCCTAGGCGCATGGGCCCTAAGGGGGAGGCGCCCAGCCCACTAAGGAGCTGGTCCCTCTCCACACACAGCCCATAGGGCCCTTCGGGGCAGGTGGACCCTCCCGGTGGACCCCCGGAACCCCTCCAGTGGTCCCGGTACAATACCGGTAACCCCCCGAATTATTCCGGTGACCGTATGATGACTTCCCATATATAAATCTTTACCTCTGGACCATTCCGAAACTCCTCGTGACGTCCGGGATCTCATCCGGGACTCCGAACAACATTCAGTGACCACGTATATACTTTCCCTATAACCCTAGCGTCATCGAACCTTAAGTGTGTAGACCCTACGGGTTCGGGAGTCATGCAGACATGGCCGAGACAACTCTCCGGTCAATAACCAACAGCGGGATCTGGATACCCATGTTGGCTCCCACATGCTCCACGATGATCTCATCGGATGAACCACGATGTCAAGGATTCAATCAATCCCGTATACAATTCCCTTTGTCCATCGGTACGATACTTGCCCGAGATTCGATCGTTGGTATCCCGATACCTTGTTCAATCTCGTTACCGGCAAGTCTCTTTACTCGTTCCGTAACACATCATCCCGTGATCAACTCCTTGATCACATTGTGCACATTATGATGATGTCCTACCGAGTGGGCCCAGAGATACCTCTCCGTTTACATGGAGTGACAAATCCCAGTCTCGATTCGTGCCAACCCAACAGACACTTTCGGAGATACCTGTAGTGAACCTTTATAGCCACCCAGTTACGTTGTGACGTTTGGCACACCCAAAGCACTCCTACGGTATCCGGGAGTTGCACAATCTCATGGTCTAAGGAAATGATACTTGACATTGGAAAAGCTTTAGCATACGAACTATACGATCTTTTGCTAGGCCTAGGATTGGGTCTTGTCCATCACATCATTCTCCTAATGATGTGATCCCGTTATCAACGACATCCAATGTCCATGGTCAGGAAACTGTAACCATCTATTGATCAATGAGCTAGTCAACTAGAGGCTTACTGGGGACATGGTGTTGTCTATGTATCCACATATGTATCTGAGTTTCCTATCAATACAATTCTAGCATGGATAATAAATGATTATCATGAACAATGAAATATAATAATAACTAATTTATTATTGCCTCTAGTGCATATTTCCAACAGTCTTCACATCCGAACAAAATGAACGAATGCATTCCAATTGAAATGGTCACATATCCATAAATTGAGAAGCCACTTAGAATTGAGGTAGAAGAAAAAACAACAAGGTACGGAACAAGAATGAATACTCGGTAAAGATCACCCAATCTCAAACCAAATATCCGTGGAAGAAGAACTAGAGCTACAAGAATTCCCACCTATGAAACTCCCGAACCTTTCCGGTTATGCAATCAGGTGTTGGGGATACAGGGGAAGCATAATATCTCACCCAAATCTAGCAAATCCTACATCCAGCTGTATCCATCCTTCAACACATAACCGAGAAAAACTTCGGAAGTCGTCTACCTCAACCTTCGAAAAGCATCCGTTATACAAGTTATGGAAATACTCCCGAACTCCCGCCCCAGTACTGGGTGGCATCGAGGTTATCTCACCAACAAGTACATAAAAGAGATTTTCGATGTCGGTGAAACTAAACTCAGGTATTCCAGACCTGCAACGATAAAATTTTGACGACAACACCTCGGAGCTCAACTCCCCGGGACACTGCCACAACCCCTAAATGACAGGAGGCACCAAGAACAATGTTCTCGCCACAAATCGATCGGAACGATTCCAAGATACTCGCGTGATCCTAAAAAAATTTAGTGAAATTTGAGTAGAGAAGAGTCAAAACTCTACGTCAGGATGCCTTACCAGAGCGATGAAGGGACTGGGGAGTAAAAAGAATTCCTAAACTCTCCTATATATAATTCCTAAATGACTCAAAACATTTTTCTAGACTCAACAACGCCAGCTAATTCGATCAAGCAGGGGGGCTCCTAAGGTCGGGGAAGGCTCTGATTACCAACTTGTAACGCCCTCGATGCGGCTATATCTCCTACGTGTCGAAGCACGACTTAGAGGCATAACCGCATTGAAAGCAATGTCGCAAGTAAGGTAATCTTCACAACAACCCATGTAAATAGATAATAGGGGAAAAGGTATATAGTTGGCTTACACTCGCCATGTCACACAAATACATGAATAACATTACAATCATCCAATACACTCATGGTCCGACTACGGTACCAAAATAAAAGATCAACCCCAACAAGCGACATGGTCCCCCGATCGCCCCGACTGGGCACCACTACTGATCATCTGGGAAAGACACATAGTAATGGCGAGAGTCTTCGTTGAACTCCCACTTGAGCTCAAGCGCATCATCTGGAACGGAATCATCGGTCCCTGCATCTGGTTTGGAAGTAATCTGTGAGTCATGGGGACTCGGCAATCTCGCACCCTCGCGATCAAGACTATTTAAGCTTATAGGTAAGGCACGGTAATATGTGGAGCTGCAGCAGGCGACTAGCATATATGGTGGCTAACCTGTTCGCGAAAGAGAGCGAGAAGAGAAGGCAAAGCACGAACGAAGAACTATGATCAAGAAGTGATCCTAGAACAACCTACGTCAAACATTACTCCAACACCGTGTTCACTTTCCGGACTCCGCCGAGAAGAGACCATCACGGTTACACACGTAGTTGATTCATTTTAATTAAGTTAAGGTTCATGTTATCTACAACCGGACATTAATAAATTCCCATCTGCCCATAACCGCGGGCACGGCTTACGAAAGTTCAAAACCCTGCAGGGGAGTCCCAACTTAGCCCATCACAAGCTCTCACGGTCAACGAAGGATATTCCTTCTCCCGAGACATTCCGATTAGACTCGGTATCCCGGTTCTACAAGACATCTTCGACAATGGTAAAACAAGTCCAGCAACACCGCCCGAATGTGCCGACAAATCCCGATAGGAGCTGCACATATCTCGTTCTCAGGGCACACTTGGGTAAGCAATCCGTACAACTAAAACCAGCCCTCGAGCTTCCCCGAGGTGGCGCTGCAAGGGGCTCTAGTTCGGACCAACACTCAGAGGAGCACTGGCCCAGGGGGGTTTAAAATAAGATGACCCTCGGGCTCCGGAAACCCAAGGGAAAAAGAGGCTAGGTGGCAAATGGTAAAACCAAGGTTGGGCATTGCTGGAGGAGTTTTATTCAAGGCGAACTGTCAAGGGGTTCACATTATCACCCAACCGCGTAAGGAACGCAAAATCCGGGAACATAACACTGATATGACGGAAACTAGGGCGGCAAGAGTGGAACAAAACACTAGGCATAAGGCCGAGCCTTCCACCCTTTACCAAGTATATAGATGCATTAAGATAACAAGATACTATGGTGATATCCCAACAATAAACAATGTTCCAACAAGGAACGATCTCCAATCTTCACCTGCAACTAGCAACGCTATAAGAGGGGCTGAGCAAAGCGGTAACCTAGCCAATCAACGGTTTGCTAGGACATGGTGGGTTAGTGGTTTGACATGGCAATTTGGGAGGCATGATCAGCAAGTGGTAGGTATCATAGCATAGTCATAGCAAAAGAGCGAGCAACTAGCAAGCAAAGATAGAAGTGATTTCGAGGGTATGATCATCTTGCCTGCAAAGTTGTCAGAGTTGACTTGATCCTTGTAAGCAAACTCAACAGGCTCTTCGTTAGTGAACTCATCTCCTGGCTCTACCCAAACAAGACAAACAAGCAAAAGGAAGACAATCAACCACATGCAATGCTCGAACAACATGATGCAAACATGGTATGCTATGCGGGATGCGGTATGTGATGCATATGCAAGATTTGACAAGGAATGATTGAACCTGGCCTCAACTTGGAAATCCAAGAGTTCCACTGGAAAGGTGAGGTGATTTCGGTTGAAATCGATATAAAGATCACCGGAATCGGATGCACGGTTCGGAAATGGCGAGCAAAACAAATATGGCACCGGTCTGCGATAAACAGCAAGTAGCCATCTAAAAGCATCAAGATAAATATGCTACAGCACTCAAACATGACAACAAAATACATGGCAAGGATCCACTCATGATGCTTGACAAAAGATGAACACTAAGCTACGGCCAATTCATCCATTAACAGGTTCAAACAAGCATGGCAAAAGTGCAAATGATAAACAGGTTTCAGACTTAGTGAAATTAACACAAGTCTGGAATTTAACATTAGTACCACACTTTGGAGCATGAAAACTATATGCTACAGGAACTTAACATGGAAAATCAAGGCATGGCATGAAGCTACTCAAAACACTTAACAAAAGTCCCTTAGTGACCTTGAGCCAAAAGGGATCAGAAAATACAATTGCAAGCATGTGAACATGGCAAAAACATAATCAGATTATAGACTTAGTAAAAAACTGGAGCATGCAAATCTGTTAACGGGTAGGCATGTTTACGAGCTCGATGCACTCACTACAGAGCATGACATGACAAACTAAGCATACACCCATCAAGAATACATATCAAGCTAGACATGGCAAGAACAACAACATAGCATGCACAGATCAATGGCAACATCCTCGGTAAAATCGCTAACAAGTCAACAATCTGCCAGGATTCACGAAATAGCAAAAGTAGAGCTCGATTGACTCAAGCTAGGGTGCTCCATAAATGCAAACAAAGACACGGATGGATAGAGCACCACAATGTTAACAAAAAGTCCTTACTGATCATCCTGAAAAGAGGCACCGATCACTATGTAACAACATGAACATATGGCATAATGACAAAATCAGGACAAGGACTTAGTGAAATTCCAAGTCCCTGAAATCAGCATTAACGAATGCACTACTTTGCAAGCTTGTGCTAGTCACCACACATATCACAAAAATACATGGTAAGCACCTCTGTAAAGATGGCATGGCATATAACAAAACAACAGTAGAGCTCATGAGCATATCATGCACACATTAAACATGGCAAAAATGACAAATAGCTATTTGATGAAACAGATCTGCCAAGTTTATCACATAGCCCTCTTCCAACAGCATTTCGGGCATCAACATGAGCTCAAATAAAAATGATGCAATGAGATGAAATGATGTACTCTCTGAGACGAACATTTTGATATGCTACATGCGCAAATCGGAGCTACGGATGCGGAGTTACGACATGATGAAGATATGCAAAAATATCTGGAATTAGGGTTAGAGTCAACCGATCCAAAATCTTCAAATCTAGATCCGGATCGCACGAAGCTCGAGGACGACCGGGGCTTCGCCGGAGACGAGGTTGGAGCTCGCTGGAGTTGTCGAGGATTGCCGGATTTGCTGCGGGGGCGGCCGAATCCGGAGCGGGGTTCGCTGGAGAGGAGGCGGACGGGCATCGGGGCGGCGAGGAGGCGGTCGTGTGGCGGCCGGCGAGGCGACGGAGGTGCGGCGGCCGGCGAGGCGGCGGAGCAGGGTGGCGATCGAGGGCACGGGCGGCGCGTGGCCGGATGGGCCTCGGGAGGGCCCGGCCTGAGCTCTCTGGGCCGGCGATGTGGGGCGCGGGCGAACCACGGCTTGACACGTGGCGGCGGCGGGACGGAGCGGACGTGTCCGGCCGGCCAAATTTTGTCCGGCGACGGAGAGGGAAATGGTTAGGGTTTGGACTGCGGAATTTTTGGAGGGGGCCTATATATATATAGGTAGAGGGAGCTAGGAGGCTCCAAATTGAGCACGGTTTTCGGCCACGCGATCGTGATCAAATGCTCTAGACAATAGGAAGGGTTTAGGTGGGTTTTGGGCCACTTTGGAGGGGTGTTGGGCTGCAACACACATGAGGCCTTTTCGGTCCCTCGGTTAACCGTTGGAGTATCAAACGAAGTCCAAAAGGTACGAAACTTGACAGGCGGTCTATCGGTAGTAAACCAAGGCCGCATGGCAAGTCTCGGTCCAATCCGGAAATGTTTAACCCCCAGACACGAAAAGAGGTAGAAAGGACCACCGGAGGAGATAGGAGCGCCGGAATGCAAAACGGACAACGGGGAAAAAGCTCGGATGCATGAGACTAACACGTATGCAAATGCAATGCACATGATGACATGATATGAGATGCATGACAAGGCAACAACACACGGAGACAAAACCCAACGAGGAAATATCATAACTTAGTGCCGAAAATGGCAAGAGTTGGAGTACATATAAGGTAAATTATATCTGGGGTGTTACATCCACATACCCCCCAAACATTCAGGAGCACCAGGAAAACCTAATTCCACCGCCTCAACCTTCTGTACCAGAGAGATCCCATCTCGGGGCCTTTCCGGAGCTCCGCCGGAGGGGGCATTGATCACGGAGGGCCTCTACATCAACTCCATGGCCTCTCCGGTGTTGTGTGACTCGTTTACTTCAGACCTACGGGTCCATAGTTATTAGCTAGATGGCTTCTTCTCTCTCTTTGGATATCAATACAAAGTTCTCCTCGATCTTCTTGGAGATCTATTCGATGTAATCTTCTTTTGCGGTGTGTTTGTTGAGATCCGATGAATTGTGGGTTTATGATCCAGATTTTCTATGAACAATACTTGAATCACCTCTGAATTATTTTATGTATGATTGGTTTATCTTTGCAAGTCTCTTCGAATTATCAGTTTGGTTTGGCCTACTAGATTGATCTTTCTTGCAATGGGAGAAGTGCTTAGCTTTGGGTTCAATCTTGCGGTGTCCTTTCCCAGTGACAGCAGGGGCAGCAAGGCACGTATTGCATTGTTGCCATCGATGATCAAAAGATGGTGTTTATATCATATTGCATGAGTTTATCCCTCTACATCATGTCATCTTCCTTAAAGCATTACTCTGTTCTTATGAACTTAATACTCTAGATGCATGTTGGATAGCGGTCGATGTGTGGAGTAATAGTAGTGGATGCAGAATCATTTCGGTCTACTTGTCACGGGCATGATGCCTATATACATGATCATACCTAGATATTCTCATAACTATGCTCAATTCTATCAATTGCTCGACAGTAATTCGTTTACCCACCATAATACTTATGCTCTTGGGAGAAGCCACTAATGAAACCTATGGCCCCGAGGTCTATCTTCCATCATATTAATCTTCCAATACTTAGTTATTTCCTTTGTTGTTTATTTTACTTTGCATCTTTATTTCTCTTTATCATAAAAATACAAAAATATTATCTTATCATATCTATCAGCTCTCACTCTCGTAAGTGACCGTGAAGGGATTGACAACCCCTTTATCGCGTTGGTTGCGAGGTTCTTATTTGTTTGTGTAGGTGCGTGGGACTTGAGTGTGATCTCCTACTAGATTGATACCTTGGTTCTCAAAAACTGAGGGAAATACTTACGCTACTTTGCTACATCACCCTTTCCTCTTCAATGGAAAACCAACGCAGTGCTCAAGAGGTAGCAAGAAGGATTTCTGGCGCCGTTGCCGGGGAGATTCGCGCCAAGTCAAGTCAAGATTTGACTCCCAACAACGAGTCATTTCAGGTGCCGTTGCCAAGTCAAGACATATACCAAGTGCCCATCACAAACTCTTATCCCTCGCATTACATTATTTGCCATTTGCCTCTCGGTTTCCTCTCCCCTACTTCACCCTTGCCGTTTTATTCGCCATCTCTTTTCCGCTCACCTTTCTTTCGCCATGTTGGAATCAAAAAGGATTGGGGGTTCTCTCCCGAGTTTTAGTACTTTTGACAATCCTTCTATTCTCTCTAAACTCATAAAAAATGATGCTGTGGGAAGACCTACCGAAGTTATCAATGAGAATTTTAATAATTTTGACGAAGATGATTCCGGAATTTTTCGTTATTTACTCGATGAATCTTTGAAAGATGCTTGGGATAGACTATTAAGGATCCGGGCCAGCTATATGCCCCAATACCAAATTGAAATTTACTTAAAGAGCTTTTATGTTGCCCTACCTTCTTCTTTAAGCATGTCCTAGATTCTATTTTTGAAGAAGGTTTTCTTGAAGGGGATGTCGTGGATACTTATGAAAAGATTAAAACCATATTTGGGCACCCCATGAATGAGAAGGTTGAATCCACATCTCTTTTGCTCTCCTACCAAAACGAATCTATCAAAGAGATGAAAGCTAGCTTAGATGCAAATTTCTATAAAATGCTTAATCTAACTTCTACCAGTAACAACCATGTGCTTTATCAAAATAGAAAGATTAATGCCATAGATAATAAGTTTGCTTTTTTCTTCCCTAAAACCAAAGATGGCAATACCTAGATCTATCCTTGCTTTTATGCCTAGCTAGGGGCGTTAAACGATAGCGCTTGTTGGGAGGCAACCCAATTTTATTTTTTATTCCTTGCTTTTTGCTCATGTTTAGTAATAAATAATTTATATAGCCTCTGTTTTGGTGTTGTTTTTTGTGTTTAATTAGTGTTTGTGCCAAATAGAATCGTTGGGAAGACTTGGGGAAAGTCTTTTTGATCTTGCTGTAAAAAACAGAAACTTTAGCGCTCACGAGAATTGCTGCCACTTTTATTTGGAAAGTGATATTTAGTTAATTATTTTCCCATATGATTAATAGATAAATTC
The DNA here is from genome assembly GCA_034509565.1 of Triticum monococcum. Taxonomy (NCBI): domain Eukaryota; kingdom Viridiplantae; phylum Streptophyta; class Magnoliopsida; order Poales; family Poaceae; genus Triticum; species Triticum monococcum. Next base: position 526,312,450 of record CM067845.1, read on the forward strand.
CTCACGTCCAGCAATTTATTTTAGAATTTTTGGGGTTCCAGAAGTTGCGTTAGCTACAGATTACTACAGACTGTTCTGTTTTTGACAGATTCTGTTTTTCGTGTGTTGTTTGCTTATTTTTGATGAATCTATGGCTAGTAAAAGAGTTTATAAACCATAGAGAAGTTGGAATACAGTTGGTTGAACACCAATATAAATAAAGAATGAGTCCATTACAGTACCTTGAAGTGGTGTTTTCTTTTCTTTCGCTAACGGAGCTCACGAGATTTTTTATTTTGAGTTTTGTGTTGTGAAGTTTTCAAGTTTTGGGTAAAGATTTGATGGATTATGGAACAAAGAGTGGCAAGAGCCTAAGCTTGGGGATTCCCATGGCACCCCAAGTTAAAATTCAAGGACACCAAAAAGCCTAAGCTTGGGGATGCCCCGGAAGGCATCCCCTCTTTCGTCTTCGTCTATCGGTAACTTTACTTGGAGCTATATTTTTATTCACCACATGATATGTGTTTTGCTTGGAGCGTCTTGTATGATTTGAGTCCTTGATTTTTAGTTTACCACAATTATCCTTGCTGTACACATATTTTGAGAGAGACTCACATGATTTGAAATTTATTAAAATACTCTATGTGCTTCATTCATATCTTTTGAGCTATATAGTTTTTGCTCTAGTGCTTCACTTATGTCTTTTAGAGCACGGTGGTGGGTTTGCTTTATAGAAAGTATTGTTCTATCATGCTTCACTTATAATTATTTTGAGAGTCCTTTAGAACAACATGGCAATAATAAAAACTTTCATACAGGTGCATTGAATACTATGAGAAGTTTGATACTTGATAATTGTTTTGAGATATGGAGATGGTGATATTAGAGTCATGCTAGTTGAGTAGTTGGAAATTTGAGAAATACTTGTGTTGAAGTTTGTGATTCCCGTAGCATGCACGTATGGTGAACCGTTATGTGATGAAGTTGGAGCATGATTTATTTATTGATTGTCTTCCTTATGAGTGGCGGTCGGGGACGAGCGATGGTCTTTTCCTACCAATCTATCCCCCTAGGAGCATGCGCGTAATACTTTATTTTTATAACTAATAGATTTTTGCAACAAGTATGTGAGTTCTTTATGACTAATGTTGAGTCCATGGATTATGCGCACTCTCACCCTTCCACCATTGCTAGCCTCTCTAGTATCGCGCAACTTTCGCCGGTACCTTAAACCCACCATATACCTTCCTCAAAACAGCCACCATACCTACCTATTATGGCATTACCATAGCCATTCCAAGATATATTGTCATGCAACTTTCCACCGTTCCGTTATTATGACACGCTTCATCATTGTCATATTGCTTGCATGATCATGTAGTTGACATCGTATTTGTAGCAAAGCCACCGTTCATAATTCTTCATACATGTCACTCATGCATTATTGCACATCCCGGTACACCGCCGGAGGCATTCACATAGAGTCATATTTTGTTCTAAGTATTGAGTTGTAATTATTGAGTTGTAAGTAAATTAAGTGTGATGATCATCGTTATTAGAGCATTGTCCCAAGTGAGGAAAGGATGATGGAGACTATGATTCCCCCACAAGTCGGGATAAGACTGCGGACGAAAAAAAGAAAAGAGGCCAAAAAAAGAAGAAAGAAGGCCAAATAAAAAAATGAGAGAAAAAGAGAGAAGGGACAATGCTACTATCCTTTTTCCACACTTGTGCTTTAAAGTAGCACCATGTTCTTCATATAGAGAGTCTCTTATGATATCACTTTCATATACTAGTGGGAATTTTTCATTATAGAACTTGGCTTGTATATTCCAATGATGGGCTTCCTCAAAATGCCCTAGGTCTTCGTGAGCAAGCAAGTTGGATGCACACCCACTTAGTTTTTTTGTTGAGCTTTCATATACTTATAGCTCTAGTGCATCTATTGCATGGCAATCCCTACTCACTCACATTGATATCTATTGATGGGCATATCCATAACCCGTTGATACGCCTAGTTGATGTGAGACTATCTTCTCCTTTTTGTCTTCTCCACAACCACCATTCTATTCCACCATAGTGCTATATCCATGGCTCACGCTCATATATTGCGTGAAGATTGAAAAAGTTTGAGAACATCAAAAGTATGAAACAATTGCTTGGCTTGTCATCGGGGTTGTGCATGATTTAAATATTTTGTGTGGTGAAGATAGAGCATAGCCAGACTATATGATTTTGTAGGGATAACTTTCTTTGGCCATGTTATTTTGAGAAGACATAATTGCTTAGTTAGTATGCTTGAAGTATTATTATTTTTATGTCAATATTAAACTTTTATCTTGAATCTTTCGAGTCTGAACATTCATGCCACAATAAAGAAAAATTACATTGAGAAATATGTTAGAAAGCATTCCACATCAAAAATTCTTCTTTTATCATTTACCTACTCGAGGACGAACAAGAATTAAGCTTGGGGGTGCTTGATACGTCTTCAACGTATCTGTAATTTTTGATTGCTCCATGCTATTATATTATCTATTTTGGATGTTAATGGGCTTTATTTTACACTTTTATATCATTTTTGGGACTAACTTACTAATCGGAGGCCCAGCCCAAATTGTTGTTTTTTTTGCCTATTTTAGGGTTTCGAAGAAAAGGAATATCAAACGGAGTCCAAACGGAATGAAACCTTCGGGAACGTGATTTTCTCAACAAACGTAATCCAGAAGACTTGGAGTGGGCGTCAAGAAACAACGAAGGAAGCCACGAGGCAGGGGGCGCGCCTACCCCCCTGAGCGCGCCCTCCACCCTCGTGGGCCCTCCGTTGCTCCACTGACATACTTCTTCCTCCTATATATATCCTCATACCCCCCAAACATCCAAGAGCACCACGAAAACCTAATTCCACCGCCGCAACCTTCTGTACCTGAGAGATCCTATCTCGGGGCCTTTTTCGGAGCTCCGCTGGAGGGGGCATTGATCACGGAGGGCCTCTACCTCAACTCCATGGCCTCTCCGGTGATGTGTGAGTAGTTTACTTCAGACCTACGGGTCCATACTTATTAGCTAGATGGCTTCTTCTCTCTCTTTGGATCTCAATACAAAGTTCTCCTCGATCTTCTTGGAGATCTATTCGATGTAATCTTCTTTTGCGGTTGTTTGTCGAGATCCGATGAATTGTGGGTTTATGATCCAGATTATGTATGAACAATACTTGATTCTCCTCTGAATTCTTTTATGTATGATTGGTTTATCTTTGCAAGTCTCTTCGAATTATCAGTTTGGTTTGGCCTACTAGATTGATCTTTCTTGCAATGGGAGAAGTGCTTAGCTTTGAGTTCAATCTTGTGGTGTCCTTTCCCAGTGACAGTAGGGGCAGCAAGGCACGTATTGTATTGTTGCCGTCGAGGATAAAAAGATGGGGTTTATATCATATTGCATGAGTTTATCCCTCTACATCATGTCATCTTCCTTAAAGCATTACTCTGTTTTTATGAACTTAATACTCTAGATGCATGCTGGATAGCGGTCGATGTGTGGAGTAATAGTAGTAGATGCAGAATTGTTTCGGTCTACTTGTCGCAGACGTGATGCCTATATACATGATCATACCTAGATATTCTCATAACTATGCTCAATTCTATCAATTGCTCGACAGTAATCCGTTTACCCACCGTAATACTTATGCTCTTGAGAGAAGCCACTAGTGAAACCTATGGCCCCTGGGTCTATCTTCCATCATATTAATCTTCCAATACTTAGTTATTTCCTTTGTTGTTTTATTTTACTTTGCATCTTTATTTCTCTTTATCATAAAAATACCAAAAATATTATCTTATCATATCTATCAGCTCTCACTCTCGTAAGTGACCGTGAAGGGATTGACAACCCCTTTATCGCGTTGGTTGCGAGGTTCTTATTTGTTTGTGTAGGTGCATGGGACTTGAGCGTGATCTCCTACTGGATTGATACCTTGGTTCTCAAAAACTGGGGGAAATACTTACGCTACTTTGCTGCATCACCCTTTCCTCTTCAAGGGAAAACCAACGCGGTGCTCAAGAGGTAGCAGACACCGCAAGATTGAACCAAAAGCTAAGTACATCTCCCATTTCAAGAAAAACCAATCTAGTTGGACAAACTAAACCAATAATTCGAAGAGAAATACAAAGATATCAAATCATGCATATAAGAATTCAGAAAAAACTCAAATAATATTCATAGATAATCTGATCATAAATCCACAATTCATCGGATCTCGACAAACACACCGCAAAAGAAGATTACATTGGATAGATCTCTAAGAACATCGAGTAGAACATGGTATTGAGAATCAAAGAGAGCTAAGAAACCATCTGCTACTAGCTATGGACCCGTAGGTCTGAGATAAACTACTCATGCTTCATCAGAAGGGAAATAGGGTTGATGTAGAAGCCCTTCGTGATCGAATCCCCCTCTAGCAGATTGCCGGAAAAGGCCCCAAGATGGGATCTCACGGGTACAGATGTCGGGGAACGTAGTAATTTCAAAATTTTCCTATGCACACACAAGATCATGGTGATGCATAGCAACGAGAGGGGAGAGTGTTGTCTACGTACCCTCGTAGACCGGAAGCGAAAGCGTTAGCACAACGCGGTTGATGTAGTCGTACGTCTTCACGGCCCGACCGATCAAGCACCGAAACTACGGCACCTCCGAGTTCTAGCACACGTTCATCTCGATGACGATCCCCGGACTCCGATCCAGCAGAATGTCGGGGAAGAGTTCCGTCAGCACGACGGTGTGGTGACGATCTTGATGTTCTACTGTCGCAGGGCTTCGCCTAAGCACCGCTACAATATTATCGAGGATTATGGTGGAGGAGGGCACCGCACACGGCTAATAGATCTCAAGGATCAATTGTTGTGTCTATAGGTGCCCCCCTGCCCCCGTATATAAAGGAGCAAGGGTGAGGAGCGGCCGGCCAGGAAGAGGCGCGCCAGGGAGGAGTCCTACTCCTACCGGGAGTAGGACTCCCTCCTTTCCTTGTCCAACTAGGAGAGGGGGAAGGAAGGGAGAGAGGAGAGAAAGGAAAGGGGGGGCGCTGCCCCTCCCTCCTTGTCCAATTCGGACTAGAGGGGGGAGGGGCGCGCAGCCTGCCCTGGCCACCCCTCCTCTGCTCCACTTTGGGCCCATGAGGCCCATTAACCCTCGGGGGGTTCCGGTAACCCCCGGTACTCCGTTTTATATCCGATAACTCCCGGAACCATTCCTGTGTCCGAATATAGTCGTCCAATATATCAATCTTTATGTCTTGACTATTTCGAGACTCCTCGTTATGTCCGTGATCACATCTGGGACTCCGAACAACCTTCGGTACATCAAAATATATAAACTCATAATGAAACTATCATCGTAACGTTAAGCGTGCGGACCCTACGGGTTTGAGAACAATGTAGACATGACCGAGACACGTCTCCAGTCAATAACCAATAGCGGAACCTGGATGCTCATATTGGCTCCTACATATTCTACGAAGATCTTTTATCGGTCAGACCGCATAACAGCATACGTTGTTCCCTTTGTCATCGGTATGTTACTTGCCCGAGATTTGATCGTCGGTATCTCAATACCTAGTTCAATCTCGTTACCGGCAAGTCTCTTTACTCGTTCCGTAATACATCATCCCGCAACCAACTTATTAGTTGCAATGCTTGCAAGGCTTATGTGATGTGCATTACCGAGAGGGCCCAGAGATACCTCTCCGACAATCGGAGTGACAAAATCCTAATCTCGAAATATGCCAACCCAACAAGTACCTTCGGAGACACCTGTAGAGCACCTTTATAATCACCCAGTTACGTTGTGACGTTTGGTAGCACATAAAGTATTCCTCCGGTAAACGGGAGTTGCATAATCTCACAGTCATAGGAACATGTATAAGTTATGAAGAAAGCAATAGCAACAAACTAAACGATCAAGTGCTAAGCTAACGAAATGGGTCAAGTCAATCACATCATTCTCCTAATGATGTGATCCCGTTAATCAAATGACAACTCATGTCTATGGTTAGGAAACATAACCATCTTCGATCAACGAGCTAGTCAAGTAGAGGCATACTAGTGACACTATGTTTGTTTATGTATTCACACATGTATTATATTTCCGGTTAATACAATTCTAGCATGAATAATAAACATTTATCATGATATAAGGAAATAAATAATAATGTTATTATTGCCTCTAGGGCATATTTCCTTCAACTGAAGGTTGCGGCGGTGGAAAAGTGGTTTCATGGCTCCCCTGAAGGGTTTTGGAATGGGATAATTGCATTTTTACCCCTAGTTGGTTCCTGCCACGAGTTTTGCCCTTACTTTTCGAGCTTGTTCAGTTTTGCCCTTACTTTTTCCGTCGTGGTCCCTCGAATGCCCTTTGACCGTTTGATCAAAACTTTGAAAATTCATATGAATTCAGAAAAATGCAAATAAGATATCAAAATGTTCAGATAAACACTACCTTTATGTGCGTATCATTTGCATTCAAGACAAAAGCACCTTTTAAACGACGTTTGGGGCGACCTTGGGCCGGCAGCTGGGAAACCAACCGCACCCATGCCGAATTTATCGCCGGTTCGCCCCGAGGCGGCGCTATTTCAAGCCCCTAGGGGGGGCGAACGGCTGGAGATGCTCTTAGCTTGTAGAACAATGAGAGTTGGTTCCAAACACTATTTTTGCCATTTGAAACTAGTATTTGGCCATATATCGTGGATGTCCTAAAAGTCAAAAACAGTCGCCCCGATTTACCAATATTTATAAGATAACGCCTCATCTTCATGATATTGCAAATGCGGTTGAGGCACAACTAGCGACCATGGAGGAGGGCCTCAGTCTGGCGTTGTATGCCCCTCCCCCCGGCAGATCGAGGTAGATACACACGACGTGGAAGCCCTCGGGCTAGTGAATCTGTGAATGTTAAGACTCCAAACTCACCCCATTACGCTTCGAGTACCACCCAGTGAGGAAATCATGGAAAAAGATGTAAGAATTTTAAGGGTCGGCCGTGATGCCAATATGGTGGAGCCACGGTGTGGCAAAGCTAGGTAAAGAAAAAAAACAAAGTGTTTTCTTGCGAGGATAAAGAATTTTTATTCCATAAATGCAGAGTCACAGTCAGCTGACAAAAGCTTAAAGATATAAGGTGGGCAATCATGTAGCCAACAAGTTGTGCTACACTCTATTCTATCAGGCGATCTGCTACTTTGTTTTGAGGTCTAAAAATTTTTAAAGGAACAAACTCTCTACCAACAAGTAGATGCTTAATCTCCAAAACTAAATGACTTGTATGTCGATTTATCAAGACTATCTATAGATAAGGAACAAAGCGTCAATGAACAATTAGATTGGATAATCATCGGAAGGCTTGATCGTTCCAAAGCCAACGGGAGGCCTATATTATTGCATATAGTTCCGCTTCCAAAACGTCATTGTAGAAAAGAGATATCAGTAAGCAGCAAAAATCATATGTCCGTCCTAGTCTCTGAGAATCATTCCTGCATCCGCTGACCCGTCCAAGGCAAATGACCCGTCAGCCGACAAGGCGACCGGTCCGACAGCCAGAGCAGACTACGATGGAAAAAAAGTGTTGTCTGGCTTAAGAATTTTGCCCCGGGAATTGAAGTATGAGTGTAACTCTATTGCTAGCTATGTACTCCATCCGTCCCAGTCCCATAATGTCGCATATTAGATGTAATAACGTCTTATATTATAAGGCAGAGAGAGTAATATATAATCTCTTTTTCCTAAAAAAAAATATAATCTCTTTCCCTGCAAAAAGAAAGATATTGAATAAGGTGTGAAAACAGTTTTAAACAGAAGGTAATAGCACTGCAGGTCCCTGAACTTGTCATGAAGGTGATGGTTTGGTCCTCAAACTTAAAAAAGCTGATTATTTAGTCCTTGAACTTGTCATGGAAGTGCAAATTTGGTCCTGAGTGAATCACAGCTCACCAAGTGGAGCCAGCTGGGCTGGGCCGTCAGCGCCGCGCATTTTGCAGTTTGCCCCCTGCCTTTAGCCCTAATCAACCCGCACTACCCACCTGCAGGCCATGTCGCCGCCGCCGCCGCCGCCCATGCTGGCCTCACCGTGACCCGGTGGTCGTGCCGGAGGACATCCCCAGATGGCCGTGCACGGCCGCCTGGTGCTGCTGCTGCTGCTGCTGGAGGGGCGACATGGCCTGCTGCGCGTACATCATCAACGACCGCGCCGCCATCAGCGACTGTGGCAACATCATCTGCGCCGACTGCTGCGGCATGTACCGCGGCTCGGACTTCATCATCGCGTTGGACGGGTACTGCGCGCAACCACGCCAAAGCGATCAAGAGATTCATTCAGGCGTCCAACAACTCCAGAAAAACAAGAACCGCAACAAGGCCAGCCTCAACGAGAACTCACCTGAGACAGCGGCGGCTGGCTGGCTGCGATGGCGGCGAGGTACATGAGGTTCTGCTGGAGCTTAGCTTGGTTCCTGCAGCACCGCAGCATTAAGTGCTAGGCAAAACAAGGCCCAGCGTGCCGGAGCTGTAGCCTGTTGGGCAAGGGCTTGATAGGATAGGATGTTGGCAGTCAGATCTTTTGTATCTGTGCATGCAACACCCTAATCTCCTGTCTGGCATCTAATTGATAATAGATGCTTGTGTTTTCATATGCTGTGCTCTACTGACTGATATGGGAAAACATCCAGAACATGGAGGTGTTGGCACCCAGCTGTGATGCAGTACTATGCAGCATTTGTGAGTGTCTCTAATCTCTGAAACGATGTTGCTAAGAACTACAATCTTCCATGAATTATTAGGTGCAAAAGTACATTTCCGTCAGTTAATGTTGAATCCATTGGCCCTGATCTTTGCTTCGTTTTTCCTATAAGTTGGCTGGACCGGAAGGGCCTAATGTACTGTTTCAGGACTGAATACCGAAAACTGATGTACCGAAAAAAGTGAGCAATTCAGCTCCTACTGATGTATACGTATGGTTCAGACTTCAGAGGGGAGATAATATGCCCATCTTTTTGACAAGATAGGCAACACAGAATTCCACAAGGCATCAGAATATTTTTTAAAGATCTGAGGCCACATCAGAAACGTAACCAGATACCTAATACATTTTCATGCATTTCAGAGCCCACTGCACTGTTTCATGACAAAATACAAGACCGAAAGAAGTGAGCAACTCAAATTCTACTGATGTATACGTATGGTTCAGAAGGAAGATAATATGATGATCTTTTCGACAAGATAGGTAACAAAGAATACCACAATGCGTTAGAATATTTTTAAAAGAAAATCTCATACATTTGCGATTTTCTACTCGTTAGTCATCTGAACAGTACTCCATCAATCTAAGTCTCTGAAGAAAGAATAGACTGGGATATAATTTTCGTATAGCTTATGTACACTGGTAGAAAAAGGGCCTATAGTCCCGGTTCGTAAGGGCCTTTAGTCCCGGTTCCTGAATCGGGACTAAAGTGTCAGTACTAATACCTCCCACCTTTAGTCCCGGTTCAATCCAGAACCGGGACTAAAGCCCATCCACGTGGGCAGTGTGCAGAGCCCAGTCAGGAGACCCTTTGGTCCCGGTTAGTGGCACCAACCGGGACCAATAGGCATCCACGCGTCAGCATTTCTGTGGCTAGGGTTTTTTTTGAAAGGGGGGGGGGTTGGGGGGTTTTGAGGGGTTAATTTAGGTGTTTCATATATTGTGTTAGCTAGCTATAATTAATATAGAGAAGTGTCATCTCTTATGTCCGTGCTTGGTCGACGCTACGTACTATACATACGTATAGAGAGGACTAGACACGGTGGCTAGCTAGTAAAGCAAACGAAGGAAACAGAAGATCGTCATGAACATATATGCATACAGAGAGAAGTGATATCGACCACCTCTCCTTCTCCGAGAGATTGGTCGAACAACAAGTTCTCGTATATCTATCTGACAGTACCGGCTACATATATACAGTAATTATCTCTTACAAATATAATCATACGGACTCAGGTTTAACATAGAATTCTCCGTCTTCATGGATCACGTGGTCAAGAAAGAATGCCGCCAATTCCTCTTGAATTGCTCGCATGCGAGCTGGTGCTAGGAGTTCATCCCGCTTCCGAAACATCTAATTTGAAGAAGGGGGTCAATACATATATATATATGAATGAATGAAACTCAACACAAATGATGGTAATAAAATAAAATTGTGAATATTGTTATTTACGTACTTCATATTGTTCGTTAGAGTACCCGCCCCGCTCACACGTCGTGTGGCGGATGGACTCGCAGATGTAGTATCCACAGAAATCATTCCCTTGTTCCTGCCACAACCACTTTACAAGAAATAGAGGTCAATCAAACTGATAAGCAAGAATGCTAAATGGTATTGATGAAACTAGCGCTTGAATCATTAGGAGATGCGCGGAACATGCTACTATAGTACTTACTTTTGGGTGTCTAAATTCCAGCTCCTTCGGCAGTCCCGGAACTTTTTTGGTGAATTTTCTCCAAACCCTGCCGGACAAAGAAAACAATTACTTGATATCAGGAAATGAACAAAGTTGCTGATATGATGGATAATGATCGATTTAACTTACTTCTTAAGGATTTCAGTCATGTCTGCATAGTCCTGGGGATCTTTTCGTCTTGAGTCTAAGACGGTTACTAGTCCCTGCTCAAGCTTAATCTCTAGGAGAATATAGTGGAAACTGCACACGCATGCATAACTCATGAATTACATTACTATAACCTTGACTAATATATAAGGGAAACCGAATACGCACAAGACAGTAACACTCACTTGAAGTTGTAAGGAAAGAGTATTATATCTTTGTTTTGATTTATTACGAACGATTGTAGCATGTTGGCCTCGGTAGCTGCGGCATGAAGTTTAACCTCAGTTGCATCTATGAGATATGTGTTAATGAACCCAATATCACCGACTTGTCTTTTCTTCAATTCGACGATCTTCAATCTGCATAATATAGTGAGGATGATTATAAATACATGCAATGAAAGAGCTAAGCTATATAGAGAAACTTAATGACAGAAGTAGTACTACTTACAGACAGTAGCAGGCGATCGTTGTTTTATCGAGGGCCAATTGATTGAAAAACTGATAGAACTCCTCAAATGGAACAGGCAACAGATCAATTCCAACGAGGTCATGCTCCTTTTTAACTCTCACATACAAAGTACTCCTCCCCCCAGAGTCTCTGCAGATTTTCAAGTACCAATCATGCAATCTTCGCATCATCGTTGATAGAGATCTTTCATCTTTCACGAGAGGCTTCCCGTACTCGTATCTTTGCATCCGCATGTCCATGGGTTCATAATGTACTTCGTCGGGCAGGTAATCTGCAAGATTATTATAACCGGGCACCATCCTCGGATCATTAGCGACGTTGTGGCTAGGCACCTTGAGCGGGGGGCATGATTGCTTCGCTTGTTTGCCGAGCTGGGCAATTTGTTTCCCAGCTCGTCGTTTTGTCAGCCTTTCATCACTGACAGTAGTTCCCGACCGCTCCGCTTCGGCAAATTCCTTTCCAATAATGCGGTCATAGTTTTCTTTCGGCGGATCAGACTTTGGTGGTTTTGTCAGGGCAGCCAGAGTGCGCTTCACTTTCACCCCATCTACCTTCTCCTCCGGAGGTGGATGTTTCTTTGCTTTCACCCCTTCAAAGAATTTCCTCACTTCTTCTCGCGCGATCTCGGCGTTCTCCTCCTGGGTCCTCTCGTATGGTAACTTCTCTGGAGTCTTCAGAGAAGGACCGAATCTGTATGTCCTCCCGCCTCTAGTTGTACTGCTAGACGCCGACCGAGCAGACGAAGCGGTTGTCTTCTTTACTTGCTTAAGAGGCGGAGGAAAAGGACTACGACCCGCCGGAGCAGCTGGAGCGGCGGCAGGTCTCTTCTGCCCTTGCTGATGAGGCGGAGAAGGAGGAGGTTGGCTGCTCAGGCGCGTCGGCGCAGGCGGAGACGGAGGCGGAGTGCCGCCACGCGCCGGAGAAGGAGCCGGCCGAGGGCCATGATCGTCACTCGCCGGAGGAGGAGGCGGTGGAGGAGACGGAGTGCCCTGACTTGCCGGAGGAGGAGGAGGAGGCGTCCAGTTCAGAAGGTTGATGAGGTCCTTCCGCCATAGGCATGGAGTCTTCAGAGCAGACCCCAGCCGAGTCTCCCCTTCACCGGTAGGGTGGTCAAGCTGGAGGTCCTCAAATCCCTCCGTTATCTCATCCACCATCACCCTAGCATATCCTTCTGGAATCGGCATGCAGTGAAAAGTTGCGCCGGGTTTAGTAGGATAAACAGAGCCAACAACCGCCTTGACCTTCAAATTCATCCATTGCGTCATAAGGTGGCAATTTTGAGACTCCGTTATAGCATCCATAGGATAGCTGGCAGGAGCCATCAAGGCATGCTGCAGCTGAAGCTGCTCGGTGGAAGCCACGCTGCTTGTGCGCTGAGATGGCGGGGTAGCTTCGGGGGAGGCTTCGGCAGTACGTTTGCTGCGATTTGCTTCTCGTTCCTCTATCGCTTGTACCCTTGCGTGCAGCGCCTGCAGTTCGGTCTGCTGCACTTTTTTCCTCCTCTCATGGGATTTGTAACCGCCTGCGTCCGGAAACCCAACCTTCCACGGAACGGAGCCTGGCGTGCCTCGTGTCCGTCCAGGGTGCTCAGGATTCCCGAGGGCCATTGTGAGCTCGTCGTGCTCTCTGTCTGGAAAGAACGTCCCTTCCTGCGCTGCGTCGATATAGTGCTTAAGCTTACTGACTGGTATGTCCATTTGTTCGTTCGTCCAAATGCATCCCCCTATTTCAGGGTCCAAGGTTCCGCCAGCCCCGAAGAACCAAGTCCGGCAACGGTCTGGCCAGTTATTTGTCACTGGTCTGATCCCTTTATGAACCAGATCATTCTCAACCTTGGACCACTTAGGCCGGGCTACGAGGTAGCCACCTGACCCCGTGCGATGGTGAAGCTTCTTCTTCGCGGCATTCTGCTTGTTTGTCGCCGACATCTTCTTACTCTTTTCCGATGTCTTGTAGGCCACAAATGCGGGCCAGTGATCTCTGATCTTCTCATATCTGCCCTTGAATTCTGGTGTCTCTTTTTTATCGACAAACCTATTGAGCTCTTTCTTCCACCTCCTGAATAGATCTGCCATCCTCTTCAGAGCAAAAGACTTGATTAATTTCTCTTTAATTGGGTTCTCTGGATTATCCTCTGGCGGTAGGGTGAAATTTGACTTCAGCTCAGTCCAAAGATCATTTTTCTGCATATCATTGACATAAGACACCTCAGGGTCTTCTGTAGCCGGCTTAAACCATTGCTGGATGCTTATCGGGATCTTGTCCCTAACCAGAACCCCGCACTGAGCAACAAATGCTCTCTTTGTCCGGAGGGGTTCAATAGGTTGGCCGTCGGGCGCGATTGCTGTGATCTCAAGCTTTTCATCCGAGCTCAACTTTTTCTTCGGGCCTCATCTCTTTACCGAAGTTGTGCTCGATCCGGAGGGCTAGAAAAAAGAACAAAGACTTAATTAATATGTGTACATACCAAAACAATGAATGCATCAATCAGCTAGTCAGCATAGGCTTAACTAATATATATACCTGGCCGGACTCGGTTCGGTCACCGGAGCCGTCATCACTTTCTCCTTCTTGCACCGGCATTGGGTCACCGGCGCTGTCCTCATGTTCTTCTTCTTGCACCGGCATTAGGTCACCGTAGCCAGCTTGTTCACCCTCTCCTTCTGGACCATCGATGATATCGTTGAGATAGTACGAGACGGCATCACTTCCTTCTGCGATTATCTCCCTCAACAACGCTTCTTTTCTTGCTTCGTCTAGGGCGGTGTCCATAGTTTCTACAAATATTTACAACATGGCAATTATTATTCAAACATGACAGATGGATATATTAGTGCCAAACGTAGAACTAGCTACCTAATCATAGTAAGCTATCGGGAGGGGGTATATATCGACAACGACGACACTACATCTATATATGTCCCTCGATGACCCTCGTTCCCGATAAAAAAAGAGGAAGAAGAAGAAAAAAATAGGAGAAGAAAGAATAGAGGAGAAGAACTCCTCTATTCTTTCTTCTCCTCTTTTTTCTTCTTCTTCCTCTTCTTTTTTTATCCTCTTCTTCCTCTCATGTTCGAGAGGATCGCCTTGGGGTCGGGAGGTTGCCTAGTGTCAAAGGATTCAACAAAACCATGTCTTCATCATTAGGCGAAAGTAACATGTGCATGATGGTAGGAAGCTCTTCAAAGTTGTTCTGGAACGGAGTCCCAGATAGGATAATTCGCTTTTTGGTACAAAGTTCAGCAAGAGCCTTCCGAATATCGCTATTTGGAAGGCCTTTGCTGAATTCATACCAAAAGGCGGATTATTCTATCCGGGACTCCATTCCAGAACAACTTTGCAGAACTTCGTACCAACATGCCCTGGTTACTTCCGGCTAATGATGAAGGCATGGATTTCTTCAATACTTTGACACTAGGAAACCTCTCTCGACCCCTCGGTGATTCTTGACCCCTCGAACCCTCAACGACCCTGAAACCCTCGACCCTTGACCCCTTAACGACCCTCGACCCTCTACCCTAGTTCCCGACCCTCGACCAATAGAGGAGAAGAAGAAAGGAATAGCTAGAGGAGAAGATCGAAGAAAAAAAGAAGAAACAAAAGAGGAGAAGAAGAAAGGAATAGTGGAGAAGAAGAGAAAATAGAATATATTCTATTTTCTCTTCTTCTCCACTATTCCTTTCTTCTTCTCCTCTTCTTTTTCTTCTGTTTTCTTCTTCTTATTTATTTCTCCTCTTCTTTTTGGTAGAGGAAACCCTAAATAGCTAGCAAGTATCGTGGGTGTGAGATACATGTGGCCTTCGGTGTCGGACACTACATCCACGTCCCACAAGTGACGTGGGCGTCGAAACCCGCGCCACTTGTGGGATGTGGATTTAGTGTCCGACACCGACGGTACATGTATCTCACACCGACGATACTTTCTATTTAGGGTTTCTCCTCTACCACTCGGCGGCCCTCTCGACGACCCTCGTTCCCGATAAAATAAAGAGGAAGAAGAAGAAGAAAAAAAAGAGAAGAAAGAATAGAGGGGAAGAACCCTCGAACCCTCAAACCCTAGACGACCCTCTTCTTCCTCTCATGTTCGAGAGGATCGCCGAGGGGTCGGGAGGTTGCCTAGTGTCAAAGGAAACCCTAAATAGCTAGCAAGTATCGTGGGTGTGAGATACATGTGGCCTTCGGTGTCGGACACTACATCCACGTCCCACAAGTGACGTGGGCGTCGAAGCCCGCGCCACTTGTGGGATGTGGATGTAATGTCCGACACCGACGGTACATGTATCTCACACCGATGATACTTTCTATTTAGGGTTTCTCCTCTACCACTCGGCGGCCCTCTCGACGACCCTCGTTCCCGATAAAATAAAGAGGAAGAAGAAGAAGAAAAAAGAAGAGAAGAAAGAATAGAGGAGAAGTCTCCTCTATTCTTTCCTCGCCTCTCTCATGAATGTCCGGCGTTCTCGACCCCCCCCCCTCTATTCTATTTTTTTCTTCTTTTTTCTTCTTCTTATTTATTTCTCCTCGTCTTCCTCTCCCCTCTCGGCGACCCTAGACCCCCTCTCGACCCTCGACCCCTAGGCGACCGTCGACCCCTCTTTTTTTTCCTCTTCTATTTTATCCTCTTCTTCCTCTACCGCTCGGCAACCCTCGACGACCCTCGTTTCTCCTCTATTCTTTCTTCTCCTCTTTTTTTCTTCTTCTTCCTCTTTTTTTTATCCTCTTCCTCCTCTCATGTTCGACGACCCTCGACCCCTCGGCGACCCTAGACCCCCTCTTCTTCTCCCTCTTCTAATTCATTTGTTCATATGAATATAAAAACAATTTCATATTTACAATAATTAATATCACCAAAAAAATCCTAATTTTTCTAAAGAACTATTTTTTGCATATATACATGAACATAGATATATACATAGAGAACATATATACACATATATATAAAAAGCAAGCATATATATGAAAAAATATCTATGAACAGAAAACAAATCCTAATATAGCTATGAAAAAATATCTATGAACAGAAAAATATCTATGAAAAAACAAGCATATATATACATATATATTTTTTGCATATATATACATGAAAAAAAGCATATAGCAGAAAAAAAAGCATATAACAGAAAAAAAAGGGCGCCGCGGCCGGACCAGAGGAGGACCGCGACGGCGACGATGGGGGCGGGCGGGCGACGGCGACGGCGGGGCGGCGCGCGGGAGGGCGACGGCGACGGGGCGCAGGGCGTGCGAGGGCGCGACAAGGACGGCGGGGGCAGGGACGGCGACGACGAGCAGGGCGCGCGGGGGCGCGACGAGGACGGCGGGGGCGGCGAGGGCGCCGGCGCGCGGGGGCAGGGGCGCGGGGCGACGGCGACGGCGAGCACGGGGCAAGGACGGCGAGCACGGGGCGGCGACGGCGAGCAGGGCGCGCGGGGGCGCGACGAGGACGGCGGGGGCGGCGAGGGCGCCGGCGCGCGGGGGCAGGGGCGCGGGGCGACGGCGACGGCGAGGGGTCGACGGTGACGACGAGGAGGAGGAGCCTGACGGCGTCGGCGAAGGGGAGTGGGAGAAGTTGGCGAAAATTTTGCAAGTGTGGGCTTATATAGCCACACCTTTGGTCTCGGTTCGTGCCACGAACCGGAACAAATGCCTACCTATGGTCCCGGTTGGTGGCAAGAACCGGGACCAAAGGCCAATTTTCAGCAGCCCAAAGGGCGGGAAGCGGCGGCCTTTGGTCCCGGTTGGTGGCAAGAACCGGGACTAAAGGGGGGCAATGGTCACGGTTGGTGCCACGAACCGTGACCAATGCCCCCTTTAGTCCCGGTTGGTGCCACCAACCGGGACCAATGCCCTTGTGCGCCCGCGTCCAAAAGTTTAGTCCCACATCGCTAGTTGAGAGGGCTCTGGAGTGGTTTATAAGCGCTGCTGCCCCCACCCTCCTGAGCTCCTCTCAACTGCAGGCTTTCGGGTCTAACCTGTCATTGCAATGCCTGTGGGCCTACTGGGCCTGCTGCGGGCCTGAATCCTGGCCCATGTAGGGTTTCTAGTAGTATTCAGGCCGTGGAGGCCTAGTAGGTGGCATTTTTTTTTCTTTTTTATTTCTACATTTTTTTGGTTTTTTATTTTTTGCTTTTAGGTCACAAAAATTATAAACTTTCTATTAGTGCCATTAGTTTTAAATTTTAAATAGTTTAAATTTGAATTTTTAAAAATTTGTGTGAATCACTAGTTTATGAATAACTTTACTATAAAATTAGAATTTTTTTTCTATTTATTTTTTATTTCTACTTAAAACTAAATACTTACAGTTTTTTAGTGATTTCTTTTTGCTTTTAGGTCACAAAAATTATAAACTTTCTGTTAGTGCCATTAGTTTTAAATTTTAAATAGTTTAAATTTGAATTTTTAAAAATTTGAAGAATATTATAGTTTCATTTTAGTTTAATTACTTACAGTTTTTTAGTGATACTTATAGTTTTATTTTACTTATAATTTAATTTTTTTTTATTTCTTCTTTTGTTTTATTTTTTGCTTTTTATTTTTTTATTTATACTAAATACTTATAGTTTTAAAATGTATGTGAATCGCTAGTTTATGAATAACTTTACTATGAAGTTAGATCATCTGTTACAAAGGGATTTCATTTTCTTGAACTTATTTGAACTCCATATTTTTTCTGTGTTCAAAATGCACCATTCAAAGACACATCATCAATTTTCAACCCTTTCTGACTTCATTTGTTATTTTTCATGCATTTATTGATTTTTTTTTAGCTATAAGACCCTGAAATTGAAAAGCATTTCAAATGAACTCCGAAAAGGTTGAAAGTTGGCATGGTATCATCATTTCACCCACATAGCATGTGCAACAAAGTTGAGATGGTTACAGCAAAAACTGGATGCACTTCGTGTACAAAACGGACAATCTCTTTCGAAGTATCAGGGTTTCGGACGAAAGATCATCTGTTACAAAGGGATTTCATTTTCTTGAACTTATTTGAACTCCATATTTTTTCTGTGTTCAAAATGCACCATTCAAAGACACATCATCAATTTTCAACCCTTTCTGACTTCATTTGTTATTTTTCATGCATTTATTGATTTTTTGAGCTATAAGACCCTGAAATTGAAAAGCATTTCAAATGAACTCCGAAAAGGTTGAAAGTTGGCATGGTATTATCATTTCACCCACATAGCATGTGCAACAAAGTTGAGATGGTTACGGCAAAAACTGGATGCACTTCGTGTACAAAACGGACAATCTCTTTCGAAGTATCAGGGTTTCAGACGAAAGATCATCTGTTACAAAGGGATTTCATTTTCTTGAACTTATTTGAACTCCATATTTTTTCTGTGTTCAAAATGCACCATTCAAAGACACATCATCAATTTTCAACCCTTTCTGACTTCATTTGTTATTTTTCATGGATTTATTGATTTTTTTGAGCTATAAGACCCTGAAATTGAAAAGCATTTCAAATGAACTCCAAAAAGGTTGAAAGTTGGCATGGTATCATCATTTCACCCACATAGCATGTGCAACAAAGTTGAGATGGTTACGGAAAAAACTGGATGCACTTCGTGTACAAAACGAACAATCTCTTTCGAAGTATCTGAGTTTCGGATGAAAGATCATCTGTTACAAAGTTGGCATGGTATCATCATAATAGTTGCGGGAGAAAGTCTTCACTTTTTCTTCGCTTGTGTCATTTGCTTATTGCGCCGTAACCATGGATAATCTTTATTGTTTATCAGGATGCTTGGGTCAGCCTTGACATTGAAGGGAGGAATTTCATGAAACTTTTCATAATCTTCAGACATGTCTGTCTTGCCGTCCACTCCCAGGATGTCCCTTTTTCCTGAAAGAACTATGTGGCGCTTTGGCTCATCGTATGATGTATTCGCTTCCTTATCTTTTCTTTTTTTCGGTTTGGTAGACATGTCCTTCACATAGATAACCTGTGCCACATCATTGGCTAGGACGAACGGTTCGTCAGTGTACCCAAGATTTTTCAGATCCACTGTTGTCATTCCGTACTGTGGGTCTACCTGTACGCCGCCGCCAAACAGAATGACCCATTTGCACTTAAACAAAGGGACCTTAAAATCAGGTCCGTAGTCAAGTTCCCATATGTCCACTATGTAACCATAATATGTGTCCGTTCCGCTCTCGGTTGCTGCATCAAAGCGAACACCGCTGTTTTGGTTGGTGCTCTTTTGATCTTGGGCGATCGTGTAAAATGTATTCCCATTTATCTCGTATCCTTTGTAAGTCAATACAGTCATAGATGGTCCCCTGGACAACAAGTACAACTCATCACAAACAGTGTTGTCACCTCTGAGACGTGTTTCCAACCAACTGCTGAAAGTCCTGATGTGTTCACATGTAATCCAGTCGTCGCATTGCTCCGGGTGTTTGGAGCGCAGACTGTTCTTGTGTTCATCGACATACGGGGTCACCAAGGTAGAGTTCTGTAGAACTGTGTAGTGTGCTTGAGACCAAGAATATCCGTCCCTGCATATTATTGAGTCTCTTCCAAGAGTGCCTTTTCCAGTCAGTCTCCCCTCATACCGCGATTTAGGGAGACCTATCTTGATAAGGCTAGGAATGAAGTCAACACAAAACCCGATAACATCCTCTGTTTGATGGCCCATGGAGATGCTTCCTTCTGGCCTAGCGCGGTTACGGACATATTTCTTTAGGACTCCCATGAACCTCTCAAAGGGGAACATATTGTGTAGAAATACGGGCCCCAGGATGACAATCTCATCGACTAGATGAACTAGGACGTGCGTCATGATATTGAAGAAGGATGGTGGGAACACCAGCTCGAAACTGACAAGACATTGCGCCACATCACTCCTTAGCCTTGGTACCATTTCTGGATCGATCACCTTCTGAGAGATTGCATTGAGGAATGCACATAGCTTCACAATGGCTAATCGGACGTTTTCCGGTAAAAGCCCCCTCAATGCAACCGGAAGCAGTTGCGTCATAATCACGTGGCAGTCATGAGACTTTAGGTTCTGAAACTTTTTCTCTGGCATATTTATTATTCCCTTTATATTCGATGAGAAGCCAGTCGTGACCTTCATACTAAGCAGGCATTCAAAGAAGATTTCTTTCTCTTCTTTCGTAAGAGCGTAGCTGGCAGGACCTTTATACTGCTTCGGAGGCATGTCGTCTTTTTCGTGCAAACATTGCAGGTCCTCCCGTGCCTCCGGCGTATCTTTTGTCTTCCCATACACGCCCAAGAAGCCTAGCAGGTTCACGCAAAGATTCTTCGTCACGTGCATCACGTCGATTGAGGAGCGGACCTCTAGGTCTTTCCAGTAGGGTAGGTCCCAAAATATAGATTTCTTCTTCCACATGGGTGCGTGTCCCTCAGCGTCATTCGGAACAGCTAGTCCACCGGGACCCTTTCCAAAGATGACGTAGGGTAAATCATTGACCATAGCAAGCACGTGATCACCGGTGCGCATGGCGGGCTTCTTCCGGTGATCTACCTCGCCTTTGAAATGCTTGCCTTTCTTTCGACATTGATGGTTGGTCGGAAGAAATCGACGATGGCCCAGGTACACATTCTTCCTGCATTTGTTCAGGTATATACTTTCAGTGTCATCTAAACAGTGCGTGCATGCGTGGTATCCTTTGTTTGTCTGTCCTGAAAGGTTACTGAGAGCGGGCCAATCGTTGATGGTCACGAACAGCAACGCCTTAAGGTTAAATTCCTCCTGTCTGTGCTCATCCCACGTACGTACACCGTCTCCATTCCACAGCTGTAAAAGTTCTTCAACTAATGGCCTTAGGTACACATCAATTTCGTTGCTGGGTTGCTTAGGGCCTTGGATGAGAACTGGCATCATAATGAACTTCCGCTTCATGCACATCCAAGGAGGAAGGTTATACATACATAGAGTCACGGGCCAGGTGCTGTGATTACTGCTCTGCTCCCCGAAAGGATTAATGCCATCCGCGCTTAAAGAAAACCATACATTCCTTAGGTCCTTTGCAAACTCATCCCAGTACTTTCTCTCGATTTTTCTCCACTACGACCCGTCAGCGGGTGCTCTCAACTTCCCATCTTTCTTTCGGTTCTCACTGTGCCATCGCATCAACTTGGCATGCTCTTCGTTTCTGAACAGACGTTTCAACCATGGTATTATAGGAGCATACCACATCACCTTTGCAGGGACCCTCTTCCCGAGGGGCTCGCCGTCAACATCACCGGGGTCATCTCGTCTGATCTTATACCACAACGCACCGCATACCGGGCATGCGTTCAGATCCTTGTATGCACCGCGGTAGAGGATGCAGTCATTAGGGCATGCATGTATCTTCTCCACCTCCAATCCTAGAGGGCATACGACCTTCTTTGCTGCGTATGTACTGTCGGGCAATTCGTTATCCTTTGGAAGCTTCTTCTTCAATATTTTCAGTAGCTTCTCAAATCCTTTGTCAGCCACAGCATTCTCTGCCTTCCACTGCAGCAATTCCAGTACGGTACCGAGCTTTGTGTTGCCATCTTCGCAATTGGGGTATAACCTTTTTTGTGATCCTCTAACATGCGATCGAACTCCAGCTTCTCCTTTTGACTAATGCATTGCGTCCTTGCATCGACAATGGCCCGGCGGAGATCATCATCATCGGGCACATCGTCTGGTTCCTCTTGATCTTCAGCAGCTTCACCCGTGGCAGCATCATTGGGCACATCGTCTGGTTCCTCTTGATCTTCACCAGCTCCCCCCGTTGCAGCATCACCGTATTCAGGGGGCACATAGTTGTCATCGTACTCTTCTTCTTCGCCGTCTTCCATCATAACCCCTATTTCTCCGTGCCTCGTCCAAACATTATAGTGTGGCATGAAACCCTTGTAAAGCAGGTGGGAGTGAAGGATTTTCCGGTTAGAGTAAGACCTCGTATTCCCACATTCAGTGCATGGACAACACATAAAACCATTCTGCTTGTTTGCCTCAGCCGCATCGAGAAACTCATGCACGCCCTTAATGTACTCGCGGGTGTGTCTGTCACCGTACATCCATTGCCGGTTCATCTGCGTGCATTATATATAATTAAGTGTCCAAATTAATAGAAGTTCATCATCACATTAAAACCAAAGTACATACATAGTTCTCATCTAACAACATATAGCTCTCCAGAGCATCTAATTAATTAAACCATACATTGAAACTATGTAAAACATTTCAATGCGAAAACAAATGCGATCATAATCGCAACCAAGGTAACAATTGATCCAACGGCATAATGATACCAAGCCTCGGTATGAATGGCATATTTTCTAATCTTTCTAATCTTCAAGCGCATTGCATCCATCTTGATCTTGTGATCATCGACGACATCCGCAACATGCAACTCCAACATCATCTTCTCCTCCTCAATTTTTTTTATTTTTTCCTTCAACAAATTTTTTTCTTCTTCAACTAAATTTAACCTCTCGACAATAGGGTCGATTGGCATTTCCGATTCACATACATCCTAGATAAATAAAATCTATGTCACGTTGGTCGGCATAATTTTCATAAACAATAAATGAACCAATAATTATAAAGATAATATACGTACCACATCCGAATCATAGACAGGACGAGGGCCGACGGGGGCGGATACCAAAACCATCGCACTATATAAGATGCAATAATAAATGTAAGAAAATGATACAAATATCTATCTAAACATACAAGTAAGAATATTTTTCCTTTCAGAAAGAAGATAAGAACAAGAGGCTCACCACGGTGGTGTCGGTGATGAGATCGGCGCGGGTGATCGACGGCGGTGAAGACGGGGACGGGGCGTGACGGACCGCTAAATCTAGACAAATCTCGAGGAAAATGGAGCTTGAAGGTCGAGCTTCGAGAGGAGAAAGCTTAAGTAGTGTGGCTCGGGCATTCCATCGAACACCTCATGTGCATAGGAGGTGAGCTAGAGCACCACAAAGGCCTCTCCCCCTCGGCCAGAAAAAACAGAGCACTGTGCTCTGCTCTTGCGCGAGGGGGTATATATAGGCAATTCATTGGTCCCGGTTTGTGGCATGAACCGGGACTAAAGGGGAGCCTTTGGTCCCGGTTCATGCCAAAAACCGGGACCAATGGTGGTGGGCCAGGAGGGAGGCCCTTTGGTCCCGGTTCATCCCACCAACCGGGACCAAAAGGTCCATACAAATCGGGACCAATGGCCCACGTGGCCCGGCCGGCCCCCTGGACTCACGAACCGGGACCAATGCCCACATTGGTCCCGGTTCAAGACTGAACCGGGACTAATGGGCTGAGGCGGCCTGAACCATAGCCCCTTTTTCTACTAGTGGTAGCTTTCTGTACGTCCATCAATCTAAGTCTCTGAAGAAAGAAGAGATACATTTCAGAGCTCACCAAACATCTGTGGCCAGGCTAATATAATAACCAACGTGCTTAAAAAAACTGCCTCCTTGGATGATCACATGTTTTTTGTTTGCTTGGGTTTCGGTCTGAAATCTAGCATGACAATTCCAGAGCCTCGATCTCCCATCCCAGTAAATAGCTGACACTTGTCTCTGGTCAGTGCTACGCGATAGAAACAAAAGATATGCATCTATTCTTACCTAGTCTTGGTTCCCAAGTGCAATCGAACTCTAACACGTTAACTATGGATTAGCACGAACCGATTAAGCTAATCAACTGTTTTTTAACAGCCAAGGTGGGCAATCTTGGAACGTCTCCTGCGCTTGATAAATTGTCACGGCCGACAGATCCTGTCAATAACCCTACAGTTGTATTCAGTAGTATTCAAGATATGCCTTGACTGAAATGTGTTACTAACATAAAAAAGTTTTTTGGGTGTTGGAACTGCGCAAGGCAAGGACAAGCGCATAGCCGTGAAGCAAACTTTAGGGATCTAGCAGTCAAATACCAATGGCACAAGCGAACCTACATTCCTACTACCCACATGAACTTGGACCAGATCATGAACTCGTTTCCTTTGATAGAAGGTTGCACATGATGCACCTGCTAAGAAAAGGGGGCAAGATTTAATGGCGGTTTGCCAGGCCAGATGCAGGGAACGCAGGCCTGGCATGGTTACTACTTTGCCAAAAATACTGGCGTGATCATGGGCGCCGCGGCACCGACCAAAACAAGCTGAAAATAGTAGGATTTTTGCGAGAAGGGAGGAAATGGTGTGGAAATACTCTCATCATATCGCAACGAGCAAGAAAATAAAAAGGGACAAGAAAGACAGCAACAATTTGAACTGAAGATGAAATCAGGCGTGAGGGACCATGGATAACAGATCTCAATACAAAAATGCACATGAAGAGTATCTAGACTAGACTTTAGGATGGGGAGAAGAATAAGCAGCAAGATTAATAAGAGGGGGTCAAGAATAATTAGAATTAATTCATGTGGGTAGTTCGGGTTGATTAGAGCTAAAGGCAGGGGGCAAACTGCAAAATGCACGACGCTGACCGACCCAGCCCAGCTGGCTCCACTTGGCGAGCTGTGATTCGCCCAGGACCAAACTTGCACTTGCATGACAAGTTAAAGGACCAAATAATCAGCTTTTTCAAGTTTAAGGACCAAACCATCACCTCCATGACAAGTTCAGAGACCCGCGGTGCTATTACCTCTTTAAACAGGGCACACTAGCATGCGCAAAATCGTACAGTAAAAGCGAGCCCGAACGCGATGCGTCATCGCGCCGTCGACTTCCAAACGAACGGTCAGCGCGTATCTTCTCCGGCGTGATGTCACCGAGCTTCCGAACACCGAACCAGGGGCTCCACGCAGTCGCGTTTATCCAGATTCCCCC
Organism: Triticum monococcum; assembly: GCA_034509565.1. Classification (NCBI taxonomy): domain Eukaryota; kingdom Viridiplantae; phylum Streptophyta; class Magnoliopsida; order Poales; family Poaceae; genus Triticum; species Triticum monococcum. The sequence continues at coordinate 526,337,325 of CM067845.1, forward strand.
CTAAACAACTGCAGTCCTCACAAACCCGTCCCTCGACCCGCTGCGATCGGAGTCCAGCGCGAATACCGTGTTCCTCACGAACTCACGAGAAACCACGCAATTACCGAACCGTACAAAATGCAGAGACCACCTCGACACATCTCGAAAATTCCATCCAAACAGAAAAAACGAAGAACCCTCTTCCCTCCCCACTCCTGCTGCTCCGTGGCCATGGCGAAGGCGAGGCCGCACTCGGGGCGATCCGGTCGCCGCCGCCGCAACCTCCTCCTAGCAGCTGCTCTCCTGTCGGCCGTTCTCCTCCTTCCGGCGGCGACGGCCTCCGCGGCGGTGGCGGTGGCGGCGGAGGGGGACGGGGAGAACAGGTCGCGCGGGGCGGCGACGGGGAAGGACGAGGGGGAGCTGGCCGCGGAGCGGGAGGCCGCTGGCGGGGGCTCGGTGGTGGAGGACGACTTCGCGGGTGGCTTCGGCTCCCTCGACAGCATGCTGCAGTGGGCCATCGGTACGGGAAGCCCCAAACCCCCTCAGATAGTCAGATTCTACGATCAATTGTTTCGATCCGCTTTGGAAAATGTTGGATTATGAGTAGCGGAACTTCTCAACTGTAGTGTTGCTTGCTGGTTGTCCCTTAGTAACTGGATTGCAACGAATTTTCCCGAAGTGTTACTGGTTTTTAGTCAGGCTTTCGATGTTTTAAATAAATACAGAATACAGTAGCTAGTACCATGAAAATTGGTAATCTATCTTTCATTTATTAGTGGACAAGCTGAAGTTGGTTTAAGATGTAGGAACTTGCGGCTTGAGGCTGCAGTTGCACTGTAAACTTCTAACTCTGGTTGGTTTTGGAGACACTGCTGCATTTTACTGAGTTCTATCTGGTATTGGTGGTTGGTTTTGGTGACACAGGTAATTCAGATCCAGGAAGGCTCAAAGAAGAGGCAGCGGATGTGCAGAAGTTATCTGAGGATGAGCTGCTCAAGCGGCGGCATGAGATTAAGGTGAGAAATGCCGCTTCAGGATTCATGTTTTAGGTTTTGTTGTGTCATGTGTATAAACTTGCCATGTCTGCCTCTATTTCTATCCGAACCTAGTAGTGCTTTTCTGGACTGGTCAGCTTCATTGTACAGCATACCTAGTTGTTGAAGTGGTTTGTTTATAGCTTCAGATGTGTGCTTAATCTGATTTGGATTATCATCACATTTGCTCTGATGTCAATTTAACAAACTTATTATTTATTGTCATATTGTGTATTTGCCTTAAATATCTTTGAATGACAACTCACCACTGACGTATTCATGTTTAAACTTCTCAAGATTTCATTATGCCTTCCGTTACAATTGTTATATGTCAAACAAAAGATAAAACATTGTTATGTAATACATATGTTAAGGGCCTCTTTGATTCGTAGGATTTTGAAAACGTAGGAATAGGAAAAGTGTAGGGTTGGAGTGGCATGCCCATTTGAATCCTATAAAATTAGCAATGATTGTTTGATCCCACGGAAAAAACAAAGGAATTGTAAAAAGAGGTTGGAGTGGATGTTAAATTTTCTATGAAATGTAGTACAAAAGATTTCATAGGAAAAATTCCTATGGGATCCAATCCTATGAATCAAAGGATCAACATAGGAAAAAATCCTAAGGATTTCAATCCTCCAGAAATCCTATAAAATTCCTTTGAATCAAAGAAGCCCTAATTTTCCCGAGAAACCTATGCTAACTAGATAAGATAGGCATGCATTCTTTTGGGAACTGAGTCTTATGATTAGGAAGACAGCTGGTACGTGGTCTCATCTATATAGATGAAACACACAGCATAAGCATGATTGCACGCTATGCTGAATCTCATCGATTTTCTTACAGGACTTGATGGAGAAGTTAAAGATGCCATCAGATGCTGACCTAATGAAGATTGCAATTGCTGACTTAAACAATGCGTCCATTTCACTGGAGGATCGCCAGCGTGCATTGCAAGAGCTTTTAATTCTTGTTGAGCCCATTGATAATGCCAATGGTAAATTTATATTTCCTTTTATTCATGCATCAATATGCGAGTATCTCACTGCTGTGCAAATCAACCAGGGTTATCTCCCTAAGTGCCTATAACTATGTAATATAACTGAAACATCTAACTTTTTATAACATTTAGGGTTTATGCCAATGAAATAATCTACAGTTTGGCATAACAACTGTTGTAGACTTTGTAGTGATTTACTAGGGTGCTCCATGTATCAAATGTATATGTAGTTTACCAGCTTTTGCATAAGAAAAAAAAGAGAGAGAGAGCCAGAACTAGATGCAACAAAGGCTTAGACTTGTGTGTGTGTGTGTGTGTGTGTGTGTGTGTGAGAGACCTTTTTGAAGATTTCCTGAAACTGTATTTGTAGACTTTGTAGTGATTTACTAGGGTGCTCTGTGTATCAAGTGTATTTGTAGTTTACCAGCTTTTGCATAAGAAAAAAAGAGAGAGAGACAGAACTAGATGCAACAAAGGCTTAGAGTTGTGTGTGTGTGTGTGTGACCTTTTCGAAGATTTCCTGAAACTGTATCTTGCTCATGTATTTGTGGCCAGACCTTGACAAAATTGGGGGCCTTGTTCCTGTGATTCAAGATCTTAACAATGCAAATGAAGAAATACGGATCACTTCTGCATGGATCCTGGGTACAGCCAGTCAGAATAATGCCCTTGTCCAAAGCCAGGTAATGCCATTAATCGTGCACAAAGGAGTATTTTGATTTCAATGATGTATATTGTTTTTGGAGATTGTCCGCTTCATTATTAATAGTATTTTGCAGATTTCGACAGTGAATTTTCTTTTCTAGTGAGTGAAATGTGTGGTTTCTGTGTTGTTCAAATAAATGAATTAATGCTACTACCTCTCTCTCAGTTTACAGAGCGTGCGCGTGCCCCTAGATCGTCAATTTTACCAACCTAATATAAGTCATATATTACAAAAAATATATCAATATAAACTTCAGATGTTCTATTTTCAAACCGTATAATTTTTGTGTTGTATAGTTTATATTAAGGTGATAAAATTGGCAACCTAGATATACGCGTAGGACTTGTAAACTGAAACGGAGGTAGTACTGTAGATTTTTTTAAACTTCATTAAATATGCTTGAAAATGATGTTTATATGTCTCTCATTTCACCATTGCTATACCCTCGTGGTAGTTTCTTCTATCTTCCTTTCAAACTGATTGTCAGCTGTGCATGTCATTTTATTAAGAGCCGTTTCCCTTGTATGTTTCCCCAAAGAGCACACGGGTGCTTCTGATTGAAGTATTTGTTATAATCAATTTCTGTTCTAGCCATGTCACATGTGCGGACTGTTTCTTTCTTGGTCAGATTCTTGGTTATGGAGCTTTGGCAAGATTAGTGAAGATGGGTTATTCCACTTCGGCAAAAGAAGCTGCGAAGGCAATGTATGCCATATCGGCTTTGATCAGAAATAACGTAAATGGGCAGGAGGCATTCGCTTTGGAAAATGGGAACACAATGTTGCAGGTAGTGAAAATCCTATCTTGGGAATACGAGCACATAACTGGTTCAAGCTGTGACAAAGTTTCCCTCTTTTGCAGTACATATTGGGAAGCAACAGCGTTGATCTTCGGCTTCAGAAGAAGGCGGTGTTTCTAATAACAGACCTGGCAGACTTTCAGCTAAATTCTGGAAACTCAGGGCTCACTTTCTTAAGTGAACGTGTTTTTCTGAAGTCAGTCACTGATATGTTATCAAAGTTTGACCTTGACCTTCAAGAAAAGGTAAGATGAGTGTCTCCCTCAGTTTTGTAGACCATTATTATGATTAGCATTGGTTACCAGCTCATAGTCTGCACTCTTAATGACAGTTGTTCCTTGTGTGCTCTTGACTGACAATGGCTTTTTCCGCAGGTTTTGTTGGCCATTAGGAGTCTACTGAAGCTTCCCTCGACGGACGCTACAGACTTGGAGTCATGCGGCCTAGACAGTGTGCTGTACAGACTGGGGGTGCAGCTGGAGGAGCTGCCATCAGAGGAGCAGAAGGAGTACGCCGGGGAGGTTGATGCCCTCCGGAGGGAAGTAGAGATGCTCTTCCAACAGAAGCTCAAGCCGGTAAATTAACTTTTACAAGCGTTCTTTATATTTATCTTGACAGTTGTGACCCTGTGCGATCCTGGCTAACTCGCTTGTGGTGGCCTACAGGGTACGGCTACCGCGGCGTTATAGACACTCGGATGAACGCAAGGGAAACAGGCAGGCGTTTCCGATCCGATGAATCAGTGCGGGCTGCCAAACTTTTGAAAGAGTAGATTATTTTCAGAAGAGTCTGGCTGTTGAGCTGAGTCCCTTCTTACTTTTGCCGGAGGGTTATAGTGTTGTAGGATTCGATGGAACATAGGTTAGAGACACTTGATATGATGATATGGGTTAGTTTTCCCATTTGCACAGCAAGCTATGACACCCCCCCCTGTGTTTCTTGGAAGATTTCCTTTTTTATTGGAAGACACGATGATCCTCCTGTTATAGAAGTGCAAAGACGTCTTATATTTAGCTGCAGAGGTAGTAAGCTCTTGCAATGGGTTTAGTGGAACACACCACCATTGTCAGGGTGCCAGCCCAACCGATATGGCCAAGCAGTGGAAAGTCAAACTGCATTATGCACTAGCTAAGTGTCCGTGCGTTGCCACGGACTAACAAATATATATATACAAAAAGAAAATTCATGTGACATGAGAGTCAAAGGCCATTTTTATGGGATGATATCTCATGGTCATGATTTAGTAGGTACATACATCTCGTCATTGTCTTTCTTCCATACTCCATGTCTGAGCTACCACGCGACACTCGACTTCCTTCTCCCACCATGCATGCTTTTATCTCCTATTTCTCCTACCTCTACCTTGCACGACAGTATCAAGTTTCTTGTCCAACTATCATAATCTTCTCCGATAGGGCACCCCCTTAGATTATTACTGACTTGTACATGTTGCAAATAAGATCAACGAAAATGGATACTAAATTTCTAATGAGAAATGAGAATTCAGGGCAATATCTTCCCAAGAAAATAATAATTTCAAGACAATCTTTTTATACCTTCTGTCAACATTGGGACACACATTCCACATAATAAGCATGCAATGATGTTGATACTTGATTAATTGTCAATATATGTCTACAGTAAAGATAACTTTACTCAAAACTGCCTACCTTAGTCAAATCAACAAATCTCTCTCATTAATGCAATTTTCTTTAGAAAACAAATAATAGATTTTTTTCCTACCTTAGCCAAATCAACGGATCTCTTTCATTAATGCAATTTGCTTTAGCAAACAAATAATAGATTCTTTCCTACCTTAGCCAAATCAACGGATCTCTCCCATTAATGCAATTTGCTTTAGGAAACAAATAATAGATTCTTTCCTACCTTAGCCAAATCAACGGATCTCTCTCATTAATGTAATTTTTCTTTAGGAAACAAATAATAGATTCTTTCCTACCTTAGCCAAATCAACGGATCTCTTCCATTAATGCAATTTGCTTTAGCAAACAAATAATAGATTCTTTCCTACCTTAGCCAAATCAACGGATCTCTTCCCGGTTCGCTGGGCGCGTTTCGGTGGGTGGGCGTGGGGGTGGGGGTAATTTGATGGAAAAAAACTGGTTGAAAATAAACCGGTTGAAAATAAACGGATCCTGTCTCACTCTTCACTTTCTTTACAATAAACTTCAGAATAGCAATCTTGGCGAGTGATCTCGACGGGGTTCAATCGGCATGGCGCGCCGCTGATTCTTTCAGGAGTGGGTGCTGAGAGGAAGGATCCCAAACCTCCATTGTCAATCGGCCGGAGCTGCATCGTCCTTTGGATCAGAGCATGGACGGGATCAAGACGGTAGGGTTTGAGGAATTTGTAGGACGTGAGGGTTTATGGTTGGCAGCACGAGAACTCACCCATATCTTGGCAGACGGCAGGCCCGAGGTGCGGTCGTGTTCATGCTTCGGGAGCTGCCACATGCTGTCCTCGCCGCCATCAGCGACACCCCCGCCATCGCCTGTTGCCACCACTTCAGCGCCACGAGCGTGGGACCGAGGGACGAAGGGAAGGGAAGGAAGTGAATTGACGTACCTATGTTTGGTATATATCACACGAGGAATCAAACTGGATGCACGTGAAAGCATAGAGATGGAAGAGGAGGACAGAGGAAGGGAAGGGCAAGAGGAACCTGAGGATGTGCGATGAAGGAGCGATGCCAAAACATCACAAAGGGGGACCCGTAGCTCGTCACGTAGCGCGGCCGCCTCATTGCCGACTGCCACCCCGCGCTACCGCCTCCGTGCGCAGGTTCCGTTCGTGGAGCGTGAGGAGCGCATGACCTGCCTTCACCGCGGCCTGGTCCTCCCCACTATCGTGAAGCTCGCCCGCATCGCCGCCCCAATTGCTCAGGATGACGGATGAAGATCCTGCAACAGCGACGTGGGTGAGGGATGCAGCCGACGATGGAGGGATGATTTTCGTGGCTAAACCCTCCCTATCAAAATAACTACTTAAAAAGGCAAAGATCTATGCATTAGGAAAATTAGGATTTGAAATTGATTGTCATAAAACAAAATTTTATTAATTGATAACGTGCTATCGGTATCTGCCCGTTTATAACGTGTCTAGTTAGGAAACTTTGGAGAAGTTAGGAAAGTTTTTATTGTGAGGGTAAAAAAATCAATGTGAGGAGATATGGTGGTGGGATATGAGACGAAAATAAACCGGACGAAAATAAACCAGACGAAATATAACCAGACGAAAATAAACCGTGGACGCAATCCTACCAACTGCTCCATTAGGAGTAGAGATTAGTAGAAAGGCAAGTTTAACACATGTACACGACAACTTAATCAAAGAGGTGCTACTTGTCCAACCCCAATTCCCACGTCTGTGTGTCTAAGGATGGAAATGTAAGAGACTATATTAGGATGGAATAAAAAAAAGTTCAATGATCAAACCCTTGATATAACTCTTTTCCGATTAACATCTGATATTACTCTATCTCAGGATGGAAATATATCTGATATTACTCAAAGAGTAGGTGTTGGTAGATACTCACAACAGTAATCACCCTGTAAAATATCTAAAAAATGGCCCTATCTACATGCCATCAGCGCATTTGTTATAAAATGTGACATGAAATACCTAAGCAAGGTTTGGTATGATAGAAACCAAAAGCAGGCCATAGCAGTATTAGTCTCAGATAACTTATTTACGCTGTTTTTCATACTGCATAATAGTAAACTACATGGTTGACTATTAGATATATAACTTTGTCCACACGCCTTCATCCGATTTGCTTGATATATAACTTTGTCCACACCCCTTCATCTGATTTGCTTGATATATAACTTTGTCCACACTCCTTCATTTGATTTGCTTGCATGTTGCAACGCATGGATCTGCTAAAGGACATGTCATGTTAGGCAAACTATTCAAATAGTGCGTCTCATGGATAGCGAGGAAATAATTTGGTCTGTATGAAAGAGAATCACTTTGGATAATATTAAGTGATCTGGATACAATATGTAGCCTCTTTAACATAAAAGAATATAAAGGATGAAATTAAATTTATTTTATCTTAGTATTCTACAAGGCACCCAGAAAACATAATAAGCCTACTATACATAGATATCCTCCAAGATTTTCTTTAGGCACAAAACCTGATTACACTATGATCTCATCTTATTATGCGCCTAATTATTTAACACTGACAAACATGATTGATCTAGTAAAGGTGCACAATTTCAGCCAAGATTAATGTTGCAAGGTAATTGTCTCGGCACCAAAGCAGTTTTTTTGGCACAAAGCTCTGATACAAAAAGGGAAAGGGATAATCACAAGTGCACGTCCTTCTATCTAAGGTCACATACAACAATAATTTGAACATGTACTATTAGGAAATTGAAACCTCTCTTCAGTGTATATTTACTTAGAAAGATTCTCTCTAAAATAAACCAACATCATTTATCAAGTATTTATTTATAAAGATTTTCTCTAAAATAAGCCAACATCATTCATCAAGGCCACCCAGTTCGGCGGTAAAACCAGTGGAGAGAAAGAGGGAAAAAGGACACATATTTATTATAGTTATAATCTGTACATATATACTGAGAAGAAACAAGAGCTCCGAGTTGAGGTTCACGCACGCACAGCAAATAAAATCATTATTTTCACTAAGATTTCACAAGGGAACATGAAAAACTATCAGGTACCAGCAAATAAATAAAAGAGATCTCCCTGACCAAGCCCACACTCTCACTCTCTCCCATAACTTACTGGAGACCCATAAGAAGCCAACCCAATAGTAGCCATGCAGTTGAAATTTTAGAACAACAAGCAAACACCATGATGATGCACACAATCAGGGAGGGAACCAAGCCTACCAAATCGAAACACATCAGGGATTGAGAGGGAGAGAGAGAAGGAGAAGAACAGGGGCAGGGGAGGAGACCTTGATATGGCGCAGCTGGACCAGGCGCAAAAGATGTGGACGACGCCGTCAGGATCAGCCCCATACATGGTTTAGACATCGACATAATCCATGTTGGTCATGTGGCACAGCAAGCCATAATCAATACAGCACAAAGAAACCAACAACAAATTAGTTGTGCCCTTCAATGCATAAAAGATACATGGAAAAGCAATTACAAAATTATAGTAAGAATAAAAAGAACTTGTGGACCGCTATCTTTATAACCAACAAGAGAACAGAAATGTTCCACTTTCATGAAGCTGAGTGTCGGGTGGTAGGTGCGACATATGCCAATGGGTGGCTTATCATTGTGGGAGCCAGTAAGACATCGCCGGTGCCTGGAAACGGGATGAGGCGAAGACATGCACGCCGGTGGATCTTACCCAGCTTCGGGGCTCTCCATGGAGATAACACCCCTATTGCTGCTCTGCGGGGTCTCCGCATGATCACTAGATGAACAAGTAGCTACACAATGCTCCTTGAGCTGTTTTGGTGGGAGGAGGAAGAAGGGCACGGCTAGCTTGCTTCTTCTCCTCAGATGGTGTCTAAAACTAGCTAGGGGTCCAACCCTTTGCATGGGTGCCCCGGGGGGTTTATATAGGCCTACCCCCCGGGGGTACAATGGTAATCCGGCTGGGCGCGGGGCCCAGCCGTCTGTGACTGCGCTCGCCGGCTTCTACGCCGGCCGCTGGGGCCCGCCGACTGGTGGGTCCCGCCGGCTGCCGGCTCCTTGGTCGACAAGCAGGCCCCACCGTCCAGGGCCCGGTCGGTGGCTGGTTACTGTTGCTCTATTCTGATGACGCGGGCTTTGTCGTGGTAGGCATGGCTACAGTACCGCCGCCTGGCGGGCGATTACTGTAGCCTCACTGTGTCTTGTCTCCTTAATGGGGCGTCCCCTTCGAGGAAGGTGGCAAGCCGGCTGCGGGGAGCCGGCTCTCTCTCGGGCCGACTGGAAGGAGGTGTGGCCGCCTTCGGGTGTCTCTCTGCCCGAAGGGACCCACCGCCCGTGGGCCGCGCTGATAGTCCGTCGTGGATGGCGTCAGGGTCGTCGTGGCAACAGTGTCGCGCCGGGCGGGTCGTGGCCACCCGTACGGCGCACTGTGCCGGTCGTGCTCCGGGATTTGGGGGTGGCAGGCTTCACTGTAGCCACACCCCGCTTCATCATCGCTAGGTGGATGCAAACTTTGAGGGTACGGTCTCGACCGCTTTATGGGAGCCGGCTTTCTCGGAGTCGGCCTTCTCGCGGCAGGCTTCTCGAAGTCGGCCCTCCCATGGTTTTCTTCATGAGGGCTAAAGTCGGGCCGCCTTCCAAAGCCGGCCTGGATGACAGCCGGCAAGGGGAAGGCGGCCCCATGTCTTGGGTTCTTGAGAGCCGGACGAGCTCGTAATTTTTTCAGGAGGGCCAGGGGAAGCCGGCTAGGCTACCCGTGGCTATTTACTCCAACAGTAGTCCCCGAAGCTGATCGAGCTTCGAGGCGGACAGAGGGACGAGAAGCTTGGTCAGCTTCTTACCCTGAGGAGCCAGCTTTGCTCTTGTGTCTTGCAGACGGGATGGTGGTTGACCCGCGCGCTGACCGCAGGCCCTCCCGTAAGCCATGTGACAGCGGAAACCTGCCAGTGCACGCGCGCGACGGGACGCCACCGCAGACCCGGGCTCGCCACTCCTTGGCCTCGGCCCGAGCGCTGATCTTCTGCGGCCCAGGTGGACCGCTCGCCTTCCTATGGCGATTTTATTTCGTAGTTAAGGCGTAATAAACACGGGACGTGGGGGAGTGGGCACGATCGATCCCCACGCTCCCCCACGCCGCGCCTCCTCGGCTCCGCCGTGTGAGCCTATAAGTAGGGGGAGGAGGGGGAGAGGCAGAGGTTCGCACGCTCTCCCCCACTCCGCCCCCTTGTCTTCCTTCTTCTTCTTGCCGTCGCCGCAGCTTCCCGTCTCAGCGCCGCCGCGCTGCCGCATCGTCTCTCTCTCATGGCGCTGTCGAGCTCGTGGGATGGCTCCGACATCCACGAGGACCATGTGGAGTTCCTCCGCCAGACTCGGTGCCTGCCCGGCGCCAACCTCGTGCGGGTCCGCCTGGCGCCGGAGACGGAGATCTCGCCGGCACCGGAGGAAGGCGAGCGGGTCGTCTTCCGCTCGCACTTCCTGCGCGGCTTCGGCCTTCCGGCGAGCGGATTCCTGCGCTCCTTCCTCGAGTTCTACAATCTACAGCCGCATCACCTCACGCCCAACGCGGTGATGCTGCTGTCGGCCTTCGTCTCTCTCTGCGAAGGCTTCTTGGGGGTGCTCCCCATGCTGGAGCTCTGGGGAGAATTCTTCCAGAGCAAACTCGGCACCGTCGTCGCAGGTGAAGGTATGGCGAGGAGGTCAGGCGAGAACAATCCGTTCCCGCCCATCCCCCTAATCCAGTCGGTGAAGGTATGGCAGAGGTCGTACTTCTATGTGAAGAACGCCGGTACGGCCCCGAGAGGAGACTATGTCAATCTGCCAGCTTACGTAGCCGGCCCGCCGGCTGGGAGGCAGCCCTCATGGAGCTTCCGGTCCAGGTCCCTGTCTCGGGCCGGGAACGCCGCCGTCTCCCGGCTTCGGGTGATGATCCAGTCGGAAGGCCTGCGCGGGTCCGACTTGGTGGCCGCCTTTGTGGAGCGTCGGATTCTTCCTCTCCAAAGCCGGCCCCATATGATGTGTCAGATGAGCGACCGCTTCGACCCAAGCCGGCTGAGCACCTGGGAGATGCCTCATGCGGAGGTGTCGCTCATGGTTAATTACATCGCTGATTGCAAACTCGCCGCCGACTGGCAGTACGGCAAGGCGCCGTATTCTCGCGCCAATCCTCCGCCTGTGGTAAGCTTTCATCTCTTTCTTCTCTTTGTTGTTGATAGCCGGCTTCACGACGGCAGGCCTCTGATCAGTCGGCTCTTTTTACCAGAACCCCCTTCTTCCGCCGCCGACCGGGGCGGCAGGGATAGAACGCCAGTATGCGCCCGACCGCATGGTAGATGACATCGACGATCCGGATCTGGGGGCGGCCGCCATGGAAGACGCCGTTGTGGGGGACAACGCCGAGCCCGGAGGCACAGGGCTCACCGCCAGCTTCGAGGATTGGCCGGATGATGCCGAGGCAGAAGTCGCCCCGCGCCGCCAGCCGGCGGCCGACCATCAAGGCGCGGGTTCGTCCACCGCGCCGGCCGCCAGCAGCGGCGCACAGAAGCGCCGGGCCGCGCCAACCCTCTTCGGCAGCCGGCCGAAGAAGCCCAAAGCCTCCGCCGCGGCGACCAAACGAGATGAGGCGGCTGCGAAGGCGGCCTGCTTCCGCAAAGTGGTGAAGCAGCCTCAGGCAGTCTCAGCGTAAGTCATCGATTGCTTGGACGCATTTTTTTCATTGTTTTTCTTCTGTTTTGAACATTCTTCCTGACCTTTCTCCGCTTGATGGACAGGGCGCCACTTTCCCTTGAGCGGGGCCCGGGAGGCTCCGTGGTTGGGCCGACTGGAGGGTCTTCAGGCCCCCGCCGCGTGGACCCCCTCGCCGACCTCAGGGAGGCCACGGAGCGGAACGCCCGTGAGGCGCGGGAGGAGCGGGAGGCGGCAGAACGGGCAGCCGCCCAGGCGGCGAAGGAGCGGGCCGACGCGGCAGCCAAGGCCCAGGCGGAAGCGGCGACCGCAGAGTCAGAGGCGGAGGGTTCGCGTAGCCAGCCTCCGCTGCTCGCCATCCCCCTCCGATCCGTGGCCCCGGACACCCCATTGCCCCTGGCGGAGGAAATCGTCCAAGACCCGCCGCAGATGGAGAGGGGGGAGGACCTCGTGGTCCTCGCGGAGAGGGCACCGGCGACAACGCCAACCAGAGTGGGCCAAGGCGGCCAATCATCAGCGGCGCTGGAGGAGCTGGCCGAGGGTGAGCCGGAGGGCGGAGCCGGCCTCGAGGTGCAGCCGGTGACGCGCCGGCGCGTGGGGGGAAATGCGGCTCCGCTGGAGTCGCGCCGAGTTGCGGGCGCCGGCCAGTCGGCGGAGGCCCTGGAGGCGGCCAGCACCGCCACATCCGAGTGGACTCCCAGCGGGGGGACCGGCGAGCTGAATGTGGCGGCCCAAGGGGTCCGGAGCCGGCTTCAAGCACAGGCCGCCCTACTGCAGCTGTATACCCAGGAGTTCCTGTTGACGCGGACCGCCATCCGGGTGAGTCTTTTATTCTTGGCTGCTTTGGTTTCTTGACTTCTTCCATGGGGGCGCGTCAGCGCACCCACTGGGTGTAGTCCCCGAGATTCGGGCCGACTGCTGAGCAGTCGGGTCGGATCTTTCTTGACGACAACCTTATTTTTGCTTCCTGTCTGAACTTCCAGGAATATCATAACTCCCGTGCTGCCGCCTTTAACTCCCAGGCTCAGGAGTTGGGCCGGAGGACCGATGACCTGGTCAACAGCCGAAGTAAGTGCTCGAACTTGTCTATCTCCTGTGGGGGCGTGTCAGCGCACCCACTGGGTGTAGTCCCCGAGATTCGGGCCAACTGCTGAGCAGTCGGGTCGGATCTTCCTTGAAAACTTTTTCCTTATTGGTTTTCTCTTTGTCCTTCGTGCTTTCAGGGGCCAACGCCGACTTGAGGAGGGAGCTCGGCGAAGCGCAGGCCGCTCTTCGCACCAAGGATGCCGAGTACGCCGCCTTGGTCCAGGAGCGTGACCGCCTGGCCAAGAAGCTGGCTGACCAGGAGGAGAGCCACAAGGCGGCACTGCAGAAAGCGCAGGACAGCGAGGCCGCCCTGAAGGCGGAGTTTGAGACTGAGGCGGCAAGTTGGGCTGAGACCCGGCAAGCGCTGGATGAAGGCTTCGGCCGCATCGAGGACTTGATCGACGGTAAGCACCTTCCTCTGTCCTCTCCCACCTCTTGCCGCCTGGGTTTTGGCCTGACTTGTGTTGCTGCCTGTTTCTTGTGCAGACTACTTTCCCGGCTATTTCGCCTTCGCCGCCCAAACCATCGAGGCCCACCGCAAGGCGCGCCGTCAGGCGGGGGTCATCATCGCGCCGGACGCAAATCGGACGCTGGAGGAGCAGCTCTTGGCAATCCAAGCGCGGCTGCAGCCGGCTCACCGGATGCTTCACCGGCTCCAACGTGCCGGGGCGCAGGTGCTGGCCACCCTCTGGCCCGGCGAGACGATCCCCCGCACCCCGAGCCGGACCGCCGACTGGCTGGAGGTCGCAGTTGGTCGTTTTGAAGCTTGGAAGGCGTCGACGGCCCATCTTGGAGCCGAGCAGGCGTTGGAGTTCGTTCGCGCTTGGTACCCGGGGTTGAACCTGGACTAGCTGCGCACTTGGCGGCTGGAGGCTGACGCGGAGCTGGAAGAAGTGCGGCCGGCTATCGCCCAGCGTGCTTCAACGATCACCGAGTGCACCGACATCAGCGTCTTTGCGCCTGAAATCAATGATGATGGTGTTGCCCAGCCGGAGGAATGGTTCGCCCTGAACCCGGCGGTGAGCGAGGACTCGGCAGAGGAGATCGCCTCCAGCGACGAGGGCGAAGATGACGAGGAAGAGGGCGGTGAAAACGTCGAGCCGGCTAGTGGAGCAACCGGCCGACCTCAGGCTGACCGTGCCTCCAGCAACGAGGCGCGCGGAAGCGCGCCCTCTGCGGGAGGCGGTGACCAAGCCGAGGTTCGCCAGCCAGCCACTCCTTCAGCCGGCACAACCGTCTCCATCGACCAGCCCGGCTCGTCAGCCGCTCCGCCAGCTTGACCTGCCGTCCTTATTTTTCCTGCTTGTTGTCTTTTAGACAATCTTTAAGCTTTCGCAGTTCCACCCACTGGGGGTGTATCCAAACTATGGTGAATGCTGGCCTCTTGGAGGTCTTTTATGTAAATATTATTATGTGCATGTTTGGTTTCCATTCGCGTATGCTTTTTATCCTTAGGCTTTTTCCTTTGCCGCCTTCCCCCTTTGGGGAGGCAAGTACTCGAGCTTTCTTGGATTGAAGTGAAGTGAATGGAAACCGGCCGGCCGGCTACTCTGGTAATCGGTCGGTGGTAGGCGGCAAACCGGCTTTCTTTATATTAGTCCGTTGGTCCCTAGCCATTTTTCGTGTGCGCATCCTTTCCTGCTTTTGACTCTTGCCAACCGAACAGCCGGTTCTTCGAACTGCGGCTTTGGCAAGAGCTAAGCCTGGGTGTCGGCACACTACTTGTCTGACCGCGGGTAAGACTTCTAATATAACTCCAGTCGGCCAGTCCCCGGGCCGACTAGTCGAACCCGGTGCCGGACAAAACAAGTAAATGAAATGACAAGGTCATAAGCATGATACTTTTCATTCATGGATAAAAGATGGCAGTCCCCGAGTCCTCCTCGGGGGGCCTATTGTCTTGTACTTAGTACAAAAGTTAACGTGATACATACTGCATTTCAACTGTAAAATCTTTGAAGGAGGTTGGCGTTCCATGGTCATTCCGACTCCTTGCCGGAGTCGTCTCTCTTGCGTGCCTTGGGCTTCTGCGCGTCGATTAGGTAGTAGGAGTCGTTGCCTAGAGCTCTGCTGATGATGAAGGAGCCCTCCCAAGGGGCCGAGAGCTTGTGCTGGCCGGCTGTTCGCTGGATCAGCCGGAGCACAAGATCGCCCTCTTGGAATGATCTTGGCCTGACCTTCCGACTGTGGTAGCGGCGCAACCCCTGCTGGTAGATGGCAGACCGGCTGAGGGCTAACAGCCGACCCTCTTCCAGCAGGTCGACGCCGTCTTCTCGTGCTTCCTTGGCCTCCACCTCCGTGTACATGGTTACCCGAGGCGAGTCGAACTCGATGTCGGTTGGGATGATCGCCTCGGCACCGTACACGAGGAAGAAAGGAGTGAAGCCGGTTGACTTGTTTGGGGTAGTGCGCAGACTCTAGAGGACAGCCGGTAGCTCATCGAGCCAACAGCCGGTTGAACGCTCCAGCGGTACGACCAGTCGGGGCTTGATGCCGGAGAGGATGAGGCCGTTGGCTCGCTCGACCTGGCCGTTTGACTATGGGTGGGCGACGGACGCTAAGTCTAGCCGGATACCTTGTGCTGCGCAGAAACGTGCCAAGGCTCCTTTGGCAAAATTCGTGCCATTGTCGGTGATGATGCTGTGTGGCATGCCGTACCGAGTTGTTTTGTCTGCGATGAATGTCACAGCAGTCGGCCCATTCAGCTTCTTGATCGGCTTTGCCTCAATCCACTTGGTGAATTTGTCCACGGCGACGAGCAAATGCGTCATGCCGCCGCGCGCCGTCTTGAATGGGCCTACCATGTCCAGTCCCCAAACGGCGAAGGGCCAGGTGATGGGAATGGTCTTGAGTGCCGAAGCCGGCATGTGTTGCTTGGAGCTGAAGAGTTGGCACCCTTTGCAATATTTGACAAATTTTTTGGCGTCATCCAAAGCAGTCGGCCAGAAGAAACCATGGCGGAAAGCTTTGGCGACGAGTGATCTTGAAGCCGCATGGTGGCCGCATTCTCCTTGGTGAATGTCTCCGAGGATTGCAATGCCCTTCTCTTGCTCAACGCACCGTTGGAGGACTCCGGTGACACTGCACATGACGAGCTCTCTGTTGACGATCGTGTATGCTCTGGCTCGGCGTTGGACTTGTCTTGCCTCTGTTTCGTCAGCCGGCAGATCTTGGTTTACTAGGAAGTTGAGGATGGACTGAGCCCATGATGGAGCTGCGACTTCTTCTATTGCCAGTGTGGCTACTGCCACCAGGGTGGGCGGGCTGGGTGGTGAAATGCTAGAGTCGGCCGCCGGCTGTTGTGTTGGTGCAGTCCCCGAGCCGGGTGTGGCAGTCCCCGAGCCGGCTGCCGAAGTCCCCGGGCCGACTACTGCAGTCCCGGGGTCGCCTGCTTGGTTCTTCAAGCCGGACCCGGCCGCGTCGGGGTCGGGCGGTACGAAGATGGAGTCGGACTCTGGAGACGGCTTGATGGACGGCTTGAGGAGGCGTTGTAGAGCGACGTCGGTTGGTATTGCTTGCCGAGTGGAGCCAATTCGAGCCAGGGCATCGGCTGGCTCGTTGTCGGCTCGCGGTACATGGAGGAAGTCGCATCCTTCAAAGTATCCATTGAGTTGTTGAACCAGGAAGCGGTAGCTTGCCATATTTGCGTCCTTGGCGCCCCAGTCGCTGGATGATTGCTGAACCACCAAGTCCGAGTCGCCATAACATAGGATCCGGCGGATGCCGAGTTCTTTGGCAAGCCGGAGCCCGTGTATGAGTGCCTTGTACTCGGCTACATTGTTGGAAGCGGCAAAGTGAATCTGCAGCGTGTATCTGAGCTTGTCGCCTTTGGGAGAGGTAAGGATGACGCCGGCTCCCAAGCCGGTGCGCATCTTGGACCCATCGAAGTGCATGCGCCAATGGGTGGAGTCAGGAGCCGGTGGCAGGTACTGGGTCTCGGCCCAGTCGACGAGGAAGTCGGCCAGTGCTTGGGACTTGATGGCGGTGCGGGACTGATAGAAGATCGTGTAAGGGGCCAGCTCGATGGCCCACTTCGCCACCCGGCCGGATGCATCCCGGCTGCCTATGATCTCGGCCAGCGGGGCGGTGCATACGACTGTGGTGGGATGCTCTTGAAAGTAGGGCTTCAGCTTCTTGGCGGTGAAGTACACGCCATAACACATCTTCTGGTAGTGCGGGTAGTTCTGCTTTGAGGCGGACAGCACCTCGCTCAAATAATACACCGGCCTCTGGACCGGCTGGGCCCGGCCTTCTTCTGGGCGTTGGACTACGATGACGGTGCTGACCACCCGACTGGTTGCGGCAATATAAAGGAGCATGGGCTCTTTCTCAGTCGGCGCCGCTAGGACGGGCGGCGTGGCCAGCATCTTCTTCAGCTCGTGAAAAGCTTGGTCGGCCTAGTCGTTCCACTCGAAGTGAGTGCTCTTCTTCATGAGGCGGTAGAGAGGGAGAGCTTTCTCTCCGAGCCGGCTGATGAAGCGGTTCAAGGAGGCCAAGCATCCGGTGAACTTCTGGATTTCTCGAAGCTTGGTGGGGATCGCCATTCTCTCGATGGCCTTGATCTTCACCGGGTTGCACTCGATGCCGCGTTCGGAGACCATGAAGCCTAGGAGCTGGCCGGCTGCCACTCCAAACACGCATTTCTCGGGGTTGAGCTTGATTTGGAACCGGCGTAGGTTCTCAAATGTTTCTTTCAGGTCTTCCAGCAAGGTGCCGCGCTTCTCCGTCTTCACCACAATGTCGTCCACGTAGATGTGAGCGTTTTTGCCGAGTTGCTTGAGGAGGCACTTCTGCATGCAGCACTGAAAAGTGGCACCGGCATTTCTCAAGCCGAATGTCATAGTCAGGTAGCAGAAGGCTCCAAATGGCGTGATGAAGGCGGTCTTCAGGCGGTCATCCGGGTCTAGCTTTATCTGGTGATATCCTGAGTAAGCATCCAAGAAACTCAACAGCTCGCATCCGGCCTTGGAGTCTATCACTTGGTCAATCCTTGGCAGGGCGAAGGGATCTTTGGGGCAGGCCTTGTTGAGGCTTGTGTAGTCTATACACATGCGCCACTTGTTGTTCTTCTTCAACATGAGGACCGGGTTGGCAAGCCACTCTGTAAAGAAAACTTCCATAATGAAGCCGGCTGCCAGAAGCCGGGCTATCTCCTCCCCTACAATCCTTCTCTTCTCCTTTGATAGTCGGCGGAGGGGCTGCTTGACTGGTTTCGCATCTTCTCGGGCGTGCAGTTTGTGCTCGGCGAATTCCTTCGGAACACCCGGCATGTCCTTGGGGGAACATGCAAAGATGTCCCGATTCTCACGGAGGAAATCGGCGAGCTCGCCTTCCTATTTGCTGTTCAGGCTTGCCCCTATGACGGCAAACCTCTCGGGGTGCTCGGGGTCAAGGGGTATCTTCTTGGTTTCTTTGCCCGGCTGGAAAGATCCTTGGGCATCATACTCCTTGGGGTCAGGGGACTGGTCCGGCTGCTTGCTGGCCAGGGCCACGACCCGGTCCAGTACCTTCTTCTCTTCGGCAATCACAAGGGACTCGGCCAGCCGGCTGCTGGCGGCAGCGCACTCGGCAGACTTCTTGTAATCGCCGGCTACAGTGATGATGCCCTTGGAACTTGGTATCTTCATCTTGAGGTATGCATAGTGGGGGACCGCCATGAACCTGGCCAAGGCGGGTCGGCCAAGCAACGCGTGGTAGGGGCTCTCTAGGTCCACCACTTCAAACCAGATTGCTTCCCGACGGAAATGCTCCTTGTCCCCAAAGAGTACATCAATCTTGATCTTGCCAATGGGGGCGTAGGACAAGCCGGGTACGATGCCATGAAACACTGTCCGAGTTGGCATGAGCTGCTTCGTCTTGACATTTAGCTTCTCCAGGGTGTCACTGTACAGGATGTTGATGCTGCTCCCGCCGTCTATCAGCACGCGGGAGAAGCGGGCAGCGCGTCGGTCCGTCGCGAGGGTGGCTTCCAGGACTAACGCATAAGAGCCGGGGGACGGCATCACCTCTGGGTGGTCGGCCCAGCTCCAGCTGATGGGCTTTTCTGACCAATGCATGTGTCCGGCGGGGTTGGCAGCGACCACGCTGACTTCCTGGTGCTCTCGGCGTTTGCCGCGCCGGTCTTCGAGCTGGCTTGTAAAGACGACGTAGGTTGCTTGCTCGTCGGGGAACTCGTCGTGCACGGCTCCGACTGCGGGCTGAGCGGCCTGGGGCGGCGGAGCCGGAGGCGGCGGGCCGGCAGGCGGAGGCGGCGCGAGCCCTTCGCCTTTGGAGATTCGGGTGAGCCAATGGCACTTCCGAGTTGTGTGGTTGGACGGCTTCGCGCCGCTATGGAATTTGCACGGGGCGTCAAGAGTTTGCTCGTAGGAGAAAGCCGGCTGCCAAGCCGGCCGGCCGCCCTTGGGCTTCTTGGGTGCAGGCCGCCCTTCGGGCGGCGCGTCTTCGACCGTGGCCACCTGCCGACTGGTGGGAGGCGGCGCAGGGCCCTTGCGCTTGTGATCGTTCGGGTGTTGGCGTCGGCCAGAATCCCCCGCCGGCGTCTTGGGCGCCGGGTTAAGTACTTTCCCGAACGCGTCTACCCGGAGCTCGGTCTTCATCGAAGAGTTGGCGGTGGCGTATTTGTCGGCTATGTCCAGAAGCTCGTCGAGGGTAGTCGGCTCGTCACAGAGGAGCTTGTGCTTGAGGAGGGTACCTTCTCGGCACCCGGCAGTGAAGTATTCGATGGCTTGCACCTTGTGCACCCCTTCGCAAGAATTGCGAAGCTCGGCCCAACGCGTGAGGTAGTCGCGCGTGGACTCGGCTGGGCCCTGTACGCACAGGGAGAGCTGCCTGGGCTTGGGAGCCCGCTTGTAGGTGCTGGTGAAGTTGCGGACGAAAGCTTCGGTGAAATCTACCCAGTTGTTGATGCTGAGAGGCTTGAGACTGTTGAGCCAGGTCCGCACCGTGCCTTGCAGCATGAGGGGCACGTACTTCAGGGCAACGCGCCAGTTGCCGTTGGCTATGCTGACCGCCGTGGAGTAGTCGATCAACCAATCTTCTGGCTTCACGGAGTCGTTGTACTTGGGCGTGTCTCTTGGGAGCGAGAAGCCTTTGGGGAAAGGCTCGTCGCGGATGCGGGGGCCGAAACAAGGCGGGCCGACATCGTCCTCTTCTTCCAGCGCCAGGGATCGCGCCAGGCGGTCGATCCGATGGCGGGCGTCATTCTCGCTGACTCCTTCGCGGCGACCTAGTCGACCGCTGAGAGTCGGGTGCGCCACAGGCGGCGGAGTGGGATATCTCTCTCCACGTGGTTGAGGCGGAGGCGGGTTGCCCCGCCATTCCATGGCTCGGGGATGGTCGTCCGCGTCTCGCTCGATGGAGATTCGGGTCCGGCTTCGGCTGGTAGCCGGCTCTTTCTCGCGCCGCGCGCGGGTGTTGCTCGTAGTCGGCGTCCGTGACGTCGCGCCGTGATCTCGACGCGGGGGAGGGCTTCCCGCGCGGGCGTCGGCTTCGTGCCGCCGTGCGGCCGTGTCAATCAACTGATGTATGCGTCGGGTCATGTGGGAGAGTTCTTCGGCCTCCAAGCCGTCCAACTCATCCACGGCCGCCTGGGCGGCACGCAAGTTCTCGAGCGGAGTGGCATAGACCGGGCGGTCGACTCCCAGCGCGTCGGCAAGGACGGCGCTGCGTTGCGTGACAACGCCGGCCCGGCTTGGCCCGCCCGGGGCCGGCGTGCCGAAGGCTGCGCGGTCAACTTCGCGCTAGTAGGCCTCATTGAGGCATCTCACGGAAGCCAGCCTCCGGCCCTCCGCGAGGAGGGCGAGGCGGCGTGCCTCCAGTGCTTCGTCATCAGCGTCAGCCGGGAGGGGGATGGACAAGTCGTGCGCCGCCGCGTGCGGGGCGTCGTGGGTGCTCTCGTCGGCCGGGCCGCCGTGGCTGATGACCATCACCTCAGTGGTGACAGTATCGCGGCCGTCGGTCCGAGGAAGCGGGTCGTTGTGATCGCGACGTTGGTGGGGAAGGTGTCGAAGGAGGCCGTGTCGGAGTCGACAGGCATCGGGTCGGTGGAGCCAACCGACTCCAGGTCCACAGCGGGCTCGCTGGAGACATGGAGCTGGCCGAAGAGGTTGGTGAGGTGGTCGGTGCCCGCATCGGAGGCGAGCTCGTCGGAGATGCGGGTTTCGTCGAGGAGATCGGCGAGGCTGCTCGCCGCGCAGATGCTGGTGACGCCTTGCAGCGCGTCGTGGCAAGCGCCATCAGGCGTGCCGGGCTGGCTACGCTCGCTGGGGAGGAAGAGGGTTCCCGTCCAGAACAGGTCTCCGGACGACGGTGCACCTGGCCCCACGGTGGGCGCCAAATGTCGGGTGGTAGGTGCGACATATGCCAACGGGTGGCTTATCATTGTGGGAGCCAGTAAGACATCGTCGGTGCCTGGAAACGGGATGAGGCGAAGACATGCACGCCGGCGGATATTACCCAGCTTCGGGGCTCTCCGTGGAGATAACACCCCTACTGCTGCTCTGCGGGGTCTCCGCATGATCACTAGATGAACAAGTAGCTACACGATGCTCCTTGAGCTGTTTTGGTGGGAGGAGGAAGAAGGGCACGGCTAGCTTGCTTCTTCTCCTCGGATGGTGTCTAAAACTAGCTAGGGGTCCAACCCTTTGCATGGGTGCCCCGGGGGGTTTATATAGGCCTACCCCCCCAGGGGTACAATGGTAATCCGGCTGGGCGCGGGGCCGAACCGTCTGTGACTACGCTCGCCGGCTTCTGCGCCGGCCGCTGGGGCCCGCCGACTGGTGGGTCCCGCCGGCTGCCGGCTCCTTGGTCGACAAGCAGGCCCCACCGTCCAGGGCCCGGTCGGTGGCTGGTTACTGTTGCTCTATTCTGATGACGCGGGCTTTGTCGTGGTAGGCGTGGCTACGGTACTGCCGCCTGGCGGGCGATTACTGTAGCCTCACCGTGTCTTGTCTCCTTAATGGGGCGTCCCCTTCGAGGAAGGTGGCAAGCCGGCTGCGGGGAGCCGGCTCTCTTTCGGGCCGACTGGAAGGAGGTGTGGCCGCCTTCGGGTGTCTCTCTGCCCGAAGGGACCCACCGCCCGTGGGCCGCGCTGATAGTCCGTCGTGGATGGCGTCAGGGTCGTCGTGGCAACAGTGTCGCGCCGGGCGGGTCGTGGCCACCCGTACGGCGCACTGTGCCGGTCGTGCTCCGGGATTTGGGGGTGGCAGGCTTCACTGTAGCCACGCCCCGCTTCATCATCGCTAGGTGGATGCAAACTTTGAGGGTACGGTCTCGACCGCTTTATGGGAGCCGGCTTTCTCGGAGTCGGCCTTCTCGCGGCAGGCTTCTCGAAGTCGGCCCTCCCATGGTTTTCTTCATGAGGGCTAAAGTCGGACCGCCTTCCAAAGCCGGCCTGGATGACAGCCGGCAAGGGGAAGGCGGCCCCATGTCTTGGGTTCTTGAGAGCCGGACGAGCTCGTAATTTTTTCAGGAGGGCCAGGGGAAGCCGGCTAGGCTACCCGTGGCTATTTACTCCGACACTGAGAATTTTAATATGTATAGAAAAGGCATAAATGGAGCATGGGATCTGAACAAAATATACAAAAATACAGAAAATATATTCGGTGGCAGCCATGTGGACCAAGGAAGTAACTAAGGACCAATTGAACCAAAAACAGTTTAAAGGGGAACCAACAAAGTAACCAAATGAAGAAAAACTTATCACATCAAGATACTAACAGTACATCAGTGAAATCTTTACATAAGACAGCTATAAATACTGGGAGCGAGTCTGTCCAGTATAACAAAAAGCAACTTACTTTTAACCAGATTAAATTAAGGACCAACAACAAACAATAAATATCAAGAACAACTTATATGCAATAAAGGTATGAGAGAGAGAAAATATGTACACAAGATGGCTATAAACACTGGAGCATAAATAAGCGACACTTTTAAATACAAATAAAGGGATCATTGCATGGTGGGCTCAGATTCGCCTTTCCTCGATCATATAACCTACTCCCGTCAATTATGGTGCAGCGTGTAAAACTCCAGTATACACTAAAAATATCCAAAAGAAAGGTAAAAAAAGGTTCAATTGATGCATTGGTTATACACTATCAATATACCAAAAGCAACAAAGTTTTGATACATATGGATATTGTGGGTCAAAATACTGTTTACAGTAATTAGATCAAGTCATTTTTGTATAAAAAAATGAAGCCTGAGTAGCATATTAAGGGGCAGCCGAATACTACAAAATACTAAAAGCAAGACATTTATACAAAAAAAAGCTAGTGACAACCAGCTAGTAGCCTAAAAAAGTTTCAAGAACGACAAAAGTCAATGCCAACAAATGTGTTACCTGCCGGAGTCTTCGGATGTCCTTTGCCAAGAATGCCTAAAGTTCCTCACCGCTCCAAGAAAAGCTGAGTAGTGATGGCCCAAAAAGTGAAGAAAAAAATGATTTTCCTAGAGAAAATAACAATCTGCAAAAAACAACATGAGTGGATCCTTCTATCAAAGTTGACAGAAAATAACAATGCGAACTCAATATGTACATGGAAAATGTCTTGATAGAACATGTCGAAAGCACTCATGAAGCCCTCCAGTTTCATAGGAAAACCAGTGGGAGAAAAGAGATTAAAACACACAAGTAGTTTCTTTCATTTACAATCCATCAGACAATTAATGTAGAACTCATGAACTACAAGTCTTAAAGGCTATCAAAGGAGAAACAGACGATCGGGTCACCATGATGCTTAGACACAAGGGGAACAAAGTAATATGAAGACAAAGAGCAATATGGAAACAAGCCTAAGTATAGCTTTGGACCAAATATGTACACGGGAGTAGAGGCACACAGATAGGTTTTGGTAGGCAAAAATAGTTCTAGCTTACAACATATACACACAGACTCTGCTGTACACGAGGCATACATTCCCGCGGCACATCATCATTCTTGGAACCGGAAATGAAGAAAATTCTAAATTGGCAGTAATATGATATGAAAAAGAATTAAATTATACTCAAATCCAGCAGATTATATAGCTTACACTAAGCAGAAAAATACACTAAACTGGGATCATGCCTTCCACTCCACAATGCTTAGAACCAAGCAGAGTTAACAAATCAATAATAGTAAATAGGCCAAAAAAACAAAATATTGCATGTAATTTGGTGCGTTATAATTTGTTATAATCTTCATTGCACGACCAAAAATTACAACTAATAAATTAGCAATGCAATCAGAGGACCGTGTAGGCATCTATTTTTAATAACAGAAAAGGGAGACATTAAATATACAGAATCATGTGAACGTATGTTCTTACATTGAAAAGATGTTCATCACTGTCATTAGAAGGAGGCACAAAGAGACACCTAATTTTCAGATGTATAAGCATATTTTACACTAACTGTGACATAAGCAGAAATGGACCATCTACTATTGTCCAGTTAATTATTGCATGCTCATTTCCTCTAAATGTGAATATATATGTAACATTGAGAACATGATATATCTTGGGATCTGGGCTAACGCATCTAAATCCTAGGTAGGCATCCATGCCTCCTATAAAATTAGGAACAATAAAAGTAGAAAACACCCAAGATTTCTATGAATTTTTGTAACTTGAGGCATCAAATGTTCATGCAAAAGATAAGATCATAATAGAAAGGATCAATGTATTTCCAATAGAACTCACCTTCTAATTTTTCTCTGGATTCTTTCGGTACATAACATAAGCCATCAAACATTTGAGCACATGATATGTCTTGAAAATTACAGCACCTTGTGCAAACCAACTTGCACCAAAGACACAATGCAATTTCTTTTCTTCAGAAACACCACTTTTGGCAACAGAAAACAAATTATAGTGGAAATAAATTAGAACACATTGGCATTCTTTGCATTCTTGACATGACAGCAAGAAAAAAGCACATGCTTGACCAGGCAAAATAGAATTGGCAAGATACTAAGAAGCACCACACAAACTGATCAGCAGTATAATCTTATTGGCATCAGCCAATATGTACGCATGTATAACACTACAAATTTATTGGCATCCTAAACTGCAGTTGACACATATACCAAGTCACATACAGAACTGCAAGTGTCTTTTCTTTCCATAGATAAACAAACTTAACTATCTCAGCCAGTACCAAAACAAAAATGATCGTGAAGTGCAAGACCGGCTCCATCGGATGTGGTGACGTCGCTCAAACAAACTCTGAGGTTATCCGAGAAGATCGTGGGGTGGTGGTGTGCATATCCAAGAGGGTACAAAACTATAGACAAACATCTTCTACATCAACCAACTATTAATACGTAAATACTCTGGATGACACATGGCATGGACTTGCTAGAGAAAGATTAACAGTAATACTGCCTAGTTTCCTAATTCATAAGAATTGAGCATATACCTTTGTCTAAGCGAGAGTTATTGCCAAACATGATGTCTTCACCTCTTAATTGATCGCAATCGATGATATATAGGGAACACCAATGACCTGGTTATAAAAGTGGAACATGATTTATTAGAGAGAGCAAGCCTTGCTTTGACTTTCAAATCTTTTGCACAAATATATTAGAACATGATAGTAAGGAAATTTGAAATAAGCAGAGCCATCATTTGCATCTTTAGCTTACTGTTTTGTACAGACTGTAAATCTTGCAGCACCAGTTTTCCCAAATGCTGCCACATAACCCGACGAACTGGATATTCTCTTAAAGACTCCCATCAGAACATTTGTAAGAATATTAAAACTGAAATGCACCCCCTTCGCTATTCTCCCATTCTCAACAAAATAAAAATTTGCAGCAGTAACTAAAACAATAGCAATGCATCTGGGGTCCGGGTTGACACATTTAAATCCTATAATTAACCAGGGTCATCATTCTTAATCACAATCCACAACTACAAAACCAAGAAAAGCCTTAGTGATCATGAATGGCATGAATGATTAGCAAAAAGTGGAACGGGCTGATGAGAGATACACAGAGTGAGAGGCATGAGATCCTCACAGTAGCACCACCATGTTTAGAGACTTGCAGCTCTGGCTTGCTGCTCAGCCAGCGGAAAGGACACCGAGCTCTCACTGCATCAACGACTCGGTTGTACGCTATATGGAGCAGCAGAAAAAAGGAGATCAGAACTGTATATATGGACATCTATGAGAGAGGGGAACCTGAGATGCAGTACCTGAGCGCACGCACAACACGATACAACAACCGCACACGATGGTGACCCCAACGGAGCAGCAGCGTGAGCCGCGACTTGCGCTTCTGCCGTCGACGGCGACAACACCCATCAACGCGGTCGTGCTCGACTTCACGCACACGAACGAGCAAGGGTTCCACCATGTCCATGCTCCCGCTGGACGGCGCCGCCAGTTGACTGGCACATGGTGGTGAAGAGGTGGCTGGGCATGGAGGTATCTTCCAAGTGAAGAGCTCCCAATCAAAAACACATCAAGCAAAGAATCAGAAAACGGAAGAACCAAACAAAATAGTTAGCAGTAAAACACCAATTCCTCATATAATCAGAAACTGGAAATTGGGAGCCGACTGGATAATCAAATTAATCTAGCATAACCAAGAATAACATTTTGATTCGCAGAACTACAACCACAATAAGCATAGACCCTCGAAGCTCTTTTTTGAATCAACCATGTGACTTATCTGGCATGTGATTATATGGGTAAGCAAGGACCAAATTAATCTAGCACTTGAAAACAACACTTCGATTCAAACAACTGCAACCATGACGATAATCCAAATAACTGGAGCAGGCATAGATCCCACATCTTCTACTTAACCAACCATGCGACTTCGCTGATCCCTAATGTAAACTGTAATGCACCGAATTAAACCACAGGGCACATAGTTTATTGCATCCAAACCTAACCCTAACCCAAGGAAGAAATTGGACCAGACCAAACTAAAGCCCACATAATTCACTCTGCACACCTTCCTGGCAGTACATCCATAATCCCAAACACTAATCCCAATCCACATCATAAGAGTGCCTCCTAATTACTACTCCCTCCGTTTCAAAATAGATGACCCAACTTTATACTAAAATTAGTACATAGTTGAGTCATCTATTTTGAAACGGAGAGAGTAAATGACTTCAAGAATGTAAGCAGAACCAAGTCCCTTGTAAACAACAAAGGCACACTTTATGCAAACTAGCTAAAGCTAACAAGGCAGCAACAAATGTCCATTTTTTTGGAACCTAGTCAAACCACCGATTCAAAAGATTCCAATATTTGGAACCTAGCTAAATCCTTCTATCTCCCATCGATTCCAAGCAAGGTAGCACAAAAGCCCCCAAAAAAGTGCCATCTTTGGAACCTAGCCAGACCATCCAACCAAAAAAAACTCTAATTACTTGGAATCTAGCCAAACCAAATAGCACAAAAGGCCCCAGTCTTTGGAATATAGTCCTAATCCAACAACATCTCCAGACAGAGAAGACAAAAAACCTACAAGCATAGAACCTTCACATCGTGGTCTTTAGTTTGGCGTACTCACCGGAGAAGGAGGAGGCCCAGTCCGATGCGCCCCTGCAAGGCTGTACCTCATGGCCAGCGGGAAGCGGAGCCACGCGTGGGGGCGAGGGAGGAGACGAAGAGGAGCCGCCGGAGTGCACCAGAGCCGCGCCGGCGACGAAGACAATGCCCAGCCCGAAACCCTAGCCACGGGCCACGGCTACAGGGACTCGTCCATTGCCTGCAAGTCGCCACCGCCGCCGGGATGGACGCGGGGGAGGAAGAGACGTGCGGCGCAACTATGCGCTGGGGGACAGAGGAGAGAGGCATAGGGGAGGAGGAGGCCGACCCCCTGGGCCACGCCGCCCGCGCCGCGTCCCATACGCCGCCGCCTTTGCCTCGCCTCGCCATTCCTCCTTCCCTCCCATGGGAGCATAGGCCGGGCCCGGGCATTAGGGTTTGGGCGGCGCCAGATGGGATGGGTGGAAGGAGGAGGCCGTGAGGGGAGGAGGCCGGGCGGCGACGGGGAAGGAGGAGAGGGAGGCGCGGGTGCGGGAGGAGGAGGCATGTGGGAGGGGAGAGGAGGCGGCGACTAGGGTTCAACACAGAGCGCCCCTCTTTTATACCCCCCACGAAATGACCGAAATGCCCTGGTGGGGGCATGGATATTACAATTCATTGCAATCGAAATTTTATCTGAGGGCTGAGGTTGATCGGGTAACTATCCGACGGCTCACATCGATCTAGCCCGAGATCCGACGGTTGTGACGCGCCAGGAAAACAAGATGGACGGTCGGATGTTTCAAATCGCTGAGAGAGCTCGGTGGAGGCTTCGTCTCTTATTTCTGGACTAGCTAAGTGTCCGTGCGTTGCCATGGACTAACAAATATATATATACAAAGAGAAAATTCATGTGACATGAGAGTCAAAAGCCATTTTTATGGGATGATATCTCATGGTCATGATCTAGTAGGTACATACATCTCGTCATTGTCTTTCTTCCACACTCCATGTCTGAGCTACCACGCGACACTCGACTTCCTTCTCCCACCATGCATGCTTTTATCTCCTATTTCTCCTACCTCTACCTTGCACGACAGTACCAAGTTTCTTGTCCAACTATCATAATCTTCTCCGGTAGGGCACCCCCTTAGATTATTACTGACTTGTACATGTTGCAAATAAGATCAACGAAAATGGATACTAAATTTCTGATGAGAAATGAGAATTCGGGGCAATATCTTCCCAAGAAAATAATAATTCCAAGACAATCTTTTTATACCTTCTGTCAACATTGGGACACACATTCCACACAATAAGCATGCAATGATGTTGATACTTGATTAATTGTCAATATATGTCTACAGTAAAGATAACTTTACTCAAAACATGTTTTTCTAAGAAGGAAGGACAATTCATATTAGAAAAAAAATAAAGGTTTGGGTTCATCCCACCAATGTTTCTCTTGTGCAACTCATCTCCGCACCTGCTCACGAGATTGGCGTGTCTCGAGCACATCACTCCCACACACCCTCACAAGAGCGGCACAACCAATCTCTGAGTGCCACTGACACACATGCATTGAGCGCTCACTCCAAGCCTGACTATACACATTCCCACAGTAGCCAAATTCAAAGAGAATCAACGGGGCATCATCCACTGCTTTCTCAGGGTCCTATTCATCATGAAATCATAGACCAAGATATTCCTCCCATCCATTTTTTAGGGAAAGGGTTTTTCTCGATGTTCCTCTCATTTTCATGGTAGTAATAACCTAAAAACACCACCAGTCAACTCCGAAGAACATGCAACATTGTGAGAGTCAAAGTCATGGTCAGTTAACTCCGTCAAGAATTTCAAATTATGTGCTATCCAATACGTACTTGTTGCCGATGGAACGACCACATGGATAGCTCCTACAATCTTCATGCAGGTTGCACAAAATTACGCCATAGGAGGTTTCAAACCTTCAATGGGCCACCCTTGGCCATCCAGCCGGTGGTTTTCCATCCTTCCTTATACCTGACGTCTTGTGGAACCAGGCGCATCCCAGATCCACCGCCTTCCATTCAGGTCGCCACACAGAGGGGAAAAATAGAGTAGGCGGTGGCGCGGAGGAGGAGGCGGTGGTTTTCTATGTCACTGGTGTTTGTGTAGTTGTGCGTTGGAACTTCACAAAAGCCGCCTACCTTAGCCAAATCAACAAATCTCTCTCATTAATGCAATTTTCTTTAGGAAACAAATAATAGATTCTTTCCTACCTTAGCCAAATCAACAGATCTCTTTCATTAATGCAATTTGCTTTAGCAAACAAATAATAAATTCTTTCCTACCTTACCCAAATCAACGGATCTCTCCCATTAATGCAATTTGCTTTAGGAAACAAATAATAGATTCTTTCATACCTTAGCCAAATCAACGGATCTCTCTCATTAATGCAATTTTCTTTAGGAAACAAATAATAGATTCTTTCCTACCTTAGCCAAATCAACGGATCTCTTTCATTAATGCAATTTGCTTTAGCAAACAAATAATAAATTCTTTCCTACCTTAGCCAAATCAACGGATCTCTCCCATTAATGCAATTTGCTTTAGGAAACAAATAATAGATTCTTTCCTACCTTAGCCAAATCAACGGATCTCTCTCATTAATGCAATTTTTCTTTAGGAAACAAAGAATAGATTCTTTCCTACCTTAGCCAAATCAACGGATCTCTTCCATTAATGCAATTTGCTTTAGCAAACAAATAATAGATTTTTCCTACCTTAGCCAAATCAACGGATCTCTCCCATTAATGCAATTTGCTTTAGGAAACAAATAATAGATTCTTTCCTACCTTAGCCAAATCAACGAATTTCTCTCATTAATGCAATTTTTCTTTAGGAAACAAAGAATAGATTCTTTCCTACCTTAGCCAAATCAACGGATCTCTTCCATTAATGCAATTTGCTTTAGCAAACAAATAATAGATTCTTTCCTACCTTAGCCAAATCAACGGATCTCTTCCCGGTTCGCTGGGCGCGTTTCGGTGGGTGGGCGTGGGGGTGGGGGTAATTTGATGGAAAAAAACCGGTTGAAAATAAACCGGTTGAAAATAAACCGGTTGAAAGTGGGGAGGGACTATTCAACCAAGTCGTCCATTAGGAGTA
Organism: Triticum monococcum; assembly: GCA_034509565.1. NCBI lineage: Eukaryota > Viridiplantae > Streptophyta > Magnoliopsida > Poales > Poaceae > Triticum > Triticum monococcum. The sequence continues at coordinate 526,367,876 of CM067845.1, forward strand.
GAGATAGATCGCATGGCTGTGTTGTAAATGAACAGGAACCGGTGCGCTAAACATCTGGAAAACCAGGCCTGGTCGTGAGAGCTTAACGATAATACATCAAATCTACCCGGTACCAATATGTAACGATGACATCAATATTAATCAAAAAAATTCACGGCTACGTGTTCCAGACTGAAAATTAAGACAACCCAATAATGCACAAGGAACCAGAGGAGGAGACATGGAGCATCTACCAGTGGGGCCCAACAAATCTAACCAGGTCTCTTCACGCACCTCTCTAGGGTCTTCGGCAGCGACAAGCTTGAACTGCCGCCACTTCCATCTTCGTCGCGCCCCCTGCCTGCTCTGCAGTCTCACCATCCAGCTCGTAGTTGGTTCCGAGATCGAATTGCGTCTCATCGAGCTCGAGCACGAGCCCCTCGCCATGGTCAAGCTTAGCAGCCTCATACACGTCGCGGGGTGTTCTGGAACCTGCCAAGCATACGAACGACGCGGCGTACCCACCGACGCCATACTCGTCGGAGGTGAGTCGGGCGATGGGGGAATCGACCCCGCCAAGATGGGCGGGGTCGTTGACGTAGGCGAGGGCGAGGGCCGGCTCGAGGGGCTCCTCAACCTCCTCGACATGGCTGACGCAGGCGTGGATGCGCCGGCGGCGCTTGAGCGCGAGGACGTCACGAAAGCGGGTGCAATCATCGAGGCCGTAGAGGCGAACGCGCAGGGCGTCGGTGGCGGCATCGAGGGGTGCGCGGGGGCATCAAAGAAGAGGTTGCGTTGGGCGTCGTTGCAGAGCAGGCGGTGCGCGGCGGATGAGTCCCAGCCCACGGTCGAGGTCGGGCCTATATTTTTGTGCGTGCAGGAGAGGACGCGAGAGAATCGATCGTGATGGTAGAAAACGGCAGGTGGGATTGGTGGAGCGAGGTGGTCATAGGAAGAAGTTAATTATGCGATGTAGATTATGATTGTGATTGATTTTGGAGTAATTATTTATGCGATGGAGATTATTAATGCGATTGATTCTGGAGTAAATGGTATGCGATGGAGATTACCATCCTTATGTATAGAAACATTCCTTTTGAATTTATTCTGTTACCAAATCTTTTGGCAGGTTTGAGATTAACTGCCGACCGTGATATGATTTATTCCCGTATGACTTTTATTGCATTACCAAAAATTGATAACCGGCTTAAACCAGTGGGAGGGGAGATTTGTAGATAGATAAAAAACCAGTAGTACGAAGTGATGGGAGGTGGGACGAAATAAAACCGGACGAAAATAAAACCGGAGTACCAGGCTAGCAATTGCTTCATTAGGAGTAGAGATGTTCTGTTACCTGCATTTGGAGATGGTGATGTAGTACTACTAACAGTAGACTTGGCCTTGGGCAAAGAGGAAGAGTGGGTACGTTTTGTTGGGTCCGTTCAAAAAATACGCGCTGTCGTTGGCATGGCATGGCATGGCATGGGTCCCAGAATTGCGGCGATTCAACGGGCACATATGGCATTCGCAGCCTTCAGCGGAGCACGTGCCACGGAATGGGACGCCGATCCGCCTCGTCCCCGTACGCCCCACCTGCGCGGCTCACCAACCCCGCGCCGGCCTCGGCCCTCTGACGCTTACCGGAAGCGGTAGTAGCAGTAGTAGTTGGCAGGCGCGGCGCACGGGGCGCGCCCACTAGCCTTGGCGCACGGGTAGGTAGCCAAGCCACTCACTCCCCGGCTGCTCCTGTTGTCGCCGCAACCAAACCTTCCGCCTCCGCCTCCGCACGGCTGGCCACTTCCCATCCCCGGAACAGGAGCCGGAACCCCCGGTCCTTTTCTACTCCCCTCCTCCCCCCCCTTCCAGAACCCGCCTCCCTCTGACCTCTCCTCCCTCCCCCTCCCACCGCTCGCACGATCGACCACGCACGCGCCGCGCGTCGCATTCCTCCGCAGAGTCAACCCCGGCGGGCAGCGGCCAAGCATGGAGGCCGCGGCGGCCACGGGGGTCCGCCCCTTCGCCGCGCCGCTCGGGCCCGCGAGGGGGGCGGGCGCGGGCGCGGGCGCAGGCTGGCGGTGCGGGCAGGGCCAGCGGCGGCTTGGGCGGGGCGCGCGCGTGGCGGCGAGGCTGGACGGGGGCGTCGGGAAGGGGGTGCCCACCACCAACTACGTCGTGCCGCTCGACAAGGCCACCGGGATGACCCGCCCGCTCGTCGAGATCCTCAGGGACCTCAACAAGCGCGTCCCCGACAAGATCATCGACCCCGACACCAACACCGTCCCATGGTACGACGCTCAGCGCAACCGCCCAACTCTTTTAACTCCCCCGACACGACGACACCCACCCACCCGCCGTCTCCTCTCCCCGCTCGATTTGATCTGCTCCGCCGCGTGCTAGCTGCGTGCGTGCTACTGCTGCTGTTCGCCGTCGGCCATCACGGTCAGTCGGTAGATGCTGGCTCCCTTCCAGAGACTCCAGAGATTCGTGGGAATTTAGTGGGCGCAAGGCTTTCATAGGATTGGTTCCTGCAGCTTGTTGCCAGTTCATGGCCGCAGCTACTGCCTCTTCGCTCTCTAATTGTTTACCCTCTGAATTCGGGTGGTGGGATTGGACAAATTGAAACGGTCCGGACAAACGCATTTGGTGGTGGCATAGCTTTTCTACTGCAGGATTAATACCTTGGTAGCTCATCCAAGTTCCACCTCGCACAGTAGTTCAGTTCACTCCTTCTCTAGTCGTTCTTGCATAGTAGGTTCACTGTTGTCCTCGAAAAAAACCAAGTATCCAACTAGGAGCTGCTAGATTTGACAGACGAGCAAATGAAGATAGGATGGCTGTGAAGAAGACCTGACCTGCTTTGCATGATTTCATCTGTCTGAATCCATAACTTTCTCTTGGCCAATAAAATAAGTTTGCTAGATTGACCATACTTGTGATTAGATAGTTTAATGTTCTGCAACTTTAGGCTGTTGCTTGCTTTGTTGGTAGGTCCGAAACATCCGATAGACTGGAAGGTTACTTGAGCCACTTTTCTTCTGTTCCACTTTCAGGGTTTGGTAGATAAGGTTATTTAAAAGTCAGTGGTCAATTATTTGGTGTTGTTGATCAAGTGATGCGTCTTAGACAAGGACAGGTTGGACACTCCTGTTAATCTATCTAACTAAATAAAAGGCGGAAGATTTCTGATACTTTGGACTTTGTAAGAGGATAACAGCAGCAGTTATGTGTATGCTGTCATGTCATCTTTTCTTAACACCGTCGATATTGCTTTTAAAATGGAGCGTGGCCCTCTGGTTTTAAATCTAAAAACTATTGTATATTTTTCGGATAAAACACTCAAGTTTACATATACAGCCCTTTTAGCGGAAGAGCTCTGGTACTTTGGACTTTGTATAAGAGGATAACAGCTGCAGTTATGTGTTCGCTGCATATCGTCTTATTCTAACACCACCGTGCCTATGTTGCTTTTAAAATGGAGCGTGGGCCTCTGGTTTTAAATCTACAAAATATTGTATATTTTTTGATAAAACAATGAAGTTTACATCGTTTTTTAGCTGGAACATTATACGGTTACTAATCATTTCGTGACTGTTAAATTCGGCCGCTGTCAGCTGACTTACATCATTTTGGTCTCCTTTTCTGTAAAGAGAAAATAATACAGTGGTGTCTGTATGCTTTTTATGCCAAATCAAATAAATCACCATGATATTAGCCTATCTTAGCCAGTGGAGAAACTATTCTGAGGTTAAATAATAGGAGAGTAGAGTGCAGCTCAAGTATGAGTTACTTTTGTCATCTACCTCTTGTCAGAAGAGTGACGTGTCTAGCCTATCTGAAGACCTCTTAAGCTAAAACATTCAACCAAGATACCTTTTCCATTTGATAAAAGATTGTTCCTATCTAGATCCCCTGATCTTGAAGCTTGTCCTGTCCACTCATTAACATGATTACTTTAGGGCATTTCTTTTGCCATGGGTTGGATTTGTTGGATGAAGGGTGGAATAATTAACTTGCTGCTCCTAGTCCTTTGATAAGAAAGGCTGTAGCTACATATCCCATGTTAAGCTTGCGATGATTACTTGGATTCAGTGACCCTTTATTATTAATGGATACAGTGGAAGTAAGCCTGACAAACACTGACGTACAATATCAGTCATTGGCAATAATTTTACTGACATAACTCTGATTTCTACTATGGCTACTTTTTTTTAACAAAGTTTGATAGAGAAACATATGTAGGTGATGCCTTTCCCCTTACAGTTTTTTTTTAATCTCTGATTGTGCAGGTACCATGCCAACAGAATGCTCAGCTTTTATGCACCAGGTGATTTCTCGTTAAAATTACAAATGCCAATTTGCGATTAAAATTTACTTTCCTTGTAAATTCCTCTCTATTTGTTTCAATTGGACTTTAGTTCCAAGTCTGTATTTGGGTTCATGTACTTGTCCTCACAAACTTCATATTAAGAAATACCATCTTATCAAGAACACTGACCAGCTTTTATCATGCCTTACCTTTTTGTTTGTTATAGAGAACCAGAATGATGGCTCGTTATACTCTTCTGACATTGTGTTTGGCGACGGTGCCGTGTTTCAGCTACTAAAAGTTTTGCGTTTCGTTAGATTTGATAATTGAACTACTGTGATCATACATCAACACTTGAAGATACCCACATAGTAAAATAGGAGGAAAACAAATGTGAAACATCAAATACAGAAATTACCAGGTGGAGTAAAGAGAAGTGATCAATGATTACTATATTTTCAGGTTGGTGTGGTGAAGTTCGTGATGTTATTTATTCCAACAGTGGAACTGTGACCGTGGTCTATCGAGTGATTCTGAAAGGAACGGATGGAGAGGTATATGTTCTCTTCTTTCTTTTTGGCAGAACTAGCATCTATCTGTCCAGCATATATTCTCGATTAATAGCTTTCGAATGTCAACTTTTTGAGTTAACATAGAGTGGAAATTGGTGAGGTAATACATCGACTCATGGAGAGTCGAGTCGAACCCTCTGTACCAATTTTATTTAGTCGATCATCATTATGGACTCATTGAAACAACCTTTCATTTTACTTCTCATTTTCTTGCAATTAAACTCAGCACTCGTAACTGCATGGTATAGGCTTTCAGAGACGCCACAGGCACGGCAAAGGTGCACGAGGGACGTAACGACGACGCTGTTGCGGCTGCGGAGGAGGCAGCATTCAGCAAGGCCTGCGCCCGGTTTGGTTTCGGCCTGTACCTGTACCACCAGGGTGAGATCCCGTAGGAGGAACGGCAACTTTGAGATTCATTCAGCAATGGAGCTGGTCATAACGTGGGTAGGCACGCCCATGGAGAGTTGGAAATGCTTCGCTGGTGCCTAATTCTTGTGCAAGAAGCCTGTAAATTGTTCCTTCTGTTACGTTTTTGTTGTTGTTGTCGGTGTAGGCTCGCAAGATTTATCCAGCTAGAGAAAGGAAAAGAACATATGGAATAATGTGCTGTTACTTCTCTGGTGCATTTTCTGCCTTCATGTAGTTTTTGGAGATTTTTTTTGTTTTCTCTTGCAGCACTTATGATCTTTTGAATAGGCAACACCACATTGACAGAAATTGTTTATTTTTTGTTGCCACCCTTTTTACATATATAAACCATTTTTCCTTTTTGCAAATGATATGATTTTATTGCACAACAAAGATATCTGGTAAAACCAAAAGTTACACAAAGTTCATTTTAAATCTTCATGTTTAGCTTCACATTTTGCATCTTGATCTTCATTTAGGTTCCTTAAAGGATTGAGTATAATCACATGAATCATCTAGAAACTTAGGGCAACTCATACGCTTACCCTCAAATCAGACAGCGCAACATGCCATCCAACTGTAGCAGCAAATGTCTGGTTACATTTCTAATGGAATTTGACAAAGATAAGCAATGCAAATTTAAATAAATTAGAAGAATTTCATTCAAATTTGGATAATTTTTACATAAAATCAGATGATTTTTGACATATATGAATTAAACCCTATTCGAACTTAGTCTAAATGATGGTCGATGTCGATCGGCCATGAGCCACGGAAAGTGAAACTCGACCTCTGCAAAGCAGGCAAGCGGCTAATCGGCCGACGATGATGAGCCCGCCAAGCAAGGGGGGGGGGGGGGGGGGTGGCCTTTGTGGCACCCAAGCACCGGTGGCCTCCCATACTCTGCTCTTCCTCGCCGCCGGCAGCGCCCGTGGACGTGCCCGCTTCCTCGTCGTGCCGTCGGGGCGTGGTCGGCGCGGAGCTGGCAATGTCATCTGTGCCCTAGTCAAATTACGTCGCCGCTTCGTTGATCTTCGCCAAGACAGCTTCTTTTTTCGCCCGCGGGATGCGCTAGCATCAAAGCTCGCGACGGATGTCGTGGGCGGCATGTAGTATAGGAGAAGTGTGTCCTGCTCGTCCACGTCTGCCACGATGCCCGTGCTAGTAGTGAGTTTCTCATCCGCGCGTCAATGCTTGTTGAAGAGGTGGAGGTTTGTACGCCTGGTCGACATGCGATGCCGAATGCTACCTGCCACCCTTCTAGCACCATGTCGGTGTAGTGAGCCGCGCCTCCCCCTTGGTGATGTCGGCATGGGCCGGCTCGTCGTCGACCGCCTCCTCCATTGGCTCCTCCATAGCAATGGCGGCGATCTCCTTCTTCTGTTCGGACGATCCCACAGAGCTTTGGAGCTCGAGGAAGCCATGGCGGGTGTGGTGCTGAGAAGAGATAGGGAGCGAAAAAGGTTGGATGCAGCTATTGCTAGGCCTGGCGTTTAAATTGCGGATGGATGGCAAGCGAGGCGGCAAGGTGGTTAATGGTGCGCGGTAGATGAACAAACAGGTGGCACCGAAGTTGGTTCCTCGGCAACCGCTTATGTTTATTGGAGCGAGGTGGACAAAACGAATTGTCGTTTGAACGCGGAGGCGTGCATGGGGAGACGACGAGGGTGACATTTTCGGGCGGCACACCTCTTCAATGTCGGCTCCAGCGCAAGGTCGCGTCCGCTCTGGGCCGGCGCGCCTCTTCAATGACGACTCTAGTGTGAGGTCGCGTTCGCTGTGGGCCGACATGAGTGTGGCGGTGATCACTTCGGGCGAGAAAGGACGTTCGAGACCAAAACACCTCCGAATCGCACGGTCCGAACGGATGGGGCGTTTTGTGGATTCACGTTGTATGCGCGTATGTACGAGCGCTTGCGTGTGTACTGATGTTGAAAGAAAAATTTTCTTAACAAACATTTTGGCCAAGGAAAACAAAACCACGGTTATTATACGTACATCACACGGGTGTGCGGCAGGGACACGCTTCGGCCCGCGTCTGGATTCTGGAACGCTCTCCGCCTGCCCCGAGAGATCGAGCGGCCCACGCGATCGATCCCCTCTCGCTCGCATAAACGCGTCGGACCCGACCACCCCCACCCCAACCCCATAGTCGCATCGCAACGAAGCCAAACCACCCGCGAGAAGCCTCGGCACCAAGGCACCCAGACCCCCTCCTCCTCCCGGGAATCGGAGGCAACCGCGTCCCCGCCAGCCCCGCCAGCCCAACCCATTCGCCGCTCCCCTGATCCATCCGGCGGAGCAAGGAAGGAACCAAGGCTTGAGCAGCGGGCGGGCGGCCGGAGAGATGGCGGAGAACCCGCAGCTGTTCGGGAACGGGATGCCCGTGCCCTTCCACGGCGAGATGTTCGTCCTCGCCCGCGACGGCGTCGAGTTCCACGTCGACAAGATCCCCTCGTGCGTAACCCCTCCCTTCCCTCCTCTCGCCCCGGTTGCTTTCGCCTCGCCTGGACAGATTGCTTTTTTTTTTTCCGATCTAGCGTGGCCAGCGATCGCGCTGTCTGGATGGGGATTTTGATTGGGGTTAGGTTAGGGGTGCACGCGAATCTCTTCGGAATCGGCTCATCTGAGATTCCGGGTGGCGCGGGCGGCCCGAATTGAGCCGAGCCCTTGGTTTGAGAGGGGAATTTTGCCCTTCGGTGGCTGGCATGTCGCCTTGCAACTAATTTAGCTGTGCTCGTCTTCATCCTCGTCTTCTTCAGGGGTTGTAAACGTACAATCTCGGAAGGCTTGATGTGTTGGTGATGCGTGGTTGGCCTACATAGCTTGTATCTATTCACTACTAGATAATTTGGAACGCTTGGTTGGAGCTTCCGGGTGACAAGGAGAAAAATAATGCTGCATGCTGTATGGTTTGGGATTTAAGAAAGGCCATGAGTTAGATGAGGAACGCTTTCGTTGTTTGAGTCATTTAGAAGGCTTTCTCATTATTATGTTCGGCTTAGGTTTTTATCTTATATTGAATTAAACACTGCTTTGCACAATAATAACTAACTGAATACTATCATCAGTCTCATATGGTTGCTTCGCCTGTTCTCAGGGCGCCCGGCGGTCACGCAAAAACAAAGGGCACCATATACCTTTCTAACATAAGGATGGTGTTTGTCGCCGCCAAGCCTGTTGGCAACTTCTTTGCCTTTGATATGCCCCTGGTGAGCAAATGCATCCTGAAATGACCCTATTATCCCCTGTGAATCTGTGAAAGGAACAATTGATGTTGCTTCCTTAATAATAATTTCATTACATCATGAGTTTACAGCAAAATGTAAATTCTCTGACATGCCTAACTTTTTTGCAGCTGTACGTGCACGGTGAGAAGTTCAACCAACCGATATTTCACTGCAACAATATTTCTGGGTTCGTTGAGCCGGTGAGTTGTCACTGAACATTTTTTATGTTCGTAATTGGAGAATGCTTGTACATCCTACATTCCTAAACACACATACCAAGATATTAACCTTGTGGGTTTCAATCCAGGTTGTTCCAGAGAGCCAGAACAGGGCTCTGTACTCGACCCACACCTTCAAGATCTTGTTCAAGGAAGGTGGATGCGGTACCTTTGTGCCACTCTTCCTGAACCTGATCACATCAGTGCGGCACTACAATCAGTTTGAAGCCCAGCCCGCTACTGTGCCCCGTGTGGACCCCATGCAGGCAGCGCAGACTCCTGTCGATGACATGATGCGCCATGCGTGAGTGCACCAATCTGAAATTTCCCAATCTCCTCCTTGCAGCTATTCCCCTGTTGTGCTGTGAACTCACTTGTGGTCTGATGTTTACAGGTACGTCGATCCACATGATCCTACCAAGATCTTCCTCCAGCAGCCCGCAGCGGAATCCCAGCTGAGGAGGAGAAACTACCACGGCCCCGCTGACAATGCGTACTGATGCTTTGGCCTGATTGCAAAGTGCATGTGTTTTCGACGAGCTATGTATGTGGTGCACATGAGCAATATATCTGTTTGGTGTCATTCCAGTGACTCTCACTGAAGAAAATGTGATGGAAGTATAGTAGTATGATGATGATGTTAGACAATTGTGGGTTCAATCTAGATCTAAGTATAATAATGTACATACAAGGTGCTCTGCTGGATTATATGTTGCTGATCTCGCCGTATAAGTTTCCTTTGGAGCTATAAAACTGGTCTGAATTTACGTTGAGATGTGTGCGTTGGTTTGGTCCATTCTTGAGCCTCTTGAGCCTTGGATGGCAATCAGAATAATACCAAACCTAGGATGGCAACCTGCCAGTCGTAATGTGCATATAAAGTGGTCTGCTTGGCTATATGTTTCCTGATCTGCTGCAGCGCCAGTGTCCATAGTAATCATCAACACTTGGAATAAAACACACCAGAGACATAGCAATGTCTTTGGGTTTGGGGCAAGAAAGCAAGTAGAAGTATTACAAGCAGTTGGCTGCAAACCAATCGGAAACAAATAAATGTGGATGTTGAGCATCTCTCGTTTTCATATTACATGCCAAGGGAAACAAGGCAAGCTCAGTGTTCATTCACGGTTTCACAGCATTATTACAGGACATTGCTGCACGTTGACAGGGACCATGTATGTATGGTGCCCCCGTAGGAAGGGAAGGAATAAAACCAGTGCGCTGCATCATTTGCATGGATCATCAAATCAAATTCTGCCACTTGACTCGCAAACTCAGCAAGATACGTACACTAGACCAAGTAGTAAGTACTATATTATTTTGAAAACTCAGTAAGTATATTATTGGCAGGCAGGTTCAAGGATCACACACGGCTTCCACGCTCGAGGGAGTCTTGGGCGCTCATGATGATCAAGAGCCGCCGCCATCTACACGGGCTCTTGTCTCCACTATGTCGTCCTGTGTTTGACAGTTTATCAAACGGATTAAGAAACGATCATGACAAGTCTTGACAATGCCAAGGAAGATATGGTGTTTTTTTTATTACCTCCAAGTCGCTGACACATACATAAGGAACGTGCTGAAACTTTTCCCAGTTGGGGTCTCCAGCTCTTCTGCACGCACTCATCAGCATCTCATGGCAGAAGGTGAGGCTCAAGTACTCAAGAGACCGCGGCAGCGTCGGAAGCGACCGGATGTTCGGGCACCAGTCGAGGTCCAGGCGCCTGAGCGACGTCAGGTGCTCCATGTGATCCGGCATGGTGGACGAGCTACAACGGCACATATAGAGCCAAAGGAGGTGAGCCCAAAACCCACCAAGCTCTTGCCCAAGCTCTGTGCTGCAATGGAAGAGGCTGAGTTCCTTCACATACTCTGGGCCGCCGCCGTCGTGCTCACCCATCATCCAACTCGGGTATCTCAAGCCATGGTAAGAGTAGATCGTCAGTGATTCGAGATGCTTGGGCGGGCAGAGACCCTCCAGCACCTCTGTCTGAGCCTCCTGTTTCTTCAACTCTCCTCTCGTATCATGACCCCACGACAGTTGCAACGTTGTGAGCCCTTCTTTGTCGCCCAGCTTGGCTTCAAGAGCCTCCTGCTGGGTCTCGACGTTTTCGAGGCTCGCGATACTCAGTTTGCCACGGAGCTGGTTGAGGCCGCCGAGTTGCTTCAACTCGCACCCTTGTTCCTTTCCCACTTTGATTTTTTGCAGCGTTCGAAGCAATGTCATCCTGCCAACTCTTGGTATTTTCAGAAACGGCATTCCGGCCATATGTCGCAAGTTGATGAGGCCAAACATGTCATCACGAGAGTTGAACACCAGATTCTCAACACCAGAAAAATCTACAGCCTGCATGTGGTAAGGCTTGCTCAAAGTGCTTGGTAAAACCAGCATCTTGCCGTATCTAGTCTCAAAAGGAAGATGCCGTAGATACCGTAGATGCCTTAGCTGACCAATAGATTCTGGGACTGAAAATGTACCTTGATCATTATAGACAGGTATGATAAGCACCCGCAACTTCTTTAGCCTCACAAACAGACTCTTGACGGTTTTCTCCTCAACTTGTATTCTGACATCTACGCCATCAATGATGAGAGTGCGCAGGTTGTCCAATTTGCATATCTTCTCATTTATCAATTCTGAACCATAGGTCTGAACAAAAAGATGGCGGACGTCTGGGGGAACTTCCTCTTCACATCCTTCCATTATTAAGCCATCTCCTATCTGTTTCCATTGATTCTCTATTCTGAAACAATCACTTCCAGCAACCCTATCTGCTAAATCAAGCAACAGATCATGAACTATATAAGTGTCCTTCTTACTGGAGTACTTCTCTACTTCAGGTTGCAGAAATGAGGCTGACACTAGTTCATCAAAGTATCCCTGGCAAACATCTTCCAAATCCTTGCCTTCATTGCTACTTCTAGCAAACCCTTCTGCAGCCCAAAGCTTAACTAACTCATGTTGTTCCAAGAGACGTCTTCGAGGAAAAATACTGCAGTAAGCAAAGCATCGTCTGACCTGTTCATCAAGATGTTGGTAGCTCCACCACAGAGCTCCCATGGTGTCATCCAAGTGGTTCCCATCTCGGGAACTTCTCCAGTAATCAATGTTTGGCCTCATACGTAGCTGCCCTCCAACAAGTTTGGCCGCCAGAGGTGATCCCTTCAGCTTTTTTGCAATGTGAGTTGCAATGTCTTCGAGTCTTATCCGGTCATCAGCAGCAACGCACACGTTGTGAAATGCATAGTGCTTGAACAATTTCAGGAAGACATCTTCATCTAGCAGTGACATGGGAATACATCTTTGCTCTGCAGCACCCAGAGCTATCAATGCGTCTTTAGTTCGACTAGTCACCAGGATCTTGCTTCCTGCCTCTCCAGCGTTCAGCGGTGAAAGTATCTGTTGCAGCTTCTCATACTGCCTCACATCTCTATTATTGTACCAAACATCATCTAGTACCAAGAGGAACCGTTTTCCATGCAGTTTCTTCTCCAAATCAGTCTGTAAGGTGTCAAGATTATTGAACTGAGGGCACGGGGTCCTGCTAGCGGCCTCAGACATCTGCCTGAAAATGGTATCCACACTAAAATCCTGTGAAACGTGAACCCACATAACAAGGTTGAAATGGCCATCCTTTTCCTCACGAGCACAAACAAGTTGTGAAAGGGTTGATTTTCCAGAACCACCGATGCCATGAATGCCGATTACGGAATAGCATTGAGCCTTATTGGTATCTGGTTGAGCATCTTCTTCCTTATCATGAAGCATTGCAACTATGTTATCACAATCTTTATCTCTTCCGATTACCAGAGGTGGAGGCCTCGCCGTAGTGACCGCACCTCGTGAGCTGGCAGGTTTGCTCAAATTAGCATTACTTTTGTTTGGCAAGTTCATCTGTTCAAAAAATCCACATGCATCATTTATGACCTTTTCTATTTTTTCTAGGCTCTGCTTCAACTCGATTTTTGACATGCCAGAGTCCTGCAAAACAAAATACCAAGCGAGAAGTCGATGAATGAGTAAATATTTCTACGGATCAGAGAAATATACATTACAAAAACTGAAGTTAGTTTTAATATGGTTCATCGCTTTTGCTAGGAAAGGATATGGTTGCTAAGTTGTAAGGCCAGTGAGCCCCAAATAAACCAGAAAATCAAGGGTAGAGCCCCAAATATACTCTCCTTTTGCAATTCTAACATATTTTCATGCTACAATTTAACAAAAAACCTTTTTATGCCCGAGAGAAAATACAAACACATATAGAGGCAGTAAAGCACCTGGTCTTTCAGGAAGTTGCACTTTTTCATGGCAGACGTCAAGAACTTCTTCACATGATTCTTGTTGCGTCGAGGCGGGGCCACCTGTGACCTGAGATAGTCATCTTGTATCTGTTTCTCAAGACGGTACTACTCAACATCATCCAAGATGTCCTCTGCTTCGTAGAAAGCAGACTTAAGATCGTTGAACAGCTGCTCTAGATGAGGCCTGTAAGGGCTCTCCTCAACTATTTCCATCACGCGCTGCAGCAGCAAAATCTTTGGCTCCAGTTCCTTGAGCTTCTGCGATGCATCAAAATTGAGGAGGGAAGAGGCTTTCTTGTAAAGCTCGGAGATGATGGGCGAGGCGACCCACCCAGCGGCCTTCATGGCCCATCCTACAGCGACAGCAGCGGACACCGGATCCGCCATTAAGTCGTCCGGCGATTTGCTGGAGAGTATGCCGAGATGAGAGTAAAATCCACAGGGAACTCAAAAATCAGGCTGGGGGTGGGGGTAAATTACCTTGGCAGAAAGCGGTGAGGGTCAGGTCAAATCCAGCGGCTGAAGGTCAGGAGATGGTGGAAGGTGCTCGGCTGATGGAGGTCCGGATGGCGTTCAGCGGCTGGAGGTCAGGGACGGCCGACGGTGGCTGGAGGCGGTCGGCGTGTCTTGGTTCCCGGCAGCGGAGCCGGAAATGCAAGGGCGCTGGAGGCCCGGCCGAGAGGTGTGGCGAGAGTCAAGTCTCAAGTCTCCCTCCCTCGTTTAGCTTTTCAAACTGCACCCCTCAATTATTGATCTGGTGCACTGCATTTCCTCGCTCGATTGGAAGAAAGGAAAACCTCACAGTTGTCCCCTCAAACGCGTGACAACAGTCAAACGTGGTCTACCTCATACCTTGTACTCCTTCCATAAAAAAATATAAGAACATTTAGATCACTAAAGCTCTTATATTTATTTACAGAGGGAGTATGATCTTGTATGATCAATTGCACGCATCATGTCAAGTTGTTTTGCTATTCAACAAATTTTGCTTTTTATGGATTTTTCTTAGTAAAAAAGGCCGATAAATGGCCGGACGTGTCGCAACTTGCATACAGTGTCGGAAATCGCTCACACCTGACATGGATGCCTACCATGGACATGCCCACCTGCTTGCAAAACTTGTAGTCCTTTCAAGGATGTCCAAACGCGCCCTTATTTCTAGCAGATGGGCCAGCCCAAACACGCGGGAGGGCACAATCTCGTCTTTTTCATGATTCTTTTATTTTTTATTTCTTTTTTACTTTCACTTATGCTTCCATATATGCCAAATAGATATATTATAAAAACAGTTTACATAAACATTTGACACGAAATGCTAATTAAGCATTTGAAAAATGTTAAATGTGTATAAAGAAAATGTTTCTCATGTATAAAAAAATATATAATGTGTGTTACAAAAGTCTAACATGTATTTAAAAATTTAATCCAAGCATTTAAAAATGTTAATGTGTATATAAAAAATGTTCACCATGTATTAAAAAATGTTAAAAGTTTATTTGAAAAATCCAAGCATATGAGAAAATGTTAAACAAGTATTTCAAAAATGTTAACCAAGCATTTGAAAAATGTTAAATGTCAATAGAAAAAATGTTAAACTTGTACATTTGAAAAATGTTAATCAAGCATTTGAAATATGTTAAATGTGTATACAAAAAATGTTGACAATGTATTAAAAAAGTTAATCTTGTATTTGAAAATTGTTAATCAAGCATTTGAAAAACATTTCATGTGTATAGAAAAAATACTGACCATGTATCTGAAAATTATTAAATTTGTAATAGAGAAAATACGTTTACCAAATGGAGCCATTTCTTTTCCACACACTGGCATCACCATGGAAGGCATGCATGCCAAGTTCCGTTGCTTTTTGACATTATATCCATTTTCTAGGGTTTTTTGAGTGAAAAAACCTAAAATACTATCTGCACATGATGCAGCATGGATTTAGTGTCTGAATTCTTTCATATTTTGCATGGAGGCCTTCCATGGGCATGTCCGCGTGCTAGCAAATTTTGGTGTCATGTCATGCATAGCAGGACCTACACCATGTTCAACCGGGACTGTTTGGGTCTGTTCGTAGTGTAAGTCTTGACCAAGTCATTTTTCAAATTAACCAAATGGAGCCAAAAAAATTCACACACTAGCATTACCATGGAAGGCATGCATGCCAAATTTCGTTGCTTTCTAACACTATATGCATTTTCTAGGGTTTTTCGAGTGAAAAATCCCTAAAATATTGCCCGCACGTGACACAATGTGCATTTGGTCCCGAATTCTTTCAAATTTTGCATGAATATCTTCCATGGGCATGCCCACACGCTGGAAATAATTGGTGCCATTTCATGCACGACAGGACCTATACCATGTTGAACCGGGACCGTTCGGGTCTGCCGATAGTATAAGTCTTGAATCATTTTTTCACATTAACCAAATGGAGTCAAAAGAAATTCCACACACTGGCATCACCATGGAAGGCATGGATGCCAAGTTTCGTTGCTTTCTCACATTATATGCATTTTCTATGATTTTCCCGGTGAAACCCCATAAAATACTGCTCGCACGTGATGCAACGTGCGTTCAGTGTCTGAATTCGTTCAAATTTTGCGCGGGGACTACCTTGGGCATGTCCATGATAACCCACAAGTATAGGGGATCACAACAGTTTTTGAGGGTAGAGTATTCAACCTGAATTTATTGATTCGACACAAGGGGAGCCAAAGAATATTCTCAAGTATTAGCAGCTGAGTTGTCAATTCAACCACACTTGGAAACTTAATATCTGCAGCAAGTGTTTAGTAGCAAAGTAATATGATAGTAGTGATAACGGTAGCAAAAATAATATTTTTGGTATTTTGTAGTGATGATAACAATAGCAACGGAAAAGTAAATAAGCGAAGAACAATATATGGAAAGCTCATAGGCAATGGATCGGTGATGGAGAATTATGCCGGATGTGGTTCATCATGTAACAGTCATAACCTAGGGTGACACAGAACTAGCTCCAGTTCATCAATGTAATGTATGCATATATTTCGAATATAGTCATACGTGCTTATGGAAAAGAACGTGCATGACATCTTTTGTCCTACCCTCCCGTGGCAGCAGGGTCCTAGCGGAAACTAAGGGATATTAAGGCCTCCTTTTAATAGAGTACTAGACCAAAACATTAACACATGGTGAATATATGAACTCCTCAAACTATGGTCATCATCGGGAGTGGTCCCGATTATTGTCACTTCGGGGTTGCCGGATCATAACACATAGTAGGTGACTATAGACTTGCAAGATAGGATCAAGAACTCACATATATTGATGAAAACATAATAGGTTCAGATCTGAAATCATGGCACTCGGGCCCTAGTGACAAGCATTAAGCATAGCAAAGTCATAGCAACATCAATCTCAGAACATAGTGGATACTAGGGATCAAACCCTAACAAAACTAACTCGATTACATGATAAATCTCATCCAACCCTTCACCGTCCAGCAAGCCTACGATGGAATTACTCACACACGGCGGTGAGCATCACGAAATTGGTGATGGAGGATGGTTGATGATGATGACGGCGACGGATTCCCCTCTCCGGAGCCCCGAACGGACTCCAGATCAGCCCTCCCGAGAGAGTTTAGGGCTTGGCGGCGGCTCCGTATCGGAAAACGCGATGAATCCTTCCCCTTTATTTTTTTCTCCCCGAACACGAATATATGGAGTTGGAGTTGAGGTCGATGGAGCTCCAGGGGGCCCACGAGGCAGGGGGCGCGCCCAGGGGGAGGCGCGCCCCCACCCTCGTGGCTAGGGTGTGGGCCCCCTGGCCTTGATTCTTTGCCAGTAATTTTTATTATTTCCAAAAAATAATCTCCGTGGAGTTTCAGGTCATTCCGAGAACTTTTGTTTCTACACATAAATAACACCAAGGCAATAAAAATAACTAAGTGTTGGAAGATTAATATGATGGAAGATAGACCCGGGGGCCATAGGTTTCACTAGTGGCTTCTCTCAAGAGCATAAGTATTCACGGTGGGTAAACAAATTACTGTTGAGCAATTGACAGAATTGAGCATAGTTATGAGAATATCTAGGTATAATCATGTATATAGGCATCACGTCTGAGACAAGTAGACCGACTCCTGCCTGCATCTACTACTATTACTCCACACATCGACCGCTATCCAGCATGCATCTAGAGTATTAAGTTCATAAGAACAGAGTAATGCTTTAAGCAAGATGACATGATGTAGAGGGATAAACTCATGGAATATGAAATAAACCCCATCTTGTTATCCTCGATGGCAAAAATACAATACGTGCCTTGCTGCCCCTACTGTCACTGGGAAAGGACACCGCAAGATTGAACCCAAAGCTAAGCACTTCTCCTATTGCAAGAAAGATCAATCTAGTAGGCCAAACCAAACTGATAATTCGAAGAGACTTGCAAAGATAACCAATCATACATAAAAGAATTCAGAGAAGATTCAAATATTGTACATAGATAAACTTGATCATAAACCCACAATTCATCGGTCTCAACAAACACACCGCAAAAGAAGATTACATCGAATAGATCTCCACAAGAGAGGGGGAGAGCTTTGTATTGAGATCCAAAAAGATAGAAGAAGCCATCTAGCTAATAACTATGGACCCGTAGGTCTGAGGTAAACTACTTACACTTCATCGGAGGGGCTATGGTGTTGATGTAGAAGCCCTCCGTGATCGATGCCTCCTCAGGCGGAGCTCCGGAACAGGCCCCAAGACGAGATCTCGTGGATACAGAAAGTTACGGTGGTGGAATTAGGGTTTTGGCTCCGTATCTGGTAGTTTGGGGGTACGTAGGTATATATAGGAGGAAGGAGTACGTCGGTGGAGCAACAGGGGGCCCACGAGGGTGGAGGGCGCGCCTGTGGGGGGTAGGCACACCCCCTACCTCGTGCCCTCCTCGTTGATTGCTTGACGTAGGGTCCAAGTCCTCTGGATCATGTTCGTTCCGAAAATCACGTTCCCGAAGGTTTCATTCCGTTTGGACTCCGTTTGATATTCTTTTTCTGCGAAATCCTAAAATAGGCAAAAAACAGAAATTCTGGGCTGGGCCTCCGGTTAATTGGTTAGTCCCAAAAATAATATAAAAGTGTATAATAAGGCCCAATAATGTCCAAAACAGAATATAATATAGCATGGAACAATAAAAAAATTATAGATACATTGGAGACGTATCAAGCATCCCCAAGCTTAATTCCTGCTCGTCCTCGAGTAGGTAAATGATAAAAACAGAATTTTTGATGTGGAATGCTACTTGGCATATTTTCAATGTAATTCTTCTTAATTGTGGTATGAATATTCAGATCCGAAAGATTCAAGATAAAAGTTCAATATTGACATAAAAATAATAATAGTTCAAGCATACTAACTAAGCAATTATGTCCTCTCAAATAACATGGCCAAAGAAAGTTCATCCCTACAAAATCATATAGTTTAATCATGCTCCATTTTCGTCACGCAAGAATGCTCTCATCATACACAACCCCGATAACAAGTCAAGCAATTGTTTCATACTTTAGTAATCTCAAACTTTTTCAACCTTCACACAATATATGAGCGTGAGCCATGGATATAGCACTATGGGTGGAATAGAATATAATGATGGGGGTTATGTGGAGAAGACAAAAAGGGAGAAAGTCTCACATCAACGAGGCTAATCAATGAGCTATGGAGATGCCCATCAATTGATGTTAATGCAAGGATAGGGATTGCCATGCAATGGATGCACTAGAGCTATAAATATATGAAAGCTCAACAAAAGAAACTAAGTGGGTGTGCATCCAACTTGCTTCTCACGAAGACCTAGGGCATTTGAGGAAGCCCATTGTTGGAATATACAAGCCAAGTTCTATAATGAAAAGTTCCCACTAGTATATGAAAGTGACAAAACAAAAGACTCTCTATCATGAAGATTATGGTGCTACTTTGAAGCACAAGTGTGGTAAAAAGGATAGTAACATTTTCCCTTCTCTCTTTTTCTCTCATTTTTTGGGCCTTCTCCTTTTTTTGTCCTTTCTTTTTTTCCTCACTTGGGACAATGCTCTAGAAAATGATGATCATCACACTTCTATTTACATATCAATGATTACAACTCGATACTAGAACAAAGTATGATTCTATATGAATGCCTCCGGCGGTGTACCGGGATATGCAATGAACCAAGAGTGACATGTATGAAAGGATCATGAATGGTGGCTTTGCCACAAATACTATGTCAACTACATGATCATGCAAAGCAATATGACATGATGAACGTGTCATGATAAATGGAACGGTGGAAAGTTGCATGGCAATATATCTCGGAATGGCTATGGGAATGCCATAATAGGTAGGTATGGTGGCTATTTTGAGGAAGATATAAGGAGGTTTATGTGTGAAAGAGCGTATCATATCACGGGGTTTGGATGCACCGGCGAAGTTTGCACCAACTCTCAATGTGAGAAAGGGCAATGCACGGTAGCGAAGAGGCTAGCAATGATGGAAGGGTGAGAGTGCGTATAATCCATGGACTCAACATTAGTCATAAAGAACTCACATACTTATTGCAAAACTCTACAAGTCATAAAAAACCAAGCACTACACGCATGCTCCTACGGGGATAGATTGGGAGGAAAAGACCATCGCTCGTCCCTGACCGTCACTCATAAGGAGGACAATCAAAGAACACCTCATGTTTCAAATTTGTTACATAATGTTTACCATACGTGCATGCTACGGGACTTGCAAACTTCAACACAAGTATTTTTCAAATTCACAACTACTCAACTAGCACAACTTTGATATCACTACCTCCATGTCTCAAAACAATCATCAAGCATCAAACTTCTCTTAGTATTCAACACACTCATAAGAAAGTTTTTCTAGTCTTGACTACCTAGCATATTAGGATTATTTAAGTAAATTACCATGCTATTTAAGACTCTCAAAATAATCTAAGTGAAGCATGAGAGAATAATAGTTTCTATAAAACAAAACCACCACCGTGCTCTAAAAGATATAAGTGAAGTACTAGAGCAAAAACTATATAACTCAAAAGATATAAGTGAAGCACATAGAGTATTTGAATAATTTCCTAATCATGTGTGTCTCCCTCAAAAGGTGTGTGCAGCAAGGATGATTGTGGTAAACGAAAAAGCAAAGACTCAAATCATACAAGACGCTCCAAGCAAAACACATATCATGTGGTGAATAAAAATATAGCTCCAAGTAAAGTTACCGATGGAAGTAGACAAAAGAGGGGATGCCTTCCGGGGCATCCCCAAGCTTTGGCTTTTAGGTGTCCTTAGATTATCTTAGGGTGCCATGGGCATCCCCAAGCTTAGGCTCTTGCCACTCCTTGTTCCATAATCCATCAAATCTTTCACCCAAAACTTGAAAACTTCACAACACAAAACTTAAAGTAGAAAATCTCGTGAGCTCCGTTAGTGAAAGAAAACAAAACACCACTTCAAGGTACTGTAATGAACCCATTCTTTATTTATATTGGTGTTAAACCTACTGTATTCCAACTTCTCTATGGTTTATAAACTATTTTACTAGCCATAGATTCATCAAAATAAGCAAACAACACACGAAAAACAGAATCTGTCAAAAATAGAACAATCTGTAGCTAACGCAAGATATGGAACCCCAAAAATTCTAAAATAAATTGCTGGACGTGGAATTTATCTATTAATCCTCTGCAAAAAGAATTAACTAAATAGCACTTTCCAAATAAAAATGGCATCAATTCTTGTGAGCGCTAAAGTTTATGTTTTTTACAGCAAGATTAAAAAGACTTTCCCCAAGTCTTCCCAACGGTTCTACTTGGCACAAACACTAATTAAACACAAAAAACACAAACAAAACAGAGGCTAGATAATTTATTTATTACTAAACATGAGAAAAAAGCAAGGAATAAAAAAAATTGGGTTGCCTCCCAACAAGCGCTATCGTTTAACGCCCCTAGCTAGGCACAAAAAGCAAGGATAGATCTAGGTGTTGCCATCTTTGGTAGGATTTCCATAAGTGGCTCTCATAATAGATTCATAAGGTAATTTAATTTTATTTCTAGGGAAGTGTTCCATGCCTTTCCTTAACGGAAATTGGAATCTAATATTTCCTTCCTTCATATCAATAATTGCACCGATCGTTCTAAGAAAAGGTCTACCAAGAATAATAGGACATGAAGGATTGCAATCTATGTCAAGAACAATAAAATATACGGGCACATGGTTCCTATTTGCAACAATAAGAACATCATTAATTTTTCCCATTAATTTCTTAATGGTGGAATCCGCAAGTGCAAGTTTAAAGAGCAATCATCAAAATCACGAAAACCTAGCAAATCACACAAAGTCTTTGGAATCGTGGAAACACTAGCACCCAAATCACACAAAGCATAGCATTCATGATCTTTAATTTTAATTTTAATAGTAGGTTTCCACTCATCATAAAGTTTTCTAGGGATAGAAACTTCCAACTCAAGTTTTTCTTCATAAGATTGCATCAAAGCATCAACGATATGTTTAGTAAAAGCTTTATTTTGACTATAAGCATGAGGAGAATTTAGCACGGATTGCAACAAGGAAATACAATCTATCGAAGAGCAATTATCATAATTAAACTCCTTGAAATCCAAAATAGTGGGTTCATTAATATGTAAAGTTTTGACTGTTGGGGAACGTAGTAATTTCAAAAAAAATCCTACGCACACGCAAGATCATGGTGATGCATAGCAACGAGAGGGGAGTGTTGTCTATGTACCCTCGTAGTCCGAAAGCGGAAGCGTTAGCACAACGCGGTTGATGTAGTCGTACGTCTTCATGATCCAACCGATCAAGTACCGAACGCACGGCACCTCCAAGTTCTGCACACGTTCAACTCGATGACGTCCCTCGAACTCCGATCCAGCCGAGCTTTGAGGGAGAGTTCCGTTAGCACGACGGCGTGGTGACGATGATGATGTTCTACCGACGCAGGGCTTCGCCTAAGCACTGCTATGATATGACCGAGGTGGATTATGGTGGAGAGGGACACCGCACACGGCTAAGAGATCAAGAGATCAATTGTTGTGTCTTTGGGGTGCCCCCTGCCCCGTATATAAAGGAGTGGAGGAGGGGGAGGGCCGGCCCTCTCTATGGCGCGCCTTAGGGGAGTCCTACTCCCACCGGGAGTAGGATTCCCCCTTTCCTAGTAGAACTAGGAGCCCTTCCAAGTAGTAGGAGTAGGAGGGAAGGAAAGGGAAGGGAAAAGGAGAAGGAAGGAAGGGGGCGCCCCCCCTCCCTAGTCCAATTCGGACCAGCCCATGGGGAGGGGTGCGGCCACCCTTTGAGGCATTTCTCTCCTTTTCCGTATGGCCCATTAAGGCCCAATACGAATTCCCGTAACTTCCCTGTACTCCCGAAAATACCTAAATCACTCGGAACCTTTCCGATGTCCAAATATAGTCGTCCAATATATCGATCTTTATGTCTCGACCATTTCGAGACTCCTCGTCATGTCCTCGGTCTCATTCGGGACTCCGAACTCCTTCGGTACATCAAAACACATAAACTCATAATATAACCGTCATCGAACTTTAAGCGTGCGGACCCTACGGGTTCGAGAACAATGTAGACATGACCGAGACACGTCTCCGGTCAATAACCAATAGCTGAACCTGGATGCTCATATTGGCTCCTACATATTCTACGAAGATCTTTATCGGTCAAACCGCATAACAACATACGTTGTTCCCTTTGTCATCGGTATGTTACTTGCCCGAGATTCGATCGTCGGTATCTCAATACCTAGTTCAATATCGTTACCGGCAAGTCTCTTTACTCGTTCCGTAATACATCATCCCGCAACTAACTCATTAGTTGCAATGCTTGCAAGGCTTATAGTGATGTGCATTACCGAGTGGGCCCAGAGATACCTCTCCGATAATCGGAGTGACAAATCCTAATCTTGAAATACGCCAACCCAACAAGTACCTTCGGAGACACCTGTAGAGCATGCTACCTCTTGAGCTTGCGTTGGATTTCCCCGAAGAGGAAAGGATGATGCAGCAGAGTAGCGTAAGTATTTCCCTCAGTTTTTGAGAACCAAGGTATCAATCCAGTAGGAGGCCACGCTCAAGTCCCTCGTACCTGCACAAAACGATAGCTACTCGCAACCAACGCGATTAGGGGTTGTCAATCCCTTCACGGTCACTTACGAGAGTGAGATCTGATAGATATAATATTTTTTGGTATTTTTGGTATAGAGATGCAAAGTGAAAAGTAAAAGGCAAAGTAAAAAAGCAAAACAAGATTAAAGTGATGGAGATTGATATGATGAGAATAGACCCGGGGGCCATAGGTTTCACTAGTGGCTTCTCTCAAGAGCATAAGTATTCTATGGTGGGTGAACAAATTGTTGTTGAGCAATTGACAGAATTGAGCATAGTTATGTGAATATTTAGGTATGATCATGTATATAGGTATCACGTCCGTGACAAGTAGACCGAAACGATTCTGCATCTACTACTATTACTCCACTCATCGACCGCTATCCAGCATGCATCTAGAGTATTAAGTTAAAAACAGAGTAACGCTTTAAGCAAGATGACATGATGTAGAGAGATAAATTCATGCAATATGAAATAAACCCCATCTTGTTATCCTCGATGGCAATGATGCAATACGTGCCTTGCTGCCCCTTCTGTCACTGGGAAAGGACACCGTAAGATCGAACCCAAAGCTAAGCACTTCTCCCATGGCAAGAACTACCAATCTAGTTGGCCAAACCAAACGGATAATTAGAAGAGACTTGCAAAGATAACCAATCATACATAAAAGAATTCAGAGAAGATTCAAATATTATTCATAGATAGACTTGATCATAAACCCACAATTCATCGGTCTCAACAAATACATCGTAAAAAGAAGATTACATCGAATAGATCTCCACGAGAGAGGGGGAGAACTTTGTATTGAGATCCAAAAAGAGAGAAGAAGCCATCTAGCTGTTTGGGAACGTAGTAATTTCAAAACATTTCCTACGCACACGCAAGATCATGGTGATGCATAGCAACGAGAGGGGAGAGTGTTGTCTACGTACCCTCGTAGACCGGAAGCGGAAGCGTTAGCACAACGCGGTTGATGTAGTTGTACGTCTTCACGACCCGACCGATCAAGCACCGAAACTACGACACCTCCGAGTTCTAGCACACGTTCAGCTCGATGACGATCCCCGGACTCCGATCCAGCAGAATGTCGGGGAAGAGTTCCGTCAGCACGATGGCGTGGTGACGATCTTGATGTTCTACCGTCGCATGGCTTCGCCTAAGCACCACTACAATATTATCGAGGATTATGGTGGAGGAGGGCACCGCACACGGCTAATAGATCTCAAGGATCAATTGTTGTATCTTTGGGGTTCCCCCCTGCACCCGTATATAAAGGAGCAAGGGAGGAGGAGGCCGGCCCTAGGAGGGGGCGCGCCAAGTGTGGAGTCCTACTAGGACTCCCTAGTCCTAGTAGGATTCCACCTCCCATATGGAATAGGAAAAGAGGAAGGGAAAAGGAGAAGGAAGGGGGCGCCCTCCTTCCCTAGTCCAATTCGGACCAGACCAAGGGGAGGGGTGCGGCCACCCTTGAGGCCCTTTTCCTTCTTTCCCGTATGGCCCAATAAGGCCCAATACGTATTCCCGTAACTCTTCGGTACTCCGAAAAATACCCGAATCACTCGGAACCTTTCCGATGTCCGAATATAGTCGTCCAATATAGCGATCTTTACGTCTCGACCATTTCGAGACTCCTCGTCATGTTCGTGATCACATCCGGGACTCCGAACAACCTTCGGTACATCAAAATATATAAACTCATAATGAAACTCTCATCGTAACGTTAAGCGTGCGAACCCTATGGGTTCGAGAACAATGTAGACATGACCGAGACACGTCTCCGGTCAATAACCAATAGCGGAACCTGGATGCTCATATTGGCTCCTACATATTCTAGGAAGATCTTTATCGGTCAAACCGCATAACAACATACGTTGTTCCCTTTGTCATCGGTATGTTACTTGCCCGAGATTCGATCGTCGGTATCTCAATACCTAGTTCAATCTCGTTACCGGTAAGTCTCTTTACTCGTTCCGTAATACATTATCCTGCAACTAACTCATTAGTTGCAATGCTTGCAAGGCTTAAGTGATGTGCATTACTGAGAGGGCCGAGAGATACCTCTCCGACAATCGGAGTGACAAATCCTAATCTTGAAATACGCCAACCCAGCAAGTACCTTCGGAGACACCTGTAGAGCACCTTTATAATCACCTAGTTACGTTGTGACGTTTAGTAGCACACAAAGTGTTCCTCCGGTAAACGGGAGTTGCATAATCTCATAGTCATAGGAACATGTATAAGTCATGAAGAAAGCAATAACAACAAACTAAACGTTTAAGTGCTAAGCTAACGAAATGGGTCAAGTCAATCACATCATTCTCCTAATGATGTGATCCCGTTAATCAAATGACAACTCATGTCTATGGTTAGGAAACATAACCATCTTTGATCAATGAGCTAGTCAAGTAGAGGCATACTAGTGACACTCTGTTTGTCTATGTATTCACACATGTATTATGTTTCCGGTTAATACAATTCTAGCATGAATAATAAACATTTATCATGATATAAGGAAATAAATAATAACTTTATTATTGCCTCTAGGGCATATTTCCTTCAGTCTCCCACTTGCACTAGAGTCAATAATCTAGTTCACATCGCCATGTGATTTAATACCAATAGTTCACATCACCATGTGATTAACACCCATAGTTCACATCACCATGTGATTAACACCCATAGTTCACATCGACATGTGACCAACATCCAAAGGGTTTACTAGAGTCAATAATCTAGTTCACCTTGCTATGTGATTAACACCCAAAGAGCACTAAGGTGTGATCATGTTTTGCTTGTGAGAGAAGTTTAGTCAACGGGTCTGCCACATTCAGATCCGTACGTATTTTGCAAATTTCTATGTCAACAATGCTCTGCATGGTGCTACTCTAGCTAATTGCTCCCACTTTCAATATGTATCCAGATTGAGACTTAGAGTCATCTGGATCAGTGTCAAAACTTGCATTGACGTAACCCTTTACGACGAACCTTTTGTTACCTCCATAATCGAGAAACATATCCTTATTCCAGTAAGGATAATTTTGACCAATGTCCAGTGATCTACTCCTAGATCACTATTGTACTCCCTTGCCAAACTCGGGGCAGGATATACAATAGGTCTGGTACACAGCATGGCATACTTTATAGAACCTATGGCTGAGGCATAGGGAATGACTTTCATTCTCTCTCTATCTTCTGTCGTGGTCGGGTTTTGAGTCTTACTCAACTTCAGACCTTGTAACACAGGCAAGAACTCTTTCTTTGACTGTTCCATTTTGAACTACTTCAAAATCTTGTCAAGGTATGTACTCATTGAAAAACTTATCAAGCGTCTTGATCATCTCTATAGATCTTGATGCTCAATATGTAAGCAGCTTCACCGAGGTCTTTCTTTGAAAAACTCCTTTCAAACATTCCTTTATGCTTTGCAGAATAATTCTACATTATCTCTGATCAACAATATGTCCTTCACATATACTTATCAGAAATGCTGCAGTGCTCCCACTCACTTTCTTGTAAATACAGGCTTCACCGCAAGTCTGTATAAAACTATATGCTTTGATCAACTTATCAAAGAGTATACTCCAACTCTGAGATGCTTGCACCAGTCCATAGATGGATCGCTGGAGCTTGCATATTTTGTTAGTACCTTTAGGATTGACAAAACCTTCTGGTTGCATCATATACAACTCTTCTTTAATAAATCCATTAAGGAATGCAGTTTTGTTTATCCATTTGCCAGATTTCATAAAATGCGGTAATTTCTAACATGATTCGGACAGACTTAAGCATAGATACGAGTGAGAAACTCTCATCGTAGTCAACACCTTGAACTTGTCGAAAACCTTTTTGCGACAATTCTAGCTTTGTAGATAGTAACACTACTATCAGCGTCCGTCTTCCTCTTGAAGATCCATTTAATCTCAATGGCTCGCCGATCAATGGGCAAGTCAATCAAAGTCCATACTTTGTTCTCATACATGGATCTCATCTCAGATTTCATGGCCTCAAGCCATTTCGCGGAATCTGGGCTCATCATCGCTTCCTCATAGTTTGTAGGTCCGTCATGGTCAAGTAACATGACCTTCAGAATAGGATTACCGTACCACTCTGATGCGGATCTCACTCCGGTTTACCTACAAGGTTCGGTAGTAACTTGATCTGAAGTTACATGATCATCATCATTAGCTTCCTCACTAATTGGTGTAGTAGTCACAGGAATAGATTTCTGTGATGAACTACTTTCCAATAAGGGAGCAGGTACAATTACCCCATCAAGTTCTACTTTCCTCCCACTCACTTCTTTCGAGAGAAACTCCTTCTCTAGAAAGGATCCATTCTCAGCAACGAATATCTTGCCTTCGGATCTATGATAGAAGGTGTACCCAACATTTTCTTTTGGGTATCCTATGAAGATGCACTTCTCCGATTTGGGTTTGAGCTTATCAGGTTGAAACTTTTTCACATAAGCATTGCAACCTCAAACTTTAAGAAACGACAGCTTAGGTTTCTTGCCAAACCATAGTTCATACGGTGTCGTCTCAACGGATTTAGATGGTACCCTATTTAACGTGAATGTAGCTGTCTCTAATGCATAACCCCAAAACGATAGTGGTAGATCGGTAAGAGATATCATAGATCGCACCATATCTAATAAAGTACGGTTATGACATTCGGACACACCATTACATTGTGGTGTTTCAGGTGGCGTGAGTAGTGAAACTATTTCACATTGTTTTAACTGAAGGCCAAACTCGCAACTCAAATATTTTACTTCTGCGATCATATTGTAGAAACTTTTATTTTTGTTACGATGATTCTCCACTTCACTCTGAAATTCTTTGAACTTTTCAAATGTTTTAGACTTGTGTTTCATTAAGTAGATATACTCATATCTGCTCAAATCATCTATGAAGGTGAGAAAATAATGATATCCGCCACGAGCCTCAACATTCATTGGACCACATACATCTGTATGTATGATTTCCAACAAATCCATTGCTCTCTCCATAGTATCGGAGAACGGCATTTTAGTCATCTTACCCATGAGGCACGGTTCGCAAGTACCAAGTGATTCATAATCAAGTGGTTCCAAAAGTCCATCAGTATGGAGTTTCTTCATGCGCTTTACACTGATATGACCTAAACGGCAGTGTCACAAATAGGTTGCACTATCATTATTAACTTTGCATCTTTTGGCTTCAATATTATGAAAATGTGCATCACCACGATCGAGATCCAACAAACCAATTTCATTGGATGTGTAACCATATAAGGTTTTATTCATGTAAACGGAACAACAATTTATTCTCTTACTTAAATGAATAACCGTATTGCAATAAACATGATCAAATCATATTCATGCTCAACGAAAACACCAAATAACACTTATTTAGGTTCAACACTAATCCCGAAAGTATAGGGAGTGTGCGATGATGATCATATCAATCTTGGAACCACTTCCAACACACATCGTCACTTCACCCTTAACTAGTCTATGTTCATTCTGCAACTCCCGTTTCGAGTTACTACTCTTAGCAATTGAACCAGTATCAAATACCGAGGGGTTGCTATGAACACTAGTGAAATACACATCAATAATCTGTATATCAAATATACCTTTGTTCACTTTGCCATCCACCTTATCCGCCAAACACTTGGGGCAGTTCCGCTTCCAGTGACCAGTCCCTTTGCAGTAGAAGCACTCAGTTTCAGGCTTAGGTCCAGACTTGGGTTTTTCACTTGAGCAGCAACTTGCTTGCCGTTCTTCTTGAAGTTCCCCTTTCTTCCCTTTTGTCCCTTTACTTGAAACTAGTGGTTTTGTTTACCATCAACACTTGATATTTTTCTTGATTTCTACCTTCGTCGATTTCAGCATTATGAAGAGCTTGGGAATCGTTTCCCTTATCCTTTGCATATCATAGTTCATCACGAAGTTCTACTAACTTGGTAATGGTGAGTAGAGAATTCTGTCAATCACTATTTTATCTCGAAGATTAACTCCCACTTGATTCAAGCGATTGTAGTACCCAGACAATATGAGCACATGCTCACTGCTTGAGCTATTCTCCTCCATCTTTTAGCTATAGAACTTGTTGGAGACTTCATATCTCTCAACTCGGGTATTTGCTTGAAATATTAACTTCAACTCCTGGAACATCTCATATGGTCCATGACGTTCAAAACGTCTTTGAAGTCCCGATTCTAAGCCGTTTAAGCATGGTGCACTAAACTATCAAGTAGTCATCATATTGAGCTAGCCAAGTGTTCATAACATCTGCATCTGCTCCTGCAATAGGTTTGTCACCTAGCGGTGCATCAAAGACATAATTCTTATGTGCAGCAATGAGGATAAACCTCAGATCACGGATCCAATCCGCATCATTGCTACTAACATCTTTCAACTTAGTTTTCTCTAGGAACATATCAAAAATAAAACAGGGGAGCTAAACGCGAGCTATTGATCTACAACATAGATATGCTAATACTACCAGGACTAAGTTCATGATAAATTAAAGTTTAATTAATCATATTACTTAAGAACTCCCACTTAGATAGACATCCCTCTAATCCTCTAAGTGATCACGTGATCCAAATCAACTAAACCATGTCCGATCATCACGTGAGATGGAGTAGTTTCAATGGTGAACATCACTATGTTGATCATATCTACTATATGATTCACGCTTGACCTTTCGGTCTCCATGTTCCGAGGCCATATCTGTTATATGCTAGGCTCGTCAAGTTTAACCTAAGTATTCTGCGTGTGCAACTGTTTTGCACCCGTTGTATTTGAACGTAGAGCATATCACACCCGATCATCACGTGGTGTCTCAGCATGAAGAACTTTCGCAACGGTGCATACTCAGGGAGAACACTTATACTTTGATAATTTAGTGTGGGATCATCTTATAATGCTACCGTCAATCAAAGCAAGATAAGATGCATAAAAGATAAACATCACATGCAATCAATATAAGTGATATGATATGGCCATCATCATCTTGTGCTTGTGATCTCCATCTTCGAAGCACCGTCATGATCACCATCGTCACCGGTGTGACACCTTAATCTCCATCATAGCATCGTTGTCGTCTCGTCAATCTTATATTGGGGAACGTAGCAGAAATTCAAAATTTTCTACGCATCACCAAGATCAATCTATGGAGTAATCTAGCAACGAGGGGAAGGAGAGTGCATCTACATACCCTTGTAGATCGCTAAGCGGAAGCGTTCAAGTGAACGGGGTTGATGGAGTCATACTCGTCGTGATCCAAATCACCGATGATCCTAGTGCCGAACAGATGGCACCTCTGTGTTCAACACACGTACAGCCCGGTGACGTCTCCTACGCCTTGATCCAGCAAGGGGAGAAGGAGAGGTTGGGGAAGACTCCATCCAGCAGCAGCACGATGGCGTGGTGGTGGTGGAGGAGCGTGGTACTCCAGCAGGGCTTCGCCAAGCACCGCAAGAGACGAGGAAGGAGAGAGGTAGGGCTGCGCCAGGGAGAGGTCAAAACTCATGTGTTGGAAGCCCCAAAGACCTCAACTATATATAGGGGAGAGGGAGGGGGCAGCGCCCCCTCTAGGGTTCCCACTCCAAGGGGTGCGGCAGCCCCAAAGCCCATCTGGGCGGCGGCCAAGGGGGGGAGAGGGGGGGACTTGCCCCCCAAGTAAGGTGGAGGCGCCCCCTCCCTAAACCCCAGGCGCCTTGGGCCCTTGTGGGGGGACGCACCAGCCCATCTGGGGCTGGTCCCCTCCCACACTTGGCCCATGCTGCCCTCTGGGGCCGGTGGCCCCACTTGGTGGACCACCGGGACCCTCCCGGTGGTACCTGTACATTACCGATAGCAACCTAAACCTTTCCGTTGACCAAAACAGGACTTCCCATATATAAATCTTTACCTCCGGACCATTCCGGAACTCCTCGTGATGTCCGGGATATCATCCGGGACTCCGAACAACATTCGGTAACCATGTATATCTATTCCCTATAACCCTAGCGTCATCGAACCTTAAGTGTGTAGACCCTACGGGTTCGGGAAACATGCAGACATGACCGAGACACCTCTCCGGTCAATAACCAACAGCGTGATCTGGATACCCATGTTGGCTCCCACATGCTCCACGATGATCTCATCGGATGAACCACGATGTCAAGGACTTAATCAATCCCATATACAATTCCCTTTGTCTAGCGGTACGATACTTGCCCGAGATTCGATCATCGGTTCCCGATACCTTGTTCAATCTCGTTACCGACAAGTCTCTTTACTTGTTCCGTAACACATCATCCCGTGATCAACTCCTTGATCACATTGTGCACATTATGATGATGTCCTACCGAGTGGGCCCAGAGATACCTCTCCGTTTACACGGAGTGACAAATCCCAGTCTCGATTTGTGCCAACCCAATAGACACTTTCGGAGATACCTGTAGTGTACCTTTATAGCCACCCAGTTACGTTGTGACGTTTGGCACACCCAAAGCACTCCTACGGTATCCGGGAGTTGCACAATCTCATGGTCTAAGGAAATGATACTTGAGATTAGAAAAGCTTTAGCATACGAACTACATGATCTTGTGCTAGGCTTAGGATAGGGTCTTGTCCATCACATCATTCTCCTAATGATGTGATCCCATTATCAACGACATCCAATGTCCATGGTCAGGAAACCGTAACCATCTATTGATCAACGAGCTAGTCAACTAGAGGCTTACTAGGGACATGGTGTTGTCTATGTATCCACACATGTATCTGAGTTTCCTATCAATACAATTCTAGCATGGATAATAAACGATTATCATGAACAAGGAAATATGATAATAACTAATTTATTATTGCCTCTAGGGCGTATTTCCAACAGTCTCCCACTTGCACTAGAGTCAATAATCCAGTTCACATCGATATGTGATTAACACTCAAGGTCACATCCCCATGTGACTAACACCCAAAGAGTTCTGGGTTTGATCATGTTATGCTTGTGAGAGAGGTTTCAGTCAACGAGTCTGCAACATTCAGATCCGTATGTACTTCGCAAATTTCTATGTCATCTTGTAGATGCAACTACTACGCTACATTTGGAGCCATTTCAAATAATTGTTCTACTTGGAGCTATTCTAAATTGTTGCTCCATTATACGTATCCGGTATCTCTACTCAGAGCTATCCGGATAGGTGTTAAGCTTGCATCGACGTAACACTTTACATCGAACTCTTTATCACCTCCATAACCGAGAAACATATCCTTATTCCTCTAAGGATAATTTAGACCGCTATCTAGTGATCTACTCCTAGATCACCTTTGTACCCTCTTGTCAAATATGTGGCAAGGCACACATCAGGTGCGGTACTCAGCATGGCATACCGTATGGAGCCTATGACAAAAGCATAGGGGACGACCTTCTTCCTTCCTCTTTCTTCTGCCGTGGTCGAGCTTTAAGTCTTAACTTCATACCTTACAACTCAGGCAAGAACTCCTTCTTTGGCTGATCCATCTTGAACACCTTCAAGATCATGTCAAGGTATGTGCTCATTTGAAAGTACCATTAAGCGTTTTGATCTATCCTTATAGATCTTGATGCTCAATGTTCAAGTAGCTTAATCCAGGCTTTCCATTGAAAAACACTTTCCAAATAACCCTATATGCTTTCCAGAAATTCTACGTCATTTCTGATCAACAATATGTCAACAACATATACTCATCAGAAATTCTATAGTGCTCCCACTCACTTCTTTGGAAATACAAGTTTCTCATAAACTTCGTATACACCCAAAATCTTTGATCATCTCATCAAAGCATACATTCCAACTCCGAGATGCTTACTCCAGTCCTTAGAAGGATTGCTGGAGCTTTGCATACTTGTTAGCATCTTTCAGGATTGACAAAACCTTCCGGTTGTATCATATACAACCTTTCCTCAAGAAAATCGTCGAGGAAACAATGTTTTGACATCCTATCTGCAAGATTTCATAAATAATGCAGTAATCGCTAATATAATTCCAACAGACTCTTAGCATCACTACGAGTGAGAAAGTCTCATCGTAGTCAACTCCTTGAACTTGTTGGAAAACATCTTAACGACAAGTCGAGCTTTCTTAATGGTGATACTTACCATCATTCTCCGTATTCCTTTTAAAATCCATGTGTACCTAACAGCCTTACGACCATCAAGTAGTTCTTCCAAAGTCTACACTTTGTTTTCATATATGGATCCTCTCTCGGATTATATGGCCTCGAGCCATTTTGGAATCCAGGCCCACCATCGCTTCTCCATAGCTCGTAGGTTCATTGTTGTCTAGCAACATGACTTCCAAGACAGGATTACGTACCACTCTGAAGTAGTACGCATCCTTGTCATCCCACGAGGTTTGGTAGTGACTTGATCTGAAGTTTCATGATCATTATCATAAGATTCCACTTCAATTGGTGTAGGTGCCACATGAACAACTCCCTGTGCCCTGCCATACACTAGTTGAAGAGACGGTTCAATAACCTCATCAAGTCTCCACCATCCTCCCACTCAATTCTTTCGAGAGAAACTTTTCCTCGAGAAAGGACCCGATTCTAGAAACAATCCCTTATTGTTTTCGGATCTGAGATAGGAGGTATACCCAACTGTTTTGGGTGTCCTATGAAGATGCATGTATCCGCTTTGGGTTCGAGCTTATTAGCCTGAAACTTTTCACATAAGCGTCGCAGCCCCAAATCTTTTAACAAATGACAGCTTAGGTTTCTCTAAACCATAGTTCATATGGTGTCATCTCATCGGAATTACGTGGTGCCCTATTTAAAGTGAATGTGGTTGTCTCTAATGCCTAACCCATAAACTATCGTGGTAATTCAATAAGAGACATCATGGTATGCATCATTTCCAATAGGGTGCAGTTATGATGTTCGGACACACCATCATACTATGGTGTTTCATGTTGTATTAGTTGTGAAACAATTTCCACAATGTCTTAATTCTGTGCCAAACTCGTAATTCAGATATTCATCTCTATGATCATATCATAGATATTTTATCCTCTTGTCACGACGATCTTTCAACTTCACCCTGAAATTACTTGAACCTTTCAATAATTCAGACTCGTGATTCATCAAGTAAATATACTCAACATCTACTCAAATCATCTGTGAAGTAAGAACATAACGATATCCACTACACGCCTCAGCACTCATTGGACTGCACACATCAAAATGTATTACTTCCAACAAGTTGCTTTCTAGTTCCATTTTACTGAAAACGAGGCTTTCAGTCATCTTGCCCATGTGGTATGATTTGCATGTCTCAAGTGATTCAAAATCAAGTGAGTCCAAACGGTCCATTTGCATGGAGTTTCTTCATGCATATACACCAATAGACATGGTTCGCATGTCTCAAACTTTTCAAAACGAGTGAGCCCAAAGATCCATCAACATGGAGCTTCTTCATGCGTTTTATACTGATATGACTTACATGGCAGTGCCACAAGTAGGTGGTACTGTCATTACTATCTTATATCTTTTGGCATGAACAAGTGTATCACTACGATCGAGATTCAATAAACTATTCATTTTAGGTGCAAGACCATTGAAGGTATTATTCAAATAAACAGAGTAACCATTATTCTCCTTAAATGAATAATCGTATTGCGATAGACATAATCCAATCATGTCTATGCTCAACGCAAAAACCAATCTCGATGGTAGAGGGAGCGTGCGATGCTTGATCACATCAAGCTTGGGAAAAACTTCCAACACATATCGCCAGCTCACCTTTAGCTAGTCTCCGTTTACTCTGCAGCCTTTTATTTCGAGTTTACTAACACTTAGCAACCGAACCGGTATCTAATACCATGGTGCTACTAGGAGTACTAGTAAAGTACACATTAACACAATGTATATCCAATATACTTCTATCGACCTTGCCAGCCTTCTCATCTACCAAGTATCTAGGGTAATTCTGCTCCAGTGGTTGTTCCCCTTATTACAGAAGCACTTAGTCTCGGGTTTGGGTTCAACCTTGGGTTTCTTCACTAGAGTAGCAGCTGATTTGCCGTTTCATGAAGTATCCCTTCTTGCCCTTGCCCTTCTTGAAACTAGTGGTTTCACCAACCATCAACAATTGATGCTCCTTCTTGATTTCTACTTTTGTGGTGTCAAACATCGCGAATATCTCAAGGATCATCATATATGTCCCTGATATATCATAGTTCATCATGAAACTCTAGCAGCTTGGTGGTAATGACTTCGGAGAAACATCACTTTCTCATCTGGAAGATCAACCCCCACTCGATTCAAATGATTGTTGTACTAAGACAATCTGAGCACAAGCTCAACAATTGAGCTTTTCTCCCTTAGTTTGCAGGCTAAGAAAATCGTCGGAGGTCTTATACCTCTTGACGTGGGCACGAGCCTAAAATCCCAATTTCAGTCCTCGAAACATCTCATATGTTTCGTGACATTTCAAAATGTCTTCGGTGCCTCAACTCTAAACCGTTTAACTGAACTATCACGTAGTTATCAAAATGTGTATGTCAGATGTTCGCAACATCCACAGACAACGTTCGAGGTTCAGCACACTGAGCGGTGCATTAAGGACATAAGCCTTCTATGAAGCAATGAGGACAATCCTCAGTTTACGGACCTAGTCCGCATAACTGCTACTATCAACTTTCAACTAAATTTTCTCTAGGAACATATCTAAACA
Source organism: Triticum monococcum (assembly GCA_034509565.1). Classification (NCBI taxonomy): domain Eukaryota; kingdom Viridiplantae; phylum Streptophyta; class Magnoliopsida; order Poales; family Poaceae; genus Triticum; species Triticum monococcum. The sequence goes on from CM067845.1 coordinate 526,403,750, forward strand.
GTAGAACTGAAGCGCGAGCTATGGCATAATTTTTGAAGACCTTTTGACTATGTTCAGGATAATTAAGTTCATCTTATGAACTCCCACTCAGATAGACATCCCTCTAGTCATCTAAGTGATTACATGATCCGAGTCAACTAGGCCGTGTCCGATCATCACATGAGACGGACTAGTCATCATCGGTGAACATCTTCATGTTGATCATATCTTCTATACGACTCATGTTCGACCTTTCGGTCTTCCGTGCTCCGAGGCCATGTCTGTACATGCTAGGCTCGTCAAGTCAACCTAAGTGTTTCGCATGTGTCCCGAGGCCATGTCTGTACATGCTAGGCTCGTCAACACCCGTTGTATTCGAACGTTAGAATCTATCACACCCGATCATCACGTGGTGCTTCGAAGCAACGAACCTTCGCAACGGTGCATAGTTAGGGGGAACACCTTTCTTGAAATTTTAGTGAGGGATCATCTTATTTAAGCTACCGTCATTCTAAGCAAATAAGATGTAAAACATGATAAACATCACATGCAATCAAATAGTGACATGATATGGCCAATATCATTTTGCTCCTCTTGATCTCCATCTTCGGGGCTCCATGATCATCGTTGTCACCGGCATGACACCATGATCTCCATCATCATGTTCTTCATCATCGTGTCTTCTTGAAGTTGTCTCATCATCTATTACTTCTACTACTATGGCTAACGCTTTAGCAATAAAGCAAAGTAATTACATGACGTTTATGTTGACACGCAGGTCATAAATAAATTAAGACAACTCCTATGGCTCCTGCCGGTTGTCATACTCATCGACATGCAAGTCGTGATTCCTATTACAAGAACATGATCAATCTCATACATCACATATATCATTCATCACATCCTTTTGGCCATATCACATCACAAGGCATATGCTGCAAAAACAAGTTAGACGTCCTCTAATTGTTGTTGCAAGTTTTTACGTGGCTGCTATAGGTTGCTAGCAAGAACGTTTCTTACCTATGCTAAAACCACAACGTGAATTGCCAATTTCTATTTACCCTTCATAAGGACCCTGTTCATCGAATCCGATCTGACTAAAGTGGGAGAGACAGACACCCGCCAGCCACCTTATGCAACTAGTGCATGTCAGTCGGTGGAACCGGTCTCACGTAAGCGTACGTGTAAGGTTGGTCCGGGCCGCTTCATCCCACAATGCCGCCGAATCAAGATAAGACTAGTAACGGCAAGTAAATTGACAAAATCGATGCCCACAACTACTTTGTGTTCTACTCGTGCATAGAAACTACGCATAAACCTAGCTCATGATGCCACTGTTGGGGAACGTAGTAGAAATTCAAAATTTTCTACGCATCACCAAGATCAATCTATGGAGTAATCTAGCAACGAGGGGAAGGAGAGTGCATCTACATACCCTTGTAGATCGCTAAGCGGAAGCGTTCAAGTGAACGGGGTTGATGGAGTCGTACTCATCGTGATCCAAATCACCAATGATCCTAGTGCCGAACGGACGGCACCTCCGTGTTCAACACACGTACAGCCCGGTGACGTCTCCTACGCCTTGATCTAGCAAGGGGAGAAGGAGAGGTTGGGGAAGACTCCATCCAGCAGTAGCACGACGGCGTGGTGGTGGTGGAGGAGCGTGGTACTCCAGTAGGGCTTCGCCAAGCACCGCAAGAGACGAGGAGGGAGAGAGGTAGGGCTGCGCCAGGGAGAGGTCAAAACTCATGTGTTGGCAGCCCCAAAGACCTCAACTATATATAGGGGAGAGTGAGGGGGCTGCGCCCCCTCTAGGGTTCCCACCCCAAGGGGTGCGGCAGCCCCAAAGCCCATCTGGGCAGCGGCCAAGGGGGGGAGAGGGGGAGACTTGCCCCCCAAGTAAGGTGGAGGCGCCCCCTCCCTAAACCCTAGGCGCCTTGGGCCCTTGTGGGGGGGCGCACCAGCCCATCTGGGGCTGGTCCCCTCCCACACTTGGCCCATGCTGCCCAATAGGGCCGGTGGCCCCACTTGGTGGACCCCCGGGACCCTCCCGGTGGTCCCGGTACATTACCGATAGCAACCGAAACCTTTCCAATGATCAAAACAGGACTTCCCATATATAAATATTTACCTCCGGACCATTCCAGAACTCCTCGTGATGTCAGGGATCTCATCCGGGACTCCGAACAACATTCGGTAACCACGTATATCTATTCCCTATAACCCTAGCGTCATCGAACCTTAAGTGTGTAGACCCTACGGGTTCGGGAAACATGCAGACATGACTGAGACACCTCTCCGGTCAATAACCAACAGCGGGATCTGGATACCCATGTTGGCTCCCACATGCTCCACGATGATCTCATCGGATGAACCACGATGTCAAGGACTTAATCAATCCCGTATACAATTCCCTTTGTCTAGCGGTACGATACTTGCCCGAGATTCGATTGTCGGTATCCCGATACCTTGTTCAATCTCGTTACTGGCAAGTCTCTTTACTCGTTCCGTAACACATCATCCCGTGATCAACTCCTTGATCACATTGTGCACATTATGATGATGTCCTACCGAGTGGGCCCAGAGATACCTCTCCGTTTACACGGAGTGACAAATCCCAGTCTCGATTTGTGCCAACCCAACAGACACTTTCGGAGATACCTGTAGTGTACCTTTATAGCCACCCAGTTACGTTGTGACGTTTGGCACACCCAAAGCACTCCTATGGTATCCGGGATTTGCACAATCTCATGGTCTAAGGAAATGATACTTGACATTAGAAAAGCTTTAGCATACGAACTACATGATCTTGTGCTAGGCTTAGGATTGGGTCTTGTCCATCACATCATTCTCCTAATGATGTGATCCCGTTATCAACGACATCCAATGTCCATGGTCAGGAAACCGTAACCATCTATTGATCAATGAGCTAGTCAACTAGAGGCTTACTAGGGACATGGTGTTGTCTATGTATCCACACATGTATCTGAGTTTCCTATCAATACAATTATAGCATGGATAATAAACGATTATCATGAACAAGGAAATATGATAATAACTAATTTATTATTGCCTCTAGGGAATATTTCCAACATCTTATGTTTCCACGACTATCGCTACCGCTTAGTGATAAAGTAAAGCATTACAGCGCGATTGCATTGCATACAATAAAGCGACAACCATATGGCTCCTGCCAGTTGCCGATAACTCGGTTACAAAACATGATCATCTCATACAATAAAATTTAGCATCATGTCTTGACCATATCACATCACAACATGCCCTGCAAAAACAAGTTAGACATCCTCTACTTTGTTGTTGCAAGTTTTACGTGGCTGCTACGGGCTTAGCAAGAACCGTTCTTACCTACGCATCAAAACCACAACGATAGTTTGTCAAGTTGGTGTTGTTTTAACCTTCGCAAGGACCGGGCGTAGCCACACTTAGTTCAACTAAAGTTGGAGAAACTGACACCCGCCAGCCACCTGTGTGCAAAGCACGTCGGTAGAACCAGTCTCGCGTAAGCGTACGCGTAATGTCGGTCCGGGCCTTCATCCAACAATATTGCCGAACCAAAGTATGACATGCTGGTAAGCAGTATGACTTATATCGCCCACAACTCACTTGTGTTCTACTTGTGCACAATATCAACGCATAAAACCTGGCTCGGATGCCATTGTTGGGGAACGTAGTAATTTCAAAAAAAATCCTACGCACACGCAAGATCATGGTGATGCATAGCAACGAGAGGGGAGAGTGTTGTCTACGTACCCTCGTCGACCGGAAGCAGAAGCGTTAGCACAACGCGGTTGATGTAGTTGTACGTCTTCACGGCCTGACCGATCAAGCACCGAAACTACGGCACCTCCGAGTTCTAGCACACGTTCAGCACGATGACGATCCCCGGACTCCGATCCAGTAGAATGTCAGGGAAGAGTTCCGTCAGCACGACGGCGTGGTGACGATCTTGATGTTCTACCGTCGCAGGGCTTCGCCTAAGCACCACTACAATATTATCGAGGATTATGGTGGAGGAGGGCGCCGCACACGGCTAATAGATCTCAAGGATCAATTGTTGTGTCTTTGGGGTGCCCCTGCACCCGTATATAAAGGAGCAAGGGAGGAGGAGGCCGGCCCTAGGAGGGGGCGCGCCAAGTGTGGAGTCCTACTAGGACTCCCTAGTCCTAGTAGGATTCCACCTCCCATATAGAATAGGAAAAGAGGAAGGGAAAAGGAGAAGGAAGGAAGGGGGCGCCCCCCTTCCCTAGTCCAATTTGGACCAGACCAAGGGGAGGGGTGCGGCCACCCTTGAGGCCCTTTTCCTTCTTTCCCGTATGGCCTAATAAGGCTCAATACTTATTCCCGTAACTCTCCGGTACTCCGAAAAATACCCGAATCACTCGGAACCTTTCCGATGTCCGAATATAGTCGTCCAATATAGCGATCTTTACGTCTTGACCATTTCGAGACTCCTCGTCATGTCCGTGATCACATCCGGGACTCCGAACAACCTTTGGTACATCAAAATATATAAACTCATAATGAAACTCTCATCGTAACGTTAAGCGTGCGGACCCTACGGGTTCGAGAACAATGTAGACATGACCGAGACACGTCTCCGGTCAATAACCAATAGCGGAACCTGGATGCTCATATTGGCTCCTACATATTCTAGGAAGATATTTATCGGTCAAACCGCATAACAACATACGTTTTTCCCTTTGTCATCGGTATGTTACTTGCCCGAGATTCGATCGTTGGTATCTCAATAACTAGTTCAATCTCGTTACCGGCAAGTCTCTTTACTCGTTCCGTAATACATTATCCTGCAACTAACTCATTAGTTGCAATGCTTGCAAGGCTTAAGTGATGTGCATTACCGAGAGGGCCGAGAGATACCTCTCCGACAATCGGAGTGACAAATCCTAATCTCGAAATACGCCAACCCAACAAGTACCTTCGGAGACACCTGTAGAGTACCTTTATAATCACCTAGTTATGTTGTGATGTTTGGTAGCACACAAAGTGTTCCTCAGGTAAACGGGAGTTGCATAATCTCATAGTCATAGGAACATGTATAAGTCATGAAGAAAGCAATAGCAACAAACTAAACGATCAAGTGCTAAGCTAACGAAATGGGTCAAGTCAGTCACATCATTATCCTAATGATGTGATCCCGTTAATCATATGACAACTCATGTCTATGGTTAGGAAACATAACCATCTTTGATCAACGAGCTAGTCAAGTAGAGGCATACTAGTGACACTCTGTTTTTCTATGTATTCACACATGTATTATGTTTCCGGTTAATACAACTCTAGCATGAATAATAAACATTTATCATGATATAAGGAAATAAATAATAACTTTATTATTGCCTCTAGGGCATATTTCCTTCACTAGCTACTAACTATGGACCCGAAGGTCTGAGGTAAACTACTCACACTTCATCGGAGAGGCTATGATGATGTAGAAGCCCTTCGTGATGACGGCCCTCTCCGGCGGAGCTCCGGAACAGGCCCCAAGATGGGATCTCGTGGATACAGAAAGTTGCGGTGGTGGAATTAGGTTTTTGGCTCCTGTTCTGATCGTTTGGGGGTACGTAGGTATATATAGAAGGAAGGAGTACGTCGGTGGAGCACCGAGGGGCCCACGAGGCAGGGGCGCGCCCTAGGGGGTGGGCGCGTCCCCCACCTCGTGACCGCCTCTTTGACTCCTTGGAGTAGGGTCCAAGTCTCCTGGATCACGTTCGGTGAGAAAATCACGTTCTCGAAGGTTTTATTCCGTTTGGACTCCGTTTGATATTCTGTTTCTCCGAAATACCGAAATAGGCAAAAAAAACAACAATTCTGGGTTGGGCCTCCGGTTAATAGGTTAGTCCCAAAAATAATATAAAAGTGGAAAATAAAGCCCAATATAGTCCAAAAGAGTAGATAATATAGCATGGAGCAACCAAAAATTATAGATACATTGGAGACGTATCAGGCATCCCCAAGCTTAATTCCTGCTCGTCCTCGAGTAGGTAAATGATAAAAAGAGAATTTTTGATGCGGAGTGCTACTTGGCATAATTTCAATGCAAATCTTCTTAATTGTGATATGAATATTAAGATTCGAAAGATTCAAGACAAAAGTTTATATTGACATAAAAATAATAATACTTCAAGCATACTAACAAAGCAATTATGTCTTCTCAAAATAACATGGCCAAAGAAAGTTATCCCTACAAAATCATATAATCTGGATATGCTCTATCTTCACCACACAAAGTATTTAAATCATGCACAACCCCGATGACAAGCCAAGAAATTGTTTCATACTCTAACTTTTTCAATCTTCACGCAATACATGAGCGTGAGCCATGGATATACCACTATAGGTGGAATAGATTGGTGGTTGCGGAGAAGACAAAAAGGAGAAGATAGTCTCACATCAACTAGGCATATCAACAGGCTATGGAGATGCCCATCAATAGATATAAATGTGAGTGAGTAGGGATTGCCATGCAACGGATGCACTAGAGCTATAAGTATATGAAAGCTCAAAAAAGAAACTAAGTGGGTGTGCATCCAACTTGCTTGCTCACGAAGACCTAGGGCATTTTGAGGAAGCCCGTCATTGGAATATACAAGCCAAGTTCTATAATGTAAAATTCCCACTAATATATGAAAGTGATAACATGAGAGACTCTCTATTATGAAGAGCATGGTGCTACTTTGAAGCACAAGTGTGGTAAAAGGATAGTAACATTGTCCCTTCTCTTTTTCTTTCATTTTTTTATTTGGGCATTTTCTCTTTTTTATGGCCTCTTTTCTTTCTCTTTTTTTGGGCTTCTTTGGCCTCTTTTATTTATTTTTCGTCCGAAGTCTCATCCCGACTTGTGGGGGAATCATAGTCTTCATCATCCTTTCCTCACTGGGACAATGCTCTAATAATGATGATCATCACACTTTTATTTTTCTTATAACTCAACAATTACAACTCGATACGTAGAACAAAATATGACTCTATATGAATGCCTCCGGCGGTGTACCGGGATATGCAATATGACAATGATGGAGTGTGTCATAATAAACGGAATGGTGGAAAGTTGCATGGCAATATATCTCGGAATGTCTATGGAAATGCCATAATAGGTAGGTATGGTGGCTGTTTTGAGGAAGGTATATGGTAGGTGTATGATACCGGCGAAAAGTGCGCGGTATTAGAGAGGCTAGCAAAGGTGGAAGGGTGATATTGTGTATAATCCATGGACTCAACATTAGTCATAAAGAACTCGTAAACTTTTTGCAAAAATCTACAAGTTATCAAAGCAAAGTATTACGCGCATGCTCCTAGGGGGATAGATTGGTAGGAAAATACCATCGCTCGTCCCCGACCGCCACTCATAAGGAAGACAATCAATAAATAAATCATGCTCCGACTTCATCACATAACGGTTCACCATACGTGCATGCTACGGGAATCACAAACTTTAACACAAATATTCATTAAATTCACAACTACTCAACTAGCATGACTTTAATATTATCACCTCCATATCTCAAAACAATTATCATGCTTCAATATTTTCTTAGTATTCAACACACTCAAAAGAAGGTTTCACAAATCTTGAATACCAAGCATATTATTATTAAGTAAATTACCATGCTATTAAGAGACTCTTAAAATAATTTAAGTGAAGCATGAGAGATCAATAGTTTCTTTAAAACAAATCCACCATCGTGCTCTAAAAGATCTAAGTGAAGCACATAGAGCAAAATTATAACGCTCAAAAGATATAAGTGAAGCACATAGAGCAAAACTACATAGCTCAAAAGATATAAGTGAAGCACATAGAGCAAAACCACATAGCTCAAAAGATATAAGTGAAGCACATAGAGTATTCTATCAAATTTTAATTCATGTATGGCTCTCTCAAAAGGTGTGTACAGCAAGGATGATTTTGGCACACTAAAACACAGAGACACAAATAATACAAGACGCTCCAAGAAAAACACATATCATGTTGGTGAATAAAAATATAGCTCCAAGTAAATTACCGATGGAAGTGGGCGAAAGAGGGGATGCTTCCGGGGCATCCCCAAGCTTTGACTTTTTGGTGTCCTTGGATTATCTTGGGGGTGCCATGGGCATCCCCAAGCTTAGTCTCTTGCCACTCCTTGTTCCATAATCCATCACAAGAATTCACCCAAAACATGAAAACTTCACAACACAAAACTTAAAGTAGAAAACTCGTGAGCTCCGTTAGAGAAAGAAAACAAAAGACCACTTCAAGGTACTGTAATGAACTCATTATTTATTTATATTGGTGTTAAGCCTACTGTATTACAACTTCTCTATGGATTATAAACTATTTTACTAACCATAGATTCATCAAAATAAGCAAACAACACACAAAAAACAGAACAGTCTGTAATAATCTGTAGCTAGCTCAAGATCTGGAACACCAAAAATTCTAAAATAAATTTCTGGACGTGAGGAATTTATCTATTAATCATCTGAAAAAATAATTAACTAAATATTACTCTCCAAATAAAAATTACAGCAGTTCTCGTGAGCACTAAAGTTTCTGTTTTTTACAGCAAGTTCAACAAGACTTTCCCCAAGTCTTCCCAACGGTTCTACTTGGCACAAACACTAATTAAACACAAAAACACAACCAAAACAGAAGCTAAATAATTTATTTATTACTAAACAGGAGCAAAAAAATCAAGGAATAAAAATAAAATTGGGTTGCCTCCCAACAAGCGCTATCGTTTAACGCCCCTAGCTAGGCATAAAAGCGAGGATAGATCTAGGTATTGCCATCTTTGGTGGGCAATCCATAAGTGGCTCTCATAATAGATTCATAAGGTAATTTAATTTTATTTCTAGGGAAGTGTTCCATTACTTTCCTTAACGGAAATTGGAATCTAATATTTCCTTCCTTCATATCAATAATTGCACCGATCGTTCTAAGGAAAGGTCTACCAAGAATAATAGGACATGAAGGATTGCAATCTATGTCAAGAACAATAAAATATACGGGCACATGGTTCCTATTTGCAACAATAAGAACATCATTAATTTTTCCCATTGGTTTCTTAATGGTGGAATCCGCAAGTGCAAGTTTAAAGAGCAATCATCAAAATCACGAAAACCTAGCAAATCACACAAAGTCTTTGGAATCGTGGAAACACTAGCACCCAAATCACACAAAGCATAGCATTCATGATCTTTAATTTTAATTTTAATAGTAGGTTCCCACTCATCATAAAGTTTTCTAGGGATAGAAACTTCCAACTCAAGTTTTTCTTCATAAGATTGCATCAAAGCCGGGACTCCGAACTCCTTCGGTACATCAAAACACATAAACTCATAATATAACCGTCATCGAACTTTAAGCGTGCGGACCCTACAGGTTCGAGAACTATGTAGACATGACCGAGACACGTCTCCGGTCAATAACTAATAGCGGAACCTGGATGCTCATATTGGCTCCTACATATTCTACGAAGATCTTTATCGGTCAAACCGCATAACAACATACGTTGTTCCCTTTGTCATCGGTATGTTACTTGCCCGAGATTCGATCGTCGGTATCTCAATACCTAGTTCAATATCATTACCGGCAAGTCTCTTTACTCGTTCCGTAATACATCATCCCGCAACTAACTCATTAGTTGCAATGCTTGCAAGGCTTATAGTGATGTGCATTACCGAGTGGGCCCAGAGATACCTCTCCGATAATCGGAGTGACAAATCCTAATCTCGAAATACACCAACCCAACAAGTACCTTCAGAGACACCTGTAGAGCATGCTACCTCTTGAGCTTGCGTTGGATTTCCCCGAAGAGGAAAGGATGATGCAGCAGAGTAGCGTAAGTATTTCCCTCAGTTTTTGAGAACCAAGGTATCAATCCAGTAGGAGGCCACGCTCAAGTCCCTCATACCTGCACAAAACGATAGCTACTCGCAACCAACGTGGTTAGGGGTTGTCAATACCTTCACGGTCACTTACGAGAGTGAGATCTGATAGATATAATATATTTTGGTATTTCTGGTATAGAGATGCAAAGTGAAAAGTAAAAGGCAAAGTAAAAAAGCAAAACAAGATTAAAGTGATGGAGATTGATATGATGAGAATAGACCCGGGGGCCTTAGGTTTCACTAGTGGCTTCTCTCAAGAGCATAAGTATTCTACGGTGGGTGAACAAATTAATGTTGAGCAATTGACAGAATTGAGCATAGTTATGTGAATATCTAGGTATGATCATGTATATAGGCATCACGTCCGTGACAAGTAGACCGAAACGATTCTTCATCTACTACTATTACTCCACTCAGCGACCGCTATCCAACATGCATCTAGAGTATTAAGTTAAAAATAGAGTAATGCTTTAAGCAAGATGACATGATGTAGAGAGATAAATTCATGCAATATGAAATAAACCCCATCTTGTTATCCTCGATGGCAACGATGCAATACGTGCCTTGTTGCCCCTTCTGTCACTGGCAAAGGACACCGCAAGATCGAACCCAAAGCTAAGCACTTCTCCCATGGCAAGAACTACCAATCTAGTTGGCCAAACCAAACGGATAATTCGAAGAGACTTGCAAAGATAACCAATCATACATAAAAGAATTCAGAGAAGATTCAAATATTATTCATCGATAGACTTGATCATAAACCCACAATTCATCGGTCTCAACAAACACACCATAAAAAGAAGATTACATCGAATAGATCTCCACGAGAGAGGGGGAGAACTTTGTATTGAGATCCAAAAAGAGAGAAGAAGCCATATAGCTACTAACTATGGACCCGAAGGTCTGAGGTAAACTACTCACACTTCATCAGAGAGGCTATGATGATGTAGAAGCCCTCCGTGATGACGACCCTCTCCGGCGGAGCTCCGGAACAGGCCCCAAGATGAGATCTCGTGGATACAGAAAGTTGCGGCGGTGGAATTAGATTTTTGGCTCCTATTCTGATCGTTTGGGGGTACGTAGGTATATATAGGAGGAAGGAGTACGTCGGTGGAGCACCGAGGGGCCCACGAGGCAGGGGGGCGCGCCCCCCACCCTCGTGACTGCCTCTTTGACTCCTTGGAGTAGGGTACAAGTCTCCTAGATCACGTTTGGTGAGAAAATCACGTTCCCGAAGGTTTTATTCCTTTTGATATTCTGTTTCTCCGAAATACTGAAATAGGCAAAAAACAGCAATTCTGGGTTGGGCCTCCGGTTAATAGGTTAGTCCCAAAAATAATATAAAAGTGGAAAATAAAGCCTAATATAGTCCAATACAGTAGATAATATAGCATGGAGCAATCAAAAATTATAGATACGTTGGAGACGTATCAGAGCACCTTTATAATCACCCAGTTACGTTGTGACGTTTGGTAGCACACAAAGTGTTCCTCCGGTAAATGGGAGTTGCATAATCTCATAGTCATAGGAACATGTATAAGTCATGAATAAAGCAATAGCAATAAACTAAACTATCAAGTGCTATGCTAACGGAATGGGTCAAGTCAATCACATCATTCTCCTAATGATGTGATCCCGTTAATCAAATGACAACTCTTTGTCTATGGCTAGGAAACATAACCATCTTTGATCAACGAGCAAGTCAAGTAGAGGCATACTAGTGACACTCTGTTTGTCTATGTATTCACACATGTATCATGTTTCTGGTTAATACAATTCGAGCATGAATAATAAACATTTATCATGATATAAGGAAATAAATAATAACTTTATTATTGCCTCTAGGGCATATTTCCTTCATTGACTTCTTCAATCCCACTTTTAACAATTTTAGCATCAAGATCTAAAACTCTGAATTTTTGGAACGCCTTCTAGGTAAAGGTGGATCATATTCAGTCCCATCATTATCAAGACTCATATTGAAAAACAAAGATTTAATAGGGGACACATCAATAACTTTTAGATCTTCATCTTTATTTTCATAGAACTTCTCCGGTTTAGTGGCCATCCTATTAACTAAGGTGGCCTGCTTATCTGAAATTTCAGTTATCAATTTCTCAAGGTGAGCAATCTGAAATTTCAAACCATCAAATTCTTTAGACATATCATCGAGCTCTTTATTCATATAACTCATAAAACCTTTTTGTTCCTTAAGCTCATTTCTAAAGAAATTATTATGCTCAAATTGTAAAACCATAAAACTCCTGACGTTGCTTTCGATCTCTTCCAACCTTTTAAGGTGAAGATCTCCAAATCTAGGTAGAGCCATCATGACAAGCAAGCAATCCAACACACGAGCAAATAAGAGACGGGCAAAAAGAGGCAAACGGAAAAGAGAGGATGAATAAAATGGCAAGGGTGAAGTGGGGGAGAGGAAAACGAGAGGTAAATGGCAAATAATGTAATGCGGGAGATAAGGGTTTGTGATGGGTACTTGGTGTGTTGACTTTTGCGTAGACCTCCCCGGCAACGGCGCCAGAAATCCTTCTTGCTACCTCTTGAGCACTTGCGTTGGTTTTCCCTTGAAGAGGAGATGCAGCAAAGTAGCGGAAGTATTTCCCTCAGTTTTTGAGAACCAAGGTATCAATCCAGTTGGAGGCCACGCACGAGTCCCTCGCACCTACACAAACAAATAAATCCTCGCAACCAACGTGATAAGGGGTTGTCAATCCCTACACGGCCACTTACGAGAGTGAGATCTAATAGATATGATAAGATAATATTTTTGGTATTTTCATGATAAAGATGCAAAGTAAAATAAAAGGCAAAGGAAATAAATAAGTATTGGAAGATTAATATGATGGAAGATACACCCCGGGGCCATAGGTTTCATTAGTGGCTTCTCTCAAGGGCATAAGTATTCACGGTGGGTAAACAAATTACTGTTGAGCAATTGACAGAATTGAGCATAGTTATGAGAATATCTAGGTATGATCATGTATATAGGCATCACGTCTGAAACAAGTAGACCGACTCTTGGCTGCATCTACTACTATTACTGCACACATCGACCACTATCTAGCATGCATCTAGAGTATTAAGTTCATAAGAACAGAGTAACGCTTTAAGCAAGATGACATGATGTAGAGGGATAAACTCATGCAATATGAAATAAACCCCATCTTGTTATCCTCGATGGCAACAATACAATGCGTGCCTTGCTGCCCCTACTGTCACTGGGAAAGGACACCGCAAGATTGAACCCAAAGCTAAGCACTTCTCCTATTGCAAGAAAGATCAATCTAGTAGGCCAAACCAAACTAATAATTCGAAGAGACTTGCAAAGATAACCAATCATACATAAAAGAATTCAAAGAAGATTCAAATATTGTTCATAGATAATCTTGATCATAAACCCACAATTCATCGGTCTCAATAAACACATCGCAAAAGAAGATTACATCGAATAGATCTCCACAAGAGAGGGGGAGAACTTTGTATTGAGATCCAAAAAGAGAGAAGAAGCCATCTAGCTAATAACTATGGACCCATAGGTCTAAGGTAAACTACTCACACTTCATCGGAGGGGCTATGGTGTTGATGTAGAAACCCTCCGTGATCGATGCCTCCTCCGGCGGAGCTCCAGAACAGGCCCCAAGATGGGATCTCGTGGGTACAGAAAGTTACGGTGGTGGAATTAGGGTTTTGGCTCCGTATCTGGTAGTTTGGGGGTACATAGGTATATATAGGAGGAAGGAGTACGTCGGTGGAGCAATAGGGGCCCACGAGGGTGGAGGGCGCACCTGGGGGGGGGTAGGCGCGCCCCCCTACCTCGTGCCCTCCTCGTTGTTTGCTTGACGTAGGGTCCAAGTCCTCTGGATCATGTTCGTTCCGAAAATCACGTTCCCGAAGATTTCATTCCGTTTGGACTCCGTTTGATATTCTTTTTCTGCGAAACCCTAAAATAGGCAAAAAAAACAGCAATTCTGGGTTGGGCCTCCGGTTAATAGGTTAGTCCCAAAAATAATATAAAAGTGTATAATAAAGGGCAATAATGTCCAAAATAGAATATAATATAGCATGGAACAATTAAAAAGTATAGATACGTTGGAGACGTATCAATGGTCTTCTCCTATCGACCCCCAAAGAAAAGAAAAGAAATAAAACTATTTACACGGGAAAGCTCCCAACAAGCAAAAGAAGAACATGATTTTTTGGGTTTTCTTTTTAATTACTACTACAAGCATGGAAATTAAAACTAGCTAAAAGCTACAACTATTTTTGTTTGTTTTTCTTTAAGGTTTATTAAACACACAAGAAGAAAGCATAAAAATAGAAAATAAACTAGCATGGATGATACAATGAAAAAGTATGAGCACCGACAACTAGCAATGAGTGTGTGAACATGAATGTAATGTCGGTGAGAAATATGTACTCCCCCAAGCTTAGGCTTTTGGCCTAAGTTGGTCTATGGCCACGTCTGGCCTGGCGGATATCCAAAGTAATAGTTGGGGTCGTACTGTGAAGAAGCCTCGGATTGCCACTGGTTGGCAATCACCTCCGGATCCCACTGATAATCAGACTGTCGTGGAGGATCAAATTGTGATTCCGGCTCTGGCTCTGTAGCTGCTGTAGGGTTCCAGTAGGCATGAATGGCCTCCAACGGAACAAGGTACTTGCCTGCAGATAAATCAAACAAGGAAGGAGCAGACAAGGTAATAGTCTCAGGATGATTTTTACCAAATATTAATTTGTACTTAAGCTCCTTTTCCCTATTCTTAACAATAAAATCATGTGCTACCATACTCTTATAATCTAAATAAACAGGAGGCATCAACTTCTCTTCCTTCTCATAATGCCTAATAGGTATGTTAAAGTGTGTAGCGAGGCGCGAGGCGAAGATGCCTCCTAGGACGGGGCCCTTAGTACGGTTAAGATTTAACCGCTTTGCAACAATAGCGCCCATACTAAATGTGTCATCACGGAACAAGGCATGGCACAAAATAACAATATCAGGGGCACTAAGGTTGCCACAGTTTCCGCGACCAATTAAGCATCTACTAGCAAATATTGCGAAGTAATGTAAAACAGGAAAATGTATGCTAGTAATTCATGCGTCGGAAACCTTCCTTGTTTCCCCTACAGCAATGGTATCAATAAACCCATCCACATCGTCACGATGTGGTTCCTCTACACTGCCCTCAAAAGGGATCAAACAAACCCGACAAAATCATGAAGTGACATCTCCTTATGCTCATCATATAAATAAAATTCCACCGTAGGTGGTGAGCTCCTAGCATGGAAATGAAAGTTTTGCACAAAGATATTGGTGAGTAAGAGATACTATTCACGTTGGCCGTGGAGGAAGGCGGTGAGGCCTGCATTCTCCGCCAGCTCATAAAATCATCATAAATCTCGGCTGCTCTCAAGAAATTATCACAAGGCCATTCACATGGCCGAACTTCCGCAATGCGAGGGAGATTATATTTGGGCCTCTTATCCTCCTCACTTTGCTTATCCTTCGAGCTTCGGCTCGATGAGCCCCTCAAAAATCTCTTCATCTTTTTTTGAAAATTTCTGAAATTTTTAGTAACTTCAAATAAAAGTAAACCAAACTCAACAAAATTGATAGCAACTACTCCTACAAGTGCCTAGAGCCTATATCTTACATTAGAACTACTTGGAACCATATAAATTTGACATGCAAGCTCAAGAACATGGTCACCTAGGCAGCACAAATTTGCAATGAATAAAGCACTAGAACAAAAACTAATTGGACCAATGGAGGAGTCACATACCAAGGAACAATCCCCCAAAGCAGTTTTGTGAGAGGTGCTTTGAGCAAGGAGATCGAAAATCGCAGCAAAATGAGCTAGAACTCCTGCTTGAGCTGGATGGTGATTTTTTTGGGAGGAAGAGGAAGTGTGTGGGTGCAGGAATAAGTGGAGGGGAGCCACCATGGGCCCACGAGTCAGGGGTGCACCCTGGACCCTCGTGGCCAGGTGCTTGCTCCCCTTGTTGTGTTCTCACTGTCAGATGTTCTCAAATATTCCAGAAAATATCATATTAAATTGGCAGGGCATTTGGAGAACTTTTATTTTCGGGGTATTTTTATATTGCACGGATAATTCAGAAAACTGACAGAAAATACTATTTTTACTTTATTTCAACTAAATAATAGAAAGTAAAAGGAGGGTACAGAAGGTTGTGCTTTCTAACTTCATCCATCTCATGCCCATCAAAAGGAATCCACTAACAAGGTTGATCAAGTCTTGTTAACAAACTCATTTCGAGTAACATGAAACCAGAGAAATTTCGAATGACACTATGTTACCTCAACGGGGATATGCACATCCCCAACAATAAGAATATCATATTTCTTCTTGACAGTAGGAAGAGGAAATTCAAAACCTCCAAAAATAATCGATGGAATTTCTCCAATAGAATTGATATTGTGGACTTGAGGTTGTTTCCTCAGAAAATGTACTGTATGCTCATTACCATTAACATGAAAAGTGACATTGCCTTTGGTGCAATCAATAACAGCCCGTGCGGTATTCAAAAAGGGTCTTCCAAGAATAATAGACATACTATCGTCCTCGGGAATATCAAGAATAACAAAGTCCGTTAAAATAGTAACGTTTGCAACCACAACATGCACATCCTCACAAATACCGACATGTATAGCAGTTGATTTATCAGCCATTTGCAAAGATATTTCAGTAGGTGTCAACTTATTCAAATCAAATCTACGATATAAAGAGAGAGGCATAACACTAACACCGGCTCCAAGATCACATAAAGCAGTTTTAACATAGTTTCTTTTAATGGAGCATGGTATAGTTGGTACTCCTGGATCTCCTAGTTTCTTAGGTATTCCACCCTTAAAAGTATAATTAGCAAGCATGGTGGAAATTTCAGCTTCCGGTATCTTTCTTTTATTAGTAACAGTATCTTTCATGTACTTAGTATAAGGATTCAGTTTAAGCATATCAGTCAAACGCATACGCAAAAAGATAAGTCTAATCATTTCAGCAAAGCGCTCAAAATCCTCATCATCCTTTTTCTTGGATGGTTTGGGGGAAAAGGCATGGGTTTCTGAACCCAAGGCTCTCTTTCCTTACCATGTTTCCTAGCAACAGAGTCTCTCTTATCATAACGTTGATTCTTTGATTGTGGGTTATCAAGATCAACAGCAGGTTCAGCTTCTACCTCATTATCATTGCTAGGTTGAGCATCAACATGAACATTATCATTAACATTATCACTAGTTTCATGTTCATTATCAGAATGTGTTTCAGCATCAAACATAGAGATATCATTGGGATTCTCAGGTGTGTCGATAACAGTTTCACTAGAAGCATGCAAAGTCCTATCATTTTTCTTTTTCTTCCTCTTAGAAGGACTAGGTGCATCAATATCATTTCTCTAAGAATCTTGCTCAATTCTCTTAGGATGGCCCTCAGGATACAAAGGTTCCTGGGTCATTTTACCACCTCTAGTCATAACTCTAACAGCATTATCGTTATTCTTACTATTTAATTCATTGAGCAAATCATTCTGAGCTTTAAGTACTTGTTCTACTTGAGTGGTAACCATAGAAGCATGTTTACTAATGAGTTTAAGTTCACCTTTAACTCTAGACATATAATCACCCAAGTGTTCAATTATATAAGCATTTTTTTTCAATTGTCTACCAAAATAAGCATTGAAGTCTTCTTGCTTTACCATAAAGTTATCAAACTCATCCAAACATTGGCTAGCAAACTTAGTAGGAGGGATTTCAGCTTTCTATAGAGAGAATTTACCTTTACTACCTGTGTCGGGTTACCAAGACCACGTGCTTCTTCAATAGGTGATGGATTAAAACCATATATTTCTTCAACAGGCGGTAAATTAAGACCATGTATTTCTTCAATAGGAGGTAAATTATTAACATCTTCAGCTTTAATACCCTTTTCTTTCATGGATTTCTTTGCCTCTTGCATATCTTCAGGACTGAGAAATAGTATACCCCTTTTCTCCGGAGTGGGTTTAGGAATAGGCTCAGGAGGTGTCCAATTATTTTCATTTGTCAACATATTATTCAATAGAATTTCAGCTTCATCCGGTGTTCTTTCCCTGAAAACAGAACCAGCACAACTATCCAGGTGGTCTCTGGAAGCATCGGTTAGTACATTATAAAAGATCAAGTATTTCATTTTTCTTAAGAGGATGATCAGGCAAAGCATTACGTAATTGGAGAAGCCTCCCCAAGCTTGTGGGAGACTCTCTTCTTCAATTTGCACAAAACTATATATATCCCTTAAGGCAGCTTATTTCTTATGAGCAGGGAAATATTTAGCAGAGAAGTAATAAATCATATCCTGGGGACTACGCACACAACCAGGATCAAGAAAATTAAACCATATCTTAGCATCACCCTTTAATGAGAACGGAAATATTTTAAGGATATAAAAGTAGTGAGTTCTCTCATCATTAGTGAACAGGGTGGCTATATCATTTAATTTAGTAAGATGTGCCACAACAGTTTCAGATTCATAGCCGTAAAAAGGATCATATTCAGCCAAAGTAATTATATCAGATCAATAGAGAATTCATAATCATTATCAGTACCAAAGATAGGTGAAGTAGCATAAGCAGGATCATATTTTGTTCTAGCATTCAGAGTTTTTTGTTTAAGCTTAGCTAATAATTTCTTAAGATCACTTCTATCATTGCATGCAAGAAAGTCTCTTTTAGTTTCTTCATCCATAACATAGCCCTCAGGCACAACAGGCAATTCATATTTATTAGAAGAGCCTTCATCATCACTTTCATCAATATTATTAGTTTCAATAATTTCATTCTCTCTAGCCCTAGCAAGTTGTTCATCAAGAAATTCACCAAGTGGCACAGTAGTATCAAGCCTAGAAGTAGTTTCATCATAAGTATCATGCAGAGCAGAAGTGGCATCATCAATAATATGCGACATATCAAAATTAATAACAGAAGCAGGTTTAGGTGTTGCAAGCTTACTCAAAATAGAAGGTGAATCAAGTGTAGAGCTAGATGGCAGTTCCTTACCTCCCCTCGTAGTTGAGGGATAAATTTTTGTTTTCGCGTCTTTCAAGTTCTTCATAGTGACCAGCAGAATAAATCCCAAGTGACTCAAAGAATAGAGTTATGCTCCTCGACAACGGCACCAGAAAATAGTCTTGATAACCCACAAGTATAGGGGATCGCAACAGTTTTCGAGGGTAGAGTATTCAATCCAAATTTATTGATTCGACACAAGGGGAGCCAAAAAATATTGTCAAGTATTAGCAGCTAAGTTGTCAATTCAACCACACCTGGAAACTTAATAACTGCAGCAAGTGTTTAGTAGCAAAGTAATATGATAGTAGTGGTAACGGTAGCAAAAGTAATATCTTTGGTATTTTGTAGTGATGATAACAATAGCAACGGAAAAGTAAATAAGCGAAGAACAATATATGGAAAGCTCATAGGCAATGGATCGGTGATGGAGAATTATGCCGGATGTGGTTCATCATGTAACAGTCATAACCTAGGGTGACACAGAACTAGCTCCAGTTCATCAATGTAATGTATGCATATATTTCGAATATAGTCATACGTGCTTATGGAAAAGAACGTGCATGACATCTTTTGTCCTACCCTCCCGTGGCAGCAGGGTCCTAGCGGAAACTAAGGGATATTAAGGCCTCCTTTTAATAGAGTACCAGACCAAAACATTAACACATGGTGAATATATGAACTCCTCAAACTATGGTCATCATCGGGAGTGGTCCCGATTATTGTCACTTCGGGGTTGCCGGATCATAACACATAGTAGGTGACTATAGACTTGCAAGATAGGATCAAGAACTCACATATATTGATGAAAACATAATAGGTTCAGATCTGAAATCATGGCACTCGGGCCCTAGTGACAAGCATTAAGCATAGCAAAGTCATAGCAACATCAATCTCAGAACATAGTGGATACTAGGGATCAAACCCTAACAAAACTAACTCGATTACATGATAAATCTCATCCAACCCATCACCGTCCAGCAAGCCTATGATGGAATTACACACACACGACGGTGAGCATCATCAAATTGGTGATGGAGGATGGTTGATGATGACGACGGCGACGGATTCCCCTTTCCGGAGCCCCGAACGGACTCCAAATCAGCCCTCCCGAGAGAGTTCAGGGCTTGGCGGTGGCTCCGTATCGTAAAACGCGATGAATCCTTCCCCTTTATTTTTTTCTCCCCGAACACGAATATATGGAGTTGGAGTTGAGGTCGGTGGAGCTCCAGGAGGCCCACGAGGTAGGGGGCACGCCCAGGGGGGCAGGCGCGCCCCCACCCTCGTGGCTAGGGTGTGGCACCCTGGCCTTGATTCTTTGCCAGTATTTTTTATTATTTCCAAAAATAATCTCCGTGGAGTTTCAGGTCATTCCGAAAATTTTTGTTTCTGCACATAAATAACACCATGGCAATTCTGCTAAAAACAGCGTCAGTCCGGGTTAGTTCCATTCAAATCATGCAAGTTAGAGTCCAAAATAAGGGAAAAAGTGTTTGAAAAAGTAGATACGACGAAGACGTATCAGTCCACATGCTGGCAAAATTTGGTGTCATTTCATGCATAGTAGCAAACACATAATATACAACCTGAACCGTTCGGGTAGGCCGACAAGGCATGTCTCGAAACACTTTTTTTACCTCCACCAAACAGACCTATTTTTGCACATTGGCATCACCATGGCCAACATGCATGCCAAGTTTCATCCATTTATGACATTTTATGCATTTTCTAGGGTTTTTCGAATGAAAACCCCCTAAAACACAGGCCGAACATAACACAACATGCGTTCGGTGTTCGAATTCATTCAAATTTTGCGTGGAGGACAACCTTGTTTTTTCACATTAACCAAATGGATCCAAATTTGGTTGCATGGGGGGAGAACCCTAGAAAATGCATATAAAGTTGGGTAGGACAAAAGGCTCCCTCTGAGAGCACGCTATTTCTCGACATTGTTTTTCATCCATCAACTGGCCCCAAAACATTCCACCAACTTCTTTGACGAATTCAAGGCATCTCAGTGAAAAAGGGTTGATAAATGGCCGGACATGTCGCAACATGCAAACGGCGTCGGAAGTCATTCAAACCTAGCATGGACGCCTCATATGTCCGTGTCAGACTGCTCCAAGAAGTTGGGGTTATTTATCCATAGTACCCAAAAAATACCAGTTTTAGGAGTGTGCTATACTTCGGGTGCATCCGTGGGCATGTAGTTTTTTTTCTAATTTGAATGCCTATGGTATTTGCAATTTCAGTCATTATCAATCAACATGAATATTTTCTTATATCCATGTAATTTCTTGAAATTGGTCAACAATTTTGGAATTTCAAATTGTGTATGAAAATTTTATAAACTTGAACACTTTTTCCAAAATTGTGAACAGATACCCAACAATTGATGTTGTACACAAATTGCAAACCACATACTTTTTAAAAATATATCTATTTTTTTGAAATGCAACCATTTCTTAACGAAAAAATTCAAAAACAGGAACATTTTTTTAAATTGTAAACAATATTTGAAAACAAGAACAATTTTTGGTGTTCCAAAAATATTTCAATTTTTAAATAGGTTTCAAAAATGATAATGAAGTTCAAAAGGAGAAAAATGAATTAACGGAAAAAGAAAAGAAAACAAAAAATAAAAAAAATGCTCAGGACTTGGTTCAACTAGACGCCGACATCGCTGCCGTCGGGTGCCTGTTGGGCCGACCCAAGCATTCGCGGATTTAAAAAAAGTCCATCAATTTTGAGAAAAAAAAAGTTCATGAATTTGAAAAAAAAAACACGGGCTTTGACAAATGTTAGTAAAAGTTGCAAAGAGTTCATGGATTGAAAAGGTTCACAGATTTTAAAATAAAGTTCAACAATTTAAGAAAATATGCATGAATGTTAAAAGTTCACGGTTTTAAGAAAAAGGTTGATGTTTTAAAAATAGTCACGCATTTTAATAAAGAAAAGGAAATGGAAAAGAGAGAAAAAAAGTAGAAAGAAAACGAGACAAACAAAAACAGAAAAAATAAAACCACAACATGTTTTGAAAGATGTTCGGAAATTGTTCATGTTTCGAAATTTTGTTCAAAATTCAAAAAATGTTTGCTAAAATTTCATTCATAAATTCAAAAAAAATCGACATTTCAAAATTATTCACATTTTTTATATAAAATTTCCGATTTTTTTAAAATGTTTCATACAGTATATATTAACGTTCTTATGTTTTCTTGTATTTCGCGCTAGAATATATCACACAGTGGTGGGGTGAAGTGGCTAGCAGCTCGCGACATACTTTTGAAAAAGACGATCTTGTCCTTTTTAAAAAGAAAAATTGTATATGGTAATCTCAACCGTTAATATTAGCCCTTGGCTTCTGGTCAGTTAGTTCCCTCCACTGTCATATTCATACCTAGCTGCCGAGTTCAATCAGCAACCAAGCAGAGTAGAACTGTTCACTTTTTAAACAAGGGAGGAGAGGAATCAATTCCTCTGCTTCTACTCTGTTCGTTTCTTCAAGGAGAACAATTCTACCATCACCATTGTCTGCCAATTCCTTGCCTTGTTTCAGTTTTTTCGAGTTGATTTGATCCGTAAACTGTCATTTGACCTAGGCCCTACCTGTCCGTATGTGCTCGCTCACAAATGCACATCTGCTACATCGAATAAACACACCGCAGGGACAGAACAACGAATAAATACACAGGCAGAAAATACGTATATATGATAACGCAACTATCCAACAACCGCTAATATTTCAACAGTTTATTGCAAACCATCGGAGACAGATAAATTGGATGTTGAGCATCTCTTCCGCGATGTTACAAACCAAGGGAAACACGCGAGTTCAGTGTTCAATGGGTTCACACCATTTTTACAGGGTATATAGTTGCACGTTTCGTTATCAAGGACCATATATAGCCCACTGGGAGGTTAAAAAAGATAAAACCAGTGTGTGTTATTTGCATACATCATCAGATTCTGCAGCGTGTAGCCAGCCGATGACGCGGTGACCGCGGCAGCACCGCTTCACTCACAAGATCAGTGGCATACAATGGACCAAGTATATTGGTAGGCGGGTTTAAGGATCACACGACTTCACGTTTTAGGGGGTCTCAGGCTCTGATGATGAAGTATATTGGGCTCTCCTTTCCAGCCGGTAGCCTGGTGTTTGACAGTTTAGCAAACAGATTAAGAAAGAAACGATCATAACAACTCTTGACATGGAAGATATATATGGTGATGCACTGATGCTATGCAACACACACACAAAATGATATTATTGTGAGAGAGATTTTATTTACCATCAACATATGCTACAGCAACGTGCTGAAGCTTTTCCCAATTGGGATCTCCAACTGTTCTGCATGAACTCATCAACATCTCATTGGAGCGACTGAGTTTGAAGCACTCAAGAGACTGCGGCAGCGTTGGAAGCCACCGAATATTCCTGCAGCCCTTGAGGCCCAGGTCCTTCAGTGACGTCAGGTGCTCCATTTGATCTGGCAAGGTGTCCCAGCTGCAACCGAAGATATAGAGTGAACGGAGGTGAGAGCAAAACCCACCAAGTTCTGGGCCAAGTTCTGTGCTGCAACAGTGCAGGCTGAGTGTGTTGAGATACTTTGGGCCAACTTGGGTATCTCAAACCATCGTAGCAGTATATGGTCAGTGATTCGAGAAGCTTCGGTGGGCATAGACCCTCTAGTACCTCTGTCTGAACTTCCTTTTCTTTTAACTCTGCTCTCTCATCATAATTCCACCACAGTTCCAATGTTCTGAGCCCTTCTTTATCGGCTAGGTTGGCTTCAAGAGCTTCCTGCTGGCTTTCAACGTTTTGGAGGCCCAAGATAGTCAGTTTGCCGCAAAGCTGGTTTAGGTCGCTGAGTTGCTTTAACTCGCACCCTTGTTCCTTTCTTACTTCAAATGTTTCCAGCGTTCGAAGTAATGTCAGCCTGCCAATGCTTTGAATTTCCTGAAACGGCACTCGGATTATATGTCGCAAGTTGATGAGGCTAAACATATCTTCACATGAGTCAAACACCAAATCACTAATATTACCAAAATCTAGAACCTGCATGTGGTAAAGCTTGGTCAAAGTGCCTGGTAAAACCAGCCTGCTGTCTGAACCATATCTAGTCATAAAAGCAAGATATCGTAGATGCCTTAGCTGACCAATAGACTCTGGGACTGACAACATACCTTGATCACTAGCTATGATAAGCACCCGCAACTTCCTTAGCTTCGCAAACAGACTCTTGAGGACTTTCTCCTCAACTGGTTTTTTCCATTCTGCACTGTCAATGATGAGAGTGCGCAGGTTATCCAATTTACATATTTTCTCAATGATCAATTCTGAACCATAGGTCTGAACAAAAACATGGCGGACGTCTGGGGGAACTTCATCTTCACATCCTTCCATTGCCCAGTTATCTCCTGACCTTTTCCACTGATTCTCGATTCTGAAACAATCACTTCCAGCGACCTTATCCGCTAAATCAAGCAACAGATCATGAACTATATAAGCGTCCATTTTACTGGAGTACTTCCCTACTTCAGGTTGCAGAAATGAGGCTGACACTAGTACATCAAAGTATCCCTGGCAAACATCTTCCAAATCCTTGCCTTCATCGCTACTTCTAGCAAACCCTTCTGCAGCCCAAAGCTTAACTAACTCATGTCGTTCCAAGTAACGTCTTCGAGGAAAAATACTGCAGTAAGCAAAGCATTGTCTGACCTGTTCATCAAGATGTTGGTAGCTCCACCACAGAGCTCCCATGGTGTCATCCAAGTGGTTCCCATCTCGGGAACTTCTCCAGTAATCAATGTTTGGCCTCATACGTAGCTGTCCTCCAACAATTTTGGCCGCCAGAGGTGATCCCTTCAGCTTTTTTGCAATGTGAGTTGCAATCTCTTCGAGTCTTATCCGGTCATCAGCAGCAACGCACACGTTGTGAAATGCATAGTGCTTGAACAATTTCAGGAAGACATCTTCATCTAGCAGTGACATGGGAATACATCTTTGCTCTGCAGCACCCAGAGCTATCAATGCATCTTTAGTTCGACTAGTCACCAGGATCTTGCTTCCTGCCTCTCCAGCGTTCAGCGGTGAAAGTATCTGTTGCAGCTTCTCATACTGCCTCACATCTCTATTATTGTACCAAACATCATCTAGTACCAAGAGGAACCGTTTTCCATGCAGTTTCTTCTCCAAATCAGTCTGTAAGGTGTCAAGATTATTGAACTGAGGGCACGGGGTCCTGCTAGCGGCCTCAGACATCTGCCTGAAAATGGCATCCACACTAAAATCCTGAGAAACGTGAACCCACATAACAAGGTTGAAATGACCATCCTTTTGCTCACGAGCACAAACAAGTTGTGAAAGGGTTGATTTTCCAGAACCACCGATGCCATGAATGCCGATTACGGAATAACATTGAGCCCTATTGGTGTCTGGTTGAGCATCTTCTTCCTTATCATGAAGCATTGCAACTATGTTATCACAATCTTTATCTCGTCCGATTACCAGAGGTGGAGGCCTCGCCGTAGTGACCGCACCTCGTGAGTTGGCAGGTTTGCTCAAATTAACATTGCTTTTGTTTGGCAAGTTCATCTGTTCAAAAAATCCTCATGCATCATTTATGACCTTTTCTATTTTTTCTAGGCTCTGCTTCAACTCGATTTTTGACATACCACAGTCCTGCAAAACAAAATACCAAGCGAGGAAATCGATGAATGAGAAAATATTTCTACGGATCCGAGAAATATACATTAAAAAAACTGAAGTTAGTTTTAATTTTCAGCTTGATTAGCAAAATAAGATTATTTTTAATATTATCCAACTCAGTTTTTGTTCGTCAGCTTGATATGGTTGCTAAGTTGTAAAGCCAGTGAGCCCCAAATAAACCAGAAAATCAAAGGTAGAGTTGATACTCCCCTTTTGCAATTATTCTAACATGTTTTCACGCAACAATTTAACAAAAAAAACCTTTTTATGCCCGAGATAAAATACAAACAAATAGAGGCAGTAAAGGACCTGATCTTTCAGGAAGTTGCACTTTTTCATGGCAGTCTTCAAGAGCTTCCTCACATGATTCTTGTTGCGTCGAGGCGCAGCCACCTCTAACTTGAGATAGTCATCCTGTATCTGTTTCTTTAGGAGGTAATACTCAACATCATCCAAGATGTCCTCTGCTTTGTAGAAAGCAGACTTAAGATCGTTGAACAGCTGCTGCAGACGATGCCTGTAAGGGCTCTCCTCGACTATTTCCATCACGCGCTGCAGAAGCAAAATCTTTGGCTCCAGTTCCTTGAGCTTCTGCGACGCATCAAAGTTGAGGAGGGAGGAGGCTTTCTTGTAGAGCTCGGAGATGATGGGCGAGGCCACCCACCCAGCGGCTTTCATGGCCCATCCTACAGCGACAGCAGCGGACACCGGATCCGCCATTAGAAGCCGCAAGTCGTCGGGCGATTGGCTGGAGAGTATGCCGACACGAGAGTGAATCCACATGGAGCTCAAAAAAGCAAGCGTAGCGTAGATGGGGTTGATCTAGAGGCTGGGTGTGGGGGTACATTACCTTGGCCGAAAGCGGTGAGGGTCTGGTCAAATCCGGCGGCTGAAGGTGCTGGGCTGATGGCGGTCGATTCCTTGTGGCGAGGAGATCCGGGACGGCGTTCAGCGGCTGGAGGCGGTCGCCGTGTCTAGGTTTCCGGCAGCGGAGCGGTGGCCGGAAATGGAGTGGCCGAGACCATAGCGCCGCTGCTGCACGTGTGGGGCCGGCCAGAGTGAAGGGAAAGTTTTCCCAAATCTCCAACAGCCTATTTAAAAAAAACGATGCTCGTACATACATATGCACGCACGCACACTGTCTCTACCAGCACCTCTCAAAGACTGAAATACAACATCTCACAGACACCTTCATAATTGACGGGACACACATCATAAAAAGAACTGAAATAAATCTAAAAAAATGTGAGATATCAAGTTTAAAATTTTAACTCAGGGGGGCTGGAGATGTCACTATCCTTCTAATCATTAAATCACATATTGTTTCGCAAACGCTTTTTTATCTGTAGAAAGGGTTTGCAAGTAAGGTGCTTTTTTCAAAAGAGCTCCTATACCACTTTAGGGTATCTTCAATATTAACCCGTAAATTTGCTTCGACATTTGTCCACGGATAAGGGGGACAAGTATGCAGCAATGTTCAGGAAATCGGTAATCGGTAACTGCTCGATCGGCTAGGGAGTAGGAATTAATCGTGAATCGGACAATTAATCGGTCGACCGTTAATCGGTTAGTTTTTTTCTTATAAATCTAAATCCTGGTGTTGGGGCCAGATTTTTGCCACGCAAAAATGTAATTTAAATGGCCTCAAATGAATAAGTACTCGATATGGAAAAATGTTCAACATGAAAGTTATTTGTATCGGCAATGTGAACAACTTTTAAGTTTTGATGATTTTGATCTGAGGTCATATGTGACATGTGAGTTCAAAAAAACCAAACAGTTATATGAGTGTATGACAACAATGCTCTAAAATATGATATATTCAACAAGTATGGCAACAATCATTATGTGCTTTTGTCTCTAAGACTTGTAATAACTTGATAACATATAATCATAGTTCTTACATTTGCATAACATAACAAGGTCCACAAGTATGCATGACAGTTGACAGTATGACATCGCAAGGTCCACAAGTATCAAGTATGTATGACAATATAACATAACAAGGTCCACAAGTACATATGATAGTATGACATAGCAAGGTCCACAAGTGAAAATTCACAATAGCCATAAAACACAAATAATCATAGTTCTTGACTTCTTGCGTAAGTGCATAACATAACTATGCGGACATGGATGCGGAAAGCCGACTATCTAACTCTACTCGCATACATCTGACCCTAATTTTTCAAAGTTCAGGCGTTCAAATAGCCGCATATATAGGCTAAAATAGTTCAAATGTTCAAATGCAGCAGTAGTTCAAACAAAAAAAGTTCAAATATTACACTCCAACATTGTCGTCCCTCTTAACAGCCCACACATGCTCAATCGGATCTTTCTTCAGTTGCTCGCTGTCAAATTTGTTGATATATTTAAACAAACTCTTCAAATTTGGCTAGATTTTGATAGGGAAGTTCAATAGGATCACCGATGTTCGGGTAAATTGTTGAAAATCACCACATTTATGGCTAGGATACTCCAAAACTACTCCCTCCGTCCCATAATATAAGAACATTTTTTATACTAGTGTAGTGTTAAAAATGTTTTTATATTTTGAGACAGAGGGAGTACCTTTTTTGCCAAAAATAACAGAAGACCATGACTTCTTCGGCAGGTGAATAACATATTGCACTAAACGAGTTGTGAACCGCGACTAACCACAAACCTGACAGGTTGGGCCTACTTGCCGGACCAGGGCGTGGATGCGTAGAGAAGGATGCTAGCGGTGTGTGCAAACAGGTTTGGGCCCACGCACACACCGACCCACTCCCACTCATTCTGTCCCCACGGCAGATCTCGCCATGGCCACCATCGGAGCTCTCTGCTCCTCGCCACCGTGAGGGCCTTCCCTCCTGGAGGTCGCCTCTGAGTTGGGGGCGCAGCCGGCGGAGATGCAAGCGGAGCCGAAGGACCCCAGCGACGCCGACAACCTTGACCCCAGGAACAGTTCACGGAACCTCACCCTCTTCCGCCCCAACGCGTTGGCGCCGTTCCACCACCGACGCATTTTTGCGTGAAAAAACACGTTTTTTTTTCTTTCTCAAGAGACACGGTTTTGCTTCTGTGAGAGGCACGACCATGCCACTTGGAAACGAAAAAAAACGTGTTTTTTTTTGCTTTCGCGAGCGGCGCGAGAAGCACGATTTTCTCGAAACAAAAAAAAACGTATTTTTTCTTTCGCGAGAGGCACGGTTGTGCCTTTCGGAACGAAAAAACAGGTTTTTTTGCTTCCGCGCCGTGCCTCTCGGAAACGATTTTTTTTCTTGCGTGAGAGCCACAGTTTGTTTGCCCGGTTTGTTTTTGAAAAAAAAAATCATCAAAACTTATCAACATGAGATCTAATTTTAAATATCTCGATACAAGGAATCCAACGATGAAATCAGCTCGAGATTTAGATGCATGGTTTAAATAATAAAACATTTTAAATAAATGAATTAAAAAAACTCTCGTATTGCGACAAATGACCCACGGGCAGTACGGCTGAGAGGCTTTTTTTTTTTTGCACCGGCTGGGCCAGGCCACAGAGGACACCAAACGGGCTGGTTTTTGCGCGCCCGTTGCGAGCCAGGGAAACAAACACGCCCCTAGGGTTTTTCGTGTGCACAACCAAACCCGGCGGCGCCCTCCTCCGGCCCTCCCCACTTCCCCCCGCCATCCGGCGCCCTCCTCCGCAGCCCCACCGCCCCGGCTCCCGGCGGCTCGTTTGCTCGCGCGGCCGCCCCTTACCGGCCACCCCCTGGACTTTCCCCGTCTCGGGCAGGCAGAGAAACGGCGATGACGGCCGCCGTCGCCGGAGCGGACGACGAGAGGAAAGCGCAGGCCCTCGTGCGGTAATCCCCCCCTCGCTTCCTGCGCGTCCCGCAGAATCGCTCGCCCGGAAAATACCAAGGAGGGTTCACACGGGTTTGGTTTTGTTCATTCATTAACAGGGATGACGCGCCCAAGCTGCTCGCCGCTCTCAAGGAAATGAAGGACGGGCTCGACCTCGTCAGGTCCAAGGTCGAGTCGCTCACCCGCAAGGTACCCCCCGCTTTCCCCCCTCGCGGGCGACCCGTCTCACGCTATGATTCTGATGATTACGCGCGAGTTTAGCCGCTGGAATTCGGGACAACTAGGGGATGTGTTTCTGGTTAAGCCGTTGGGGGGCCATGGCGAAAACGAAGAAAATTCTGTTGAATTTTGTGTGGTCTTGTTTAGGAAGAACCTAAACATGGGCATTTAGTTAATCTTGCTTCCAAACATCAGCCTGCAAACATGGAAGCCTAGTAGTAGGCAGGAAGAAGGAGCAACAGGGCTGGAAAAGAAAACTACTCTCTCTGATCCATAATACCGTAGTTCAAAACTGCGACACTTATTTTGGATAGGAGGGAGTACTTATTAAACAACACCAGTAGTTAGTGTCTAACTTGCCATAGTTCCCATCATCTCCAAGCCGAAGCACAATATCAATCCAATGAAGCCCAAAAAAACATCTCCAATCAATCAAGCCCTGTTGATTGAGAAAACAGGAGAATAGAAGGGAGCAACAGAAATACAGAATATAGGGCATGGTGGCGGGCACCAGTTAATGTGAGACCATTTTTTAGCCTACTTGTCACTTGACTCACGACCAAACATTCTTTCTGCGACCAAGTGGCTCCCTAAGGTCTTTCAGCTAGTTACCAGGACAAATTTAAAGGATAGGGAACAATACATGCACTTGTCAGCAGCCATATGCTTGCACTGATCTCTTATCCTAGATATTGCATGAATGTCACGTTTAGTCAAACAGATAAGACACCCGATCCTATTTTGAAACCTTGAGAATCTATAGGAAGTGCCGGCGCACCAGGTATGAGTATGACAGGTGCCGATAAAAGAAACACAGAAACATGCCCCCCAAGTGCACACTTTCAATCTCAGTTGTTGGCCTTTGGCAGATTCTGCTGCTTCTGGTCTGAAAATTAGTAACCTTTTCAGGTCAGATGAGATCAAAATCTGGCTGTAAACAATCTTTTGTTTAGAAAACCTAGAAAAGGACCAGTCTGGAGAGCTGTATGCACAAACAGAGGTGCAAGGAAGCTACCACCTATTCCAACTGAGACAATATTTATTAGCACTTTGTTGCCCCAGCTTGCATTTCAAGAAGTAGGGGTGATTAATCTTACTGTTTCTGCTATATTTTGCCAAGTTAAGAGATTTGTTTCAAAATTTACCCATGAGCCACTTTTAAAAGTTTCTGGAAACTGCCTGATTTTATCTCTAATAGCCCAGACTTCAGGAACCACATTCACCCCATCACTGTTTATGACTGCATCTCTTGGAGCCCTTAGAGCCACATAATCACTGATCTGTTCTCTGTACTATTTATCTGACAAGCAAATCAATCAAGTCAACTTTGACATGACTTCCATCCAACCCTAATGTTAGCTTTTGGGTGGGTGGCAAAAACCAACAATTCTGTTCAATTTTCTGTGTGGTGTAGGTTAGGAAAAACCAGCTGCCGACAGGCGATGGCATTGGGTACCTGGAGGCCAAGCACCACCTGCTGCTGAGCTACTGCCAGGACCTCGTCTACTACCTGCTACGCAAGGCCAAGGGACTGTCCGTCGATGGCCACCCTGTCGTGCGCAGCCTTGTCGAGATCAGGCTGTTTCTTGAGAAGGTGTGTGTGCCCTTAAGTTTTGCTTATTAAGCTGCCAGTCTCCATATATGAAGCTGTCTAATAGTAGATGGTGTTATGTTTTCTGTGTGCTAGATTCGCCCAATAGACAAGAAGATGGAGTACCAGATCCAGAAGCTCACCAATGCTGCAGATGGTGCGGCTGCCCAGGATAAGGTGCCAGACGCTGAGGTCAATGTCAAGGGCAGGCAACAAGGTGAGGACGACCTGTTGGGGTACCGGCCAAACCCGGATATGATGGATCCCAAAATTGCTCCTGAAGGACAGGTGAAATTCTCACTAACTGATGTTTTCCCGTATACTATGTGTTAAGGTGATAATGTTTGACTGTTCGTCACTCTGTTCACACTGACACACACACACCAATCAGTTACCATCAACATTTGTGCATTGAATTAAGCAGCTTCTTTAGCCCAAACATCAATCAATAAATCTTATATATACTTTTATGACATCAAATTTATCCATCCTTACGGAGCTGTTTTCTGTACATAATATAGTTGTCAATTGGATGAGAAATCGATATTTTCAGTGCAGTGTCTTGGAGAATCAAATTAAGTTGCTACTTAACAACTTCTGATGAATTCAAGATTACACTGTAATTTGGTTTATGTGCCTGGTTTAAGTGAACTGTATAATAGCTTATATTGTTGCTTTTGTGGATACTGCTACCCGTTGCTTAAATGCTGCCTTATTCTAATTTTACTGTTCCTGTTAATGACGTGAATATAGGTCACTGTTTTATATCAGTAATGATGATTTCATGACTAGAGTTCAATTTACACAGATTTGTTGTGTCTGATGTGTGTAGCTGTTTGACTTCAGGGCAAAGATGGTATCTACGTTCCTCCGAGAATTGGGCCAGCTGCCATGGATGATAGTCATAGTAAAGACGCTGTAAGGAAAGAGAAAAGATTGTTGCGTATGGCAACAGAGAATCCTTACTTCAAGGAGATGATTGATGATGCTGCTGATAGACCTGAAGAGGTTTGTATATTGTGTCTTTTTGTATAGTTGGCTACACTAAGCTACATCGAGGTAACTAAGTTTTCCGCGCAATCTTGCAGTGGAAGGAAACAGCGGGTGACGAAAGCAAAGAATTTATGGCCTACATGCGGCAGAGAGAGAAGCAAGAGAAGGCGGAAGAGGAGCTGTTCACCCGAGCTCCCGTGACCAAACGTGAAAAGTACATGGAGAAGCAGATGAAAAAGCAGCTTCATGGGTATGTTGTTCCATCGTTCTACAGAGTTTATGGATTTTCTCTTGTGGTACAGGCTTCCCCTTATAAAGTGAACCCACCAACCACATGAGTACATGAAGATCGCTTTCGCCACATTTAGCTGAGCTTGTCCTTTTAAGATCTTTTGCTTTTCCTAACCAACTTATGAACTGGCATGTTTCTGTGTACAGGTTACAAGGCCTGACTGACGGATTTGACCTTGGGATGAACACGCTGTTCGATGGCGAGAAGGAAGATGATGGTGGTTCCAGCGAGCCGCGTAGACAGAGCGCGGGGCGGAGAAAACACCAGAAAGGCGGAAAGAGGAAGCGGCATTAATTCAGACCTGACAATGATAGTCCTCTGAAATTTTGTGGTGTTCTCAATCCAAACAAGAGATTTTGGTACCACTAGAAACTGAACCAATTGTGCACCGTAGGAACAGAGATGAATTTTGCCTAGAAGCAGCAGTTTTGTCCTTGAGACGATTGCCGCTTGTTTATCCTCAGCTGTTTGCCTGTGTTTTCCGGTTCGGACTCCTTTGGATCTGTCATGTGTATGAAAAGATGTTCTGTTGAGTACATGAGAGTATGATCAGAGAACTGCGAAAGTGCACGGTGGTTGCTGACATCGATCTCCATGTAAAATTAATCTGACCTTAATCCTGATCATTATTGCCAAAATCCACCATCTGTTGGATGTTCCATTTTTTATATTATTGTCTTGGATATAATCGTGATGATTTGTTGGTTTGTTATGTGTCCCGTCCTGTGCGACGAGTGTGGTTCACGAGGATTGTATTAATATTTGTCAAACCACAATATTGTGGTGTTTACAAAAAAATAGTTCGTCTATCACAAATGGCCTTACAAATCTAAGACAAAATAATATGGATCCGAGACTTATGGCAAAGAACATTTTAGACAGGTCGACAGATTTACATCTAAAAGATCTTATATTTCTTTATAGAGACCGCCAGGATTGGTTGGAGAGTGGCTCGCTCTATTACTCATGAAAACGATGAGGGATGAGGTTATGATCAACCTGCAAGTGGGACCTGCTGCCGCGTGTACTCACATGATTAAGTTTTTTTAGACAAACTCGCATAATTAAGTGGGCTGCCCACATAAATTTATGTGGGCTGTCACATACCCACAAAATCTACAGGCCGCATGAAAGTGAAATTGCAGGTTGTAGCACAGCATGTCGACACTCTATAGCCCCTCAAAAAAGAATGTCGACACTCTATAGCAGTACAAAATTTGAACAATACAATGCCCACATACCCATATACTCCACATAACACATACTCCATTACAGGCAAACCTGGCCGACCATTACATAATTTGAGCAGCACATACTCCATTGCATAATTTCTCATGTCTTCAAGATGTTCCGAACATCAATCTGGCCCTTCCATCAAGAAGTAGCAGTGGATATTTCCTGCCTAGATTGAACAGTCAGAAGGTCCGTCAGCTGATGTTGAAGCTCCCTAAAACAAAGTAAATTTGCAGCAGGTTATGCAAGAACTGAACTGAAGATGGTTGCTATATAGGTTAGTGCGAGATAACAGCAGAGCGACATCTTAACAATGGCAAAGCCAAGGGACATGCTGCCACTGCTAGGAGGAAGGGAACAATGAAAGTTGGATAGATTGAAACCTGGAAGAAACGCCAGAACTGATCGCCCTTTCCAGCATGGACCGTTTGATTTGTAGATTAATTTTTCTCTTTATGTCCGGTGGCAAGGCATGAGTGCATGGTGATGTGGCATGCTACCTTTTGAATCCTTCCATCAAAACTTCGTTACTTTGAACACTGCCAAATCTGGAGTATCGATGTTAATATTGCATTTTCTAAAGTGTAGCGGATAGAGGTGGTCCTGACGGGGCTTCCCCCACTACAAACTACTATATTCAAAAGGTTGATGCGGGTAACAAGGGTAACAACAATATCATTTTTTAGTACTTATTTATCATCAGTATTAAGGGTAAGACTCCAAATGTGTAACCTTTTGTTCCCGGCAAGATAGGAACACATCAGAGATTCATTAGAGTTGAAGAGGACAACATCCAGCTACAATAATTGTAGCGAGGCAATCAAAAACTAGCCATGAGTAGGGAGGTGTGAGAAACATTGATGTTTGTCGTGCTTTTGACAAACACTTACATACCCAAACCCCTATTTCCGGCGAGGTTTTTGCCCCCACGTCTCGCCACTTGGCCGATGGGGACTGGGAGGCCTATCAATTGTTGACACGTGCATCTGCTTGGAAGGCTATGGGATGAAAACGTGTGTGGCCGTAGGCCTTCGAACAAAATTGTGTTAACTGATTTGCATTTTTTCGTGTGCACTTGAGGTGTCTTTAGCATTTTGGTTCAGATAATTGTTTGTTAATATACTAAACCTGACTAGGTTCATACAGATTTAGAATTAAGATGTGCTTATTTCAATTATTAAGGGGGAGTTTCATTTCAGAAAAGTAAACAAAAGAAGATGCATGGAGCAAATCGAGGGAGAGCTGGAGGAAGGGAACGAAAAGCATAGTATAGGAAGTAAGCAGCGTCCTCGCAAATATGAAAGCACAAGATAACATCACTATGGCTTCATCAGACGCTAAAAACTAATTTATGGAACATAAAATCACTGCCATGGCCTACAATATGGATGTATTAAATTTTTACGCATGGAGCACTGTTCAATTTTTGCTCTATTTAGTTTAAGTCTGTCTACATAACATCTATTCCATTATATTAATTTATATCTAATGTTGACGTCTTCCTATGTAATGTATTCAAACTAGATTACCAAATAAATAAAAATCCATGAATACCACTCTGCTAGAGTCATTCAATTATTCTATTGGCTTAATTTTCATACCAAGAAACTTATCAAACCCAATAAATTTACAAAGGGAAAATGTAGGATAATTTCACATGCTATACAATAATATATATTGTGAAATATAAGCTACCCAACATTCGCATAATGAAGATCTCATCATTAGATAAACATGCGCCGAGCTACCTACGGGCTGGAGCAAAGACTCTATGCCACTTCATCACAAGCACTGATTCAACCGGAGTCTACACTGTCATGAGGTTCTGTGTTTCTTTCATCTTATTGCAACATCATGATCGTGTACCATTTATTCTGTAGAACGTGCCATGTACGCCAAGAATAAACGATCTTTATAAAAAATGTACTATCAACTTGTGAAACATGCAACCAGCGTGATGGAATAAATATGCTTCTTTCCAACATATCTTCCTACGTCCACAATTTTACGTACGAGATTCTGTCTTTTTAAACTGATAACACTTATGGTAGGAGCTTGTGCCCTACCAGGCCTGGGGCGTAGGTTGTAGGGGAAGGATGGAGTAGGACGGGGCGATGATCGGGCGCGCCGGCGGCTGGGCGTCGTCGCGTCAGAGGGAGATGGCGATGGTAGCTAGGGTTAGAGGCGGCTAGGGTTCCGGCTCCTCTGGGAGCCGGGCAATAGGGATAATAATATTCTTATTGCTTAATTCCAAAAAAAGTCTTACAATCTATATTTATAACCTAGATAACTTGCATTAGAATTAACCTAAGATAACTTGCATAAGAATTAACCTAAGATAACTTGTGGGCTAAGATTGCCCGGTGGGCCTAGCTAAACCGGCCATAACACTTCTCCCCGCCTGCACAAACAGCTCGTCCTCGAGCTGTAAGGTGGGGAAGCGCTTGCGGAACTCCTCGAGGCGATCAACCAGCGTCAAACACCTTCTCGACAGTTGGGGCGGCCAGGTCGGCGGCGACGGCGTCCTCCGGAATGTAGTCTGCAACCTCCAGATAGAAGAGTCGCGGGCAGGCATGGCCGGGCGTGTAGGGCTCGTCGCAGTTGAAGCACAATCCTTGGCGGCGACGCTCGAGTAGCTCGGCTGAGATGAGCCGGCGGAACGGGCGCGCCGCGGTCGCGGCGAGGGGTGCCGAGAAGCCTGCGCAGGCCGACCCTGCGGGGAATTCAGCCCGGGTAGCGACCCAGTGGTCTGGGACGGTGATTCCTGCTGGATGGCCACCGCGTGGCGCTCGAACGCGCGGGCGTAGTACATGGCCGACTGGAGATCCTGGGGTCCCCGAAGCTCCACGTCCACGCGGATGTGAACCGAAAGTCCACCGACAAAGAGGTCGGCCCGCTGCTGCGTCATCATGCCCGACGCATGGCATGCCAGGGCTTGGAAACGGTCGGCGAAGTCCTACATCGTGGAGGTGAAGGGAAGGCGGCCGAGCTCCGCCAGGCGGCTCCCGCGAACCGGAGGCCCAAAGCGAAGGAGGCAGAGCTCGCGGAAGCGCTCCCAAGAGGGCATGCTGCCCTCGTCCTGCTCGAGGGCGTAGTACCAGGTCTGGGCTGCACCGCGGAGGTGGTAGGATGCCAGCCAAGTGTGCTTCGACGCGAGCGTGCACTGGCCACGGAAAAACTGCTCACACTGGTTGAGCCAGTTAAGCGGGTCCTCCGTGCCGTCATAAGTGGTGAAATTGATCTTGGCGAACCGTGGCGGCGTCTGGGTCGGTGCGCCATGGCCAACCGGCTCGGCGGTGCGGAGCAGTGATGATGACGGCGCCCGGTCAACGGTGGGGAGGCCGTCGTAGGCCCTCGCGGAGCCGGACGAGGCCCCAGGCTACAGCGTGGGTACCGGTGGGTCCCCGGCCTCTGTGTAAACTGGCGGTGGCAACGTCCCGGTTAGCCAGGCCGGGATCGGGGACGGTGACGGTGGAAACCGGACCTGCTGGATCGGAAGTCCTCCCAGTGTGGTCATCGGGGGCGGTGGTGATGATGGTCAGCGGCGGCATGGGTGTTGATGACAACATGATCGAACCCGAGTCTCTGGATACCAAATTGATAGGAGCTTGTGCCCTACCAGGCCTGGGGCGTAGGTTGTAGGGGAAGGATGGAGTAGGATGGGGCGATGATCGAGCGCGCCGGCGGCTGGGCGCCGTCGCGTCAGAGGGAGATGGCGACGGTGGCTAGGGTTAGAGGCGGCTAGGGTTTCGGCTCCTCTGGGAGCCGGGCAATAGGGATAATAATATTCTTATTGCTTAATTCCAAAAAGAGTCTTACAACCTATATTTATAAACTAAATAACTTGCATAAGAATTAACCTAAGATAACTAACCGTATTGACAGGTGTGGCGTGCCGCCGCGCAGGCTCTGCTAGTTTAGTGCTATATTTTCCCGTAGCAACGTACGGGCATTCAACTAGTATCTTTGTAAGTCTAAATCTGGAGGATGCACCACTGTCGGATGAAGCTATACCTCCCTTGGCTGGCATCCTCTAGAGCAGTAAAATATCTGTACCTAAAAAGTGATTTCTTGTCTGACCCCGCATTGCATGTCCCAGTGTTCCGCCTCAAATTTGACACATCTTGTGTTTTGTGGGAGATGCCATCTCAATTCAACATTTCGTAGGCATCATCTGGTGACAGAGGTGAGACATGAACTAATGCAGGAACTTCAACCAAATCGTGGTTGTATTTCACAAGTCTAGGATACTTCCATGGGCGAAAACAAAAGCTGTTAATGGCTTGTCTGTCTGACTCTAGCAGGCATCCTTCTAGTATCTTCTTCGCAGGTAAGGATGCTGTGACTTCACTCTGCTTTATTCTCGTCCAGTCAGAAGGGGTATAATCTCAGTGAGCTAAGTTTGCCTTTTGATTTAAATGGATGAAAGGATAAAATACAGCAGGGACGAATTGATGGAGATCCAAGACTTCGGTGTTACATGGTGTGCGGCTTCCACCAGAACTGCGAAGGATGGAATGAGACAAGTTCTGGTTTCCTTTTCTCGTGCACTTCAGTCTGGGCATTTGATTAAATAGTGCAGCTATTTTGACTCTCTCACTGCATACTGCAAACTGTCTGACAGTTGTGATATGAAGAATTAGCTTGTACAGTATGATCCATATACTCTTGTGATACTGAAGTATCTATTCAGTTAGCTTGTCTGTTCTAACAGAAGGCTTTTGTATTATGTTGTCAGATGTGACCATGGGTTCAAAGGGTTGATGCTTCTGGATCTAGGATGATTTTTGTCTTCACCATGTGTATGTATTTGCCATTTTGATCACCCTCAACCTTATGAGCAGCGCATGGTAACCCAAGGAGAGTCCATGAGGTGCAGCATTTCCCATGTAAACATTGTTCCTGGATGTGGACTAAATGGATCATTTTGTTCCTTCCTGGGTGGAAAACAACCAAGTTCATTCTCCCTACTGGGAATTAAATGGATGTATTTATTCTTCCAACCAGCTAGCAGCTAAGGACTTCCAGAAGTAATCCAAGTATGCCCAAAAAGATAAGAAACATGCTGCTAGTCAAGTTTGTATTGTTCATATAACTGTACATACTCTATAACTTCACGATAGACTAACTATACAGAATCAACATCTAATCCTTTGCAAAATCAATGGTTTAGAAAAGCTAAAAAAAATGAACATCAGTCAGTATTTACCAGCAAAAAGGCCATGCTGAGCAAGAAACCTCTAGAGTTTCTTAAGCAAAAAACCAAACCTGCTCATCAACCGCCATTCACAGCTCACCAGTACTCCCCGCATGAGCATTTCCCATCTTTCATCCTATGGAACCTGTTGCTATCTCTCAATATTACCTCCCTTCCAGTGGATTTAGAGATATACTTGATTGCAGAATGGCAATCTGCGCACACACGGAGATTCTTAAAGATCCTTATTGGTTTTGTTGGCGATGTAGTAATCAAACCAAATGCCACAGCAATCTTCTCACTGTGCTGGAGCAGACACTCCTCCTTGAGCTCATCCGACATGTCATGGAGCACGATGCTTGTGTCTGGTACGTAGCCAATGTCTTTAATTTCTCTGATTAACGCAGATAACTTTGCATAGATCTCTTGTGCTTGCGGATGGCTGGTGTCACCAGCTCTGAACTCGTGAATCGTGTTTCCAACATGCATCCAACTCAAGCCAGTTTCTTTACTCAAGTTCTTGTGTCTCATCAGACCCCTTATTCTTGCAACTTCGTCCCATAAACCACCATGGGCATACAAGTTTGAGAGAAGGACATATGGAGCTGGATCTCGTGGCTCGAGATCTATGACATGATTGGCTGCAATTTTACCAATCTCAATATTATCGTAAGTCCTACAAGCACCGAGGAGAGTCTTCCAAATCAATGCATCCGCTTTACAGGGCATTTCATTAATGAAATCCAGGGCTTCTTGAACAAGACCTGATCGTGCAAGAAGATCCACCATGCAAGCATAATGTTCCATCCTCGGTACGAGTCCGTGATCCTTCTGCATTGATCTGAAGTATTCCTTTCCTTCTTTCACTAGACCAACATGGCTACAGGCAGATAACACAGCAATGTATGTGACATCATTTGGTTTGACACCGGATAAGATCATGTCATGAAACAATGACAACGCTCGTTCCGCGTGCCCATGCTTGGCTAAGCCACTGATTACTGAAGTCCATGAAATCACATTATGGTCGTCCATTTCATCAAATGCTCGACAAGCATCATTCAAATATCCACACCTAGAATACATGGAAACAAGGGAATTGCTTATACCTTTATCAGACTCAAAGCCTGCTTTGATTGAAAGCGCATGCAGTTGCTGACCCTTGGTTGGCAACCCTACAGTGGTAGCAGCACTAAGCAGACTAGCAAATGTGAAGGTGCTGACTCCGACGCCCATGCTCTCAATCTGAGAACTCCAAGAGTCATTGCTGCTCTCAGTTCCACCAATATCAGAACTGGTAGAAAGTATGTTGCTTTCATAAAGCTGGTCGAACGCCTTTCTAGCCTCCACCATGCAACCAGATTCAGCATACATGCTGACCAAAGCATTCCCAACAACGTTTACATTCCCTATGCTGGTTTTCATGACACGGGCATGAATCTGTCTGCCTGAATCTTGATCAGAAAGGTTTGCACAGGCCTTAAGAAGACTAGAATATGTGATGTGGTTTGGTTCGATGCTCTCATTTAACATTTCGCAGAGGAGTTCTATTGCATTGTTTTCCTGCGCTCCACATTGCACATATCCTGATATCAGTGCTGTCCATGACATGACATTATGTGTGGGCATTCGTTTGAAGACTTTCCTTGCACATTCCATGGACTGTTCCATTTGCAATTTTGCGTACATGTCCACAAGTCCACAACTCACACAAGTATCAGAAACCAGCCCCAGCCGTAGTACTAGAGAATGCAGTTGCTGCCCGAATCCGAGTGATCCCTGCTCTGCGCATGCCGAAATCATGCTGCTCATGGTGTATCCGCCGGGCTCAAAACCATCTTCTAGCATGCCAAGAAATAATTCAACCGCCTTGCCTGCACACCCGCCTTGCACATACCGTGTAATCATCAGCGTCCAGACGACCACTGTCCTCTCAACCAACCCATCAAACACCTTCCGTGCTGCCACCAGGTCCCCGTTCCTGGCGAACATATCAATCAAGGCGCAGCCCACGGACACGTCGGTGCCCCAGAACCCCGTCTTGAGCACAAACCCAAGGACCGCGCCGCCAGACGGGCGAAAGAGCTCCCCCGGAAAGCAGGCACGAGCCGCGGCGCAGAGCGTGAACGCGTTGGGCCGGAGCCCCGACTCGAGCATCTCGCCGAGGAGGAGCAGGGCCTCCTGCTCCGCGCCGTTTCGCGCGAGGCAGAAGGCCATTGCCGTCCAGGACACGAGGTCCCGCAGGCCGCGCATTCCGTCGAACACCCTGCGCGCGGCGCTCACGTGGCCGCACTTGGAGTACATGGTGAGGAGCGAGTTGGCGACCAAGGCGTCGGTGTCGAGGACCTCGGTGCCGAGGAGGCGGCGGTGGAGCGCGCGGCCGAGGCGGAGGTCGCCGGCGCGCGCGGCGGCGGCGAGGAGCGACGCCGCGGCGGAGGCGGAGGGGGTTTCGGACGAGAGCGCCTGCAGGTTTGGTGTCCGTGGGTTGAAGTGGCGATGAGGGGTCTGGGTTGGAGGTGGCGACGGTGGGAGCCTGGGGGGGAGGGCGGCGAGGGGTGAGGCCATGGCAGCACCGGCGGGAAGGGAGGGAGAGGGCGTCGGCGTTGATGCCGGCCGTTGGGCAACGGACAGCCGTCCCGCTCTCGGATAAGCTGAGAAATGGACTGCGGCGTCTCGTCTTTTTTTTTCTTTTTTTTTAAGGTCCCAAAGGACCCCAAAACTTTAGATTTTTACTTTTTGATGAGAAATTACCCCAGAACTTTAGATAGGAGTATGCTCTTGCATTGCAAACGAGGTGACATAATTTAGACTTTAAATGAAAATAATATTAGTATAAAATGCTGAAATTGTTCAACTAGTGTTGTTTACTTATTTCCTTCGTTCCACAGGACAGCCCTTTTGTTTATGCCAACCG
This sequence comes from Triticum monococcum, assembly GCA_034509565.1. Taxonomy (NCBI): domain Eukaryota; kingdom Viridiplantae; phylum Streptophyta; class Magnoliopsida; order Poales; family Poaceae; genus Triticum; species Triticum monococcum. The sequence continues at coordinate 526,445,698 of CM067845.1, forward strand.
AGAGATTTTTATTTATTTTTTATTTCGCAGACCACAATCCCTTTTATTTATACCGTAACATAGTCTCTTTTTATTTATGCCAATAGGAAGACATTTGTTTACTTTTTGTTTCGTGGACCAAAATCCCTTTTAAATATACCATAAGGGTGTTTTTGTTTCGCATACTACAATCCCGTTGCCAACCGGGATTTTTTGTTTCGCAACCCACAATTCCCTTTACTTATGTCAACTGAGATCTTTTTTTTTCACAGTCCACAATTCCCTTTATTTATGCCAACTGGGATTTTTCATTTCGCAACCCACAATCCCTTTTGTTTATGCCACTCGGGGATTTTTTTTCCCAATCCACAATTTTATTTATTTATTATGCCAAGTGGATGATTTATTTCTTCCCCACCCACAACTCACCCTCCGTTAGTTGATTCTCAAGCTACTTGTTAATTCTCATACTCTAGAGCATATATAAATTGGTGAAATTAGGTGTAAAGAAGCTAGGTGGGACTTGTAACATGTTTAACAAACTTGTTTTATAAGCATGAGCGGAATCTATGCAACTTGGCCCAAAAACATCAACGTCGTAGTGAGGCCCAATAACATCACTAACTCATTATTTTGGACAAATAAAACTTTCAAGAAACGTTCAATTACAATATAATGGACTGCGCGTTGGGTTCTCATAGATATCAGGAGATTTCTGCAAAATCATATGTCAAAGCAAGAATATCACTTCCGTTTATTAGTATGTATATATTTAATATAGTACAACCAGAAACAATAGAGCACACGACAAACACGAAATTACAGAGCAGTCTGTCAAATGTGTAAAAAGGACCACAAAGATTTGAATTAGAACGCAATCAGGTCCAATGGTATGATGGTTTGTGATCTTTGAAGATTGATAATTTGGTTTGTATAATTTTTGCGAATTTATATAGGTTTTTCTTTTTCAGAGACGCCATGAGGGCTGCAACGCCTACATGCACACGTGCGGGCAGGAAGGCTGGGTCATTTGTCATGCAAAACACATTCCGGTACTCCAATTGCCCCCCTCATCATCTGTGTGCTGCAACATCACACTCTCGGAGAGGAATCCCATTAAAAACCACATTGTTGTGGTGCATGGATTCTTGCTACAAGATTTTTTTCTACAATTTTTTTCTTATGCATCACATTCATTTTATAGGAATGGATTCTTTAGAATTGCGTCCATATCAATCTAATTCTAAAACTCTTAGCATTATATGTGACCTCATGAAAAAATTATAAGAATTAGCTGGAGAGGGCATCGCAATTCTTTACTTTTTTTATTCCTTTGATATTTTTTAACATAACAAAATGATAAGAACAGAGCATATTTATGCATGCATCACATGATTGCACTATTCTCCAATGTCACCTATTAGAAATGTATACACATTTTGACAAAACAAAATGATAAGAACATGACATACTTATGCGTCACACGATTACACTATTCTCACACAATTACACTATTCTCAACTGTCACCTATGAGGCTATCAGCAAAATGACATGAGAGGAAAGGCACATGTGATCGTGGGTCACCAGGCACGCCGGAGTGGGTAGTTCAGAGTGGTAGCTTGAACACCTCGTCTCCTCTCCCGGCGATGTGCTTCCTGCAGATCCACCCGATGTAACCGTTGTCTTTTGTTAATTTCACAAAACAATGGGGAGGGGGGGGGGTGTATCTGCAAAACCGACGGCGACGACCGGATCAGCTAGCGCAGCGACAAATTGTCGCTTCTTGATTGGCTTTGGACCAAATTGTCACATTCCATGCAAGTTATTGGGTGGAGGGAGAGTTTTACAAGTACCTCGACTAAGAGGACGTCAGCTTCACGACTCCACTCCCGAAGCGGGGGAGTTGCTGTTGAAATTTATGAAGCTGCAATGTCCTTGCTCTGCAGCTTCGTGGATTTTGCGGCGAGTAGAATTCCGAACGGGTTCTAAATCATCACATTCTGTGTGCAAGTTTTTGGGCCGCGGTGCTTTTACCTTCAATAAATAATTTCTTGTTAGAGGGGAAAAGCATAAAAATACGTCTACTTGCTCTCCGTTTTTTCCCGATCAGCAACCTCCCCTCCCCACCCATCATCAAGGGTTTTCCTCCTCTCCTCTCCTCTCCTAGCCTTCGCCGCTTCACCGCTGCTGCCTTCCCTCCCTCGCAGGCCTACTCCGCGTCGCCGCCGCCCACCCGACCGTCGGATCCGCCATGGCTTCCGGTAACTATCTCCCAACGCCCCTCCCCTCCGGTCCTCCCCGCCGTTCACGCGGTCTTCGCTCGATTTTCCCGTGCTCTCGCTTCCCGCGCCGTTCCATGACCCTCCCTTCGCCGGCTGGCGGCCAGCCGCTAGATCCGCGGTAGGGGCCGTGGTTTCCGGGGTTCTGGTTGCTGCGGCGCGGGAACCGGAGCGTTCCGTGCGCGCGGCTTAGATCGATCTCGGTGGATGTGGCATGTGGTCGAGGGGAACTACCTACTACCTAGTGTGTGGTCCGTGGAGTGGCGGGTTCGGTGTTCATCGTGCCGCAGGGCGAGGGCAGTTATGGTTTTGTAGGTTTTGGGTCGATTCTGTGAGAACATGGCAACGAGGGTCGTTGTTCTGTACTTTGATGGCACCAGGACTCTTCGTTTGTCGATTGTAAATGTGAAGCACAGGCAGCGTGCTTGTAATGCCTAGCTAGATGTGCGCTTCTACTTCGCTGCTCTTGCTGTTGCTGTGCAATGATGAACTGATGATGAACAGGACATGTCTCGGTGCAAATCATGAAACCATTTGCTGCTGGTATAGGGTGTAGCCTGGCTGCCTAGGAGTTTGCTGTCTTAAGATAATTGTTATAATTGTAATTTTGTTGAGCATGAAATTGTCATTCATTTTCGCTACCGGTTAAGATACTTAAATAGCCCTTGTAACTTGATTTGTGTCATTAAGACAGAAACACAAGCTATGGTAGTTTGGCATTTATTATTATTTCTAATGCATAATTTGATAGCCTCTGACGTGCTCCCCTTTCTATCTGCCGATTACATTTCAGACCAGAACAAAGATTCAAAATCGGAGGGGCTGTCTGAGGCAAAAAAGGGGGCTTCCCCAACAGCTGGTGCAGGCCTTCCCAGTCCTTTTGATTTCTCCAACATGAGCAGCTTGCTCAATGTATGTTTTCTCCCTGTGCCCTTAATATGTTTTTCAAGTATGGACTTGAAATGCTTTTTGCTCTGGTGTGCTCGATTCATGAAACATATCCTCCTGTGTGCTCGATTCATGAAACATATCCTCCTGTGTGCATTACAGCAGTTCTACTTTGTTTTTCTTGTATATATCTAACTTTTATGTTGTCACCTGAAGGATCCATCAATAAGAGAGATGGCTGAGCAAATCGCCAGCGACCCTGTATTCAACCAGATGGCTGAGCAGCTTCAGAAAAGTGCGCAGGGTACAGGGGAACAGGGTGTTCCAAATTTGGATCCTCAAGCATACATGGAAACCATGACACAAGTTATGCAGAATCCTCAGTTTATGTCAATGGCGGAGCGTCTTGGGAATACTCTTATGCAGGTATCACATTTTATTTCCTCGGTTGTCACCCAAATTTTATGCAATGCGTTTTTGTTTCTCAGGTGTTCTCCTATGTATGGCAGGATCCTGCAATGTCCAGTATGCTTGAGAACTTGACTAGTCCAGCTCACAAAGAGCAGCTTGAAGAGCGAATGTCCCGTATCAAGGATGATCCGTCTTTGAAGCCAATTCTTGATGAGATAGAGCGTGGTGGTCCATCTGCAATGGTGAAGTAGGTATTGTGTGCGAGTATGGATACCTGATTACAGCTTAAAGTTGCTGAGATATTCTTCTTTACTTCAGGTACTGGAATGACCCTGAGATTCTTCAAAAGATTGGCCAGGCTATGTCATTGAACTTCCCAGTAGATGCTGCTACTTCCACTGTACTATCTGGACCTCAAGAAACTGATGAAGAAGGCGAGGATGATGATGAGTCCATTGTCCATAACACCGCCAGTGTCGGTGATGCAGAGGTAATTGCGTCAAAGAATATTGATAGGCCTTGCCTTCTAATTCTTTTCTGCTGCTAGTTGATTTACCAATTTTATTGGTATTTATCCATGTCAGTATCTTCATAAGGATGCTCTGTGCTACTTAGTGGTTAACATTTAGTGTTTACCACATTTGTCACCATGCAACCATTTTTTGGTTAAGGAAAGGCATGTATCTCCAACTAGGCTCACAAACTTTTATTTGTGTGGCTAAGGAATGCTCCCCCTCCCTTGATGGTTTTACATCATGATCAGGCTTCTTTGGTTTATATAGCCTACAGGCACTGTGCTTGTAAAATGAGTCATCTAATCTGTTTATTTAAAGGCAACTCACAAATTATCCTGTAATTTATGTGGATCCTGAAAATGGGTCCATTCTCAGATGATTGCTGTTCTTTGTGGTAGAACTATCTGAGCTTGAACAGGGCCATTTCTCACTGGATACCATAGCCTTGTTTTCTTTCTAAATGGGATTTCTCCTTAACTTGCGTTAGATGTGGTTTGACTTCTACCATCATCTTTTTACTTGCGCCTGAGGAAATCTCTATATGATATTGTTGTACTTATTTACTATTAAGTGCTGCATTGACAAGTTGAATACGACAACAGGGACTGAAGAAAGCATTAGATGGTGGAGCAAACAAGGATGAAGAAGATGTGGAGGGAAGAAGGGCCTTACATTTTGCATGTGGATACGGCGAGGTGCGTGATATGCTGAATGATCCAACATTCAGACCAATTGAGTATACCCTTATACTGTAGCATATTTCCACATCTGGCCTTTCCTGTTATGTCACTTATAAGTTTCAAATTCCATGAGTTGATAAAGAGATCTGGTTCAGTTGACTTGTTTCTAGTCATGGTATATCTTATTGCAGCCAATTCAAGCAGTATACTTTGTGATTTGGTAAATTGTTAATTTTTTGAAGATATTTTGTTTACAAGGTCCTTATTAACATTTCCTAGTCCTTAGTTGTTGAATTGTAACTTGGAACATAACAACTTATATACTACTACGAGTTCTCACTTCAAGGCCACCTGTGTTTTATTATTATTTGTAGTATATGTTACTAGATATCTTGTTTAGCGTGTCCTGCATATATTGTATAAAAAGATGTTGATTATCAGCAATTGATTGCATCAGCTTGTGTTTTTCTTTTTTCAGTTGAAGTGTGCAGAAATCCTTCTGGAGGCAGGCGCTGCAGTTGACGCACTGGATAAGAACAAGAACACCCCACTGCACTATGCCGCTGGATACGGTCGGAAGGAATGCGTGGATCTTCTCTTGAAGCACGGCGCTGCTGTGTAAGTGAAACCATCTATTCTCTCTCTAATTAACCAGCATAAATCTCGCTCACATTCAACTGTTTCTAAACGACTGCAGAACGCTCCAAAATCTGGACGGGAAGACCCCCATCGAGGTGGCCAAGCTCAACAACCAGGACGAGGTGGTGAAGCTGCTCGAGCAGGACGTGTTCCTATGAAGCAAACCCTCAGACCCGGCGCTCATTGATCCTAAAACTCTCCCTTTGGTTCTGGACTCTCGGCGGTGCCATATCGTGGCATGGTGTTGGTTGCTTTCCCTCGGTTTACTTAGTTGGTAGCTCTCGCCTGTAACCTGTGTGGCCTTGCGGTGCTACTTTGACAAGAGTCCATCTTCTTCTCCGTTGGTTTGATCCTGCTGTGCAACCCTGTTCTTGGTCCATCACCATGCTCGGGGGATATGGGTTCGCTGTGGGAGCTGTCAGGGGTGATGATTGCGTATATACCCCTGTCGTGAATATTTCTTGGTGTTGAAAATGATATCCTGAGGTGCAATTTTTGTTTAATCTGTTGTTTAGGCTGGCTGCTTCCGTTCTCTTCATCTTTAGAAAATCTTTGTGAGTCCTGTAACACGAACTCGGTTTCAGACTGATTTTAGAAGGCGATTGGAAAAAAGGTGAAACCAGCCCACAAGTGTGTTAGACTGAAGTCAGGATGGAGTCGTATATATTTGAGGGTTGTTGGCCTTTGAAGTAGTCGACGTCATGCTGGTCTCAAGCCGCCAAAGCCTCTGTGGTGAAGGATCACATTGCAATTGATATTTTGCCGTTGGGAGTCTATAATCAAGATCTTATAATTTTGGCTATGACTAGAGAGCCGCGTCGCCTGGTTTTCCCTCTCGCTCCCCCTCCCCTGCAACAACTGAATATGAAGGAGAATCTGGGTACCAACGCACCCTATATGCGAAAAAAAATTAGTAATTCAAAAAAATTCCAAATCTTTTTTGGTATTAAACATGTTCAAGTATTGTAGTTATATAAAAAGACTCGTCAGAGAATGACTTTCGTTGCATCCTGGGCCAAAGATTCGGCAAAAAACACTATATACAAGTACTATACATGCTATATTGTCGTCATGAACTTGTCTTTTTTGCCATGGAGTCAGTATGAATCATTTCTTGTCCAAACTTTTTATACGAGTACAATACATGATCATGTTTGATTTCAAAAAAGATTTGGAATTTTTTGAACTTTTTTTTAATTACTTTTTTTTGCCGCATATAAGGTGCGCGGGTACCCGAGAGCACCAAGTTCGCATCCGGGTTGATACATCTTACTAGGGTGAATATCGGACCCGTGAATATCACGTGATACCATGACTTGCATGCTCCCATGATACTAATTTGACAAAGTTCATTTTAAATGTTTCGAAAAATTCTGAAAAAAATTCTGGATGTTCACAACACATGTGTCTATGATCCTTCAAATATTTAGATCAAAATTCAAAATGCACATTGAGAAACAAAAAAGACAAATGCAGCATAATAGTGTCAATAAAAACAAAAGCATGAATATTGTCACAACCTACACTATTAACATCCGTGTTTTTTTGTTTCTCTATATGTACTTTGAATTTTGATCTAATTTTTTTAGGGTTTATAGACATATGTGTTCTGGACATCCACAATTTTTTTTCAGAATTTTTCAAAACATTTAAATTTGACTTTTTAAAATTGGTATCATGGGAGCATACCAGAGGTGGTATGGTATCACCTACTGGGCATCTACATGCCGTGTTCTTTCCGGCAGCCCACCTACAGGCCATCCCTATGCTATGCTCCGACCATGCCTCTCTTCCTCTTAAGGGAACCCCACCTCACATACAAGCATTACTTAAAGTTTGAGAAATTCTGGCTCAAATATGACGACTTCAAGGAGAAAGTCGCTGAGGTGTGGCATAAGCATGTCAACGCACACAACCCCATCCGTCAGAGTCCATGTCAAGCTTTTAGCCGCCTTGCTAAGACGCTTAAGATCTACCAATGTCAGAAGGTGCACGGCATTGAGCGCAGATCGTAATCTTCAAGGAGATCATCTGGCGGCTTGACTTGACAGAGGAATCCTGCTTGTTCACTCATGAGGAACGCTGTATGCGCTGCATGTTGGAAATATGCCCTAGAGGCAATAATAAAAGCATTATTATTATATTTTCTTGTTCATGATAATTGTTTTTCATTAATGCTATAATTGTGTTATCCGGAAATCGTAATACATGTGTGAATAATAGACACCAACATGTCCCTAGTAAGCCTCTAGTTGACTAGCTCGTTGATCAACAGATAGTCATGGTTTCCTGACTATAGACATTGGATGTCATTGATAACGAGATCACATCATTAGGAGAATGATGTGATGGACAAGACCCAATCCTAAACATAGCACAAGATCATATAGTTCGTTGCTAGAGTTTTCCAATATCAAGTATCTTTTCCTTAGACCATAAGATCGTGTAACTCCCGGATACCGTAGGAGTACTTTGGGTATACCAAACGTCACAGCGTAACTGGGTGACTATAAAGGTATACTACGGATATCTCCGAAAGTGTCTGTTGGGTTGACACGGATCAAGACTGGGATTTGTCACTCCGTATAACGGAGAGGTATCACTGGGCCCACTCGGTAATGCATCATCATTATGAGCTCAAAGTGACCAAGTGTCTGGTCACGGGATCATGCATTACGGTACGAGTAAAGTGACTTGCTAGTAACGAGATTGAACGAGGTATTGGGATACCGACGATCGAATCTCGGGCAAGTAACATACCGATTGACAAAGGGAATTGTACACGGTGTTGCTTGAATCCTCGACATCGTGGTTCATCCGATGAGATCATCGAGGAGCATGTGGGAGCCAACATGGGTATCCAGATCCCGCTGTTGGTTATTGACCGGAGAGCAATCTCGGTCATGTCTACATGTCTCCCGAACCCGTAGGGTCTACACACTTAAGGTTCGGTGACGCTAGGGTTGTAGGGATATGTATATGCAGTAACCCGAATGTTGTTCGGAGTCCCGGATGAGATCCCGGACGTCACGAGGAGTTTCGGAATGGTCCGGAGGTAAAGAATTATATATAGGAAGTGCTATTACGGCCATCAGGACAAGTTTCGGGGTCACCGGTATTGTACCGGGACCACCGGAAGGGTCCCGGGGGTCCACCGGGTGGGGCCACCTATCCCGGAGGGCTTCATGGGCTGAAGTGGGAAGGGATCCAGCCCAAAGTGGGCTGGGGCGCCACTTCCCCCTAGGGCCCATGCGCCTAGGGTAGGGGAAACCCTAAAGGGGGGGCGCCCCTTGCTTGGGGGGCAAGCCCCCTACCCCTTGGCCGCCGGCCCCCTAGGAGATTGCATCTCCTAGGGCCGGCGCCCCCCCTAGGCTCCCTATATATAGAGGGGGGAGGGAGGGCAGCCGCACCTCATGCCCCTGGCGCCTCCCTCTCCCTCTCCAACACCTCCTCCTCCTCCATAGAGCTTGGCGAAGCCCTGCCGGAGTACTGCAGATCCATCACCACCACGCCGTCGTGCTGCTGCTGGAGCCATCTTCCTCAACCTCTCCTTCCCCTTGCTGGATCAAGAAGGAGGAGACGTTACGCTGACCGTACGTGTGTTGAACGCCGAGGTGCCGTCCGTTCGGCGCTAGGATCTCCGGTGATTCGGATCACGTCGAGTACGACTCCCTCATCCCCGTTCTTTGAACGCTTCCGCTCGCGATCTACAAGGTACGTAGATGCATCCAATCACTCGTTGCTAGATGAACTCATAGATGGATTTTGGTGAAACCGTAGGAAATTTTTTGTTTTCTGCAACATTCCCCAACACTGCAATGTTAGGAGCAACCACCTGGGTCTCCTCTTGATCCAAAAAAGTGAAATGAGACATCGAACCGGGCTCACAACCACTCAAGCTGCGGAAGCGAACATTAAGCTTTTCCACATCAGAGCAAATGGCCGCGGAAAGAAGAATTTCATCAAGTCGCTCGAGGACTGTCAATGGGGTCACCATCACGCAAGAGGACAAAGAACTTGAGCTCCACTCCCATTTCAGTGGGCACTTGGGAACGAAGTCGCATTGCTCTATCAAAATCAACTGGGAGGCCCTTGGCTACCGGCGCCGTGATTTGTGCAGCCTTAATGCGGACAAGATCAGAGAGGTCATGTTCTTCCTCCCCTCTAGCAAGGCACCCGGCCCTGGCGGCTTCATTGGGGCTTTCTTAAAGAGGTCGTACCCTCCCCCTTTTAAAATGAGGGTCATTCTTCGACGAGGACGAGGTGTATGGGATGTTTGGTCTCTTTATTATGTTTGTGACAAAATCTTTACGAACTTTTGTCTTTTTTCACCACCTAGCGAGTCTATGCTGGACTCACGCCGCATTCAGGCGTCTTTTTATCTTTAGAAAATAGGACCAATGGTAGTGCCAGATTAAAATACTGTATCATTGCAAACCTTTCATGAAATACATCTTTAGTTCAAAAAGGCATATCTTATTGTGTTTATATCTTTATTGTTTCTACCTTGATTCTTGCATGAATCTTCTTTGTTCTACTTTAGTGGATGTGTCCTAAAGAGAAGAGCCTCATTAACCTACACCAAGAAAAAGAGTGAGAAGTTGACGATGTCGTAAAACGAACAATAAAACAAGAGCGCAACGTGCACATCACAAACTCAGTTTTTGGGAGGTACTAAAAGAGCGTGTTGCTTCACATAAAAGAAAAACATATATAGTTGATGCCAAAAAAAATGCTTAGTGCTAATGTATAGCACATCCCCCGTCGAATTAATTTATACAACATTTTTTTATGTATATTCAAAGCTGACGAGGTCGTAAAACGAACAATAAAACAAAAGCGCAACGTGCACATTACAAACTCAGTTTTTGGGAGGTACTAAAAGAGCATGTTGCTTCACATAAAAGAAAAACATATATAGTTGATGCCAAAAAAATGCTTAGTGCTAATGTATAGCACATCCCCGTCGAATTAATTTATACAACATTTTTTTATATACATTCGAATACTGTACACTTTTTTTGAGGGGGTTTATAAATATACTGTACATACTGTACACATTTTTTCGATGCTGTTTGCGTCCATGCCGGACGCGAAGCAGGTGGGCCGTCCCGTTCTTTCAAATCGGATCCATCTTATCTCCTGCGGCGGTATGGTATTATTTTTTTCTATTGTATCGATCTTTTTCTTTTTTTTTGATTGAGAATATTCTGTTGTATCGATCGAACCACCCGTCGTGTATCCTCGCTCGGCACACGCCTTCCAGTCCACCCGGGCTGACCGGGCGTTGCTGCGGTAAAAGCAACCATCTTTAATAAATCTGACATAATGTAATTACAAATTACAACAATTTTTGGTCCAATTAACACTCTGACACTAAAAGCAAACTTTACTGCTTAAATCCTAGACCCCTGGACCGATGAAAAATTGTGGGGAGAAAGAACCTTAACCACTCCAGATCTTTGCAAACATGGCCATCTACTACAAACCCTCCATGACGCAGCCCTATTTTTGGCCTGCCACAAAAATCTTCAAGAAACTGCTAAAACCCTACCACCCCACACCCAATCCGTCAGAGAGTTGAACGAACGTCCAAACCCTAACTCGTACGCGCAATTGATGCGGCCAAGAACTCTTTACGGGAGCTAAATTGCACAGATCGATCAACGGAGCCGCTGGCGACGGTGACGTATCGTACAGGGGCGGCGAGGCATCATCACGACGACGCGAAGGAGCAAGAGGCACGTCGCGCAGGCCCCTCCCGAACGGCGCGGACGGCGGCGGCTCGGCGTCCGACGACGTGCTCATGGAGCCGTCGTCGACGCCGACGAGCAAACACACTTCCTCGGCAGCGACGACGAGCAGAGAGGGTGCGGGAGGGAGGAGACAGGTGCGACCGGGTGCGGCCCGACCAGGTGCGGGAGCGTTTAATGGCCAGGTGTTGGCGCATTTGCAAAAAAAACCCCAAACTACTAGTATTACCCCCCCCCCCCACCAGGTGCTGCACATGTGGCGGTCAAAGCATAGCTGGCAACGACTGACACGGCCAAGTCAGCGAATACATAGCTCAATTCGTATATACGGACCAAAGTAAACCCTCTGCGCAAGTATATGGACTGTAGTTCGGATATTTTGAAGTAGTGGTACTTAAGTGTAACCTATGATGATTTTTTCTCAAAAGAAAAACATATATAGTTGATGCCAAAAAAATGCTTAGTGCTAATGTATAGCACATCCCCCGTCGAATTAATTTATACAACATTTTTCTATATACATTCGAATACTGTACATTTTTTTTGAGGGGGTTTATAAATATACTGTACATACTGTACACATTTTTTCGATGCTGTTTGCGTCCATGCCGGACGCGAAGCAGGTGGGCCGTCCCGTTCTTTTAAATCGGATCCATCTTATCTCCTGCGGCGGTATGGTATTATTTTTTTTCTATTGTATCGATCTTTTTCCTTTTTTGATTGAGAATATTCTGTTGTATCGATGGAACCACCCGTCGTGGATCCTCGCTCGGCACACGCGAACCGTCGGATCCGGCCCGTTGCCGATCCCACCACCCGCCTGCCAGTCCACCCGGGCTGACCGGGCGTTGCTGCGAGAGAACGGCACCGTTATTTTATCAGCCGTTTATTAGCGCCCCATGGCCCATGGCCGGCGCACCGGGAGCGCGAGCGCTGACAGCGGCAGGCAGGCACCACCATGCTCGGCGCCGTCCTCCGGATGCGGCTCCGGGTGCTCCGGCGCCACCTCCGCCTCCGCCTCCGCGGCCGCAGGCGGCGGTGGAGCTGTCGGTCCCGGAGAGGGGGCGGCGGCGAGGAGGGGGCGCGCGAGCCGGTGCTGCTCGTGTCCGGGATGGGCGGGTCGGTGCTGCACGCGCGGCGGCGATCCGACCCCAAGTTCGACCTCCGGGTCTGGGTGCGCATCCTCCTCGCCGACCTCGAGTTCAAGAAGTACCTCTGGTCGCTCTACAACGCCCAAACCGGTGGGTTGTGGCTTGGTGTTCCCCGGCTGTTCGATGAAACGTTTCGGTGCACTCGGGGTCGGGGGGTGGTTGATTGATCGAGGTGTCTTCTGGTGGCTTCTTGCGCAGGGTATGTCGAATCGTTGGACAACGACGTGGAGATTGTGGTGCCGGACGACGATCATGGCCTCTTCGCCATCGACGTTCTCGATCCTTCCTGGGTGAGTGGGCTTATGGGTGTTAGTTCAGTGAATGGAGTTCAATGGTACTAGATCTTTTCTTCCGTTCGTTCGACGAACTGTACACTGGCTATAGGGTTATATTCTTTTTTGCCCCTTTCTGTGAGCATGGCCGGTGGGAGTTTTTTGGGGGCGATTCTTGTGACACTTGGTGTCTGTTCATTGTGGCAAATGGGAAGGGAGAAGAGGAAGTGGACATATAGAGATAGAGGGATCAGTGATGGATATCCGTTTCGTACTGTCGTATGGAGAACTTTGTTGTCCTTTTAGCTTACTAGTGCTCTTGGATTATGGATAACAGGATAGGGACAGGCATTTGGTACATATGGACTGTAAATTGCATTAAGATTGTGGACCGACTAGGATGAAAAAAATGGATTTATGTGGACCATGGTTGCTTACCACAAGACAAAAATACTGAGCCGGAGCTATTATAGTCCATCAAATTTGTATTTATATTCTCTTAACTTCAAGGAATGAAGCCATGCTTTCGCTCATGAAATGTTCAATCAAATGATCTATGCAGTATGTGAGGAATCACAGGGCTAGAACTGGTAGCTGAAAATGGAGCAATGAAACAGTGATAGTACATGCCAAGTTGCTAACATTCTTGCATGTCGTATCAACAAGATTTGTGTTCGAACAATTAATCCATCGGTGAAACTGATGCTTATCCTGCTTGATTGCTCTTGGTACTTAGACATTTTGACGTTGATTTCAGGTGGAATTAATTCCGTAACTGCTGAGTTCGAAACAAAAATAAACATTTTTTATATTGTAAAAATATTGGACAGGGAATTTTACTTAAAAATGGTATCTTAGCTGTTGATACCGAATGAGTTCACTTCAAGAATTCATGGGATGGCTAATCCCCCATATAGGGGTATTTTATCATGTAATTCAAATCATTATTCAAGAAGCGAACTCCCTTTCTGAATTAATTGCCGTCTCTGATTTAACCAGTTGTTGCAAAGAGCATAATTTTTGTGATCTGATTTGTGCCCCATCTCTCTTAACTTCAGTTTGTAGAGTTACTGCATCTGACTATGGTGTACCATTTCCATGATATGATTGATATGCTCCTTGACTGTGGATATGAGAAAGGAACAACACTATTTGGATATGGTTATGATTTTCGTCAAAGCAACAGGTACAATCCTCTAAATCAACACTTAAGTGGGTTCATTCGGATGCTATAATCAGTAGCATAAAAAGTGGCTTAGCCTAAAACATGTTCTGTTTCACAAGCACAAGGTGCTGTAACGATGGTTTTATCTGGCAGGATAGACAAAGCAATGGCTGGCTTGAGAGCAAAACTTGAGACGGCTTACAAGGCCTCTGGTGGGAAAAAAGTAAACATAATCTCCCATTCTATGGGAGGATTGCTAGTATGCTGTTTCATGTCTATGAATCATGATGTGAGTTTTCTTGTTTGATATGCCACTTTGCCTATGCAGCCAAAATTCGTTTCTAAAATCTTTCCATTTCATTTTTCTAGATATTTTCAAAGTATGTTAATAAATGGATTTGCATTGCTTGTCCATTTCAAGGTAATGCACTTTCAGTCAATTGATATATTCTATCACTTCTCACCTTTGATAGGATACACTTCTTATATTAGTTCTCATATCTTGGCAGGTGCCCCAGGATGCATCAATGATTCTCTTCTAACTGGACTGCAGTTTGTTTATGGTTTTGAAAGTTTCTTTTTCGTTTCTCGATGGGCGATGCACCAACTGGTAATTTCTTGACCATGTTGCATCTAAGCTTCATGAACTCATCAATGTTTGCTACTGTACAGTAGCTATTCCATGCCATTTAAAAATAATCTCTGCCTCTTCACTTTATGTAGCTGGTTGAGTGCCCATCAATCTACGAAATGCTGCCAAATCCAAACTTTGAGTGGAAGGAAAAACCAATCGTTCAGGTTTGGCGAAAGAATCCTGAAAAGGATGGAACAGTAGAGCTAGTTTTGTATGAAGCAACTGATTGTGTTTCTCTGTTTGAAGAAGCTTTACAAAATAATGAGGTATTCATACTCACTTCTACATGTTTTTGATATAATAATGCCATTTTTGTTGTATACTGGCCACGCAAGCTCATTTACTAGAGACAAGAAACATCCAGACACAGACTTACTGTAATACGCATGAAAATCACATGTACATTGTCCAGTACATTAATTTCATAGTATACACATTATTTGTAGATTCCAGATATTTTTTACTTTCGACAGTCAGGGTCTTAGGGACAATATGCACTACAAATGAATTTATTCTTTGTGGTAGTGGCAGTGCACTATGCATGTTTCCTTTGATTGTTATGTCGTGTTTTTTAACCTATAAATGTAATGAACTATTCAGACATTCCCACTTTATCTTGTTTTATTCTCGGAAAAACTTTTCCTTCCATTATTTTTTTTAACAAGTGGAAGTTGATTTAACTCTTTCATGAAGCTATATAATGTATTTTTTGACTCTTAGTCAGCTACTTGTTTGATACTTCATTCTATTTTTTCTCTCTGTAGCTCAATTATAATGGGAAGACAATTGCACTACCATTCAATATGTCCATCTACAAATGGGCTACTGAGACTCGCCGTATTCTTGAGAATGCTGAACTACCAGATACCGTGAGTTTTTATAGTATACATGGGACATCTTATGAAACACCATATGATGTTTGGTAAGTATTATGATGGCAATTAATACTAACATCATGTGTTTTTAACTTTTTATACTGTTCAAGAAATGATAGTGTGAGATTCATCATTATTGTTAGGGTACGTGAGATTCATTATTATTGTTAGGGTACTATAACTCTAGTGTTGCTCATTAGTTGGGAGCTTTCGATACAATAGCTGATATGATTGGATAACAATGAAGCAATTTCCTGTTGATGTTCGCTTCACAGTAGTCGACTTTTAAGCTTCAAAACAAGTGCTATCAGCTTATATTCAGTATTTTTTTCCTTCTGCAACGATAACCAGAGTTGTTTTCTTATAGATAAATTCAGAAGCTGATGAATCTGATAGCAAATGTACTGTGTTTCATTCCTCCTGGCTTTCCTTTTTTGCACAGCTATGGCTCTGAAAGCTCCCCAATTGGAGATCTCTCAGAAGTGTGCCGCACAGTGGTACTGTCTTCCGTTACTTGAAGTCTGACATGTTCTTGTTGGAATCTTGCAATGTCTGTTTATGGTAATGACATGTGATTATCCTATTGTCAGCCTACATACACATACGTGGATGGAGATTGCACTGTTCCTGTCGAATCAGCCACGGTAACCATTCTTTCTGTCATAGTGAAGTATGCCAACTATCTAGTTGCAGAAACATCTTATATTGTGGGATGGAGGGAGTATCTGTTTTAAAAGCAGAAGCTTTGGTGCAGCAAGCTGTACTTTAGCTGATTATACTCCTCTAACATGGGGTCCGGCAACGGTGGTTATGCCTGTGTTACACAAATGCTTATCATCTTACATTCTGCAATGTGTTTGTGTTCCTTTTCGGACAATAGCATATCTTATTACAACCAATTTTATCAGATAGCATGCCTTTGCCTAGCCTTGCCATTCACAAATATTGGATTTACAAGCTTCCCCTGCACTTATGCATCTCTGTTTGCTGACAGGCTGATGGGTTCCCAGCGAAAGAAAGGGTAGGCGTCAGGGCTGACCACCGAGGGCTGCTGTGTGATGAGAATGTGTTCAAGCTTCTCAAGAAATGGCTCGGCATAAGCGAGAACGCACGGGGTAGGGTGTCGAAATCGCAAATCATGGACATGCTCCCAGAAAGGACGTCTGATCAGGTCACTCTCCGCAGAGACTAGCTCCGGGTCCTGATAGATGTAACGTTGCTTTCCTTGAGGGAACAATTATTTTGGTCCTTTTCCTTGAAGAGACGACGCGCAGATGTACTGGTGATTGTGCACAAAACCTGTCTACGGTGTGGAACAGGCGTAATCCAAAATAGTTTCGGAACATTGTGAAGCAACACTTCATGGACAAATATTACCCCCTCTGTCCCAAAATATAAGAACGTTTTTAACACTATACTAGTGTCAAAAATATTCTTATATTATGGGACGGAGGGAGTACATTGTATAAATATATCATATGCACCTGGAAACTTTTGCAAAATATTATGACTATTTTTGTATCAGACCAAGCGACCGGCTTCGACAGTCCTCCACTGGCATTTCCCGTCCCCTTGCCAGTTTCCTCTCGTTGTGATAGGCTTCGGCAGCCCTGCGCTGTGAAAGGAAGGTCCTTCGGTTTCTTCATCGTCGTGCCAACATCTTTCCCGACATCGAAGTAGAGCTAGTGAAGGCATGTTCGGGTCTAGATGTGAGGTCCCGTTGCCGATGGTCGACCCCAACAACTGACTTCCTCTCTTCACAGAGTCGCTGACGCTTGTCCGGTCGCGGAATCCCATCGTGGAGCTCTCGTCCGCCGGTGCCTTGCCAGAATGACTCAACCAAGTGCGACAACGGCAAACGACGAAGCAATGAAGAACATTATCCATGACGGAGGCGGACAGGAAGACGGACAAATAGATGACTACCAGCCGGAGCAAGAGCCACATTCGGACACCCAATTGCCGGACATCCAACAGGCATACACCAAGCAGCCAGGAATTTGGGCCGAACGGCCACTAGCCGCCGGGTGCCGTCCCAAAGAAGAAGAGCAGAGGATTGATGTGCTCCAACAAGGATGATGAGTTGATCTGTGAGGCGTGGTTGGCCACTAGTGTGGACCCGTTTCATGGACAGAGCCAAAGGGCATAATTGTGCATGACTGTTTTCATGAGCAAATGTGCTATGATCTCTATCACACGGAAGTGACCCATGATCACAATCCGTAGTCAAGTTTTGCAGTTTGTACAAACAAGTGCAAAACCGGTGGCCCGTTCTCTCGCAGCAACGCCCGGTCAGCCCGGGTGGACTGGCAGGCGGGTGGTGGGATCGGCAACGGGCCGGATCCGACGGTCCGCGTGTGCCGAGCGAGGATCCACGACGGGTGGTTCCATCGATACAACAGAATATTCTCAATCAAAAAAAGATCGATACAGTAGAAAAAAATAATACCATACCGCCGGAGCAGATAAGTTGGATCCGATTTAAAAGAACGGGACGGCCCATCTCCGACGCGTCCGGCATGGACGCAAACAGCATCGAAAAAATGTGTACAGTATATTTATAAACCCCTTCAAAAAAAAAGTGTACAGTACTCGAATGTATATAGAAAAATGTTGTATAAATTAATTCGATGGGGGATGTGCTATACATTAGCACTAAGCATTTTTTTGGCGTCAACCATATATATTTTTCTTTTATGTGAAGCAACACGCTCTTTAGGTACCTCCGAGAAACCGAGTTTGTGATGTGCACATTGCGCTCTCGTTTTATCGTTCGTTTTACGACCTCATCAACTTCACACTCCTTTTCTTGGTGTACGTTAACAAGGCTCTTCTCTTTAGGACACATCCACTAAAGTAGAACAAAGAAGATTCATGCAATAATCAAGGTAGAAACAATAAAGATATAAACACAATAAGACATGCCTTTTTGAACTAAAGATGTATTTCATGAAAGGTTTGCGATGGTACAGTATTCTAATCTGACACTACCATTGGTCCTATTTTCTAAAGACAAAAAGACGCCTGAATGCGGCATGAGTCCAGCATAGACTCGCTAGGTGGTGAAAGACGACAAAAGTTTGTAAAGATTTTGTCACAAACATAATAAAGGGACCAAACATCCCATACACCTCGTCCTTGTCAAAGAATGACCCTCATTTCAAAAGGGGAGGGAGAATATGAGGGCGGATAGTTACCGGACGCCATGGCGGATCCGACGGGCGGGCGGCGACGACGTGGAGGAGGCTTGCGAGGGAGGGAAGGCAGCTGCGGTGAAGCGGCGAAGGGTAGGGGAGGAGAGGAGGAAAACCCTTGATGAGGGGAGGTTGCTGATCAGGAAAAGGCGGAGAGCAAGTAGGCGTATTTTTATGCTTTCCCCCTCTAACAAGAAATTATTTATTTGAGGTAAAAGCATCACATGCCAAGGAGCTTGTAGAAAATGTGATGATTTAGTCCAGGTGCTTGCAAAACTTCATCCGTCACCCAACAACTTGCATGGAATGTGATGATTTAGTCCAGGTGCTTGCAAAACTCCATCCGTCACCCAACAATTTGCATGGAATGTGATAATTTGGTCCAAAGTGAATCAAGAAGCAGCAAGTGGCGCCGTGCTGGCTGATCCGGTCGTCAACGTCGGTTTTGCAAGTACACCCTTGCCATTTTCACTAGTAGAAAACAGGGCTTTGGTTCGGGCAGGGCAAGCCCATTAGTCCCGGTTCAGTCACGAACCGGGAACCATGGGGGCATTTGTCCTGGTTCTTTAGCCCAGGGGGCCGGCCGGGGCCTCGTGGGCATTGGTCCCGGTTCGTATGGACCCATTTGTCCCGGTTCTAGGCACGAACCGGGACCAAAGGGCCTCGCTCCTGGCCCACAAACATTGGTCCCGGTTCTTGGCTCGAACCGGGACAGAAGGCTGAGCTTTAGTCCCGGTTCTAGCCACAAACCGGGACAAATGAGTTGCCTATATATACCCCGTCGCCGCAGCAGAGCACTCCATAGTGCTCTGTTTTTTCTGGCCAGCGAGGAGAGGGCATTTGGGTGCTCTAGCTCACCTCCTATGCACATGAGGTGTTCGATGAAATGCCCG
Organism: Triticum monococcum; assembly: GCA_034509565.1. Classification (NCBI taxonomy): domain Eukaryota; kingdom Viridiplantae; phylum Streptophyta; class Magnoliopsida; order Poales; family Poaceae; genus Triticum; species Triticum monococcum. The sequence continues at coordinate 526,465,027 of CM067845.1, forward strand.
AGCCACGTTAGTTAAGCTTTCTCCTCTCGAAGCTCGACCTCCAAACTCCATTTTTCCCGAGATTTGTCTAGGTTTAGCGGTCCGTCACGTCCCGTCCCCATCTTCACCGCCGTCGATCATCCGCGCCGATCTCGTCGCCTGCACCACCGTGGTGAGCCTCTTGTTCTTATCTTCTTCTGAAAGAAAAAAAAATCTTACTTTAGATAGATACTTGTCTAATTTTCTTGCTTTTATTATTGCTTGTTATTATATAGTGCGATGGTTTTGGTATCCGCCCCCGTCGGCCCTCGTCCTGGCTATGATTCGGATGTGGTACATATTATCTTTTATAACTATTTGGTTCATTTATTGTTTATAACAATTATGCCCATCAAGTTGACATAGATTTTATTTATGTAGGAGGTAGTTGAACCAAAAATTCCAACCGACCCTATTGTCGAGAGGTTAAATTTAGTTGAAGAAGAAAACAATTAATTAAAGGGAAACATAAAAAAATTTGAGGAGGAGAAGATGATATTGGAGTTGCATGTTGCGGATGTCGTCGATGATCACAAGATCAAGATGGATGCAATGCGGTTGAAGATTAGAAAGATTAGAAAATATGCCATTCATACCGAGGCTTGGTATCATTATGTCGTTTGATCAATTTTTACCTTGGTTGCGATTATGATCGCATTTGTTGTTGCGTTGAAAGGTTTTACATAGTTTCAATGTATGATTTAACTATATGCTCTGGAGAGCTATATGTTGTTCAATGAGAACTATGTATGTACTTTGTTTTTAATGTGATAATGAACTTCTATTAACTTGGTCACTTATCTATTCATGAGAGCTATATGTACTAAACTGATGATGTGGCTTTGAATGGTGCATTTTTTATGACCCACAAGTATAGGGAATCTATTGTAGTCCTTTCGATAAGTAAGAGTGTCGAACCCAACGAGGAGCAGAAGGAAATGATAAGCGGTTTTCAGTAAGGTATTCTCTGCAAGCACTGAAATAATAGGTAACAGATAGTTTTGTGATAAGATAATTTAGAACGAGTAACAAGTAACAAAAGTAAATAAAGTGCAGCAAGGTGGCCCAATCCTTTTTGTAGCAAAGGACAAGCCTGGACAAACTCTTATATGATGTAAAGCGCTCCCGAGTACACATGGGAATATCGTCAAGCTAGTTTTCATCATGTTCATATGATTCGCGTTCGGTACTTTGATAATTTGGTATGTGGGTGGACCGGTGCTTGGGTGCTGCCCTTACTTGGACAAGCATCCCACTTATGATTAACCTCTATTGCAAGCATCCGCAACTACAACAAAAGTATTAAGGTAAACCTAACCATAGCATGAAACATATGGATCCAAATCAGCCCCTTACGAAGCAACGCATAAACTAGGGTTTAAGCTTCTATCACTCTAGCAACCCATCATCTACTTATTACTTCCCAATGCCTTCCTATAGGCCCAAATAATGGTGAAGTTGTTGGAAATATGCCCTAGAGGCAATAATAAATTAGTTATTATTATATTATATTTCATTGTTCATGATAACCGTTTATTATCCATGCTAGAATTGTATTGATAGGAAACTCAGATACATGTGTGGATACATAGACAACACCATGTCCCTAGTAAGCCTCTAGTTGACTAACTAGCTCATTGATCAATAGATGGTTACAGTTTCCTGACCATGGACATTGGATGTCGTTGATAACGGGATCACATCATTAGGAGAATGATGTGATGGACAAGACCCAATCCTAAGCCTAGCACAAAGATCGTGTAGTTCGTATGCTAAAGCTTTTCTAATGTCAAGTATCATTTCCTTAGACCATGAGATTGTGCAACTCCCGGATACCGTAGGAGTGCTTTGGGTGTGCCAAACGTCACAACGTAACTGGGTGGCTATAAAGGTACACTACAGGTATCTCCGAAAGTGTCTGTTGGGTTGGCACGAATCGAGAGTGGGATTTGTCACTCCGTGTGACGGAGAGGTATCTCTGGGCCCACTCGGTAGGACATCATCATAATGTGCACAATGTGACCAAGGAGTTGATCACGGGATGATGTGTTACGGAACGAGTAAAGAGACTTGCCAGTAATGAGATTGAACAAGGTATCGGATACCGACGATCGAATCTCGGGGAAGTACAATACCGCTGGACAAAGGGAATTGTATACGGGATTGATTGAATCCTCGACATCGTGGTTCATCCGATGAGATCATCGTGGAACATGTGGGAGCCAACATGGGTATCCAGATCTCGCTGTTGGTTATTGGCCGGCGAGTTGTCTCGGTCATGTCTGCATGGTTCCCGAACCCGTAGGGTCTACACACTTAAGGTTCAGTGACGCTAGAGTTGTTATGGGAAATAGTATGTGGTTACCGAAGGTTGTTCGGAGTCCCGAATGAGATCCCGGACATGACGAGGAGCTCCGGAATGGTCCGGAGGTGAAGATCGGTATATTGGACGAAGGGTATTGGAGTCCGGAATTGTTCCGGAGGTACCCGGTGATGACCAGCGTGTCCGAAAGGGGTTTCGGAGGCCCCGACAAGCGTTGGGGGGCCTTATGGGCCAAGGGGAGAGGGCACATCAGCCCACTAAGGGGCTGAGCGCCCCTCCCACCCCATCTCACGTAACCAGGAGAGGTGGGGGCGCCACCCCTAGGGTAGCCGCCCCTCCCGGCTTGGGGGCAAGTTTCCTAGGGGGTGGGGGCGCCCAAACCCATCTAGGGTTTCCCCTGTGGTCGCCGCCCCTCCCCTAGGGAACCCTAGGGCGCCTTCCCCTCCTCCCTTCCCCCTATATATAGTGAAGGAGAGAGAGGGCAGCCAAACCCTTCTCCTGGCGCAGCCCTCTTCCTCCTCCAACACCTCATCCTCCTCCGTAGTGCTTGGCGAAGCCCTGCCGGAGAACCACGAGCTCCATCACCACCACGCCGTCGTGCTGTCGGAGTTTTCCCTCAACTTCTCCTCTCACCTTGCTGGATCAAGAAGGAGGAGACGTCTCCCAACCGTACGTGTGTTGAACGCGGAGGTGCCGTCTGTTCGGCGCTAGGATCATCGGTGATTTGGATCACGACGAGTACGACTCCATCAACCCCGTTCACTTGAACGCTTCCGCTTAGCGATCTACAAGGGTATGTAGATGCACTCTCCTTCCCCTCATTGCTAGATTACTCCATAGATTGATCTTGGTGATGCGTAGAAAATTTTAAATTTCTGCTACGATCCCCAACAGTGGCATCATGAGCTAGGTCTATGCGTAGTTTCTATGCACGAGTAGAACACAAGTTGTTGTTGGCGTCGATTTTGTCAATTTACTTGCCGTTACTAGTCTTATCTTGATTCGGCGGCATCGTGGGATGAAGCGGCCCGGACCGACCTTACACGTACTCTTACGTGAGACTGGTTCCACCGACTGACATGCACTAGTTGCATAAGGTGGCTAGCGGGTGTCTGTCTCTCCCACTTTAGTCGGATCGGATTCGATGAAAAGGGTTCTTATGAAGGGTAAATAGAAATTGGCATATCACGTTGTGGTTTTGGCGTAGGTAAGAAACGTTCTTGCTAGAAACCTATAGCAGCCACGTAAAAACTTGCAACAACAATTAGAGGACGTCTAACTTGTTTTTGCAGCATATGTCTTGTGATGCGATATGGCCAAAAGGATGTGATGAATGATATATGTGATGTATGAGATTGATCATGTTCTTGTAATAGGAATCACAACTTGCATGTCGATGAGTATGACAACCGGCAGGAGCCATAGGAGTTGTCTTAATTTATTTATGACTTGTGTGTCAACTTAAACGTCATGCAATTACTTTACTTTATTGCTAAAGCGTTAGCCATAGTAGTAGAAGTAATAGACGACGAGACAACTTCAAGAAGACACAATGATGGAGATCATGATGATGGAGATCATGGTGTCATGCCGGTGACAACAATGATCATGGAGCCCCGAAGATGGAGATCAAAAGGAGCAAAATGATATTGGCCATATCATGTCACTATTTGATTGCATGTGATGTTTATCATGTTTTACATCTTATTTGCTTAGAATGACGGTAGCTTAAATAAGATGATCCCTCTCTAAAATTTCAAGAAAAGTGTTCCCCCTAACTGTGCACCGTTGCGAAGGTTCGTTGTTTCTAAGCACCACGTGATGATCGGGTGTGATAGATTCTAACGTTTGAATACAACGGGTGTTGACGAGCCTAGCATGTACAGACATGGCCTCGGGACATATGCGAAATACTTAGGTTGACTTGACGAGCCTAGCATGTACAGACATGGCCTCGGAACACGGAAGACCGAAAGGTCGAACATGAGTCATATAGAAGATACGATCAACATGAGATGTTCACCATTTATGACTAGTCCGTCTCACGTGATGATCGGACACGGCCTAGTCGATTCGGATCATGTTTCACTTAGATGACTAGAGGGATGTCTATCTGAGTGGGAGTTCATTAAATAATTTGATTAGATGAACTCAATTATCATGAACATAGTCTAAATTGTCTTTGCAAATATGTTGTAGATAAATAGCTCACGTTGTAGCTCCCTGTTTCAATACGTTCCTAGAGAAAGATTAAGTTGAAAGATATTGTAAGCAATGATCCGGACTAGGTCCGTAGTCCGAGGAGTGTCCTCACTGCTACACAGAAGGCTTACGTCTTTGATGCACCGCTCGATGTGCAAACCCCTACAACGTCGTCTGTGGATGTTGTGAACACCTGACAGACACATCCTGATGACTACTTGATAGTTTAGTGCACCATACTTTACGGCTTAGAATCGGGATTCCAATGACGTTTTGAACGCCAAAGAACATATGAGATGTTCCAAGAGCTGAAATTGGGATTTCAGGCTCATGCCCGTGTTGAGAGGTGTGAGACCTCTGACAAGTTCTTTTGCCAACAAGATGGAGGAGAATAGCTCAACTAGTGAGCATGTGCTCAGAATGTCTGGGTGCTACAATCACTTAAATCAAGTGGGAGTTAAACTTCCAGATAAGATAGTGATTGATAGAGTTCTCTAGCCACTATCACTAAGCTACTAGATCTTCGTGATGAACTATGACATGCAAGGGATGGAGTTGATCCCGGAGCTGTTCGCGGTGCTTAAGACCGCAGAAGGTAGAAATCAAGAAGGAGCATCAAGTGTTGATGGTTTAACAAGACCACTGGTTTCAAGAAGGGCAAGGGCTAGAAGGGAAACTTCATGGATGGCAAACCAGTTGCTGCTCCAGTGAAGGAACCCAAGGTTGAACCCAAACCCGAGACTAAGTGCTTCTATTGTAAGGGGAACGATCACTGGTAGCGGAATTACCCCAAATGCATGGTAGATAAGAAGGCTAGCAACTTCAACAAAGTATATACGTGTTATTAATGTGTACCTCACTAGTACTCCTGGTAGCACCTGGGTATTGGATACCGGTTCAGTTACTATTATTGGTGACTTGAAGCAAAAGCTACGGACTAAACAGAGTCTGGCTAAGAGCGAGGTGACGATGTGTGTTGGAAGTGTTTCCAAAGTTGATGAGATCACCATCGCATGCTCCATCTGCCTTCGGGATTAGTATTGAACCTAGATAAATGTTATCAGGTGTCTACGTTGAGCATGAATATGATTAGATCATGTTCATTGCAATACGGTTATTCATTTAAGTTAGAGAATAATGGTTATTCTGTTTACATGAATAATACCTTTCATGGTCATGCACCCTATGTGAATGGTTCATTGAATCTCGGTCGTGGTAATACACATGTTCACGCCAAAAGATGTAGAGTTAATAATGATAGTACCACTTTCTTGTGGCACTGCCGCTTAGGTCATATTGGCGTAAGATGCATGAAGAAACTCCATGTCGATGGATGTTTGGAGTCACTTGATTTTGAATCGCTTGACACATGCGAGCCATGCCTCATGGGCAGGATGACTAAGACCCCGTTTTCAGGTACAATGAAACGGGCAAGTGACTTGTTGGAAATCATACATGTTGATGCGTGTGATCCAATGAGAATTGAAGTGTGTGGTGGATATCGCTATTTTCTCATCTTCACTGACGATTTGAGTAGATATAGGTATATTTACTTAATGAAGCACAAGTCTGAAACGTTTGAAAAGTTCAAGCGATTTCAGAGTGAAGTTAAGAATCATCATAACAAGAAGATCATGTTCCTACGATCTGATCAAAAGGGGAATTTCTGAGTTATGAGTTTGGCGATCACTTAAGACATTGTGGAATTGTTTCACAGTTGAAGCCACCTGGAACACCACAGGGTAATGGTGTGTCCGGGTGTCATAATCGAACCTTATGAGATATGGTGCGATCTATGATGTCTCTTACCGATCTACCGTTTTTATTTTGAGGTTATGCGTTAGAGACAACTGCATTCACTTTAGATAGGACACCATCTAAGTCCGTTGAGACAACGCCATATGAACATTGGTTTGGCAAGAAACCAAAGTTGTCACTTCTTAATGTTTGGGGTTGCGATGCTTAAGGCTTCAGCCGGAGAAGCTCGAACCCAAAGCGGACAAACACATCTTCATAGGATACCCAAGGGTGACAGTTGGGTATACATTCTATCTCAGATCCGAGGGCAAATTGTTTGTCGCTAAGAACGGGTCCTTTCTCGAGAAGGAGTTTCTCTCGAAAGAATTGAGTGGGAGGAAGATAGAACTGGATGAGGTTGTTGAACCTTTTTTTCAACCAGAAAGTGATGCAACACAGAAAGATGTTTTCTTTGGCGCCTACGTCTGTTGAATAGGAAGTTAATGATAGTGATCATGAAGCTTCGGATCAAGTTGCTATCGAACCTCGTAGGTCGACAAGGATATGTGCTACTCCTGAGTGGTGCGGTGATCCTGCCTTAGATATCATGTTGTTAGACAACAATGAACCTACGAGCTATGGAGAAGCGATGGTGGGCCCGTATTCCGACAAATGGTTAGAAGCCATGAAATCCGAGATAGGATCCATGTATTAGAACAAAGTATGGACTTTGGTGGACTTCCCCGTTGATCGGCAAGCCATTGAGATAAATGAATCTTTAAGAAGAAGACGGACGTGGGCGGTAATGTTACCGTCTATGAAGCTCGACTTGTGGGAAAGAGTCTTTTCACAAGTTCAAGGAGTTGACTACAATGAGAATTTCTCACCCGTAGCGATGCTTAAGTCCGTCGGAATCATGTTAGCATTAGCTGTATTTTTCGATTATGAAATCTGACAGATGGATGTCAAAACAAGTTTTCTTGCCAGTTTCCGTAAGAAAAGGTTGTATGTGATACAATAAAAGGTTTTGTCGATCCTAAGGATGCTAAAAGGTATGCTAGCTCCAGCAATCCTTCTATGGACTAGAGCAAGCATCTCGGAGTCAGAATACATGCTTTGATGGAGTGATCAAAGCTTTTAGGTTTATACAATGTTTGCTAGAAACTTGTATTTACAAGAAAGTGAGTGGGAGCACTACAACATTTATGATAAGTATATGTGGATGACATATTGCTGATTCGAAATAATGTAGAATTTCTGGAAAGCATAAACGGTTGTTTGAAGAGTGTTTTTCAAAGGAAGACCTGGATAAAGCTGCTTACAAATTGGGCATAAAGATCTATAGAGATAGATCAAGACGCTTGATGATACTTTCAAAGAACGCACACCTTGACATGTTTTTGAAGGAGTTCAAAATAGATCAGTCAAAGAAGGGGTTCTTACCTGAGTTGTAAGGTGTGAAGTTGAGTAAGACTCAAAGCTTGACCACGGCAGAAGAAAGAGGAAGGACGAAGGTCGTCCCCTATGCTCTTGTCATAGGCTCTATATGGCATGCCATGCTGAGTACCGCACCTGATGTGTGCCTTGCCACATGTCTGGCAAGAGGGTACAAAGGTGATCTAGGACTGGATCACTAGATAGCGGTCAAAATTATCCTTAGAAGAATAAGGAAATGTTTCTCGGTTATGGAGGTGATAAAGAGTTCGACGTAAAGAGTTACGTCGATGCAAGCTTAACACCTATCCGGATAGCTCTGAGTAGAGATACCAGATACGTATAATGGAGAAACAATTTGGAATAGCTCCAAGTGGTACGTGGTAGCAGCATCTATGATATGACATAAAGTTTTGCGAAGTACATAGGGATCTGAATATGGCAAGACCCGTTGACTACAACCTCTCTCACAAGCATAACATGATCAAACCCAGAACTCTTTGAGTGTTTATCACATAGTGATGTGAACTAGATCATTGAGTCTAGTAGACTCTTGGATGTTGGTCACATGGCGATGTGACCTGTGAGTGTTAATCACATGGCGATGTGAACTAGATTATTGACTCTAGTGCAAGTAGGAGACTGTTGGAAATATGCCCTAGAGGCAATAATAAATTAGTTATTATTATATTATATTTCATTGTTCATGATAATCGTTTATTATCCATGCTAGAATTGTATTGATAGGAAACTCAGATACATGTGTGGATACATAGACAACACCATGTCCCTAGTAAGCCTCTAGTTGACTAGCTAGCTCGTTGATCAATAGATGGTTACAGTTTCCTGACCATGGACATTGGATGTTGTTGATAACGGGATCACATCACTAGGAGAATGATGTGATGGACAAGACCCAATCCTAAGCCTAGCACAAAGATCGTGTAATTCGTATGCTAAAGCTTTTCTAATGTCAAGTATCATTTCCTTAGACCATGAGATTGTGCAACTCCCGGATACCGTAGGAGTGCTTTGGGTGTGCCAAACGTCACAACATAACTGGGTGGCTATAAAGGTACACTACAGGTATCTCCGAAAGTGTCTGTTGGGTTGGCACGAATCGAGAGTGGGATTTGTCACTCCGTGTGACGGAGAGGTATATCTGGGCCCACTCGGTAGGACATCATCATAATGTGCACAATGTGACCAAGGAGTTGATCACGGGATGATGTGTTACAGAACGAGTAAAGAGACTTGCCGATAACGAGATTGAACAAGGTATCGGATACCGATGATCGAATCTCGGGCAAGTACAATACCGCTGGACAAAGGGAATTGTATACGGGATTGATTGAATCCTCGACATCGTGGTTCATCCGATGAGTTTATCGTGGAACATGTGGGAGCCAACATGGGTATCCAGATCTCGCTGTTGGTTATTGGCCGAAGAGTTGTCTCGGTCATGTATGCATGGTTCCCGAACCCATAGGGTCTACACACTTAAGGTTCGGTGACGCTAGAGTTGTTATGGGAAATAATATGTGGTTATCGAAGGTTGTTCGGAGTCCCGGATGAGATCCTGGACATGACGAGGAGCTCCGAAATGGTCCAGAGGTGAAGATCGGTATATTGGACGAAGGGTATTGGAGTCCGGAATTGTTCCGGGGGTACCAGGTGATGACCAGCGTGTCCGAAAGGGGTTTCGGAGGCCCCGGCAAGCGTTGGGGGGCCTTATGGGCCAAGGGGAGAGGGCATATCAGCCCACTAAGGAGCTGAGCGCCCCTCCCACCCCATCTCACGTAACCAGGAGAGGTGGGGGCGCCACCCCTAGGGCAGCCGCCCCTCCCGGCTTGGGGGGCAAGTTTCCTAGGGGGTGGGGGCGCCCAAACCCATCTAGGGTTTCCCCTGTGGCCGCCGCCCCTCCCCTAGGGAACCCTAGGGCGCCTCCCCCTCCTCCCTTCCCCCTATATATTGTGAGGGAGAGAAAGGGCAGCCAAACCCTTCTCCTGGCGCAGCCCTCTTCCTCCTCCAACACCTCATCCTCCTCCGTAGTGCTTGGCGAAGCCCTACCGGAGAACCACGAGCTCCATCACCACCACGCCGTCGTGCTGTCGGATTTTTCCCTCAACTTCTCCTCTCACCTTGCTGGATCAACAAGGAGGACACGTCTCCCAACCGTACGTGTGTTGAACGCGGAGGTGCCGTCCGTTCGGCGCTAGGATCATCGGTGATTTGGATCACGACGAGTACGACTCCATCAACCCCGTTCACTTGAATGCTTCCGCTTAGCGATCTACAAAGGTATGTAGATGCACTCTCCTTCCCCTCGTTGCTAGATTACTCCATAGATTGATCTTGGTGATGCGTAGAAAATTTTAAATTTCTGCTACGATCCCCAACAGAAGTGTCATGTAGTGGACATTCACATAACACCACTAGAGGAAAGACACCATACATCTCATCAAAATATCGAACGAATACCAAATTCACATGACTACTAATAGCAAGACTTCTCCCATGTCCTCAGGAACAACGTAACTACTCACAAAGCATATTCATGTTCATAATCAGAGGGGTATTAATATGCATATAGGATCTGAACATATGATCTTCCACCAAATAAACCAACTAGCATCAACTACAAGGAGTAATTAACACTACTAGCAACCCACAAGTACCAATCCCGGACTTGGAGACAAGAATTGGATACAAGAGATGAACTAGGGTTTTGAGAGGAGATGGTGCTGGTGAAGATGTTGATGGAGATTGCCCTCTCCCGATGAGAGGAGCGTTGGTGATGACGACAGTGATGATTTCCCCCTCCCAGAGGGAAGTTTCCCCGGCAGAACAGCTCCGCCAGAGCCCTAGATTGGTTCCGCCTCGCGGCGGCAGAGTCTCGTCCGGGAAGATGGCTTATAATTTTGTCCTCATCGAAAGACTCCATATAGCAGAAGATGGCCATCGGAGGGCCACCAGGGGGCCCACGAGGTAGGGGGACGCGCCCAGGAGGGTAGGGCGCGCCCCCACCCTCGTGGGCAGGGTGTGGCCCCCTGGTGAACTTCTTGCACTCAGTATTTTTTATATATTCTGAATACGTCTTCCGTGAAGTTTCAGGACTTTTGGAGCTGTGCAGAATAGGTCTCTAATATTTGGTCCTTTTCCAGCCCAGAATCCCACTTGTCGGCATTCTCCCTCTTTATGTAAACCTTATAAAATAAGAGAGAATAGGCATAAGTACTTTGACATAATGTGTAATAATAGCCCATAATGCAATAAATATCGATATAAAAGCATGATGCAAAATGGACGTATCAACTCCCCCAAGCTTAGACCTCGCTTGTCCTCAAGCGAAAGCCGAAATCGAAAAATATGTCCACATGTTTAGAGATAGAGGTGTCGATAAAAATAAAATACTGACATGAGGGCATCATGATCATTCTTAGAACATCAACTTATATAATTCTTGTCATATGATCTCTTATGCTAGAGTAACAATTCAATCACAATTTCAAGTATGAATCATAAACTTCATTGAAAACTAAAAAACTATAATCTCAATCATTAAAGCAATTGCAATTTATCATAACATAGGAAAGAGTCAATATAAGAGCTTTTCAGCAAGTCCACATACTCAACTATCATTTAGTCTTTCACAATTGCTAAGACTCACGCAATACTTATGGGTATGGAGTTTTAATCAGACACAGAGAAAGATAGGGGCTTATAGTTTTGCCTCCCAATGTTTTACCTCAAGGGTAATGTCAACAATAATAGTTCATGAAAACTCACATCCAGTTAGCCATATATACCAGGATCTTTCCAACATGTTGTGCTTGCCAAAAGATAAAATGTAAAAAGGAAAGGTGAAGATCACCATGACTCTTATGTAAGGTAGGAGATAAAAGTAAAAGATAGGCCCTTCGCAGAGGGAAGCAGAGGTTGTCATGCGCTTTTATGGTTGGATGCACAAAATCTTAATGCGAAAGAACATCACTTTATGTTTCCACTTGTGATATGGACCTTTATTATGCAGTCCGTCGCTTTTATTTCTTCCATATCACACGACCGTATAAAGCTTATTTTCTCCCACACTAATAAGTCATACATATTTAGAGAGCAATTTTTATTGCTTGCACCGATGACAACTTACTTGAAGGATCTTACTCAATCCATAGGTAGATATGGTGGACTCTCATGGCAAAACTGGTTTAAGGGTGTTTGGAAACACAAGTAGTATCTCTACTTGGTGCAAATAATTTGGCTAGCATGAGGGGGAAAGGAAAGCTCAACCATGTTGGATGATCCATGACAATATAATTTGTCTCAGATGTAAGAAAACATAACCCATTACGTTGTGTTCCTTGTCTAATGTCAGCTCTTTAGCATGTCATATTTTAATGAGTGCTCACAATCATAAAAGATGTCCAAGATAGTATATTTATATGTGAAGACCTCTTTTTCTTTATTACTTCCTATTAATTGCAATGATGACCAAAACTATGTTTGTCAACTCTCAACAACTTTTATTCATCATACTTTTTCTATGTGAGCTCATTACTCTCCATAAGATCCATACGATCTCTTTGTTTCTTTTTATTTCTTTCTCTTTTCTTTTATTCACTTAAGATCATGGCAAAATAGTCAAGCCCTTGACTCAACACTAATATTTATTATATATAGCTCACGGACTCGATTACATAGAAGGATCATAAAGCAAAAATCACAACTAGATCATACTAAGAACTCTTATTCTACTAGATCAAGATATTATCAAAAGGATCGAACTAAGAAAAACGGTAAAGATAAAAGTGACGGTGATACGATACTGGGGCACTCCCCCAAGCTTGGCAGTTGCCAAGGGGAGTGCCCATACCCATGTGATTATGTCTTCTTTGTTGGTGAAGAAGGTGGAGTTGTTGGTGATGGATAGTCGCACATCGAGCGTAGGAGGTCTTCTAATTTGCGGATAATGCCTTTGAGTGCGATGATATGCTCCTTCAACAAATTTTTTTTGACGTGTGAGATACTTATTTTGTATACGAGCTAACTCGATCATCTTGAAAGCTTCGATCTCAGTTGGGGTAAGAAGATTTTGATCAAGTTGAAGGATGTCTTCTGTCGCCGGAACTTGGTCCTCCGTGGTCTTCTTGATCCCTTCATCCTTGTTGATCTCCATGGGTTCTTCCCTCTTCAGATCTATCTTCATTAGCCACGCATCGTTGCCCTCATGGTTGTAGGAGGAGGGAGACGACATAATGCCTGGCCTTGATAACCCTGACAGAAAACAGCTCGAAACAAAGACAAGAGATATTTGCAAGATACGGGGGTCAAAACCTTCAGGAGGTTATATAATGAATTTGTACCGACCAAAATACGTATCGTGTAAGAAAACGGAGTCCGGAAAGCGCACGAGGTGCCCACGAGGTAGGGGGCGCGCCCAGGGGGGTAGGGCACGCCCTCCACCCTCGTGGCCTTCCCGGACTGCTTCTTATTTTTCTATTTTTCTAAATATTCCAAAATGGAGAAATATTTCCATTAGAATTGTTTTGGAGTAGATTTACTTACCGTACCACATACCTATTCCTTTTCAGAGTCTGAAACATTCCGGAAAGTGTCCCTTATGTATTCCTCCGGGGTTACGGTTTCAATAACATTGGTGTCGGTGTCAAAACCGGCGGATCTCGGGTAGGGGGTCCCGAACTGTGCGTCTAAGGCGGATGGTAAAGGAGGCAGGGGACACGATGTTTTACCCAGGTTCGGGCGCTCTTGATGGAGGTAAAACCCTACGTCCTGCTTGATTATTCTTGATAATATGAGTAGTACAAGAGTTGATCTACCACGAGATCAGAGAGGCTAAACCCTAGAAGCTAGCCTATGGTATGATTGTATGTTGTTCTACGGACTAAAACCCTCCGGTTTATATAGACACCAGAGGGGGCTAGGGTTACACAAGGTCGGTTACAAAGGAAGAGATATCCATATCCGTATTGCCTAGCTTGCCTTCCACGCCAAGTAGAGTCCCCTCCAGACACGGGGCGAAGTCTTCAATCTCGTATCTTCATAGTCCAACAGCCCGGCCAAAGGATATAGTCCGGCTGTCCGGAGACCACCTAATCCAGGACTCCCTTAGTAGCCCCTGAACCAGGCTTCAATGACGATGAGCCCGACGCGCAGTGTTGTCTTCGGCATTGCAAGGCGGGTTCCTCCTCCGAATACACCACGGAAGAGTTTGAATACAAGGATAGTGTCCGAACGTGCAAAATAAGTTCCACATACCACCGTAGAGAGAATAATATTTCCACAAATCTAATCTGCTGACACGTTTTGGCAGCATGACATCACGCCACGGCCCGGTAATTATTTGAACCGTTTAACCAGCCCCGCACATAACGCGAGGCGGTTTCTTGACACGTCTTGTCAAAGCAGAGATCGTGTTCCCCTTATCATGGGATTCTCATCAATACAAACATGGGCAACCCAACCGCACCATAAATTACGGTGCTCGGGGGATAAGCGAGTTTTACCAGGCTAGTGGGGGCGCATAGTTTCGTCCGCCCTTATAAAGGTATGAGCTTTCACCTTTTTTCTACCCACGCCTTCTTCCTCCTTGCTCATCCATCTCTTTCTGAGGACCGCGGGCTAAGCGTGAAGCGCCCTGCGAATCCGGTGAGTTCTGTACATCTGGTTGGGTATCTATTTCCCATAGCTTAACCATGTGCGGGGTCTGAGCTCCCATGCCTTTGATAGGACTGGGTGGAGACATCGGAGCAGATTAACTGTCCGGCCCCTCTGCCCGAAAACCCTGCAGACACTCTCCTAATGGAGATGCGGACTCCAGCTCCTTATAAGGTGCCGGAGAAGACCAAGCAGAAGGCCAAGGGAACCCGAAAGAGTTCCCCGCGCCAGGTGGTATCGGACTCATCGTCTGATAACTCCGAGACGCACTCCTCCCGTGAAAACAAGGAGGAGGAAGATGAAGACTCCCCCCTCCAGCTGGGGGAGACAAGAAAAGGAAGGCCGCCCCAACCGGGGAGGCCGAAGGGTCCAAGAAGGGAAGGACTCTCCTTCCGGACTGTTCCACCACTGTCGCCGATGGCGAAGACGAGTGGTTGCTCAGGGCCAAGCCCTTGGCGAAGTCGTAAGTATTCGGATACCAGAGTAACTCATAGCATACTTTTGTTGCACTGCTTCTCCTAACGTCGAATATGATTATGCAGTCCGCCCCAAGCCCGTATCGGTGTATCATCGTCGGACGGTTCCTTGGACTCATCGGACATGAATAGTGATACACTTCCAACCGCCTCCTCTCCTTGCCCTACGGACAATGCCGAGGTATTGTCTCAAGGGGCACCGAGCCGGGGGAGACAGTCTCGGAGGCGCCTCAAGGCGACCTTACGGACTCCAGGAGCAAAGGGAGCAAGGCTCCCAGGGGCTCCAAGTTCGGCCCTCAGCCGGACACCGCGTCGGAACCTCCAGCGGTTCCGGACTCGGGCAGGCGGCCCTCTTCCAAGAGGGGCAAGCCGTCCGTGCCAGTGACCTCTGTCCATCCAGAGGTACCAGACAAACTGCTGGGAGCGCTTCGCGGCGCTTCCATCGATGAAGAGCACCGTACTATTATGAGTGCGGTGATCAAGAAGGTTCAGTCCGCCAAGAGCGGACTGACTGAAGCCAGTGCCAGCCTTCTAACATGCTTTGAGGTAAGTATTTAAAATATAGGAAAAATATTACCGCATAGACAGTAGCCCATGATGCTCTGTTTGGTGTTCACAAAGAAAAGCCGAATAGAGGATCAAATAATATCTGCAGGAGTCTAATACAAGTATGTCTATATGCGTATGCAGGCTTCGCTGCTGACCTCTACCGCACTGACTGCGGAGGTCGCCACACTGAAGCAGAACCTCGAGCGGTGCGAGAAAGAGCTCGGCCTTGCCAAGAGGCAGCTTGAGGAGAACAAAGGTAAGTAATGCCTTGTCCATATATATATATATATATATATATAGAAAAAAAGATGCGGTTGTGAAATGACAGGATCATCATGGATGTGCCAGGGGCCACGAACGAAGTGGCGACCCTGAAGCAAGCATTGTCCGAGGCCAAAAACATAGCGGCCAAGGAGCGCACCGAGCGGGAAAAACAAGAGGCACGGGTGGGTGAGGTGCAGCAAGAGCTCTAGGCTCTCGTGAAGAAGCACGAGGCTTTGGAGCTTGACTCAAAGACGCGAGAGTCCGAGCTTGCCGCGGCCCTCGAGAGCACAAAGCATGCTAAGGCCAAAGCCCAAAAGGCCCTCTAGGAAATTGAGGCGATGAGGAAGATAGCGGCGGGTAAGGCATTCAATATTGAAAGCAAGCATGTGAAAGTAAATTACTTGTTACTTACCCGAGTCCGGAGCTCTCCAGGAGCATCCACAGATTTGCCCCGCAGCGTGTCGGATGCCGCAACATATTACCAGGCCAAGGAGGGAAGCTCGACGGAGAAGTTGTTCTGGTCTCAGTATACTGGGACTGAACACCCGATGCCTATGAGCGACCAGCTGAGGCAACTGGTCGAGCTGCACAAGGCGGCCGAACAAGCCATGAGGGGCCTTATAGTCTGGATGTGGCCTGGCGACTCCCTTCCCAATAGCTACTTCGACCTGGTGAGGCGGCTTATAGATGCCTGCCCACGGTTGAAGGTCATAAAGCGGTCCGTCTGCATCGAAGGTGCACGCTGGGCCTTTGCCCGTGCGAAGGTGCACTGGGCCAAGATGGACGCCGAGAAGCTGGTGAAGGAGGGGCCGCCGCAGGGCAAGGAGCATCGCCACCCTGAGATGTATTATGAGGGTGTCCGTCTTGTGGCGGACGAGTGTGCGAAGGATGTAATTTTTGAATGAACTTGCTCGTGTGATCCTGTATTATGAAAACTTGTTCATATGCGCCATGCAATGCTTGTTTGAATTTAAAATATTACCTTCTGTGCGGCTATTTGTTAAATCTGAGAGATGGCCAGTCGTTGGCTTCTGCCCCCATGCCACGAGTGCTGGGGTGTTCGGGATAAATCTGATAACTCTTTTTCCCATTGTTGGGTCCTTCGAAGGAAGTGCTCAACACAACGAACAAGGCAATCGGACTATAATGGTTTATCACTCTCACTTAGCCATAGAAGTCTACAATTTTAAATTTTGGCAAAGCCCCTAGTATTCGGAAGGCCGAATTCGGGGCGCTATACACGCCTTAAGCCGGATAAAGCCGACTCCTCGCTCTAAGCGGCATAAGTCTTTAGGGACTCGAGACCTCTCGAACAGCGACCAACTCTCGCCTTATCATGACAGTCAGTTTTAGCTTTCTCTACTAAGGTGCTTAGCCCAGCTGAACCGGGGCACAATCACAGTAGTTCTCCCAGTGCTACCTTAGCCGATATAGCGGCGTAAGGTACCAAAACATGGGAGCCGGGCAAACCCAACTATTGACCCAAGACATGATTCAGAGCTGATGCATATAATGCTATAAGTTCGGGGTGCCGCACTGTCGAAAGTGTTCGGACTTCTCACGCCGTATTATGGGGTACGCTTAAGCCCCTGGCGTATTGGCCGTACCAGAGTGTACGGGTGCTGAATGTCATGAATGAACATATATATATATATATAAAGCATAGAGAATGTGGTAATAGTCTAGTGCTATGCATTGTTTATTCCAAAAGGTGCGTCGAAGGAGAATGATACAAGTAGTGCAATAAGAAAAAATTAGGACTATTTGACATGCCCCCTCCAAGGGCAAGCTGAGGAATGGTATTTAAAGCAGGTATTTCACTCGTTATCAGAGACCACCTGGGAATTCCATGATGCGACATAGCTTTCTGCCTCCTTGGTTGTTGTATCCTGTGTCCGGCAATCGTACTGCCGGACGGGGTTTCCAGAGAGTAAAGTCCTGAAAGAGAGAAAAAATAATAAAGCGGGAAGCCCCTAGTGTGGTTGAGCCACGTTTTGGGACGTGCCGTAGTCGTGCCCCCCGTCTATGCCCATGGTATTGTCAATGCGTAATTATGTACGCGTGGCACAGATTTCGCCGTTTGGCTGGGACTGGGGTGGGGGCCGCATTGCTATGCGAGCTCGGAACGTGCCAGGCGGTCTTGTTGCTGATTACTCCGGGCGCGCTTGAAGGAGTCCGGGTCTTTAATCACCGAACTGGTGGATTGCCTTAAGAGGCTGCTTTGCGCTTCTGCTGCGAAGGCCGCAGTGTGCTCCTCCGTGCGGAGAGAATGCTCTGTGTTTCCATTGACTGTGATGACCCCCCGAGGTACTGACATCTTGAGCTTAAGATATGCATAGTGCGGTACCGCATTGAATCTCGCAAATGCGGTTCGCCCGAGCAGTGCATGATAACCACTGCGGAACGGGACTATATCGAAGATTAACTCCTTGCTTCAGAAGTTATCGGGGGATCCAAAGACCACTTCCAGTGTGACTGAGCCTGTGCAATGGGCCTCTACACCTGGTATGACGCCTTTGAAGGTCGTTTTTGTGGGTTTGATCCTTGAGGGGTCTATACCCATTTTGCGCACTGTGTCCTAATAAAGCAGGTTCAGGCTGCTGCCGCCGTCCATAAGGACTCGAGTGAGGTGAAATCCGTCGATGATTGGATCTAGGACCAGTGCGGCGAATCTGCCATGACGGATACTAGTGGGGTGGTCCCTGCGATCGAAGGTGATCGGACAGGAGGACCATGGGTTGAACTTTGGGGTGACTGGCTCCAACGCATATACGTCCCTTAGCGCACGCTTCCGCTCCCTCTTGGGGATGTGAGTTGCGTATATCATGTTCACCGTATGCACTTGTGGGGCAAACCTCTTATGTCCTCCGGTGTTCGGCGTCCGGGGCTCCTCCTCGTCATCGCTATGTAACCCGTTATCTTTGTTTTCGGCATTTAACTAGCCGCCTGCTTGAACACCCAACAATCCATGTTGGTGTGGTTGGCTGGCTTGTCGGGGGTGCCGTGTATTTGACATGAGCGATCGAGTATACGGTCCAAACTGGATGGGCCCGGAGTGCTTCTTTTGAATGGCTTTTTCCGCTGACCGGGTTTAGAGCCTTTGAATCCGGCATTGACTGTCGTATCCTCGGTATTGTCGCTGTTGATGTGGCGCTTGTGTTTCCTGTGACGTGACCTGCCATTGCTGTCCTTGGTATCCGAAGTACCATGGTTCTTTGATATGTTATTGCTGCGAGCCAGCCAGCTGTCCTCTCCCACGCAAAAGCGGGTCATGAGTGTCGTGAGGGCTGCCATAGATTTCGGCTTTTCCTGGCCAAGGTGCCGGGCGAGCCACTCGTCGCGGATATTGTGCTTCAAAGCTGCTAGGGCCTCTGCATCCGGATAGTCGACGATTTGATTTTTCTTTGTCAGGAACCGTGTCCAGAATTGCCTGGACGATTCCTCTGGCTGCTGAATTATGTGGCTCAAGTCATCGGCATCTGGTGGTCGCACATAAGTGCCCTGGAAGTTGTCGAGGAATGCGGCTTCCAGATCTTCCCAACAGCCAATGGATTCTGCTGGCAGGCTGTTGAGCCAATGCCGAGCTGGTCCCTTGAGTTTGAGTGGGAGGTATTTGATGGCGTGTAGATCGTCACCGCGGGCCAGGTGGATGTGCAGGAGGAAGTCCTAGATCCATACCGCAGGATCTGTTGTGCTGTCGTATGATTCGATATTTATGGGTTTGAAACCCTCTGGGATTTGGTGATCCATTACTTCGTCTATGAAGCATAGGGGGTGTGCAACACCTCTGTATTGGGCTATATCGCGACGCAGCTCATATGAGTCTTGTCCGCTGTGTTCGGCCCGGCCGGATTTACTTTTACTGTATCCGGCGTGACGGTTATCGTCTCGCATAGTGGCGCGCCCTCGTGATCCATAGATCGATCTTGCGTGTTTTGCTTTGTCCTCCAATACGTCTCGCAGGTCTGGCGTATTTCCCCATGCTTTGACATTTTTATTTGAGTGGCGGCGGGGTGCGGGCTGAGCTTTTGGCTGAAATGCCTCTCTGTCGCGGCCACGAGGTGGCCGATCAGCCGCGTCATACGCTGGATATGTAGATTTTGGTGCTTCCTCCTCCAGTCGGGGTAGCAACCCGCACTTTGGGTAACTCTTGGAGGGGCGTTCGAGTTTATATTCCTCGGCCGCAAGGACTTCAGTCCATCTGTCAGCTAGCAAATCTTGATCAGCTTGAAGCTGTTGTTGCTTTTTCTTAAGGCTATTTGCCATGGCTATAAGCCGGCACTTGAAGCGCTCTTGTTCGACGGGATCCTCAGGCACGACAAATTCGTCATCGTCGAGGCTTGCCTCGTCTTCAGAGGGAGGCATGCAATTATCGTCCTCCGCCTCTCCATCTGCCGCTCTCTCGGGAGGGCTGGCTTCTCCGTCCTCCTGCTCTAAATCTTGCTAGAGGGGATTGTTGTTATCTTCGGCACTGTCCGGAGTGCTATTATCTCCTGTGCCGGTATCACCGCTTTTGCCTTGGCGAGACTTAGAGCGGCGCCGCTGACGTCGGCGCTTGGGTTGCTTCTTGGAGGGGTCATCCTCCGCTGTCCCGTCGCCATTGCCTTCTTTGGGTGTGTCCACCATATGATTAGGTGGATGTCTAGTGCCCTCTGGGCAGTGGTTCTTATTCGCCTCCAGAATCGTCGTCCATGCCGTCGATGTCTTCGGAGTCGAAGTCGAGCATGTCGGTCAAATCGTCGACAGTGGCTACTAAGTGGGTGGTGGGTGGGCGGCGAATTTCTTCGTCATCCGCATCCCAATCCTGTCGGACATAGTTCGGCCAGGACTCTCCTGACAAGGAGAGAGACCTTAATGAGTTCAGTATGTCGCCGAAGGGCGAATGCTGAAAGATATCTGCGGAGGTAAAATCCATGATCGGCGCCTAGTCGGATTCGATAGGCATGGGCGCAGGCGGTTCGGAGTTCGTGGCCAGGGAAGAATCCGGTAGTTTGGCATCACGGCTCTCGTGAAGGGTAAGGTCGATACTTGGCTCGATCGCCGCTGAGGATACGACCTCCATGGCGGGGTCTATCCACCCGTCCATGGATGGCGCAATTGGCTCCGAATTGAGGGTCGGAGCGGTTGCCGGTGCAATCTCCTGAACACTGTCTGATGGTAGAGCTAAATCATGCTCATCTTGACTGTGTGGCGCACTCGGCAGGGGATCGAATCCGTCGAAGATCAAGTCTCCGCGGATATCGACCGTGTAGTTTAAGCTTCCAAACCTGGCCTGGTGGCCAGGGGCGTAACTTTCGATCTGCTCCAGATGGCCAAGCGAGTTGGCTCGCAGTGCGAAGCCGCCGAATACGAAGATCTGTCCTGGGAGAAAAGTCTCACCCTGGACCACATCGCTGTTGATGATTGAAGGAGCCAGCAAGCCTAATGATGACGACACAGAGGAACTCTCAATGAAAGCACCAATGTCGGTGTCAAAACCGGCGGATCTCGGGTAGGGGGTCCCAAACTATGCGTCTAAGGCGGATGGTAACAGGAGGCAGGGGACACGATGTTTTACCCAGGTTCGGGCCCTCTTGATGGAGGTAAAACCCTATGTCCTGCTTGATTATTCTTGATAATATGAGTAGTACAAGAGTTGATCTACCACGAGATCAGAGAGGCTAAACCCTAGAAGCTAGCCTATGGTTTGGTTGTATGTTGTCCTACGGACTAAAACCCTTCGGTTTATATAGACACCGGAGGGGGCTAGGGTTATACAAGGTCGGTTACAAAGGAAGAGATATCCATATCCGTATTGCCTAGCTTGCCTTCCATGCCAAGTAGAGTCCCCTCCGGACACGGGGCGAAGTCTTCAATCTCGTATCTTCATAGTCCAACAGTCCGACCAAAGGATATAGTCCGGCTGTCCGGAGACCCCCTAATCCAGGACTCCCTCAATTGGTTTCAACATTTATAGGATTACTTGAGAAATAATGTTTATTTCTTTGACCGTTCACCACCTTTGGATTTGTGCCTTCGAAGTTGTTGATTTTTACGGCACCGGAACGATAGACCTCCTCGATAACGTAAGGACCTTCCCATTTAGAGAGAAGTTTTCCTGCAAAAAATCTTAAACGAGAGTTTTATAGCAATACATAATCACCTACATTAAACTCACGCTTTTGTATCCTTTTGTCATGCCATCTTTTAACTTTTTCTTTAAATAATTTGGCATTCTCGTAGGCTTGGGTTCTCCATTCATCAAGTGAGCTAATGTCAAATAACCTCTTCTCACCGGCAAGTTTGAAATCATAGTTGAGCTCTTTAATAGCCCAATAAGCCTTATGTTCTAGTTCGAGAGGTAAGTGACATGCTTTTCCATAAACCATTTTATACGGAGACATACCCATAGGATTTTTATATGCAGTTCTATAGGCCTATAATGCATCATGAAGTTTCTTGGACCAATTCTTTCTAGATCTATTAACAGTCTTTTGCAAAATTAATTTGAGTTCTCTGTTGCTCAATTCTACTTGACCACTAGACTGTGGGTGATAAGGAGATGCAATTCTATGATTAACATCATATTTAGCAAGCATTTGACGGAAAGCACCATGAATAAAATGTGAACCACCATCAGTCATTAAATATCTAGGGACTCCAAACCTTGGAAAATAACTTCTTTAAGCATTTTAATAGAAGTGTTATGATCAACACTGCTAGTTGGAATAGCTTCTACCCACTTAGTAACATAATCAACAGCAACTAAAATATGTGTATATCCATTAGAGGCAGGAAAAGGTCCCATATAATCAAAGCCCCAAACATCAAATGGTTCAATAACAAGTGAATAATTCATAGGCATTTCTTGACGTCTACTAATATTACCAATTCTTTGACATTCATCACAAGATAAGACAAACTTACGGGCATCCTTGAAGAGAGTAGGCCAATAAAAACCGGATTGTAATACCTTATGTGCAGTTCTATCTCCAGTGTGGTGTCCTCCATAAGCCTCGTAGTGACACTTGCGTAGGATCTGTTCATGTTCATGCTCAGGTACACAACGTCTAATAACACCATCTACTCCTTCTTTATAAAGATGTGGGTCATCCCAAAAGTAATGTCTCAAATCATAGAAGAACTTTTTCTTTTGCTGGTATGTAAAGCTAGGTGGTATAAATTTAGCAACAATGTAATTAGCATAATCAGCATACCATGGAGCAGTATGAGAAGCATTTATGACATTTAATTGTTCATCAGGAAAGCTATCATCAATAGGTAGTGGGTCATCAAGAACATTTTCTAACCTAGACAAGTTGTCTGCAACGGGGTTCTCAGCTCCCTTTCTATCAATAATATGCAAATCAAATTCCTGTAGCAAGAGAACCCATCTAATAAGTCTAGGTTTAGCATCTTTCTTTTCCATGAGATATTTAAGAGCAGCATGATCAGTGTGAATAGTTACTTTAGAATCAACAATATAAGGTCTGAACTTATCACAAGCAAATACAACTGCTAAGAATTCTTTTTCAGTAGTAGCATAATTTCTCTGAGCATTGTCTAGAGTTTTACTAGCATATTGAATAACATTTAATTTCTTATCAACTCTTTGCCCTAGAACAACACCTGCAGCATAATCACTAGCATCACACATAATTTCAAAAGGTAAATTCCAATCAGGTGGCTGAACAATAGGTGCAGAGATCAATGCTTTCTTAAGTATTTCAAATGCTTCTATGCAATCATCATAAAAACAAATGGTGTATCTTTTTGTAATAAATTAGTCAGAGGCCGAGAAATTTTCGAGAAGTCCTTAATGAACCTCCTATAAAAACCGGCATGACCAAGGAAACTTCTTATACCTTTGATGTCCTTGGGACATGGCATCTTTTCAATAGCATCAACCTTGGCTTTATCAACCTCAATACCTCTTTCAGAAACTTTATCCCCCAAGACAATACCTTCATTAACCATAAAGTGACACTTTTCCCAATTCAAGACAAGATTAGTTTCTTCACATATCTGCAAAACTCGGTCAAGGTTGCTTAAGCAGTCATCAAAAGAGGATCCATAGACGGAAAAATCGTCCATGAAAACCTCACAAATCTTTTCACAAAAGTAAGAGAATATAGCCATCATGCATCTTTGAAAGGTAGCAGGTGCATTACACAAACCAAAAGGCATATGTCTATAAGAAAAAGTACCAAAAGGGCAAGTAAAAGTAGTCTTTGGTTGACCATTGGCTGACACAGGTATTTGAGAGAAACCAGAATAACCATCTAGAAAGCAAAAATGTGTATGTTTGGATAATCTTTCTAGCATTTGATTGATAAAAGGTAAGGGGTAATGATCTTTTTTAGTAGCTTTATTTAATTTGCAAAAATAATTACCATCCTATAACCTATAATAATTCTTTTTGCGGGATCAACTCATCTTTATCATTAGGAACGATAGTAATACCTCCCTTCTTAGGGACACAATGGACATGACTCACCCACTGACTGTCAGCAACAGGATAAATTATACCTGCGTCAAGAAGCTTTAGTATTTCCTTTCTTACCACTTCGTTCATCTTAGGATTCAGCCGTCGTTGATGATCACAAACTGGTTTGGCATCTTCCTTCATATTTATTTTGTGTTGACACAGAGTGGGACTAATGCCCTTGAGATCATCAAGAGTATATCCAATAGCAACATGGTGCTTCTTTAGAGTTTTCAATAATCTCTCCTCTTCATACTTTGAAAGGTTAGCACTAATAATAACAGGATATATCTTTTTCTCATCAAGATAAGCATATTTAAGAGTATCAGGTAACAGTTTAAGCTCAAACACGGGATCACCCTTGGGTGGAGGAGGATCCCCTAGGATTTCAACAGGCAAATTGTGTTTTGGGATGGGTTCCTTTTTAAAGAATACTTCATCTATTTCCCTTCTTTATTCATAAACATATCATTTTCATGGTCTAGCAAATATTGTTCTAAAGGATCACTATGAGGTACGGCAATACAAGCAAGACCAATAATTTCATCGTTACTAGGTAATTCCTCTTCACGGTGTTGTCTATGAAATTTAGAAATATTAAATTCATGAGACATATCACCTAAACCAATAGTAACAACATCCTTTTTGCAATCTATCTTAGCATTAACAGTGTTCAAGAAGTGTCTACCAAATATAATGGGACAAACGCTATCTTGTGGGGAACCAAGAACAAGAAAATCAGCATGATATTTAGTTTTCCCACACAAGACTTCAACACTCTAACAATTCCAATTGGTGAAATAGTATCTCTATTGGCATGTTTAATTGTGACATCAATATCTTCTATCTCAGCAGGTGCAACATCATGCATAATTTCTTTGTATAAGTCATGAGGTATAGCACTAGCACTGGCACCCATATCACATAAGCCATGATAACAATGATCTCCTATTTTAACAGAAATAATAGGCATGCCTACCAAAGATCTAGGTTTATCTTTAGCACAAGGTTTAGCAATTCTAGCAGTCTCATCACGGAAATGAATAACATGCCCATCAATATTATCAGACAAGAGATCTTTAATAATAGCAATATTAGGTTCAACTTTAATTTGCTCAGCAGGTGTATAGGTTCTAATATTGCTTTTACAAACCACAGTTGAAGCTTTAGCATGATCTTTTATCCTAACAGTAAAAGGTGGTTTCTCAACATAAGCAGTAGGAACAATAGGATCATTATAAGTGATAGTCTTTTCTTCAACTTTAATGGGTGAAACTACTTTTACTTCTATGGAGGATGGTATTTAAACCACTTCTCCTTAGGGAGATCAACATAAGTAGCAAAAGATTCACAGAAAGAAGCTACTATCTCAGAGTCAAGTCCATATTTAGTGCTAAATTTACGGAAAACATCGGTATCCATAAAAGATTTAACACAATCATACTTAGGTGTCATACCTGACTCCTCAGAGTTGCATTTAATTCTTTCCAATAAATCCATTTGAATTCAATAGTCTTCTTCATAAAAGAGCTAACACAAGAGTATCGAGCATGGTGCGATTGTTATCAGAAAGCCGAGCATATAAATTTTGAATAATCATTTCTCTTGAGAGCTCATGATTGGGGCATGAATATAACATTGATTTAAGCCTTCCCCAAGCTTGAGCGATGCTTTCTCCTTCGTGAGGCCAGAAATTATATATATAATTGCGATCACGATGAACAAGATGCATAGGATAAAACTTCTGATGAAATTCCAATTTCAATCGTTTGTAGTTCCATGACACCGTATCATCACATAGCCTATACCATGTCAATGCATCTTCCTTCAAAGATAAAGGGAAGACCTTCTTCTTAATAACTTCTCCGGGTACACCTGCAAGCTTAAATAATCCACAAACTTCATCCACATATATTAGGTGCTCATCAGGATGCACTATTTCGTCTCCTGCAAAAGGATTAGCTAGCAGTTTTTCTATCATACCTGAAGGAATTTCAAAGCAGACATTTTCATTTTCAGTAGGTTAAGTAGGTTGAGGAGCAACTCTTTGCTCTACTGGTCGGGGTGAAGATACCCCGAACAAGCCCCTCAGAGGATTATTTTCCATAGTAACAAGTGACAGTAAATTTCAGCACACTATATAAATTTTTCCTTACCAAATTCCACCTACCAAAGGCGCTTCACTCTCTGACAATGGCGCCAGAAAAGAGTCTTGATGACCCACAAGTATAGGGGATCTATCGTAGTCCTTTCGATAAGTAAGAGTGTCGAACCCAACGAGGAGCAGAAGGAAATGATAAGCGGTTTTCAGCAAGGTATTCTCTGCAAGCACTGAAATAATAGGTAACAGATAGTTTTGTGATAGCATAATTTGGAACGAGTAAAAAGTAACAAAAGTAAATAAAGTGCAGCAAGGTGGCCTAATCCTTTTTGTAGCAAAGGACAAGCCTGGACAAACTCTTATATGATGTAAAGCGCACCCGAGGACACATGGGAATATCGTCAATCTAGTTTTCATCATGTTCATATGATTCGCGTTCGGTACTTTGATAATTTGGTATGTGGGTGGACCCGTGCTTGGGTGCTGCCCTTACTTGGACAAGCATCCCACTTATGATTAACCTCTATTGCAAGCATCCGCAACTACAACAAAATTATTAAGGTAAACCTAACCATAGCATGAAACATATGGATCCAAATCAGCCCCTTACGAAGCAACGCATAAACTACGGTTTAAGCTTCTGTCACTCTAGCAACCCATCATCTACTTATTACTTCCCAATGCCTTCCTATAGGCCCAAATAATGGTGAAGTGTCATGTAGTGGACGTTCACATAACACCACTAGAGGAAAAACAACATACATCTAAAATATCGAACGAATACCAAATTCACATGACTACTAATAGCAAGACTTCTCCCATGTCCTCAGGAACAACGTAACTACTCATAAAGCATATTCATGTTCATAATCAAAGGGGTATTAATATGCATATAGGATCTGAACATATGATCTTCCACCAAATAAACCAACTAGCATCAACTACAAGGAGTAATTAACACTACTAGCAACCCACAGGTACCAATCCCGGACTTGGAGACAAGAATTGGATACAAGAGATGAACTAGGGTTTTGAGAGGAGATGGTGCTGGTGAAGATGTTGATGGAGATTGCCCTCTCCCGATGAGAGGAGCGTTGGTGATGACGATGGTGATGATTTCCCCCTCTCGGAGGGAAGTTTCCCCGGCAGAACAGCTCCGCCAGAGCCCTAGATTGGTTGCGCCAAGGTTCCGCCTCGTGGCGGCGGAGTCTCGTCCGAGAAGATGGCTTATAATTTTGTCCTCATCGAAAGACTCCATATAGCAGAAGATGGCCATCGGAGGGCCACTAGGGGGCCCATGAGGTAGGGGGGCGTGCCCAGGGGGTAGGGTGCGCCCCCACCCTCGTGGGAAGGGTGTGGCCCCCCTGGTGAACTTCTTGCGCTCAATATTTTTTATATATTCTGAAAACGTCTTCCGTGATGTTTCAGGACTTTTGGAGCTATGCAGAATAGGTCTCTAATATTTGCTCCTTTTCCAGCCTAGAATCCCAACTGCCGGCATTCTCCCTCTTTATGTAAACCTTGTAAAATAAGAGAGAATAGGTATAAGTATTGTGACATAATGTTTAATAATAGCCCATAATGTAACAAATATCGATATAAAAGCATGATGCAAAATGGACGTATCAATTTTGAACACAGAAAAACTATGGAGTTCAAACAAGTTAAAAAATTGAAATCCCTTTGTAACAGACGAGTTTCCGTATGAAACCCTCATACTTCAAAAGAGATTGTCCGTTTTGTACACGAAGTGCATCAAGTTTTTGCCGTAACCCTCTCTACTTTCTTGCACATGCTATGTGGGTGAAATGATGATACCATGCCAACTTTCAACCTTTTCAGAGTTAATTTGAAATGCTTTTCAATTTCAGGGTCTTATAGCTCAAAATAATCAGTAAATGCATGAAAAATAACAAATGAAGTCAGAAAGGGTTAAAAATTGATGATGTGGCTTTGAATGGTGCATTTTGAACACATAAAAAGTCTGGAGTTCAAATAAGTTCAAAAAAATAAAATCCCTTTGTAACAGATGAGTTTCCGTATGAAACCCTCATACTTCGAAAGAGATTGTCCGTTTTGTACACGAAGTGCGTCCATTTTTTGCCGTAACCCTCTCTACTTTCTTGCACATGCTATGTGAGTGAAATGATGATACCATGCCAACTTTCAACGTTTTTAGAGTTCATTTGAAATATTTCAATTTGAGGGTCTTATAGCTCAAAATAATCTGTAAATGCATGAAAAATAACTTATGAAGTCAGAAAGGGTTGAAAATTGATGATGCGGCTTTGAATGGTGCATTTTGAACACAAAAAAGTCTAGAGTTCAAATAAGTTAAAAAAATGAAATCCATTTGTAGCAGACGAGTTTCCGTATGAACCCTCATACTTTGAAAGAGATTGTCCGTTTTGTACACGAACTGCATCCAATTTTTGCCGTAACCCTCTCTACTTTTTTGCACATGCTATGTGGATGAAATGATGATACCATGCAAAAAGGAAATTAACTAAAAAACTTTTATAAAACTCTAATAGCAAAAGGAATGAACTAAAAAGCTTTTATAAACCTCTAGTATTTTTTAAACTAAAATTATATAAAATTCATGCCACTGAAATTATCAAAGTATTTTCTGTTCAAAACATGAAAAGCAGAAAGAAACAAAATAAACTTTAATAAATAAGTAGAAACAAAATTAATATTTAATAAAATAAATAAGTAGAAACAAAATAAAATAAAATAAACTTTAATAAAATAAATAAGTAGAAACAAAATAAAACAAATTAAAATTTAACACAATAAATAAGTAGAATCAAAATAAAATAAACTTTTATAAAATAAAGAAGTAGAAACAAAATAAACTTTATAAAAGTAAAATAAATAAACTTTAATAAAATAAATAAAAATAGCAACAGTAAGTTTTTTTGTAAGTAGAAACAAAATAAAATAAATAAAACAACAATTTTTTAAAAAAAGTGCTAACTACTGGGCCACCATGGCGTGAATACGACTAGAAACCCTATCATGGGCCAGGATTCAGGCCCGCAGAAGGCCCAATAGGCCCATCAGGCATAGCAGTGACAATTAGGCCCGTAAGCCTGCAATCGAGAGGAGCTCGAGAGGGGTGCGGCAGTGGGGCTTATAAACCACTCCGCGCCTCTCTCAACTAGCAAGGTGGGACTAAAGTTTTGGCCACGGGAAGCACGAGGCCTTTGGTCCCGGTTGGTGGCACCAACCGGTACCAAAGGGGGGCATTCGTACCGGTTGGTGCCAGCAATCGTTACGAATGCCTGCCTTTGGTACCGGTTGGTGCCACCAACTAGGACCAAAGGCCTCCGCTTCCCGCCCTTTGGGCTGCTAAAAAGAGACCTTTGGTCTCGGTTGGTGGCACGAACCGGGACCAAAGGGGGGTATTGGTCCCGGCTGGTGCTACAAACCGGGACGAAAGGTGTGACTATATAAGCCCACACTTCGAAAAAATTGCCCAACTGCTCCCATTCTCCCCCGACGCCGCCAGGCCGCTCCTCTCGTCACCGTCGCCGACGCCGCACCCTGCCCCGACGCCGCCCGACGCCGTCCGACGCCGCCCGCCGCCCGTCCTCCGCCCCGACGCCGCCCAACTTCGCCGCCGCCGACGCCCTCGATGCCAACTGCCCCGACACCGACCGCCATGCCCTGCCACCCCCTGTGAGCACACGTGCCGCTCCATGTGCCCTTGCATGCGCCCGCCCCGACGCCGGTGCCGCTCCTCGCGCACCTGCGCCCCTGCCCTGCCCCGCCGCCGCCGCCGCCATGCCCTGCCCCGCCGCCGCCGCCGCCATGCCCTGCCCCGCTAGCCCCTAGAGATTTCCTTTATATTTTTTGTTATATATATATGCTATTTGTTTAGATGTTTTCAGATGTTTTTAGTTGTTCATAAAAGAAATTTAGATGTCAAAAATGTTTTTTATGTTCATATATAGATTTTTTTGTAAAAATGTATATATGTTTGTATGTTATCTGTGTATATATGTTCATATTTTGTTATATATATATGCTTTTTTTCTTCTTTTTTTCTTCGATCTTCTCCTCTTTTTATTTCTTACCCCCGGCCCTCTCGCTCGACCAAAACTCTCGAGGACACCCAAACCCTAGAAAAAAATGATGTCGGTCTCCTACCCCTCCCGCCGCGCCCCTACCCGACAAACACTCTCGAGGCCACCCAAATTTACCAAGTTAAAAGAGTGTTGTCGTCGAGGCCACCGCAAACCCTTGAAGCGTTGCCGAGGCCATCCCAAACCCTAGAGAAGCAGTGTCGAGGCCACTAATATGATTCCTTATTGTGATTAGCTAGCTAGTTCTACGTTTGCCACTAATATATCCATCTGTCATGTTTGAATAATAATTGTCATGTTGTAAATATTTGCAGAAACTATGGAGCACCCACGAGACGAAGCAACAGAAGCGGTGTTGGGGGACATAATCACACAAGGAAGTGAAGTCGTCATGTCGTTTCTCAACGAAACCGATGGTCTGGAAGGACAGGGTGAAGAAGCAGGCTATGATTATGATGGCTCCGGTGACACAATGCCGGTGCAAGAAGGAGACCTTGATGATGGCTCCGATGACCCAATGCCGGTGCAAGAAGGAGACCGTGATGACGGCTCCGGTGGCCGAATCGAGTCCGGCCAGGAATATATATTAGTTAAGCCTGTGCTGACTAGCTCATTGATGCATTCATTGTTTTGGTATATGTACACATATTAATTAACTCTAATCTTTCTTCTTTTTCTAGCCCTTTGGATCGAGCACAACTTCGGTAAAGAGACGAGGCCCGAAGAAAAGGTTGCGCTCGGATAAAAGGTTTGAGATCACAGCAATCGCGCGCGATGGCATGCCGATTGAACCATCCGGACAAAGGAAGCATTTGCTGATCAGTGCGGGGTTCTTGTTAGGGACAAGATCCCGATCAGTATCCACCAATGGTTAAAGCCTAAGAAAGAAGACCCTGAGGTGTCTTATGTCTCCGATATGCAGAAAGATGATCTTTGGACCGCGCTGAAGGCAAATTTCACCCTACCGGCAGAGGAGGATCCGGAGAAGCCAGTTAAAGAGCAATTGATCAAGTCTCATGATCTTAAGAAGATGGCAGATCTATTCAGGAGGTGGAAGAATGAGCTAAAAACATCGTTTGTCGACAAAGACAAGACACTAGAATTCACCGGCCGGTATAAGAAGATCAGAGATCACTGGCCCACATTTGTGGCCCACAAGACATCGGACAAGAGTAAGAAGATGTCAGTGACAAACAAGAAAAATGCTGCGAAGAAGAAGCATCACCATTGCACAGGGCCAGGTGGCTACCTCAAAGCCCGGCCGTTGTGGGCCAAGACTGAGAATGACCTGCTGGATAAAGGGGTCGAACCAGAGACATTGCACTGGCCAGACCGTTGCCGGACTTGGTTCTTCGGGGTTGGCGGAAGCTTGGACCCTGTAACAGGGAAGTGCATTTGGACGAACGAGCAACTGCGAATACCCATCATGAAGCTTCAGGAGTATATCGCCGCAGCGTAGGAGGGGACGTTCGTTCCAGACAGAGAGAACGACGAGCTCACAATGGCCCTCGGGAATCCCGATCACCCTAGACGGACACGAGGCACGCCAGGCTCCATTTCGTGGAAGGCTGGGTTTCCGGACGCAGGTGGTTACAAATGCCAGGAGAGGAGGAAGAAAGTGGAGCAGATCCAAATTCAGGCGCTGCACGCAAGGGTACAAGCGATAGAGCAACGAGAAGCAGATCACAACAAGCGACCCGCCGAAGCTTCCCCCAAAGCTACCCCGCCATCTCAGCGGAGAAGCAGCGTGGCTTCCACCAAGCTGCAGCAGCTGGAGCCTGTCTTCACGGCTCCTTCCAGCTACCCCGTGGACTTAATCACGGAGTCTCAAAATTGCCACCTTATGACGCAATGGAAGAATTTGAAAGTCAAGGCGGCTGTTGGCTCTGTTGCACCTCCTGAACCTGGTGCAACTTTTCACTGCCGTTCGATTCTAGAAGGATATGCTAGGGTGATGGTGGATGAAACAACGGACAGATTTGAGGACCTCGAGCTTAACCATCCTACCGGTGAAGGGGAGATTCGGCTGGGCTCTTGGGAACGTAGCAGAATTTTAAAATTTTCTACGCATCACCAAGATCAATCTATGGAGTCATCCAGCAACGAGGGAGAGGGGAGTGCATCTACATACCCTTGTAGATCGCGAGCGGAAGCATTCAAGAGAACGGGGTTGATGGATTCGTACTCGTCGTGATCCAAATCACCGATGACCGAGCGCCGAACGGACGGCACCTCCGCGTTCAACACACGTACGGTTGGGAAGACGTCTCCTCCTTCTTGATCCAGCAAGGGGAGGAGAGGTTGATGGAGATCCAGCAGCACGACGGCGTGGTGGTGGAAGCAGCGGTGATCTCGGCAGGGCTTCGCCAAGCTCCAACGAGAGAGAGAGGTGTTACGAGGGGAGAGGGAGGGGCTAGGCACTTGGTGTGGCTGCCCTCCCTCCCCCCACTATATATAGGGCCCCTAGGGGGGCGCAGGCCCTAGGAGATGGGATGTCCAAGGGGGGGCGGCGGCCAAGGGGGGGCTTGCCCCCCAAGCCAAGTGGGGCGCCCCCCACCCCTAGGGTTTCCAACCCTAGGCGCAGGGGGAGGCCCATGGGGGGCGCACCAGTCCACCAGGGGCTGGTTCCCCCTCCCACTTCAGCCCATGGGGCCCTCCGGGATAGGTGGCCCCACCCGTTGGACCCCCGGGACCCTTCCCGTGGTCCCAGTACAATACCGATTACCCCCGAAAACTTCCTGATGGCCGAAACTTGACTTCCTATATATAAATATTCACCTCCGGACCATTCCGGAACTCCTCGTGACGTCTGGGATCTCATCCGGGACTCCGAACAACTTTCAGGTTACCGCATACTAATATCTCTACAACCCTAGCGTCACTGAACCTTAAGTGTGTAGGCCCTACGGGTTCGGGAGACATGCAGACATGACCAAGACGACTCTCCGGTCAATATTCAACAGCGGGATCTGGATACCCATGTTGGCTCCCACATGTTCCATGATGATCTCATCGGATGAACCACGATGTCAACGATTCAATCAATCCCGTATTCAATTCCCTTTGTCAATCGGTACGTTACTTGCCCGAGATTCGATCGTCGGTATCCCAATACCTTGTTCAATGTCGTTACCAGCAAGTCACTTTACTCGTACCGTAATGCATGATCTCGTGACCAAACAATTGGTCACACTGAGCTCATTATGATGATACATTACCGAGTGGGCCCAGAGATACCTCTCCGTCATACGGAGTGACAAATTCCAGTCTCGATCCGTGTCAACTCAACAGATACTTTCGGGGATACCTGTAGTATACCTTTATAGTCACCCAGTTACGTTGTGACGTTTGGTACACCCAAAGCACTCCTACAGCATCCGGGAGTTACACGATCTCATGGTCTAAGGAAATGATACTTGACACTGGAAAAGCTCTAGCAAATGAACTACACGATCTTGTGCTATGCTTAGGATTGGGTCTTGTCCATCACATCATTCTCCTAATGATGTGATCCCGTTATCAATGACATCCAATGTCCATAGTCAGGAAACCGTGACTATCTATTCATCAACGAGCTAGTTAACTGGAGGCTTACTAGGGACATGTTATGGTCTATGTATTCACACATGTATTATGATTTCCGGATAACACAATTATAGCATGAACAATAGACAATTATCATGAACAAGGAAATATAATAATAACCATTTTATTATTGCCTCTAGGGCATATTTCCAACAGTCTCCCACTTGCACTAGAGTCAATAATCTAGTTACATTGTGATGAATCGAACACCCATAGAGTTCTGGTGTTGATCATGTTTTGCTCGAGGAAGAGGTTTAGTCAACGGATCTACGACATTTAGGTCCGTATGCACTTTGCAAATATATATGTCTCCATTTTGAACATTTTCACGAATGGAGTTGAAGCGGCGCTTGATATGCCTGGTCTTCTTGTGAAACCTGGGCTCCTTGACAAGGGCAATAGCTCCAGTGTTGTCACATAAGAGAGTCATCGGGCCCGACACATTGGGAATAACTCCTAGGTCGGTAATGAACTGCTTCACCCAGATTGCTTCTTGTGCTGCCTCCGAGGCTGCCATGTACTCTACTTCACATGTAGATCCCGCCACGACGCTTTGCTTGCAACTGCACCAGCTGACTGCCCCACCATTCAAAATATACATGTATCCGGTTTGTGACTTAGAGTCATCCAGATCTATGTCGAAGCTAGCATCAACGTAACGCTTTACGATGAGCTCTTCGTCACCTCCATAGACGAGAAACATATCCTTAGTCCTTTTCAAGTACTTCAGGATATTCTTGACCGCTGTCCAGTGTTCCATGCCGGGATTACTTTGGTACCGTCCTACCAAACTTACGGCAAGGTTTACATCAGGTCTGGTACATAGCATGGCATACATGATAGACCCTATAGCTGAGGCATAGGGGATGACACTCATCTTTTCTCTATCTTCTGCCGTGGTCGGGCATTGAGCTGTGCTCAATCTCACACCTTGCAATACAGGCAAGAACCCCTTCTTGGACTGATCCATATTGAACTTCTTCAATATCTTGTCAAGGTATGTACTTTGTGAAAGACCAATGAGGCGTCTCGATCTATCTCTACAGATCTTGATGCCTAATATATAAGCAGCTTCTCCAAGGTCCTTCATTGAAAAACACTTGTTCAAGTAGGCCTTTATGCTTTCCAAGAATTCTATATCATTTCCCATCAATAGTATGCCATCCACATACAATATGAGAAATGCTACGGAGCTCCCACTCACTTTCTTGTAAACGCAGGCTTCTCCATAAGTCTGCGTAAACCCAAACGCTTTGATCATCTCATCAAAACGAATGTTCCAACTCCGAGATGCTTGCACCAGCCCATAGATTGAGCGTTGGAGCTTGCACACCTTGTCAGCATTCTTAGGATCGACAAAACCTTCCGGCTGCATCATATACAATTCTTCCTTAAGGAAACCATTAAGGAATGCCGTTTTGACATCCATTTGACATATCTCATAATCATAGAATGCGGCAATTGCTAACATGATTCGGACGGACTTCAGCTTCGCTACGGGTGAGAAAGTCTCATCGTAGTCAACCCCTTGAACTTGTCGATAACCCTTAGCGACAAGCCGAGCTTTATATATGGTCACATTACCATCCACGTCTGTCTTCTTCTTAAAGATCCATTTATTTTCTATGGCTCGCCGATCAACAGGCAAGTCAGTCAAAGTCCATACTTCATTTTCATACATGGATCCTACCTCAGATTTCATGGCTTCCAGCCATTTGTCAGAATCTGGGCCCGCCATCGCTTCTTCATAGTTCGAAGGTTCACCATTGTCCAACAACATGATTTCCAGGACAGGGTTGCTGTACCACTCTGGTGCGGAACGCATCCTTGTGGACCTTCAAAGTTCAGTAGCAACTTGATCTGAAGTTTCATGATCATCATCATTAACTTCCTCCCTAGTCGGTGCAGACACCCCAGGAACAATTTCTTGAGCTGCGCCACTCTCCGGTTCAAGAGGCAATACTTCATCAAGTTTTACTTTCCTGCCACTTACTTCTTTCGAGAGAAACTCTTTCTCTAGAAAGGATCCATTCTTGGCAACAAAGGTCTTGCCTTCGGATCTAAGATAGAAGGTATACCCAATAGTTTCTTTAGGGTATCCTATGAAGACACATTTTTCCGATTTGGGTTGGAGCTTTTCAGGTTGAAGTTTCTTGACATAAGCATCGCATCCCCAAACTTTCAGAAATGACAGCTTAGGTTTCTTGCCAAACCACAATTCATACGGTGTCGTCTCAACGGATTTCGACGGAGCCCTATTTAAAGTGAATACGGCAGTCTCTATAGCATAACCCCAAAATGATAGCGGTAGATCGGTAAGAGACATCATAGATCGTACCATATCCAATAGGGTGCGATTACGACGTTCGGACACATCATTGCACTATGGTGTTCCAGGTGGCGTGAGTTGTGAAACTATTCCACATTTCCTTAAGTGCGTGCCAAATTCGTGACTCAAATATTCTCCCCCATGATCTGATCGTAAGAACTTGATTTTCCTGTCACGTTGATTCTCAACCTCACTCTGAAATTCCTTGAACTTTTCAAAGGTCTCAGAGTTGTGTTTCATTAAGTAGACATACCCATATCTACTTAAGTCATCAGTGAGGGTGAGGACATAACGATAGCCACCGCGAGCCTCAACGCTCATTGGACCGCACACATCAGTATGTATGATTTCCAATAAGTTGGTTGCTCGCTCCATTGTTCCGGAGAACGGAGTATTGGTCATTTTACCCATGAGGCATGGTTCACACGTGTCAAATGATTCATAATCAAGAGACTCCAAAAGTCCATCTGCATGGAGTTTCTTCATGCGTTTGACACCAATGTGACCAAGGCGGCAGTGCCACAAGTATGTGGGACTATCATTATCAACCTTACATCTTTTGGCATTCACACTATGAATGTGTGTAATCATCACATTCGAGATTAAATAAGAATAAACCATTGACCAGCGGGGCATGACCATAAAACATGTTTCTCATATAAATAGAACAACCATTATTCTCATATTTAAATGAGTAGCCATCTCGCATTAAACGAGATCCAGATACTATGTTCATGCTCAAAGCTGGTACTAAATAACAATTATTGAGGTTTAAAACTAATCCCGTAGGTAAATGCAGAGGTAGCGTGCCGACGCGATCACATCGACCTTGGAACCATTCCTGACGCGCGTCGTCACCTCGTCCTTCGCCAGTCTCTGTTTATTCTGCAGTTCCTGTTTTGAGTTACAAATATGAGCAACTGCACCGATATCAAATACCCAGGAGCTACTACGAGCGCTGGTAAGGTATACATCAATAACATGTATATCACATATACCTTTGGTATTGCCGGCCTTCTTTTCCGCTAAGTACTTGGGGCAATTCCGCTTCCAGTGACTGTTTCCCTTGCAATAAAAGCACTCAGTCTCAGGCTTGGGTCCATTCTTTGACTTCTTCCCGGCAGCTTGCTTACCGGGTGCGGCAACTCCCTTGCCGTCCTTCTTGAAGTTCTTTTTACCCTTGCCTTTCTTGAACTTAGTGGTTTTATTCACCATCAACACTTGATGTTCCTTTTTGATTTCCACCTCCGCTGATTTCAGCATTGAATATACCTCGGGAATGGTCTTTTCCATCCCCTGCATATTGAAGTTCATCACAAAGCTCTTGTAGCTAGGTGGGAGCGACTGAAGGATTCTGTCAACGACCGCATCATCTGGGAGATTAACTCCTAGCTGAGACAAGCGGTTATGCAGCCTAGACATTTTGAGTATGTGCTCGCTGATAGAACTATTCTCCTCCATCTTACAACTGTAGAACTTGTCAGAGACTTCATATCTCTCGACCCGGGCGTGAGCTTGGAAAACCATTTTCAGCTCTTGGAACATCTCATATGCTCCGTGTTGCTCAAAACGCTTTTGGAGCCCCGGTTCTAAGCTGTAAAGCATGCCGCACTGAACCAGGGAGTAATCATCACTACGTGTCTGCCAAGCGTTCATAACGTCTTGTTCTACAGGGAAAACAGGTGCTTCACCTAGCGGTGCATCAAGGACATATGCTTTCCTGGCAGCTATGAGGATAATCCTCAGGTTATGGACCCAGTCCGTGTAGTTGCTGCCATCGTATTTCAGCTTGGTTTTCTCTAGGAACGCGTTGAAGTTGAGGGCAACATTAGTGTGGGCCATTTGATCTACAAGACATATTGCAAAGATTTTAGACTAAGTTCATGATAATTAAGTTCATCTAATCAAATTATTTAATGAACTCCCACTTAGATAGACATCCCTCTAGTCATCTAAGTGATACATGATCCGATTCAACTAGGCCGTGTCCGATCATCACGTGAGACGGACTAGTCATCATCGGTGAACATCTTCATGTTGATCGTATCTTCTATATGACTCATGTTCGACCTTTCGGTCTTCCGTGTTCCGAGGCCATGTCTGTACATGCTAGGCTCGTCAAGTCAACCTAAGTGTATTGTGTGTGTAAATCTTGCTTACACCCATTGTATGCGAACGTTAGAACCTATCACACCCGATCATCACGTGGTGCTTCGGAACAACGGACCTTAGCAACGGTGCACAGTTAGGGGGAACACTTTCTTGAAATTATTGTGAGGGATCATCTTATTTACTACCGTCATTCTAAGCAAATAAGAAGCAAAAACATGATAAACATCACATGCAAACAAATAGTGACATGATATGGCCAATATCATTTGCTCCTTTTGATCTCCATCTTCGGGGCGCCATGATCATCATCGTCACCGGCATGACACCATGATCTCCATCATCGTGTCTTCATGAAGTTGTCTCATCATCTATTACTTCTACTACTATGGCTAACGGTTTAGCAATAAAGTAAAGTAATTACATGACGTTTATGTTGACACGCAGGTCGTAAATAAATTAAGACAACTCCTATGGCTCCTGCCGGTTGTCATACTCATCGACATGCAAGTCGTGATTCCTATTACAAGAACATGATCAATCTCATACATCACATATATCATTCATCACATCCTTTTGGCCATATCACATCACATGGCACATGCTGCAAAAACAAGTTAGACGTCCTCTAATTATTGCTGCAAGTTTTTACGTGGCTGCTATAGGTTTCTAGCAAGAACGTTTCTT
Organism: Triticum monococcum; assembly: GCA_034509565.1. NCBI lineage: Eukaryota > Viridiplantae > Streptophyta > Magnoliopsida > Poales > Poaceae > Triticum > Triticum monococcum. The sequence continues at coordinate 526,504,071 of CM067845.1, forward strand.
ACCTACGCCAAAACCACAACGTGATATGCCAATTTCTATTTACCCTTCATAAGGACCCTTTTCATCGAATCCGATCCGACTAAAGTGGGAGAGACAGACACCCACCAGCCACCTTATGCAACTAGTGCATGTCAGTCGGTGGAACCAGTCTCACGTAAGCGTATGTGTAAGGTCGGTCCGGGCCGCTTCATCCCACGATGCCGCCGAATCAAGATAAGACTAGTAACAGCAAGTAAATTGACAAAATCAACGCCCACAACAACTTGTGTTCTACTCGTGCATAGAAACTACGCATAGACCTAGCTCATGATGCCACTGTTGGGGAACGTAGCAGAATTTTAAAATTTTCTATGCATCACCAAGATCAATCTATGGAGTTATCTAGCAAAGAGGGAGAGGGGAGTGCTATTGGGGAACGTAGTAATTTCAAAAAATTTCCTACGCACACGCAAGATCATGGTGATGCATAGCAACGAGGGGAAGAGTCTGATCTACGTACCCTTGTAGATCGCAACGGAAGCGTTGACACAACGTAGAGGAAGTAGTCGTACGTCTTCTTCCCGATCCGACCGATCCAAGCACCGTTAATCCTGCACCTCTGAGTTCTTAGCACACGTACAGCTCGATGATGATCCCCAGATCCAGCAAAGCTTCGGGGAGGAGTTCCGTTAGCACGATGGCGTGATGACGATCTTGATGTTCTACCGACGCAGGGCTTTGCCTAAGCACTACAACGATATGATCGAGGTGGAATATGGTGGCAGGGGGCACCGCACACGGCTAAGGAACGATCACGTGGATCAACTTGTGTGTCTTGGGGTGCCCCCTACCCCCGTATATAAAGGAGCAAGGGGAGGAGGCCGGCCGGCCAGGTGTGGCGCGCCAAGGAGGAGTCCTCCTCCTAGTAGGAGTAGGACTCCTACTAGGAGGGGGAAAGAGGTGGAGTGGGAGAAGGAAAGGGGGGGCGCCGCCCCCCTCCCCTAGTCCAATTCGGACCAGGGAGGAGGTGGCGCGCGGCCCACCTCTGGTAGCCCTTCTCCCTCTCCACTAAAGCCCATATGGCCCATTACTTCTCCCGGTAGGGTTCCGGTAACCCTCCGGCTCTTCGGTTTTCTCCGAAATTACCCGGAACACTTCCGGTGTCCGAATATAGTCATCCAATATATCAATCTTTATGTCTCGACCATTTCGAGACTCCTAGTCATGTCCGTGATCACATCCGGGACTCCGAACTAACTTCGGTACATCAAAATGTATAAACTCATAATAACTGTCATCGTAACGTTAAGCGTGCGGACCCTACGGTTCGAGAACAATGCAGACATGACTGAGACACATCTCCGGTCAATAACCAATAGCGGGACCTGGATGACCATATTGGCTCCTACATATTCTACGAAGATCTTTATCGGTCAGACCGCATAACAACATACGTTGTTCCCTTTGTCATCGGTATGTTACTTGCCCGAGATTCGATTGTCGGTATCCAATACCTAGTTCAATCTCGTTCGGCAAGTCTCTTTACTCGTTCCATAATACATCATCTCGCAACTAACTCATTAGTCACAATGCTTGCAAGGCTTATGTTATGTGCATTACCGAGAGGGCCCAGAGATACCTCTCGAGGGCCCAGAGATACCTCTCCGACAATCGGAGTGACAAATCCTAATCTCGAAATATGCCAACCCAACGTCTACCTTTGGAGACACCTGTAGAGCTCCTTTATAATCACCCAGTTATGTTGTGACGTTTGGTAGCACACAAAGTGTTCCTCCGATAAACGGGAGTTGCATAATCTCATAGTCATAGGAACATGTATAAGTCATGAAGAAAGCAATAGCAACATACTAAACGATCGGGTGCTAAGCTAATGAAATGGGCCATGTCAATCAGATCATTCAACTAATGATGTGACCTCGTTAATCAAATAACAACACATTGTTCATGGTTAGGAAACATAACCATCTTTGATTAACGAGCTAGTCTAGTAGAGGCATACTAGTGACACTAAGTTTGTCTATGTATTCACACATGTATTATGTTTCCGGTTAATACAATTCTAGCATGAATAATAAACATTTATCATGATATAAGGAAATAAATAATAACTTTATTATTGCCTCTAGGGCATATTTCCTTCAAGTGCATCTACATACCCTTGTAGATCGCGAGCGGAAGCGTTCGAGAGAACGGGGTTGATGGAGTCGTACTTGTTGTGATCCAAATCACCGATGACCGAGCGCCGAACGGACGACACCTCCGCGTTCAACACACGTACGGTTGGGAAGACATCTCCTCCTTCTTGATTCAGCAAGGGGAGGAGAGGTTGATGGAGATCCAGCAGCACGACGGCGTGGTGGTGGAAGCAGCGGTGATCTCGGCAGGGCTTCGCCAAGCTCCAACGAGAGAGAGAGAGGTGTTACGAGGGGAGAGGGAGGGGCCAGGGACTTAGTGCGGCTGCCCTCCCTCCCCCACTATATATAGGGCCCCTAGGGGGGCGTCGGCCCTAGGATATGGGATCTCCAAGGGGGGCGGCGGCCAAGGGGGGGCTTGCCCCCCAAGCCAAGTGGGGCGCCCCCACCCCTAGGGTTTCCAACCCTAGGTGCAGGGGGAGGCCCATGGGGGGCGCACCAGCCCACCAGGGGCTGGTTCCCCCTCCCACTTCAGCCCATGGGGCCCTCCGGGATAGGTGGCCCCACGGGACCCTTCCGGTGGTCCTGGTACAATACCGATTACCCCCGAAACCTTCCCAATGGCCGAAACTTGACTTCCTATATATAAATCTTCACCTCTGGACCATTCTGGAACTCCTCGTGACGTCCGGGATCTCATCCGGGACTCCGAACAACTTTCGGGTTACCGCATACTAATATCTCTACAACCCTAGCGTCATCGAACCTTAAGTGTGTAAACCCTACGGGTTCGGGAGACATGCAGACATGACCGAGACGACTCTCCAGTCTATAACCAACAGCGGGATCTGGATACCCATGTTGGCTCCCACATGTTCCACGATGATCTCATCGGATGAACCACGATGTCAAGGATTCAATCAATCCCGTATTCAATTCCCTTTGTCAATCGGTACGTTACTTGCCCGAGATTCGATCGTCGGTATCCCAATACCTCGTTCAATCTCGTTACCGGCAAGTCACTTTACTCGTACCGTAATGCATGATCCCGTGACCAAACACTTGGTCACATTGAGCTCATTATGATGATGCATTACCGAGTGGGCCCATAGATACCTCTCCGTCATACGGAGTGACAAATTCCAGTCTCGATCCGTGTCAACCCAACAGATACTTTCGGGGATACCTGTAGTATACCTTCATAGTCACCCAGTTACGTTGTGACGTTTGGTACACCCAAAGCACTCCCACGGCATCCGGGAGTTACACGATCTCATGGTCTAAGGAAATGAAACTTGACACTGGAAAAGCTCTAGCAAACGAACTACACGATCTTGTGCTATGCTGTGATCCCGTTATCAATGACATCCAATGTCCATAGTCCGGAAACCGTGACTATCTATTGATCAACGAGCTAGTTAACTGGAGGCTTACTAGGGACATGTTATGTTCTATGTATTCACACATGTATTATGATTTCCGGATAACACAATTATAACATGAACAATAGACAATAATCATGAACAAGGAAATATAATAATAACCATTTTATTATTGCCTCTAGGGCATATTTCCAACAGCTCTTCTCTGAAGACTCCATGCCTATGGCGGAAGGAGCTCATCAACCTTCCGAACTGGACGCCTCCGCCTCCTCCTCCTCGTCTGGCGAGTCAGGGTACTCCGCCTCCTCCTCCAGCGAGTGATCAGGGCACTTAGCCTCCTTCTCCGGCACGTGGCGGCACTCCGCCTCCTTCTCCGCCTGCGCCGGCACGCCCGAGCAGCCAGCCTACTGCTTCTCCGCCTCGTCAGCAAGGGCAGAAGAGACCCGCCGCCGCTCCGGCTGCTCCGGCGCGTCATAGTCCTCCTCCTCATAAGCAAGGAAAGAAGACAACTGCAGCCGCTCCGTCTGCTGCAGCGTCTAGCAGTACATCCAGAGGCGGGAGGCAATACAGATTCGGTCCTTCTCTGAAGACTCCAGAGAAGTTGCCATACGAGAGGACCCCGGAGGAAAACGAGAAGATCGTGTGAGACGAAGTGAGGAACTTCTTTGAAGGGGTGAAAGCAAAGAAACATCCACCTCCGGAGGAGAAGATAGATCCGGTGAAAGCAAAGCGCACTATGGAAGGCCTGAAGAAACCACCAAAGTCTCCGCCGAAAGGCAATTATGAGCGCATTATTGAAAGGTCATTTATCGAAGCGGAGCGATCGGGAAGAACTATTAGTGATCAAAGGTTAGCGAAACGACGAGCTGGGAAAAAAATTGCCCAGCTTGGCGAACAAGCGAACCAATCGTTCCCCCCGCTCAATTTGTCTAGCGATATCATCGCTAACGATTCGAGAATGGTGCCCGGTTATAACAATCTTGAAGATTACCTGCCCGACGATGTACATTATGAATTCTTGGAGATGGAGGAACACATATACGAGTATGTGAAGCCTCTTGTCAAAGATGAAAGGTCTCTAACAACGATGATGCGAAGATTCCATGATTGGTACATGAAAACCTGCAGAGAGTCTGGGGGGAGGAATACTTTGACGCTGAGAATTAAAGAGGAGCATGACCTCGTTGGAACTGATCTGTTGAATATTCCATTTGAGGAGTTCTTCCAGTTTTTCAATCAGAGGGCCCTCGATAAATTAACGGTCACTTGCTACTGTCTGTAAGTACTACTTCTGTCATTAAGTCTCTATATATAGGTCAACTCTTTCATTGCATGTATTTATAATTATCCTCACTATATTATGCAGATTGAAGATCGCCGAATTAAAGAAGAGACAAATCGGTGATACTGGGTTCATTAACCCAAATATCATAGATGCATATTCGGTTGAATTTCAGAAAAAAGATACCAAGGCCAACTTGCTACAATCGTTGGTATTAAATCAAAACAAAGCTATAATACTCTTTCCTTACAACTTCAAGTGAGTGTTACTTTCTTATGCATATTCGGTTTCCCTTATTAGTCGAGGTTATAGTAATGTAATTGACGAGTTATGCATGCATGAGCAGCTTCCACTATATTCTCCTAGAGATTAAGCTCGAGCAGGGACTAGTAACCGTCTTAGACTCAAGACGAAAAGATCCCAAGGAGTATGTGGACATGACTGAAATTCTCGAGAAGTAAGTTAAATCGATCATTATCGCACCATATCGGCAACTTTGTTCACTTCCTGATATCAAGTAATTGTTTTCTTTGTATGGCAGGGTTTGGAAAAATTTACCTCAAAAGCTCCGGGACTGCCAAAGAAGCTGGAATTTAAACACCCGAAAGTAAGTACTACTAGCATGTTCCGCGCATCTCCTAGTGATTCAAGTGCTAGTTTCATCAATACCATTTAGCATGCTTGCTTATCAGTTTGATTGGCCTCTATTTCTTGTAAAGTGGTTGTGGCAGGAAGCCGGGAATAATTACTGTGGATACTACGTTTGCGAGTCCATCCGCCACACGACCTGTGAGCGGGGCTACACTAAAAAACAATATGAAGTGCGTAAGCAATAATATTCAGAATTTTACTTTATTACCATCTTTTGTGTTGAGTTTCATTCATTCCTATATATGTATTGACCCCTTTCTTCAAATTAGATGTTTCGGATGCAGGATGAACTCCTAGCACTAGATCGCATGCGAGGAATTCAAGAGGAATTGGCGGCATTCTTTCTTGACCACGTGATTGATAAAGACGGAGAATACTACGTGGACCCTGTGTTCATATATAACTAGATTAATACCCCGCGCGTTGCTGCGGGACATGTAGTAGGATTCTAAATATAAAATTACATAGTTTCAACAACCATTAAATGTTTTTTACAAATGAAAAGCTTTGGGTTGTTTTCAAACAAATTGGCATACAGTTAAGTACACACCTAATATGACAGAGGCTTTGCAGTTAGTAGTTTGAAGTTTAGTCATGTTGGCATATAGCATTGAACATCAGTTCCTATTTACGCGGATACAAAAGATGATTTGATAAACATGAGTGTCTATCAAAGGCACATCTTGCAGAGGTGATTTAATTTTGCAACATGAACACTGACATAACACATGAGTGAAGTTACCATCCAATAAATAGTGAAAATTCCAGATACAGCAAGCAAATAAATTAGTTTCTAGCACTGAGCCAACTCCTTAATATTGGTTCAAAAAGTATTATTGCAAGCTGGCACAACAGAAACCAAATGAAGCTACTAATTCTATGCTTGTGATTGAGTAGAAAAATATACTATTATACAACCATATTCTCTTGACATCTATCGCTAAAAGTACTTCACAATCATCACTCCACCAGCGAACGACAATCTGTATATAGAGTTATTTCAATCTTTCCTTCATGATGAATGACAAAAATTTAAATCCAGTCAACACCTTAGGGAAAATACATAAATAAAATCCCAAGGCCATACCTTAGTTAAATCGACCTCTGCTCCAACTATAAAAGGCAAGCAACTATGCTAGTTGATACATTGATATCCACTTTGATTGAATGCTTGAGAAAGTTGAAAGTGTAAATTTGATTGAGATACGAAGAGACCTGATCGAAGATGACATAACTGAGAAAACTTGTTGGTGGTGGCACGAAGAAGATATTGTTGGTATGGACTGCAAAGACACACACGTAGACGGCTTTCGCTGGAACCTTGATCAGGTTGCCTGCATGTGTGAGTGGTAAGAAGTAGGAGTAGCAGGAAGGTGCCACCGATGACCCCTACAACACGGACTTAAAAATGCATCAAATGTCACGGAAATCACCAATTTCCCGATTCTTGAGTTAGACTGTATACAACATCACTATATGGATGAAGTTACAGGCTGGTTGAACTTATACAAATATATCATTTTCAAAGAAACATGTAAGAACTTACAGATTCTGTTTTTGCACTATGAGAATGTGCCGTTCCCTGTAATTTTTTTCAAATAAAACATTTGCTTGTTGAAAAGGCGATGTGCTGACAAAATTAGAACAAATGTCCACTACACAATCTCTCTTAATTAAAAATTTGGCATCAGATCACTGCAAGACTATAAAGCAGAAGGTCACGATTCAGTTACCTGTGTTTTTGTTCCAGTTTTGCAAGATGCTCTGCAGCTTCACACTAAAGTTAGAGTACATGAGGTAGGAGTTGGTCAACGGCATGAACCCGCCACAATTGGCAGCACCTTCCCGCTGCAGCACTTGTAACATGAACATGCTCGCGTCGAGGTAAACCCGCTGTTTGCAGCTTCCAACGACGCCGGCAGCTGTCCACTGCTATGCAGCCACGCACTCTGAATACTCAATGAGAACTGGCACGTGAACTACACCGGCACATCATTGAACGACCTAGAGTCGCAAGCGCAGACGTGAGGGGCGCATAAGTGAACGGGTCCGTGCCATCAAGCCACGTGACACCGAGTAGCCGGGGCCTTTAGGTAGGTAGCCTTGTCATGCCCGTCGGACGGCGAGGACAGGGTTCCATCCGAGCGCACAGCCACCTGTTTTCTTGATGCGATTGGATGGACTGTTGGAGTCTCGTGTCACGGGGATCACCTACTCCCTCCTTGTCGATGCTCACGAGTCACGAGCTGGTGCGTCGTCCCCGACGTGCCCGGCGAGACCCAAAGACCGAGGAGGACACTGGCCGCACGCTGCTCCTAGAGGTCGCACCACCGTGAGCATAGCTAGCGCTGCTGTGCGGATGGCAGACTTAATCGGCAGCAAGTTCGGAATCCGCAGCAAGTTTTCGTATATCTATCCGACGCTACAAGCTACATATATACAATATAAGATCTCTTACAATATAATTCCCTAATCTATCATTTTTAAAAAGTTGCTTCCCACTACAAGTCATTCTTTTGACATGCAAATGGTCCAACTCAGCATAATGACATGTCATCATACCAACCAATCACAAGTTCACAACTATTTCTCTTCCTCGTGTCTCTCCTGACCGATTCTTTTAGTTTTTTTTTTCAATAAATCTTGCGGTTTTATTTCTCGCATTTGTTCCTCTTCCTATTCTGTAACCGACGAGAGAATTAAGAGAAGAGAGACGCATGGTCCTATCCCCGACTCCCCACAACCCCTTTCCGATATAGTAAAACAGTAAGATGGATCGATCGTCCACCGAGCCATCCGGGCCGCCAACAACCTCTTCGTGTTTCCACAGCTGGCTGCTGGTCGCCTACCTCCCCCGGCCGTTCGCGCCGGCAAATTCGGCCGCACAACCCAACAACGCACATCGGAAGTGATTCTCCTCCTATACACAACTGCCGCCACCTCGCCGCGACCGAGGAGGATAGAGAGGAAGCGATTGCGTGCGGCGGGTGGGCAGATTGCATCTCGGACCAATCTCTCGGAGAAGGAGAGGTCGATATCACTTCTCTCTGTATGCATATGTTCATGACGATCTTCTGTTTCCTTCATTTTTGCTTACTAGCTAGCGTGTCGAGTGCTCTCTATACGTATAGTACGTAGCGTCGACCAAGCACGGAGATAAGAAAGGACACTTCTCTGTATTAATTAATTAGCTACCTAACACAATATATGAAACACCTTAATTAACCATACAAAACCCCCCAAATCCCCCCTCCTTCAGAAAAAAAAACAAAAACCCTAGCCCCTGAACAGCTGATGCATGGATGCCTATTGTGTTAGGTAGCCCCCTGCCTGGGCTGGCCGCAGCGGCCACGTGGAGGCCCATCTGTCCCGGTTCGTGTAAGAACCGGGACTAAAGGCCAAAGGCATTAGTAACGACATTTTAGTCCCGGTTCCAAAACCGGGACAGAAGGCCCTTATGAACTGGGACAAATGGCCCTTTTTCTACTAGTGTTTATGAAATAACAGAGACAACAGCCACATCGAGTGGATCTGTAACAGCCACAAAACCTTCCAGTCCATCCAGTGGGGCTGCACTTCAAGAGCTCGTAAGTTTTGCGGCTTGTTGCTCATGTGTTGGTCATTTCATTAATTTGCTCAATGTTGCCACCTGTTGACCATGTCATTGTATTCCTTTGCTAGCACACACACGTGTGCACGTTGTACCACAAGTCACAAGATAAAGAAGATGCACTTCATATTGATGCATTGTGGGATGAAGTTGAATGGGCAAAGCAAGTGGCAAGCATTCATTGCCAATTCCCTCAAGACCGCTAGGGCCAATGAAGATGAAGGTGATGATCGTTGCTCCGGCCACCCATGTGCCTAGGAACTGGAGGAGGTGGGAGGTGGAGAAGGAGAAGGGGTGGCGGCCAAGATGATGAAGAAGTTTGAGGACATCATGGTTAAGGAGGAGACATGTGCCAAGACGGCAATGCATACTTCAATTTCTAAATACAATAGATTTTCTCGGTTCGGTTTAGAAAAAAGAAGTCAAGACAAATACCACAAAACTACATGGATTGGCGATACTATTGTTTATAAAACAGTACTATTATTTGTTCATGTCAAACACAATAAAGTTTTCGATTTTGCACATCTAGATATGCTTTAAATATTAAACATCTAAGTCCTAAGTTATTGGTTTTACGCGAAGATTCGTGTGGCATTTTCTTCTCCTTTTTATGCTGCATTGAGTCACTCAGATGTGCAATGTGCCCTAGACAAACCACCGTGATTTCTAGATAAAGTACATTATTCTTCAAAATATACTCCAAAAGAAGGAGTATCTTTATGGTTTATCTTTGTAAACTATTGTAAGCCCCTCAAGACATGTCAGGTTACAAAGCGCATCAGCCTAACTCCATAAACACCTTCAATCAATCAGACTCATCACTTCCACTTTCACTTTCTTGATCACAAACATTCGAATCTTGGACATTAGTTTGCTCAAATTCATCACTTGTACCTTCTACAGTAGCCCTGAGATGCTTGGAGACCCCAGTAACAAGGAACCCGCGCGTAAAACCGAGGCAGCGCTTCTTCACCTTGGCCACTCCTCGCAGAGCCTACGTCCCCAGGTCAACAGCGAGCACCGTCACCATAGCTCCGTCGCTGGTGCCCTGGGCCAGCATGTAAACTACGTCATCGTCCTCGTCGGCGACGCCCATGGTGGGGAGAGCCATGCGAAGACGCCTCAGGGACAAGACCCCCTCCGCGGCCTTGTGGGCTCTGCCGCTCATGAGCTTATGCAGCAGCTTGTAATGCCTCGCGACGTCGACAGGGACGCGGACGCTCGCCGACCGGACGGAGCACCGCTGCCGCCAGTCGCTCCACGAGGTGGCCGGGATAGACATGCTCCAGGTGGTGGCCTTCCAGGTGTCGTCGACCAGCCTCTTCATCTCGACGTACTTGATGGCGTCCTTCCGCTCGTTGACGGCGATGAGTAATAGGGGCAGCGTTCTATAAACAGTGTCCTCCAGTCGCCCTTGACGGGCAATGGCAGCGGCATGTCGCGGAGCGTGGGGGTGGGGCTCTCGTCGAGCACGTCGCAGAGGAGGATGCCTCGCCAGAGATCGACCCAGCCGACCGTGCCCTTGGCGCCGCCCAGCGTGATCACCTTGGTCGTCCGGTGGTACGTGAGCATCTCCGACGAGAGAGGGGTCGCGTCCCTCAGCATCTGTTCCACGTCCGCCCACCTGGAGGTCCAGCTCCCCGGCTCGCCGTCGGGCCCCGAGCGGTACAGGTGGAGCTTGAAGTTGAAGGAGCACATGCCCACGGGATCGAGGGCGGCCACGGCGTACTCGCCGGCGCAGCTCACCACGGCGATCTCATTATCCCCGAAGTAATGGGGAGCGGACTTGGGGAGCAGGTCCAGCGTGGGGCGCCGGGGGCGCGCCCTGTACACGAAGTAGTCGCTGAACATCGGGTTGTCCTGGCTATAGGGGCTGACGGGGGCGCGGAGGAGGACGAGGTCGGCGTCCGTGCTGACGACCTTGGGCGCCAGGGACAGGCCGTCGGGCTCCGGGCACGCCGCGGAGTCGACGGAGAACTGCGAGAGGACCGGCGGGCGCGCGCCGCAGAGCGTCACCGCGATGGGATGGCCGGTGCTCGTCGTAGTTCCGGATCGATCGGCCGTAGTGGTCGAGCAGGATGGAGCTCGGGACGGCGTCGCCCTCGCGGACCCCGAGGAAGGCGGCGGCGGCGGCCATGCGGTCCGGCCGATCGATCCAGAGCAATTTGATAAAATGGCACATTTTTTCCCGTACTTTGATCCAACGGCACATCTTTCTTTTTATTGGATTAAACAGCACACTTTTAATTCATAACTGAATAAAATGACACAAACTGAGTCTTTTTTTCCTTTTTCAAGCCTGGGCACACAAGTCATGATATTTTGGACTATTTTGTCCTTTCTGCTAGGTCAACTGGTTCGGAGCCAAGCACAGCTATGAATCCTCGGCGCTACTGGTTCGGTGTGCTTCCTCCCCACAACAATGAATCCTCGCCGCTACTCCCGGGCGCCACCACCTAACCGTGCCGCGCCCGTTCCTGTGGAGGACGCTCTGCTGTCCGCCGCACTCCGACCGCTCCCTTGGCGTGTCGGAGAAGAAGGGCGCCGCCGTCCACCACGCTCCGGCCGCTCCCTCGCCCATGCAGGAGAAGAAGGGTGCCGCCACTTCAAGTTCCCTGCAGCGCGTCGTAGTCCAGGTCCCTCGCTGGACGTGTTCGAGTCCTGACTGTAGCACGTGTTCGTAGCTGCTCGCTGTTGTAGTTGGCTGTAGCTGCTCGCCGCTGTAGTGCTAGCTTTAGTAGTCTACCTGATGAAACTCATGCCGCTGGCCTGAATTTAGCTTTTAATTTTGATTGCCCGTTCAGCTGTCTAAAAGCTACAGATGCTTTTTCCTGTGAAGAAATTCAGCTTGTATTGATGCCCGGTCCTGAAGAAATTTAGCTTTAATTTACATGCTTATTGAATCGAATTAGAAGGAGAGACAGAGAGATATAATAGAGAGAGAGAGAGAGATGAAGGGAGAGACGGGATGGGAGGAAACCTGTGAGTCTCTTCGCGATCGTTCGTCTCTGTTTTGATCGTTCCTCTGGGTCATCTCGTCTCCTTTGATCTTTTTGGCATAGTCTCATTTCCTCTGTTTCAATCGAACCGGTTGACCAGACAGAAGGGCAAATTCGTCCAAAGTATTATGACGTGTGGGCTTAGACTTGGAAAAGAAGGAAAAACTCAGTTTGTGCCATTTTATCCAGCTATGAATAAAAAGTGTGCTATTTAATCTAATAAAAAGAAAGGCGTGCCATTGGATCAAAGTACGAGGAAAAGTGTGTCATTTTATCAGATTGCTCATCGATCCACGACCCAATGGCGGCGGAATTTGGGGGACTGGGGAGGGTTACGAGTTTTCCTGCCCGAACTAAATAAGTTGTTTTTTTCTTTTTTTAGGGGTAAAGCCAAGTTTTATTAATGAAAATCCACATGTAGTGGGATACAACTTTGGTCATGAGGCACTCCAAACCACACATGGCGCTCCGGACCTCTAGATAGTGAAAACTTGGCTAATCTATGTGCTTCATAATTAACAGCACGACTCTCAAAAGTAAAATTACACTGAAAGGTGGATGATCTTATAGTTATCTCCTCAATGATCGCTCCGTAAGTCCCATGTGATCTCTTGTTGATATCCGATACAACTTGGCTGCAGTCCGACACAACAACAAAGCTCTGGATGCCCAAATCTTCAGCCAAGGACAGTGCTTCTCGACATGCCACTGCCTCAAGGGTGGCCAGGTCTACCACCCCCTCAATAACCAAGGCGAAGCTGCACATATAGTTTCCCCACTCGTCCCTGCATACAGCCGCTGTTGATCCTCCTCTTCTTGTCAATACTCCAGCATCTACATGAATTTTGCAACTTCCTGCTGGTGACCTCTTAGGCCGACGCTGGCAAGGGTGGCCCGATACCGGAGTGTTTCCCCGCCCTGGACCCTTGGGTTTCAATACATCTAGTTCAGCAATGAACCTGACAACGAAACCGTGGGTAGCTTGGGGGCTCTCAAAGATGGACTCATGGATAGCCTTATGTCGTGCGTGCCAAATTGCCCAAAGAGTGACAGTAGTAAGGACGAAGTGCTAATGTGATAACAGTTGCATCATTGAAAAAAGCCGTTGTCTTGCGCTTGGTTCCTTGTTCTCTATAATTTTATGTGTGATATCCTCCTCCATTAGAGCCCACACACTTCTTGATGATGAGCACTCCAACAGAAAGTGGCGCCAAGAGTCTCGCGCTCCACATAAGCTGCATTGATCGGAGTCGGCCATGTGGCGGTGTGCCCTAACATCATTTGTTGGCAAGGAGTGTTTTGATAGACGCCATAAAAACATACGGATATTCCCCGAGACTTCCGTTGTGACGCCCCGAGACCGATGTGCCAGGTGACTTCCAGTTATTCGCTATTGTTGCCTTGTCATTTGCTAGTGTGTCATGCATTTCATATCATGTCATCATGTGCATTTCATTTGCATACATGTTCGTCTCATGCATCCGAGCATTTTCCCCGTTGTCTGTTTTGCAATCCGGCGCTTCTATGTCCTCCGGTGTCCTTTTCTACCTCTTTTCGTGTGCGGGTGTTAAACATTCTCGGGTTGGACCGAGACTTGTCATGCGGCCTTGGTTTACTACCGGTAGACCGCCTGTCAAGTTTCGTGCCATTTGGACTTCGTTTGATACTCTAACGGTTAACCGAGGGACAGAAAAGGCCTCGTGTGTGTTGCAGCCCAACACCCCTCCAAAGTGGCCCAAAACCCACCTAAACCCCTTCCATCATCTAGGCCGTTCGATCACAATCGCGTGGCCGAAAACCGCACCTTATTTGGACTCTCCTAGCTCCCTCTACCTATAAATATGTCCTCCCCGTCAAAATTCGCGGACGAAACCCTAGCCTCCCTCTTCCTCGCGCCACGGGACAATTCTTGAAGGAAATATGCCCTAGAGGCAATAATATTGTTATTATTTTATTTCCTTACATCATGATAAATGTTTATTATTCATGCTAGAATTGTATTATCCGGAAACATAATACTTGTGTGAATACATAGACAAACCAAACGTCACTAGTATGCCTCTACTTGACTAGCTCGTTAATCGAAGATGGTTATGTTTCCTAACCATAGACATGTGTTGTCATTTGATTAATGGGATCACATCATTAGGAGAATGATGTGATTGACATGACCCATTCCATTAGCTCAGCACCCGATCGTTTAGTATGTTGCTATTGCTTTCTTCATGACTTATACATGTTCCTATGACTATGAGATTATGCAACTCCTGTTTACTGGAGGAACACTTTGTGTGCTACCAAACATCACAACGTAACTGGGTGATTATAAACGAGCTCTACAGGTGTCTCCAAAGGTACATGTTGGGTTGGCGTATTTCGAGATTAGGATTTGTCACTCCGATTGTCAGAGAGGTATCTCTGGGCCCTCTCGGTAATGCACATCACATAAGCCTTGCAAGCATTGCAACTAATGAGTTAGTTGTGAGATGATGTATTACGAAACGAGTAAAGAGACTTGCCGGTAACGAGATTGAACTAGGTATTGAGATACCGACGATCGAATCTCGGGCAAGTAACATACCGATGACAAAGGGAACAACGTATGTTGTTATGCGGTCTGACCGATAAAGATCTTCGCAGAATATGTAGGAGCCAATATGAGCATCCAGGTTCCGCTATTTGGTTATTGACCGGAGACGTGTCTCGGTCATGTCTACATTGTTCTCGAACTCGTAGGGTCCGCACGCTTAAGGTTTCGATGACAGTTATATTATGAGTTTATGCATTTTGATGTATCGAAGTTTGTTCTGAGTCCCGGATGTGACCATGGACATGATGAGGAGTCTCGAAATGGTCGAGACATAAAGATTGATATATTGGAAGCCTATATTTGGATATCAGAAGTGTTCCGGATGAAATCGGGATTTTACCGGAGTACCGGGAGGTTACCGGAACCCCCCGGGAGGTATATGGGCCTTAGTGGGCTTTAGTGGAAGAGAGGAGAGGTGGCCAGGTCTGGGCCGCGCGCCCCTCCCCCCTAGTTCGAATAGGACAAGGAGAGGGGGCGGCGCCCCCCCTTCCTTCTCTCTCTCCTCTTTCCCCCTCCCAAATCTTATTCCAACTAGGAAAGGGGGGAATCCTACTCCCGGTGGGAGTAGGACTCCTCCTGGCGCGCCCTCCTCCTGGCCGACCACACCCCCCCTTGATCCTTTATATATGGGGGCAGGGGGCACCTCTAGACATAGAAGTTGATCCACGTGATCATATTCTTAGCCGTGTGCGGTGCCCCCTTCCACCATAATCCTCGATAATATTGTAGTGGTGCTTAGGCGAAGCCCTGCGACGGTAGTACATCAAGATTGTCACCACGCCGTCGTGCTGACGGAACTCTTCCCCGACACTTTCCTGGATCGGAGTCCGGGGATCGTCATCGAGCTGAATGTGTGCTAGAACTCGGAGGTGCCGTAGTTTCGGTGCTTGATCAGTCGGGACGTGAAGACGTACGACTACATCAACCGCGTTGTGCTAACGCTTCCGCTGTCGGTCTACAAGGGTACGTAGATCACACTCTCCCCTCTCGTTGCTATGCATCACCATGATCTTGCGTGTGCGTAGGAATTTTTTTGAAATTACTACGTTCCCCAACAGTGGCATCCGAGCCTGGTTTTATGTGTTGATGTTATATGCATGAGTAGAACACAAGTGAGTTGTGGGCGATATAAGTCATACTGCTTACCAGCATGTCATACTTTGGTTCGGCGGTATTGTTGGATGAAGCGGCCCGGACCAACATTACGCGTATGCTTAAGCGAGACCGGTTCTCCCGACGTGCTTTGCACAAAGGTGGCTAGCGGGTGACAGTTTCTCCAACTTTAGTTGAACCGAGTGTGGCTACGCCCGGTCCTTGCGAAGGTTAAAACAACACCAACTTGACAAACTATCGTTGTGGTTTTGATTCGCAGGTAAGATTGGTTCTTGCTTAAGCCCGTAGCAGCCACGTAAAACTTGCAAGAACAAAGTAGAGGACGTCTAACTTGTTTTTGCAGGGCATGTTGTGATGTGATATGGTCAAGACATGATGCTAAATTTTATTGTATGAGATGATCATGTTTTGTAACCGAGTTATCGGCAACTGGCAGGAGCCATATGGTTGTCGCTTTATTGTATGCAATGCAATCACGCTGTAATGCTTTACTTTATCACTAAGCGGTAGCGATAGTCGTGGAAGCATAAGATTGGCGAGACGACAACGATGCTACGATGGAGATCAAGGTGTCGCGCCGGTGACGATGGTGATCAGACGGTTCTTCGAAGATGGAGATCACAAGCACAAGATGATGATGGCCATATCATATCACTTATATTGATTGCATGTGATGTTTATCTTTTATGCATCTTATCTTGCTTTGATTGACGGTAGCATTATAAGATGATCTCTCACTAATTATCAAGAAGTGTTCTCCCTAAGTATGCACCGTTGCAAAAGTTCTTCGTGCTGAGACACCACGTGATGATCGGGTGTGATAGGCTCTACGTTCAAATACAACGGGTGCAAAACAGTTGCACACGCGGAATACTCAGGTTATACTTGACGAGCCAAGCATATACAGATATGGCCTCGGAACACGGAGACCGAAAGGTCGAGCGTGAATCATATGGTAGATATGATCAACATAGTGATGTTCACCAATGAAACTACTCCATCTCACGTGATGATCGGACATGGTTTAGTTGATTTGGATCACGTAATCACTTAGAGGATTAGAGGGATGTCTATCTAAGTGGGAGTTCTTAAGTAATATGATTAATTGAACCTAAATTTATCATGGACTTAGTACCTGATAGTATCTTGCTTGTTTATGTTTGATTGTAGATAGATGGCCCGTGCTGTTGTTCCGTTGAATTTTAATGCGTTCCTTGAGAAAGCAAAGTTGAAAGATGATGGTAGCAATTACACGGACTGGGTCCGTAACTTGAGGATTATCCTCATTGCTGCACAGAAAAATTACATCCTGGAAGCACCGCTGGGTGCCAGGCCTGCTGCTGGAGCAACACCAGATGTTATGAACGTCTGGCAGAGCAAAGCTGATGACTACTCGATATTTCAGTGTGCCATGCTTTACGGCTTAGAATCGGGACTTCAACGACGTTTTGCACGTCATGGAGCATATGAGATGTTCCAGGAGTTAAAGTTGATATTTCAAGCAAATGCCCGAATTAAGAGATATGAAGTCTCCAATAAGTTCTATAGCTGCAAGATGGAGGAGAACAGTTCTGTCAGTGAGCATATACTCAAAATGTCTGGGTATAATAATCACTTGATTCAATTGGGAGTTAATCTTCCAGATGATTGCGTCATTGACAGAATTCTCCAATCACTACCACCAAGCTATAAGAGCTTCATGATGAACTATAATATGCAAGGGATGAATAAGACTATTCCCGAGCTCTTCGCAATGCTGAAAGCTGCGGAGGTAGAAATCAAGAAGGAGCATCAAGTGTT
The DNA here is from genome assembly GCA_034509565.1 of Triticum monococcum. Lineage (NCBI taxonomy): Eukaryota > Viridiplantae > Streptophyta > Magnoliopsida > Poales > Poaceae > Triticum > Triticum monococcum. The sequence goes on from CM067845.1 coordinate 526,521,633, forward strand.
GATGGTCAACAAGACCACTAGTTTCAAGAAAAAGGGCAAAGGGAAGAAGAAGGGGAACTTCAAAAAGAACAGCAAGCAAGTTGCTACTCAAGAGAAGAAACCCAAACCTAGACCTAAGCCTGAAACTGAGTGCTTCTACTGCAAGCAGACCGGTCACTGGAAGCGGAACTGCCCCAAGTATTTGGCGGATAAGAAGGATGGCAAGGTGAACAAAGGTATATGTGATATACATGTTATTGATGTGTACCTTACTAATGCTCGCAGTAGCACCTGGGTATTTGATACTGGTTCTGTTGCTAATATTTGCAAATTGAAACAGGGACTACGGATTAAGCGAAGATTGGCTAAGGACGAGGTGACGATGTGCATGGGAAATGGTTCCAAAGTCGATGTGTTCGCAGTCGGCACGCTACCTCTACATTTACCTTCGGGATTAGTATTAGACCTAAATAATTGTTATTTGGTGCCATCGTTAAGCATGAACATTATATCTGGATCTTCTTTGATGCGAGATGGTTATTCATTTAAATCAGAGAATAATGGTTGTTCTATTTATATGAGTAATATCTTTTATGGTCATGCACCCTTAAAGAGTGGTCTATTCTTATTAAATCTCGATAGTAGTGACACACATATTCATAGTGTTGAAGCCAAAAGATGTAGAGTTGATAATGATAGTGCAACTTATTTGTGGCACTGCCGTTTGGGTCATATCGGTATAAAGCGCATCAAGAAACTCCATACTGATGGGCTTTTAGAACCACTTGATTATGAATCACTTGGTACTTGCGAACCGTGCCTTATGGGTAAGATGACAAAAACACCGTTCTCCGGTACTATGGAGCGAGCAACAGATTTATTGGAAATCATACATACAGATGTATGTGGTCCGATGAATGTTGAGGCTCGTGGCGGATATCGTTATTTTCTCACCTTCACAGATGACTTAAGCATATATGGGTATATCTACTTAATGAAACATAAGTCTGAAACGTTTGAAAAGTTCAAAGAATTTCAGAGTGAAGTTGAAAATCATCGTAACAAGAAAATAAAATTCCTACGATCTGATCGTGGAGGAGAATATTTGAGTTACGAGTTTGGTGTACATTTGAAACAATGTGGAATAGTTTCGCAACTCACGCCACCCGGAACACCACAGCGTAATGGTGTGTCCGAATGTCGTAATCGTACTTTACTAGATATGGTGCGATCTATGATGTCTCTTACTGATTTACCGCTATCATTTTGGGGTTATGCTCTAGAGACGGCCGCATTCACGTTAAATAGGGCACCATCAAAATCCATCGAAACGACGCCTTATGAACTATGGTTTGGCAAGAAACCAAAGTTGTCGTTTCTGAAAGTTTGGGGCTGCGATGCTTATGTGAAAAAACTTCAACCTGCTAAGCTTGAACCCAAATCGGAGAAATGTGTCTTCATAGGATATTCAAAGGAAACTATTGGATACACCTTCTATCACAAATCCGAAGGCAAGACTTTTGTTGCTAAATTCGGAAACTTTCTAGAGAAGGAGTTTCTCTCGAAAGAAGTGAGTGGGAGGAAAGTAGAACTTGACGAGGTAACTGTACCTGCTCCCTTATTGGAAAGTAATACATCACAGAAACCTGTTTCTGTGACACCTACACCAATTAGTGAGGAAGCTAATGATAATGATCATGAAACTTCAGAACAAGATACTACTGAACCTCGTAGATCAACCAGAGTAAGTTCCGCGCTAGAGTGGTACGGTAATCCTGTTCTGGAAGTCATGCTACTAGATCATGACGAACCTACGAACTATGAAGAAGCGATGGTGAGCCCAGATTCCGCAAAATGGCTTGAAGCCATGAAATCTGAGATGGGATCCATGTATGAGAACAAAGTATGGACTTTGGTTGACTTGCCCAATGATCGGCAAGCAATTGAGAATAAATGGATTTTCAAGAAGAAGACTAACGCTGACGGTAATGTTACTGTCTACAAAGCTCGACTTGTCGCAAAAGGTTTTCGGCAAGTTCAAGGGATTGACTACAATGAGACCTTCTCACCCGTAGTGATGCTTAAGTCTGTCCGAATCATGTTAGCAATTGCCGCATTTTATGATTATGAAATTTGGCAAATAGATGTCAAAACTGCTTTCCTGAATGGATTTCTGCAAGAAGAGTTGTATATGATGCAGCCGGAAGGTTTTGTCGATCCAAAGGGAGCTAACAAAGTGTGCAAGCTCCAGCGATCCATTTATGGACTGTTGCAAGCCTCTCGGAGTTGGAATAAACGCTTTGATAGTGTGATCAAAGCATTTGGTTTTGTACAGACTTTTGGAGAAGCCTGTATCTACAAGAAAGTGAGTGGGAGCTCTGTAGCATTTCTGATATTATATGTAGATGACATATTGCTAATCGGAAATGATATAGAATTTCTGGATAGCATAAAAGGATACTTGAATAAGAGTTTTTCAATGAAAGACCTCGGTGAAGCTGCTTACATATTGGGCATTAAGATCTATATAGATAGATTAAGACGCTTAATTGGACTTTCACAAAGCACATACCTTGACAAAGTTTTGGAGAAGTTCAAAATGGATCAAGCAAAGAAAGGATTCTTGCCTGTGTTACAAGGTGTGAAATTGAGTAAGACTCAATCCCCGACCAATGCAGAAGATAGAGAGAAAATGAAAGAAGTTCCCTATGCTTCAGCCATAGGCTCTATCATGTATGCAATGCTGTGTACCAGACCTGATGTGTGTCTAGCATGGAGGTACCAAAGTAATCCAGGAGTGGATCACTGGACAGCGGTCAAGAACATCCTGAAATACTTGAAAAGGACAAAGGATATGTTTTTCATATATGGAGGTGACAAAGAGCTCATCGTAAATGGTTACGTTGATGCAAGCTTTGACACTAATCCGGATGATTCTAAATCGCAAACCGGGATACATGTTTACATTAAATGGTGGAGCTGTCAGTTGATGCAGTTCTAAATAAAGTGTTGTGGTGGAATCTACATGTGAAGCGGAGTACATACCTGCTTCGGAAGCAGCAAACGAAGGAGTCTGGATGAAGGAGTTCATATCCGATCTAGGTGTCATACCTAGTGCATCGGCTCCAATGAAAATCTTTTGTGACAATACTGGTGCAATTGCCTTGGCAAAGGAATCCAGATTTCACAACAGAACCAAGCACATCAAGAGACGCTTCAATTCCATCCGGGATCTAGTCCAGGTGGGAGACATAGAGATTTGCAAGATACATACGGATCTGAACATAGCAGACCAGTTGACTAAGCCTCTTCCACGAGCAAAACATGATCAGCACCAAAGCTCCATGGGTGTTAGAATCATTACTGTGTAATCTAGATTATTAACTCTAGTGCAAGGGGAAGACTGAAGGAAATATGCCCTAGAGGCAATAATATTGTTATTATTTTATTTCCTTATATCATGATAAATGTTTATTATTCATGCTAGAATTGTATTATCCGGAAACATAATACTTGTGTGAATACATAGACAAACCAAACGTCACTAGTATGCCTCTACTTGACTAGCTCGTTAATCGAAGATGGTTATGTTTCCTAACCATAGACATGTGTTGTCATTTGATTAATGGGATCACATCATTAGGAGAATGATGTGATTGACATGACCCATTCCATTAGCTCAGCACCCGATCGTTTAGTATGTTGCTATTGCTTTCTTCATGACTTATACATGTTCCTATGACTATGAGATTATGCAACTCCTGTTTACTGGAGGAACACTTTGTGTGCTACCAAACATCACAACGTAACTGGGTGATTATAAAGGAGCTCTACAGGTGTCTCCAAAGGTACATGTTGGGTTGGCGTATTTCGAGATTAGGATTTGTCACTCCGATTGTCAGAGAGGTATCTCTGGGTCCTCTCGGTAATGCACATCACATAAGCCTTGCAAGCATTGCAACTAATGAGTTAGTTGTGAGATGATGTATTACGAAACGAGTAAAGAGACTTGCCGGTAACGAGATTGAACTAGGTATTGAGATACCGACAATCGAATCTCGGGCAAGTAACATACCGATGACAAAGGGAACAACGTATGTTGTTATGCGGTCTGACCGATAAAGATCTTCGTAGAATATGTAGGAGCCAATATGAGCATCCAGGTTCCGCTATTTGGTTATTGACCGGAGACGTGTCTCGGTCATGTCTACATTGTTCTCGAACTCGTAGGGTCCGCACGCTTAAGGTTTCGATGACAGTTATATTATGAGTTTATGCATTTTGATGTACCGAAGTTTGTTCGGAGTCCCGGATGTGATCACGGACATGACGAGGAGTCTTGAAATGGTCGAGACATAAAGATTGATATATTGGAAGCCTATATTTGGATATCGGAAGTGTTCCGGATGAAATCGGGATTTTACCGGAGTACCGGGAGGTTACCGGAACCCCCCGGGAGGTATATGGACCTTAGTGGGCTTTAGTGGAAGAGAGGAGAGGTGGCTAAGGCTGGGCCGCGCGCCCCTCACCCCTAGTCCGAATAGGACAAGGAGAGGGGGGCGGCGCTGAAGGAAATATGCCCTAGAGGCAATAATAAAGTTATTATTTATTTCCTTGTATCATGATAAATGTTTATTATTCATGCGAGAATTGTATTAACCAGAAACATAATACATGTGTGAATACATAGACAAACTTAGTGTCACTAGTATGCCTCTACTAGACTAGCTCGTTAATCAAAGATGGTTATGTTTCCTAACCATGAACAATGTGTTGTTATTTGATTAACGAGGTCACATCATTAGTTGAATGATCTGATTGACATGACCCGTTTCATTAGCTTAGCACCCGATCGTTTAGTATGTTGCTATTGCTTTCTTCATGACTTATACATGTTCCTATGACCATGAGATTATGCAACTCCCATTTTCCGGAGGAACACTTTGGGTGCTACCAAATGTCACAACATAACTGGGTGATTATAAAGGAGTACTACAGGTGTCTCCAATGGTAGATGTTGGGTTGGCGTACTTCGAGATTAGGATTTGTCACTCCGATTGTCGGAGAGGTATCTCTGGGCCCTCTCGGTAATGCACATTACACAAGCCTTGCAAGCATTGCAACTAATGAGTTAGTTGCGGGATGATGTATTACAGAACGAGTAAAGAGACTTGCCGGTAACGAGATTGAACTAGGTATTGGATACCGACGATCGGATCTCGGGCAAGTATCATACCGATGACAAAGGGAACACCATATGTTGTTATGCGGTCTGACCGATAAAGATCTTCGTAGAATATGTAGGAGCCAATATGGGCATCCAGGTCCCGCTATTGGTTATTGACCGGAGACGTGTCTCGGTCATGTCTACATTGTTCTCGAATCGTAGGGTCCGCACGCTTAACGTTACGATGACAGTTATTATGAGTTTATGCATTTTGATGTACTGAAGGTAGTTCGGAGTCCCGGATGTGATCACGGACATGACTAGGAGTCTCGAAATGGTCGAGACATAAAGATTCATATATTGGAAGCCTATGTTTGGATATCGGAAGTGTTCCGGGTGAAATCGGGATTTTACCGGAGTACCGGGAGGTTACCGGAACCCCCCGGGAACCATATGGGCCTTAGTGGGCTTTAGTGGAAATGTGTAAGGGGCAGCCCAAGGTGGGCTGTGCGCCTCCCCCTTCCCCTAGTCCTATTAGGACTAGGAGAGGTGGCCGGCCCCCTTCTCTCTCTCTCCCCCTCGAGGAATCCTATTAGGACTAGGATTTGGGGGGGGGGGAGTCCTAGTCCCGGTAGGAGTAGGACTCCTCCTGCGCCCTCCTCTTGGCCGGCCAGCCGCTCCCCCTTGGATCCTTTATATACAGGGGCAGGGGGCACCTCTAGACACACAAGTTGATCATTGAGATCGTTCCTTAGCCGTGTGCGGTGCCCCCTGCCACTATATTCCACCTCGATCATATCGTTGCAGTGCTTAGGTGAAGCCCTGCGTCGGTAGAACATCAAGATCGTCACCACGCCGTCGTGCTGACGGAACTCCTCCCCGAAGCTTTGCTGGATCGGAGCCCGGGGATCGTCATCGAGCTGTACGTGTGCTAAGAACTCGGAGGTGCCGGAGTAACGGTGCTTGGATCGGTCGGATCTGAAAGAAGACGTACAACTACTTCCTCTATGTTGTGTCAACGCTTCCGTTGCGATCTACAAGGGTACATAGATCAGACTCTCCCCCTCGTTGCTATGCATCATCATGATCTTGCGTGTGCGTAGGAATTTTTTTGAAATTACTACGTTCCCCAACAGTGGTATCAGAGCCTAGGTTTTATGGTTTGATGTTCTATACACGAGTAGAACACAAGTGAGTTGTGGGCGATACAAGTCATACTGCCTACCAGCATGTCATACTTTGGTTCAGCGGTATTGTTGGACGAGACGACCCGGACCAACCTTACGCGTACGCTTACGCGAGACCGGTTCCCTCTACGTGCTTTGCACATAGATGGCTTGCGGGCGACTGTCTCTCCAACTTTACTTGAACCGAGTGTGGCTACGCCCGGTCCTTGAGAAGGTTAAAACAGAGTCTATTTGACAGACTATCGTTGTGGTTTTGATGCGTAGGTGAAGTTGATTCTTGCTTAAGCCCGTAGCAGCCACGTAAAAATTGCAACAACAAAGTAGAGGACGTCTAACTTGTTTTTGCAGGGCATGTTGTGATGTGATATGGTCAAGACATGATGCTAAATTTTATTGTATGAGATGATCATGTTTTTGTAACCGAGTTATCGGCAATTGGCAGGAGCCATATGGTTGTCGCTTTATTGTATGCAATGCAATCACGATGTAATGCTTTACTTTATCACTAAACGGTAGCGACAGTCGTGGAAGCATAAGATTGGCGAGACGACAACGATGCTACGATGGAGATCAAGGTGTCGCGCCGGTGACGATGGTGATCATGACGGTGTTTCGGAGATGGAGATCACAAGCACAAGATGATGATGGCCATATCATATCACTTATATTGATTGCATGTGATGTTTATCTTTTATGCATCTTATCTTGCTTTGATTGACGGTAGCATTATAAGATGATCTCTCACTAAATTATCAAGAAGTGTTCTCCCTGAGTATGCACCGTTGCGAAAGTTCTTCGTGCTGAGACACCACGTGATGATCGGGTGTGATAGGCTCTACGTTCAAATACAACGGGTGCAAAACAGTTGCACATGCGGAATACTCAGGTTATACTTGACGAGCCAAGCATATACAGATATGGCCTCGGAACACAGAGACCGAAAGGTCGAGCGTGAATCATATAGTAGATATGATCAACATAATGATGTTCACCGATGAAACTACTCCATCTCACGTGATGATCAGACATGGTTTAGTTGATTTGGATCACGTAATCACTTAGAAGATTAGAGGGAAATCTATCTAAGTGGGAGTTCTTAAGTAATATGATTAATTGAACTTAAATTTATCATGAACTTAGTACCTGATAGTATCTTGCTTGTTTATGTTGATTGTAGATAGATGGCGCATGCTGTTGTTCCATTGAATTTTAATGCGTTCCTTGAGAAAGCAAAGTTGAAAGATGATGGTAGCAATTACACGTACTGGGTCCGTAACTTGAGGATTATCCTCATTGCTGCACAGAAGAATTACGTCCTGGAAGCACCGCTGGGTGCCAGGCCTGCTACTGGAGCAACACCAGATGTTATGAACGTCTGGCAGAGCAAAGCTGATGACTACTCGATAGTTCAGTGTGCCATGCTTTACGGCTTAGAATCGGGACTTCAACGACGTTTTGAACGTCATGGAGCATATGAGATGTTTCAGGAGTTGAAGTTAATATTTCAAGCAAATGCCCGGATTGAGAGATATGAAGTCTCCAATAAGTTCTATAGCTGCAAGATGGAAGAGAACAGTTCTGTCAGTGAGCATATACTCAAAATGTCTGGGTATAATAATCACTTGATTCAATTGGGAGTTAATATTCCAGATGATTGCGTCATTGACAGAATTCTCCAATCACTGCCACCAAGCTACAAAAGCTTCGTGATGAACTATAATATGCAAGGGATGAACAAGACTATTCCTGAGCTCTTCGCAATGCTAAAATCTGCGGAGGTAGAAATCAAAAAGGAGCATCAAGTGTTGATGGTTAACAAAACCACTAGTTTCAAGAAAAAGGGCAAAGGGAAGAAGAAAGGGAACTTCAAGAAGAACGGCAAGCAAGTTGCTGCTCAGGAGAAGAAACCCAAGTCTGGACCTAAGCCTGAAACTGAGTGCTTCTACTGCAAGCAGACTGGTCACTGGAAGCGGAACTGCCCCAAGTATTTGGCGGATAAGAAGGATGGCAAGGTGAACAAAGGTATATGTGATATACATGTTATTGATGTGTACCTTACTAATGCTCGCAGTAGCACCTGGGTATTTGATACTGGTTCTGTTGCTAATATTTGCAACTCGAAACAGGGACTACGGATTAAGCGAAGATTGGCTAAGGATGAGGTGACGATGCGCGTGGGAAACGGTTCCAAAGTCGATGTGATCGCGGTCGGCACACTACCTCTACATCTACCTTCGGGATTAATATTAGACCAAAATAATTGTTATTTGGTGCCAGCATTGAGCATGAACATTATATCTGGATCTTGTTTAATGCGAGACGGTTATTCATTTTAATCAGAGAATAATGGTTGTTCTATTTATATGAGTAATATCTTGTATGGTCATGCACCCTTGAAGAGTGGTCTATTCTGGTTAAATCTCGATAGTAGTAATACACATATTCATAATGTAGAAGCCAAAAGATGCAGAGTTGATAATGATAGTGCAACTTATTTGTGGCAGTGCCATTTAGGTCATATCGGTGTAAAGCGCATGAAGAAACTCCATACTGATGGACTTTTGGAACCACTTGATTATGAATCACTTGGTACTTGCGAACCGTGCCTCATGGGCAAGATGACTAAAACACCGTTCTCCGGTACTATGGAGAGAGCAACAGATTTGTTGAAAATCATACATACAGATGTATGCGGTCCAATGAATATTGAGGCTCGTGGCGGATATCGTTATTTTCTCACCTTCACAGATGATTTAAGCAGATATGGGTATATCTACTTAATGAAACATAAGTCTGAAACATTTGAAAAGTTCAAAGAATTTCAGAGTGAAGTGGAAAATCATCGTAACAAGAAAATAAAGTTTCTACGATCTGATCATGGAGGAGAATATTTGAGTTACGAGTTTGGTGTACATTTGAAAAATTGTGGAATAGTTTCGCAACTCACGCCACCCGGAACACCACAGCGTAATGGTGTGTCCGAACGTCGTAATCGTACTTTACTAGATATGGTGCGATCTATGATGTCTCTTACTGATTTAGCGCTATCGTTTTAGGGATACGCTCTAGAGACGGCCGCATTCACGTTAAATAGGGCACCATCAAAATCCGTTGAGACGACGCCTTATGAACTATGGTTTGGCAAGAAACCAAAGTTGTCGTTTCTGAAAGTTTGGGGCTGCGATGCTTATGTGAAAAAGCTTCAACCTGATAAGCTCAAACCCAAATCGGAGAAATGTGTCTTCATAGGATATCCAAAGGAAACTATTGGATACACCTTCTATCACAGATCCGAAGGCAAGACTTTTGTTGCTAAATTCGGAAACTTTCTTGAGAAGGAGTTTCTCTCAAAAGAAGTGAGTGGGAGGAAAGTAGAACTTGACGAGGTAACTGTACCTGCTCCCTTATTGGAAAGTAGTACATCACAGAAAACTGTTTCTGCGACACCTACACCAATAAGTGAGGAAGTTAATGATAATGATCATGAAACTTCAGAACAAGATACTACTGAACCTCGTAGATCAACCAGAGCAAGATCCGTGCCAGAGTGGTATGGTAATCTAGTTCTGGAAGTCATGCTGCTAGATCATGATGAACCTACGAACTATGAAGAATCGATGGTGAGCCCAGATTCCGCAAAGTGCCTTGAAGCCATGAAATCTGAGATGGGATCCATGTATGAGAACAAAGTATGGACTTTGGTTGACTTGCCCGATGATCAGCAAGCAATTGAGAATAAATGGATCTTCAAGAAAAATACTGACGCTGACGGTAATGTTACTGTCTATAAAGCTCGACTTGTCGCAAAAGGTTTTCGACAAGTTCAAGGGGTTGACTACGATGAGACCTTCTCACCCGTAGCGATGCTTAAGTCTGTCCGAATCATGTTAGCAATTGCCGCGTTTTATGATTATGAAATATGGCAGATGGATGTCAAAACTGCATTCCTAAATGGATTTCTGGAAGAAGAGTTGTATATGATGCAACCGGAAGGTTTTGTCGATCCAAAGGGAGCTAACAAAGTGTGCAAGCTCCAGCGATCCATTTATGGACTGGTGCAAGCATCTCGGAGTTGGAATAAACGCTTTGATAGTGTGATCAAAGCATTTGGTTTTATACAGACTTTCGGTGAAGCCTATATTTACAAGAAAGTGAGTGGGAGCTCTGTAGCATTTCTGATATTATATGTGGATGACATATTGCTGATTGGAAATGATATAGAATTTCTGGATAGCATAAAGGGATACTTGAATAAGAGTTTTTCAATGAAAGACCTCGGTGAAGCTGCTTACATATTATGCATAAAGATCTATAGAGATAGATCAAGACGCTTAATTGGACTTTCACAAAGCACATACCTTGACAAGATTTTGAAGAAGTTCAAAATGGATCAAGCAAAGAAAGGGTTCTTGCCTGTGTTACAAGGTGTGAAGTTGAGCCAGACTCAATGCCCGACCACTGCAGAAGATAGAGAGAAAATGAAAGATGTTCCATATGCTTCAGCCATAGGCTCTATCATGTATGCAATGCTGTGTACCAGACCTGATGTGTGCCTTGCTATAAGTTTAGCAGGGAGGTACCAAAGTAATCCAGGAATGGATCACTGGACAGCGGTCAAGAACATCCTGAAATACCTGAAAAGGACTAAGGATATGTTTCTCGTATATGGAGGTGACAAAGAGCTCACCATAAGAGGTTACATTGATGCAAGCTTTGACACTGATCCGGACGATTCTAAATCGCAAACCGGATACGTGTTTACATTAAACGGTGGAGCTGTCAGTTGGTGCAGTTCTAAACAAAGCGTCGTAGCGGGATCTACATGTGAAGCGGAGTACATAGCTGCTTCGGAAGCAGCGAACGAAGGAGTCTGGATGAAGGAGTTCATATCCGATCTAGGTGTCATACCTAGTGCATCGGGTCCAATGAAAATCTTTTGTGACAATACTGGTGCAATTTCCTTGGCAAAGGAATCCAGATTTCACAAGAGGACCAAGCACATCAAGAGACGCTTCAATTCCATCAGGGATCTAGTCCAGGTGGGAGACATAGAGATTTGCAAGATACATACGGATCTGAATGTTGCAGACCCGTTGACTAAGCCTCTTCCACGAGCAAAACATGATCAGCACCAAGGCTCCATGGGTGTTAGAATCATTACTGTGTAATCTAGATTATTGACTCTAGTGCAAGTGGGAGACTGAAGGAAATATGCCCTAGAGGCAATAATAAAATTATTATTTATTTCCTTGTATCATGATAAATGTTTATTATTCATGCTAGAATTGTATTAACCAGAAACATAATACATGTGTGAATACATAGACAAACTTAGTGTCACTAGTATGCCTCTACTAGACTAGCTCGTTAATCAAAGATGGTTATGTTTCCTAACCATGAACAATGTGTTGTTATTTGATTAATGAGGTCACATCATTAGTTGAATGATCTGATTGACATGACCCATTTCATTAGCTTAGCACCCGATCGTTTAGTATGTTGCTATTGCTTTCTTCATGAGTTATACATGTTCCTATGACTATGAGATTATGCAACTCCCGTTTGCCGGAGGAACACTTTGGGTGCTACCAAACGTCACAACGTAACTGGGTGATTATAAAGGAGTACTACAGGTGTCTCCAATGGTAGATGTTGGGTTGGCGTACTTCGAGATTAGGATTTGTCACTCCGATTGTCGAAGAGGTATCTCTGGGCCCTCTCGGTAATGCACATTACACAAGCCTTGCAAGCATTGCAACTAATGAGTTAGTTGCGGGATGATGTATTACAGAACGAGTAAAGAGACTTGCCGGTAACGAGATTGAACTAGGTATTGGATACCGACGATCGAATCTCGGGCAAGTAACATACCGATGACAAAGGGAACAACGTATGTTGTTATGCGGTCTGACCGATAAAGATCTTCGTAGAATATGTAGGAGCCAATATGGGCATCCAGGTCCCACTATTGGTTATTGACCGGAGACGTGTCTCGGTCATGTCTACATTGTTCTCGAACCGTAGGGTCCCCACGCTTAACGTTATGATGACAGTTATTATGAGTTTATGCATTTTGATGTACCGAAGGTAGTTCGGAGTCCCGGATGTGATCACGGACATGACGAGGAGTCTCGAAATGGTCGAGACATAAAGATTCATATATTGGAAGCCTATGTTTGGATATCGGAAGTGTTCCGGGTGAAATCGGGATTTTACCGGAGTACCGGGAGGTTACCGGAACCCCCCGGGAACCATATGGGCCTTAGTGGGCTTTAGTGGAAAGGTGTAAGGGGCAGCCCAAGGTGGGCTGCGCGCCTCCCCCTTCCCCTAGTCCTATTAGGACTAGGAGAGGTGGCCGGCCCCCTTCTCTCTCTCTCCCCCTCGAGGAATCCTATTAGGACTAGGATTTGGGGGGGGAGTCCTAGTCCCGGTAGGAGTAGGACTCCTCCTGCGCCCTCCTCTTGGCCGGCCAGCCCCTCCCCCTTGGATCCTTTATATACGGGGGCAGGGGGCACCTCTAGACACACAAGTTGATCATTGAGATCGTTCCTTAGCCGTGTGCGGTGCCCCCTGCCACTATATTCCACCTCGATCATATCGTTGCAGTGCTTAGGCGAAGCCCTGCGTCGGTAGAACATCAAGATCGTCACCACGCCGTCATGCTGACGGAACTCCTCCCCGAAGCTTTGCTGGATCGGAGCCCGGGGATCGTCATTGAGCTGTACGTGTGCTAAGAACTCGGAGGTGTCGGAGTAATGGTGCTTGGATCGGTCGGATCTGAAAGAAGACGTACGACTACTTCCTCTACGTTGTGTCAACGCTTCCGTTGCGATCTACAAGGGTACGTAGATCAGAATCTCCCCCTTGTTGCTATGCATCACCATGATCTTGCGTGTGAGTAGGATTTTTTTTGAAATTACTACGTTCCCCAACAGGCGCCCCCCCCTTCCTTCTCTCTCTCCTCTTTCCTCCTCCCGAATCCTATTCCAACTAGGAAAGGGGGGGAATCCTACTCCCGGTGGGAGTAGGACTCCTCCTAGCGCGCCCTCCTCCTGGCCGGCCGCACCCCCCCCCCCCTTGATCCTTTATATACGGGGGCAGGGGGCACCTCTAGACACAGAAGTTGATCCACGTGATCATATTCTTAGCCGTGTGCGGTGCCCCCTTCCACCATAATCCTCGGTAATATTGTAGCGGTGCTTAGGCGAAGCCCTGCGACGGTAGTACATCAAGATCGTCACCACGCCGTCGTGCTGACGGAACTCTTCCCCGACACGTTGCTGGATCGGAGTCCGGGGATCGTCATCGAGCTGAACGTGTGCTAGAACTCGGAGGTGCCGTAGTTTCGGTGCTTGATCGGTCGGGCCGTGAAGACGTACGACTACATCAACCGCGTTGTGCTAACGCTTCCGCTGTCGGTCTACAAGGGTACGTAGATCACACTCTCCCCCCTCGTTGCTATGCATCACCATGATCTTGCGTGTGCGTAGGAAATTGTTTGAAATTACTACGTTCCCCAACAATTCTTCCCACGCCGGACATGTCTGCGCCGCCGCGCCGGACAAATCCGGTCTCGCCACGTCAGCGCCGCCGCACTCTCTCTCCTTCGCGCGCCGCCGAGGCTCGCCGTGGCCTAGATCCAGCCCGTGGGGCCCGGATCCTGCGCGCCGCCAGCCTGCGTCTGCCCTGCCGCCCAGTGCCCCGCCTCCACGCCGGAACTGCGCGTCGCCGCCGCGCCCATTGCCGGACTTCGCCGGAGCACCTCGCCGCCAGGACCCCTCGCGCCTCCCCGAGCTCCGTCCATCACCGGGAATGGATCCCCGACCTCGTCCTCCACCGGATCTGGTGGATCCCGGCCTTCCTCGACCTCCCATGCCTCGCCGTCGCCTCGAACCGTCGCTGGAGTCTTCCAGCGCGACCGCCGCCATGGATCGGGAGGAGCCCGATCCAGCCGACCTCCTCCCCGATCGGCTCCGTTGACCGGCCTCGCGGAGGTCCAACAGCACCGACCCAGATCGCCCGGCTCGGCCTGCCTCTCCGTCCTCTTGGGCCGAGCCCACTGGTTGAGCCCCGCTGATAAGCCCCGCCTGTGCGTTGTTTTGCTATATGGCGCTCATCTGTTTTTTACTAAGTCCCAGAGTCTAATATTATATGCTCATGTTTGACATGTCATAACTATGCATCCGTGGCTCCGATTCATGCGTGTAGCATATCGAAATGTTCATCTCGACGAGTACTTCTTTTTATCTCATTGCATCATTTTCATTTGAGCTCATCTTTATGCCCGAAATGCTGTTGGAAGAGGGCTATGTGATGTTAGTTTCAGATCCGTATCAGCAATGCACTTTTGTCATTTTTGCCATGATTAATGTGTGCATGATATGATCCTGAGCTCTACATGTGTTTTGAAGTATTCTATGCCATCTTTACAGGGGTGTATGCCATGTATTTTTGTGATCTCTGTGGTGACTAGCGCAAGCATGCAAAGTAGCTTACTCAATGTTGCTGATTTCAGGGACTTATAAATATTCTAAGTCTTTGTCCTGTTATTATTTTTATGCCATGTGTTCATGTTGCTATCGAGAGATCTATGCCCATTTTGAGCATGATCAATAAGGATGTTTTGTAGATAATGTTGTGCTCTATCGATCCATGTCTTTGTTTGCAATTATGGAGCACCCTAGCTTGACTCAATCGAGCTATACTTTTGCTATAAAATGTTCCTGGCAGATTGTTAACATGTTTAGCACTTTTGCCGAGCTTGTAGTGGTTGATCCATTCATGCTATGATGTTGTTCTTGCCATGTCTAGCTTCTATGCCATATCTACTTGATGGGTGTATGCTTAGATTTTCATGCAATGCCTCGTAGTGAGTGCATCGAGCTCGTAAACATGCCTACTTGATATCTGTGCTGCCTTGTTCCAGTTTTCTGCTAAGTCTGAATCTGTTAACGATAATTGCTATGTTCACATCGTTGCAATTGTATTTTCTGATCCCTTTTGGCTTATGGTTAGCAAGGGACTATTTTGTATGCTTTGAGTAGCTTCATGCCATGCTTTGCTTTGCCATGATATGTTCCTGTAGCATGTAGTTATCGTGCTCTAAACATTGCTTCCTGATGTTAATTCCTGACATGTTATTTTCACTAAGTCTGAAACCTGATATTTTTTTGCACTTTTGCCATGCTTGTCTGAACCTGCTATTGATTGAATTAGCCGTAGCTCAGTGTTCATATTTTGTCAAGCATCTTGAGTGGATCCCTGCCATGTATTTTGTTGCTATGTTTGAGTGCAGTAGCTTATTTATCTTGATGCATTTAGATGGCTTCGTGCTGTTAATCGCAGACCGGTGCCATATTTGTTTTGCTTGCCATTTGCAAACCGTGCATCCGATTCCGGTGATCTTTATATCGATTTCAACCGAAATCAACTCACCTTTCCAGTGGCACTCTTGGATTTCCAAGTTGAGGCCAGGTTCAATCTTTCCTTTCCAAATCATGCATATGCATCACATATCGCATCCCGCATATCATACCATGTTTGCATCATGTTGTTTGTGCATTGCACGTGGTTGATTGTGTCTCCCTTTGCTTGTGTTCTTGCTTTGGGTAGAGCCGGGAGACGAGTTTGTGTTCAAGGACCCGTTGAGTATGTTTACGAGGACCAAGCTTTCGTCTTCTCGGATAACTTTGCAGGCAAGATGACCATACCCTCAAAATCACTTATATCTTTGCTTGCTAGTTGCTCGCTCTTTTGCTATGCCTATGCCGCGATGCATACCACTTGCTTATCATGCCTCCCGTATTGTTAAGCCAAGCCTCTAACCCACCTTGTCCTAGCAAACCGTTGTTTGGCTATGTTATCGCTTTGCTCAGCCCCTCTTATAGCGTTGTTAGTTGCAGGTGAAGATTGGAGTTTGTTCCTTGTTGGAACATGGATATTTGTTGGGATATCACAATATATCTTATTTATATTAATGCATCTATATACTTGGTAAAGGGTGGAAGGCTCGGCCTTATGCCTGGTGTTTTGTTCCACTCTTGCCGCCCTAGTTTCCGTCATATCGGTGTTATGTTCCCGAATTTTGCGTTCCTTACGTGGTTGGGTTATAATGGGAACCCCTTGAAAGTTCGCTTTGAATAAAACTCCTCCGGCAAGGCCCAACCTTGGCTTTACCATTCGCCACCTAGCCTTTTTCCCTTGGGAGTCACGCATCCCGAGGGTCATCTTTATTTTAACCCCCCCGGGCCAATGCTTGTCTAAGTGTTGGTCCAAACTAGAGCCCCTTGCAGCGCCACCTTGGGGAAACTCAAGGGCTGGTTTTAGTTGTACGGATTGCTTATCCGGTGTGCCCTGAGAACGAGATATGTGCAGCTCCTATCGGGATGTCGGCGCATCGGGTAGTCTTGCTGGACTTGTTTTACCATTTTCGAGGATGTCTTGTAACCGAGATTCCGACTCTGATCGGATTGTCTTGGGAGAAGGAATATCCTTCGTTGACCGTGAGAGCTTGTGATGGGCTAAGTTGGGACACCCCTGCAGGGATTTGAACTTTCGAAAGCCATGCCCGCGGTTATGGGCAGATGGGAATTTGTTAATGTCCGGTTGTAGAAAACTTGATACTTAACTTAATTAAAATGCATCAACCGCGTGTGTAACCGTGATGGTCTCTTCTCGGCGGAGTCCGGGAAGTGAACACAGTGTTGGAGTAATGCTTGATCGTAGGTTGTTCTAGGATCACTTCTTGATCATAGTTTGTTCGATCGTGCTTTTGCCTTCTCTTCTCGCTCTCAATTGCGTATGTTAGCCACCAAATATGCTAGTCGCTTGCTGCAGCTCCACCCCATCCCTTTTACCCTTCCTATAAGCTTAAATAGTCTTGATCGCGAGGGTGTGAGATTGCTGAGTCCCCGTGACTCACAGATACTTCCAAAACCAGTTTGCAGATGCCGATGAAACCGTACAGGTGACGCAACTGAGCTCAAGGAGGAGCTTGATGAAGATCATGTCCGTTATGCTGTTTCGTTTCAATTGTTCAGTAGTGGAGCCCAGTTGGGACGATCGGGGATTTGTGTAGCATTTTGGGTAGTCTTCTTTTATTTTGGTTCCGTAGTCGGACCTTGATTGTATCTGGATGATGTAATGTTTTATTCATGTATTGTGTGAAGTGGCGATTGTAAGCCAACTATGTTCCTTTTTCCCTTATTGTATTACATGGGTTGTTTGCAAAGATTACCTCACTTGAGACATTGCTTTCAATGCGGTTATGCCTCTAAGTCGTGCTTCGACACGTGGGAGATATAGCCGCATCGAGGGCGTTACAAGTTGGTATCAGAGCCTTCCCCGACTTAGAAGCCCCCTGCTTGATCGAATCGCTGGTGTTGTTGAGTCTAGAAAAATGTTTTGAGTCATTTAGGATTATATATATCGGAGAGTAGGATTCTTTTTACTCATCAGTCCCTTCGTCGCTCTGGTGAGGCATCCTGACGTAGAGTTTTGACTCTTCTCTTCTGAAATTTCACAAAAAATTAGGATCACGCGGGTATCTTGGAATCGTTCCGATGGTTTTGTGACGAGAACATTGTTCTTGGTGCCTCCTGACATTTAGGGGTTGTGGAAGTGTCCCGGGGAGTTGAGCTCCGAGGTGTTGTCGTCACAATTTTATCATTGCAGTTCTGGAATATCTGATTTTTGCCGACATCGAAAATCTCTTTTATGCAGTTGTTGGTGAGATAACCTCGACGCCACCCAGTACTGGGGCGGGAGTTAGGGAGTATTGCCATAACTCGTATAACGGATGCTTTTCGAAGGTTGAGGTAAATGATTTCCAAAGGTTTCTTAGTTATGTGTTGAAGGATGGATACAGCTAGATGTAGGATTTGCTAGTTTTTGGGTGAGATATTATGCTTCCCCTGTATCCCCAACACCTGATTGCATAACTGGAAAGGTTTCGGGAGTTTATAAGTGGGAATTCAATTAGCTCTTAGGATATCTTTCTGACAGTTGTATGATATGAAATTGGGGTTCGACGTCTAGTGGTCCGCCTATCCACGGTTGGTTTTACAGTGGTCTCGTTGTGTCTTAAAGAGTCCTTGGCTATGCTGACTCGGGGACGCTTCGTATGTCCTGTGCACTGCCTTGTACATGATGGTGCTATACGATCGAACCCGTGTAGGCCCCACCATGAAAACTTCGGACGAAATCTTTATCATATGTTTGTTCCGGATTATTCTGCAAGCCAATCCTTGGTTTTGTTTTGAGTTGTGGTATTCGAGTTGCTTCAATGTCAAATGTTGATTCCATACTTTTCCAAGCGTGTTCTTATATTTCTGTGGGAGTACTAACCCTTCTTGATCATTGATATTGTCATGTCAATCCTTTTCAACCGGTGTGTCTCTCTTCAAGTGGTTCCGATCATTTCAACATCCGCAAGATCAACTCAAAGCCTTCTCAACGTATTTGTTTCATTCGTCCCAAGTTTCCTTTGTTTCCCTGCCCTCCCACCCTTTTTCTTCAAGGACTCGGGTTTCTTAATCAACTATCATGTTATTGATGAGAAGTCTCTCCATTCTTTTCCATCAATGTTCTTATCCGGTGATTCTCATGAAGATTCTAACGGAGCGTCAAGTTCATCATTCTTCATTCTTTTCATCTCCGGTGGTTTCAAGTCAAGCTTTGTTGATCATATCCTTTTCCTCATTTCAAATACCTTCGCATGCCGGTGCACCTGTTAATCATCCACTTCTCACTATTCAATTGTTCCAGAGTGCTCAAGATATCTCGAAGATTCTTGTTTCCACTCTACATTCGTTCAAGCTCTTTCGAGGATGTTATCTCATTCAAGTTATTTAATTCAACCGGTGCAACCTCTCTTTTAAATCATTTCAACGGTGTTTCTTTTGAGTGGGCCCTAACCCACAGGTCTTTTCCCAGGATCTTACCCGACTCTTCTTATTTTCCCGGAGCTATCCTCAAATTTCTTTTCGAAGTTTGACATAAGAATGATTTATCATCAGCCAAGTGCCTTTCTCCAAGATCGGTTAAATTCTTTTCATCATTGGCTCAATCTCTTCACTTTTGATTCTTCCAGAGCGTCTAAATAATTCATGGGGGTGTTCCTCGTCGTCATTCTTAGATTGGAAGACCGAAGAAGATTTTTGTCTCAATCTTGCTCCATTCTCTTCAAGATTCGTGATTCTAGCTTGTTGCCATCCTCTCATAATTATTTTCGACTGTGGGAATTCTTTTCACCCATCCGAAGCAATTCAAGAGTCTTCTCAGTTTGTTATCCGAAGTCCATCAATTCAGGTTTATTCATTCTCAGCTGTCAGTTATCATTCTCCAATCTTACCGGTGCATCGTTCAAGTGATCTCTAATCAGTTCGTGATCCCTTCGTTCTCATGTATCTAGATTGTCTCAAGTATCTTCGTTCATTTCACAATTCTTACCCGGTGATTCATCCCTTTACTTCGTTCATTTTCAATTCTTACGGTGGTTCGTTCAAGATCTCTCTTCCTTGGTTATCATATCAATTCATTCGTTCTTCCAAATCCTAACGGTGGTTCGTGGAAGACATTCTCAAGCTTATGTTATATCTCTCTTAATCTTTTCTACGAGAATAAGTAGTATGCCAAATCTGTTGTTTGTCATCAATTTAAATTGGTGAAGGATAAGCATAATGTAACTCTTATTTTTGTTTCATCGAGTAAATTCAATTCCTGCTTTCCGGGGTGGTTCATCATATCACATTCTCGGTTCGAGATGCTTTATCTTTTCTTTCCCGGAGTTCCAAGCTCACACAATTATATAATCACGAAGATCCATCTAATCATTGCAAGTCTCCACCTTGTGTTTTCAACTTCTCTTTCTTTTCGTTATCCTTTTGTTTACCAGAGTTCTTCATGGAGGCTCTACATGATGGTTCATCAAGGATTTAATTCCTTCTCGAAGTGTCCATTGAGATTCTTTTCAGAGGAGCTCAAGTTTTTCTTCATCTTGCATTCCGATGTGCAATTCCTTCTATCTCATCTTTTGAGGTGGTGTTATGTCATTCCTGACAATTTGAATTCATGTTTCATGATTCACATGTTGTCAAGAATGAGGTATTTTAAATCCATCAACCTCTTTGTTGGAATTATCTTGTGTCATTTTTCACCTAAAGCCTTCCCTAAGGATTGTTGCTAATTTATGGTGCTTATAAATGACCCAAGCTCTTCATCTATCCTCCCGGTGAAATAGTTTCTCGTCTCCTTGTCATATAAATCCAATCAAATCTTTTCCGTGAGTGACAAGTTGTCACCTCATAATTTTTAGATGTCTTCCATAAGCCCACATCAAGCTTTTCCTTTTCGTTGTTGGGTTTCCAACAACTACATTCGACCCTTCTCCTAAATATGATTTTCAAGCTCATTTGAGGTAGAAGATGTTGTTTTCTCCTCCGTTCTTTTGATTCCATTCCTACATTTGTTCCGAAGGTATTGTGTTGTTTCTCTCTACTCTCTCCATCTCAAGTTGGGAAGATCATGATCTTTCATGCTTTTCCTTTTCACCGGAGTGTTGTGCCCTCTGCTCAAGTTCTTTTGTTTTATCAAGTCTTGCATCACTTTTCAACCGGAGTGCTGCCCGAATTTGTTCTTCCTTGTTCCTCTTTTCTAACGGAGTGCTTTTCAACTTCGTTCATCTCCGTTGCATTCTTTCTTTCTATCTGTTCAACATCTCAAGGTCATTTTGGTTTCACTCGTTTGTCAAAGAAGCAATTTAGTTTTACCTCTTCTCTTTTCCTTCCGTTTTCCCTCTGGTGCCATTCTAGATCTCGGGACGAGATCCTCTCATAGTGGTGGAGTGTTGTGACGCCCCGAGACCGATGTGCCAGGTGTCTTCCAGTTATTCGCTGTTGTTGCCTTGTCATTTTCTAGCGTGTCATGCATTTCATATCATGTCATCCTGTGCATTTCATTTGCATACATGTTCTTCTCATGCATCCGAGCATTTTCCCCGTTGTGCGTTTTGCAATCCGACGCTCCTATGTCCTCCGGTGTCCTTTTCTACCTATTTTTGTGTGCGGGTGTTAAACATTCTCGGGTTGGACCGAGACTTGTCATGCGGCCTTGGTTTACTATCAGTAGACCGCCTGTCAAGTTTCGTGCCATTTGGACTTCGTTTGATACTCTAACGGTTAACCGAGGGACCGAAAATGCCAACACCCCTCCAAAGTGGCCCAAAACCCACCTAAACCCTTCCCATTATCTAGGCCGTTCGATCACGATCGCGTGGCCGAAAACCGCACCTCATTTGGACTCTCCTAGCTCCCTCTACCTATAAATATGTCCTCCCTGTCAAAATTCGCGGACGAAACCCTAGCCTCCCTCTTCCTCGCGCCACTGGACAATTCTTCCCACGCCGGACATGTCCGCACCGCCGTACTGGACCAATCCGGTCTCGCCACATCAGCGCCACCGCACTCTCTCTCCTCCGCGCGCCGCCCAGGCCCGCCGCGGCCCAGATCCCGCGTGCCGCTAGCCCGCGTCTACCTAGTGCCCTGCCTCCTCGCCGGAACTGCGCGTCGCCGCCGCGTCCATTGCCGGACTTCGCTGGAGCACCTCGCCGCCAGGACCCCTCGCGCCTCCCCGAGCTCCGTCCATCACTGGGAATGGATCCCCGGCCTCGTCCTCCACCGGATCTGGTGGATCCCGGCCTCCCTCGACCTCCCATGCCTCGACATCGCCTCGAGCCGTCGCCGGAGTCTTCCAGCGCCGCCACCGCCATGGATCGGGAGGAGCCCGATCCAGCCGACCTCCTCCCCGATCGGCTACGTTGACCGGCCTCGCGGAGGTCCAGCAGCATCGGCCCAGATCGCCCGGCTCGGCCTGCCTCTCCGTCCTCTTGGGCCGAGCCCACTGGGTTAGCCCCACTGCTAAACCCCGCCCGTGTGTTGTTTTGCTATATGGCGCTCATCTGTTTTTTTACTAAGTCCCCAGAGTCTAATATTATATGCTCATGTTTGACATGTCATAACTCTGCATCCGTGGCTCTGATTCATGCGTGTAGCATATCGAAATGTTCATCTCGACGAGTACTTCATTTCATCTCATTGCATCATTTTCATTTGAGCTCATCTTGATGCCCGAAATGCTGTTGGAAGAGGGCTATGTGATGTTAGTTTCAGATTCGTATCAGCAATGCACTTTTGTCATTTTTGCCATGATTAATGTGTGCATGATATGATCCTGAGCTCTACATGTGTTTTGAAGTATTCTATGCCATCTTTACAGGGGTGTATGCCATGTATTTTTGTGATCTCTGTGGTGACTAGCACAAGCATGCAAAGTAGCTTACTCAATGTTGCTGATTTCAGGGACTTAGAAATATTCTAAGTCTTTGTCCTGTTATTATTTTTATGCCATGTGTTCATGTTGCTATCGAGAGATCTATGCCTCTTTTGAGCATGATCAGTAAGGATGTTTTGTAGATAATGTTGTGCTCTATCCATCCATGCCTTTGTTTGTAATTATGGAGCACCCTAGCATGGCTCAATCGAGCTATACTTTTGCTATAAAATGTTCCTGGCAGATTGTTAACATGTTTAGCACTTTTGTCGAGCTTGTAGTGGTTGATACATTCATGCTATGATGTTGTTCTTGCTATGTCTAGCTTCTATGCCATGTCTACTTACTGGGTGTATGCTTAGATTTTCATGCAATGCCTCGTAGTGAGTGCATCGAGCTCATAAACATGCCTACTTGATATTTGTGCTACCTTGTTCTAGTTTTCTGCTAAGTCTGAATCTGTTAACGATAATTGCTATGTTCACACGGTTGCAATTGTATTTTCTAATCCCTTTTGGCTTATGGTCAGCAAGGGACTTTTTTTGTATGCTTTGAGTAGCTTCATGCCATGCTTTGCTTTGCCATGATATGTTCCTGTAGCATGTAGTTATCGTGCTCTAAACATTGCTTCCTGATGTTAATTCCTGACATGTTATTTTCACTAAGTCTGAAACCTGATATTTTTTTGCACTTTTGCCATGCTTGTCTGAACCTGCTATTGATTGAATTAGCCGTAGCTCAGTGTTCATCTTTTGTCAAGCATCTTGAGTGGATCCCTGCCATGTATTTTGTTGCTATGTTTGAGTGCAGTAGCTTATTTATCTTGATGCGTTTAGATGGCTTCGTGCTGTTAATCACAGACTGGTGCCATATTTGTTTTGCTTGCCATTTGCAAACCGTGCATCCGATTCCGGCGATCTTTATATCGATTTCAACCGAAATCAACTCACCTTTCCAGTGGCACTCTTGGATTTCCAAGTTGAGGCCAGGTTCAATCTTTCCTTTCCAAATCATGCATATGCATCACATATCGCATCCCGCATATCATACCATGTTTGCATCATGTTGTTTGTGCATTGCACGTGGTTGATTGTGTCTCCCTTTGCTTGTGTTCTTGCTTTGGGTAGAGCCGGGAGACGAGTTTGTGTTCGAGGACCCGTTGAGTACGTTTATGAGGATCAAGCTTTCGTCTTCTCGAATAACTTTGCAGGCAAGATGACCATACCCTCGAAATCACTTATATCTTTGGTTGCTAGTTGCTCGCTCTTTTGCTATGCCTATGCCGCGATACCTACCAATTGCTTATCATGCCTCCCATATTGTTAAGCCAAGCCTCTAACCCACCTTGTCCTAGCAAACCGTTGTTTGGCTATGTTACCGCTTTGCTTAGCCCCTCTTACAGTGTTAGTTGCAGGTGAAGATTGGAGTTTGTTCCTTGTTGGAACATGGATATTTGTTGGGATATCACAATATCTCTTATTTATATTAATGCATCTATATACTTGGTAAAGGGTGGAAGGCTCGGCCTTATTCCTGGTGTTTTGTTCCACTCTTGCCGCCCTAGTTTCCGTCATATCGGTGCTATGTTCCTGGAATTTGCGTTCCTTACACGGTTGGGTTATAATGGGAACCCCTTGACAGTTCACTTTGAATAAAACTCCTCCAGCAAGGCCCAACCTTGGTTTTACCATTCGCCACCTAGCCTTTTCCCTTGGGAGTCGCGCATCCCGAGGGTCATGTTTATTTTAACCCCCCGGGCCAATGCTTGTCTAAGTGTTGGTCCAAACTAGAGCCCCTTGCAGCGCCACCTCGGGGAAACTCGAGGGATGGTTTTAGTTGTATGGATTGCTTATTCGGTGTGCCCTGAGAACGAGATATGTCAGCTCCTATCGAGATGTCGGCGCATCGGGCGGTCTTGCTGGACTTGTTTTACCATTGTCGAGGATGTCTTGTAACCGGGATTCTGAGTCTGATCGGATTGTCTTGGGAGAAGGAATATCCTTCGTTGACCATGAGAGCTTGTGATGGGCTAAGTTGGGACACCCCTGCAGGGATTTGAACTTTCGAAAGCCATGCCCGCGGTTATGGGCAGATGGGAATTTGTTAATGTCCGGCTGTAGAAAACTTGATACTTAACTTAATTAAAATGCATCAACCGCGTGTGTAATCGTGATGGTCTCTTCTCGGCGGAGTCCGGGAAGTGAACACGGTGTTGGAGTAATGCTTGATCGTAGGTTGTTCTAGGATCACTTCTTGATCATAGTTTGTTCGACCGTGCTTTTGCCTTCTCTTCTCGCTCTCAATTGCGTATGTTAGCCACCAAATATGCTAGTCGCTTGTTGCAGCTCCACCTCATCCCTTTTACCCTTCCTATAAGCTTAAATAGTCTTAATCGCTAGGGTGTGAGATTGTGAGTCCCCGTGACTCATAGATACTTCCAAAACCAGTTTGCAGATGCCGATGAAACCGTACAGGTGACGCAACTGAGCTCAAGGAGGAGCTTGATGAAGATCGTGTCCGTTATGCTGTTCCATTTCAGTTGTTCAGTAGTGGAACCCAGTTGGGACGATCGGGGATCTGTGTAGCATTTGGGGTAGTCTTCTTTTATTTTGGTTCCGTAGTCGGACCTTGATTGTATCTGGATGATGTAATGTTTTATTCATGTATTTTGTGAAGTGGCGATTGTAAGCCAACTATGTTCCTTTTTCCCTTATTGTATTACATGGGTTGTTTGCAAAGATTAGCTCACTTGCGACATTGCTTTTAATACGGTTATGCCTCTAAGTCATGCTTCGACACGTGGGAGATATAGCCGCATCAAGGGCGTTACATCCGTCTTCCACAATCTTTTCCAAGATCCCTCTTCCGCAACTGCATTTGAGGTTCCGCTCAAGCCATGCTTCCCTTCTTAACTTAGTTGCGACCAGCATCTTGTAAGCTGACTTAACAGAAAAGACTCCGTGTTTCTCATAATGCCACGCCCAGAAGTCAGGTATGTTACATGTACACAATGGAATCGCAAGGATGACCTGTGCATCGATTGGCAAGACGTTATCTTGAATAACATGTCTATTCCAAGAGGTGGTAGCTGTAAGTGCATCTAGTGCCACCCCTAGTTGGTTTTGGAGTATTGACGACAAACCTAGTTGAGGGACTAATGTGTTTGTGAGAATTGCAGGATAACACAGGTAGAAGTCCCTCATTGATTCGGTTTTCCTACCAGAGATGACCCCTAAAAATGTATGAAGACATTGATGTCAAAGGTGGTATATGAAGATATTCACATTGAAGACTATGACAAGAGAAGACATCGCATGAAGCCTATGGAGCTCGAAGACTTAGATCTTTCGTAGTTCTTTTTCTTCTTTGTTGAGTCATAGGACCACCGTACTGTTAAGTGGGGTCCAAGAGAACCAGTCAGAATGACTGAAGTGATGCTTAACCAAAACCTATGTCTTCGAGTGAAGACTATGAGAGCGAATCTTGTCCAGAGTCGGACAAGTCAGCTTTGCTTGTAGCCCAAGTAAAGTTGTCGTGTGAGTTTGAAATCTGACCATTGGAACACGTGTCAGTTCCTTAGTGACCCAGGGTCATTTCGGACAAATCAGGTTGGGTTGCCTAGTGGCTATAAATAGCCCACCCCCTACAACCATAAACGGTTGGCTGCTCAGAGTTAGAGTACGGCTTTTGTCGTTTGAGAGCAACCCACCTCGAAGCCTTTCAGAGAGAATTCCTTGCGAGGATAAAGCCCTAACCACCCAGAGCCAAAGAGAATTAGGCATCACTTAAGTCTTCTTGTCTGTGTGATCTGAAGACTTATTACACTTGAGGACTGTGAATCCTCCAGCTGGTTAGGCGTCGTGTTCTGAGCGTCCAAGAGACATTGTGGATCGCCGGTGAACGAAGTCTGTGAAGGTTTGGGAGTCTACCTTGAAGACTTACCAGAGTGATTGGGCGAGGTCTATGTGACCTTAGCTCAAGGGGAATACGGTGAGGACTGGGTGTCCTGAGCTGCGTGTTCAGGACTGGGTCTGAGACTGAGTGTCCTCAGGTTTAAATACCTAGCCACCCTAACCAGACGTACAGTTGTCACAGCAACTAGAACTGGTCCAACAAATCATTGTCTTCAACGAGTCACTGGTTTCATCCTTCCCTTCCCTTTACTTACTGTTGGTCCTTGTAAAGTCATTGTATGATTGCACTATCTTTTGTCTTCACTGAGTGACTGTGTGTTCTGTTTGGCTTCTTAATATCTTCCTACCTGATCCTTACTACCTAGCTGCTATTAGTCATTGTGCTTTCACTTCATTGAATACATGACTGTGGTTTACCTAGTGTAGTCTACCTTCCGCTGCATGGTAATAGGTTTATTTCTATCGTTTGTCTTCGAAACTTCCACGTTTTGAAGACTTTCATAAAAATCGCCTATTCACCCCCCTCTAGTCGATATAACGCACTTTCAATTGTAATCAGAGCAAGGTACTCCCTTGTTCTGTGTGATTCGGTTTAACCACCTGGAGTTCAGCTATGTCGACTACAAGGATAATTAAAGTTTCCGCTGCGTGCCCCGTGTTCGATGGAACTGAATATCCCTACTGGAAGAATAAGATGCGCATGCATCTTGAAGCCATTGATGTCGACCTATGGTATGTCGTCAAGAACGGCATTCCCAAGGCTGGAGAAGGTGTCACTGCTGCTGATCTCAAGAAGTTCGTTCAACTGGACTCTACTGCCAAGAATATCATCTGTGGTCATCTGACCAAAGGACAGTATGGCCGTGTAAGTGCTTTGGAAACATCTAAGCTAGTCTGGGACTGGCTCTCCAAGGTCAACGAAGGCGTCTCAACCCAGAGAGATCAGAGAATTAGTGTCCTTCGCAACCTCTTCAACCGCTTCAAGTGAAATGACAATGAGAATGTCCAGCTCACGTTTGATCGACTCACTGACATCACAAATGAGCTTCAAGCCCTTGGTGCTACTGAGATCACCAAGCATAAGTGCTTTGGAAACATCTAAGCTAGTCTGGGACTGGCTCTCCAAGGTCAACGAAGGCGTCTCAACCCAGAGAGATCAGAGAATTAGTGTCCTTCGCAACCTCTTCAACCGCTTCAAGTGAAATGACAATGAGAATGTCCAGCTCACGTTTGATCGACTCACTGACATCACAAATGAGCTTCAAGCCCTCGGTGCTACTGAGATCACCAAGCATGAAGTCGTCAAGAAACTACTGAGATCAGTTCGTTTGACACCCTAGCCCTGATGATTCAAGAACGTCCTGATTTCAAGACACTCGATCCGTCCAACATACTTGAGAGGCTCAACACACATGAGTTTCAGCTTTCTGAGAAAAGAGATATCTACGGTCCAAACTATGGGCGAACTCGTGCCTTGAAGGCAAAAGCTGTCTCCTCATCTGAAGAAGAATCTGACAGCAGTTCTGATGACCCTGAAGACATTGGAAAGGAACTTGCTACGCTTGTGAAGAAGTTCCAAAAATTCACCAAGAAGAAAGGCTTCAGGAAGTCTTCACGATCAAGCTCAAGGAATGATGAAGCTTCTGCTCATGACTACAAGAAGAAAACATGCCACAAGTGCAAGAAAACTGGCCACTTCATCTCTGAGTGTCCGCAGTGGGACAATGAGAACAAAAATAAGAAGAAGAAGAGCAAGGAATATGACTCTGATGACAAGAAGAAGAAGAAATACTCAAAGTCTTCTTCCAAGTCTTCCTCAGAGTCTTCATCACACAAGAAGAGCTCATCTGGCAAGGCACGTGTGTTTTTTGGCAAGGAAATGGATTCAGAGGAGGAGTCCGCTTCTGAGGAGGCAGAGTGGAGTCTGAGGAGGAGTCCGATTCTGGCGTTGCAAGTCTGGCTACAGCATACGTTGCCAACTCCATCTTCAACACTGAAGACAATGACTTCATCACCGACACCAATGCAAATGACAAGGACTACTCCACTCCTACCTACTGCTTCATGGCACGTGGTGCCAAGGTAAACACGCGCACTACTCACTATCAAACATCCAGTGAAGATGACTCTGATTGTGGTTCAAGACCCAGCTACAAAACACTTGCTAAAATTGCAACTGAACAACAGAAAGCTATGGAACATATTCAAAAACTGTTAGACAAAAGTGATGATCTATTAGGCGCTGAAATGACTCGATCTGAGTCCTTAATTGAAGACATAAAAAATCTTCACGTTAAGTATGAGGAACTTGAAAGTCGTCATGAAACGCTCTCAACAACTAATGAAAAGCTTTCCTATGATTATCTTCAAAGGAAGCAAGATCTTGAGAAATTGAGAGCGGCTCATGAAGATCTTCAAAAGGAAAACGAGTCACTTCGCGCCGAACAGATCAGTTCCGCTCAGGAAGGATTTGAACCACCATGTCTTAAATGCATTGAGCGTGATAATGCTACTTCTGTTGCTGAATGTTCTACTACTGCTACTGTTGCAATATCTTCAACTGTTGATGTGGTAACTAACCCCTCTACTGAGGATACCACTGCTATTGCTGATGAGAATGCTAGGTTGAAGACATTGCTTGAAACAGGGATGTACAAAAGTCTTAAAGGGCATCAGACACTATGTGATGTACTCAAAAGGCAGATTCTGAATCGAAACCCAAGGAAAGAGGGTGTTGGGTTCGTAAGGAAAATGAATGCTGATGGCTCTTACTGGAAACCTGAGCAGTACCCCAAAACCACATGGGTTGCTGCAAAGGAACCTTCAGCAGATCCATCCAATCTATATGGCTTCACTTGTGCTAACCCCATTGTCATTGATGAAACCTTTGATGCAAACTATAAACTATTTAAGAATCAGAATGGTGAAGTGTTTGCCAGGTATATTGGTACTAACTGCAGGAATGGGCCGCCTATGAAGAAGATCTGGGTGCCGAAAAAGTGTTTGGAAAATCTTCCCGTGAATGTCATCATGACACCACAGGTGAAGAAGACAAACCCCAGACCACAGGCTTCATACGGTCCAAAGGCTTCATACAGACAGACGACTCACCTGAGTCGCACTAACGCAAATGTTTTGCAGGGAAACCATACTCAGGCCTATGAATATGAGCGCGGTTCATCGAACCGCCATGTTCATAAGACCAAGAACTATTCTGCTTATTCTTATGAGTACTATTGTCCGCCTGCAAGACTTTTTGCTAGGGCTCCAAAGCCAAAGTTCTCAGACGCTGCACTTAGACTTATCGCTTCTAAGCCACCCTTGAAGATGTGGGTGGCTAAGAAAGCTTAACTCTCTTTTGCAGGGAAAGGTCTCCAGCAGAAAACCAAAATCGTCTGATGCTATTGCTGGGGACCTTAAACATCTTGTAGGGCGCAAGATCAAATGCCCGAATGGTCTTACTATGTACTTCGTTCTTGAATCACTTGCTACTCTCCCTATCAGTCCTAATTTGGATCTAAGCTTTCATAACCCACTGGTTCGTCAAATGTTTTTGCTTCACAATTCTCTTCGTGAAGCCTATCCCCCTAACTGCACTGTAGGGTACGACACCAGCGTCTTCAGAATGGATTATTGATAGTGGGTGTACCAACCACATGACTGGCAAAAGAAGCCTTCTTATGGACTCAACCTTACGTCCATCCGACAAGAGTCACATCACATTTGCTGACACTGGTAAAAGTAAGGTATTGGGTCTAGGTAGAGTTGCAATCTCAAAGGATCAACACATGGATAAAGTCATGCTTGTTGAATCCCTTTGCTTCAACTTAATGTCTGTCTCAATGCTTTGCGATTTGAACATGATCGTAATATTTGGAAAATATCATTGCCTTGTTCTAATAAATCTGACAAGTCTCTAGTGTTTGAAGGGTATCGGAAAGATGATTTGTACGTGGTAGATTTCTCAGCAGGACCACAGCTTGCCGTATGTCTTCTAGAAAAAGCTTCAGAATGCTGGCTCTGGCATCGGAGGCTAGGGCATGCTGGCATGAGGAACCTCCACACCCTTGCAAAGAAGAAGCATGTCATCGGCATCGAGGGCGTCAAGTTCAAGAAAGATCACTTATGCAGTGCCTATGAAGCAGGAAAGATGACGAGGGCCAAACATCCCTCGAAGACAATCATGACTACTACTCGACCCTTCGAACTGCTCCACATGGATCTTTTCGGTCCCACTCATTACTCAACTCTTACTACTACTGTGTGTCTCTATGGCTTTGTCATTGTTGATGATTATTCTAGATATACTTGGGTGCACATAATCCTCTACAAGACTGAAGTGTAGGATGTCTTCAGACGCTTCACCAATCGAGCAATGAACAACTATGGCGCCAAGATAAAGCACAATAGAAGTGACAATAGTACTGAATTCAAGAACACTGGCCTTGATACATATCATGATACCTTGGGCATCACACATGAATTCTCAGCCCCGTACACGCCACAGCAGAATGGCGTCGTCGAACGCAAGAACAGAACACTCATTGAGGTGGCCCGAACGATGCTTGATGAATACAAGACTCCAAGAAAATTCTGGCCTGAAGCTATTGATACTGCATGCCATACAATCAATCGGTTTTATCTTCACAAGCTTCTGAACAAGACATCTTATGAGCTCCTTACTGGCAAGAAGCCAAATGTCAGTTACTTCAGAGTATTTAGCGCCAGGTGCTGGATCAAGGATCCACATCACACTTCAAAATTTGCACCAAAAGCACATGAGGGTTTTATGCTTGGATATGGAAAGGATTCGCACTCCTATAGAGTCTTCAATCTCTTTCATTATAAAGTGGTTGAAACAGTGGATGTGCGATTTGATGAGACTAACGGTTCACAAAGAGAACACCTGCCAAATGTGCTAGATGAAGTTCCATCCAGCGAATCAATCAAGCTAATGGGAACTGGAGAAATCATACCTTCTGAAGCTCAACCTGAAGAGGAACTTATCATCTCCGCACCTGATCAACCTAAAGACAATCCCTCTAACAACGACAATGATTAGCAAGAGCAAAATCTTCGCCTTGTACATCCTTGTGTTGCCAATGAAGTGCAGATTGAGAGAATAATTGATAGCATCAATGCACCCGGTCCGCTCACTCGTTCAAGGGCAACTCAGCTAGCAAATTTCTATGGGCACTTCGCATTCGTCTCAATAACAGAACCCAAGAAAGTTGAAGAAGCCTTCATGGAACCTGAATGGATTCAAGCTATGCAAGAAGAGCTTCAACAGTTTGAGCTGAATAATGTATGGGAACTGGTTAAGCGTCCTGACCCTCGGAAGCACAATATAATAGGCACCAAATGGATATACTGCAACAAGCAAGATGAGCATGGACAAGTTGTCAGAAATAAAGCTCGTCTCCTTGCTCAAGGGTATACTCAAGTGGAAGGGGTTGACTTCGATGAAACATTTGCTCCTGTGGCTCAACTTGAAGCCATACGCATACTGCTGGCCTATGCAAATCATCATAACATACTTCTATATCAAATGGATGTGAAGAGCGCTTTTCTCATTGGCAAGATTGAAGAAGAAGTGTATGTTGCACAACCGCCTGGCTTTGAAGATCCAAAACATCCTGACATGGTACACAAGCTCAACAAGGCACTGTATGGCCTCAAACAAGCCCCTCGGACTTGGTATGACACACTCAAATACTTCCTGAAGAGCAAATGCTTCATACTTGGTTCCCTCGACCCCACTCTCTTCACGAAGACATATGATGGTGAACTGTTTGTGTGCCAAATATATGTGGATGACATTATCTTCGGCTGCACCAATCAGAAGTACAGTGAAGAGTTTGGATATATGATGCAAGAGCAATATCAGATGTCCATGATGGGAGAGCTGAAGTTCTTCCTCGATCTTCAAATACGATAGCAACGCAACGGCATCCTCATATCTCAAGAGAAGTATCTTAAAGATTTCCTGAAGAAGTTCGGTATGCAAGACTGCAAAGGCTTCACGACGCCAATGCCAGCCAAGCATCATATGGGTCCTGACGACAATGGTAAAGAGTTCGATCAAAAGGTATACCGCTCCATGATTGGTTCTTTGCTTTATCTATGTGCATCTAGGCCATATATTATGCTTAGTGTTTGCATGTGTGCTCGATTTCAAGCGGCACCAAAGGAGTCGCATCACTTAGCTGTGAAGCGAATTCTTCGATATTTGGCTCACACCCCAACTCTAGGATTATGGTATCCAAAGGGCTCAGAGTTTGATCTGGTTGGATTCTCGGATGCTGATTATGCTGGTGACAAAGTGGATCGCAAGTCTACATCAGGCACATGTCATTTTCTGGGACGATCACTTGTATGTTGGTCTTCAAAGAAGCAGAACTGTGTATCTCTCTCCACTGCTGAATCTGAAGACATTGATGTTGGATCTTGCTGCGCTCAGCTTCTGTGGATGAAGCAAACACTCAAGTACTATGGCATTCATCTGAAGCAAGTGCCACTCTACTGCGACAACGAAAGCGCCATCAAGATTGCCAACAACCCAGTTCAGCACTCGAAGACAAAGCACATTGAAATTCGTCATCACTTTCTTAGAGATCATGTTGTGAAGGAAGATATTGATATCATACATGTAAACACTGAAGAGCAATTGGCAGATATCTTCACCAAGCCCTTGGATGAGAAGAGATTTTGCAAGTTACGGTGTGAGCTAAATATCTTGGAATCCTCAGGTGTCCTATGATCAGGTACACATCCTAACACTTATGCATATTGATGACTTAGATGTGCAACACACGAATAAAGTATATCTTCAATCAATGAAGACATACATTCTAAGTGTGAATACATTAATGTGGAATTTGACTTCAGAGCGCCACAATAATTGTGCGTCGTGTCTGGGTCTAATACTTCCTATACGGTGGGTAACGCCACCACCAAATGTTCTGTTTGAAGTGTTTCACCCATGGCATTACATTTGCTATGTCTTCACATTTGGTTTGGCTTCAATCTCAACATGTCTTCATGATTATCTTCACTATGTTGATTATATATATATACTAGTGTTCTGTCCTCTACAGCATTCACTTATAGCTATGTCTTCTTGTTGAATCTTTTGGACTAAGTGAATGTGATCGGACCCTAACCTCTCTATGCTTTCTATCTCAAACTCTATCTCTCCAAATCATATGCATTCTATTGAAACTGTCGAATGTCTTCTCTGCGTCCTTGTCAGCAGAAGATACAGAGACAAACATTAAGTCTGTTTTCAATGCTCATTCCTTCACCTGAAACCTGGAGAATTGGGAATGACCACCCGACAATCCAGGCGTGCGTGGGACGTGAACAACCCCCGATATGCTGCATGACGACCACGTGTCCCTCAGATGTGAATCGCCAGGGGCACCTGTGTAATAACGCAGTGCCGCCCCTATACCTATAAATACACGCCTCACCACAGTCATTATCACTTCTTCCACTCTCGCATGAACCCTAGCGCCACCGCTAGCCCTCGACGACACCGGTGACGAAGCACTTCGCTGCTGCAACCTCTCCGACGTTGTCTTCATGCCGACCGCGGACATCGTCCTCTCCGCCATTGCCGTAGGTGTCCTCCGTCGCCAAGTTAGGGCATGGAAGATTGAACTGCTCGGCCTCCTCTTCCACTCCGTCTAGCAGTTCTTCGTGTGGTAAATAAAACTTCCTTTTTATGGCCCCTTTGATCCTATAGCTTTATCACTTTCTACCACAAGCAGTTTCTATTCACACAAGTTGGATCTCTTTCATACTGCATCTCATAACATGTCTAGTATATTCACTTATGCTTCACAAAGTAGTTAGATTCCTCACTTGTACTGATCCGTGGATTCGTACAAATCTGGAACCAACTCCTTATCTATGAGTGAATGTCTTCGCACGATGAGGTCAATGTCTTCTAAACTGATTTATCTTCAAAATCTTCTGAGAATGCATATGACCTCTTCCCCTTCCCTCGCACCTTAATGTTGTCATAGGTACATGTCCGTGGGAGAATCCCTTGGTTCTCATAGTCTGCATTCATTTGCAGAATTCTTATAGTATCACATAAATTCTCCCGAAGCCAGTTCCTGTATGTCCAGCAAGCGAAAGCCTTTGAAGCCTTTGAACGTATTGAAGCCTTTCAGTTTAAAGTTCATGGCTTCAGAGAAATCAGCAAGGAAGGGTGGCAGAAAGCGTCGTGGAGAAACATCAAGAGATCTGCCCGATGACCTCTCAGAGCTGTACAAGACAGATCCTGAAGAGGATTACAATCAGCGCAAGACACGAATCCAATGGATTCGACACTATTGGGCAGAACAGTGGTTCAAGTACAGATTTGTGACAAAGGAATATGCTGAAAAGAATGCCATCAAGCAACCATGGGGAGACATCCTCTACAAAAATCTTCAACCCAGGACCAGAGATGAAGCCATTGAACAAGGCTTCTATCCCTGCATGGTCCGTGGGCCACAGCCTGCAGATGCACACTCATCGTCACTACTATGGTGTCGTGACGACATTCTGTTCAAGCGCAACTTCCAGTTTGCCCAGAACTCAGCAAAGCAGAACAAGAAGTCATTGGGACTAGACTTCAACCCTGGTCCTTCTGCACCAAGGGCTGACGGCACACGAGATGCAGAACCCAATGTCGTCGGTCCTTTCTACAACCTTGAAGGTCTCATCACCCATATCTTGGTTCAAGGGACAGCCGTGAATGAGCCTGCAGATGACGCTGAATCAGATGAAGCACCTGCAGCACCGACATATCATGCATATCATATTTTCTTGCATTTTCTCGATCCTAGAAATTTCACGCAACTCAAGGACCCTCGGAGAGAGTTGGAGATTTCGTCATTTTCATATTTGAGTCTTCTCAAATTTTGAAGAAAGGATCATTGGTTTTGTCGGAGTTTATTTGCCTTTTATTTGGATAGGGAAAAATGCGCGTTCTCAAAAATTTGCATTTTAGGTCCCGAGAAAAGTTCATTTTGTTCGACTCATTTTAGGAGTCGGGGAAAATTTACTTTGGGAGTTTTTGGAGTTCGTTTAGATTTTATTTTCTGTGTTTTTCTGCGCACGTAACCGTTTAAAAAAATCCCGCAGCGCGCCTGGGCCAAGGCCCAGCAGCCGGCCGGCTAGGCCAGGCCACGCCGCGCCGCGCTAGCGCGCAGGAGGCCGCCGCCGCCGCCCCAAGTAGGAGTCCTACTTGGACTCCAATCTCCTCTTTCCTCTCCTTCTCTTATTTCTTGCCCCCTCCCCCAAGCAATCTCTCCCCTCACCTATATAAATACCCCCACACCCCCCCTCTAAACCCACACCAAGCCCCAAGCCCCAAGCCGCGCCTCACCCCGCGCCCTATAGCGCCGCGCCGCCGCCGCCCTGCGTCACCGCCGCCGCCCTAGTAGCGCCGCCGCCGCCCTTGCTCGCCGCCGCCGGAGCCTCGCCGAGGTTGCCCCGCGTCTCTCTTCTATCCCCTCGGTTCGGTTTTTCTTATAAACCGTTCCGATTCTTTTCTTCTCTTCCGATTCGTTTTCTAGATCGGTTTTTCGTTCGGTTTTCTTTTCCCCAAACCCTAGATCGGATTCGTTTTCTTTTCCGATTTAGTTGCCTAGAGACCGTTCGCCGGACCGTTCGTTCTAACGAATGTGATCACCGGATCGTTCCCGGTTAACGAACGTCCGTTCGTTCAACCGTTCTTCTTTTTTCTTTTCGTCGGATTTATTCCGCGATCGTGATCTCAGATCCGATCTTCGTTCTAGTTTATCTTCTCGCTCGTTTATCGGAATCAGGTGATTCAAGCACCTGGAGTTTCGTTTCGAAACCGCCGTTCCGACTAATCAACTTAAACCAGTTTTTGCCACGGTAAAATTTGACCTAGTTTCAAATTGCTAGAACCGAGTTGTTTTCTTCCGCCGTTTGTTTTCAGTTTCTTTGTTCGGTTCCTTCTTTCTTTGCAACCGGAGTTCTTAAGTTGAACTTTCTGGTTCGATCTCTTGTTCGAGTTTTACCTGTGCATTAGATGAGTACTTATTGTATGCTTGTTGTTTGTCTGCGATAGATTACCCGGATTGCGCCGCTTGTTACTTCGAATCCCTAGGACTCGCGGATCATCAGCAAGGCAAGTAACACTTTGATCATACCTTTTCTACAACCCAGTTTTATTGCATTAGATCAATACTCACACATTGCATGATTAGGATCTAATTAAATTGTGGGATGGGAAGTAGATGAGGTAGTACCTATTACCTGTTTATCATGAAACCTTTGGAAGTTACTTCTACGTTTGCTTATTATGCCATGCTATGCTAGTAGACGTGGATTGGGTGAGTGATATCCATGACAGATGTGAGTGTGATAATTTTAAGGGTTTATCTAAGGTGGCAACTTAAACACACATCTGGGTGGATTGAGGCACCTGATGTCTATCAGGACTTGCCTATTTTATTTTGGACCGCCACCCAGGCTCAAAGGGATCATAAGATCTTTCATGCTAGAAACTTACGTGTGCAGCCACAAGCCATTATGGGCTCTGGCATAGTTGACTAAGTCGTGCGAACTCTTACAGGGTAGACTAGCAGATGTAGGGGAAAGTAGGTGTACCGGTCTATCCATCGTAAGGTGCTAGCGCTTCTGAAAGACTGTGTCTCGGTCATCCGTTTCTCAAACACCGGTAGTGCGAGAAATCCAACGGAGGCGATCGAGTCTTATGGGGAAAAGTGCGCAAACCTCTGCAGAGTGTAATAAACTAATCATGATTAGACGTGTCCCCGGTTATGGACATCTTGAGTATCTAGTACTTGAATATCATGTGAATCTCATCATGTTACTTCTAATTAATATTGTTGGGTTATTAATGATTACTTTTAATTGGGATTGAGAATGCTGTCAACCATTCTCAATGTTTAACAACCACCATGATAGTTAAATAAATTTATTCCTTTGCAGTAGGGAAAAATTGGCTTTACGCAAAACAGTAACCATAGAGCTTTCCACCAGCCAAATATGCATATAGTATAGCTGTTTCATTCCATTACTCTCTATGTGTTACCTTGCTAGCATATTCCATGTGCTGACCCGTTTCGGGCTGCAACGTTAATGTTGCAGACTTTTCAGACGACGATTAAGGTGCTTTTAGATCGTGGTTCTATACTCAGTGATGCCGTTGGAGTTGATGGACCCACTTACCTTCCAAGTCTTCCGCTGTTATCGATATTAGATGGCCTTAAGCCATATTTATTGTAATAAGTTCTCTTTGAGACACCGATGTAATAAGTGTGTGATTTCCACTCTGCTATAAATCCTTCGAAGTACTGTGTGGTGTCAGCATTACTGATCCAGGGATGACACCGGAGCACAGTAGACTTGATCCATTCGGGTCGGGTCGCTACAGAGATGGTATCAGAGCACACGCTGACTATAGGACACGACCACTAAGTTAAAGCCATATATCACTATTCTCTCCTCATTTTCCTACTCCTCATCTTTTCTACTCTTTAGGATGAAGGACGCGAAGATTAAGTATGCTCAACCGGATGAAGGCACACCTTTTGGATTTCACTTGAAGGAAGTCACCAAGTACCTAAACATTGGATTACCAAGCTTCACGGGAACCTTCAACGCCACTTTGCCTGAAGAGGAGCGCTGGAAGATTCAAGCTCACGTTCCGGGAAGGACATTCGCGCCAATCACGAAGCCCATAGATAGTGTTTTCAATGCACCAACTTGGAGTCTAGGAAGGAGCATGGCAGCTCATATCACCATAGGACGCATTGGAGAAGTTTATCAAGAAGACCTCAAGGACACTGTCTACCAGATTTGCGGACGCCGAGATGAACAATGGGAATTAGTTAGCACCAAGAAGGATAGATCCATTGCAGCTTTCATCCAGGAGTTAAACCAGCACATTCGATGCCACGAGAACCAGATGTGCAATGATATGATAGAGTTGAAGAATGCGAAGACAAGGATCATCGAGCTAGAAGGAGAACTGAAGGCTACACGCAAGGACTACATGGATGAGATCGTAGCTCTAGTAAGACACAACGTCGATCTTAAGCAGGAGATTGAAGAACTCAAGAGGGAGTTAGCATCCAGGAAGGAAGACATGTACGTCGCATGTCCAGACAACTACATCATCATCGACGACACCGATTCGGATCCAAGTGAACCCGAATTTGAAGACGAAGTTGGAGCGGACATCATGGAGTCTTCCACCGGCTCAAATTTCTAGATGACCACCAAACATTAGTAGTATTCCCCCATGTAAACACTATAGTTCAAGCACTTTTGCGATAGTTCTAGAACGATTGTAAGCCCTTGTTTGATTGAATGAAGTGATTTGTGTGAATTTGCTCATGTGCATTGGGGTAGTGTTTTCTCTTTATACCTCACTCTATTCTTATTTCTCGTCTTTTCTAAACCCTCATATGCCTCCGAGATGTGACAATGGATTTCCACTGGAGCTCACTCAGTTGATCCAGCAGCAGAATCAATTGATGCAGATGTTAGTCCAGAACCAGCAGAACAACAACAACAACCCACCTCCACCACCACCACCTGTTGACCACTTAGCCTGTTTCCTTAGGCTGAATCCGCCGGTGTTTTCTAGTAGCACCGAGCCGATAGTAGCAGACGATTGGCTCCGCAAGACAGGAAGGGAGTTGACCACTGCAGGATGCACAGATGGTGAGAAGGTGAAGTTTGCCGCACATCAGTTAGAAGGACCCGCGGCAGCATGGTGGGAGAATTTCGCAGCCACTTTCCCAGTTGACACTGTCACATGGGATTAGTTCTAGCAAGCTTTCCGCACTGCACATGTCTCAGCAGGAGCTATGGCCATGAAGAAGCGTGAGTTTCGCAACTTACGCCAAGGAGGAAGGACAGTTGGCCAGTATGTTGATGACTTCAGCAAGTTAGCACGTTATGCCCCAGATGACGTTGCTACGGATGCAACCAAGCAGGAGAAGTTTCTGGAAGGATTGAATGATGAGTTAAGTATGCAGCTGATGGTAGGAAGTTTCAACAACTACCATGAGTCGGTAGATCGTGCCATCATGATTGAAGGGAAGCAACAGCAGATTGAGAACCGCAAGAGGAAGTATGGACAGGGGAAGTATAACTCTGGAGCCCAGCAGAAGCCCCGTTTTACCTCTAAATCGGGATTTCAGTTTCAGCACACCCATGGAGGAGGTAGTTCGCACAACCACAATGGCCACAAGAATGGTGATGGGAATGGAGGAAGCAACGGCCAGAACCGGACCACCCCATCAACCCCATCAAAGAGAGATCTGAGTCAAGTCACCTGTTTCAAGTGTTCCAAGACCGGACATTATGCCAATGAATGCCCTGAAGGCCAGAATGGAAATGGCAATGGAAGCTCAGGGAAGAAGCCGAACCCTTTCAATAGGGGACAGGTGAACCACGTTAACGTGGAGGAGGTTGAAGATCAGCCTGATGCAGTAATCGGTAAGTTTTTGGTTAAGTCATTTACCGCACTCGTTCTTTTCGATACTGGTGCATCACATTCATACATGTCAAGGGGATTTGTGGAAAAATATAGCCTGCCCACTAGGATTCTTAAAATGCCTATGCTAGTACGTTCGCCAGGAGCAGGATACATGGCCAGTCAAGGATGTTTTCAAGTGCCATTAAGCATAGGAAGGCATGTTTTCCCAATAGATTTGATTATTCTGGAATCCCAAGGTTTGGATGTAATTCTCGGTATGGATTGGTTGTTGATGTATGGAGGAAACATCGATTGTGCTAGTAAGTCAATTTTGCTTACAACGCCAGAAGGAAGAAGGATCAAGTATGTATCCCGGCATGTGCCAAATAGGACACAAGTAAATTGCCTAACAGGAGTTGTGCAGGAGGAAGTACCAGTGGTAAAGGATTTTCCTGATGTATTTCCTGAAGAGTTGCCAGGCATGCCACCAGATAGAGACATTGAGTTTTTGATTGAGTTATTGCCAGGTACAGGCCCAATATCAAAGAGACCATACCGGATGCCAGCAAAGGATTTGGTAGAAATTAAGAATCAGATTAAGGAGTTATTGGAGAAAGGTTACATTCGCCCAAGTTCTTCGCCTTGGGGATCACCCGTACTTCTAGTGGAGAAGAAGGATGGATCATTAAGGATGGTTGTTGATTATCGTGGATTGAATGAAGTAACCATCAAGAACAAGTACCCACTGCCAATGATTAATGATCTGTTTGATCGTTTGCAAGGAGCTAAAGTGTTTTCCAAGATTGATTTGCGATCAGGGTACCACCAGTTGAAGATTCGAGAGCAGGACATACCGAAGACAGCTTTTACCACAAGATATGGACTGTATGAGTATACCGTTATGTCATTTGGATTGACTAACGCGCCTGCCTATTTTATGAACCTGATGAACAAAGTGTTTATGGAGTTTTTGGATAAGTTCGTCGTAGTGTTCATTGATGATATCCTGGTTTATTCAAAGAATGAAGAAGAGCATAAGGAACATTTGCGTTTGGTTTTGGAGAAACTAAGGGAACATCAGTTATATGCCAAATTTAGCAAATGTGAGTTTTGGTTGAAGGAAGTAGGATTCCTCGGACACGTTATATCCGGAGAAGGGATAGCAGTTGACCCCGCAAAGGTTGAGACCGTAACCGAATGGGAAGCACCAACGACAGTTGGAGAGATCCGGAGTTTTCTTGGACTCACAGGATACTACCGGAGATTCATTGAGAATTTCTCAAAGATTGCAAAGCCTATGACGGAGTTGTTGAAGAAGGATACTAAGTTCAAATGGACCGAGGAGTGTGAGGCTAGTTTCCAGGAGTTGAAGAAACGATTGGTTACCTCACCAGTGTTGATTTTGCTAGATCAGACCAAGGATTATGAGGTATACTGCGACGCTTCACGTCGAGGACTTGGAGCAGTGCTTATGCAGGAAGGGAGAGTTGTTTCGTATGCTTCACGACAACTGAAACCTCATGAGTTGAATTACGCCACACATGATTTGGAGTTAGCAGCCGTAGTGCATGCATTGAAGACATGGAGACATTTCCTCATTGGAAATCATTGTGAGGTGTACACGGATCACAAGAGTTTGAAGTACATTTTCACACAGAAGGAGTTGAATCTCAGACAAAGGAGATGGTTGGAGCTCATCAAGGATTATGACATGAGATTGCATTACCATCCCGGTAAAGCTAATGTAGTAGCTGATGCATTGAGCCGCAAGAGCCATGTCAATACGTTAATGACGGGAGAAATACCCAAGGAGTTAGCAGAAAACCTTCGTGAGCTATGTTTGGAGATAGTTCCGAAAGGCTATGTAGCAGCATTGGAGATTCAGTCCACATTGATGGATAAAATCAGAGAAGCTCAGAAATCTGACAAGGAGATTGCTTCTATAAAGGAGAAACTAAGCAAAGGAAAAGCAAAGGGATTTCGTGAGGATGAGCACGATACCCTATGGTTTGAGGACCGTGTTTATGTGCCCAATGACCCGGAGATCAGGAAGTTGATTCTACAAGAGGCACATGATTCACCATATTCGATTCACCCAGGAAATACCAAGATGTATTTGGATTTAAAGGAAACATTCTGGTGGACCGGAATGAAGAAGGATATTGCAGCATATGTAGCAGTTTGTGACGTATGTCATAGAGTAAAGGCAGAGCATCAGAAGCCAGCCGGATTGTTACAACCATTGCCGATACCCAAATGGAAGTGGGATAAGATAGGCATGGATTTTATCACAGGACTACCCAGGACGAAAGCAGGATATGACTCGATATGGGTAGTAGTTGATCGTTTGACGAAGGTAGCACATTTCATCCTAGTTAAGACCACTTACACTAGTGCTAAGTTGGCAAAGATATACATGACTAGGATCATTTGTTTGCATGGAGTTCCGAGGAGTATTGTATCAGACAGAGGAACCCAATTTACCTCAAAGTTTTGGAAGCAGTTGCATGAAACTTTAGGAACCAGGCTAGAGTTCAGCACCGCTTTTCATCCGCAGACAGATGGACAGACCGAGAGAGTCAATCAGATTTTGGAAGATATGCTGAGAGCTTGTGCACTAGATTATGGATCTAGTTGGGACGATAACTTGCCATATGCGGAGTTTTCTTATAACAACAGCTACCAAACCAGTTTGAAGATGGCACCTTTCTAAGCTTTATATGGAAGGAGGTGCAGGACACCGTTATCATGGGACGAAGTTGGAGACCGTCAGTTGTTTGGACCCGATTTGATTAAAGAGTCTGAACAGAAGGTGAAGTTGATTCGCGATAGGCTCAAGGTAGCCCAGTCTAGGCAGAAGAGCTACGCAGATTCTAAACGCAAGGAGACAGTTTACAAAACCGAAGACAGGGTATATCTCCGAGTATCCCCACTACGAGGAGTTAAGCGATTTGGAGTTAAGGGAAAATTAGCACCGCGTTTCGTTGGACCGTATAAGATCTTGCAACGTATGGGAGAAGTCGCTTATAAGTTGGAATTACCAAAGGGACTATCAGGAGTTCATGACGTATTCCATGTTTCTCAGCTGAAGAAATGTCACGCCGAGATGGCGGAGGTACCGTTAAGAGATACAGTGCCGCTTGAAGCAATTCAGTTGAAGGATGACTTAACGTATGAGGAGAAACCAATCAAGATTCTCGAGTTTGCCAGCCGAGTCACTCGCAGTAAGGTTATCAAGTTTTGCAAAGTTCAGTGGAACCACCACTCAGAGGATGAAGCCACCTGGGAGAGAGAAGAATATTTGCTCAAGGACCACCCTCACCTATTTTCTAGCCAACCCGAATCTCGAGGGCGAGATTCATCTTAAGGGGGGTAGGTTTGTAACATCCCAAATTTTCAATTTGGAATGTTATACATTAGATCATCATGCATATCATATTTTCTTGCATTTTGTCGATCCTAGAAATTTCACGCAACTCAAGGACCCTCGAAGAGAGTTGGAGATTTCGTCATTTTCATATTTGAGTCTTCTCAAATTTTGAAGAAAGGATCATTGGTTTTGTCGGAGTTTATTTGCCTTTTATTTGGATAGGGAAAAATGCGCGTTTTCAAAAATTTGCATTTTAGGTCCCGAGAAAAGTTCATTTTGTTCGACTCATTTTAGGAGTCGGGGAAAATTTACTTTGGGAGTTTTTGGAGTTCGTTTAGATTTTATTTTCTGTGTTTTTCTGCGCACGTAACC
The DNA here is from genome assembly GCA_034509565.1 of Triticum monococcum. Classification (NCBI taxonomy): domain Eukaryota; kingdom Viridiplantae; phylum Streptophyta; class Magnoliopsida; order Poales; family Poaceae; genus Triticum; species Triticum monococcum. The sequence goes on from CM067845.1 coordinate 526,565,428, forward strand.
GTTTAAAAAAAATCCTGCAGCGCGCCTGGGCCAAGGCCCAGCAGCCGGCCGGCCAGGCCAGGCCACGCCGCGCCGCGCCAGCGCGCAGGAGGCCGCCGCCGCCGCCCCAAGTAGGAGTCCTACTTGGACTCCAATCTCCTCTTTCCTCTCCTTCTCTTATTTCTTGCCCCCTCCCCCAAGCAATCTCTCCCCTCACCTATATAAATACCCCCACACCCCCCCCCTCTAAACCCACACCAAGCCCCAAGCCGCGCCTCACCCCGCGCCCTATAGCGCCGCGCCGCTGCCGCCCTGCGTCACCGCCGCCGCCGCCCTAGTGCCGCCGCCGCCGGAGCCTCGCTGAGGTTGCCCCGCGTCTCTCGTCTATCCCCTCGGTTCGGTTTTTCTTATAAACCGTTCCGATTCTTTTCTTCTCTTCCGATTCGTTTTCTAGATCGGTTTTTCGTTCGGTTTTCTTTTCCCGAAACCCTAGATCGGATTTGTTTTCTTTTCCGATTTAGTTGCCTAGAGACCGTTCGCCGGACCATTCGTTCTAATGAACGTGATCACCGGATCGTTCCCGGTTAACGAACGTCCGTTCGTTCAACCGTTCTTCTTTTTCTTTTCGTCTAATTTATTCCGCGATCGCGATCTCAGATCCGATCTTCGTTCTAGTTTATCTTCTCGCTCGTTTATTGGAATCAGGTGATTCAAGCGCCTGGAGTTTCGTTTCGAAACCGCTGTTCCGACTAATCAACTTAAACCAGTTTTTGCCACGGTAAAATTTGACCTAGTTTCAACTTGCTAGAACCGAGTTGTTTTCTTCCGCCGTTTGTTTTCAGTTTCTTTGTTCGGTTCCTTCTTTCTTTGCAACCGGAGTTCTTAAGTTGAACTTTCTGGTTCGATCTCTTGTTCGAGTTTTACTTGTGCATTAGATGAGTACTTATTGTATGCTTGTTGTTTGTCTGCGATAGATTACCCGGATTGCGCCGCTTGTTACTTCGAATCCCTAGGACTCGCGGATCATCAGCAAGGCAAGTAACACTTTGATCATACCTTTTCTACAACCCAGTTTTATTGCATTAGATCAATACTCACACATTGCATGATTAGGATCTAATTAAATTGTGGGATGGGAAGTAGATGAGGTAGTACCTATTACCTGTTTATCATGAAACCTTTGGGAGTTACTTCTATGTTTGCTTATTATGCCATGCTATGCTAGTAGACGTGGATTGGGTGAGTGATATCCATGACAGATGTGAGTGTGATAATTTTAAGGGTTTATCTAAGGTGGCAACTTAAACACACATCTGGGTGGATTGAGGCACCTGATGTCTATCAGGACTTGCCTATTTTATTTTGGACCGCCACCCAGGCTCAAAGGGATCATAAGATCTTTCATGCTAGAAACTTACGTGTGCAGCCACAAGCCATTATGGGCTCTGGCATAGTTGACTAAGTCGTGCGAACTCTTACAGGGTAGACTAGCAGATGTAGGGGAAAGTAGGTGTACCGGTCTATCCATCGTAAGGTGCTAGCGCTTCTGAAAGACTGTGTCTCGGTCATCCGTTTCTCAAACACCGGTAGTGCGAGAAATCCAACGGAGGCGATCGAGTCTTGTGGGGAAAAGTGCGCAAACCTCTGCAGAGTGTAATAAACTAATCATGATTAGCCGTGTCCCCGGTTATGGACATCTTGAGTATCTAGTACTTGAATATCATGTGAATCTCATCATGTTACTTCTAATTAATATTGTTGGGTTATTAATGATTACTTTTAATTGGGATTGAGAATGCTGTCAACCATTCTCAATGTTTAACAACCACCATGATAGTTAAATAAATTTATTCCTTTGTAGTAGGGAAAAATTGGCTTTACACAAAACAGTAACCATAGAGCTTTCCACCAGCCAAATATGCATATAGTATAGCTGTTTCATTCCATTACTCTCTATATGTTACCTTGCCAGCATATTCCATGTGCTGACCCGTTTCGGGCTGCAATGTTAATGTTGCAGACTTTTCAGACGATGATTAAGGTGCTTTTAGGTCGTGGTTCTATACCCAGTGATGCCGTTGGAGTTGATGGACCCACTTACATTCCAAGTCTTCCGCTGTTATCGATATTAGATGGCCTTAAGCCATATTTATTGTAATAAGTTCTCTTTGAGACACCGATGTAATAAGTGTGTGATTGCCACTCTGCTATAAATCCTTCGAAGTACTGTGTGGTGTCAGCATTACTGATCCAGGGATGACACCGGAGCACAGTAGACTTGATCCATTCGGGTCGGGTCGCTACAAAGCCAAAGAAGCAGCCTAAAGCTTCAAAGCCTACCTCTGCTCCAAAAATCTCACGGGTGAAGCCACTGGCAACTGCACCTCCTAAAGACAGTGTGCATTCTGAAGATTTGTCACGCATCTCCAAGCCCGAGAAGGTCAAGATGCCTCTGCCACACACCGGCCACGAACTGACCGCTGCTGCCATTCTGCGTAATGATGCCATTGATCTGTTCAGTGATGAAGATCTTGCAGATGACGCTCTTGAGCAACTGATCAAGAGCAAAGAAGAAGCAGAAATCTTCAATAATCTGCCTCTCTTTGACGTGACAATCATACACAACTTCATTGATGAGTGGTTTGACACGCCCAACATCAGCTTCGAAGATCTGCAACTTCCCATTGGCCTCAGTGCCGCCTTCCATGGCGCCATTGCTTCAGAGTTAGCTATCGCCCAGCGCATTGTTGAACTGAAGTAGAAGATTGACTTTGAGAAATCTCAGTTCAAGAAGCATATGGCCAAGCTCGGCGTGCAAGAGGTGAAGAACTTCAAGATTATGCTGCACGAGCTCAAAGAAGCCTTTCTCAAGAAACGTGCAGAAGCTCAAGGTTCTCATGAGCGCATGAAGGTCCTGGCTGACAAGTGTGTGCAAGCCTACAATGAGGCTGAGAAGTGCAAGGCCCTTAGGCATCCTGGCATCGACCCCAGGATGGCTGCAAAGAAGAAGAAGAAGAAGCCTGCTATGGCTGAACCCGACGCACCAAGGCAGGAAGCAGTTCCCATTGTCTTCCCAACTAGCATGACTGGCTCGAAGCCAAAAGCCAGGTCTACTGCTTCAGAACTGAAGAAGACAAGGACTGCTGAGGCTGAAGCAAGGAAGAGGAAACATCCTAAAGCCTCTGCTACTGCCCCCTCCAAGAAGAAGAGAAAGACGAAGAAGGAACGGGCTGCTCCCACAGAGCCCTTGATTGTTGAACCCATCTCCATGGTTCACCCTGACGCTGAACCTCAAGAGCGCCAACTGACTGTCCATGAGCCTGCTTTCACAGGGGCTCATGAAGCTGAAGACATTCCAGCAGCTGATCCCATCGTTGTTGAAGACATTGGTCACCATGACCTGTTGAAGATGATGCAGTTCTTCCTCAGCTCGAGCACCAACAAGTATCATCGCATGTGCTCATGCACAGCGAGCTCATCAGCATTGGTCGTCCTCTGACGCCAATTGCTCAGGATGCATCATGGGCTGATCACCCACAAGCACAAGAGGAAGAAGACTTTGAGGCCCAGCCAACTCCAACTCCACAGGCGTCGCCAGCGTTACGCAGGCTTCGCAAAGGACCAAGGCCTCCAGTCTCTGAGTCTGAAGCTAAAGCTGCTGAAGACATTCCGGCTGCATCAGCCGATGAAGAAGAAACACCAAGCGCTGCTACACCCCCGTCTCACCAAGAAGCTGTTCTCGAGGAGAACGTGACTGTGACCGACCCTCCAGCTCGTCAAGTGGAGGTTGAGAATCTCGAGGCTGCCACCACTAACACCAATGAAGCCAATGACGCTGTCATGCCTGAAGCTAATGTGGAGCCTTCATCAACCCAAGCACCAGAAGTCAGTGAAGCCACTGATCCGACTGCTTCTGTTCCTGCGCCTGCTGCTGGTCCTCAGTTCGACTATCATGTTGAGCACAGGCCTCAGGTCTAGAAGCCAATCCCAAGAAGCCTGAACCTAAAATGAGTCAGATGCTCAGTATGATGAAGCCATTGCCCCAAGATGCTGCATATCCCACGGAGTTCTTCGTTGAAGACCTTGAGTATCTGCCAAGGACTATTTATCACATCATAAGGCGAACTCTCTAGCCAATCAAAGGACATTCTCCACATGCCAAGCTGGAAGGTGCAATGAAGACTTTGGTCTTCTATATTCTTCATGGCAAATGCTTCAATGCACAGGACTTCTTCATCCGCCAACTTGCTGCATCAGGCTCTGATCTTTTTGGCTTGAAGTTCTACTCTCCATGCATAATGCGGCTGATCAAACTCCACTCCGCCATCTCATATCAGCCATCTGCTCGCAATCATCGGATCTTTCTGCCTGATGTGGATATGTCTATTGAAGAAATTTATCCTGAGCCTGCCAAGGAACCTCTAAGTCTTCAGAATGTGGAGCATCAAAGTTTTTCTCAAAACATTGAAGGAGTTGAAGCAGTCACTCATGTGTATCCTTTGGCTGGAACTACACGTGCACCGCATCCTGCTCTCACTGAAGCCACTGATAGCACAATTGCCCAACGACCCAAGAAGCGCACCCGTGTTCTCAATGACCGAGAGCTTCTTATGGCTCTTCATCAGAAATAGGATAGGCATCATGACTGGCTGAAGCGTCAAATGCAAAGCCTCTTGGTGGATGTTAATCGCATTTGCAATCTTGCCACCAAGAATGCCTTTGTTGCCCATGAAACCTCTCGACGCACATGGAAAGGGCTGACGCTGATGTGCTCTGAAGATGATCTTCAAGAGGATGGCTTCTCTAAATGCTTCAAGTTTGACTCCACACCTCCTCGAAGGGCAGTGCTGCGACGAACTCCATCTCTTGAAGACTCTGAGTTCTCTTCCGCTGCTGCAACTATGAATGCCAGAGTGATCGAGGATGAAGACGATGCTACTTCACCGCCACCTCCTTCAGCCCGCTTCGACACTGCTCCAAGCTCTTCTGCACCGCCGAACACCACCGATGACCTTGCTGCTTCACCTACTCTTCATGGGAACGAGTAGATGCTCTATGTCTTTGAACCATTTTGTTCCTTACTGACAAAAGGGGGAGAAGCATATGAGTTTGATAGTCTTCAAGCGGGTCCATATGGGCGGGTGCATTATATTTTGCTTCGTTTTTACAACTCTCGTTTTGATACATTTGGTTCTTTGAGTTGTAACACTTAAACTCGATGGTCGTCTGCTACTTATTTGCCACCTTGTGATGCGATGATAAATTCCGCATGTGCGACGATAAATTCCGCACTTAGATCATTTTGCAGACGTCCATTTCCATTATGCATGTCATTATCTTCACATACCTTCACATGCATAGTGGATTGTCATCATAAGTTGAAGAGGATCTCCACAAGCACAACCTGCCATGTGCATTTGCATTCCAAAAGCAAATTACTTATATGCACATCTTCAGGGGGAGCCCTTGCAACTTATGAAGACAATTCCTTATCCTTTACAATTTCACATATTATATTCCCCGTTGAAAACTTCAACTAGTTTGTCATCAATCACCAAAAAGGGGGAGATTGTAAGTGCATCTAGTGCCACCCCTAGTTGGTTTTGGAGTATTGACGACAAACCTAGTTGAGGGACTAATGTGTTTGTGAGAATTGCAGGATAACACAGGTAGAAGTCCCTCATTGATTCGGTTTTCCTACCAGAGATGACCCCTAAAAATGTATGAAGACATTGATGTCAAAGGTGGTATATGAAGATATTCACATTGAAGACTATGACAAGAGAAGACATCGCATGAAGCCTATGGAGCTCGAAGACTTGATCTTTCGTAGATCTTTTTCTTCTTTGTTGAGTCATAGGAACCACCGTACTGTTAAGTGGGGTCCAAGAAAACCAGTCAGAATGACTGAAGTGATGCTTAACCAAAACCTATGTCTTCGAGTGAAGACTATGAGAGCAAATCTTGTCCAGAGTTGGACAAGTCAGCTTTGCTTGTAGCCCAAGTAAAGTTGCCGTGTGAGTTTGAAATCTGACCGTTGGAACACATGTCAATTCCTTAGTGACCCAGGGTCATTTCGGACAAATCAGGTCGGGTTGCCTAGTGGCTATAAATAGCCCACCCCCTACAACCATAAACGGTTGGCTGCTCAGAGTTAGAGTACGGCTTTTGTCGTTTGAGAGCAACCCACCTCGAAGCCTTTCAGAGAGAATTCCTTGCGAGGATAAAGCCCTAACCACCCAGAGCCAAAGAGAATTAGGCATCACTTAAGTCTTCTTGTCTGTGTGATCTGAAGACTTATTACACTTGAGGACTGTGAATCCTCCAACCGGTTAGGCGTCGCGTTCTGAGCGTCCAAGAGACATTGTGGATCGCCGGTGAACGAAGTCTGTGAAGGTTTGGGAGTCTACCTTGAAGACTTACCAGAGTGATTGGGCGAGGTCTGTGTGACCTTAGCTCAAGGGGAATACGGTGAGGACTGGGTGTCCGGGACTGAGTGTCCTCAGGTTTAAATACCTAGCCGCCCTAACCAGACGTATAGTTGTCACAGCAACTGGAACTGGTCCAACAAATCATTGTCTTCAACGAGTCACTGGTTTCATCCTTTCCTTCCCTTTACTTACTGTTGGTCCTTGTGAAGTCATTGTATGATTGCACTATCTTTTGTCTTCACTGAGTGACTGTGTGTTCTGTTTGGCTTCTTAATATCTTCCTACCTGATCCTTACTACCTAGCTGCTATTAGTCATTGTGCTTTCACTTCATTGAATACATGACTGTGGTTTACCTAGTGTAGTCTACCTTCCGCTGCATGGTAATAGGTTTATTTCTATCGTTTGTCTTCGAAACTTCCACGTTTTGAAGACTTTCATAAAAATTGCCTATTCACCCCCCCCTCTAGTTGATATAACGCACTTTCAGTAGCGCCTATGATGAGCTCAAAAACTCCGACCGGTGGATTTGGTGTTGTGCTACCATATGGTCGGAACATTCCCTCTCTAGGGAGCCAATTTTGATTCCATATATTGGTTGCTTCCCCGTTCCCGATTCGTTTAATCAAACCCTGCCTAAGGGTGTCCCTACCTTCAATGATAGCATGCCACACCTGGCTAGGGTGACTACCCAGTTCGACCTCAAGAATATCTGAGTTCGAATAATAAATACTCTTGAGAATACGTGCACTCAAGGTGTGAGGGTTCTGCAGTAGTCTCCATGCTTGTTTCGCCAACATTGCTAGGTTAAAGAGCTCAAAATCTATGAAGCCTAAGCCCCCCATTATTGGGGAACGCGGTAATTTCAAAAATTTCCTACGCACACGCAAGATCATGGTGATGCATAGCAACAAAAGGGGAGAGTGTTGTCCATGTACCCTCGTAGACCGAAAGCAGAAGCGTTAGCACAACGCGGTTGATGTAGTCGTACGTCTTCACGATCCAACCGATCAAGTACCGAACGCACGGCACCTCCGAGTTTTGCACATGTTCAACTCAATGATGTCCCTCCAACTCCGATCCAGCCGAGTGTTGAGGGAGAGTTTCTTCAGCACGACGGTGTGGTGACGGTGATGATGTTCTACTGACGCTGGGCTTCACCTAAGCACCGCTATGATATGATCGAGGCGGATTATGGTGGAGGGGGGCACCGCACACGGCTAAGAGATCAAGAGATCAATTGTTGTGTCTATGGGGTGCCCCCTGGCCACGTATATAAAGGAGTGGAGGAGGGGAGGGGCCGACCCTCTCTATGGTGCGACCTAGGGGAGTCCTACTCCCACCGGGAGTAGGATTCCCCCTTTCCTAGTAGAACTAGGAGCCCTTCCAAGTAGTAGGAGTAGGAGAGAAGGAAAGGGAAAAGAGAAGAGAAGGAAGGAGGGGGCGCAGCCCTTCCCCCTAGTCCAATTCGGACTAGGACTTGGGGGGCGCGCGGCCTACCTCTCTCTCTTTCCCCTAAAGCCCAATAAGGCCCATACACTCCCCGGCGAATTCCCGTAACTCCCCGGTACTCCAATAAATACCCGAATCACTCGGGACCTTTCCGATGTCCGAATATAGTCGTCCAATATATCGATCTTTACGTCTCGACAATTTCGAGACTCCTCATCATGTTCCCGATCTCATCCGAGACTCGGAACTACCTTCGTACATCAAAACACATAAACTCATAATATAACCATCATCAAACTTTAAACGTGCGGACCCTACGGGTTTGAGAACTATGTAGACATGACCGAGGCACATCTCCGGTCAATAACCAATAGCAGAACATGGATGCTCATATTGGCTCCTACATATTCTACGAAGATCTTTATCGGTCAAACCGCATAACAACATACGTTGTTCCCTTTGTCATCGGTATGTTACTTGCCCGAGATTCGATCGTCGGTATCTCAATACCTAGTTCAATCTCGTTACCGGCAAGTCTCTTTACTCATTCTGTAATACATCATCCCGCAACTAACTGATTAGTTGCAATGCTTGCAAGGCTTATAGTGATGTGCATTATCGAGTGGGCCCAGAGATACCTCTCCGACAATAGGAGTGACAAATCCTAATCTCGAAATACGCCAACCCAACAAGTACCTTCGGAGACACCTGTAGAGCACCTTTATAATCACCCAGTTATGTTGTGACGTTTGATGGCACACAAAGTGTTCCTCCGGTAAACGGGAGTTGCATAATCTCATAGTCATAGGAACATGTATAAGTCATGAAGAAAGCAATAGCAACAAACTAAACGATCAAGTGCTAAGCTAACGGAATGGGTCAAGTCAATCCCATCATTCTCCTGATGATGTGATCCCGTTAATCAAATGACAACTCATGTCTATGGTTAGGAAACATAACCATCTTTGATCAACGAGCTAGTCAAGTAGAGGCATACTAGTGACACTCTGTTTGTCTATGTATTCACACATGTATTATGTTTCCGGTTAATACAATTCTAGCATGAATAATAAACATTTATCATGATATAAGGAAATAAATAATAACTTTATTATTGCCTCTAGAGCATATTTCCTTCAGTCTCCCACTTGCACTAGAGTCAATAATCTAGTTCACATCGCCATGTGATTTAATACCAATAGTTCACATCACCATGTGATTAACACCCATAGTTCACATTGACATGTGACCAACACCCAAAGGGTTTACTAGAGTCAATAATCTAGTTCACATCGCTATGTGATTAACACCCAAAGAGTACTAAGGTGTGATCATGTTTTGCTTGTGAGAGAAGTTTAGTCAACGGGTCTGCCACATTCCGATTTGTAAGTATTTTGCAAATTTCTATGTCAACAATGCTCTGCACGGAGCTACTCTAGCTAATTGCTCCCACTTTCAATATGTATCCAGATTGAGATTTAGAGTCATATGGATCAGTGTCAAAATTTGCATTGACGTAACCCTTTACGACGAACCTTTTTTTGTCACCTCCATAATCGAGAAACATATCCTTATTCCACTAAGGATAATTTTGAACGTTCTCCAATGATCTACTCCTAGATCACTATTGTACTCCCTTGCCAAAATCAGTGTAGGGTATACAATAGATCTGGTACACAGCATGGCATATTTTATAGAACCTATGGCCAAGGCATAGGGAATGACTTTCATTCTCTTTATATCTTCTGCCGTGGTCGGGCTTTGAGTCTTACTCGGTTTCACACCTTGTAACACATGCAAGAACTCTTTCTTTGACTGTTCCATTTTGAATTACTTCAAAATCTTGTCAAGGTATGTACTCATTGAAAAACTTATCAAGCGTCTTGATCTATCTCTATAGATCTTGATGCTCAATATGTAAGCAGCTTCACCGAGGTCTTTCTTTGAAAAACTCCTTTCAAACACTCATTTATGCTTTGTGGAATAATTCTACATTATCTCCGATCAACAATATGGCATTCACATATACTTATCAGAAATGTTGTAGTGCTCCCACTCACTTTATTGTAAATACAGGCTTCACCACAAGTCTGTATAAAACTATATGCTTTGATCAACTTATCAAAGCGTATATTCCAACTCCGAGATGCTTGCAGCAGTCCATAGATGGATCGCTGGAGCTTGCATATTTTGTTAGCACCTTTAGGATTGACAAAACTTTCTTGTTGCATCATATACAACTCTTCTTTAATAAATCCATTAAGGAATGTAGTTTTGTTTATCCATTTGCCAGATTTCATAAAATGTGGCAATTGCTAACATGATTCGGACAGACTTAAGCATAGATACGAGTGAGAAACTCTCATCGTAGTCAACACCTTGAACTTGTCGAAAAGCTTTTGCGACAATTCTAGCTTTGTAGATAGTAACACTACTATCAGCATCCATCTTCCTCTTGAAGATCCATTTAATCTCAATGGCTCGCCGATCTTTGGGCAATTCAATCAAAGTCCATACTTTGTTCTTATACATGGATCTCATCTCAGATTTCATGGCCTCAAGCCATTTCGCGGAATCTAGGCTCATCATCGCTTCCTCATAGTTCATAGGTTCGTCATGGTCAAGTAACATGACCTCCAGAACAGGATTACCGTACCACTCTGGTGCGGATCTCACTCTGGTTTACCTACGAGGTTCGGTAGCAACTTGATCTGAAGTTACATGATCATCATCATTAGCTTCCTCATGAATTGGTGTAGTAGTCATAGGAACAGATTTCTGTGATGAAATACTTTCCAATAAGGGATCAGGTATAGTTACCTCATCAAGTTCTACTTTCCTCCCACTCACTTCTTTCGAGAGAAACTCCTTCTCTAGAAAGGATACATTGTCAGCAATGAATATCTTGCCTTCGGATCTGTGATAGGTGTACCCAACATTTTCTTTTGGGTATCCTATGAAGACGCACTTCTCCGATTTGGGTTTGAGCTTATCAGGTTGAAACTTTTTCACATAAGCATTGCAACCTCAAACTTTAAGAAACGATAGCTTAGGTTTCTTGCCAAACCATAGTTCATACGGTGTCGTCTCAATGGATTTAGATGGTTCCCTATTTAACGTGAATGTAGCTGTCTCTAATGCATAACCCCAAACTGATAGTGGTAAATTGGTAAGAGACATCATAGATCGCACCATATCTAATAAAGTACGGTTATGACGTTCGGACACACCATTACACTGTGGTGTTCTAGGTGGCGTGAGTAGTGAAACTATTTCACATTGTTTTAACCGAAGGCCAAACTCGTAACTCAAATATTTTACTTCTACGGTCATATCGTAGAAACTTTTATTTTTTGTTACGATGATTCTCCACTTCACTCTGAAATTCTTTGAACTTTTCAAATGTTTCAGACTTGTGTTTCATCAAGTATATATACTCATATATGCTCAAATCATCTGTGAATATCAGAAAGTAACGATACCTGCCGCGAGTCTCGGACCACATACATTAGTATGTATGATTTCCAACAAATCCGTTGCTCGCTCCATTGTTCCGGATAATGGAGTCTTAGTCATCTTGCCCATGAGGCATGGTTCGCAAGCATCAACTGATTCATAATCAAGTGATTCCAAAAGCCCATCAGCATGGATTTTCTTCATGCGCTTTACACCAATATAACCTAAACGGCAGTGCACAAATAAGTTGCACTACCATTATTAACTTTCCATCTTTTGGCTTCAATATTATGAAAATGTGTATCACCACGATCGAGATCCAACAAACCATTTTCATTGGGTGTATGACCATAGAAGGTTTTATTCATGTAAACAGAACAACAATTATTATCTAACTTACATGAATAATTGTATTGCAATAAACATGATCCAATCATATTCATGCTCAACGCAAACACTAAATAACATTTATTTTAGGTTTAACACTAATCCCGAAAGTATAGGGAGTGTGCGATGATGATCATATCAATCTTGGAACCATTTCCAATACACATCATCACTTCACCCTTAACTAGTCTCTGTTCATTCTGCAACTCCCGTTTCGAGTTACTATTCTTAGCGACTGAATTAATATCAAATACTAAGGGGTTGCTATAAACACTAGTAAAGTACACATCAATAAGATGTATATCAAATATACCTATGTTCACTTTTCCATCCTTCTTATCCGCCAATTACTTGGGGTAGTTCCGCTTCTAGTGACTAGTCCCTTTGTAGTAGAAGCACTCAGTTTCAGGCTTAGGTCCAGACTTGGGTTTTTCCACTTGAGCAGCAACTTGCTTGCCGTTCTTCTTGAAGTTCCCCTTTCTTCCCTTTGTCCCTTTACTTGAAGCTAGTGGTTTTGTTTACCATCAACACTTGATGCTTTTCTTGATTTCTACCTTCGTCGATTTCAGCATCACGAAGAGCTTGGGAATCGTTTCCGTTATCCCTTGCATATTATAGTTCATCATGAAGTTCTACTAACTTGGTGATGGTGACTAGAGAATTCTGTCAATCACTATTTTATCTGGAAGATTAACTCCCACTTGATTCAAGCGATTGTAGTACTAAGAGAATCTGAGCACATGCTCACTGCTTGAGCTATTCTCCTCCATCTTTTAGCTATAGAACTTGTTGGAGACTTCATATCTCTCAACTTGGGTATTTGCTTGAAATATTAACTTCAACTCCTGGAATATATCATATGGTCCATGACATTCAAAACGTCTTTGAAGTCCCGATTCTAAGCCGTTTAAGCATGGTGCACTAAACTATCAAGTAGTCATCATATTGAGCTAGCCAAACGTTCATAACATTTGCATCTGCTCCTGCAATAGGTTTGTCACCTAGCGGTGCATCAAGGACATAATTCTTTTGTGCAGCAATGAGGATAAACCTCAGATCACGGATCCAATCCGCATCATTGCTACTAACATCTTTCAACTTAGTTTTCTCTAGGAACATATCAAAAATAAAATAGGGGGGCTAAACGCGAGCTATTGATCTACAACATAGATATGCTAATACTACCAGGACTAAGTTAATGATAAATTTAAGTTCAATTAATCATATTACTTAAGAACTCCCACTTAGATAGATATCCCTCTAATCCTCTAAGTGATCACGTGATCCAAATCAACTAAACCATGTTCGATCATCATGTGAGATGGAGTAGTTTCAATGGTGAACATCACTATGTTGATCATATCTACTATATGATTCACGCTCGACCTTTCGGTCTCAGTGTTCCGAGGCCATATCTGTTATATGCTAGGCTCATCAAGTTTAACCTGAGTATTCTGCGTGTGCAACTGTTTTGCACCCATTGTATTTGAACATAGAGCCTATCACACCCGATCATCACGTGGTGTCTCAGCACGAAGAACTTTCGCAATGGTGCATACTCAGGGAGAACACTTGTACCTTGATAATTAGTGAGAGATCATCTTATAAAGATACCGTCGAACTAAGCAAAATAAGATGTATAAAAGATAAACATCACATGCAATCAAAATATGTGACATGATATTGCCATCATCATCTTGTGCCTTTGATCTCCATCTCCAAAGCATCGTCATGATTTCCATCGTCACCGGTATGACACCATGATCTCCATCATCTTGATCTATATCAATGTGTCATCACATGGTCGTCTCACCAACTATTGCTCTTGCAACTATTGCTATCGCATAGCGATAAAGTAAAGCAATTATTTGGCGCTTGCATCTTATGCAACAAAGAGACAACCATAAGGCTTCTGCCAGTTGCCAATAACTTCAACAAAACATGATCATCTTATACAACAACTTATATCTCATCACATCTTGACCATATCACATCACAACATGCCCTGCAAAAACAAGTTAGACGTCCCCTACTTTGTTGTTGCAAGTTTTACGTGGCTGCTACGGGCTGAGCAAGAACCGTTCTTACCTACGCATCAAAACCACAATGATAGTTTTTCAAGTTAGTGATGTTTTAACCTTCTCAAGGACCGGGCGTAGCCATACTCGGTTCAACTAAAGTTGGAGAAACTGACACCCACTAGTCACCTGTGTGCATAGCACGGCGGCAAAACCAGTCTCGCGTAAGCGTACGCGTAATGTCGGTCCAGGCCGCTTCATCCAACAATACCGTTGAACCAAAGTGTGACATGCTGGTAAGCAGTATGACTTGTATCGCCCACAACTCACTTGTGTTCTACTCGTGCATATTACATCAACACACGTAACCTGGCTCGGATGCCACTGTTGGGGAACGCAGTAATTTCAAAAATTTCCTACGCACACGCAAGATCATGGTGATGCATAGCAACGAGAGGGGAGAGTGTTGTCCACGTACCCTTGTAGACCGAAAGCGGAAGCGTTAGCACAACGCGGTTGATGTAGTCGTATGTCTTCACGATCCGACCGATCAAGTACCGAACTCACGGTACCTCCGAGTTCTGGACACGTTCAACTCGATGACGTCCCTCGAACTCCGATCCAGCCGAGTGTTGAGGGAGAGTTTCGTCAGCACGATGGCGTGGTGAAGATGATGATGTTCTACCGACGCAGGGCTTCGCCTAAGCACCGCTACGATATGATTGAGGTGGATTATGGTGGAGGGGGGCACCGCACACGGCTAAGAGATCAAGAGATCAATTGTTGTGTCTATGGGGTGCCCCCTGGCCACGTATATAAAGGAGTGGGGGAGGGGAGGGGCCGGCCCTCTCTATGGCGCGCCCTAGGGGAGTCCTACTCCCACTGGGAGTAGGATTCCCCCTTTCCTAGTAGAACTAGGAGCCCTTTCAAGTAGTAGGAGTAGGAGAGAAGGAAAGGGAAAAGAGAAGAGAAGGAAGGAGGGGGCGCAGCCCTTCCCCCTAGTCCAATTCGGACTAGGCCTTGGGGGGGGCGGCCTGCCTCTCTCTCTTTCCCCTAAAGCCCAATAAGGCCCATACACTCCCCGGCGAATTCCCGTCACTCCCCGATACTCCAATAAATACCCGAATCACTCAGAACCTTTCCGATGTCCGAATATAGTCGTCCAATATATCAATCTTTACGTATCGACCATTTCGAGACTCCTCGTCATGTCCCCGATCTCATCCGGGACTCCGAACTACTTTTGTTACATCAAAACACATAAACTCATAATATAACCGTCATCGAACTTTAAGCGTGCGGACCCTATGGGTTCGAGAACTATGTAGACATTACTGAGACACGTCTCCGGTCAATAACCAATAGCGGAACCTGGATGCTCATATTGGCTCCTACATATTCTACGAAGATCTTTATCGGTCAAACCGCATAACAACATACGTTGTTCCCTTTGTCATCGGTATGTTACTTGCCCGAGATTCGATCGTCGGTATCTCAATACCTAGTTCAATCTCGTTACCGGCAAGTCCCTTTACTCGTTCCGTAATACATCATCCCGCAACTAACTCATTAGTTGCAATGCTTGCAAGGCTTATAGTGATGTGCATTACCGAGTGGGCCCAGAGATACCTCTCCGACAATCGGAGTGACAAATCCTAATCTTGAAATACGCCAACCCAACAAGTACCTTCGGAGACACATGTAGAGCACCTTTATAATCACCCAGTTATGTTGTGACGTTTGATGGCACACAAAGTGTTCCTCCGGTAAACAGGAGTTGCATAATCTCATAGTCATAGGAACATCTATAAGTCATGAAGAAAGCAATAGCAACAAACTAAACGATCAAGTGCTAAGCTAACGGAATGGGTCAAGTCAATCACATCATTCTCCTAATGATGTGACCCCGTTAATCAAATGACAACTCATGTCTATGGTTAGGAAACATAACCATCTTTGATCAATGAGCTAGTCAAGTAGAGGCATACTAGTGACACTCTGTTTGTCTATGTATTCGCACATGTATTATGTTTCCGGTTAATACAATTCTAGCATGAATAATAAACATTTATCATGATATAAGGAAATAAATAATAACTTTATTATTGCCTCTAGAGCATATTTCCTTCACCCATGCCCTTGGGTTGTGTCATCGTTTTCCATGACTCCCAATGAGGCTTCGGTTTCCCTTCCTTACTTCCCCACCAGAACTTCCTGATAAGCATATTGAGATGTTCACATAAACCTCTGGGAAGCTTAAAATAGGACATAGAGAAAACCGGTACTCCTTGGGCCACAGACTTGACTAGCACTTCCTTTCCAGCCGAGGAGATCGTGCGTTCAATCCAACCCTGAACCTTGCTCCACAGTCGATATTTAAGATACTTAAAGGCACCATTCTTTGAACACCCTATGTCAGAAGGCATCCCCAAATACTTCTCATTAAGAGTCTCATTTGGGACCTGGAGTATATCTTTAATCTCTTGTCTTACCGAATCAGGAACACCCTTGCTGAAATATATGGAAGATTTTGCATTGTTTATCCGTTGCCCCGTCGCCTGACAGTAAGTATCCAGAACATGGTACACCTCGTTAGCCCCCACACCGTTTGCCTTGAAAAACAGCAGGCTGTCATCAGCGAATAGGAGATGGCTCACTGATACGTCTCCAACGTATCTATAATTTTTGATTGCTCCATGCTATATTATCTACTGTTTTGGGCAATGGGCTTTATTATCCACTTTTATATTATTTTGGGACTAACCTATTAATCGGAGGCCCAACCCAGATTTGCTGCTTTATGCCTATTTCAGTGTTTCGAAGAAAAGGAATATCAAACGGAGTCGAAATGGAACGAAATCAACTGGAGAAGTTATTTTTGGAAGGAAACCTATCGGATAGACTTGGACCCTGCGTCAGAAGATGAAGGAGGTGCTCATGAGGGTAGGGGGCGCGCCCACCCCCCCCCCCCCCCCCCCCCCCGGGCGTGCCCCCTGCCTCGTGGCCCCCCCTTCGGTCCACCGACGTACTCCTTTCACCCATATATACCCACGTATCCTAAAACTTCCAGAACAGAGATTAGATCGGGAGTTCCGCCACCAGAAGCCTCCGTAACCACCAAAAACCAATCTAGACCCGTTCCGCCACCCCGCCGGAGGGGGCAATCTCTCTCCGATGGCCATCTCCATCATCCCGGTGCTCTCCATGATGAGGAGGGAGTAGTTCTCCCTCGGGGCTGTGGGTATGTACCAGTAGCTATGTGTTTGATCTCTCTCTGTCTCGTGTTCTTGATTTGGCACGATCTTGATGTATCGCGAGGTTTGCTATTATAGTTGGATCCTATGTTTCTCCTCCCCCACTTCTCTCTTGTAATGAATTGAGTTTCCCCTTTGGAGTTATCTTATCGGATTGAGTCTTTAAAGATTTGAGAACACTTGATGTATGTCTCGCCGTGCGTATCTGTGGTGACAATGTGATGCCACGTGATTCACTTGATGTATGTTTTGGTGATCAACTTGCGGGTTCCGCCCATGAACCTATGCATAGGGGTTGGCACACGTTTTCGTCGTGATACTCTGGTATAAACTTTGGGGCACTCTTTGAGGTCCTTTGTGTTGGTTGAATAGATGAATCTGAGAATGTGTGATGCATATCGTATAATCATACCCACGGATACTTGAGGTGACATTGGAGTATCTAGGTGACATTAGGGTTTTGGTTGATTTGTGTCTTAAGGTGTTATTCTAGTACGAACTCTAGGGCTGTTTGTGACACCTATAGGAATAGCCCAACGGATTGATTGGAAAGAATAACTTTGAGGTGGTTTCGTACCCTACCATAATCTCTTTGTTCGTTCTCTGCTATTAGTGACTTTGGAGTGACTCTTTGTTGCATGTTGAGGGATAGTTATGTGATCCAATTATGTTAGTATTGTTGAGGGAACTTACACTAGCGAAAGTATGAACCCTAGGCCTTGTTTCAACGCATTGCAATACCGTTTACGCTCACTTTTATCATTAGTTACCTTGCTGTTTTTATATTTTCATATTACAAATACCTTTATCTACTATCCATATTGCACTTGTATCACCATCTCTTCGCCGAACTAGTGCACCTATACAATTTACCATTGTATTGGGTGTGTTGGGGACACAAGAGACTCTTTGTTATTTGGTTGTAGGGTTGCTTGAGAGAGACCATCTTCATCCTACGCCTCCTACGGATTGATAAACCTTAGGTCATCCACTTGAGGGAAATTTGCTACTGTCCTACAAACCTCTGCACTTGGAGTCCCAACAACGTCTACAAGAAGAAGGTTGTGTAGTAGACATCAAGCTCTTTTCTGGCGCCGTTGCCCGGGAGGTTAGCGCTTGAAGGTATATCTTTAAATCTTGCAATAGAGTCTTTTAGTTTCTTGTTTTATCACTAGTTTATGTCTATAAAAGAAAATTACAAAAAAATGGAATTAAGTTTGTCTCATATACTTCACCTTTTTTATATCTTTCGTGAGTATGATGGAAAGGAAAATTGTGCTCAAGTGCTAGAAGAAGAAATCTATAAAATGTTTGGCACTAAATATTTGAATGATGAGCATGATTGCAATGTTGTTAGTACGAATTCTTTGAATATCCATGATACTAATGATGATTGCACTAGTTATGATGAAAATGTCTCCTATAAACATGTCAATTTTTGTGGAGTAGACTAGGTTTGCAAGTACACACCAAATAGGGAAGATAGATATTGCAAGAGGCATAAGTACTTAGAAACCAAATTGTTGCAAGAAGAGCTAGATGAATGTGCTGAAAAATTCAATATTTTTCGCCCTCCTTGTGAACTTTGCAATGAACATGGTCATTTAAATCTCCAATGCAAATTGTTTATTGACCGAATCGTATCCAAAAATTGTGATAATTTGATTACCCTTGAGCATCATAAAGAGCTCAGTCTTCTTTTGGGGTATGAGGAAATGAAACGTATAACTGAGGGTATTCCAAAGTTTAATCTTGATAAATTTCTTCATTTTGATCTAGAGAATATTTATATGTATTGTGCGGTGAATTGTATTGAAAATCCTTATATTGCCAACTACATAAAGAAAAGAAAACAAATAGAAGATGAAGAGAATACTAATGAAAGGGAAGAGACTTCCCAATGTCCTCCTATTATTTCTTATAATGAATCAGGTAACGAGGAGGAGCTTCCTATTCAACCAATCTCATTAATAAGGAGCTCCAAAAAGAGGATTGAACCCACACATGATGTGGTGAAGAAGAAGAAAAGAAAAAGGAAGAGAGGTAAAAAGATATCTCTCCCAAATAATACTGCTCCTATTACTATTGTGCCTTATGAAAATATAATTGTGGAAGATAATGGTACTTCTTATGATCTTGAAAATATTTTTGGCACTTGCTTGGAAGAATATGATAATTGCTATACTATTGGTGCTATCCATACTATTAATGATGAGAGTGATTATGCTTATGATATGAAAAGGCCCAAGCTTGGGGATGCTATGTTTGATGAAGATGATGTTTTTGAGAATATATTTGCTGCAATTAATGTTTGGCCCAAGCTTGGGGAAGCTATGATTTATGAAGATGATATTTTTAGTCTCCCAAGTTTTGATATGCAAATTTATAATGATGATAGCATGCCTCCTACTTATGATGATTATTGTGATGATACGTATGCTATAAAAAGTAGTGACTATATTTATAAAACTTGTCATGATTATGGTTACCCATTTTATGAACATTACTCTTTTAATGTGGAAACAATTTATAGTACTCAAGTCTCTTATGATACTCCCACTATTCCAATTGAGAAGAAATTTGCTTATGTGGAGAGTAATAAAATTTCTATGCTTGTAGATCAAGAAAAGAATGCTTTAGGTGCTGGTTATATTGTTGAATTCATTCATGATGCTACTGAAAATTATTATGAGGGAGGAACATATGCTCGTAGGAATTGCAATAATATGAAGTTTCCTCTCTATGTGCTTAAAGTTTTGGAGCTATGCTTGTTTTGCTCTCCTATGCTAGTTGATTATTGTTCCCATAAGTTGTTTGCTCACAAAATCCCTATGCATAGGAAGTATGTTAGACTTAAATGTGCTAGTCATATTCTTCATGATGCCCTCTTTATGTTACAATTCTTATCTTTTATGTGAGCATCATCGAAATCATCATGCCTAGCTAGGGGCGTTAAACGATAGCGCTTGTTGGGAGGCAACCCAATTTTATTTTAGTTCCTTGCTTTTTGTTCCTGTTTAGTAATAAATAATTCATCTAGCCTCTGTTTAGATCTGGTTTTATGATTTTAATTAGTGTTTGTGCCAAGTAGAACCTTTGGGAAGACTTGGGGAAAGTCTTGTTGATCACGCTGTAAAAAACAGAAACTTTAGCGCTCACGAGAACTGCTTCCATTTTTATTTGGAGAGTGCTATTTAGTTAACTATTTTTTCAGATGATTAATAGATAAATTACTCAGGTCCAGAAATTTATTTGAGAATTTTATGAGTTCCAGAAGTATATGTTTGATCCAGATTACTACAGACTGTTCTGTTTTTGACAGATTCTGTTTTTCATGTGTTGTTTACTTATTTTGATGAATCTATGGCTAGTAAAATAGTTTATAAACAATAGAGAAGTTGGAATACAGTAGGTTTAACACCATTATAAATAAAGAATGAGTTCATTACAGTACCTTGAAGTGGTGATTCGCTTTATTATACTAACGGAGCTTACGGGTTTTCTGTTAAGTTTTGTGTTGTGAATTTTTCAAGTTTTGGGTAAGGATTCGATGGACTATGGAATAAGGAATGGCAAGAGCCTAAGATTGGGGATGCCCAAGTAACCCCAAGGTAATATTCAAGGATAGCCAAGAGTCTAAGCTTGGGGATGCCCCGGAAGGCATCCCCTCTTTCGTCTTCGTTCATCGGTAACTTTACTTGGAGCTATATTTTTATTCGCCACATGATATGTGTTTTGCTTGGAGCGTCATTTTATTTTATTTAGTTTTGCTTGCTGTTTGAATAAAATACCAAGATCTGAAATTATTAAATGTTAGAGAGTCTTCACATAGTTGCATAATTATTCGACTACTCATTGATCTTCACTTATATCTTTCGGAGTAGTTTGTCATTTGCTCTAGTGCTTCACTTATATCTTTTAGAGCATGGTGGTAGTTTTATTTTGAAGAAATAGATGAACTCTCATGCTTCACTTATATTATTTTGAGAGTCTTAAATAGCATGGCAATTTGCTTAAAATCCTAATATGCTAGGTATACAAGATTATTAATAAGACTTTCTTATGAGTGTATTGAATACTAAGAGAAGTTTGATACGTGATAATTGTTTTGAGATATGGAGATGGTGATATTAGAGTCATGCTAGTTGAGTAGTTGTGAATTTGAGAGATACTTGTGTTGAAGTTTGTGATTCCCGTAGCATGCACGTATGGTGAACCGTTATGTGATCAAGTCGGAGCATGATTTATTTATTGATTGTCTTCCTTATGAGTGGCGGTCGGGGACGAGCGATGGTCTTTTCCTACAAATCTACCCCCCTAGGAGCATGCCCGTAGTACTTTGTTTCGATAACTAATAGATTTTTGCAATAAGTATGTGAGTTCTTTATGACTAATGTTGAGTCCATGGATTATACGCACTCTCACCCTTCCACCATTGCTAGCCTCTCTAGTACCGCGCAACTTTTGCCGGTACCATAAACCCACCATATATCTTCCTCAAAACAGCCACCATACCTACTTATCATGGCATTTCCATAGCCATTCCGAGATATATTGCCATGCAAATTTCCACCGTTCCGTTTATTATGACACGCTCCACCATTGTCATATTGCTTGGCATGATCATGTAGTTGACATAGTATTTGTGGCAAAGCCACCGTTCATAATTCTTTCATACTTGTCACTCATGCATCATTGCACATCCCGGTACACCGTCGGAGGCATTCATACAGAGTCATATCTTATTCTAAGTAACGAGTTGAAATTCTTGAGTTGTAAGTAAATAAAAGTGTGATGATCATCATTATTAGAGCATTGTCCCAGTGAGGAAAGGATGATGGAGACTATGATTCCCCCACAAGTCGGGATGAGACTCCGGACGAAAAATAAATAAATAAATAAATAAAAGAGGCCAAAGAAGCCCAAATAAAAAAAGAAGAGAAAAGAGGCCATAAAAAGAGAAGGCCCAAATAAAAAAATGAGAGAAAAAGAGAGAAGGGGCAATGCTACTATCCTTTTACCACACTTGTGCTTCAAAGTAGCACCATGATCTTCATGGTAGAGAGTCTCCTATGTTGTCACTTTCATATACTAGTGGGAATCTTTCATTATAGAACTTGGCTTGTATATTCCAATGATGGGCTTCCTCAAAATGCCCTAGGTGTTCGTGAGCAAGCGAGTTGGATGCACACCCACTTAGTTTCTTTTGTTGAGATTTCATAAACTTATAGCTCTAGTGCATCCGTTGCATGGCAATCCCTACTCACTCACATTGATATCTATTGATGGGCATCTCCATACCCCGTTGATACGCCTAGTTGATGTGAGACTATCTTCTCCCTTTTTGTAATCTCCACAACCACCATTCTATTCCACATATAGTTCTATATCCATGGCTCATGCTCATGTATTGCGTGAAGATTGAAAAAGTTTTGAGAATGTCAAAAGTATGAAACAATTGCTTGGCTTGTCATCGGGGTTGTGCATGATTTAAATACTTTGTGTGGTGAAGATAGTGCATAGCCAGACTATATGATTTTGTAGGGATAACTTTCTTTGGCCATGTTATTTTAAGAAGACATAATTGCTTTGTTAGTATGCTTGAAGTATTATTATTTTTATGTCAATATGAACTTTTGTCTTGAATCTTTCAGATCTGAATATTCATACCACAATTAAGAAGAATTACATTGAAATTATGCCAAGTAGCACTCCGCATCAAAAATTCTTTTTTATCATTTACCTACTCGAGGACGAGCAGGAATTAAGCTTGGGGATGCTTGATACGTCTCCAACGTATCTACAATTTTTGCTTGCTCCATGCTATATTATCTACTGTTTTGGGCAATAATGGGCTTTATTATCCACTTTTATATTATTTTTGGGACTAACCTATTAACCGGAGGCCCAGCCCAGATTTGCTGTTTTATGCCTATTTCAGTGTTTCGAAGAACAGGAATATCAAACGGAGTCGAAACGGAACGAAATCAACTGGAGAAGTTATTTTTGGAAGGAAACCTACCGGATAGACTTGGACCCTACGTCAGAAGATGAAGGAGGTGCTCACGAGGGTAGGGGGCGCGCCCACCCCCCTGGGGCGCGCCCCCTGCCTCATGCCCCCCCCCCCTTCGGTCCACCGACGGACTCCTTTCACCCATATATACCCACGTATCCTAAAACTTCCAGAACAGAGATTAGATCGGGAGTTCCAACGCCAGAAGCCTCCGTAGCCACCAAAAACCAATCT
Organism: Triticum monococcum; assembly: GCA_034509565.1. Lineage (NCBI taxonomy): Eukaryota > Viridiplantae > Streptophyta > Magnoliopsida > Poales > Poaceae > Triticum > Triticum monococcum. The sequence continues at coordinate 526,588,651 of CM067845.1, forward strand.
AGACCCATTCTGGCACCCTGCCGGAGGGGGCAATCTCTCTCCGGTGGCCATCTTCATCATCCCGGTGCTCTCCATGACGAGGAGGGAGTAGTTCTCCCTCGGGACTGAGGGTATGTACCAGTAGCTATGTGTTTCATCTCTCTCTCCCGTGTTCTTGATTTGGCACGATCTTGATGTATCGCGAGCTTTGCTATTATAGTTGGATCCTATGTTTCTCCTCCCCCTCTTCTCTCTTGTAATGAATTGAGTTTCCCCTTTGGAGTTATCTTATCGGATTGAGTCTTTAAAGATTTGAGAACACTTGATGTATGTCTCGCCGTGCGTATCTGTGGTGACAATGTGATGCCACGTGATTCACTTGATGTATGTTTTGGTGATCAACTTGCGGGTTCCGCCCATGAACCTATGCATAGGGGTTGGCACACGTTTTCGTCGTGATACTCTGGTATAAACTTTGGGGCACTCTTTGAGGTCCTTTGTGTTGGTTGAATAGATGAATCTGAGAATGTGTGATGCATATCGTATAATCATACCCACGGATACTTGAGGTGACATTGGAGTATCTAGGTGACATTAGGGTTTTGGTTGATTTGTGTCTTAAGGTGTTATTCTAGTACGAACTCTAGGGCTGTTTGTGACACCTATAGGAATAGCCCAACGGATTGATTGGAAAGAATAACTTTGAGGTGGTTTCGTACCCTACCATAATCGCTTTGTTCGTTCTCTGCTATTAGTGACTTTGGAGTGACTCTTTGTTGCATGTTGAGGGATAGTTATCTGATCCAATTATGTTAGTATTGTTGAGGGAACTTACACTAGCGAAAGTATGAACCCTAGGCCTTGTTTCAACGCATTGCAATACCGTTTACGCTCACTTTTATCATTAGTTACCTTGCTGTTTTTATATTTTCATATTACAAATACCTTTATCTACTATCCATATTGCACTTGTATCACCATCTCTTCGCCGAACTAGTGCACCTATACAATTTACCATTGTATTGGGTGTGTTGGGGACACAGGAGACTCTTTGTTATTTGGTTGCAGGGTTGCTTGAGAGAGACCATCTTCATCCTACGCCTCCTACGGATTGATAAACCTTAGGTCATCCACTTGAGGGAAATTTGCTACTGTCCTACAAACCTCTGCACTTGGAGGCCCAACAACGTCTATAAGAAGAAGGTTGTGTAGTAGACATCACTCACTGGCGGCGCCGTAGGAGCAACCTGTAGACCACTCAAGTTGGATGACTCACTTTTGGATTTTAACAGGCACAAAAGGCCCTCTGCTGCAAGCAAGAACAAGTATGGAGAAATAGGATCCCCTTGTCGGATACCACATGAAGGTTTAAAGCTTTGAAATTTCTTTCCATTAAACATCATCGAGAAAGTAACTGTGGATACCAGGCTCATTACTATATCAACCCACCAGGAGCTGAAGCCCAGTTTAAGCATTATAGCTTGCAAGTACGGCCATTCCACCCTGTCATAAGCTTTCGTCATGTCCAGCTTGAGCGCACAGGACTGGTGTTTCTTGGCCTTATTCCTCTTCATGAAATGCAGACACTCATATGCTGTGATAATGTTGTCTGTTATCAGACGTCCCGGGACAAAAGCTGACTGCTCCTCAGATATAATTTCAAGAAGGACTAGCTTCAATCTGTTAGCGATCACCTTTGACGCAATTTTATACAAGACATTGCATAAGCTAATTGGACAGAATTGGGAAAGTAGCGTGGGTTTTTTTACCTTTGGGATCAGGACCAAAATAGTATCATTAATGCACTCCGTTGATTTCGTTCCTTCGACAATCCGAAGGACTGCCGAGGTGACATCTTCCTCACATGTGTCCTAGTGACGCTAAAAGAAATGCGCCGGAAAACCGTCCGGACCTGGCGCCTTAGTGGGATACATATGAAACAGAGCTACCTTGACTTCCTCTTGGCTATACGGAGCATTCAGAGACTCATTCATCGCTGCAGTGACTTTGGTAGGAACTGTCTCAAGAACCTGTTCCATATCATGCACTCCCTCCGAGGTGTACAAGTCCCTATAGAAAGTGTTAGTCATGTTTTCCATCTCCAAAACATTATCTGTGAGCTCACCATTCGGTCTCTGAAGGGCCTTGATCTGGTTCTTCCTTCTTCTACGACTCGCCCGCAGGTGAAAAAAATACGTGTGCTTATCTCCGTGCATTAGCCATTCAACGCGAGCTCGTTGGCGCCATAAAATTTCTTCTTTGTGATATAGTTAGGTGAGCCTCTCTATTATTTTGAGCTCAATATGCGCAGGGCCCGATCTATTTGGGATTCTCACAACTCCTGTAGCTCCCTTTTCATGCGCTGGATCTCGCGCTGGACATTCCCGAAGTGGGTCCTATCCCATGCAGACAAATCGGAAGACAGAGACTGGAGCTTGTCGCTGATTGAAAGAACAGATTCCCCTGCTCCATTACCCCATGCACTCTGAACCACTGGTTGCAGCCCCGGGTCGCGCTCCCAGGCGATTTCATATTTAAAAGAGCGAGGGGCCCTCCTGCATGCGCCATGCACCAGCCTCACGTAAATGGGTACGTGGTCGCTAGTGGCCGTTGTTTTGTGCTCAACTATGGCTGATGGAAACGCTATGGTCCAGGCCGGGTTAGCCACTCCCCGATCAACTCGAACTCGCGTATATGTGCCTCCAGTTACTTTCTTCCCAAAAGTCCATCCTATACTAGTATAGCCTATATCCATGAGAACGCATGTATCAAGCGCGTCCCTGAAAGTGTCCATATGAGCTTGGCTCCTATTTCCCACTCTGTCGTGTTCGTGGGCGTGTAGAACTTCATTGAAATCTCCTAGAACAAGCCAAGGTATATCGCTAGCGCCCACAATTCCCCTTAGCATATCCCATGTCTTATATCTTGCGCTTACTTGTGCTTCTCCATACACGAAGGTAACCCTTGTTTTCACATCTGCTAGATCATCAATCACGACATCAATATGGTACTGAGAATAACCAACAATCTCCAGCTTTATTTCTTCATTCCAAAAAACTCCTAAACCACCACTTCTACCAGAACTACTAACAGCAAAACTTTTATTAAACCCTAAAGAACCAACCATGCTCTCGACTCTAGAACCCTCTATTTGAGTTCCCAAGATACACAATATAGAGGGGGCAAACTGATTCGTTAGATCACGAAGCTCTCGAACTGTCACAGGTTTGCCAGCACCGCGGCAGTTCCAACATAAGAGACTCATTGCGCTGGGCGGGACACCCCTAGGGAGCCCGCCAAACGCGCATTAGAGTGTTTGTCTGCAACCATGTTCTTCCTGTTGTTCTTCTCATTAGTAATCAAGCTTGGTTTGTTCCTTTTCTGCTCCTATTTCGAAGATGGACTCGGTGGCACCTCTTGAGCAGTTGGCCCCGTAAGTAGCAGCACATTAGCATTGCTTGCAGCATTTGCAGGTGCCGAAGGATCCACCCAAGCGCCTCGCTTCCTGTTCCTTTCCGCTTCAAGCATGGCCACATCTCTGTCCTCAAGCTCAGTTTCTACCTCTTTGGGTTCGCACGCATTGCTGTATTCTGGTGCCTCGCGCCCACGTCCATGGCCTCTCCCCGATCTGCCTCTGCCACGACCACCTCTTGATCCATTGCCTTCAACAGAACCACTCCCTTCACCAGGCCCATTGTCGGGGCTTTTGAACCATGTGGCTTTCAGGTCCTTAAACACCAGGGCTTTTGGAGGGTGAACTCCGTTCCTGCACTCTTTGAACAAGTGGCCCAAGTACCCACAAACTGCAGACCAATCGGGGAAGCGCTCGTATTTCACCCTAAAAATCACCCTCTGAACTGTGTCTTTCTTCTTAATTACGAGCGATACGGCATTCTTTAGAGGTTTTGTGACATCAATTCTCAGTCTGACCCGTGCAAAGTTCCCTTCAAAGTCATGTGACTTCGGCTCAGCGAAGATGAATTCTCCCACAGTAGCGGACAAGGCCTTGATTTTTGGGAAGAAGCCATCAGGAAGATCATGGATCTGCATCCATATCTCGATCTTGTTCAGCTCTATAGTCGACGGCTTAGTAAATCCATCATACTGTGCAAGGACCACAACCTTTCCTTTGAACGTCCATGGGCCATCTTCCATCACTCGTTCCCAATCACCGAGGCAGCCAAATTGCATGGTATAGAGGTTATCTTACAAGGGCCGGATTTTTACCCCCTTGGCCAAATCCCATGCAATCCTCATGTTCCTGAAGAACCAGTATTGGCTATAGGGTTTTTCGTGTGAACCCTAGCAATTGCCATCCACCGGGTCGATTCCACCGGTAGTTCATCGTCCTCCACCACAACATCTTGAAGATCATCTTCTTTCAAGCCCAATTCCTCCATCATCGCCTCCAGATCGGAGACAGCATGACCCGATCCCGAGGCCGTATCTTCCATTGTCTCTTGCCCGAGAAAAGGTGATCCGCGGGCGGTAGCTTCCCTAGCAGTCCTCAACCCCACCCCGTTGACGAGGCACCTGGGCCCCCGGCAGCCACCGGCGGGACGAAGAGGGGAGGGGAGATCGATCTCTACGGTGGAGTCGCCGACACCGCCGAGAGGAGAGAGGAAAGCCTAACTTGAGAGGACAGGTTTTTTAATGTCACTCCGCAGCGGTCTGAGCCTGTGGGCTCAGATCGCATCCGTCTCACGCAGGCCCGGCCCAGCAGCGAGCAGAGCCCAGAAAGCCTCGCCGCCGTCGCCCCGTCCCCGACAACCACCTCTGCACATCGGTCGCCGGCCGCGGGGAGACGCCAGCGCTGTACGAGCCGGGCAGCCACACGCGGATCCAGCGCGGGTTCGGACTCGCCCTCGCCTCCGCCCGCGAACCAGCTCCGACGCCTCCACCTCGGCTCCTGGCCACATCTCGCCGTCTTCCACGCCAAGGTCAACGAGATCTCACTCCTCGCCGTCAGCACCGCCACAGTCCACAGGCGTCAGCCCCGTAAGCGATCTCCCTCCTTCCCCGTCTCCTCTTGATTCTTGGTTAACTTGGGTTGGATGGATCCGTCTGGTGTACTAGCGTCTGTACTTTTGCCTCTGATGGAATTAGTGCTTCTGTACGATTTCTCGATCTGGTTGTAGCTAGAGGGAGTAACATTGGTGCTCAATTGTTGCTGGATTCATGATCCTGTTCTAGTGGGCAGCACATAAATAATTGTTTTTATGTCTAGATTTACAATCTTGACATATATTGATTTTCTGCTAGACAACTACAGCGTGTAGTTTCTTTATGTATAATCCAATGTAATTATGTACTGTACGGGTGCTATATATCTAATTAATTAGCTCAGAAATTAATCAACTATTTCCTAGAAACTATAATGTACATGTTCCAGTAACACAAGTCAAGAGTCTCTGTTCAGCCAGTAGGCAAAATATGAAGATATAATAGATGCTGCTACAGTTTACCTGACGGCCTACTGCCTGCTCTAGGAAATCAGGACGTAAACTGGTCGCCCTAGTTCTCATTCGCTCTTTTGATGATGGCAGACGAGCGCTGCATTTTTAGATGAAGCACATATTCAAGATCATCGCGGTGCTGGCGGCAATCTCCGCCGTCTGGGTTGCGCTCCTTGAAACCTCGACAGTCCCTCGCAGTTTTACTTGGTTGGTGAGTGACATTAAATTTTTTCACTCCTAATGTCATGAAGACATGCTCCTTTTAATTATGATGTTTGCTTGTGGCTTTTGTTGTTGTAGCTTCCCATCTACTTGGTAGTGGCGCTTGGATGCTATGGCCTTTTTATGGTTGGATATGGGCTCATGTTCTTCCCAACCTGCCCTCAAGAAGCGGTATTACTACAGCAGGTAGCTGACGTAGTCCTAGTAGCCTAATTTTTCCTTTTTGTCTACAGTCTTATTTCCATTTTGAAAACTAATAGTCTCCAGAACTTGCATCCTTTGTTATTTCCTGTTTTAGTTTCGCTCTTGTGCATTGTCTATTATACATTATTTTCTCTTGGTTTTCTACTGGCACAACAAGATGAAGGTATTATGCAGAAAGGAAACGAGAGAAACCCTGAAAACTTCATATGTTTATTTGTACCTTATGCCAATCATTGTATGAATTTTCATAATGGTCACTACAAAGAAAACCAAGCCACCTGATCTTGAAACTTTTAATTTTATTGTACATTACATGTTTGGTTTCTTCCCATTTATAATTCTTTGAGCTCGACCGACTATGCAGGATATCGTGGAGGCAAAGGATTTCCTATCAAAAAGAGGTGTTGATGTGAGCTCTGATTGAGGTCAATACCAATGATTTATGTTTCATGACCAGTTTGAAGCTTCCTGGATACCGTATAGAAAAAATTATGACATTTCACAGTGTCTAGATATTTGTTACTAATGCAGTCTTTGGGAGTGGCGTGTTACAGTTCTACATTTTGTTAGTTCAGTGGATGGCTTGTCACGATACTAGTTATGTCAGGAAAACAGTGCGAGAACAGCTAAATAGCTAATTAATGGTTTGTTAACAAGTCCATCAGTGTTCAAGACATGTTTGCTATTTAACAATCTGGTTTTCATCACTGGATGTGTATCATTTTGTTCTGTGCAGTATCATCTGGCGATGCTTCGAATTGCTAGCTCCTTTGATGATTCAGTCACTGTATGTGGAATTTTCTGCCCAGTTCAGATCTCCTTCATTTAGGGGAGCCTTGGCGCAGCGGTAAAGTTGTCGCCTTGTGACCACCATGATGTCACGGGTTCGAGTTCTGGAAACAGCCTCTTGCAGAAATGTAGGGAAAGGCTGCATACTATAGATCCAAAGTGGTCGGACCCTTCCCCGGATAGGCTGCTCTTTTTCAGATTTCCTTCATTTGCTAAATCTGGAACTATTGCTTGAGTTTTTTCAAATTTGACAACGTTCTGAACTCCTCATGATTAGAAAAGATCACTAAACCTTTACCAATACCATTATTGCTCCATGTTTACAGAACAATTGTAGAATGAACCAGTATACAGCCTGTGCAGTGAACTTGTGTCAACTCATAATCCTATTTTATACATGTTCAGTCACATGCCAAGTTGGCAGCAGACGGTCACCTGCTACCTTGAGGTAGCTGCTTCCGACGGGGACTTGTTTGAGTCTGGTCCATCATCTTCTCTGGCACCGGGAACTCGCTCGGCCGTGCGGTTCGCTGCCTCCTCGTCAGTTGCGCCTGTGACCTGCGCTGTGTCCTCGGCAGCCTCCCTGGAGCCCCTGCTTGCAATAGTTCGTGGTCAGTTGTGAGCTTGTGGCACTATCAGAGTAGATGCAGGTAGTACTAGCTATCACGAATGTTTAGGGGGAAACACAAACTGAAGGCGACAGTACTTGTATGAGTAGATGATGAGGCCAATTGCGGTGCCGGCGAAAGCAACAAAGTACATCCAATCGACCTGCAGGTGACCAAAATTTGCGCCCATTTGGTTCAGTTAGAGCATTGTTTTTTTTTTCTCTCGAATACAATTAGAGCCTTGTTTGAAACGAGTGAATTTCACAGTAAACAATTCAATTTTCAGCAAGATAGAACTGTTGTGCACAGACCTTCTCATGGTAAGCAAAGATACGAATTAGAACTGCCCACATGTCGGAGGTCAGAAGCGATAGGTTCAGCATGGTTGCGCCGCATATCTGGAACAAACAAAATATGAACTGAATTACAAAAATAAATAAATCAGGATAGTCATGAACTTGACCACAAGAGGATAGTGATCTACCTTCAGGATAATAGGCACTGTGGAGTAGAACAGGAACATTGCTAGTGCAAATCCAATAAAAGGGAGCACCTGAAAGGATACAGAAGGTCAGTGTCACAACTATAATTTTGATTACAAATTATCGGCGTGGTGAATCTCTAATAGCATGCTGCAATGCCTTGAAATTTGCTGGCATCCACTGGAAGTTTGGATATAGCAAAGTTTTCAGTTGGATGACAGATGCTTAACATTCAACCTCTGATAAGATTTGGAAGGTTTTGTATGGCCCAACAACATTCCAACAAGTTCATACTTCATTTTCTCTGTGCTCTACTATTAGTTAGAATCTAAAGTTCAGACAAAGAAACAATAATTGTCCCTAAAAAGTAAATCCTATAATTGTCTATGACTCTGGTTGGTTCAGTTTAATGACCCCAAATTGGAATGACTACAGCTCAGGAGACTCACTGCGCTGGCATTCCATTCCGTCGATCTAAGTTCTTCCCGCTCAAGTATGCTTCTGTTGTAATGTCAAGGGTGTAGCGTTCCAATTTCCAAAATGCATATTAGGTAACAGAAAGTTCAACAAAACGGTAAGGTTTATAGCCTAAAACTTTCCGGTTTCACTACTTCCTTGGTCATCACATCAATATATGTAGTTCGATGTGTCTTGACTGCCAACAAAATACAGTTTCTTCTCTTATCTGTCAAATTAAGTTGAAGCGCCACCGAAGAAAGTACAGTTCATGATTGCAATAAGCCAAAGGATACATCTGTATGCCACTTATAATTGCTCCAAAAACACCTAGCATCGCCATCACCTCAATCCTGCTGCTTTTCTTGACAATATACTCCTGAAATGTTGTAGAAACCAAACCTTCAATGTATTTTCCACCCATGTACATACACTTGGGCTGACAGATGACGTTTTGTTGATACCTCGGTGACATTGCTGACGGCGTAAAGCGTGGCCCCGGCGATGACAAGCATATCACCTTTCAAGGGGCTGGGTCCTTCTGCAGGACATTGCAAGATCATGTAATGTTAGAACTATTTACATGAGTTGGAGTTGTAAGGTACCACCCCCTCAATTGTGATAGTTGTGTGAGGACTGAGAACTCCCATATGATATTGATTCTCTTACTTGATTTTCGTTCGGAGGCGTGCACGTCGGAGAACACGACCAGCACGACGCCGGCCACGCAGATCCCGACGCCGAACAGCTTCCTCAGCCCGTACTTCGTCTTGAGGAAGATCCAGGTGAGGAAGAGGACGCAGGGGATCGCCCAGCAGTCCAGGAGCATCACGCTCGTCAGGGACGTGTACTGGTAAGCCTTCACGACTTTTATGAACAGTTAAAAATGCAAAGCAATTTTCAGCATCTTAATTACCCATGTGATGAAAAACTAAAGGAACTGAAATATCATTCATCTCAGTAATGGTAACTATGTCGCACCGATGTAGTTAGCCTCCACGTCGACGATGCTGAGGATCAAGTAGTAGTACCATTTCACCTGCAGAAAACAGAATGTGGAAGAAAACGTTCGTTTTCAGGGTTCTGCTGATAGGAACATTCACGGTTTTTGCGTCGTTGCGTGACAACTTGGTGATGAAGGAACAGCATGAACAACTTGTGAAGAGCAGCAGAATCAGAATAGGCATAGCTATCCCTGTCCTGGGCAGGGGGGATAAGATGCAGTAAACGCGCATCGCACACGCAGAAACAAAATCAGGGAAATCCAATGGGATTATTGGAGATTTCATTTTACTAGAGCATAAGAGCTGGGTATAGCAAATTATGGCTGTTATTCACTTGTCAGGATTAAAATCTGAACCAAATTAGCATCGGAGCATCTCTTTTGGACAGTAATAGGCGGCACCATACGTACCGTCAGAAGTTGCCGTTTGTAAATCATAATTCCTCCGTAGACAAGCGCGAGGAGGATGTAGTTCAGCAGGGACTGCGACGTCGGCGCATTGACGCCTGAAAAAGCAGACATGAGCGTAACAACACTGCAAGTATGTGTCACGAGATTATGAATGGTAACAGAGGAAATTCCCTATCAAGCTGAAGCTAGGTCATAATTAATGTCAGAGACCAAGAAAATTCATACACTAGACCAGGCAAAATAGCATTGCGGAGGGAGGGACAGCGGAGTAGACGGCGGCGCGCCGGCCGGCAGGGCGTACGAACGTACCTCGGCGGGCGAGCTCGGAGGAGGAGAAGCCGGTGGAGGTGATGAGCAGCGAGACGAACTGCCCGAGCGCGAGGCCCACGAGCACCTCCCGCCGGAGCCACCTCGGCGCCGGCAGCGCCATTGCCGGCTGGCTAGCTAGCTAGCTGGGTGCCTACCCTGCTCTCGTCTTCTTCGCCAACGTCGCCGTCCGCCCACTCGTGTCGTATAGCAAAGCTGATGGCTTAAACAACAAAGCTGCTTGCTAATGTATGCACACGGACGACTTGGTTAGCGTCTCTGTCTCGTGGGCCCTATGCGCTGCCTGTGGCACAAAGCCGCCGGTTTTTTTGGTTTTGTTCCCACGGAAATGCAGCTCTTTCCAGCAGAGTTCGTGCAAAATCATCTACTTCCTCCGCTCCTAAATATTAGTTTTTCTAAATATTTCAACAAATAACTACTCCCTCCGTCTCATAATATAAGAACGTTTTTGACACTCGTTTAGTGTCAAAAACGTTCTTATATTATGGGACAGAGGGAGTACGTATGAAGCAAAACGAGTGAATCTACACTATAAAATATGTCTATATACATCCGTATATGCTAATTCATTTGAAATATCTGAAAAGACAAATATTTAGAAACGGAGGAAGTAGTAGTTAGTGTAAAAAACGCTCTTATATTATGAGACGGAGGGAGTAGTATGTAGTAGTAATTCTCTTGAATATATTATAGATATTTACTTTGTATTTCATGTCGGTTATTCATCGTTTCTCTGACCTGCATGCCGCCCATTTCCACTGGCTAAATTCTGCGGATGTTGCCCTCATCCCCAAGAAAGATGGTGCCGAGGATATTGTTGACTATCGCTCCATCAGTCTTATTCATGCTATTGCGAAGATTATTGCAAAAGTGATGTCCAACCGGTTAGCCCCCCACACTAGTAGAAAAGAGGGCTTTTGGTTCAGGCTGGGTCAGCCCATTAGTCCCGGTTCAGTCCAGAACCGGGACCCATGGGGGCATTGGTCCCGGTTCGTGAGGCCAGGGGCCTGCCGGGCCTCGTGGGGGCATTGGTCTCGGTTCGTCATGCCCCTTTGGTCCCGGTTGGTGGGATGAATCGGGACCAATGGGCCTCGCTCCTGGCCCACCATCATTGGTCCTGGTTGGTGGCTTGAACCGGGACCACAGGCTTCCCTTTGGTACTGGTTCATGCCATGAACCGGGACCAATGAGGTGCCTATATATACCCCTCGCCCGCGAGCAGAGCACTTCAGTGCTCTGTTTTTCTCTGGCCGGCGAGGGGAGGGCTTTGTGGTGCTCTAGCTCACCTCCTATGCACATGAGGTGTTCGATGAAATGCCCGAGCCACACTAGTTAAGCTTTCTCCTCTCGAAGCTCGACCTCAAAGCTCCATTTTCCTCGAGATTTGTCTAGGTTTAGCGGCCTGTCACGTCCCATTCCCGTCTTCACCACCGTCGATCGCCCGCACTGATCTCGTCGCCGGCACCACTGTGTTGAGCCTCTTGTTCTTATCTTCTTTCTGAAAGAAAAAATCCTTACTTTAGATAGATACTTGTCTAATTTTCTTACTTTTATTATTGCTTGTTATTATATAGTGCGATGGTTTTGGTATCCGCCCCCGTCGGCCCTCGTCTTGGCTATGATTCGGATGTGGTATATATTATCTTTTTATAACTATTTGGTTCATTTATTGTTTATGACAATTATGCCGACCAACGTGACATAGATTTTATTTATCTAGGAGGTAGTTGAACCGGAAATTCCAACCGACCCTATTGTCGAGAGGTTAAATTTAGTTGAAGAAGAAAACAATTACTTGAAGGAAAAAATAAAAAAATTGAGGAGGAGAAGATGATATTGGAGTTGCATGTTGCGGATGTTGTCGATGATCACAAGATCAAGATGGATGCAATGCGGTTGAAGATGAGAAAGATTAGAAAATATGCCATTCATACCGAGGCTTGGTATCATTATGCCGTTGGATCAATTGTTACCTTGGTTGCGATTATGATCGCATTTGTTTTCGCATTGAAATGTTTTACATAGTTTCAATGTATGGTTTAATTAATTAGATGCTCTAGAGAGCTATATGTTGTTAGATGAGAACTATGTATGTACTTTGGGTTTAATGTGATGATGAACTTCTATTAATTTGGTCACTTAATTATCTATTCATGATGTTCTGTAATGGTTTTTGACACACTTAATTATATATAATGCACGCAGATGAACCGGCAATGGATGTACGGTGAAAGACACACCTCCGAGTACATTAAGGGCGTGCATGATTTTCTCGAAGTGGCTGAGGCAAACAAGCAGAATGGTTTTATGTGTTGTCCATGCCCTAAATGTGGGAATACGAAGTCTTACTCTGACCGGAAAATCCTTCACACCCACCTGCTTTATAATGGTTTCATGCCACACTATAATGTTTGGACGAGGCACGGAGAAATAGGGGTTATGATGGAAGACGGCGAAGAAGAAGAGGACGATGACAACTATGTGCCCCCTGAATATGGTGATGCTGCAACAGGGGAAGCTGCTGAAGATCAAGAGGAACCAGACGATGTGTCCAATGATGCTGCAACTGGGGAAGCTGCTGAAGATCATGAGGAACCAGTCGATGTGCCCGATGATGATGATCTTCGCCGGGTCATTGTCGATGCAAGGACGCAATGCGAAAGTCAAAAGGAGAAGCTGAAGTTCGATCGCATGTTAGAGGATCACAAAAAAAGGTTGTACCCCAATTGCGAAGATGGCAACACAAAGCTTGGTACCGTACTGGAATTGCTGCAGTGGAAGGCAGAGAATGCTGTGCCTGACAAAGGATTTGAGAAGCTACTGAAAATATTGAAGAAGAAGCTTCCAAAGGATAACGAATTGCCCGACAGTACATACGCAACAAAAAAGGTCGTATGCCCTCTAGGATTGGAGGTGCAGAAGATACATGCATGTCCTAATGACTGCATCCTCTACCACGGTGCATACAAGGATCTGAACGCATGCCCGGTATGCGGTGCATTGCGGTATAAGATCAGACGAGATGACCCTAGTGATGTTGACGGCGAGCCCCCCAGGAAGAGGGTTCATGCGAAGGTGATGTGGTATGCTCCTATAATACCACGGTTGAAACGTTTGTTCAGAAACGAAGAGCATGCCTAGTTGATGCGATGGCATAGTGAGGACCGTACGAAAGACGGAAAGTTGAGAGCACCCGCTGACGGGTCGCAGTGGAGAAAAACCGAGAGAAAGTACTGGCCTGAGTTTGCAAGTGACCCAAGGAACGTATGGTTTGGTTTAAGCGCGGATGGCATTAATCCTTTCGGGGAGCAGAGCAGCAATCACAGCACCTGGCCAGTGACTCTATGTATGTATAACCTTCCTCCTTGGATGTGCATGAAGCGGAAGTTCATTATGATGCCAATTCTCATCCAAGGCCCTAAGCAACCCGGCAACGACATTGATGTGTTCCTAAGGCCATTAGTTGAAGAACTTTTACAACTGTGGAATAAAAACGGTGTACGTACGTGGGATGAGCACAAACAGGAGGAATTTAACCTGTACGCATTACTGTTTGTAACCATCAACGATTGGCCCGCTCTCAGTAACCTTTCAGTACAGACAAACAAGGGATACCACGCATGCACGCACTGTTTAGAAGAAACTGAAAGTATATACCTGGACAAATGCAGGAAGAATGTGTACCTGGGCCATCGTCGATTTCTTCCGATCAACCATCAATGTCGAAAGAAAGGCAAGCATTTCAAAGGCGAGGCAGATCACCGGAAGAAGCCCGCCATGCGCACCGGTGATCACATACTTGCTATGGTCAATGATTTACACGTAATCTTTGGAAAGGGTCCCGGCGGACTAGCTGTTCCGAATGATGCTGAGGGACACGCACCCATGTGGAAGAAGAAATCTATATTTTGGGACCTACCCTACTGGAAAGACCTAGAGGTCCGCTCTTCAATCGACGTGATGCACGTGACGAAGAACCTTTGCGTGAACCTGCTAGGCTTCTTGGGTGTGTATGGGAAGACAAAAGATACACCTGAGGCACGTGAGGACCTGCAACGTTTGCACGAAAAAGACAGCATGCCTCCGAAGTAGTATAAAGGTCCTGCCAGCTACACTCTTACGAAAGAAGAGAAAGAAATCTTCTTTGAATGCCTGCTCAGTATGAAGGTCACGACTGGCTTCTCGTCGAATATAAAGGGAATAATAAATATGCCAGAGAAAAAGTTTCAGAACCTAAAGTCTCATGACTGCCACGTGATTATGACACAATTGCTTCTGGTTGCATTGAGGGGGCTTCTACCGGAAAATATCCGATTAGCCATTGTGAAGCTATGTGCATTCCTCAATGCAATCTCTCAGAAGGTGATCGATCTAGAAATCGTACCAAGGCTAAGGAGTGATGTGGCGCAATGTCTTGTCAGTTTCGAGCTGGTGTTCCCACCATCCTTCTTCAATATCATGACGCACGTCCTAGTTCATCTAGTCGACGAGATTGTCATTCTGGGCCCGTATTTCTACACAATATGTTCCCCTTTGAGAGGTTCATGGGAGTCCTAAAGAAATATGTCCATAACCGCGCTAGGCCAGAAGGAAGCATCTCCATGGGCCATCAAATAGAGGATGTCATTGGGTTTTGTGTTGACTTCATTCCTGGCCTTAAGAAGACAGGTCTTCCTAAACCGCGGTATGAGGGGAGACTGACTGGAAAAGGCACGCTGGGAGGGGCCTCAATAATATGCAGGGACGGATATTCTTGGTTTCAAGCACACTACATAGTTCTACAGAACTCTACCTTGGTGACCCCGTATGTCGATGAACACAAGAACTGTCTACGCTCCAAACACCCGGAGCAGTGCGACGACTGGATTACATTTGAACACATCAGGACTTTCAGCAGTTGGTTGGAAACACGTCTCAGAGGTGACAACGCTGTTTGTGATGAGTTGTACTTGTTGTCCAGGGGACCATCTTTGACTGTATTGACTTACAAAGGATACGAGATAAATGGGAATACATTTTACACGATCGCCCAAGATCAAAAGAGCACCAACCAAAATAGCGGTGTCCGCTTTGATGCAGTAACCAAGAGGGGAAAAGACACATATTATGGTTACATAGTGGACATATGGGAACTTGACTACGGACATGATTTTAAGGTCCCTTTGTTTAAGTGCAAATGGGTCAATCTGTCAGGAGGCGGGGTACAGGTAGACCCATAGTACGGAATGACAACAGTGGATCTCAACAATCTTGCGTATGCAGACGAACCATTCATCCTAGCCAACGATGTGGCACAGGTTATCTATGTGAAGGACATGTCTACCAAACTAAAAAAAGAAAAGATAAGGAAGCGAATACATCATACGATGAGCCAAAGCGCCACATAGTTCTTTCAGGAAAAAGGGACATCGTGGGAGTGGAGGGCAAGACAGACATGTCTGAAGATTATGAAAAGTTCATGAAATTCCTCCCTTCAAAGTCAAGGCTGGCCCAAGCATCCTCATAAACGATGAAGATTATCCATGGTTACGACGCAATAAGCAAATGACACAAGCGAAAAAAAGTGAAGACTTTCTCCCGCAACTATTATGATGATACCATGCCAACTTTGTAACAGACGAGTATGATACCATTGTCCGTTTTGTACATGCACATGCTATGTGGGTGAAATTATGATACCATGCCAATTTTTAACTTTTTCAGAGTTCATTTGAAATGCATTAATGTCTTATGGTTCGGCCCTCGTAATACCATTATTCAAATTTTAACTATTAAAATTTGAGAACTAATGGCATGAACAGAAACTTTATAATTTTTCTAAAACTAATGGCACTAACAGAAAGTTTATAATTTTTCTGACCTAAAATCAAAAAGAATTTAAAAATAATGCAAAAAATAAAAGAAAATAAATAATGCAAAAAAACAAAAAAAAACTAGAAAAAAACTATTTTTATAGTAAAGTTAATCATAAACTTGTGGTTCACACAAATTTCAAAGAATTCAAATTTTAACTACTTAAATTTGAAAACTAATGGCACTAACAGAAAGTTTATAATTTTTCTAAAACTAATGGCACTAACAGAAAGTTTATCATTTTTCTGACCTAAAAGCAAAAGGTATTAAAAAAATAAAGCAAAAAAATAAAAGAAAATAAATAATGCAAAAAAACAAAAAAAATTGGAAAAAAATAGTTTTTATAGTAAAGTTAATCACAAACTTGTGATTCACACAAATATCAAAGAATTCAAATTTTAACTATTCAAATTTGAAAACTAATGGCACTAACAGAAAGTTTATAATTTTTTGACCTAAAAGAAAAATAAGTAAAAATAAAATTTAATAAAATAAATAAAAATAAAAACAATAAGTATTTTGTTGTAAATAGAAACAAAATAAAATAAATAAAGCAACAAAGAAAACAAAAAAAGTGCCACCTATTGGGCCCCCATGAGCTGAATACGACTAGAGACCCTACCATGGGCCAGGATTCAAGCCCGCAGGTGGCCCAGTAGGCCCACAGGCACACAGCATATGGTTAGGCCCGAAAGCCTACAATTGAGAGGAGCTCGAGAGGGTGGGCATAGAAGCGCTTATAAACCACTCTCGAGCTCTCTCAGCTAGCGAGGTGGTACTAAACTTTTGACGCGGGGCAGCACAAGGCCTTTTGTAACGCCCGAGACCGGTGTGTTATTCGCTTTTGTTGCCTTGTCATTGCTTGCGTGTCATGCATTCCATATCATGTCATCATGTGCATTGCATCATCATGTTTTCAAAACCTGCATTCGTCCGGGTTCCCCCAGTTCCTTCTGTTGTCCGTTCTGAGCCCAGCCACACTTGCACGCGCCCGCGGCATGTCCGAAATATTATTTCATAAGTGGCCAGAAAATGTTCTCGGAATGGGATGAAAGTTGGCGTGTGGTCTTATTTTAGTATAGGAAGACCGCCTGTCAAATTTCATCGCGTTCGGAGTTCGTTTGATAGCCCAACGGTTAAACTATAGCGGCAGTATAGTCGGCCAATCGTCGGACGTTTTCGGTCTCCGGAAATAGTCGCCGGGCCTTTCGCTCTTCTCTTTTCTCATTCTGAGGCCTTCTTCACATTCCACTACCACCATCAGGCCCAACCTAAACTCTCTCGTCAGCCCGCGGTCCTCCTCGCGCGCGCCCGGAAGTTGTCCCGGACCCGACCCGGACAGTCGTTACCGTTGTGTCCGGATCATCCCCAAACGTCTGCTAAACATCACCGTTTTCTTTTTTGGACTCCCTAGCTATTTTATCCAGAATCGTCCGATTGCGATCGCAGGGTTGAGATAGCCCCTAACCTAATCCGTGATGTATATTTTTAGTCCACCCCTAGTCTAATTTCAGACCAAATCCCTAAATTCTAGGGATCCTCCCAACCGCCGCCGCACTCATTCCCCAACATCGGGATCCCCATCGCTCGAACCAAATCCATCTCCTCCTCGTTTTCACCACCAACCCAACCAACGAGCTCCTCCTCCTCTCGATCCATCCCCACGCCCCTCCGCGGTTGGGCCGGAGCAGGATCACCCAGAGCCGCAGCTCGTCCGTGAGCAGCACTGCCGCCATCAGGCCAGGACCTCCCCGGCGCTCCTCCTCGCTCCTGTTTCTTCTCATTGCCTCCTGCCTCTCCCTGTAACCCTCTCTCTCTCCCTCCCGTTCTACAGGAAGCCACCAGGACGGCGCCGCCATGAACAGGAGCCACCTCCTGCCGCCGTTCACCTCGCCCTGCGCCTCAAGTTCCTCCCGCCGGAGCCCCAAGTCCACCTCGCCCGCGCGAAGTCCCCTGCCGCCATGGCCGCCCGGGAACACGGAGATCCGCCACCGTCCTGCCGTTCCCCTTCGTCGATGGAGCTTCCCGCTGCCAAGTCTAGGACCTCGTCGCTACGCTGCCGTTTCAGGTCGTCCCGATCCCAAGTCCTACGCTGCCTCCGTTTGAGAGGAGGACGACGAAGCCGCGCCCCACGTTGACCCCTCGTCGCGTGGATCCAGTTGGGCCTCGTCCCGATCCCAAGTCCGGCGCCCTCCTGGCGCGTCTCGCTTTGTGGCCCAGCGCTGCAGATCCGGCCTGCTCGTCCACACCCCCTGGGCCGCCTCCTCACGCACCTCCACGTGGGCCATGCCCCGAACGACCCAGGTCTACGCACAAAGCCCAGCCCGCCTTCGGCCTCATCCGATCTGGGCTGAGCCCAGCTGGGTGAGCAGCCCCAGCCTCCCCTGTGCAACTTTGGGCCAACCAGTTTCAGCCCATTGTGTTTTTTTCCTTCTGCTGCAATTTAGCTATTTTTCCAGTAAACTGTTGTTTTACAGAAAAGTCCCTAGACAACATGCATATAATAACTCACAAACCGTGCATTGGATTAAAACAAACTTAATATGGAAGTTTCTTAGAATTTTGTCTAGTTTCTTAATATGTCTTTTTCATCCATGTTTAAAATGTTGTTTGGTTAAATTTGCTCCTATGCCATGTTAAAATGCTTTAATTCATAACTAAATAACCGTAACTTGGATTTTAATAAACTTATATGTAAATGGGGTGAAAAAAATGCCTAGTTTAACATGGTGGCATCATTTTGCATGGTTAACAACTCTAAAATTGTGTTTAGGGCAGAACAGTACCAAACCTAATATATGCATATGGGGATTTACCGGAATTGTTGTTCGTTGCTTCCGGCCTCATTTAAACTTGACTAGATAGGTAGTTTTACTTTGCTTCACCCTCTTGCCATGTTAATCAACATTTAATATTATTGGGTACATAAACAAGATCGAACTAAATACGTTATTTGGTGTTTTGGCAATATGCACCCCGATGCATATTGAGCTCCACTTAATTTGTAGGATTGTTTGTGCACTTTGCCATGCCATGCCTCATTAAAACGGACATGCATCATACCTGTTTGTGCATCATGCCATGATTATGTGGTGGTTGTTTACCATGATTGTTTGCTTCTTTCCGGTATTGCTTCTTCGGGTTGGATCCGGTAACGTCGTGTTGTGAGGATTCGTTCGACTACCTCCGTTTATCTTCTTCTTGGACTCTTCTTCTTCCTTGCGGGATCTCAGGCAAGATGACCATACCCTCGAAATCACTTCTATCTTTGCTTGCTAGATGCTCGCTCTTTTGCTATGCCTATGCTGTGATACCTACCACTTGCTTATCATGCCTTCCATGTTGTTAAGCCAAGCCTCTAACCCACCTTGTCCTAGCAAACCGTTGTTTGGCTATGCTACCGCTTTGCTCAGCCCCTCTTATAGCGTTGTTAGTTGCAGGTGAAGATGAAGTTTGTACCTTGTTGTTACATGGATATGTTGTTCCTTGTTGGAACATGTTTACTTGTTGGGATATCACAATATCTCTTATCTAATTAATGCATCTATATACTTGGTAAAGGGTGGAAGGCTCGGCCTTATGCCTGGTGTTTTGTTCCACTCTTGCCGCCCTAGTTTTCGTCATATCGGTGTTATGTTCCCGGATTTTGCGTTCCTTACGCGGCTGGGTTATAATGGGAACCCCTTGACAGTTCGCCTTGAATAAAACTCTTCCAGCAAGGCCCAACATTGGTTTTACCATTCGCCACCTAGCCTTTTTCTTTCCCTTGGGTAGGCCTGCCCAAGGGTCATCTTTATTAAACCCCCGGGCCAGTGCTCCTCTGAGTGTTGGTCCAAACTGAGCGATGTCCGGAGCTACCAGGGGCAACTCTAGGCTGGCCCACCCGACGTCTGGCTCATCCGGTGTGCCCTGAGAACGAGATATGTGCAACTCCTATCGGGATTTGTCAACACATCTGGGTGGCTTTGCTGGTCTTGTTTTACCATTGTCGAAATGTCTTGTAACCGAGATTCCGAGCCTGATCGGGTCTTCCCGCTAGAAGGAATATCCTTCGTTGACCGTGAGAGCTTGTGATGGGTTAAGTTGGGACACCCCTGTAGGGATTTGAACTTTCGAAAGTCGTGCCCGCGGTTATGGGTAGATGGGAATTTGTTAATGTCCGATTGTAGAAAACCTGAAGTTGATCTTAATTAAAATACATCAACCGCGTGTGTAACCGTGATGGTCTCTTCTCGGCGGAGTCCAGGAAGTGAACACGGTGTTGGAGTTATGCTTGACGTAGGTTGTTCTAGGATCACTTCTTGATCATAGTTGTTCGACCGTGCTTTTGCCTTCTCTTCTCGCTCTCATTTGCGTATGTTAGCCACCAAATATGCTAGTCGCTTGCTGCAGCTCCACCTCATACCTTTTACCCTACCTATAAGCTTAAATAGTCTTGATCGCGAGGGTGCGAGATTGCTGAGTCCCCGTGACTCACAGATACTTCCAAAACTAGTTTGCAGGTGCCGTTGAACCGAGCAGGTGACGCAACCAAGCCCAAGGAGGAGCTCGATGAAGATCTTGTCCTTTGTGTTGTTTCATTCTAGTTGATCAGTAGTGGAGCCCAGTCGGGATGATCGGGGATCTGAGTAGCATTTGGGGTAGTCTTCTTTTATTTTGGTTCCGTAGTCGGATCTTGATTGTATCTGGATGATGTAATGCTTTATTTATGTATTGTGTGAAGTGGCGATTGTAAGCCAGCTATGTATCTCTTTCCCTTATGTATTACATGGGTTGTGTGAAGATTACCTCACTTGCGACATTGCTTTCAATGCAGTTATGCCTCTAAGTCGTGCTTCGACACGTGGGAGATATAGCCGCATCGAGGGCGTTACAAGTTGGTAATCAGAGCCTTCCCCGACCTTAGGAGCCCCCTGCTTGATCGAATCGCTGGCGTTATTGAGTCTAGAAATGTTTTGAGTCATTTAGAAATTATATATATCGGAGAGTTAGGAATTCTTTTACTCCCCAGTCCCTTCATCGCTCTGGTGAGGCATCCTGACGTAGAGTTTTGACTCTTCTCTTCTCAAATTTCACTAAAAAAATTTAGGATCACGCGGGTATCTTGGAATCGTTCCGATGGTTTTGTGACGAGAACATTGTTCTTGGTGCCTCCTGTCATTTAGGGTTTGTGGCAGTGTCCCGGGGAGTTGAGCTCCGAGGTGTTGTCGTCACAATTTTATCGTTGCAGTTCTGGAATACCTAAGATTAGTTTCGCCAACATCGAAAATCTCTTTTATGCAGTTGTTGGTGAGATAACCTCGACGCCACCCAGTACTGGGGCGGGAGTTCGAGAGTATTGCCATAACTCGTATAACGGATGCTTTTCAAAGGTTGAGGTAAATGATTTCCGAAGGTTTCTTGGTTATGTGTTGAAGGATGGATACAACTGGATGTAGGATTTGCTAGTTTTGGGTGAGATATTGTGCTTCCCCTATATCCCCAACACCTGATTGCATAACCGGAAAATTTCGGGAGTTTATAAGTGGGAATTCAAGTAGCTCCTAGGATATCTTTCCGTCAGATGTATGATATGAAATTGGGGTTCGACGTCTAGTGGTCCACCTATTCACGGTTGGTTTTACAGTGGTCTCGTTGTGTCTTAAAGAGTCCTTGGCTATGCCGACTCGGGGACGCTTCGTATGTCATGTGCACTGCCTTGTACATGATGGTGCTGTACGATCGAGCCCGTGTAGGCCCCACCACGAAAACTTCAGACGAAATCTCTATCATATGTTTGTTCCGGCTTATTTTGCAAGCCAATCCTTTGTTTTGTTTCTGAGTTGTGGTATTCGAGTTGCTTCAATGTCAAGTGTTGATCCCATACCTTCCCCAAATGGTGTTCTCATACTCCGATGTGGATACCAATCCTTCTTGATCATCAAGATTGTCTTGTCAATCCTTTTCACCCGCTTGTTTCTCTTCAAGTGGATCTGATCATTTCAACATCAGCAAGATCAATTATCTTTTCTTCTCAACGGTGTTCGTTTCATTCTCAACGGTGTTTTCCCACCCTCCCACCCTTGTTTTCTTCAAGGACTCAGATGTCTTAATCAAGTATCCTTTTATTCATGTGAAGTCTCTCCATTCTTTTCCATCAATATTCTTACCCGGTGGTTCTCAAGAAGATGTTCTACTAGTTCATCATTCTTCATTTTTTTCCATCTCCGGCGGATCCAATACAAGCTTTGTTGATCATATCTTTTCCTCATTTCAATACCTTCTCATACCGGTGCACCTCTTAATCATCTACTCCTCGCTATTCATTTGTTTCGGAGTGCCGAAGTTATCTCAGAAGATTCGTGTTTCCGCTCTGCTTTCGTAATCCTTTCAAGCTCTTTTGAGATTGTTATCTCATTCTAGCCATTTAGTTCAACCGGTGCAACCTCTCTTTTAAATCATTTCAACGGTGCTTCTTTTGAGTGGGCCCTAACCCACAGGTCTTTTCCCAGGATCTTACTTGACTCTTCTTATTTTCCCGGAGCTTTTCAAATTCTTTTCAAAGTTTGACGTAGAATGATTCATCATCAGTCATATGTATTTCTCCTAGATCTTTCTAATTCTTTTCATTGTTGGTTCAACTTTTCCATTCTTCGTTATTCCGGAGTATCTCAACAATGTGGTGGTGTTTCTCGTCGTAATTCTCAGATTTCGATGACCGGAGAAGAGTTCCTCTTAAATCCTTATCCGCTCTCTTGAAGATTCATGATTCTAGCTTGTTGTCGTCCTCTCATAATTGTTTTGATTGTGAGAATTCTTTTTCCCCATCCGAATCATTTCAGGAACCTTTGCCAGTTTGATTCTCTGAAGGCCATCATCTCAGAATTATTCATTTTCAGATTTCAGCTATTGTTCTCCAAATCTTACCGGTGCATCAGTCAAGTATTCTCTAATCAGTACGTGAACTATTCGTCCTCTTGTGTCTAAATTCTCTCACGTATCTTCGTTCATTTCATAATTATTCCCAGTGATTCGTTATCTTTTATTCGTTCTTTTTTCAATCCTTACGGTGGTTCGTTTAAGATTTCTCTTCCTTCTTTATCATACCAATTCATTCGTTGTTTCGACTCCACCGGTGGTTAGTTGAAGACCTTCTCAAGTTGGCGCCATATCTATCCTAATCTTTTCTTCGAGAATAAGTTGTATGCAATTCGTTTGCTCGTCATCAATTTAATTGGTGAAGGAGGAGCATAACATAATTCTTATTCTTGATTCACCCAAATGATTAATTCTTTATTCCGGAGGCTCATCAAATTCTCGGTTCGAGATGCTTTATCTATTCTTTTCCCGGGGTTCCAAGTTTTCTCAATTATTTCATTGCGAAGATCCATCTAAGCATTGCAAGGCTTCACCTTGTGTTCTCTACTTATCTTTCCTTTCGTTTGATCATTCTTTTGTTACCGGAATTCTTCATGGAGGCTCTACATGATGGTTCACCAAGGATTTAATTCCTTCTCGAAGTGTTCATCGAGATTATTTTCAGAGGAGCTCAAGTATTCTTTATCTTGCATTTTAAAGTGCAATTCTTTCAACCGTATCATTCGAGGTGGTATTATGTCATTCTTGATAATTTGAGTTCATGTCTCATGATTCACATGTTGTTAAGAATGAGGTATTTTAAATCCATCAATCTCTTCTTTGGAGTTATCTTGGGTTTATACTTCACCTAAAGCCTTCTCTAAGGTTTGTTGCTATTATGGTGCTTATAAATGACCCAAGTTCTTCTTTTATCCTCCCGATGATATAGCTTTCTCGTCTCCTTGTTCTTATCAATCCAATTCTTTTCCCGTGAGTGGCAGGTTGTCACCTCATAATTTGAGATGTATTCCTTAAGACCATATCAAGCTTATTCTTTTCGTTGTTGGTTTTCCAACAACTCCGTGCGACCCTTCTCTTTAAAATGCTTTTCAAGCTCATCAGTGGTAGAAGATGTTGTTTTCTTCTCTGTTCTTTTGTTCCGATGATCCAACTTCTATTCTTTCATTTCTTCCGGAGGCTTTGTATTGCTGCTATATTCACCCATCATCTCGTTTGCGCAAATATCATGTTCTTTTCGTGCTTATCCTTTTAACCGGATTGTGTGCCCGCTGCTCAAGTTCTTCATTTTATCAAGCCTTGCATATCTTTCCAACCAGAGAGCTGTTCGAATTTGTTCTTCCTTGTTTTCTTTAACGGAGTGTTTTTCAGCTTCGTTCTTCTCCATTGTATTCTTTTCTCGAAATGGCTTAACCTTTTCAAGGTTCGTTGGTTTCACTCATTTGTCAAAGGAGCAACTTAGTTTTACCTCTTCTTTATCTCTTCTGTTTTCCCTCCGGTGCCATTCTAGATCTCGGGACGAGATCCTCTCGTAGTGGTGGAGTGTTGTAACGCCCCGAGACCGATGTGCCAGGTGTCTTGCGGTTATTCGCTGTTGTTGCCTTGTCATTGCTTGCGTGTCATGCATTCCATATCATCTCATCATGTGCATTACATCATCATGTTTTCAAAACCTGCATTCGTTCGGGTTCCCCCAGTTCCTTCTGTTGTCCGTTCTGAGCCCAACCACACTTGCATGCGCCCGCGGCATGTCCGAAATATTATTTCATAAGTGGCCAGTAAATGTTCTCGGAATGGGATGAAAGTTAGCGTGCGGTCTTATTTTAGTGTAGGAAGACCGCCTGTCAAATTTCATCGCCTTCGGAGTTCGTTTGATAGCCCAACCGTTAAACTATAGCGGCAGTATAGCCGGCCAATCGTCGGACGTTTTCGGTCTCCGGAAATAGTCGCCGGGCCTTTCGCTCTTCTCTTTTCTCAGTCTGAGGCCTTCTTCATAGTCCACTACCACCGTCAGGCCCAGCCTAATCTCTCTCGTCAGCCCGCGGTCCTCCTCGCGCGCGCCCGGAAGTTGTCCCGGACCCGACCCGGACAGTCATTACCGTTGTGTCCGGATCATCCCCAAACATCTGCTAAACATCACCATTTTCTTTTTTGGACTCCCTAGCTATTTTATCTGGAATCGTCCGATTGCGATCGTAGGGTCGAGATAGCCCCTAACCTAATCCGTGATGTATATTTTTAGTCCACCCCTAGTCTAATTTCAGACCAAATCCCTAAATTCTAGGGATCCTCCCAGCCGCCGCCGCACTCATTCCCCAACATCGGGATCCCCATCGCTCGAACCAAATCCATCTCCTCCTCGTTTTCACCACCAACCCAACCAGCGAGCTCCTCCTCCTCTTGATCCATCCCCACGCCCCTCCGCGGTTGGGCCCGAGCAGGATCACCCAGAGCCGCAGCTCGTCTGTGAGCAGCACTGCCGCCATCAGGCCAGGACCTCCCCGTCGCTCCTCCTCGCTCCTGTTTCTTCTTGTTGCCTCCTGCCTCTCCCCGTAACCCTCTCTCCCTCCCTCCCGTTCTGCAGGAAGCCACCAGGACGGTGCCGCCATGAGCGGGAGCCACCTCCTGCCACCGTTCACCTCGCCCTGTGCCTCAAGTTCCTGCCGCCGGAGCCCCAAGTCCACCTCGTCCGCGCGAAGTCCCCTGCCGCCATGGCCGCCCGGGAACACGGAGATCCGCCGCCGTCCTGCCGTTCCCCTTCGACGATGGAGCTTCCCGCTGCCAAGTCCATGACCTCGTCGCTGCGCTGCCGTTTCAGGTCGTCCCGATCCCAAGTCTTGCGCTGCCTCCGTTTGAGAGGAGGACGACGAAGCCGCGCCCCGCGTTGACCCCTCGTCGCGTGGATCCAGCTAGGCCTCGTCCCGATCCCAAGTCCAGCGCCCTCCTGGCGCGTCTCGCTTCGTGGCCCAGCGCTGCAGATCCGGCCTGCTCGTCCACACCCCCTGGGCCGCCTCCTCACGCACCTCCACATGGGCCATACCCCGAACGGCCCAGGTTTGCGCACAAAGCCTAGCCCGCCTCCGGCCTCATCCGATCTGGGCTGAGCCCAGCTGGGTGAGCAGCCCTAGCCTCCCCTGTGCACCTTTGGGCCAACCAGTTTCAGCCCATTGTGTTTTTTTCCTGTTGCTGCAATTTAGCTATTTTTTCCAGTAAACTGCTGTTTTACAGCAAAGTCCCTAGATAACATGCATATAATAACTCACAAACCATGCATCGGATTAAAACAAACTTAATATGGAAGTTGCTTAGAATTTTGTCTAGTTTCTTAATATGTCTTTTTCATCCATGTTTAAAATGCTTAAAATGTTGTTTGGTTAAATTTGCTCCTATGCCATGTTAAAATGCTTTAATTCATAACTACATAACCGCAACTCGGATTTTAATAAACTTTATATGTAAATGGGGTGGAAAATGCCTAGTTTAACATGGTGGCATCATTTTGCATGTTTAACAACTCTAAAATTGTGTTTAGGGCAGAACAGTACCAAACCTAATATATGCATATGGGGATTTACCGGAATTGTTGTTCGTTGCTTCCGGCCTCATTTAAACTTGACTAGATAGGTAGTTTTACTTTGCTTCACCCTCTTGCCATGTTAATCAACATTTAATATTTTCGGGTACATAAACAAGATCGAACTAAATACGTTATGTGGTGTTTTGGCAATATGCACCCCGATGCATATTGAGCTCCACTTAATTTGTAGGATTGTTTGTGCACTTTGCCATGCCATGCCTCATTAAACCGGACATGCATCATACTAGTTTGTGCATCATGCCATGATTATGTGGTGGTTGTTTACCATGATTGTTTGCTTCTTTCTGGTGTTGCTTCTTCGGGTTGGATCCGGTAACGTCATGTTGTGAGGATTCGTTCGACTACCTCCGTTTATCTTCTTCTTGGACTCGTTCTTCTTCCTTGCGGGATCTCAGCCAAGATGACCATACCCTCGAAATCACTTCTATCTTTGCTTGCTAGATGCTCGCTCTTTTGCTATGCCTATGCTGCGATACCTACCACTTGCTTATCATGCCTCCCATGTTGTTAAGCCAAGCTTCTAACCCACCTTGTCCTAGCAAACCGTTGTTTGGCTATCTTACCGCTTTGCTCAGCCCCTCTTATAGCATTGTTAGTTGCAGGTGAAGATAAAGTTTGTACCTTGTTGGTACATGGATATGTTGTTCCTTGTTCGAACATGTTTACTTGTTGGGATATCACAATATCTCTTATCTAATTAATGCATCTATATACTTGGTAAAGGGTGGAAGGCTCGGCCTTATGCCTGGTGTTCTGTTCCACTCTTGCCGCCCTAGTTTCCGTCATATCGGTGTTATGTTCCTGGATTTTGCGTTCCTTACGCGGTTGGGTTATAATGGGAACCCCTTGACAGTTCGCCTTGAATAAAACTCTTCCAGCAAGGCCCAACATTGGTTTTACCATTCGCCACCTAGCCTTTTTCTTTCCCTTGGGTAGGCCTACCCAAGGGTCATCTTTATTAAACCCCCGGGCCAGTGCTCCTCTGAGTGTTGGTCCAAACTGAGCGATGTCCGGAGCTACCAGGGGCAACTCTGGGCTGGCCCACCCGACATGTGGCTCATCCGGTGTGCCCTAACAACGAGATATGTGTAGCTCCTATCAGGATTTGTCGGCACATCTGGGTGGCTTTGCTGGTCTTGTTTTACCATTGTCGGAATGTCTTGTAACCGGGATTCCGAGCCTGATCGGGTCTTCCCGCTAGAAGGAGTATCCTTCGTTGACCGTGAGAGCTTGTGATGGGCTAAGTTGGGACACCCCTGCAGGGATTTGAACTTTCGAAAGCCGTGCCCGTGGTTATGGGCAGATGGGAATTTGTTAATGTCCGGTTGTAGAAAACCTAAAGTTGATCTTAACTAAAATACATCAACCGCGTGTGTAACCGTGATGGTCTCGTCTCGGCGGAGTCCGGGAAGTGAACACGGTGTTGGAGTTATGCTTGACGTAGGTTGTTCTAGGATCACTTCTTGATCATAGTTGTTCGACCGTGCTTTTGCCTTCTCTTCTCGCTCTCATTTGCGTATGTTAGCCACCATATATGCTAGTCGCTTGCTGCAGCTCCACTTCATACCTTTTACCCTACCTATAAGCAGTCTTGATCGCGAGGGTGCGAGATTGCTGAGTCCCCATGACTCATAGATACTTCCAAAACCAGTTTGCAGGTGCCGTTGAACCGAGCAGGTGACGCGACCAAGCTCAAGGAGGAGCTTGATGAAGATCTTGTCCTTTGTGTTGTTTCGTTCTAGTTGATCAGTAGTGGAGCCCAGTCGGGACGATCGGGGATCTGTGTAGCATTTGGGGTAGTCTTCTTTTATTTTGGTTTCGTAGTCGGACCTTGATTGTATCTGGATGATGTAATGCTTTATTTATGTATTGTGTGAAGTGGCGATTGTAAGCCAGCTATGTATCTCTTTCCCTTATGTATTACATGGGTTGTGTGAAGATTACCTCACTTGCGACATTGCTTTCAATGCGGTGATGCCTCTAAGTCGTGCTTTGACACGTGGGAGATATAGCCGCATCGAGGGCGTTACACCTTTGGTCCCGGTTGGTACCATCAACCGGGACTAAAGGGGGCATTGGTCCCGGTTCATGGCACCAACCGGGACCAATGCTCCTCGCCCCTAGCCCATGACCATTAGTCCCGGTTTGTGCCACAAATCGGGACTAAAGGGTTGGTCCTCGTTGCGGGCAGAGTTTAGTCCCACCTCGCCAACCGAAGGGGGCTCACACCAATTTATAAGCCCTGCCCTCTCTGCCTTGTTGAGCTCCTCTCAAAGTGAAAATAGATGCCCTTATAGAGAAAAGTTTAACCTATATTCAGAGTGGATTTCTTTGAAATTCATAGAAATTTACTATGAATTTAGGTTGAATTTTCTCTATAAGCGCATCTACGCTCATATTTTTAGTAAGTTAATCACAAACTTGTGATTCACACAAATTTCAAAGAATTCAAATTTTAACTATTCAAATTTAAAAACTAATGGCACTAACATGAAAGTTTATAATTTTTCTAAAACTAATGGCACTAACAGAAAGTTTATAATTTTGCTAACCTAAAAGCAAAAAGAATGAAAAATTAAAGCAAAAAAAAGAAAATAAATAATGCAAAAAACAAAACAAAAAAACAGGAAAAAACTATTTTTATAGTAAAGTTAATCACAAACTTGTGATTCACACAAATTTCAAACAATTCAAATTTTAACTATTCAAATTTGAAAACTAATGGCACTAACAGAAAGTTTATAATTTTTCTAAAACTAATGGCACTAATAGAAAGTTTATAATTTTGCTGACCTAAAAGCAAAAAGAATTTTAAAAAGCAAAAAACAATAGAAAATAAATAATGCAAAAAAACAAAAATGAAAAAAAACTATTTTTGTAGTAAAGTTAATCACAAAACTTGTGATTCACACAAATTTCAAAGAATTCAAATTTTAACTATTCAAATTTGAAAACTAATGGCACTAACAGAAAGTTTATAATTTTTCTAACCTAAAAGCAAAAAAGAATTAAAAAAAATAAAGCAAGAAACAAAAGAAAATAAATAATGCAAAAAACAAAACAAAAAAACTGGAAAAATAAAATAAAAATAGCAACATTAAGTATTTTGTTGTAAGTAGAAACAAAATAAAATAAATAAAGCAACAAAAAAACAAAAAATGCCTCCTACTGGGCCCCCACGGCCTGAATACGGCAAGAAATCCTACCATGGGCCAGGATTTAGGCCCGCGGGAGGCCCAGTAGGCCCACATGCAGATAAAGTGACTTTAGACCCGTAAGCATGCATTTGAGAGGAGCTCGAAGTGGTTAGCGCAGCAGCGCTTATAAACCACTGTCGAAGCCTCTCGGCTAGCGAGGTGGGACTAAACATCCCACCGCACCGCGCGAGTTCCAGCACAAGGCCATTGGTCCCGGTTCGTGGCTCGAACCGGGATGAAAGGCTGCCTTTGGTCCCGGTTGGTGGCACAAACTGGGACCAATACCAAAGGCCTTTGCTTCCCGCCCTTTGGGCTGCTGAAAAGAGGCCTTTGGTCCCGGTTGGTGCCACCAACCGGGACTAAAGGATGGCATTGGTCCCAGTTGGTGCCACGAACCGGGACCAATGCGCTCAGTATATAAGAAAGCACTTGGCGTTTTTCAGATTCATCTGCATCAGTTCCCCCGCCCCGACGACGCCGCCAGGCTGCCCGATCGAGCTCGCCCCGTCGACGTCGTCGCCGCCCTCTGCTGCCCCGTCGACGCCCTGCCCCGAGCACCCCGCCGGCGGCCCGCCCCGACCACACCACGCGCCCCTGCCCCGACCACGTCATCGTCGCCCCAGCTGCCCCGCGCCGCCGTCGCCTTTGCCTCGCCCTACCCCGACCACGCTGTCGTCGCCTCTGCCCCTTCCCCGACCACGCCGCCGTCACCTCTACCCCGACGCGCGCCGTGCCCCTACCCCGACCACGCCGCACCTCTCATCCCTTTGGTCAGGGCCAGCACCGCCCCCCTCTTCCTCCCTGTTTTTTTGCACATATATAGATGTTTTTTCCTAATTATATGTATATGTATGAGTATATGTATGTGTGTATATCTATTTATATTCCTTTTTTTAGATTTTTTGTTTTTTGCATTTTTATAAAAATGCATATATGTTCTCTGTATATATATATATATGCAAAAGATAGATTTTTAGGAAAATTAGGATTTTTTTTCTGTTCATAGAATTTTTTGGTGATATTAATTATTGTAAATATGCAAATGTTTGTATATTCATATGAACAATGAATTAGGCAAAACCTTATTTTAAAAGAATGAGAGGAAAAAGGAAGCAATACTACTTTTATTTTTGAACATTATTTTAAAAATAGCAAGCAATACTACTTCATGTATTTTTAAGAAGGAAGAAGAAGAAAAAGAATGAGAGGAAAAAGGAAATAAGAAGAGGAAGAAAGGAGAAGAAGAGGAGAGGAAGAAGAGGAGAAATAAATAAGAAGAGGAAAAAAGAAGCAAAAGAGCTTCTTCTCCTCTTTTTTTCTTCGATCTTCTCTTCTATTCCTTTCTTCTTCTCCTCTTTGTATTTCTTCTCGGGTCTGTCGTCGTTGATATACCCCGTGTCCATATAACTTCAACACGAGGGGGGGGGTTCGACCTACCCCCTCCCCAATAATATTATTTTCCCATGTATGTATGCAAAAGTTACATTTTTAGAAAAGTTTTATATATCTAGCTAGGAAAGGAAGAAGAAGAAAGAGAATGAGAGGAAAAAGGAAAATAAGAAGAGGAAGAAAGGAGAAGAAGAGGAGAGGAAGAAGAGGAGAAATAAATAAGAAGAAGAAAAAAGAAGAAAAAGAAGAGGAGAAGAAGACAAACTAGAATCTTCTCCTCTTTTTTTCTTCTTTTTTTTCTTCGATCTTCTCCTCTATTAATATCTTCTTCTCCTCTTTTTATTTCTTCTTCGTCTTCTTTTTTTTATCGGATATGTCGTTGTCGATATACCCCGTGTCCCGATAACTTCAACACGAGGGGGGGTTCGACCTACCCCCTCCTCGATAATATTATTTTTCCATGTATGTATGCAAAAGTTACATTTTTAGAAAAGTTTTATATATCTAGCTAGGAAAGGAAGAAGAAGAAGAAAAAGAATGAGAGGAAAAAGGAAAATAAGAAGAGGAAGAAAGGAGAAGAAGAGGAGAGGAAGAAGAGGAGAAATAAATAAGAAGAAGAAAAAAGAAGAAAAAAAAGAGGAAAGAAGAAAGAAATAGAGGAGAAGAAGAGAAAATAGAAGAATTCTATTTTCTCTTCTTCTCCTCTATTTCTTTCTTCTTCTCCTATTTTTTTTCTTCAATCTTCTCCTCTATTAATATCTTCTTCTCCTCTATTTTTCTTCTTTTTTCTTCAATCTTCTCCTCTATTAATATCTTCTTCTCCTATTTTTATTTCTTCTTCGTCTTCTTATTTTTATCGGATATGTCGTTGTCGATATACCCCGTGTCCTGATAACTTCAACACGAGGGGGGGGGGGGGGGTTCGACCTACCCCCTCCCTGATAACATTATTTTCTTATGTATGTATGTCGTCGTTGTCGATATAATCCCCTCCCGGATAACTTCGACCGTGATAACTTATACCACGGGAGCACCCCCCGGCCCTCTCGCTCGACCAAAACTCTCGAGGACACCCAAACCCAAGAAAAAACGATGTCAGTCTCCTACCCCCTCCCGCCGCGCCCCTACCCTTGAAGCGTTGTCGAGGCCACCCCAACCCCGGAATAAGCTAGGTCTACGTTTGCCACTAATATATCCACATGCTGTCATGTTTGTGTAATAATTGACATGTTGTAATATTTGCAGAAACAATGGAGTTTGGACGAGACGAGGAACAAGAAAAGGTGTTGGGGGACATAATCTTAGCCGGAGGTGATGTCATGTTGTATCTTAACGACAATGATGGTCTGGAAGTAGAACAGGGTGAAGAAGAAGCAGGCTGCGGTGATCGAAGAGTGGAGGAGGAAAGACATGATTATAATGGCTCCGATGATCCAATGCTGGTGCAAGACGGAACCTGTGGTGGCGGCTCCGGTGACCGAACAGAGTCCGGCCAGGTAAATATATTAGTTAAGCCTGTGATGACTAGCTAATTGATGCATTCATTGTTTTGGTATGTACACATATTAATTAACTCTCGTCTAATTCTTCTATTTTCTAGCCCTCCGGATCGAGCACAACTTCGGTAAAGAGACGAGGCCTGAAGAAAAAGTTGCGCTAGGATGAAAGGTTTGAGATCACAGAAATCGCGTGCAATGGCATGCCGATTGAACCCATCCGGACAAAGGAAGCATTTGCTGCTCAGTGCGGGGAAAGATGATCTTTGGACTGAGCTGAAGGCAAATTTCACCCTACCGCCAGAGGAGGATCCGGAGAAGCCAGTTAAAGAGCAATTAATCAAGTCACATGCTCTTAAGAAGATGGCAGACCTATTCAGGAGGTGGAAGAATGAGCTGAAAATGTTTGTCAACAAAGAAGAGACACCAGAATTCAAAGGCAGATATGAGAAGATCAGAGATCACTGGCCCGCATTTGTGGTCTACAAGACATCGGAAAAGAGTAAGAAGATGTCGACGACAAACAAGAAAAATGCTGCAAAGAAGAAGCTTCACCATCGCACGGGGTCAGGTGGCTACCTCAAAGCCCGGCCTAAGTGGGCCAAGGCTGAGAATGATCTGCTTGATAAAGGGATCGAACCAGAGACAATGAACTAGCCAGACCGTTGCGGGACTTGGTTCTTCGGGGCTGGCGGAACCTTGGACCCTATATCAGGGAAATGCGTTTGGACGGACGAGCAAATGAACATACCAGTCAAGAAGCTAAAGCACTATATCGATGCAGCGCAGCAAGGGACGTTCGTTCCAGACAAAGAGAACGACGAGCTCACAATGGCCCTCGGGAATCCTGAGCACCCTGGACGGACACGAGGCACGCCAGGCTCCGTTCCATGGAATGCTAGTTTTCCGGACGCAGACGGTTACAAATGCCAGGAGAGGAGGAAAAAAGTGGAGCATGCCCAAATTCAGACGCTGCACGAAAGGGTTCAAGCGCTAGAGGAACGAGAAGTAGCTCGCAGCAAGCGACTTGCCGAAACTACCCCCGAAGCTACCC
Source organism: Triticum monococcum (assembly GCA_034509565.1). NCBI lineage: Eukaryota > Viridiplantae > Streptophyta > Magnoliopsida > Poales > Poaceae > Triticum > Triticum monococcum. The sequence goes on from CM067845.1 coordinate 526,622,030, forward strand.
CGTCATCTCAGCGCAGAAGCAGCGTGGCTTCCACCGAGCTGCTTCAGCCGGAGCATGTCTTGACGGCTCTTGCTAGCTACCCCGTGGATGCTATCACGGAGTCTCAACATTGCCACCTTATGACACAATGGCAGAACTTCAAAGTCAAGGCGGCTGTCGGCTCTGTTAGACCTACTGAACCCAGCGTAACTTTTCACTGCAGTCCGATTCCAGAAGGATATGCGAGGGTGACGGTGGACGAAATAACGGAGGGATATTTGAGGACCTCCAGCTTTACTACCCTACCGGTGAAGGGGAGACTCGGCTGGGTTCTTGTCTATTGACTCCATGCCTATGGCGGAAGGAGCTCATCAAGCTTCTGAATTGGACGCCTCTGCCTCCTCCTCCTCCGGCGAGTCAGGGCACTCCGCCTCCTCCTCCGGCGAGTGATCAGGGCACTCAGCCTCCTTCTCCGGCGCGTGGCGGCACTCCGCCTCCTTCTCCGCCTGCGCCGGCGCGCCCGAGCAGCCAGCCTCCTCCTTCTCCGCCTCGTCAACAAGGGCGGAAGAGACCCGCCGCTGCTCCGGCTGCTCCGGCGCGTCGTAGTCCTTTCCTCCGCCTCGTAAGCAAGGAAAGAAGACAGCCGCAGCCGCTCCATCTGCTCTGCCGACGTCTAGCAGTACAGCCAGAGGCGGGAGGCAATACAGATTCGGTCCTTCTCTGAAGACTCCAGAGAAGTTACCATACGAGAGGGCCCTGGAGGAGAACGCCAAGATCGCACGAGCTGAAGTGAGGAACTTCTTTGAAGGGGTGAAAGCAAAGAAACATCCACCTCCGGAGGAGAAGGTAGATCCGGTGAAAGCGAAGCGCACTCTGGCTGCCCTGAAAAAACCAGCAAAGTCTCCGCCGAAAGGCAACTATGACCGCATTATTGCAAAGTCATTTGTCGAAGCGGAGCGGTTGGGAAGTACTATCAGTGATCAAAGGTTAAAAGAACGACGAGCTGGGAAAAAATTCTCCAGCTCGGCGAACAAGCGAACCAATCGTGCCCCCCGCTCAAGGTGCCTACTAATGATCCGAGGATGGTGCCCGGTTATAGCAATCTTGGAGATTACCTGCCCAACAATGTACATTATGAGTTCTTGGAGGTGTAGGAACACAAATACGAGTACGGGAAGCCTCTAGTCAAAGATGAAAGATCTCTAACAACGATGATGCGAAGATTCCATGATTGGTACATGAAAACCTGCAGAGAGTCTGGGGGGAGGAATACTTTGACGCTGAGAGTTAGAGAGGAGCATGACCTCGTTGGAATTGAACTGTTGAATGTTCCATTTGAGGAGTTCTTCCAGTTTTTCAATCAAAAGGCCCTTGATAAAGCAACGGTCACTTGCTACTGTTTGTAAGTAGTACTACTTCTGTCATTAAGTCTCTCTATATAGGTTAGCTCTTTCATTGCATGTATTTAATTATCCTCACTATATTATGCAGATTGAAGATCGCCGAATTGAAGAAAAGACAAATCGGTGATATTGGGTTCATTAAAACAAATCTCATAGATGCAACTGAGGTTAAATATCGTGCCGAAGATACCAAGGCCAACTTGCTACGATCGTTGGTAATAAATGAAAACAAAGATATAATACTCTTTCCTTACAACTTCAAGTGAGTGTTACTGTCTTGTGCATATTCAGTTTCCCTTATTAGTCCAGGTTATAGTAATGTAATTGATGAGTTATGCATGCGTGCACAGCTTTCACTATATTCTCCTAGAGATTAAGCTTGAGTAGGGACTAGTAACCGTCTTAGACTCGAGACGAAAAGATCCCCAAGACTATGCAGACATGACTCAAATGCTCGAGAAGTAAGTTAAATCAATCATTATCCACCATATCAACAACTTTGTTCATTTCCTGATATATCAAGTAATTGTTTTCTTTGTCTGGCAGGGTTTGAAGAAAATTCACCAAAAAAGCTCCGGGACTGCCGAAGAAGCTGCAATTTAGACACCCGAAAGTAAGTACTATAGTAACATGTTCCACGCATCTCCTAGTGATTCAAGCGCTAGTTTCATCAATACAATTTATAGCATGCTTGCTTATCAGTTTGATTGACCTCTATTTCTTGTAAAGTGGTTGTGGCAGGAACCCGGGAATAATTACTGTGGACACTATGTTTGCGAGTCCATCCGCCACACGACCTGTGAACGAGGGTACTCTGACGAACAATATGAAGTGCGTAAGCAATAATATTCACAATTTTATTTTATTACCATCATTTGTGTTGAGTTTCATTTATTCATATATATATATATATATATATGTATGGACCCCCTTGTTCAAATTAGATGTTTCGGATGCGGGATGAACTCTTAGCACCAGTTCGTATGCAAGCAATTCAAGAGGACTTGGCGGCATTCTTCCTTGACCACGTGATCGCTGAAGACGGAGAATACTATGTGGACCCTGTGTTCATATATAATTAGGAGATTATATTGTAAGAGATAATTATTGTATATGTAGCCGGTAGTGTCGGATAGATATACAAGAACTTGTTGTTCGACCAATCTCTCGGAGAAGGAGAGGTGGTCGATATCACTTCTCTCTGTATGCATATGTTCATGATGATCTTCTGTTTCCTTTATTTGCTTACTAGCTAGCGTGTCTAGTCCTCTCTATATACACGTATATATAGCGTCGTCTAAGCACGGACATAAGAGAGGACACTTCTCTCTATTAATTAGCTAGCTAATACAATATATGAAACACCTAAATTAAACCCCCAACCCCGCCTTTAAAAAAACCCCAGCCCTTGAAATGCTAACGCGTGGATGCCTATTGGTCCCGGTTGGTGCCACCAACCGGGACCAAAGGCCCTCCTACCTGGGTTCGGCTCACCGGCCACGTGGAGGCCCATCTGTCTCGGTTCGTGTAAGAATCGGGACTAAAGGGTTAGGGCATTATTAACGACCCTTTAGTCCCGGTTCACAAACCGGGACAAAAGGCCCTTATCAACCGGGACGAATGGGGGGTTTTCTACTAGTGCCACATGAACGACTTGGTCTCCCAGGCCCAGAATGCGTTCATCAAACGGAGATGTATCCACGATAATTTCATGTATGTGCGGAATCTTGCAAGACGTTTCCACCGCAAGAAAACCCCGGCACCGCTCTTCAAGCTAGATATCAAGAAAGCCTTCGACTCTATTCGTCGGGACTATCTTCTTGACCTTCTTCAGCACCTTGGTTTCCCTCCACGCTTTCGGGGATGGATCTCAACTCTCCTCTCCTCGGCTTCGTCGCGAGTTCTGCTCAATGGGGTTCCTGGCACTCCTATCAAGCTTGGGAAGGGTCTGAGACAAGGAGATTATTTATCCCCACTCCTTTTTGTGCTGGCCATCGACCCACTACATCACATTCTCAAGAAAGCCACTGCTCAAGGAAAGCTGCACCCTCTTGGTGGCAATGCCATGCCTATCAGAGCCTCCCTCTACGCGGATGACGCGACGGTTTTCCTTGCGCCCATCAAAACCGAGGTCAAGTTTTTTGCGGATACGCTTGCACAGTATGGGGATGTGACGGGGCTAACAACGAACTGCTCTAAAAGTCTTGTTGCCCCCATTCGATGTGACTCCTTGGATCTTGATGATATACTCAGCTCCTTCCCCGCCAACCGCACCTCCTTCCCAATGAAATATCTTGGGCTGCCGTTGTGACGCCCCCGATTTAATCGTACACTAATCATGCACGCAAATGTGTACGATCAAGATCAAGGACTCACGGGTAGATATCACAACACAACTCTACAAATAAAATAAGTCATACAAGCATCATATTACAAGCCAGGGGCCTCGAGGGCTCGAATACAAGAGCTCGATCATAGACGAGTCAGCAGAAGCAACAATATCTGACTACAGACATAAGTTAAACAAGTTTGCCTTAAGAAGGCTAGCAAAACTGGGATACAGATCGAAAGAGGCGCAGGCCTCCTGCCTGGGATCCTCCTAAACTACTCCTGGTCGTCATCAGCGGGCAGCACGTAGTAGTAGGCACCTCCGGTGTAGTAGGAGTCGTCGTCGACGGTGGCGTCTGGATCCTGGGCTCCAACATCTGGTTGCGACAACCAGGTAGAATGGATAGGGAGAAAAGAGGGAGAAAGCAACCGTGAGTACTCATCCAAAGTACTCGCAAGCAAGGAGCTACACTACTTATGCATGGGTAAATGTGTAAAGGGCCATATCGGTGGACTGAACTGCAGAAAGCCAGAATAAGAGGGGGGAGCTAGTCCTATCGAAGACTACGCTTCTGGCAGCCCCCGTCTTGCAGCATGTAGAAGAGAGTAGACTGAAGTCCTCCAAGTAGCATCGCATAGCATAATCCTAACCGATGATCCTCCCCTCGTCGCCCTGTGAAAGAGCAATCACCGGTCGTATCTGGCACTTGGAAGGGTGTGTTTTATTAAGTATCCGGTTCTAGTTGTCATAAGGTCAAGGTACAACTCCAAGTCATCCTGTTACCGAAGATCACGGCTATTCGAATAGATTAACTTCCCTGCAGGGGTGCACCACATAACCCAACACGCTCGATCCCATTTGGCTGGACACACTTTCCTGGGTCATGTCCGGCCTCGGAAGATCAACACGTCGCAGCCCTACCTAGGCCCAACAGAGAGGTCAGCACGCCGGTCTAAATCCTATGGCGCAGGGGTCTGGGCCCATCGCCTTTTGCACACCTGCACGTTGCGAACGCGGCCGGAAGCAGAACTAGCCCCCTTAATACAAGAGCGGGCTTACGGTCCAATCTGGCGCACGCCATTCAGTCGCTGACGTCACGAAGGCTTCGGCTGATACCACGACGTCGAGTGCCCATAACTGTCCCCGCGTAGATGGTTAGTGCGTATAGGCCATTAGCCAGACTCAGATCAAATACCAAGATCTCGTTAAACGTATTAAGTATCCGCGAACGCCGACCAGGGCCAGGCCCACCTCTCTCCTAGGTGGTCTGAACCTGCCCTGTCGCTCCGCCACAAAGTAACAGTCGGGGGCCGTCGGGAACCCAGGCCCACCACTACCTGGGTGGAACCACCTGCCCCTTCAGCCCCCATCTCCGAACAGTATCACAGGTAATGTAACAGTGTAAAGTATATAGGATATGCCCGTGATCACCTCCCGAAGTGATCACGGCCCAGTAGTATAGCATGGCAGACGGACAAGAGTGTAGGGCCACTGATGGAACACTAGCATCCTATACTAAGCAGTAGGATAGTAGGTAATGGTAACAACAGTAGTAGCAAGGACAGGCTATGCATCAGGATAGGAATAATGGAAAGCAGTAACATGCTACACTACTCTAATGCAAGCAGCATAGAGAAGAGTAGGCGATATCTGGTGATCAAAGGGGGGCTTGCCTGGTTGCTCAGACAAGAAGGAGGGGTCGTCGATGTAGTCGATCACAGGGGTACCGGCATCGGTCTCTGGGTCTACCGGAAAGAAGTAATGGAGGGGGAACACAATAAATAATAGAGCAATCAAATGTAACACAAAGCAAGAAGCGGCAATACGTTGTGCTAGAGGTGACCTAACGTGGTAGTAAGTGATACTGGTGAAGGGGGGCAAACATCCGGGAGAGTATTCCCAATGTTCTGCGTTTTCTAGTAGACAGGCCGGAGGGGAAAAGTTGCAGGTTTGATATGCTAGGGGCGTGTGGCTGACAAACGGGCTGCGTATCCGGATTCGTCTCGTCGTTCTGAGCAACTTTCATGTAGAAAGTATTTTCATCTGAGCTACGGTTTAATTTATATTAATTTTTTTAAAGTATTAAACTGACTAGTTAATTAGGATTAATTAACTTAATTAATTAATTATTATTTATTAATTATCTTTTTTATCTTTTTTATCTTTTTTTTAAATGTTCTGGGCGGTGGGGCCCCTGTGTCTGCGTCCTAGAGGGGCTAGCGGGCAATGGGTTATGGGCGCCGGGGCGGGGCGCATCCAGGCGCTGGGGTGCAACCCGCCCGGTGCGAGGCGAGGTCGCCGACGACGGCAGAGCAGGAGAAGCCGCGCAGGCGAGCGGCGGGGGCAGGCGCGCGGCTTGGCGCCGGTGGCCGTGGACGGGGGGGGGGAGGCCGTGGCGGAGTGGAAGCAGGGCGACGGAGGCGAGGCCAGGGCGGCGCGGCCATGGGTGCGGTGGTGCGGCGCAGCTGCAATAGGGGGATGCGGGCGGCAGGGCGGAGCGGGGCCGCGGGGCGAGGCCGCGGCGGGGCGCGCGGGTCGCGGATAGCACGGGGGGGCGAGGCGAAGTGCGGTGGCAAGCTGCAGTGGAGGCGAGGTGCGCGGCCGGAGTAGAGCAGGAGCGGCGGTGGGGCAAGCGGCGGGCACAGCATCGCGGGCGAATAGGGGGGTCGCGGCGGCGATGCCGAGCGCGGAGCGTAGCGTGCAGGAGCGGACGAGTGCTTGTTCTTGTGGGCGCGCGCAGGAGCGAAGGAGAGAGGAGTGCGCGTAGAGGTCCACCCGCTCGGACGGCGGCAGAGCATGCGAGGGGGAGAGAAGGAGAGGGGGAGCTCACGAGGGCAGTAGGGAAAGGGCAGCGGGCTCGGAGAGGCTCGGAGTGGTCCGGCGACGGCGGGGCGATGCCGGGCGACGTCGAGGCAGCGGGGACCCGCGACGGGGTCCGGCGTCATCGCGGGCTTAGGGCGCCGGGGGCGTCGATTGCCCCTGACCGCATCCATGTAGGAGGGAGAGTTGAGGAAGCGGGCGACGGCGGGATAGCGCCGGGCGGCGTCGGCGATGAGGCACCTGTGCCCGATCCAGAGCGAGGGAAGGCAGAGGGGGAGTGGGGGCGAGCGGCGTGGGAGTGGGGGGGAGTGGGTGGACCGATCTAGGTCACCGGGGGAGTGGGGTGGGTTGTAGGCGCGGTTGGGCTGGGGGGAGGGAGTTGGGTCGGCCTGGCCGGGCCATGGCCCAGCTGGGCCGAGCGGGAGTTCTTTCTATTTTTTTTGTTTTTGTTTTTTTTATTATTTTACTGTTTTCTATTTTATTTTAGTTCCTCTTTTACTTTAGTTTTATAAACTATAAAAGTAGTCCCTAATTTAGTGTTAGTAAATAGCTACTGCCACATATGTTTGGGCAACAATATAAAATAGTTCAATATTTTAATTATTGTAAGAGGCATTCAACTAAATGTTTTTGCTACTGGTTAAAACATTTTAGAGTATTTTACACTTTTATAAAAGTGTGGTTTCTCCACTATACTTACTTATGCATTATTTGGCTCACTCTGAACATTTTTGTTTTAATATTTGCAAACTTTTATTGTTTGCTCTGATTTTGAATTTTGAATTTAAACCGGTTTCGAATTAACGCGAGATTAACAACAGTAACAGTGGTGACAAGGCATCATTACTAGAGGGTTACTGTAGCATGATTACCCGGGCGTCACAATTCTCCCCCACTACAAGAAATCTTGTCCCGAGATTTAAAAGGCGTAAGGGGGGCACTCTGGTTAAGAAATCCTAGCGAGGGTACTTGTTGCTAGATGCTCTTCTCAAATAGGTCGATCCATTACGTTGATGTCTTCATTTCTTTGCTTCAGGTCAGTATGATGAAGTCGGCATCCTTTCTTCGGGAACTCCATCGTATGTACGACAAGGGGTAACTTTAGAAAACGGACCGCTACAATGTTGCTTATCTGGTAGATAACAGCAGGAAAGGTGGCGGAAGTAACTCTCGAATTGAAACTTAAGAAATCATCGAGAGCAAAGTAAGAAGGTGCAACATGGAAGTTTCAAGCGGGCAGGCTATAGTTCGATGCCCGAAATAGGGCATGAAAGGGGGTCAAGGCAACAGGAACAAGTATCGTGTTTGATACCCGAATTGATGATCTCTCAGAAGTGGCTCATGAATTTACATATGACGCCACGCGCAAGGAACAACCTTAGGATTAGGGGTGTACAGAATAGTCAGGTTTCGATCTTGTGGAACTGTGGGTTATGGGCCCACCATGTGTTAAAAGTAGAAAGAGTGGTGACATCTTACACGGTCATGATAGCGAAGTAGGTCAGAGCTTAGCCTGTCAGTTATGTTGGCAACAACGTCGGTACCAAGGGCGAGGGATGAGGAGAACCATTTTTCCTGCTCGTTGAACGAGGCGGACCAGTAGGCAAAGTTCTCGTCCATCGGCGGTTACCGGAAAGACATCAACAGTAGAAACAGGGTCTCACTGACAGAATTTTACACCGAGGTGTTTACATAAGCAGGAGAATATTACTGCTTAGATCATATAGACCTCAAGAAGGTTAAACAGAACAATGGAAAGGAAAATATGATTATCAGATTAAACAGAACAATGGAAAGGAAAATGTGTTTAAACACATATGGCAGGGGTATATCCTTCCCAAGGACAAGCAGAGCATGATATCCATGTCAGGATATAATGCAGAAAACTCTTTAGGTAAGGTGAGCGAAATTTCATGACTTTACCCATACAGCGGTGTTTGGATATTTGAGTAGGAAACATTTAGCATCTGGGCTTCAAATGTTCTTGTTGAAAATCGGAGTACCACCGACATGCTTCGAGATAGCATTGACATGGTCTTCAAGCAAAGGTCAGACTCAGGGTCTGAGAAGAAAAAGGTGCGACACAAATTGACGCGATGACATTGTAAGATCCTTAGGAAATGAACTATGGAAGCGAGTTCTGAAACAAGAGTTCATCATTAATCCAAGGGAATGACGAGGGGGTGGCTGATGGACTCAGCGACAATTCATCAAGATTAACCAAAGATGATTTCCACAGTTATGTGAACAAGGAGATAACATTAGTCAGATCAAATGATATAAAGATGATGTTCGATGACAACATACACAATTGAACAATGATAGAAAGGTGCACCCGGAAATCTGGGCTCCTCCCAAATGCAATTTTTTTGCTTGGTTGGTCATCAACAACAGAGTTTGGACGGCTGACAGGCTTCAGCGAAGGGGTTGGACAAATTGTAATCTTTGTCCTCTTTGCAAGCAAACTCCGGAATCGGCGGCACACCTTCTTTTCCAATGCCGCTACACCATCCGTGTGTGGGGAATGATTAAATCTTGGCTCGGTTTACAAGATGTACACCCAGCGAACTGGGGTGGTTTGACTTCGGTCAAAGAGTGGTGGCGCGCCAATGCTTCTGGGACCTCACGACCACGAAGAGCGCTGACTTCTATCATGCTACTGATTTCTTGGAAAATATGAAAAGAGCGAAATGCATGTGTGTTCCGTAACAACGCAATTTCAATGGGTGTGCTTGTTGCTTGAATCAAAGAGGAAGCCTCATGGTGGTGCCGTGCCGGGGCAAGATATTTGTGTAATGTAATGCCGCGAGAGTGAGGATTGTAACCCGGCCGCTGGCCTCGACTCTAAAACCTTCTTTTTATTCAATGAAAATGGCAAGTCTTTTGCCTTGTTTAAAAAAAACGACTAAATTCCAGTAGTACAACAACTTTTTTTGTAGATCATCTTGCGATCACCAAAAGTGATATAGTTGAGGAGGGCATAGAAGAATACGAAGTAATTTATATTTTCTCACAAAAACTTGCAGGTGCATGTCACACTTTGTTTCAGGATTTTTTGGAACTTGAAAAATATGTTTTTTCTAAATTTCCTAAACTAACTAAAGAGTGCAAGCTAGCCCAGGAGCACAAAATTTACTCTCTGATGGCTAAACAACAAAGCTGCTTTGTGCTAGCTAATGGTTGTTGCTATACTGCACGGACGACTTGGTTAGCGTCCCGGCCTTGTGGGCCCTAGGCGCTGCATGTGGCACAATGCCACCGTTTTATTTTATTTTTGGTTTTGTTCCCACCGAAAGCTCTTTCCGGCAGAGTTCGTGCAAAATCATTTACTAATATGTACTAGTAGTAATTTTTTTTTGAATAATATAGATATTTACTTTCTATTTGGTGGGACTTTTTTTTTTTGCTTTGATGAGTTGGCCGGGCTAAATTTTAGAACAACAATTTTTCCCCGGTCATCTTGCAATGGGACATCATAAAAATTGATATGGTCCAGGAGCGCATGGAAGAATACAGAGTATCATTGAGTCTGTTTGGTTTATAGCCCGAAAATGCCAAGCCAAAAAAATGGCGTTGACCCAGCTTTGTATGTGCATTTGGATTGGCGCCAATAATTTGGCTCGCCCAGGCTTCCTCTTCTCTCCCCGTTCAGTTTCACGCCAAATCTTTGGTGAGCTGTGGGCGGCCAAATCTTCCACCAATATTTTGGTGTGCCAATATTGGCGACGCAGATTGGGGCAGCATCCAAATAGGCCCATAAGTTTCTCACAAAAACTTTGCAGGTGCATAGTATGCTGTCATGTGCATGGCATAAATTTTATGAGGATTTTTTGGAACTTGGAAGATATGTTTTCCATTTTTTCTTCTTCTAATCTAACGAGTGCAAGCTAGCCCAGGAGCACAAAATCCAGTCTCTTATTGCACAACTGCTACCTTGGTACCCGCAAAAAAAAAAACTGCTACCTTTTTTTAGACGATGGGGAGATCAAATTTTGGGCTCTTGCGCCACGCAATGTGCGCAACACAGCTTTATCCAGACATTGCCCAAGATATTGGAGTCGGAAACAGATCACCAAATATCAACACAGTGATATTCTTTTGCGAGTCATTGCTGTCGTTCTCAGTTCTAGTTGCGTTTAGAGTTGTAGGATATTATCTTTTTCCTGCACCCAGACGAGATTATGGACCGCCGTACAGGTAGACCCATTGCTATCTGCCATGGCGTCACGGAGTGCTATTTTATTTGTTTTAGTTATTACGGTCTGAGTATCAAGAGAGGGAACCATATCTTCTACACTTGTGCATGTATGTATATTCTTTTCCCTAATATAAGTGATTCGTAAGTTGACAATGTGTTGCTTGGATTGTTTAATGATGCGTACGTATATGCGTATAACGTTACATGTGTTTTGTTTATTCAAATTGTTGTTGTGAGGTCAAAGCATCAAAAGTCAGCAACTAATAATGATGCGCACATTGCAATCCGTCACCGATTCAGTGCGTCGTCGGATAGAAGTGCATGAAGGGCACTCTCAGGCAACGTACGCCATCACATGCGTGTGCATGTTTGGTCAACTGTTTATTACTGTACATCATTCTAGTATTTGTGATTATGCTCTCTTCTATAGTCCAAAGAACATGGGTGCAAATTAGATTTTTCTCCTTCTGAATTGCATGAACCTTTTGAAAGATTAAGCTTTGGAACTTCGGTGCATTACAACTGACTTGTTTTAGATCGTGTTTCTTTATACTTCAGGACTACAAATGGTGCGTTACAACGGAACAACATATTATATTGCTCTAACATGTCTCGGTCGTGGTTGAGGTGCCCTATGACACACTCTTGCCTTCACCTCAATTAGTTGGTCGACCATTTTGTGGGGACCAACAACATCACCTAATTTTGAATTTGAACTTTTGAAGCATGTATGTACATGAACACCGATGATTGCGGCCCCGAGTGTTTGTCCTTAGGGGCACTTGCACCAAGACTTCCTGGTTGTCATCGTAAGGTCAGGCCGACTCCGGTCAAAGAACGACAACAGCGACGCGTCGATGACTCGTATTGTGGTTTAGTGACCTTGATGTAATTTTTATTATGTTGGATGCTTCTTATTTTTGTTGAACTTTTATAATAGACCTAGATCCTCTTTGTAAAAGAAAATAATCCCCACACAAAAAGGAGAAATAATGTTGACTGGATACATCTCTCTGGAAGTAACAAAAGGGTATGTTTAACATTAACGCCCATCATAATAATTTCCTTTGGTTGAATCTTTTCATATGCTTTCTTGTTGTGTACTCCCTCCGTTCCAAATTACTCGTCGCAGAAATGGATGTATTTAGAACTAAAATACATCTAGATACATCCATACATGCGATAAGTAATTCGGAACGGAGGGAGTAGTATGTTCTATTTATTTTTATAGGGAATGTTTAGAGTTATGTGTTGGCTAACATAGGAATTAGATATATGTCTATCTCTAAGTTACAATGATGTTATTTGGGCACTGTATGAGCTTGATATAAGTTATAACCTGATGGTCTTTCTAAAATGACGCCAACTTTTGCACAGTTATAAATTTTTTTAGAACATCATTATTTTTTAAAGAGACAAAATATTTCCAGTAGGGCCCCCAACCCGGCATAGTAGGCATGGGCTCACTCACAGGCGGTTTCGGCCTGCCCTGGCCCGGCCTTAAGGTTTGGAGGTTAGGCCCGACCCACACTTCCCACCACTCGGCCACTCCTGCCCCAGACCTCGCCGCCGGCGTCCATGTCGTCGTTTTCCCACCGTCTCCCTGCCCACACCCAAACCCGGACCCGGCGGAGGTGGCTCCGGAGCCGAGACGGAGCGAGGAAAGTGGTCTCTCCACTCATCCACTCAGCTCTTGCGGTCTCGCCTTTCCCCTCCCCTCCCCCGCGAGCCCGAGGACCGGCTGAAAATTGGAAATGCGCTCGCCTCGGTCGGTCGGACCGCCGGATCGCGTGACCGGTAATCCTTCCGTTCGAATTTCCTATCCGATGTTCTTCAAGTGAGATTATATGGTTCTAGGTGTGATTGGAGTATTTGTATTGGTAATTCTGATTTCTGAATTATTGCTGCGGTGTCAGAAGATGAGCGCCGTGCTTGAGTTCAGGCTTGCACACCTTCAACTGTTTAATTCGTCAGCTCGCGTATAAATCTCGTGGACGCAATTGTGGCGTTGTTTGTAATGCCACAGATCGTTGCTCAATACGACACATTTGCTGAAATGAGACACCAAGTGGTATTTGTTGGTCGCTGAAAGGTGCTGTTCGATTCGAGTATGCATTGTTTGGACCACGCTATGTCATCTGCTTATATGGATTGTTCATGCCCCCGTCCAAGGAAACCGCTTATTATTGGATCAATATGACACTCCGGGGTAAGTTCAGGTTGGTTCTTTGTGGTCTTAGTGAGCTCAAGCAGTTTAGTTTGACCTCTTCATGGATGGACTCAGGGATCTGTTTAGTTTGTGTCTCAGACATGAGTGTTGCTGTGTTCTGCTTTACATCCACACTCACTAACAGAAAAGGAAAAGCACCGAGTGGTCCGATCACCAGTGGCGGAGTTCTGTCCAATTAACAGAGAGGACCAGTCTTAATGGGATTGCAAAGATGTACAGAAGAGAGATACATGTAGTAATCTCACTCTAATTTACTTTGACCCTGCACTAAGCTCCACGACAGCTGATCGCACTTACACTCACAATTGCTTATATGAACATCATAAACTCAGTTAAAAAAACATCATAAAACATAATATTAATTTTATTAATATATTTAGAGATGTGATGTATGAGAACCCCAATGATACTTCATTTCATATAAAATTGCTGGACTACTGGATTGTTAAGTGGTGTTACGTGGGCTGTCAAAACTCAAAAGCTTTGGTGGACTATATAAAAAGGGTGTACCCAGTGCTGAAAGCTCCCACACAAGGTCGGGTCTGGGGAAGGGAATTTCTAGACAACCTTACTCTTGTATAATAATTCTGCAAGGAGGCTGTTTCAAACCCAGGATCTCCAGGCCACAAGTGGAGAGACTCTGCGCCAGGCCCGCCCTCCTTTGGTGGACTATATAGTTTCTGAAAATGGTGCTACCTTGTTCTAGAGCCCTCCTGCATCCATCCCTCAGCCTGGTCCTTGGAACCTATTAATCCAGAAAAGGAATCTGTTTAGAACTGGTAATGAAATGCCATTGTCCTAGAAATAACATGCTATTTTTTTCCATATTAAATAGGGATGGTGTTTTGAAGATAAAGGGATGGCGTTCTTTTGTTGCCACTGTTTTTGAATTTCTATGTGGCTCATTCTTGTATATATATCAAGAGAGGAGAACACCCTAACCTTCTTTGTATTGTTCTACCATATCACTTCTTTCTTGAAATGGAAGTATTGCAAAGTACTCCAGTTAGTAAGAATAAATTGCTTATCGTTAAAAGGATGAAAATATTATTATTATTTCGTACATATAGAGTTCATACCCTGATTAAATATGTGGAAATCACTATATTATGATTTTTTTTGCATATTTGTCTGATCGAAAATTCCCCCTTTCTGAATATATGTGTTGACGTTCACACTTCAGCAATCTCCATAAACTGTTCCCCAGATCAACCTAGTAACCCCATGGTTGCTTTAGATTAGATGTTATTGTGCTAACTATGTGTCTGAGTCTAGTACTTCTCAACCGCATTGTCAAGAATTCTGTTTTTGATGGAGCCAGAGACCCCCACCCTCCCCTGGTTCCTATGTGACATTGTGCCTACCTCCAGGTTTGGACCTACGTTGGGGCCAGGGCCACTCCAGTTTTTTCCTTCAATAGTTATATATATAGGAATTGCCTATATATATTTATGCACATATATTTCTGTGATTCGAAAACTCTATCAAGTTAACCTACTTTCACATTGTTTTTGCCCTCTTTTGCTTTTATTCTCAATTAAATTTTAGCTTTACATTCTTTTGGCCCCTGATTTTTCATTGAAACTCGGTCACTGCCTATATCATATCTATCTTTTAAGTAAAGCATGAACTTTCGTCGGTGCCTACCTTCTGCCACCAACACCACTCTCCTTTTGGCAGTTGAAGAACAATGCAGCAACCGGTGGTCCAAGATTGTAAAATGCTGAGAAGTCTCTGATGTTAAAATTTTGCCGCCATCCTGGTGCATAAACTGTCTGCCGTGCTTCCTGTTTGAATAGCACAAAAACAAGCCGATGAATACCGGCTGGTGGCCGTGGAGCTTCATAGGGAACTATTTCATTGCCTGAAACATTTGTATGTTCTATATTAGACTTGCTTTGCACAGTTCAATTTTTTTTAAGGTGAAGAATAAATTTGACCATTTCACAATATGGACTGCCACTGTTCTAACTATTTTGGGCGGCAAGCTCCTCATCAGTTTGATGTAGATATTTCCTGTAGTTCAGTGTCATTACTGCCGAGCCTGTTCCTTCTCTACTCACTGTAAATTCAGTAAATATAGGCAATGCCGCCTGTGATGCCTTATTTGTTGACCTTTTTCTCAAACTATATATACCTTAAGCTATATGTGTGGTTGGTCTCTACAGGCCAATATCATGTACTGCATATCCACCATTGCATCGATACATAAACATAGAAATATTGAAGTTGAAGATAGACTATCAACAGGCGGAACGGTTTCATTAGCGAGCATATAGAAAAAGGAGTTAGATCATTTGATTGCCTACCACTAAATGCGATTATAAAATTAGTAAACTCATGAGCTTGTGGCATGTTATGGAACTTCTGTTTACTCTGCTAAAAGCATTTCAAATTCTGTTTAAAATTTGAAAATCTGCTTGCAGCCTTGATTGAATAGCAGAGAAGCGTGCCTATTTGCTACCTAAGCCTAACAGATAATGAATATCATTTTTTTGTGCGTGGAACAATTGTGGAAAGATTGATACCAAAATAATCTGAGTAGTTTGCCGATTGTACTATATGATAAATTGTTCAGCAGTCTGCATATGTCATGTATGATTGGTCGACTATTGGAGATTATGTAAGGCGTTACCCACCAAAACGTGCATCTGTTGCCTCTGGGATGTCTGTCACCAACCTGTACAAAATAACCAATACGATATCACCATTAGATCTTTGATCAGCAACAGGACTGCTCATACATGATATAATCAGCTACATAAACCTATGCCTAAATCATGTCAAATTAAGAAAAAAAAACATGTATGATTAAATGGAAAGTTTGTTAAGGAGTTTTAAGTTGAAGAAACATGGATCCGATTAATTTATTAGTTATATGGTATTTTTAGATTGGTGATACTTTCTTAATAGCAAGCAGCTAATAAAAAATTGACGAATTAGCCAAACAAAAACCTTGGTGTCACAAGTAGGCAGCATGTTGGGTCAGAGGAACCTATGGAAATGCCAGTGTTTGGTACAAAATCAGTTAGTCGTAAGTGTATCCAGCAGGAAATGTGGCTGTTAGAGCAATAGCGACTTGTATGACTAGAAGGCCAAAGGCCTGTATATATAGAGGTACAGGTGAGGGAAATATGCTTGGAACCCCTTTATACAATGGGGTACACTGTGTACACAGCACTTATATGTAACCTAACAGTGACCACTGTTCTGTATTATTTTATAATTAGCAGGTTCCTTCAATTTTTCTGCGTCTGTGGTTTGCTTCTGGATATACCTAGCACAAACTTTTGACATTCATAAAATAAACTTGAACAGAATGAGTTTTCAGTTTAACACAAATAAATGTCGTCTGAGCAATACTGTACATGTTAACTTTAAGCATTAGCTGCTTAGCTCTACCACTTGTTTCTGTTGAATAGTCTCTGTCAGCCTTTTTTTGCTTCTATTTCCCCTAACAGTACTATTGAGATTGCATCCATGCTTGTCCTGATGCTTTTCATGTTGATTGATGTCATATTTAATGCCTTCTTCAATTAATGTATTTAATGCCTTATTAAGTGCCATCTTTTCACTACTTTGTGTTTTGAAGTAATTAATAGTCAAATTTGCAGAGTACCTAGTCCATGAGAAGTTGGTAAAACATCTTCTTGGAGACTGTAGAAACTATTAAGATTTATGCTGCAATATTTGCTTATTTAATTTCCGGCTACCCAACAGTATCTACAGGAAAACCCATGAATGTTGGTAAAATGGCAATCTAAACAAAGAGACTTAGCTTAAGGGAATAATGGTGCTAGAAAAGAATTAGGTTACCACAATACTGTACTTTCTTACCCAATAGCATACAGAACAAGAGTTCTTCAGCTGTTGATGGATGGAAAAGAAACACCCCCCTCCTTTTTTGAGAGGGCTGCATTCCAATCCTGCAGGTTATCTAGGTAAGGGGTTCTTGAACTATAAACATAAAAACAATGCTGCAAGAAGCACTCGTAGGTTTCTTAAGAAATTTGTCATCATTGAGGTTAAGGAAGAAACTATGCAGTACTGTGTAAAAAATATAACATGCTCACCAATGCAAATATTCCCTGTATTCCGGTTTGCTTGGACTTGGCGCGTCAGGATCCACCATAACCTTATAAGATGGGATGTTTCTATCTTAGCATTGAGATAAATACAAAAGAGGCAGTTGCATACCTTATAGAGGAGCCAGGACACAATTCTACAGAACAAAAGGAAGAATGCTATAGTGGGAAGAAGGGTGGTCAGGTATCTTCTTTTATACACTTTTATTTAGCTAGCGGGTTCAGGCTGGATATGAGATATTCCAGGGACATTCTGGTTAATTTTCTGGGTAGTTTTGTTTATTCAGTTACGAGAGGATGTTCATAGCAACATGCATGTATGCCAAACTTTAACATGAAGAGCTTCAAACTCGAACTTTAAGCAAAACAGACTGATTATCCTGTCCAATATTCTTGTATAGCACTGTACAAACAAGATACTAACATGGGGTGCAGATATATATTCTAAAGTAGCATGTACTATACTTAATCATCCCCAATGGTTATTGTGTGATGTTCTTGTTCTCACTATAATATTCTTTGTGGCCTATATCTCTCGTATTTCTATTATAAAAAATCACCCATGGAACATATATCTGTGGAAGTTAGGTATCCTTCTTTTAGAAACATCATTCAGACCAAGGGTTTCTAAATGTAGGTTGCTTTGAGTAAGGAGCTTGTATAGATCAGCGTATGCGTCACTAACTATGATTACTTTATCTGATTATTCTAGACACCACCCCTCACACGAGAGTCATCTTTTTAAAGTTTTGTTTGGATCAAAGGTCATTTTTCATATTATCTAACACAATGCCCAATAAACCTGCAAACTACACATATCATTTTTCTACAAGATATTGTGTTACTTACAAGTATGTAGAGCTACATATATTGTGTCACTTACAAGTGTGTAGAGCTTCGTCCGGTCACGACCTTCAATCTGCACCTGTGGTGCATTGAGCACGGCAGATGATCGTACCCCAGTGCCATTTGTAATCTCCTTCTCACCATAATTAATTATCATGGCAGCTGACTTTACGAAAGGATCCAACACATCACCAATTACCTGGCTCAGTGCCAAAGGGTCCCTGCCACGCGACATAACTCAGTATTATTATTGAACGGAAGGCTATGCCAGAGGATTTTACTGACACTTTGGTCGACTAGGCAGTGGGAAATGCTCAATATGGTGGAAGGGCTGGCTGAAAATTTTCTGTGTGGAAGAACAGAGTAGTTCGTCGTAAATTTATAGGAGTGAGGCATCCAACTTTATGTTCACAACATTCCATTGTGCACTATGAGCAAATGGAATCTAACTTTTCATAAAATATTATTATTTTCCTTATAGTTCTTTGTTGCATGGAAATATTGAGCACCTATCAATCTCCAGATGGCCTAGTTGTAGCTGTGGCTGGCCATAATCTTAGTGAATGGCCTATATGGTAAGTTGTTCCTGCATATATTCCCCAAAGATCTGGAGGTCTGTTTAAAGCTCCAAGAATTAGCCTCCCCTGCATGACGCCTTGCCTGGACTAGGACAAAGGTTTGCAACGAGTCATTTCATGTTCAACGATACTTCTTTGAGTGGTGAGCACTCAGCTTTAGAAAGAATATTTTGATCAACATCAGAATGCAAGAGTATGAAACCCGGGGAGGTAGAAACAGGTCATAAGCAATTTTTCATTGTTCTTGACAGCAATGGTAGTATCTAGTACTTTTGCCCTTCACCCTTGAGTGGAAAAGTATTCGCAGGTCCTATCTTACAGAGTTGTCACCTACTGAGGCTTCACATGGACCATAAAAACAGTCAGAGAGGTTCACAAGAAAATGCTGAAGACCTTAAATCATGGTAATGAATTAACAGGATGCGGCTGTTCTTGTTTACTTGAGAATAGCAGGATGTCTTATTGTGATTACTTTAGCAAACTCAGACATTTTGGGACTATGACATCGTATAACCAGATTAGGCAAGCTTAATCTTTCTATACTTGGATATCATGAGGTAGCCGGTTTGACTATGTGAGGATGTCTAATTCTTCTAATGTGCAAAATGGAATATATATTCGTCTTTTTTCCATTTTGATATCATCTACCCATGTACTCATGTTTGGTTACCTCTTTCATTGTGCACACTGTACAAAATACAGCTGCACATGACCAGCCGGAAGAAACAGGTATGGATGAGCATCTCCTGGTTCAAGTTGCAGAATCAATGTCTTCGATATTGTCAGAATCAAGCCATATTCCAGATTCCCCATAGCATTTGAAATCTGGCCACGAGCAGAAATTTCACCCTTGATGATACAAATGGGCAAATGGGCATTTGGAGATAGGTGCTATCACCTGGAGCTCGCATTCAAACTGATATTGTACCTGCAAGAGTACAACATCCAGCTGTCTCGGCTCTCCACACAAACATCCATATCAGGCAATCAGCAGCATGATGAAGAATCCATGCAGATTTTGTATTTTCAGCTGGGAATAAAAGGTGAGGACAACTGGCTGCTACATTTTGTACCCTTTAATTCTGCATAAACTTCGGAATAAGTGCTCCGTACTGTGCCAAAGCTTTTCCTTCACCTTTTCTAGTCAGCATGTGTGCAAGATAACATTAGGCCTATAGGTATACAAGAGCTTTGCAGAAGACAAGTTATATCTCCAAAATTCCTACCCAATCCCTTCATACAAAACGGGCCTTAAAGAAAGCATGAGGTAAAATGGTACCATCAGTTTTTCCAGAAAACATAACTGTATGTAGTACCAAGAGCTTGAGGAAAAAAGATTGAGGGAAACCAACTAAGAATAGGATCCTCAACCTAGTATCTGTGTTATTTAAGTGGTATAAATCAGTGTTTCCGAAGAAATTTGTCGACCAAAGAGGGGGGCCACGGATACCTTTGGCATCAAGGGAGCTCTGCCCATGGTACGAACCCGTTGTTGACATTTGGATAACTAGTTTGCACGTGTACTGATACAAAATTTCTTGGGGACATGCTAATGTACGGTGAGATCACAACCAACTTTTTTTAATGGAATATGCTCTAACATATCACAATCTTGTTGGAATAAAGTTACAGTGTTGCAGATCAGATGGGCATCTCCACCAGGACCTTGCTAGCAGAAAGGCAGAAAGTTCTCGCATGACAATCACAAGGGAAAGGCACCAAGGAATTTCCCCGCACCGCAAACTACCTACACCTGACTTCCATGGATGAGCTCTCGCCGTGCATGCCAACCCTCTCCGCTGCGGCGCTGCCTATGGTTCCTTACTGTTAGAGGACCAGCTGTAAACAGCGCTAAAGTTCATCTAATCCAGGTCAGAGCTGAATCTATTCTAGTGGAGTGCAGTCTTATCATTTGGCAATCCTGCATCTACAAATTGGCAGATGCTTGCAGCATATATACTCGTTCTGCAATTATTTGTCATGATGAGCTACAGTACCAGCATTGACAGGATGCAGTGGCAAAATAGACCAGGAACAAGAAAACAGAGCAAATCAGTGCCGCAGTTGCCAACGGGGTGGCGGCTTGCTGATGGGTGGGCCCAGAGACTGGGTCCGTGTGGATTGCACTCTGTTATGTAGAACGAGAATGACAAGTGGACCCAATAGTGGCTGAACGAGAGTGATGCAGGCGACACTGCTACTCTTCTTCCTCGAGTAGCAAAAAGTGACGGTTAGTCTCCCCAATCGCTTATCTCCTTTGTGTTCTCCCTCCCCCCATTTTTCTGTGTTGTTCTGGTCTTGCCATGACGGCGATCATATCTTAGGTGATGGGGACATAACATTGTTGCAGCAGCTTATGCTGACTCCTGTGGGGCTATGTAACCTGTCCTAGATTTTCCCTTTCGAAGGGCTTACAAGTTTGACGTTTGGCGTTGATTTTTCTTATATCGCTGTCATTGATTTACTGGTTTCTCTAGCAATCTCAGGTCAATTAATCCAGTGTGAAGATCAGAATAGTGTGATAACACCCAGCAGCAAGAATGGGTTGGTCAGAGCAATTCAGGAATCTGGTTATCAATACTGCTGTATATTTACTTATCTTTCACCAGAGTAAAGAGGCAAGCCTATCCGTTGATTCGATATTTTGGATGGATCTAGCGGTTCAGAGTGAAGTGGCAACTATGCACATTCATCTGGAGCTGTCATAGATGGATGGGGTTCAAACATAGACTCAGATCTTCTTGACGGGTTTGAATGAGGAACGGGATGAGAACAAGAGCTAATTTGGACAAGATGCCAACATTTTCTACTAGCATACACACCGCTAGCGTCCATCTTAATCCTATTTCAGGGCCCTACTTTCTGAAACTTCTGCGTATCATATTTCAGGGCCCTGGTTTTTGAAACGCCTTATATTTTGTTGAAACAGTGTTGCTAAGTCTCAGTTGACTGAGACTTGGTTATGTCTCAATCAATGCTATATTTGTGAGATTTTGCATGGAGATTTGCGCAAAAAATTAATTTTAGTTTTTTCTTATATGTTATTATGTAGTTGAGTGAGAATTACTTAAGTCTGAGTCGACTAAGACCTAGCGACATCCTTTGTAAAATTCCAGTCACTTTTGTTTTCATTTTGTATTTGTTCTGTAAGTCTTGTATTTTTGTTTATTTTAGCTTTGGATTTGTTGCAACTGCATCCTTCTATCCTTGAGAATTTGCTCGTCATCGATGCTCTAGATAGTCCAACATATTACTCCCTCTGTTCCTAAAAATTGAACTGCAAAAAGTCTTATATTTAGATACAGAGGTTATTAATTGTTAATATAAGCAGGAATGCATTGTCTTTATATGCGAGTCGATTTCCCTTTCTATGATCATTCTTACAAACTTTCCAAATAGCCCTGAGATTTCCAAGTATTTTTTCTGCATGTGTGCATCAGTTTTTATCTTTGGTAAAATTTGCATTAATGTTCCATCTGCCTTCTTGGGCAGCGACTTTCAAGGTAGTACCTACATACTCCCTTGTCCACATGTTCTGAATATTTCAATATAAACTATATATAGACTGAAATGAGCGAACAAATGCATTAAAACATGTCTATATACTTCCGGTTCACAAAAGAGTCAGAACATCTTATATTTGTGAAGGGAGTGAATACATCCAGTATACGTTTTATATAACATATACCGTATCATCACATACAACTAGGGGGACATACATTACACCTATTATGTATTTACATGTGCAAATGGTAGAAGAACCGGAATAGGGGGACATACATTACACTTATTATGTACTTACATGTGAAACCTGGAAGAAGAGGCCAGTGGAATGCGCAACCTGGCAAGGTGCAAATGGAGCATAGAGAATAGCGTGAAATCCGAAACATAAAGAGGACGTATATGAAACCCATTAGGGCATCTACAATGCAGGGCGCTAGGATGAATATCCCGGTCGATGGGCAGTTAAGCCATCGAATCCTGGCATCTGGCCTCGCATCGGAGCAAATAAAGGAACCGCGCGCTTAGTCCTTTGTTAGCGTGCGTGATAGTAGCGATTAGTTGTGCAACCAACCAGAAAAAAGAAATTGGGCAGCCCTAGCGCCTGTAAATTAGCGGCTAGCGTTGGGACGGCAAGCACTCTAATTATTTTTTTATTTTATGAGATTAATTTTGTTTCACTAAGTGCCCATCTTAGCATCTTGCGTTGAAAATGCCTTTAACCATCGTGAGATTGATGGCCAACCAGCTATGCCACGTAGCACAAGCTGGTTGGCTGCACTGAGAAAGCTTTTGAAATATTTTATAGATAGATGTGAGAATTTTTCTAAAAATGTTTTTTAAATGGAGGTCAGGACCCCATGTATTATTTTTAAATGGAGGGCTACACAAAGGGCGCTCGCTGATAGGCTACGGTGGTTTTCTTTTTTCCTTAATTATTTATCTTTTAGATCGAGGTGAGGATTTTTTTTCTAGAATGTTTTTTTAGATGAAGGTGAGGACCTTATGTATTTTTTTAAATGAAAACGTGTGCACAACTTCCTCTCAAGCGGCGCCACAGGGTGACCCCCAACCACTAGTAAGAGAGTAAGTGCTAGAAGCTCCCACGTGAGGTGGGGCATGAGGAAGGATTATACGAGGCACGCCTTATCACTGCACAATCCAACGCAGAGAGGTTGTGTCAAATACAAGACTTCTTGGCATAAGTGGGGAGTACTTCACCACTATGTCAGGTTGTCCTTCTGGTGATTATAAAATGTAAGGTCCAACTTACTATGAAACTACTTTTGGATAACATATATTGCCAGAATAAAATCTAACCCATTGTTTTATACTA
This sequence comes from Triticum monococcum, assembly GCA_034509565.1. Taxonomy (NCBI): domain Eukaryota; kingdom Viridiplantae; phylum Streptophyta; class Magnoliopsida; order Poales; family Poaceae; genus Triticum; species Triticum monococcum. Next base: position 526,645,335 of record CM067845.1, read on the forward strand.
GTATACATGTAGATGTAACCGTTCGGATCTCCCCCACCTTCGCGCTTCACCAACTTCGAGTGCGGAGCTAGGCCAAATGCCCCAACTCCATGAAGCCAGCCCCGCGAAGCAAAGGCTTCACACTACAAAACGATTGTCCGTGTGAGAAGCTGGCATCAACGGGTGTAAGCTGGATTAGAGGATTTGAAGAAGCCACATGAGTTTCGAACGGGGCCTAAGTGTGTCTTCTCCAACAATGGCCTCACTAGAACGAGCTTCATGTAGACCTGTCTCCCACCCTCCATTCACACCAACACCGAAAGTCTCCCCCTCAGTTGTCTCGGCTTTCTGTTACATTGCCACACTACTTCACTTCTACATGACCACACCTCCCCATTCATACAATTACTTAAGTGCACCTTCTTACTATGCTACCTTCAACTACTATTTGCTCGACCCCACAAACAAAGGCTCCACCATCTCCTTGCTAACGCCATTTCGCATTGTCATGCTACACTTTTCTCCATGAGTGAAATGCATCATTAGTCCATTAACTTAAATATGATTGCAAATTTTAGGCCAACAACTCTGGAATTGATCGATTTAGGTCATAAAATCATTAATTTGATCAAATAAGGCCAAAACCATTGTGGGAAGGAAAAAACTGGCCACATGTCTGCCATGTTAGCCTCCTGTATACCGCTCGTGAACTAACCATTCTTTATAGGGATCTATTTGCAAAGTTACCAATTTTTTCTCATAAACCATGCTAATGGCATATATGTTGAAAAAGTATATAAAAACTAGCTGTACTGAAAATCGAACCCAAGCCCTTTGGCAATGCCAACCAACTCGCTGGCCAGTTTAACATCAACCAATTTGTGTACTAATATGCAACCTAGTTTATATTAGAATAAATTTTACATTAACGGAGTACAAATCCTTTCCTAAGGGCATGGCCACCGGGCCATGCTCGACAGCTGCCCCAGGTCTCCACATTGGATTCAACAGTCCAGCTCATATGAACCTGCTGCCTGCAGATCAAAGTGGACTCTTGTAGAGGAACTCATCTCCTCGTGAAAAGCAAGAGAGAGAATACAAAGCAAGAGAAATGACCCCTGGTTGTGGTGCTCATGCTCTCCTTGCTCGAGAAAATGAAGAACGCTTGTTCTCCTCCATCTGTGGCACTAGGTCCCAAAGATGGTGGCATGTGTTGAGTGGCTAGAGTCACGGACGATGCTCTGAGTTTTCTTTGCTGATGTGGATGTACTGGGGCAACACCAAGTGATGCCCCCATAGTTCATGTCCCAAGTCCACATGATCACGTGGATCCTTTCTTAAAGTTTCTTTCCTAAACCCACACCATCTTCTCCACTTTCCTTCTGTTGGCAATCAGGCTGCTCATCAAATTAACGTGTGCGTTACGAAAGGATCGCGTGAATGTAGGAAAAGATTTGCATTCAGTTAATGTCACCGTATGATTGTAATATATAGAGTGGGCCCATTTTAGTACAAAGCATTGATGTTGCACTGGTTAGTGATACGCTTGTTGATGCCAATAAAGGGCATGGGTTCGAGTCCATGCAAGGTATATTTTTATTACCCTTTTCCTTCATACACCGTTAGCATGATTTGTGAGAGAAAAAACCAGCCATTTTGCAAATAGATACATGTAAAAAATGGTAAGTTCACGAGTGATATAAGGGCAGCTGACATGGCAGCCACATGGTTTGTTTTTTCCCTTCTGATCGGTTTTGGCCTCATTTGATCAAGTTAACGAGTTTATGGCCTAAAACGATCAATTCCTGGGTTATTGGCCTAAAATGTGCAATCAATTTGAGTTAATGGACTAGTGGTGCATTTCACTCTTTCTCCATGTACCAGGTGTGGTGGACTGGATCGATCATATTCCAAGTGAACACTAACATGAGCCTAGTCGTCGTGGGCGGTGGGAGAAGAAGATAAGGAACAAGAATAGGAAACATAGGTGTGGGAAAGCAAACCACCTAGGTAGGTGCACATACAGATTGTTGAACAACAAAGATCACATTATCATCTTCCTTAAATACAATATTAACTAGGCTAGTAATTTGGTGGATATTTTAATGTTGGTGTAAAATGAAACAACACAAATTGGCATATCACTACTTTTTCTTCTTGACCCAATATCTTATAATCATGTACAACTTGATTTGAGTGAGGTACTTGTACAATCTAAAACATTCTACCGAGTTACACCAACCTAGATTAATGGAATCTAGAATTTTCAGCCATGATATTTATTAGTGTGCCAAGATAGGCAAGTTCATTGCAAATGCATAAGAGAGTATCATGTCATCATTTTCTACCATTCAAATTTAATGGATAATATTGCACCAATGCAAATACCAATATGGTTGTAACTCCTATAGTAAGTTGTATGCTATCTAGTTACTTAACGCCAACCACAAATGATGACTAACACATCTATACAACATAATATATGTCTAATCTAGGGATGATTAATTCACTAAATAGAGTTATTATTTTCCTTATTACCATTCATACCTGAGGGTGAAAATAGATGGGTAGGATATATACTCGGTAATATCTATATTTTGTAGTTATGTGATACATTAACATAAATAATTAAGATTTTTCCTTTGTTATTCAAATAAAATATGTCAAGTGGTCGAAAATGCAAGATGTTTTGAATTACTTGGGCACTTTATTTGTCAGATTGAAATATCATGACACAATTTGTATTATGCAAATCTAGCCTTCGATTGAAGGTAGCTCAATCTTCATGGATCTTTGTATGATCTTATATGTAGGGAAATTGCCATCTAATATTGGAAGCCCATTTCCCTATGAGAGCTCATTTGGTCGTTTTTTGTCACGTAAATTGTCAGGACTATGACACTCCAAGTTTACTAGTCAAGATCGTAAGTAATCTGGATATAGACTACTTTTCATAAGCCTCTTACTTCTTGTGTTCCAGAAGTTCATAATTTCATTATCGGTGTGCCCTGACAATTGAAATACAATGATTGGTATTTAGTTGTATGAAGGCTAATTTGCATGATAAGAAAATCTGTTGTACAAGCTGGACACTAATTGTGTACATACACAAATGAAAGGTAAACGGATATCATGCTTTCAATACACATAATATGGAGAAAAAACAAACCAATAAGTCATGGTGTGTAATAGCATCTCTAGGTGCAAGTACCCAATTTGGCCCCCATATATCCACGAAACACAGATAGCAGGGGGCGAGCCATTGATGGATCACAAATGTTGCACAAGATCATTTAGTAGTTTTACATGCATCTTTCTATCTCGAAGTTGTTGATGAATATCTAGGAAATCTACAACGTGTTGTGCCTCTTGTTTTAGGAGACGGACATTTTCTGCTAGCTTGTCAAAATCATGAATACCGTGAACAACCTCACCCTCATCCTCCACAATATTGTTATGCAAGATCACACAACATGTCATCACCTCACACAATGTCCCAGGGTCCCACAAATTTGCATGTCCACAAAAAATAGCCCAGCGATCTTGGAGCACTCGAAATGGCCTCTCCACATCCTTCCTAGCACCATCTTTGCATTTGAGTAAGGAGAGTTCTTTTGTTCCCTTGGTCTTGGTGATAGCACTCACAATTGTCGTGCACTGTGGATAGATACCATTGACAAGGGTAACACATGGTGTAGTTGTGACCGTTGACGGTTAGTTGCACTCTGGAGCCTCCCCATCACAAAGTATTTTAAACAATGGGGATCCCTAGCTAAAGCACGCGTGAGATCCTGGCATGCCAAATAAAGAGTGTTAAGTCCACAAGTCTTTTGATTCCAGTGCTTCAAGTGTGATGGTGGGCTCTTTGGTGTGACCTTAGTATTGCGCTACCAAATCTACCAGATAGTTCTTCCATCGCCAATGCATGTAGTCGACTGAATTGAGCATACCGGGAAAGCCTCTTGTTGCTCCAATTGCCAGAAGATTTTCTATGCCCTCAGTATTTGGTTATCTCACATACTCTGGTTCAAACACATTCACTAAGGCAGAGGAAAATCTCACCCTTGCATCAATGCATGTGCCCTCTTCCATCCAAACATACTCATGAATGGCATATGCAGCTGTGCCATATTCAAGCATCCTGATAGAAGGAGGACATTTCTGCAGAGGAGAGAACGATAGTGCTACAGTACAATCCTTCCTCAATGTGAGGTAAGGATTATATTCATTTGCACCCTCCATTATGTGGAAGAACAAATGCCTGCACATCCGGTAGTTACACCAAAAGAACCCCTCATGATATACTAGGGTGACTTTGAAGTAGTTCTTGTAAACATCAATATGACCATGTATCCTATTCCTGGTAACAGTTATCATGCTCGACATCAAAACCCTAAAGTTTAGAATATAATTCTCTTCCTTCTCCACTGCTTCGAGGATGCTCATCGTCATCATCGTCATCAAATCGTAGTCGCCATCATCGGATATGATGATGACAAAACGAAGAACTCCATTTAAATAAACTCATAATGTAGGGGAACAAACTCATCATCCAACGACTCCATCGTGTCTCCTAAAAAAATGTGCAACAAAAAAGATAAAAACACAGTCCGGACATTTTGTCAAACTTGTGGTGGGTGTGGTGTATGGTGGATGGACTAGGGTGTATCGGGGTGGCGTCCGGGGCGGTGACGGGGTCAGGGGGTGATCTGGGTAGGGGCCAAATGGGGGGGGGGGCATTGTTAGTTTTCGAGGATAGAGCTTGGGGTGGGCGTAGAACGAGGAGAGCGCAACACACACAGAGAGATGTAACAGTGGAGGAAGACAGGAAGCCGGAGACGAGGGGGTAGTTTGGGAGGGTTTGGGTGGGGCTGGTTCGTCAGATCTGATGTGGGGGACATGTACGAACATCCCCATTTTTGTCCCAATATGGGCTAGGTTTGGGGTTGTCCGCACAAATAGCACGTCTTTGGGCAGGCCCGTCGGAGATATACTTTTTGTCCGAACAATGTCTGGACTTTTCGCTCGAACATACGGGGGAGATTTGAGGGTTTCCCTTGGAGATGCTCCAAGCTAATTTTTATAAATATTATTAGAACAATACATTGTTGTTGTTTTTAAAACTTGTCAACATCCTAATTTTAGACCAAGATATCATATACATCAAAGACTCATCCATATGTGTATTTTATCTCTTATTCTATATCATGTTGTATAGTATGTGCCATAATGTGACATCTCGTGGGCAATGATCAATTAGGAGCAGATAGTGAGCATCACATAGTAGGATCCAATAACCTTACCATGTTTTCTTCAAAGTTCAAAAGCATATTCTTACTCTATGCTTGAAATGGAGGCATGTACATTTCGTCTGAAGTCAAATGACACAAAGTTGGGTCAAATTTATATAAAAAAATCAACAACTGCAATACAACAAGTTAATATCATTAAATACACTGTAAACATATTTCCATATGATATCCATCTAGTATTGTAGTTATTGATATTTACAAACTTTGCATCGTTGAACTCTAGACCCCAATAGACAGCGAACGTTCGCTAGCTAGGAGGGATGGCATTTGCAAATGTTTTTATGGCAAATTCTTCAAAAACAGGCAACATAATTTTGCTGTGAAAATTGCCAGAATTGCTTAAAGAAACTGCCATGTTCCCGCAACCTAAATTGCCGCGAAAAATGTTCGTTTTGCCATACACCTCCACTGAACGTTCGCTGGACAACATCACCGAATTTATAATCATTCTCTCAAGCATGAATGGTGTATGAAACATGTTTCGAAAGTTGCTAGGAAATGATGATAACCCCAAAGAGCACCGAGTCACTCGCCAAACAGACCTGGCCAGTGAACACGTGAAGAAACAACTATTTATGTTGTTTCTTTATTTAATATAATCACACGCAAATTTCTTATTACCCTTCCGACCCGTTTCACAAGGTTTTCTTCGACTCTCTTAAACGAGTTAATTGCACATTGGTAGCACAATTGGGGCAGTGCCAACGAATTGGTACCACTTTTCGTATTTTTTACGTGTCAGTACCAAGACTGGGACGCGCGGCTACAGAACAATCTAAACTCCGTATAAACACGTATTGATGTTGAAACTGACCACTGGGGTCCTTTTGTCAGGTGCCACAGTAGCCAATTGACCCGTGCCTGTGTGCTGACTCGGACCGGTCCGGCTCGGTCGCAGAAATAGGTTGATCTTCCGGGTGATGTTTGCCCTCATACAAATTAAAATCGAAAACACAATTGTCGCATTTTCAAACCATTGATACATAGAGCAAAATGAAAATATGCTAAAGGGTGATTGGTTAGGGAATGCTTGCCTCTCTTCTTTTCAACCTAACCGTGCAGCAAACACATGTCCTCACAATAATTGCTTCATGATTAACCTATTTGCACTCGTGGTTTAATTACCACTGCTTAGCTTTCGATTTATTCTAACCATCAAATCAAATGTGAAAAAAAAATCTGTGCTCTGAAAAAAAAGAGTAGTATTCACAAAAACTCATTCTTTCACAAGTTGACGCTCGCCGTCACGTCTCGCCTAACTCCGTCAAGTTGGTTAGGAACGGGTTGACGTAATCACCGAAATGCCCTTGCCTAACGCCGGTAACCGCATCGTCGTCGAACACCATCCACTCTTTCGTGGCCACCGTCGTCGACGCCACGCCGGCGTCCTCCATGGGGCCCACCAGCGCCTTCGGTTCGTTGTCCTGCTCCACCGTGCAGCCGCCGTCTTCGACGTGGGCCATGATGAGCTTCTCGAGGTCCCTGATGTCGTGGTCCGGGACGCGCTCCACGGCCGGGAACTCGGCGGCGCTGAGCACGCCGAGGGCGCGGCAGAGCTCGAAGTAGGACGACACCAGTGCGCTCTGCTCCGCCTCCTTCCGCAGCACCCGCACCCCCTGCATGGCCCTGCGCCGCCTCGCCGTGGCCACGGTCTCTCCCGGCCGAGGCCGAGGTGCCGGCGTGGTCGGCGCCGAGCCCCCGAGGGCGGCGACGAGGTACTCGGCGATGCCGGCGCGCACCTGGCCGTACACGTCGAAGATCTCGACGACGGCGCATTCCATGGCGTCGAGGACGAGGCTCTGCCGCTCCATGCCGTCCCCGTAGGGGCGGATCTGCATGAGCAGGTCGAGCAGGTGCTGGCGCCTGGACAGGCGGTCCAGCAGGCGCGTCTCCTCGTCGTCGCCCTCGTCGCCGTGGGCGCCAGCGCCATCGTCTTCCTCGGCGGCGAAGAGGGAGCGGGCGTCGAGGAAGCGGAAGTAGGCGCGCACGAGGGCGGAGAGGCCGGCCGAGGAGCGGTCCCGGAAGTCGGCGAGGTCGAAGGGCACGCGGCCGCCGGCGCGGGGCTGCGCGAGGAGGAGCAGGCGGTGCGCGAGCATGAGCGCCTTGAGCGCCACGGCCCAGCAGCGCGTCCGGCCCGCGCGGCGCGCCAGCGCCCACACGAGCGGCGACGGCGAGGACGCGCGCGCCAGGTCTAGCACCCGCGCGGCGGCGCCGCGGTCCACGAAGCGGTCATCGTGGCTGGTGGCGCGGATGACCGCCGCGTCCAGCTCCGCGGCGCCGCCCCTGACCCTGGCCGGCGAGCGCAGCGCCCCCGCCGCGCGCGTGAGGCACAGGCTCTTCTTGTCCTTGGCCGCCGCGGCCGCGCGCCTCCACCACTGCCGCGCCGTCGTCATTGTAGATGGAACGATCGACGGTCCTTGCCGATCGATTGTCCCTCCCACCAGCTAGCGATCGATCGGGGGATCAAGTAGGAACGCACGTAGGATAGGACAGAACTCGGATGTATGGACGGATGGACGCGTCAAGAGATGAATCCTGGGCCGGTGGAGCATGCGGTGGGGAAGAAGGAGGAGGAGGAGGAGCCGAGGAGGGGGAAGCGTCACCCTAATTGCGTCAACGGACGACGTGTGGGGCACAACACAATGGTGGTGGGATCATGGCATGGGGAGGGGGGCACGCGACGCCAACTGGCACGCGCGCGCGGACGAAGAAGCCATGGAGGGAAGCGGGGAGGGAGATGGCCGACGGTCCGCCTGCCAGCCAGGTGAATCCTTTCTAATTCTGGAGTGAGTGAGCCGGGACGCATGCCGTATTTCTGTTTTGTTTTTCAATTGCAAGTCAAGTCAAGCCGCGATTCATCGGCAACATGCCAGCCAAGATGCAACCAGCTACTCCTGCTGGAGCACTTTTCTTTCCCTTCCTTCCCCTCTTGCTGCTGCTTCCAAGGTTGGAGTACTCCGTATTTCGGTCACGCAGTGCAAGTAATGGGACGGAAAGGGGGCTAGCCCGCTTCCAAAATAAGTTCTGGACGGCACCGTCGCTCTGGCTCGTGCACAGACAGACACACGCACATGGTTAGCTAACCACTCAGTGCTGCAGACACTAATAATTTAACAAACAAACGTGTTCTCACGTATTCTATGTAAGGCTTAAGAATCGCTAGCTAGCTAGGTGTGTCAAAACTTAGCAATTGACTTTCTTCTTGTCGCATCGCATGGTTGCTCTTGCTCGCCACCGGCCGGCCGGTGCAGAGTAAAGATAGACTGGAGACGTTTCAGATCAATTCCAAAATGCTCACAATCATCACCTTCCACTAGGGCTTGCATCCAAGGCAGATTCCAAACCATGCACACAGTTATTTTTGGGGGCATCTTCAGATACTACAGTTGATTGCCTCTGCTCTGCTTACCTGATCTAACTGATTTCCTCTGCATTGCGACGATGATCCGGTTGGTTGATTAACTGTGCTTACACTTGGGCACCACCGGCCGGCCTGTACGAACGGGCGAGGAATATTCAGATCCACGGCAATGCAGTGCAGACAGGAGACAATCATCGTCCACGCGCTTCAACTGTTTGCGCGCGTCTGCGTCTGCGTCCACGGGCCTGGTCACAAGCTAGCGGGGCCTGTTGCGTACACGTCTCATCAGTTTCCGTGTCAAGCAACAAGATGGATAGATTTGCCCTCAAAAAAAAAAACAAGATGGATAGATTTCATTTCATGCATGCGAGCAATTCTGAGCCACCGGTTTCTCTGCCTTGTGCGTTTGCAAAATACAGTACCGTTGATTACCTCTGCCTACACGATCTAGCTGCGCACTTCAGACATCAAGTGTCCTTCATTCTTCATTTTATTTTAATTTTTCTTATTTTCTTTCTTCATGCTCTTATTTTCTTATCCCCTTTTTCTTTTATTTTGGTTTTCAATTTTCTTTTCTTTTCGAAATTTCAAGACCGTTTTCTCGAATCCAGGAACATTTTTTTAAAATCAGTCAACATTTTTTCGAATCATGGTGAACATTTTGCAAATCCAAATTTTTTCCATAAAATTCAAAATAAATTAAACATAATTTTGAAATTGCGAACACAGAATTTTATTCAAATCGGTGAAAATTTTCTCGAACATATTTCAAATTCAAAGTTTGTTCATCTAGTTCAAAAAATGTTCATCACTTTTTCGAAATTATGAAAAATTTCAAAATTAATGAACATTTTTCAAATTCATGATCATTTTTTGAAATTGCGTACTCATGAATGAGTTTTTTTGTATAGGCTAACATTTCTAAATTTGCGAACAAATTTTGAATTTTAAACGTTTTTTATTTTCAAAGAACATTATTTGAATCCATATTTTTTTTGAATTTTGTGACCATTTTTCAAATATTTGGGAACAAATTTTAAAATTTTAGATCATTGTTAAAAAAACTATGAACATTTTTTGAGGACACAAACAGTTTTTTTAAAATCACGAACATTTTTCGAATCAACAAAAGTTTTTTTTAAATTTCATCAATATTTGTTGAATTCATGAAACTTTTGTTGAAATTCGCAAACATTTTTTACGTGAACATTTTTTTAAAATCAGGAACTTTTTTTAAACCATGTACATATTATGATTTCTGCAACATTTTCTCAAAGCTTACTTTTTTTGAAATTTGGAACTTTTTTAAAATTATGAATTATTTTGAAGAAAATAATAATAATAATAATAATAATAATAATAATAGCAGCAAATAAAAAAAAGAAAAAACTAATAAAAAACCCGGGGGTCGTCCAGCCCCGCTTTCGCGCGGGCTCATTCGCCAACCCGTCACACGCCAAATAGGAGCTCCCCGAGGAGATGGGTCCCTCAGGCCTGCTAAAATGGTGCGACCCCGGCTCCATGCCAGCCAAAAAGTGTGGGGCCCTTTGCAGAGACCTCCTCGCTGGCGCCTTAAGCGCCAGTAGACGAAACCAGCGCTCATGCGGCTCTCTACGAGGGCCGGCCCGAGAATGAGCGGACGAGCTCGCGCACTCCTCGATCGTTTCGATCGCTAAAAAAAATCTCGACCGTTTCGTGGTTGATTGATAGTGCTAGACCGGTTAACCATTGACTTTAGAGATTTTTTCTTCAAAAATTCAGAAAATAGAATTCAAAAATAAAAATGCTCACGGATTCTAAAAAAGTTCACTGATTTTCAAGAAAAGTTCATCAAACTTTAAAAAAGGTTCACAAATTTGATAAAAGTTCACCGATTTTGAAAAAAAAATCACGAATTAAAAAAAGTTCATCGGTTTCGAAAAAAGTTCACAAAATTTCAAAAAAGGTTCATTGAATTTGGAAAAAGTTCATTAAATTTGGAAAAAGTTCATTGATTTTGAAAAAGTTCACCCACTTTCCAGAAAAAAAGTTCACAAATTTGAAAAAAAGTTTATCGATTTTGAGAAAAGTTCATGAATTTGAAAAAAAGTTCATCTACTATCAAAAAAAAGGTTCATGAATTTCTTTCGCAAAAAAAAGTTCGCAACTTTGAGAAAAATGTAAAAGGGACATAGAAGAAAATGAAGAAGAAGAAAAGGCCAAGCAAACCACTCTCTGACACTTAAGGTTCGTTGGTCGGCTGGTTATGGCATTGAAGTCTTTAGAATCCCGTCGTGTGTTCGAATCCTGGCTGGCATGCAGTTTTTCTCTTTTTATAGAAACAGAGAATGATTATATGGGCCCCGGCCAGCTATCGAAACCTGACGTACGGGGAGGGTGTGCGCCCTGTACCATAATGCCTATATTCGGCGGTTAAGGCGCCGAATAGGATTTGGCCCCTTTGCATGCTGGAGCTATGGGCAGTTTTCTGCCTCCCGAGCACCAACATTAACTAAATCGGCCCCTCCCGAGCACCAACTTTGCAGTGATTCGTGGTGACTATTTCTCGCTTTAAGTGAGCCCTAAGCTAGCATCGCTGAAGGTTTTCCATTTTGTAGGTAACTGGACCGGCATGTGTCCTATGTTGCTCCGCTTTTAAAAAAAGGAATGGAACCCTAGTTTGCAGGGTGACGCACAGCGCTCCTTCCCACTCGACTAACATCGTGTTCATGCTAAGTACTTTAGGCGTGTTCTACTTAAGGCGAAAAGAGCTAGTTTTTCTGGTTTTTTAATTTGTTCTCTCGATTTCTTTTTTTGTTTTTGTTTTTTCTTTTGTTTTCACCGGTTTTTCTATGTTTTTATTGGGTTTTTTTGCTACCTTTTTTCGTTGTTTCTCTGGGTTTCTTCATATCTTTTCGGTTTTTTCAACCTTTTTTTCATTTGTTTCTTTTTCATTTTTCTATGGTGTATTTTGCTACTTTTTTGTTTCTTTTTTTTCATTTCTACATTTTTTCATACGTCAAGAACGATTTTCTAATATACTTTAATATTTTTTCAAATACAGATTAACATTATTTTAATACATGGTCAACATTTTCTATACCTATTAAAAAATCAAATGTTTGATTAACATTTACTAAATATAATATTAACATTTTTTAACACATGGTAAATATTTCTCTATACACATTAAACATTTTCCAAATGCTTGATTAATATTCTTCATGTACTTGTTTAACAGTTTTTCAAATGCTTGATTAACATTTTTATATTCATGATCAAGATTTTTTCAAAAAACTTGTTCAACATTTTTCAAATACTTGGTGAAAGTGCTAGTGATCGACTAGAGGGGGGGGGGGGGTGAATAGGCGATTTTTATGAAAGTCTTGTAAACAGGGAAGTTTTGAAGACAAACGATAGAAGTAAACATATTACCACGCAGCGGAAGGTAGACTACATTAGGCAAATCTTAGTCAGGTAATCAACGAAGTGAAAGCACAATGACTTATAGTAGCTAGGCAGTAAGGATCAGGTAGGAAGATATTGTGAAGCCAATCAGAACAGGCAGTCACTCAGTGAAGACAAAAGATAATGCAATCATGCAATGACTTCACAAGGACCAACAGTAAGTAAAGGAAGGGAAGGATGAAACCAGTGACTCGTTGAAGACAATGATTTGTTGGACCAGTTCCAGTTGCTGTGACAACTGTACGTCTGGTTAGGGCGGCTAGGTATTTAAACCTGAGGACACACAGTCCCGGACACCCAGTCCTGAACACGCAGCTCAGGACCCTTAGTCCTCACCATATTCCCCTTGAGCTAAGGTCACGCAGACCTCGCCCAATCACTCTGGTAAGTCTTCAAGGTAGACTCCCAAACCTTCACAGACTTCGTTCACCGGCGATCCACAATGACTCTTGGATGCTCAGAACGCGACGCCTAACCGGCTGGAGGATCCACAGTCCTCAAGTGTAATAAGTCTTCAGATCACACAGACAGGACGACTTAAGTGATGCCTAACACTCTTTGGCTCTAGGTGGTTAGGACTTTATACTCGCAAGGAATTCTTTCTCAAAGGCTTCGAGGTGGGTTGCTCTCAAACGACAACAGCCGTACTTTAACTCTGAGCAGCCAACCGTTTATGGTTGTAGGGGGTGGGCTATTTATAGCCACTAGGCAACCCGACCTGATTTGTCCGAAATGACCCTAGGTCACTAAGGAACTGACACGTGTTCCAACGGTTAGATTTTAAACACACACGAAAACTTTACTTGGGCTACAAGCAAAGCTGACTTGTCCAACTCTGGACAAAATTCGCTCTCATAGTCTTCACTTGAAGACATAGGATTTTGGTTAAGCATCACTTCAGTCATTCCGACTGGTTCTCTTGGACCCCACTTAACAGTACGGTGGTTCCTATGACTCAACAAAGAAGAAAAAGAACTGCGAAATATCTGAGTCTTCGAGCTCCATAGTCTTCATGGGATGTCTTCTCTTGTCATAGTCTTCAATGTGAATATCTTCACATACCACCTTTGACTTCAATGTCTTCATACATTTTTAGGGGTCATCTTTGGTAGGAAAACCGAATCAATGAGAGACTTCTACCTGTGTTATCCTACAATTCTCACAAACACATTAGTCCCTCAACTAGGTTTGTCGTTAATACTCCAAACCAACTAGGGGTGGCACTAGATGCACTTACGATCTCCCCCTTTTTGGTGATTGATGACAAACTAGTTGAAGTTTTCAACGGGGACTATAATATGTGAAATTGTAAAGGATAAGGAATTATCTTCATAAGTTGTAAGGGCTCCCCCTGAAGATGTGCATATAAGTAATTTGCTTTTGGAATGCAAATGCACATGGCAGGTTGTACTTGTGGAGATCCTCTTCAACTTATGATGACAACTCATCATGCATGAAAAGTATGTGAAGATAATGACATGCATAATGGAAAACGGACGTCTGCAAAATGATCTAAGTGCGGAATTTATCATCGCATCACAAAGTAGCAAATGAGTAGCAGACGACCATCGAGTTTAAGTGTTACAACTCAAAGAACCAAATGTATCAAAACGAGAGTTGTAAACACTAGGCAAAGCATAAAGTAACCTCCCATATGGACCCGCTTGAAGACTATCAAACTCATATGCTTCTCCCCCTTTTGTCAGTAAGGACCAAAAAGGTTTGAAGACATAGAGCATCTACTCGTTCCCATGAGGAGTAGGTGAAGTAGCAAGGTCATCGGTGTTGTTAGGCGGTGCAGACGAGCTTGGGGCAGTGTTGACGCGTGCTGAAGGAGGGGCCGGTGAAGTAGCATCGTCTTCGTCCTCGATCACTCTGGCATTCACAGTTGCCGCAGAGGAAGAGAACTCAGAGTCTTCAAGTGAGGGAGTTCGTCGCAGCACAGCCCTTCGGGGAGGTGTGGAGTCGAACTTAAAACGTTCAGAGAAGCCATCCTCTTGAAGATCATCCTCAGAGCACATAAGCGTCAGCCCTTTCCATGTACGCCGACAAGTTTCATGGGCAACAAAGGCATTCTTGGTGGCAAGGTTACGAATGCGGTTGACATCCACCAAGAGGCTGTGCATTTGGCGCTTCAGCCAGTCATGATACCTGTCCTGTTTCTGATGAAGAGCAACCAGAAGCTCTCGGTCATTGAGAACACGAGATCGCTTCTTGGGCCGTTGGGCAATAGTGCTTTCAGTGGCTTCAGTGAGGGCACGATGAGGTGCGCGTGTAGTGCCAGCCAGAGGATAAACACGAGTGACTGCTTCAACTCCTTCAATGTTCTGAGAGAAACTTTGATGCTCCACATTATGAAGACTAAGAGGCTCCTTGGCAGGCTCTGGATAGAGGACTTCAACGGACATATCCACGTCAGGCATAAAGATCCGATGATTGCGAGCAGAGGGCTGATATGAGATAGCTGAGTGGAGTTTGATCAGCCGCATTATCCATGGAGCGTAGAACTTCTAGCCAAAGAGATCAGATCCTGAAGCAGCAAGTTGGTGGATGAAGAAGTCTTGTGCATTGAAGCATTTGCCGTGAAGAATATAGAAGACCAAAGTCTTCATTGCACCTTCTAGCTTTGCATATGGGGAATGTCCTTTGATGGGCCAGAGAGTTCGCCTTAAAATGTGATAGATGGTCGTTGGCAGATACTCCAGGTCTTCAACAAGGAACTCCTTAGGATATGCAGCGTCTTGTGGCAAAGGCTTCATCATACTGAGCATCTGACTCATGTTTGGTTCAGGCTTCTGAAAGATGCTCTCCATAGCTTCACTGTGAAGTTGACATCCAGGTTCATAGAGATCTCCAGGAGTGGGCAGACCAGTGAGCTCAATGATATCAAAGGCTTTGGCTTCGTGATGAACATTTCCTGTCATCCACTCAAGGACCCAAGTCTTCGGATCTCTGTTGTAACCACGTATGTGAAGTGTGGCATAAAATTGGAGCAGCAACTCTTCGTTCCAGTGCTCTTGGTCGGTGACGAAAGGCAACAATCCAACCTCTTTGAAGCAGTCCAGAGCTTCTTCCAAGCAGGGCAGACCAGCTATTGCTTCGGTGTCAAGACGCATTTATGGGAAGATGCGACCTTGATTGTACAGAATGCAGGAGTAATAGCTTCGCTGCGGATAGCTCCAGAACCGATCAGAAGATATTCGTTCCCTGGAGTAGGGGTTCTTGGAGCTATTGAAGAAGGTGTTGTCTGCTTTGAAGCTGTTGACATTGAAGGATCCAGGTGCTGATGCAGGACCTGGAAACCTGGGCAACCTTGGCATTGGCTTCTGTACCTGAGGCCTATGCTCAATATGATAGTCAAACTGAGGACCAGCAGCAGGCGCAGGAACAGAAGCAGTAGCATCATTGGCTTCGCTGACTTCTGGTTCTTGGGTTGGTGTAGGCTCCACATTTGCTTCAGCCATGACAGCGTCAGTGGCTTCATTGGTGTTGGTGGTGGAAGCCTCAAGATTTTCTACCTCCACTTGATGAGCTGGAGGGTCGGGCACAAACACGTTCTCCTCGAGAACAGCTTCGTCAATAGTTGGGGAGTGGGGACACGTTCTTCTTGGGTGTCATCAGCTGATGCAGCCGGAATGTCTTCAGCAGCTTTAGCTTCAGATTCGGAGACTGGAGGCCTTGGTCCTTTGCGAAGCCTGCGTAATGCTGGCGACGCCTTTGGAGATGGAGTTGGCTGGGCCTCAAAGTCATCCTCTTCTTCTTGCCGGGGTGGTGTGACTTGTTGCTGTGGGTGATCAGCCCATGATGCATCCTGAGCAATTGGCGTCAGAGGACGACCAATGCTGATGAGTTCCCTGTGCGTAAGCATAGGCGATGATACCTATTGGTGCTCGATCTGAGAAAGAACCGCATCATCTTCAACATGGTCATGGTGACCAATGTCTTCAGCAGCAGTGGGATCAGCTGCTGGAAAGTCTCCAGCTTCATGAGCCTCTGTGAAAAGCAGGCTCATGGACAGTCAGTTGGCACTCTTGATGTTCAGCGGCAGGGCGAACCATGGAGATGGGTTCAACAATTAAGGGCTCTGTGGGAGCAGTCCGTTCCTTCTTGGTCTTCCGCTTCTTCTTGGAGGGAGCAGCAGCAGAGGCTTCAGGATGTTTCCTTTTTCTGGCTTCAGCCTCAGCAGTCCTCGTCTTCTTCAGTTCTGAAGCGGTAGACCTGGCTTTTGGCTTCCAGCCAGTCATGCTGGTTGGGAAGACAATGGGATGTGCTTCCTGCCTTGGTGCGTCGGGTTCGGCCATAGCGGGCTTCTTCTTCTTCTTCTTCTTCTTCTTCTTCTTCTTCTTCTTCTTCTTCTTCTTCTTCTTCTTCTTCTTCTGCTTTGCAGCCATCCTGGGGTCGATGCCAGGACGCCCAAGGGCCTTGCGCTTCTCAGCCTCATTGTAGGCTTGCACACACTTGTCAGCCAGGCTCTTCATGCGCTCACAAGAACCTTGAGCTTCTTCACGCTTCTTGAGAAAGGCTTCTTTAAGCTCGTGTAGTATGATCTTGAAGTTCTTGACCTCTTGCACGCTGAGCTTGGCCATATGCTTCTTGAACTGAGCTTTCTCAAAGTCAATCTTCTGCTTCAGTTCAACGATGCGCTGGGCTATAGATAGCTCTGAAACAATGGCGCCATGGAAGGTAACACTGAGGCCAATTGGAAGTTGCAGATCTTCAAAGCTGAGGTTGGGTGTGTCAAACCACTCATCGATGAAGTCGTGGATGATTGCCACGTCAAAGAGAGGAAAATTGTTGAAGATTTCGGCTTCTTCTTTGCTCTTGATCAGTTGCTCAAGAGCGTCATCTGCAAGATCTTCATCACTGGACAGATCAATGGCATTGTTGCGCAGAATAGCAGCAACAGTCAGTTCTTGGCTGGTGTGTGGCAGAGGCATCTTGACTTTCTGGGGCTTGGAGATGCATGACAGATATTCATACTGCACACTGTCTTGAGGAGGTGCAGTAGCCAGTGGCTTCGCCCGTGAGATTTTTGGTGCTGAGGCAGGCTTTGAAGCTTTAGGCTGCTTCAGTTTCTTTGGCTTCGGCGCTGCAGGCGCTTCATCTGATTCAACGTCATTTGCAGGCTCATCCACGGCTGTCCCTTGAACCACGATATGAGTGATGAGACCTTCCAGGTTGTAGAAGGGCCCAACAAGATTGGGTTCAGCTTCGCGGGTCCCATCGGCACGGGGAGCAGAGGGACCAGGGTTGAAGTCTAATCCCAAAGACTTCTTGTTCTGCTTCGCCGAATTCTGGGCAAACTGGAAGTTGCGCTTGAATAGATTGTCGTCACGACACCATAGCAGTGACGATGGGTCAGCATCCGCAGGCTATGGTCCACGGACCATGCAGGGATAGAAGCCTTGTTCAATGGCTTCATCTCTGGACCTGGGTTGAAGATTTTTGTATAGGATGTCTCCCCATGGTCGCTTGATGGCATTCTTTTCAGCATATTCCTTTGTCACAAATCTATACTTGAACCACTGTTCTGCCCAATATCGTCGAATCCATTGGATTCGTGTCTTGCGCTGATTGTAATCCTCTTCTGGATCTGTCTTGTACAGTTCTGAGAGGTCATCGGGCAGATCTCTTGATGTCTCACCTTGACGCTTTCTGCCACCCTTCCTTGCTGATTTCTCTGCAGCCATGAACTTTAAACTGAATGGCTTCAATACGTTCAAAGGATTCAAGGGCTTTCGCTTGCTGGACAAACAGGAACTGGCTTCGGGAGAATTTATGTGATGCTATAAGAATTCTGCAAATGAATGCAGACTATGAGAACCAAGGGATTCTCCCATGGACATGTACCTGTGACAGCATTAAGGTGCGAGGGAAGGGGAAGAGGTCATATGCATTCTCAGAAGATTTTGAAGATAAATTAGTTTAGAAGACATTGACCTCATCGTGCGAAGACATTCACTCATAGATAAGGAGTTGGTTCCAGATTTGTACGAATCCACAGATCAGTACAAGTGAGGAATCTAACTACTTTGTGAAGCATAAGTAAACATACTAGGCATAATATGAGATGCAGTATGAGGTGGATCCAACTTGTGTGAACAGAAACTGCTTGTGGTAGAAAGTGACGAATCCATAGCATCAAAGGGGCCGTAAAAAGGGAGTTTTATTTACCACACAAGAAACTGCTAGACGGAGTGGAAGAGGAGGCCGAGTAGTTCGATCATCCGTGCCCTAACTTGGCGACGGAGGACACCTACGGCGACGGCGGAGAAGACGAAGTCCGCGGTCGGCGTGAAGACGGCGTCGGAGAGGTTGCGGCAGCTAAGCGCTTCGTCGCCGGTGTCGTCGAGGGCTAGCGGTGGCGCTAGGGTTCGTGCGAGAGTGGAAGAAAGGATAATGACTGAGGTGAGGCGTGTATTTATAGGGACAGGGACGGCTCAGTGTTATTACACAGGTGCCCCTGGCGATTCACATGTGAGGAACACGTGGCCATCATGCAGCATATCAGAGGTTGTTCCACGTTCCCGCGCACGCCTGGATTATCAGGTGGTCGTTCCCACTTCTCCGGGTTTCAGGTGAAAGAATTAGCATTAAAAATGGACTTAATGTTTGTCTCTGTATCTTCCGCTGACAAGGACGCAGAGAAGACATTCGATAGTTTCAATAGAATGCATATGATTTGGAGAGATAGAGTTTGAGATAGAAAGCATAGAGAGGTTAGGGTCCGATCACATTCACTTAGTTCAAAAGATTCAACAAGAAGACATAGCTATAAGTGAATGCTGTAGAGGACAAAACACTAGTATATATATATATATATATATATGATCAACATAATGAAGATAATCATGAAGACATGTTGAGATTGAAGTCAAACCAAATGTGAAGACATAGCAAATGTAACGCCATGAGTGAAATACTTCAAACAGAACATTTGGTGGTGGCGTTACCCACTGTATAGGAAGTATTAGACCCGGACACGGCGCACAATTGTCATGGCGCTCCGAAGTCAAATTCCTCATTAATGTATTCACACTTAGAATGTATGTCTTCATTGATTGAAGATATACTTTACTTTGTGTGTTGCACATCTAAGTCATCAATATGCATAAGTGTTAGGATGTGTGCCTGATCACAGGACATTTGAGGATTCAAAGATATTTAGCTCACACCATAACTTGCAAAATCTCTTCTCATCCAAGGGCTTGGTGAAGATATCTGCCAATTGCTCTTCAGTGTTGACGTGTATGATATCAATATCTTCCTTCACAACATGATCTCTGAGAAAGTGATGACGAATCTCAATGTGCTTTGTCTTCGAGTGCTGAACTGGGTTGTTGGCAATCTTGATGGCGCTTTCGTTGTCGCAGTAGAGTGGTACTTGCTTCAGATGAATGCCATAGTCTTTGAGTGTTTGCTTCATCCACAGAAGCTGAGCGCAGCAAGATCTAGCAGCAATGTATTCAGATTCAGCAGTGGAGAGAGATACACAGTTCTGCTTCTTTGAAGACCAACATACAAGTGATCGTCCCAGAAAATGACATGTGCCTGATGTAGACTTGCGATCCACCTTGTCACCAGCATAATCAGCATCCGAGAATCCAACCAGATCAAACTCTGAGCCCTTTGGATACCATAATCCTAGAGTTGGGGTGTAAGCCAAATATAGAAGAATTCGCTTCACAGCTAAGTGATGTGATTCCTTTGGTGCCGCTTGGAATCGAGCACACATGCAAACACTAAGCATAATATCTGGCCTAGATGCACATAGATAAAGTAAAGAACCAATCATGGAGCGGTATACCTTTTGATCGAACTCTTTACCATTGTCATCGGGACCCAGATGATGTTTGGCTGGCATTGGCGTCGTGAAGCCTTTGCAGTCTTGCATAGCGAACTTCTTCAGGAAATCTTTAAGATACTTCTCTTGAGATATAAAGATGCCGTTGTGTTGCTGTCGTATTTGAAGACCAAGGAAGAACTTAAGCTCTCCCATCATGGACATCTGATATTTCTCTTGCATCATATATCCAAACTCTTCACTGTATTTCTGATTGGTGCAGCCGAAGATAATGTCATCCACATATATTTGGCACACAAACAGTTCAGCATCATATGTCTTCGTGAAGAGAGTGGGGTCGAGGGAACCAGGTGTGAAGCCTTTGCTCTTCAGGAAGTATTTGAGTGTGTCATACCAAGCCCGAGGGGCTTGTTTGAGGCCATACAGTGCCTTGTTGAGCTTGTATACCATGTCAGGATGTTTTGGATCTTCAAAGCCAGGCGGTTGTGCAACATAGACTTCTTCTTCAATCTTGCCATTAAGAAAGGCGCTCTTCACATCCATTTGATATAGAAGTATGTTATGATGATTTGCATAGGCCAACAGTATGCGTATGGCTTCAAGTCGAGCCACATGAGCAAATGTTTCATCGAAGTCAATCCCTTCAACTTGAGTATATCCTTGAGCAACGAGACGAGCTTTGTTTCTGACAACTTGACCATGCTCATCTTGCTTGTTGCGATATATCCATTTGGTTCCTATTATATTGTGCTTCCGAGGATGAGGACGCTTAACCAGTTCCCATACATTATTCAGCTCAAACTGTTGAAGCTCTTCTTGCATAGCTTGAATCCATTCAGGTTCCATGAAGGCTTCTTCAACTTTCTCAGGTTCTGTTATTGAGACGAATGCGAAGTGCCCACAGAGATTTGCTAGCTGTGTTGCCCTTGAACGAGTGAGTGGACCGGGTGCATTGATGCTATCAATTATTCTCTCAATCTACACTTCATTGGCAACACGAGGATGTACATGGCGAAGATTTTGCTCTTACTAATCATTGTCATTGTTAGAGGGATTGTCTTCAGGCTGAGCATTGTCTTCAGGTTGATCAGGTGCGGAGATGATAAGTTCCTCTTCAGGTTGAGCTTCAGAAGGTATGATTTCTCCAGTTCCCATAAGTTTGATTGATTCACTGGATGGAACTTCATCTAGCACATTTGGCAGGTGCTCTCTTTGTGAGCCGTTAGTCTCATCGAACCGCACATCCACCGTTTCAACCACTTTATAATGAAAGAGATTGAAGACTCTGTAGGAGTGCGAATCCTTTCCATATCCAAGCATAAAACCCTCATGTGCTTTTGGTGCAAATTTTGAAGTGTGATGTGGATCCTTGATCCAGCACCTGGCGCCAAATACTCTGAAGTAACTGACATTTGGCTTCTTGCCAGTAAGGAGCTAATAAGATGTCTTGTTCAGAAGCTTGTGAAGATAAAAACGGTTGATTGTATGGCATGCAGTATCAATGGCTTCATGCCAGAATTTTCTTGGAGTCTTGTATTCATCAAGCATCGTTCGGGCCATCTCAATGAGTGTTCTGTTCTTGCGTTCGACGACGCCATTCTGCTATGGCATGTACGGAGCTGAGAATTCATGTGTGATGCCCAAAGTATCAAGATATGTATCAAGGGCAGTGTTCTTGAATTCAGTGCCATTGTCACTTCTGATGTGCTTTATCTTGGCGCCATAGTTGTTCATTGCTCGATTGGCGAAGCGTCTGAAGACATCCTGCACTTCAGTCTTGTAGAGGATTATATGCACCCAAGTATATCTAGAATAATCATCAACAATGACAAAGCCATAGAGACAAGCAGTAGTAGTAAGAGTTGAGTAATGAGTGGGACCGAAAAGATCCATGTGGAGCAGTTCGAAGGGCTGATTCGTTGTCATGATTGTCTTCGAGGGATGCTCGGCCCTCGTCATCTTTCCTGCTTCACAGGCACCGCATAAGTGATCTTTCTTGAACTTGACGCCCTCGATGCCTATGACATGCTTCTTCTTTGCAAGGGTGTGCAGGTTCCTCATGCCAGCATGCCCTAGCCTCCGATGCCAGAGCCAGCATTCTGAAGCTTTTGCTAGAAGACATACGGCAAGCTGTGGTCCTGCTGAGAAATCTACCACGTACAAATCATCTTTTCGATACCCTTCAAACACTAGAGACTTGTCAGATTCCATTAGAACAAGGCAACGATATTTTCCAAACATCACAATCATGTTTAAATCGCAAAGCATTGAGACAGACATTAAGTTGAAGCCAAGGGATTCAACAAGCATGACTTTATCCATGTGTTGATCCTTTGAGATTGCAACTCTACCTAGACCCAATACCATACTTTTACCAGTGTCAGCAAATGTGATGTGACTTTTGTCAGATGGACGTAAGGTTGAGTCCATAAGAAGTCTTCTCTTGCCAGTCATGTGATTGGTACACCCACTATCAATAATCCATTCTAAAGCCGCTGGTGTCGTACCCTACAGTGCAGTTAGGGGGATAGGCTTCACGAAGAGAATTGTGAAGCAAAAACATTTGACGAACCCATGGGTTATGAAAGCTTAGATCGAGATTTGGACTCATAGGGCGAGTAGCAAGCAATTCAGGAACAAAGTACATAATAAGACCATTTGGGCATTTGATCTTGCGCCCTACAAGATGTTTAAGGTCCCCAGCAATAGCGTCAGACGATTTTGGTTTTTTGCTAGAGACCTTTCCCTGCAAAAGAGAGTTAAGCTTTCTTAGCCACCCACATCTTCAAGGGTGGCTTTGAAGCAATGAGTGTAAGTGCATCATCTGAGAACTTTGGCTTTGGAGCCCTAGCAAAAAGTCTTGCAGGTGGACAATAGTACTCATAAGAATAAGCAGAATAGTTCTTGGTCTTATGAACATGGCGGTTTGATGAACCACGCTCATATTCATAGGCCTGAGTATGGCTTCCCTGCAAAACATTTGCGTTAGTGCGACTCCGGTGAGTCCTCTGTCTGTATGAAGCCTTTGGACCATATGAAGCCTGTGGTCTGGGGTTTGTCTTCTTCACCTGTGGTGTCATGATGACATTCACAGGAAGATTCTCCAAACACCTTTTCGGCACCCAGATCTTCTTCATAGGCGGTCATTCCTGCAGTTAGTACCAATATACCTGGCAAACACTTCACCATTCTGATTCTTAAATAGTTTGTAGTTTGCATCAAAAGATTCATCAATAACAATGGGATTAGCACAAGTGAAGCCAGATAGGGTGGATGCATCCACTGAAGGTTCCTTTGCAGCAACCCATGTGGTTTTGGGGTACTGCTCAGGTTTCCAGTAAGAGCCATCATCATTCATTTTCCTTTCGAACCCAACACCCTCTTTCCTAGGGTTTCAGTTCAGGATCTGCCTTTTGAGGACATCACATAGTGTCTGATGCCCTTTGAGACTTTTGTACATCCCTGTTTCAAGCAGTGTCTTCAACCTAGCATTCTCATCAGCAATGGCAGTGGTATCCTCAGCAGAGGGGTTAGTTACCACATCAACAGGAGAAGACATTGCAACAGTAGCAGCAGTAGAACATTCAACAACAAAAGTAGTGTTATCACGCTCAATGCATTTAAGACATGGTGGTGCAAATCCTTCCTGAGCTGAACTGATCTATTTGGCGTGAGGTGACTCGTTTTCCTTTTGAAGATCTTCATGAGCCGCTCTCAATTTCTCAAGGTCTTGCTTCCTTTGAAGATAATCGTAGGACAACCTTTCATGAGTTGTTGAGAGCGTTTCATGACGACTTTCAAGTTTCTCATACTTAACGTGAAGATTTTTTGTGTCTTCAATTAAGGACTGAGATCGAGTCATTTCAGTGTCTAATAGATCATCGCTTTTGTCTAACAGTTTTTGAATGTGTTCCATAGCTTTCTGTTGTTCAGTTGCAATTTTAGCAAGTGTTTTGTAGCTAGGTTTGGAATCACAATCAGATTCATCATCACTGGATGTTTGATAGTGAGTAGTACGTGTGTTTACCTTGGCACCACGTGCCATGAAGCAGTAGGAAGGAGCGGAGTAGTCCTTGTCATTTGCATCGGTGTCGGTGATGAAGTCATTGTCTTCAGTGTTGAAGATGGACTTGGCAACGTATGCTGTAGCCAGACTCGCAACTCCAGAATCGGACTCCTCCTCAGACTCCACCTCCGCCTCCTTAGAAGCAGACTCCTCAGAATCCATTTCCTTGCCAACAAACGCACGTGCCTTGCCAGATGAGCTCTTCTTGTGTGATGAAGACTTTGAGGAAGACTTGGAAGAAGACTTTGAATATGTCTTCTTCTTCTTCTTCTTCTTGTCGTCAGAGTCATACTCCTTGCTCTTCTTCTTCTTCTTCTTGTTCTCATTGTCCCACTGTGGACACTCAGAGATGTAGTGGCTAGGCTTCTTGCACTTGTGACATGTTCTCTTCTTGTAGTCATGAGCAGAAGCTTCATCATTCCTTGAGCTTGATCGTGAAGACTTTCTGAATCCTTTCTTCCTGGTGAATTTTTGGAACTTCTTCACAAGGATAGCAAGCTCCTTTCCAATGTCTTCAGGATCATCAGAACTGCTGTTAGATTCTTCTTCGGATGAGGAGACAGCTTTTGCCTTCAAGGCACGAGTTTGCCCATAGCTGGGACCGTAGATGTCTCTTTTCTCAGAAAGCTGAAACTCGTGTGTGTCGAGCCTCTCAAGTATGTCAGACGGATCGAGTGTCTTGAAATCAGGGCGTTCTTGAATCATCAGGGCTAGGGTGTCAAACGAACTGTCAAGTGATCTCAGGAGTGTCTTGACGACTTCATGCTTGGTGATCTCAGTGGCGTCGAGGGCTTGAAGCTCATTTGTGATGTCTGTGAGTCGATCAAACGTGAGCTGGACATTCTCATTGTCATTTCTCTTGAAGCGGTTGAAGAGGTTGCGAAGGACACTGATTCTCTGATCTCTCTGGGTGGAGACGCCTTCGTTGACCTTGGAGAGCCAGTCCCAGACTAGCTTGGAAGTCTCCAACGTAGTCACACGGCCATACTGTCCTTTGGTCAGATGACCACAGATGATATTCTTGGCAGTAGAGTCCAGTTGAACGAACTTCTTGACATCAGCAGCAGTGACACCTTCTCCAGCCTTGGGAACGCTATTCTTGACGACATACCATAGGTCGACATCAATGGCTTCAAATGCATGCGCATCTTATTCTTCCAGTAGGGATATTCAGTTCCATCGAAGACGTGGCACGCAGCGGAGACTTTAATTATCCATGCAGTCGACATAGCTAAAACTCCAGGTGGTTAAACCGAATCACACAGAACAAGGGAGTACCTTGCTCTGATACCAATTGGAAGTGCTAGTGATCGACTAGAGGGGGGGGTGAATAGGCGATTTTTATGAAAGTCTTCTAAATAGGGAAGTTTTGAAGACAAACGATAGAAGTAAACCTATTACCACGCAGCGGAAGGTAGACTACACTAGGCAAACCTTAGTCAGGTAATCAATGAAGTGAAAGCACAATGACTTATAGTAGCTAGGCAGTAAGGATCAGGTAGGAAGATATTGTGAAGCCAATCAGAACAGACAGTCACTTAGTGAAGACAAAACATAATGCAATCATGCAATGACTTCACAAGGACCAACAGTAAGTAAAGGAAGGGAAGGATGAAACCAGTGACTCGTTGAAGACAATGATTTGTTGGACCAGTTCCAGTTGCTGTGACAACTGTACGTCTGGTTAGGGCGGCTAGGTATTTAAACCCGAGGACACCCAGTCCTGGACACCCAGTCCTGAACACGCAGCTCAGGACCCTTAGTCCTCACCGTATTCCCCTTGAGCTAAGGTCATGCAGACTCGCCGAATCACTCTGGTAAGTCTTCAAGGTAGACTCCCAAACCTTCACAGACTTCGTTCACCGGCGATCCACAATGACTCTTGGATGCTCAGAACGCGACGCCTAACCGGCTGGAGGATCCACAGTCCTCAAGTGTAATAAGTCTTCAGATCACACAGACAGGACGACTTAAGTGATGCCTAACACTCTTTGGCTCTGGGTGGTTAGGACTTTATCCTCGCAAGGAATTCTCTCTCAAAGGCTTCGAGGTGGGTTGCTCGCAAATGACAACAGCCGTACTTTAACTCTGAGCAGCCAACCGTTTATGGTTGTAGGGGTGGGCTATTTATAGCCACTAGGCAACCCGACCTGATTTTTCCGAAATGACCCTGGGTCACTAAGGAACTGACACGTGTTCCAACGGTCAGATTTTAAACACACACGGCAACTTTACTTGGGCTACAAGCAAAGCTGACTTGTCCAACTCTGGACAAGATTCGCTCTCATAGTCTTCACTTGAAGACATAGGATTTTGGTTAAGCATCACTTCAGTCATTCCGACTAGTTCTCTTGGACCCCACTTAACAGTACGGTGGTTCCTACGACTCAACAAAGAAGAAAAAGAACTACGAAATATCTAAGTCTTCGAGCTCCATAGTCTTCATGTGATGTCTTCTCTTGTCACAGTCTTCAATGTGAATATCTTCACATACCACCTTTGACTTCAATGTCTTCATACATTTTTAGGGGTCATCTCTGGTAGGAAAACCGAATCAATGAGGGACTTCTACCTGTGTTATCCTGCAATTCTCACAAACACATTAGTCCCTCAACTAGATTTGTCGTCAATACTCCAAAACCAACTAGGGGTGGCACTAGATGCACTTACACTTGGTCATCATTTTATATCAAATGCTTGATTAACATTTTTATATACATGATGAAGATTTTCTTAAATACTTGTTCAATATTTATTAAATATTTGTTCAACATTTTTCAAATATCTATTCAACATTTTTAAATGTTTTTATAATATGTATTTTAAAAAATTTAAAAATATAAACACAAGTATAATATTAAAACAAAAAACAAAGTGAGAAAACATAAGAAAAAACCACAAAAAGTGGTTGTGGCCTCCTGCACACGTGGGTTGGCCCAACTCGGCCGCCCTTCGGAGAGTCGAAAGCCAAAGTCGCTTAAGGCGAGATATAGGGGCACCCACAATGGTCGGGCCGACCCCTTTGCCGCGACACACGCAGCATAGTGGTCATCATGACCCATGCGTGATCGCTAGTGAGCTTCGTCGATTGGACCTATCATTTGTCGAGCAGGACGGGCCTGGTAGGTCCATTTCAACCTGGCCACTCCTAAGAACGATGTGCCACTTCCAGTCCATCCTCGCAAACGATTGAATCCACTGGAGCAGTTGGGTTTATGGCAATGCTTCGCTATAGGGTGGTGCCACCAGATGGTGCCACAAACCGCTACCAATAGTGTTGGGCTCAAACTGATAAGATCCGAGTAGGTCCCCAGCTGGTTCCAAGCACGCCACAGGTGCCGAGAAGAGGACACTGTTGGTGCCCCCGTGATATATAAGGGAGAAACCAGAGCCAAAGAGAAAGGAGATCAATCTTGTAACCCATTCACATAACTCAGCAAGAACACACATGCATGGACGCAAGGTACATTATTGAGAAAAGGCTTATAGGTGTTCTCAAATTAGTGGCGGGCACGCCCAGGTACCCGCCACTGCTATTTTGAAAAAAATTCTAGTGGCGGCTAAAATTGCTCGTCCGCCACAGGTGAACCCACACTAGTGGTGGGCGTAAATTACCACTTGCCACTCGTAAACTCTTCAATATTTCTTCGCGAAAAAACACCAGTAGTGGGCCCGACTGGACTGTCCGCCACTAATGTGTGGCCAAGCAGTGGCGGGCAGAAAAATGTGCCTGCCATAGCTATATTTGGGTGACCGGCGCCCAATATTTTTAAGTTTCCAAGAGTTTCTAGTGGTGGGCTTTCTAGGCCACTCGCTACAAATATTTTACGTCTGAAAATCCCTTTCGGACCTTGTTTGGATGTTTTTTGAGCATGAAGCTTTGGTGGTGCATTTTAGTTATAGAAAAAGTTTGAAATTGATTTTTTAAGAAAATGAGTTGTGTGTGGCAGGCGGCGGTTTCAGTTTGAAACCCTGACACTTCGGGGAGAGTATTTGGTTTGTTCATCAGGTGCATCGAGTTTTTTTGCCGTAAAGCTATCTATTTTTTTTACCACACCCTACATGGGTGTGATGAATACGTCATGCAAAGTTTCATCCATTTCGGAACTCGTTTGCATGCAATTTCTTACAAAAGAGCGTTTTGTCATTTTTAGTGTCTCGTAAATCAGCTAATGCCTCGAAAATAGTAGACCAACTCAAAAAGTGGCCAAATCTTAGCATGTGGCTTTGGATGGTGTGTTTTAGTCATATAAAAGTTTTTAGTTCAAAATATTTTAAGAAAAGGAGTTCCATGTGGCAGGCGGTGGTTTTCGTTTGAAACCCTGACACTTCATGGGAGACCGTTCCGTCTGTACACCAGGTGCATCAAGTTTTTTCCATAACTCTCTCAAATATTTACCACACTCTACATGGGTGAGATGAAGACACCATGAAAGTTTCATCCCTTTTGGAACTCGTTTGCATGCAATTTCTTACGAAGGAGTGTTTAGTCATTTTTAGTGGCCGGTAAATTAGCTAATGCCTCGTAAATAGTAGACCAACTCGAAAATTGGCCAAATTTGAGTGTGTGTCTTTGGATGCTGTGTTTTAGTCATGGAAAAAGTTTGAAGTTCAAAAGATTTTAAAAAGGAGTTGCGTGTGGCATGAGGCGGTTTCAGTTTGAAACCCTGACACTTCGGGGAGAGTGTTTGGTTGTACAACAGGTGAAACAAGTTTTTGACGTAACACTCTCAAAATTTTCCCAAACCCGGCATGGGTGAGATAAGGACACAATGCTAAGTTTCATCCCTTTCGGAAGTCGTTTGCACACAATTTCTTATGAAAGAGCGTTTCATCATTCTTATTGATAGGATGTGGGTAAAAAACGAAGCGGTGGTGGTTGATGTGGGCTGCTTGCTACTTGAAGGTAGCTATGTCAAGCAAGGGAATCAAGGCTAACCCTAAGAAGATCACCACCATCAACCAGATGCGCTCGTGAATGCGTCTCAAGGACGTACAATGCCTATCGGGCAGCATGGCAGCCTCAGGAGATTCATCTCAAAGCTCGAGGAGCGGAACCTCCCTTTGTTCAAGCTCTTCAAGGTATTGGACCATTTCAAGTGGACCTTAGAGGCTAAAAAGGTGTTGTGGTGTTTGAAGTAGTACTTGTCCCCACTGATCCTGGTTGCGCTGAGACCAAAGGAGCCTCTAGAACAAAGATTTAGGGTCGGCTCTGGCTTCATAGGCCCAACCGGCCCTAAATCTTTGCTCCAAAGATTACCCCCCTTTCAATAACTTCCTACAATGCTCTCTATTGTCAAACGTCCCTACTTAAATATACCGCTTCACTTTTCTCACTAGCATAAGTTTTTTTGCTAAACTCATTAGTACATATTCAATTTAATATTGTAGCAAAAACCAAATTTTGTGAGTTGAAGACTCCGTGAACACTCTACTCACAAATATCATATCTATGTTGTATGCTCATCTATGGCTCCTCAAGGGCCGCCACTAGCACTTAGGACCATCATATTTCTCATCGTGTTGTGGAAGTTCTTGGACGATCAGAACTCTAGAGTATTTAGGCATCTCCATTTAATCGGCTAAGAAACTATTTCCAATATCATAACCAACCTAACCCTATAGTCTCATAGGTTCCGGTTAATCGAGTTAAATGATCATGCGGGTTTGTGGCATGATCTCCTCTCCTCACATTAACCATGAATGTAAAACCACCACCACTCATATGATAAGAAAATTATTCAGGTGGGGAGCCTTCCTTTGAGGTGAAACTTAAAAAGAAAACTCTCAAGTCCAACACGAACACGAGAATGCCTTCCCCCTAGACCCCCTTTGGTGGTGTCGTCATAGACATTTCCAGTGATGGGGGAGAAGAAGGTGAAGAGCTAAGCAATGGGGCACCATAGATTCCCCACCTAGGTATATATACGATACAAACTTTGCGTGTGTGCAAAAATGAAACAAAATTGAGTTGACATGTCATTGTTTTTTTCCATGTTTGAGTTTTATATGATCAATGGCTACACTTCATCTAAGTGACACACACGTACAATCTAGAACATTGTGTTGAGTTACACTTAGCTATACATACATTCAATCTAGAATCTTCGATCATGATATTTCTGGTGATATCAAGATACATAGAGTGCATAATAGGACTTCTGTCATCGTATTTTCATTCAACGGGTTAACTGCACCAAAGTCAAACACAAATAAACTTTGTAACTTCCCTAGTAAATTCCAATGGTTTGTTGAATGTTTAACGTGACCATAAAGTTGTTTAGGGCCTACCTAAGTGAAGACTAACACATATAGAAACACCATACCAAATTTGTTATTTATTAGGTGGCTCGGAAATAGTTGTTTCTAAATCAACGTTAAGAACCACCTGATTTAACTATGGAGATTCATGCAATTACAAACTGATAGTGACATCTCCATTGGATGGCTAGGACTATAAACGAGAAGTAATTATTGCTAAATTTAATGTGAAATAGTTATTCCCACAAAATATATGTAAAGTATACCATTAATCGATAGAGTAGAACTAATTTCCTTATTATCGTGTTTGTTGAGGGGAAAATATGGGGTACTATATATATAAATTATATTATGCTATCAGTATGGTGTGTATTTATGTGTTATATTAACATTGCTAATTAAAGGCTTTTGTTTTTCGTATTCCTCCAGGGCACAATAAAATCAAGGCAAGGTGAATACTTTTATGTCTAAAATAGTAAAGGTCGGATTGCACAACCATCAAAGATTGAACCATGAAAAATTCTTATCCGAGTATAAACCGTAGGGACAGAGAAGTATAAGATTTCATATTCAAGAAAAAATATATTAGACATATTGTAACATACCAAATTTTCAATTTGGAATGTTATACATTAGATCATAAATGCATATCATATTTTATTTTGCTTTTGGTTTTGATCCTAGAAATTCTACGCAACTCAAGGACCCACGGAGAGAGTTGGGGATTTCGTTACTTTCATATTTGAGTTTTCTCAAATTTTGAGAATAGGATTATTTGATTTTATTTATTTTATCATCAATTATTTTTATTACAAAAATATGAGAGAGGGAATAAAATGACTTTCCCAAAATAAAGAAATATTGAGGATTTAATAATAAAACCAAATAAGATTTTATTTTGGATTTTTGCGCTATTTCATTTGAATTTAGGAAAAATGTGCGTTTTCAAAATTGCATTTAGGCCCCAAATATATGTTTACCTTGTGCGGCTTGATTTTAGAAGCCCATGAAAATTTATTTCGGGATTTTTGGAGTCCGTTTAGTATTTCTTTTTATTTTTCTTCCGCACGTAATTATTAAAAAAAAATGAACCGACCTAACGGGCCGTGTCCAACTAGGACTCCGGCCCGACTAGGCTATATAAGCCGGGGGGGAGGCCCAGCCCCAGCCAAACCCTAGCCAAGCCGCCCCCACGCCCCGCCGCTGCCAGCGCCCGCCGCCGCCGCTGCGCCGCCCGCCGCCGCCGCCGCCGCCGCTGACACGCCGCCCGAGGTTCATCGCGCCTCGATTTCCGTGCCGTTATTTATTTATTTATTTTTTTCGAAAAACCGTCTGGTGTTTCCGTCGGTTTTTTAAATAGATCGGGTTTTCTGATTTATTTAAATAGCGAGCGTTCGTCCGTTCGTTCGTTCTAACGAACGTTCGTCGTTTTTCTTTTTCTCGGATTTGACCCACGATTTTTCTGATCGCGATTCTTGATACGATTTTCTTTTTAGTATAACTTTTCGCTCGTTTCTAAGAATCAGGCGATTCAAGCGCCTGGAGGTTCGTCTCGAAACCCTCCATCCGTTTAACCAACTTAAACAAGTTTTTGCTACTGTAAAAATTTGCCCTAGATCCAGATTAGTAGAACGGAGTTGTTTTCTTTCGCCGTTTGACTTTCGTTGCTTCGTTCGATTTGATTCTTTTTGCAAACCGGAGTTCTTAAGTTGAACCTTCTGGTTAGATCTCTTATTTGACTTTTACCTGTGCATTATATGAGTACTTATTATATGCTTGTTTGTTTGTCTGCGATAGAATACCCGGAGTGCGCCGCCTGTTATTTCAAATCGCTAGGTTTCCCAGATCATCAGCAAGGCAAGTAAGACTTGATCATACCTTCCCTACTACCCAATTTTATTGCATTAGATCAATCTTCACACATTACATGCTTATGATCTAATTAAATTGTGGGATGGGAAGTAGTTGAGGTATTACCTATTACCTGTTTATTATCAAACCTTTGGGAGTTACTTCTACGTTTGCTTATTATGCCATGCTATGCTAGTAGACGTGGATTGGGTGAGTGATATCCATGACAGATGTGAGTTCGGTAATTAATGGTTTATCTAAGGTGGCAACTTAAACACACATCTGGGTGGATTGAGGCACCTGGGTATTCCAGGACTTTCCTATTTTCTTTTGTACCGCCACCCAGGCTCAAAGGGATCATGAGATTATTCATACTAGAAACTTCCGTGTGCAGCCACAAGCTATTATGGGCTCTAGCATAGTTGACTAAGTCGGGTGAACTCTTACAGTGGTAGACTAGCAGATGTAGGGGATGTAGGTGGTACGGTCTACCTGATCGTAAGGTGCTAGCACTTCTGAAAGACTATGTCTCGGTCATCCGTCTTCTCAAACACCGTGTAGTGCGAGAAACCAAACGGAGGCGATCAAGTCTTGTGGGGAAAAGTGCGCAAACCTCTGAAGAGTGTAATAAACTAATCATGGTTAGCCGTGTCCCCGGTTATGGACATCTTGAGTATCTAGTACTTGGATTATCATGTGAATCTCAACATGTTACCCTAAATTAATTTTGTTGGGTTTTGTTTAATGATGATGCTTAATTGGGATTGAGAATGCTGTCAACCATTCTTAATTTTTAACAACTACCATGATAGTTAAATAAATTTATTCCTTTGAAGTAGGGAAAAATTGGCTTTATGCAAAACTATAACCATAGAGCTTTCCACCAGCCAAATATGCATATAGTATAGCTGTTTCATTCCATTACTCTCTATGTGTTACCTTGCCAGCATATTCCATGTGCTGACCCGTTTCGGGCTACAACGTTAATGTTGCAGACTTTTCAGACGACGATTAAGGAGTTCTTAGGTCATGGTTCTATACTCAGTGATGCCGTTGGAGTTGATGGACTCACTTATCTTCCAAGCCTTCCGCTGTTATCGTTATTAGATGGCCTTAAGCCATATTTATTGTAATAAGTTCTCTATGGAGACAGTCAATGTAATAAGTGTGTGATTGCTACTCTATTATAAATCCTCCGAGTACTGTGTGGTGTCAGCATTACTGATCCAGGGATGACACTGGAGCACAGAGATCAGACTGTTTGAGGTCTGGTCGCTACAGAGATGGTATCAGAGCACATGCTGACTGTAGGACACGGCCATTAAGCTAAAGACCTAGATCACTATCCTCTCTTTTCTCTTCTGACTCCTCATCTTTTCTACTCTTTTAGGATGGCGGATGCAAGGAACAAGTTCACGCAACCAGATGAAGATACACCCTTTGGACGTCACTTGAAGGAAGTCACTAGATACCTGAACATAGGAGTACAAAGCTTCACCGGAACCTACAACGCCACTTTACCTGAAGAAGAGCGCTGGATGATTCAAGTTCAAGTTCCAGGAAGGACGTTCATGCCAGTCACTGAGCCCATAGAGTTTTCTTTTGATGCACCAACTTGGAGTCTAGGAAAGAGCATGGCAGCTCACATCGCCATGGGACGCATTGGAGAAGTCTACCGCAATGATCTCAAGGATACTATCTACCATATTTGTGGGCGCCAAGATGAGCACTGGGAGATGATCAGCACCCGAAAGGATAGATCAATTGCAGCTTTTATCCAGGAGTTAAACCAGCACATTCGACGACAGGAGAACCAGATGTGCGCCGACATGATAGATCTGAAGAAGGCTAAGACAAGAATCAAGGAACTGGAGGAAGAACTCAAGGCTACACGTGAAGATTATGAAGAAGAAATTGAAGTATTGGTAGATAAGAATTCCGACCTAACAAAGAAGATCGGGGTATTTATGGGAGACCCTACGCCAGTAGATGAAGACGAAGAACCCAAGGAGATTAGCCCGGAAGACTACATCATCATCAACGACACAGACTTGGACCCAGACGAAAGCGATGATGACTATGTTGATGAAGCTGGAGCAGATATCATGGAGTTTGCAACCGAAGAATATTTCTAGTAGACCACCCCATCAGTAGTAGTAGTCCACCATGTAAATACAGTAGTCCGAGCACTTTTGCGATATTTAGATCGATTGTGTGCCCTTGTTTGATTGAATGAAGTGAATTATTTGCTTTTGCCTCATGTGCATATGGGTAGTATTTTCTCTTTAGACCCCCTCTATTCTTACATCTCATCTTTTCTAAACCCTCAGATGCCCCTGAGACGTGACCCCGGATTTACCTTTCCACCGGAGCTCACCCAGTTGATCCAGCAGCAGAACCCATTGATGTAGTTGCTAGTTCAGAATCAGAACCAGAGGAACAACAACAACAACAACCCACCACCATCACCACCTGTTGATCATTTAGCCTGTTTTCTTAGGCTGAATCCGCCGGTGTTTTCCAATAGCACTGAGCCGATAGTAGCAGATGATTGGCTCCGCAAGACAGCTAGAGAGTTGACCACAGCAGGATGCACAGATGCGGAGAAGGTGAAGTTTGCCGCACATCAGCTTGAAGGACCCGCAACATCATGGTGGGAGAATTTCACATCCACTTTCCCTGTCGACACTGTCACATGGGACCAGTTTCAGCAGGCCTTTCGTACTGCCCATGTTTCAACAGGAGCCATGGCCATGAAGAAGCGTGAGTTTCGCAACTTGCGCCAAGGAGGACGGACAGTTGGCCAGTATGTGGAGGACTTTAGTAAGTTAGCACGTTATGCCCCAGATGACGTCGCTACGGATGCAGCAAAGCAGGAGAAGTTTCTGGAAGGACTGAATGATGAGTTGAGCATGTAGTTGATGGTAGCAACCTTCAACAACTACCAGGAGTTGGTAGATCATGCACTTATGATTGAAGGGAAGCAGCAGCAAATTGAGAATCGCAAGAGGAAGTATGGACAAGGAAAGTACAATTCAGGAGCTCAACAGAAGCCACGTTTTACCCCTAGACCGGGAGGACATTTTCAGCATACCCATGGAGGAGGTAGCTTGCACAATCACAATGGCACCAGGAATGGTAATGGGAATGGAGGAAGCAATGGCCAGAATCGCACCAACCCATCAACCCCAGCCAAGAAAGACCTGAGCCAAGTCACTTGCTTTAAGTGTTCGAAGACCGGACATTATGCCAATGAATGTCCTAAAATACAAAATGGAAATGGCAATGGAAGCTCTGGGAAGAAGCCGAACCCTTTCAACAGGGGACAGGTGAACCACGTTAGCGTGGAGGAGGTTGAAGCTCAGCCTGATGCAGTAATAGGTAAGTTTTTGGTTAAGTCATTTACTGCACTCGTTCTTTTTGATACTGGTGCATCGCATTCATACATCTCAAGGGGATTTGTGGATAAGTATAACCTGTCAACCCAAGCCCTTAGGTCACCCATGTTAGTAACCTCGCCTGGAGCATAATATATGGCTAGTCTATGGTGTGATCGGTTACCATTAAGGATTGGTAACTATGTTTTTCCCTCAGACCTAATAGTATTGGAATCCCAAGGATTGGATGTGATATTAGGCATGGATTGGTTGTCAAAGTATGAAGGGAATATTGAATGTGCTAGTAAGTCAATTTTGCTTACCACCCCAGAAGGGAGAAGGATCAAGTATGTATCCCGACATGTGCCAAAGAGGGCTCAAGTAAATTGCTTAACATGAGTTGTGCAGGAGGAAGTACCAGTGGTAAGGGATTTCCCTGAAGTATTTCCAGAAGAGCTACCAGGCATGCCACCGGATAGAGATATTGAGTTTTTGATTGAGCTATTGCCAGGCACTGGGCCAATATCAAAGAGACCGTATAGGATGCCAGCAAAGGATTTGGTGGAAATTAAGAAGCAGATTAAGGAGTTACTAGATAAGGGATATATTCGCCCAAGTTCTTTGCCTTGGGGATCGCCAGTACTTCTAGTGGAGAAGAAGGATGGATCGTTAAGGATGGTTGCTGATTATCGAGGATTGAATGAAGTAACGATCAAGAACAAGCACCCACTACCGATGATCAATGATCTGTTTGATCGATTGCAAGGAGCTAAGGTATTTTCCAAGATCGATCTGCGATTAGGATACCACCAGTTGAAGATTCAAGAACAGGATATTCCTAAGACAACCTTTACCACCAGGTATGGGCTGTATGAGTATACCGTTATGTCATTTGGTCTGACTAACGCACCCGCATATTTTATGAACATGATGAACAAAGTATTTATGGAGTTTTTGGATAAGTTCGTCGTAGTGTTCATTGATGATATCCTGGTCTACTCGAAGAATGAAGAGGAGCATAAGGAGCATTTGCGTTTGGTACTTGGAAAGCTCAGAGAACATCAATTATATGCCAAGTTCAGCAAATGTGAGTTTTGGTTGAAGGAAGTAGGATTCCTCGGACACGTTATATCTGGAGAAGGTATAGCAGTTGATCCCACTAAAGTTGATACCGTGACCAAGTGGGAAGCACCAACCACCGTGGGAGAGATCCGGAGTTTTCTTGGACTCAAAGGATACTACCGGAGATTTATTGAGAATTTCTCAAAGATTGCAAAACCTATGACGGAGTTATTAAAGAAAGATACCAAGTTCATATGGACGGAGGAATGTGAGGCTAGTTTCCAGGAGTTGAAGGAACGTTTTGTTACCTCACTAGTGTTGATTTTGCCAGACCAGACCAAAGATTATGAGGTGTATTGCAACGCTTCACGTCGAGGACTTGGAGCAGTGCTTATGCAGGAAGGGAGAGTTGTTTCATATGCCTCAAGACAACTTAAGCCACATGAGTTGAATTATGCTACGCACGACTTGGAGTTAGCAGTTGTAGTGCATGCACTGAAGACATGGAGACATTTTCTGATTGGAAATCATTGTGAGGTGTACACGGACCATAAGAGTTTGAAGTATATTTTCATCCAGGAGTTGAATCTCAGACAAAGGAGATGGTTGGAGCTCATCAAGGATTATGATATGAAATTGCATTATCATCCCGGAAAGGCTAATGTAGTAGTTGACGCATTAAGCAGTAAGAGCCACGTCAATACATTAATGACGGGAGAAATACCAAGGGAGTTAGCAGAAAATCTTCGTGAACTATGTTTGGAAATAGTTCCGAGAGGCTATGTAGCAGCATTGGAGATTCAGTCAACTTTGATGGATAGAATCAGAGAAGCTCAGAAGACTGACAAGGAGATTGCCTTTATTAAGGAGAAACTTAGCAAAGGAAAGGCTAAAGGATTTCATGAGGATGAGCACGACACCCTATGGTTTGAAGACCATGTTTATGTGCCCAATGACCCAGAGATTAGGAAGTTGATTCTGCAAGAGGCACACGATTCACCATATTCGATTCACCCAGGAAATACCAAGATGTATTTGGATTTGAAAGACATTTTCTGGTGGACCAGAATGAAGAAGGATATTGCGGAGTATGTAGCAGTTTGTGATGTGTGTCAGAGAGTAAAGGCAGAGAATTAGAAGCCAGCAGGGTTGTTACAACCATTGCCGATACCCGAATG
Organism: Triticum monococcum; assembly: GCA_034509565.1. Lineage (NCBI taxonomy): Eukaryota > Viridiplantae > Streptophyta > Magnoliopsida > Poales > Poaceae > Triticum > Triticum monococcum. The sequence continues at coordinate 526,683,033 of CM067845.1, forward strand.
GAAGTGGGATAAGTTAGGCATGGATTTTATCACGGGATTGCCCAGAACACGTTCAGGCTATGACTCGATTTGGGTTATAGTCGATCGGTTGACGAAGGTAGCCCATTTCATCCGAGTAAAGACTACCTACACCAGTGCAAAGTTGGCAAAGATATACATGACCAGGATCATACGTCTGCATGGAGTTCTGAGGAGTACCGTATCGGATAAAGGAATCCAGTTTACCTCAAAGTTCTGGAAGCAGTTGCACGAAACTTTGGGTACTAGGCTAGAATTCAGTACAGCTTTTCATCCACAGACAGATGGACAGACCGAGAGAGTCAATCAGATTTTGGAGGATATGTTGAGAGCTTGTGCGCTAGATCACGGATCTAGTTGGGACGACACTTTACCATATGCAGAGTTCTCTTACAACAATAGTTACCAAACCAGTTTAAAGATGGCCCCTTTTGAAGCCTTGTATGGAAGGAGGTGCAGGACACCGTTGTCATGGGACGAAGTTAGAGACCGCCAGTTGTTTGGACCTGATTTGATTAAAGAGTCTGAACAGAAGGTGAAGTTGATTCGCAATAGGCTTAAGATAGCCCAGTCCAGACAGAAGAGCTACGCAGATTCTAAACGGAAGGGGACAGTTTACGAAGTTGGAGATAGAGCTTATCTTCGAGTATCTCCACTTCGAGGAACAAAGCGTTTTGGAGTTAAGGGAAAGTTAGCGCCACGATTTGTAGGACCATATCGAGTTTTGGAGCGTATGGGAGAAGTGGCCTACAAGTTGGAATTACCTGAAGGATTGTCAGGAGTTCATGATGTGTTCCACGTTTCCCAGTTGAAGAAGTGTCACACGGAGATGGCTGACATACCGTTGAGAGACACAGTGCCCTTGGAAACAATTCAGTTGGATAACAATTTGACCTATGAGGAGAGACCAGTTAAGATTCTCGAGTTTGCCAATCGAGTCACTCGCAGCAAGGTTATCAAGTTTTGCAAAGTTTAGTGGAGCCACCACACGGAGGACGAAGCCACCTGGGAACGAGAGAAAGATTTGCTCAAGGACCACCCTCACCTATTTTCTAGCCAACCCAAATCTCGAGGGCGAGATTCATCTTAAGGGGGTAGGTTTGTAACATCCCAAATTTTCAATTTGGAATGTTATACATTAGATCATAAATGCATATCATATTTTATTTTGCTTTTGGTTTTGATCCTAGAAATTCTACGCAACTCAAGGACCCACGGAGAGAGTCGGGGATTTCGTTAATTTCATATTTGAGTTTTCTCAAATTTTAAGAATAGGATCATTTGATTTTATTTATTTTATCATCAATTATTTCTATTACAAAAATATGAGAGAGGGAATAAAATGACTTTCTCAAAATAAATAAATATTGAGGATTTCATAATAAAATCAAATAAGATTTTATTTCGGAGTTTTGCGTTAGTTTATTTGAATTTAGGAAAAATATGCGTTTTTCAAAATTGCATTTAGGCCCCAAATAAATGTTCACCTTGTGCGGCTTGATTTTAGAAGCCCGAGAAAATTTATTTCGGGATTTTTGGAGTCCGTTTAGTATTTCCCTTTATTTTTCTTCCGCGCGTAATTATTTAAAAAAAACGAACCAACCTAACGGGCCGTGTCCGACTAGGACTCCGGCCCGATTGGGCTATATAAGCCGGGAGGGAGGCCCAGCCCCAGCCAAACCCTAGCCGAGCCGCCCCAGCGCCCCGCCGCCGCCAACGCCCGCCGCCGCCCCGCTGCCGCCGCCCGCCGCCAACGCCGCCGCCCGAGGTTCGCGGCGCCTCGATTTCCGCGCCGGTTTTTATTTATTTATTTTTTTGAAAAACCGTCCAGTTTTTCCATCGGTTTTTTTAGTTTCGGTTTTTTAAATAGATCGTGTTTTCCGATCTATTTAAATAGCGAGCGTTCGTCCGTTCGTTCGTTCTAACGAACGTTCATCGTTTTTCTTTTTCTCGGACTTAACCCGTGATTTTTCTGATCGCGATTCCTGATCCGATTTTCTTTTTAGTATAACTTTTCGCTCGTTTATCGGAATCAGGCGATTCAAGCGCCTGGAGGTTCGTCTCGAAACCCCCTATCCGTTTAACCAACTTAAACAAGTTTTTGCTACTGTAAAATTTTCCCTAGATCCAGATTAGTAGAACGAAGTTGTTTTCTTTCGCCGTTTGACTTTCGTTGCTTCGTTCGATTTGATTCTTTTTGCAAACCGGAGTTCTTAAGTTGAACCTTCTGGTTAGATCTCTTATTTGACTTTTACCTATGCATTAGATGAGTACTTATTGTATGCTTGTTTGTTTATCTGCGATAGAATACCCGGAGTGCGCCGCCTGTTATTTCGACTCGCTAGGTTTCCCGGATCATCAGCAAGGCAAGGAACACTTGATCATACCTTCCCTACTACCCAATTTTATTGCATTAGATCAATCTTCACACATTGCATGATCAGGATCTAATTAAATTGTGGTATGGGAAGTAGTTGAGGTAGTACCTATTACCTATTTATTATCAAACCTTTGGGAGTTACTTCTATGTTTGCTTATTATGCCATGCTATGCTAGTAGACGTGGATTGGGTGAGTGATATCCATGACAGATGTGAGTTTGTTAATTAATGGTTTATCTAAGGTGGCAATTTAAACACACATCTGGGTGGATTGAGGCAGCTGGGTATTCCAGGACTTGCCTGTTTTCTTTTGGACCGCCACCCAGGCTCAAAGGGATCATGAGATTATTCATACTAGAAACTTCCGTGTGCAGCCACAAGCTATTATGGGCTCTAGCATAGTTGACTAAGTCGGGTGAACTCTTACAGTGGTAGACTAGCAGATGTAGGGGATGTAGGTGATACGGTCTACCCGATCGTAAGGTGCTAGCACTTCTGAAAGACTATGTCTCGGTCATCCGTCTTCTCAAACACCGTGTAGTGCGAGAAACCAAATGGAGGCGATCGAGTCTTGTGGGGGAAAAGTGCACAAACCTCTGCAGAGTGTAATAAACTAATCATGGTTAGTCGTGTCCCCGGTTATGGACATCTTGAGTATCTAGTACCTGGATTATCATGTGAATCTCAACATGTTACCCTAATTAATTTTGTTGGGTTTTGTTTAATGATGATGCTTAATTGGGATTGAGAATGCTGTCAACCATTCTCAATGTTTAACAACTACCATGATAGTTAAATAAATTTATTCCGTTGAAGTAGGGAAAAATTGGCTTTATGCAAAACTGTAACCATAGAGCTTTCCACCAGCCAAATATGCATATAGTATAGCTGTTTCATTCCATTACTCTCTATGTGTTACCTTGCCAGCATATTCCATGTGCTAACCCATTTCGGGCTGCAACGTTAATGTTGCAGACTTTTCAGACGATGATTAAGGAGTTTTTACGTCGTGGTTCTATACTCAGTGATGCCGTTAGAGTTGATGGACTCACTTATCTTCCAAGCCTTTCGCTGTTATCGTTTTTAGATGGCCTTAAGCCATATTTATTGTAATAAGTTCTCTATGGAGACACTCGATGTAATAAGTGTGTGATTGCTACTCCGTTATAAATCCTCCGAGTACTGTGTGGTGTCAGCATTACTGATCCAGGGATGACACCGGAGCATAGAGATCAGACTGTTTGAGGTCTGGTCGCTACACATATACATTTGAAAGATGTTTTATTTACTTACTAAAATTATATTTATGATCAGCTTTAGATGTAGTGACATTTAAATATGAGCTTAAATTGCCTTTAAAAGAGCTTATAAGTATTGCATTTTTTCTTTAATGAAATTATTATGTATATTTCAAACTATTAAAGAGTAGGCACATAAGAAGAAATTTGCTTTACAATAACAACCTAAATGATATGTAAACTCCAAGCACACAAATAATTTGAACTTACTGTAAGGAACTAAGAATACATATATATTATTGGTATATCACATTATTTCCAATAGAGCAAATAAATATCATGTATTGGCAAGTCACCAAAGGTGCTCAACAATACAAGTTCAACAATTTTACTTGAATTTAAGAAACTTGTAGAAGAATGGGATTAGTCACATTAGGTGTTTTTTGGGCCATTATTTTCCAACACTTCTTAAATCACAAGTATTTGAAATGCTAAAATTAGTCTGCTATAGTTGCAAAAATGAATGTGCCAACTAGATGTTCTACAATTAATGCTATATCTGCGGACTAATGGTAGCTAGCTCGTGACAGTTATCATCTATGTCGAATTGACGGACACTATCATAAGTCATTGTTAGGATTTTCTCAACAATAAAAATATATATGCATAGAGAAGTACTTGTATAGAAATGATAATTCTGAGTTGTTTGATTTTTTGTTTTGATTTTTCTATCACATAGTGAGTATACATAATATTATCACATAGTGAGTATAGAAAATAACGTAGTGGCATCACAAACAGAAGAAGTTGGTGGCATGTTCAGCTTATTATTTCGTGAAGAATAAGTTGGTGGCATTGAAGCAACTATGTTGTGCAGAAATGCACCATCAATGTATCACCTATTTTACATTGATGATTCCTTATTTCTTATTAAGTATAATATTACAAATCAGCTTTCCTGCAATTAGTTATAAACACCTATTGGACAAATTCAGGACAACTGATGAGTGTTGCAAAATCAAGGATTTACTTTAGTCCTAACTCAACCACATGTTAAATATGAAACATTATTAGATAAATATTTGGACCTCCTAACCTTGGTTGGTGCATAGTGTCATGATTGCTTTAAGCATTTACAGAAAGATTAATCCAACGGATAAATGGGTGCAAACAAAAGCATCTATCAATAGGAGGGAAGGAAATTATATGGAATGAAGTAGTGTAGTTGATCCATGCCTATGCAATGCCAGTTTTCAAGCTACCGCCCTCCCCCCTCCAAAATGTAAGGATATCTGGGATTTTTTTTAAATTTGATGTGTGTGTGTGTGGGGGGGGGGGGGGGTGGGGGTGGGGAGGGGCTAATGAAATAATATACATTGGTTACATGGGGTAAACTTTGTTCGCAAAGAAAGGAGGGATGGGCTTTCGTGACTTCCACTCTTTCAATTTCACTATGCTCACCAAGCAATAATGTTGAAGATTTCTAACATAGATTGATTACTTATGTGCCCAAGTACTTAGTGCACAATACTACCCAAATGGGGGATGGTTTGAATGTTGGACCCCAAAACATCAAGCTTCACTTGGAAAGATCATATGGACAGCAAGTCCATCTGATTTCGTGATGTGCAATGTCTGGCCTCGTGATCTTCATGAAATTCACGAAGTCTACTATGTTCATGTGGTGTGCCTGTTGCAAAACGTTGCATGGAAAACAATTTTTTTTCTACGCACACGCAATGATCTATCCATGGAGACACATAGCAACGAGAGGGGGAGAGTATGTCTATGTACCCTCATAGACCGTAAGCGCAAGCGTTTCACAATGCAGTTGATGTAGTCAAACTTTCTTCGCGATCCAACCGATCGAGTACCGAATGTACGACACTGATGACCCACAAGTGTAGGGGATCTATCGTAGCCTTTTCGATAAGTAAGAGTGTCGAACCCAACGAGGAGCAGAAGGAAATGATAAGCAGTTTTCAGTAAGGTATTCTCTGCAAGCACTGAAATTATCGGTAATAGATAGTTTTGTGATAAGGTAATTTGTAACGAGTAGCAAGTAATAAAAGTAAATAAGGTGCAGCAAGATGGCCCAATCCTTTTTCTAGCAAAGGACAAGCCTGGACAAACTCTTATATGAAGGAAAGCGCTCCCGAGGACACATGGGAATTATCGTCAAGCTAGTTTTCATCACGTTCATATGATTCGCGTTCGATACTTTGATAATTTGATATGTGGGTGGACCGGTGCTTGGGTACTGTCCTTATTTGGACAAGCATCCCACTTATGACTAACCCCCATTGCAAGAATCCGCAACTACAATAGAAGTATTAAGGTAAACCTAACCATAGCATGAAACATATGGATCCAAATCAGCCCCTTACGAAGCAACGCATAAACTAGGGTTTAAGCTTCTGTCACTCTAGCAACCCATCATCTATTTATTACTTCCCAATGCCTCCCTCTAGGCCCAAACAATGGTGAAGTGTCATGTAGTCGACGTTCACATGACACCACCAGAGGGATGACAACATACATCTCATCAAAATATCGAACGAATACCAAATTCACATGACTACTTATAGCAAGACTTCTCCCATGTCCTCAGGAACAAACGTAACTACTCACAAAGCATATTCATATTCATAATTAGAGGGGTATTAATATGCATAATGGATCTGAACATATGATCTTCCACCAAGTAAACCCACTAGCATCAACTACAAGGAGTAATCAACACTACTAGCAACCCACATGTACCAATCTGAGGTTTGGATACAAAGATTGGATACAAGAGATGAACTAGGGTTTGAGATGAGATGGTGCTGGTGAAGATGTTGATGGAGATTGACCCCCTCCCAATGGAAGGATCGTTGGTGATGACGATGGTGATGATTTCCCCCTCCCGGAGGGAAGTTTCCCCGACAGAACAGCTCTGCCGGAGCCCTAGATTGGTTCCGCCTCGCGGCGGCGGAGTTTCTTCCCGCAAGCTTGCTTATGATTTTTTTCCTCGACGAAAGACTCCATATAGCCAAAGATGGGCATCAGAGGGCCACCAGGGAGCCCACAAGGCAAGGGGCGCGCCCAGGGGGTAGGGCGCGCCCCACACCCTCGTGGATCATGGGTGGCCCCCCTCTGGTACTTTCTTCACTCAGTATTTTTTACATATTCTGAAAATAACTCCCGTGGAGTTTCAGGACTTTTGGAGATGTGCAGAATAGGTCTATAATATTTGCTCCTTTTGCAGCCCAGAATTCCAGCTGCCGGCATTCCCTCTCTTCAAGTAAACCTTGTAAAATAAGAGAGAATAGGCATAAGTATTGTGACATAATGTGTAATAACAGCCATTAATGCAATAATTATCGATATAAAAACATGATGCAAAATGGACGTATCAGACACCTCCGCGTTCAGCACAAGTTCAGCTCCGGGACATCCGTTCCTTCTTGATCCAGCAAGACGGCGAGGTAGTGGATGAGTTCCGACAGCACGATGACGTGATGACGATGATGGTGAAGTGATCTTTGCAGGGATTTGCCTAAGCACTACGAAAATATGACCAAGGGTGTAAACGGTAGAGGGGGGCGCCGCACACAGCCAGACAATTGTCTGTTGTGTGCTAGGCGCCCCCTCCCACATATATATAGGTGGGAGGGACGGAGGAGCAGCCAAAGGAGGCGCCCAAGTAGGAGGAATCCTACATGGGGTCCCTCCCAAGCCGCACCCCCTTTCCTTATTTGGAGTGCGAGGAAAGGCAGGGGAGGGTGGCGCCCCCTTTCCTTTCTCCCATGAGAGGGAAAGGCAAGAGGGGCTAGCCCTCTCCCTTTTCCTTCCCTAGGGCTGGCCAAACAAGGGAGGAGGCGCACCGGCCCCCTTGTGGGCTGGTCTGTCCCCTCCTTTGGCCCATAAGGCCCATAACTTGCCGGGGGTGCCTGGAACCCCTTCCCGTGACCCGATTCCTTCCCGGTAAGTTCCGAAACACTTTCGGTGTCCAAATACCACCGTCCTATATATCAATTTTTACCTCTCGACCATTTTGAGACTCCTCGTCATGTCCGTGATCTCATCCAAGACTCCGAACAACATTCGGTCACCAAAACATATAACTCATATAACACTATATCGCCAACGAACATTAAGCGTGTGGACCCTATGGGTTCGAGGACTATGTAGACATGACTAAGACACCTCTCCGGTCAATAACCAATAGCGGAGCCTGGATGCCCATATTGGCTCCTACATATTCTACGAAGATCTTTATCGGTCGAACCATTATGACAACATACGTAATTCCCTTTGTCCATTGGTATGTTACTTGCCCGAGATTCGATCGTTGGTATCTTCATACCTAGTTCAATCTCGTTATCGTCAAGTCTCTTTAATCGTTTCATAATACATCACCTTGTGACTAACTCCTTAGTCATTTTCTTGCAAGCTTATCATGTGTATTACCGAGAGGGCCCAGAGATACCTCTCTGATACTCGAAGTGACAAATCCTAATCTCGATCTATGCCAACCCAACAAACACCTTCGGAGATGCCTGTAGAGCATCTTTATGATCACCCAGTTATGTTGTGACGTTTGATAGCACACAAGGTATTCCTCCGGTATTAGGGAGTTGCATAATCTCATAGTCGAAGGAATATTTATTTGAGATGAAGAAAGCAATAGCAATAAACTGAACGATCATTATGCTAAGCTAAAGGATGGGTCTTGTCCATCACATCATTCTACTAATGATGTGATCCCGTTATCAAATGACAACACATTTCTATGGTTAGGAAACCTTAACCATCTTTGATCAACTAGCTAGTCTAGTGGAGGCTTACTAGGGACACGGTATTTGTTTTTGTATTCCCATATGTATTTAAGTTTTCGATCAATACAATTCTAGCATAAATAATAAACCTTTATCATGAATAAGGAAATATAATATAAAATAGCAACTTTATTATTGCCTCTAGGGCATATTATCTTCAGTGCCATGATGAGGTAGGTGAGGGGATGATATATAGCGGCAATCCTATGGGGCGACAAAATTTTTTAATGCTGGCCTATTGTGAGTTCATTCCAAGTAAGGTAACTGATGTTACAATGGATGCCCTCGCCATGAGGACAGGGCTCCAGTTAGCTAGCACACTAGGATGCCATCGTGCATTGGCGAAGGCCGACTCCTTGGAGGTTGTAGTGCATGTTCAGGCCAAAGCGAGTGGTGGGATGAAGTTGCTGAAAGTGCAAAATCTATCAGTGTTGGTACCTACCGGTGAAGCACCCACCATTTGTTATTTAGTGAAGATTGGTGCCAACTGTTCACATATAATTCAACAACTAAGTTAGTTGGTGCATTCATGTTGTTATACATACATGTTACTCTTTGTCTTTGTGTGAGCTTTTGCTAGTGTGAGTATTGATGAGATGAGAAGGATGCATGCAAAATTTCACCGTATCTCTCCCCATAAAAAACAAGAAATGATGTCTTCGGAAGGCTTTAAAATGATTGATATATTTTGAACCAAAATTCTGTTTTTAAATACTTGAAATTTGGACAACAAGGCCTTTAAAACAAGATCAATCTTGGGTATATTTTAAGCTCACTTAGATTTTAGTCATTTTTAGTTGTAGTTCCATAATGAAGTGATATAAATTATTTCACTATCTCGCAAATGTGGTTTCAACAATTTTGCCTTATTTCAGTGTGTCAAAATGACGATTTCAATTTGTGAAACCCTTCTTTTGTCTCTTTCTAGGATATGCATCTTCTGAAATTGAGATAAAAATATATCTGAAATTAGTTTCTAAAATGTGTCTTGTGAAAATGAAATTAATCTTCTGAATTTGAGATCACATATGGTTTCACATAGTTTGTGATATGCATGACCTGAAATGGAAATGCATGTTCTAAAATCGAGATCACAAATATGGTTTCAAATCACTTTGAGATATGCATGATCTGATATTGAAATGCATCTTCTGAAAGTGAAAACACTATTACACTACAGGAACCAGCTGACATGTTCAAGGGCCATGGATCTTTCGGTTCTGGGTAGTTTCCCTATATATAGCCGTATGATGGTTTTAGTATAGGGTGGAGGATACATAGTTTGTTCATATGCCAAATTGGCTATAGATTCATAAACTTCCTGATGCATATTGTGACAAAGGAATTATGGAAAAGCTGATCAAGAAAGCTAGCAAGATCCTGGATGTGAAGCTTAGCAGAAACTCCCGTGGTGACTACATTAGGGTTAGGGTTCTTCATGATATAAGAGAACCTCTAACTAAACATGCATGTTAGCATAATTAAGGGAAAGGAGATATCCATATTTTTGTGAATTATAAGAAATTAGCATGGTTTTGCAAGGCATGTGGCAATCGAGCATGGGTATAAGGTGTGTGTGGTACTGGGATCTACACTGCAAAGGACATGAAGTATGGTGATTGGCCGTTTGCTGACTACATAGGCGGACCAAAATTCTGACAGTGATGCTATGGGGGACATGGTGGAAGAAACATGGGGGAGGGGAGTGTGATGAATCAGAAGGAGAAAGGCAAGGGAGGGGTTGGTGCGATGGACCTTAAAGACACAAAAACTAGTCCTAGTAAGAATTAATGCTAATACTACCATGGGAGATGTGCATGCGGTGGAGTTGTTCAATGAGATGGAGTTGGACAATACAGGCCGCAATAGGCCTAATTTGAATGATGAAGTACCTCCAGATTCGAATGTGCTAGCTCTAACGAAGGGGAAATGAGAGGATTTGGACAATAAGTCTCCTATTTTGAGTTATACCACAAAGAGGGCTAAGATGCTCAATGATGGTGTTGATGATCACAATGAAGCTTTATCGGTGGACTCCCTTGAGGGGGACCACCGATCACAATGAATATACTATTTTGGAACTATCGAGAGGCGGGGAACTGCCAGACAGTTCATAAGGTTATGGCCCTCTCAAAAGCCAATTCCCTGTCATTTCTCTTTCTTTGTGAGACAAGGAAGACGGTAGAAAAGATGGAACGAGTTAAATGGAGATTGCAATTGAATGGATTTTGTGGCACGGATAGTCTAGTTCTCAGTAGTGGCCTGGCTCTATATTGGGATGATACTCTAAATATGTCTATCTTAGATTCTTGCCAATGTTTTTATTGATGTGCTTGTGGAAAATAATAGTAATAATACGAGGTGGAGAGCAACGTTTGTTTACGGAGAGCCTAGGGTGGAGAACCGTTATAGGATGTGGAATAACTTGAATGATCTGCGAGCAATATAGCATGATCCTTGGCTTGTTTGCGGAGATTTTAATGAGGCATTATGGAAACACGAACACTTTTCAAGTTCATTGAGGAATGAAATTAAAGTCATATGTAGCCTTTAGAGAATGTTTAATGCTATGTGAACATGATGATTTGGGTTTATCCGATGCGCCATTCACATATGATAGTGGACATTAGGATGATGGTAATGTGCGCGTCTGCTTGGATTGTGGGTGCACTGATGATGCTAGGCGGAACATGTTTCCGGCGTCGAGAGTTATACATGCAGCGGGCCCATGTGCTCGGATCATATCCCGGCTGATCAGAGATGTAAGCCAACCCCGAGCTATGAGATTATGTGGGAAAGATCTATTGCTTTTCCGGACATTGTGGCTGATGCATGGGAGAAAAATAGACCTACACGTAGTTTAGGGTCTGTGGCGGATTCTTTGGAAGAATTGATGAAAAATTTAATAGTATGGAGTAATAAGAAGTTTGGCAATGTTACACATGATATGGAAAAGCTCCAGAGTGAGCTTATGTGTTCACAAGAAGGTATGGTGGATAGATAAGCAATCAGAATCAAGATGAAGGAGCTTGCTGAATTATTGTACAAAGGGGAGATGATGTGGCTTAAAAGTTCACGAATTACGTGGCTTAAAGAGAGTGAAAGAAATACCAAATAATTGCATAGGTGAGCACTATGGAAAGCCCGACAAAATTCTATTTAGCGATTGCGTAAGGATGATGGGACATGGTGTGATGTTCCTTAGCACATGGAGTCGTATGACATGTTCATATTTTCAAGAGGTATATACGAGAGATCCTACTCTAACCCTGGACACTAGTGAAAAAAGTGCTAGCCACAACACTATTATGTTTATTTGTGGCGTGCCTTCAAATATGTAGTTTGACACTTCCAAATTTTTATAGTATATTATAATTTACTTTTATTAAATTTCTATTATTTTAAATGAAAATAATATATTTTTTAAAAATATGCACTTTGAGACTTTAAATTTACTTTTTTTTCCTTTTTAGTTTAAGACTTGATTGAAATATATAGTTTTGATCCTTCAAGTATGTAGTCTGACACTTCCAAATATTTTTCATTTTAGTTTTTTATGTGGTGATATTTTTTATAGTCTAATATAGTTTACTTTTATTAAATTTCTATTATTTTAAATGGAAATAATGACATTTTTTAAAATATGTACTTTGAGACTTTAAATTTAATCTTTTTCCTTTTTAGTTTAAGAATTGAAATCTATAGTTTTGAGCCTTCAAATATGTAGTTTGACACTTCCAAAAAATTTTCTTTTTAGTTTTTATGTGGTGATCTTTTTTATAATATATTATAGTTTACTTTTATTAATTTCTGTTATTTTAAATGGAAATAATGACATTTCTTAGGTGGCGATCTTTTTTCTTATTGGGCAAACCCAAATAGTATTAGGATGCCGTGGGGGTCAAAACCAACGGGGGCAATGACCCCCTCGACCCACTCCCTCTCTCTGCCCTGCTGCTCTGTTTCATTCCCCTTTCTCTCCCTCTCTCGCCGCTCATCGTCACCGCTTTGATTCCATCCGATTTCGACGATTTCCGTCGTTCTCCGGTCCCGAGGTACACATCCGAGCCTCCCACTATCATCTGGTACATTTGGATTTTTTTAATCAGAGGTGTGTTTCGCATTCCCTATGCTAGGGTTTCGGCGACGGCGATGGAGTAGACTGTAGGCGACCCTCTGCTCCAACCTAAGTGAACATATCATCCCTCCCTCTTTTGCTGTAGTTCACTGCCACTGTCAATTTTTTATTTCCATCGCTGGGGTTCATCACTGCTAGGCAGTGACAATTTGCTGTAGTTGTCTAGAATTAAGGTAGATATATTTTTTGAATCTCCGGTTAACACTAGTTGTAGAAACTGGAAGTGTAATCTGTCAATCAAATTAAGGAAGATATATTTTTTAAGTCATCATCTTTGGAAGCATCTAAATTTTGAAACAAAGTGTTCGAGTTGCTGCCGTGTACTACTTTTTCACCATCTCACATATATCACTAGCTTCTCATTGAATCTTCGGTTTAATTCAAATAGTTGAGTGTCCAATGTCGAAAGTAATGCTCCAAGTTAGATGTGGCAAAATAGTTGAGTGTCCAAAGAAAATTTCCACTCGAAAGTAATGCTCCAAGTTAGGTGTGGCAAAATAGTGTGGCAAATATGGTCACCATCCAAACAAGGCCTTAGGGGTTGTCTGGTTCCAAGCCACAATTTGCCACACTTTGTCACAACTCAACTTAGGAAGAATTGTGTGAAGATATCAATAGTGCTATATTGTTGTTGTCTAAAGCTAGTTATGCACATGCTATGATATTGTTGCTGTTTTACCCTTGATGCAATCTGCCAAGTCTGAAACGGGCAGAATTAAAACTTGCCATGTTTACATGATGTTTCCTACTAATCTGTAACTATTTTCAACATTATCAGTAAAGATGTTTTGTATACATGTGTTTGTAGGACATGGCCAATTCTAGAGGCAACAATGAGCCGGTGTGCGATGTGTACATGACCAACAATGAATTCTTAGACACTTTTGAATATGTCATCAAGAGCGTGCAATGAGAAAATGATGATCTAAATGGGGAGATTAAAGAGCTACACAAGGATACTGTTCGGCTTGTTCAGGAGACTAATCAGCTTAGGGACAAGAGGGATAAGCTCGTCGAGGATCGGGATAAACTGCAGGAGGAGAGGAGACGCCTCAGGGCTGAGAGAATTGACCTGAAGATGGACATAGATCGTTTTTGAAGAGAAGGAGAGGGGGATATAAAGAAGCTTCTCCAGCTGGGCATACTCCTTGATGAAGATTAGTTTTTTAAGTAGCTAGCTAGTTCATCTTATTAGTTGATGATGATCGAGTAACTAGAGTACTTGAGTGAACTTTTGTGAAGTTTAATATCAATTTCTTGAGTTCATGAGCCTCTTATGTAATGATTATATATTAAGAAAGTACCTAGTGTTGATGAGTATATTGTGTTCAGTAGTATCTATTAAGTAAGTAGCTAGTGTTGATGAGTAATTTTTTTATTACCAAAAAAACCATTTGCTGGCGTTGGACAAGTAGGCAGGCCAGAGTTATGATGAACTTAGTGTTGGCGCTGGACTGGTGATACGCCAGCACGATGTAGGATACTGCTGACGTGTCCTCCAACGCTACCACTACCTTTTAGCAATGGCGCCATATTAGTGGCGTCATGTGTCTACGCCAGCAAGGCTATTTTTGGCACACCATAGCTAGGCTTTTCTCCACTAGTGGGAGGTGGTGTTGATTGTATCACACCTAAGGTGATGGATGATATGAATGTCGCCTTGTGTGCACCATTTTTGGAAAAAGGAGGTTTCAGATGCTTTGTTTCAGATTGGGCCTTTAAAAGCTCTAGCTACATATGATTTTCCTGCATGATTCTATCAAAATAACTGGCCTATTTTTAAAACTAAAATTATTGGAGCAGTACTACAATTCTTTTGTGAGGGAGTGATGCCTGATGGAGTTCATGACACATCAATAGTACTCATTCCCAAGGTTCCTCGCCCAATGGAACTAAAGGATTTTGAGTGATTGGTTAACAAATTGGGACCTCTTCTGTCGGATCTTATATCAAAGAACCAAAGTGCTTTTAGTCATGCACGTCTTATTTTAGATAATCCAATAATTGCTTTTGAATGCATTGAAGATATCCAGTCTTTGGAAGGTAATTCTCCTGCATGTTGTGCTTACAAGCTTTATCTTTCGATGTCATATGATCATGTGGACTGGGATTTTCTGGAGAATGCTCTTATTAGGTGGGGCTTCTCCCAGTATTGGATTACTCCAGTTATGGCATGTGTTACTTCAGTGAAATATCCGGTGAAGTTTAATGGAAACTTACTAGAGACCTCTAGTCCTTCACGTGGCCTTCGACAAGGTGACCCTCTATCCCCTTTTCTTATCTCTCTTTGTTGTGACACCTTCTCTTCTCTATTAAACAAGGCTGTGGACCAAGAGGGTCTAGAAGGGGTAAAAATCTGCAGTAGACCTCCCACTATTTCACACCTATTTTTTGTGGATGTTTCCTTGTTGTTTTTTAGGGTACCTGAGCAACCGACTAATGTGGTAAAAGGTTTGTTGGACACTTACCATTGATGGGTCAACTTATTAACCCTGCAAAGTGTCCCATCCCACTTTCTGGTAATTGTTCAGAAGCTGAGAATAATGAGATCAAAAGGATACTTGAAATTACAAGAGAAGTATTTTGAACCTAAATATTTAGGTCTTCCTGTGCAGGGATGGCGTATGCATAAACGGAGATTTGAGACGGTTCAAGTCGGTATGAGTAAAAGGTGGCGGACTGGAGTCAGCATTTTATGTACACATGTAATAAGATTCTAATCAAGTCAGTAGCTCACGCTATTCCTACATATGTTATGAGCATTTTTAGATTGCCTATTTCTGTGTGTGACAACCTGACTCGTCTGATGAGACAGTACTGGTGGGGCATTGAAAAAGGGAAGAAAAAGATGGCTTGGCTCAGTTGTGACAAAATGATGTTGTCAAAATCAAAAGGTGATATGGGGTTTCATGATATGTGTGCTTTCAACCAAGCTTTGTTGGCTAAACAAGCTTGGAGGTTAACTGAAACTCCTGGTAGTCTATGTGCTCACTTCTTGCAAGCAAAATATTACCCTAATGAAAATATTATGGACATAGTGTTTTCTAGGAAGTCTTTTGCAGTTTGGAAAGGGATTATTCATGGTCTAGAGCTTGTGAAGCAGGGTATCATCTTGTGCGTTGGAGATGGTACGTCTGTTCGTGTGTGGCGGGATCTTTGGATCCCATTCCGTGTTGATTTCCAACCAATTACACCCAAGAGGAATTGTAGATTCAATTGGGTGGCAGATTTTCTTAATGTTGATGGTTCATGGAATAGACATCAATTAGAGGATCATTTCTGGCTAATGGTTGTATGTGAGATTCCAAAAATTCGTTCTTTGCCTCAAATAGGCAAGACTTTAGAGCTTGCTTCACTGACAAGTTTGGTCGGTTCAGTGTTAAAAATGCTTACAAGCTTGCGACAGCGGAACTTCATGACATATTTGCGGGTGGTGCATCTAGCACTAACCCTAATGGTGATAGGGCCTTATGGGATTGTATCTGGAAGGCACAAGTTCCATTCAAGATGAGGATTTCTGCATGGAAGGTTGCATCAGGTGCACTATCTACGAGCAACCCCAATGAGGCGACCCATTTCGTTCGCTGGCATTTGTTTGGGTCAGCATTGACACAAAAGGCGGCCCAACGCGCCGACCCAAACGGATGCGTGTCCGCTTGGCGTTCTCATGTCGACCCATTTCCGGCCCATTTTTGAGCCGGATTTGCGTCGGTGTGGACACGAGACGGACGCGCGCACGCCTATTCCTCTTCCCAGGCCCGCAGGTCGGTGGCAGCCACCATCATTTCCCCCCATTTGCCCCAAACCCTCCCGCCCGTGCGCGCTCCTACCCCACACACACCATGGACGGCTATCTCGACCTCGACGCTACCGCCGACCTCATCTCCCTCGTCTCGTTCGGCATGACGACCACCCCCTCCGGCAAAGGCAAGCCTCGTCCCTCGCGCAAGACCACCACCGCGCCTAGCCAAAGAAGGTGCTGACGCCCGAACAACGGTCAAGGGAGTCGGCCAAGAGGAAGGGCTGGAGGCACGCCGCGGACGCGAGGGATGAAGTCGTTGCGGCTGCAGCTGTCGCTGCCGCCGCGCAGCAAGAGGTCACCAACGCCCGCGTCGCGGCGGCAACAAGGGCGGCCCTGTATATGCTAGGGTTAAACCCTAGCCAGCACGGCGTCGTCAATGCCGCAGTGGCCGCCGCGGCCAGCACTAGCTCATCCGCGTTCCGTCGGATGGTGCTACCCAACTCGCCCCGCGCGTCGGCTTGCATCCTGATGCCCGGCTTCCACATGTACCCGCATGCCTCCCGCCTCTCCGAGGAGTGCTCGCCCGACATGAGCATGGTGGCGCCTTCCACGCCCGCACCTACGCCCATTGACCTCAACGCCACACAGGCGGCCAGTGGCTCGTCATCCGGAGGCGCGAGGAAACGCGCGCCACAGATGCCGGCCGACGTGCTACAGGACGCCCGCAAGCTATTCGATGGAATGCCGACCGCCGTCGACGATGACTACATGCAGAACCTCATCTTCGAGGGCGGTGCGCCGGCCCCTGGCTACGACCCCGACAAGACACAAAGCCGACGGCCGCAGGGTGTTCACACCGATCGCTGGCTATGATCCCGATCAGGTGGGCTTCATGCGTGATCAGGTCGGCATGGACCTGGACGGCTTCCCACTTGACCACGAGTTTCTGGACGACTACGGGCAAGAGGAAGAGGACGAGTGCGACATCGACGTGGAGCCTTTGTTCAAGGACGAGCTCGCCAACCAAGCCGCCAGGACGAAGCCGAAGCGCAAGAGCAAGCGCACGAAGGCATACACGGCGGCCGAGGACAAGCTTCTTTGTGAGTGTTGGCGAGACACTGGACAAGACCCCAAGACCGGTGCCGAACAAAAGCATTCAACTTTTTGGATTCGTGTCCACCGGGAGTTTCATACGTACAAGAAGTTTCCTCCTTACCAAATTGTGAGCACGCGCGGGTGGGTGTCCATTTTGAAGCGATGGAGGGTGATCCAACAAGAGTGCAACAAGTTTTGTGCCACTCTTGAGAGCGTCAAAGGCCCACCCCGTGAGCGGCAGCAGCATGCAAGACATGGTGTGCTAGCAAGACGCCCTCTTTTGTGTCATCAAGTTTATGCTTGCGGGTTCATTTGCATACTATTTGTCAATATGCTTGCATGAAAACATTTGTAGGCATTTGAAGCTTTGGAGGCATTCAAGGTCCAACACAACGGCAAGTGCTTCAACCTCTCCCATTGCTTTAGGGTCATCAAAGACGAGGAGAAGTCCAAGGCGCAATATGCCACCCTGAAGTCATGTGGGGGGAAGAAAGCTGTGGAGGAGGTTGGGGACGGCGAGCCGGCACGACTGCAGGAGAAGACCAACTCCAAGAAGGAGGACAAGCAGAACGCGAAATCCACCGCCTTGATCGCAAGCGTGGAGGGCATGATGAACAAAAAAGACTCAAGGGAGGAGGAGCGCCAACGTTTCAAAAAGGAGCAAATGAACGCTTTCATGGAGATCCAAAGGGGGAGGCTTGAGATGGACGTGGAGAAGCAAGCCAAGATGCTTGAGATGGAGGCGGAGAAGCAAGCCAAGATGCTCGAGATCGAGGCCGCCAACGTCAAGACCAAGGCGAAAGAAGTGGCTCTCGTGAGCATGATGACCGAGGTGGAGAACATGAAGGTGGATCTCAACACCGTGTCGCCAAGGAAAAGGCCGTGGTTCGAGAAGATGCAGGCCGACATGCTCAAGTTCACCGACGAGTGATCTCGTAGCCGCGAGCGCCTTCCTTTTTTGTATGCCGGCTTGTGTGCTGGTATGACCACGGGGCCACGATGGCGTGGTCGAACTCAAGTCCCACCCCTTTTTGTGTGCTGGCATGTGAGCCGGCCGCTGGCGAGTGCACCAACATGAACTGTGTAGTGATATTTTTTTGAAGCCGGCAATGTATGCCCGCGCTGGCATTGGTGCCGGCATGAGACATGTCCGGTGGCATGATCAATGGGTGCGGGCCTTTCAAAAAAATGAGAGCGGACATGAAAATGGGTTGGCGTGTTGGACGCACTGCCGACCCAAATACAAAACAGGACGAACGCCGAACGGACGGCTGTCCCAAATAGACAAAAAAATAAACAAATACATCATCCATTTGGATCGACCCGTTGAAGTTTCTCTACAAATATCTATAAAGTGTACAGACATCTAACGAAGCAAGGTGGATGTCCATTATGTGGTGCTGAGCATGGCTTTCCATGCATTAGTGACTTGCAAACATGCAAGGGCGATTTGGGAGGCAATGGGGTTGATCTGGCCACTACCAACAGATGATATGTTAATTGATAATGGCCGCCGTTGGTTATTGCATGTATCGGTAAGCTGCCGACCTGCCGTGATAAAAGTGATGTTTGGTTCTCTAGTCCTACAACTTTTTCTAGTCCCAACTAAAAAGTCTCTAGTCCTTAAAAAGTCTCTCCCTATTTGTTTCCAGAGACTAAAAAGTTCCTAGTCCCTTCCTAGAGGCTATTAAATGACCATGTTGTCCCTAGTATATAGAAAAATAATAATCAAAGAACATCATGGGGTGGCGGGCCAATGGGTGCATGGAGAGGCATTGTTGGAAAAGTTCCAAAAAATCCAAAAAAGACTCTCCTTGAGAGTCTTCTTTATTTAGTCCAATATGCCTAATTTAGTTCCTAAAAAGTCCCTCCCGTTTGGTAAAAAAGTCTCTAAAAAAGATTTTTTCTAGTCCCTACATAGAAAAGTCCCTGGAAACAAACACCCCAAAGTGAGACATGGTGATCATGCTTGTGCGGCGCATCTGGCAATTACATATAGTTTTCACTCATGGTAAAGATGTTCCGCCAGTGAAGGTAACAGTTGATTTTTTTAGCAAGTTACTATAATTCTTTGTGTTTTTTTTAAAAAAGGAGGCTTGCCTTCGGCCTTTGCATCGAAACGATGCATGCAGCCATCTTATTAAATAGTCTCAAAATAGCATAAAGTCATAAAAGTATTGCTCAAAAGTGGAGCAAAAAGTAAAAGAAAAGCGAATGCTTAAAATCACAACCGGTATGACAATGTAAAGGACAAGCTCTCTAGACTCCTATCGTGTTATGCGACCGCCATCAGAACCGGTTGAATATAGACCATGGTACCATCTCCCACTGGTTTCACTCAGTAACCAAAGGCTTTCTGGAGTCCGTAGGAGTGAGTAAGGACCACGTACGGATACATGCGGTAGCTCTGAAGATGACCTGCAAAAAATTTAAAGTATGTTATCTGTTAAAAATCATATCATTTCTGCAATTCCATATAGACCATATAAGCGCACATATTCCAATCCGAATATGAGCCAGAGTGATATGATCAACCCCAGCTAACCACGTCCCAAATAACGATTCAATGTTAACTAGAGGACTAATGTTAAAGGCTATATGGATCGTTCTCCAAAGCAATTTCGCGAGTGGGCACTCTATGAACAAGTGTTGTATTGTTTCATCATGATCACAAAAACAACAAAGGGAACTACCTACCCACCGCCTCTTTACTAAATTATCTTTGGTGAGGATCACTTGCTTGTGTACAAACTACATAAAGATTTTAATACGCAAGGGAATCTTAACCTTCCAAATATGTAACGATATCGAGATTGGACCAGAATTAATTAGTTCCATGTAAAAATATTTTACCATAAACACCCCATTTCTGGCTAACTTCCAGTGCATCGAATCGGGTTGGTCGGATAATTGAACATCTATCGATCGTCAAACCAAGTGCATCCAGACATTCTATCGCTCACTAACTAAAGCACGTCTGAACTGAATATTCAAAGGTGTCGATTGAAATATTGTGCCTACGTAATCCTCCTTGCGTTGCACATGTTATATAGGGTGGGGTATTGTATGGCTAGTGTCCCCTAACCACGTATCCTTCAAAAATCTTGTTGACATCCCATTGCCAACCAAGAATTTGACCCTAGGAAAGAACAAATCTTTCATTCGCATGAGTCCCTTCCAGAATGCCGAGTCAGTTGGCCTCACGGTGATCTGGGCTAGCGTTTTCGATTGTAGATAGTTATTGCGTAGTATCTGTGCCCACATATCCTTCGTCTCTGTCTCTAACCTGTAAAGCCATTTACTTATAAGACATTTATTCTTAATTTCCAGGTTTTCAATACCGAGATCCCCTTGGTCTTTGGGTCGGCATAAAATATCCCATCATGCGAGACGGTACTTCTTCTTGGCTTCATTTGACTGCTAGAAGAATCGAGATCGAAAGAAATCAAGTCTCTTCCGCACCCCTTTCGGTACCTCGAAGAAAGATAGTAGGAACATCGACATACTAGTAAGTATTGAGTTGATCAACACTAGCCGACCTCCATAAGACATTAGCTTGCCCTTCCAGCAACTAAGCTTTTTTTCAATTCGATCTTCTATGCACTTCCATTCTTTATTAGATAGCTTACGGTGATGAGTCGGTATGCCCAAACAACTGAAGGGCAAAGAACCTAATTCACACCCAAACAATTGTCTATATGTGTCTTGCTCTTCTTTGGCCTTGCCAAAGTGGAACAACTCGCTTTTGTGAAAGTTTATTTTTAATCCAGACAATTGTTCGAAGAGACATAATATGAGTTTCATATTCCACGCTTTGGCAATGTCATGTTCCATGAACAGGATGGTGTCGTTAGCGTACTATAAAATGGAGACTCCCCCATCGACCAGATGAGGGACAAGTCCATCCACTTGGCCGTTTTCCTTGGCCCGGCTTATAAGAATGGTCAACATATCGGCCACTATATTAAATAGGAGAAGAGACATTGAATCCCCTTGTCTCAATCCCTTGTGTATCTGAAAGTAGTGACCGATATCATCGTTAACCTTGATTCCGACACTACCTTTTTGGACTAGAGAACCCACTTGGTTCCGCCAAGCCTCATTAAAGCCTTTCATTCGCATTGCCTGCTGAAGGAAGGGCCATTTAACTTTATCACACGCCTTCTCAAAATCCACTTTGAAGATAATCCCATCTACCCTCTTTGAGTGAATTTCATGTAGCGTTTCATGCAGGACGACAACCCCTTCAAGAATGTGTCTCCCAGGCTTGAAAGCTGTCTGGCTTGGTTGCACCACCGAATGGGCAATCCATGTCAATCTATTGGTGCCCACTTTCGTGAATATTTTGAAACTCACGTTAAGAAGACATATTGGCCTAAACTGCTCGATCCGAACTGCCTTTTCTTTCTTTGGCAATAACGTAATCATACCAAAGTTAAGATGAAACAATTCCAAATGACCGTTAAAAAAATCTTGAAACACAGGCATAAGATCATCCTTAATAATATGCCAACATTTCCTACAGAATTCCGCAGGAAACCCATCCGGTCCCGGTGCTTTATTTAGTTTCATTTGTGAAATTGCATCTGGAACCTCTTTCTCAGTAAATGGTGCAGATAGAATATCATTCTCCTCCGACCGAAGCTAAGGGATATCTCCAATAATAGATTCATTAAGGGACACCATGCTCGCTTCCGGAGGCCCAAAAAGTTGTTTATAATAATTAGAGATATATGCTTTTAGATTCTCATGACCCACAATTGTCCCTTCGTCCTGTTTAAGCTGCATTATTTTCTTCTTCCTATGTTTCCCATTTGCAATCATGTGAAAGAATTGTGTATTGTCATCCCCTGGGACAACATTAAGCACCTTAGCACGCAATGCCCATTTGAGCTCCTCTTCTCTAAGAAGAGCTCGTAAGCGTTGCTCGGCTTCGGACTTCGATCTCTGCTTAGCTACATTAAGAATGTTTACTTCTGCTTTTAAATCCAAAGTATCTATTAACTGGGTGAGTCACTCTTTTTCTTGTTTGTATATCCCACTCTCGTTTCTGGCCCAACCTCGTAAGAATTGTATCAGATGTCTAATTATGTTTTGACATCTCTCAATACTTGATCGTCCACTAACAGGCTTTGCCCATTCTCGTGCAATGATCTCCACGAAGTTCTCTTTCTCGAACCAACCTAGTTCGAAAGAGAAATTGTTCTTATTCCCAATATGTGTTGCGTCTCCCGGGTCAACTAGTAATGGTACGTGGTCTGAGATTGCCCTCTACATCACATGCACCGACACTAATGGGTATTTTTGTTCCCATTCCACACTAGCGAGCACCCTATCCAACTTCTCATACGTTGGAGTGGGCAACAAATTAGCCCATGTATATTTCCTACCTGTGAGTTCAATCTCTCTCAAACTAAGACTCTCGACAATCATGTTAAACATCATGGACCAACGTCCATCAAAGTTGTACCGGGGAGATATTGAAGGGCAAGATGTCTGTTACTGAGCCTTTACCACGTGTTATTGAGGATAGAGCTAGACTAGCTGAACCCTGGCCGCCACATTTGACAAACTATGTTGCACAATTTCAGTGGATGGATCTTTTTGTCCCAGCGATGGGTTGGCAGCGGCGGGTATGGTGATGCGTAAGGAGGATGATGCTATAATTTTTGCAGCATAGAGAGTGCTGATTCACTGTAATAATACCCTGGAAGCGGAGATTTATGCTTTGTTGCAAGGAATGGCTCTAGCCATCCAACATATAGATAGACTAGTGCTTGTGCAATCTGACTCAATGGTTGCATTATTCATCCTATCTAATGACAACCTGTTACATTCATCCTATGGCAATTGGCAGCTGAGATTAAGGCTCTCATGGTAGACAAAGAGTTTGTTCCCCGAAAGATTAGTCGTTCGCAAAGTAGGGTAGCAGATCAGTTGCCTTTTGATAGCCCTACGAAGTCGTGTACATTTGTATGGTTGCATTGTGGACCTCCATATATTGAGGACCTCGTGCCTCTCGATTCTAACCCCGACCCTATGGAATAAACTCCTTTTATCTTGCAAAAATATATTTATAATTGGTTTATGAAATATATTTTAGCTAATCATGTGAAAATCATGTCCGGAAATGCATTATTTGAAATTGAATTGCATCTTCTGAATTTGAAATCACAGATATGTTTGCAAATTACTTTGTGAAATACATGTCTTAAGATTGAAATGCATCTTGTGAAATAACGGTTTTATCTTGAGGAATTCAAGTATATAATTATTTGTAAAAATGAAATATTTATTCAATCGAAACATTCTAATGATGGATTTATTTGGGAGAGAGGAGAGATGCTAGATGATTTATTTCGAGAGTACATATGATAGAGGACTTGTGCATGCCTATTTGTTACATGAAAAGTGAGAAAGAGAGAGAAGAGACACGTGGGTGGGCTCCAAAGGCATGCATGAGTTGACATAATACATCAAATGCAGGGGTTGTGTGGGATAAAATTTTTCTTTTGCGAGGGATAAATACATCAACGTTGTACTTTTTTTGGTAAACGTTTGCGTTCGGCTGGCGCTGGTCGAGGGCGAGCCGTGCAATCTGTTTTCAATCGTACGCCTCGCGATCCCTCCGTGCTCAATATAGCTAGGCCCACAAATCGTTTTTTCTCTACGCAACCTTATCCTCTTAACCGTTTGTCCTCATCCCTTCCTTCTTCCTCGCAGCAAGCTCCTCTGCGGCTGTCATGGCCGCTACCTCCGGTGACAAGCCAACTCCTCACAGGCCTCGGCCACGGCCATGACGATGCTGCGGTCCTGACACCCATGGCCGCCGCTGCTGGGGGCGCCGTATCCGGGCAAACCTGCAGGCGAGGTAGTGCAGCCCCCGCCACAGCCCCCGTGTGGTGCAACCACTAAAAAAAGCTTCAAACTCTAGATGAAAAGCTTCAACCAGATATACAAAAAGCTGCAAGCGTTCAGTGCCATAGAGGAAAGCTACAACCGTCTACAGAAAATACTACAACCTTCGATGAAAAAAGCTTCAACCGAACGTTAGAGGAAGATTTCACTCAGGCGTTACTCAAAACGAAAAAGTTTCAATCGTTTACAGAAAAGCTTCTACCGTAGAGGGAAAAAGATTCAACTGGCGGTGAAAAAAGCTACCACCGGCAGTCATTTTTGCTACAATCACCAGTGGTCGTTGCCGGCCACACTTTCGTCGTCTTCCTGGTTGTAGCAAAAATGGCCATTGGTTTGTAGCATTTTCGTCGTGCCGTTTGTAAAAAACCGTGTATAAAAACTTCAACCGCGAAAAAATATCTTCGAGCGGCGTGGAAAAAGCTTCAAGCGGTGTGTGAAAATGCTTCAACCGGTTTGTGAAAAGCTTCAACCTTGAAAAAAGCTTCAACGGCCATGGAAAAAAAGCTTCAACCTGGCATGGCAGTCGACGGCATGGGCGATGTTGCATCGCCACCGAGCTACAGCCATCGCCACGCGGAGCTGCAACTAGAGGGTGCAGTTGTTGCATGGGTGGAGCTGGGGGACGAGGGCGGCGACCGGTGACGAGGACGGCCGGCGACCGGCGACGAGGGCATTCCAAATTTCATCGCGGGGGTGGAGGAGGGGGGCGACTGCGAGGAGGACGAAGTGGGAAACAGATCTGACGGTGTTTACCGCTGGATTGGACGGCCCGGGCTCGACCGGCCCAACCGTTCGGCCGGTGCGCCGGCGCCTAGCGTCGTCCTTTTTTGTTTGTTTGTCACATAATATTGTACATACATATGTGAGAATCTAGCAGCATGTGAATGATGGATATTTGACCGGTACCTACCCGACGCCGCTAGAAAAGACTTTAGATTGATGCAGCCGCGCGATATATGTTGATTGTTCCGTAATTGTGCGGGAGATCGTAATGGTCAAAGTATCCATCCGAGCAAATCTTTAGCCAGCTTGTGTATTAAATATCATTAATATCATTATTAATGATAATAAATGTCAACTTGATACCACACCCGTAGATAAACCACACCAGCGACGGCGAGACCCCAAACCCATACGCCTCGCCGCCCCATTTCCCATCCTCATCCTTGCAGGAACAAATCACCGGAGTGCGTCTTCCCAGACGCCGGTAGCCAACTGATTCGTCGCCCAAATCGTCTGTTGAGGTGAGTCTCTCTCGGAGCACGCTGCCCACCGCTTTATGATGATTTTGTTTCTCCATCTATCGTGTGCCCTCGGATCTTTCATGTCCTCCCCCTTTCTTGAAAATAATCTTTCATGTCTTCGTGTGCAGAGACGTGGTACAGCCGCCGCGTAGCTCACCATCAAGGCATCGACTGTGACTTGCCTGTCCGCCCAAGGTATAAATCCTCTCGCCCCTGCTAGCCCCACAAATCCGTCGATTGTGCACCATCCTTACTACGTTTCCTCTCTTCGTTTCTAGTTGTTCGGTACCGGATCTGATGGAGCACCCGCAGCCAGTCACCATGCCCGGCCATGGAGTCGAGACCGTCCTCGACGACCTTCCCGAGTCGATCGTCGTCGACGAGATCCTCGTCCGTTTGCCGGCCAGGGACATCATGCGCTGCCGCTGCGTCCGTAAGGGATGGCGCAGTGCCACCTCCGCCGACAAGTTCATGCTGGACCACCGCCGCCGCCAGCCCTTGCTCCCGGTGCTCGGTCACGCCGTGGAGCCGCAGACGGCGTCCCGCCTCTTGCTTTCCATTGACGCCGGTGCAGGCCAGCAACAGCTCTGCCCCGTGGTCCGGACATACAGCGGTAGACTCCTGGCTGCCCTTGATGGGCTCATCATCGTCTCCCATGGATCCATGAGTGTGCGAACTCCTTCGTCTCCTCCGGTAAAATTCTTCATCTGCAACCCGGTCACCCGTGAGTGTGCTCCCCTAGGGACGCCTCCAAGCCAGCATGGATTTATGCACCACATCGCAGGCTTGTATCGGCACCAACCATCCGGGGAATACCGGGTGCTTTGGGTCTCTACTCCGAGGTACTTTGACAGAGCAGACACAGCATACACCACATTTTACTACGTCGTAGCAGTGGGATCCAGTGACATAAGATGCATCGCAGAAGGTAGCATCGCACAGACAACACCCTTGGAAACGGCGTTGTGTAAGGGCCTGCCGGATTCGTCGGGTTGTCCACCAGTCCACCACCGTGGTAGCCTGCACTGGGGACTTCCCGGCCGCTCAATAGTGGTGTTCAACACAGCAGCCGAAACATTCCGGTTGATGGGTCGTCTATTCCAGCTGTACTTCCACCAGTTGTTGGAGATGGATGGCACTCTTGCTTTGTGCAGCGTCAGTCCTGAACAAATGACCGTAGATGTTTGGGTGGTACAAGACTATGGCGCCGAAACAACGGAGACCTGGTCTTTCAAGCATCAGATTAATTTGTCGGGTGTTGATGATCCAATACCACGTTCATGGGTGATGAGGTTCCCTAGGATGGTTGTGCTCAATAACGGTGAGCTGCTAATCCAATTCATTCGTGGTTGTGGGCCTGTGTTGCATTGTGGCATCGATGGCAAGTTCTTAGGATATGTGAAAAGCAAGGATGGCCAAGTAATCGGCTTGTGGATTACCAAGCATTACCTCCAGGAGAGCCTTATTCCCCTTCCACTATCCCGTGAGATGAGAGAAGAAGATAGTGCAACTCAGGGGCCTCCATTTTTTGTAGGGCTATAAGATGCAGGTGCTTGATCTGGATTTCTGCACTACCATTGGAGTATGTATATTATGTATGAGTCATGTCTTTTATTCTTCTTAGGGCTGCTAGTAGAATTGAACATTCTGGATGGTAGAAGAGCATCACTGCTATCATCATTTGTTCTCTATTATTTTTCCTACGGCACCAAGTTCCGAACTATGAAGAATCTTTGCTATAGAACTACTCTATTTCGCTCTCTCATTTACTTTCAATTTGTATTTTTAAGAGCCATGAAAGTTCATGGTTGCAAATTAGAAACTGGTCATTATTATCTATCTTGATTCTTGAATGACTTTATGCTGCTCCAGAATCAGTACATCAATGACTTTTTTTTTCGATAAAGGACATTTCATTGAATTGATATATCAAGGTGATACAATCGCATCTAAAGAATGCCTGGTCTCTGCATAACTCGATGCACACAGCCAAAAAGTCCAACCGACCCAAAAAATAAAATTGTTTTACAACTTAAAAAAGATAAATTAGTCCAAGCCTATGACGTGGCAGCTCCTATCCAAAGATCACACCGCCATCCATGGGGGGAGAAAACCTCCCTGGCCGAACGCTCCAGCCGCGTAGACGCCATCATAAAAAGGTCCCTGTCCTTCGGCCTCTGCAGGATAGACCAAGTACGGAGTCATCGCGTACATACATGAATAACCTGCATAGAAGATGAAACATATTTTTTATTAAAAACCGCATAATTCCTGATAAGCCACAATGCCCGGCATAAGGCAGCCGCCCCCACAAGAATATATGCAGAAAATTGTTTATCAATTCCCCTCAACCAGTTGCCGAACATATTACGAGCACAACGTGGTGGGTATAAATTTGAAGCTACTTGAACTATGGCCCAAACCGCCCGAGCGAACTTACACTCAAAAAATAAGTGCTTAATAGACTCGTCATGTTGGCAAAAGACACACGCCTTGGTGCCTTGCCACTTGCGTCGTGCCAGATTATCTCTAGTTAAGATGACCCCTCTGTTTAGGAACAGAGGAATATCTTCACTCTTAGAGGGATTTTAAGCTTCCACAATTTCCTGTTATCAACCGGAACATCACAATGAACCATTGCATCATACATGGATTTGACTATAAACTTGCCATTCTGATGCAAATTCCATTGAAAGATGTCCGGTTCATCTGACAGCTGAATAGCCTCTAGACGTATGAGTAGCTCATTCCAAGCTGCCAGGCGAGGTCCTAAAAGGTCCCTATAGAAAGAAATATCAGGGTTTTCTTGTCACAAAATTTGTTTGATGGTGACAAATTTATGTCTAACAATCCTATACAAACTCGGGTATTGCACCATGAGTGGTGTAGTCCCTAGCCAGGTGTCTTTCTAGAATCGAACCTGGGAACCGTCCCTAACCGAAAAAGTCTCAAATTGGAAAAGAATTCCTTGGCCTTCATGACTCCAGACCAAAAATGTGAGTCACCAGGTTTCCAATGTACTTGAGAAATGGCTTTGGATTCCACGTACTTGCTACGAATGATTTCCTGCCATACTTCATTCTCAGTGAGTAGTTTATAAACCCATTTGCTGAGAAGAGCAATATTTTTAATCTCAAGGTCCCGAATTCCAAGCCCCCCTTGACTTTTAGGTCGACATAATACCGTCCACCTAGCCAGTCGATATTTCTTTGATTCATTATCACACTGCCAAAAAAACTTGGATCTAAAGTAATCGAGACGCTGAAGAACCCCTTTCGGTAGATGGAAGAATGACAACATATATAAAACCATGTTGCTTAGGACGGAATTGATCAAGATCAATCGCCCCCCCATATGACAAGAGTTTGGCTTTCCAACTGGCTAGCCGTTTCTCAAGTCTCTCTTCCACGTGCTTCCACTCAGTGATAGTTAAACGCCGATAGTGTATGGTAATACCCAGATACCGAATCGGGAACTGTTGGGGAACGTAGTAATTTCAAAAAAATTCCTACGCACACGCAAGATCATGGTGATGCATAGCAACGAGAGGGGAGAGTGTGATCTACATACCCTCGTAGACCGACATCGGAAGCGTTATGACAACGTGATTGATGTAGTCCTACGTCTTCACGGCCCGACCGATCAAGCACCGAAACTACGGCACATCCGAGTTTTAGCACACGTTCAGCTCGATGACGATCCCTGGACTTCGATCCAGCAAAGTGTCGGGGAAGAGTTCCATCAGCACGACGGCGTGGTGACGATCTTGATGTTCTACCATCGCAGGGCTTCAGCTAAGCACCGCTACAATATTATCGAGGAGTATGGTGGAAGGGGGCACCGCACACGGCTAAGAAAACAATCACGTGGATCAACTTGTGTGTCTAGGGGTGCCCCCTGCCCCCGTATATAAAGGAGCAAGGGGAGGAGGCCGGCCGGCCCTAGGGCGCGCCAAGGAGGAGGAATCCTCCTCCTAGTAGGAGTAGGACTCCCCTCTTTCCTACTCCTACTAGGAGGGGGAAAGGAAGGGGGAGAGGGAGAAGGAAAGGGGGGCGCCGCCCCCTCTCCTAGTCCAATTCGGACCAGAGGGGGAGGGGGCGCGCGGCCCACCTTGGCCGCCCCTCTCTCTCTCCACTAGGGCCCATGAGGCCCATTATTTCTCCCGGGGGGGGGGGGGGGGGTTCCGGTAACCCTCTGGCACTCCGGTTTTCTCCGAAATCATCCGGAACACTTCCAGTGTCCGAATATAGCCGTCCAATATATCAATCTTTATGTCTCGACCATTTCGAGACTCCTTGTTATGTCCGTGATCACATCCGGGACTCCAAACTAACTTAGGTACATCAAAACTCATAAACTCATAATATAACTGTCATCGAAACCTTAAGCGTGCGGACCCTATGGGTTCGAGAACAATGTAGACATGACCGAGACATGTCTCCGGTCAATAACCAATAGCGGAACCTGGATGCTCATATTGGCTCCCACATATTCTATGAAGATCTTTATCAGTCAGACCGCATAACAACATACGTTGTTCTCTTTGTCATCGGTATGTTACTAGCCCGAGATTCGATCGTCGGTATCTCAATACCTAGTTCAATCTCGTTACCGGCAAGTCTCTTTACTAGTTTCGTAATACATCATCTCGCAACTAACTCATTAGTTGTAATGCTTGCAAGGCTTATGTGATGTGCATTACCGAGAGGGCCTAGAGATACCTCTCCGACAATCGGAGTGAGAAATCCTAATCTCGAATACGCCAACCCAACATTTACCTTTGGAGACACCTCTAGAGCTCCTTTATAATCACCCAGTTACGTTGTGACGTTTGGTAGCACACAAAGTGTTCCTCCGGCAAACGGGAGTTGCATAATCTCATAGTTATAGGAACATGTATAAGTCATGAAAAAAGCAATAGCAACATACTAAACGATCGGGTGCTAAGCTAATGGAATGGCTCATGTCAATCACATCATTCTCCTAATAATGTGATCCCGTTAATCAAATGACAACACATGTCTATGGTTAGGAAACATAACCATCTTTGATTAACGAGCTAGTCAAGTAGAGGCATACTAGTGACGTTTAGTTTGTCTATGTATTCACACAAGTATTATGTTTCCGGATAATACAATTCTAGCATGAATAATAAACATTTATCATGATATAAGGAAATAAAATAATAACATTATTATTTCCTCTAGGGCATATTTCCTTCAGTCTCCCACTTGCACTAGACTCAGTAATCTAGATTACACAGTAATGATTCTAACACCCATGGAGCTTTGGTGCTGATCATGTTTTGCTCGTGGAAGAGGCTTAGTCAATGGGTCTGCAACATTCAAATCCGTATGTATCTTGCAAATCTCTATGTCTCCCACCTGGACTAGATCCCGGATGGAATTGAAGCGTCTCTTGATGTGCTTGGTTCTCTTGTGAAATCTGGATTCCTTTGCCAAGGAAATTGCACCAGTATTGTCACAAAAGATTTTCATTGGACCCGATGCACTAGGTATGACACCTAGATCGGATATGAACACCTAGATCGGATATGCACTAGGTGTAGGCTCCACATTTGCTTCAGCCATGACAGCGTCAGTGGCTTCATTGGTGTTGGTGGTGGAAGCCTCAAGATTTTCTACCTCCACTTGATGAGCTGGAGGGTCGGGCACAAACACGTTCTCCTCGAGAACAGCTTCGTCAATAGTTGGGGAGTGGGGACACGTTCTTCTTGGGTGTCATCAGCTGATGCAGCCGGAATGTCTTCAGCAGCTTTAGCTTCAGATTCGGAGACTGGAGGCCTTGGTCCTTTGCGAAGCCTGCGTAATGCTGGCGACGCCTTTGGAGATGGAGTTGGCTGGGCCTCAAAGTCATCCTCTTCTTCTTGCCGGGGTGGTGTGACTTGTTGCTGTGGGTGATCAGCCCATGATGCATCCTGAGCAATTGGCGTCAGAGGACGACCAATGCTGATGAGTTCCCTGTGCGTAAGCATAGGCGATGATACCTATTGGTGCTCGATCTGAGAAAGAACCGCATCATCTTCAACATGGTCATGGTGACCAATGTCTTCAGCAGCAGTGGGATCAGCTGCTGGAAAGTCTCCAGCTTCATGAGCCTCTGTGAAAAGCAGGCTCATGGACAGTCAGTTGGCACTCTTGATGTTCAGCGGCAGGGCGAACCATGGAGATGGGTTCAACAATTAAGGGCTCTGTGGGAGCAGTCCGTTCCTTCTTGGTCTTCCGCTTCTTCTTGGAGGGAGCAGCAGCAGAGGCTTCAGGATGTTTCCTTTTTCTGGCTTCAGCCTCAGCAGTCCTCGTCTTCTTCAGTTCTGAAGCGGTAGACCTGGCTTTTGGCTTCCAGCCAGTCATGCTGGTTGGGAAGACAATGGGATGTGCTTCCTGCCTTGGTGCGTCGGGTTCGGCCATAGCGGGCTTCTTCTTCTTCTTCTTCTTCTTCTTCTTCTTCTTCTTCTTCTTCTTCTTCTTCTTCTTCTTCTTCTTCTTCTGCTTTGCAGCCATCCTGGGGTCGATGCCAGGACGCCCAAGGGCCTTGCGCTTCTCAGCCTCATTGTAGGCTTGCACACACTTGTCAGCCAGGCTCTTCATGCGCTCACAAGAACCTTGAGCTTCTTCACGCTTCTTGAGAAAGGCTTCTTTAAGCTCGTGTAGTATGATCTTGAAGTTCTTGACCTCTTGCACGCTGAGCTTGGCCATATGCTTCTTGAACTGAGCTTTCTCAAAGTCAATCTTCTGCTTCAGTTCAACGATGCGCTGGGCTATAGATAGCTCTGAAACAATGGCGCCATGGAAGGTAACACTGAGGCCAATTGGAAGTTGCAGATCTTCAAAGCTGAGGTTGGGTGTGTCAAACCACTCATCGATGAAGTCGTGGATGATTGCCACGTCAAAGAGAGGAAAATTGTTGAAGATTTCGGCTTCTTCTTTGCTCTTGATCAGTTGCTCAAGAGCGTCATCTGCAAGATCTTCATCACTGGACAGATCAATGGCATTGTTGCGCAGAATAGCAGCAACAGTCAGTTCTTGGCTGGTGTGTGGCAGAGGCATCTTGACTTTCTGGGGCTTGGAGATGCATGACAGATATTCATACTGCACACTGTCTTGAGGAGGTGCAGTAGCCAGTGGCTTCGCCCGTGAGATTTTTGGTGCTGAGGCAGGCTTTGAAGCTTTAGGCTGCTTCAGTTTCTTTGGCTTCGGCGCTGCAGGCGCTTCATCTGATTCAACGTCATTTGCAGGCTCATCCACGGCTGTCCCTTGAACCACGATATGAGTGATGAGACCTTCCAGGTTGTAGAAGGGCCCAACAAGATTGGGTTCAGCTTCGCGGGTCCCATCGGCACGGGGAGCAGAGGGACCAGGGTTGAAGTCTAATCCCAAAGACTTCTTGTTCTGCTTCGCCGAATTCTGGGCAAACTGGAAGTTGCGCTTGAATAGATTGTCGTCACGACACCATAGCAGTGACGATGGGTCAGCATCCGCAGGCTATGGTCCACGGACCATGCAGGGATAGAAGCCTTGTTCAATGGCTTCATCTCTGGACCTGGGTTGAAGATTTTTGTATAGGATGTCTCCCCATGGTCGCTTGATGGCATTCTTTTCAGCATATTCCTTTGTCACAAATCTATACTTGAACCACTGTTCTGCCCAATATCGTCGAATCCATTGGATTCGTGTCTTGCGCTGATTGTAATCCTCTTCTGGATCTGTCTTGTACAGTTCTGAGAGGTCATCGGGCAGATCTCTTGATGTCTCACCTTGACGCTTTCTGCCACCCTTCCTTGCTGATTTCTCTGCAGCCATGAACTTTAAACTGAATGGCTTCAATACGTTCAAAGGATTCAAGGGCTTTCGCTTGCTGGACAAACAGGAACTGGCTTCGGGAGAATTTATGTGATGCTATAAGAATTCTGCAAATGAATGCAGACTATGAGAACCAAGGGATTCTCCCATGGACATGTACCTGTGACAGCATTAAGGTGCGAGGGAAGGGGAAGAGGTCATATGCATTCTCAGAAGATTTTGAAGATAAATTAGTTTAGAAGACATTGACCTCATCGTGCGAAGACATTCACTCATAGATAAGGAGTTGGTTCCAGATTTGTACGAATCCACAGATCAGTACAAGTGAGGAATCTAACTACTTTGTGAAGCATAAGTAAACATACTAGGCATAATATGAGATGCAGTATGAGGTGGATCCAACTTGTGTGAACAGAAACTGCTTGTGGTAGAAAGTGACGAATCCATAGCATCAAAGGGGCCGTAAAAAGGGAGTTTTATTTACCACACAAGAAACTGCTAGACGGAGTGGAAGAGGAGGCCGAGTAGTTCGATCATCCGTGCCCTAACTTGGCGACGGAGGACACCTACGGCGACGGCGGAGAAGACGAAGTCCGCGGTCGGCGTGAAGACGGCGTCGGAGAGGTTGCGGCAGCTAAGCGCTTCGTCGCCGGTGTCGTCGAGGGCTAGCGGTGGCGCTAGGGTTCGTGCGAGAGTGGAAGAAAGGATAATGACTGAGGTGAGGCGTGTATTTATAGGGACAGGGACGGCTCAGTGTTATTACACAGGTGCCCCTGGCGATTCACATGTGAGGAACACGTGGCCATCATGCAGCATATCAGAGGTTGTTCCACGTTCCCGCGCACGCCTGGATTATCAGGTGGTCGTTCCCACTTCTCCGGGTTTCAGGTGAAAGAATTAGCATTAAAAATGGACTTAATGTTTGTCTCTGTATCTTCCGCTGACAAGGACGCAGAGAAGACATTCGATAGTTTCAATAGAATGCATATGATTTGGAGAGATAGAGTTTGAGATAGAAAGCATAGAGAGGTTAGGGTCCGATCACATTCACTTAGTTCAAAAGATTCAACAAGAAGACATAGCTATAAGTGAATGCTGTAGAGGACAAAACACTAGTATATATATATATATATATATATGATCAACATAATGAAGATAATCATGAAGACATGTTGAGATTGAAGTCAAACCAAATGTGAAGACATAGCAAATGTAACGCCATGAGTGAAATACTTCAAACAGAACATTTGGTGGTGGCGTTACCCACTGTATAGGAAGTATTAGACCCGGACACGGCGCACAATTGTCATGGCGCTCCGAAGTCAAATTCCTCATTAATGTATTCACACTTAGAATGTATGTCTTCATTGATTGAAGATATACTTTACTTTGTGTGTTGCACATCTAAGTCATCAATATGCATAAGTGTTAGGATGTGTGCCTGATCACAGGACATTTGAGGATTCAAAGATATTTAGCTCACACCATAACTTGCAAAATCTCTTCTCATCCAAGGGCTTGGTGAAGATATCTGCCAATTGCTCTTCAGTGTTGACGTGTATGATATCAATATCTTCCTTCACAACATGATCTCTGAGAAAGTGATGACGAATCTCAATGTGCTTTGTCTTCGAGTGCTGAACTGGGTTGTTGGCAATCTTGATGGCGCTTTCGTTGTCGCAGTAGAGTGGTACTTGCTTCAGATGAATGCCATAGTCTTTGAGTGTTTGCTTCATCCACAGAAGCTGAGCGCAGCAAGATCTAGCAGCAATGTATTCAGATTCAGCAGTGGAGAGAGATACACAGTTCTGCTTCTTTGAAGACCAACATACAAGTGATCGTCCCAGAAAATGACATGTGCCTGATGTAGACTTGCGATCCACCTTGTCACCAGCATAATCAGCATCCGAGAATCCAACCAGATCAAACTCTGAGCCCTTTGGATACCATAATCCTAGAGTTGGGGTGTAAGCCAAATATAGAAGAATTCGCTTCACAGCTAAGTGATGTGATTCCTTTGGTGCCGCTTGGAATCGAGCACACATGCAAACACTAAGCATAATATCTGGCCTAGATGCACATAGATAAAGTAAAGAACCAATCATGGAGCGGTATACCTTTTGATCGAACTCTTTACCATTGTCATCGGGACCCAGATGATGTTTGGCTGGCATTGGCGTCGTGAAGCCTTTGCAGTCTTGCATAGCGAACTTCTTCAGGAAATCTTTAAGATACTTCTCTTGAGATATAAAGATGCCGTTGTGTTGCTGTCGTATTTGAAGACCAAGGAAGAACTTAAGCTCTCCCATCATGGACATCTGATATTTCTCTTGCATCATATATCCAAACTCTTCACTGTATTTCTGATTGGTGCAGCCGAAGATAATGTCATCCACATATATTTGGCACACAAACAGTTCAGCATCATATGTCTTCGTGAAGAGAGTGGGGTCGAGGGAACCAGGTGTGAAGCCTTTGCTCTTCAGGAAGTATTTGAGTGTGTCATACCAAGCCCGAGGGGCTTGTTTGAGGCCATACAGTGCCTTGTTGAGCTTGTATACCATGTCAGGATGTTTTGGATCTTCAAAGCCAGGCGGTTGTGCAACATAGACTTCTTCTTCAATCTTGCCATTAAGAAAGGCGCTCTTCACATCCATTTGATATAGAAGTATGTTATGATGATTTGCATAGGCCAACAGTATGCGTATGGCTTCAAGTCGAGCCACATGAGCAAATGTTTCATCGAAGTCAATCCCTTCAACTTGAGTATATCCTTGAGCAACGAGACGAGCTTTGTTTCTGACAACTTGACCATGCTCATCTTGCTTGTTGCGATATATCCATTTGGTTCCTATTATATTGTGCTTCCGAGGATGAGGACGCTTAACCAGTTCCCATACATTATTCAGCTCAAACTGTTGAAGCTCTTCTTGCATAGCTTGAATCCATTCAGGTTCCATGAAGGCTTCTTCAACTTTCTCAGGTTCTGTTATTGAGACGAATGCGAAGTGCCCACAGAGATTTGCTAGCTGTGTTGCCCTTGAACGAGTGAGTGGACCGGGTGCATTGATGCTATCAATTATTCTCTCAATCTACACTTCATTGGCAACACGAGGATGTACATGGCGAAGATTTTGCTCTTACTAATCATTGTCATTGTTAGAGGGATTGTCTTCAGGCTGAGCATTGTCTTCAGGTTGATCAGGTGCGGAGATGATAAGTTCCTCTTCAGGTTGAGCTTCAGAAGGTATGATTTCTCCAGTTCCCATAAGTTTGATTGATTCACTGGATGGAACTTCATCTAGCACATTTGGCAGGTGCTCTCTTTGTGAGCCGTTAGTCTCATCGAACCGCACATCCACCGTTTCAACCACTTTATAATGAAAGAGATTGAAGACTCTGTAGGAGTGCGAATCCTTTCCATATCCAAGCATAAAACCCTCATGTGCTTTTGGTGCAAATTTTGAAGTGTGATGTGGATCCTTGATCCAGCACCTGGCGCCAAATACTCTGAAGTAACTGACATTTGGCTTCTTGCCAGTAAGGAGCTAATAAGATGTCTTGTTCAGAAGCTTGTGAAGATAAAAACGGTTGATTGTATGGCATGCAGTATCAATGGCTTCATGCCAGAATTTTCTTGGAGTCTTGTATTCATCAAGCATCGTTCGGGCCATCTCAATGAGTGTTCTGTTCTTGCGTTCGACGACGCCATTCTGCTATGGCATGTACGGAGCTGAGAATTCATGTGTGATGCCCAAAGTATCAAGATATGTATCAAGGGCAGTGTTCTTGAATTCAGTGCCATTGTCACTTCTGATGTGCTTTATCTTGGCGCCATAGTTGTTCATTGCTCGATTGGCGAAGCGTCTGAAGACATCCTGCACTTCAGTCTTGTAGAGGATTATATGCACCCAAGTATATCTAGAATAATCATCAACAATGACAAAGCCATAGAGACAAGCAGTAGTAGTAAGAGTTGAGTAATGAGTGGGACCGAAAAGATCCATGTGGAGCAGTTCGAAGGGCTGATTCGTTGTCATGATTGTCTTCGAGGGATGCTCGGCCCTCGTCATCTTTCCTGCTTCACAGGCACCGCATAAGTGATCTTTCTTGAACTTGACGCCCTCGATGCCTATGACATGCTTCTTCTTTGCAAGGGTGTGCAGGTTCCTCATGCCAGCATGCCCTAGCCTCCGATGCCAGAGCCAGCATTCTGAAGCTTTTGCTAGAAGACATACGGCAAGCTGTGGTCCTGCTGAGAAATCTACCACGTACAAATCATCTTTTCGATACCCTTCAAACACTAGAGACTTGTCAGATTCCATTAGAACAAGGCAACGATATTTTCCAAACATCACAATCATGTTTAAATCGCAAAGCATTGAGACAGACATTAAGTTGAAGCCAAGGGATTCAACAAGCATGACTTTATCCATGTGTTGATCCTTTGAGATTGCAACTCTACCTAGACCCAATACCATACTTTTACCAGTGTCAGCAAATGTGATGTGACTTTTGTCAGATGGACGTAAGGTTGAGTCCATAAGAAGTCTTCTCTTGCCAGTCATGTGATTGGTACACCCACTATCAATAATCCATTCTAAAGCCGCTGGTGTCGTACCCTACAGTGCAGTTAGGGGGATAGGCTTCACGAAGAGAATTGTGAAGCAAAAACATTTGACGAACCCATGGGTTATGAAAGCTTAGATCGAGATTTGGACTCATAGGGCGAGTAGCAAGCAATTCAGGAACAAAGTACATAATAAGACCATTTGGGCATTTGATCTTGCGCCCTACAAGATGTTTAAGGTCCCCAGCAATAGCGTCAGACGATTTTGGTTTTTTGCTAGAGACCTTTCCCTGCAAAAGAGAGTTAAGCTTTCTTAGCCACCCACATCTTCAAGGGTGGCTTTGAAGCAATGAGTGTAAGTGCATCATCTGAGAACTTTGGCTTTGGAGCCCTAGCAAAAAGTCTTGCAGGTGGACAATAGTACTCATAAGAATAAGCAGAATAGTTCTTGGTCTTATGAACATGGCGGTTTGATGAACCACGCTCATATTCATAGGCCTGAGTATGGCTTCCCTGCAAAACATTTGCGTTAGTGCGACTCCGGTGAGTCCTCTGTCTGTATGAAGCCTTTGGACCATATGAAGCCTGTGGTCTGGGGTTTGTCTTCTTCACCTGTGGTGTCATGATGACATTCACAGGAAGATTCTCCAAACACCTTTTCGGCACCCAGATCTTCTTCATAGGCGGTCATTCCTGCAGTTAGTACCAATATACCTGGCAAACACTTCACCATTCTGATTCTTAAATAGTTTGTAGTTTGCATCAAAAGATTCATCAATAACAATGGGATTAGCACAAGTGAAGCCAGATAGGGTGGATGCATCCACTGAAGGTTCCTTTGCAGCAACCCATGTGGTTTTGGGGTACTGCTCAGGTTTCCAGTAAGAGCCATCATCATTCATTTTCCTTTCGAACCCAACACCCTCTTTCCTAGGGTTTCAGTTCAGGATCTGCCTTTTGAGGACATCACATAGTGTCTGATGCCCTTTGAGACTTTTGTACATCCCTGTTTCAAGCAGTGTCTTCAACCTAGCATTCTCATCAGCAATGGCAGTGGTATCCTCAGCAGAGGGGTTAGTTACCACATCAACAGGAGAAGACATTGCAACAGTAGCAGCAGTAGAACATTCAACAACAAAAGTAGTGTTATCACGCTCAATGCATTTAAGACATGGTGGTGCAAATCCTTCCTGAGCTGAACTGATCTATTTGGCGTGAGGTGACTCGTTTTCCTTTTGAAGATCTTCATGAGCCGCTCTCAATTTCTCAAGGTCTTGCTTCCTTTGAAGATAATCGTAGGACAACCTTTCATGAGTTGTTGAGAGCGTTTCATGACGACTTTCAAGTTTCTCATACTTAACGTGAAGATTTTTTGTGTCTTCAATTAAGGACTGAGATCGAGTCATTTCAGTGTCTAATAGATCATCGCTTTTGTCTAACAGTTTTTGAATGTGTTCCATAGCTTTCTGTTGTTCAGTTGCAATTTTAGCAAGTGTTTTGTAGCTAGGTTTGGAATCACAATCAGATTCATCATCACTGGATGTTTGATAGTGAGTAGTACGTGTGTTTACCTTGGCACCACGTGCCATGAAGCAGTAGGAAGGAGCGGAGTAGTCCTTGTCATTTGCATCGGTGTCGGTGATGAAGTCATTGTCTTCAGTGTTGAAGATGGACTTGGCAACGTATGCTGTAGCCAGACTCGCAACTCCAGAATCGGACTCCTCCTCAGACTCCACCTCCGCCTCCTTAGAAGCAGACTCCTCAGAATCCATTTCCTTGCCAACAAACGCACGTGCCTTGCCAGATGAGCTCTTCTTGTGTGATGAAGACTTTGAGGAAGACTTGGAAGAAGACTTTGAATATGTCTTCTTCTTCTTCTTCTTCTTGTCGTCAGAGTCATACTCCTTGCTCTTCTTCTTCTTCTTCTTGTTCTCATTGTCCCACTGTGGACACTCAGAGATGTAGTGGCTAGGCTTCTTGCACTTGTGACATGTTCTCTTCTTGTAGTCATGAGCAGAAGCTTCATCATTCCTTGAGCTTGATCGTGAAGACTTTCTGAATCCTTTCTTCCTGGTGAATTTTTGGAACTTCTTCACAAGGATAGCAAGCTCCTTTCCAATGTCTTCAGGATCATCAGAACTGCTGTTAGATTCTTCTTCGGATGAGGAGACAGCTTTTGCCTTCAAGGCACGAGTTTGCCCATAGCTGGGACCGTAGATGTCTCTTTTCTCAGAAAGCTGAAACTCGTGTGTGTCGAGCCTCTCAAGTATGTCAGACGGATCGAGTGTCTTGAAATCAGGGCGTTCTTGAATCATCAGGGCTAGGGTGTCAAACGAACTGTCAAGTGATCTCAGGAGTGTCTTGACGACTTCATGCTTGGTGATCTCAGTGGCGTCGAGGGCTTGAAGCTCATTTGTGATGTCTGTGAGTCGATCAAACGTGAGCTGGACATTCTCATTGTCATTTCTCTTGAAGCGGTTGAAGAGGTTGCGAAGGACACTGATTCTCTGATCTCTCTGGGTGGAGACGCCTTCGTTGACCTTGGAGAGCCAGTCCCAGACTAGCTTGGAAGTCTCCAACGTAGTCACACGGCCATACTGTCCTTTGGTCAGATGACCACAGATGATATTCTTGGCAGTAGAGTCCAGTTGAACGAACTTCTTGACATCAGCAGCAGTGACACCTTCTCCAGCCTTGGGAACGCTATTCTTGACGACATACCATAGGTCGACATCAATGGCTTCAAATGCATGCGCATCTTATTCTTCCAGTAGGGATATTCAGTTCCATCGAAGACGTGGCACGCAGCGGAGACTTTAATTATCCATGCAGTCGACATAGCTAAAACTCCAGGTGGTTAAACCGAATCACACAGAACAAGGGAGTACCTTGCTCTGATACCAATTGGAAGTGCTAGTGATCGACTAGAGGGGGGGGTGAATAGGCGATTTTTATGAAAGTCTTCTAAATAGGGAAGTTTTGAAGACAAACGATAGAAGTAAACCTATTACCACGCAGCGGAAGGTAGACTACACTAGGCAAACCTTAGTCAGGTAATCAATGAAGTGAAAGCACAATGACTTATAGTAGCTAGGCAGTAAGGATCAGGTAGGAAGATATTGTGAAGCCAATCAGAACAGACAGTCACTTAGTGAAGACAAAACATAATGCAATCATGCAATGACTTCACAAGGACCAACAGTAAGTAAAGGAAGGGAAGGATGAAACCAGTGACTCGTTGAAGACAATGATTTGTTGGACCAGTTCCAGTTGCTGTGACAACTGTACGTCTGGTTAGGGCGGCTAGGTATTTAAACCCGAGGACACCCAGTCCTGGACACCCAGTCCTGAACACGCAGCTCAGGACCCTTAGTCCTCACCGTATTCCCCTTGAGCTAAGGTCATGCAGACTCGCCGAATCACTCTGGTAAGTCTTCAAGGTAGACTCCCAAACCTTCACAGACTTCGTTCACCGGCGATCCACAATGACTC
The DNA here is from genome assembly GCA_034509565.1 of Triticum monococcum. Classification (NCBI taxonomy): domain Eukaryota; kingdom Viridiplantae; phylum Streptophyta; class Magnoliopsida; order Poales; family Poaceae; genus Triticum; species Triticum monococcum. The sequence continues at coordinate 526,724,511 of CM067845.1, forward strand.
TTGGATGCTCAGAACGCGACGCCTAACCGGCTGGAGGATCCACAGTCCTCAAGTGTAATAAGTCTTCAGATCACACAGACAGGACGACTTAAGTGATGCCTAACACTCTTTGGCTCTGGGTGGTTAGGACTTTATCCTCGCAAGGAATTCTCTCTCAAAGGCTTCGAGGTGGGTTGCTCGCAAATGACAACAGCCGTACTTTAACTCTGAGCAGCCAACCGTTTATGGTTGTAGGGGTGGGCTATTTATAGCCACTAGGCAACCCGACCTGATTTTTCCGAAATGACCCTGGGTCACTAAGGAACTGACACGTGTTCCAACGGTCAGATTTTAAACACACACGGCAACTTTACTTGGGCTACAAGCAAAGCTGACTTGTCCAACTCTGGACAAGATTCGCTCTCATAGTCTTCACTTGAAGACATAGGATTTTGGTTAAGCATCACTTCAGTCATTCCGACTAGTTCTCTTGGACCCCACTTAACAGTACGGTGGTTCCTACGACTCAACAAAGAAGAAAAAGAACTACGAAATATCTAAGTCTTCGAGCTCCATAGTCTTCATGTGATGTCTTCTCTTGTCACAGTCTTCAATGTGAATATCTTCACATACCACCTTTGACTTCAATGTCTTCATACATTTTTAGGGGTCATCTCTGGTAGGAAAACCGAATCAATGAGGGACTTCTACCTGTGTTATCCTGCAATTCTCACAAACACATTAGTCCCTCAACTAGATTTGTCGTCAATACTCCAAAACCAACTAGGGGTGGCACTAGATGCACTTACACTTGGTCATCATTTTATATCAAATGCTTGATTAACATTTTTATATACATGATGAAGATTTTCTTAAATACTTGTTCAATATTTATTAAATATTTGTTCAACATTTTTCAAATATCTATTCAACATTTTTAAATGTTTTTATAATATGTATTTTAAAAAATTTAAAAATATAAACACAAGTATAATATTAAAACAAAAAACAAAGTGAGAAAACATAAGAAAAAACCACAAAAAGTGGTTGTGGCCTCCTGCACACGTGGGTTGGCCCAACTCGGCCGCCCTTCGGAGAGTCGAAAGCCAAAGTCGCTTAAGGCGAGATATAGGGGCACCCACAATGGTCGGGCCGACCCCTTTGCCGCGACACACGCAGCATAGTGGTCATCATGACCCATGCGTGATCGCTAGTGAGCTTCGTCGATTGGACCTATCATTTGTCGAGCAGGACGGGCCTGGTAGGTCCATTTCAACCTGGCCACTCCTAAGAACGATGTGCCACTTCCAGTCCATCCTCGCAAACGATTGAATCCACTGGAGCAGTTGGGTTTATGGCAATGCTTCGCTATAGGGTGGTGCCACCAGATGGTGCCACAAACCGCTACCAATAGTGTTGGGCTCAAACTGATAAGATCCGAGTAGGTCCCCAGCTGGTTCCAAGCACGCCACAGGTGCCGAGAAGAGGACACTGTTGGTGCCCCCGTGATATATAAGGGAGAAACCAGAGCCAAAGAGAAAGGAGATCAATCTTGTAACCCATTCACATAACTCAGCAAGAACACACATGCATGGACGCAAGGTACATTATTGAGAAAAGGCTTATAGGTGTTCTCAAATTAGTGGCGGGCACGCCCAGGTACCCGCCACTGCTATTTTGAAAAAAATTCTAGTGGCGGCTAAAATTGCTCGTCCGCCACAGGTGAACCCACACTAGTGGTGGGCGTAAATTACCACTTGCCACTCGTAAACTCTTCAATATTTCTTCGCGAAAAAACACCAGTAGTGGGCCCGACTGGACTGTCCGCCACTAATGTGTGGCCAAGCAGTGGCGGGCAGAAAAATGTGCCTGCCATAGCTATATTTGGGTGACCGGCGCCCAATATTTTTAAGTTTCCAAGAGTTTCTAGTGGTGGGCTTTCTAGGCCACTCGCTACAAATATTTTACGTCTGAAAATCCCTTTCGGACCTTGTTTGGATGTTTTTTGAGCATGAAGCTTTGGTGGTGCATTTTAGTTATAGAAAAAGTTTGAAATTGATTTTTTAAGAAAATGAGTTGTGTGTGGCAGGCGGCGGTTTCAGTTTGAAACCCTGACACTTCGGGGAGAGTATTTGGTTTGTTCATCAGGTGCATCGAGTTTTTTTGCCGTAAAGCTATCTATTTTTTTTACCACACCCTACATGGGTGTGATGAATACGTCATGCAAAGTTTCATCCATTTCGGAACTCGTTTGCATGCAATTTCTTACAAAAGAGCGTTTTGTCATTTTTAGTGTCTCGTAAATCAGCTAATGCCTCGAAAATAGTAGACCAACTCAAAAAGTGGCCAAATCTTAGCATGTGGCTTTGGATGGTGTGTTTTAGTCATATAAAAGTTTTTAGTTCAAAATATTTTAAGAAAAGGAGTTCCATGTGGCAGGCGGTGGTTTTCGTTTGAAACCCTGACACTTCATGGGAGACCGTTCCGTCTGTACACCAGGTGCATCAAGTTTTTTCCATAACTCTCTCAAATATTTACCACACTCTACATGGGTGAGATGAAGACACCATGAAAGTTTCATCCCTTTTGGAACTCGTTTGCATGCAATTTCTTACGAAGGAGTGTTTAGTCATTTTTAGTGGCCGGTAAATTAGCTAATGCCTCGTAAATAGTAGACCAACTCGAAAATTGGCCAAATTTGAGTGTGTGTCTTTGGATGCTGTGTTTTAGTCATGGAAAAAGTTTGAAGTTCAAAAGATTTTAAAAAGGAGTTGCGTGTGGCATGAGGCGGTTTCAGTTTGAAACCCTGACACTTCGGGGAGAGTGTTTGGTTGTACAACAGGTGAAACAAGTTTTTGACGTAACACTCTCAAAATTTTCCCAAACCCGGCATGGGTGAGATAAGGACACAATGCTAAGTTTCATCCCTTTCGGAAGTCGTTTGCACACAATTTCTTATGAAAGAGCGTTTCATCATTCTTATTGATAGGATGTGGGTAAAAAACGAAGCGGTGGTGGTTGATGTGGGCTGCTTGCTACTTGAAGGTAGCTATGTCAAGCAAGGGAATCAAGGCTAACCCTAAGAAGATCACCACCATCAACCAGATGCGCTCGTGAATGCGTCTCAAGGACGTACAATGCCTATCGGGCAGCATGGCAGCCTCAGGAGATTCATCTCAAAGCTCGAGGAGCGGAACCTCCCTTTGTTCAAGCTCTTCAAGGTATTGGACCATTTCAAGTGGACCTTAGAGGCTAAAAAGGTGTTGTGGTGTTTGAAGTAGTACTTGTCCCCACTGATCCTGGTTGCGCTGAGACCAAAGGAGCCTCTAGAACAAAGATTTAGGGTCGGCTCTGGCTTCATAGGCCCAACCGGCCCTAAATCTTTGCTCCAAAGATTACCCCCCTTTCAATAACTTCCTACAATGCTCTCTATTGTCAAACGTCCCTACTTAAATATACCGCTTCACTTTTCTCACTAGCATAAGTTTTTTTGCTAAACTCATTAGTACATATTCAATTTAATATTGTAGCAAAAACCAAATTTTGTGAGTTGAAGACTCCGTGAACACTCTACTCACAAATATCATATCTATGTTGTATGCTCATCTATGGCTCCTCAAGGGCCGCCACTAGCACTTAGGACCATCATATTTCTCATCGTGTTGTGGAAGTTCTTGGACGATCAGAACTCTAGAGTATTTAGGCATCTCCATTTAATCGGCTAAGAAACTATTTCCAATATCATAACCAACCTAACCCTATAGTCTCATAGGTTCCGGTTAATCGAGTTAAATGATCATGCGGGTTTGTGGCATGATCTCCTCTCCTCACATTAACCATGAATGTAAAACCACCACCACTCATATGATAAGAAAATTATTCAGGTGGGGAGCCTTCCTTTGAGGTGAAACTTAAAAAGAAAACTCTCAAGTCCAACACGAACACGAGAATGCCTTCCCCCTAGACCCCCTTTGGTGGTGTCGTCATAGACATTTCCAGTGATGGGGGAGAAGAAGGTGAAGAGCTAAGCAATGGGGCACCATAGATTCCCCACCTAGGTATATATACGATACAAACTTTGCGTGTGTGCAAAAATGAAACAAAATTGAGTTGACATGTCATTGTTTTTTTCCATGTTTGAGTTTTATATGATCAATGGCTACACTTCATCTAAGTGACACACACGTACAATCTAGAACATTGTGTTGAGTTACACTTAGCTATACATACATTCAATCTAGAATCTTCGATCATGATATTTCTGGTGATATCAAGATACATAGAGTGCATAATAGGACTTCTGTCATCGTATTTTCATTCAACGGGTTAACTGCACCAAAGTCAAACACAAATAAACTTTGTAACTTCCCTAGTAAATTCCAATGGTTTGTTGAATGTTTAACGTGACCATAAAGTTGTTTAGGGCCTACCTAAGTGAAGACTAACACATATAGAAACACCATACCAAATTTGTTATTTATTAGGTGGCTCGGAAATAGTTGTTTCTAAATCAACGTTAAGAACCACCTGATTTAACTATGGAGATTCATGCAATTACAAACTGATAGTGACATCTCCATTGGATGGCTAGGACTATAAACGAGAAGTAATTATTGCTAAATTTAATGTGAAATAGTTATTCCCACAAAATATATGTAAAGTATACCATTAATCGATAGAGTAGAACTAATTTCCTTATTATCGTGTTTGTTGAGGGGAAAATATGGGGTACTATATATATAAATTATATTATGCTATCAGTATGGTGTGTATTTATGTGTTATATTAACATTGCTAATTAAAGGCTTTTGTTTTTCGTATTCCTCCAGGGCACAATAAAATCAAGGCAAGGTGAATACTTTTATGTCTAAAATAGTAAAGGTCGGATTGCACAACCATCAAAGATTGAACCATGAAAAATTCTTATCCGAGTATAAACCGTAGGGACAGAGAAGTATAAGATTTCATATTCAAGAAAAAATATATTAGACATATTGTAACATACCAAATTTTCAATTTGGAATGTTATACATTAGATCATAAATGCATATCATATTTTATTTTGCTTTTGGTTTTGATCCTAGAAATTCTACGCAACTCAAGGACCCACGGAGAGAGTTGGGGATTTCGTTACTTTCATATTTGAGTTTTCTCAAATTTTGAGAATAGGATTATTTGATTTTATTTATTTTATCATCAATTATTTTTATTACAAAAATATGAGAGAGGGAATAAAATGACTTTCCCAAAATAAAGAAATATTGAGGATTTAATAATAAAACCAAATAAGATTTTATTTTGGATTTTTGCGCTATTTCATTTGAATTTAGGAAAAATGTGCGTTTTCAAAATTGCATTTAGGCCCCAAATATATGTTTACCTTGTGCGGCTTGATTTTAGAAGCCCATGAAAATTTATTTCGGGATTTTTGGAGTCCGTTTAGTATTTCTTTTTATTTTTCTTCCGCACGTAATTATTAAAAAAAAATGAACCGACCTAACGGGCCGTGTCCAACTAGGACTCCGGCCCGACTAGGCTATATAAGCCGGGGGGGAGGCCCAGCCCCAGCCAAACCCTAGCCAAGCCGCCCCCACGCCCCGCCGCTGCCAGCGCCCGCCGCCGCCGCTGCGCCGCCCGCCGCCGCCGCCGCCGCCGCTGACACGCCGCCCGAGGTTCATCGCGCCTCGATTTCCGTGCCGTTATTTATTTATTTATTTTTTTCGAAAAACCGTCTGGTGTTTCCGTCGGTTTTTTAAATAGATCGGGTTTTCTGATTTATTTAAATAGCGAGCGTTCGTCCGTTCGTTCGTTCTAACGAACGTTCGTCGTTTTTCTTTTTCTCGGATTTGACCCACGATTTTTCTGATCGCGATTCTTGATACGATTTTCTTTTTAGTATAACTTTTCGCTCGTTTCTAAGAATCAGGCGATTCAAGCGCCTGGAGGTTCGTCTCGAAACCCTCCATCCGTTTAACCAACTTAAACAAGTTTTTGCTACTGTAAAAATTTGCCCTAGATCCAGATTAGTAGAACGGAGTTGTTTTCTTTCGCCGTTTGACTTTCGTTGCTTCGTTCGATTTGATTCTTTTTGCAAACCGGAGTTCTTAAGTTGAACCTTCTGGTTAGATCTCTTATTTGACTTTTACCTGTGCATTATATGAGTACTTATTATATGCTTGTTTGTTTGTCTGCGATAGAATACCCGGAGTGCGCCGCCTGTTATTTCAAATCGCTAGGTTTCCCAGATCATCAGCAAGGCAAGTAAGACTTGATCATACCTTCCCTACTACCCAATTTTATTGCATTAGATCAATCTTCACACATTACATGCTTATGATCTAATTAAATTGTGGGATGGGAAGTAGTTGAGGTATTACCTATTACCTGTTTATTATCAAACCTTTGGGAGTTACTTCTACGTTTGCTTATTATGCCATGCTATGCTAGTAGACGTGGATTGGGTGAGTGATATCCATGACAGATGTGAGTTCGGTAATTAATGGTTTATCTAAGGTGGCAACTTAAACACACATCTGGGTGGATTGAGGCACCTGGGTATTCCAGGACTTTCCTATTTTCTTTTGTACCGCCACCCAGGCTCAAAGGGATCATGAGATTATTCATACTAGAAACTTCCGTGTGCAGCCACAAGCTATTATGGGCTCTAGCATAGTTGACTAAGTCGGGTGAACTCTTACAGTGGTAGACTAGCAGATGTAGGGGATGTAGGTGGTACGGTCTACCTGATCGTAAGGTGCTAGCACTTCTGAAAGACTATGTCTCGGTCATCCGTCTTCTCAAACACCGTGTAGTGCGAGAAACCAAACGGAGGCGATCAAGTCTTGTGGGGAAAAGTGCGCAAACCTCTGAAGAGTGTAATAAACTAATCATGGTTAGCCGTGTCCCCGGTTATGGACATCTTGAGTATCTAGTACTTGGATTATCATGTGAATCTCAACATGTTACCCTAAATTAATTTTGTTGGGTTTTGTTTAATGATGATGCTTAATTGGGATTGAGAATGCTGTCAACCATTCTTAATTTTTAACAACTACCATGATAGTTAAATAAATTTATTCCTTTGAAGTAGGGAAAAATTGGCTTTATGCAAAACTATAACCATAGAGCTTTCCACCAGCCAAATATGCATATAGTATAGCTGTTTCATTCCATTACTCTCTATGTGTTACCTTGCCAGCATATTCCATGTGCTGACCCGTTTCGGGCTACAACGTTAATGTTGCAGACTTTTCAGACGACGATTAAGGAGTTCTTAGGTCATGGTTCTATACTCAGTGATGCCGTTGGAGTTGATGGACTCACTTATCTTCCAAGCCTTCCGCTGTTATCGTTATTAGATGGCCTTAAGCCATATTTATTGTAATAAGTTCTCTATGGAGACAGTCAATGTAATAAGTGTGTGATTGCTACTCTATTATAAATCCTCCGAGTACTGTGTGGTGTCAGCATTACTGATCCAGGGATGACACTGGAGCACAGAGATCAGACTGTTTGAGGTCTGGTCGCTACAGAGATGGTATCAGAGCACATGCTGACTGTAGGACACGGCCATTAAGCTAAAGACCTAGATCACTATCCTCTCTTTTCTCTTCTGACTCCTCATCTTTTCTACTCTTTTAGGATGGCGGATGCAAGGAACAAGTTCACGCAACCAGATGAAGATACACCCTTTGGACGTCACTTGAAGGAAGTCACTAGATACCTGAACATAGGAGTACAAAGCTTCACCGGAACCTACAACGCCACTTTACCTGAAGAAGAGCGCTGGATGATTCAAGTTCAAGTTCCAGGAAGGACGTTCATGCCAGTCACTGAGCCCATAGAGTTTTCTTTTGATGCACCAACTTGGAGTCTAGGAAAGAGCATGGCAGCTCACATCGCCATGGGACGCATTGGAGAAGTCTACCGCAATGATCTCAAGGATACTATCTACCATATTTGTGGGCGCCAAGATGAGCACTGGGAGATGATCAGCACCCGAAAGGATAGATCAATTGCAGCTTTTATCCAGGAGTTAAACCAGCACATTCGACGACAGGAGAACCAGATGTGCGCCGACATGATAGATCTGAAGAAGGCTAAGACAAGAATCAAGGAACTGGAGGAAGAACTCAAGGCTACACGTGAAGATTATGAAGAAGAAATTGAAGTATTGGTAGATAAGAATTCCGACCTAACAAAGAAGATCGGGGTATTTATGGGAGACCCTACGCCAGTAGATGAAGACGAAGAACCCAAGGAGATTAGCCCGGAAGACTACATCATCATCAACGACACAGACTTGGACCCAGACGAAAGCGATGATGACTATGTTGATGAAGCTGGAGCAGATATCATGGAGTTTGCAACCGAAGAATATTTCTAGTAGACCACCCCATCAGTAGTAGTAGTCCACCATGTAAATACAGTAGTCCGAGCACTTTTGCGATATTTAGATCGATTGTGTGCCCTTGTTTGATTGAATGAAGTGAATTATTTGCTTTTGCCTCATGTGCATATGGGTAGTATTTTCTCTTTAGACCCCCTCTATTCTTACATCTCATCTTTTCTAAACCCTCAGATGCCCCTGAGACGTGACCCCGGATTTACCTTTCCACCGGAGCTCACCCAGTTGATCCAGCAGCAGAACCCATTGATGTAGTTGCTAGTTCAGAATCAGAACCAGAGGAACAACAACAACAACAACCCACCACCATCACCACCTGTTGATCATTTAGCCTGTTTTCTTAGGCTGAATCCGCCGGTGTTTTCCAATAGCACTGAGCCGATAGTAGCAGATGATTGGCTCCGCAAGACAGCTAGAGAGTTGACCACAGCAGGATGCACAGATGCGGAGAAGGTGAAGTTTGCCGCACATCAGCTTGAAGGACCCGCAACATCATGGTGGGAGAATTTCACATCCACTTTCCCTGTCGACACTGTCACATGGGACCAGTTTCAGCAGGCCTTTCGTACTGCCCATGTTTCAACAGGAGCCATGGCCATGAAGAAGCGTGAGTTTCGCAACTTGCGCCAAGGAGGACGGACAGTTGGCCAGTATGTGGAGGACTTTAGTAAGTTAGCACGTTATGCCCCAGATGACGTCGCTACGGATGCAGCAAAGCAGGAGAAGTTTCTGGAAGGACTGAATGATGAGTTGAGCATGTAGTTGATGGTAGCAACCTTCAACAACTACCAGGAGTTGGTAGATCATGCACTTATGATTGAAGGGAAGCAGCAGCAAATTGAGAATCGCAAGAGGAAGTATGGACAAGGAAAGTACAATTCAGGAGCTCAACAGAAGCCACGTTTTACCCCTAGACCGGGAGGACATTTTCAGCATACCCATGGAGGAGGTAGCTTGCACAATCACAATGGCACCAGGAATGGTAATGGGAATGGAGGAAGCAATGGCCAGAATCGCACCAACCCATCAACCCCAGCCAAGAAAGACCTGAGCCAAGTCACTTGCTTTAAGTGTTCGAAGACCGGACATTATGCCAATGAATGTCCTAAAATACAAAATGGAAATGGCAATGGAAGCTCTGGGAAGAAGCCGAACCCTTTCAACAGGGGACAGGTGAACCACGTTAGCGTGGAGGAGGTTGAAGCTCAGCCTGATGCAGTAATAGGTAAGTTTTTGGTTAAGTCATTTACTGCACTCGTTCTTTTTGATACTGGTGCATCGCATTCATACATCTCAAGGGGATTTGTGGATAAGTATAACCTGTCAACCCAAGCCCTTAGGTCACCCATGTTAGTAACCTCGCCTGGAGCATAATATATGGCTAGTCTATGGTGTGATCGGTTACCATTAAGGATTGGTAACTATGTTTTTCCCTCAGACCTAATAGTATTGGAATCCCAAGGATTGGATGTGATATTAGGCATGGATTGGTTGTCAAAGTATGAAGGGAATATTGAATGTGCTAGTAAGTCAATTTTGCTTACCACCCCAGAAGGGAGAAGGATCAAGTATGTATCCCGACATGTGCCAAAGAGGGCTCAAGTAAATTGCTTAACATGAGTTGTGCAGGAGGAAGTACCAGTGGTAAGGGATTTCCCTGAAGTATTTCCAGAAGAGCTACCAGGCATGCCACCGGATAGAGATATTGAGTTTTTGATTGAGCTATTGCCAGGCACTGGGCCAATATCAAAGAGACCGTATAGGATGCCAGCAAAGGATTTGGTGGAAATTAAGAAGCAGATTAAGGAGTTACTAGATAAGGGATATATTCGCCCAAGTTCTTTGCCTTGGGGATCGCCAGTACTTCTAGTGGAGAAGAAGGATGGATCGTTAAGGATGGTTGCTGATTATCGAGGATTGAATGAAGTAACGATCAAGAACAAGCACCCACTACCGATGATCAATGATCTGTTTGATCGATTGCAAGGAGCTAAGGTATTTTCCAAGATCGATCTGCGATTAGGATACCACCAGTTGAAGATTCAAGAACAGGATATTCCTAAGACAACCTTTACCACCAGGTATGGGCTGTATGAGTATACCGTTATGTCATTTGGTCTGACTAACGCACCCGCATATTTTATGAACATGATGAACAAAGTATTTATGGAGTTTTTGGATAAGTTCGTCGTAGTGTTCATTGATGATATCCTGGTCTACTCGAAGAATGAAGAGGAGCATAAGGAGCATTTGCGTTTGGTACTTGGAAAGCTCAGAGAACATCAATTATATGCCAAGTTCAGCAAATGTGAGTTTTGGTTGAAGGAAGTAGGATTCCTCGGACACGTTATATCTGGAGAAGGTATAGCAGTTGATCCCACTAAAGTTGATACCGTGACCAAGTGGGAAGCACCAACCACCGTGGGAGAGATCCGGAGTTTTCTTGGACTCAAAGGATACTACCGGAGATTTATTGAGAATTTCTCAAAGATTGCAAAACCTATGACGGAGTTATTAAAGAAAGATACCAAGTTCATATGGACGGAGGAATGTGAGGCTAGTTTCCAGGAGTTGAAGGAACGTTTTGTTACCTCACTAGTGTTGATTTTGCCAGACCAGACCAAAGATTATGAGGTGTATTGCAACGCTTCACGTCGAGGACTTGGAGCAGTGCTTATGCAGGAAGGGAGAGTTGTTTCATATGCCTCAAGACAACTTAAGCCACATGAGTTGAATTATGCTACGCACGACTTGGAGTTAGCAGTTGTAGTGCATGCACTGAAGACATGGAGACATTTTCTGATTGGAAATCATTGTGAGGTGTACACGGACCATAAGAGTTTGAAGTATATTTTCATCCAGGAGTTGAATCTCAGACAAAGGAGATGGTTGGAGCTCATCAAGGATTATGATATGAAATTGCATTATCATCCCGGAAAGGCTAATGTAGTAGTTGACGCATTAAGCAGTAAGAGCCACGTCAATACATTAATGACGGGAGAAATACCAAGGGAGTTAGCAGAAAATCTTCGTGAACTATGTTTGGAAATAGTTCCGAGAGGCTATGTAGCAGCATTGGAGATTCAGTCAACTTTGATGGATAGAATCAGAGAAGCTCAGAAGACTGACAAGGAGATTGCCTTTATTAAGGAGAAACTTAGCAAAGGAAAGGCTAAAGGATTTCATGAGGATGAGCACGACACCCTATGGTTTGAAGACCATGTTTATGTGCCCAATGACCCAGAGATTAGGAAGTTGATTCTGCAAGAGGCACACGATTCACCATATTCGATTCACCCAGGAAATACCAAGATGTATTTGGATTTGAAAGACATTTTCTGGTGGACCAGAATGAAGAAGGATATTGCGGAGTATGTAGCAGTTTGTGATGTGTGTCAGAGAGTAAAGGCAGAGAATTAGAAGCCAGCAGGGTTGTTACAACCATTGCCGATACCCGAATGGAAGTGGGATAAGTTAGGCATGGATTTTATCACGGGATTGCCCAGAACACGTTCAGGCTATGACTCGATTTGGGTTATAGTCGATCGGTTGACGAAGGTAGCCCATTTCATCCGAGTAAAGACTACCTACACCAGTGCAAAGTTGGCAAAGATATACATGACCAGGATCATACGTCTGCATGGAGTTCTGAGGAGTACCGTATCGGATAAAGGAATCCAGTTTACCTCAAAGTTCTGGAAGCAGTTGCACGAAACTTTGGGTACTAGGCTAGAATTCAGTACAGCTTTTCATCCACAGACAGATGGACAGACCGAGAGAGTCAATCAGATTTTGGAGGATATGTTGAGAGCTTGTGCGCTAGATCACGGATCTAGTTGGGACGACACTTTACCATATGCAGAGTTCTCTTACAACAATAGTTACCAAACCAGTTTAAAGATGGCCCCTTTTGAAGCCTTGTATGGAAGGAGGTGCAGGACACCGTTGTCATGGGACGAAGTTAGAGACCGCCAGTTGTTTGGACCTGATTTGATTAAAGAGTCTGAACAGAAGGTGAAGTTGATTCGCAATAGGCTTAAGATAGCCCAGTCCAGACAGAAGAGCTACGCAGATTCTAAACGGAAGGGGACAGTTTACGAAGTTGGAGATAGAGCTTATCTTCGAGTATCTCCACTTCGAGGAACAAAGCGTTTTGGAGTTAAGGGAAAGTTAGCGCCACGATTTGTAGGACCATATCGAGTTTTGGAGCGTATGGGAGAAGTGGCCTACAAGTTGGAATTACCTGAAGGATTGTCAGGAGTTCATGATGTGTTCCACGTTTCCCAGTTGAAGAAGTGTCACACGGAGATGGCTGACATACCGTTGAGAGACACAGTGCCCTTGGAAACAATTCAGTTGGATAACAATTTGACCTATGAGGAGAGACCAGTTAAGATTCTCGAGTTTGCCAATCGAGTCACTCGCAGCAAGGTTATCAAGTTTTGCAAAGTTTAGTGGAGCCACCACACGGAGGACGAAGCCACCTGGGAACGAGAGAAAGATTTGCTCAAGGACCACCCTCACCTATTTTCTAGCCAACCCAAATCTCGAGGGCGAGATTCATCTTAAGGGGGTAGGTTTGTAACATCCCAAATTTTCAATTTGGAATGTTATACATTAGATCATAAATGCATATCATATTTTATTTTGCTTTTGGTTTTGATCCTAGAAATTCTACGCAACTCAAGGACCCACGGAGAGAGTCGGGGATTTCGTTAATTTCATATTTGAGTTTTCTCAAATTTTAAGAATAGGATCATTTGATTTTATTTATTTTATCATCAATTATTTCTATTACAAAAATATGAGAGAGGGAATAAAATGACTTTCTCAAAATAAATAAATATTGAGGATTTCATAATAAAATCAAATAAGATTTTATTTCGGAGTTTTGCGTTAGTTTATTTGAATTTAGGAAAAATATGCGTTTTTCAAAATTGCATTTAGGCCCCAAATAAATGTTCACCTTGTGCGGCTTGATTTTAGAAGCCCGAGAAAATTTATTTCGGGATTTTTGGAGTCCGTTTAGTATTTCCCTTTATTTTTCTTCCGCGCGTAATTATTTAAAAAAAACGAACCAACCTAACGGGCCGTGTCCGACTAGGACTCCGGCCCGATTGGGCTATATAAGCCGGGAGGGAGGCCCAGCCCCAGCCAAACCCTAGCCGAGCCGCCCCAGCGCCCCGCCGCCGCCAACGCCCGCCGCCGCCCCGCTGCCGCCGCCCGCCGCCAACGCCGCCGCCCGAGGTTCGCGGCGCCTCGATTTCCGCGCCGGTTTTTATTTATTTATTTTTTTGAAAAACCGTCCAGTTTTTCCATCGGTTTTTTTAGTTTCGGTTTTTTAAATAGATCGTGTTTTCCGATCTATTTAAATAGCGAGCGTTCGTCCGTTCGTTCGTTCTAACGAACGTTCATCGTTTTTCTTTTTCTCGGACTTAACCCGTGATTTTTCTGATCGCGATTCCTGATCCGATTTTCTTTTTAGTATAACTTTTCGCTCGTTTATCGGAATCAGGCGATTCAAGCGCCTGGAGGTTCGTCTCGAAACCCCCTATCCGTTTAACCAACTTAAACAAGTTTTTGCTACTGTAAAATTTTCCCTAGATCCAGATTAGTAGAACGAAGTTGTTTTCTTTCGCCGTTTGACTTTCGTTGCTTCGTTCGATTTGATTCTTTTTGCAAACCGGAGTTCTTAAGTTGAACCTTCTGGTTAGATCTCTTATTTGACTTTTACCTATGCATTAGATGAGTACTTATTGTATGCTTGTTTGTTTATCTGCGATAGAATACCCGGAGTGCGCCGCCTGTTATTTCGACTCGCTAGGTTTCCCGGATCATCAGCAAGGCAAGGAACACTTGATCATACCTTCCCTACTACCCAATTTTATTGCATTAGATCAATCTTCACACATTGCATGATCAGGATCTAATTAAATTGTGGTATGGGAAGTAGTTGAGGTAGTACCTATTACCTATTTATTATCAAACCTTTGGGAGTTACTTCTATGTTTGCTTATTATGCCATGCTATGCTAGTAGACGTGGATTGGGTGAGTGATATCCATGACAGATGTGAGTTTGTTAATTAATGGTTTATCTAAGGTGGCAATTTAAACACACATCTGGGTGGATTGAGGCAGCTGGGTATTCCAGGACTTGCCTGTTTTCTTTTGGACCGCCACCCAGGCTCAAAGGGATCATGAGATTATTCATACTAGAAACTTCCGTGTGCAGCCACAAGCTATTATGGGCTCTAGCATAGTTGACTAAGTCGGGTGAACTCTTACAGTGGTAGACTAGCAGATGTAGGGGATGTAGGTGATACGGTCTACCCGATCGTAAGGTGCTAGCACTTCTGAAAGACTATGTCTCGGTCATCCGTCTTCTCAAACACCGTGTAGTGCGAGAAACCAAATGGAGGCGATCGAGTCTTGTGGGGGAAAAGTGCACAAACCTCTGCAGAGTGTAATAAACTAATCATGGTTAGTCGTGTCCCCGGTTATGGACATCTTGAGTATCTAGTACCTGGATTATCATGTGAATCTCAACATGTTACCCTAATTAATTTTGTTGGGTTTTGTTTAATGATGATGCTTAATTGGGATTGAGAATGCTGTCAACCATTCTCAATGTTTAACAACTACCATGATAGTTAAATAAATTTATTCCGTTGAAGTAGGGAAAAATTGGCTTTATGCAAAACTGTAACCATAGAGCTTTCCACCAGCCAAATATGCATATAGTATAGCTGTTTCATTCCATTACTCTCTATGTGTTACCTTGCCAGCATATTCCATGTGCTAACCCATTTCGGGCTGCAACGTTAATGTTGCAGACTTTTCAGACGATGATTAAGGAGTTTTTACGTCGTGGTTCTATACTCAGTGATGCCGTTAGAGTTGATGGACTCACTTATCTTCCAAGCCTTTCGCTGTTATCGTTTTTAGATGGCCTTAAGCCATATTTATTGTAATAAGTTCTCTATGGAGACACTCGATGTAATAAGTGTGTGATTGCTACTCCGTTATAAATCCTCCGAGTACTGTGTGGTGTCAGCATTACTGATCCAGGGATGACACCGGAGCATAGAGATCAGACTGTTTGAGGTCTGGTCGCTACACATATACATTTGAAAGATGTTTTATTTACTTACTAAAATTATATTTATGATCAGCTTTAGATGTAGTGACATTTAAATATGAGCTTAAATTGCCTTTAAAAGAGCTTATAAGTATTGCATTTTTTCTTTAATGAAATTATTATGTATATTTCAAACTATTAAAGAGTAGGCACATAAGAAGAAATTTGCTTTACAATAACAACCTAAATGATATGTAAACTCCAAGCACACAAATAATTTGAACTTACTGTAAGGAACTAAGAATACATATATATTATTGGTATATCACATTATTTCCAATAGAGCAAATAAATATCATGTATTGGCAAGTCACCAAAGGTGCTCAACAATACAAGTTCAACAATTTTACTTGAATTTAAGAAACTTGTAGAAGAATGGGATTAGTCACATTAGGTGTTTTTTGGGCCATTATTTTCCAACACTTCTTAAATCACAAGTATTTGAAATGCTAAAATTAGTCTGCTATAGTTGCAAAAATGAATGTGCCAACTAGATGTTCTACAATTAATGCTATATCTGCGGACTAATGGTAGCTAGCTCGTGACAGTTATCATCTATGTCGAATTGACGGACACTATCATAAGTCATTGTTAGGATTTTCTCAACAATAAAAATATATATGCATAGAGAAGTACTTGTATAGAAATGATAATTCTGAGTTGTTTGATTTTTTGTTTTGATTTTTCTATCACATAGTGAGTATACATAATATTATCACATAGTGAGTATAGAAAATAACGTAGTGGCATCACAAACAGAAGAAGTTGGTGGCATGTTCAGCTTATTATTTCGTGAAGAATAAGTTGGTGGCATTGAAGCAACTATGTTGTGCAGAAATGCACCATCAATGTATCACCTATTTTACATTGATGATTCCTTATTTCTTATTAAGTATAATATTACAAATCAGCTTTCCTGCAATTAGTTATAAACACCTATTGGACAAATTCAGGACAACTGATGAGTGTTGCAAAATCAAGGATTTACTTTAGTCCTAACTCAACCACATGTTAAATATGAAACATTATTAGATAAATATTTGGACCTCCTAACCTTGGTTGGTGCATAGTGTCATGATTGCTTTAAGCATTTACAGAAAGATTAATCCAACGGATAAATGGGTGCAAACAAAAGCATCTATCAATAGGAGGGAAGGAAATTATATGGAATGAAGTAGTGTAGTTGATCCATGCCTATGCAATGCCAGTTTTCAAGCTACCGCCCTCCCCCCTCCAAAATGTAAGGATATCTGGGATTTTTTTTAAATTTGATGTGTGTGTGTGTGGGGGGGGGGGGGGGTGGGGGTGGGGAGGGGCTAATGAAATAATATACATTGGTTACATGGGGTAAACTTTGTTCGCAAAGAAAGGAGGGATGGGCTTTCGTGACTTCCACTCTTTCAATTTCACTATGCTCACCAAGCAATAATGTTGAAGATTTCTAACATAGATTGATTACTTATGTGCCCAAGTACTTAGTGCACAATACTACCCAAATGGGGGATGGTTTGAATGTTGGACCCCAAAACATCAAGCTTCACTTGGAAAGATCATATGGACAGCAAGTCCATCTGATTTCGTGATGTGCAATGTCTGGCCTCGTGATCTTCATGAAATTCACGAAGTCTACTATGTTCATGTGGTGTGCCTGTTGCAAAACGTTGCATGGAAAACAATTTTTTTTCTACGCACACGCAATGATCTATCCATGGAGACACATAGCAACGAGAGGGGGAGAGTATGTCTATGTACCCTCATAGACCGTAAGCGCAAGCGTTTCACAATGCAGTTGATGTAGTCAAACTTTCTTCGCGATCCAACCGATCGAGTACCGAATGTACGACACTGATGACCCACAAGTGTAGGGGATCTATCGTAGCCTTTTCGATAAGTAAGAGTGTCGAACCCAACGAGGAGCAGAAGGAAATGATAAGCAGTTTTCAGTAAGGTATTCTCTGCAAGCACTGAAATTATCGGTAATAGATAGTTTTGTGATAAGGTAATTTGTAACGAGTAGCAAGTAATAAAAGTAAATAAGGTGCAGCAAGATGGCCCAATCCTTTTTCTAGCAAAGGACAAGCCTGGACAAACTCTTATATGAAGGAAAGCGCTCCCGAGGACACATGGGAATTATCGTCAAGCTAGTTTTCATCACGTTCATATGATTCGCGTTCGATACTTTGATAATTTGATATGTGGGTGGACCGGTGCTTGGGTACTGTCCTTATTTGGACAAGCATCCCACTTATGACTAACCCCCATTGCAAGAATCCGCAACTACAATAGAAGTATTAAGGTAAACCTAACCATAGCATGAAACATATGGATCCAAATCAGCCCCTTACGAAGCAACGCATAAACTAGGGTTTAAGCTTCTGTCACTCTAGCAACCCATCATCTATTTATTACTTCCCAATGCCTCCCTCTAGGCCCAAACAATGGTGAAGTGTCATGTAGTCGACGTTCACATGACACCACCAGAGGGATGACAACATACATCTCATCAAAATATCGAACGAATACCAAATTCACATGACTACTTATAGCAAGACTTCTCCCATGTCCTCAGGAACAAACGTAACTACTCACAAAGCATATTCATATTCATAATTAGAGGGGTATTAATATGCATAATGGATCTGAACATATGATCTTCCACCAAGTAAACCCACTAGCATCAACTACAAGGAGTAATCAACACTACTAGCAACCCACATGTACCAATCTGAGGTTTGGATACAAAGATTGGATACAAGAGATGAACTAGGGTTTGAGATGAGATGGTGCTGGTGAAGATGTTGATGGAGATTGACCCCCTCCCAATGGAAGGATCGTTGGTGATGACGATGGTGATGATTTCCCCCTCCCGGAGGGAAGTTTCCCCGACAGAACAGCTCTGCCGGAGCCCTAGATTGGTTCCGCCTCGCGGCGGCGGAGTTTCTTCCCGCAAGCTTGCTTATGATTTTTTTCCTCGACGAAAGACTCCATATAGCCAAAGATGGGCATCAGAGGGCCACCAGGGAGCCCACAAGGCAAGGGGCGCGCCCAGGGGGTAGGGCGCGCCCCACACCCTCGTGGATCATGGGTGGCCCCCCTCTGGTACTTTCTTCACTCAGTATTTTTTACATATTCTGAAAATAACTCCCGTGGAGTTTCAGGACTTTTGGAGATGTGCAGAATAGGTCTATAATATTTGCTCCTTTTGCAGCCCAGAATTCCAGCTGCCGGCATTCCCTCTCTTCAAGTAAACCTTGTAAAATAAGAGAGAATAGGCATAAGTATTGTGACATAATGTGTAATAACAGCCATTAATGCAATAATTATCGATATAAAAACATGATGCAAAATGGACGTATCAGACACCTCCGCGTTCAGCACAAGTTCAGCTCCGGGACATCCGTTCCTTCTTGATCCAGCAAGACGGCGAGGTAGTGGATGAGTTCCGACAGCACGATGACGTGATGACGATGATGGTGAAGTGATCTTTGCAGGGATTTGCCTAAGCACTACGAAAATATGACCAAGGGTGTAAACGGTAGAGGGGGGCGCCGCACACAGCCAGACAATTGTCTGTTGTGTGCTAGGCGCCCCCTCCCACATATATATAGGTGGGAGGGACGGAGGAGCAGCCAAAGGAGGCGCCCAAGTAGGAGGAATCCTACATGGGGTCCCTCCCAAGCCGCACCCCCTTTCCTTATTTGGAGTGCGAGGAAAGGCAGGGGAGGGTGGCGCCCCCTTTCCTTTCTCCCATGAGAGGGAAAGGCAAGAGGGGCTAGCCCTCTCCCTTTTCCTTCCCTAGGGCTGGCCAAACAAGGGAGGAGGCGCACCGGCCCCCTTGTGGGCTGGTCTGTCCCCTCCTTTGGCCCATAAGGCCCATAACTTGCCGGGGGTGCCTGGAACCCCTTCCCGTGACCCGATTCCTTCCCGGTAAGTTCCGAAACACTTTCGGTGTCCAAATACCACCGTCCTATATATCAATTTTTACCTCTCGACCATTTTGAGACTCCTCGTCATGTCCGTGATCTCATCCAAGACTCCGAACAACATTCGGTCACCAAAACATATAACTCATATAACACTATATCGCCAACGAACATTAAGCGTGTGGACCCTATGGGTTCGAGGACTATGTAGACATGACTAAGACACCTCTCCGGTCAATAACCAATAGCGGAGCCTGGATGCCCATATTGGCTCCTACATATTCTACGAAGATCTTTATCGGTCGAACCATTATGACAACATACGTAATTCCCTTTGTCCATTGGTATGTTACTTGCCCGAGATTCGATCGTTGGTATCTTCATACCTAGTTCAATCTCGTTATCGTCAAGTCTCTTTAATCGTTTCATAATACATCACCTTGTGACTAACTCCTTAGTCATTTTCTTGCAAGCTTATCATGTGTATTACCGAGAGGGCCCAGAGATACCTCTCTGATACTCGAAGTGACAAATCCTAATCTCGATCTATGCCAACCCAACAAACACCTTCGGAGATGCCTGTAGAGCATCTTTATGATCACCCAGTTATGTTGTGACGTTTGATAGCACACAAGGTATTCCTCCGGTATTAGGGAGTTGCATAATCTCATAGTCGAAGGAATATTTATTTGAGATGAAGAAAGCAATAGCAATAAACTGAACGATCATTATGCTAAGCTAAAGGATGGGTCTTGTCCATCACATCATTCTACTAATGATGTGATCCCGTTATCAAATGACAACACATTTCTATGGTTAGGAAACCTTAACCATCTTTGATCAACTAGCTAGTCTAGTGGAGGCTTACTAGGGACACGGTATTTGTTTTTGTATTCCCATATGTATTTAAGTTTTCGATCAATACAATTCTAGCATAAATAATAAACCTTTATCATGAATAAGGAAATATAATATAAAATAGCAACTTTATTATTGCCTCTAGGGCATATTATCTTCAGTGCCATGATGAGGTAGGTGAGGGGATGATATATAGCGGCAATCCTATGGGGCGACAAAATTTTTTAATGCTGGCCTATTGTGAGTTCATTCCAAGTAAGGTAACTGATGTTACAATGGATGCCCTCGCCATGAGGACAGGGCTCCAGTTAGCTAGCACACTAGGATGCCATCGTGCATTGGCGAAGGCCGACTCCTTGGAGGTTGTAGTGCATGTTCAGGCCAAAGCGAGTGGTGGGATGAAGTTGCTGAAAGTGCAAAATCTATCAGTGTTGGTACCTACCGGTGAAGCACCCACCATTTGTTATTTAGTGAAGATTGGTGCCAACTGTTCACATATAATTCAACAACTAAGTTAGTTGGTGCATTCATGTTGTTATACATACATGTTACTCTTTGTCTTTGTGTGAGCTTTTGCTAGTGTGAGTATTGATGAGATGAGAAGGATGCATGCAAAATTTCACCGTATCTCTCCCCATAAAAAACAAGAAATGATGTCTTCGGAAGGCTTTAAAATGATTGATATATTTTGAACCAAAATTCTGTTTTTAAATACTTGAAATTTGGACAACAAGGCCTTTAAAACAAGATCAATCTTGGGTATATTTTAAGCTCACTTAGATTTTAGTCATTTTTAGTTGTAGTTCCATAATGAAGTGATATAAATTATTTCACTATCTCGCAAATGTGGTTTCAACAATTTTGCCTTATTTCAGTGTGTCAAAATGACGATTTCAATTTGTGAAACCCTTCTTTTGTCTCTTTCTAGGATATGCATCTTCTGAAATTGAGATAAAAATATATCTGAAATTAGTTTCTAAAATGTGTCTTGTGAAAATGAAATTAATCTTCTGAATTTGAGATCACATATGGTTTCACATAGTTTGTGATATGCATGACCTGAAATGGAAATGCATGTTCTAAAATCGAGATCACAAATATGGTTTCAAATCACTTTGAGATATGCATGATCTGATATTGAAATGCATCTTCTGAAAGTGAAAACACTATTACACTACAGGAACCAGCTGACATGTTCAAGGGCCATGGATCTTTCGGTTCTGGGTAGTTTCCCTATATATAGCCGTATGATGGTTTTAGTATAGGGTGGAGGATACATAGTTTGTTCATATGCCAAATTGGCTATAGATTCATAAACTTCCTGATGCATATTGTGACAAAGGAATTATGGAAAAGCTGATCAAGAAAGCTAGCAAGATCCTGGATGTGAAGCTTAGCAGAAACTCCCGTGGTGACTACATTAGGGTTAGGGTTCTTCATGATATAAGAGAACCTCTAACTAAACATGCATGTTAGCATAATTAAGGGAAAGGAGATATCCATATTTTTGTGAATTATAAGAAATTAGCATGGTTTTGCAAGGCATGTGGCAATCGAGCATGGGTATAAGGTGTGTGTGGTACTGGGATCTACACTGCAAAGGACATGAAGTATGGTGATTGGCCGTTTGCTGACTACATAGGCGGACCAAAATTCTGACAGTGATGCTATGGGGGACATGGTGGAAGAAACATGGGGGAGGGGAGTGTGATGAATCAGAAGGAGAAAGGCAAGGGAGGGGTTGGTGCGATGGACCTTAAAGACACAAAAACTAGTCCTAGTAAGAATTAATGCTAATACTACCATGGGAGATGTGCATGCGGTGGAGTTGTTCAATGAGATGGAGTTGGACAATACAGGCCGCAATAGGCCTAATTTGAATGATGAAGTACCTCCAGATTCGAATGTGCTAGCTCTAACGAAGGGGAAATGAGAGGATTTGGACAATAAGTCTCCTATTTTGAGTTATACCACAAAGAGGGCTAAGATGCTCAATGATGGTGTTGATGATCACAATGAAGCTTTATCGGTGGACTCCCTTGAGGGGGACCACCGATCACAATGAATATACTATTTTGGAACTATCGAGAGGCGGGGAACTGCCAGACAGTTCATAAGGTTATGGCCCTCTCAAAAGCCAATTCCCTGTCATTTCTCTTTCTTTGTGAGACAAGGAAGACGGTAGAAAAGATGGAACGAGTTAAATGGAGATTGCAATTGAATGGATTTTGTGGCACGGATAGTCTAGTTCTCAGTAGTGGCCTGGCTCTATATTGGGATGATACTCTAAATATGTCTATCTTAGATTCTTGCCAATGTTTTTATTGATGTGCTTGTGGAAAATAATAGTAATAATACGAGGTGGAGAGCAACGTTTGTTTACGGAGAGCCTAGGGTGGAGAACCGTTATAGGATGTGGAATAACTTGAATGATCTGCGAGCAATATAGCATGATCCTTGGCTTGTTTGCGGAGATTTTAATGAGGCATTATGGAAACACGAACACTTTTCAAGTTCATTGAGGAATGAAATTAAAGTCATATGTAGCCTTTAGAGAATGTTTAATGCTATGTGAACATGATGATTTGGGTTTATCCGATGCGCCATTCACATATGATAGTGGACATTAGGATGATGGTAATGTGCGCGTCTGCTTGGATTGTGGGTGCACTGATGATGCTAGGCGGAACATGTTTCCGGCGTCGAGAGTTATACATGCAGCGGGCCCATGTGCTCGGATCATATCCCGGCTGATCAGAGATGTAAGCCAACCCCGAGCTATGAGATTATGTGGGAAAGATCTATTGCTTTTCCGGACATTGTGGCTGATGCATGGGAGAAAAATAGACCTACACGTAGTTTAGGGTCTGTGGCGGATTCTTTGGAAGAATTGATGAAAAATTTAATAGTATGGAGTAATAAGAAGTTTGGCAATGTTACACATGATATGGAAAAGCTCCAGAGTGAGCTTATGTGTTCACAAGAAGGTATGGTGGATAGATAAGCAATCAGAATCAAGATGAAGGAGCTTGCTGAATTATTGTACAAAGGGGAGATGATGTGGCTTAAAAGTTCACGAATTACGTGGCTTAAAGAGAGTGAAAGAAATACCAAATAATTGCATAGGTGAGCACTATGGAAAGCCCGACAAAATTCTATTTAGCGATTGCGTAAGGATGATGGGACATGGTGTGATGTTCCTTAGCACATGGAGTCGTATGACATGTTCATATTTTCAAGAGGTATATACGAGAGATCCTACTCTAACCCTGGACACTAGTGAAAAAAGTGCTAGCCACAACACTATTATGTTTATTTGTGGCGTGCCTTCAAATATGTAGTTTGACACTTCCAAATTTTTATAGTATATTATAATTTACTTTTATTAAATTTCTATTATTTTAAATGAAAATAATATATTTTTTAAAAATATGCACTTTGAGACTTTAAATTTACTTTTTTTTCCTTTTTAGTTTAAGACTTGATTGAAATATATAGTTTTGATCCTTCAAGTATGTAGTCTGACACTTCCAAATATTTTTCATTTTAGTTTTTTATGTGGTGATATTTTTTATAGTCTAATATAGTTTACTTTTATTAAATTTCTATTATTTTAAATGGAAATAATGACATTTTTTAAAATATGTACTTTGAGACTTTAAATTTAATCTTTTTCCTTTTTAGTTTAAGAATTGAAATCTATAGTTTTGAGCCTTCAAATATGTAGTTTGACACTTCCAAAAAATTTTCTTTTTAGTTTTTATGTGGTGATCTTTTTTATAATATATTATAGTTTACTTTTATTAATTTCTGTTATTTTAAATGGAAATAATGACATTTCTTAGGTGGCGATCTTTTTTCTTATTGGGCAAACCCAAATAGTATTAGGATGCCGTGGGGGTCAAAACCAACGGGGGCAATGACCCCCTCGACCCACTCCCTCTCTCTGCCCTGCTGCTCTGTTTCATTCCCCTTTCTCTCCCTCTCTCGCCGCTCATCGTCACCGCTTTGATTCCATCCGATTTCGACGATTTCCGTCGTTCTCCGGTCCCGAGGTACACATCCGAGCCTCCCACTATCATCTGGTACATTTGGATTTTTTTAATCAGAGGTGTGTTTCGCATTCCCTATGCTAGGGTTTCGGCGACGGCGATGGAGTAGACTGTAGGCGACCCTCTGCTCCAACCTAAGTGAACATATCATCCCTCCCTCTTTTGCTGTAGTTCACTGCCACTGTCAATTTTTTATTTCCATCGCTGGGGTTCATCACTGCTAGGCAGTGACAATTTGCTGTAGTTGTCTAGAATTAAGGTAGATATATTTTTTGAATCTCCGGTTAACACTAGTTGTAGAAACTGGAAGTGTAATCTGTCAATCAAATTAAGGAAGATATATTTTTTAAGTCATCATCTTTGGAAGCATCTAAATTTTGAAACAAAGTGTTCGAGTTGCTGCCGTGTACTACTTTTTCACCATCTCACATATATCACTAGCTTCTCATTGAATCTTCGGTTTAATTCAAATAGTTGAGTGTCCAATGTCGAAAGTAATGCTCCAAGTTAGATGTGGCAAAATAGTTGAGTGTCCAAAGAAAATTTCCACTCGAAAGTAATGCTCCAAGTTAGGTGTGGCAAAATAGTGTGGCAAATATGGTCACCATCCAAACAAGGCCTTAGGGGTTGTCTGGTTCCAAGCCACAATTTGCCACACTTTGTCACAACTCAACTTAGGAAGAATTGTGTGAAGATATCAATAGTGCTATATTGTTGTTGTCTAAAGCTAGTTATGCACATGCTATGATATTGTTGCTGTTTTACCCTTGATGCAATCTGCCAAGTCTGAAACGGGCAGAATTAAAACTTGCCATGTTTACATGATGTTTCCTACTAATCTGTAACTATTTTCAACATTATCAGTAAAGATGTTTTGTATACATGTGTTTGTAGGACATGGCCAATTCTAGAGGCAACAATGAGCCGGTGTGCGATGTGTACATGACCAACAATGAATTCTTAGACACTTTTGAATATGTCATCAAGAGCGTGCAATGAGAAAATGATGATCTAAATGGGGAGATTAAAGAGCTACACAAGGATACTGTTCGGCTTGTTCAGGAGACTAATCAGCTTAGGGACAAGAGGGATAAGCTCGTCGAGGATCGGGATAAACTGCAGGAGGAGAGGAGACGCCTCAGGGCTGAGAGAATTGACCTGAAGATGGACATAGATCGTTTTTGAAGAGAAGGAGAGGGGGATATAAAGAAGCTTCTCCAGCTGGGCATACTCCTTGATGAAGATTAGTTTTTTAAGTAGCTAGCTAGTTCATCTTATTAGTTGATGATGATCGAGTAACTAGAGTACTTGAGTGAACTTTTGTGAAGTTTAATATCAATTTCTTGAGTTCATGAGCCTCTTATGTAATGATTATATATTAAGAAAGTACCTAGTGTTGATGAGTATATTGTGTTCAGTAGTATCTATTAAGTAAGTAGCTAGTGTTGATGAGTAATTTTTTTATTACCAAAAAAACCATTTGCTGGCGTTGGACAAGTAGGCAGGCCAGAGTTATGATGAACTTAGTGTTGGCGCTGGACTGGTGATACGCCAGCACGATGTAGGATACTGCTGACGTGTCCTCCAACGCTACCACTACCTTTTAGCAATGGCGCCATATTAGTGGCGTCATGTGTCTACGCCAGCAAGGCTATTTTTGGCACACCATAGCTAGGCTTTTCTCCACTAGTGGGAGGTGGTGTTGATTGTATCACACCTAAGGTGATGGATGATATGAATGTCGCCTTGTGTGCACCATTTTTGGAAAAAGGAGGTTTCAGATGCTTTGTTTCAGATTGGGCCTTTAAAAGCTCTAGCTACATATGATTTTCCTGCATGATTCTATCAAAATAACTGGCCTATTTTTAAAACTAAAATTATTGGAGCAGTACTACAATTCTTTTGTGAGGGAGTGATGCCTGATGGAGTTCATGACACATCAATAGTACTCATTCCCAAGGTTCCTCGCCCAATGGAACTAAAGGATTTTGAGTGATTGGTTAACAAATTGGGACCTCTTCTGTCGGATCTTATATCAAAGAACCAAAGTGCTTTTAGTCATGCACGTCTTATTTTAGATAATCCAATAATTGCTTTTGAATGCATTGAAGATATCCAGTCTTTGGAAGGTAATTCTCCTGCATGTTGTGCTTACAAGCTTTATCTTTCGATGTCATATGATCATGTGGACTGGGATTTTCTGGAGAATGCTCTTATTAGGTGGGGCTTCTCCCAGTATTGGATTACTCCAGTTATGGCATGTGTTACTTCAGTGAAATATCCGGTGAAGTTTAATGGAAACTTACTAGAGACCTCTAGTCCTTCACGTGGCCTTCGACAAGGTGACCCTCTATCCCCTTTTCTTATCTCTCTTTGTTGTGACACCTTCTCTTCTCTATTAAACAAGGCTGTGGACCAAGAGGGTCTAGAAGGGGTAAAAATCTGCAGTAGACCTCCCACTATTTCACACCTATTTTTTGTGGATGTTTCCTTGTTGTTTTTTAGGGTACCTGAGCAACCGACTAATGTGGTAAAAGGTTTGTTGGACACTTACCATTGATGGGTCAACTTATTAACCCTGCAAAGTGTCCCATCCCACTTTCTGGTAATTGTTCAGAAGCTGAGAATAATGAGATCAAAAGGATACTTGAAATTACAAGAGAAGTATTTTGAACCTAAATATTTAGGTCTTCCTGTGCAGGGATGGCGTATGCATAAACGGAGATTTGAGACGGTTCAAGTCGGTATGAGTAAAAGGTGGCGGACTGGAGTCAGCATTTTATGTACACATGTAATAAGATTCTAATCAAGTCAGTAGCTCACGCTATTCCTACATATGTTATGAGCATTTTTAGATTGCCTATTTCTGTGTGTGACAACCTGACTCGTCTGATGAGACAGTACTGGTGGGGCATTGAAAAAGGGAAGAAAAAGATGGCTTGGCTCAGTTGTGACAAAATGATGTTGTCAAAATCAAAAGGTGATATGGGGTTTCATGATATGTGTGCTTTCAACCAAGCTTTGTTGGCTAAACAAGCTTGGAGGTTAACTGAAACTCCTGGTAGTCTATGTGCTCACTTCTTGCAAGCAAAATATTACCCTAATGAAAATATTATGGACATAGTGTTTTCTAGGAAGTCTTTTGCAGTTTGGAAAGGGATTATTCATGGTCTAGAGCTTGTGAAGCAGGGTATCATCTTGTGCGTTGGAGATGGTACGTCTGTTCGTGTGTGGCGGGATCTTTGGATCCCATTCCGTGTTGATTTCCAACCAATTACACCCAAGAGGAATTGTAGATTCAATTGGGTGGCAGATTTTCTTAATGTTGATGGTTCATGGAATAGACATCAATTAGAGGATCATTTCTGGCTAATGGTTGTATGTGAGATTCCAAAAATTCGTTCTTTGCCTCAAATAGGCAAGACTTTAGAGCTTGCTTCACTGACAAGTTTGGTCGGTTCAGTGTTAAAAATGCTTACAAGCTTGCGACAGCGGAACTTCATGACATATTTGCGGGTGGTGCATCTAGCACTAACCCTAATGGTGATAGGGCCTTATGGGATTGTATCTGGAAGGCACAAGTTCCATTCAAGATGAGGATTTCTGCATGGAAGGTTGCATCAGGTGCACTATCTACGAGCAACCCCAATGAGGCGACCCATTTCGTTCGCTGGCATTTGTTTGGGTCAGCATTGACACAAAAGGCGGCCCAACGCGCCGACCCAAACGGATGCGTGTCCGCTTGGCGTTCTCATGTCGACCCATTTCCGGCCCATTTTTGAGCCGGATTTGCGTCGGTGTGGACACGAGACGGACGCGCGCACGCCTATTCCTCTTCCCAGGCCCGCAGGTCGGTGGCAGCCACCATCATTTCCCCCCATTTGCCCCAAACCCTCCCGCCCGTGCGCGCTCCTACCCCACACACACCATGGACGGCTATCTCGACCTCGACGCTACCGCCGACCTCATCTCCCTCGTCTCGTTCGGCATGACGACCACCCCCTCCGGCAAAGGCAAGCCTCGTCCCTCGCGCAAGACCACCACCGCGCCTAGCCAAAGAAGGTGCTGACGCCCGAACAACGGTCAAGGGAGTCGGCCAAGAGGAAGGGCTGGAGGCACGCCGCGGACGCGAGGGATGAAGTCGTTGCGGCTGCAGCTGTCGCTGCCGCCGCGCAGCAAGAGGTCACCAACGCCCGCGTCGCGGCGGCAACAAGGGCGGCCCTGTATATGCTAGGGTTAAACCCTAGCCAGCACGGCGTCGTCAATGCCGCAGTGGCCGCCGCGGCCAGCACTAGCTCATCCGCGTTCCGTCGGATGGTGCTACCCAACTCGCCCCGCGCGTCGGCTTGCATCCTGATGCCCGGCTTCCACATGTACCCGCATGCCTCCCGCCTCTCCGAGGAGTGCTCGCCCGACATGAGCATGGTGGCGCCTTCCACGCCCGCACCTACGCCCATTGACCTCAACGCCACACAGGCGGCCAGTGGCTCGTCATCCGGAGGCGCGAGGAAACGCGCGCCACAGATGCCGGCCGACGTGCTACAGGACGCCCGCAAGCTATTCGATGGAATGCCGACCGCCGTCGACGATGACTACATGCAGAACCTCATCTTCGAGGGCGGTGCGCCGGCCCCTGGCTACGACCCCGACAAGACACAAAGCCGACGGCCGCAGGGTGTTCACACCGATCGCTGGCTATGATCCCGATCAGGTGGGCTTCATGCGTGATCAGGTCGGCATGGACCTGGACGGCTTCCCACTTGACCACGAGTTTCTGGACGACTACGGGCAAGAGGAAGAGGACGAGTGCGACATCGACGTGGAGCCTTTGTTCAAGGACGAGCTCGCCAACCAAGCCGCCAGGACGAAGCCGAAGCGCAAGAGCAAGCGCACGAAGGCATACACGGCGGCCGAGGACAAGCTTCTTTGTGAGTGTTGGCGAGACACTGGACAAGACCCCAAGACCGGTGCCGAACAAAAGCATTCAACTTTTTGGATTCGTGTCCACCGGGAGTTTCATACGTACAAGAAGTTTCCTCCTTACCAAATTGTGAGCACGCGCGGGTGGGTGTCCATTTTGAAGCGATGGAGGGTGATCCAACAAGAGTGCAACAAGTTTTGTGCCACTCTTGAGAGCGTCAAAGGCCCACCCCGTGAGCGGCAGCAGCATGCAAGACATGGTGTGCTAGCAAGACGCCCTCTTTTGTGTCATCAAGTTTATGCTTGCGGGTTCATTTGCATACTATTTGTCAATATGCTTGCATGAAAACATTTGTAGGCATTTGAAGCTTTGGAGGCATTCAAGGTCCAACACAACGGCAAGTGCTTCAACCTCTCCCATTGCTTTAGGGTCATCAAAGACGAGGAGAAGTCCAAGGCGCAATATGCCACCCTGAAGTCATGTGGGGGGAAGAAAGCTGTGGAGGAGGTTGGGGACGGCGAGCCGGCACGACTGCAGGAGAAGACCAACTCCAAGAAGGAGGACAAGCAGAACGCGAAATCCACCGCCTTGATCGCAAGCGTGGAGGGCATGATGAACAAAAAAGACTCAAGGGAGGAGGAGCGCCAACGTTTCAAAAAGGAGCAAATGAACGCTTTCATGGAGATCCAAAGGGGGAGGCTTGAGATGGACGTGGAGAAGCAAGCCAAGATGCTTGAGATGGAGGCGGAGAAGCAAGCCAAGATGCTCGAGATCGAGGCCGCCAACGTCAAGACCAAGGCGAAAGAAGTGGCTCTCGTGAGCATGATGACCGAGGTGGAGAACATGAAGGTGGATCTCAACACCGTGTCGCCAAGGAAAAGGCCGTGGTTCGAGAAGATGCAGGCCGACATGCTCAAGTTCACCGACGAGTGATCTCGTAGCCGCGAGCGCCTTCCTTTTTTGTATGCCGGCTTGTGTGCTGGTATGACCACGGGGCCACGATGGCGTGGTCGAACTCAAGTCCCACCCCTTTTTGTGTGCTGGCATGTGAGCCGGCCGCTGGCGAGTGCACCAACATGAACTGTGTAGTGATATTTTTTTGAAGCCGGCAATGTATGCCCGCGCTGGCATTGGTGCCGGCATGAGACATGTCCGGTGGCATGATCAATGGGTGCGGGCCTTTCAAAAAAATGAGAGCGGACATGAAAATGGGTTGGCGTGTTGGACGCACTGCCGACCCAAATACAAAACAGGACGAACGCCGAACGGACGGCTGTCCCAAATAGACAAAAAAATAAACAAATACATCATCCATTTGGATCGACCCGTTGAAGTTTCTCTACAAATATCTATAAAGTGTACAGACATCTAACGAAGCAAGGTGGATGTCCATTATGTGGTGCTGAGCATGGCTTTCCATGCATTAGTGACTTGCAAACATGCAAGGGCGATTTGGGAGGCAATGGGGTTGATCTGGCCACTACCAACAGATGATATGTTAATTGATAATGGCCGCCGTTGGTTATTGCATGTATCGGTAAGCTGCCGACCTGCCGTGATAAAAGTGATGTTTGGTTCTCTAGTCCTACAACTTTTTCTAGTCCCAACTAAAAAGTCTCTAGTCCTTAAAAAGTCTCTCCCTATTTGTTTCCAGAGACTAAAAAGTTCCTAGTCCCTTCCTAGAGGCTATTAAATGACCATGTTGTCCCTAGTATATAGAAAAATAATAATCAAAGAACATCATGGGGTGGCGGGCCAATGGGTGCATGGAGAGGCATTGTTGGAAAAGTTCCAAAAAATCCAAAAAAGACTCTCCTTGAGAGTCTTCTTTATTTAGTCCAATATGCCTAATTTAGTTCCTAAAAAGTCCCTCCCGTTTGGTAAAAAAGTCTCTAAAAAAGATTTTTTCTAGTCCCTACATAGAAAAGTCCCTGGAAACAAACACCCCAAAGTGAGACATGGTGATCATGCTTGTGCGGCGCATCTGGCAATTACATATAGTTTTCACTCATGGTAAAGATGTTCCGCCAGTGAAGGTAACAGTTGATTTTTTTAGCAAGTTACTATAATTCTTTGTGTTTTTTTTAAAAAAGGAGGCTTGCCTTCGGCCTTTGCATCGAAACGATGCATGCAGCCATCTTATTAAATAGTCTCAAAATAGCATAAAGTCATAAAAGTATTGCTCAAAAGTGGAGCAAAAAGTAAAAGAAAAGCGAATGCTTAAAATCACAACCGGTATGACAATGTAAAGGACAAGCTCTCTAGACTCCTATCGTGTTATGCGACCGCCATCAGAACCGGTTGAATATAGACCATGGTACCATCTCCCACTGGTTTCACTCAGTAACCAAAGGCTTTCTGGAGTCCGTAGGAGTGAGTAAGGACCACGTACGGATACATGCGGTAGCTCTGAAGATGACCTGCAAAAAATTTAAAGTATGTTATCTGTTAAAAATCATATCATTTCTGCAATTCCATATAGACCATATAAGCGCACATATTCCAATCCGAATATGAGCCAGAGTGATATGATCAACCCCAGCTAACCACGTCCCAAATAACGATTCAATGTTAACTAGAGGACTAATGTTAAAGGCTATATGGATCGTTCTCCAAAGCAATTTCGCGAGTGGGCACTCTATGAACAAGTGTTGTATTGTTTCATCATGATCACAAAAACAACAAAGGGAACTACCTACCCACCGCCTCTTTACTAAATTATCTTTGGTGAGGATCACTTGCTTGTGTACAAACTACATAAAGATTTTAATACGCAAGGGAATCTTAACCTTCCAAATATGTAACGATATCGAGATTGGACCAGAATTAATTAGTTCCATGTAAAAATATTTTACCATAAACACCCCATTTCTGGCTAACTTCCAGTGCATCGAATCGGGTTGGTCGGATAATTGAACATCTATCGATCGTCAAACCAAGTGCATCCAGACATTCTATCGCTCACTAACTAAAGCACGTCTGAACTGAATATTCAAAGGTGTCGATTGAAATATTGTGCCTACGTAATCCTCCTTGCGTTGCACATGTTATATAGGGTGGGGTATTGTATGGCTAGTGTCCCCTAACCACGTATCCTTCAAAAATCTTGTTGACATCCCATTGCCAACCAAGAATTTGACCCTAGGAAAGAACAAATCTTTCATTCGCATGAGTCCCTTCCAGAATGCCGAGTCAGTTGGCCTCACGGTGATCTGGGCTAGCGTTTTCGATTGTAGATAGTTATTGCGTAGTATCTGTGCCCACATATCCTTCGTCTCTGTCTCTAACCTGTAAAGCCATTTACTTATAAGACATTTATTCTTAATTTCCAGGTTTTCAATACCGAGATCCCCTTGGTCTTTGGGTCGGCATAAAATATCCCATCATGCGAGACGGTACTTCTTCTTGGCTTCATTTGACTGCTAGAAGAATCGAGATCGAAAGAAATCAAGTCTCTTCCGCACCCCTTTCGGTACCTCGAAGAAAGATAGTAGGAACATCGACATACTAGTAAGTATTGAGTTGATCAACACTAGCCGACCTCCATAAGACATTAGCTTGCCCTTCCAGCAACTAAGCTTTTTTTCAATTCGATCTTCTATGCACTTCCATTCTTTATTAGATAGCTTACGGTGATGAGTCGGTATGCCCAAACAACTGAAGGGCAAAGAACCTAATTCACACCCAAACAATTGTCTATATGTGTCTTGCTCTTCTTTGGCCTTGCCAAAGTGGAACAACTCGCTTTTGTGAAAGTTTATTTTTAATCCAGACAATTGTTCGAAGAGACATAATATGAGTTTCATATTCCACGCTTTGGCAATGTCATGTTCCATGAACAGGATGGTGTCGTTAGCGTACTATAAAATGGAGACTCCCCCATCGACCAGATGAGGGACAAGTCCATCCACTTGGCCGTTTTCCTTGGCCCGGCTTATAAGAATGGTCAACATATCGGCCACTATATTAAATAGGAGAAGAGACATTGAATCCCCTTGTCTCAATCCCTTGTGTATCTGAAAGTAGTGACCGATATCATCGTTAACCTTGATTCCGACACTACCTTTTTGGACTAGAGAACCCACTTGGTTCCGCCAAGCCTCATTAAAGCCTTTCATTCGCATTGCCTGCTGAAGGAAGGGCCATTTAACTTTATCACACGCCTTCTCAAAATCCACTTTGAAGATAATCCCATCTACCCTCTTTGAGTGAATTTCATGTAGCGTTTCATGCAGGACGACAACCCCTTCAAGAATGTGTCTCCCAGGCTTGAAAGCTGTCTGGCTTGGTTGCACCACCGAATGGGCAATCCATGTCAATCTATTGGTGCCCACTTTCGTGAATATTTTGAAACTCACGTTAAGAAGACATATTGGCCTAAACTGCTCGATCCGAACTGCCTTTTCTTTCTTTGGCAATAACGTAATCATACCAAAGTTAAGATGAAACAATTCCAAATGACCGTTAAAAAAATCTTGAAACACAGGCATAAGATCATCCTTAATAATATGCCAACATTTCCTACAGAATTCCGCAGGAAACCCATCCGGTCCCGGTGCTTTATTTAGTTTCATTTGTGAAATTGCATCTGGAACCTCTTTCTCAGTAAATGGTGCAGATAGAATATCATTCTCCTCCGACCGAAGCTAAGGG
This sequence comes from Triticum monococcum, assembly GCA_034509565.1. Lineage (NCBI taxonomy): Eukaryota > Viridiplantae > Streptophyta > Magnoliopsida > Poales > Poaceae > Triticum > Triticum monococcum. The sequence continues at coordinate 526,758,443 of CM067845.1, forward strand.
ATATCTCCAATAATAGATTCATTAAGGGACACCATGCTCGCTTCCGGAGGCCCAAAAAGTTGTTTATAATAATTAGAGATATATGCTTTTAGATTCTCATGACCCACAATTGTCCCTTCGTCCTGTTTAAGCTGCATTATTTTCTTCTTCCTATGTTTCCCATTTGCAATCATGTGAAAGAATTGTGTATTGTCATCCCCTGGGACAACATTAAGCACCTTAGCACGCAATGCCCATTTGAGCTCCTCTTCTCTAAGAAGAGCTCGTAAGCGTTGCTCGGCTTCGGACTTCGATCTCTGCTTAGCTACATTAAGAATGTTTACTTCTGCTTTTAAATCCAAAGTATCTATTAACTGGGTGAGTCACTCTTTTTCTTGTTTGTATATCCCACTCTCGTTTCTGGCCCAACCTCGTAAGAATTGTATCAGATGTCTAATTATGTTTTGACATCTCTCAATACTTGATCGTCCACTAACAGGCTTTGCCCATTCTCGTGCAATGATCTCCACGAAGTTCTCTTTCTCGAACCAACCTAGTTCGAAAGAGAAATTGTTCTTATTCCCAATATGTGTTGCGTCTCCCGGGTCAACTAGTAATGGTACGTGGTCTGAGATTGCCCTCTACATCACATGCACCGACACTAATGGGTATTTTTGTTCCCATTCCACACTAGCGAGCACCCTATCCAACTTCTCATACGTTGGAGTGGGCAACAAATTAGCCCATGTATATTTCCTACCTGTGAGTTCAATCTCTCTCAAACTAAGACTCTCGACAATCATGTTAAACATCATGGACCAACGTCCATCAAAGTTGTACCGGGGAGATATTGAAGGGCAAGATGTCTGTTACTGAGCCTTTACCACGTGTTATTGAGGATAGAGCTAGACTAGCTGAACCCTGGCCGCCACATTTGACAAACTATGTTGCACAATTTCAGTGGATGGATCTTTTTGTCCCAGCGATGGGTTGGCAGCGGCGGGTATGGTGATGCGTAAGGAGGATGATGCTATAATTTTTGCAGCATAGAGAGTGCTGATTCACTGTAATAATACCCTGGAAGCGGAGATTTATGCTTTGTTGCAAGGAATGGCTCTAGCCATCCAACATATAGATAGACTAGTGCTTGTGCAATCTGACTCAATGGTTGCATTATTCATCCTATCTAATGACAACCTGTTACATTCATCCTATGGCAATTGGCAGCTGAGATTAAGGCTCTCATGGTAGACAAAGAGTTTGTTCCCCGAAAGATTAGTCGTTCGCAAAGTAGGGTAGCAGATCAGTTGCCTTTTGATAGCCCTACGAAGTCGTGTACATTTGTATGGTTGCATTGTGGACCTCCATATATTGAGGACCTCGTGCCTCTCGATTCTAACCCCGACCCTATGGAATAAACTCCTTTTATCTTGCAAAAATATATTTATAATTGGTTTATGAAATATATTTTAGCTAATCATGTGAAAATCATGTCCGGAAATGCATTATTTGAAATTGAATTGCATCTTCTGAATTTGAAATCACAGATATGTTTGCAAATTACTTTGTGAAATACATGTCTTAAGATTGAAATGCATCTTGTGAAATAACGGTTTTATCTTGAGGAATTCAAGTATATAATTATTTGTAAAAATGAAATATTTATTCAATCGAAACATTCTAATGATGGATTTATTTGGGAGAGAGGAGAGATGCTAGATGATTTATTTCGAGAGTACATATGATAGAGGACTTGTGCATGCCTATTTGTTACATGAAAAGTGAGAAAGAGAGAGAAGAGACACGTGGGTGGGCTCCAAAGGCATGCATGAGTTGACATAATACATCAAATGCAGGGGTTGTGTGGGATAAAATTTTTCTTTTGCGAGGGATAAATACATCAACGTTGTACTTTTTTTGGTAAACGTTTGCGTTCGGCTGGCGCTGGTCGAGGGCGAGCCGTGCAATCTGTTTTCAATCGTACGCCTCGCGATCCCTCCGTGCTCAATATAGCTAGGCCCACAAATCGTTTTTTCTCTACGCAACCTTATCCTCTTAACCGTTTGTCCTCATCCCTTCCTTCTTCCTCGCAGCAAGCTCCTCTGCGGCTGTCATGGCCGCTACCTCCGGTGACAAGCCAACTCCTCACAGGCCTCGGCCACGGCCATGACGATGCTGCGGTCCTGACACCCATGGCCGCCGCTGCTGGGGGCGCCGTATCCGGGCAAACCTGCAGGCGAGGTAGTGCAGCCCCCGCCACAGCCCCCGTGTGGTGCAACCACTAAAAAAAGCTTCAAACTCTAGATGAAAAGCTTCAACCAGATATACAAAAAGCTGCAAGCGTTCAGTGCCATAGAGGAAAGCTACAACCGTCTACAGAAAATACTACAACCTTCGATGAAAAAAGCTTCAACCGAACGTTAGAGGAAGATTTCACTCAGGCGTTACTCAAAACGAAAAAGTTTCAATCGTTTACAGAAAAGCTTCTACCGTAGAGGGAAAAAGATTCAACTGGCGGTGAAAAAAGCTACCACCGGCAGTCATTTTTGCTACAATCACCAGTGGTCGTTGCCGGCCACACTTTCGTCGTCTTCCTGGTTGTAGCAAAAATGGCCATTGGTTTGTAGCATTTTCGTCGTGCCGTTTGTAAAAAACCGTGTATAAAAACTTCAACCGCGAAAAAATATCTTCGAGCGGCGTGGAAAAAGCTTCAAGCGGTGTGTGAAAATGCTTCAACCGGTTTGTGAAAAGCTTCAACCTTGAAAAAAGCTTCAACGGCCATGGAAAAAAAGCTTCAACCTGGCATGGCAGTCGACGGCATGGGCGATGTTGCATCGCCACCGAGCTACAGCCATCGCCACGCGGAGCTGCAACTAGAGGGTGCAGTTGTTGCATGGGTGGAGCTGGGGGACGAGGGCGGCGACCGGTGACGAGGACGGCCGGCGACCGGCGACGAGGGCATTCCAAATTTCATCGCGGGGGTGGAGGAGGGGGGCGACTGCGAGGAGGACGAAGTGGGAAACAGATCTGACGGTGTTTACCGCTGGATTGGACGGCCCGGGCTCGACCGGCCCAACCGTTCGGCCGGTGCGCCGGCGCCTAGCGTCGTCCTTTTTTGTTTGTTTGTCACATAATATTGTACATACATATGTGAGAATCTAGCAGCATGTGAATGATGGATATTTGACCGGTACCTACCCGACGCCGCTAGAAAAGACTTTAGATTGATGCAGCCGCGCGATATATGTTGATTGTTCCGTAATTGTGCGGGAGATCGTAATGGTCAAAGTATCCATCCGAGCAAATCTTTAGCCAGCTTGTGTATTAAATATCATTAATATCATTATTAATGATAATAAATGTCAACTTGATACCACACCCGTAGATAAACCACACCAGCGACGGCGAGACCCCAAACCCATACGCCTCGCCGCCCCATTTCCCATCCTCATCCTTGCAGGAACAAATCACCGGAGTGCGTCTTCCCAGACGCCGGTAGCCAACTGATTCGTCGCCCAAATCGTCTGTTGAGGTGAGTCTCTCTCGGAGCACGCTGCCCACCGCTTTATGATGATTTTGTTTCTCCATCTATCGTGTGCCCTCGGATCTTTCATGTCCTCCCCCTTTCTTGAAAATAATCTTTCATGTCTTCGTGTGCAGAGACGTGGTACAGCCGCCGCGTAGCTCACCATCAAGGCATCGACTGTGACTTGCCTGTCCGCCCAAGGTATAAATCCTCTCGCCCCTGCTAGCCCCACAAATCCGTCGATTGTGCACCATCCTTACTACGTTTCCTCTCTTCGTTTCTAGTTGTTCGGTACCGGATCTGATGGAGCACCCGCAGCCAGTCACCATGCCCGGCCATGGAGTCGAGACCGTCCTCGACGACCTTCCCGAGTCGATCGTCGTCGACGAGATCCTCGTCCGTTTGCCGGCCAGGGACATCATGCGCTGCCGCTGCGTCCGTAAGGGATGGCGCAGTGCCACCTCCGCCGACAAGTTCATGCTGGACCACCGCCGCCGCCAGCCCTTGCTCCCGGTGCTCGGTCACGCCGTGGAGCCGCAGACGGCGTCCCGCCTCTTGCTTTCCATTGACGCCGGTGCAGGCCAGCAACAGCTCTGCCCCGTGGTCCGGACATACAGCGGTAGACTCCTGGCTGCCCTTGATGGGCTCATCATCGTCTCCCATGGATCCATGAGTGTGCGAACTCCTTCGTCTCCTCCGGTAAAATTCTTCATCTGCAACCCGGTCACCCGTGAGTGTGCTCCCCTAGGGACGCCTCCAAGCCAGCATGGATTTATGCACCACATCGCAGGCTTGTATCGGCACCAACCATCCGGGGAATACCGGGTGCTTTGGGTCTCTACTCCGAGGTACTTTGACAGAGCAGACACAGCATACACCACATTTTACTACGTCGTAGCAGTGGGATCCAGTGACATAAGATGCATCGCAGAAGGTAGCATCGCACAGACAACACCCTTGGAAACGGCGTTGTGTAAGGGCCTGCCGGATTCGTCGGGTTGTCCACCAGTCCACCACCGTGGTAGCCTGCACTGGGGACTTCCCGGCCGCTCAATAGTGGTGTTCAACACAGCAGCCGAAACATTCCGGTTGATGGGTCGTCTATTCCAGCTGTACTTCCACCAGTTGTTGGAGATGGATGGCACTCTTGCTTTGTGCAGCGTCAGTCCTGAACAAATGACCGTAGATGTTTGGGTGGTACAAGACTATGGCGCCGAAACAACGGAGACCTGGTCTTTCAAGCATCAGATTAATTTGTCGGGTGTTGATGATCCAATACCACGTTCATGGGTGATGAGGTTCCCTAGGATGGTTGTGCTCAATAACGGTGAGCTGCTAATCCAATTCATTCGTGGTTGTGGGCCTGTGTTGCATTGTGGCATCGATGGCAAGTTCTTAGGATATGTGAAAAGCAAGGATGGCCAAGTAATCGGCTTGTGGATTACCAAGCATTACCTCCAGGAGAGCCTTATTCCCCTTCCACTATCCCGTGAGATGAGAGAAGAAGATAGTGCAACTCAGGGGCCTCCATTTTTTGTAGGGCTATAAGATGCAGGTGCTTGATCTGGATTTCTGCACTACCATTGGAGTATGTATATTATGTATGAGTCATGTCTTTTATTCTTCTTAGGGCTGCTAGTAGAATTGAACATTCTGGATGGTAGAAGAGCATCACTGCTATCATCATTTGTTCTCTATTATTTTTCCTACGGCACCAAGTTCCGAACTATGAAGAATCTTTGCTATAGAACTACTCTATTTCGCTCTCTCATTTACTTTCAATTTGTATTTTTAAGAGCCATGAAAGTTCATGGTTGCAAATTAGAAACTGGTCATTATTATCTATCTTGATTCTTGAATGACTTTATGCTGCTCCAGAATCAGTACATCAATGACTTTTTTTTTCGATAAAGGACATTTCATTGAATTGATATATCAAGGTGATACAATCGCATCTAAAGAATGCCTGGTCTCTGCATAACTCGATGCACACAGCCAAAAAGTCCAACCGACCCAAAAAATAAAATTGTTTTACAACTTAAAAAAGATAAATTAGTCCAAGCCTATGACGTGGCAGCTCCTATCCAAAGATCACACCGCCATCCATGGGGGGAGAAAACCTCCCTGGCCGAACGCTCCAGCCGCGTAGACGCCATCATAAAAAGGTCCCTGTCCTTCGGCCTCTGCAGGATAGACCAAGTACGGAGTCATCGCGTACATACATGAATAACCTGCATAGAAGATGAAACATATTTTTTATTAAAAACCGCATAATTCCTGATAAGCCACAATGCCCGGCATAAGGCAGCCGCCCCCACAAGAATATATGCAGAAAATTGTTTATCAATTCCCCTCAACCAGTTGCCGAACATATTACGAGCACAACGTGGTGGGTATAAATTTGAAGCTACTTGAACTATGGCCCAAACCGCCCGAGCGAACTTACACTCAAAAAATAAGTGCTTAATAGACTCGTCATGTTGGCAAAAGACACACGCCTTGGTGCCTTGCCACTTGCGTCGTGCCAGATTATCTCTAGTTAAGATGACCCCTCTGTTTAGGAACAGAGGAATATCTTCACTCTTAGAGGGATTTTAAGCTTCCACAATTTCCTGTTATCAACCGGAACATCACAATGAACCATTGCATCATACATGGATTTGACTATAAACTTGCCATTCTGATGCAAATTCCATTGAAAGATGTCCGGTTCATCTGACAGCTGAATAGCCTCTAGACGTATGAGTAGCTCATTCCAAGCTGCCAGGCGAGGTCCTAAAAGGTCCCTATAGAAAGAAATATCAGGGTTTTCTTGTCACAAAATTTGTTTGATGGTGACAAATTTATGTCTAACAATCCTATACAAACTCGGGTATTGCACCATGAGTGGTGTAGTCCCTAGCCAGGTGTCTTTCTAGAATCGAACCTGGGAACCGTCCCTAACCGAAAAAGTCTCAAATTGGAAAAGAATTCCTTGGCCTTCATGACTCCAGACCAAAAATGTGAGTCACCAGGTTTCCAATGTACTTGAGAAATGGCTTTGGATTCCACGTACTTGCTACGAATGATTTCCTGCCATACTTCATTCTCAGTGAGTAGTTTATAAACCCATTTGCTGAGAAGAGCAATATTTTTAATCTCAAGGTCCCGAATTCCAAGCCCCCCTTGACTTTTAGGTCGACATAATACCGTCCACCTAGCCAGTCGATATTTCTTTGATTCATTATCACACTGCCAAAAAAACTTGGATCTAAAGTAATCGAGACGCTGAAGAACCCCTTTCGGTAGATGGAAGAATGACAACATATATAAAACCATGTTGCTTAGGACGGAATTGATCAAGATCAATCGCCCCCCCATATGACAAGAGTTTGGCTTTCCAACTGGCTAGCCGTTTCTCAAGTCTCTCTTCCACGTGCTTCCACTCAGTGATAGTTAAACGCCGATAGTGTATGGTAATACCCAGATACCGAATCGGGAACTGTTGGGGAACGTAGTAATTTCAAAAAAATTCCTACGCACACGCAAGATCATGGTGATGCATAGCAACGAGAGGGGAGAGTGTGATCTACATACCCTCGTAGACCGACATCGGAAGCGTTATGACAACGTGATTGATGTAGTCCTACGTCTTCACGGCCCGACCGATCAAGCACCGAAACTACGGCACATCCGAGTTTTAGCACACGTTCAGCTCGATGACGATCCCTGGACTTCGATCCAGCAAAGTGTCGGGGAAGAGTTCCATCAGCACGACGGCGTGGTGACGATCTTGATGTTCTACCATCGCAGGGCTTCAGCTAAGCACCGCTACAATATTATCGAGGAGTATGGTGGAAGGGGGCACCGCACACGGCTAAGAAAACAATCACGTGGATCAACTTGTGTGTCTAGGGGTGCCCCCTGCCCCCGTATATAAAGGAGCAAGGGGAGGAGGCCGGCCGGCCCTAGGGCGCGCCAAGGAGGAGGAATCCTCCTCCTAGTAGGAGTAGGACTCCCCTCTTTCCTACTCCTACTAGGAGGGGGAAAGGAAGGGGGAGAGGGAGAAGGAAAGGGGGGCGCCGCCCCCTCTCCTAGTCCAATTCGGACCAGAGGGGGAGGGGGCGCGCGGCCCACCTTGGCCGCCCCTCTCTCTCTCCACTAGGGCCCATGAGGCCCATTATTTCTCCCGGGGGGGGGGGGGGGGGGTTCCGGTAACCCTCTGGCACTCCGGTTTTCTCCGAAATCATCCGGAACACTTCCAGTGTCCGAATATAGCCGTCCAATATATCAATCTTTATGTCTCGACCATTTCGAGACTCCTTGTTATGTCCGTGATCACATCCGGGACTCCAAACTAACTTAGGTACATCAAAACTCATAAACTCATAATATAACTGTCATCGAAACCTTAAGCGTGCGGACCCTATGGGTTCGAGAACAATGTAGACATGACCGAGACATGTCTCCGGTCAATAACCAATAGCGGAACCTGGATGCTCATATTGGCTCCCACATATTCTATGAAGATCTTTATCAGTCAGACCGCATAACAACATACGTTGTTCTCTTTGTCATCGGTATGTTACTAGCCCGAGATTCGATCGTCGGTATCTCAATACCTAGTTCAATCTCGTTACCGGCAAGTCTCTTTACTAGTTTCGTAATACATCATCTCGCAACTAACTCATTAGTTGTAATGCTTGCAAGGCTTATGTGATGTGCATTACCGAGAGGGCCTAGAGATACCTCTCCGACAATCGGAGTGAGAAATCCTAATCTCGAATACGCCAACCCAACATTTACCTTTGGAGACACCTCTAGAGCTCCTTTATAATCACCCAGTTACGTTGTGACGTTTGGTAGCACACAAAGTGTTCCTCCGGCAAACGGGAGTTGCATAATCTCATAGTTATAGGAACATGTATAAGTCATGAAAAAAGCAATAGCAACATACTAAACGATCGGGTGCTAAGCTAATGGAATGGCTCATGTCAATCACATCATTCTCCTAATAATGTGATCCCGTTAATCAAATGACAACACATGTCTATGGTTAGGAAACATAACCATCTTTGATTAACGAGCTAGTCAAGTAGAGGCATACTAGTGACGTTTAGTTTGTCTATGTATTCACACAAGTATTATGTTTCCGGATAATACAATTCTAGCATGAATAATAAACATTTATCATGATATAAGGAAATAAAATAATAACATTATTATTTCCTCTAGGGCATATTTCCTTCAGTCTCCCACTTGCACTAGACTCAGTAATCTAGATTACACAGTAATGATTCTAACACCCATGGAGCTTTGGTGCTGATCATGTTTTGCTCGTGGAAGAGGCTTAGTCAATGGGTCTGCAACATTCAAATCCGTATGTATCTTGCAAATCTCTATGTCTCCCACCTGGACTAGATCCCGGATGGAATTGAAGCGTCTCTTGATGTGCTTGGTTCTCTTGTGAAATCTGGATTCCTTTGCCAAGGAAATTGCACCAGTATTGTCACAAAAGATTTTCATTGGACCCGATGCACTAGGTATGACACCTAGATCGGATATGAACTCCTTCGTCCAGACTCCTTCGTTTGCTGCTTCCGAAGTAGCTATGTACTCCGCTTTACATGTAGATCCCGCCACAACGCTCTGTTTAGAGCTGCACCAACTGACAGCTCCATCGTTTAATGTAAGAACATATCCGGTTTGCAATTTAGAATCGTCCAGATCAGTGTCAAAGCTTGCATCAACGTAACCATTTACGATGAGTTCTTTGTCACTTCCATATATGAGAAACATATCCTTAGTCCTTTTCAGGTATTTCAGGATGTTCTTGACCACTGTCCAGTGATCCACTCCTGGATTACTTTGGTACCTCCCTGCTAGACTTATAGCAAGACACACATCAGGTCTGGTACACAGCGTTGCATACATGATAGAGCCTATGGCTGAAGCATAGGGAACACCTTTCATTTTCTCTCTATCTTCTGCATTGGTCGGGCATTGAGTCTTACTCAATTTCACACCTTGTAACACAGGCAAGAATCCTTTCTTTGCTTGATCCATTTTGAACTTCTTCAAAATTTTGTCAAGGTATGTGCTTTGTGAAAGTCCAATTAAGTGTCTTGATCTATCTCTATAGATCTTAATGCCCAATATGTAAGCAGCTTCACCGAGGTCTTTCATTGAAAAACTCTTATTCAAGTATCCCTTTATGCTATCCAGAAATTATATATCATTTTCGATTAGTAATATGTCATCTACATATAATATCAGAAATGCTACAGAGCTCCCACTCACTTTATTGTAAATACAGGCTTCTCCAAAAGTCTGTACAAAACAAAATGCTTTGATCACACTATTAAAGCGTTTATTCCAACTCCGAGAGGCTTGCACCAGTCCATAAATGGATCGCTGGAGCTTGCACACTTTGTTAGCTCCCTTTGGATCGACAAAACCTTCCGGCTGCATCATATACAACTCTTCTTCTAGAAATCCATTCAAGAATGCAGTTTTCACATCCATCTGTCATATTTCATAATCATAAAATGCGGCAATTGCTAACATGATTCGGACAGACTTAAGCATCGCTACGGGTGAGAAGGTCTCGTCGCAGTCAATCCCTTGAACTTGTCGAAAACCTTTTGCGACAAATCGAGCTTTGTAGGCAGTAACATTACCGTCAGCGTCAGTCTTCTTCTTGAAGATCCATTTATTCTCAATTGCTTGCCGATCTTTGGGCAAGTCAACCAAAGTCCACACTTTGTTCTCATACATGGATCCCATCTTAGATTTCATGGCTTCAAGCCATTTTGCGGAATCTAGGCTCACCATCGCTTCTCCATAGTTCCTAGGTTCATCATGATCTAGTAGCATGACTTCCAGAACAGGATTACCGTACCACTCTGGCGCCGATCTTACTCTGTTTGATCTACGAGGTTCAGTAGTATCTTGTTCTGAAGTTTCATGATCATCATCATTAGCTTCCTCACTAATTGGTGTAGGTGTCACAGAAACTGGTTTCTGTGATGTACAACTTTCCAATAAGGGAGCAGGTACAGTTACCTCATCAAGTTCTACTTTTCTCCAACTCACTTCTTTCGAGAGAAACTCCTTCCCTAGAAAGTTTCCGAATTTAGCAACAAAAGTCTTGCCTTCGGATCTGTGATAGAAGGTGTATCCAATAGTTTCCTTTGGATATCCTATGAAAACACATTTCTCTGATTTGGGTTCGAGCTTATCAGGTTGAAACTTTTTCACATAAGCATCGCAGCCCTAAACTTTCAGAAACGACAACTTTGGTTTCTTGCCAAACCACAGTTCATAAGGCGTCATCTCAACGGATTTTGATGGTGCCTTATTTAACATGAATGCGGCTGTCTCTAGAGCATAACCCCAAAACGATAGCGGTAAATCAGTAAGAGACATCATAGATCGCACCATATCAAGTAAAGTACGATTACGACGTTCGGACACACCATTATGCTGTGGTGTTCCGGGTGGCGGGAGTTGTGAAACTATTCCGCATTGTTTCAAATGTACACCAAACTCGTAACTCAAATATTCTCCTCCACGATCAGATCATAGGAATTTTATTTTCTTGTTACGATGATTTTCAACTTCACTCTGAAATTCTTTGAACTTTTCAGATGTTTCAGACTTATGTTTCATTAAGTAGATATACCCATATCTTCTTAAGTCATTTGTGAAAGTGAGAAAATAACGATATCCGCCATGAGCCTCAACATTCATCGGACCACATACATCTGTATGTATGATTTCCAACAAATCTGTTGCTCTCTCCATAGTACCGGAGAACGGTATTTTTGTCATCTTACCCATAAGGCACGGTTCGCAAGTACCAAGTGATTCATAATCAAGTGGTTCCAAAAGTCCATCAGTATGGAGTTTCTTCATGCGTTTTATACCGATATGACCTAAACGACAGTGCCATAAATAAGTTGCACTATCATTATCAACTCTGCATCTTTTGGCTTCAACATTATGAATATGTGTGTCACTACTATCGAGATTTAATAAGAATAGACCATTCTTCATGGGTGCATGACCATAAAAGATATTACTCATATAAATAGAACAACCATTATTCTCTGATTTAAATGAATAACCATCTCGCATCAAACAAGATCCAGATATAATGTTCATGCTCAATGCTGGCACCAAATAACAATTATTTAGGTCTAATACTAATCCCGAAGGTAGATGTAGAGGTAGCGTGCCGACCACGATCACATCAACTTTGGAACCATTTCCCACGCGCATCGTCACCTCGTCCTTAGCCAATCTTCGCTTAATCCGTAGTCCCTGTTCGAGTTGCAAATGTTAGCAACAGAACCAGTATCAAATACCCAGGTGCAACTGCGAGCATTAGTAAGGTACACATCAATAACATGTATATCGCATATACCTTTGTTCACCTTGCCATCCTTCTTATCCGCCAAATACTTGGGGCAGTTCCGCTTCCAGTGACCAGTCTGCTTGCAGTAGAAGCACTCAGTTTCAGGCTTAGGTCCAGATTTGGGTTTCTTCTCTTGAGCAGCAACTTGCTTGTTGTTCTTTTTGAAGTTCCCCTTCTTCTTCCCTTTGACCTTTTTCTTGAAACTAGTGGTCTTGTTGACCATCAACACTTGATGCTCCTTCTTGATTTCTACCTCCGCAGCTTTTAGCATTGCGAAGAGCTCGGGAATAGTCTTATTCATCCCTTGTATATTATAGTTCACCACGAAGCTCTTGTAGCTAGGTGGCAGTGATTGGAGAATTATGTCAATGACGCAATCATCTGGAAGATTAACTCCCAATTGAATCAAGTGATTATTATACCCAGACATTTTGAGTATATGCTCACTGACAGAACTTTTCTCCTCCATCTTGCAGCTATAGAACTTATTGGAGACTTCATATCTCTCAATCCGGGCATTTGCTTGAAATATTAACTTCAACTCCTGGAACATCTCATATGCTCCATGACGTTCAAAACGTCGTTGAAGTCCCGATTCTAAGCCGTAAAGCATGGCACACTGAACTATCGAGTAGTCATCAGCTTTGCTCTGCCAGACGTTCATAACATCTGGTGTTGCTCCAGCAGCAGGCCTGGCACCCAGCGGTGCTTCCAGGACATAATTCTTCTGTGCAGTAATGAGGATAATCCTCAAGTTATGGACCCAGTCCGTGTAATTGCTACCATCATCTTTCAACTTTGCTTTCTCAAGGAACGCATTAAAATTCAATGGAACAACAGCACGGGCCATCTATCTACAATCAAACATAAACAAGCAAGATACTATCAGGTACTAAGTTCATGATAAATTTAAGTTCAATTAATCATATTACTAAAGAACTCCCACTTAGATAGACATCCCTCTAATCCTCTAAGTGATTACGTGATCCAAATCAACTAAACCATGTCCGATCATCACGTGAGATGGAGTAGTTTCATTGGTGAACATCACTATGTTGATCATATCTACTATATGATTCACGCTCAACCTTTCGGTCTCCGTGTTCCGAGGCCATATCTGTATATGCTTGGCTCATCAAGTATAACCTGAGTATTCTGCGTGTGCCACTGTTTTGCACCCGTTGTATTTGAACGTAGAGCCTATCACACCCGATCATCACGTGGTGTCTCAGCACGAAGAACTTTCGCAACGGTGCATACTCAGGGAGAACACTTCTTGATAATTAGTGAGAGATCATCTTAAAATGCTACCGTCAAACAAAGCAAGATAAGATGCATAAAAGATAAACATCACATGCAATCAACATAAGTGATATGATATGGCCATCATCATCTTGTGCTTGTGATCTCCATCTTCGAAGCACCGTCATGATCACCATTGTCACCGGCGCGACACCTTGATCATCATCGTAGCATCATTGTCGTCTCGCCAATCTTATGCCTCCACGACTATCGCTACCGCTTAGTGATAAAGTAAAGCATTACAGCGTAATTGCATTGCATACAATAAAGCGACAATCATATGGCTCCTTCCAGTTGCCGATAACTCGGTTACAAAATATGATCATCTCATACAATAAAATTTAGCATCATGTCTTGACCATATCACATCACAACATGCCCTGCAAAAACAAGTTAGACGTCTTCTACTTGGTTGTTGCAAGTTTTACGTGGCTTCTACGGGCTTAAGCAAGAACCAATCTTACGCACGCATCAAAACCACAACGATAGTTTGTCAAATTGGTGTTGTTTTAACCTTCGCAAGGACCGGGCGTAGCCACACTTAGTTCAACTAAAGTTGGAGAAACTGACACCCGCCAGCCACCTGTGTGCAAAGCACGTCGGTAGAACCAGTCTCGCGTAAGCGTACGCGTAATGTCGGTCCGGGCCGCTTCATCCAACAATACCACCGAACCAAAGTATGACATGCTGGTAAGCAGTATGACTTATATCACCCACAACTCACTTGTGTTCTACTCGTGCATATAACATCAACACATAAAACCTAGGCTCGGATGCCACTGTTGGGGAACGTAGTAATTTCAAAAAATTTCCTACGCACACGCAAGATCATGGTGATGCATAGCAACGAGAGGGGGGAGTGTGATCTATGTACCCTCGTAGACCGACAGCGGAAGCATTATGACAACGCGATTTATGTAGTCGTACGTCTTCACGGCCCGACCGATCAAGCACCGAAACTACGACACCTCCGAGTTTTAGCACACGTTCAGCTCGATGACGATCCCCGGACTCCGATCCAGCAAAGTGTCGGGGAAGAGTTCTGTCAGCACGACGGCGTGGTGACGATCTTGATGTTCTACCATTGCAGGGCTTCGCCTAAGCACCGCTACAATATTATTGAGGAGTATGGTGGAAGGGGGCACCGCACACGGCTAAGAAAACGATCACGTGGATCAACGTGCGTGTCTAGGGGTGCCCCCTGCCCCCGTATATAAAGGAGAAAGGGGAGGAGGCCGGCCGGCCCTAGGGCACGCCAAGGAGGAGGAGTCCTCCTCCAAGTAGGAGTAGGACTCCCCTCTTTCCTACTCCTACTAGGAGGGGGAAAGGAAGGGGGAGAGGGAGAAGGAAAGGGGGGCGCCGCCCCCCTCTCCTAGTCCAATTCAATCCAGAGGGGGAGGGGGCGTGCGGCCCACCCTGGCCGCCCCTCTCTCTCTCCACTAGGGCCCATGAGGCCCATTATTTCTCCGCGGGGGGGGGGGGGGGGTTCCGGTAACCCTCCGGCACTCTAGTTTTCTCCGAAATCATCTGGAGCACTTCCGGTGTCCGAATATAGCCGACCAATATATCAATCTTTATGTCTCGACCATTTCGAGACTCCTCGTTATGTCCGTGATCACATCCGGGACTCCGAACTAACTTCGGTACATCAAAACTCATAAACTCATAATATAATTGTCATCGAAACCTTAAGCGTGCGGACCCTACGGGTTCGAGAATAATGTAGACATGACCGAGACATGTCTCCAGTCAATAACCAATAGCGGAACCTGGATGCTCATATTGGCTCCCACATATTCTACGAAGATCTTTATCGGTCAGACCGCATAACAACATACGTTGTTCCCTTTGTCATCGGTATGTTACTTGCCCGAGATTCGATTGTCGGTATCTCAATACCTAGTTCAATCTCGTTACCGGCAAGTCTCTTTACTCGTTTCATAATACATCATCTCGCAACTAACTCATTAGTTGCAATGCTTGCAAGGCTTATGTGATGTGCATTACCGAGAGGGCCCAGAGATACCTCTCCGACAATCGGAGTGACAAATCCTAATCTCGAAATACGCCAACCCAACATTTACCTTTGGAGACACTTCTAGAGCTCCTTTATAATCACCCAGTTACGTTGTGACGTTTGGTAGCACACAAAGTGTTCCTCCGGCAAACGGGAGTTGCATAATCTCATAGTTATAGGAACATGTATAAGTTATGAAGAAAGCAATAGCAACATACTAAACGATCGGGTGCTAAGCTAATGGAATGGCTCATGTCAATCACATCATTCTCCTAATAATGTGATCCTGTTAATCAAATGACAACACATGTCTACTGTTAGGAAACATAACCATCTTTGATTAACGAGCTAGTCAAGTAGAGGCATACTAGTGACGTTTAGTTTGTCTATGTATTCACACAAGTATTATGTTTCCAGATAATACAATTCTAGCATGAATAATAAACATTTATCATGATATAAGGAAATAAAATAATAACATTATTATTGCCTCTAGGGCATATTTCCTTCAGGAACTGCCCGAGCTGGCATCCAAATATGTTAGCATACTCATATGCATATTCCGCAGCATCCCCGAAGCAAAAAAGTTCGCTCTTATGAAAATTAATTTTGACGCCAGAAAGTTCCTCAAATGCGCATAAAAGCAGCTTGAGATTTCTTACTTTATCTAGATCATGATCCAAGAAAAGTATCGTGTCATCTGCATATTGTAGGATAGATAAACCCTCTTCTACCAAATGAGGAATAACGCCGCTAACCTGACCGGCCACCTTAGCCCACTCAACAAGGGTAGCTAACATGTTAGCCACAATGTTAAACAAAATGGGTGATGCGGGGTCCCTTTGGCGAAGCCCCTTCCTTGTCTGAAAGTAGTTGCCAACCTCATCGTTAACTTTGATGGCCACACTACCTCCAGAAACAAAACTCTCAACCCATCGGCACCATTTTGGTGAAAACCCCTTCATGCGTAAAGTTTTCAACAGAAATGGCCATTTAACTTTATCATAGGCTTTTTCGAAATCTATTTTAAAGATCACTCCATTCAACTTTTTGCGGTGAATTTCATGTACCATTTCATGCAGCACAACCACACCATTTAGTATGTTGCATCCTTGCATGAATGCAGTTTGAGTGGGTTTGACGACATGGTTAGCCACCCTGTTCAACCGGTTAGTTGTGATCTTCGTAAAGATTTTGAAGCTTACATTGAGAAGGCAAATCGGTCTACATTGTTGAATACGACTGGCCTCCTTAATCTTAGGAAGTAGGATAATCTCCCCAAAGTTTAAGCGGGAAATATCAAGGTCTTCGGTATGCAGTTGGTTAAACAACTGAACCAAGTCCGCCTTGATTACGTCCCAAAAGCATTGATAAAACTCTGCCGAAAAACCATCCGGTCCCGGAGCCTTGTTGTGTTCCATTTAAAACACCGCAGTTCGAATTTCCTCTTCAGAAAATGAAGAGGCTAAGAATTCATTTTCCGCTTCCGAAACTTGAGGGATGTCATGAGTGATAGACTCGTCCAGCTCAAAAAGTGTTTCAGTGGAAGGGCGAAAAAGCTCTTTGTAGTATTTAGTAATAAAGTCTCTGAGCGGTGCTTCCCCCTCAATACGGCCTTCCTCCTGGTCAAGAGCAAAGATACGTTTCTTTCTATGTTTGCCATTGGCCAGCATTTGAAAGTATTTCGTATTGTCATCACCTTAAACGAGCGAATCGGCCTTGCAACGTTGGTACCATTTAATCTCTTCCTCATGAAGCAGGCTTGCAATCTACTCATTAAGATGGCTTTTTTGCTCAATCTCAGCAGCAGAAAGATGCCTCACCTCCGCAATTTTATCGAGAGTATCGATTAAAGTAGATAGCCGCAACTTTTCTTTTTTGTAAATGCCAGCAGTGTGTTTAGCCCATGCACGAAGAAATCGGTGCAAGGCGCGAATTCAATTGTTCCATCGTTGAATGGGCGTGTTGCCGCGAGGTTGACATGCCCACACTTTCTTGACCATGTCGAGGAATCCCTCTCTAGTGAGCCATCCAAATTCAAATTTAAAGTGATGACGGTTAGAACTTGGGGTTGTTTGTCCAAAATCGGTTAGCAATGGAGTGTGATCCGATAAGGCCTCAATCCTTTCTAGTGCCCGTACCGAGGCTAGGGGATATTTATATTCCCAGTCGGTGGTAACCAGCACCCTGTCAAGTTTTCTGAAAGTTGGAACTGATCAGTTATTGGCCAAGGTATACTGACAACCAGACATAGTGAGCTCCCGCAGATCTAGGCTGTCAATAACAGCATTGAATAGGAAAGGCCACCTAGTATCAAACCGGTCATTGTTTTTTTTTCTGCTGATATCGAAGGATATTGAAATCCCCCCGTTAACATGGGATGGGAATTATCTCGGCAGATATTAACAAGTTCCTTTAGAAAAGCAGACTTAAACTCTTCCGCCATATATAGCCACCAGGCTCCAAAGGAAGTTGTCGGACTTGTTTCGAAGGTGAAATTTAATATGATATTTCCCCTTTGAAGTGGACAAAAGTTCCAAGTACGTGGAATGGATGCCTAGCAAGATTCCATCGGACCTCTCAGACGGGGGTAAGACGTGCCATTCATAATCATAACCACATGAAAAGTGGTCAAGATCACGAGTTGGGAAATCTCGTTTGCCCGACGCAGTAATAGGCACAAAGTGGCCCAAAGTGCTGGAGTAGACGGGCGCAGCGACGACGAAGAAGACCGTGAGGGTTGCATGTCATCCTCCAGCTCCGCAACTGCCCTGGATGCAGACACCCCTCCTGGCGTCGAAGGCGTAGAGGACAAAGCTCGCAGCTCTTCCATCGCCGACTCATGGTCAGCCCTAACGGACGGGGAGAAGATCACTCCCCGCCGGGTAGGTGAAGCAGGTGCCGGCGATGGTGGCACCGAAGCCGCGCGCATAGGAACCTCCGCGTATGGCAACTCCTCAAGCTAAGTCCGCTCTTGGGCACCCTCTTCGAGGTGAGGTGGTGCCGCCATCTGCGTCTGAGTCGGCAGCGTCGAAGTCTGTGGCGCCGACGTCGTTAGAAGAGATGGCGCATTGATCACCGGGGCCGCCATAGACAAAAGTGCCCAAGGTGTCATGGCCGACGGTGGAGATCCCTGTAGTGATGCAGGAGCT
Organism: Triticum monococcum; assembly: GCA_034509565.1. Taxonomy (NCBI): domain Eukaryota; kingdom Viridiplantae; phylum Streptophyta; class Magnoliopsida; order Poales; family Poaceae; genus Triticum; species Triticum monococcum. The sequence goes on from CM067845.1 coordinate 526,776,817, forward strand.
ACCTTGGAATGCATACGTTCATTAGGGTTAGGTGGTTGCCATCCGGCTTTCTTTTTGAGCAAACAATGTTGGTACACATGCCATCAAGAAAAGATATCCAACCTTAGTCATGTTCTTCGAGTGAATACTACTGTTTGAGGGATCCATTGTAGAAATTAAGTACTTGTGGCATTTTTTGGCGCTGAGATTGTTAGTCTGGATCCTTCATTTCAAGTTTAATATTTTGATCATCAGTTGACATGGTTGCTCCTGCTCTTTGTGTGGTGATGTTTTCTCAGGCGCAGGCATAACTTTGTTCAGTTTGGTACTCGGAAATTCTGTGTGCATTTTATTTTATTATGGCTTTGTTGAAAATCTTACCAAGTAAAGGTCCTGGTTCCTCTTTGCCTGGATAAAGATTTTAAGTTTACATGGTGAAAATTATACTAGTCAATGTTTTTTTCTTATGCAAACTCTTAGATCACATGGAAAGTCCAGCGATTTCAATGTTGTTTGTGTGGTTAGAAATGTAGAATTCTGCCTACTCCTATTCACGTGGATTAATTAACTCTTAATATGTTAAATCCAGCAATTCAGTGATGCTTCTTTGGGTGTTCAGTCCAACACCATTTATATCTCACTGCATAACTAATCAATGATCTAAACTGTGATGTCATAATTTTATGGATGCTCCAACTCGAAAAATACTTATACGAGGCTCTTAGTTTTTCTAAGGCCTTCTTAGGTATTATTCTTAGTTTTTCTATAGCCAAATACTTAGTTTTACGGCTTTGTTGAAATCCTTGATTTTATTTGCCATAAAAACGGATACCTAAGAAGGCGTTAGATTGTTTCAAGGGTTAATTTCTTTTCCTTTAGTTATCTGAGAAAATACCTGCCTATGTTACTTGTGAAAAACAATCCAATTTTTTCCACTTTCTTTTTAGCGCAAAAGGAACTTCTAGTTTTAGGCTGTTGGAACAGTGATGTGATCACATTTTCCTAGTCATCATTGATGTGAAATATTTCTAGAAATCTGTATTCTCAAATTGCTTATGACCACATGATTTGCCACAACACATTTTTCTCTAAGATTACACTGGCAGCTTGAACAACCACCGTGAAACTATGCAAAAGGCGTAGCGCAAGTGGGAATACATATATACATGTAGATTGTGCCATTTCCCAGTTTTTTTCTCATTTCCAAAAGAACTGGACAATATATAGGAGTTATGCTCATGGCAAATAAAACCAAGGAATGATTCTTAGACTTTGTTTCGCGTCTTTGGATCAAAATGTGACCGTTAGGTTCCCTTAATAGGAGGCCTTTGGTGAGAAATAGATGTTCCATGGGACAACTTTGAACATGTCTTAATAGAAGGCAAAGACACAACGCTAAATCCTTTTTGCGAAGCTATGAAAAACTTTATGATCACCCAGTTACGTTGTGACGTTTGATAGCACACAAGGTATTCCTCCGGTATCAAGGACTTGCATAATCTCATAGTCGAAGGAATATTTATTTGAGATGAAGAAAGCAATAGCAATAAACTGAACGATCATTATGCTAAGCTAAAGGATGGGTCTTGTCCATCACATCATTCTACTAATGATGTGATCCCGTTATCAAATGACAACACATGTCTATGGTTAGGAAACCTTAACCATCTTTGATCAACTAGCTAGTGTAGTGGAGGCTTACTAGAGACACGGTATTTGTTTTTGTATTCCCATATGTATTTAAGTTTTCGATCAATACAATTCTAGCATAAATAATAAACCTTTATCATGAATAAGGAAATATAATATAAAATAGCAACTTTATTATTGCCTCTAGGGCATATTATCTTCAGTGCCATGATGAGATAGGTGAGGGGATGATATATAGCGGCAATCCTATGGGGCAACAAAAAAAATTTAATGCTGGCCTATTGTGAGTTCATTCCAAGTAAGGTAACTGATGTTACAATGGATGCCCTCGCCATGAGGACAGGGCTCCAGTTAGCTAGCACACTAGGATGCCATCGTGCATTGGCGAAGGCCGACTCCTTGGAGGTTGTAGTGCATGTTCAGGCCAAAGCGAGTGGTGGGATGAAGTTGCTGAAAGTGCAAAATCTATCAGTGTTGGTACCTACCGGTGAAGCACCCACCATTTGTTATTTAGTGAAGATTGGTGCCAACTGTTCACATATAATTCAACAACTAAGTTAGTTGGTGCATTCATGTTGTTATACATACATGTTACTCTTTGTCTTTGTGTGAGCTTTTGCTAGTGTGAGTATTGATGAGATGAGAAGGATGCATGCAAAATTTCACCGTATCTCTCCCCATAAAAAACAAGAAATGATGTCTTCGGAAGGCTTTAAAATGATTGATATATTTTGAACCAAAATTCTGTTTTTAAATACTTGAAATTTGGACAACAAGGCCTTTAAAACAAGATCAATCTTGGGTATATTTTAAGCTAACTTAGATTTCAGTCATTTTTAGTTCTATTCCCATAATGAAGTGATATAAATTATTTCACTATCTCGCAAATGTCGTTTCAACAATTTTGCCTTATTTCAGTGTGTCAAAATGACGATTTCAATTTGTGAAACCCTTCTTTTGTCTCTTTCTAGGATATGCATCTTCTGAAACTGAGATAAAAATATATCTGAAATTAGTTTCTAAAATGTGTCTTGTGAAAATGAAATTAATCTTCTGAATTTGACATCACATATGGTTTCACATAGTTTGTGATATGCATGACCTGAAATTGAAATGCATGTTCTAAAATCGAGATCACAAATATGGTTTCAAATCACTTTGAGATATGCATGATCTGATATTGAAATGCATCTTCTGAAAGTGAAAACACTATTACACTACAGGAACCAGCTGACATGTTCAAGGGCCATGGATCTTTCGGTTCTGGGTAGTTTCCCTATATATAGCCGTATGATGGTTTTAGTATAGGGTGGAGGATACATAGTTTGTTCATATGCCAAATTGGCTATAGATTCATAAACTTCCTGATGCATATTGTGACAAAGGAATTATGGAAAAGCTGATCAAGAAAGCTAGCAAGATCCTGGATGTGAAGCTTAGCAGAAACTCCCGTGGTGACTACATTAGGGTTAGGGTTCTTCATGATATAAGAGAACCTCTAACTAAACATGCATGTTAGTATAATTAAGGGAAAGGAGATATCCATATTTTTGTGAATTATAAGAAATTAGCATGGTTTTGCAAGGCATGTGGCAATCGAGCATGAGTATAAGGTGTGTGTGGTACTGGGATCTACACTGCAAAGGACGTGAAGTATGGTGATTGGCCGTTTGCTGACTACATAGGTGGACCAAAATTCTGACAGTGATGCTATGGGGGACATGGTGGAAGAAACATGGGGGAGGGGAGTGTGATGAATCAGAAGGAGAAAGGCAAGGGAGGGGTTGGTGCGATGGACCTGAAAGACACAAAAACTAGTCCTAGTAAGAATTAATGCTAATACTACCATGGGAGATGTGCATGCGGTGGAGTTGGTCAATGAGATGGAGTTGGACAATACAGGCCGCAATAGGCCTAATTTGAATGATGAAGTACCTCCAGATTCGAATGTGGTAGCTCTAACGAAGGGGAAATGAGAGGATTTGCACAATAAGTCTCCTATTTTGAGTTATACCACCAAGAGGGCTAAGATGCTCAATGATGGTGTTGATGATCACAATGAAGCTTTATCGGTGGACTCCCTTGAGGGGGACCGCCGATCACAATGAATATACTATTTTGGAACTATCGAGAGGCGGGGAACTGCCAGACAGTTCATAAGGTTATGGCCCTCTCAAAAGCCAATTCCCTGTCATTTCTCTTTCTTTGTGAGACAAGGAAGACGGTAGAAAAGATGGAACGAGTTAAATGGAGATTGCAATTGAATGGATTTTGTGGCACGGATAGTCTAGTTCTCAGTAGTGGCCTGGCTCTATATTGGGATGATACTCTAAATATGTCTATCTTAGATTCTTGCCAATGTTTTTATTGATGTGCTTGTGGAAAATAATAGTAATAATACAAGGTGGAGAGCAACGTTTGTTTACGGAGAGCCTAGGGTGGAGAACCGTTATAGGATGTGGAATAACTTGAATGATCTGCGAGCAATATAGCATGATCCTTGGCTTGTTTGCGGAGATTTTAATGAGGCATTATGGAAACACGAACACTTTTCAAGTTCATTGAGGAATGAAATTAAAGTCATATGTAGCCTTTAGAGAATGTTTAATGCTATGTGAACATGATGATTAGGGTTTATCCGGTGCGCCATTCACATATGATAGTGGACATTAGGGTAATGGTAATGTGCGCGTCTGCTTGGATTGTGGGTGCACTGATGATGCTAGGCGGCAGATGTTTCCGGCGTCGAGAGTTATACATGCAGCGGGCCCATGTGCTCGGATCATATCCCGGCTGATCAGAGATGTAAGCCAACCCCGAGCTATGAGATTATGTGGGAAAGATCTATTGCTTTTTCGGACATTGTGGCTGATGCATGGGAGAAAAATAGACCTACACGTAGTTTAGGGTCTGTGGCGGATTCTTTGGAAGAATTGATGAAGAATTTAATAGTATGGAGTAATAAGAAGTTTGGCAATGTTACACATGATATGGAAAAGCTCCAGAGTGAGCTTATGTGTTCACAAGAAGGTATGGTGGATAGATAAGCAATCAGAATCAAGATGAAGGAGCTTGCTGAATTATTGTACAAAGGGGAGATGATGTGGCTTAAAAGTTCACGAATTACGTGGCTCAAAGAGAGTGAAAGAAATACCAAATAATTGCATAGGTGAGCACTATGGAAAGCCCGACAAAATTCTATTTAGCGATTGCGTAAATGGCGCACCGGATAAACCCAAATCATCATGTTCCCCTTTCTCTCCCTCTCTCGCTGCTCATCGTCGCCGCTTTGATTCCATCCGATTTCGATGATTTCCGTCGTTCTCCGGTCCCGAGGTACACATCCGAGCCTCCCACTATCATCTGGTACATTTGGATTTTTTTAATCAGAGGTGTGTTTCGCATTCCCTATGCTAGGGTTTCGGCGACGGCGACGGAGTAGACTGTAGGCGACCCTCTGCTCCAACCTAGGTGAACATATCATCCCTCCCTCTTTTGCTATAGTTCACTGCCACTATCAATTTTTTATTTGCATCACTGGGGTTCATCACTGCTAGGCAGTGACAATTTGCTGTAGTTGTCTAGAATTAAGGTAGATATATTTTTTGAATCTCCGGTTAACACTAGTTGTAGAAACTGGAAGTGCAATCTGTCAATCAAATTAAGGAAGATATATTTTTTAAGTCATCATCTTTGGAAGCATCTAAATTTTGAAACAAAGTGTTTGAGTTGCTGCTGTGTACTACTTTTTCACCATCTCACATATATATCACTAGCTTCTCGTTGAATCTTCGGTTTAATTCAAATAGTTGAGTGTCCAATGTCGAAAGTAATGCTCCAAGTTAGATGTGGCAAAATAGTTGAGTGTCCAAAGAAAATTTCCACTCGAAAGTAATGCTCCAAGTTAGGTGTGGAAAAATAGTGTGGCAAATATGGTCACCATCCAAACAAGGCCTTAGGGGTTGTCTAGTTCCAAGCCACAATTTGCCACACTTTGTCACAACTCAACTTAGGCAGAATTGTGTGAAGATATCAATAGTGCTATATTGTTGTTGTCTAAAGCTAGTTATGCACATGTTATGATATTGTTGCTGTTTTACCCTTGATGCAATCTGCCAAGTCTGAAACGGGCAGAATTAAAACTTGCCATGTTTACATGATGTTTCCCACTAATCTGTAACTATTTTCAACATTATCAGTAAAGATGTTTTGTATACATGTGTTTGTAGGACATTGCCAATTCTAGAGGCAACAATGAGCCGGCGTGCGATGTGTACATGACCAACAATGAATTCTTAGACACTTTTGAATATGTCATCAAGAGCGTGCAATGAGAAAATGATGATCTAAATGGGGAGATTAAAGAGCTACACAAGGATACTGTTCGGCTTGTTCAGGAGACTAATCAGCTTAGGGACGAGAGGGATAAGCTCGTCGAGGATCGGGATAAACTGCAGGAGGAGAGGAGACGCCTCAGGGCTGAGAGAATTGACCTGAAGATGGACATAGATCGTTTTAGAAGAGAAGGAGAGGGGGATATAAGAAGCTTCTCCAGCTGGGCATACTCCTTGATGAAGATTAGTTTTTTAAGTAGCTAGCTAGTTCATCTTATTAGTTGATGATGATCGAGTAACTAGAGTACTTGAGTGAACTTTTGTGAAGTTTAATATCAATTTCTTGAGTTCATGAGCCTCTTATGTAATGATTATATATTAAGAAAGTACCTAGTGTTGATGAGTATATTGTGTTCAGTAGTATCTATTAAGTAAGTAGCTAGTGTTGATGAGTAATTTTTTTTATTACCAAAAAAACCATTTGCTGGCGTTGGACAAGTAGGCAGGCCAGAGTTATGATGAACTTAGAGTTGGCGCTGGACTAGTGATACGCCAGCACGATGTAGGATACTACTGACGTGTCCTCCAATGCTACCACTACCTTTTAGCAATGGCGCCATATTAGTGGCGTCATGTGTCTACGCCAGCAAGGCTGTTTTTGGCACACCATAGCTAGGCTTTTCTCCACTAGTGGGAGGTGGTGTTGATTGTATCACACCTAAGGTGATGGATGATATGAATGTCGCCTTGTGTGCACCATTTTTGGAAAAAGGAGGTTTCAGATGCTTTGTTTCAGATTGGGCCTTTAAAAGCTCTAGCTACATATGATTTTCCTGCATGATTCTATCAAAATAACTGGCCTATTTTTAAAACTAAAATTATTGGAGCAGTACTACAATTCTTTTGTGAGGGAGTGATGCCTGATGGAGTTCATGACACATCAATAGTACTCATTCCCAAGGTTCCTCGCCCAATGGAACTAAAGGATTTTGAGTGATTGGTTAACAAATTGGGACCTCTTCTGTCGGATCTTATATCAAAGAACCAAAGTGCTTTTAGTCATGCATGTCTTATTTTAGATAATCCAATAATTGCTTTTGAATGCATTGAAGATATCCAGTCATTGGAAGGTAATTCTCCTGCATGTTGTGCTTACAAGCTTTATCTTTCGATGTCATATGATCATGTGGACTGGGATTTTCTGGAGAATGCTCTTATTAGGTGGGGCTTCTCCCAGTATTGGATTACTCCAGTTATGGCATGTGTTACTTCAGTGAAATATCCGGTGAAGTTTAATGGAAACTTACTAGAGACCTCTAGTCCTTCACGTGGCCTTCGACAAGGTGACCCTCTGTCCCCTTTTCTTATCTCTCTTTGTTGTGACACCTTCTCTTCTCTGTTAAACAAGGCTGTGGACCAAGAGGGTCTAGAAGGGGTAAAAACCTGCAGTAGACCTCCCACTATTTCACACCTATTTTTTGTGGATGTTTCCTTGTTGTTTTTTAGGGTACCTGAGCAACCGACTAATGTGGTAAAAGGTTTGTTGGACACTTACCATTGATGGGTCAACTTATTAACCCTGCAAAGTGTCCCATCCCACTTTCTGGTAATTGTTCAGAAGCTGAGAATAATGAGATCGAAAGGATACTTGAAATTACAAGAGAAGTATTTTGAACCTAAATATTTAGGTCTTCCTGTGCAGGGATGGCGTATGCATAAACGGAGATTTGAGACGGTTCAAGTCGGTATGAGTAAAAGGTGGCGGACTGGAGTCAGCATTTTATGTCCACATGTAATAAGATTCTAATCAAGTCAGTAGCTCACGCTATTCCTACATATGTTATGAGCATTTTTAGATTGCCTATTTCTGTGTGTGACAACCTGACTCGTCTGATGAGACAGTACTGGTGGGGCATTGAAAAAGGGAAGAAAAAGATGGCTTGGCTCAGTTGTGACAAAATGATGTTGTCAAAATCAAAATGTGGTATGGGGTTTCATGATATGTGTGCTTTCAACCAAGCTTTGTTGGCTAAACAAGCTTGGAGGTTAACTGAAACTCCTGGTAGTCTATGTGCTCACTTCTTGCAAGCAAAATATTACCCTAATGAAAATATTATGGACATAGTGTTTTCTAGGAAGTCTTTTGCAGTTTGGAAAGGGATTATTCATGGTCTAGAGCTTGTGAAGCAGGGTATCATCTGGTGCGTTGGAGATGGTACGTCTGTTCGTGTGTGGCGGGATCTTTGGATCCCATTCCGTGTTGATTTCCAACCAATTACACCCAAGAGGAATTGTAGATTCAATTGGGTGGCAGATTTTCCTAATGTTGATGGTTCATGGAATAGACATCAATTAGAGGATCATTTCTGGCTAATGGTTGTATGTGAGATTCCAAAAATTCGTTCTTCGCCTCAAATAGGCAAGACTTTAGAGCTTGCTTCACTGACAAGTTTGGTCGGTTCAGTGTTAAAAATGCTTACAAGCTTGCGACAGCGGAACTTCATGACATATTTGCGGGTGGTGCATCTAGCACTAACCCTAATGGTGATAGGGCCTTATGGGATTGTATCTGGAAGGCACAAGTTCCATTCAAGATGAGGATTTCTGCATGGAAGGTTGTATCAGGTGCACTATCTACGAGCAACCCCAATGAGGCGACCCATTTCGTTCGCTGGTGTTTGTTTGGGTCAGCACTGACACAAAAGGCGGCCCAACGCGCCGACACAAACGGATGCGTGTCCGCTTGGCGTTCTCATGTCGACCCATTTCCGGCCCATTTTTGAGCCGGATTTGCGTCGGTGTGGACACGAGACGGACGCGCGCACGCCTATTCCTCTTCCCAGGCCCGCAGCTCGGTGGCAGCCACCATCATTTCCCCCCATTTGCCCCAAACCCTCCCGCCCGTGCGCGCTCCTGCCCCACACCCACCATGGACGGCTATCTCGACCTTGACACTACCGCCGACCTCATCTCCCTCGTCTCGTTCGGCATGACGACCACCCCCTCCGGCAAAGGCAAGCCTCGTCCCCTGCGCAAGACCACCACCGCGCCTAGCCAAAGAAGGTGCTGACGCCCGAACAACGGTCAAGGGAGTCGGCCAAGAGGAAGGGCTGGAGGCACGCCGCAGACGCGAGGGATGAAGTCGTTGCGGCTGCAGCTGTCGCTGCCGCCGCGCAGCAAGAGGTCACCAACGCCCGCGTCGCGGCGGCAACAAGGGCGGCCCTGTATATGCTAGGGTTAAACCCTAGCCAGCACGGCATCGTCAATGCCGCAGTGGCCGCCGCGGCCAGCACCGGCTCATCCGCGTTCTGTCGGATGGTACTACCCAACTCGCCCCGCGCGTCGGCTTGCATCCTGATGCCCAGCTTCCACATGTACCCGCATGCCTCCCGCCTCTCCGAGGAGTGCTCGCCCGACATGAGCGTGGTGGCGCCTTCCACGCCCGCACCTGCGCCCATTGACCTCAACGCCACACAGGCGGCCAGTGGCTCGTCATCCGGAGGCGCGAGGAAACGCGCGCCACAGATGCCGGCCGACGTGCTACAGGACGCCTGCAACCTATTCGATGGAATACCGGCCGCCGTCGATGATGGCTACATGCAGAACCTCATCTTCGAGGGCGGTGCGCCGGCCCCTGGCTACGACCCCGACAAGACACAAAGCCGACGGCCGCGGGGTGTTCACGCCGATCGCTGGCTATGATCCCGATCAGGTGGCCTTCATGCGTGATCAGGTCGGCATGGACCTGGACGGCTTCCCACTTGACCACGAGTTTCTGGACGACTATGGGCAAGAGGAAAAGGACGAGTGCGACATCGACGTGGAGCCTTTGTTCAAGGACGAGCTCGCCAACCAAGCCGCCAGGCCGAAGCCAAAGCGCAAGAGCAAGCGCACGAAGGCATACACGGCGGCCGAGGACAAGCTTCTTTGTGAGTGTTGGCGAGACACTGGACAAGACCCCAAGACCGGTGCCGAACAAAAGCATTCAACTTTTTGGATTCGTGTCCACCGGGAGTTTCATACGCACAAGAAGTTTCCTCCTTACCAAATTGTGAGCACGCGCGGGTGGGTGTCCATTTTGAAGCGATGGAGGGTGATCCAACAAGAGTGCAACAAGTTTTGTGCCACTCTTGAGAGCGTCAAGGCCCACCCCGTGAGCGGCGGCAGCATGCAAGACATGGTGTGCTAGCAAGACGCCCTCTTTTGTGTCATCAAATTTATGCTTGCGGGTTCATTTGCATACTATTTGTCAATATGCTTGCATGAAAACATTTGTAGGCATTTGAAGCTTTGGAGGCATTCAAGGTCCAACACAACGGCAAGTGCTTCAACCTATCCCATTGCTTTAGGGTCATCAAAGACGAGGAGAAGTCCAAGGCGCAATATGCCACCCTGAAGTCATGTGGGGGGAAGAAAGCTGTGGAGGAGGTTGGGGACGGCGAGCCGGCACGACTGCAGGAGAAGACCAACTCCAAGAAGGAGGACAAGCAGAACGCGACATCCACCGCCTTGATCGCAAGCGTGGAGGGCATGATGAATAAAAAAGACTCAAGGGAGGAGGAGCGCCAGCGTTTCAAAAAGGAGCAAATGAACGCCTTCATGGAGATCCAAAGGGGGAGGCTTGCGATGGACGTGGAGAAGCAAGCCAAGATGCTTGAGATGGAGGCGGAGAAGCAAGCCAAGATGCTCGAGATCGAGGCCGCCAACGTCAAGACCAAGGCGAAAGTGGCTCTCGTGAGCATGATGACCGAGGTGGAGAACATGAAGGTGGATCTCAACACCGTGTCGCCAAGGAAAAGGCCATGGTTCGAGAAGATGCAGGCCGACATGCTCAAGTTCACCGACGAGTGATCTCGTAGCCGCGAGCGCCTTCCTTTTTTGTATGCCGGCTTGTGTGCTGGTATGACCACGGGGCCACGATGGCGTGGTCGAACTCAAGTCCCACCCCTTTTTGTGTGCTGGCATGTGTGCCGGCCACTGGCGAGTGCGCCAACATGAACTGTGTGGTGATATTTTTTTGAAGCCGGCAATGTATGCCCGCGCTGGCATTGGTGCCGGCATGAGACATGTCCGGTGGTATGATCAATGGGTGCGGGCCTTTCAAAAAAATGAGAGCGGACATGAAAATGGGTTGGCGTGTTGGACGCACTGCCGACCCAAATACAAAACAAGACGAACGCCGAACGGGCGGCTGACCCAAATAGACAAAAAAAAAAACAAATACACCATCCATTTGGATCGACCCGTTGAAGTTTCTCTACAAATATCTATAAAGTGTACAGACATCTAACGAAGCAAGGTGGATGTCCATTATGTGGTGCTGAGCATGGCTTTCCATGCATTAGTGACTTGCAAACATGCAAGGGCGATTTGGGAGGCAATGGGGTTGATCTGGCCACTACCAACAGATGATATGTTAATTGATAATGGCCGCCGTTGGTTATTGCATGTATCGGTAAGCTGCCGACCTGCCGTGATAAAAGTGATGTTTGGTTCTCTAGTCCTACAACTTTTTCTAGTCCCAACTAAAAAGTCTCTAGTCCTTAAAAAGTCTCTCCCTATTTGTTTTCAGAGACTAAAAAGTTCCTAGTCCCTTCCTAGAGGCTATTAAATGACCATGTTGCCCCTAGTATATAGAAAAATAATAATCAAAGAACATCATGGGGTGGCGGGCCAATGGGTGCATGGAGGGGCATTGTTGAAAAAGTTCCAAAAAATCCAAAAAGACTCTCCTTGAGAGTCTTCTTTATTTAGTCCAATATGCCTAATTTAGTTCCTAAAAAGTCCCTCCCGTTTGGTAAAAAAGTCTCTAAAAAAGATTTTTTCTAGTCCCTACATAGAAAAGTCCCTGGAAACAAACACCCCAAAGTGAGACATGGTGATCATGCTTGTGCGGCGCATCTGGCAATTACATATAGTTTTCACTCATGGTAAAGATGTTCCGCCAGTGAAGGTAACAGTTGATTTTTTTAGCAAGTTACTATAATTCTTTGTGTTTTTTTTAAAAAAGGAGGCTTGCTTTCGGCCTTTGCATCGAAACGATGCATGCAGCCATCTTATTAAATAGTCTCAAAATAGCATAAAGTCATAAAAGTATTGCTCAAAAGTGGAGCAAAAAGTAAAAGAAAAGCGAATGCTTAAAATCACAACCGGTATGACAATGTAAAGGACAAGCTCTCTAGACTCCTATCGTGTTATGCGACCGCTATCAGAACCGGTTGAATATAGCCCATGGTACCATCTCCCACTGGTTTCACCCAGTAACCAAAGGCTTTCTGGAGTCCGTAGGAGTGAGTAAGGACCACGTACGGATACATGCGGTAGCTCTGAAGATGACTTGCAAAAAAGTTAAAGTATGTTATCTGTTAAAAATTATATCATTCCTGCAATTCCATATAGACCATATAAGCGCACATATTTCAATCCGAATATGAGCCAGAGTGATATGATCAACCCCAGCTAACCACGTCCCAAATAACGATTCAATGTTATCTAGAGGACTAATGTTAAAGGCTATATGGATCGTTCTCCAAAGCAATTTCGCGAGTGGGCACTCTATGAACAAGTGTTGTATTGTTTCATCATGATCACAAAAACAACAAAGGGAACTACCTACCCACCGCCTCTTTACTAAATTATCTTTGGTGAGGATCACTTGCTTGTGTACAAACTACATAAAGATTTTAATACGCAAGGGAATCTTAACCTTCCAAATATGTAACGATATCAAGATTGGACCAGAATTAATTAGTTCCATGTAAAAATATTTTACCATAAACACCCCATTTCTGGCTAACTTCCAGTGCATCAAATCGGGTTGGTCGGATAATTGAACATCTATCGATCGTCGAATCAAGTGCATCCAGATATTCTATCGCTCACTAACTAAAGCACGTCTGAACTGAATATTCAAAGGTGTCGATTGAAATATTGTGCCTACGTAATCCTCCTTGCGTTGCACATGTTATATAGGGTGGGGTATTGTATGGCTAGTGTCCCCTAACCACGTATCCTTCCAAAATCTTGTTGACATCCCATTGCCAACCAAGAATTTGACCCTAGGAAAGAACAAATCTTTCATTCGCATGAGTCCCTTCCAGAATGCCGAGTCAGTTGGCCTCACGATGATCTGGGCTAGCGTTTTCGATTGTAGATAGTTATTGCGTAGTATCTGTGCCCACATATCCTTCGTCTCTGTCTCTAACCTGTAAAGCCATTTACTTGTAAGACATTTATTCTTAATTTCCAGGTTTCAATACCGAGATCCCCTTGATCTTTGGGTCGGCATAAAATATCCCATCATGTGAGACGGTACTTCTTCTTGGCTTCATTTGACTGCTAGAAGAATCGAGATCGAAAGAAATCAAGTCTCTTCCACACCCCTTTCGGTACCTCGAAGAAAGATAGTAGGAACATCGACATACTAGTAAGTATTGAGTTGATCAACACTAGCCGACCTCCATAAGACATTAGCTTGCCCTTCCAGCAACTAAGCTTTTTTTCAATTCGATCTTCTATGCACTTCCATTCTTTATTAGATAGCTTACGGTGATGAGTCGGTATGCCCAAACAACTGAAGGGCAAAGAACCTAATTCACACCCAAACAATTGTCTATATGTGTCTTGCTCTTCTTTGGCCTTGCCAAAGTGGAACAACTCGCTCTTGTGAAAGTTTATTTTTAATCCAGACAATTGTTCGAAGAGACATAATATGAGTTTCATATTCCGCGCTTTGGCAATGTCATGTTCCATGAACAGGATGGTGTCGTTAGCGTACTGTAAAATGGAGGCTCCCCCATCGACCAGATGAAGGACAAGTCCATCCACTTGGCCGTTTTCCTTGGCCCGGCTTATAAGAATGGTCAACATATCGGCCACTATATTAAATAGGAGAAGAGACATTGAATCCCCTTGTCTCAATCCCTTGTGTATCTGAAAGTAGTGACCGATATCATCGTTAACCTTGATTCCGACACTACCTTTTTGGACTAGAGAACCCACTTGGTTCCGCCAAGCCTCATTAAAGCCTTTCATTCGCATTGCCTGCTGAAGTAAGGGCCATTTAACTTTATCACATGCCTTCTCAAAATCCACTTTGAAGATAACCCCATCTAGCCTCTTCGAGTGAATTTCATGTAGCGTTTCATGCAGGACGACAACCCCTTCAAGAATGTGTCTCCCAGGCTTGAAAGCTGTCTGGCTTGGTTACACCACCGAATGGGCAATCCATGTCAATCTATTGGTGCCCACTTTCGTGAATATTTTGAAACTCACGTTAAGAAGACATATTGGCCTAAACTGCTCGATCCGAACTGCCTTTTCTTTCTTTGGCAATAACGTAATCATACCAAAGTTAAGATGAAACAATTCCAAATGACCGTTAAAAAAATCTTGAAACACAGGCATAAGATCATCCTTAATAATATGCCAACATTTCCTATAGAATTCCGCAGGAAACCCATCTGGTCCCGGTGCTTTATTTAGTTTCATTTGTGAAATTGCATCTGGAACCTCTTTCTCAGTAAATGGTGCAGATAGAATATCATTCTCCTCCGACCGAAGCTAAGGGATATCTCCAATAATAGATTCATTAAGGGACACCATGCTCGCTTCCGGAGGCCCAAAAAGTTGTTTATAATAATTAGAGATATATGCTTTTAGATTCTCATGACCCACAATTGTCCCTTCGTCCTGTTTAAGCCGTATTATTTTCTTCTTCCTATGTTTCCCATTTGCAATCATGTGAAAGAATTGTGTATTGTCATCCCTTGGGACAACATTAAGCACCTTAGCACGCAATGCCCATTTGAGCTCCTCTTCTCTAAGAAGAGCTCGTAAGCGTTGCTCGGCTTCGGACTTCGATCTCTGCTTAGCTACATTAAGAATGTTTACTTTTGCTTTTAAATCCAAAGTATCTATTAACTGGGTGAGTCGCTCTTTTTCTTGTTTGTATATCCCACTCTCGTTTCTGGCCCAACCTCGTAAGAATTGTATCAGATGTCTAATTATGTTTTGACATCTCTCAATACTTGATCGTCCACTAACAGGCTTTGCCCATTCTCGTGCAATGATCTCCACGAAGTTCTCTTTCTCGAACCAACCTAGTTCGAAAGAGAAATTGTTCTTATTCCCAATATGTGTTGCGTCTCCCGGGTCAACTAGTAATGGTACGTGGTCTGAGATTGCCCTCTACATCACATGCACCGACACTAATGGGTATTTTTGTTCCCATTCCACACTAGCGAGCACCCTATCCAACTTCTCATACGTTGGAGTGGGCAACAAATTAGCCCATGTATATTTCCTACCTGTGAGTTCAATCTCTCTCAAACTAAGACTCTCGACAATCATGTTAAACATCATGGACCAACGTCCATCAAAGTTGTACCGGGGAGATATTGAAGGGCAAGATGTCTGTTACTGAGCCTTTACCACGTGTTATTGAGGATAGAGCTAGACTAGCTGAACCCTGGCCGCCACATTTGACAAACTATGTTGCACAATTTCAGTGGATGGATCTTTTTGTCCCAGCGATGGGTTGGCAGCGGCGGGTATGGTGATGCGTAAGGAGGATGATGCTATAATTTTTGCAGCATAGAGAGTGCTGATTCACTGTAATAATACCCTGGAAGCGGAGATTTATGCTTTGTTGCAAGGAATGGCTCTAGCCATCCAACATATAGATAGACTAGTGCTTGTGCAATCTGACTCAATGGTTGCATTATTCATCCTATCTAATGACAACCTGTTACATTCATCCTATGGCAATTGGCAGCTGAGATTAAGGCTCTCATGGTAGACAAAGAGTTTGTTCCCCGAAAGATTAGTCGTTCGCAAAGTAGGGTAGCAGATCAGTTGCCTTTTGATAGCCCTACGAAGTCGTGTACATTTGTATGGTTGCATTGTGGACCTCCATATATTGAGGACCTCGTGCCTCTCGATTCTAACCCCGACCCTATGGAATAAACTCCTTTTATCTTGCAAAAATATATTTATAATTGGTTTATGAAATATATTTTAGCTAATCATGTGAAAATCATGTCCGGAAATGCATTATTTGAAATTGAATTGCATCTTCTGAATTTGAAATCACAGATATGTTTGCAAATTACTTTGTGAAATACATGTCTTAAGATTGAAATGCATCTTGTGAAATAACGGTTTTATCTTGAGGAATTCAAGTATATAATTATTTGTAAAAATGAAATATTTATTCAATCGAAACATTCTAATGATGGATTTATTTGCGAGAGAGGAGAGATGCTAGATGATTTATTTCGAGAGTACATATGATAGAGGACTTGTGCATGCCTATTTGTTACATGAAAAGTGAGAAAGAGAGAGAAGAGACACGTGGGTGGGCTCCAAAGGCATGCATGAGTTGACATAATACATCAAATGCAGGGGTTGTGTGGGATAAAATTTTTCTTTTGCGAGGGATAAATACATCAACGTTGTACTTTTTTTGGTAAACGTTTGCGTTCGGCTGGCGCTGGTCGAGGGCGAGCCGTGCAATCTGTTTTCAATCGTACGCCTCGCGATCCCTCCGTGCTCAATATAGCTAGGCCCACAAATCGTTTTTTCTCTACGCAACCTTATCCTCTTAACCGTTTGTCCTCATCCCTTCCTTCTTCCTCGCAGCAAGCTCCTCTGCGGCTGTCATGGCCGCTACCTCCGGTGACAAGCCAACTCCTCACAGGCCTCGGCCACGGCCATGACGATGCTGCGGTCCTGACACCCATGGCCGCCGCTGCTGGGGGCGCCGTATCTGGGCAAACCTGCAGGCGAGGTAGTGCAGCCCCCGCCACAGCCCCCGTGTGCTGCAACCACTAAAAAAAGCTTCAAACTCTAGATGAAAAGCTTCAACCAGATATACAAAAAGCTGCAAGCGTTCAGTGCCATAGAGGAAAGCTACAACCGTCTACAGAAAATACTACAACCTTCGATGAAAAAAGCTTCAACCGAACGTTAGAGGAAGATTTCACCCAGGCGTTACTCAAAACGAAAAAGTTTCAATCGTTTACAGAAAAGCTTCTACCATAGAGGGAAAAAGGTTCAACTGGCGGTGAAAAAAGCTACCACCGGCAGTCATTTTTGCTACAATCACCAGTGGTCGTTGCCGGCCACACTTTCGTCGTCTTCCTGGTTGTAGCAAAAATGGCCATTGGTTTGTAGCATTTTCCTCGTGCCGTTTGCAGAAAAACCGTGTATAAAAACTTCAACCGCGAAAAAATATCTTCGAACGGCGTGGAAAAAGCTTCAAGCGGTGTGTGAAAATGCTTCAACCGGTTTGTGAAAAGCTTCAACCTTGAGAAAAGCTTCAACGGCCATGGAAAAAAAGCTTCAACCTGGCATGGCAGTCGACGGCATGGGCGATGTTGCATCGCCACCGAGCTACAGCCATCGCCACGCGGAGCTGCAACTAGAGGGTGCAGCTGCAACTAGAGGGTGCAGTTGTTGCATGGGTGGAGCTGGGGACGAGGGCGGCACCTGGTGACGAGGACGGTCGGCGAGGGCGGCGACCGGCGACGAGGGCATTCCAAATTTCATCGCGGGGGTGGGGGAGGGGGGTGACTGCGAGGAGGACGAAGTGGGAAATAGATCTGACGGTGTTTACCGCTGGATTGGACGGTCCGGGCTCGACCGGCCCAACCGTTCGGCCGGTGCGCCGGCGCCTAGCGTTGCCTTTTTTGTTTGTTTGTCACATAACATTGTACATACATATGTGAGAATCTAGCAGCATGTGAATGATGGATATTTGACCGGTACCTACCCGACGCCGCTAGAAAAGACTTTAGATTGATGCAGCCGCGCGATATATGTTGATTGTTCCGTAATTGTGCGGGAGATCGTAATGGTCAAAGTATCCATCCAAGCAAATCTTTAGCCAGCTTGTGTATTAAATATCATTAATATTATTATTAATGATAATAAATGTCAACTTGATACCACACCCGTAGATAAACCACACCAGCGACGGCGAGACCCCAAACCCATACGCCTCGCCGCCCCATTTCCCATCCTCATCCTTGCAGGAACAAATCACCGGAGTGCGTCTTCCCAGACGCCGGTAGCCAACTGATTCGTCGCCCAAATCGTCTGTTGAGGTGAGTCTCTCTCGGAGCACGCTGCCCACCGCTTTATGATGATTTTGTTTCTCCATCTATCGTGTGCCCTCGGATCTATCATGTCCTCCCCCTTTCTTGAAAATAATCTTTCATGTCTTCGTGTGCAGAGGCGTGGTACAGCCGCCGCGTAGCTCACCATCAAGGCATCGACTGTGACTTGCCTGTCCGCCCAAGGTATAAATCCTCTCGCCCCTGCTAGCCCCACAAATCCGTCGATTGTGCACCATCCTTACTACGTTTCCTCTCTTTGTTTCTAGTTGTTCGGTACCGGATCTGATGGAGCACCCGCAGCCAGTCACCATGCCCGGCCATGGAGTCGAGACCGTCCTCGACGACCTTCCCGAGTCGATCGTCGTCGACGAGATCCTCGTCCGTTTGCCGGCCAGGGACATCATGCGCTGCCGCTGTGTCCGTAAGGAATGGCGCAGTGCCACCTCCGCCGACAAGTTCATGCTGGACCACCGCCGCCGCCAGCCCTTGCTCCCGGTGCTCGGTCACACCGTGGAGCCGCAGACGGCGTCCCGCCTCTTGCTTTCCATTGACGCCGGTGCAGGCCAGCAACAGCTCTGCCCCGTGGTCCGGACATACAGCGGTAGACTCCTGGCTGCCCTTGATGGGCTCATCATCGTCTCCCATGGATCCATGAGTGTGCGAACTCCTTCGTCTCCTCCGGTAAAATTCTTCATCTGCAACCCGGTCACCCGTGAGTGTGCTCCCCTAGGGACGCCTCCAAGCCAGCATGGATTTATGCACCACATCGCAGGCTTGTATCGGCACCAACCATCCGGGGAATACCGGGTGCTTTGGGTCTCTACTCCGAGGTACTTTGACAGAGCAGACACAGCATACACCACATTTTACTACGTCGTAGCAGTGGGATCCAGTGACATAAGATGCATCGCAGAAGGTAGCATCGCACAGACAACACCCTTGGAAACGGCGTTGTGTAAGGGCCTGCCGGATTCGTCGGGTTGTCCACCAGTCCACCACCGTGGTAGCCTGCACTGGGGACTTCCCGGCCGCTCAATAGTGGTGTTCAACACAGCAGCCGAAACATTCCGGTTGATGGGTCGTCTATTCCAGCTGTACTTCCACCAGTTGTTGGAGATGGATGGCACTCTTGCTTTGTGCAGCGTCAGTCCTGAACAAATGACCGTAGATGTTTGGGTGGTACAAGACTATGGCGCCGAAACAACGGAGACCTGGTCTTTCAAGCATCAGATTAATTTGTCGGGTGTTGACGATCCAATACCACGTTCATGGGTGATGAGGTTCCCTAGGATGGTTGTGCTCAATAACGGTGAGCTGCTAATCCAATTCATTCGTGGTTGTGGGCCTGTGTTGCATTGTGGCATCGATGGCAAGTTCTTAGGATATGTGAAAAGCAAGGATGGCCAAGTAATCGGCTTGTGGATTACCAAGCATTACCTCCAGGAGAGCCTTATTCCCCTTCCACTATCCCGTGAGATGAGAGAAGAAGATAGTGCAACTCAGGGGCCTCCATTTTTTGTAGGGCTATAAGATGCAGGTGCTTGATCTGGATTTCTGCACTACCATTGGAGTATGTATATTATGTATGAGTCATGTCTTTTATTCTTCTTAGGGCTGCTAGTAGAATTGAACATTCTGGATGGTAGAAGAGCATCACTGCTATCATCATTTGTTCTCTATTATTTTTCCTACAGCACCAAGTTCCGAACTATGAAGAATCTTTGCTATAGAACTACTCTATTTCGCTCTCTCATTTACTTTCAATTTGTATTTTTAAGAGCCATGAAAGTTCATGGTTGCAAATTAGAAACTGGTCATTATTATCTATCTTGATTCTTGAATGACTTTATGCTGCTCCAGAATCAGTACATCAATGACTTTTTTTTCGATAAAGGACATTTCATTGAATTGATATATCGAGGTGATACAATCGCATCTAAAGAATGCCTGGTCTCTGCATAACTCGATGCACACAGCCAAAAAGTCCAACCGACCCAAAAAATAAAATTGTTTTACAACTTAAAATAGATAAATTAATTAGTCCAAGCCTATGACGTGGCAACTCCTATCCAAAGATCAAACCGCCATCCATGGGGGGGGGGGGGGGGGGGGAGAAAACCTCCCTGGCCGAACGCTCCAGCCGCGTAGACGCCATCATAAAAAGGTCCTTGTCCTTCGGCCTCTGCAGGATAGACCAAGTAGGGAGTCATCGCGTACATACATGAATAACCTGCATAGAAGATGAAACATATTTTTTTATTAAAAGCCACATCATTCCTGATAAGCCACAGTGCCCGGCATAAGGCAGCCGCCCCCACAAGAATATGTGCAGGAAATTGTTTATTAATTCCCCTCAACCAGTTACCGAACATGTTACGAGCACTACGTGGTGGGTATAAATTTGAAGCTACTTGAACTATGGCCCAAACCGCCCGAGCGAACTTACACTCAAAAAATAAGTGCTTAATAGACTCGTCATGTTGGCAAAAGACACACGCCTTGGTGCCTTGCCACTTGCATCGTGCCAGATTATCTCTAGTTAAGATGACCCCTCTGTTTAGGAACAGAGGAATATCTTCACTCTTAGAGGGATTTTAAGCTTCCACAATTTCCTGTTATCAACCGGAACATCACAATGAACCATTGCATCATACATGGATTTGACTATAAACTTGCCATTCTCATGCAAATTCCATTGAAAGATGCCCGGTTCATCT
Source organism: Triticum monococcum (assembly GCA_034509565.1). Lineage (NCBI taxonomy): Eukaryota > Viridiplantae > Streptophyta > Magnoliopsida > Poales > Poaceae > Triticum > Triticum monococcum. The sequence continues at coordinate 526,797,616 of CM067845.1, forward strand.
GACAGCCGAATAGCCTCTAGACGTATGAGTAGCTCATTCCAAGCTGCCAGGCGAGGTCCTAAAAGGTCCCTACAGAAAGAAATATCAGGGTTTTCTTGTCACAAAATTTGTTTGATGGTGACAAATTTATGTCTAACAATCCTATACAAACTCAGGTATTGCACCATGAGTGGTGTAGTCCCTAGCCAGGTGTCTTTCTAGAATCGAACCTGGGAACCGTCCCTAACCGAAAAAGTCTCAAATTGGAAAAAGAATTCCTTGGCCTTCATGACTCCAGACCAAAAATGTGAGTCACCAGGTTTCCAATGTACTTGAGAAATGGCTTTGGATTCCACGTACTTGTTACGAATGATTTCCTGCCATACTCCATTCTCAGTGAGTAGTTTATAAACCCATTTGCTGAGAAGAGCAATATTTTTAATCTCAAGGTCCCGAATTCCAAGCCCCCCTTGACTTTTAGGTCGACATAATACCGTCCACCTAGCCAGTCGATATTTCTTTGATTCATTATCACACTACCAAAAAAACTTGGATCTAAAGTAATCGAGACGCTGAAGAACCCCTTTCGGTAGATGGAAGAATGACAACATATATAAAACCATGTTGCTTAGGACGGAATTGATCAAGATCAATCGCCCCCCCCCCATATGAAAAGAGTTTGGCTTTCCAACTGGCTAGCCGTTTCTCAAGTCTCTCTTCCACGTGCTTCCACTCAGTGATAGTTAAACGCCGATAGTGTATGGTAATACCCAGATACTGAATCGGGAACTGTTGGGGAACGCAGTAATTTCAAAAAAATTCCTACACACACGCAAGATCATGGTGATGCATAGCAACGAGAGGGGAGAGTGTGATCTACGTACCCTCGTAGACCGACATCGGAAGCGTTATGACAACGCGATTGATGTAGTCGTACGTCTTCACGGCCCGACCGGTCAAGCACCGAAACTATGGCACCTCCGAGTTTTAGCACACGTTCAGCTCGATGACGATCCCCGGACTCCGATCCAGCAAAGTGTCGGGGAAGAGTTCCGTCAGCACGACGGCGTGGTGACGATCTTGATGTTCTACCGTCGCAGGGGTTCGGCTAAGCACCGCTACAATATTATCGAGGAGTATGGTGGAAGGGGGCACCGCACACGGCTAAGAATACGATCACGTGGATCAACTTGTGTGTCTAGGGGTGCCCCCTGCCCCCGTATATAAAGGAGCAAGGGGAGGAGGCCGGCCGGCCCTAGGGAGCCCCAAGGAGGAGGAGTCCTCCTCCTAGTAGGAGTAGGACTCCCCTCTTTCCTACTCCTACTAGGAGGGGGAAAGGAAGGGGGAGAGGGAGAAGGAAAGGGGGGTGCCGCCCCCCTCTCCTAGTCCAATTCGGACCAGAGGGGGAGGGGGCACGCGGCCCACCTTGGCCGCCCCTCTCTCTCTCCACTAGGGCCCATGAGGCCCATTATTTCTCCGGGGGGGGGGGGGGGGTTCCGGTAACCCTCCGGCACTCCGGTTTTCTCCGAAATCATCCGGAACACTTCCGGTGTCCGAATATAGCCGTCCAATATATCAATTTTTATGTCTCGATGATTTCGAGACTCCTTGTTATGTCTGTGATCACATCCGGGACTCCAAACTAACTTCGGTACATCAAAACTCATAAACTCATAATATAACCGTCATCGAAACCTTAAGCGTGCGGACCCTACGGGTTCGAGAACAATGTAGACATGACCGAGACATGTCTCCGATCAATAACCAATAGCGGAACTTGGATGCTCATATTGGCCATTTCCCAGTTTTTTTTCCCATTTCCAAAAGAACTGGACAATATATAGGAGTTATGCTCATGGCAAATAAAACCAAGGAATGATTCTTAGACTTTGTTTCGCGTCTTTGGATCAAAATGTGACCGTTAGGTTCCCATAATAGGAGGCCTTTGGTGAGAAACAGATGTTCCATGGGACAACTTTGAACATGTCTTAATAGAAGGCAAAGACACAACGCTAAATCCTTTTTGCGAAGCTATGAAAAACTTTATGATCACCCAGTTACGTTGTGATGTTTGATAGCACACAAGGTATCCCTCCGGTATCAGGGAGTTGCATAATCTCATAGTCGAAGGGATATTTATTTGAGATGAAGAAAGCAATAGCAATAAACTGAACGATCATTATGCTAAGCTAAAGGATGGGTCTTGTCCATCACATCATTCTACTAATGATGTGATCCCGTTATCAAATGACAACACATGTCTATGGTTAGGAAACCTTAACCATCTTTGATCAACTAGCTAATCTAGTGGAGGCTTACTAGGGACACGGTATTTGTTTTTGTATTCCCATATGTATTTAAGTTTTCGATCAATACAATTCTAGCATAAATAATAAACCTTTATCATGAATAAGGAAATATAATATAAAATAGCAACTTTATTATTGCCTCTAGGGCATATTATCTTCAGTGCCATGATGAGGTAGGTGAGGGGATGATATATAGCGGCAATCCTATGGGGCGACAAAAAAAATTTAATGCTGGCCTGTTGTGAGTTCATTCCAAGTAAGGTAACTGATGTTACAATGGATGCCCTCGCCATGAGGACAGGGCTCCAGTTAGCTAGCACACTAGGATGCCATCGTGCATTGGCGAAGGCCGACTCCTTGGAGGTTGTAGTGCATGTTCAGGCCAAAGCGAGTGGTGGGATGAAGTTGCTGAAAGTGCAAAATCTATCAGTGTTGGTACCTACCGGTGAAGCACCCACCATTTGTTATTTAGTGAAGATTGGTGCCAACTGTTCAGATATAATTCAACAAATAAGTTAGTTGGTGCATTCATGTTGTTATACATACATGTTACTCTTTGTCTTTGTGTGAGCTTTTGCTAGTGTGAGTATTGATGAGATGAGAAGGATGCATGCAAAATTTCACCGTATCTCTCCCCATAAAAAACAAGAAATGATGTCTTCGGAAGGCTTTAAAATGATTGATATATTTTGAACCAAAATTCTGTTTTTAAATACTTGAAATTTGGACAACAAGGCCTTTAAAACAAGATCAATCTTGGGTATATTTTAAGCTAACTTAGATTTCAGTCATTTTTAGTTCTAGTTCCATAATGAAGTGATATAAATTATTTCACTATCTCACAAATGTGGTTTCAACAATTTTGCCTTATTTCAGTGTGTCAAAATGACGATTTCAATTTGTGAAACCCTTCTTTTGTCTCTTTCTAGGATATGCATCTTCTGAAATTGAGATAAAAATATATCTGAAATTAGTTTCTAAAATGTGTAATACACAGATTGTAATAAAGGAGCGTGCTAACTGTCACAGATAGCGTGGAGATAAACAGCACGTACCGACCAAGTGTCGCGGTAGGTTGGCTGGTGCAGGCAGGTTTGATAACTCAGTAAGAGAGTATGACCACTTTGGGAAATCCCCTAGCTTTCGTCCCTCACTGTCTACAGCGTAGCCGTCATGGAACCCCAGTGTCATCGTCAAGCATTCCACTCTAGTTTTCGCTACCAGTGTTTCAACAACACACAATACCGCCGGCCCTGTGAAAATGAAATTAATCTTCTGAATTTGAGATCACATATGGTTTCACATAGTTTGTGATATGCATGACCTGAAATTGAAATGCATGTTCTAAAATCGAGATCACAAATATGGTTTCAAATCACTTTGAGATATGCATGATCTGATATTGAAATGCATCTTCTGAAAGTGAAAACACTATTACACTACAGGAACCAGCTGACATGTTCAAGGGCCATGGATCTTTCGGTTCTGGGTAGTTTCCCTATATATAGCCGTATGATGGTTTTAGTATAGGGTGGAGGATACATAGTTTGTTCATATGCCAAATTGTCTATAGATTCATAAACTTCCTGATGCATATTGTGACAAAGGAATTATGGTAAAGATGATCAAGAAAGCTAGCAAGATCCTGGATGTGAAGCTTAGCAGAAACTCCCGTGGTGACTACATTAGGGTTAGGGTTCTTCATGATATAAGAGAACCTCTAACTAAACATGCATGTTAGCATAATTAAGGGAAAGGAGATAACCATATTTTTGTGAATTATAAGAAAGTAGCATGGTTTTGCAAGGCATGTGGCAATCGAGCATGAGTATAAGGTGTGTGTGGTACTGGGATCTACACTGCAAAGGACATGAAGTATGGTGATTGGCCGTTTGCTGACTACATAGGCGGACCAAAATTCTGACAGTGATGCTATGGGACACATGGTGGAACAAACATGGGGGAGGGGAGTGTGATGAATCAGAAGGAGAAAGGCAAGGGAGGGGTTGGTGCGATGGACCTTAAAGACACAAAAACTAGTCCTAGTAAGAATTAATGCTAATACTACCATGGGAGATGTGCATGCGGTGGAGTTGGTCAATGAGATGGAGTTGGACAATACAGGCCGCAATAGGCCTAATTTGAATGATGCAGTACCTCCAGATTCGAATGTGCTAGCTCTAACGAAGGGGAAATGAGAGGATTTGGACAATAAGTCTCCTATTTTGAGTTATACCACCAAGAGGGCTAAGATGCTCAATAATGGTGTTGATGATCACAATGAAGCTTTATCGGTGGACTCCCTTGAGGGGGACCGCCGATCGCAATGAATCTACTATTTTGGAACTATCGAGGGGCGGGGAACTGCCAGACAGTTCATAAGGTTATGGCCCTCTCAAAAGCCAATTCCCTGTCATTTCTCTTTCTTTGTGAGACAAGGAAGACGGTACAAAAGATGGAACGAGTTAAATGGAGATTGCAATTGAATGGATTTTGTGGCATGGATAGTCTAGTTCTCAGTAGTGGCCTGGCTCTATATTGGGATGATACACTAAATATGTCTATCTTAGATTCTTGCCAATGTTTTTATTGATGTGCTTGTGGAAAATAATAGTAATAATACGAGGTGGAGAGCAACGTTTGTTTACGGAGAGCCTAGGGTGGAGAACCGTTATAGGATGTGGAATAACTTGAATGATCTGCGAGCAATATAGCATGATCCTTGGCTTGTTTGCGGAGATTTTAATGAGGCATTATGGAAACATGAACACTTTTCAAGTTCATTGAGGAATGAAATTAAAGTCATATGTTGCCTTTAGAGAATGTTTAGTGCTATGTGAACATGATGATTTGGGTTTATCCGGTGCGCCATTCACATATGATAGCGGACATCAGGGTGATGGTAATGTGCGTGTCTGCTTGGATTGTGGGTGCACTGATGATGCTAGGCGGCAGATGTTTTCGGCGTCGAGAGTTATACATGCAGCGGGCCCATGTGCTCGGATCATATCCCGGCTGATCAGAGATGTAAGCCAACCCCGAGGTATGAGATTATGTGGGAAAGATCTATTGCTTTTCCGGACATTGTGGCTGATGCATGGGAGAAAAATAGACCTACAGTAGTTTAGGGTCTGTGGCGGATTCTTTGGAAGAATTGATGAAGAATTTAATAGTATGGAGTAATAAGAAGTTTGGCAATGTTACACATGATATGGAAAAGCTCCAGAGTGAGCTTATGTGTTCACAAGAAGGTACGGTTGATAGATAAGCAATCAGAATCAAGATGAAGGAGCTTGCTGAATTACTGTACAAAGAGGAGATGATGTGGCTTAAAAGTTCACGAATTACGTGGCTCAAAGAGAGTGAAAGAAATACCAAATAATTGCATAGGTGAGCACTATGGAAAGCCCGACAAAATTCTATTTAGCGATTGCGTAAGGACGATGGGACATGGTGTGATGTTCCTTAGCACATGGAGTCGTATGACATGTTCATATTTTCAAGAGGTATATACGAGAGATCCTACTCTAACCCTGGACACTAGTGGAAAAAGTGCTAGCCACAACTTTCGTTGGTGGCGCGCCATTTTCAACCAATGCCAGCACTATTTTTTTCAAATAGTGGTGGCATTGGCTTATTTGGTACGATATTAGTAGGGGCATAGTGGTGGCGTTGGAAAACAGAGTAACGTCAGAAGTATATGGGATCAACAATTTGTGCGAGACGTAATATAGTGCTGTCGTGGAATAGCATAGAACGCCAACACTATTATGTTTATTTGTGGCGTGCCATCAAATATGTAGTTTGACACTTCCAAATTTTTATAGTATATTATAATTTACTTTTATTAAATTTCTATTATTTTAAATGAAAATAATGATTTTTTTTTTAAAATATGCACTTTGGGACTTTAAATTTACTTTTTTTCCTTTTTTGTTTAAGACTTGATTGAAATATATAGTTTTGATCCTTCAAGTATGTAGTCTGACACTTCCAAATATTTTTCATTTTAGTTTTTTATGTGGTCATATTTTTTATAGTCTAATATAGTTTACTTTTATTAAATTTCTATTATTTTAAATGGAAATAATGACATTTTTTAAAATATGTACTGTGAGACTTTAAATTTAATCTTTTTTCCTTTTTAGTTTAAGACTTGAAATCTATAGTTTTGAGCCTTCAAATATGTAGTTTGACACTTCCAAAAAAATTTCTTTTTAGTTTTTATGTGGTGATCTTTTTTATATTATATTATAGTTTACTTTTATTAATATCTGTGATTTTAAATGGAAATAATGACATTTCTTAGGTGGCGATCTTTTTTCTTATTAGGCAAACCCAAATAGTACTAGGATGCCATGGGGGTCAAAACCAACGGGGGGAATGACCCCCTCGACCCACTCCCTCTCTCTGCCCGCTGCTCTGTTTTGTTCCCCTTTCTCTCCCTCTCTCGCCGCTCATCGTCGCCGCTTTGATTCCATCCGATTCCGACGATTTCCGTCGTTCTCCGGTCCTAAGGTACACATCCGAGCCTCCCACTATCATCTGGTACATTTGGATTTTTTTATTCAGAGGTGTGTTTCGCATTCCCTATGCTAGGGTTTCGGCGACGGCGACGGAGTAGACTGTAGGCGACCCTCTGCTCCAACCTAGGTGAACATATCATCCCTCCCTCTTTTGCTGTAGTTCACTGCCACTGTCAATTTTTTTATTTGCATCGCTGGGGTTCATCACTGCTAGGCAGTGACAATTTGCTGTAGTTGTCTAGAATTAAGGTAGATATATTTTTGAATCTTCAGTAAACAGTAGTTGTAGAAACTGGAAGTGCAATCTGTCAATCAAATTAAGGAAGATATATTTTTTAAGTCATCATCTTTGGAAGCATCTAAATTTTGAAACAAAGTGTTTGAGTTGCTGTTGTGTACTACTTTTTCACCATCTCACATATATCACTAGCTTCTCATTGAATCTTTGGTTTAATTCAAATAGTTGAGTGTCCAATGTCTGAAAGTAATGCTCCAAGTTAGATGTGGCAAAATAGTTGAGTGTCCAAAGAAAATTTCCACTCGAAAGTAATGCTCCAAGTTAGGTGTGGCAAAATAGTGTGGCAAATATGGTCACCATCCAAACAAGGCCGTAGGGGTTGTCTGGTTCCAAGCCACAATTTGCCACACTTTGTCACAACTCAACTTAGGCAGAATTGTGTGAAGATATCAATAGTGCTATTGTTGTTGTCTAAAGCTAGTTATGCACATGCTATGATATTGTTGCTGTTTTACCCTTGATGCAATCTGCCAAGTCTGAAACGGGCAGAATTAAAACTTGCCATGTTTACATGATGTTTCCCACTAATCTGTAACTATTTTCAACATTATCAGTAAAGATGTTTTGTATACATGTGTTTGTAGGACATGGCCAATTCTAGAGGCAACAATGAGCCGGTGTGCGATATGTACATGACCAACAATGAATTCTTAGACACTTTTGAATATGTCATCAAGAGCGTGCAATGAGAAAATGATGATCTAAATGGGGAGATTAAAGAGCTACACAAGGATACTGTTCGGCTTGTTCAGGAGACTAATCAGCTTAGGGATAAGCTCGTCGAGGATCGGGATAAACTGCGGGAGGAGAGGAGACGCCTCAGGGCTGAGAGAATTGACCTGAAGATGGACATAGATCGTTTTAGAAGAGAAGGAGAGGGGGATATAAAGAAGCTTCTCCAGCTGGGCATACTCCTTGATGAAGATTAGTTTTTTAAGTAGCTAGCTAGTTCATCTTATTAGTTGATGATGATCGAGTAATTAGAGTACTTGAGTGAACTTTTGTGAAGTTTAATATCAATTTCTTGAGTTCATGAGCCTCTTATGTAATGATTATATATTAAGCAAGTACATAGTGTTGATGAGTATATTGTGTTCAGTAGTATCTATTAAGTAAGTAGCTAGTGTTGATGAGTAATTTTTTTATTACCAAAAAAACCATTTGCTGGCGTTGGACAAGTAGGAAGGTCAGATTTATGATGAACTTAGTGTTGGCGCTGGACTAGTGATACGCCAGCACGATGTAGGATACTGCTGACGTGTCCTCCAACTCTACCACTACCTTTTGGCAATGGCGCCATATTAGTGGCGTCATGTGTCTACGCCAGCAAGGCTGTTTTTGGCACACTATAGCTAGGCTTTTCTCCACTAGTGGGAGGTGGTGTTGATTGTATCACACCTAAGGTGATGGATGATATGAATGTCGCCTTGTGTGCACCATTTTTGGAAAAAGGAGGTTTCAGATGCTTTGTTTCAGATTGGGCCTTTAAAAGCTCTAGCTACATATGATTTTCCTGCATGATTCTATCAAAATAACTAGCCTATTTTTAAAACTAAAATTATTGGAGCAGTACTACAATTCTTTTGTGAGGGAGTGCTGCCTGATGGAGTTCATGACACATCAATAGTACTCATTCCCAAGGTTCCTCACCCAATGGAACTGAAGGATTTTGAGTGATTGGTTAACAAATTGGGACCTCTTCTGTCGGATCTTATATCAAAGAACCAAAGTGCTTTTAGTCATGCACGTCTTATTTCAGATAATCCAATAATTACTCTTGAATGCATTGAAGATATCCAGTCTTTGGAAGGTAATTCTCCTGCATGTTGTGCTTACAAGTTTGATCTTTCGATGTCATATGATCATGTGGACTGGGATTTTCTGGAGAATGCTCTTATTAGGTGGGGCTTCTCCTAGTATTGGATTACTCGAGTTATGGCATGTGTTACTTCAGTGAAATATCCGGTGAAGTTTAATGGAAACTTACTAGAGACCTCCAGTCCTTCACGTGGCCTTCGACAAGGTGACCCTCTGTCCCCTTTTCTTATCCCTCTTTGTTGTGACACCTTCTCTTCTCTGTTAAACAAGGCTGTGGACCAAGAGGGTCTAGAAGAGGTAAAAATCTGCAGAAGACCTCCCACTATTTCACATCTATTTTTTGTGGATGTTTCCTTGTTGTTTTTTAGGGTACCTGAGCAACCGACTAATGTGGTAAAAGGTTTGTTGGACACTTACCATTGATGGGTCAACTTATTAACCTTGCAAAGTGTCCCATCCCACTTTCTGGTAATTGTTCAGAAGCTGAGAATAATGAGATCAAAAGGATACTTGAAATTACAAGAGAAGTATTTTGAACCTAAATATTTAGGTCTTCCTGTGCAGGGATGGCGTATGCATAAACGGAGATTTGAGACAGTTCAAGTCGGTATGAGTAAAAGGTGGCGGACTGGAGTCAGCATTTTATGTCCACATGTAATAAGATTCTAATCAAGTAAGTAGCTCACGCTATTCCTACATATGTTATGAGCATTTTTAGATTGCCTATTTCTGTGTGTGACAACCTGACTCATCTGATGAGACAGTACTGGTGGGGCATTGAAAAAGGGAAGAAAAAGATGGCTTGGCTCAGTTGTGACAAAATGATGTTGTCAAAATCAAAAGGTGGTATGGGGTTTCATGATATGTGTGCTTTCAACCAAGCTTTGTTGGCTAAACAAGCTTGGAGGTTAACTGAAACTCCTGGTAGTCTATGTGCTCACTTCTTGCAAGCAAAATATTACCCTAATGAAAATATTATGGACATAGTGTTTTCTAGGAAGTCTTTTGCAGTTTGGAAAGGGATTATTCATGGTCTAGAGCTTGTGAAGCAGGGTATCATTTGGTGCGTTGGAGATGGTACGTCTGTTCGTGTGTGGCGGGATCTTTGGATCTCATTCCGTGTTGATTTCCAACCAATTACACCCAAGAGGAATTGTAGATTCAATTGGGTGGCAGATTTTCTTAATGTTGATGGTTCATGGAATATACATCAATTAGAGGATCATTTCTGGCTAATGGTTGTATGTGAGATTCCAAAAATTCGTTCTTCGCCTCAAATAGGCAAGACTTCAGAGCTCGCTTCACTGACAAGTTTGGTCGGTTCAGTGTTAAAAATGCTTACAATCTTGCGACAGCGGAACTTCATGACATATTTGCGGGTGGTGCATCTAGCACTAATCCTAATGGTGATAGAGCCTTATGGGATTGTATCTGGAAGGCACAAGTTCCATTCAAGATGAGGATTTCTGCATGGAAGGTTGTATCAGGTGCACTATCTACGAGCAACTCCAATGAGGCCACCCATTTCATTCGTTGGCGTTCGTTTGGGTCAGCACTGACACAAAAGGCGGCCCAACGCGCCGACCCAAACGGACGCGCGTCCGCTTGGCGTTCTCATGTCGACCCATTTCCGGCCCATTTTTGAGCCGGATTTGCGTCGCCGTGGACATGAGACGGACGCGCGCACGCTTATTCCTCTTCCCAGGCCCGCAGGTCGGTGGCAGCCACCATCATTTCCCCCCATTTGCCCCAAACCCTCCCGCCCGCGCGCGCTCCTGCCCCACACCCACCATGGACGGCGATCTTGACCTCGACGCTACCGCCGGCCTCATCTCCCTCGTCTCGTTCGGCATGACGACCACCCCCTCCGGCAAAGGCAAGCCTCGTCCCCCGCGCAAGACCACCACCGCGCCTAAGCCAAAGAAGGTGCTGACGCCCGAACAACGGTCAAGGGAGTCGGCCAAGAGGAAGGGCCGGAGGCACGCCGCGGACGCGAGGGATGAAGTCGTTACGGCTACAGCTGTCGCTGCCGCCGCGCAGCAAGAGGTCACCAACGCCCGCGTCGTGGCGGCAACGAGGGCGGCCCTGTATATGCTAGGGTTAAACCCTAGCTAGCACGGCATCGTCAATGCCGCAGTGGCCGCCACGGCCAACACCGGCTCATCCGCGTTCCGTCGGATGGTGCTACCCAACTCGCCCCGCGCGTCGGCTTGCATCCTGATGCCCGGCTTCCATGTGTACCCGCATGCCTCCCGCCTCTCCGAGGAGTGCTCGCCCGACATGAGCGTGGTGGCGCCTTCCACGCCCGCACCCGCGCCCATCGACCTCAACGCCACACAGGCGGCCGGTGGCTCGTCATCCGGAGGCGCGAGGAAACGCGCGCCACAGATGCCGGCCGACGTGCTACCGGACGCCCGCAACCTGTTCGATGGAATGCCGGCCGCCGTCGACGAGGACTACATGCAGAACCTCATCTTCGAGGGCGGTGCGCCGGCCCCTGGCTATGACCCCGACAAGACACAAAGCCGACGGCCGCGGGGTGTTCACGCCGGCCGCTGGCTATGATCCCGATCAGGTGGGCTTCATGAGTGATCAGGCCGGCATGGACCTGGACGGCTTCCCACTTGACCACGAGTTTCTGGACGACTACGGGCAAGAGGAAGAGGACGAGTGCGACATCGACGTGGAGCCTTTGTTCAAGGACGAGCTCGCCAACCAAGCCGCCAGGCCGAAGCCGAAGCGCACGAAGGCTTCAACCAGATATACAAAAAGTTGCAAGCGTTCAGTGCCATAGAGGAAAGCTACAACCGTCTACAGAAAATACTACAACCTTTGATGAAAAAAGCTTCAACCGAACGTTAGAGGAAGATTTCACCCAAGCGTTACTCAAAACGAAAAAGTTTCAATCGTTTACAGAAAAGCTTCTACCGTGGAGGAAAAAAGATTCAACCGGCGGTGAAAAAAGCTACCACCCGCAGTCATTTTTGCTACAATCACCAGTGGTCGTCGCCGGCCACACTTTCGTCGTCTTCCTGGTTGTAGCAAAAATGGCCATTGGTTTGTAGCATTTTCCTCATGCCGTTTGCAGACAAACCGTGTATAAAATCTTCAACCGCGAAAAAATATCTTCGAGCGACGTGGAAAAAGCTTCAAGCGGTGTGTGAAAATGCTTCAACCGGTTTGTGAAAAGCTTCAACCTTGAAAAAAGCATCAACAGCCATGGAAAAAAAGCTTCAACCTGGCATGGCAGTCGACGGCATGGGCGATGTTACATCGCCACCGAGCTACAACCATCGCCACGCGGAGCTGCAACTAGAGGGTGGAGCTGCAACTAGAGGGTGCAGTTGTTGCATGGGTGGAGCTGGGGGACGAGGGCGGCACCCGGTGACGAGGACGGTCGGCGAGGGCGGCGACCGGCGACGAGGGCATTCTAAATTTCATCGCGGGGGTGGGGGAGGGGGGCGACCGCGAGGAGGACGAAGTGGGGAACAGATCTGACGGTGTTTACCGTTGGATTGGACGGCCCGGGCTCGACCGGCCCAACCGTTCGGCCGGTGCGCCGGCGCCTAGCGTCGCCCTTTTTTGTTTGTTTGTCACATAACATTGTACATACATATGTGAGAATCTAGCAGCATGTGAATGATGGATATTTGACCGGTACCTACCCGACGCCGCTAGAAAAGACTTTGGATCGATGCAGCCGCGCGATATATGTTGATTGTTCCGTAATTGTGCGGGAGATCGTAATGGTCAAAGTATCCATCCGAGCAAATCTTTAGCCAGCTCGTGTATTAAATATCATTAATATCATTATTAATGATAATAAATGTCAACTTGATACCACACCCGTAGATAAACTACACCAGCGACGGCGAGACCCCAAACCCATACGCCTCGCCGCCCCATTTCCCATCCTCACCCTTGCAGGAACAAATCACCGGAGTTCGTCTTCCCAGACGCCGGTGGCCAACTGATTCGTCGCCCAAATCGTCTCTTGAGGTGAGTATCTCTCGGAGCACGCTGCCCACCGGTTTATGATGATTTTTTTTCTCCATCTATCGTGTGCCCTCGGATCTTTCATGTCCTCCCCCTTTCTTGAAAATAATCTTTCATGTCTTCGTGTGCAGAGACGTGGTACAGCCGCCGCGTAGCTCACCATCAAGGCATCGACTGTGACTTGCCTGTCCGCCCAAGGTATAAATCCTCTCGCCCCTGCTAGCCCCACAAATCCGTCGATTGTGCACCATCCTTACTACGTTTCCTCTCTTCGTTTCTAGTTGTTCAGTACCGGATCTGATGGAGCACCCGCAGCCAGTCACCATGCCCGGCCATGGAGTCGAGACCGTCCTCGACGACCTTCCCGAGTCGATCGTCGTCGACGAGATCCTCGTCCGTTTGCCGGCCAGGGACATCATGCGCTGCCGCTGCGTCCGTAAGGGATGGCGCAGTGCCACCTCCGCCGACAAGTTCATGCTGGACCACCGCCGCCGCCAGCCCTTACTCCCGGTGCTCGGTCACGCCGTGGAGCCGCAGACGGCGTCCCGCCTCTTGCTTTCCATTGACGCCGGTGCAGGCCAGCAACAGCTCTGCCCCGTGGTCCGGACATACAGCGGTAGACTCCTGGCTGCCCTTGATGGGCTCATCATCGTCTCCCATGGATCCATGAGTGTGCGAACTCCTTCGTCTCCTCCGGTAAAATTCTTCATCTGCAACCCGGTCACCCGTGAGTGTGCTCCCCTAGGGACGCCTCCAAGCCAGCATGGATTTATGCACCACATCGCAGGCTTGTATCGGCACCAACCATCCGGGGAATACCGGGTGCTTTGGGTCTCTACTCCGAGGTACTTTGACAGAGCAGACACAGCATACACCACATTTTACTACGTCGTAGCAGTGGGATCCAGTGACATAAGATGCATCGCAGAAGGTAGCATCGCACAGACAACACCCTTGGAAACGGCGTTGTGTAAGGGCCTGCCGGATTCGTCGGGTTGTCCACCAGTCCACCACCGTGGTAGCCTGCACTGGGGACTTCCCGGCCGCTCAATAGTGGTGTTCAACACAGCAGCCGAAACATTCCGGTTGATGGGTCGTCTATTCCAGCTGTACTTCCACCAGTTGTTGGAGATGGATGGCACTCTTGCTTTGTGCAGCGTCAGTCCTGAACAAATGACCGTAGATGTTTGGGTGGTACAAGACTATGGCGCCGAAACAACGGAGACCTGGTCTTTCAAGCATCAGATTAATTTGTCGGGTGTTGACGATCCAATACCACGTTCATGGGTGATGAGGTTCCCTAGGATGGTTGTGCTCAATAACGGTGAGCTGCTAATCCAATTCATTCGTGGTTGTGGGCCTGTGTTGCATTGTGGCATCGATGGCAAGTTCTTAGGATATGTGAAAAGCAAGGATGGCCAAGTAATCGGCTTGTGGATTACCAAGCATTACCTCCAGGAGAGCCTTATTCCCCTTCCACTATCCCGTGAGATGAGAGAAGAAGATAGTGCAACTCAGGGGCCTCCATTTTTTGTAGGGCTATAAGATGCAGGTGCTTGATCTGGATTTCTGCACTACCATTGGAGTATGTATATTATGTATGAGTCATGTCTTTTATTCTTCTTAGGGCTGCTAGTAGAATTGAACATTCTGGATGGTAGAAGAGCATCACTGCTATCATCATTTGTTCTCTATTATTTTTCCTACAGCACCAAGTTCCGAACTATGAAGAATCTTTGCTATAGAACTACTCTATTTCGCTCTCTCATTTACTTTCAATTTGTATTTTTAAGAGCCATGAAAGTTCATGGTTGCAAATTAGAAACTGGTCATTATTATCTATCTTGATTCTTGAATGACTTTATGCTGCTCGAGAATCAGTACATCAATGACTTTTTTTCGATAAAGGACATTTCATTGAATTGATATATCGAGGTGATACAATCGCATCTAAAGAATGCCTGGTCTCTGCATAACTCGATGCACACAGCCAAAAAGTCCAACCGACCCAAAAAATAAAATTGTTTTACAACTTAAAATAGATAAATTAATTAGTCCAAGCCTATGATGTGGCAGCTCCTATCCAAAGATCACACCGCCATCCATGGGGGGAGAAAACCTCCCTGGCCGAACGCTCCAGCCGCGTAGACGCCATCATAAAAAGGTCCTTGTCCTTCGGCCTCTGCAGGATAGACCAAGTAGGGAGTCATCGCGTACATACATGAATAACCTGCATAGAAGATGAAACATATTTTTTTATTAAAAACCACATCATTCCTGATAAGCCACAGTGCCCGGCATAAGGCAGCCGCCCCCACAAGAATATGTGCAGGAAATTGTTTATTAATTCCCCTCAACCAGTTACCGAACATGTTACGAGCACTACGTGGTGGGTATAAATTTGAAGCTACTTGAACTATGGCCCAAACCGCCCGAGCGAACTTACACTCAAAAAATAAGTGCTTAATAGACTCGTCATGTTGGCAAAAGACACACGCCTTGGTGCCTTGCCACTTGCGTCGTGCCAGATTATCTCTAGTTAAGATGACCCCTCTGTTTAGGAACAGAGGAATATCTTCACTCTTAGAGGGATTTTAAGCTTCCACAATTTCCTGTTATCAACCGGAACATCACAATGAACCATTGCATCATACATGGATTTGACTATAAACTTGCCATTCTCATGCAAATTCCATTGAAAGATGCATGGTTCATCTGACAGCTGAATAGCCTCTAGACGTATGAGTAGCTCATTCCAAGCTGCCAGGCGAGGTCCTAAAAGGTCCCTACAGAAAGAAATATCAGGGTTTTATTGTCACAAAATTTGTTTGATGGTGACAAATTTATGTCTAACAATCCTATACAAACTCGGGTATTGCACCATGAGTGGTGTAGTCCCTAGCCAGGTGTCTTTCTAGAATCGAACCTGGGAACCGTCCCTAACCGAAAAAGTCTCAAATTGGAAAAAGAATTCCTTGGCCTTCATGACTCCAGACCAAAAATGTGAGTCACCAGGTTTCCAATGTACTTGAGAAATGGCTTTGGATTCCACGTACTTGTTACGAATGATTTCCTGCCATACTTCATTCTCAGTGAGTAGTTTATAAACCCATTTGCTGAGAAGAGCAATATTTTTAATCTCAAGGTCCTGAATTCCAAGCCCCCCTTGACTTTTAGGTCGACATAATACCGTCCACCTAGCCAGTCGATATTTCTTTGATTCATTATCACACTACCAAAAAAACTTGGATCTAAAGTAATCGAGACGCTGAAGAACCCCTTTCGGTAGATGGAAGAATGACAACATATATAAAACCATGTTGCTTAGGACGGAATTGATCAAGATCAATCGCCCCCCCCCCCCATATGACAAGAGTTTGGCTTTCCAACTGGCTAGCCGTTTCTCAAGTCTCTCTTCCACGTGCTTCCACTCAGTGATAGTTAAACACCGATAGTGTATGGTAATACCCAGATACCGAATCGGGAACTATTGGGGAATGTAGTAATTTCAAAAAATTTCCTACGCACATGCAAGATCATGGTGATGCATAGCAACGAGAGGGGAGAGTGTGATCTACGTACCCTCGTAGACCGACATCGGAAGCGTTATGACAATGCGATTGATGTAGTCGTACGTCTTCACGGCCCGACCTATCAAGCACCGAAACTACGGCACCTCCGAGTTTTAGCACACGTTCAGCTCGATGACGATCCCCGGACTCCGATCCAGCAAAGTGTCGGGGAAGAGTTCCGTCAGCACGACGGCGTGGTGACGATCTTGATGTTCTACCATCGCAAGGCTTCGGCTAAGCACCGCTACAATATTATCGAGGAGTATGGTGGAAGGGGGCACCGCACACGGCTAAGAAAACGATCACGTGGATCAACTTGTGTGTCTAGGGGTGCCCCCTGCCCCCGTATATAAAGGAGCAAGGGGAGGAGGCCGGCCGGCCCAAGGGCGCGCCAAGGAGGAGGAGTCCTCCTCCTAGTAGGAGTAGGACTCCCCTCTTTCCTACTCCTACTAGGAGGGGGAAAGGAAGGGGGAGAGGGAGAAGGAAAGGGGGGCGCCGCCCCCCTCTCCTAGTCCAATTCGGACCAGAGGGGGAGGGGGCGCGCGGCCCACCCTGGCCGCCCCTCTCTCTCTCCACGAGGGCCCATGAGGCCCATTATTTCTCCCGGGGGGGGGGGGTTCCGGTAACCCTCCGGCACTCCGGTTTTCTTTGAAATCATCCGGAACACTTCCGGTGTCCGAATATAGCCGTCCAATATATCAATCTTTATGTCTCGACCATTTCAAGACTCCTTGTTATGTCCGTGATCACATCCGGGACTCCAAACTAACTTCGGTACATCAAAACTCATAAACTCATAATATAACTGTCATCGAAACCTTAAGCTTGCGGACCCTATGGGTTCGAGAACAATGTAGACATGACCGAGACATGTCTCCGGTCAATAACCAATAGCGGAACCTGGATGCTCATATTGGCTCCCACATATTCTACGAAGATCTTTATCGGTCAGACCGCATAACAACATACGTTGTTCTCTTTGTCATCGGTATGTTACTTGCCCGAGATTCGATCGTCGGTATCTCAATACCTAGTTCAATCTCGTTACCGGCAAGTCTCTTTACTCGTTTTGTAATACATCATCTTGCAACTAACTCATTAGTTGCATTGCTTGCAAGGCTTATGTGATGTGCATTACCGAGAGGGCCCAGAGATACCTCTCCGACAATCAGAGTGACAAATCCTAATCTCGAAATACGCCAACCCAACATTCACCTTCGGAGACACCTGTAAAGCTCCTTTATAATCACCCAGTTACGTTGTGACGTTTGGTAGCACACAAAGTGTTCCTCCGGCAAACGGGAGTTGCATAATCTCATAGTTATAGGAACATGTATAAGTCATGAAGAAAGCAATAGCAACATACTAAACAATCGGGTGCTAAGCTAATGGAATGGGTCATGTCAATCACATCATTCTCCTAATAATGTGATCCCGTTAATCAAATGACAACACATGTCTATGGTTAGGAAACATAACCATCTTTGATTAACGAGCTAGTCAAGTAGAGGCATACTAGTGAAGTTTAGTTTCTCTATGTATTCGCACAAGTATTATGTTTCCGGATAATACAATTCTAGCATGAATAATAAACATTTATCATGATATAAGGAAATAAAATAATAACATTATTATTGCCTCTAGGGCATATTTCCTTCAGTCTCCCACTTGCACTAGAGTCAATAATCTAGATTACACAGTAATGATTCTAACACCCATGGAGCTTTGGTGCTGATCATGTTTTGTTCGTGGAAGAGGCTTAGTCAATGGGTCTGCAACATTTAGATCCGTATGTATCTTGCAAATCTCTATGTCTCCCACCTGAACTAGATCCCGGATGGAATTGATGCGTCTCTTGATGTGCTTGGTTCTCTTGTGAAATCTGGATTCCTTTGCCAAGGCAATTGCACCAGTATTGTCACAAAAGATTTTCATTGGACCCGATGCACTAGGTATGACACCTAGATCGGATATGAACTCCTTCATCCAGACTCCTTCGTTTGCTGCTTCCGAAGCAGCTATGTACTCCGCTTTACATGTACATCCCGCCACAACGCTCTGTTTAGAACTGCACCAACTGACAGCTCCATTGTTTAATGTAAACACGTATCCGGTTTGCAATTTAGAATCGTCCGGATCAGTGTCAAAGCTTGCATCAACGTAACCATTTACGATGAGCTCTTTGTCACCTCCATATATGAGAAACATATCCTTAGTCCTTTTCAGGTATTTCAGTATGTTCTTGACCACTGTCCAGTGATCCACTCCTGGATTACTTTGGTACCTCCCTGCTAGACTTATAGCAAGACACACATCAGGCCTGGTACACAACATTGCATACATGATAGAGCCTATGGCTGAAGCATAGGGAACATCTTTCATTTTCTCTCTATCTTCTGCATTGGTCGGGCACTGAGTCTTACTCAATTTCACACCTTGTAACACAGGCAAGAATCCTTTCTTTGCTTGATCCATTTTGAACTTCTTCAAAATTTTGTCAAGATATGTGCTTTGTGAAAGTCCAATTAAGTGTCTTGATCTATCTCTATGGATCTTAATGCCCAATATGTAAGCAGCTTCACTGAGGTCTTTCATTGAAAAACTCTTATTCAAGTATCCCTTTATGCTATCCAGAAATTATATATCATTTCCGATTAGTAATATGTCATCTACATATAATATCAGAAATGCTACAGAGCTCCCACTCACTTTCCTGTAAATACAGGCTTCTCCAAAAGTCTGTACAAAACCAAATGCTTTGATCACACTATCAAAGCATTTATTCCAACTCCGAGAGGCTTGCACCAGTCCATAAATGGATCGCTGGAGCTTGCACACTTTGTTAGCTCCCTTTGGATCGACAAAACCTTCCGGCTGCATCATATACAACTCTTCTTCCATAAATCCATTCAAGAATGCAGTTTTGACATCCATCTGTCATATTTCATAATCATAAAATGCGGCAATTGCTAACATGATTCGGACATACTTAAGCATCGCTACGGGTGAGAAGGTCTCATCGTAGTCAATCCCTTGAACTTGTCGAAAACCTTTTGCGACAAGTCGAGCTTTGTAGACAGTAACATTACCGTCAGCGTCAGTCTTCTTCTTGAAGATCCATTTATTCTCAATTGCTTGCCGATCTTTGGGCAAGTCAACCAAAGTCTACACTTTGTTCTCATACATGGATCCCATCTCAGATTTCATGGCTTCAAGCCATTTAGCGGAATCTGGGCTCACCATCGCTTCTCCATAGTTCGTAGGTTCATCATGATCTAGTAGCATGACTTCCAGAACAGGATTACCGTACCACTCTGGTGCGGATCTTACTCTGGTTGATCTACGAGGTTCAGTAGTATATTGTTCTGAAGTTTCATGATCATCATCATTAGCTT
This sequence comes from Triticum monococcum, assembly GCA_034509565.1. Taxonomy (NCBI): domain Eukaryota; kingdom Viridiplantae; phylum Streptophyta; class Magnoliopsida; order Poales; family Poaceae; genus Triticum; species Triticum monococcum. The sequence continues at coordinate 526,817,509 of CM067845.1, forward strand.
CCTCACTAATTGGTGTAGGTGTCACAGAAACTGGTTTCTGTGATGTACTACTTTCCAATAAGGGAGCAGGTACAGTTACCTCATCAAGTTCTACTTTTCTCCCACTCACTTCTTTCGAGAGAAACTCCTTCCCTAGAAAGTTTACGAATTTAGCAACAAAAGTCTTGCCTTCGGATCTGTGATAGAAGGTGTATCCAATAGTTTCCTTTGGATATCCTATGAAAACACATTTCTCTGATTTGGGTTATGACAACGCGATTGATGTAGTCGTACGTCTTCACGGCCCGACTGATCAAGCACCGAAACTACGACACCTCCGAGTTTTAGCGCACGTTCAGCTCGATGACGATCCCCGGACTCCGATCTAGCAAAGTGTCGGGGAAGAGTTCTGTCAGCACGACGGCGTGGTGACGATCTTGATGTTCTACCGTCGCGGGGCTTCGCCTAAGCACCGCTACAATATTATCGAGGAGTATGGTGGAAGGGGGCATCGCAGACGGCTAAGAAAACAATCACGTGGATCAACGTGTGTGTCTAGGGGTGCCCCCTGCCCCCGTATATAAAGGAGCAAGGGGAGGAGGCCGGCCGGCCCTAGGGCGCCCCAAGGAGGAGGAGTCCTCCTCCTAGTAGGAGTAGGACTCCCCTCTTTCCTACTCCTACTAGGAGGGGGAAAGGAAGGGGGAGAGGGAGAAGGAAAGGGGGGCGCCGCCCCCCTCTCCTAGTCCAATTCGGACCAGAGGGGGAGGGGGCGCGCGGCCCACCTTGGCCGCCCCTCTCTCTCTCTCCACTAGGGCCCATGAGGCCCATTATTTCTCCCGGGGGGGTCCGGTAACCCTCCGGCACTCCGGATTTCTCCGAAATCATCCGGAACACTTCCGGTGTCCGAATATAGCCATCCAATTTATCAATCTTTATGTCTCGGTCATTTCGAGACTACTTGTTATGTCTGTGATCACATCCGGGACTCCAAACTAACTTCGGTACATCAAAACTCATAAACTCATAATATAACTGTCATCGAAACCTTAAGCGTGCGGACCCTACAGGTTCGAGAACAATGTAGACATGACCGAGATATGTCTCCGGTCAGTAACCAATAGCGGAACCTGGATGCTCATATTGGCCATTTCCCAGTTTTTTTCTCATTTCCAAAAGAACTGGACAATATATAGGAGTTATGCTCATGGCAAATAAAACCAAGGAATGATTCTTAGACTTTGTTTCGCGTCTTTGGATCAAAATGTGACCGTTAGGTTCCCATAATAGGAGGCCTTTGGTGAGAAACAGATGTTCCATGGGACAACTTTGAACATGTCTTAATAGAAGGCAAAGACACAACGGTAAATCCTTTTTGCGAAGCTATGAAAAACTTTATGATCACCCAGTTACGTTGTGACGTTTGATAGCACACAAGGTATTCCTCCAGTATCAGGGAGTTGCATAATCTCATAGTCGAAGGGATATTTATTTGAGATGAAGAAAGCAATAGCAATAAACTGAACGATCATTATGCTAAGCTAAAGGATGGGTCTTGTCCATCTCATCATTCTACTAATGATGTGATCCCGTTATCAAATGACAACACATGTCTATGGTTAGGAAACCTTAACCATCTTTGTTCAACTAGCTAGTCCAGTGGAGGCTTACTAGGGACACGGTATTTGTTTTTGTATTCCCATATGTATTTAAGTTTTCGATCAATACAATTCTAGCATAAATAATAAACCTTTATCATGAATAAGGAAATATAATATAAAATAGCAACTTTATTATTGCCTCTAGGGCATATTATCTTCAGTTCCATGATGAGGTAGGTGAGGGGATGATATATAGCGGCAATCCTATGGGGCGACAAAAAAAATTTAATGCTGGCCTATTGTGAGTTCATTCCAAGTAAGGTAACTGATGTTACAATGGATGCCCTCGCCATGAGGACAGGGCTCCAGTTAGCTAGCACACTAGGATGCCATCGTGCATTGGCGAAGGCCGACTCCTTGGAAGTTGTAGTGCATGTTCAGGCCAAAGCGAGTGGTGGGATGAAGTTGCTGAAAGTGCAAAATCTATCAGTGTTGGCACCTACCAGTGAAGCACCCACCATTTGTTATTTAGTGAAGATTGGTGCCAACTGTTCACATATAATTGAACAACTAAGTTAGTTGGTGCATTCATGTTGTTATACATACATGTTACTCTTTGTCTTTGTGTGAGCTTTTGCTAGTGTGAGTATTGATGAGATGAGAAGGATGCATGCAAAATTTCACCATATCTCTCCCCACAAAAAACAAGAAATGATGCCTTCGGAAGGCTTTAAAATGATTGATATATTTTGAACCAAAATTCTGTTTTTAAATACTTGAAACTTGGACAACAAGGCCTTTAAAACAAGATCAATCTTGGGTATATTTTAAGCTAACTTAGATTTCAGTCATTTTTAGTTCTAGTTCCATAATGAAGTGATATAAATTATTTCACTATCTCACAAATGTGGTTTCAACAATTTTGCCTTATTTCAGTGTGTCAAAATGACGATTTCAATTTGTGAAACCCTTCTTTTGTCTCTTTCTAGGATATGCATCTTCTGAAATTGAGATAAAAATATATCTGAAATTAGTTTCTAAAATGTGTCGTGTGAAAATGAAATTAATCTTCTGAATTTGAGATCACATATGGTTTCACATAGTTTGTGATATGCATGACCTGAAATTGAAATGCATGTTCTAAAATCGAGATCACAAATATGGTTTCAAATCACTTTGAGATATGCATGATCTGATATTGAAATGCATCTTCTGAAAGTGAAAACACTATTACACTACAGGAACCAGCTGACATGTTCAAGGGCCATGGATCTTTCGGTTCTGGGTAGTTTCCCTATATATAGCCGTATGATGGTTTTAGTATAGGGTGGAGGATACATAGTTTGTTCATATGCCAAATTGTCTATAGATTCATAAACTTCCTGATGCATATTGTGACAAAGGAATTATGGAAAAGCTGATCAAGAAAGCTAGCAAGATCCTGGATGTGAAGCTTAGCAGAAACTCCCGTGGTGACTACATTAGGGTTAGGGTTCTTCATGATATAAGAGAACCTCTAACTAAACATGCATGTTAGCATAATTAAGGGAAAGGAGACATCCATATTTTTGTGAATTATAAGAAATTCGCATGGTTTTGCAAGGCATGTGGCAATCGAGCATGAGTATAAGGTGTGTGTGGTACTGGGATCTACACTGCAAAGGACATGAAGTATGGTGATTGGCCGTTTGCTGACTACATAGGCGGACCAAAATTCTGACAGTGATGCTATGGGGGACATGGTGGAAGAAACATGGGGGAGGGGAGTGTGATGAATCAGAAGGAGAAAGGCAAGGGAGGGGTTGGTGCGATGGACCTTAAAGACACAAAAACTAGTCCTAGTAAGAATTAATGCTAATACTACCATGGGAGATGTGCATGCGGTGGAGTTGGTCAATGAGATGGAGTTGGACAATACAGGCCGCAATAGGCCTAATTTGAATGATGCAGTACCTCCAGATTCGAATGTGCTAGCTCTAACGAAGGGGAAATGAGAGGATTTGGACAATAAGTCTCCTATTTTGAGTTATACCACCAAGAGGGCTAAGATGCTCAATGATGGTGTTGATGATCACAATGAAGCTTTATCAGTGGACTCCCTTGAGGGGGACCGCCGATCGCAATGAATCTACTATTTTGGAACTATCGAGGGGCGGGGAACTGCCAGACAGTTCATAAGGTTATGGCCCTCTCAAAAGCCAATTCCCTGTCATTTCTCTTTCTTTGTGAGACAAGGAAGACGGTAGAAAAGATGGAACGAGTTAAATGGAGATTGCAATTGAATGGATTTCGTGGCATGGATAGTCTAGTTCTAAGTAGTGGCCTGGCTCTATATTGGGATGATACACTAAATATGTCTATCTTAGATTCTTGCCAATGTTTTTATTGATGTGCTTGTGGAAAATAATAGTAATAATACGAGGTGGAGAGCAACGTTTGTTTACGGAGAGCCTAGGGTGGAGAACCGTTATAGGATGTGGAATAACTTGAATGATCTGCGAGCAATATAGCATGATCCTTGGCTTGTTTGCGGAGATTTTAATGAGGCATTATGGAAACACGAACACTTTTCAAGTTCATTGAGGAATGAAATTAAAGTCATATGTAGCCTTTAGAGAATGTTTAATGCTATGTGAACATGATGATTTGGGTTTATCCGGTGCGCCATTCACATATGATAGTGGACATCAGGGTGATGGTAATGTGCGCGTCTGCTTGGATTGTGGGTGCACTGATGATGCTAGGCGGCAGATGTTTCCGGCGTCGAGATTTATACATGCAGCGGGCCCATGTGCTCGGATCATATCCCGGCTGATCAGAGATGTAAGCCAACCCCGAGGTATGAGATTATGTGGGAAAGATCTATTGCTTTTCCGGACATTGTGGCTGATGCATGGGAGAAAAATAGACCTACACGTAGTTTAGGGTCTGTGGCGGATTCTTTGGAAGAATTGATGAAGAATTTAATAGTATGGAGTAATAAGAAGTTTGGCAATGTTACACATGATATGGAAAAGCTCCAGAGTGAGCTTATGTGTTCACAAGAAGGTACGGTGGATAGATAAGCAATCAGAATCAAGATGAAGGAGCTTGCTGAATTACTGTACAAAGAGGAGATGATGTGGCTTAAAAGTTCACGAATTACGTGGCTCAAAGAGAGTGAAAGAAATACCAAATAATTGCATAGGTGAGCACTATGAAAAGCCCGACAAAATTATATTTAGCGATTGCGTAAGGATGATGGGACATGGTGTGATCTTCCTTAGCACATGGAGTCGTTTGACATGTTCATATTTTCAAGAGGTATATACGAGAGATCCTACTCTAACCCTGGACACTAGTGGAAAAAGTGCTAGCCACAACTTTCGTTGGTGGCGCGCCATTTTCAACCAATGCCAGCACTATTTTTTTCAAATAGTGGTGGCATTGGCTTATTTGGTACGACATTAGTAGGGGCATAGTGGTGGCGTTCGAAAACAGAGTAACGTCAGAAGTATATGGGATCAACAATTTGTGCCAGACGTAATATAGTGCTGTCGTGGAATAGCATAGAACGCCAACACTATTATGTTTATTTGTGGCGTGCCATCAAATATGTAGTTTGACACTTCCAAATTTTTATAGTATATTATAATTTACTTTTATTAAATTTCTATTATTTTAAATAAAAATAATGATTTTTTTTAAAATATGCACTTTGAGACTTTAAATTTACTTTTTTTTCCTTTTTAGTTTAAGACTTGATTGAAATATATAGTTTTGATCCTTCAAGTATGTAGTCTGACACTTCCAAATATTTTTCATTTTAGTTTTTTATGTGGTCATATTTTTTATAGTCTAATATAGTTTACTTTTATTAAATTTCTATTATTTTAAATGGAAATAATGACATTTTTTAAAATATGTACTTTGAGACTTTAAATTTAACCTTTTTTCCTTTTTAGTTTAAGACTTGAAATCTATAGTTTTGAGCCTTCAAATATGTAGTTTGACACTTCCAAAAAAATTTCTTTTTAGTTTTTATGTGGTGATCCTTTTAATATTATATCATAGTTTACTTTTATTAATATCTGTTATTTTAAATGGAAATAATGACATTTCTTAGGTGGCGATCTTTTTTCTTATTGGGCAAACCCAAATAGTATTAGGATGCCGTGTGGGTCAAAACCAACGGGGGCAATGACCCCCTCGACCCACTCCCTCTCTCTGCCCCGCTGCTCTGTTTTGTTCCCCTTTCTCTCCCTCTCTCGCCGCTCATCGTCGCCGCTTTGATTCCATCCGATTCCGACAATTTCCGTCGTTCTCCGGTCCCGAGGTACACATCCGAGCCTCCCACTATCATCTGGTACATTTGGATTTTTTTAATCAGAGGTGTGTTTCGCATTCCCTGTGCTAGGGTTTCGGCGACGGTGACGGAGTAGACTGTAGGCGACCCTCTGCTCCAACCTAGGTGAACATATCATCCCTCCCTCTTTTGCTGTAGTTCACTGCCACTGTCAATTTTTTTTTATTTGCATCGCTGGGGTTCATCACTGCTAGGCAGTGACAATTTTCTGTAGTTGTCTAGAATTAAGGTAGATATATTTTTGAATCTTCAGTTAACAGTAGTTGTAGAAACTGGAAGTGCAATCTGTCAATCAAATTAAGGAAGATATATTTTTTAAGTCATCATCTTTGGAAGCATCTAAATTTTGAAACAAAGTGTCTGAGTTGCTGCTGTGTACTACTTTTTCACCATCTCACATATATCACTAGCTTCTCATTGAATCTTCGGTTTAATTCAAATAGTTGAGTGTCCAATGTCTGAAAGTAATGCTCCAAGTTAGATGTGGCAAAATAGTTGAGTGTCCAAAGAAAATATCCACTCGAAAGTAATGCTCCAAGTTAGGTGTGGCAAAATAGTGTGGCAAATATGGTCACCATCCAAACAAGGCCTTAGGGGTTGTCTGGTTCCAAGCCACAATTTGCCACACTTTGTCACAACTCAACTTAGGCAGAATTGTGTGAAGATATCAATAGTGCTATATTGTTGTTGTCTAAAGCTAGTTATGCACATGCTATGATATTGTTGTTATTTTACCCTTGATGCAATCTGCCAAGTCTGAAACGGGCAGAATTAAAACTTGCCATGTTTACATGATGTTTCCCACTAATCTGTAACTATTTTCAACATTATCAGTAAAGATGTTTTGTATACATGTGTTTGTAGGACATGGCCAATTCTAGAGGCAACAATGAGCCGGTGTGCGATGTGTACATGACCAACAATGAATTCTTAGACACTTTTGAATATGTCATCAAGAGCGTGCAATGAGAAAATGATGATCTAAATGGGGAGGTTAAAGAGCTACACAAGGATACTGTTCGGCTTGTTCAGGAGACTAATCAGCTTAGGGACGAGAGGGATAAGCTCGTCGAGGATCGGGATAAACTGCGGGAGGAGAGGAGACGCCTCAGGGCTGAGAGAATTGACCTGAAGATGGACATAGATCGTTTTAGAAGAGAAGGAGAGGGGGATATAAAGAAGCTTCTCCAGCTGGGCATACTCCTTGATGAAGATTAGTTTTTTAAGTAGCTAGCTAGTTCATCTTATTAGTTGATGATGATCGAGTAATTAGAGTACTTGAGTGAACTTTTGTGAAGTTTAATATCAATTTCTTGAGTTCATGAGCCTCTTATGTAATGATTATATAGTAAGCAAGTACATAGTGTTGATGAGTATATTGTGTTCAGTTGTATCTATTAAGTAAGTAGCTAGTGTTGATGAGTAATTTTTTTATTACCAAAAAAACCATTTGCTGGCGTTGGACAAGTAGGCAGGCCAGATTTATGATGAACTTAGTGTTGGCGCTGGACTGGTGATACGCCAGCACGATGTAGGATACTGCTGACGTGTCCTCCAACGCTACCACTACCTTTTAGCAATGGCGCCATATTAGTGGCGTCATGTGTCTACGCCAGCAAGGCTGTTTTTGGCACACTATAGCTAGGCTTTTCTCCACTAGTGGGAGGTGGTGTTGATTGTATCACACCTAAGGTGATGGATGATATGAATGTCGCCTTGTGTGCACCATTTTTGGAAAAAGGAGGTTTCAGATGCTTTGTTTCAGATTGGGCCTTTAAAAGCTCTAGCTACATAGGATTTTGAGTGATTGGTTAACAAATTGGGACCTCTTCTGTCGGATCTTATATCAAAGAACCAAAGTGCTTTTAGTCATGCACGTCTTATTTCAGATAATCCAATAATTGCTTTTGAATGCATTGAAGATATCCAGTCTTTGGAAGGTAATTCTCCTGCATGTTGTGCTTACAAGCTTGATCTTTCGATGTCATATGATCATGTGGACTGGGATTTTCTGGAGAATGCTCTTATTAGGTGGGGCTTCTCCCAGTATTGGATTACTCGAGTTATGGCATGTGTTACTTCAGTGAAATATCCAGTGAAGTTTAATGGAAACTTACTAGGGACCTCCAGTCCTTCAGGTGGCCTTTGACAAGGTGACCCTCTGTCCCCTTTTCTTATCCCTCTTTGTTGTGACACCTTCTCTTCTCTGTTAAACAAGGCTGTGGACCAAGAGGGTCTAGAAGGGGTAAAAATCTGCAGAAGACCTCCCACTATTTCACATCTATTTTTTGTGGATGTTTCCTTGTTGTTTTTTAGGGTACCTGAGCAACCGACTAATGTGGTAAAAGGTTTGTTGGACACTTACCATTGATGGGTCAACTTATTAACCCTGCAAAGTGTCCCATCCCACTTTCTGGTAATTGTTCAGAAGCTGAGAATAAGGAGATCAAAAGGATACTTGAAATTACAAGAGAAGTATTTTGAACCTAAATATTTAGGTCTTCCTGTGCAGGGATGGCGTATGCATAAACGGAGATTTGAGACGGTTCAAGTCGGTATGAGTAAAAGGTGGCGGACTGGAGTCAGCATTTTATGTCCACATGTAATAAGATTCTAATCAAGTAAGTAGCTCACGCTATTCCTACATATGTTATGAGCATTTTTAGATTGCCTATTTCTGTGTGTGAGAACCTGACTCGTCTGATGAGACAGTACTGGTGGGGCATTGAAAAAGGGAAGAAAAAGATGGCTTGGCTCAGTTGTGACAAAATGATGTTGTCAAAATCAAAAGGTGGTATGGGGTTTCATGATATGTGTGCTTTCAACCAAGCTTTGTTGGCTAAACAAGCTTGGAGGTTAACTGAAACTCCTGGTAGTCTATGTGCTCACTTCTTGCAAGCAAAATATTACCCTAATGAAAATATTATGGACATAGTGTTTTCTAGGAAGTCTTTTGCAGTTTGGAAAGGGATTATTCATGGTCTAGAGCTTGTGAAGCAGGGTATCATTTGGTGCGTTGGAGATGGTACGTCTGTTCGTGTGTGGCGGGATCTTTGGATCTCATTCCGTGTTGATTTCCAACCAATTACACCCAAGAGGAATTGTAGATTCAATTGGGTGGCAGATTTTCTTAATGTTGATGGTTCATGGAATATACATCAATTAGAGGATCATTTCTGGCTAATGGTTGTATGTGAGATTCCAAAAATTCGTTCTTCGCCTCAAATAGGCAAGACTTCAGAGCTCGCTTCACTGACAAGTTTGGTCGGTTCAGTGTTAAAAATGCTTACAATCTTGCGACAGCGGAACTTCATGACAAATTTGCGGGTGGTGCATCTAGCACTAATCCTAATGGTGATAGAGCCTTATGGGATTGTATCTGGAAGGCACAAGTTCCATTCAAGATGAGGATTTCTGCATGGAAGGTTGTATCAGGTGCACTATCTACGAGCAACTCCAATGAGGCCACCCATTTCATTCGTTGGCGTTCGTTTGGGTCAGCACTGACACAAAAGGCGGCCCAACGCGCCGACCTAAACGGACGCGCGTCCGCTTGGCGTTCTCATGTCGACCCATTTCCGGCCCATTTTTGAGCCGGATTTGCGTCGGTGTGGACACGAGACGGACGCGCGCATGCCTATTCCTCTTCCCAGGCCCGCAGCTCGGTGGCAGCCACCATCATTTCCCCCCATTTGCCCCAAACCCTCCCGCCCGCGCGCGCTCCTGCCCCATACCCACCATGGACGGCGATCTCGACCTCGACGCTACCGCCGGCCTCATCTCCCTCGTCTCGTTCGGCATGATGACCACCCCCTTCGGCAAAGGCAAGCCTCGTCCCCCGCGCAAGACCACCACCGCGTCTAAGCCAAAGAAGGTGCTGACGCCCGAACAACGGTCAAGGGAGTCGGCCAAGAGGAAGGGCTGGAGGCACGCCGCGGACGCGAGGGATGAAGTCGTTGCGGCCGCGTAGCAAGAGGTCACCAACGCCCGCGTCGTGGCGGCAACGAGGGCGGCCCTGTATATGCTAGGGTTAAACCCTAGCCAGCACGGCATCGTCAATGCCGCAATGGCCGCCGCGGCCAGCACCGGCTCATCCGCGTTCCGTCGGATGGTGCTACCCAACTCGCCCCGCGTGTCGGCTTGCATCCTGATGCCCGGCTTCCACGTGTACCCGCATGCCTCCTGCCTCTCCGAGGAGTGCTCGCCCGACATGAGCGTGGTGGCGCCTTCCACGCCCGCACCCGAGCCCATCGACCTCAACGCCACACAGGCGGCCGATGGCTCGTCATCCGGAGGCGCGAGGAAAGCGCGCGCCACAGATGCCGGCCGACGTGCTACCGGACGCCCGCAACCTGTTTGATGGAATGCCGGCCGCCGTCGACGAGGACTACATGCAGAACCTCATCTTCGAGGGCGGTGTGCCGGCCCCTGGCTATGACCCCGACAAGACACAAAGCCGACGGCCGCGGGGTGTTCACGCCGACCGCTGGCTATGATCCCGATCAGGTGGGCTTCATGCGTGATCAGGTCGGCATGACCTGGACGGCTTCCCACTTGACCACGAGTTTCTGGACGACTACGGGCAAGAGGAAGAGGACGAGTGCGACATCGATGTGGAGCCTTTGTTTAAGGACGAGCTCGCCAACCAAGCCGCCAGGCCGAAGCCGAAGCGCACGAAGGCTTCAACCAGATATACAAAAAGCTGCAAGCGTTCAGTGCCATAGAGGAAAGCCACAACCGTCTACAGAAAATACTACAACCTTCGATGAAAAAAGCTTCAACCGAACGTTAGAGGAAGATTTCACCCAGGCGTTACTCAAAACAAAAAAGTTTCAATCGTTTACAGAAAAGCTTCTACCGTAGAGGGAAAAAGATTCAACCGGCGGTGAAAAAAGCTACCACCGTCAGTCATTTTTGCTACAATCACCAGTGGTCGTCGCCGGCCACACTTTCGTCGTCTTCCTGGTTGTAGCAAAAATGGCCATTGGTTTGTAGCATTTTCCTCGTGCCGTTTGCAGACAAACCGTGTATAAAAACTTCAACCGCGAAAAAATATCTTCGAGCGACGTGGAAAAAGCTTCAAGCAGTGTGTGAAAATGCTTCAACCGGTTTGTGAAAAGCTTCAACCTTGAAAAAAGCTTCAACGGCCATGGAAAAAAAGCTTCAACCTGGCATGGCAGTCGACGGCATGGGCGATGTTGCATCGCCACCGAGCTACAGCCATCGCCACGCGGAGCTGCAACTAGAGGGTGGAGCTGCAACTAGAGGGTGCAGTTGTTGCATGGGTGGAGCTGGGGGACGAGGGCGGCACCCGGTGACGAGGACGGTCGGCGAGGGCGGCGACCGGCGACGAGGGCATTCTAAATTTCATCGCGGGGGTGGGGGAGGGGGGCGACCGCGAGGAGGACGAAGTGGGGAACAGATCTGACGGTGTTTACCGTTGGATTGGACGGCCCGGGCTCGACCGGCCCAACCGTTCGGCCGGTGCGCCGGCGCCTAGCGTCGCCCTTTTTTGTTTGTTTGTCACATAACATTGTACATACATATGTGAGAATCTAGCAGCATGTGAATGATGGATATTTGACCGGTACCTACCCGACGCCGCTAGAAAAGACTTTGGATCGATGCAGCCGCGCGATATATGTTGATTGTTCCGTAATTGTGCGGGAGATCGTAATGGTCAAAGTATCCATCCGAGCAAATCTTTAGCCAGCTCGTGTATTAAATATCATTAATATCATTATTAATGATAATAAATGTCAACTTGATACCATACCCGTAGATAAACTACACCAGCGACGGCGAGACCCCAAACCCATACGCCTCGCCGCCCCATTTCCCATCCTCACCCTTGCAGGAACAAATCACCGGAGTTCGTCTTCCCAGACGCCGGTGGCCAACTGATTCGTCGCCCAAATCGTCTGTTGAGGTGAGTCTCTCTCGGAGCACGCTGCCCACCGGTTTATGATGATTTTGTTTCTCCATCTATCGTGTGCCCTCGGATCTTTCATGTCCTCCCCCTTTCTTGAAAATAATCTTTCATGTCTTCGTGTGCAGAGACGTGGTACAGCCGCCGCGTAGCTCACCATCAAGGCATCGACTGTGACTTGCCTGTCCGCCCAAGGTATAAATCCTCTCGCCCCTGCTAGCCCCACAAATCCGTCGATTGTGCACCATCCTTACTACGTTTCCTCTCTTCGTTTCTAGTTGTTCGGTACCGGATCTGATGGAGCACCCGCAGCCAGTCACCATGCCCGGCCATGGAGTCGAGACCGTCCTCGACGACCTTCCCGAGTCGATCGTCGTCGACGAGATCCTCGTCCGTTTGCCGGCCAGGGACATCATGCGCTGCCGCTGCGTCCGTAAGGGATGGCGCAGTGCCACCTCCGCCGACAAGTTCATGCTGGACCACCGCCGCTGCCAGCCCTTGCTCCCGGTGCTCCGTCACGCCGTGGAGCCGCAGACGGCGTCCCGCCTCTTGCTTTCCATTGACGCCGGTGCAGGCCAGCAACAGCTCTGCCCCGTGGTCCGGACATACAGCGGTAGACTCCTGGCTGCCCTTGATGGGCTCATCATCGTCTCCCATGGATCCATGAGTGTGCGAACTCCTTCGTCTCCTCCGGTAAAATTCTTCATCTGCAACCCGGTCACCCGTGAGTGTGCTCCCCTAGGGACGCCTCCAAGCCAGCATGGATTTATGCACCACATCGCAGGCTTGTATCGGCACCAACCATCCGGGGAATACCGGGTGCTTTGGGTCTCTACTCCGAGGTACTTTGACAAAGCAGACACAGCATACACCACATTTTACTACGTCGTAGCAGTGGGATCCAGTGACATAAGATGCATCGCAGAAGGTAGCATCGCACAGACAACACCCTTGGAAACGGCGTTGTGTAAGGGCCTGCCGGATTCGTCGGGTTGTCCACCAGTCCACCACCGTGGTAGCCTGCACTGGGGACTTCCCGGCCGCTCAATAGTGGTGTTCAACACAGCAGCCGAAACATTCCGGTTGATGGGTCGTCTATTCCAGCTGTACTTCCACCAGTTGTTGGAGATGGATGGCACTCTTGCTTTGTGCAGCGTCAGTCCTGAACAAATGACCGTAGATGTTTGGGTGGTACAAGACTATGGCGCCGAAACAACGGAGACCTGGTCTTTCAAGCATCAGATTAATTTGTCGGGTGTTGATGATCCAATACCACGTTCATGGGTGATGAGGTTCCCTAGGATGGTTGTGCTCAATAACGGTGAGCTGCTAATCCAATTCATTCGTGGTTGTGGGCCTGTGTTGCATTGTGGCATCGATGGCAAGTTCTTAGGATATGTGAAAAGCAAGGATGGCCAAGTAATCGGCTTGTGGATTACCAAGCATTACCTCCAGGAGAGCCTTATTCCCCTTCCACTATCCCGTGAGATGAGAGAAGAAGATAGTGCAACTCAGGGGCCTCCATTTTTTGTAGGGCTATAAGATGCAGGTGCTTGATCTGGATTTCTGCACTACCATTGGAGTATGTATATTATGTATGAGTCATGTCTTTTATTCTTCTTAGGGCTGCTAGTAGAATTGAACATTCTGGATGGTAGAAGAGCATCACTGCTATCATCATTTGTTCTCTATTATTTTTCCTACAGCACCAAGTTCCGAACTATGAAGAATCTTTGCTATAGAACTACTCTATTTCGCTCTCTCATTTACTTTCAATTTGTATTTTTAAGAGCCATGAAAGTTCATGGTTGCAAATTAGAAACTGGTCATTATTATCTATCTTGATTCTTGAATGACTTTATGCTGGTCCAGAATCAGTACATCAATGACTTTTTTTTCGATAAAGGACATTTCATTGAATTGATATATCGAGGTGATACAATCGCATCTAAAGAATGCCTGGTCTCTGCATAACTCGATGCACACAGCCAAAAAGTCCAACCGACCCAAAAAATAAAATTGTTTTACAACTTAAAATAGATAAATTAATTAGTCCAGGCCTATGACGTGGCAGCTCCTATCCAAAGATCACACCGCCATCCATGGGGGGAGAAAACCTCCCTGGCCGAACGCTCCAGCCGCGTAGACGCCATCATAAAAAGGTCCTAGTCCTTTGGCCTCTGCAGGATAGACCAAGTAGGGAGTCATCGCGTACATACATGAATAACCTGCATAGAAGATGAAACATATTTTTTTTATTAAAAACCACATCATTCCTGATAAGCCACAGTGCCGGCATAAGGCAGCCGCCCCCACAAGAATATGTGCAGGAAATTGTTTATTAATTTCCCTCAACCAGTTACCGAACATGTTACGAGCACTACGTGGTGGGTATAAATTTGAAGCTACTTGAACTGTGGCCCAAACCGCCCGAGCGAACTTACACTCAAAAAATAAGTGCTTAATAGACTCGTCATGTTGGCAAAAGACACATGCCTTGGTGCCTTGCCACTTGTGTCGTGCCAGATTATCTCTAGTTAAGATGACCCCTCTATTTAGGAACAGAGGAATATCTTCACTCTTAGAGGGATTTTAAGCTTCCACAATTTCCTGTTATCAACCGGAACATCACAATGAACCATTGCATCATACATGGATTTGACTGTAAACTTGCCATTCTGATGCAAATTCCATTGAAAGATGTCCGGTTCATCTGACAGCTGAATAGCCTCTAGACGTATGAGTAGCTCATTCCAAGCTGCCAGGCGAGGTCCTAAAAGGTCCCTACAGAAAGAAATATCAGGGTTCTCTTGTCGCAAAATTTGTTTGATGGTGACAAATTTATGTCTAACAATCCTATACAAACTCGGGTATTGCACCATGAGTGGTGTAGTCCCTAGCCAGGTGTCTTTCTAGAATCGAACCTGGGAACCGTTCCTAACCAAAAAAGTCTCAAATTGGAAAAAGAATTCCTTGGCCTTCATGACTCCAAACCAAAAATGTGAGTCACCAGGTTTTCAATGTACTTGAGAAATGGCTTTGGATTCCACGTACTTGTTACGAATGATTTCCTGCCATACTTCATTCTCAGTGAGTAGTTTATAAACCCATTTGCTGAGAAGAGCAATATTTTTAATCTCAAGGTCCCGAATTCCAAGCCCTCCTTGACTTTTAGGTCGACATAATACCGTCCACCTACCCAGTCGATATTTCTTTGATTCATTATCACACTGCCAAAAAAACTTGGATCTAAAGTAATCGAGACGCTGAAGAACCCCTTTCGGTAGATGGAAGAATGACAACATATATAAAACCATGTTGCTTAGGACGGAATTGATCAAGATCAATCGCCGCCCATATGACAAGAGTTTGGCTTTCCAACTGGCTAGCCGTTTCCCAAGTCTCTCTTCCACGCGCTTCCACTCAGTGATAGTTAAACGCCGATAGTGTATGGTAATACCCAGATACCGAATCGGGAACTGCCCGAGCTGGCATCCAAAAATGTTAGCATACTCAGGTGCATATTCTGCAGCATCCCCGAAGCAAAAAAGTTCGCTCTTATGAAAATTAATTTTGAGGCCAGAAAGTTCCTCAAATGCACATAAAAGCAGCTTGAGATTTCTTGCTTTATCTAGATCATGATCCAAGAAAAGTAAAGTGTCATCCGCATATTTTAGGATAGATAAACCCTCTTCTACCAAATGAGGAATAACGCCGCTAACCTGACCGGCCACCTTAGCCCACTCAACAAGGGTAGCTAACATGTTAGCCACAATGTTAAACAAAATGAGTGATGCGGGGTCCCCTTGGCGAAGCCCCTTCCTTGTCTGAAAGTAGTTGCCAACCTCATCCTTAACTTTGATGGCCACACTACCTCCAGAAACAAAATCTCAACCCATCGGCACCATTTTGGTGAAAACCCCTTCATGCGTAAAGTTTTCAACAGAAATGGCCATTTAACTTTATCATAGGCTTTTTCGAAATCTATTTTAAAGATCACTCCATTCAACTTTTTGTGGTGAAGCTCATGTACCATTTCATGCAGCACAACCACACCATCTAGTATGTTGCGTCCTTGCATGAATGCAGTTTGAGTGGGTTTGATGACATGGTCAGCCACCCCGTTCAACCGGTTAGTTGTGACCTTCGTAAAGATTTTGAAGCTTACATTGAGAAGGAAAATCGGTCTACATTATTGAATATGACTGGCCTCCTTAATCTTAGGCAATAGGATAATCTCCCAAAGTTTAAGCGGGAAATATCAAGGTCTTCGGTATGCAGTTGGTTAAACAACTGAACCAAGTCCGCCTTGATTACGTCCCAAAAGCATTGATAAAACTCTGTCGGAAAACCATCCGGTCCCGGAGCCTTGTTGTGTTCCATTTGAAACACCGCAGTTCGAATTTCCTCTTCAGAAAACGGAGAGGCTAAGAATTCATTTTCCGCTTCCGAAACTTGAGGGATGTCATGAGTGATAGACTCGTCCAGCTCAAAAAGTGTTTCAGTGGAAGGGCCAAAAAGCTCTTTTAGTATTTAGTAATAAAGTCTCTGAGCGGTGCTTCCCCCTCAATACGGCCTTCCTCCTGGTCAAGAGCAAAGATACGTTTCTTTCTATGTCTGCCATTGGCCAGCATTTGAAAGTATTTCGTATTATCATCACCTTAAACGAGCGAATCGGCCTTGCAACGTTGGTACCATTTAATCTCTTCCTCATGAAGCAGGCTTGCAATCTGCTCATTAAGATGGCTTTTTTTTGCTCAATCTCAGCAGCAGAAAGAGGCCTCACCTCCGCAATTTTATCGAGGGTATCGATTAAAGTAGATAGCCGCAACTTTTCTTTTTTGTAAATGCCAACAGTGTGTTTAGCCCATGCACGAAGAAATCGGCGCAAGGCGCGAATTCGATTGTTCCATCATTGAATGGGCGTGTTGCCGCGAGGTTGACACGCCCACACTTTCTTGACCATGTCGAGGAATCCCTCTCTAGTGAGCCATCCCAATTCAAATTTAAACTGATGACGGTTAGAACTTGGGGTTGTTTGTCCAAAATCGGTTAGCAATGGAGTGTGATCCGATAAGGCCTCAATCCTTTCTAGTGCCCGTACCGAGGCTAGGGGATATTTATATTCCCATTCGGTGATAACCAGCACCCGGTCAAGTTTTCTGAAAGTTGGAACGGATCGGTTATTGGCCCAGGTATACTGACAACCAGACATAGTGAGCTCCCGCAGATCTAGGCTGTCAATAACAGCATTGAATAGGAAAGGCCACCTAGTATCAAACCGGTCATTGTTTTTTTTCCTGCTGATATCGAAGGATATTGAAATCCCCCCGTTAACATGGGATGGGAATTATCTCGGCAGGTATTAACAAGTTCCTTTAGAAAAGCAGACTTAAACTCTTCCTGAGCGGCGCCATATACAACCACCAGGCTCCAAAGGAAGTTGTCGGACTTGTTTCGAAGGTGAAATTTAATATGATATTTCCCCTTTGACGTGGACAAAAATTCCAAGTACGTGGAATGGATGCCTAGCAAGATTCCACCGGACCTCCCAGACGGGGGTAAGACGTGCCATTCATAATCATAACTGCATGAAAAGTGGTCAAGATCACGTGTTGGGAAGTCTCGTTTGCCCGATGCAGTAATAGCCACAAAGTGGCCCGAAGTGCTGGAGTAGACGGGCGTGGCGACGACG
Source organism: Triticum monococcum (assembly GCA_034509565.1). Lineage (NCBI taxonomy): Eukaryota > Viridiplantae > Streptophyta > Magnoliopsida > Poales > Poaceae > Triticum > Triticum monococcum. The sequence goes on from CM067845.1 coordinate 526,835,055, forward strand.
AAGAAGACCGTGAGGGTTGCATGTCATCCTCCGGCTCCGCAAGTGCCCTGGATGCAGACACCCCTCCCGGCGTCGAAGGCGTAGAGGACAAAGCTTGCAGCTCCGCCATCGCCGACTCATGGTCAGCCCTAACGGACGGGGAGAAGATCACTCCCCGCCGGGTAGGTGAAGCAGGTGCCGGCGATGGTGGCGCCGAAGCCGCGCGCATAGGAACCTCCGCGTATGGCAACTCCTCAAGATGAGTCCGCTCTTGGGCCCCCTCTTCGAGGTGAGGCGGTGCCGCCAGCTGCGTCTGAGTCGGCAGCGTCGAAGTCTGTGGCGCCGACGTCGTTAGAAGAGACGGCGCATTGATCACCGGGGCCGCCATAGACGAAAGTGCCGAAGGTGTCATGGCCAATGGTGGAGATCCCTGTAGTGATGCAGGAGCTACCTTGGAATGCATACGTCCATTAGGGTTAGGTGGTTGCCATCCGGCTTTCTTTTTGAGAAAACAATGTTGGTACACATGCCATCAAGAAAAGATATCCAACCTTAGTCATGTTCTTCGAGTGAATACTACTGTTTGAGGGATCCATTGTAGAAATTAAGTACTTGTGGCATTTTTGGCGCTGAGATTGTTAGTCTGGATCCTTCATTTCAAGTTTAATATTTTGATCATCAGCTGACATGGTTGCTCCTGCTCTTTGTGTGGTGATGTTTTCTCAGGCGCAGGCATAACTTTGTTCAGTTTGGTACTCGGAAATTCTGTGTGCATTTTATTTTATTATGGCTTTGTTGAAAATCTTACCAAGTAAAGGTCCTGGTTCCTCTTTGCCTGGATAAAGATTTTAAGTTTACATGGTGAAAATTATACTAGTCAATGTTTTTTTCTTATGCAAACTCTTAGATCACATGGAAAGTCCAGCGATTTCAATGTTGTTTGTGTGGTTAGAAATGTAGAATTCTGCCTACTCCTATTCACCTGGATTAATTAACTCTTAATATGTTAAATCCAGCAATTCAGTGATGCTTCTTTGGGTGTTCAGTCCAACACCATTTATATCTCACTGCATAACTAATCAATGATCTAAACTGTGATGTCATAATTTTATGGATGCTCCAACTCGAAAAATACTTATACGAGGCTCTTAGTTTTTCTAAGGCCTTCTTAGGTATTCTTCTTAGTTTTTCTATAGCCAAATACTTAGTTTTACGGCTTTGTTGAAATCCTTGATTTTACTTGCCATAAAAACGGATACCTAAGAAGGCGTTAGATTGTTTCAAGGGTTAATTTCTTTTCCTTTAGTTATCTGAGAAAATACCTGCCTATGTTACTTGTGAAAAACAATCCAATTTTTTTTCCACTTTCTTTTTAGCGCAAAAGGAACTTCTAGTTTTAGGCTGTTGGAACAGTGATGTGATCACATTTTCCTAGTCATCATTGATGTGAAATATTTCTAGAAATCTGTATTCTCAAATTGCTTATGACCAGATGATTTGCCACAACACATTTTTCTCTAAAATTACACTGGCAGCTTGAACAACCACCGTGAAAATATGCAAAAGGCGTAGCGCAAGTGGGAATACATATATACATGTAGACTGTGCCATTTCCCAGTTTTTTTCTCATTTCCAAAAGAACTGGACAATATATAGGAGTTATGCTCATGGCAAATAAAACCAAGGAATGATTCTTAGACTTTGTTTCGCGTCTTTGGATCAAAATGTGACCGTTAGGTTCCCATAATAGGGGGCCTTTGGTGAGAAACAGATGTTCCATGGGACAACTTTGAACATGTCTTAATAGAAGGCAAAGACACAACGCTAAATCCTTTTTGCGAAGCTATGAAAAACTTCCTCTTTGGATGATGTTTCCTTCCTTCCAAGTTTAAAAGTTTGATCAGCAGTTGACATGATTGCTCCTGCTCTTTCTGTGGTGATGTTTTCGTCAGGCGCAGTTCCTTGAGTACCCAATACACTTGACGTATGCCGATTTGAGCTCGGTTTATATATAAGCCGAGTAGAAGTCCCAGCTTACACTACACAGCTTAGTAAGGACCAGCTTATCAGGTATAAGGCAAGAGCCATGGAGAAAAATCTTATTTTTTCTATAGCCAAGTACTTATACGAGGCTCTTGGTTCGATAAAGCAACATGACAGCAGCAGGGTGTTAACGGTATGGCCATGTGTCCCATGTATGTAAGCCGAGAGCCGAGGCCAGCAACACGGTTTATATATAAACCGAGAGCCATCGAGAGCCACACAGTTTTCTTGCCATGCATTGTTATTTTTTTTCAGCTATTGTTACAAATCTTAGCACGTAATTTAGTTCCTTGAGTTTGACATGTTTTCAGAAAGAATTCAGTACTTTGGTTGTATGTGGGTAGACAGCTCCTATCGCCATTGGAGTAGTATCTGTTATGTATGAGTTTTGTCTTTTATTTTTACTTGTTCTTCTTACGGCTGCCAGTAAAACTGAACATTCTGGATGGTAGAAGAGTACCTCTGCTACCATCAACTATCTATTATTTTGCCTTCAGCATCATGTTATAGTTCTGAACTATGAAGAATCTTTGCTATAGAACTTGATGGTTGGTTGCTCCTGCATGCATTCTCTTTATGTGCTGATGTTTTTGTCAGGCACATATACTCACATAACTTTGTTTAGTTTGGTACTCACCATGTGTCCATTGCTATTTTATTACAATTTTATTAAAAATCTTAGAAATTAAGTATCATGGTCTTATTTCGTGCCTTTTTTATTTCTAGGATTTTGTGTTTTTTGGGGGGTGGGGGGTAGAACTGAGTTGGAGATGCGCTCATTTTGAGCCAGGTAAACTGCTGGTTCCTCTTTGCCTTGATAAAGGTTTTTAGTTTACATGATGACAATTAGCTAGACTAGTCAATGTTTTTTCTTATGCAAACTCTTAGATCACATGGAGACTCCAGCAATTTCAATGTTGTTTGTGTAGGTAGCAAATTGTAGAATTCTGCCTACTAACGTGGATTGATTAACTATTAATATGTTAAATCCAACAATTTAGTTATGCGTCTTTGGATCTATAATCCAGATCCATGTATATCACACTGCGTAATGCATTAATCAATGATCTAAACTGTGATATCATAATTCTATGGATGCCTAATAAGGCATTATAGATTATTTCAATAGTTTACTTCTTTGCCTTTAATCATCTGAGAAAAGACCTACCTATGTTTACTTGTGAAAAACAATGCAAAAGGAAAAAATCACTTTCTTTTTTTGCGCAAAAGAACTTAGTTTTAGGCTTTTGGAACAGTGATGTGATCAAATTCTCCTACTGAACATTGTTGTGAACTTTTGGATAAATATATATTCTCAAATTACTTATGTCCACATGACTTGCCACATTACATTTTTCCCCGAGATTATATTGGCAGCTTGAGTAAGCACCGTGAAAATATGCAAGCGAGCGCAAGTGGGAATACATTCATGTAGATTTTGCCATTCCCAGTTGTTTTTTCCGTTTTTCCAAGAGAACTGAACAACATATGGGGGTTATGCTTATAGAAAATAAAACCAAGGAATGATTCCAAGACTTTGTTTCACGCCTTTGGATCAAAGTGTGACCTTTACGTTCCCATAATAGGTTTTAGTATTAGATTATCTGAGATTTGGGAGGCCTTTAGGTGAGAAACGGGTTCCATGGGACAACTCTGGACATGTCTCAATAGAAGATAAAGACATCATTAAATCCATTTTACGAAGCTATGAAAAACCCCTCTTCAGATCATGGTTTTTCCTTACAAATAGAATGCCGAATTTCCTCTTTAGATGATGGTTTTCCTTTGGTTGGTGCTGAAAGATAGCATGATAACTCACTACCTAGTTCCCGCCAAAAAAACTTACTATACCTAGTCGGAAGAATGCTTGTTTTGCTGAGCTAATAAATCAACAGAGCATCACTTTTTCCCACCTATGACCGACTACCTAGATTTGTCAATTTTGAATAGTTAACTGTACATTTTGAGATGTATTATGGCATGAGAGGTGCAGGGCACTCATTCAAAGTGTTGTGTGAAACAAAAAATGATGGTGGTGACTTGCTTGCTTCCAGCAGAAGTGGACCCATTCCAATGAAATCTTGGGCTCTGTGTAACTTGTACAGGAATAGGATGGAGTTCACGAAGAGTTAAGTGGAATCTGTCATAATGGACTTCATTTCGCTCGTGTGCCGAACCTCTACAGAGTTCACGTAGCTAGCTAGTCGTTGTGTGTAGTGTGTCGTGATCTGATATGGTTAGGCTCTGCTCTTATTCGTCTGGCATGTTAATTGTACTACATTTACAACCTTGTACTTGCTAACATGTGCCACGGAGGCAGCCATACTATTAGTGTAAACTGAGAAGACTGGGATGCTTTATATATAAACAATATGGTAATCTCGATTCTGCATTTCATTTGCTGTTAAGAAACAGTTTAATTCATGGAAATAAACCTCTTTATGCATAGGTTTTTTCTCTCTTTGTTCTGCAAGTTTTGTGTGCTGTCTATTATGCACAACGGAGAACATATCGGGTGAACCCAGCACCAACGTTGAAAACACATGCTATGGGTTCTTGAAAATTCTGAAAATAATTAACTACATAGGCATAGCACGTTCACAGAATTTCAGTTACAAATTTAACACACATCTTAAGAAACAAAGATAACAAATTCAACAATTGTAGTGTTAGCTGGCCCAATTCATAGCCAAATATGAATTAGCTACTATTCATAACATGATCTTTCATTTTTATTTCTTAACCCGTGACTTCGTATTGTAAAACTAGAATTTTTGTGACGTGACAGATGTTTATTTTTCCAATCTTCTCATTTCAGTTTTTTCTTAAAAATTATCATATTTTTTTATTACAGGGTGCACCGGTTACACAGGAATTTTGGCTGCAAAGGATACACCTTCTAGTTCAGAATGTATATTAGAAGCTGGCCTTTTTCTTACTGAGGAACCAATTCATTGTGTTGTATTACGAAAAAAAACATATGTATGCCCAATTAGCAATATGCAAGTCCCCTCAAAATTGATTGTGGGTCAGTCAATTTTTTGGCTGTTGATTTCTGCTTTGAGACTCAAGCTCCTTTTTTCCTGGTGTGTTATATGAGTTGTTTTAGACTGCCCTTTTAGTGACCATAGATTTGGGTAAGTCAAATCCTTAACTGGCAGAGGCCCATTACCTATGTGACCCAACCCTCTCCCTTTGTTCTTTTCTGTTTTAATTTTTTGTTTTTGCTTTTTTCACCATTAGTCGGTTTTTCTTCTTCTTTTGGTGGTGTTTTGGCTGTTGGGTGAGTGTAAATGTATACACATACTATAAATATATGCTAAAATTTCACTATTATACGATTACTCCCCTTATATGATTACTCTTTGCATACTACAAAAGGTGCAATTTTAGTGCAAAGTTGTGTGCAAGTTTTTGTTTTTATTTATTTTTCATTCTATTTCTTCTTAAAAGGTAATAGCAGTGCCGCTTTCATTGTTCCTTATAAAATAACATTATTTGATTTGGTTTTAATTGTTATTTTTTATTTAAGGGTAACATCAATACACTAATTGATTCCTTCTTAGGAAACTTTTTCTTGTGAAAATTTCACTATTATATGCTTATTCTTGCACTTTAAAAATGCATAAACTTTTTATATAGTGTGTGCAAATTTATTTATTTTGACTATTTACTGTGGAGCAAAAGCCCCACGGTCATTTATTCCAAACTCAAACAAACCAGGGTACAAAAAGTTACAAAAGGAACTATGTACAAGCTTACCTACACTAACTATACATGGCTAAGGAAGGCTATCAATCCAAGCTAATAATTTTGGCCTGATATAATCATTAACTCTATGAGCAAGAAGAGAGATGTCATGAATAAACATACATCTCCAGGAACTAAAAGAAGGCCTAGTCAGCCGAAAGTCTTTCCATTTCTGACTAACCAAATACACCATCCGCAATGAACAAGACCTCAAAGAATGTATGCAAATGTTGACATTATTTGTTTTATGTTTTATCTTTTCTTCTTAAAGGGTAATACCAATATGTCAGGAATTCATTCTTCCTTGGAAAACCTCATTATTTTTATTTTATTTTTTCTTAAAGGGTAATACTAATGCCACAAATTCATTTTTTTTCTTATAAAACTTCATCATTTTCATTTTGTTTTAGTTTTTATTTTTATTTATATATTTTTTTTAATGGTAATACCAATGCCATGAATTCATTTCTTTGAGGAAACAATTTTTTTTTGCAAAAAAGTCACTACTATATGCTTATTCTTGCATATATTACAAAAAAGGTGCAATGCATGTGTGAATTGTGTGTACTTTTTGACATTATTTTGTTTTAATATCTCCCAATTTATTTCTTCTTATAAGGTAATACCAATGCCACTAATCCATTCATTCTTAGAAAACTTCATTAATTTGTAGGCATATAGTTTTTTTTTTGAAAGGAAAGGTGGCTGAGTGCCAACCTTATATTTCAAAACAGGTTAGAAACCTGTGAAAGTTACATGTTACATTGGTCTTGTGAGGTGCACCCAGGTGCAAGATCACAAGTTAGAAGAGATTGGTATGGGGAGGAAAGGAAGACTACAGGAGCAAGGAAGGGAGGGGACAGCAACATTAGCAGATTAGCCAGCAATCAGAGTACACCAGAAGAGAAGATCAGTCATGTCTTGCTGTCTAGTTGACCTGCTGCTCCATAAACGAATGAGATCAGATGCATAGTACTTGATATAGGGCTCGGACCATAACTCGGAGTGAAAACTCGATTATTGTGGGCATGCCATGCAGTGACAGCGCAAGCAGCAAAAACCACATTCCATTTACGCCTAAAAGGCAAACGCGTACCCGTTGTTTCGACAAAAGAAAGGATATCGGATGATGCATGCGCCAACGAGCCCAACCCCAGGGCGTTCCATAAAGCAGATGCTGCCCTGCAGTGCAACATAAGGTGACCAATGCTTTCTAACGCAGGGCAGGTATCACAATCGGCAAACGGAGCAATAGCAGACCAGCTTTTCCTGAACATGTTGTCTCTGGTGTTAAGCCTTCCCCAAAAAGCTAACCAAAGGAAAGTTCTATGCTTGAGAGGAATTAACGAGTCCCAAATCCAAATTTCTGCTGCACACTTGACCCCTCGGAAGGTGAGCAACTGGTAAAAGTAACTGGTGCCGATGCGACTCCAAGTTACTGACGGAGATCGAGCATCTTCAGCTGTGTCATCAGGGGCCACCTCTTGAAGGAGAAGGTGGAGAGCCGCTAGCTCGGATGCGGCCGCAGGGGTTAGGTTAGGATGAAGCTGCACCTCCCATGAACCGTGACTGAACTGGGATTGAACAGAGCAGGTTGGCCTTCTAGCAAAGCAGAAGAGCACCGGGAAGACCTGCCTTAACCTGCCAACCTGGAGCCACTGATCATGCCAAAAGGAGACTAGGTCACCAGAGCCCAGCACACAGCGCGATGAGTTGATCACCAGAGGAATGTACTCCTTAAAACCTTTCCACATGGCCGTGTCCCTGCTACCAGAGCCGTGAGGCACATCCCTCTTACAATATTGCGTGGCAAACCATTGGTAGCACGGCACCTCAGAAAATTGCAGAATTCTAGTGACGAACTTGCTTAACATGGCCTGATTATGCGCTTGCAAGTTTCGGACGCCCAAGCCCCCATTTGCTCGAGGAAGAGTAACTTTGTCCCATGCCATAAGACACTGACCCCCTTTGACCTTGTTTTGCCCTGCCAAAAGAAAGCTCGCAATAGATTGTCCAGGGTGTCAATGGATTCTTTGGGCCATGGGAAAAATGCCATGAAATAACTCGGGATGCCAGCAAGAACAGAATTAATGAGGGTGAGCCTACCACCCGTGGAAAGGAAAGTGGCCAGCCATCTGGACAGACGCCGATCGACCTTATGAATAACAGGAAGCAGCATGCCAGCCATGCATGATTTTATGCAGAGATAGCGGCAAACCGAGGTAAGTGCAAGGAAACGCCGATACAGGGCAGCCGAGGAGCTGGGCAATCTCATCCGCTACACACACATCCATAGAAATAGGTATGAGCGTGCTCTTGTGGAAGTTGATCTTCAACCCAGAGAAATCTGAGAAGCAGGTGAGGATGCTCTTGATGACAGACGCCTGTTGCAAGTCGCCCCGAAACAGTATCAATGTGTCGTCCGCATACTGAAGCACTGGGAAGAACCTGTCCGAGCCAAGGGGGTGCAGCAGGGTACCCGCCTGGAAGTGGTGACAACACATCCTCTGCAGCACGTACGCAACTAGGATGAAGAGGTACGGGGACAAAGAATCACCTTGCCGGAACCCGCGTTTGGCAAGGATGGGATCACCCATCTCACCATTGATCAGAACTCGAGATCGTCCAGTGGAAAGCAGAGAACGAACCCACTGACTCCAAGTTGAAGGGAAACCTCGGGCCTCAAGCACTTGATCCAGACAGTGCCAACTAACAGAATCAAAAGCTTTGTGAAAGTCTAACTTCAAGGCAACAACTGGCAACCTCCGTTTATGAGCATACTGTACCATTTCAGCAACCAGAGCAAAATTTTCCACTATTGATCGGCCACGCATGAACCCAGATTGCAGAGAGTGAACTAAGTCAGGTATCCTTTTTTCAGTCTATTGGTCATTACCTTGGAAGCCAACTTTGGTGTACTGTGTACCAGAGAGATCGGCCTGTAGTCCTGCAATTCTAAAGGAGTGTCTTTCTTAGGCAGCAAAGTGATGAACGCAGTGTTAATACCATCCAAGCTCACATTGTTACTATGAAAAGCACTGAAAAACCTGAGGAGGTCTTCTTTCAAGAGGAGTTTAAAGGCTTTGTAGAATTCGTTTGTGAAGCCATCCGACCCCGGACTTTTGTTGTTTGGCAACCTGTCAATGGCCTCCACAATTTCCGCCAAAGAGAAAACCTCAGCGAGCTCAGACAAGTCCGTATGTTGATATAGCGAACTTAACTGGACAGAAGGCCTCGAGGGAGCAGGCTGTCCAAGTATCTCAGCAAAGTAGCTCGTAGCCAGACTGAGCTTTTGGTAGTTTTGAAAGTACTCCACCCCATCCTTGACAATAACCTTGATGCTGTTACGACGTGCTTGACAATTTGCAGCAGCATGGAAGAACTGACAGTTTTCATCGCCTGAGACACACCAACGAACCTTAGCACGTCGTCTCCAGAAGGCCGTTTGCCACATGATAAGTTGTTCTGCCTTGGCAGAGGCAAACTCCCTCAAAAAAGATTCCAAAACAGACAAGTTGCGTCTCTCTTTGACCGCATTCAGAAAACAGACCACATGTTTGTTGTTCTCTATAAGCAGCTTCAAGCTGGATTGCCTTCTGCACCAGCTGCGGAGAGCAGCCCTTGTTCGCCTCATTTTAAAATTTATGACAGAAGCAGAGGATTGAGTATCCCTGATGCCCCTTAACCAACCATCAACAATGATATTTCGGGCCTCCTCAATTTCCAGCCAATGATTTTCCAACCTGAAAACCTTACTCTTGGGCGTGTCTGCAGAGAAAGACGCAAGGATGGGCACATGATCTGAAGTAGTTGTCGAAACACATGTAGCTGCTGACTGTAAGAAGTTAAGATTCCACACCGCATTGACACGCACTCGATCGAGGCGGGCTAGAGTAGGCGTCCGCCTTTTGTTTGACCAAGTAAAGCTCCTGTTGTCAACTTGAACATCATCCAAATCGTGCTCACGGATCCAGGCGTTAAAAACCTCCATCATCCTCCAACTAATCTGGCCACAAGACTTCTCATGTGCAAACCTGTACATGTTAAAATCCCCAAGAACAATCCAGGGGATATCCGAAGATGCAGCCACACTGTTCAAGGCTTCGAAGAAACTTGGTGTGTCCCTGCTTCGGCACGGTGCGTACACTGTGGTGAGCAAGAAAAAATTGTTGGTAGTAGGAGAGGTCATCTTCATGGTGATATGAAACTTGTGCGTTGCAACGACTTGGCCCAGGACGCAGCCAGGATCCCATGCAACCAGGATGCCACCGGATGCGCCGTCAGACAAAGTGACAGAATGATCCTTCAGGTTAGTGGGCGGGAAGGATCGCAACTTGAAGCTAGAGAGAGAAGACAACTTGGTTTCCTGCAAGCAAACGACACTAGGGCAGCAAGAGGTTATAGTATCACGAACCAGCGAGCATTTATCATCCTCCCCCAGCCCCCGGACATTCCAACTTAGAATCTTCATTGATTAGCAACAAGTATGCAACCCATAAGAAAGGACCAAGGTAAACTGGAGAGGAAGCATGCGGAGGTGGACACTGAAACAAACATATACTGCAAGGAATACAGACATGATACTCAACGCAACTAAACTCGACTGATACACTAGGCCTAACCTGAGAGCAGGCCACACTAACACCCTTAAAGATTAGAGCAAGATGACAACTTGCTGCCTTAGACATGGAAAGTAGCGACCGTGGTGAGCAGGCCACACTAAAACAGACTGGAAAGCTGGAACACTAAAACTGACGAAACTGACGATAACTCGCGGCCTACTCATTGGAAGAGGCGATGACTTGCACGGAGGAGGCAGAGGAGCCGGTAGCAGTAGGAGATGCATCACCAGCAGCGGAGGTTGAACGGGTCCGGACTTGAGCAATCTGGCGCAGCTTCCTCCTTGTCAGCGGGGATGGAGTGTCCAGGAGCGGCAACTGAAGCAGCCCCGCCACAGCCGCCGCCCACGCCTTCTTCTGACGCGAGGAGCCGGAGCGGTGAGCCGGGCCGCTACTAGAGCCAGACTCGGAGGCCGCCGCCTTCTGCTTGGCAGCGCGCTCCACCGAGCCCAGGCGCACGCCGTCGTATGCGCTCCGAATCCGCTGGCTACGGCGAGGGGACGCGGGCACCACAAGCTGTGGCAGCATCTCCCCCATGCGTTGGCCTTGGATTGGGTACGGGGCTGGATCAGAGCCATCCTGGCCCTTGTCCTGCGCGGCGCCCAGATTCAGATCAAAGCGCCCCGCAGGTGGCGCCCCCGACGTGGCAGTTGCCCCAGGTACTGGGGGAGCAGCTGCAGCGTAGGCTTGTAGATGAGATCACCAGCTACAGGCTCGCGCTGCGGCTCGAGACAGCTACAGAAGACGGTGGCGACCTGTGGTGGGAGCGCAGCACGGGCGCCATGGCTGAGGTCAGTGGCCACCACCGACGAACGCGAGCCACTCTGAAGGACCCCAGGATCGGGCCTTGGAATATGGGTGAAAGGCGAGTGCAAATGGGCCGAGAGACGAGGATCTGGTGGGCTCGGTAGTGGGTTTGCGCTGGGAACTAGATAGCTGGTGGGAAAACATCACTTGGTGAGGAAAGCGGTGGGCCAACTGCGGGCAGCAGGCTAGGAGGCACATTTGGCTTGGGTGGATGCCTACTTTCCACCGACGGTAGCAACGGCAGGGTTCGCGCGCAAAGCCCACCGTCCAGGAGCTGAGGCCAGAATTTGAAGGTGAGCGACCTGCAACTTTCCCACGCCACAGGCACCGAAAGGTAGTCGTAGCAGGGAAAGAAGCCGTCGTCCATCAGTACTGGCCGCACATGGATGGTGCCAGATGTGGCCCGGCAGTTGCTTAACTCCAGCTTGAAGGAGAAGCTCAAGGCTTCAGGGTCAAAGGAGACCGAAACTCACGGCGTGCGCACGTCCGCTGCGAGCAGGGACGAGTGGAGACAGAGGCGCATGTCGTCTTCGTGAGTGATCTGCGCCACTGTGGGGATGGAGAAGGTGGCCCCCTTGATGAGCTTAGGCTTGGCAGCAAGTTTAAGCATGGCGAGGAAATCACCATCTGACGCCATGTGCGGGTGCAGGAAGGCACGAAAGGCGCGGTCGGCCATGCCTTCCCCTCCCTCCGAGGAGGGCCCGCGAGCCGCCGAGGAGCGAGGGTGAGTGTGACCTTGACGAGGTGGAGCCGTGGGGCGAGAGCCGCCAGCACCACCCGCTTGCTGTCCGAATGCGCGCGGCGGGGCGGTGGGGGCGCCGAGCGTACGTGCCACGTCCCAAATCTCGTTGATGACGACGTCAGCATATATGCTGTTGCCGTCCACTCGATGGAAGGTGAGTGGTGAGGGATGTGGTGCAAGGCCTCCACCTTGACAAGAACGGAGATGCTTGAGAAATCGCTGCCGTGGAGGCAAGCGTGCTCTACATGAAACAAGTTAGCGAAGCCAGCGACGCTTGCCGCGACCCTCCGCCTGTTCCACAGATCGAGCGGCATCTTCTCCAGTGATAGGCACACCACGTGGCGATAGGAGAACTGGAACACATTGTCCCCCGCGTTGTGTGGCAGGATCCAGACCAAGCGGCCGCCCACATCAACCGGGCTGGCACGCAGGGCGGCGGCCTGGTCAGACTCCCGCTGGAAGACGACAAACGCGGTGGCTACATCACAGCCGGCGAAGCGCACAGCAGTGATGCCTAGTTCATGCCGAAACACGCGCCTAAGCCAAGGGAGGAAAGCAGCCTTGGGTGGAGAGATGTTGACGAGGCAAACAAGGGAGTTCTGATCAGGAATCATGGGATAGTGGACGTCTAGCGAGGAGGGGCGGCCATGCACGACAGGCTCCATCGCAGGACTGGCTTGGAGGGGGAGGCTAGGTGGGGCAGGAGTGTTATCGGCGCACAGGAGGGAGGAGGGGGAGGCGGAGGGAGGGTGAGAAGGGAAGCCAAGGCAGCACTGCTACTTAAAGGCACTGGAGGGCAGAGGCTAGAGGGTACGGGCGGGCGGCGGGCAGGTAGACGCAAGGAGCGAGAGCTACATTGAAAGCTACGGTGACCAACCAAGCGGCACAACCGGATCCCTGCAATCCCGCTGTTGATGAACGTAAGAAAGACACCGAAAACAGCGCTTAAGCATGTCTTTAGGCTTGCCAAATCTAAAAAGTGGATACGGCACGGCTCGCGAGGGGGGCACAGAGAGGTCTGCGCCCTGAGTAGAGAGTAAGGCGTCCTTGTATGTAGAGCCACCATGCAAGGAGGGGGGCATAGGCTGTGGCTCTGTCAGACCAACCGAAGCATTGCCAGCAGCCTCGAGGTAGCCAGCGCGTTGAACAGGCGCCAGTTGGGCAGAAGCGAGCGGCAATGGCGCAAAACCAGGATTTGGAGCAGATAAGCAATCCGGCAAAAGATTGCAATCTCGCGTGCCAACAGAAGCGCCAGGCCCCTCCTCATGAAGGACAGCCGCAGGAGCCCCGGAAACCTGGGCATGCGGGTCTGAGGCAATCAAGTGATTGCCATTACAACCCAGAGGAGCGCGCGTCGGCCGGGGTCCGAGGAGAGACGACAGAGAAGTGTTAGCCAGCCAGACCCGAAAACGAGCGTCGGGACGTGCATGACCAGATGCAGCAACGCGACAGGCGGAAAACGACGACCCAGAAAGAGACATGTTGACAGAAAGGATGCCAGAGCTCCACGGCTCTCGGAGCACGATCTCTTTGGCTATGCACTCGTGTGCCACTTGAAAAAGAAAAGTGCCACGCTGACGTGGCAGCACACGGTAGCCGTTGGCATGACCCCCAAACCAGCTGACTAGGAGGGAGGCAAAAGCCCTAGGTGAGAGGTGGAAGCCGTCGTTTTGGATGAGGCGAGCACCTTCGCCGGCCGGCTCCGGCCGGCCACCGGCTCGACGGTTCCGCAACCATATTTTGCAAGCTTAGCGTCCTCAAAACCCAAGCCATCCATAGATCAAACCGGACCCGAACCGAGGAGGAAAGAAGCACTAGCAAAACGGCGGCTAGGTCTAAGGGGAGCAGCGAGAAACGACGAAGCAGCGAGAGACGGCGATCGGCAGCGGGAGGCGCAGCAAGAAGCAAGCATGCATCAAGGAGCGGGTTGTAACTTGAAGCACACCAACGAAGAGACTAACTTGACCAGCGGCCGAGAGATGGGGAACGAGCGACAAGCGCTGCCGGCCCGCTAACCAAACCTACAAGCAAAACGGCGGAGCTCCTATTGTCTGGTGGCTGCCCTACCCGGATGGCATAGGGCAGGAGGAGTGGACGCCGTGCCCGTGCGGGATCCGGCGGGGGAGGTGGCCGCCGATGCCGGAGCAGCAAGCGGCGGTGGAGCTCACGCCTCCCTAGCTCTCCCAACGGCTCTCTCAGCGCGAGCACTTGTGAACGGGGCGCCGGTACCAATCTGGTCTACGTTGACCATTATGGGTTCGTTGTTGCTGCCGCAAGTGGTCGCGATGCCGGCATGGAGTGCTCCATGCATATAGTTTTCAAACGGAAGGAACACAACTAAATTACAACGCCACCTAAACCCGACGTATGAGATATGTTAAGTAGTAGTTTTCTAAAGGGGAACACACGAACAATTGTTCTCAGGGTTAGATGTTCTCACAAAAACAAAGATGTTCCTGCATGGATCCTAAGAATAATTTCATCGATGTTCTTTCATGTAACGGAGAAACTGTTGCGTTTTATTCCAGCAATATTTTCCCACATCCAAGCGATCTTACAGGTAGACAGTACCGATCCTACCATCCTGCTCTGTGTTGTGCAGGTCAGGTGTACAAGAATGCATGCCCTTCATCCACTATGAATCTATCGACGGTGAGAACAGCCACACCGACGCAGGCGATCTTATTTGGTATGGTTGTCGCCGGTAGAGGCCAACGGTCAGCAGGGCCATGCAATAAGGAGCGGGCGACATCGACCCGACACGTACGCATGTGTGCTCATTGTACAGTTCAAGTGCATGCATGCAAGGTTGGCGCTGGTCCAGGCCAACCGACGAGGTGAGTCACTAGAAGGAACACAACTAAATTCACTACCACTCAAATTAGCTGGTTGTTAGAAGGAAAAAAGTGACTTATCCAAATTCTAAATTCGGTCACCTTACCCCTAGTCAAAGGTCGAGTGGATACTATATGAAAAAATGATTTGCCGAAAAAGTGGATTCCAAATCTCCATTGAAGTAGGACTTGACTAAGATTGAAGTCGTACTTGACTAAGATAGTACATTTTTGTTGGCGCCGCCTCTCCTCACAGCGCCCCTTCTTCTTCTCCCTCTCGGTTGCCTCTCACGACACACACACATGACAATGGAGACACAAGATATTTGGTGGCAGGCTGCCTCGCACAGCCCGACCACTTCTCTACTTTTATTTCTCTTGGCTCAAAGAAACAATACGGTTTACATCTCTTATATAGGGTCACAGACGCACGCATCCTGCAGCCACACTTCTCCACTAACAGCATGACCTTCATGCACTAACGCACTACCTACATGCATGCCCATGCCCAGCTCGTGCGTAGCATTCTCTCAACGGCCACACACGACCTGACCAGGGGCCAGCACGCCCACACAACTACTAGTTACATGCAGCTAACAAACTAATCAAATCACTTGGCTCTGATTAAGTGCTTAACCGGTCAGGCTTCAACTCTTACGCGCTTGCCGTATCACACGGTCGTGCTGCCTGTTGGCGCCAACGACATCTCGCCGTGCTCGCCTTCTCGTACCGCGGCTTGGCATCCCGCCTTCTTTGCACGTCTCCGCTGAAAGTTCGCCGGCCTCGCTAATTTCTAGACTAAACTACATGCAAAACTCAAACATGCAAATACATGGAATCAAGACTAAACCTAACATTGTCGCCCCTAATCTTGATTCTCCAATCGTCACGTGCCTTCACCTTGCCGCTGTCATCACAACACCAATCATCGTGCACCATCTTGTCGTGGTCGACGCCTTCGCGACATCGAGCACTAAGTCATCAACATCTTGCAAAATCGCACCGCAACATTTGTTGGCTTCACACCAACTCTCCACGATGACGATGGCATCGCACCGTTGCCGTCGGCATCGCACCGAACCGAGTAATGGCATCTCGCCGCCATACATCTTCTTAGCGGCATCGCACCGCCGTCTCCTCCTAGCGGCATCACACCACCGTCTCCTCCTAACGGCATCGCACCGCAACCAACCACCAGCGGCATCTTTCCGCCGGCGGCCTCCACCTCGCGCCGTCGCTCCCTACCTCACATGGAGTCTGTCTTGTCGCCATCATCGTCGCCCCCGTGGATCGACAAGGCTCTGATATCAATTGTTGGCGCCGCCTCTCCTTGCAGCGCCCCTTCTTATTCTCCCTCTCGGCTGCCTCTCACAACACACACACACACATGACAATGGAGACACAAGATATTTGGTGGCCGGCTGCCTCGCACAGCCCGACCACTTCTTCTCTACTTTTATTTTTCTTGGCTCAAAGAAACAACACGGTTTACATCTCTTATATAGGGTCACAGACGCACGCATCCCGTGGCCACACTTCTCCACTAACAGCATGACCTCCATACACTAACGCACTACCTACATTCATGCCCATGCCCAGCTCGTGCGTAGCATTCTCTCAACGGCCACACACGACCTGACCAGTGGCCAGCACGCCCACACAACTAACTAGTTACATGCAGCTAACAAACTAACCAAATCATTTGGCTCTAACTAAGTGCTTAACCGGTCAGGCTTCAACTCTTACGCGCTTGCCGTATCACACGGCCGTGCTGCCTCTCGCAGCTTTGCAGCCTCTCGCCGCCACCGGCATCTTGCCGTGCTCGCCGTCTCGTACGGAGGCTTGGCATCTCGCCTTCTTCGCACGCCTCCACTGAAAGTTCGCCGGCCTTGCTAATCCCTAGACTAAACTACATGCAAAACTCAAACATGCAAATACATGGAATCAAGACTAAACCTAACACATTTTGGGCGATGATTTGTAGCTCTAAGGTGCTCCACCCATCAAAATCCTAGTAGGAAGCTATTATGCCCATATCAGCGCATTTGTTTTGACCAACTTATTAAACCAGAGAAGATACATTGGCAATACTATTGTCGAATACAAACTCATGAGGTCTAGTTCTAACTAATATATGGACTTTCCGCGAGGTGTAATTAAGTGTGCTGGTGTGAGTACTGGAAGCAAGCAGAAGTTGATGTGAGTATTGGAAGGCTTGTATAAGTACATGGTTCGAATCAGTTAATTTCATGTCATTGAGTAAAGCAAGAGGCTCCATTTGATATGCATTAAAACAGGAGAACATTGAAGCCGCGTGTGATGGGCCATAAAACTATAGAACTTAGTTAATTGCATACACAATAGAGTAGTAACCGTAACATGTGCATTGATTACATTCAAGGGTGGCGCTAGGGGTATTCTTGGGTCTTCATGTGTATACCCATGATTTTTACAAAACCATGTTGATTTTGGTAAAACAGCGACAATTTTTAAAAAACAACAATGATTTTGGCAAAATGAATACACATGAATACCCAGAAGCAAATTCCTGGAGCCGCCACTGATTACATTGCCCTCTCCCTAACGCTGACAGTACATTGCGTCTGCCACACAGTGCATATTCTTGGCTACAAACTTAATTAATTACATAAAGATATATCACAGGAGCCTCTGGCTAATAGAGAAACTACATCTGTGCTTGCTTGATCGATAGTTAGGTAATATTAACTGCAACAGTGCAAAGAAGAGAAACACTAGAGCAACCGTAAAATATATAATGCATTTAAGCCATTGTATGATTACATATGGTGGCAGGGGTCGAATAGCTTCTCTCCTGTACGTGTGCCCTAGGTGTGCAAGAAAGTACAACACTATATGGGTCATGTGTTAAATGGAAATAACTGATACATCTATTATACACAAAGCATATACAACATACTACGTTTGGAATCTCAAGAAAGATGCATGGTTAAGATGTGGGTGGGTGGAGCACCTAGGAGCTCCTATGCAAGCAACTTGGGAAAGGAAAGTATAGTACTATTTGATCTTTGGAGGACTTGTAACAATATCTAAAAAAGTGTACTCCTCCTTCTCCTTTATGTAAGGTATATTAGTTTTTCAATAAAACTCCATGATGTGGTGCATTTCTTCTTCTCACTCCGATTTCCGTTTATTCCCCTCCACCATTCCATACTAGCCTATCACCCGCAAAAAATAATGGCTGGATCACCTGATCGGTGGTTATGAGAAAGAACCATGCCAACACATGTACTTATCTCCATGTCATGTTCCATGTGCATGGGTCATGCAAGTGAGCGGGAGATCACCAAGCATGCTCAAATTGCTGGTTGCGGCCCACCTAACTGATTTTATCCAGGTGCTAACCATCGAATTAGTGAAGGGTAATTTTATCCCAAATTCTCCTTAATTATTTGTGGTGGTCACTTAAAATTAAGCATTACATAAAGGACTAGAGGGAGTATTTCCTATTATCAATGGTAAAACAAATTATATCATACAATAGATATTAAGATGGAGCTCAAGATTCGAAAGAAGATTGTCAAGCCCAAACTGGAACTTAAGCTTCAAGTGAAGAACCTCAAACCCCATGTCAACCCCGGGTCCGAAGTGTCAACATTCACATCTTAGTTGATAACTGTTGGAAATATGACCTAAAGGCAATAATAAAATATTATTATGTTATTCCATGTTTATAATTAAGTTTATATTTACACAATGTAATTCCAAAAGTCCTTGAATGAGAGATTCAGAGTTAAACTCAGTTGCATGTGTGGAAACATAAACACCATATAGATCCCTAGCCTCTCCTCTAAAACTAGCTCATGTATTCCAAATTATATTGTTCTCTTGAACATGGGCATTGTTAAAGTGACAAGGATGACAAAAATAATGAGAAAACATTGTTGGTAGAACAATGGTGTTTGATAGACCCAATATTTATGATACACTGCGAGATCACTTTGTCATTTCATTTTCGTTATTATAGATAAAGTGTTAACGCTACTTACATCCTTAGACAGTGAGAATACCGTAGAACCTTCATACCAGATAGTTATTGTAGGGATGTGAAACATTTCCCATAATAGGGAGATCATAAAAGGTATCTTACGAGTACACTGGAAAGTATGTCAAAGTTCTCTATGATCCAATATTGAGATTTGCTTCGCCAATGATTGAGAGACACTCTCCAGGACCACTCGGTATTATGGTATCCATTATCGTCTAGCTAGGCACATTGATAGTGATCACAGGAATACTGGAATACGGAAAAAGAAAAGGGAACAAAACCGATAACTAGGATAACAAGTATAGTGGTCAAAGTTTGATCATGGAAATACTGTCTCGCCTCTGGTTTTGTAAAAATGTCATGAAACAAAGGGAAGTTGATATGTCTCCAACGTATCTATAATTTTTTTATTGTTCCATGCTATTATATTATCTGTTTTGGATGTTTATGTGCTTTATTATACACTTTTATATTATTTTTGGGACTAACCTATTAACCTAGAGCCTAGTGTCAGTTTCTATTTTTTTCCTTGTTTTAGAGTATCGCAGAAAAGGAAAATCAAACGGAGTCCAATTGACCTGAAACTTCACAGAACTTATTTTTGGAACGGAAGCAATCCAGGAGACTTGGAGTAGATGTCAGGGAAGCTTCGAGGTGGCCACGAGGCAGGGAGGCACGCCTGCCCGCCCCCCACCCTCATGGGCCCCTCGTGGCTCCCCTGACCGACTTCTTTCTCCTATATATATATCCATATACCCTAGAAATATCGGAGAAGAGAATAGATCGAGAGTTCCGCCGCCAGAAGCCTCTGTAGCCACCGAAAACCAATCTAGACCCGTTTTGGCACCCTGCCGAAGGGGGGAATCCCTCTTCGGTGGCCATCTTCATCATCCCAGTGCTCTCCATGATGAGGAGGGAGTAGTTCTTCCTCGGGGCTGAGGGTATGTACCAGTAGCTATGTGTTTGATCTCTCTCTCTCTCTCTCTTGTGTTCTTGAGGTGGTATGATCTTGATGTATCGCAAGCTTTGCTATTATAGTTGGATCTTATGATGTTTCTCCCCCTCTACTCTCTTGTAATGGATTGAGTTTTCCCTTTGAAGTTATCTTATCAGATTGAGTCTTTAAGGATTTGAGAACACTTGATGTATGTCTTGCATGTGCTTATCTGTGGTGACAATGGGATATCATGTGATCCACTTGATGTATGTTTTGGTGATCAACTTGCGAATTCCGTGACCTCATGAACTTATGCATAGGGGTTGGCACAAGTTTTCGTCTTGACTCTCCGGTAGAAACTTTGGGGCACTCTTTGAAGTTCTTTGTGTTGGTTGAATAGATGAATCTGAGATTGTGTGATGCATATCATATAATCATACCCACAGATACTTGAGGTGACATTGGATTATCTAGGTGACATTAGGGTTTTGGTTGATTTGTGTCTTAAGGTATTATTCTAGTGCGAACTCTAGGATAGATTGAACGGAAAGAATAGCTTCATGTTATTTCACTACGGACACTTGAATAGATCGATCAGAAAGAATAACTTTGAGGTGGTTTCGTACCCTACCATAATCTTTTCGTTTGTTCTCCGCTATTAGTGACTTTGGAGTGACTCTTTGTTGCATTTTGAGGGATAGTTATATGATCCAATTATGTTATTGTTGTTGAGAGAACTTGCACTAGTGAAAGTATGAACCCTAGGCCTTGCTTCAACGCATTGCAATACCATTTGTGCTCACTTTTATCATTAGTTACCTTGCTGTTTTTATATTTTTCAGATTACAAATACTCATATCTATCATCCATATTGCACTTGTATCACCATCTCTTCGCCGAACTAGTGCACCTATACAATTTACCATTGTATTGGGTGTGTTGGGGACACAAGAGACTCTTTGTTATTTGGTTGCTGGGTTGCTTGAGAGAGACCATCTTCATCCTACGCCTCCCACGGATTGATAAACCTTAGGTTATCCACTTGAAGGAAATTTGCTACTGTCCTACAAACCTCTGCACTTGGAGGCCCAACAACGTCTACAAGAAGAAGGTTGTGTAGTAGACATCAAGCTCTTTTCTGGGGCCGTTGCCGGGGAGGTGAGTGCTTGAAGGTATATATTTAGATCTTGCAATCAAATCTTTTTGTTTCTTGTCTTATCACTAGTTTAGTTTATAAAAGAAAAGTACAAAAAATGGAATTGAGTTTGCCTCATATGCTTCATCTTTTTAATATCTTTCGTGAGAACGATGGAATGGAAAATTATGCTCAAGTGCTAGAAGAAGAAGTCTATAAAATGTTTGGCACTAAATCTTTGAATGATGAGCATGATTGCAATGTTATTAGTATGAACTCTTTGAATATCCATAGTACTAATGACGATTGCACTAGTTATGATGAAAATATCTCTTATAAGCATGTCGATTTTTGTGGAGTGCGTAGAGTTTGCAAGTACATACCAAACAGGGAAGATAGATTTTGCAAGAGGCATAAGTATTTGGAAACTAAATGGTTGCAAGAAAGGCTAGATGTTTGTGCTAAAAATTTAAACTTTCTTGACCCTACTTGTGAACTTTGCAATGAACATGATCATTTCAGTACCCAATGCAAATTGTTTCATGGTCGTATCGTGTCCAAAAATTGTGATGACTTGATTTCCCTTGCACATCATAATGAACTTAGTTTGCTCTTGGGTTATGAGGAAATGAAACGTATATCTAAGATTATTCCAGAATTTGCCCTTTATAGAGCTCTTAATTTTGATCTAGAAGAAATTTATATGTATGGTGCGGTGAATTGCATTGAAAATCCTTACATTGCCAATTACATAAAGAAAAGAAAACAAATAAAAGATGAAGAGAATACTAATGAAAGGGAAGAGACTTCACAATATCCTCCTATTATTTCTTATGATGAATCAGGTAACGAGGAGGATCCTTCTATTCAACCAATCTCATCAATAAGGAGCTCCGAAAAGAGGGTCAAACCCACACATGATGTGAAGAAGAAAAAGAAAAGACGGAGAAGCAAAGGTAAAAAGGTATATCTCCCAAAAGATGTTGCTCCTATTACTCCTTGTGATGATGATAATTGCTTTACTATTGGTGCTATCCATACTATTAATGATGAGGGTGATTATGCTTATGATATGAAAAGGCCCAAGCTTGGGGATGCTATGTTTGATGAGAATGACATGTTTGAGAATATATTTGCTGCAATTAATGTTTGTCCCAAGCTTGGGATGCTACATTTAATGAAGATGATATTTTTAGTCTCCCAAGTTTTGATATGCAAATTTATTATGATGATAGGATACCTCCTACTTATGATGATTATATTAATGAAAGTGGGTTTGGAAGAGTGTCAACTTTAGGAAGTAATGATCCCACTATTTTGGAGGATGTTGAATCTTATTGTAACAATTATGAAAGTGGATTTGGAGAGGTCATGACTTTATTTAGTAATGATTCCACTATCTTGGAAGATGTTTCAATCGATTATGATGAGAACAAAGTTGCTACTTATGATAATTATTGTGATGATACATATGCTATAAAAAGTAGTGATGATTATATTTATAAACCTTGTCATGATTATGATTACCCTTTTTATGAACATTACTCTCCTAATGTGGAAACAATTTATAGTATTCAAGTCTCTTATGATACTCCCACTATTCCGAATGAGAAGAATTTTGCTTATGTGGAGAGTAGTAAATTTTCTATGCTTGTAGATCATGAAAAGAATGCTTTAGGTGCTGGTTATATTGTTGAATTCATTCATGATTCTACTGGAAATTATTATGAGGGAGGAACATATGCTTGTAGGAATTGCAATAATACCAAGTTTCCTCTCTATGTGCTTAAAGTTTTGAAGTTATGCTTGTTTTGCCTTCCTATGCTAGTTGATTATTGTTCCCATAAGTTGTTTTCTCACAAAATCCCTATGCGTAGGAAGTGGGTTAGACTTAAATGTGCTAGTCATATTCTTCATGATGCTCTCTTTATGTTTCAATTCTTATCCTTTATGTGAGCATCATTGAAATCATCATGCCTAGCTAGGGGCGTTAAACGATAGTGCTTGTTGGGAGGCAACCCAACTTTATTTTTGTTCTTGCTTTTTTGTTCCTGTTTAGTAATAAATAATTTATCTAGCCTCTGTTATGATTGATTTTTTATGTTTTAATTAGTGTTTGTGCCAATTAGAACCTTTGGGAAGACTTGGGGAAGGTCTTTGCGATCATGCTGTAAAAAACAGAAACTTTAGCGCTCACGAGAATTGATGCCATTTTTTATTGCAGAGTGATATTTAGTTAATTCTTGTTGCATATGATTAATAGATAAATACCTCACGTCCAACAATTTATTTTAGAATTTGTGGGGTTCCATAAGTTTGCGTTAGTTACAGATTACTACAGACTGTTCTGTTTTTGACAGATTCTGTTTTTCCTGTGTTGTTTGTTTATTTTGATGAATCTATGGATAGTAAAAGAGTTTATAAACCATATAGAAGTTGGAATACAGTAGGTTTAACACCAATATAAATAAAGAATGAGTTCATTACGATATTTTCTTGTTAAGTTTTGTGTTGTGAAGTTTTCAAGTTTTGGGTAAAGATTCGATAGACTATGGAATAAGGAGTGGCAAGAGCCTAATCTTGGGGATGCCCCGGAAGGCATCCCCTCTTTCGTCTTTGTTCATCGGTAACTTTACTTGGAGCTATATTTTTATTCACCACATGATATGTGTTTTGCTTGGAGCGTCATTTTATTTTCTTTTGTTTTGCTTGCTGTTTGAATAAAATACTAAGATCTGAAATTCTTAAATGTTAGAGAGTCTTCACATAGTTTCATAATTATTCGACTACTCACTGATCTTCACTTATATCTTTCGGAGTAGTTTGTCATTTGCTCTAGTACTTCACTTATATCCTTTTAGAGCACGGCAGTGGTTTTATTTTGAAGAAATAGATGAACTCTCATGCTTCACTTATATTATTTTGAGAGTCTTTAGAATAGCATGGTAGTTTGCTCTGGTTATGAATTTAGTCCTAATATGATGGGCATCCAAGAGGGGTATAATAAAAACTTTCATATAAAGTGCATTGAATACTATGAGAACTTTGATACTTGATGATTGTTTTGAGATATGAGGATGGTAATATTAGATTCATGCTAGTGAGTAGTTGTGAATTTGAGAAATACTTGTGTTAAAGTTTGTGATTCCCGTAGCATGCACGTATGGTGAACCGTTATGTGATGAAGTTGAACGATGATTTATTTATTGATTGTCTTCCTTATGAGTGGTGGCCGGGGACGAGCCATGGTCTTTTACTACCAATCTATCCCCCTAGGAGCATGCGTGTAGTACTTTGTTTTGATAACTAATAGATTTTTGCAATAAGTATGTGAGTTCTTTATGACTAATGTTGAGTCCATGGATTATACGCACTCTCACCCTTCCACCATTGCTAGCCTCTCTAGTACCGCGTAACTTTCGCCGGTACCATAAACCCACCATATACCTTCCTCAAAACAGCCACCATACCTACCTATTATGGCATTTCCATAGCCATTCCGAGATATATTGCCATGCAACTTTCCACCGTTCCATTATTATGACACGCTTCATCATTGTCATATTGCTATGCATGATCATGTAGTTGACATTGTATTTGTGGCAAAGCCACCGTTCATAATTCTTTCATACATGTCACTCATGAGTAAGGATGGCAATGGGTCGGGCTTGGATCGGGTTGAACAATATCAAATCCATATCCATATCCATGAAGGCAGTCCCAACCCATCCATGAAAAAAATCCATGGGCGAAAAATTGTGACCATGTCCAAATCCGATGGATATCCATACCCATTGGATATCCATCGGATCCTCTCAAGACCTATACATAAGACATAACTCATTACACAATGTGCACTCTACATTGGCGTGCTCACTCCCTGTTGTATAGTCATAGCCCTTGCATTGTCCCACTGCTGCGGCCATGCATCAATGCGTGTGTGGAAAAGCGAAGACAGAGGGGTCAAGGAGATATGGAGCTGGGTTGTCGCAGGCCAGTAGTGGCTGCTGCAGTGATCCACCTTACGTGGGGGTAGCGGCTGGCAGCGGCAGCAACCTCTAGGGCTATGAGAGGAGTAACTCAAGGAGATGGCACCGATTCTCAATGACAAGTCATTTAATTAGTGTAGATAATAGGATGAGAAGGTGCGTTGGAGTATGTTACGGTGGGGATTGTGTAATTTCTTTTGGATGTTTTAGATAAAGGATAAAATTATAGTGGAACATGTGACTATGGGGTAGGGGTAGCAGAATATTGCTCGTTAAGTCAGACGATCGGGTCAGGTTTGGATATATCCATGAGTACAAGATTATGTACATGCCCTATCCATGAGTAATCGGGTCGGGTTTGGGCGCTGCCGATTGGGGCAAAAGCATATCCAAACCCTATCCATTCGGGTTGGATATCCATGGGTATCCATGTCCATGGATAAAATTGACATCCTTACTCATGAGTCATTGTACATCCCGGTACACCGCCGGAGGCATTTATATATAGTCATATTTTGTTCTAAGTATCGAGTTGTAATTCTTGAGTTGTAAGTAAATAAAAGTGTGATGATCATCATTATTAGAGCATTGTCCCAGTGAGGAAAGGATGATGGAGACTATGATTCCCCCACAAGTCGGGATGAGACTCCGGACGAAAAATAAAAAATTGGGAAAAAGAGGCCATAAAAATATAAAAGGCCCAAATAAAAAATAATAATAAGAAGAAAAAATGAGAGAAAAAGAGAGAAGGGGCAATGCTACTATCCTTTTACCATACTTGTGCCTCAAAGTAGCACCATGATCTTCATGATAGAGAGTCTCCTATGTTGTCACTTTCATATACTAGTGGGAATCTTTCATTATAGAACTTGGCTTGTATATTCCAATGATGGGCTTCCTCAAAACGCCCTAGGTCTTTGTGAGAAAGCGAGTTGGATGCACACCCACTAGTTTCTTTTGTTGAGCTTTCGTACACTTATAGCTCTAGTGCATCTGTTGCATGGCAATCCCTACTCACTCACATTGATATCTATCGATGGGCATCTTCATAGCCCATTGATACACCTAGTTGATGTGCGACTATCTTCTCCTTTTTGTCTTCTCCACAACCACCATTCTATTCCACCTATAGTGCTATGTCCATGGCTCATGCTCATGTATTGCGTGAAGATTGAAAAAGTTTGAGAACATCAAAAGTATGAAACAATTGCTTGGCTTGTCATCGGGGTTGTGCATGATTTAAATATTTTGTGTGATGAAGATAGAGCATAGCCAAACTATATGATTTTGTAGGGGTAGCTTTCTTTGGCCATGTTATTTTGAGAAGACATGATTGCTTTGTTAGTATGCTTGAAGTATTATTATTTTCATGTCAATGTTAAACTTTTGTCATGAATCTTATGGATCTGAATATTCTCGCTACAATAAAGAGAACTACGTGGATAAATATGTTAGGTAGCATTCCACATCAAAAATTCTGTTTTTATCATTTACCTACTCGAGGACGAGCATGAATTAAGCTTGGGGATGCTGATACGTCTCCAACGTATCTATAATTTTTTATTGGTCCATGCTATTATATCATCTGTTTTGTATGTTTATGGGCTTTATTATACACTTTTATATTATTTTTGGGACTAACCTATTAACCTAGAGCCTAGTGCCAGTTTTTGTTTTTTCCTTGTTTTAGAGTATCGCAGAAAATGAAAATCAAATGGAGTCCAATTGACCTGAAACTTCATGGAACTTATCTTTGGAACCGAAGCAATCCAGGAGACTTGGAGTAGACGTCACGGAAGCTTCAAGGTGGCCACGAGGCAGGGAGGCGCGCATCCCCCCTAGGCGCCCCCCCCCCCCACCCTCATGGGCCCCTCGTGGCTCCCTTGACCGACTTCTTTCGCATATATGTATCCATATACCCTAGGAACATCAGAGAAGAGAATTGATCGGGAGTTCTGCCACCAGAAGCCTCCGTAGCCACCGAAAACCAATCTAGACCCGTTCCGGCACCCTGCCGGAGGGGGGAATCCCTCTCTGGTGGCCATCTTCACCATCCCGGTGCTTTCCATGACGAGGAGGGAGTAGTTCTCCCTCGGGGCTGAGGGTATGTACCAGTAGCTATGTGTTTGATCTCTCTCTCTCGTGTTCTTGAGGTGGTACGATCTTAATGTATCGCGAGCTTTTCTATTATAGTTGGATCTTATGATGTTTCTCCCCCTCTACTCTCTTGGAATGGATTGAGTTTTCCCTTTGAAGTTATCTTATCAGATTGAGTCTTTAAGGATTTGAGAACACTTGATGTATGTCTTGCACGTGCTTATCTGTGGTGACAATGGGATATCATGTGATCCACTTGATGTATGTTTTGGTGATCAACTTGCGAGTTCCGTGACCTCGTGAACTTATGCATAGGGGTTGGCACACGTTTTCATCTTGACTCTCCGGTAGAAACTTTGGGGCACTCTTTGAAGTTCTTTGTGTTGGTTAAATAGATGAATCTGAGATTGTGTGATGCATATCGTATAATCATACCCACGGATACTTGAGGTGACATTGGAGTATCTAGGTGACATCAAGGTTTTGGTTGATTTGTGTCTTAAGGTGCTATTCTAGTGCGAACTCTAGGATAGATTGAACAGAAAGAATAGCTTCATGTTATTTCACTACGGACTCTTGAATAGATCGATCAGAAAGAATAACTTTGAGGTGGTTTCGTACCCTACCATAATCTCTTCGTTTGTTCTCTGCTATTAGTGACTTTGGAGTGACTCTTTGTTGCATGTTGAGGGATAGTTATATGATCCAATTATGTTATTATTGTTGAGAGAACTTGCACTAGTGAAAGTATGAACCCTAGGCCTTATTTCAACGCATTGCAATACCGTTTGTTCTCACTTTTATCATTAGTTACCTTGCTGTTTTTATATTTTCAGATTACAAATACTCATATCTATCATCCATATTGCACTTGTATCACCATCTCTTCACCGAACTAGTGCACCTATACAATTTACCATTGTATTGGGTGTGTTGGGGACACAAGAGACTCTTTGTTATTTGGTTGTAGGGTTGCTTGAGAGAGACCATCTTCATCCTACGCCTCCCATGGATTGATAAACCTTAGGTCATCCACTTGAGGGAAATTTGCTACTGTCCTACAAACATCTGCACTTGGAGGCCCAACAACGTCTACAAGAAGAAGGTTGTGTAGTAGACATCAGAAGTGTATACTATAAAAAAAGGTTCACTGGATAAATCAACTTCCTGCATATGTAGGAGTTAACATGGGTGTCCAGATTCCACTGTTATCTATTGACTGGAAGATGTTCCAGGTCATGTCTACATATCACTGCACCTGCAGGATCACATGCTTAATGACAAGTGCTTTATTTGAGTACCAGAGGATATAGGAGAAAGGGAGAGTGGCTCTAGAAGAGTTTCATATGGATCCAAGAACATTCCAAGAGTTTCCCGAAAGTGTCGGTGAACGTTTCGGAAAATTCTAGAAGGCACAGGAAAGTTCTGGAAGCTTCTGAAATATTCAAAGCAGTCCTATGAGATTGCTCTCTTGGCCGCCCAAGGCGAGGCAGCCACATGGTCCCTAAAGGCCCACTAGTGGTTTACCCCTCTTTTAGGCTTGGTAGGCAAGACGCATGGGGGTGGGGGTGGGGCGAGTTGGGGTCCTACAGGACTCATCCTCCCCCTAGGTTGACTCAACCAAAGAACAGGGATGCCCCTCCCCAGGTCGGCTAGGCCTTTAGCCTCCTATACATATGTGGGAGGGGCGCCCCCAAGAGACACACAAGTCGCTATGTAGGCATCCCATCACACACACACACACGCGCGCACACACACACACAGTCGCCGCACTTCTATGTCTGGATGAGAACTAGACTGATCGCTACTAGGCTCTTCTCCTCTAGCATCTCTCGGTGAATTTTGTCCTCATCGGTGATTCATCAAAACTCGTCCATGTAGGCCTCGTCGACGCGCTTGGTCTCGGTCTTCTCAAAGGCATCCCAATTCTCCCTCACCTCATGGCTGGAGATGACTAGGGATACAAGGCGATTGGTTGCGGGACGTCACGACTGCCAAGGGGGAAATTAATTTTCGTCTCACAGTCGTAGAGGCTAAGACCGCTACCATGTCATTACCCCGTGTCCCGAGCTCTAACATCTGACACCCACATCCCCCACTACTGTTGCCTCACACCATGGTACTTTTGCCTCGGCGGCGGCGGCAGGTCGGAAGTGGCTATGGAGCATGGCACCCCACTGGGTGCTCGTGGTGCATGTGTGTCCCCCTTTTGGATTCATATTAGTGTCAATTCGCCAGCGACGACCCTCGATGCCTAGATCCGGCCATTCGGTCCAATCGAGGGTGGCAGAGGTTGATTAAAAGAGGGGAGATGGAGTGGGGGATTCGGCATGTGCGGTGCAGGAAGGGTTGGAGGCGGAGGCTTCGGGGTGGATTTGGGGATCCGGTCACACAAAAAGAAGTCTTCATGGCTTGAACTGAGATAGGGTGTATGATGCATTAATGTATGAAGGTGTATTGATGAGATGCATGATGCACACATATATAGACCGACGGCGTCGCTACACGGGGTGTATGATGCATTAATGTATGAAGGTGTATTGATGAGATGCATGATGCACACATACATAGACTGACGGCGCCGCTACACGGGAGGAAGCAATGACGAAGACCACACATACCAGCTTGGTGGGCATTTTCTTCTCTAGATCTACATGCGTGCACGTCATATTAATGCGAACAAATAGGTATCGTGGAGTGAGACACACGGGGCAATGTGATACATCTCTGTCGTATCAATAATTTTTGATTGTCCCATGCCAATATTATTCAACTTTCATATACTTTTGGCAACTTTTTATACTATTTTTGGGACTAACATATTGATCCAGTGCCCAGTGCCAGTTCCTGTTTGTTGCATGTTTTTTGTTTCGCAGAATATCCATATCAAATGGAGTCCAAACGGAATAAAAACTGACGGAGATTTTTTGGAATATATATGACTTTTTGGAAGAAAAATCAACGCGAGACGATGCTCGAGGGGCCCACGAGGTAGGGGCGCGCCCCTGACCCTCGTGGCCAGCCCATAAGGCGGTTGATGCCCTTCTTTCGCCGCAAGAAAGCTAATATCCGGATAGAGATCGTGTTCAAATTTCAGCCCAATCGGAGTTACGGATCTCTAGGAATGTAAGAAACGGTGAAGGGGTAGAATCTGAGAACACGGAAACAGAGCGAGACAGATCCAATCTCGGAGAGGCTCTCGCCCCTCCCACGCCATGGAGGCCAAGGACCAGAGGGGAAACCCTTCTCCCATCTAGGGAGGAGGTCAAGGAAGAAGAAGAAGAAGAAGAAGAAGAAGAAGAAGAAGAAGAAGAAGAAGAAGAAGAAGAAGAAGAAGAAGAAGAAGAAGAAGAAGAAGAAGAAGAAGAAGAAGGGGGCCCTCTCCCCCTTGCTTCCGGTGGCGCCGGAGTGCCACCGGGGGCCATCATCATCACCGTCATCTTCACCAACAACTTCACCGCCTTCACCACCAACTCTTCCCCCCTCTATGCAGCGGTGTAACCTCTCTCTTACCCGCTGTAATCTCTACTTAAACATGGTGATCAACACTATATATTATTTCCCTATGATGTATGGCTATCCTATGATGTTTGAGTAGATCTGTTTTGTCCTAATGGCTATTTGATGATCAAAATTGATTTGAGTTGCATGTTTTATTATTGGTGTTGTCCTATGGTGCTCTCCGTGTTGCGCAAGCGTGAGGGATCCCCGTTGTAGGGCTTGCAATATGTTCATGATTTGCTTATGGTGGGTGGCGTGAGTGACAGAAGCACAGACCCGAGTAAGTAGGTTGTTTGCGTATGGGATAAAGGGGACTTGATGCTTTAATACTATGGTTGGGTTTTACCTTAATGAATCTTTAGTAGTTGCGGATGCTTGCTAGACTTCCAATCATAAGTGCATATGATCCAAGTAGAGAAAGTATGTTAGCTTATGCCTCTCCCTCAAATAAAATTGTAATAATGATTATCGGTCTAGTTATTGATTGCCTAGGGACAAATAACTTTCTCGTGACAACAAGCTCTCTACTAAAATTAATTTAGTTGTTTCTTCATCTAAACAGCCCCTAGCTTTTATTTACGTGCTCTTTACTTTCTTGCAAGCCTATCCAAAAACACCTACAAAGTACTTCTAGTTTCATACTTGTTCTAGGTAAAGCGAACATCAAGCGTGCGTAGAGTTGTATCGGTGGTCAATAGAACTTGAGGGAATATTTGTTCTACCTTTAGCTCCTCGTTGGGTTCGACACTCTTACTTATCGAAAACTGTTGCGATCCCCTATACTTGTGGGTTATCAAGACCTTTTTCTGGCGCCGTTGCCGGGGAGCAATAGCGTGGGGAGAATATTCTCGTGTGTGCTTGTTTGCTTTATCACTAAGTAATTTTCATTTGCTGTTCTTAGTTGTTCTCTATCTTTAGTTATGGATATGGAACACGAAATACCAAAAAAAATTAGGTGTACTTTCTGCTCATGGAGATGGGGAACCTCCTAAAACCCTCGATGTTGGTTATGTGAAAGATATTAT
Organism: Triticum monococcum; assembly: GCA_034509565.1. NCBI lineage: Eukaryota > Viridiplantae > Streptophyta > Magnoliopsida > Poales > Poaceae > Triticum > Triticum monococcum. Next base: position 526,866,540 of record CM067845.1, read on the forward strand.
GTACTACTTTAATAATCCTGAGAAAACCCCATTTAATTATGTAATGGGAGTAACGTTGGATCAACGTGAATACTTTAGGGATTATTGCTTGACACAAAAAGGGAAACTATTATGGGATCAAATTCATATATTGAAGTGGTATGCTTGGCAATTATGCGTGAGTTATGATTATACTTGTTGCTCTAGGATGAAGGCTCCACACCTTCCCTTTTCATGCAAATTCAATGATAATAAAACCTTAGCTTCTTATGCTAATGGTATATATGATTACTATGATGTGGAACAAATAGAAAAATTTGTTGCTTTTATGGGTGCTTATGAAATTGAATCTATGTGTAAAGAGTTTGAAGATTTTGATGATTCTGTTTATAGATCTAAAAATTTAGCTATCCTCAAATATTGCTATGAGAATTATGAATACAATTCCGAAATTAATGCACTTGTTGAGAAAGTCTCCGCTATCCAAGAAGAGACTAATATTTTGCAGGAGACTATGGAAGAAGAAATTGATGAAACTGTGAGCTCATTGGATGAAAAAGATGACGAGGAGAGCGAAGAACAAAAGGAGGAAGAGCGGATTGATCACCCGTGCCCACCTTCTAATGAGAGTAACCCTTCAACTCATACATTATTTAATGCCCCTTCATGCTTACCGAAGGATGATTTCTATGATGACTGTTATGATCCCTATGATTCTTTTGAAATATTCCTTTTTGATGATGCTTGCTATGCTTGTGGCCAAGATGCCAATATGAATTATGCTTATGGAGATGAACTTGCTATAGTTCCTTATGTTAAACATGAAATTCTTGCTATTGCACCCACGCATGATAGTCCTATTATCTTTTTGAATTCTCCAAACTACACTATATCGGGGAAGTTTGTGCTTATCAAGGAGTATATTGATGGGTTTCCTTATACCGTTGCACATGATGATTTTGATGAATATAATATGCATGTGCTTGCTGCTCCTACTTGCAATTATTATGAGAGAAGAACTATATCTCCACCTCTCTATGTTTCCAATATGATAAAATTGCAAGAAACTATTTATACTATGCATTGGCCTTTACTATGTGTGCATGAATTGTTCTTTTATGACATGCCGATGCATAGGAAGAGAGTTAGACTTCATTGTTACATGATATATGTTACTTTGTGCTCACTACTAAATGCTAAATCATTGTTAATTAAAATTGGCTTTGATATACCTTGGGATCCAGGTGGATTCATTACTTGAGCACTATATGCCTAGCTTAATGGCTTTAAAGAAAGCGCTGCTAGAGACAACCCGGAAGTTTTAGAGATTCATTTATTTCTGTTTGTGTGCTTTTATAAAGTTTAGAAATAAAAATAATGCGCCAAGGTTTGCCTTTAGGATGTTTACATTGCTTGATGGTTTGTATGGTGCAGGACAGAAACTTTGGCTGTAGTGCGCAATTTTAATTTTTTTACTGGAACGTCAAATGGTTCTGATTCTTTTTGCACTGTCTTCCTATACAATTTTTTTATTTTTCCTAATTTCGTCAGAATTTTTCAAGTATCATAAGTATAGTGAATGTTCAGATTATTACAGATTGTTCTGTTTTAGACAGATTCTGTTTTTGATGCATAGTTTGCTTGTTTTGATGAACCTATCGATTTATATCAGTGGATTAAGCCATGGAAAAGTTATATTACAGTAGACACAATGCAAAAACAAAATATGAATTGGTTTGCAACAGTACTTAGAGTAGTGATTTTCTTTATTATACTAACGGATCTTACCGAGTTTTTTGTTGAAGTTTTGTGTGGATAAAGTGTTCGATGAGTGAGAAGGTTTCGATGTGAGAAGAAGGAAGAGAGGCAAGAGCTCAAGCTTGGGGATGCCCGAGGCACCCCAAATAAATATTCAAGGAGACTCAAGCATTTAAGCTTGGGGATGCTGGGAAGGCATCCCCTCTTTCTTCAATAAATATCGGTATGTTTTCGTATTCGTTGCATTCATGTGATATGTGCAAATTTTGGAGCGTCTTGTGCATTTAGTTTTCTTTTTTCTTTTTTTGCTCCATGCTGGTATGAGATAGTCCTTGGTTGATTTATAGAATGCTCTTTGCACTTCACTTATATTCTTTGAGTATGGATTTATAGAATGCTTCATGTGCTTCACTTATATCATTTGAAGTTTGGATTGCCCGTTTCTCTTTACATAGACAACCGCCATTTGTAGAATGCTCTTTTGCTTCACTTATAACTGTTAGAGCGTGGGCATATATTTTATAGAAAGAATTAAACTCTCTTGCTTCACTTATATCTATTTAGAGAGATGACAGAAACTGGTCATTCACATGGTTAGTCATAAAATCCTACATAAAACTTGTAGATCACTGAATATGATGTGTTTGATTCCTTGCAATAGTTTTGCGATATAAAGATGGTGATATTAGAGTCATGCTAGTGGGTAGTTGTGGATTGTAGAAATACTTGTGTTGAGGTTTGTGATTCTCGTAGCATGCACGTATGGTGAACCGTTATGTAACGAAGTTGGAGCACGAGGTATTTATTGATTGTCTTCCATATGAGTGGCAGTTGGGGACGAGCGATGGTCGTTTCCTACCAATCTATCCCCCTAGGGGCATGCGTAGTAGTACTTTGCTTCGAGGGCTAATAGACTTTTGCAATAAGTATGTGAGTTCTTTATGACTAATGTTGAGTCCATGGATTATACGCACTCTCACCCTTCCATCATTGCTAGCCTCTTCGGTACCGCGCATTGCCCTTTCTCACCTCGAGAGTTGGTGCAAACTTCGTCGGTGCATCCAAACCCCATGATACGATACGCTCTATCACACATAAGTCTCCTTATATCTTCCTCAAAACAGCCACCATACCTACCTATCATGGCATTTCCATAGCCATTCCGAGATATATTGCCATGCAACTTCCATCATCATCATATACATGACTTGAGCATTCATTGTCATATTGCTTTGCATGATCGTAAGATAGCTAGCATGATATTTTCATGGCTTGTCCGTTTTTTGATGTCATTGCTACGCTAGATCATTGCACATCCCGGTACACCGCCAGAGGCATTCATATAGAGTCATATCTTTGTTCTAGTATTGAGTTGTAAGTAAATAGAAGTGTGATGATCATCATTATTAGAGCATTTCCCCAGTGAGGAAAGGATGATGGAGACTATGACTCCCCCACAAGTCGGGATGAGACTCCGGACGAAAAAAAGGCCAAAAAAGAGAAGGCCCAAAAAAAGAGAAAAAACAAAAAAATGAGAGAAAAAGAGAGAAGGGGCAATGTTACTATCCTTTTACCACACTTGTGCTTCAGAGTAGCACCATGTTCTTCATATAGAGAGTCTCTTGAGTTATCACTTTCATATACTAGTGGGAATTTTCATTATAGAACTTGGCTTGTATATTCCAACGATGGGCTTCCTCAAATGCCCTAGGTCTTCATGTGCAAGCAAGTTGGATGCACACCCACTTAGTTTCAGTTGAGCTTTCATATACTTATAGCTCTAGTGCATCTGTTGCATGGCAATCCCTACTCCTCACATTGATATCAATTGATGGGCATCTCCATAGCCCATTGATTAGCCGCGTCGATGTGAGACATTCTCCCCTTTTGTCTTCTCCACACAACCCCCACCATCATATTCTATTCCACCTATAGTGCTATGTCCATGGCTCACGCTCATGTATTGTGTGAGGGTTGAAAAAGCTGAAGCGCGTTAAAAAGTATGACCAATTGCTCGGCTTGTCATCGGGGTTGTGCATGATGTGAATATTTTGTGTAAATAAGATGGAGCATAGCCATACTATATGATTTTGTAAGGATAACTTTCTTTGGCCATGTTATTTTGAAAAGACATGATTGCTTTATTAGTAGGCTTGAAGTATTATTGTTTTTATGTCAAATGATAGACTATTGCTTTGAATCACTCGTATGTAGAAGATTATGCTAGATAGCATTCCACATCAAAAATTATCTTTTTTATCATTTACCTACTCGAGGACGAGCAACAATTACAATGCGAGCTGAGCATCTAGGCTCGTTAGAGTTCGCAGGAAGAAAATGGGGATTGAGAGAGGGAGAGATGTAATGGATGAGGTAAGTGATAGAAGGGGGCCGGGCTACGAGCCAAGCACCTGCCAGGGTTTTCACATTTTGGACTATCTCTTTGATGCCATGAGTATTTTGTCCTTTGCATCGTATGGTACGAAGTAAAAAGGCATAGTCTCGGGGCCGCTGCCCCACACGTGACCGTAGATCTTCTTGGCAGAGCTTGTGTAGAAGAACTGGACGAAAGTTGCGTTGTCCTTATAGTGGGGACAACGTGTTAGTAGTGTTTTTTTTCCGGAAACTCCATCTACAGAGCATCCCAAACCGCATGCTCATGATTCCACAACACGACATCTTCCTCTCGGCGCAAACCCACGAGGAGTTGGGAAGGAAGTTTGGCACCACACGAAGAACGTTGTTGTTGGACACCATTGCGTTCTCCGATGAACTTCTTCTATACTTTCGCCGGAGATATAGATGATGAGGGAGAGAATGTGCCCCCCCCCCCCCCCCCCCCCTTGAACCTTTGGCATGGTATGTATGTAGTGCAATGGAAGAGAAGCATTCGCAAAAAATAATCATCTTTATAATGTGGCGACAGCCACAATGGGAAGCTGGACCATATCCCCACGATTGAAAGCATGTCAGGCGATATGAACTCTGAAACTTCTTCATTTTCCCACCTATGTATGGAGGTTTGACCAGATTGGCAATAATTAGTGGTGTTGACTCGCAAAGAAAATGCCACCACATCAATGATATCAACGCCGCTAATAAAGAGGGTCCCAAAATATCATGTGGCTGATGGGATGCATTTCAAATAGGTGGTGTTAGATAGGTAACTCAACATCATTAATAAATGTGGCAATTAGTGGCGTTGGTGCTTTGGCCGCAAAGGAAAAAGCCACCACTGACCACGTGTCAACACCACTAATACATGGGGCCCAGAATATGACGTGTCGCATGGGCCCCACTAGTCTATGATGGGGCTTGGGCAAAGATCTAACACCACTAATATAGTAGGTACTAGCATCGTGTGATTATGACCCACACCACTAACACTACCTGGCTTGTCGGATAGTTGGGTCCGGCCAACTAATTATGTTGGAGGACAATCAAATGTAATTAGTGTTGTACTATTAGGTGGTGGCCCCTTATATTCAAATGTCGCTGGTATTTCAAAATCTTACCAGCGGCGTCAATTATTTGAGCCATGCCACTGATATATACAAAATTCATGTAAGGGTTTTTTTACAAGTGTTGATTATCGCATCCCTAGTATCTGATCTTTGGGAGAACTCTACTAGTAGGGAAAGTTGTACTCCCTCAGCTTCCTTATGTAAGATGCATCATTAAAATTATAAAAACTAAGTTGTATTTCTAGTTTCCCATATGTTTCTATTTCTTCCCCTCCAGCCTCCGGTACGACCATCTCCAGCAAAAAAATAAGAGTAGGATCACCTGATCGGTGGTTAAGAAAAAGAACCTTGCCATCATACACAAGTATTTTCATGTCATGTATGATGTGCATGAGCCATGCAAAGCGAGCGGGAGATCCCCACGCGCACAGAAATCGCCAGACCATTGAATTAATTAAGGGTAATTTCGTTTCAAATTCTCGCAAATCCTTGACTTGAGCAATTGCTATCAACTAGCAAAGAGAGTGACAACCACCTAATCATGCATAGCCACTATCCTAGGTAAATGAAACACATGATGATTACCAAGATGTAATAACCTAAGTTCTATGCCACAATTTGTTTTCTATATATCAATACAAAACTCAACCAAGACATAAAGCAACCAACCATAGAATCTTGGATAACAAACATCTACAGAATAGAGTTAATAACTAAAGGAAATATGCCTTAGAGGCAATAATAAAGTTGTTATTTATATTACCTTATATCATGATAAATGTTTATTATTCATGCTAGAATTGTATTAACCGGAAACTTAGTACATGTGTGAATACATAGACAAATAGAGTGTCCCTAGTATGCCTCTACTTGACTAGCTCGTTAATCAAAGATGGTTAAGTTTCCTAACCATAGACATGTGTTGTCATTTGATGAACAGGATCACATCATTAGAGAATGATGTCATGGATAAGACCCATCCGTTAGCTTAGCATAATAATCCTTTAGTTTTATTGCCATTGCTTTCTTCATGACTTATACATGTTCCTCTGACTATGAGATTATACAACTCCCGAATACCGGAGGAACACCTTGTGTGCTATCAAACATCACAGCGTAACTAGGTGATTATAAAGGTGCTCTATAGGTGTCTCTGATGGTGTTAGTTGAGTTGGCATAGATCGAGATTAGGATTTTCTACTTTGTGTATCGCAGAGGTATCTCTAGGCCCTCTCGGTAATGCACATCACTATGAGCCTTGCAAGCAGTTTGACTAATGAGTTAGTTATGGGATGATGCATTATGGAATGAGTAAAGAGACTTGCCGGTAACGAGATTGAACTAGGTATGAAGATACCGACGATCGAATCTCGGGCAAGTAACATACCGATGACAAAGGGAACAACGTATGTTGTTATGCGGTTTGACTGATAAAGATCTTCGTAGAATATGTAGGAACCAATATGAGCATCCAGGTTCCGCTATTGGTTATTGAACGGAGATGTGTCTCGGTCATGTCTCGAACCCGTAGGGTCCGCACACTTAACGTTCGATGACGATTTGTATTATGAGTTATGTGATTTGATGACCGAAGCTTGTTCGGAGTCCCGGATGAGATCACGGACATGACGAGGAGTCTCGAAATGGTCGAGAGGTAAAGATTGATATATTTGAAGTTATATTTGGACACCGGAATGGTTTCGAAGTGTTTCGGGTATTTTCGGAGTACCGGGAGGTTACCGGAACCCCCCGGGGAAGTAGTGGGCCTTAATGGGCTTTAGTGGAAAGGAGAGAAGGGCCACAAGGGGTGTACGCCCCCCCCCCCCCCTTCATGGCTGGTCCAAATTGGACTAGGAGGGGTCGGCGCCCCCCTCTTTCCTTTCTCCCTCTCTTCCTCCTTCCCTCTCTCCCCCTCTTGGAAAGGAAGGGCACTCCAACTAGGATTGGGAATCCTAGTTGGACTCCCCTATAGCGCGCGCCCCTCCTAGGCCGGCCTCCTCCTCCCCCTCCTTTATATATGTGGGCAGGCGCACCCCAAAGCACAATAGACAATCTCTTAGCCGTGTGCGGTGCCCCCCTCCACAGTTCAACACTCCGGTCATATCGTCGTAGTGCTTAGGTGAAGCCCTGCGCCGGTAGCTTCATCATCACCGTCGCCACGCCGTCATGCTGGCGACACTCTCCCTTGTCCTCAACTAGATCAAGAGCTCGAGGGACGTCATCGTGCTGAACGTGTGCTGAACACGGAGGTGCCGTACGTTTGGTACTTGGATCGGTTGGATCGTGAAGACGTTCGACTACATCAACTGTGTTAACCTAACGCTTCCGCTTCCGATCTACGAGGGTACGCGGACACACTCCCCCCCTCTTGTTGCTATGCATCTCCTAGATAGATCTTGCGTGATTGTATGAAATTTTTGAAATACTGCGTTCCCCAACAGTTGCATCCGAGCCAGGTCTATGCGTAGATGTTATATGCACGAGTAGAACACAAAGAGTTGTGGGCGATAATAGTCATACTGCTTACCACCAACGTCTTACTTTGATTCGGCGGTATTGTTGGATGAAGCGGCCTGGACCCACATTACTTTGATTGCATGTGATGTTTTTCCTTTATGCATCTTATTTTGCTTAGTTCGGCGGTAGCATTATAAGATGATCTCTCACTAAATTTCAAGGTACAAGTGTTCTCCCTGAGTATGCACCGTTGCTATAGGTCATCGTGCTGAGACACCACGTGATGATCGGGTGTGGTAAGCTCTACGTTCACATACAACGGGTGAAGGCCAGTTTTGCACGTGCAGAATACTCGGGTTAAACTTGATGAGCCTATCATATGCAGATATGGCCTCGGAACACTGAGACCGAAAGGTGAAACGTGAGTCATATAGTAGATATGATCAACATAGTGATGTTCACCATTGAAAACTACTCCATCTCACGTGATGATCGGACATGGTTTAGTTGATATGGATCACGTGATCATTTAGATGACTAGAGGTATGTCTATCTAAGTGGGAGTTCTTAATTAATATGATTAATTGAACTTTAATTTATCATGAACTTAGTACCTGATAGTATTTGCATGTCTATGTTGTTGTAGATCAATGGCCCGTGCTACCGTTCCCTTGAATTTTAATGCGTTCCTAGAGAAAGCTAAGTTGAAAGATGATGGTAGCAACTACACGGACTAGGTCCGTAACTTGAGGATTATCCCCATTGATGCACAGAAGAATTATGTCCTGGAAGCACCGCTAGGTGCAAGACCCGCTGTAGGAGCAACTCCGGACGTTATGAACGTCTAGCAGAGCAAAGCTGATGACTACTCGATAGTTCAGTGTGCCATGCTTTACAGCTTAGAATCGGGACTTCAAAGACGTTTTGAACATCATGGAGCATATGAAATGTTCCAGGAGTTGAAGTTAATATTTCTAGCAAATGCCTGAGTTGAGAGATATGAAGTCTCCAACAAGTTCTACAGCAGCAAAATGGAGGAGAATAGTTCTGTTAGTGAACACATACGAATGTCTGGGTACCACAACCACTTGGCTCAGCTGGGAGTTAATCTTCCTAATGATAGTATCATTGGCAGAGTTCTTCAATCACTCCCACCAAGCTATAAAGGCTTCATGATGAACTATAATATGCAAGGGATGGAAAGGACAATTTCCGAGCTCTTCGCGATGCTAAAGGCTGCGGAGGTAGAAATCAAGAAGGAGCATCAAGTGTTGATGGTTAACAAGACCATTAGTTTCAAGAAAAGGGGCAAAGGGAAGAAGGGGAACTTCAAGAAGAACAGCAAGCCAGTTGCTGCTCAAGGGAAGAACCCAACTATGGACCTAAGCCTGAGACTGAGTGTTTCTACTACAAAGGGACTGGTCACTAGAAGTGGAACTGCCCCAACTGTTTGGCGGATAAGAAGGATGGCAAAGTGAAAGGCATATTTGATATACATGTTATTGATGTGTACCTTACTAATGCTCGTAGTAACGCCTGGGTATTTGATACTGGTTTTGTTGCTCATATTTTCAACTCGAAACAGGGGCTACGGATTAAACGAAAATTGGCTAAGGACGAGGTGATGATGCGCGTGAGAAATGGTTCCAAAGTCGATGTGATCGTCGTTGGCACGCTACCTCTACATCTACCGTCGGGATTAGTTTTAGACCTAAATAATTGTTATTTGATGCAAGCATTGAACATGAACATTATATCTGGATCTTGTTCGATGACAGACGGTTATTCATTTAAATTAGAGAATAATGGTTGTTTTATATGAGTAATCTTACATTCTTAAGAAGTTGCTCCCCACTACAACTAATTCTCTCAACATGCGCACTATCCACATCAGCTTCATGCAACGTCAGCGTTCACATAAGTCTAATTCTTAACATGCATCATACCATGTCACCCCGCCATTACCAGCATACAAAACGGACCGAGGAACGCTACCATCCCACACCCTTCCATCGCACGTGTGCACGAATTAATCGGAAACCCAAGCAGTTTTGCAACTGCACCTCACGATTGACTCCCAACACAAGTAGTACGTGCCATCTAGGTCGTAAACAACAAACTCCTCTAGAATGAAACAAACACACGACCCTCTGTTCACCTTCGCCCGTTTCCGGCCATAAATCACGGGCTCATTAAACAACGACTCCTCAGTCCCTCAAATACCAATCTTTTCCTCTGCCTACCGCGGCGACCGGCGCGACGACGGATGGGTGTCGATCTTCTACGGCACGATCGCCGGTCCGGCTGGCCTTTGCGGCTCTTTGATATTCTATCAGGTTACGTTCACGTTGCTGGTGTGGTGCCCTGCATCGTTGAGCCGACGTCTGCAGTGCTTGGTCATCCCGTCCATCTCTACCTCTATTCTGACCAAGATAGCTCCGGTGCTACTTGTGAGGTTGGTTCAATGAGCGTTCGGGAGATTGGTGTCCGCTCCGGCGCTGCTTGTGAGGTTGGTTCAATCAACTTACCAAGATAGTTATGTAATGTTTGACTGGTCGCTTGGGAGATTGGTGTCCGGACCTGGCTTGGCCTAGAAAGACCGGGCAAGCCTATGTTGACAGCGATGTTTGGAGGAGCTCTACATCCACCCCTTCCAGTGAGCGTTCAACGGTGTGTTGTCGTAGTTGATTACTGCAGCAATGGTAGCCTTTTTCCAAGCATAGTTTCCTGCAACTGGGAAGGGAAGCCATCCAGGGCAACTTTTTGTATCGACGATGGGTTTGCAAGTAAGGACGAAAAACTTCAGAGTACGGTATTGATAGGAACGGTGGTCTTCCTTCTGCCTTTTTTGTATTCTGCGGGCAAGAGAAACTAAAGGAGGCGAGCTGCTCTCAGCATTAATCAACGGAGGTTATACCTGGGTGGACGCGCTTGTGCTCCATTCTTAATCTAAACAGCCATCGGTGAGCCACCCATTTCGTCTTTTCCAGCTTCTCTATGACACTAACACCCATCTCCAACATGAGTGTAGTTTTTGATTTGTAACTTCCACCATATGGAAGTCAACAAGCTGGTAGGTCCCAATCTCATAGCCTGCTGTTAGCGCATGAAGCTAGATGAGACGAATCCAGAACGCTCTCATGTATTAGGTTAGTCCAGATCAGAACCCCCACCAAAAATATATGAACTTTACTTCTAACACATGCACCTGTCATTCTGAATCTTAACTGCATTGGGTCAACACATGTAATTCATGAAATTCTTACATACCACATTTAGACTTGATGGATAGTATTGTTCCTGCAGACCTAATTTAGAGCTGAGGTGGCTATTTTCTTTCACATGATTATCTGAGCATTTCAACGAAGTATGTAGAGGGAAGACACCTGATTGCTAGATATATCTAAACATGGAATTATGTTCGTCAGCTTGTATATATGTACTATCATGTATTTTTCTTTATTGTTGTGCTCAGATAACCATCTCAAGTCATTTGACACATTGATTAAATTTCCATATGTTGTCGCGGTATTAAACCTAACATAACCAAAGTTATCAGCTTGTGCTTTTTTTATTAAATACAAACATTTCTGCCTCTATTCACTTTTCTTCTAATAGTGAACTTATATGATTAGCTAATAATGTATACATACATGTAAATCTATTATTGATATTGTATTGTAATTATATTTATTAATATTTAATTCAAATTTCTTGCACTATGAATGCCGCAGCAATGCGCGGCGTATTATCTAGTATCTTGTATGGTCATGCACCCTTGATGGGTGGTCTATTTTTGTTGAATCTCAATTGTAGTGATACACATATTTATAATATTGAAGCCAAAAGATGCAAGGTTAATAATGATAGTACAACTTATTTGTGGCACTGCCGTTTAGGTTATATTGGTGTAAAGCGCATGAAGAAACTCCATGCTGATGGGCTTTTGGACTCACTTGATTATGAATCACTTGATGCTTGCGAACCATGCCTCATGGGCAAGATGATTAAGACTCTGTTCTCCGAAACAATGGAGCGAGCAGCTGACTTATTGGAAATAATCCATACTGATGTATGCGGTCCGATGAGTGTTGAGGCTCGCGGCGGGTATCGTAATTTTCTGACCTTCATAGATAATTTGAGCAGATATGGGTATATCTACTTGATGAAATATAAGTCTGAAATATTTGAAAAGTTCAAAGATTTTCCGAGTGAAGTGGAAAATCATCGTAACAAGAAAATAAAGTTTCTACGATCTGATCGTGGAGGTGAATATTTGAGTTATGAGTTTGGTCTTCATTTGAAACAATGTGAAATAGTTTCACAACTCACGCCACCTGGAACACCACAACATAATGGTGTGTCCGAACGTCGTAATCGTACTTTATTATATATGGTGCGATTTATGATGTCTTTTACTGGTTTACCACTATCATTTTGGGGTTATGCTTTAGAGACGGCTGCATTCACGTTAAATAGGGCACCATCTAAATTCGTTGAGACGACACCATATGAACTGTGGTTTGGTAAGAAACCTAAGCTGTCATTTCTTAAAGTTTGGGGTTGCGATGCTTATGTGAAAAATCTTCAACCTGATAAGCTAGAACCCAAATCGGAGAAATGTGTCTTCATAGGATACCCAAAAGAGACTGTTGGGTACACCTTATATCACAGATCCGAAGGTAAGATATTTGTTGCTAAGAATGGATCCTTTCTAGAGAAGGAGTTTCTCTCGAAAGAAGTGAGTGGGAGGAAAGTAGAACTTGATGAGGTAATTGTACCTTCTCTCGAATTGGAAAGTAGTTCATCACAGAAATCAATTCCAGTGATTCCTACACCAATTAGTGAGGAAGCTAATGATGATGATCATGAAACTTCTGATAAAGTTATTACCGAACCTCATAGGTCAACCAGAGTACGATCCACACCAGAGTGGTACGGTAATCATGTTCTGGAGGTCATGTTACTTGACCATGACGAACCTACGAACTATGAGGAAGCGATGATGGTCCCAGATTTCGCGAAATGGCTTGAGGCCATGAAATCCGAGATGGGAGCCATGTATGAGAACAAAGTGTGGACTTTGGTTTACTTGCCCGATGATCGGCAAGCAATAGAGAATAAATGAATCTTCAAGAAGAAGACTGACACTGACGGTAATGTTATTGTCTCCAAAGCTCGACTTGTTGAGAAAGGTTTTCGACAAGTTCAAGGAATTGACTATGATGAGACCTTCTCACCCGTAGCGATGCTTAAGTTTGTCCGAATCCATGTTAGTAATTTCCGCATTTTATGATGATGAAAATTGGCAAATGGATGTCAAAAATGCATTCCTTAATGGATATCTTAAAGAAGAGTTGTATATGATGCAACCAGAGGGTTTTGTCAATCCAAAAGTTGCTAACAAAGTGTGCAAGGTCCAGCGATCCATTTATGGACTGGTGCAAGCCTCTCGAAGTTGGAATATACACTATGATAGAGTGATCAAAGCATATGGTTTTATACAGAATTTTTGGATAAGCATGTATTTACAAGAAAGTGAGTGGGAGCTCTGTAGCATTTCTAATATTATATGTGGATGACATATTGTTGATTGGAAATAATATAGAATTTCTGGATAGCATAAAAGGATACTTGAATAAGAATTTTTCAATGAAAGACCTCGGTGAAGCTGCTTATATAGTGGGCATCAAGATCTATAGAGATAGATTAAGACACTTAATTGGACTTTCACAAAGCACATAACTTGATAAAGTTTTGAAGAAGTTCAAAATGGATCAGTCAAAGAAAGGGTTCTTGCCTGTGTTACAAGGTGAGAAGTTGAGTCAGACTCAATGCCCGACCAATTTAGAAGATAGAGAGAAAATGAAAGCCATTCCCTATGCCTCAGCCATAGTTTCTATCATGTATGCAATGTTGTGTACCAGACCTGATGTGTGCCTTGCTATAAGTTTAGCAGGGAGGTACCAAAGTAATCCAGGAGTGGATCACTGGACAGTAGTCAAGAACATCCTGAAATACCTGAAGAGGACTGAGGATATGTTTCTCGTTAATGGAGGTGACAAAGAGCTCATCGTCAATGGTTACGTCGATCCAAGCTTCGACACTAATCCGTATGACTCTAAGTCGCAAACCGGATACGTGTTTACATTGAACGGTGGAGCTGTCAGTTGGTGCAGTTCTAAACAAAGCGTCATGGAGGGATCTACGTGTGAAGCGGAGTACATAGCTGCTTCGGAAGCAGCAAATGAAGGATTCTGAATGAAGGAGTTCATCTCCGATCTAGATGTAATAACTAGTGCATTGGGTCCAATGAAAATCTTTTGTGACAATACTGGAGCAATTGCCTTGGCAAAAGAATCCAGATTTCACAAGAGAACCAAACACATCAAGAGACGCTTCAATTCCATCCGCGATCAAGTCAAGGAGGGAGACATAGAGGTTTGCAAGATACATACGGATCTGAATGTTGCAGACCCGTTGACTAAGCCTCTCTCACGAGCAAAACATGATCAGCACCAAGACTCCATGGGTGTTAGAATCATTACTATGTAATCTAGATTATTGACTCTAGTGCAAGTGGGAGACTGAAGGAAATATGCCCTAGAGGTAATAATAAAGTTGTTATTTATATTTCCTTATATCATGATAAATGATTATTATTCATGCTAGAATTGTATTAACCGAAAACTTAGTGCATGTGTGAATACATAGACAAACAGAGTGTCCCTAGTATGCCTCTACTTGACTAGCTCGTTAATCAAAGATGGTTAAGTTTCCTAACCATAGATGCTACCTCTTGAGCACCGCGTTGGATTTCCCCGAAGAGGAGAGGATGATGCAGCAAAGTAGCGTAAGTATTTCCCTTAGTTTTTGAGAACCAAGGTATCAATCCAGTAGGAGGCTACGCTTCAAGTCTGTTTGGTTCTACGGTAGGGTGCGTCGACTGCAAATTAAAATTTCCGACGCGCAGAACAACCAAGAACATGCTACGGGAGATGGATCACAGTTCGTTACCACTAGACGCGGAGTGCCGTGCAGCGGAAGAAGAGTTGGGGCAGCGCGTCCACGTGGATCGTCTCCTCCTCGTCCGATCTCCCTCGTACAGCCGGTGGTCGGTTCCCACGTACAGGTTCGCCGGAGCAGCGCAAGTGCACCGCCTCTAACGGTATCCGCGCGTGTAGGAGGAATGTCATGCGGCGGACTGCTAGGTCCGATCACACAACCGGTGGCGAGTGGAGGTGTCTATTCGCAACACATGCAAACCCTAGTGACAGCGCCGAAGCGATCAGCCGCGTGAGTGTGCGGCACCTCCACTATATATAGGTGTCTGTCGCGGGCTCAACACTTGGGCCTCGCACGGACCCTAAAGCCCATAAGACTACTCGGCCACAATCCGAATACAGTTCGGATCACATCCAACCAGTGTCCTTGGATCCGACCTCGTAGGTTCCTTCCCTTAAGCGCGCGACCCCTTAGGTTCTAGTTGGCTTGGTCGCAGTTCGGATCACCTCCGAACTGCATGGTTGGTAGCGGCCTCTAGCAAGGTTTGCCGAACACCAAGCAGACTATGAAGCTGGTTAGCGAACCTGTACATCACACTTCCAATCCTTTTGCCACACGATATATGTTGTCGAGCTCAAGGCGAGTCTGTCATCCTTGCGCTAGCCCGACGTCTTTCTCGTTTCAGTGATGCCGACCACAAACTGGATTATCTCATAATCCTTGTCGCATGGCCATGCTTATCCTGGTCGGATCACACGAGGGGCCCAGAGTATATCTCTCCTGATCGGAGGGGCAAATCCCATCTTGCTCGACCACGTCTCGCAGCATGGTTCTGGACAAACCCGAAACCTACCTTTATAACTACCCAGTTACGGAGTAGCATTTGGTCGGCCCAAAGCAAGTCTGTCACCATCCCGATTACATGCGTCAGCTCAGGTCTTAGGACATAGAACATATGTTGTACTAGAGACTCACAGATGACATATCGCTGCGTCTCATAGTTGGGTCTGTCCGACTTGGACCTTATCTCGACTCAGATCCGACTAAGTCGAATCCGACTAGATCCTTCCAAGTCCATATTATCCGGTTAGCATCCAATGCTCCATGGCTAGTGAGACCAAGCCATCGACCGTGTCATATGCTAGTCTAGTTGGCTGCGCGTCCACACAGCCCTTTCGACTAGGGACCTTATAGGACAGTCATCATACAATGCATAGTCCCACAAACAAGTCACGTACTTGCTGATAGACATCATTGCTAATGTCCAAGGACTATCTTTATTCATAAAAACATAGGAGATATCATCATACATGATTGCCTCTAGGGCATATCACCAACACTCTCCCAGTTGCACTAGAGTCAATCAAATAGACATCGAATGCCCATAGCTCTAACGTGCCCCTCATGCTTGGGTTGTGGAAGCGGCTTAGTCAACGGATCCGCAACATTTGCATCCGTGTGAATTTTGCATAACTCTACATCACCACTCTTTACGATCGTTCGTATCAGGTGATATTTACGATCTATGTGTCTGACCTTGTGGTCATTCCTCGGCTCCTTGGCTTGTGCAATGGCACCAGAATTATCACAATAAAGGTCCAATGGTTTTACCGAGGCTGGGAAAATACCAAGATCATCCAGAAAGTTCCGGATCCAAACACCTTCCTTTGCAGCTTCACAAGCCGCAATGTATTCGGCTTCTATAGTAGAATCGGCCACCGTATCTTGCTTGGAACTCATCCAGCTCACTGCTCCTCCGTTCATGACGTACACGAATCCGGACTGTGATCAACAATCATCTCTATCAGTTTGGAAACTAGCATCGGGGTAACCCCTTACAACGAGCTCTTCCTCACCTCCATAAACTAGGAACATCTCTTTAGTCCTTTTCAGGTACTTCAAAATAGTCTTTACCGCTGCCCAGTGACTCTCACCTGGGTTGGCCTGGTATCTACTTGTTAGGCTTATTGCAAAAGCAACATTGGGTCGTGTACATATCATGGCATACATGATGGATCCGATTGCTGAGGCATATGGAATCCTACTCATCCTGCTTCGCTCATCAGATATCGAAGGACTCTGAGTCTCGCTTAGCCTTATACCATGTGAGAGTGGCAAGAACCCTTTCTTTGCCTCACTCATGTTGAACCACTTCAACACTTTATCTATGTACGTGCTCTAGCTTAAGCTGAGCAGCCTCCTTGATCTATCTCTATAGATCTTAATGCCTAAAATGTACATTGCCTCACCAAGGTCCTTCATCGAAAACTTGCCATTCAATGACTCCTTGACCGAGTTCAGCATCGAAATATCATTTCCGATCAGTAGTACGTCATCCACATACAAGATCAAAAACACTATCGAGCTCCCACTTAACTTCTTGTAAAAACAAGAGTCCTCTTCGCTTTTGATGAAGCCGAAACCAGTGACGACCTCATCAAAACGAATGTTCCAGCTCCGAGATGCTTGCCTCAACCCATAAATGGATCTCTTGAGCTTGCATACCTTACTAGTGATAGTCGGATCGACAAAAGCCTCGGGTTGTATCATATACACGTCCTCGGTTAAATTTCCATGAAGGAAACCCGTCTTGACATCCATCTGCCATATCTCGTAATCGAAATATGCAGCTATAGCTAGTACGATCCTCACCGACTTCAGCATCGCTACCGGCGAGTAAGTCTCGTCATAGTCAATTCCTTGAACTTGTCCATAACCCTTAGCGACAAGCCGAGCTTTGTGGATCTGAACATTTCCATCCACATCGGTTTTCTTCTTAAAGACCCATTTGCAACCAATGGCCGTTACGCCAGGCGGCGGATCAACCAAGTCCCAAACTTGATTCCCATCCATGGACTTTAACTCGGATCTCATGGCCTCCAGCCATGCCTCGGAATCTGGGGTCACCATCGCTTCCGCATATGTGGCCGGCTCGTCGCTTTCTAGCAACAATACATCGCGCACTCTGCGCAATCTTTCCGACCTCCTTGGTTCTGGGGCCGCTTCCACTACGGGTTCCCTGACTGACTCCAGTATGATCTCATCACCAGCCGAGCCGTCCCCGAGTGGCCCTCGAATTTCTTCGAGTCGGACCATCCTCCCACTGGCCTCCCGACTGAGAAACTCTTTCTCAAGGAAAACCCCGTTCTGCACAACAAACACTTTGTTCTCTTCCCGGTTGTAGAAGTTATATCCCAAGGTTTCCCTTGGATATCCCACGAATATGCATTTATCTGACTTGGCTGTAAGCTTGTCTGACATAAGTTTCTTGACAAATGCTTCACAACCCCAAATCTTAAGAAAAGACAAACTGGGACTCTTCCCAGTCCACATCTCATCTGGTGTCTTGTCCACGGATTTTGATGTTACCCTGTTAAGTGTGAAAGCTACAGTTTCTAGAGCGTATCCCCAGAATGGCAAGGGTAAATCCGACTTGCTCATCATAGATCGAACCATGTCCAACAAGGTGCGATTCCTCCGTTCTGATACACCATTTCTCTGTGACATACCCGGAGGTGTGAGCTGAGGTACTATACCTCTGCGTTTCAGATGATCATCAAACTCCTGGCTCATGTACTCACCTCCATGATCAGATCGTAGAAGTTTTATAGTCTTGCCGAGCTGATTCTCTACCTCGTTTTGAAACTCTTTGAATTTTTCAAAAGTCTCTGACTTGTGCCTCATCAAATAGATATATCCATATCTACTCAAGTCGTCGGTAAAAGTCACGAAGTACTGATAGCCACCTCTGGCAGTTGTGCTCATTGGTCCACACACATCATTGTGTATCATTTCCAACAGCTCGGATGCCCTCTCGCAACTCTTTGCGAAAGGAGACTTAGTCATCTTGTCGAGCAAGCATGGTTCGCATGTCTCGAACGACCCAAAGTCGGTCGAAGTTAGGAGTCCATCATCATGGAGCTTCTTCATGCGTTTCAGAATAATGTGTCCAAGCCGGCAATGCCAGAAGTATGTCGAATTTATCTCATTGGGCTTATGCCTCTTGACATTCACGTTATAGACCGGTTCCTGTTCTTGATTCAATATAAATAACCCATCAACAATGGGCGCATAGCCGTGGAACATACCATTCAAATAAATCGAACAACCATTGTCCTTTAAATTGAATTCATAACCCTGACTCATCAAGCATGAGGCAGAAATGATGTTCCGACTAAGTGCAGGAATGTAATAACAATTATTCAATTCCAAAATAAATCTAGAAGGAAGCTGGAGTTGCATCGTGCCGACCTCCAACGCAGCAACTCTTGTTTTGTTGCTGACCCTGATGTTAATCTCCCCTTGTGCAACACGCCTAGTTCTTACCAGCCCCTACATCGAGTTGCAAATATGAACAACCGATCCGTTATCAAATACCCAAGAGCTACTAGGTATGTCAGCAAGGTAAATGTCTATAACATATGCAACAAGTGTACCTTTGCCTGAAGCAGCATTCCCGGCCTTCTTGCCATGCTCTGCAAGCCACTTGCTATAGTTTCTCTTCCAGTGACCAGTTTCCTTGCAATGATAGCAAATGGTCTTTGAGTCCGGTCCAGACTTCGGCGCAGCGGTGGAGGTTACCATCTCCATGCCCTTTGCCATAGCCTTCTTCTTGGACCAACTCTTCTTGAACTTAGCCGATTTCTGCACCATCAACACTTGATGCATGCCTTTCTTAATATCCTGCTCTGCCACTTTGAGCATCCCATGCAATTCAGTGAGCTTCTTATCCATGCCATGTATATGATAGTTCGAGATGAACGTCCCATAGCTGGGCGGAAGAGAACCCAGAACTGCATCAGTAGCCAGCTCATCCAAGAGCGGGAAGCCCAACCGATCCAAAGCTTGCACATATCCAATCATCTTGATCACATGCAGGCTCAGTGTATCACCTTCCTTCAGCTTACAATCCATCAAGGATCACCAGATGTTGAACCTTTGGGTCCTAGCCTGCACCTGAAACATGCTCTTGAGACTCTCAATCATATCGAAAGCCCCAACGTCTTCGAAATGCTGCTGCAAATCGGGCTCCATACAAGCCAGCATGAGGCAGCTGATCTCGTTTGATTCATCAACGAGTTTCTGGTAGGCATTCTTGGTTGTGGTACTAGCATTCGGCAGGTTCCTCTGGAAGCGGATCCTCTAGAACATGTTCCTTTTTATCATGCTTGAGAACAATTCTCAAATTTCTATACCAGGTAGTAAAGTTTATTGCATTCAGTTTATCCTTTTCCAGAATTGATTTCAATGCAAAGTTGGGTTGAGCAAGTGGTGCCATTGATCTACAATAGAAAAATATGCAATCACTAAGCTATGTGTTTATGTAGAGTAATTCTAGCCTTAAACAGAAATACTCCCACTGAAGTCAGCATCCCTCCGCAAATTCTCAGTGATTCAGGATCCGACTAGCACATGCGACTAGTGAGCTTTAGCATCACTGCTAGACAACATGTCTATCCGGTAAGCAACTCCTTGCTAATCGTATCTCCATACGACTCCTGTCGGTCGGGTAGGTATCTCATACCCCGGCCCCCAACCTTCGTTGCCACAAGGCCCAAAACCATTTTGATAGCCTTGTCAAGCTAACCTGATGCAGTGCATGTCCGTGTCCGACACGAACCCTTCAGTTCAAGGACACCTAGCAGCACCCCAATTATATGAGCCCACTACTAGACGTACTTGACGTGTGAAGGTGCAACATCGGGGATGGCAATTCACTTGATATTCATGAGGGATCTTTCTACCATTCTAACATGCATAGAAAACAAGGAAGCATAACAATCACAAATAAACACATATTGTGAAATAGTATGGCTCCTTCATGGAGGTTCTTCCAGGTTGGCTCCGACTCCGATGACCATCTAGGAACTCCATCTTGTTTGTCACGCTGGGACGCCAAGCCACCAACCTGATCTCTATTATCCAACTACTACAACTAGTAATGAATTTTACATAGAGTCACAAGCCGACACGCAGGTCGTTATAAGATATAATGACAGAACTTTGGCTCATGCCGGCTGACAAACATGACATGTAGGCCATGTATAATTTACACACATGCATCACATACACATGAGCCATACTATTCACATCAAACCCTGCAAAATAAAGTTATGCATAGAATCGCATTCTACCGGTTTGAGTGATTGTGTACGAAATACAAGGCGCTACGCACACGGCGGTCCCAATCATCGATCATCGCGAACTCCGATCATGCCGAATTCTCTGATCCGACCGATCTCATCGATCATCGCGAATCCGATTCGGATTTACGTTTCACTGTTAACCCCGATGGCGGATAACCGACCGGTAGGGGTAGATCGTGTCACGACCTCATCGATCCCAATCATCAGAAAACATAGCCTTATCGATCCCCATGTGCAGTAGATCTCATCAACCATGCACACAGCCGATCTTATCAACAACAACAAATCTCATCTATCTCCTCCACATATCTAATATGCATATGATCTGAATCCAAATCCTATAGAAGAGGCTCTCATACCACTGCTTGGTTCTACGATAGGGTGCGTCGACTGCAAATTAAAATTTCCTACACGCAGAACAACCAAGAACATGCTACGGGAGAAGGATCACAGTTCGTTACCACTAGACGCGCAGTGTCGTGCAGCGGAAGAAGAGTTGGGGCAGCGCGTCCACGTGGATCGTCTCCTCCTCGTCCGATCTCCCTCGTACAGCCGGTGGTCGGTTCCCACGTACAGGTTCGCCAGAGCGGCGCAAGTGCACCGCCTCTAACGGTATCCGCGCGTGTAGGAGGAACGTCGTGCAGCGGACTGCTAGGTCCGATCACACAACCGGTGGCGAGTGGAGGTGTCTATTCGCAACACCTACAAACCCTAGTGACAGCGCCGAAGCGATCAGCCGCGTGAGTGTGCGGCACCTCCACTATATATAGGCGTCCGTCGCGGGCTCAACACTTGGGCCTCGCACGGACCCTAAAGCCCATAAGACTACTCAGCCACAATCCGAATACAGTTCGGATCACATCCAACCAGTGTCCTCGGATCCGACCTCGTAGGTTCCTTCCCATAAGCGCGCGACCCCTTAGGTTCAAGTCGGCTTGGTCGCAGTTTGGATCACCTCCGAACTGCACAGTTGGTAGCGGCCTCTAGCAAGGCTTGCCGAACACCAAGCAGACTATGAAGCTGGTTAGTGAACCTGTACATCACACTTCCATTCCTTTTGCCACACGATATATGTTGTCGAGCTCAAGGCGAGTATGTCATCCTTGTGCTAGCCTGACCTCTTTCTCGTTTCAGTGATGCCGACCACAAACCGGATTATCTCATAATCCTTGTCGCATGGCCATGCTTATCCTGGTCGGATCACACGAGGGGCCCATAGTATATCTCTCTTGATCGGAGGGGCAAATCCCATCTTGGTCGACCACGTCTCGCAGCATGGTTCTGGACAAACCCGAAACCTACCTTTATAACTACCCAGTTACGGAGTAGCGTTTGGTCGGCCCAAAGCAAGTATGTCACCATCCCGAGTACATGCGTCAGCTCAGATCTTAGGACACAGAACATATGTTGTACTAGAGACTCACAGTTGACATATCGCTGTGTCTCATAGTTGGGTCTGTCCGACTTGGACCTTATCTCGACTCGGATCCGACTACGTCGAATCCGACCAGATCCTTCCAAGTCCATATTATCCGGTTAGCATCCAATGCTCCATGGCTAGTGAGACTAAGCCATCGACCGTGTCATATGCTAGTCTAGTTGGCTGCGCGTCCACACAGCCCTTTCGACTAGGGACCTTTTAGGACAGTCATTATACAATGCATAGTCCCACAAACAAGTCACGTACTTGCTGATACACATCATTGATGATATCCAAGGACTATCTTTATTCATAAACACATAGGAAATATCATCATACATGATTGCCTCTAGGGCATATCTCCAACAAAGTCCCTTGTACCTACACAAAACAATAGCTCAACGCAACCAACGCGCTTAGGGGTTGTCAATCCCTTCACGGTCACTTACGAAAGTGAGATCTGATAGAGATGATAAATAATATTTTTGGTATTTTTGGTATAAAGATGCAAAGTAAAAAGTAAAAGCAAAGCAATAATAAAGTGATGGAGATTGATATGATAAGAAAGAGACCCGGGGACCATAGGTTTCACTAGTGGCTTCTCTCAAGAGCATAAGTATTCTACGGTGGGTGAACAAATTACTGTTGAGAAATTGACAGAATTGAGCATAGTTATGAGAATATCTAGGTATGATCATGTATATAGGCATCACGTCCGAGACAAGTAGACCGAAACGATTATGAATCTACTACTATTACTCCACTCATCGACCGCTATCCAGCATGCATCTAGAGTATTAAGTTAAAAACAGAGTAACGCCTTGAGCAAGATGACATGATGTAGAAGGATAGTTTCATGCAATATGATAAAAAAACATCTTGTTATCCTCGATGGCAATGATACAATACGTGCCTTGCTGCCCCTTCTGTCACTGGGAAAGGACACCGCAAGATCGAACCCAAAGCTAAGCACTTCTCCCATGGCAAGAACAACCAATCTAGTAGGCCAAACCAAACTGATAATTCAAAGAGACTTGCAAAGCTAACCAATCATACATAAAAGAATTCAGAGAAGATTCAAATATTATTCATAGATAAACTGGATCATAAACCCACAGTTCATCGGTCTCAACAAACACACCGCAAAAAGAAGATTACATCGAATAGATCTCCACAAGAGAGGTGGAGAACATTGTATTGAGATCCAAAAAGAGAGAAGAAGCCATCTAGCTACTAGCTATGGACCCGTAGGTCTGAAGTAAACTACTCACACTTCATCAGAGAGGCTTGGATGATGATGTAGAAGCCCTCCATGATCGATGCCCCCTCCGACGGAGCTGCGGAACAGGCTCCAAGATGGGATCTCATGGATACAGAAAGTTGCGGCGGTGGAATGAGGTTTTCGGCTCCGTCCCCGATCGTTTGGGGATACATGGATATATATAGGCGGAAGAAGTACGTCGGCGGAGCTCCGAGGGGCCCACAAGGTAGGGGCGCGCCCTAGGGGGGCGCCCCCCACCCTCGTGACCACCTCGTGGCTTTCTTGACGGGGGATCCAAGTCTTCTGGATATTATCTGATGAGAAAATCACGTTTCTGAAGATTTTATTCCGTTTGGAATCCGTTTGATATTCTATTTCTCCGAAACACTAAAATAGGCAAAAAAACAGCAATTCTGGACTGGGCCTCCTGTTAATAGGTTAGTCCCAAAAATAATATAAAAGTGGAAAGTAAAGCCCAATATAGTCCAACAAAGTAGATAATATAGCATGGAGCAATCAAAAATTATAGATACGTTGGAGATGTATCAAGCATCCCCAAGCTTAATTCCTGCTCGTCCTCGAGTAGGTAAATGATAAAAAGAGAATTTTGATGCGGAGTGCTACTTGGCATAATTTTAATGTAATTCTTCTTAATTGTGGTATGAATATTCAGATCCTAAATATTCAAGACAAAAGTTCATATTGACATAAAAATGATAATACTTCAAGCATACTAACTAAGCAATTATGTCTTCTAAAAATAACATGGCCAAAGAAAGTTCATCCCGACAAAATCATATAGTTTAGTCATGTTTCATTTTCGTCACACAAGAATGCTCTCATCATGCACAACCCCGATGACAAGCCAAGCAATTGTTTCATACTTTAGTAATCTCAAACCTATAAACTTTCACGCAATACATGAGCGCGAGCCATGGATATAGCACTATGGGTGGAATAGATATAGTGAGGGGGTTATGTCTAGAAGACAAAAAAGGAGAAAGTCTCACATCAACGAGGCTAATCAATGGGCTATGGAGATGCCCACCGATTGATGTTAATGCAAGGAGTAGGGATTGCCACGCAACGGATGCACTAGAGCTATAAATGTATGAAAGCTCAACAAAAGAAACTAGTGGGTGTGCATCCACTTGCTTGCTCACGAAGACCTAGGGCACTTGAGGAGGCCCATTGTTGGAATATACAAGCCAAGTTCTATAATGAAAAATTCCCACTAGAATATGAAAGTGATAACATGAGAGACTCTCTACTATGAAGATCATGGTGCTACTTTCAAGCACAAGTGTGGTAAAAGGATAGTAACATTGTCCCTTCTCTCTTTTTCTCTCATTTTTTGGGCCTTTTTTTGGTGGCCTTTCTTTCTTTTTTTGGGCCTTCTCTTTTTTTATGGCCTTTCTTTTTTTATGGCCTTTCTTTTTTATTTATTTATTCCTCACTTGGGACAATGCTCTAATAATGATGGTCATCACACTTCTATTTATTTACAACTCAATGATTACAACTCGATACTAGAACAAGATGACTCTATATGAATGCCTCCGGCGGTGTACCGGGATATGCAATGAATCAAGAGTGACATGTATGAAAGAATTATGAGCGGTGGCTTTGCCACAAATACGATGTCAACTACATGATAATGCAAAGCAATATGACAATGATGATGCGTGTCATAATAAACGGAACGGTGGAAAGTTGCATGGCAATATATCTCGGAATGGCTATGGAAATGCCATGATAGGTAGGTATGGTGGCTGTTTTGAGGAATATATAAGGAGGTTTATGTGTGAAAGAGTGTATCATATCACGGGGTTTGGATGCACCGGCGAAGTTTGCGCCAACTCTCAATGTGAGAAAGTGCAATGCACGGTACCGAAGAGGCTAGCAAGGATGGAAGGGTGAGAGTGCGTATAATCCATGGACTCAACATTAGTCATAAAGAACTCACATACTTATTGCAAAAATCTACAAGTCATCAAAAACTTCGTCACTACGCGCATGCTTCTAGAGGGATAGATTGGTAGGAAAAGACCATCGCTCGTCCCCGACCGCCACTCATAAGGAAGACAATCAAATAACACCTCATGTTTCAAATTTGTTACATAACGTTTACCATACGTGCATGCTACAGGACTTGCAAACCTCAACACAAGTATATATCAATTTCACAACTACTCAACTAGCATGACTTTGATATTATTACCTCCATATCTCAAAACAATCGTCAAGCATCAAACTTTTCTTAGTATTCAACACACTCATAAGAAAGTTTTATTATTAATCTTGCACACCAAGCATATTAAGATTTTAAGCAAATTACCATGCTATTAAGACTCTCAAAATAATCTAAGTGAAGCATGAGAGATCAAAAGTTTCTATAAAACAAATCCACCACCGTGCTCTAAAAGATATAAGTGAAGCTCTAGAGCAAAACTATAAAGCTCAAAAGATATAAGTGAAGCACATAGAGTATTCTATCAAATTCCAAATCATGTATGGCTCTCTCAAAAGGTGTGTACAGCAAGGATGATTGTGGTAGACTAACAAGCAAAGACTCAAATCATAAAAGACGCTCCAAGCAAAACACATATCATGTGGTGAATAAAAATATAGCTCCAAGTAAAGTTAGCGATAGAAGTAGACGAAAGAGGGGATGCCTTCCGGGGAATCCCCAAGCTTTGGCTTTTAGGTGTCCTTAGATTATCTTGGGGGTGCGATGGGCATACCCAATCTTAGGCTCTTTCCACTCCTTCTTCCATAATCCATCAAATCTTTACCCAAAACTTGAAAACTTCACAACTCAAAACTTAAAGTAGAAAATCTCGTGAGCTCCGTTAGCGAAAGAAAACAAAAGACCACTTCAAGGTACTGTAATGAACTCATTCTTTATTTATATTGGTGTTATACCTACTGTATTCCAACTTATCTATGGATTATAAACTATTTTACTAGCCATAGATTCATCAAAATAAGCAAACAACACACGAAAAACAGAATCTGTCAAAAACAGAACAGTCTGTAGTAATCTGTAGCTAGCGCAAGATCTGGAACCCCAAAAATTCTAAACTAAATTGCTGGACGTGAGGAATTTATCTATTAAACATCTAAAGAAAGAATTAACTAAATAGCTGAAGGAAATATGCCCTAGAGGCAATACTAAAGTTATTATTTATTTCTTTATATCATGATAAATGTTTATTATTCATGCTAGAATTGTATTAACCGGAAACATAATACATGTGTGAATACATAGACAAACATAGTGTCACTAGTATGCCTCTACTTGACTAGCTCGTTGATCAAAGATGGTTATGTTTCCTAACCATAGATATGAGTTGTCATTTGATTAACGGGATCACATCATTAGGAGAATGATGTGATTGACTTGACCCTTTTTCGTTAGCTTAGCACTTGGTCGTTTAGTTTGTTGCTATTGCTTTCTTCATGACTTATACATGTTCCTATGACTATGAGATTATGCAACTCCCGTTTACCGGCGGAACATTTTGTGTGCTACCAAATGTCACAACGTAACTGGGTGATTATAAAGGTGCTCTACAGGTGTCTCCGAAGGTACTTGTTGGGTTGGCGTATTTTGAGATTAGGATTTGTCACTCCGATTGTCGGAGAGGTATCTCTGGGCCCTCTCAGTAATGCACATCACATAAGGCTTGCAAGCATTGCAACTAATAAGTTAGTTGCGGGATGATGTATTACGAAACGATTAAAGAGACTTGCCGGTAACGAGATTGAACTAGGTATTGAGATACCGACGATCAAATCTCGGGCAAGTAACATACCGATGACAAAGGGAACAACGTATGTTGTTATGCGGTCTGACCGATAAAAGATCTTCGTAGAATATGTGGGAGCCAATATGAGCATCCAGGTTCCGCTATTGGTTATTGATCGGAGACGTGTCTCGGTCATGTCTACATTGTTCTCGAACCCATAGGGTTCGCACGCTTAACCTTACGATGACAGTTTCATTATGAGTTTATATATTTTGATGTACCGAAGGTTGTTCGGAGTCCCGGATATGATCATGGACATGACGAGGAGTCTCGAAATGGTCGAGACATAAAGATCGATATATTGGACGGCTATATTCGGGCACCGGAAGTGTTTCGGGTGATTTTGGAGAAAACCGGAGTGCCGGAAGGGTCACCGGAACCCCCCGGGGAAGTATTGGGCCTTAGTGGGCCTGAGGGGAGAGAGAGGGCAGCAGCCCAGGAGGTGGCGCGCCCCCTCCCATGGGGAGTCCGAATTGGACTAGGGGAGGGTGGCGCGGCCCCTCTTTCCCTCTCCCTCTCCCTCTCTTTCCTTCCCCCTTCCCTCTTCCTAGTTGGACTTGGAAAGGGGAGTCCTACGCCTACTAGGAGGAGGACTCCCCCCTCCTTGGCGCGCCACAAGGGCCGGCCGGCCTCCCCCCTTGCTCCTTTATATACAGGGGCAGGGGGCACCTCTAGACACACACGTTGATCTTCGTGATCGTTCTCTTAGCCGTGTGCGGTGCCCCACTCCACCATAATCCTCGATAATATTGTAGCGGTGCTTAGGCGAAGCCCTGTGACGGTAGAACATCAAGATCGTCACCACGCCGTCGTGCTTATGGAACTCTTCCCCGACACTTTGCTGGATCGGAGTCTGGGGATCGTCATCGAGCTGAATGTGTGCTAGAACTCGGAGGTGCCGTAGTTTCGGTGCTTGATCGGTCGGGCCGTGAAGACGTACAACTACATCAATCGCGTTGTGCTAACGCTTCCGCTTCCGGTCTACGAGGGTATGTAGACAACACTCTCCCCTCTCGTTGCTATGCATCACCATGATCTTGCGTGTGCGTAGGAAATTTTTTGAAATTACTACGTTCCCCAACAATAGCACTTTCCAAATAAAAATGACAGCAGTTCTCGTGAGCGCTAAAGTTTCTATTTTTTACAGAAAGTTCAACAATACTTTCCCCAAGTCTTCCCAACGGTTCTACTTGGCACAAACACTAATTAAACACAAAAACACAACCAAAACAGAGGCTATATAAATTATTTATTACTAAACAGGAGCAAAAAGCAAGGAATAAAAATAAAATTGGGTTGCCTCCCAACAAGCGCTATAGTTTAACGCCCCTAGCTAGGCATAACAACCAAGAATAGATCTAGGTATTGCCATATTTGGTAGGCAATTCTTCAATGAGGCATCTATCTCCTTTAGGAATTTCTTTCTTTCTAGTGATTATCAAACTCTTAGGCACAAGATCGAAAAATTCATTTGTAGCAATTGGTTCCTTAATGATAGCAAAAAGATTGGGATGAATACTTATAGATTTAAGATCCGTAGTTTCCTTACTAGAGGATTCACCCTTATTTTTAGGAACATACATCAGCTTGGCAATTTTAGTAGGAGGACTTGGAGTATTCTTTACGGAAGAAAAAGCGGTTCCCAAGTTTGTAATGATACCCTCAAGTTTATCGATTCTAGTGGAATCTAGATTTATTTTTTCATTAACTATGGGTTCCTTTTCCTTAATATTTTTCAAAGTCATTCCTACCTTAGATCCATATTGGGTAATTTGATTGTGCATCTTTTTATCTAGATTTCCAATTAATTCAATGGTAGCAACTTTATTTTCAATAATTTCAAGTCTTTGCATAACATGCTCCAAAGTTAACATAGTTCCATTAACCAAAAGAGGTGGTGAGCCAAATAAATCTATCATAGCATTATAAGAATCAAAAGTATGGCTACCCAAAAATTCCCTCTGGTAATGGTATCAAGGATATATCTATACCAAGGACTAGCACCTACATAAAAATTGCGGAGAAGAACTAAAGTAGATTGCTTCCTGGTAGATCTATTTTGAGCATTGCAAATTCTATACCAAGCATCTTTTAGATTTTATCCCTGCCTTTGTTTAAAATTTAGAACTTCATTCTCGGGAGACAACGGAGAATATATGGGACGAGCCATAACGACAAGCAAACAAAATAACACACGAGCAAACAAAAGGCAAAAGGGCAAAAAGAGGCAAATTGAGAAAGAGAGGGAGGATAGAGAGAGAGGGCGAATAAAACGGCAAGGGTGAAGTGGGGCAGAGGAAAACGAGAGGCAAATGGCAAATAATGTAATGCGGGAGATAGGGATTGTGATGGGTACTTGGTATGTTGACTTTTGCGTAGACTCCCCGGCAACGGCGCCAGAAATTCTTCTTGCTACCTCTTGAGCACTGCGTTGGATTTCCCCGAAGAGGAGAGGATGATGCAGCAAAGTAGCGTAAGTATTTCCCTCAGTTTTTGAGAACCAAGGTATCAATCCAGTAGGAGGCTACGCTTCAAGTCCCTTGTACCTACACAAAACAATAGCTCAACGCAACCAACGTGCTTAGGGGTTGTCAATCCCTTCACGGTCACTTACAAAAGTGAGATCTGATAGAGATGATAAATAATATTTTTGGTATTTTTGGTATAAAGATGCAAAGTAAAAAGTAAAAGCAAAGCAATAATAAAGTGATGGAGATTGATATTATAAGAAACCGACCCGGGGGCCATAGGTTTCACTAGTGGCTTCTCTCAAGAGCATAAGTATTCTATGGTGGGTGAACAAATTACTGTTGAGCAATTGACAGAATTGAGCATAGTTATGAGAATATCTAGGTATGATCATGTATATAGGCATCACGTCCGATACAAGTAGACCGAAACGATTCTGCATCTACTACTATTACTCCACTCATCGACCGCTATCCAGCATGCATCTAGAGTATTAAGTTAAAAACAGAGTAACGCCTTAAGCAAGATGACATGATGTAGAGGGATAGTTTCATGCAATATGATAAAAACCCCATCTTGTTATCCTCGATGGCAATGATACAATACGTGACTTGCTGCCCCTTCTGTCACTTGGAAAGGACACCGCAAGATCGAACCCAAAGCTAAGCACTTCTCCCATGGCAAGAACAACCAATCTAGTAGGCCATACCAAACTGATAATTCGAAGAGACTTGCAAAGATAAGCAATCATACATTAAAGAATTCAGAGAATATTCAAATATTATTCATAGATAAACTGGATCATAAACCCACAGTTCATCGGTCTCAACAAACACACCGCAAAAAGAAGATTACATCCAATATATCTCCACAAGAGAGGGGGGAACATTGTATTGAGATCCAAAAAGAGAGAAGAAGCCATCTAGCTACTAGCTATGGACCCGTAGGTCTGAAGTAAACTACTCACACTTCATCGGAGAAGCTTGGATGATGATGTAGAAGCCCTCCGTGATCGATGCCCCCTCCGGCGGAGCTCTGGAACAGGCCCCAAGATGGGATCTCCTGGATACAGAAAGTTGCGGCAGTGGAATTAGGTTTTTGGCACCATCCCCGATCGTTTGTGGGTACGTGGATATATATAGGAGGAAGAAGTACGTCGGTGGAGCTCTGGTGGCCCACGAGGCAGGGGGCACCCTAGGGGGGCGCCCCCCACCCTCGTGACCACCTCGTGGCTTTCTTGACGGGGGGTCCGAGTCTCCTAGATCTTATCTAATGAGAAAATCACGTTTCCGAAGATTTTATTCCGTTTGGACTCCGTTTGATATTTTGTTTCTCCTAAACACTGAAATAGGCAAAAAAACAGCAATTCTGGGCTGGGCCTCCGGTTAATAGGTTAGTGCCAAAAATAATACAAGAGTGGAAAATAAAGCCCAATATAGTCCAAAACAGTAGATAATGAAGGAAATATGCCCTAGAGGCAATAATAAAGTTATTATTTATTTCCTTATATCATGATAAATGTTTATTTTTCATGCTAGCATTGTATTAACCGGAAACATGATACATGTGTGAATACATAGACAAACAGAGTGTCACTAGTATGCCTCTACTTGACTAACTCGTTAATCAAAGATGGTTATGTTTCCAAACCATGGACAAAGAGTTGTCATCTGATTAACGGGATCACATCATTAGTTGAATGATCTGATTGACATGACCCATTCCACTAGCTTAGCACCCGATCGTTTAGTATGTTGCTATTGCTTTCTTCATGACTTATACATGTTCCTATGACTATGAGATTATGCAACTCCCGTTTGCCGGAGGAACACTTTGTGTGCTACCAAACGTCACAACGTAACTGGGTGATTATAAAGGTGTTCTACAGATGTCTCCAAAGGTACATGTTTGGTTGGCGTATTTCGAGATTAGGATTTGTCACTCCGATTGTCGGAGAGGTATCTCTGGGCCCTCTCGGTAATGCACATCACATAAGCCTTGCAAGCATTGCAACTAATGAGTTAGTTGCGAGATGATGTATTACGTAACGAGTAAAGAGACTTGCCAGTAACGAGATTGAACTAGTTATTGGATACCGACGATCGAATCTCGGGCAAGTAACATGCCGATGACAAAGGGAACAACGTATGTTGTTATGCGGTCTGACCGATAAAAGATCTTCGTAGAATATGTAGGATCCAATATGGGCATCCAGGTCCGCTATTGGTTATTGACCGGAGACGTGTCTCGGTCATGTCTACATTGTTCTTGAACCCGTAGGGTCCGCACGCTTAAGGTTTTGATGATAGTTATATTATGAGTTTATGAGTTTTGATGTACCGAAGGAGTTCGGAGTCCCGGATGAGATCGGGAACATGACGAGGAGTCTCGAAATGGTCGAGACGTAAAGATCGATATATTGGACGACTATATTCGGACATCGGAAAGGTTCCGAGTGATTCGGGTATTTTTCGGAGTACCGGGTAGTTATGGGAGAAGCAATGGGCCTTGATGGGCTTTAGTGAGAAGAAGAGAAAGGGCCAAGGGGCTGCTGCGCCCCCCCTCCCCTCTGGTCCGAATTGGACTAGGGAAAAGGGGGCCGGCCACCTTTCCTTCACCTCTACTTCCTTCTCCCTTCCTCCCCTCTTGGTGGACTCCTACTAGGACTTGGAGTCCTAGTAGGACTCCACATCCTGGCCGCACCAATTGCCTTGGCTGGCCTCCTCCTCCTCCATCCTTTATATACTGAGGCAAGGGGCACCCTAGAGAAACAAGTTGATCCACGTGATCTTACTCTTAGCCGTGTGCGGCGCCCCCTGCCACCATAGTCCTCGATAATATTGTAGCGGTGCTTAGGCGAAGCCCTGCAATAGTAGTACATCAAGATCATCACCACGCCGTCGTGCTGACAGAACTCTTCCCTGACACTTTGCTAGATCGGAGTCCGGGGATCGTCATCGAGCTGAACGTGTGCTAGAACTCGGAGGTGCCGTAGTTTCGGTGCTTGATCAGTCAGGCCTGAAGACGTACGACTACATCAACCGCGTTGTGCTAACGCTTCCGCTGTTGGTCTACAAGGGTACGTAGATCACACTCTCCCCTCGTTGCTATGCATCACCATGATCTTGTGTGTGCGTAGGAAATTTTTTTAAATTACTACGTTCCCCAACAATGGTATCAGAGCCTAGGTTTTATGTGTTGATGTTATATGCACGAGTAGAACACAAGTGAGTTGTGGGCGATATAAGTCATACTGCCTACCAGCATGTCATACTTTGGTTTGGCGGTATTGTTGGACGAAGCGGCCTGGACCGACATTATGCGTACGCTTACGCGAGACCGGTTCTCCCGACGTGCTTTGCACATAGGTGGCTTGCGGGTGACAGTTTCTCCAACTTTAGTTGAACCGAGTGTGGCTACGCCCGGTCCTTGCGAAGGTTAAAACGGCATCAACTTGACAAACTATCGTTGTGGTTTTGATGCGTAGGTAAAATTGGTTCTTGCTTAAGCCCGTAGCAGCCACGTAAAACATGCAACAACAAAGTAGAGGACGTCTAACTTGTTTTTGCAGGGCATGTTGTGATGTGATATGGTTAAGACATGATGCTAAATTTTATTGTATGATATGATCATGTTTTATAACCGAGTTATCGGCAACTGGCAGGAGCCATATGGTTGTCGCTTTATTGTATGCAATGCAATCGCGTTGTAATGCTTTACTTTATCACTAAGCGGTAGCGATAGTCGTGGAAGCATAAGATTGGCGAGACGACAACGATGCTACGATGGAGATCAAGGTGTCGCGCCGGTGATGATGGTGATCATGACGGTGCTTCGGAGATGGAGATCACAAGCACAAGATGACGATGGCCATATCATATCACTTATATTGATTGCATGTGATGTTTATCTTTTATGCATCTTATCTTGCTTTGATTGACGATAGCATTATAAGATGATCTCTCACTAAATTATCAAGAAGTGTTCTCCCTGAGTATGCACCGTTGCCAAAGTTCGTCGTGCCCAGACACCACGTGATGATCGGGTGTGGTAAGCTCTACGTCCATCTACAACGGGTGCAAGCCAGTTTTGCACACGCAGAATACTTAGGTTAAACTTGACGAGCCTAGCATATGCAGATATGGCCTCGGAACACGGAGACCGAAAGGTCGAGCGTGAATCATATAGTAGATATGATCAACATAATGATGTTCACCATTGAAAACTAATCCATTTCACGTGATGATCAGTTATGGTTTAGTTGATTTGGATCACGTGATCACTTAGAGGATTAGAGGGATGTCTATCTAAGTGGGAGTTCTTAAGTAATATGATTAATTGAACTTTAATTTGTCATGAACTTAGTCCTGGTAGTATTTTGCAAATCATGTTGTAGATCAATAGCTCGCGTTGTTGCTTCCCTGTGTTTATTTTGATATGTTCCTAGAGAAAATTGTGTTGAAAGATGTTAGTAGCAAAGATGCGGATTGGATCCGTGATCTGAGGTTTATCCTCATTGCTGCACAGAAGAATTATGTCCCTGATGCACCGCTAGGTGACAGACCTATTGCAGGAGCAGATGCAGACGTTATGAACGTTTGGCTAGCTCAATATGATGACTACTAGATAGTTTAGTGCACCATGCTTAATGGCTTAGAATCGGGACTTCAAAGACGTTTTGAACGTCATGGACCATATGAGATGTTCCAGGAGTTGAAGTTAATATTTCAAGCAAATACCCGAGTTGAGAGATATGAAGTCTCCAACAAGTTCTATAGCTAAAAGATGGAGGAGAATCGCTCAACTAGTGAGCATGTGCTTAGATTGTCTGGGTACTACAATCGCTTGAATCAAGTGGGAGTTAATCTTCCAGATAAAATAGTGATTGACAGAATTCTCTAGTCACCATCACCAAATTAGTAGAACTTCGTGATGAACTATAATATGCAAGGGATGACGAAAGTAATTCCCAAGCTCTTCGTGATGCTGAAATCGACAAAGGTAGAAATCAAGAAAAACATCAAGTGTTGATGGTTAACAAGACCACTAGTTTCAATAAAAGGGCAAAGGGAAGAAGGAGAACTTCAAGAAGAACTGCAAGCAAGTTGCTGCTCAAGTGAAGAAGCCCAAGTCTGGTCCTAAGCCTGAGACTAAGTGCTTCTACTGCAAAGGGACTGGTCACTGGAAGCGGAACTACCCCAAGTGATTGGCGGATAAGAAGGATGGCAAAGTGAACATAAGTATATTTGATATACATGTTACTGATGTGTACTTTACTAGTGTTTATAGCAACCCCTCAGTATTTGATACTAGTTCAGTTGCTAAGATTAGTAACTCGAAACGGGAGTTGCAGAATAAACATAGACTAGTTAAGGGTGAAGTGACGATGTGTGTTGGAAGTGGTTCCAAGATTGATATGATCATCATCGCACACTCCCTATAAATTCAGGATTAGTGTTGAACCTAAATAAGTGTTATTTGGTGTTTACGTTGAGCATGAATATGATTTGATCATGTTTATTGTAATACAGTTATTCATTTAAGTAAGAGAATAAATTGTTGTTCTGTTTACATGAATAAAACCTTATATGGTTACACAACCAATGAAAATAGTTCGTTGGATCTCGATCGTAGTGATACACATAATCATAATATTGAAACCAAAAGATGCAAAGTTAATAATGATAGTGCAACTTATTTGTAGCACTGCCGTTTAGGTCATATTGGTATAAAGTGCATGAGGAAACTCCATGCTGATGGGCTTTTGGAATCACTTGATTATGAATCAGTTGATGCTTGCGAACCATGCCTCATGGGCAAGATGACTAAGACTCTGTTCTTCGGAACAATGGAGCGAGCAACAGATCTGTTGGAAATCATACATACTGATGTATGTGGTCCGATGAATATTGAGGCTCGTGACAGGTATCATTATTTTCTGATCTTCACAGATGATTTCAGCAGATATGAGTATATCTACTTGATGAAACATAAGTCTGAAACATTTGAAAAGTTCAAAGAGTTTCAGAGTGAAGTGAAAAATCATCGTAACAAGAAAAATAAAGTTTCTACAATCTGATCATAGAAAAGAGTATTTGAGTTACGAGTTTGGCCTTCAGTTAAAAACAATGTGAAATAGTTTCACTACTCACGCCACCTGGAACACCACAATGTAATGGTGTGTCCGAACGTCATAACTGTACTTTATTAGATATGGTGCGACCTATGATGTTTCTTACCGATTTACCACTATCGTTTTTGAGGTTATGCATTAAAGACAGTTGCATTCACGTTAAAAAAGGGGCACCATCTAAGTCCGTTGAGACGACACAATCTGAACTGTGGTTTAGCAAGAAACCAAAGTTGTCATTTCTTAAAGTTTGGGGTTGTGATGCTTATGTGAAAAAGTTTCATCCTGATAAGCTCAAAACCAAATCGGAGAAATATGTCTTCATAGGATACCCAAAAGGAGACTGTTGGGTACACCTTCTATCACAGATCCTAAGGCAAGACATTTGTTGCTTATAATGGATCCTTTCTAGAGAAGGAGTTTCTCTCGAAAGAAGTGAGTGGGAGGAAAGTAGAAAACTTGATAAGGTAATTGTACCTTCTCCCTTATTGGAAAGTAGTTCATCACAGAAATCTGTTCCTGTGACTACTACACCAATTAGTGAGGAAGCTAATGATGATGATCATGTAACTTCAGATCAAGTTACTACCGAACCTTGTAGGTAAACCAGAGTGAGATCCGCACTAGAGTGGTACGGTAATCCTGTTCTGGAGGTCATGTTAGTTGACCATGACGAGCCTACGAACTATGAGGAAGCAATGATGAGCCCAGATTCCGCGAAATGGTTTGAGGCCATGAAATCTGAGATATGATCCATGTATGAGAACAAAGTATGGACTTTGATGGATTTGCCCGATGATCGGCAAGCCATAGAAAATAAATGGATCTTCAAGAGGAAGACGGACGCTGATAGTAGTGTTACTATCTACAAATCTAGACTTGTCGAAAAAGGTTTTTGACAAAGTTCAAAGTGTTGACTACGATGAGAGTTTCTCACTCGTATCTATGCTTAAGTCTGTCCGAATCATGTTAGCAATTGCCGCATTTCATGAAATCTGGCAAATGGATAAACAAAACTGCATTCCTTAATGGATTTCTTAAAGAAGAGTTGTATATGATGCAACCAGTAGGTTTTGTCAATCCTAAAGGTGCTAACAAAATATGCAAGCTCCAGCGATTCATCTATGGACTGGTGCAAGCATCTCGGAGTTGGAATACATGCTTTGATAAGTTGATCAAAGCATATAGTTTTATACGGACTTGCGGTGAAGCCTGTATTTACAAGAAAGTGAGTGGGAGCACTACAGCATTTCTGATAAGTATATGTGAATGACATATTGTTGATCGGAAATAATGTAGAATTATTCTGTAAAGCAAAAAGGAGTGTTTGAAAGGAGTTTTTCAAAGAAAGACTTCGGTGAAGCTGCTTACATATTGAGCATCAAGATCTATAGAGGTAGATCAAGACGCTTGATAAGTTTTTTCAATAAATACATACCTTGACAAGATTTTGAAGTAGTTCAAAATGGAACAGTCAAAGAAAGAGTTTCTTGCCTATGTTACAAGGTGTGAAATTGAGTAAGACTCAAAGCCCGACCACGGCAGAAGATAGAAAGAGAATGAATGCCATTCCCTATGCCTTGGTCATAGGTTCTATAAAGTATGCCATGCTGTGTACCAGATCTATTATATACCCTACCACTGAGTTTGGCAAGGGAGTACAATAGTGATCTAGGAGTAGATCACTGGACAGCGGTCAAAATTATCCTTAGTGGAATAAGGATATGTTTCTCGATTATGGAAGTGAAAAAAGGTTCGTCGTAAAGGGTTACGCCGATGCAAGTTTTGACACTAATCTAGATGACTCTAAGTCTCGGTCTAGATACATATTTAGAGTGGGAGCAATTAGCTAGAGTAGCTCCATGCAGAGCATTGTTGACATAGAAATTTGCAAAATACATGCGGATCTGATTGTGGCAGACCCGTTGACTAAGCTTCTCTCACAAGCAAAACATGATCACTTTTTGGGTCTTAATCACATAGCAATGTGAACTAGATTATTAAATCTAGTAAACACTTTGGGTGTTAGTCACATGGAGATGTGAAGCAATCACATAAAGATGTGAACTATTGATGTTAAATCACATGGCGATGTGATCTAGATTATTGACTCTAGTGCAAGTGGGAGACTGAAGGAAATATGCCCTAGAGGCAATAATAAAGTTATTATTTATTTCCTTATATCATGATAAATGTTTATTATTCATGCTAGAATTGTATTAACCGGAAACATGATACATGTGTGAATACATAGACAAACCGAGTGTCACTAGTATGCCTCTACTTGACTAGCTCGTTAATCAAAGATGGTTTTGTTTCCTAACCATGGACAAAGAGTTGTCATCTGAGTAACGGGATCACATCATTAGTTGAATGATCTGATTGATATGACCCATTCCACTAGCTTAGCACCCGATCGTTTAGTATGTTGCTATTGCTTTCTTCATGACTTATACATGTTCCTATGACTATGAGATTATGCAACTCCCGTTTGCTGGAGGAACACTTTGTGTGCTACCAAACGTCACAATGTAACTGGGTGATTATAAAGGTGCTCTATAGGTGTCTCCAAAGGTACATGTTGGGTTGGCGTATTTCGAGATTAGGATTTGTCACTCCGATTGTCAGAGAGGTATCTTTGGGCCCTCTCGGTAATGCACATCACATAAGCCTTGCCAGTATTGCAACTAATGAGTTAGTTGCGAGATGATGTATTACGTAACGAGAAAAGAGACTTGCCAGTAACGAGACTGAACTAGGTATTGGATACCGACGATCGAATCTCGGGCAAGTAACATGTCGATGACAAAGGGAACAACGTATGTTGTTATGCGGTCTGACCGATAAAAGATCTTCGTAGAATATGTAGGATCCAATATGGGCATCCAGGTCCCGCTATTGGTTATTGACCGGAGACGTGACTCGGTCATGTCTACATTGTTCTCGAACCCGTAGGGTCCGCACGCTTAAGGTTTCGATGATAGTTATATTATGAGTTTATGAGTTTTGATGTACCGAAGGAGTTCGGAGTCCCGGATGAGATCGGGGACATGACGAGGAGTCTCGAAATGGTCGAGACGTAAAGATCGATATATTGGACGACTATATTCGGACATCGGAAAGGTTCCGAGTGATTCGGATATTTTTCGGAGTACCGGGTAGTTACGGGAGAAGCAATGGGCCTTGATGGGCTTTAGTGGGAAGAAGAGAAAGGGCCAAGGGGCTGCTGCGCCCCCCTCCCCTCTGGTCCGAATTGGACTAGGGAAAAGGGGGCCGGCCACCTTTCCTTCTCCTCTACTTCCTTCTCCCTTCCTCCCCTCTTGGTGGACTCCTACTAGGACTTGGAGTCCTAGTAGGACTCCACATCCTGGCCGCACCAATTGCCTTGGGTGGCCTCCTCCTCCTCCATCCTTTATATACTGAGGCAAGGGGCACCCTAGAGACACAAGTTGATCCACGTGATCTTATTCTTAGCCGTGTGCGGCGCCCCCTGCCACCATAGTCCTCGATAATATTGTAGCGGTGCTTAGGCGAAGCCCTGCAACAGTAGTACATCAAGATCGTCACCACGCCGTCGTGCTGACAGAACTCTTCTCCGACACTTTGCTGGATCGGAGTCCGGGGATCGTCATCGAGCTGAACGTGTGCTAGAACTCGGAGGTGTCGTAGTTTTGGTGCTTGATCGGTCGGGCCGTGAAGACGTACGACTACATCAACCGCGTTGTGCTAACGCTTCCGCTGTCGGTCTACAAGGGTACGTAGATCACACTCTCCCCTCGTTGCTATGCATCACCATGATCTTGTGTGTGTGTAGGAAATTTTTTGAAATTACTACATTCCCCAACAGATAATATATCATGGAGCAATCAAAAATTATAGATACGTTGGAGACGTATCAATTGACATGTGTTGTCATTTGATGAAGGGGATCACATCATTAGAGAATGATGTCATGGACAAGACCCATCTGTTAGCTTAGCATAATGATCATTTAGTTTTATTGCTATTGTTTTTTTCATGACTTATACATGTTCCTCTGACTATGAGATTATACAACTCCCGAATACTGGAGGAACACCTTGTGTGCTATCAAACATCACAGCGTAACTAGGTGATTATAAAGGTGCTCTATAGGTGTCTCTGATGGTGTTAGTTGAGTTGGCATAGATCGAGATTAGGATTTGTCACTCCGTGTATCGGAGAGGTATCGCTGGGCCCTATCGGTAATGCACATCACTATGAGACATGCAAGCAATGTTAATAATGAGTTAGTTACAGGATGATGCATTACAGAACGAGTAAGGAGACTTGTCGGTAATGAGATTGAACTAGGTATGAAGATACCGACGATCAAATCTCGTGCAAGTAACATACCGATGACAAAGGGAGCAACGTATGTTGTTATGCGGTTTGACCTATAAAGATCTTCGTAGAATATGCAGGAACCAATATGAGCACCCAGGTTCTTGGTTATTGACAGGAGATGTGTCTCGGTCATGTCTACATAGTTCTCAAACCCATAGGGTCCGCACGCTTAACGTTCGATGGCGATTTGTACTATGAGTTATGTGATTTGATAACCGAAGCTTGTTCGGAGTCCCGGATGAGATCACGGACATGACGAGGAGTCTCGAAATGGTCGAGAGGTAAAGATCGATATATTGGAAGGTTATATTCGGACACCGGAATGGTTCCGAAGTGTTTCGGGTGTTTTTCGGAGTGCCAGGAGGTTACCGGAACCCCCCGGGGATAGTGGGCCTTAATTGGCTTTAGTGGAAAGGAGAGAAGGGCCGCAAGGGGTGCCCCCCATGGCTGGTCCGTATTGGACTAGGAGGGGGCGGCGCCCCCCTCTTTCCTTCTCTCTCTCTTCCTCCTTCCCTCTCTCTCCCTCTTGGAAAAGGAAGGGGACTCCAACTAGGATTGGGAATCCTAGTTGGACTCCCGTATCGCGCACGCCCCTCCTAGGCCGGCCTCCTCCTCCACCCTCCTTTATATACATGGGCATGGGGCACCCCAAAGCACAGCAGACAATCTCTTAGTCGTGTGTGGTGCCCCCCTCCACAGTTCAACACCTCGGTCATATCGTCGTAGTGCTTAGGTGAAGCCTTGCGCTAGTAGCTCCATCATCACCATCGCCACGCCATCGTGGTGAAGGAACTCTCCCTCGTCCTCAACTGGATCAAGAGCTCGAGGGACGTCATCGTGCTGAACGTGTGCTGAACACGGAGGTGCCGTACGTTCGGTACTTGGAGCAGTTGGATCGACAAGATGTTCGACTACATCAATTGTGTTAACCTAACGCTTCCGCTTTCGGTCTACGAGGGTACGTGGACACACTCTCCCCCTCTCGTTGCTATGCATCTCCTAGATAGATCTTGCGTGATCGTAGGAAATTTCTGAAATACTGCGTTCCCCAACAATAACTACTCAAAAGGTGTTACAAACATATCACCCAAAACATGGGCTAACACAAGCAAGACAATGATCTTGAACCATGATGCAACATAGAATATAACTGCTAATTGTAGTCCTACATCAAGCAATTTGCTGCAAGCATGATTATGTTCTAAAATAATATACCAATTCACGACAACTAATGTTCTTATCTAAATAGCTCGTCCCACTAACCTATTTCTCTTAACATGTAAGTTGAAGGAAATATGCCCTAGAGGCAATAATAAAGTTTTTATTTATATTTCCTTATATCATGATAAATGTTTATTATTCATGCTAGAATTGTATTAACCGGAAACTTAGTACATGTGTGAATACATAGACAAACAGAGTGTCACTAGTTTGCCTCACTTAACTAGCCCGTTGAATCAATGATGGTTATGTTTCCTAACCATAGACATGAGTTGTCATTTGATTAACGG
The DNA here is from genome assembly GCA_034509565.1 of Triticum monococcum. Lineage (NCBI taxonomy): Eukaryota > Viridiplantae > Streptophyta > Magnoliopsida > Poales > Poaceae > Triticum > Triticum monococcum. The sequence goes on from CM067845.1 coordinate 526,908,317, forward strand.
GATCACATCATTAGAGAATGATGTGATTGACTTGACCCATCCGTTAGCATAGCACGATGATCGTTTAGTTTGTTGCTATTGCTTTCTCCATAACTATACATGTTCCTATGACTATGAGATCATGCAACTCCCGAATACCGGAGGAACACTTTGTGTGCTACCAAACGTCACAACGTAACTGGGTGATTATAAAGGTGCTCTACAGGTGTCTCCGATGGTGTTTGTTGAGTTGGCATGGATCAAGATTAGGATTTGTCACTCCGATTGTCGGAGAGGTATCTCTAGGCCCTCTCGATAATGCACATGAAGGAAATATGCCCTAGAGGCAATAATAAAGTTATTATTTATTTCCTTATATCATGATAAATGTTTATTATTCATGCTAGAATTGTATTAACCAGAAACATAATACATGTGTGAATACATAGACAAACAGAGTGTCACTAGTATGCCTCTACTTGACTAGCTCGTTGATCAAAGATGGTTACGTTTCCTAACCATAGACATGACTTGTCATTTGATTAACGGGATCACATCATTAGGAGAATGATGTGATTGACATGACCCATTCCGTTAGCTTAGCATACGATCGTTTAGTTTGTTGCTACTGCTTTCTTCATGACTTATACATGTTCCTATGACTATGAGATTATGCAACTCCCATTTACCGGAGGAACACTTTGTGTGCTACCAAACGTCACAACGTAACTGGGTGATTATAAAGGTGCTCTATAGGTGTCTCCGAAGGTACTTGTTGGGTTGGTGTATTTCGAGATTAGGATTTGTCGCTCCGATTGTTGGAGAGGTATCTCTAGGCCCTCTTGGTAATGCACATCACTTAAGCCTTGCAAGCATTGCAACTAATGAGTTAGTTGTGGGATGATGTATTACGGAACGAGTAAAGAGACTTGCCGGTAATGAGATTGAACTAGGTATTGAGATACCGACGATCGAATCTCGGGCAAGTAACATACCGATGACAAAGGGAACAACGTATGTTGTTATCGGTCTGACCGATAAAGATCTTCGTAGAATATGTGGGAGCCAATATGAGCATCCAGGTTACGCTATTGGTTATTGACCGGCGACGTGTCTCGGTCATGTCTACATAGTTCTAGAACCCGTAGGGTCCGCATGCTTAACGTTTCAATGACAGTTATATTATGAGTTTATATGTTTTGATGTACCGAAGGTTGTTCGGAGTCCTGGATGTGATCATGTACATGATGAGGAGTCTCGAAATGGTCGATACATGAAGATTGATATATTGGAAGCCTATGTTTGGATATCGGAAGTGTTCCGGGTGAAATCGGGATTTTACCGGCGTATTGGGAGGTTACCGGAACCCCCCGGGAACCTAATGGGCCTTAGTGGGCCTAGGTGGAAGAGAGGAGGGGCGGCTAGGGCTGGGCCGCACGCCCCTCCCCCCCAGTCTGAATAGGACAAGGAGTGGGGGGCAGCGCCCCCCCCCCCTTCCTTGTTCTCCGCCACTCCTTCCCCCTCCCAAGTCCTAATCCAACTAGGAAGTAGGACTCCTCCCGGCGCGCCCTCTCCCTTGGCCGGCCGCACCCCCCTTGCTCCTTTATATACAGGGGCAGGGGGCACCCTAGAGACACAATAATTGATCATTAATCTCTTAGCCGTGTGCGGTGCCCCCCGCCACCATAGTCCACCTCGATAATACTATAGCGGTGCTTAGGCGAAGCCCTGCGTCGGTAGAACATCAATATCATCACCATGCCGTCGTGCCGACAAAACTCTCCCTCAACACTCGGCTAGATCGGAGTTCGAGGGACGTCATCGGGCTGAACGTGTGCTGAACTCGGAGGTGCCGTGCGTTCGGTACTTGATCGATCGGGTCGTGAAGACGTATGACTACATCAACCGCGTTGTGCTAACACTTCCACTTTCGGTCTATGAGGGTACGTGAACAACACTCTCCCATCTTGTTTCTATGCATCACCATGATCTTGTGTGTGCATAGGAATTTTTTTGAAATTACTACGTTCCCCAACAGTGGTATCAGAGCCAGGTTTTATGTGTTGATGTTATATGCACGAGTAGAACACAAGTGAGTTGTGGGCGATATAAGTCATACTGCTTACTAGCATGTCATACTTTGGTTTGGCGGTATTGTTGGATGAAGCGGCCCGGACCGACATTACGCGTATGCTTACGCGAGACTGGTTCTACCGACGTGCTTTGCACATAGGTGGCTGGCGGGTGTTAGTTTATCCAATTTTAGTTGAACCGAGTGTGGCTACGCCCGGTCCTTGCGAAGGTTAAAACAGCATCAACTTGACAAACTATCGTTGTGGTTTTGATGCGTAGGTAAGAACGGTTCTTGCTAAGCCCGTAGCAGCCACGTAAAACTTGCAACAATAAAGTAGAGGACGTCTAACTTGTTTTTGCAGGGCATGTTGTGATTTTATATGGTCAAGACATGATGCTAAATTTTATTGTATGAGATGATCATGTTTTGTAACCAAGTTATCGGCAACTGGCAGGAGCCATATGGTTGTCGCTTTATTTTATGCAATGCAATCGCCCTGTAATGCTTTACTTTATCACTAAGCGGTAGCGATAGTCGTGGAAGCATAAGATTGGCGAGACGACAACGATGCTACGATGCAGATCAAGGTGTCGCGCCGGTGACGATGGTGATCATGAAGGTGCTTCAGAGATGGAGATCACAAGCACAAGATGATGATGGCCATATCATATCACTTATATTGATTGCATGTGATGTTTATCTTTTATGCATCTTATCTTGCTTTGATTGACAGTAGCATTATAAGATGATCTCTCACTAAATTTCAAGATAAAAGTGTTCTCCCTGAGTATGCATCGTTGCCGAAGTTCGCCGTGCCCAGACACCACGTGATGATCAGGTGTTATAAGCTCTACGTCCATCTACAACGGGTGCAAGCCAGTTTTGCACACGCAGAATACTCGGGTTAAACTTGACGAGCCTAGCATATGCAGATATGGCCTCGGAACACTGAGACCGAAAGGTCGAGCGTGAATCATATAGTAGATATGATCAACGTAGTGATGTTAAACATTGAAAACTACTCCATTTCACGTGATGATCGGTTATGGTTTAGTTGATTTGGATCACGTGATCACTTAGAAGATTAGAGGGATGTCTTTCTAAGTGGGAGTTCTTAAGTAATATGATTAATTGAACTTAAATTTATCATGAACTTAGTACCTGATAGTATCTTGCTTGTCTATGTTTGATTGTAGATAGATGGCCCATGTTGTTGTTCCGTTGAATTTTAGTGTGTTCCTTGAGAAAGCAAAGTTGAAAGATGATGGTAGCAATTACACGTACTGGGTCCGTAACTTGAGGATTATCCTCATTACTGCATAGAAGAATTACATCCTGGAAGCACCGCTGGGTGCCAGGCCTACTGCAGGAGCAACACCAGATGTTATGAACGTCTAGCATAGCAAAGCCGATGACTACTCAATAGTTCAGTTTGCCATGCTTTATGGCTTAGAACCGGGACTTCAATGACGTTTTGAACGTCATGGAGCATATGAGATGTTCCAGGAGTTGAAGTTAATATTTCAAGAAAATGTCCGGATTGAGAGATATGAAGTCTCCAATAAGTTCTATAGCTGCAAGATGGAGGAGAATAGTTCTGTCAGTGAACATATACTCAAAATGTCTGGGTATCATAATCACTTGACTCAACTGGGAGTTAATATTCCTGTTGATAGTGTCATTGACAGAGTTCTTCAATCACTGCCACCAAGCAACAAGAGCTTCGTGATGAACTATAACATGCAAGGGATGGATAAGACGATTCCCGAGCTCTTCGCAATGCTAAAGGCTGCGGAGGTAGAAATCAAGAAGGAGCATCAAGTGTTGATGGTCAATAAGACCGCCAGTTTCAAGAAAAAGGGCAAAGGGAAGAAGAAGGAGAACTTCAAGAAGAACAGCAAGCAAGTTGCTGCTCAGGAGAAGACACCCAAGTCTGGACCTAAGCCTGAAACTGAGTGCTTCTACTGCAAGCAGACTAGTCACTGGAAGTAGAACTGCCCCAAGTATTTGGCGGATAAGAAGGATGGCAAGGTGAACAAAGGTATATGTGATATACATGTTGTTGATGTGTACCTTACTAGAGCTCGCAGTAGCACCTGGGTATTTGATACTGGTTCTGTTGCTAATATTTGCAACTCGAAACAGGGACTACGGATTAAGCGAACACTGGCCAAGGACGAGGTGACGATGCGCGTGGGAAATGGTTCCAAAGTCAATGTGATCGCGGTCGGCACGCTACCTCTACATCTACCGTCGGGATTCGTTTTAGACCTAAATAATTGTTATTTGGTGCCAGCGTTGTGCATGAACATTATATCTGGATCTTGTTTGATGCGAGATGTTTATTCATTTAAATCAGAGAATAATGGTTGTTCTATTTATATGAGTAATATCTTTTATGGTCATGCACCCTTGAGGAGTGGTCTATTTTGATGAATCTCGATAGTAGTGATACACGTATTCATAATGTTGAAGCCAAAAGATGCAGAGTTGATAATGATAGTGCAACTTATTTGTGGCACTGCCGTTTAGGTCATATCGGTGTAAAGCGCATAAAGAAACTCCATACTGATGGACTTTTGGAACCACTTGATTATGAATCACTTGGTACTTGCGAACCGTGCCTCATGGGCAAGATGATTAAAACGTCGTTCTCCAGAACTATGGAGAGAGCAACAGATTTGTTGGAAATCATACATACAGATGTATGTGGTCCGATGAATGTTGAGGCTCGTGGCGGATATCGTTATTTACTCACCTTCACAAATGATTTAAGCAGATATGGGTATATCTACTTAATGAAGCATAAGTCTGAAACATTTGAAAAGTTCAAAGAATTTCAGAGTGAAGTTGAAAATCATCGTAACAAGAAAATAAAGTTTCTATGATCTGATCGTGGAGGAGAATATTTGAGTTACGAGTTTGGTCTACATTTGAAACAATGTGGAATAGTTTCGCAACTCACGCCACCCGGAACACCACAGCGTAATGGTGTGTTCGAACGTCGTAATCGTACTTTACTAGATATGGTGCGATCTATGATGCCTCTTACTGATTTATCGCTATCGTTTTGGGGTTATGCTTTAGAGACGGACACATTCACGTTAAATAGGGCACCATCAAAATCCGTTGAGACGACGCCTTATGAACTGTGGTTTAGCAAGAAATCAAAGTTGTCGTTTCTTAAAGTTTGGGGCTGCGATGCTTATGTGAAAAAGCTTCTACCTGATAAGCTCGAACCCAAATCGGAGAAATGTGTCTTCATAGGATACCCAAAGGAGACTGTTGGGTACACCTTCTATCACAGATCCGAAGGCAAGACATTCATTGCTAAGAATGGATCCTTTCTAGAGAAGGAGTTTCTCTCGAAATAATTGAGTGGGAGGAAAGTAGAACTTGATGAGGTAACCGTACCTGCTCCCTTATTGGAAAGTAGCTCATCACAGAAATCTGTTCCTGTGACACCTATACCAATTAGTGAGGAAATTAATGATGATGATCATGGAACTTCAGATCAAGTTGTTACTGGAACTCGTAGATCAACCAGAGTAAGATCCGCACCAGAGTGGTACGGTAATCCTATTCTGGAAGTCATGCTACTAGATCATGATGAACCTACGAACTATGAAGAAGCGATGGTGAGCCCAGATTCCGCAAAGTGGCTTGAAGCCATGAAATCTAAGATGGGATCCATGTATGAGAACAAAGTGTGGACTTTGGTTGACTTTCCCCAATGATCGGCAAGCAATTGAGAATAAATGGATCTTCAAGAAGAAGACTGACGCTGACGGTAATGTTACCGTCTACAAAGCTCGACTTGTTGCGAAAGGTTTTCGACAAGTTCAAGGGATTGACTACGATGAGACCTTCTCACCCATAGCGATGCTTAAGTCTATCCAAATCATGTTAATAATTGCCGCATTTTATGATTACAAAATTTGGCAAATGGATGTCAAAACTGCATTCCTTAATGGATTTCTGGAAGAAGAGTTGTATATGATGCAACCGGAAGGTTTTGTCGATCCAAAGGGAACTAACAAAGTGTGCAAGCTCCAGCGATCCATTTATGGACTGGTGCAAGCCTCTCGGAGTTGGAATAAACGCTTTGATAGTGTGATCAACTTATTTGGTTTTGTACAGACTTTTGGAGAAGCCTGTATTTACAAGAAAGTGAGTGGGAGCTCTGTAGCATTTCTGATATTATATGTGGATGGCATATTACTGATTGGAAATGATATATAATTTCTGGATAGCATAAAGGGATACTTGAATAAGAATTTTTCAATGGAAGACCTCGGTGAAGATGCTTATATATTAGGCATCAAAATCTATAGAGATAGATCAAGATGCTTAATTGGACTTTCACAAAGCACATACCTTGACAAAGTTTTGAAGAAGTTCAAAATGGATCAAGCAAAGAAAGGATTCTTGCCTGTGTTACAAGGTGTGAAGTTGAGTAAGACTCAATGCCCGACCACTGCAGAAGATAGAGAGAAAATGAAAGATGTTCCCTATGCTTCAGCCATAGGATCTATCATGTATGCAATGCTGTGTACCAGACCTGATGTGTGCCTTGCTATAAGTTTAGCAGGGAGGTACCAAAGTAATCCAGGAGTGGATCACTAGACAGCGGTCAAGAACATCCTGAAATACCTGAAAAGGACTAAGGATATGTTTCTCGTTTATGGAGGTGACAAAGAGCTCATCGTAAATGGTTACGTTGATGCAAGCTTTGACACTGATACGGACGATTCTAAATCACAAACCGGATACGTGTTTACATTGAACGGTGGAGCTGTCAGTTAGTGTAGTTCTAAACAAATTGTCGTGGCGGGATCTACGTGTGAAGCGGAGTACATAGCTGCTTTGGAAGCAGCAAATGAAGGAGTCTGGATGAAAGAGTTCATATCCGATCTAGGTATCATACCTAGTGCATCGGGTCGAATGAAAATCTTTTGTGACAATACTGGAGCAATTGCCTTAGCGAAGGAATCAAGATTTCACAAGAGAACCAAGCACATCAAGAGACGCTTAAATTCCATCCGGGATTTAGTCCAGGTGGGAGACATAGAAATTTGCAAGATACATACGGATCTGAATGTTGCAGACCCGTTGACTAAGCCTCTTCCATGAGCAAAACATGATCAGCACCAAGGCTCCATGGGTGTTAGAATCATTACAGTGTAATCTAAATTATTGACTCTAGTGCAAGTAGGAGACTGAAGGAAATATGCCCTAGAGGCAATAATAAAGTTATTATTTATTTACTTATATCATGATAAATGTTTATTATTCATGCTAGAATTGTATTAACCAGAAACATAATACATGTGTGAATACATAGACAAACAGAGTGTCACTAGTATGCCTCTACTTGACTAGCTCGTTGATCAAAGATGGTTATGTTTCCTAACCATATACATGAGTTGTCATTTGATTAATGGGATCACATCATTAGGAGAATGATGTGACTGACATGACCCATTCCGTTAGCTTAGCACACGATCGTTTAGTTTGTTGCTACTGCTTTCTTCATGACTTATACATGTTCCTATGACTATGAGATTATGCAACTCCCGTTTACCGGAGGAACACTTTGTGTGCTACCAAACGTCACAACGTAACTGGGTGATTATAAAGGTGCTCTACAGGTGTCTCCGAAGGTACTTGTTGGGTTGGCGTATTTTGAGATTAGGATTTGTCACTCCGATTGTCGGAGAGGTGTCTCTGGGCCCTCTCGGTAATGCACATCACTTAAGCCTTGCAAGCATTGCAACTAATGAGTTAGTTGCGGGATGATGTATTACGGAACGAGTAAAGAGACTTGCCGGTAACGAGATTGAACAAGGTATTGAGATACCGATGATAGAATCTCGGGCAAGTAACATACCGATGACAAAGGGAACAGCGTATGTTGTTGTGACGCCCCCGATTCAATCGTACACTAATCATACACGCAAACGTGTATGATCAAGATCAGGGACTCACGGGAAGATATCAAAACACAACTCTACAAATAAAAATAAGTCATACAAGCATCATATTACAAGCTAGGGGCCTCAAGGGCTCGAATACAAGAGCTCGATCATAGACGAGTCAGCGGAAGCAACAATATCTGAGTACAGACATAAGTTAAACAAGTTTGACTTGAGAAGGCTAGGACAAACTGGGATACAGATCGAAAGAGGCGCAGGCCTCCTGCCTGGGATCCTCCTAAACTACTGTTGGTCATCGTCAACGGGCTGCACGTAGTAGTCGGCACCTCCCGAGTAGTAGTAGTCGTCATCGACAGTGGCGTCTGGCTCCTGGACTCCATCGTTTGGTCGCAGCAATCGGGTATAGAAAGGGGAAAATGAGGGAGCAAAGCAACCGTGAGTACTCATCTAAAGTACTCGCAAGCAAGGAGCTACACTACATTTGTATGCATTGGTATCAAATGAAATAAGGGTATCATATGTGGACTGAACTGCAGAATGCCAGAATAAGAGGGGGATAGCTAGTCCTATCGAAGACTACGCTTATGGTAACCTCCATCTTGTAGCAGAAGGAGAGACTAGATGGTAAGTTCACCAAGTAGCATCGCATAGCATAATCCTAACCGATGGTCCTCCCCTCGTTGCCTTGTGAGAGAGCGATCATCGGTTGTATCTGGCACTTGGAAGGGTGTGTTTTATTAAGTATCCGGTTCTAGTTGTCATAAGGTCAAGGTACAACTCCAAGTCGTCCTATTACCGAAGATCACGACTATTCGAATAGATTAACTTCCCTGCAGGGGTGCACCACATATCCCAACACGCTCGATCCCATTTGGCTGGACACACTTTCCTGGGTCGTGCCCGGCCTCGGAAGATCAACACGTCGCAGCCCTACCTAGGCACAACAGAGAGGTCAGCACGCCGGTCTAAATCCTATGGCGCAGGGGTCTAGGCCCATCGCCCATTGCACACCTGCACGTTGCGAGGGTGGCCGGAAGCAGACCTAGCCTAGCAGGCGTTCCAGTCCAATCCGGCGCGCGCCGCTCAGTCGCTGATATCACAAAGGCTTCGGCTGATACCACGACGTCGAGTGCCCATAACTGTCCCCGTGTAGATGGTTAGTGCGTATAGGCCAGTAGCCAGACTCAGATCAAATACCAAGATCTCGTTAAGCGTGTTATTTTGAAATAACCATGGACGCCGACCAGGGCCAGGCCCACCTCTCTCCTAGGTGGTCTCAACCTGCCGTGTCGCTCCGCCACAAAGTAACAGTCAGGGGCCTTCGGGAACTCAGGCCCTACCGGGATGGAGCCACCTGCCCCTTCAGCCCCCAACATCGGAATCACTCGCGGGTACTCCTACGAGCCGACCTGTCTTTAGTCACCACATGTATCATATATTATGTATATAAGTATATACCCGTGACCACCTCCCGAGTGATCGCGACCCGATAGTATAGCATGGCAGACGGACAAGAATGTAGGGCCATTGATGGCATACTAGCATCCTATACTAGGCATTAGGATTGCAGGTAAGGTATCAACAGTTGTAGCAACAATGACAGGCTATGCATCAGAATAGGATTAACGGGAAGCAGTAACATGCTACACTACTCTAATGCAAGCAGTATAGAGAAGAGTAGGCGATATTGGTGATCAGGGGGGGGGGCCTTGCCTGGTTGCTCTGGCAAGAGAGAGGGGTCGTCGTCGATGTAGTCGATCAGTGGGGTATCGGCAGCGGTCTCAAGGTCTACCGGAAAGAAGTAACGGAGGGGGAACACAATAAATAACAGAGCAATCAAAGCATCATAAGCATAACATGGCAATACGCGGTGTTAGGGGTGACCTAACATAGTACTAGGTGCTACTGGCGAAGGGGGGAAACATCCGGGAAAGTATTCCCGGTGTTTCACTTTTTTGGGCAGATGAACCGGAGGTGGATTGTTGCATGTTAGATATGCTAGGGACGTGTGGCGGACGAACGAACTACGTATTCGGATTAGTCTCGCTTTTCTGAGCAACTTTCATGTTGAAAATATTTTTATCCGAGTTACGGATTAAAAGATATGATTTTCTAAAGATTTTATTAATTTCTGGAATTTAATTAATTATTTAAATTAATTCGAAAATGAATTAATGACATCAGCATGATGTCATGCTGATGTCAGCAGTCAACAGAGTTGACTGGTCAACCTGACCAGTGGGTCCCACTGGTCAGTGATACATTTTAATTAAACAATTTAATTAACCTAATTAGTATTAATTAGGGGTGGGCCCCACTGTCATTCTCTGTTAGTTAGTTAATTAACAGTAGTTAATTAGGTTAATTAATCATTAGATTAATTAATCTTAGTTAGTTAATTTAATCAGAATTAATTAAGTTAATTAATTAGTTAATTAATTATTTTATTTTATTTTTATTATTACTTAATTTTTTTAAGAAAACGTTCTGGGCACTGGGGGCCCGCTTGTCATTGACCCATAGGGGCCAGTCGGGCGCCGCTAGTGGGCGGGGGGGGGTTGCGGGCGCCCGAGTGCAGCGGGCTTAACGGGGCAGACGCCCGTGCGGGCACGCGGCATCAGGGGCACCGGCGAGACCCCGACGCAGGTGGAGTTGCAGCCGCGGCCACGGCGGGGCCACCGGTAGCTTAGGGAGCAGAGGCGGGGCGGCAGCAGCGGCGCCGGAGCTGCGGGCGTCGGCGAGCGAGTGGCGTAGGCGCGGGCGAGGCCGCACGGCAGCAGCGGAAGGCGGCGGTGGTGCTGAGCAGGGATGGAGCTCGGCCGGTGCGGGCGCGGCCTTGCGCGGGTGTGCGCGCGCTAAGGGGGCGTGGAAGCAGAGGAGCGGTAGGTCGGGCAGAGCCGAGCGGGGGGGAACAGGGGCGGGGACGAGCGTCGTTCGGCGCGGGACAGAAGGCGGGGCCGGCGGCAGCGCAGTGCGTCGAGCGAGGAGAGGCGGTGCGCAGAGGTGACTTAGGTGGGCTCAGGCGTCAGCTACGGCAGGTGCGCGCGGGGAAGGCCAGAGCGGGGCGAGCGGCAAGCTGCGGGCGAGCGCGAGCGCGAGCGGAGGCCGTCGGGCCGATGTGTGCGCGGGCGCGCACGGGGCGCGGCGAGTGCCTGGGAGACAGGGGGAAAGGAGGGGCCGGGCCTCACATCGAGGAGTAGGGCAATGGCAGCGAGGGTCGAGGGGGGTGACGGGGACGATGTCGGCAGAGCGGGTGCAGGCCGGTGAGGAAGGGCGCCGGCGAGGTCCGGGCGGCATGATCCGGACGAGGTCCACCTACGACGCGGCGACGGGGAAGCCGGGTGCCGTCAGGGGGGAGAGGCGAGGTCGGGGGTCGCGCTGGGGCGGCGGGCTCGAGTGCCCCCGATCCAAATCGGGGGGCGAGGAGCGAGGGGAGTGGGGAGGTTGGTCCCCGATCCAGATCGGATCGGGAGAGGGAGTGGCGACGTGGGGCGACGGTTAGGGTTTGGGTGTCGTGGGGGGGTTATGGAGGCGTGGGGGTGGGCCGGCCTAGTTGGCACGATGGCCAGTTGGGCCAGTTGGCCCAGTGGGGGCTCCTTTCCTCTCTTTTTTTGTTAGTTTTGTTTTCTTTTTTTGTTTTCTTTTCTTTTATTTATTTTCCTTTTCTGTTTTATTTAATTTAGGGCATTTAAGTATATTCTAAACATGTGCTTTCTTCACTATAATTACCTATGTAATATTTGGCACCGTCCGAACATTTTTGTTTTAATGTTTGAAAACTTTGTTGTTTGCCATATTTTGAATTTGAATTTTGAACCGGTTTCGAACTAACGTGAGATTATCAACACTAACCGAGGTGACGTGGCATCATTTCCAGAGGGTTACTGTAGCTTAATTACCCGGGCGTCACAGTTGTTATGCGGTCTGACCGATAAAGATCTTTGTAGAATATGTGGGAGCCAATATGAGCATCCAGGTTCCGCTATTGGTTCTTGACCGGAGACGTGTCTCGGTCATTTCTACATAGTTCTCGAACACGTAGGGTCCGCACGCTTAACGTTTCGATGACAGTTGTATTATGAGTTTATATGTTTTGATGTACCGAAGGTTGTTCGGAGTCCCGGATGTGATCACGGACATGACGAGAGTCTCGAAATGGTCGAGACATGAAGATTGTGAAGGAAATATGCCCTAGAGGCAATAATAAAGTTATTATTTATTTCCTTATATCATGATAAATGTTTATTATTCATGCTAGAATTGTATTAACCGGAAACATAATACATGTGTGAATACATAGACCAACAGAGTGTCACTAGTATGCCTCTACTTGACTAGCTCGTTAATCAAAGATGGTTATGTTTCCTAACCATGAACAAAGAGTTGTTATTTGATTAACGAGGTCACATCATTAGTTGAATGATCTGATTGACATGACCCATTCCATTAGCTTAGCACCCGATCGTTTAGTATGTTGCTATTGCTTTCTTCATGACTTATATATGTTCCTATAACTATGAGATTATGCAACTCCCGTTTACCGGAGGAATACTTTGGGTACTACCAAACGTCACAACGTAACTGGGTGATTATAAAGGAGTACTACAGGTGTCTCCAATGGTAGATGTTGGGTTGGCGTATTTCGAGATTAGGGTTTGTCACTCCGAGTGTCGGAGAGGTATCTCTGGGCCCTCTCGGTAATGCACATCACATAAGCCTTGCAAGCACTGCAACTAATATGTTAGTTGTGAGATGATGTATTACGGAACGAGTAAAGAGACTTGCCGGTAACAAGATTGAACTAGGTATTGGATACCGACGATCGAATCTCGGGCAAGTAACATACCGATGACAAAGGGAACAACGTATGTTGTTATGCGGTCTGACCGATAAAGATCTTCGTAGAATATGTGGGAGCCAATATGGGCATCCAGGTCCTGCTATTGGTTATTGACCGGAGACGTGTCTCGGTCATGTCTACATTGTTCTCGAACCATAGGGTCCGCACGCTTAACGTTACGATGACAGTTATTATGAGTTTATGCATTTTGATGTACCGAAGGTTGTTCGGAGTCCCGGATGTGATCACGGACATGACGAGGAGTCTCGAAATGGTCGAGACGTAAAGATTGATATATTGGAAGCCTATGTTTGGACATCGGAAGTGTTCCGGGTGAAATCAGGATTTTACCGGATTACCGGGAGGGTTACCGGAACCCCCCGGGAGCCAAATGGGCCAACATGGGCCTTAGTGGAAAGGTGAGAGGGCAGCCCACATAGGGCTGCGCCTCCCCCCCCCCCTCTCCCTAGTCCTATTAGGACTAGGAGAGGGGCCGGCCACCTCTCTTTCTCTCCCCTTTAAAGGATTCCTAGTTGGACTAGGATTGGAGGGGGGGAGTCCTACTCCCGATAGGAGTAGGACTCCTCCTGCGCCTCCCTCTCTCTGGCCGGCCAGCCCCCCTCCCTCCAACCTTTATATACGGGGGCAGGGGACACCCCAAGACACACAAGTTGATCCTTGAGATCGTTCCTTAGCCGTGTGCGGTGCCCCCTGCCACCAAATTCCACCTCGATCATACCGTTGTAGTGCTTAGGCGAAGCCCTGCGTCGGTAGTACATCAACATCGTCACCACGCCGTTGTGCTGACGGAACTCTTCCTCAACGCTTTGCTGGATCGGAGCCCGAGGATCGTCATCGAGCTGAACGTGTGCTAAGAACTCGGAGGTGCCGGAGTAACGGTGCTTGGATCGGTCGGATCGGAAAGAAGACGTACGACTACTTCCTCTACGTTGTGTGATCGCTTCCGCAGTCGGTCTGCGTTGGTACGTAGACAACACTCTCCCCTCTCATTGCTGTGCATCACCATGATCTTGCATGTGCGTAGGAAAATTTTCGAAATTACTACGTTCCCCAACAGATTGATATAATGGAAGCCTATGTTTGGATATCGGAAGTGTTCGGGGTGAAATCGGGATTTTACCGGAGTACCGGGAGGTTATCGGAACCCCCCGGGAACCTAATGGGCCTAGGTGGAAGAGCGGAGACGCGGCTAGGGCTGGGCCGCGCGCCCCTCCCCCCAGTCCGAATAGGACAAGGAGAGGGGGCGGCGCCCCCCTTTCCTTCTTGTCCGCAACTCCTTCCCCCTCCCAAGTCCTAATCCAACTAGGAAAGGAGGGAGTCCTACTCCCAGTGGGAGTAGGACTCCTCCCGGCGCGCCCTCTCCCTTGGTCGGCCGCACCCCCCTTGCTCCTTTAGATACAGGGGCAGGGGGCACCCTAGAGACACAACAATTGATCATTGATCTCTTAGCCGTGTGCGGTGCCCCCCTCCACCATAGTCCACCTCGATAATACTATAGCGGTGCTTAGGCGAAGCCCTGCGTCGGTAGAACATCAACATCGTCACCACGTCGTTGTGCTGACAAAACTCTCCCTCAACACTCGGCTGGATCGGAGTTCGAGGGACATCATCGGCCTGAACGTGTGCTGAACTCAGAGGTGCCGTGCGTTCGGTACTTGATCAGTCGGATCGTGAAGACGTACGACTACATCAACCGCGTTGTGCTAATGCTTCCGCTTTCGGTCTATGAGGGTACGTGGACAACACTCTCCCCTCTCGTTGCTATGCATCACCATGATCTTGCGTGTGCGTAGGAATTTTTTTGAAATTACTACGTTCCCCAACAGCACATCACTATAAGCCTTGCAAGCAATGTAACTAATGAGTTAGTTACGGGATGTAGCATTACGGAACGAGTAAAGAGACTTGCCGGTAACGAGATTGAACTAGGTATTGAGATACCGATGATCGAATCTTGGGCAAGTATCATACCGATGACAAAAGGAACAACGTATACCGTTATGCGGTTTGACCGATAAAGATCTTCGTACAATATGTCGGAACCAATACGAGCATCCAGGTTCCGCTATTGGTTATTGACCGGAGATGAGTCTCGGTCATGTCTACATAGTTCTCAAACCCGTAGGGTCCACACGCTTAACGTTCGGTGACGATCGGTATTACGAGTTTATGTGTTTTGATGTACTGAAGGTACTTTGGAGTCCCGGATTTGATCACGGACATGATGATGAGTCTCGAAATGGTCGAGACATAAAGATCGATATATTGTAAGCCTATATTTGGACATCGGAATGGTTCCGAGTGTTTCGGGCATTTTTCCAGAGTACCGGGAGGTTACCGGAACCCCCCAGGGAGTATATGGGCCTTATTGGGCCTTAGTGGAATAGAGGAGAGGGAAGGGAAAGGAGGGAGGCGCGCCCCCCAAGCCCAAACCGAATTGGGAGGGGGGCCGGCCCCCCTTTCCTTCCTCCCTCTCTCCTCCTTCCTTCCTCTCCTACTCCTACTTGGAAGGGCTCTTACTTCTACTAGCAAAGGGGGAATCCTACTCCCGGAGGGAGTAGGACTCCCCAGGGCGCGCCATAGAGAGGGTCGGCCCTCCCCCTCCTCCCCTCCTTTATATACGGGGGAGGGGGCACCCCATGGACACACAAGTTGATCATTGATCTTTTAGCCGTGTGTGGTGCCCCCCCCCCCTCCACCATAATCCACCTTGGTTATATCGTAGCGGTGCTTAGGCGAAGCCCTGTTCAGGTAGCATCATCATCACCGTCATCACACCATCATGCTGATGAAACTCTCCCTCAAAGCTCTACTAGATCGTGAGTTCGCGGGACATCACCGAGCTGAACGTGTGCAGATCGCGGAGGTGTCGTACGTTCGGTACTAGGGATTGGTCGATCGTGAAGACGTATGACTACATCAACCGCGTTGTCATAACGCTTTCGCTTATGGTCTATGAGGGTACTGTAACACCCTCGATGCGACTATATCTCCCACGTGTCGAGGCACGACTTAGAGGCATAATCGCATTGAAGGCATATGTCGCAAGTGAGGCAATCTTCACACAACCCATGTACATAATAATATAAAGGGGGGAAAATAATAATAGTTGGCTTACACTCGCCACGTCACATCAAGGTACATAAATAGCATCCATCATACAAGCACTCATGGCCCGACTACGGCGCCAAAATAGAAAAGACTCCCCAACATGCGACTAATCCCTGAATCGAACCCCGAGCAGGCACCACTACTGATCATCAGGAAAAGAAACATAGTATCGCTGAGAGTCCTCGTCGTACTCCCACTTCAGCTCGAACGTGCCATCCGGAGGAGTATCATCGGTCCCTGCATCTGGTGTAATAGTAATCTGTGAGCCACAAGGACTCAGCAATCTCGCACCCTCGCGATCAAGACTATTTAAGCTTAATAGGTAAGGAAGGGGTAATGTGAGTGGAGCTGCAGCAAGCGACTAGCATATATGGTGGCTAACTTATTCGCAAAAGAGAGCGAGAAGAGAAGGCAAAGCACGAGTGGTAGCTAAATAGAGCAGACTACGCAAGCATAACCCCAACGCCGTGTCCACTTCCCGGACTCCGCCGAGAAGAGGCCATCACGGCAACACACGCAGTTGATTCATTTTAATTAGTTAAGTTCAAGTTATCTACAACCGGACATTAACAAATTCCCATCTGCCCATAACCGCGGGCACGGCTTTCGAAAGGTCAATCCCTGCAGGGGGGGTCCCAACTTAGCCCATAACAAGCTCTCACGGTCAACGAAGGAATAGACCTCCACCCAGGACCCACCGATCAGACTCGGTATCCCGGTACAACAAGATGATTCGACAGGCCAAAACTAGTCCAGCAACACCGCCCGAATGCGCCGACAAATCCCGATAGGAGCTGCACATATCTCTTTCTCAGGGCACACTCAGATTGTCCAAACTTCCGGTAGGCCAGCCCAGAGTTGCCCCTGGTGGCCACCGGCGGCTGACATTCCGGACCAACACTCAGAGGAGCACTGGCCCGTGGGGGCTAAAATAAAGATGACCCTCGGCCTCCGGAAACCCAAGGGAAAGAAAAGGGTAGGTGGCAAATGGTAAAACCAATGTTGGGCATTGCTGGAAAAGCTTTAATCAAGGCGAACTATCAAGGGGTTCCCATTATAGCCCAACCGCGTAAGGGACGCAACAATCCGGGAACATAACACCGATATGACGGAAAACTAGGGCGGCAAGAGTGGAACAAAACACTAGGCGAGAGGCCGAGCCTTCCACCCTTTACCAAGTATATAGATAAGTAAAGATAACATAGCAATATGGTGATATCCCAACAAGTACATAAATGTTCCAACAAGGAACGGCTCCAATCTTCACCTGCAACTAACAACGCTATAAGAAGGGCTGAGCAAAGCGGTAACATAGCCAATCAATGGTTTGCTAGGTCAAAGGTGGGTTAGAGGCTCAATCATGGCAATCGGGAGGCTAACAAGCAAGTGGTAGGCATCGTAGCATTGGCAAAGCAAAAGAGCGAGCAAACTAGCATAGCAAAGATAGTAGTGATTTCAAGGGTGTGATCATCTTGCCTGCACAGCTGTCAGAATTGACTGGATCCTCAAAAGCAAACTCAACGGGCTCCTCGTTAGCGAACTCGTCTCCCGGCTCTACCCAACAACACAAACAAGCGACAAGGATACAATCAACCACGTGCAAGGGCAAGCAATAAGATGCAAGGATGATATGCTATGCGGGACGCGATGCGGGATGCAAGAATGCGATATATAACAAGAAATGCATGAACCTGGCCTCAACTTGGAAATCCAAGTGTGCCACTGGATAGAGGGGAAGAAATCCCCTGAAAACGATATAAAGATCATGGCAATCGAAGCTACAGTTAAGAAATGGCAAGCGTTTTACTAAACGAATCGATCTGCGATTTACAGTGTAGGCTCCTAAATGCAACAAAATGAACGTGCTACGGCCACCCAACATGAAAACAAATTGCATGGCAGTGATGTACTCATCAAGCTTAACAAATCATCATGACTGAGGCATAGGCAAATTCATCCATTAAGGGCTTCAAACAAGCATGGCAAAACTGAATAAGCAAAACAGATTTCAGACTTAGCGAAATTAACGCTAGTCTAAAATTTCAGACCACGATGCTCTCTTCGGAGCAGCAAACCAACATGAAGGAAAACCTGAACATGGCAAGTAAGAGCATGGAATGGAGCTACTCAACAAGCTTAACAAAACACCCAACATGACCTGGGGCCAAAAGGGTTCACAAAATACTCTACCGAGCACACGAACATCGATGAAACACAATCAGTTTTCAGACTTGGTGAAAACTGGGACATGCTGAAATAATAACTCACGGAGGCATATAAACGAGCTCGATGCTCTCACTACGGTGCAAGTCATGGCAAGGCAAGCATATATCCATTAAGAAGGCACAAAATGCTAGCTAGACATGGAAAGAACAATGGCATAGCACGCATGGATCACTAGCAATCACTCCGGCAAAATCGCAAGAGTTCACGATCTGCCCAAAACAGCAACTATCCAAAAGTTGAGCTCGATTGAGTCAACCTAGGGTGCTCCAACATAACAAGTAAAGAAATGGATGGATTAAGCACAACAAGCATAACAAATCTCTCTTACTGATCATCCTCAAAAGAGGCACGGATCACTAGGAAACAAGACGGACATATAGCATCGTGAACTAAAACGGCTCAGACTTTGTGAAATTCACTAAGTCCCTGAAATCTGTAATCTCAGGTAGCCCTCTTCGCAAGCTTGCACAAGACAACACACACATCCTAAAAATACATGGAAGGCACCTCTGGAAATAAGACAACATGCTTAACAATTCATCCCAAAGGGGCACAGGCATATCATGCACGGATTAAATATGGCAAAAATGACAAAAGTGCATGTTGAACTAACGGATCTGCAATTTAACTCAACATGCCTCCTTCCAACAGCATTTTGGGCACCAAGATGACCTCAAATGCAAATGATGCAATGGAATGAAATGATGTACTCGTCGAGACGAAGATTTTGACATATCATACGCCCAAATCGGAGCTACGGATTGAAAGTTACTGGACCCCGAACAGAGGCATATGGACCAAAATTTCTGGGACTTAGACGAATTTTTACCCTCACGGAGAAAGTCAACGGCGCGGAAAACGAGGTCCGCCGGAGTTTTGGCTGGAGCCGAGGATGGAGGCGCCGGTGCGGTGCGGGACTTGCCGGATCGGAGCCGGGGACGCACGGGTCCGGCGCGGCGGGCGGCTCCGGCGGCTCCGGCGCCCCGGATCTGGACGGAGGCGAGCAAGGGGCGGCGGGGCGCTTACTCCGGCGAGCCCCGGCGTAGGCGGCGCGGCGGCGATGGGTCTCCGGCGCGGGCAACCTGCAGGGCGCGGGCGCGCCATAGCTGCGGTCAGCGGCGGAGGCGAGGCGAAGGGAGAAGGAGGCGGGGCCGCGGATCGGGCTCACCGGAGCGGTCGGCTACGGCGGCGGCGTCCGGCAGCTCCGGCGCGGCGGGGAGTCGCCGGGCGCTGGGAAGAAGGCTGCGGTGCGGCGGTGGACCTGACCGGGCCGCGGGGGCCCCGCACGGGCCTCGCGGGCCCGCGGGCAGCGGCGAACTGGGGACCGGCGGCGGCCACTAGGAGGCCGACACGTGGCGGCGGACGGGGAGGCCGGACATGTCCGTCGGCGGGGCAGGTGTCCGGCGCGCCGCGGAGGGTTTTTTTTTTAGGGTTTCGGAGGGGGAGAGATCCGAATTTGGGGGGGGGGTCTATTTATAGACCTAGAGGGAGCTAGGAGAGTCCAAATGAGGTGCGGTTTTCGCCCACACGATCGTGATCGAACGACCGAGACGATGGAGCTGAGTTTGGTGGGTTTTGGGCCAAATTGGAGGGGTGTTGGGCTGCACACACACGAGGCCTTTTCGGTCCCTCGGTTAACCGTTGGAGTATCAAACGAAGCCCAAATGACCCGAAACTTGACAGGCGGTCTACCGGTAGTAAACCAAGGCCGCATGGCAAGTCTCGGTCCAAACTGGAAATGTTTAATCCCCACACACGAAAGAAGGCTAGAAATGGCCACCGGAGGAGAACGAAGCGCCGGAACGCAAAACGGACAACGGGGAAAATGCTCGGATGCATGAGATGAACATGTATGCGAATGCAATGCACGTGACGACATGATATGAGATGCACGAAAAACAAAAACAACACACGGAGACAAAGACCCGAACCCGAGAATTAAATATAACTTAATGCCGGAAACGGCATGAGTCGGAGTACAATTGGGGAAGGTTACATGTGGGGCGTTACAGGTACGTGGATGATACTCTCCCCTCTCGTTGCTATGCATCACCATGATCTTGCATGTGCGTAGGAAAATTTTGGAAATTAGTACGTTCCTCAACAGTGGCATTCGAGCCAGGTTTATGCGTAGATGTTATATTCACGAGTAGAACACAAAGGAGTTGTGGGCGTGGGTATATACATATTGCTTGCCATCACTAGTTGATTCTTGATTCAGTGGCATTGTTGGATGAAGCAGCCCAGACCGACATTACGCGTACGCTTACGCGAGAATGGTTCTACCGACGTGCTTCGCACACAGGTGGCTAGTGGGTGTCTATTTCTCCAGCTTTAGTTGAATCAGATTCAATGAACATGGTTCTTTCTGAAGATCAAAAAGGAATCACTATACCGCGTTGTGGTTTTTGATGCGTAGGTAAGAACGGTTCTTGCTCAGCCCGTAGCAGCCACGTAAAACTTGCAACAACAAAGTAGAGGACGTCTAACTTATTTTTGCAGGGCATGTTGTGATGTGATATGGTCAAGACGTGATGAGATATTAATTGTTGTATGAGATTATCATGTTTTGTTAAAGTTATCGGCAACTGGCAGAAGCCTTATGGTTGTCTCTTTATTGCATACGATGCAAGTGCCATGTAATTGCTTTACTTTATCGCTATGCGATAGCAATAGTTGCAAAAGCAATAGTTGACGAGACGACCATGTGACGACACATTGATAGAGATCAAGATGATGGAGATCATGGTGTCATGCCGTTGACGATAGTGATCATGACAGTACTTTGGACATGGAGATCAAAGGCGCAAGATGATCATGGACATATCATGTCACATATTTTGACTGCATGTGATGTTTATCCTTTATGCATCTTATTTTGCTTAGTTCGGCGGTAGCATTATAAGATGATCTCTCACTAAATTTCAAGGTATAAGTGTTCTCCCTGAGTATGCACCATTGCGACAGTTCGTCGTGTCGAGACACCACGTGATGATTGGGTGTGATAAGCTCTATGTTCACATACAACGGGTGCAAGCCAGTTTTGCACACGCGGAATACTCAGGTTAAACTTGACGAGCCTAGCATATGCAGATATGGCCTTGGAACACTGAGACCGAAATGTCGAGCATGAATCATATAGTAGATATGATCAACATAGTGATGTTCACCATTAAAAACTACTCCATCTCACGTGATGATCGGACATGGTTTAGTTGATTTAGATCCCGTTATCATTTATATGACTGGAGGGATGTCTATCTAAGTGGGAGTTCTTAAGTAATATGATTAATTGAACTTTAATTTATCATGAACTTAGTCCCGACAGTATTTGCGTAACTATGTTGTAGATCAATAGCTCATGATGTAGCTCCCCGTTTATTTTTTGATATGTTCCTAGAGAAAAACTAAGTTGAAAGATGTTAGTAGCAATGATGCGGATTGGATCCGTGATCTGAGGATTATCCTCATTGTTGCACAGAAGAATTATGTCCTTGATGCACCGCTAGGTGACAGACCGATTGCAGGAGTAGATGCAAACATTATGAATGTTTGGCAAGCCCGATATGATGACTACTTGATAGTTTAGTGCACCATGCTTTACAGCTTAGAATCAGGGCTTCAAAGACGTTTTGAACGCCACAGAGCATATGAAATGTTCCAAGAGTTGAAATTAGTATTTCAGACTCATGCCCATGTCGAAAGGTATGAGACCTTTGACAAGAACTTTGCCTACAAGATAGAGGAGAATAGCTCAGCTAGTGAGCATGTGCTCAGAAAGTCTTGAGTACTACAATCACTTGAATCAAGTGGGAGTTAATCTTCCAGATAAGATAGTGATTGACAGAGTTCTCTAGTCACTATCACCAAGTTACTGGAACTTCATGATGAACTATAATATGCAAGGGATAACAGAAACGATTCCCAAGCTCTTTGTGATGCTGAAATCGACGAAGATAGAAATCAAGAAAAACATCAAGTGTTGACGGTTGACAAGACCACTAGTTTCAAGAAAAGGGCAAAGGGAAGAAGGGGAACTTCAATAAGAACGGAAAGCAAGTTGCTGTTCAAGTGAAGAAGCCCATGTCTAGACCTAAGCCTGAGACTAAGTGCTTCTACTCCAAAGGGACGGGTCACTGGAAGCAGAACTGCCCCAAGTATTTGGCGGATAAGAAGGATGGCAAAGTGAACAAATGTATATTTGATATACATGTTATTGATGTGTACTTTACTAGTATTTATAGCAACCCCTCAGTATTTGATACTAGTTCAGTTTCTGAGATTAGTAACTCGAAACGGGAGTTGCAGAATGCACAGAGACTAGTTAAGGGTGAAGTGACGATATGTGTTGGAAGTGGTTCCAAGATTGATAAGATCATCATCGCACACTCCCTATACTTTAGGGATTAATGTTGAACCTAAATAAATGTTATTTGGTGTTTGCATTAAGCATGAATATGATTTGATCATGTTTATTGCAATATGGTTATTCATTTAAAGTCAGAGAATAATTGTTGTTCTGTTTACATGAATAAAACCTTCAATGGTCATACACCCAAGGTGAATGGTTTATTGAATCTCGATCGTAGTGATACACATATTCATAATATTGAAGCCAAAATATGCAAAGTTAATAATGATAGTGCAACTTATTTGTGGCACTGCCGTTTAGGTCATATTGGTGTAAAGCCCATGAAGAAAATCCATGATGATGGGCTTTCGGAATCACTTGATTATGAATCAGTTGATGCTTGCGAACCATGCCTCATGGGCAAGATGACTAAGACTCCGTTCTCCAGAATAATGGAGCGAGCAACAGACTTGTTGGAAATAATACATACTGACGTATACAATCCGATAAGTGTTGAGGCTCGTGGCAGGTATCGTTATTTTCTAACCTACACAGATGATTTGAGTAAGATATGGGTATATCTTCTCGATGAAACATAAATCTGGAACATTTGAAAAGTTCAAATAATTTTAGAGTGAAGTGGAAAATCATCGTAACAAGAAAATAAAGTTTCTACGAACTGATCATGGAGGAGAATATTTGAGTTACGAGTTTGTTCTTCATTTGAAACAATGCGGAATAGTTTCGCAACTCACGCCACCTAGAACACCACAACATAATGGTGTGTCCGAATATCATAACCGTACTTTATTAGATATGATACAATCTATGATGTATCTTACCGACTTACCGCTATCATTTTTGGGTTATGCATTAGAGACAGCTGCATTCATGTTAAATAGGACACCATCTAAATCCGTTGAGACGACGCCATATGAACTTTGGTTTGGAAAGAAACCAAAGTTGTCGTTTCTTAAAGTTTGGGGTTGCGATGCTTATGTGAAAAAGTTTCATCCTGATAAGCTCAAACGCAAATCAGAAAAATGTATCTTCATAGGATACCCAAAGGAGACAGTTGGGTACACCTTCTATCACAGACCCGAAGGCAAGACATTCGTTGCTAAGAATGGATCCTTTCTAGAGAAGGAGTTTCTCTCGAAAGAAGTGAGTAGGAGGAAAGTAGAACTTGATGAGGTAACTGTACCTGATCCCTTATTGGAAAGTAGTTCATCACAGCAATCTGTTCATGTGACTCCTATACCAATTAGTGAGGAAGCTAATGATGATGATCATGTAACTTCAGATCAAGTTACTACCGAACCGTGTAGGTCAACTAGAGTGAGATCCGCACCAGAGTGGTACGGTAATCTTGTTCTGGATGTCATGTTACTTGACCATGACGAACCTACGAACTATGAGGAAGTGATGATGAGCCCAGATTCCGCGAAATGTCTTGAGGCCATGAAATCTGAGATGGGATCCATGTATGAGAACAAAGTATGGACTTTGATTGACTTGCCCGATGATCGGTGAGTCATTAAGAATAAACGGATCTTTAAGAGGAAGACAGACGCTGATAGTAGTGTTACTATCTACAAAGCTCGAATTGCCGCAAAATGCTTTTGACAAGTTCAAGGTGTTGACTACGATGAGATTTTCTTACTCGTATTGATGCTTAAAAGTCTGTTCGAATCATGTTAGCAGTTGCCGTATTTTATGAAATCTGGCAAATGGATGTCAAAATTGTGTTCCTTCATGGATTTCTTAAAGAGGAGTTGTATATGATGCAACTAGAAGGTTTTGTCGATCCTAAAGGTGCTAACAAAGTGAGCAAGCTCCAGAGATCCATCTATGGACTGGTGCAAGCATCTCGGAGTTGGAATATATGCTTTTATAAAGTGATCATAGCATATGGTTTTATACAAACTTGCGGTGAAGCCTGTATTTACAAGAAAGTGAGTGGGAGCACTACAACATTTCTGATAAGTATATGTGAATGACATATTGTTGATCGGAAATAATGTAGAATTTTCTGGAAAGAATAAAGGAGTGTTTGAAAAGAGTTTTTCAAAGGAAGACCTCAATGAAGCTGCTTACACATTGAGCATCAAGATCTATAGAGATAGATCAATACGCTTGATAAGTTTTTTCAATGAGTACATACCTTGACAAGATTTTGAAGTAGTTCAAAATGGAACAGTCAAAGAAGGAGTTCTTGCCTATGTTGCAAGGTGTGAAGTTGAGTAAATACTCAAAACCCGACCACAGCAGAAAATAGAAAGAGAATGAAAAGTCATTCCATATGCCTCAGTCATAGGTTCTATAAAGTATGCTATGCTGTTGACCAGTCCTATTGTATACCTTAGCATCTTTGTGGCAAGGGAGTACAATAGTGATCTAGGAGTAGATCACTGGATAGCGGTCAAAATTATCCTTAGAGGACTAAGGAAATATTTCTCTGTTATGGAGGTGATAAAAGAGTTCGTCGTAAAGAGTTACGTCGATGCAAGGTTTTTACATCGATCTGGATGACTCTAAGTCTCGATCTAGATACATATCGAAAGTGGGAGCAATTTGCTAGAGTAGCTCCATGCAAAGCGTTGTAGACATAGAAAATTTTCAAAATGCATACGACTCTGAATGTGGCAGACCCATTGACTAAATTTCTCTCACAAGAAAAACATGATCACTCTTTGGGTGTTAATCACATAGTGATGTGAACTAGATTATTGACTCTAGTAAACCCTTTGGGTGCTAGTCACATGGAGATGCAAACTAATCACATAAAGATGTGAACTATTGGTGTTAAATTGCATGACGATATGTGAACTAGATTATTGACTCTAGTGCAAGTGGGAGACTGAAGGAAATATGCCCTAGAGGCAATAATGAAGTTGTTGTTTATATTTCCTTATATCATGATAAATGTTTATTATTCATGCTAGAATTGTATTAATTGGAAACTTAGTACATATGTGAATACATAGACAAATAGAGTGTCACTAGTTCGCCTCTACTTAACTAGCTTGTTGAATCAATGATGGTTATGTTTCCTAACCATAGACATGAGTTTTCATTTGATTAATGGGGTCACATCATTAGAGAATGATGTGATTGACTTGACCCATCCGTTAGCTTAGCACGATGATCGTTTAGTTTGTTGCTATTGCTTTCTCCATAACTATACATGTTCCTATGACTATGAGATCATGCAACTCCCGAATGCCGGAGGAACACTTAGTGTGCTACCAAACATCACAACATAACTGGGTGATTATGAAGGTGCTCTATAGGTGTCTCCGATGGTGTTTGTTGCGTTGGCATGGATCAAGATTAGGATTTGTCACTCCGATTGTCGGAGAGGTATCTCTAGGTCCTCTCGATAATGCACATCACTATAAGCCTTGCAAGCAATGTAAGTAATGAGTTAGTCACAAGATGTAGCATTATAGAACGAGTAAAGAGACTTGCCGGTAATGAGATTGAACTAGGTATTGAGATACTGACGATCGAATCTCGGGCAAGTAACATACCGATGACAAAAGGAACAACGTATATCGTTATGCGGTTTGACCGATAAAGATCTTCATAGAATATGTCGGAACCAATATGAGAATCTAGGTTCCGCTATTGGTTATTGACCGGAGATGAGTCTCGGTCATGTCTACATAGTTCTCAAACCCGTAGGGTCCGCACGCTTAACGTTCGGTGACGATCGGTATTACGAGTTTATGTGTTTTGATGTACCGAAGGTAGTTCGGAGTCCCGGATTTGATCACGGACATGACGAGGAGTCTTGAAATGGTCGAGATGTAAAGATCGATATATTGGAAGCCTATATTTGGACATCGGAATGGTTCTGAGTGGTTCGGGCATTTTTCCGGAGTACTGGGAGGTTACCGGAACCCCCCGGGAAGTATATGGGCCTTATTGGCCCTTAGTGGAATAGAGGAGAGGGAAGGGAAATGAGGGAGGCACGCCCCCCAATCCCAATCCGAATTGGGAGGGGGGGCGACCCCCCTTTCCTTCCTCCCTCTCTCCTCCTTCCTTCCTCTCCTACTCCTGCTTGGAAGGGCTCCTACTTCTACTAGGAAAGGGGGAATCCTACTCCCGAAGGGAGTAGGACTCCCCCAGGGTGCGCCATAGAGAGGGTCGCCCCTCCCCCTCCTCCACTCCTTTATATACGGGGGAGGGGGCACCCCATGGACACACAAGTTGATCATTGATCTTTTAGCCATGTGTGGTGCCCCCCTCCACCATAATCCACCTCGGTTATATTGTAGCGGTGCTTAGGCGAAGCCCTGTTCCGGTAGCATCATCATCACCGTCATCACGCCATCATGCTGACGAAACTCTCCCTCGAAGCTCTACTGGATCGTGAGTTCGCGGGACGTCACCGAACTGAACGTGTGCAGATCGCGGAGGTGTTGTACGTTCGGTACTAGGGATCGATCGATCGTGAAGACGTACGACTACATCAACCGTGTTGTCATAACGCTTCCGCTTATGGTCTACGAGGGTACGTGGACGATTATCTCCCCTCTCGTTGCTATGCATCACCATGATCTTGCGTGTGAGTAGGATTTTTTTGAAATTACTACATTCCCCAACACAAGTATGTCACCACATCTTGTAGCTTGCATGAGAAAAGACCCACCTCAGCATTTAATTATGTATGTGAAGTAACTCACCTCAACATGCATGAGTATTGTCATTTTAATTACAATGTTATTTATTTTTAATAAATGTTTTTGTAGAAATTACAACTATACTATTATATATATAATCATATGTATTATACATTCCAATTATCATATTATTACTTCAAATATTCATGTTCTGTAGAACCAAATCTAACTACTCCTTTTAGGTGTATAAGTCAATTTACGAAAACCAAATAATCCCAAAACACTTAGGCACGGTACATTAACTCCCACCTCGTTTCTTGTTTCATGACATATCAACCATTAAGAGATGTGGGTCGTGCATGCTTTCAATGACTTGAGACTACCAAACATGACATGCAGTGGTTAGTTCATTGCATGCAATGTTATTAATTAACAAAAAAATATCAAGTTCTCTCGTTTTTCCCTCCGCCTTGGTCACGGTGCACAACCTAAGATGACCTATACACATTTCTACAACTATGTACGCGATATCAACAAGAATTCTGTTAATACATGACAATTCTAGTCCGTCACTGATTAATGAAAAACTGTCATGGGTGCCTTTCCATGACGGACTTGAAATCCATCATGTATATCGCGTTATAATTTGACATGGTAGCTTCCATGACAGTTCTTGGCCGTCATGGATCTACGCCAGGCCCGCCCAAGCCCAATCTTCTGTGACGGAACAAGCCGTCATGGACGTACGCCATGTTGGATTTTTGCTTGACCAATTGGAATGACATGGCAACCTACGTGGACACTACTGGACAATGGTTTTTGTGTTTTTCTTCTTGAACCCACATCAGGTGGAGATAACAGTTAAATATTTTTGTTATCTATAAATTTCACGCCTAATATTCAAACAAAGCCATAAATAAAATTTAATTTTCACATAACAGCCAAACTTATTACAAGCACGTCAATGTTCAGATACCAAAAATACATATTTACATAGATAGCTCATCAAGTATTTACAAACATTATTACTACATCACTTTGCATTTTCTTGGAACGGATATGTAAAAGGAGTCTCTAAACAAAATTACTACATAACTTTGCATTTTTCTTGGAACCGATCTGAAAAAAGGAACCTCTGATTTCTCTATGTCTTTCACTGTGTATTCGTTTTGAAAAAAGGAGCCTCTGATTTCTTGGAACCTGCACTAAACAAAGGCATAAAAAGCAAGTTAACTAGCATGTGGACAAATCTGGATAAGTGAAAAGAATTTTCAGCTAGCCAAATATGGATGCTCGGTACAAGTGTAGATACAAACTATGGCTGAACTCGTCTCAAAAAAAACTATGGCTGAACTATTTTAAGACGACTAAGCTTCAGGAACTATAGATATCTGACCGTACACCAGTTTCTAATAAGTACAACAGAGTAAAGTGCGGAAAAAGTTTTTTTTACGTGTCTAGATGTAAGTCTTTAGTGTAGAATCAGGAAATAAAAGATTATTGGGATAGTAGATCTAGTAATAACTTCCTGGCAAAAAAATTACAAGCATAAACTACTACACTTTCTTTTATTTAAGTTGGCAATAAAAGATCAAAACTACATGAGGTAAAAAAATGCAACAATTGAAGTTTCGAAAACTAAACACTAAATAGCACTTGCTCACAAGATGCTTATACTCTGAAGTGGAACCACATGGACAAGCAATATAGAAACTTTGCATATTTTGGATCTGTAATAGATATCAAGAACCTTACAAGACCAGTGCCTGAAATATCAAATTCCAGATGAATACAAGAGCTATTCGAAGTCGGTTCCTGGAGTTCCTTCCGAACAACAACATTAGCCCTTGAAAATAAACAGCAAGACATTTGATCCTATATATACCTAAGAGAGTGATCACCACTACTTCTAATTATCCAACATGTGTGCTTTCACATCATCAAAATTTGTGTAGCGTTAGATTCACTAGCTTGATCCACTAGGATCCATCTAATCTATGCATGAGAATCCTCTACGATGCAACATGCCAACATGCATCAGTGCACTCGAAGTGAGTTTTAAATCACCTTGCATTTAGTTGTACCATGCCTAACTTTCATGTAATTTTTTTTTTTGCTTATGTAGAAATTTCTCACATAGTTTAAGTGGTGAAGACTGAATTAGTATTCTACACAATATTTAGAAACTATATATCCAGTTCTGCGGCAACAAGCGAGGTATGGTCCGGTTTAGACAAACAACAACCTAAAGCATAGCATGACTTCAAATCAACAAAAGACGCATGCAACATGGATGAGGTGAAAATATTACACAGATTTAAGATATCTTCATGGTAAACAAGCTAAAATAATCAACAGGTATTCCATAGTAAATCAAATAAAGCTTAAAATAATTGTCCATAAATCTATGGATTGTATGGTACAAAGGCATATCATAGTACAGCATACTGCCCAAAAATAAATATCAACACGAAACCACGTATAAAAGAAATTTTAATAATTTAAACAATCCTTTTAAACATATACTGTATAAATGGAGTATTATGCTAGACTATGTTTGTCGCAAATATGTTTCATATTTTCTTTAATGTTTTACTCTCCTTTTTCTTTTCTTTTTTGCTTAATCAGGTGCGCCTAGATCCGTATCCAAAAATCCACACCGCCTTCTTCACGCTCTAAAATATGACGATATCCAAACCCTTCCCCCGCCGCCCCCCTCAATTCCCATCTCTTCCTCGCCGGAACACCGCGAGTTGGTCCCCGGAGCACAGATCCGCCGCCCGAATCGGCCGTGCGAGGTGAGCCTCGGAGCACTTTGACCTCCTCTCTCTTCTTGTCCAAAGACGCCGGAACACGGTACCGCCGCCGCGGGGGGTTCGCAAAACCACCATAGCTCACTATCCTCCTCTGTCCGCCCCAGGGTAAGCCCTCTCGCCGGAATCCATCAGGCTCCATCCTTACATTTCCTCGTTCCCTTTTCAGAGATCTAAATCGGATCTGACGGAGCCCCGGCAGCCAGTCGCCATGCCGGACAGCGGAGGCACAACCGTGCTCGACGACCTCCCGGAGTGGATCCTTGTGGAAGAGATTTTCATCCGTTTAATGCCCAGGGACATCGTCCGCTGCCGAGCCGTCCGCAGGTGGTGGCGAAGTGCCACCTCCACCGACAAGTTCATGCTGGACCACCACCGCCGCCAGCCCTTCCTCCCGATCCTCAGCCACATAGTTGAACCGCAGAAAACCAGCCTCATGTTATCCTTTGACGCCGAAGCAGTCCAGCAACGGCTCTGCCCGGTCATCCGGACCTTATACTCCGGTATACTTGAGGCTACGTGTGATGGCCTCCTCATCGTCTCCCACGGAGCCACGGTGCATGAGTTCTTCATCTGCAACCCGGTCACCCGCAAGTGTGCTCCCCTACGGACGCCTCGGAATCAACTGAACTATTACTACCAGATTGTCGGCTTCTATCAGCACCGACCATCCGGAGAGTACCGAGTCCTTTGGGTCTCTTGTCCGACATACAACACAAATCACAGAACTTTTTACTATGTCATATCGATGGGATCCAATTATATAAGACAAATCGGACAAGGATGCATCCCGCCGTTACGTGAGCGGCTTCCCAGTTCGTCTGGCTATCCACCAATCGACCACCATGGCAGCTTGCACTGGACAATTGTAAGATACGACCGCTGTGATGCCGGCTACATAATGGTGTTCAAGACACCAGATGAAACATTTCGGTTGATGTGTTGTCCTCACTACCGGACTCGTGGGCTATGCCTACGGCCCACGGCCGTCGGCATAGGTCCTTTGCCGTCGGCATAGATCTATGCCTACAGCTGCCGTCAGCATAGCCCCGTCGGCGTAGATTACGTCAGCGTAGATGTGTCAGACCGTCGGTGTAGTATAGCCGTCGGCATAGGTGCATATGCCGACGACCGTGGGGTAGCCGTCGGCATAGTTTAGCCGTCAGCGTTGTTTTCCGTCTGACGGCAACGGACGGCGCCGTCAACAGCGCTGGCGATCCAGGGGACGACACGTGGCGCACGTATGCCGACGGCTTGGCCGTCGGCATACGTGCGCCACGTGTCGTCCCCTGGCTTCTCCTGGCGGCAGAGATATGCCTACGGCAAAGCCGTCGGCATAGATTTCCATCTATGCCTACGGCTTTGCCGTCGGCATATCTCTGCCACATGGCAGCTCCTGGTAACTCCTGGGCATATATATGCCGACGGCTTTGCCGTAGGCATAGCTCCTGGTGGTTTTTTTTTATTTCCCTTGTTTTCTCTTTTCCAATTCATTTGACAGCATTTGAAAACAGAACAATATGAAATTATGCAGAAATATGACAATTCATCATGTGAACATACTCAAGTTCATCTAAACATACTCAAGTTCATCTAAACATACTCAAGTCCACCATCATCATCTAAACATACTCAAGTTCATCACATCATCTAAAGATCATCACCGACGGAAGTTCATGAACATAAAAGTAGTGCAACACATGAAACATGATAAAAGTAGGAATATGAAAGGCATGGCATGATGGCCACATGCACAGAATCATCAAGCAAGAGCACCTCCGCCAAAACCACCACCACCTCCGCCAAAAGCACCACCTCCGTCAAAACCACCACCACCACCTCCACCAAAACTGCCATCGCGACCACCACCACTCTGCCAGATCGGAGTGACTGGGGTCGACGGAGCAGGAGTCGAGCCACCGGTCCCCTACATGTTTCAGAAAAGATTCTAAGGGTAAATATGATATGATAGTGTTTCATGAACGAGAACTAGTTTGCTAGTAGTTAGGCAAATGTACTAACCGGACCATCACTGCCTAGTGCCACCCATTCATCGAACGTGGGCACGTGTGGGGGTTCTCCCGCAGGTGGTGGTGGGGTCCCATTTGTGGTGGATCCGTGCGCTTAGTCCAAGACGCCAACATAGCCTGAATGTTAGTTAAACAAGCAAACTAGAAGATCAGAAGGAATGAAAGTGCAAAAATTTAGGTTGGTTTTAAGAGGGCAAAACTAACCATCATCATCTGACGGTTGTAATCATCGTTTGCCTTCACTCGTTTCAAGTACTCCCGCACCTCGAGATTCCTATGCTCGACAAACTCCTTATATGCCTACATAATTTAGGTTGTTTCTAAGTGAGCAATGCTGAAAATAAACTGAGAATGCTTACGGGCATGCTGACGGGCTAAGGGGATCTGTGAACGCCCCGTACTCTCTAACTGGCTCGGGTTGCTAGCCCGAAGCCGTGTGTACAAGATCGAAGGAGTGATCAAGCCATCGAAACACGGATACCGGCCATTCTTCTTCCCCTGGATGGCCACCACCGCCGTGTCGTCGATCTGAGACTGGGCGACCTCAGCAACAGGAACATCCGGATGCAACTCCTGATAGTGATGAATGTAAGACCCCAGGTGCTCCTCGGTCTTGCCGTAGTACTGGCTCTCGCCCTCCTTGCGATGACTCCGCTCGCGGGCCAGCTTCCACGACTACATGTCTGAGAGCGGCCTCTTCAACTTGTCCTCCTACAACGTCAAATAGAAGTCAGCCATACATAAGAACATGACGTAAAGAAGAACAAAAATGCATCATTCACATAGATATACCTTCATGGCCTTGAAGCCCCAGTGGTTCCTGTTTCCTTGGCCGTGTGTCCCGTCGTCTCCACGGTTAGCCCGGGCCTTGATGCTCTTGGCAGCAAACTCTGCATCGGCGCCGAGCCACCTATCCACCAAACTCGCCCATCCGTCATGCCTTCCATAGCACCAACGAGGAACAACCTATGCAAATTTTGGAAGCATGACATGTGAGCACGAAACATATAGTTGACTGCTTGAAACAATGAAAAGTTAGTAATAGTTACCATCATGAACTGCTCCTTGCTCAAGGTAAGTCGTAGCTTCTGCGCATGACTTTTGGTCATCTTTTGGTGCAGGTAGATGTGGTAGTACTGCGAGACAGCAACCCAGCACACCTCGTACTGCAACTGACGAGCTTTCTTCTTCGCAGCCGCAAGCAACACCACGTCGGCTCTGGCCTTGTGCTCATCAAGAACTCTATAGAGTTGCTGCAATCATGCATAAACCAGAAGCAAACAAGGCATGAGTTGAGTGATTCAATGATAAACTATGAACGAAACTGAAGACAAGTGATTCAGAAGAGAACTTACCCAAAATTTGGTGATCACGGCCTTAGCGGTCGTCCCGTACTCCGCGTTGCTGCAAGCCTCGTAGTGGGCCCAGCTCGTGGCCAAAACCCGCTGCTGCGGGTCCCTGTCTGGCCGCGGGCAGAATAGGCCAGCCCAAAACTCCTTCAACAGGACAGTGATAAGGCCGTTCGGTTTACGGCCCTTTCCGCGAAGGATCCAGTTTCTGCAAAAGAACCAAATGATTGCCATGTGTACAATAAGAAAATGTTGTCATGTGTTGAAAATATGATTGAGAGGCACTTACTCTGTCCCCACGGGTTCAATGAGCCACTTGTGCTCCTCGATAGAAGGTGGTGTAGGTAGTCCGGCATTACCACGCAGCCACCCCTGCGAAGAACCCGGTGGCAAGTCACCCCACAACGCGGGATCAACCTCCCCTCCACCCTCCTCGACCTCCTCCTCACCCTCCTCCTCGGCCTCCTCCTCCTCACCCTCCTCCTCGGCCTCCTCCTCCTCGCCATCAGGAACATACTCCTCCTCCTCAGAATCAGAAGGTGCCTCTGTATAGGAGGGCATTGAAGAAGACCCTCCTATTTCAGACACGACCCAAAGTTTTTTGCCCCGGTTGCCTCTCCCCCCACCTCCTCCTCCTCTAGGGGCTCTCCCCCCACCGCCTCCTCCTCTAGGGTCTCCTCCCCCGACCCCTCCACCTCCCTGTGAGGTGTCATCCTCGCGTAGTCGGGAGGGAACCTTGTGGGCTCGTCCACTCCGAGTAAGTCCTTTAAATTTACTGAGGAAACTAGCGCCGCTGGACTTGCCCATGATTAGCAAACCTGCATTGAGAAGAGAATAAACAATTAGTAAGCATATCAATTAAACAAGCATACAGGAAAAACATTAATACCAGAAGAGCACATTAAGCATACTATTGTAATGATCATTAAAAGAACTTACATTTTCTAGAACCCATATGAATCATCACTATTGTAATCTATTTGTGGACCGGTCTCATCATCACTATCACGCATATCTTCTTCGTTGTCTGACGGAGGTGGAGGCTCTTCCTCATCGTCAACGTCTTCATTTAACTTTTCAAGCATAATTATGTCTCTTTGATTCACAACTGCCTCACCATCAATCCGTGCGTCGTCGTCGTTTGGGTCCAGGTCAACATAACCCAAGTCATCATCCTCGTTGTTTCGGACCACGTCATCATGTTCCTCTTGATAGAACACTCCCTCGTATGTCATGGGGTTTATGTTGTAGTAATCATCATCGTTCGGGTCCGGTAGCTTACCATGCGGCGACACCTTGAACACAACTTCCCAACCCTTTAGGTACTCTTTCTGGCATGGGTAAGGTAGATAATATACTTGTGTGGCCTGGGTAGCGGCGATAAAGAGATCAGCTCCAGCATAGATGGTTGATGGTTTAACTTCAACTAAACCAACAGAAGGCATATGTCTCAGCCCCTTTTTGGGGTCGAACCATCGGCATTTGAACACAGTGAGACTTAGGTGTTCGCGGCCACGTTTGAATGTAAGCTCGTATATTTTTCCTACCCTTCCGTAGTAATCTACTTCATTATCTCCTTCAGTGAAGACTCCGGTATTTATGGTTTTGGGATCAGGCCGACTGTTCTGGTGCTCCTCTGTATGGAAGCGATACCCATTCACATCATACTTTTCGCATGTCATGACGACAGGATCAAAACCCATGGAAACCCATCTCAATTCTTCATCCATTGATTCGGTCGGATCATTTCCCTACAAGTTTAATTAAAATTATAGGGTGCATGAGTTTAATTGAAATTATAGGGTGCATGAGTTTAATTGAAATTATAGGGTGCATGGGTTTAATTGAAAGTGTGAAAAATTACTTTCTCGATGAACCATGCAACGAAATTTTTCCTTCCATCAGCACCCTTTCGGAGAAGAGCAAGTGCCTCCGCTTCAGAAGGAGGCAGCATTCCCGTCCATTCTTCTTCAACGAATCGACTACAATAAGAAAAGCGGTTTAAGAACTAGGCAAAGTGAACATAACGAATTGACTAAAAGAATGGTGCAAAGGTATTACCTCATCCACTCATCCTCAACTTCCTTGATGTTGTGCAAGATATAGAACATGACATCCTCCCACTCATCTCGTGGCATGAGATAAGATTTCGAGCATCCAGCCCTACTACCTTGCCCGATGAATAGAGGCAACTTGGGTTTATACTTGGGTTCTTCTGTATTGTATCGAGACACCTTATTGTGCAACGTGGGAACATGGTCCGGATAGTAGGCTGTCCTGAGGTCTGCCACCTCCTCTAGGATAACTGCCTCAGCTATGGAAGCTTCAATCTTAGCTTTGTTTCCACATTTCTGTCTCAGATGCTTGTTCTGTCTCTCAGGGCCGTACTGCCAACAATTCTGCACAGGCCCCCCCAACAATACCTCGTTCGGGAGGTGCAAAAGGAGATGTGTCATCGGAGTAAAGAAGCCTGGCGGGAAGATCTTCTCTAGCTTGCATATCAACTCCGGCGCCTTCTTATGCATTTCTTTTATCTTCTCAGGACATACTTCTTTAGCACAAAGCGTGCGGAAGAAATGGCTTAACTCCGCAAGCACACGCCAGACACGCTCGGGAACATAGCCCCGAACCATCACCGGCATAATCCGCTCAATCCATACATGATAGTCATGACTCTTGAGCCCGGTCACTCTACCCGTTGAAAGATTGACCCCCTTACTTATATTCGACACATAACCATCAGTGAACTTCACGACGTGTTTCAGCCACTTGAATGTCTCCATCTTATGATCCTTTTTAAGTACGAAGTCAGCATCTGGCTTGAACCAAGATTTTCGACTGCCTGTGGGAGGCTGCATGTGTAGACGTGGTCTATCGCAAATATTCTGTTGATCAACTCTAGCATTAACATTATCCTTTGTCTTATCAGGAATGTTGAGGATCGTGTGAAAAAAGGGACTATGCGACATTCTTTTCGGTGTGCATCACGTCTATGTTGTATGGAAGTTTGAGGTCCTTAAAATAGGGAAGCTGCGTGAAGGGGGTAATGTGAGTCCAGTTGTGCGTCTCACCATATCCTTCAAAAAATTTCTCTTTACTTTTTCCTTTGCCCTCGCCCTCGTCTTCGCCTATGCCTTTGCCTTTGCCTTTGCCTTTGCCTTTGCCTTTGCCTTTTCCCTCACCGGCAGGCTTAAGAGCTTTCAGCTGAGCAAGCACATCCGCACCAAAAAACGTTGGAATCTCGTTTACTTCATGGACAACTTTGCCTTTTGTGAAGTTCTTCTTGTCTTCCCTATCAGGATGGTCTGGAGGGAGGAACTGTCGATGCAGGTCAAATGCAACATACTTTCCACCCTTCTTCAGCCAAATGAAAATCAAGGCCTGCATGCACACTAGGCAAGGCATCTTTCCACTTGTACACCATCCAGAGAACAAGGCATAACCGGGAAAGTCATGCATGCAATATTGTAGCCAAACTTTCATCAAGAAATTTTTCTGCAGATGTCGGTCGTATGTCAACCTCGGGAAGTACCAAGAATGGTGCAAATCATCCACCAACGGCTGCATAAACACACTCAAATTCTTCCCCGGATATTCAGGCCCCGGAATTATAAGCGACAGGAACATGGTCTTGCGTTGCATTATGGCGCCGGGAGGGAGATTCAGCGGAATAACAAATACGGGCCAACAGCTGTATGGATTAGACGACATACCATATGGATTGAACCCATCACCTGTTATAGCAATTCTGACATTCCCAGCCTCGGCTGCTTCCTCCGGGTACTCTATATCGAATGACTTCCATGCTTCAGCTCCTGATGGATGTACAATTTTTTTGGATTGTACCTTTTCCCTTCCTTGTGCCACTTCATCATTTTGGCAGACTCCTCGGTGATGAAAAGGCGCTGCAGTCTTTTTATAAAATCAAGATACCGAAGAACCTTCACAGGGATTTTTAGCTGCTGCTTCTGACCATGCTTATCAACCACCTCAATATACCGAGAGGAACCGCACTTCCTACAGTACTTGTCATCCGCATACTCATGCCTAAACAAAAGGCAATTCTTTGGACAAACATGTATTTTCTCATAGTCCATCGAGAGCGCCTTCATGATTTTCTTCATACCGTACATGGTTTTCGGCAGTTCATGGCCCTCGGGCAGGCTGTTAGCCCATACTCCCAGAAATGCTTCGAAGCAACCTCGGCTACAGCCGTACTCAGCCTTGACTGGCATCAGTTGCGAGATGGCATCCAGCACAGACAGCTTGGCACCCTCATAGAGAGGTTTCTTTGACGAGGCCAAGATTTCCAGGAAGGCCTTTGCGGTTTCCTTCGGCTCCTCCGGTTCATTCGCTGAATGTGACGGAGGTGTCGGCTGTGCAGCAAAGACATCATCTAGCATGTCTCTAACCCCATCGTCCTCATAACCAGCGACGCGTTGTCGTATCACATCCTCTCTACCACGGTCCCGCTGGGCAAAGTTTATCGGCATATTAAAGTTGGGCATAAATCCATGTGTGCGAAGGTGCTTAGTCATCTCACTCTTATCTCTGCGGATACGTCTCTTACATCTGGCACACGGGCATTCTGGCACCATCCTCATTGGACTACGGAATATCTCTTTCAAAAACACATCAGTTTTCTCGACCCACTCTGTTGTTACTTGATTCCGACGGAAAAACACACTATACATCCACTGATTATCTGCCATCTCTGCTTTATTGGAAGCCACACAACAAAATTAAGGATTCATTTAAATTACTCACATCAATATTTTATTTTTTTACAAGGTTGACGAGAATCGACATTTAATCCACCTACATCTCTAATAGGTAAAGATGGGTCCTAATCCCACCCGAGAATGTGTAGATTGAGTACGTTGTCCATGCTCTACCCCATTCCGAGACAAAATTTCGGCAGCACCTCCCCGCTGTTCTCCAAATACATGTCTCGGCAAAATGCCGAGAGAATGTGCATCCGGAGAACAACAGGGAGGCGCCGCCGAAATCCTGTCTCGGAACGGGGTAGAGCATGAACAACGTACCCAATCTACACATCCTCGGGCTGTCCGTGGAAAGCGCTGGACAATCCGAAAGAGCTGCGGTGATAAATATGCAATTGAATGCATATTTATCGATGCAACCCTTTCGGACGGGAGACCTAGGTTACGCGACTTGATGTGAAAATTTAATCCAGTGACATGGAAAAAAAGTGGACGAGGTCATGGAATTGTTGCTCACCCTCCGATGTAGCCGATCAAAGGAGACGGACGATCGTGGACCAACACCTCCAACGTCGACAATCACTCCACGAAGATGGAACACCACAAATCCTGTTAATTACCCCGAGTGAAAAAAAATTAGGTCATCACCTCACATTAAGCATTGATACTTTTAACTATGAAAAAAAATCATGTTTCGTCAAGTGTCAAATATTGTCCTTCAATTTTTTTAGCAAGATCATCATGATTAAATAACCACTCATCATATCATAATTTTGCAGCACATCTCACATAGCTACTTAACATTAAGCACTGACACTTAAAACTATGAAAAAAAATCTTATTTTGTCAAGTGTCAAATTTTGTCCGGTTCAATTTTTTTGACAAGATTATCATGATAAAAATAATCACGCATCTTATACCAATTTTAGAGCACATCTCAAATGACAAGATCATCATGATAAAAATAATGCAAACTAACAATCTAACATCCTAACATCCAACATTCAACTATATATCAACCTAACAACCTAACATCTAACATCTAACCTTACAATCTAACATCCAACATCCATCCATGCATTCATTCATCCATCCAACAGTAGAAAAAAATGCAAAAAAATGAAAAAAAAACGTAGCTCACCGAGAGGGGCGTGGCAGGGGGCGAGGCGGTGGAGGGGATGGTGAGGCAGGGGCGGTCGGGGACGGGAGGGACGGGGCCGGACGGAGCCGCGGCCGGCGGGTTCGGGAGACGGCGGGGGCGCCGGGGTCGACGGAGGCCGGCGCAGGGGCGGGGTCGGGGGAGGCCGGTGCGGCGCGTGGTCGGGGGAGGCCGGGGCGACGGCGGGTGGAGACGGCGGCGCCGGCCGGTGTGGAGGCGGGGGCGGCGACGCGGCTGTGGGGGCGGGGAGGGCCGCGGGCGTGGTGGAGGCGGGGAGGGCGGCGGCGGCAGGGGGAGGTGGGGGGTGCGGCGGCGGCGGCAGGGGGAGGTGGGGTGTGCGGCGGCGGCGGCAGGTCGGGGTGGGGGTGCGGCCGCGGCGCAAGTTGGGGTCGGGGGGTGCAGCGGCGGCAGCTCGGGGTGTGGGGGAGTGCGTGGATGGGGGACGAGGCGAGTGGATAAGGTCAGCTATGCCGACAGCTAAGCCGTCGGCATAGCTCAGGGCGCCACATGGCACCTATGCCGACGGCTTAGCCGTAGGCATACTTTTTATTTCTTTTTTATTAACCACGTCACCGATCCGCGTATGAGCTTCCCTATGGCCGCAGCTATGCTGACGGCTTTGCCGTCGGCATACTTTTATTTTTACTTTTTTATTTTGTATAAATTTTGTAATGTTTTCTTATTTTTTATAAATATTTTAATGTTTTCTTATACATATTTTTTACATGCAGAACATTATTTAAAATGTACCATACATTTTCTTTAATGATTTGAAACATTATTTTTAATGACATGATCTTTTTTTATATTGTACAACAATTTTCTAAAATATCACGTATATTTTTTTCTATGGTCTCGCGAAAGGTGATACAGAGGAGAGCAACTGACTGAGGGGTACCGTTACCGAGTGCCTGATCCGGTAACTATGCGAGTGCCTG
Organism: Triticum monococcum; assembly: GCA_034509565.1. Taxonomy (NCBI): domain Eukaryota; kingdom Viridiplantae; phylum Streptophyta; class Magnoliopsida; order Poales; family Poaceae; genus Triticum; species Triticum monococcum. The sequence continues at coordinate 526,948,496 of CM067845.1, forward strand.
ATCCGTCTACTACCGTGTCATCACCGTCCGTGAGGGGGGCCACGCCCCGGAGACACGTGCCGCCTCTTCGGACATGCCACCACACCACCCCGCATGTATGAGGGCCCGGTGCGACGCTCCGGTGGCATTGCTACCCCCCAGGGCCCCCATCCCGCCTAACCCTGTAGCGTTTGACCAAGGGCTCTAGCCCTTTGACTTTGCACGGACGGGATTTGACCAGCGGACCTCTCCACCCGGTTGTGTTAGGTCAGCCCATAGGAACACTTTGGAGCAACATCCGGGCCAGACCCACAGTAAAATTCCCTCCGTGTAGACCCGACGCATCCATTTCCCCCCTCCAAGTGCCGGCGGTGGCGCCGTCCGTGAGGGGGGGCAAACCCCGGAGACGCGTGCCGCCTCTTCGGACATGCCACCACACCACCCCGCATGTATGAGGGCCCGGTGCGATGCTCCGGTGGCATTGCTACCCCCACAGGGCCCCCGTCCCGCCTGACCCTGTAGCGTTTGACCACGGGATCTAGCCCTTTGACTTTGCACGGACGGGCTTTGACCAGCGCACCTCCCCACCCAGTTGTGTTAGGTCACCCCATAGGAACACTTTGGAGGAACATCCGGGCCAGACCCACAACAAGATCCCCTCCGTGTAGACCCGGCGCGTCCGTTTCCCCCCTCCAGGTGCCGACTGCGGCGCCGTCCGTGGGGGGGGGCACACACCGGACACGCGTGCCGGGCGTTTGCAACTGCCACAACACTTCCAGACTTGTGAGAGGCCGCCTACGCAAGATTTGGCGGCATGCTAGCCCCCGGAGGCCGCCGGCCACAGCCGTAGACGCGCGAAGGACAATCCGCGTAGAGGGAATTTTTTTGGATACTTCTCCATCACCAAAAATTATGAAAAAATACCATCGCTCCTATAGCACATGTGCTGACGTCGTGCAAAAAACTCATGATTTTATCGCGCTCCGAGTATTTAATAATATTCACGCCGCATCGTTACCGCAGAACGTCTACTACCGTGTCATCGCCGTCCGTGAGGGGGGCCACGCCCCGGAGACGCGTGCCGCCTCTTCGGACATGCCACCACACCACCCCGCATGTATGAGGGCCCGGTGCGACGCTCCGGTGGCATTGCTACCCCCCCCCCCCCCAGTGCCCCCGTCCCGCCTAACCCTGTAGCGCTTGACCACGGGATCTACCCCTTTGACTTTGCACGGAGGGGCTTTGACCAGTGGACCTCCCCACCCGGTTGTGTTAGGTCAGCTCAGAGGGACACCTGGGAGCAACATCCGGGCCAAACCGACAGCTACATCCCCTTCGTGTAGACCCGATGCGTCCGTTTCCCCCCTCCAGGTGCCGGCGGCGGAGCCGTCCATGAGGGGGGCACACCCGGACACGCGTGCCGGGCGTTTGCAACCGCCACAACACTTCCAGACTTCTGAGAGGCCGCCGGCGCAAGATTTGGCGGCATGCTAGCCCCCGGAGGCCGCCGGCCACAGCCGTAGACGCCCGAAGGGGAATCCGCATAGAGGGAATTTTTCGGATACTTGTCCATCACCAAAAATTATGAAAAAAATACTATTGTTCGTATAACACATGTGCCCGCGTCGTGCAAAAAAACTCATGATTTTATCGCGCTCCGAGTATTTAATAATATTCACGCCGCATCGTTACCGCAAAACGTCTACTACCGTGTCATCGCCATCTGTAAGGGGGGCCACGCCCCGGAGACGCGTGCCGCCTCTTCGGACATTTCACCACACCACCCCGCATGTATAAGGGCCCGGTGCGACGCTCTGGTGGCATTGCTACCCCCACAGGGCCCCCGTCCCGCCTGACCCTGTAGCGTTTGAGCACGGGATCTAGCCCTTTGACTTTGCACGGACGGGCTTTGACCAGCGACCTCCCCACCCAGTTGTGTTAGGTCACCCCATAGGAACACTTTGGAGCAACATCCGGGCCAGACCCACAACAAGATCCCCTCCGTGTAGACCCGGCGCGTCCGTTTCCCCCCTCCAGGTGCCGGCTGCGGCGCCGTCTGTGAGGGGGGGCACACACCGGACACGCGTGCCGGGCGTTTACAACTGCCACAACACTTCCAGACTTGTGAGAGGCCGCCTACGCAAGATTTGGCGGCATGCTAGCCCCCGGAGGCCGCCGGCCACAGCCGTAGACGCGCGAAGGACAATTCGCGTAGAGGAAATTTTTCGGATACTTCTCCATCACCAAAAATTAAGAAAAAATACCATTGCTCCTATAGCACATGTGCTGACGTCGTGCAAAAAAACTCATGATTTTATCGCGCTCCGAGTATTTAATAATATTCACGCCGCATCGTTACCGCAGAACGTCTACTACCGTGTCATCGCCGTCCGTGAGAGGGGCCACGCCCCGGAGACACGTGCCGCCTCTTCGAACATGCCACCACACCACCCCGCATGTATGAGGGCCCGGTGCGATGCTCCGGTGGCATTGCTACCCCCCCCCCCCTAGTGCCCCCGTCCCGCCTAACCCTGTAGCGTTTGACCACGGGATCTACCCCTTTGACTTTGCACGGAGGGGCTTTGACCAGTGGACCTCCCCACCTGGTTGTGTTAGGTCAGCCCATATGAACACTTTGGAGCAACATCGGGGCCTGACCCACAGCAAGATCCCCTCCGCGTAGACCCCACGCGTCCGTTTCCCCCCTCCAAGTGCCGGCGGCAGCGCCGTCCGTGAGGGGGGGCACACCCCGGACACGCGTGTCGGGCGTTTGCAACCGCCACAACACTTCCAGACTTGTGAGAGGCCGCCGGCGCAAGATTTGGCGGCATGCTAGCCCCCGGAGGCCGCCGGCCACAGCCGTAGACGCGCGAAGGGCAATCCGCGTAGAGGGAATTTTTCGGATACTTCTCCATCACCAAAAATTATGAAAAAATACCATCGTTCCTATAGCACATGTGCCCACGTCGTGCAAAAAAACTCATGATTTTATCGTGCTCCGAGTATTTAATAATATTCACGCCGCATCATTACCGCAAAACGTCTACTACCGTGTCATCACCATCTGTGAGGGGGGCCATGCCCCGGAGACGCGTGCCGCCTCTTCAGACATTTCACCACACCACCCCGCATGTATGAGGGCCCGGTGCGACGCTCCGGTGGCATTGCTACCCCCACAAGGCCCCTGTCCCGCCTGACCCTGTAGCGTTTGACCACGGGATCTAGCCCTTTGACTTTGCACGGACGGGCTTTGACCAGCGGACCTCCCCACCCGGTTGTGTTCGGTCAGCCCATAGGTACACTTTGGAGCAACATCCGGGCCAAACCCACAATAAGATCCCCTCCGTGTAGACCCGACGCGTCCGTTTCCCCCCTCCAGGTGCCAGCGGCGGCGCCGTCCGTGAGGAGGGGCACACCCCGGACACGCGTGCCGGGCGTTTGCAACCACCACAACACTTCCAAACTTGTGAGAGGCCCCCTACGCAAGATTTGGCGGCATGCTAGCCCCCGGAGGCCGCCGGCCACAGCCGTAGACGCGCGAAGGGCAATCCGCATAGAGGGAATTTTTGGGATACTTCTCCATCACCAAAAATTATGAAAAAATATTATCGTTCCTATAGCACATGTGCCCACATCGTGCAAAAAAACTCATGATTTTATCGCGCTCCAAGTATTTAATAATATTCACGCCGCATCGTTACCGCAGAATGGCTACTACTGTGTCATCGCCGTCCGTTAGGGGGGGGCACGCCCCGGAGACGCGTGCCGCCTCTTCGGACATGCCACAACACCACCCCGCATGTATGAGGGCCCGGTACGACGCTCCGGTGGCATTGCTACCCCCCAGGGCCCCCGTCCCGCCTAACCCTGGAGCGGTTGACCACGGGATCTAGCCCTTTGACTTTGCACGGATGGGCTTTGACCAGTGGACCTCTCCACCCGGTTGTGTCGGGTCGGCCCAGAGGGACACCGGGGAGCAACATCTGGGCCAAACCCACAGCTAAATCCACTACGTGTAGACCCGATGCGGTAGTTTCCCCCCTCCAGGTGCCGGCGGCGGCGCCGTCCGTGAGGGGGGGCCACGCACCGGAGACGCGTGAGTCCTCTTCGGACATGCCACAACACCACCCCACATGTATGAGGCGCGGTACGACACTCCGGTGGCATTGCTACCCCCCAGGGCCCCCGTCCCGCCTAACCCTGGAGCAGTTGACCACGAGATCTAGCCCTTTGACTTCCCACGGACGGGCTTTGACCAACGGACCTCTCCACCCGGTTGTGTCAGGTCGGCCCAAAGGGACACCGGGGAGCAACATCCGGGCCAGACCCACAGCAAGATCCTCTCCGTGTAGACCCGACGCGTCCGTTTCCCCCTCCAGGAGCCGGCGTCGGCGCCGTCCGTGACGGGGGCCACACCCCGGAGACGCGTGCCGCCTCTTCGGACATGCCACAACACCACCCCGCATGTATGAGGGCCCGGTACGACGCTCCGGTGGCATTGCTACCCCCAGGGCCCCCGTCCCGGCTAACCCTGTAGCGTTTGACCACGGGATCTAGCCCTTTGACTTTGCACGGACGGGCTTTGACCAGGGGACCTCTCCACCCGGTTGTGTCAGGTCCGCCCATAAGGACACCCGGGAGCAACATCCGGGCCAAACCCACAGATACATCCACTCCATGTAGACCCGACGCGTCCGTTCCCCCCCTCCAGGTGCCGGCGGCGGCGCCGTCCGTGACGGGGCCACACTCCGGAGATGCGTGCCGCCTCTTCGGACATGGCATAACACCATCCGATTGTGGTAGGTCATCCGATATATATGAACACTTGGAGCAAAGTCCCCTTCGTATAGACCCGATGCGGTTGTTCCCCATTCCAGTTGCCGGCTGGCGGCGGCACCGTTCGTGAGGGGGGTCACACCGTTCTGTACAGAACCGAAAAATAATGTATGTATGCTTATTAACACATACTGTATGTAAGTTAGTTAAATAATAATAATAATAAAGAAAACAGTGAAGAAAAAGAAAAAAAACTATATGTATGCTTATTAACACATACTATATGCTTATTAACATACTATATGCTTATTAACACATACTATATGTATGCTTATTAACACAATCTATATGTATGCTTATTAACACATACTGTATGCTTAATGATAATAATAATAATAATAATAATACTATATGGAAAAAAAGAAAAAAAGAAAAAAAAACTATGTCGTCGGCATAGCTGCGGCCAGGGCAGATGGACAGCGCCGCGGATCGATGACGTGTCAGCTATGCCGACGGCTGCCGTCGGCATAGGTCCTGGTCGGTGCGCTCTGGATCGGTGACGTGTCACCCGTATCTATGCCGACGGCCACCCGTCACGGCCGTCGGCATAGATTTGACGTCGTTAGCCGGCCGTGATGAGTGTTGTCGGCGGGCCCGCATCTATGCCGACGGCAGCTGTAGGCGTAGTCTAGGATAAGCCGACGGTTGTTATGTGCCGACGGCTGCTGTCGGCGTAGACGGGGATAGCCCGACGACCATTGTACGCCGACGGCCAGGACCTAGCTGTAGGCATAGCTCGGATTAGGCCAACAGTGGCCGTCGGCATACATTTGGCTGTCGGTTTAGAGCCCTTTCACATCATCAAAATTTGTGTAGCGTTAGATTCACTAGCTTGATCCACTAGGATCCATCTAATCTATGCATGAGAATCCTCTACGATGCAACATGCCAACATGCATCAGTGCACTCGAAGTGAGTTTTAAATCACCTTGCATTTAGTTGTACCATGCCTAACTTTCATGTAAGATTTTTTTTTGCTTATGTAGAAATTTCTCACATAGTTTAAGTGGTGAAGACTGAATTAGTATTCTACACAATATTTAGAAACTATATATCCAGTTCTGCGGCAACAAGCGAGGTATGGTCCGGTTTAGACAAACAACAACCTAAAGCATGGCATGACTTCAAATCAACAAAAGACGCATGCAACATGGATGAGGTGAAAATATTACACAGATTTAAGATATCTTCATGGTAAACAAGCTAAAATAATCAACAGGTATTCCATAGTAAATCAAATGAAGCTTAAAATAATTGTCCATAAATCTATGGATTGTATGGTACAAAGGCATATCATAGTACAGCATACTGCCCAAAAATAAATATCAACACGAAACCACGTGTAAAAGAAATTTTAATAATTTAAACAATCCTTTTAAACATATACTGTATAAATGGAGTATTATGCTAGACTATGTTTGTCGCAAATATGTTTCATATTTTCTTTAATGTTTTACTCTTCTTTTTCTTTTCTTTTTTGCTTAATCAGGTGCGCCTAGATCCGTATCCAAAAATCCACACCGCCTTCTTCACGCTCTAAAATATGACGATACCCAAACCCTTCCCCCGCCGCCCCCCCCCCCCCCCCCCCCCCCCCCCCCCCCTCAATTCCCATCTCTTCCTCGCCGGAACACCGCGAGTTGGTCCCCGGAGCACAGATACGCCGCCCGAATCGGCCGTGCGAGGTGAGCCTCGGAGCACTTTGACCTCCTCTCTCTTCTTGTCCAAAGACGCCGGAACACGGTACCGCCGCCGCGGGGGGTTCGCAAAACCACCATAGCTCACTATCCTCCTCTGTCCGCCCCAGGGTAAGCCCTCTCGCCGGAATCCGTCAGGCTCCATCCTTACATTTCCTCGTTCCCTTTTCAGAGATCGAAATCGGATCTGACGGAGCCCCGGCAGCCAGTCGCCATGCCGGACAGCGGAGGCACAGCTGTGCTCGACGACCTCCCGGAGTGGATCCTTGTGGTGTGGAAGAGATTTTCATCAGTTTGCCGCCCAGGGACATCGTCCACTGCCGAGCCGTCCGCAGGTGGTGGCGAAGTGCCACCTCCACCGACAAGTTCATGCTGGACCACCACCGCCGCCAGCCCTTCCTCCCGGTCCTCAGCCACGTCGTTGAACCGCAGAAAACCAGCCTCATGTTATCCTTTGACGCCGAAGCAGTCCAGCAACGGCTCTGCCCGGTCATCCGGAGCTTATACTCCGGTATACTCGAGGCTACGTGTGATGGCCTCCTCATCGTCTCCCACGGAGCCACGGTGCATGAGTTCTTCATCTGCAACCCGGTCACCCGCAAGTGTGCTCCCCTACGGACGCCTCGGAATCAACTGAACTATTACTACCAGATTGTCGGCTTCTATCGGCACCAACCATCCGGAGAGTACCGAGTCCTTTGGGTCTCTTGTCCGACATACAACACAAATCACAGAACTTTTTACTGTGTCATATCGGTGGGATCCAATTATATAAGACAAATCGGACAAGGATGCATCCCACCGTTACATGAGCGGCTTCCCGGTTCGTCTGGCTATCCGCCAATCGACCACCATGGCAGCTTGCACTGGACAATTGTAAGATACGACCGCTGTGATGCCAGCTACATAATGGTGTTCAAGACAGCAGATGAAACATTTCGGTTGATGTGTTGTCCTCCCCAGTTGCCCTCACAACAATTGCTGTTGGAGATAGATGGCACTCTTGCTTTGTGTGGCATCAGCAGTGATAGAGTCACCATAGATATTTGGGTGGTACAAGCCTATGATGCTGAAGCCTGGTCCTTCAAGCATCGGATTAATTTATCAGGGATGGATGAATCACCATTTGTTGACTTGAAGGTTCCTAGAATGGCTGTGCTCAGTGATGGTGAGCTGCTGATCCAGTTTACTCCTACGCATGTGGTTCGCTATGACATCGATGGCAGATTTGTAGAATATGTGAAAAGCGAAGAGGACCAAGACAAGAACTTGTGGCTTACCAGGCATCGCCTCCAGGAGAGCCTTATTCCCCTTCCATTATTCAACGAGATGCAAGAAGGAGGTGCTGCAAGTGTGGAGCCTCCATTCTTCATAGGGCTATAGCCTTGCTTCATCTGATGGTTTGCAGCCCGGTGTGAGAATTATTCTAGATAACTATTGTCATTGTTCTTAGTTCTTCCTTTTAAAAGTACTAGTAGTAGAATGAAACACTTCGGATGATTCTGTATTCTCAAACTGCTTCTGTCCACATATTGTCACACCACATTTTTTCCTAGCAATTACACTGGCTGGTTGATCAACTGCCCTGAAATTGTACTAGTGTTGTGCAAATCGGAACACATACAGATTTTATCGATCCCTTCCCTTGTTTCCTTTTCCCGTTTCCAGAATAATTGGACAAACATGTGCTATGCTTACAGAGTTACAGTAAAAGAGCAAACGAAATTAGCAAATGATTCCCCACACTTCATTCTGTATCTTTGCATTAAAATTTTACTGTTGGAAAGGTTCTTCCAAGATCTTCAAAATGTGTTTTTTGAGAAGTAGGTTCAGTGTGGGAAGAGCTTTAAGATATTTCCAAGGTATTTAGGGAACATGGTTTACATATAACAGAAGACAAAGACCAGAGTTTACTCAGTTGATAAATTATTTTTAGATTTTGTAGTGCTAGATCTTTAAGTAAATTTCATATTTTACCCTCTTTGGACTTCACGCGACTTCATTGCACAATGATAAGAACACCCACAGTTAAGAAAATATGAAAAGCTGGGTGCTGGGCCAAGCATATTTCACCCCTTACTTTGACCACCCTTGCAAATATTTCGTGTATAATAATACCGGGATCTACTTGCAGACACCATACGATGGATGCCATGTGGAAACTTCCTAAAATCTCAGGTGAACTATTAAACTTTTGAGGCATGACATTTATGCCCCGCGGCGACTGTTCTCTCGACGCTGGATGGTCTGTTATTTTCGTGTTCTTCATCCATCATATTCTGTAAATTTGTAGTCACATTTACTGTTTGGATCAGCAGCTGCAACTCTTCTTTTATGAAGCTATGAGAAACCTTGGAAATATATGTGGCATGTCAAAGTTACTCACCGAATCATGGTTTTGCTTCTTCTCCTTTTTTCAAAGGATCATTGTTTTTCTTTGGTTGCTACATGTGGATAGGGATGCAGGGCGGCGCCCGAACCCGTACGGCACCGTATACAAATTAGAAAATGTTAGTTCTAGCTAGGCTGTGATGCTATTAGACTAAATTGTACTGATTCAGCACTTTGGTGGGTCTACGCGGAACGCCGCTCTGCACCCCTACCTGTGGATGATGTAATGGACCAACAAAACAACTTTTTCTTTTTTACTTCAGCAGTAGCCAGATTTGTTAATTTGGAATAGTTAACGGAAAGTTGGGGCGAATGGTGATCAACTGAATAGACAATCTAATTATGATCAACTGTTAATTATGAGCAACTGAATAGACAATCTAATTCATATAGTGTTCGTCCTTTCTCTCTTTGGCCTACAGGTGTTGTATGCCGCCTATAATAAGTACAGGGAAAGATGGGGCGAATGGTGATTTCCTGAAACAGGAGGGAAGGAGACCTGAAACTAGAGCAACCTGTCTAATACAAACAGTGCCGTACTCGCATGGAATAACAAATTGGATCATAAAAATCAAAATAAACACACTCCAAATTTGTTAAACATAAAGTTGCTCACACCTCTCTAGGAAAAACAAATTTTCAAGTTTTGTTTTAAGGTGAACTTTTAAAGTTCGATGACCAAATATATTTAAAAAATACAAAATATTGTTTGAGGAAAAAATATCAATATCTACAATACAATATAAAAAATAATAAATTGAGAAAAAGCTCGATAGGCCAAACATGAGGCAAAGCACCGTTTTGATGAAGAGGCCACCATCAGGGCCGTCTTCCTGGTCTTCCTCTCAGAGGAGGAGACTTGAGGGGCGGATCCTATTCCGCGTGGAATAGTGATCAAATGCAGATCCCATTTAGGTTTTTCATGAGATTTCTAAAAAAAAAGATTTTCTCAAAAGGTATTGTTCCCTAGACCGGGTTTTTTCTGATGGTTTTTCATTTGGTTTTTCTTGGGCTTTTTTTCTTTTCCTTTTATGTGTTTATTTTCCTTTTTCTATTTTTAAAATTTATGAACATTTTTAAAATTTTGGGAACTTTTTTAAACATTTGAGAATAGTTTTTCGATTTAATGAACATTTTTTAATTTGTCATAATTTTAAAATTTTAAGAATATTCTTCATATTAATGAATACTTGTTTATATAAGGGGAAATATTTTAAAATTTAGGAACATTTTTTAAAATTTAGAACACTTTTTGATGTCCTAGAACATTTTAAAAATTCATGAATATTTTTGAAATCTAGGAACATTTTTAAATTCATATTTTTGAAACTTATTCATGCACTTGCGGTTATGTTATATCCCAAGAGCGATGCCCAAACGTTTTCCATTCATTTGTTTGGTATTCTTTGTGTTATTGCCAGTTTTTTCGGGTTCCATTTTTTTTATTTTTTGGGTATTCGTTTATCTGGTTCCTGTTTTTTGTTTTTATATAAAAAAACTTCGTCCAAATCTATTAACATGTGATCTAATTTCAAAGATCTCAACATAAGAAACCCAACGGTGAATATGGTCCGAGATTTGGACGCACGGTTAAAGAGATAAAATATTTTAAATAAACAAACCTATGAAAAAAGAAAAAAAGCCTCCAAGGTTGCAAACACATGTCGTGCGCTACTTGTCGGTCCTGAGAAGGCAGTGAACTTTGCAAGGGGTAATCCTTAGTTGGTGATTTTGTCTTCCTTCGGATGCTAACAACGTACTAAAAGCAAAATATTGTAAGCTATTCATTCCTTAAAGCTTGATGGCTAGGGCTAACTCTTCCCTCCAGGCTTCGTTGGTGAGCCCGTGGATCCGTCTCCTCTTTGTCTGCCACTTTGGCAGCTGGTGACGGGGAGGGAAATGTCGGTGCCTTCTCTCAATTTAGTAGTTTGTGGTTTTAGTCATTGCAAGTGCGGCGCTCCAGCGGATGATGCCGCTTCTTCGTCGAGTTTATCTTTCTGACTTCGACCCTCCTCGGGTTCGTCCATCTAGATGTAGTCGATGGGGTTTTGGTGTAGACTCCTGATGTCTTCTTAGGACGGTGAGGTTAGGATTTCTCGTCGTGTGGCGAGATTTAGTGTCAGATACTTCAGATCTATTCAAGGGTCCAACGATAACTATTGTGGTTTCAGGTGCTGGTCCTTAGAGGCACATGTACGAAAACTTTCCGCCTGTTATCGACAAGGTCAAACGCGACTTTGATAAAGAAGCGGCGACGTCGGCTCGTTCTGATGGCGACAGCAGTGGTTGTTCAGCGGTCTTGGAATCTCGCTCTAATTTTTATTATGTTTGAAGTGATTTGTATTTTATACTTTCGTGAACTTTGATACTCCCTCTGATCCATATTAATTGGCGCACACTTAGTAAAAAGTTATACTAAATATGCGTCAATTAATATGAGGGGGGTAATAGATTTTTTTTTCCTTTTGAAAAGAAAAACAGCGTGCAAACACACTTCCTAGCCATTCCAACTCCTCGAAAAGCACACCGCTGATCCAAAAACACAATCTTATCAGCGGGAGGCGCTATCTGCTTCGAAGTCAGTGGCCAAACCAAAGCCCATCCAACTCCAACGCATCCAAATCAGCTAGCATAATGAACGCCGTGTCGGTCAGCCCGGGCGTATAGAGCCAGTTGGAGGAGCCTGACCGAATCACGATTTTGTGACCGGTCAGGCTCGTCCACCTCCACCTGGACGATGCTCTAGCAATCCCAACTCCTCGAAAAGTACACCGCTGACCCAACGACACAGTCCTATCAACACGGAGCCGCTATCCTGCCCCAGAGTCAGTCGCCAAACCAAAGCCCCCGCCAACTCCCACGTACGCTCCGTCCAAATCAGCCAGCACGGCGCGCGAACGCGTAGCACACCACGCCCGGGGCCGGGTCTAGGCCGCTAAAAGGACACGCACGCCACGCACGGATGCTTGCGGCTGCAGCAACGAGCAAGCAACGCATCATCTTCATCTGCACTAGCCGCCTAGCCGGCTACTAGCAGAAGCCAACCAGACCGAACCGAAAGTGCAGCAGGAAAGGGGCGCGGCGGCGCGGCACACGGTGCGGATACGACACGATCATGGCGGTGACGGGTGCGCGGGTTGGTGGGGGCAGTTATGCGTCGGGTAAACGCGGGCGCGCACGGCACGGCACGGCACGGCTGGACCAGCCAGAAACAGCGGCCCCGCGTCCCCGCTGTCGCGCGACGACGGCTGTCGCCTCGTCGTCTCCTCCTGCCTGCTACGCCACGCCAACGACGCTCGGAATCGGAATTAAACCCCTCCCCCACCCCCACCACCACCAGGAACAGTTCGTAGTTCGTCTCTCTTCCTCCGCCCCCCCAGCTGCCGCCAGCCCGCCGTCCGCCCCTCCTCTGCCCCCCGCCTCGCCGCCGGAGCGCCGGAGGCCGACCCCGATCGCGGATCGCGGGCCCGCCGCACGTCACCAGCCCAGCCGCCCTCCCGGGTTGACCCCTCGCAGGTGACGCTCCTGCTCCTCCCCTCTTCCTCCCTTCCCCCCTTCCTTCCGCGCGGCGAGTTTGTGCAGTGGGAGAGACCTGCCGCTGTATGTGTGCATATGCTTCGCTAGATTTTTCTTTAACGGTACGGCGGAGTTGTGCTGTGTGAGAATTGAGATGGTCGGTCGGGCCGCGTCCCGAGTAGAAGCGAGGTGGCGGGGTTCTGGGGATTCGAGGGGCAGGAGGAGGCAGCGGATGGCGCTCGATTTTGGCCTGAATTTGGTGTGTGGGCGCACCAAGGGGATTTTAGCCGTGCGGCGCGCATTGGGGGACCGGACGACCGGCGGCGGGGTCAGCGGGGGAGGGGGGCTTCGCGCGCGACTGAGCCTACCGCCTTCACCTGCTGCTGCTTGTCATGGTTGATTGGGGGGCGTCGTCATTTCACTCTCGTCGCTTTGGTGCCCAACTTGGTCTGGTTCAGGGAGGTCTCGTCGTCTCCAATTTCCGCTTTCAGTTCAGACTTCCACTCTTGGATTGTAGTAATTGAGGTCCTGCACCACTGGTTCATCATCAGCTTATGGTAGAAACCGAAATGACAACGCAGACAATGTGCACTTGTAGTTTGGCCATCAGCATAAGGTTGCGCATAAACTGAAACAAACAGTCCAGCAGAAATAGCCCGAGATTGCCTTGCCTGCTCCGGTCTGTCTAAGCTTGGCTTGCTCTGCTTTGTTCTAGCATGTCCAACTTGGTGCCATCAAGCTACCCTGTTTCTCTTCGCCTCCATTTTCTGCTCTCAGTTCAGACTTCCGGAGCTGGATACTAACTGAGGTTTCTGCAGCAAGCACTGTTTCACCATCAGCTTATGGTAGAAACTGAAACTGAAAATGACAACGCATGAACGTGCACTCGTGGTTTGGCAATCGGCATGAGATTGCACATAGAGTCAACAGTGAAACAAAAAAGAGTATGGCCCATGTTATTAGTGAGTTTAGGACATGGATATATAAAAGCTTGCAGCTCATCACGTGTTCGTATCGAAAACCGTGGAAAGAACCAAAAGGCACAACACGGCGCTGAGTGTTTACTTGCGGGACTGATTGTCAAAACTTGGTTGCCAACCTCTTCTCCATTTCCCAGTCATGCATATGTAATCTTTGACCTATCATGAATTGCCTACAATTTATGTAGGAGTAATAGTTTTTGTCACTCGGATATTTTCATGCTGACTATGAGTGTCCTGATTGAGATTAATACTCTTGTAAACATTTGTATTGATGCCAAATTGTTGTCGTGTTTCCCCTTTTTCTTAGGAACCGGAGGCTTGTAGATAGGAAGAAGTAAAATAAAAGGAGGTCACTATGCGCCGGTGGTTTTGTTGCAGTCAGTTTCATGCTTCATATCGTGAACATGAGCACGAATTTCCCTCAAGCCCAGATGAGAAAGAAGGTACCCTCCTCAGTTTTGCTTTTTGTTGTCTCGTGTTTAATCAGCCCATATTCAAGTGTATTAATTTGAGACCTATGATTTATACTCATAATATCACCTGGAAATGGGTTTGAAACTCTTCTGCAAACTTGAGTTTTAGTTGCTGGATTTAATTGTAACCGTTTTGGGTTCGCCAGAATCATCTCATTCACTTTCAGTAATTTTATTTAATATATCCATGATATCAGGATGTGCTGTGGAACATCACATAGTGTTTCCTCAACAATAAATTCTTCTAGTAACTTAACATCCATGTTGAAAAAAAATTGCAGTATCTCCACCCAGCATGTATTGACAATCTTTTGCTATTGAGTAACAGAACAAGTTAGCATGAGCACCAAAATGGATATAGGATTTTAACGTTACAAGTGAGGGAAACATGGATAAGAAGGTGAAACCATGCTCTTTCACTTCAAGTTAGTGCATTGTCAGCATAGTCATCTGTCAACACCGTTTCAGATTATCTTACCTATCAGCTGAACCCTGTAATGTACGGACTAGGTATTTATTTCATTATAAATGAATGTTTATCAGAAGGGATTGTGTTGTGCATCTGATTGCTTTCTAGTTATCCTCTGTGTTTCCTGTTGTGCTTTTGTTATTGGGGCCTAACGTTGTTTGTAAAACACATGGTTAACAGGAAATGGTTTTGATTCCAAAAGTGATCCAACAAAGGCACCTCCTCCCATTGAAATACCTGAATTGTCACTTGATGAACTGAAAGAAAAGACCGACAACTTTGGGTCAAAAGCTTTGATTGGTGAAGGATCGTACGGGAGAGTGTATTATGCTATTCTAGACAGCGGAAAACATCTTGCTGTTAAAAAGCTTGATACCTCAGCAGACCCTGAGCCTGATAACGAATTTCTGACACAGGTACTGAGTAATAACCATCTTTTGCTAGTTATGATAGCTTTATCTGCTAGTACTTTTTGTATGACTACAATCCTCAATTCTTGAACTTATTTTCCTCTTTTGGTCGTAGCTCTCGATTGTGTCGAGATTAAAGCATGAAAATTTTGTGGAAATGCTTGGCTACTGTGTGGAAGGAAATCAACGTCTGGTGGCCTATGAATTTGCTACGATGGGTTCTCTACATGATATTTTGCATGGTACGCTTGCTATGTTATGCAATCTGTTGGCCTGTGTCTTCATGAGGTCCTCATGATCAAAACAGTTCATGTGGCATGGTGGTCTGATCTACTCTGACGTATTTTCTGCTTTTTTACATACAAAAGGAAGAAAAGGTGTCCCTGGTGCACAGCCCGGCCCAGCACTTGACTGGATGCAGCGAGTCAAAATTGCTATAGATGCTGCTAAAGGGCTAGCATATCTTCATGAGAAGGTTCAACCTTCGATAGTCCATCGGGACATACGGTCTAGCAATGTACTTCTATTTGAGGACTACAGAGCGAAAGTTGCAGATTTTAATCTTTCAAACCAGTCTCCTGATATGGCTGCTCGTTTGCATTCCACCCGTGTCCTTGGAACCTTCGGCTATCATGCTCCTGAGTAATTACTAAACTTGAATACTTGCACATTAAATATATTTGCACTTTTTTTGTGTCAAGATTTTGAGATATCCCCCCATAATTATTATTAGAAGGTACCTGTTTATTCCATTTTATGTTAGGCACCAATGATAGGATTGTAGCATTAGTTAGACGACCTTCATTATAGCTAAACAAGTCTGTCATTTCTAAAGCAAGATCTATAGTTGAATGAATAGCTGTAGTTCCACCAGTTCTTTAGTTTTTTATATGCAGATCTGCCACTGCACTACCTTTTGTTAATTATTACTGTATATTCTTTCTTGCTTTGTTTAAGAAGTGCCCTTCCTTGACAATGCAGGTATGCCATGACTGGCCAGCTAACTCAGAAAAGTGATGTATATAGCTTTGGAGTTGTTCTTTTAGAGCTTCTAACAGGAAGGAAACCAGTAGATCATACAATGCCTAGAGGCCAGCAGAGTCTGGTTACATGGGTACGTAATTGGTTCCTAACAATCCGACAGTACTATATTTTGCCAACTAAAACTTAAAGGTACAGAGAACTGCTTAATTTATAATATTGTTCTACATAATACAATGAGAGCATGCATTAGCAACAAGAGTAGGGCATTAACAACGACGTAGTCAACGGTTTGAACTTCAGAGAGCCTCATACTATACTGCAATATCATGTAAACAAGCATAGAAAATGGGAGGAATTTGAATCAAAATTTACTGTTCTTGATCTGTCCTCCGGTTCAGAGTGCTTACTATATCTAGTGCTGCTTTGTGTTCCTGTACTATCGATTTACATAACGAAACTATTCTAAGTTGTCTGATTTGGACATTTCTGATTGGTTCCTGCTTTCTGTGGACACAGGCGACACCTCGTTTGACTGAGGATACAGTGAAACAATGTATCGACCCAAGGTTGAAGGGCGAGTGTCCCCCAAAAGGCGTTGCCAAGGTCTGCCTCTCTTCTTCTCCCCCTTACGTGTGCATGCTTCCTCTCTTACATGGTCATTAGCTAAGAAACAGCTTGAGACATATTTGAACACTGAATGTTTCATCTTCTGTGGAATGCAGCTTGCGGCGGTGGCAGCCCTCTGCGTGCAGTACGAATCGGAGTTCAGACCCAGCATGAGCATCGTCGTCAAGGCGCTCTCGCCCCTTCTTCAGCAGAAACCTCAAGCTCCACCAGCCGTCGCTCCTAACACAACGGCTTCAGACGCCTGACCTGTCCAGTTCAACAAGGATGTATGTAAAAAAAAAAGAGTGCTAGTAAGACGCATGCCCTGGCGTGTGCGTTGTTTTTTTTTTTACCGAGAGTACCGTCGTCGCTTTGCTGAGTTCAAGAACGGGGCTGTGTGGTTCTGCCGAGTGATGTGCTCTTGTTGCATTCCTTGGCGGTCACCTTAATAAGCTGTGTTCTGGGTCGTATATATATGCTGTGACTTGGGAACTTGGGAAGGTTGTGTAGTTGGCCCGTGGCTTGATGTTTCTGGGTTTGCCATTGTGATTTTGAGCTGACACCCATTGATTTGTATAATCTGCTGAACTCGAAGTTGGTGTGAGAAGTGAGAAATGGTAACATTATTGTCCATTTTTGTTACCTGCTTGCCTGATCAAAATTATGTGAGACTTGGTACTACTACTGCTTGTTGGCCCCTTGGGTAGGCAATTTTCCGCAGAAGTTGCGGAGAATTTTATGCTTTTGTATCGATCTCGTGTAGATGGATTGAATTTATCCGTGCACCTGTGATGCCTTGTAATGCCGGTGTCTGGTGAGATGATAGTGCAATACATGCGTAAATTGAATTTGGCAGCTTGTACTGTTGGACTCGCCAAAAAAAGAAGTTCGTTCTTCGCAGAAAAAAAAATCGTTTGGAGTTCGAACTGCTGGCCTACTGCCTACTTTGGTCTGGTTGCCACGCTGTGGACACCACACCGCTGCACCGACCGAGCCAACCTGCCGATCCGGTCCAGTCCGGCCCATCTCTTCCCCTGGCCCTCCTGCGCAGCCGCGGCCCCCAGCTCGCCCTCTCTCTCTCTCTCCCACCGGCGGCGCAGGTTGGTCGGCAGGTAGCGGTCGGCGGCGAGATGAGAGTCGGCGTCGGCGGGAGCGCAGGCGCGGTGTTCTACGCGGACAAGTACCACCCGATCCAGGCGGGCAGCATCGACGGCACGGACGTCGCCCCCCACGACAACGCCGTCCTCCGCGCCCTCCTCTGCTCCACCGCCGGCCTCTGTGCGTCCTCTCCGCCCCGCTCCCCCTCCTCTCCCCCCGTTCCGCTCTTCACCCATTCGCGCATCAACGCTGCGCGGCTCACTCACTCTGTATCTGTTGTTTCCCCCCTGCCCCCCTCTTTCTCTAGATGATCCGTTCGGGGACCCCAAGGCCGCCGGCGACCCCTACTGCACGGTCTTCGTCGGGCACCTCTCCCGCCTCACCGACGACGAGACGGTCCGGAAGGTGCGCGTCTCTCTCGTCTCTTTTGCTGCCGGTGTGTTGGGTTTGATGCTGTGACCTGCCTGTCTGACGGTCGGAGCTGCTGTTTCGTCTGTTCCCTGTGTGGAGCAGGCCATGGGCAGGTACGGGAAAGTGAAGAGCATGCGGCTGGTGCGGGATATTGGTGAGCTGAGATTTTGTTCCTTGATTTTTTTCAGTGTTAGTCGAGAGCGAACCTTGCTTTTGTAGAGCATGTTACCGTTCCAGTGAAAATAGCATCAGTAACTTCATCTCGATTGCAATTGCAGTGAGCACGGCGTTGAACAATGCGCTAAGAATGGGGAGTTTTCTATTCTTAATAATCTTAGAAATATAGCATGAGTTTTCAGTTTTTCAGATCAACTACTAGCTATGTCGCAGCATTGCTTCAGTTGTTCTTGCCAGTAGACAATAAACATCATTGCTTCATTTTGTGGCTTTAGTTTGTACTGATCATGCTATGTATTTGCCTTCTGCAACTCTAGTTTGTATTGATCATACTATTTATTTGCAGTTACTGGTGCTTCCCGCGGTTATGCGTTTGTAGAGTATGAAACAGACAAAGAGATGCGCCGTGCCTATGAGGTATTGGCTGCATAATGTTTTCAGGTTCCTTTGCCTGTTTGTTTGCTACTACTGTCTTCTAGGTATATGTGAAATCTAAAGGAAAACTATTCCAGGATGCACACCATTCCATTATTGATGGCAGTGAAGTGATCGTAGACTACTATAGGCAGCAACTTATGCCTGGATGGATACCAAGGAGGCTAGGTATGTGACCCTGCTGAAGTGTAATATAGAAGGCAGAATACTTGAGATCATCTTCATGCTACTTTGAATTGTCCTTTTATAGGAGGAGGACTTGGAGGGAAGAAAGAGTCTGGCCAGCTTCGGTTTGGAGGTCGAGAGAGGCCATTTCGTGCTCCCTTGTATGAACCCAAGCATCTATTAATACATTTCAATATTTCTTACTAGAAGAGCCTTGACACTTGGGCGAATTGCATTTTGGAGTTTTTGGGCATGCAGTAACAATGTGCACTTCTATAAAACACAGGCGGCCGATTCCTTATGATGAACTCAAAAAGCTCGGGATCCCACCACCACCTGAGGGACGGTATATGACACGTTTTGAGGTATTTTTTTTACTTTGCCACTCTTACCTTGTACTCCCTCCGTTCCAAATTACTCGTCGCAGAAATAGATGTATCGATACATCTATTTCTGCGACGAGTAATTTGGAACGGAGGGAGTACTTCTGAAGGGGGATGTTGTTTAATTTTACGAGGTATTACCACTAAAATGTTCTAAGATTAACCCTGTTAGAAATGTGAACATGTCAATTTAATCTTTAAATGGTAAAAGATGCAAAGAGCAAATTCATGATATTTCCAGAGAAAACATTTATGCATAAAAATTACAAAGAAAGTAAAACTGTCATTATCTTGAAATATTAAGAAGAAAGGGGTAATACTTCTTGTATGTACTTTTAGCCCACATATTCACCCATTGTTGTCATTATTGAACCCACATGAGGACATGAGAAGAACTGGAAAGTTAACCATTGCATTTGTTTGTTCTCACAAAGCAGACTGGATTTTTATTCACTCTGCTGTGCTATGATATGCCTTACATTTACATTCATGTGTGCTGTAATTGGGGTATGGTTTAGTTATTCCATGCCTGCTTACTGCCATGGAGTGGAGTGGAATAACGCTGTCAACTCCCACCATCACAGGTTCCCCCACCACCTAGACGAAAAGGAGGCAATGTTGACAGGGAAGAGTCGCCACCTCCTAGGAGAATATCCAAGGACAGGGCTGATAGCACCTACAGAAGGCAGAGAAGTCCAACTGAAGACGAAGGCAGCCCACGCAGGCGCAAAAGCGGCCATGACCACAGGGAAGAATCGCAAAGGAGGATGAGGTCATCTAGGGAGGCAAGCACCTACAGCAGGCAGAGAAGCCCAACTGGAGACGGCGGCGACCATCACAAGCAAAAAGGCCACCGAGAGCAGGGCGATATCAGCAGCTATGATAGGCATGTAAGCCCAGCCGAAGACGACGGCGGTCATCAGCGCAAGCGAAGAAGAAGCCGAGAGCCTGGAGATATCAGGAGGAGCCACAGTAGGCGGAGAAGCCCAACTGAAGACGATGCCGGTCGCCGCAAGCGAAGAAAAAGCCGAGAGCTTGGAGATACCAGCAGCCACAGCAGGCATAGAAGCCCAGCCGAATACGACGGCGGCGGTCATCACAAGCGGAGGAAGAGCCGAGAGCCAGGAGAGTTGTCGCCTGGCACGGAGGATGGCAGTGCCAGAAGAGGTGGAACCTCTGCTGAAGCAGACCACAGCCCTCGTCATCGATCTCATCGGGAGCAGAGGCATCATGGCGGCAGCAGCCGTTCCCGCCACGGCGACCGTGCTCGCTCCAGGAGATCCGAGAGCCGAGATTATAGTCAGTAGATGCCTGTCATTTCCGCGGTGTGAAAAACAAATGGATCCCTCGCCTATGTGCTGCTCGCTTGATTTGATGAGGTTCGTCGCCACCATGTGTAGGCTCTGTTCCGTTGCCGGGTGTTTGTCTTGCCAGGCGACACCGCCCGCCGTATGTGTTGGATCCACAGTTGGTTCCTGAGCAGCTGGGATAGTTCTAATTCTAGCTCTGGTAATTCAGGTTGGATCCCTGGCTGTAAGTATAGCTTGCAATTTTATGAAACGATCTTGGTATAGACGTTGCTTGAATAATTTTGATTTGATGACCCTGACTACAGTGTGGTACTAGCATTTGTTCCGATTAACAGATCTTGGTATCGATACATAGGCATCGTCTGAATAAAATTTATATCTCTGGACGATGCTGTCCAAGCGCCAAGCTAAATCAGCACTTCAGTCCGGTCTCTAGCAGCAAACTTTCAGGTTGCTTACTCTCGGAAGGCAAAACTGAAGTGTGTCTAAACCGATCAAGGGATATGTGAAATTGGATGTTGAAGCCGCTTTTGACTCTGATTCTCTTCAAGGTGTAATTGGTGCAATACTGAGAGATGATAGAGGTACCCTCATAGCAACAATGAATGAGAAACTTGATGTTTGTGTGGATGCTTTTATGGCAGAACCTATGGCGCTGGGATTTGGTTTGAATCTAGCTCAATCTGTCAGCCGTAACCGAATGATAATCAACTCTGATAACGCGGATGTAATCACAACTATGCATGAAGGAGGTTCGTTTGCTGGTCTTGCGGGTTGCGGCAGCTGTCTTCGAAGACTGTTATCACATGTCCACGGATTTTTCTCATGTAATCTATGAACATTGTCCTAGAGAAGCTAATGTAATAGCCCATGAATTAACCTTCATGGCAACAGTGATGTAACTATTGTGACCAATGAATAATGAGGGATTTGAATGTAAGAAAAAGAGAACAATGTTGTGTGTGCGACAATTTTTTTGCCACACAATTGACTCATTCTCTCTCCATCTCTAAAAAAGGTCACTCAGACGTCAGGAGCTATCCTTTTTTTTAGCTTGGAACACTACAGTTCCACTCATTACTCAGGCACAGCGAGATCACTGGCCACCAAGAAGCTTACATCCGCTGGCACTCAACAAAGGGAAACAAGTAACAAGGTAGGGTTCTTGCCAAATCCCAAAGAGAGGTGATGGCTTGATGATCTATGATGAGATCCTTCTCCCAAGATGCAGGTCTTGTGATATAGAGAGATCCTTCTCCCAAGATGGAGGTCTTGTTCCTCTAGGAGGAGGTACAAGGAGCAAAGATCTCTCAATTTAGTCTAGTATGCTTTGCTAACCCTATTTCTGAGCTAGGAGAGGAGAACTTATAGTCTAGGGGCGAGAGAGGAATACAAGGGTCATGGCTCTACACTCCGCGCACAGGCATGCCGTTAGTACCGGGGTGGTGCAGGTAGTACCGCGGCGAGGGCCAATAATAACGGCCACATGGCGGTTGTTCGGGTTGGAGCAGTCGACCAGTAGTTCCAGTGTCAGGGCCGTAAGTACTGCTAATTCGAGGATAGGTGGTAGTTCCGTGCTAGCGCTAGTGAAGTGTCGCTTGCAAGTCAGAGGGTTCCGGGGTCGGCCGGTAGTGGAGTGGTAGAAGGCGCGGAAGCTTCGATGGCACCGAGGCAAGTAGTACGGGCCAGGGGAGCGACCGTACTGCTTTGCAGCATGTGTGGTAGTACCACTCGGAGGGTTCATAGTACCGCCTGCTTCAGGACTTGGCTCCTTCTCTTCTTCTTCTCGGTATTCCTCTTCATCCATGGCTTGGCCTTGCTCCCTAGCTTCTCCATGGTCGCTCCCGTGTACTTGAGTATTCACAATGTCTTCACTTTAGGTAAGTAGTCATGTCTCAAGTGAAGTGAAAGCTAGTTCAAAAAGGAGCGAGTTAACCTCTTCTTGTATGGCGCTTGCACGTGCTCTAATCACTGGTCCATCTGGAGATTGGGGTGTTGGTGTAGAATCCATGGGGATGACCATTGGTTCCAAAATCGAGTTTTGCGCCCTGACCTTCGATGTGGAACTTTTTTCATGATCAATAGTACTTGCCCCTCCCCGACTGGCACTACTGCCCCCACCCACCCGGTACTTCCGACCCCCACAAATGGTACTTCCATTTCACACCAGGACCAGTACTACCGCCCCTGATAATTTCAGCCTCGGTTGATTCACCGTTTTGGCCATAACTTCTTCATTTGCACTCCGATTTGAGCGCTCTTGGGCTCGTTTTGAAGCTACTGATGTGCCCGAGGCTCTCGCATAGGTATCCACATCATTTGAGAAAACAATTTTTCATCGACACCGGAACCCCTCCACCCACCATCAGGCTTGTGCCACCAATTCATCACCAACGCTTCCCGGAGTGACCATTGGGTACCATCTACATAAAAACCACCAAGGGAAGATTGTAGCTCTCCATCGACTACATAAAATAACGACGCTCGACATCGACGACGACTATCCATCCTTTGACACCAAAAACCAGAAGCAAGGTTGGTTACCTCTGACTACGTGAAAGGTTAAGTGTGACGAAGGTATCCATTCCATCACAATCTTTTTCCTTCCTTGCCATTAACTTTGATAACCCCACCATTCTTTGTGTACACCTTCATACCTACTGAGACTAGCTATCCAAGTATTGTTGGGGCTTCGCGAAAATTTGAGCACCTTAGTGATAGCGATAACATCATTGGTGTGACATATCTTATGATACATGACTTGCATATTTGGTTGATGCTCAATAAGAATAGTGGAAAGGAAGAGAAAGTGCAAAAAGAAACAAGAAAAAGAAAGATCAAAGCTTATAAGCAAAGAGTTGAGCATCAAAATATATACTTATACATAGGATATTTGGAAAGGAAACGTTATGCTTGCATGTATATGTAATAGGTTGGTGCCAAGTAGCGAATCGTGCCCACTAGCGTCTCTCCTAGTGTTTGTGCAACATGAGCTTAGTCTTTGTTAGGCAATTTTGTATTGCCCATTACTCCTATAAAGGATGCTGGAGTACCCGTCTCCAAAGGGCGTCTGCTGGCAAGAGTGCCCTCTGCGCCGTCCACTGTGCGGCGGTGTGCCGCAGGTGCCTCCCTGAGGCTCTCCGCGCCATCCATTGCGCAGTGGTGTGCCACGGTTGCCTCTTTGGGGCTCTCTGTGCTGCCTGATCTGTCCGGGCGGCATACCCCCGGCGATGTGCCTTGGGGGCCCATAACGGGTGCCCGCGAGGGCGCCCTAGGCCACTGTCATGTTTGTTGGAAATATGCCCTAGAGGCAATAATAAATTGATTATTATTATATTTCCTTATTCATGATAATCGTTTATTATCCATGCTAGAATTGTATTGATAGGAAACTCAGATACATGTGTGGATACATAAACAACACCATGTCCCTAGTAAGCCTCTAGTTGACTAGCTCGTTGATCAATAGATGGTTACGGTTTCCTAACCATGGACATTGGATGTCATTGATAACGGGATCACATCATTAGGAGAATGATGTGATGGACAAGACCCAATCCTAAGCCTAGCACAAGATCATGTAGTTCGTATGCTAAAGCTTTTCTAATGTCAAGTATCATTTCCTTAGACCATGAGATTGTGCAACTCCCGGATACCGTAGGAGTGCTTTGGGTGTGCCAAACGTCACAACGTAACTGGGTGGCTATAAAGGTACACTACAGGTATCTCCGAAAGTGTCTGTTGGGTTGGCACGAATCGAGACTGGGATTTGTCACTCCGTGTAAACGAAGAGGTATCTCTGGGCCCACTCGGTAGGACATCATCATAATGTGCACAATGTGATCAAGGAGTTGATCACGGGATGATGTGTTACGTAACGAGTAAAGAGACTTGCCGGTAACGAGATTGAACAAGGTATCGGGATACCGACGATCGAATCTCGGGCAAGTATCGTACCGCTAGACGAAGGGAATTGTATACGGGATTGATTAAGTCCTTGACATCATGGTTCATCCGATGAGATCATTGTGGAGCATGTGGGAGCCAACATGGGTATCCAGATCCCGCTGTTGGTTATTGACCGGAGAACGTCTCGGCCATGTCTGCATGACTCCCGAGCCCGTAGGGTCTACACACTTAAGGTTCGATGACGCTAGGGTTATAGGGAATAGATGTACGTGGTTACCTAATGTTGTTCGGAGTCCCGGATGAGATCCCGGATGTCACGAGGAGTTCCGGAATGGTCCGGAGGTAAAGATTTATATATGGGAAGTCATCATACGGTCAGCGGAATATTCGGGGGGATGCCGGTATTGTACCGGGACCACCGAAGGGGTTCCGGGGGTCCACCTGCCCCGGAGGGCCCTATGGGCTGTATGTGGAGAGGGACCAGCCCCTTAGTGGGCTGGGCGCCTCCCCCCTAAGGCCCATGCGCCTAGGGTTTTTGGGGAACCCTAAAGGGGGGGGGCGCCCCCCTTGCCTTGGGGGGCAAGGCAACCCCCCTTGGCCGCCGCCCCCTCCTCAGATTGGATCTGAGGGGGCCGGGCCCCCTCTCCCTTGCCCCTATATATATGTGGGGGGTGGGAGGGCAGCCACACCAATGTTCTGGCGCAGCCCTCCCCCTCTCCCAAGTCCTTCTCCTCTCCCATGGTGCTTGGCGAAACCCTGCAGGATTGCCACGCTCCTCCACCACCATCACACCGTCGTGCTGCTGCTGGACGGAGTCTACCTCAACCTCTCCTTCTCCCCTTGCTGGATCAAGGCGTAGGAGACGTCACCGGGCTGTACATGTGTTGAACGCGGAGGTGCCGTCCGTTCGGCACTAGGATCATCGGTGATTTGGATCACGACGAGTACGACTCTATCAACCCCGTTCACTTGAACACTTCCGCTTAGCGATCTACAAGGGTATGTAGATGCACTCTTCTTCCCCTCGTTGCTGGTTTCTCCATAGATAGATCTTGGTGACACGTAGAAAATTTAGAATTTCTGCTACGTTCCCCAACAATGTTGTGGGTTCGGTTGCGCCCGCGTGCGACGTCCCACGCATGATGGGGAGGCCGGACCCACCTGTCAGCATCCATCGCCCCCGCCCCCCACTCCCCACGGGGCTGCATCGCTCGTGCCAGCCGAGGCGTACGTCACGCCCGCGGGCGACGGCTTGCACGCGGTCACCTTCTACCGGGCAGATTTGCCTGAGCTAGTCGGAGATTGCCTGGCCTCCGCGTTGCTGGCTCATGCGCGGGCCCTGCCTATCAGTACTCTTGGTCCCCCCGTGTACGGGAGGGTGCAGCCTCATTCACTATTGGGGAACGTAGTAATTTCAAAATTTTCCTACGCACACGCAAGATCATGGTGATGCATAGCAACGAGAGGGGAGAGTGTGATCTACATACCCTTGTAGATCGACAGCGGAAGCGTTATGACAACGTCGTTGATGTAGTCGTACGTCTTCACGGCCCGACCGATCAAGCACCGAAACTACGGCACCTCCGAGTTTTAGCACACGTTCAGCTCGATGACGATCCCCGGACTCCGATCCAGCAAAGTGTCGGGGAAGAGTTCCGTCAGCACGACGGCGTGGTGACGATCTTGATGTACTACTGTCGCAGGGCTTCGCCTAAGCACCGCTACAATATTATCGAGGACTATGGTGGCAGGGGGCGCCGCACACGGCTAAGAATAAGATCACGTGGATCAACTTGTGTCTATGGGGTGCCCCCTGCCTCTGTATATAAAGGATGGAGGAGGAGGCCGGCCAAGGCTAGGTGCGGCCAGGATGTGGAGTCCTACTAGGACTCCAAGTCCTAGTAGGAGTCCACCAAGAGGGGAGGAAGGGAGAAGGAAGTGGAGGAGAAGGAAAGGTGGCCGGTCCCCTTTTCCCTAGTCCAATTCGGACTAGAGGGGAGGGGGGGCGCAGCAGGCCCTTTCTCCTCTTCCCACTAAAGCCCATCAAGGCCCAATACTTCTCCCGGCGAATTCCCGTAACTCTCCGGTACTCTGAAAAATACCCGAATCACTCGGAACCTTTCCGATGTCCGAATATAGTCGTCCAATATATCGATCTTTACGTCTCGACCATTTCGAGACTCCTCGTCATGTCCCCGATCTCATCCGGGACTCCAACTCCTTCGGTACATCAAAACTCATAAACTCATAATATAACTGTCATCGAAACCTTAAGCGTGCGGACCCTACGGGTTCGAGAACAATGTAGACATGACCGTGACACGTCTCTGGTCAATAACCAATAGCGGGACCTGGATGCCCATATTGGCTCCTACATATTCTACGAAGATCTTTATCGGTCAGACCGCATAACAACATACGTTGTTCCCTTTGTCATCGGTATGTTACTTGCCCGAGATTCGATCGTCGGTATCCAATACCTAGTTCAATCTCGTTACCGGCAAGTCTCTTTACTCGTTCTGTAATACATCATCTTGCAACTAACTCATTAGTTGCATTGCTTGCATGGCTTAAGTGATGTGCATTACCGAGAGGGCCCAGAGATACCTCTCCGACAATCGGAGTGACAAATCCTAATCTCGAAATACGTCAACCCAACATGTACCTTTGGAGACACCTGTAGAGTACCTTTATAATCACCCAGTTACGTTGTGACGTTTGGTAGCACACAAAGTGTTCCTCCGGCACACGGGAGTTACATAATCTCATAGTCATAGGAACATGTATAAGTCATGAAGAAAGCAATAGCAACATACTAAACGATCGGGTGCTAAGCTAATGGAATGGGTCATGTCAATCAGATCATTCATCTAATGATGTGATCCCGTTAATCAAATAACAACTCTTTGTCCATGGTTAGGAAACATAACCATCTTTGATTAACGAGCTAGTCAAGTAGAGGCATACTAGTGACACTCTGTTTGTCTATGTATTCACACATGTATTATGTTTCCGGTTAATACAATTCTAGCATGAATAATAAACATTTATCATGATATAAGGAAATAAATAATAACTTTATTATTGCCTCTAGGGCATATTTCCTTCAGTCTCCCACTTGCACTAGAGTCAGTAATCTAGATCACATCACCATGTGATTAACATCGATAGTTCACATCATCATGTGATTAACACCCATAGTTCACATCGCCATGTGACCAATACCCAAAGGGTTTACTAGATTCAGTAATCTAGTTCACATCGCTATGTGATTAACACCCAAAGAGTTCTAAGGTGTGATCATGTTTTGCTTGTGAGAGAATCTTAGTCAACGGGTCTGCCATATTCAGATCCACATGTATTTTGCAAATTTCTATGTCAACAATGCTCTTCATGGAGCTACTCTAGCTAATTGCTCCCACTTTCAATATGTATCTAGACCGAGACTTAGAGTCATCTAGATTAGTGTCAAAACCTGCATCGGCGTAACCCTTTACGACGAACCTTTTGTCACGTCCATAATCGAGAAACATATCCTTATTTCACTAAGGATAATTCTGACCGCTGTCCAGTGATCTACTCCTAGATCACTATTGTACTCCCTTGCCAAATCAGTGCAGGGTATACAATAGATCTGGTATACAGCATGACATACTTTATAGAACCTATGGCCAAGGCATAGGGAATGACTTTCATTCTCTTTCTATCTTCTGCCGTGGTCGGGCTTTGAGTCTTACTCAACTTCACACCTTGTAATACAGGCAAGAACTTTTTCTTTGACTGCTCCATTTTGAACTACTTCAAAATCTTGTCAAGGTATGTACTCATTGAAAAAACTTATCAAGCGTCTTGATCTATCTCTATAGATCTTGGAGCTCAATATGTAAGCAGCTTCACCAAAGTCTTTCTTTGAAAAACTCCTTTCAAACACTCCTTTATGCTTTACAGAATAATTCTACATTATTTCCGATCAACAATATGTCATTCACATATACTTATCAGAAATGCTGTAGTGCTCCCACTCACTTTCTTGTAAATACCGGCTTCACCGCAAGTCTGTATAAAACTATATGCTTTGATCAACTCATCAAAGCGTATATTCCAACTCCGAGATGCTTGCACCAGTCCACAGATGGATCGCTGGAGCTTGCACATTTTGTTAGCACCTTTTGGATTGACAAAACCTTCTGGTTGCATCATATACAACTCTTTTTTAATAAATCCATTAAGGAATGCAGTTTTGTTTATCCATTTGCCAGATTTCATAAAATGCGGCAATTACTAACATGATTCGGACAGACTCAAGCATAGATACGAGTGAGAAGCTCTCATCGTAGTCAACACCTTGAACTTGTCGAAAACCTTTTGCGACAATTCTAGCTTTGTAGATAGTAACACTACTATCAGCGTCCGTCTTCCTCTTGAAGATCCATTTATTCTCAATTGCTTGCCGATCATCGGGCAAGTCAACCAAAGTCCAAACTTTGTTCTCATACATGGATCATATCTCAGATTTCATGGCTTCAAACCATTTCGCGGAATCTGGGCTCATCATCGCTTCCTCATAGTTCGTAGGTTCGTCATGATCAAGTAACATGACCTCCAGAACAGGATTACCGTACCACACTGGTGCGGATCTCACTCTGGTCTACCTACGAGATTCGATAGTAACTTGATCTGAAGTTACACGATCATCATCATTAACTTCCTTACTAATTGGTGTAGTAGTCACAAGAACAGATTTTTTGTGATGAACTACTTTCCAATAAGGGAGAAGGTACAATTACCTTATCAAGTTTTCTACTTTCCTCCCACTCACTTCTTTCGAGAGAAACTCCTTCTCTAGAAAGGATCCATTCTTAGCAACGAATGTCTTGCCTTCGGATCTGTGATAGAAGGTGTACCCAACTGTCTCCTTTGGGTATCCTATGAAGACATATTTCTCCGATTTGAGTTTGAGCTTATCGAGATGAAACTTTTTCACATAAGCATCGCAACTCCAAACTTTAAGAAACGACGGCTTAGGTTTCTTGCCAAACCATAGTTCACACGATGTTGTCTCAACGGATTTAGATGGTGCCCTTTTAAACGTGAATGCAGCTGTCTTTAATGCATAACCCCAAAACGATAGTGGTAAATCGGTAAGAAGCATCATAGGTCGCACCATATCTAATAAAGTACGGTTATGATGTTCGGACACACCATTACATTGTGGTGTTCCAGGTGGCTTGAGTAGTGAAGCTATTTCACATTGTTTTTAACTGAAGACCAAACTCGTAACTCAAATATTTGTCTCCGCGATCAGATCGTAGAAACCTTATTTTCTTGTCACGATGATTTTCCACTTCACTCTGAAATTCTTTGAACTTTTCAAATGTTTCAGACTTATGTTTCATCAAGTAGATATACCCATATCTGCTCAAATCATCTGTGAAGTTCAGAAAATAACGATACTTGCCGTGAGCCTTAACACTCATCGGACCGCATACATCAGTATGTATTATTTCCAATAAGTCAGTTGCTCGCTCCAGAGAATGGAGTCTTAGTCATCTTGCCCATGAGGCATGGTTCGCAAGCATCAACTGATTCATAATCAAGTGATTCCAAAAGCCCATCAGCATGGAGTTTCTTCATGCGCTTTACACCAATATGATCTAAATGGCAGTGCCACAAATAAGTTGCACTATCATTATTAACTTTGCATCTTTTGGTTTCAATATTATGATTATGTGTATCACTATGATCGAGATCCAACGAACTATTTTCATTGGGCTTGTAACCATATAAGGTTTTATTCATGTAAACAGAACAACAATTTATTCTCTTACTTAAATGAATAACCGTATTACAATAAACATGATCAAATCATATTTATGCTGAACGCAAACACCAAATAACACTTATTTAGGTTCAACACTAATCCCGAAATTATAGGGAGTGTGCGATGATGATCATATAAATCTTGGAATCACTTCCAACACACATCGTCACTTCACCCTTAACTAGTCTCTGTTTATTCTGCAACTCCCATTTCGAGTTACTAATCTTAGCAACTGAACTAGTATCAAATACCGAGGGGTTGCTATAAACACTAGTAAAGTACACATCAATAAGATGTATATCAAATATACTTATGTTTATTTTGCCATCCTTCTTATCCGCCAATCACTTGGGGTATTTCCGCTTCTAGTGACCAGTCCCTTTGCAGTACAAGCACTTAGTTTCAGGCTTAAGACCAGACTTGGGCTTCTTCACTTGAGCAGCAACTTGCTTGCCGTTCTTCTTGAAGTTCCCCTTCTTCCCTTTGCCCTTTTCTTGAAACTAGTGGTCTTGTTAACACTTGATGTTTTTCTTGATTCCTACCTTCGTTGATTTCAGCATCACGAAGAGCTTGGGAATTACTTTTGTCATCCCTTGCATATTATAGTTCATCACGAAGTTCTACTAACTTGGTGATGGTGACTAGAGAATTCTGTCAATCACTATTTTATCTGGAAGATTAACTCCCACTTGATTCAAGCGATTGTAGTACCCAGACAATCTGAGCACATGCTCACTAGTTGAGCGATTCTCCTCCATCTTTTAGCTATAGAACTTGTTGGAGACTTCATATCTCTCAACTCAGGTATTTGCTTGAAATATTAACTTCAACTCCTGGAACATCTCATATGGTCCATGACGTTCAAAACGTCTTTGAAGTCCCGATTCTAAGCCATTAAGCATGGTGCACTAAACTATCAAGTAGTCATCATATTGAGCTAGCCAAACGTTCATAACGTCTGCATCTGCTCCTGCAATAGGTCTGTCACCTAGCGGTGCATCAAGGACATAATTCATCTGTACAGCAATGAGGATAAACCTCAGATCACGGATCCAATCCGCATCATTGCTACTAACATCTTTCAACACAATTTTCTCTAAGAACATATCAAAATAAACACAGGGAAGCAACAACGCGAGCTATTGATCTACAACATAATTTGCAAAATACTACCAAGACTAAGTTCATGATAAATTTAAGTTCAATTTAATCATATTACTTAAGAACTCCCACTTAGATAGACATCCCTCTAATCCTATAAGTGATCACGTGATCCAAATCAACTAAACCATGTCCGATCATCACGTGAGATGGAGTAGTTTCAATGGTGAACATCACTATGTTGATCATATCTACTATATGATTCACGCTCGACCTTTCGGTCTCCGTGTTCCGAGGCCATATCTGTATATGCTTGGCTCGTCAAGTATAACCTGAGTATTCCGCGTGTGCAACTGTTTTGCACCCGTTGTATTTGAACGTAGAGCCTATCACACCCGATCATCACGTGGTGTCTCAGCACGAAAAACTTTCGCAACGGTGCATACTCAGGGAGAACACTTCTTGATAATTAGTGAGAGATCATCTTATAATGCTACCGTCAATCAAAGCAAGATAAGATGCATAAAAGATAAACATCACATGCAATCAATATAAGTGATATGATATGGCCATCATCATCTTGTGCCTGTGATCTCCATCTCCGAAGCACCGTCATGATCACCATCGTCACCGGCGTGACACCTTGATCTCCATCGTAGCATCGTTGTCGTCTCGCCAATCTTATGCTTCCACGACTATCGCTACCGCTTAGTGATAAAGTAAAGCATTACATCGCGATTGCATTGCATACAATAAAGCGACAACCATATGGCTCCTGCCAGTTGCCGATAACTCGGTTACAAAACATGATCATCTCATACAATAAAATTTAGCATCATGTCTTGGCCATATCACATCACAACATGCCCTGCAAAAACAAGTTAGACGTCCTCTACTTTGTTGTTGCAAGTTTTACGTGGCTGCTACGGGCTTAAGCAAGAACCAATCTCACCTACGCATCAAAACCACAACGATAGTTTGTCAATTTGACTCCGTTTTAACCGTCGCAAGGACCGGGCGTAGCCACACTCGGTTCAACTAAAGTTGGAGAAACAGTCACCCGCAAGCCACCTGTGTGCAAAGCACGTCGGGAGAACCGGTCTCGCGTAAGCGTACGCGTAATGTCGGTCCGGGCCGCTTCATCCAACAATACCGCCGAACCAAAGTATGACATGCTGGTAGGCAGTATGACTTATATCGCCCACAACTCACTTGTGTTCTACTCGTGCATATAACATCAAACCATAAAACCTAGGGTCGGATGCCACTGTTGGGGAACGTAGTAATTTCAAAATTTTCCTACGCACACGCAAGATCATGGTGATGCATAGAAACGAGAGGGGAGAGTGTGATCTACGTACCCTTGTAGATCGACAGCGGAAGCGTTATGACAACGCGGTTGATGTAGTCGTACGTCTTCACAACCCGACCGATCAAGCACCGAAACTACGGCACCTCCGAGTTTTAGCACACGTTCAGCTCGATGATGATCCCCGGACTCCGATCCAGCAAAGTGTTGGGGAAGAGTTCCGTCAGCACGACGGCGTGGTGACGATCTTGATGTACTACTGTCGCAGGGCTTCGCCTAAGCACCGCTACAATATTATCGAGGACTATGGTGGCAGGGGGCGCCTGTAACGCCCCGAGACCGCTGTGCCAGGTGTCGTTCAGTTATTCGTTGTTGTTGCCTTTTCTTTGCTTGCGTGTCATGCATTGCATATCATGTCATCATGTGCATTGCATCATCATGTTTTCAAAACTTGCATCCGTCCCGGTCTCCTCATTCTCTCCGTGGTCCATTGTGAGCCCAACCACACTTGCACTGCGCCCGCGGCATGTCCGATATAGTATTTTATAAGTGGCTGAAAAATGTTCTCGGAATGAGATGAAAGTTGGCGTGCGGTGTTGTTTTGTTGTTAGTAGGCCACCTGCCAAGTTTCGTCGCATTCGGAGTCCGTTTGACGCCCCAACGGATAAATATAGCGGCAATAGTAGCCGGTCTAACGTCGGACGTTTTCGGTCTCCGGAAACAGATGCCGGGCCCTCTCTCTCTCTCTTCTCTCAGCTCGAGCCTTTCTGCACAGCCCACGAGTTCCAACCCACCCCTCGCGCGCGCGTCCGAAAAATTGTCCCGGACCCGACCCGAGCAGTCGTCACCATCGTCTCCGGATCATCCCCAAACATCTACAAAACGTCACCGTTTTCTCATTTGGTCTCCCTAAGCTTTTATTTCGTGACCGTCCGTTTAAGATCGGAGGGACCAAATGCCTCTATCCGAAAATCATTGCTATATATTCAGCCTACCTAACCCTAACCTAGCCGTCCCATCCATCCAATCCCCCTCGCCGCCGCCACTCTCTCCATCGGGATCCCTCCCGATCCACCACCTCCCCTTGTTTTCAGCACCGGACCAATCCTGAGCCACCTCTCGATCCAAAATTCACCAACCACATCCAGCCCGTAGCTGCCTCCTCCTTCCTCGCGTTTGGACCCGAGGAGCCCCTGCACCGTGCTCCTCCCTTGCCCCTGCCTCGCCTCAGCGGAGCTGCCTTCCCCCGCCGGCGAACACCTTCACCAGGTCGCCTCCAGCCAGGTCGCGCCGCCCCTGCCATCTCCTTCTCCCTCTTGTTCTCTCCCTCGCCTCACCTCTCTCCCTCTCTGTCTCCAGGGAAACGAACCCGCAAGCCGCCATGGACGCCCGAAGCATGGACCCCGCTGCCTCGGCCTCGATCTGGACCGGATCCCCTCTCCTCTGCCGCCCTTGCCTGTTCCCGGCCGGATCCCGCTCCAGACCCTCGCCGGAGTCGCGCCCCAGTCCCCGGTCTCGCCATCCTCTGCTTCCTCTACAACGAGCAGGTCGCTCGTCCCGTGCCTGCTCGCGTTGACCAGCGCCGCGTCAAGGCCCAGCTGCACGCCTCTGGCCGGCCTCCTACGCGTCATGGGCCGCGCCTTCAGGCCCAGCGCGCCCCTTCCCAGCCTGCCGGCCTCCCTCTACTTCCAACCGGGCCGAAGCCCATGGTGAGAGACCCCCAAGCCGCACCCAGTGCTACTGTTCGGCCTGCAGCTCTAATTCGGCCCGATACGTTTTTTTTTCGGGTCCTGCGAATTTGTCCAATTATTCCAGAGAACGCATGTTTTGCAGAAAAAACCCTCAAACATCATGCATTTTATAACTAATTAACCGTGCATCGGAGTTAAACAAACTTAACATGAAACTTGCTCAGGATTTTGTGTAGATTAATAATATCCAACTTTCTTCTATGTTTCAAATGTTTAAAATGCTGTTTGCTTTAATTTACTCCTATGCCATGCTAAAATGATTTAATTCATAACTAAATAACCGTAGCTCCGAATTAAATAAACTTTATATGTAATTGGGGTAGAAAAATGCCTAGTTTATCATGGTGGCCTCACTTTGCATGTTTAACAACTCTAAAATTATGTTTAGGGCAGAACAGCACCAAAACCTTAAATTATGCACATGAGGATTTTCCGGACTTGTTGTTCGTTGCTTCCGGCCTCATTTAAACTTGCCTAGATATGTAGTTTTGTTTTGCTTCACCCTCTTGCCATGCTAACAACATTTAATATTGTTGGGTACATAAACGAGATCGAACTAAATAACTTGTCGTGGTGTTTCGTCAATATGCAACTCGTTCCATATTGAAATCCACTTAATTTGTAGGATTGTTTGTGCTCTTTGCCATGCCATGCATATTTAAACCGGACATGCATCATAATTGTTTGTGCATCATGCCATGTTGACGTGTTGGTTGTTTACTATGTTGTGTGCTTCTTTTCCGGTGATTGCTTCTTCGGGTTGGTTCCGGTAACGTCGTGTTGTGAGGACCCGTTCGACTACGTCCGTTTGTCTTCTTCATGGACTCATTCTTCTTCCTTGCGGGATTTCAGGCAAGATGATCATACCCTCGAAATCACTACTATCTTTGCTATGCTAGTTTGCTCGCTCTTTTGCAATGCCATTGCTACGATGCCTACCACTTGCTTGTCAGCCTCCCAAATTGCCATGTTCAGCCCCTAACCCACCTTTGTCCTAGCAAACCGTTGTTTGGCTATGTTACCGCTTTGCTCAGCCCCTCTTATAGCGTTGTTAGTTGCAGGTGAAGATTGAAGTTTGTTCCTTGTTGGAACATGGAGATGTTGTTCCTTGTTGGAACATTTATTTACTTGTTGGGATATCACTATATATCTTATTTAATTAATGCATCTATATACTTGGTAAAGGGTGGAAGGCTCGGCCTTATGCCTGGTGTTTTGTTCCACTCTTGCCGCCCTAGTTTCCGTCATATCGGTGTTATGTTCCCAGATTTTGCGTCCCTTACGCGGTTGGGCTATAATGGGAACCCCTTGACAGTTCGCCTTAAGTAAAGCTTTTCCAGCAATGCCCAACATTGGTTTTACCATTTGCCACCTAGCCTTTTTCCCTTGGGAGTCGCGCATCCCAAGGGTCATCTTTATTTTAACCCCCCCCCCCCCCCCCCGGGGCCAGTGCTTGTCTAAGTGTTGGTCCAAACTGTCAGCCGCCGGTGGCTACCAGGGGCAACTCTGGGCTGGCCTATCGGAAGTTTAGACAATCCGGTGTTGCCCTGAGAACAAGATATGTGCAGCTCCCATCATGATGTCGGCGCATCGGGCGGTGTTGCTAGTTTAGTTTTACCCTGTCGAAATGTCTTGTTGTACCGGGATACCGAGTCTGATCGGAACATCTCGGGTGGAGGTCTATTCCTTCGTTGACCGTGAGAGCTTGTCATGGGCTAAGTTGGGACACCCTGCAGGGATTTGAACTTTTGACAGTCGTGCCCGCGGTTATGGGCAGATGGGAATTTGTTAACGTCCGGTTGTAGAAAACCTGAAGTCAACCTTAATTAAAATGAATCAACCGCGTGTGTAACCGTGATGTTCTCTTTTCGGCGGAGTCCGGGAAGTGAACACGGTTGTTGGAGTTATGCTTGACGTAGGTAGTCCAGGATCACTTCTTGATCATACTTTTATCGACCGTGCTTTGCCTTCTCTTCTCGCTCTCATTTGCGTATGTTAGCTACCATATATGTTAGTCGCTTGCTGCAGCTCCACCTTATACCTTTACCTTACCCATAAGCTTAAATAGTCTTGATCGCGAGGGTGCGAGATTGCTGAGTCCCTGTAGCTCACAGATACTTCCAAAACCAGCTTGCAGGTGCCGATGAGACCGTGCAGAGGACGCAACCAAGCTCAGGAGGAGCTCGATGAAGATCTTGTCCTTTGTGTTGTTTCGTTCTAGTTGATCAGTAGTGGAGCCCAGTTGGGGTCGATCGGGGACCTTTGTCGCATTTGGGGTTATTCTTTTATTTTGGTTCCGTAGTCGGACCATGAGTGTATTTGATTGATGTAATGCTTTATTCATGTATTTGTGTGAAGTGGCGATTGTAAGCCAACTATGTAACTCTTTCCCTTTATGTATTACATGGGTTGTGTGAAGATTACCTCACTTGCGACATATGCCTTCAATGCGATTATGCCTCTAAGTTGTACCTCGACACGTGGGAGCTATAGTCACATCGAGGGTGTTACAAGTTGGTAATCAGAGCCTTCCCCGACCTTAGGAGCCCCCACTGATTGATCGTTTTTAGCGGCCGAGTTGTGTCTAGAAAAATGTTTTGAGTCATTTAGGAATTATATATCGGAGAGCTTAGGAATTCTTTTTACTTCCCAGTCCCTTCATCGCTCTGGTAAGGCATCCTAACATAGAGTTTTGACTCTTCTCTTCTCAAATTTCACAAAAAAAAATTAGGATCACGCGGGTATCTTGGAATCGTTTCGATGGTTTTATGATGAGAACATTGTCTTGGTGCCTCCTGTCAGGGGTTTTGTGGAAGTGTCCCGAGGAGTTGAGCTCTGAGGTGTTGTCATCATAATTTTATCATTGCAATTCTGGAATACCTGAGTTTAGTACGCCGACATCGAAAATCTCCTTTATGCAGTTCGTTGGTGAGATAACCTCGACGCCACCCAGTACTAGGGCGGGAGTTCGGGAGTATCGCCATAACTTGTATAACGGATGCTTTTCGAAGGTTGAGGTAGATGGTTTCCGAAGGTTTCTTGGTTATGTGTTGAAGAATGGATACAACTGGATGTAGGATTTGCTAGTTTGGGTGAGATATTATTCTTCCCCTGTATCCCCAACACCTGATTGCATAACCGGAAAGTTTTGGGAGTTTCATAGGTGGGAATTCAAGTAGCTCTTAGGATATCTTTCCGACAGATGTATGATATGAAATTGGGGTTCGACGTCTAGTGGTTCGCCTATTCACGGTCGATTTTACAGTGGTCTCGTTGTGTCTTAAAGAGTCCTTGGCTATGCTGACTCGGGGACGCTTCGTATGTCATGTGCACTGCCTTGCACATGATGGTGCTACACGATCGAGCCCGTGTAGGTCCCACCACGAAAACTTCGGACGAAATCTCTATCATATGTTTGTTCTGGCTTATTCTGCAAGCCAATCCTTTTGTTTTTGTTTTGAGTTGTGGTATTCGAGTTGCTTCAATGTCAAGTGTTGATTCCATACCTTCCCCAAATGGTGTTCTCATACTCCGATGTGAATACTAATCCTTCTGGTTAATCGAGATTGTCATGACAATTTCTTTTAAACCGGCGTGTTTCTCTTCAAGTGGATCCGATCATTTCAACTCCCGCAAGATCAATTATCACTTCTTCTCAACGGTGTTTGTTTCATTCGTCCCAAGCTGCCTTTGTTTTTCCCTCCCTCCCACCCTTGTTTCTTCGAGGAACCATATTTCTTATTCAAGTATCCTTTCATTCATGTGAAGTCTCTCCATTCTTTTCTATCAATATTCTTATCCGGTGATTCTCATAAAGATTCTAACGGAGTTTCTAATTCATCATTCTTCATTCTTTTTCTTCTCCGGTGTTGCCAATTCAAGCTTTCGGTGTTGATCATATCCTTTTCCTCGTTTCAAATACCTTCTCATGCCGGTGCACCTAATATTCATTCACTTCTCGCTATTTAATTGTTCCAGAGTGCTGAAGATATCTCGAAGATTCGTGTATCCACTCTTCTTTCATTCAAGCTATTTCGAGGATGTTATCTCTTTCAAGCCATTTAATTTCAACCGGTGCAATCTCTCTTTGTAATCGTTCTACGGTGTATCCTTTCAGTGGGCCCTAACCCACAGGTCTTTTTCCAGGATCTTACCTGACTCTTCTTATTTTCCCGGAGGTATTCTCAAATTCCTTTCGAAGTTTGACATAAGAATGATTTATCATCAGTCAAATGTTTTCTCCAAGATCTTTCAAATTCTTTTCGTCGTCGACTCAATCTCTTCGCTTTTGATTCTTCCGGAGTGCCTAAACGACTCTTGATGGTGTTTCTCATCGTCATTCTCATATTTTGAAGTCCGAAGAAGAGTTTCTTTCAAATCTTACCCCATTCTCTGCCATCCTCTCATAATTGTTTGATTGTGAGAATCCTTTTTATCCATCCGGAGCAATTCAAGAGCCTTTTCAGTTTGATTCTCCGAAGGCCATCATTTCGGGATTATTCATTCTAGCTTTCAGCTCTCATCCTCCTAATCTTACCGGTGCATTGTTCAAGTGTTCTCTAATCAGCTCGTCATCTCTTCGTTCTCATATATCTAAATTCTCCCAAGCATCTTCGTTCATTTGCTAATTCCTCCCGGTGTTTTCTTTATCTTTACTTCAATCATTTTAAATTCTTACGGTGGTTCTTTCAAGATCTCTCTTCCTTGTTCATCATATAAATTCATTTGTTGTTCCAATCCTACCAGTGGTTCGTTGAAGACCTTCTCAAGTTTGTGCCATATCTATCTTAATCCTTTCTATGAGGATAAGTCATATGTCGAATCCGTTGATTTTCATCAATTTAATTGGCGAAGGATACGCATAATGTAATTCTTATTCTTGTTTCATTCAAGTGATTAATTCCTTACCCCAGAGGTTCATCAAAATTCTTGTTTCCAATTGTTCATCTTCTCTTTTTCCTGGAGTTCCAACCTTTTCAACTATTTCATCACGGAGATCCATCTAAGTCATTACAAGGATTCACCTTGTTCTTTCAACTACCCCTTTCTTTACGTTTGATCATTCTTTTGTTTACCGGAGTTCTTCACGAAGATTCTACATGAGGGTTGATCAAGGATTTAATTCTCACTCGAAGTGTTCATCAAGATTATTTTCAGAGGAGCTCAAGTTTTCTTCATCTTGCAATCCGGAGCGCAATTCTTTCACGCGTATCTTTGGAGGTGGTTTTACATCATTCTTGATAATTTGAGTTCATGTTTCATAACTCACATGTTATTAAGAATGAGGTATTTTAAATCCATCAACCTATTCATTGGAATTATCTTGGGTTATATTTCACCTAAAGCCTTCCCTAAGGATGGTTGTTATTATGGTGCGTATATATGATCCAAGTTTTTCATTTATCCTCCCGGTGAAATAGTTTCTCGTCTCCTTGTTCATTCCAACCCAATTCTCTTCCCGTGAGTGGCAGGTTGTCACCTCATAATTTGAGTTGTATTCCATAAGACCATATATCTGTTGGAAATATGCCCTAGAGGCAATAATAAAAGCATTATTATTATATTTCCTTGTTTGATAATTGTCTTTATTCATGCTATAATTGTGTTATCCGGAAATCGTAATACAAGTGTGAATAACAGACACCAACATGTCCCTAGTAAGCCTCTAGTTGACTAGCTCGTTGATCAACAGATAGTCATGGTTTCCTGACTATAGACATTGGATGTCATTGATAACGGGATCACATCATTAGGAGAATGATGTGATGGACAAGACCCAATCCTAAACATAGCATAAAGATCGTGTAGTTCGTTTGCTAGAGTTTTGCAATGTCAAGTATCTTTTCCTTAGACCATGAGATCGTGTAACTCCCGGATACCGTAGGAGTGCTTTGGGTGTACCAAACGTCACAACATAACTGGGTGACTATAAAGGTAGACTACAGGTATCTCCGAAAGTGTCTGTTGGGTTGACACGGAACAAGACTGGGATTTGTCACTCCGTATGACGGAGAGGTATCACTGGGCCCACTCGGTAATGCATCATCATAATGAGCTCAAAGTGACCAAGTGTCTGGTCACGGGATCATGCATTACGGTACGAGTAAAGTGACTTGCCGGTAACGAGATTGAATGAGGTATTGGGATACCGACGATCGAATCTCGGGCAAGTAACATACCGACAGACAAAGGGAATTGTATACGGGGTTGATTGAATCCTCGACATCGTGGTTCATCCGATGAGATCATCGTGGAGCATGTGGGAGCCAACATGGGTATCCAGATCCCGTTGTTGGTTATTGACCGGAGAGTCGTCTCGGTCATGTCTGGTTGTCTCCCGAACCCGTAGGGTCTACACACTTAAGGTTCGGTGACGCTAGGGTTGTGAAGATATGTATATGCAGTAACCCGAATGTTGTTCGGAGTCCCGGATGAGATCCCGGACGTCACGAGGAGTTCCGGAATGGTCCGGAGGTAAAGAATTATATATAGGAAGTGCTGTTTCGGCCATCGGGACAAGTTTCGGGGTTATCGGTATTGTACCGGGACCACCGTAGGGGTCCCGGGGGCCCACCGGGTGGGGCCACCTGTCCCGGGGGGCACATGGGCTGTAGGGGGTGCGCCTTGGCCTAGATAGGCCAAGGGCACCAGCCCCAAAAGCCCATGCGCCTAGGGTTCCACATAAGGGAAGAGTCCCAATGGTGGAAGGCACTAGGTGCCTTGGGGGGGAGGGAAACCTCCCCTTGGCCGCCGCACCTAGGAGATTGGATCTCCTAGGCTGGCGCACCACCCCCCCTTGGCCCTCCTATATATAGTGGGGGAGAGGAGGTACTTCATACACCAGCCCCCGGCGCCTCCCTTTCTCCCCGTTACGTCTCTCTCTCGTAGTACAGGCGAAGCCGTGCTACTGTGATGCCCTGCATCCACCACCACGCCGTCGTGCTGCTGGATCTTCATCAACCTCTCCTTCCTCCTTGCTGGATCAAGAAGGAGGAGACGTCTCCCGTCCCGTACGTGTGTTGAACGCGGAGGTGCCGTCCGTTCGGCGCTTGGTCATCGGTGATTTGGATCACGTCGTGTTCGACAACATCAACCCCGTTCTTTGAACGCTTCCGCTCGCGATCTACAAAGGTATGTAGATGCAATCTGAATACTCGTTGCTAGATGAACTCATAGATGGATCTTGGTGAAACTGTAGGAATTTTTTTTTGTTTTCTGCAACGTTCCCCAACAATATCATGATTACTCTTTTCGTTGTTGTTTTTTTTACAACAATTCCGTTCGACTTTTCTCCTAAAGATGCCTTGTCAAGCTCTTTTGTGGCAGAAGTGGCATTTTCTTCTCCATTCTCCTATTTCAATTATCTATCTTCTATTCTTTTGTTCCGGAGGCATTGTGATGTTGCTCTTTTCAACCCATCATCTCGTTTTGTCAAAGATCATGTTCTTTTCATGCCTAGCCATTTAACCGGAGTGTGGTGCCATTCTGCTCAAGTTCTTTTCGCCTTATCAAGTCTTGCATCCCTTTCTCAACCGGAGTGTCGTGTTTTCATTTCAGCTCTCTCATCTTATCAAATTTTGACTCCCTTCTCAACTGGAGTGCTGTCTGAGATCTTTCTTACCCCTTGTTCCATTCATTCAATAGTTCTGGTGGCTGTGTGTTGTGATTTCATCAAGTATCTTCTCATCTTATCAAGACCTTATTCAATTCTTTTTCTTTCCAACCGGAGTGCTGCCCGAATTTGGTCTTCCTTGATCCCCTTCCTTAACCGGAGTGTTTTCAATATATATCTTCCCTTCAACCTCAAGGTTTTTCGCAATGTTCTTTCTTCCTCTTTTCTAAATGGCTGTTTTCGACCTTGTTCACCTTCGTTGAATTCTGTCTCGAATGTATTCAACCTCTCAAGGTTGTGATTTCACTCGTTTGTCAAAGGAGCAACTTAGTTTTACCTCTCCTCTTTTCTCTTCTGGTTTCCCTCCGGTGCCATTCTAGATCTCGGGACGAGATCCTCTCGTAGTGGTGGAGTGTTGTAACGCCCCGAGACCGATGTGCCAGGTGTCGTTCAGTTATTCGCTGTTGTTGCCTTGTCTTTGCTTGCGTGTCATGCATTGCATATCATGTCATCATGTGCATTGCATCATCATGTTTTCAAAACTTGCATCCGTCCCGGTCTCCTCGTTCTCTCTGTGGTCCGTTGTGAGCCCAACCACACTTGCACTGCGCCCGCAGCATGTCCGATATAGTATTTTATAAGTGGCCGAAAAATGTTCTCGGAATGAGATGAAAGTTGGCGTGCGGTGTTGTTTTTTGTTAGTAGGCCACCTGCCAAGTTTCGTCGCATTCGGAGTCCGTTTGACGCCCCAACAGATAAATATAGCGGCAATAGTAGCCGGTCTAACGTCGGACGTTTTCGGTCTCCGGAAACAGATGCCGGGCCCTCTCTCTCTCTTCTCTCAGCTCGAGCCTTTCTGCACAGCCCACGAGTTCCAACCCACCCCTCGCGCACGCGTCCGAAAAATTGTCCCGGACCCGACCCGAGCAGTCGTCACCGTCGTGTCCGGATCATCCCCAAACATCTACAAAACGTCACCGTTTTCTCATTTGGTCTCCCTAAGCTTTTATTTCGTGACCGTCCGTTTAAGATCGGAGGGACCAAATGCCTCTATCCGAAAATCATTGCTATATATTCAGCCTACCTAACCCTAACCTAGCCGTCCCATCCATCCAATCCCCCTCGCCGCCGCCACTCTCTCCATCAGGATCCCTCCCGATCCACCACCTCCCCTCGTTTTCAGCACCGAACCAATCCTGAGCCACCTCTCGATCCAAAATTCACCAACCACATCCAGCCCGTAGCTGCCTCCTCCTTCCTCGCGTTTGGACCCGAGGAGCCCCTGCGCCGTGCTCCTCCCTTGCCCCTGCCTCGCCTCAGCGGAGCTGCCTTCCTCCGCCGGCGAACACCTTCACCAGGTCGCCTCCAGCCAGGTCGCGCCGCCCCTGCCATCTCCTTCTCCCTCTTGTTCTCTCCCTCGCCTCACCTCTCTCCCTCTCTGTCTCCAGGGAAACGAACCCGCAAGCCGCCATGGACGCCCGAAGCATGGACCCCGCTGCCTCGGCCTCGATCTGGACCGGATCCCCTCTCCTCTGCCGCCCTTGCCTGTTCCCGGCCGGATCCCGCTCCAGACCCTCGCCGGAGTCGCGCCCCAGTCCCCGGTCTCGCCATCCTCTGCTTCCTCTACAACGAGCAGGTCGCTCGTCCCGTGCCTGCTCGCGTTGACCAGCGCCGCGTCAAGGCCCAGCTGCACGCCTCTGGCCGGCCTCCTACGCGTCATGGGCCGCGCCTTCAGGCCCAGCGCGCCCCTTCCCAGCCTGCCGGCCTCCCTCTACTTCCAACCGGGCCGAAGCCCATGGTGAGAGACCCCCAAGCCGCACCCAGTGCTACTGTTCGGCCTGCAGCTCTAATTCGGCCCGATACGTTTTTTTTCGGGTCCTGCGAATTTGTCCAATTATTCCAGAGAACGCATGTTTTGCAGAAAAAACCCTCAAACATCATGCATTTTATAACTAATTAACCGTGCATCGGAGTTAAACAAACT
This sequence comes from Triticum monococcum, assembly GCA_034509565.1. Taxonomy (NCBI): domain Eukaryota; kingdom Viridiplantae; phylum Streptophyta; class Magnoliopsida; order Poales; family Poaceae; genus Triticum; species Triticum monococcum. The sequence continues at coordinate 526,992,306 of CM067845.1, forward strand.
TAACATGAAACTTGCTCAGGATTTTGTGTAGATTAATAATATCCAACTTTCTTCTATGTTTCAAATGTTTAAAATGCTGTTTGCTTTAATTTACTCCTATGCCATGCTAAAATGATTTAATTCATAACTAAATAACCGTAGCTCCGAATTAAATAAACTTTATATGTAATTGGGGTAGAAAAATGCCTAGTTTATCATGGTGGCCTCACTTTGCATGTTTAACAACTCTAAAATTATGTTTAGGGCAGAACAGCACCAAAACCTTAAATTATGCACATGAGGATTTTCCGGACTTGTTGTTCGTTGCTTCCGGCCTCATTTAAACTTGCCTAGATAGGTAGTTTTGTTTTGCTTCACCCTCTTGCCATGCTAACAACATTTAATATTGTTGGCTACATAAACGAGATCGAACTAAATAACTTGTCATGGTGTTTCGTCAATATGCAACTCGTTGCATATTGAGCTCCACTTAATTTGTAGGATTGTTTGTGCTCTTTGCCATGCCATGCATATTTAAACCGGACATGCATCATAATTGTTTGTGCATCATGCCATGTTGATGTGTTGGTTGTTTACTATGTTGTGTGCTTCTTTTCCGGTGATTGCTTCTTCAGGTTGGTTCCGGTAACATCGTGTTGTGAGGACCCGTTCGACTACGTCTGTTTGTCTTCTTCATGGACTCGTTCTTCTTCCTTGCGGGATTTCAGGCAAGATGATCATACCCTCGAAATCACTACTATCTTTGATATGCTAGTTTGCTCGCTCTTTTGCAATGCCATTGCTACGATGCCTACCACTTGCTTGTCAGCCTCCCAAATTGCCATGTTCAGCCCCTAACCCACCTTTGTCCTAGCAAACCGTTGTTTGGCTATGTTACCGCTTTGCTCAGCCCCTCTTATAGCATTGTTAGTTGCAGATGAAGATTGAAGTTTGTTCCTTGTTGGAACATGGAGATGTTGTTCCTTGTTGGAACATTTATTTACTTGTTGGGATATCACTATATATCTTATTTAATTAATGCATCTATATACTTGGTAAAGGGTGGAAGGCTCGGCCTTATGCCTGGTGTTTTGTTCCACTCTTGCCGCCCTAGTTTCCGTCATATCGGTGTTATGTTCCCGGATTTTGCGTCCCTTACGCGGTTGGGCTATAATGGGAACCCCTTGACAGTTCGCCTTAAGTAAAGCTTTTCCAGCAATGCCCAACATTGGTTTTACCATTTGCCACCTAGCCTTTTTCCCTTGGGAGTCGCGCATCCCGAGGGTCATCTTTATTTTAACCTTCCCCCCCCCCCCCCGGGGCCAGTGCTTGTCTAAGTGTTGGTCCAAACTGTCAGCCGCCGGTGGCTACCAGGGGCAACTCTGGGCTGGCCTATCGGAAGTTTAGACAATCTGGTGTTGCCCTGAGAACGAGATATGTGCAGCTCCCATCAGGATGTCGGCGCATCGGGCGGTGTTGCTGGTTTAGTTTTACCCTGTCGAAATGTCTTGTTGTACCGGGATACCGAGTCTGATCGGAACATCTCGGGTGGAGGTCTATTCCTTCGTTGACCGTGAGAGCTTGTCATGGGCTAAGTTGGGACACCCTGCAGGGATTTGAACTTTCGAAAGCCGTGCCCGCGGTTATGGGCAGATGGGAATTTGTGAACGTCCGGTTGTAGAAAACCTGAAGTCGACCTTAATTAAAATGAATCAACCGCGTGTGTAACCGTGATGGTCTCTTTCCGGCGGAGTCCGGGAAGTGAACACGGTTGTTGGAGTTATGCTTGACGTAGGTAGTCCAGGATCACTTCTTGATCATACTTTTATCGACCGTGCGTTGCCTTCTCTTCTCGCTCTCATTTGCGTATGTTAGCTACCATATATGCTAGTCACTTGCTGCAGCTCCACCTTATACCTTTACCTTACCCATAAGCTTAAATAGTCTTGATCGCGAGGGTGCGAGATTGCTGAGTCCCTGTGGCTCACAGATACTTCCAAAACCAGCTTGCAGGTGCCGATGAGACCGTGCAGAGAACGCAACCAAGCTCAGGAGGAGCTCGATGAAGATCTTGTCCTTTGTGTTGTTTCGTTCTAGTTGATCAGTAGTGGAGCCCAGTTGGGGTCGATCGGGGACCTTTGTCGCATTTGGGGTTATTCTTTTATTTTGGTTCCGTAGTCGGACCATGAGTGTATTTGATTGATGTAATGCTTTATTCATGTATTTGTGTGAAGTGGCGATTGTAAGCCAACTATGTAACTCTTTCCCTTTATGTATTACATGGGTTGTGTGAAGATTACCTCACTTGCGACATATGCCTTCAATGCGATTATGCCTCTAAGTCGTGCCTCGACACATGGGAGCTATAGTCGCATCGAGGGTGTTACAGCGCCGCACACGGCTAAGAATAAGATCACGTGGATCAACTTGTGTCTATGGGGTGCCCCCTGCCCCTGTATATAAAGGATGGAGGAGGAGGAGGCCGGCCAAGGCTAGGTGCGGCCAGGATGTGGAGTCCTACTAGGACTCCAAGTCCTAGTAGGAGTCCACCAAGAGGGGAGGAAGGGAGAAGGAAGTGGAGGAGAAGGAAAGGTGGCCGGCCCCCTTTTCCCTAGTCCAATTCGGACTAGAGGGGAGGGGGGGCGCAGCAGGCCCTTTCTCCTCTTCCCACTAAAGCCCATCAAGGCCCAATACTTCTCCCGGCGAATTCCCGTAACTCTCGGGTACTCTAAAAAATACCCGAATCACTCGGAACCTTTCCGATGTCTGAATATAGTCGTCCAATATATCGATCTTTACGTCTCGACCATTTCGAGACTCCTCGTCATGTCCCCGATCTCATCCGGGACTCCGAACTCCTTCGGTACATCAAAACTCATAAACTCATAATATAACTGTCATCGAAACCTTAAGCGTGCGGACCCTACGGGTTCGAGAACAATGTAGACATGACCGAGACACGTCTCCGGTCAATAACCAATAGCGGGACCTGGATGCCCATATTGGCTCCTACATATTCTACGAAGATCTTTATCGGTCAGACCGCATAACAACATATGTTGTTCCCTTTGTCATCGGTATGTTACTTGCCCGAGATTCGATCGTCGGTATCCAATACCTAGTTCAATCTCGTTACCGGCAAGTCTCTTTACTCGTTCTGTAATACATCATCTCGCAACTAACTCATTAGTTGCATTGCTTGCAAGGCTTAAGTGATGTGCATTACCGAGAGGGCCTAGAGATACCTCTCCGACAATCGGAGTGACAAATCCTAATCTCGAAATACGTCAACCCAACATGTACCTTTGGAGACACCTGTAGAGTACCTTTATAATCACCCAGTTACGTTGTGACGTTTGGTAGCACACAAAGTGTTCCTCCGGCACACGGGAGTTACATAATCTCATAGTCATAGGAACATGTATAAGTCATGAAGAAAGCAATAGCAACATACTAAACGATCGGGTGCTAAGCTAATGGAATGGGTCATGTCAATCAGATCATTCATCTAATGATGTGATCACGTTAATCAAATAACAACTCTTTGTCTATGGTTAGGAAAGATAACCATCTTTGATTAACGAGCTAGTCAAGTAGAGGCATACTAGTGACACTCTGTTTGTCTATGTATTCACACATGTATTATGTTTCCGGTTAATACAATTCTAGCATGAATAATAAACATTTATCATGATATAAGGAAATAAATAATAACTTTATTATTGCCTCTAGGGCATATTTCCTTCATTCACGGCATGTCGGGTTGTTTCCTCCGCGCGAGCCGTCTTGGGTTGTGGGCAACAAACCCGAGAGGTCAAGGCGTCTCGTCTTGTGCGAATCAGGGTGTTTCTTTTGGTTAAGGAGGTTGCATTTCCTATAAGTTTGTATTTTCATGCGGCACGCCGAACACGTTGCACACCGGCAGCGTGACGTTCTGCTTTGCCGACCCGGCCATTGTCACATGCTTAGGGTACGCGATACAACATTTATATTTCCCTTGTTGCATAAACAACATTTATATTTATATCTCCTTTGTTGGTGCAAACACGAATCTCTTTGAGATGTCAATTATGCAATTCAGTCTTTTTTACTTATGAGCCAATTGCTATGCGATTCAGAAGTCCAAAGTTAAGCATAGGTCATGTCAAAAATTTCTAATGGCTAGGTTTGAATTCATCAAGGGATGGGCATATGGGTTGTGAAATGGTCATATGTAATTTTGTCATCGTCGACTCGTCCTAGGTTGAATTCTTCCTAATTTTGTACAAAGCAACAAAGTAACACTCAACCCTCTGCAGTTTGTTGCCAAAATTATAAATTCCTCCCGTTTTTAGGCATTCACAAATGCAAAGGTGTGCAAACACCATTTATACTTCGCCTTCACGGAGAGCAACTTCCTGGTTCGTGAACTAGAACAGTTCAGAATCCTCATAAAAAGAATGACATAGACATGATAGAGAGACAGAAGGTGAGATCACATCTTCATATTCTACACGTTGAGGCTATCACAATGCATTGTCACAAAGCATTCTATAAAAGCACAACACAATCTTCAGTCTCCATGGATAAAAGCGCAACACAATCTTCGGTCTTCATGGATAGAAGCTACTCCCTTCGTCCCATAATGTAAAACATTTTTTGACACTACATAGCAAGCTAGCACAATACATTTTTAGGTTCCAAGTACAGATAGCCAGCGGAACAGATTGTCATACGAATCTAACAATTAGGGAAATAGAAAAGTTGATAGAAAGTAGCATGCACATCCAAGCGAAACACAAGTAGAAGGAGCAACGTCCGTATTAATCTTGGGCCACAACGACGATGCAATGCATTGCACTCTAATTTAAGAGGTCCTTGAGATGGCAACGGATGAATGGAGGCACGTCAGGTGGCGTAGCTGCCGTCTAGCCGGCGCACCTCCACCTTGAGCACATGGTGATCGCCGCCGCCGTCCCCGGGGAGGGCTCGGAAGAAGCAGGTCTCGCCCACGCGGAGGCGATTGTCGACGCGGAACTGCTGCCACCCGTACCGGAGGGACGTGCGGGGCCTGCCGGTAGACGTGAGGCCGTGCTTGAGGCTGACGGCCCACGACTCGCCCCCCATCCGCAGCAGCACCTTCTTCTTCTCCGTGTACCGGTGCACAATGCCGAACTCCATCGGCACGTTCTGCGTCCGTCGGAGGCGGAGACGGAAGGAGTTGGTCAGAAGAACGGAAGTGCGCGTGGGATCGAGTAGAGAGTGAAGAGACGCTCACCAGGTACTGCCCGTTCTGCTTGACAAAGTGGCATTTCTTGAGCTCGACGACGAACTGCGGCCTTGGCGTGTGCGGCGTCGGCGCGTCGACAGTGTTGATGTCCATTTCCTCCGACTCCGAGCTGCCGCTGCCGCCGCCGACGGTGTTGGTGTCCATTTCCTCCGACTCTGTGCTGCCGCCGCTTGACAAAGTAATTGGTGTTTTACCAGCTTGAGTCCTCGGCCGCAGCCTTCTCCCCCATGCCCCCTGCTCTCTGTCTTGTTCTGCCCCGTCGCTGCTTCCTTCGCCCTTGCCTGTCAATGGCTGCTCCCTTTCACTGGGGGTGACTTGAGCTTCAGCTTCAACCTGATCAGGCAGCATCTCATCAGAGCTTGATGCCTTGCGGCACCTCCTGCTCGACGACCCCTCGCATCCATGGCCACGACCAGGCGCAGGTGCAGAGTGATTTGCAGAGTCTGCGCCGCCGCTGTGTCCCTGGGTGACCATCCCTTGGTCAACTTGCAGAGATGCGTCTACCTGCAGGTGCCAGCGTTCGTTGATCCCTTGGAACAGGAAAGCGTCCCGGACGGCCATGGAGTCGGCGAGGTGGAACCACCACCCTCCGTGCTCGATCTGCTCAAGAGTCAAGACAGCAGCAGCAGCAACATTGATCAGCGCGCGGCCATGTTAAAGTTGACGGATCAGCCAAATTCCTTGATGAATTGGATGGATAGTGATGCGTCCATACCTTGATGGATTGGACGGCGATCTGGCCAAGGTGGGGGAAACATGCGGCGTGCTCATGGCTCACTCTGCCTGGTAACCCGAACAAGGAAATTAAATCAAGATTGGGGTTTTTCCCCGCAAACAAAAGTGAAATAAATGAAGATTGGGGTTTTGTCCGAATTGATTTTGACTCGATTTGAAACCAAGAGAAAGAAGCAAAATGCAAGATCTGTTCTAGATGCAGGAGGACTTGTTCATCGCATCTTGAAGCGAGACAGACAGCCAGGTAGACAAGCAAAGAAGAGCTCAAAGAAAAGGGGTACGTACGCTTGAGGTCGGCGACGGTGGTGGAGGAGGCGGGGAAGGAGACGGCGAGGCGGGTGCCGAGGCTCATCTCGAGGAACACCGTCGCGACGTCGCCGGCGGCCATGGATCCCCCTCCTCCTTTCCCGAAATGGCAGTTCCTCTTCCCTTCATTTGGCTAGCTCTCTGTGCGCGCGCGTGAGTGAGCGAGCGAGTGAGTGAGTGGGAGAGAGAGAGAGCCAGAGAGGTGGCCGAGGAGGAGTGAGGAAGGGAAGTGAAGGGCACGTGCCGGCTCTGTTCTTGTACACTTTGCATGACAGCTCAAACTAGTGAAAAAACTTCTACCCAAAGTAAAAAAATTGTTTAATTTCAGAGATCATATTTTGTTCAATTTCAAAGAGCAATAGTGCCTATGCAACTCAACTGAATTTAACTGAACTTGTGTGAGCTCAACAGAACCTATGATGCAGTATATACACTGTGGACTGCAGGGGCGGTGAGCATCCTGCACAAGAGGAAGGAGTGCGGGTTTGGGCTCATCATCGCCAAGCAGGACGGCCATGTCGACAAAGAGCACCCCGTCGCCGGCTGACTCCTCACCGGTGGTACTTAGTCGGTACCGGGCATCCCCAGCAGTAACCGCATTGCCTGCTCTGTTTTTTCTTTCGGATGGATGGATGGATGGATGTTAACTGTTGATGCTTCTGTGTGCAAGTGAAACTGATCCCCTGTCCCTGTGTTTTGATCCCACATTCAGTCACTTGCTGCTTTGAAAAAATATGCACGTTATGCTTCTAGCATTTGTAACTAGAGTATCACCCAAAGCGACAGAAAGTGCTCACCAAAGTAAAGAGAGACATCAATCAATAAATAGGAGTGTGTATGTTGTTGTTTGTCTCTCTGTTTGTTCTGAATTTGTTCTAAAATTCTGAATATTTAGCTGAAACTGTACCACTTCGTACAGCACAAACGAGGTCCCGGGGACGGCAGCGAACTCGACTCAACTGAACTGGTTTCAGACGAGACATGTATGGTCAGACTAGATGAGATGGCGTCTCTGGAGCACCATGGAGGAGAGCAAAGCAAATGCAGAGCTTACTCATGGATCTAGGTGCTCCAGCGACGCCGTCTCATCTAGTCTTGATCAAACATTCTGGTGCGCGCCATCATTTACAGATGAGCGCCACCGGTTGATCATCGTCGTCAGGCATACACAGCAATGCATCAAGAACACAAACTCTCATCGCAATACATTAGTTTCCTTCTTGGTATGAACCTATCAAGAATCAACGCTGAATTATCGCCTCCACCACATGACAAATGAAAGGTACTGTGCACAGTATAAAAAACTGTCGAAATAGGTCTGACAATTGCCCAGTTCTCTACACCCAGCAACGGATCAGTCAGTACAGAGGATAGATTGCCATTACCTTGACGAGAGGGCCGTCGACACATCCTCGGCGATCAGCTCCTCCCTCCTCCACATTGGTCGGGGTCAGCGAGTCGACGGCAACAGAGAAAGCCGGAACCGAATCCTGCCTGCCACGTACACCTTGGGGCCCTTCATGCGCCGCGCGTCATCAACAACTACAGACTGTCCTGGGTGCCCTCTGCACCAGCCAGCTAGTTTATCCACATGTGACGACATGCCATTTGTGCCGGCCAAGTGCAGTGAGCATGCATGGAGTTGACCATCTTTAGGTCATCTTCAACGCCTGCTCTTAAATTTTCCGGCTGTCCGGACCGCAAAAGCCATCCAACACGATCCTGTATCGGTCCGCGACCTGGTCCGAACACGTTTCTCCCACAAACCGAAGAAAAACATGGGGAGTTGTGCAGGAGTCGGAACCACTCCCAGCCCTTTTCTTGTCACCCTGGCCCACCAAAAACCCTTCCCCGGCCCGCACACGCTTCCTGTCGGGGCGTCCAGCTGCCCGCATTCATGCCGCTTTAGAGCGCTCCGCTCCACATCGAAGGCGGCTCGGGACAAACGTGACCTCTCACTGCCTCCGCCTTTAAAGCGGGACGCTCGGAAGACGCCGAGACGGAACCGGAGAAGGCAAAGCTTCAGTTCTCGAGGCTCATGGCCGGACACAGGGAATGTGCGCCGACGATCATAGATTAGGTGTATTAATTATACCTCCAGAGCCGGACGAGCACTGCTTAGTTGATGTAAATATAATGAAATACAACATGTTTATATGAAATCCAGCAGTGTTTGGACGAATTTCGTTCAGTTAGTTCGAATTGTTTCTGAAATATATGCGGGCAGCGTTGGATGGCAGCCTTCCGCATCCGTGTCCGTGGATGGATGCAGGAGAGAAAATGCGAGTCGTCATTGGAGATACCCTTAGTACTCAGTAGGTTCTAGAAAATATAAACAAGAGTTTTTATCATTTATACCACTTGTTGTGTTCTACTGCTCAGTTTTGCCATTAGGCTAGTCATAGTGGGAGTAACTTAGCTAGTAACATAACACATCCCGAGACAAGTTTGCTTATGTGGCACCTGGTTAATGAGGAGAGAGGTGTTTGGAGTAACATATTAGGCTGGTCACAATGGGCAGGAACATAAGCTAGTAACCTACACACTTCCCTAGACTATGTTACTACCTTCATAGTGGGTAGGAACATGTATGTAGTGTCATGCAACAATGTAATTATTAGATCATAGACTCATTGTTTCTTGGAGTGTGTGATGTTCCGGTAACTTAGCTAGTTACCACAAGAAGCTCTCTCTTCATTAAATATGTGCCACATAAGCAAAATTGCATTGGAGTGTGTGATGTTACTCCTAAGTTCCTGTCTATTGTGACCAGCCTTATGTTACCATCACATAGCGCTTTCCAAGAAATGTTGAGTCTATAAGCTAATAAATGCAACCATATATGATACTACTTCTATGACACTTTGCACTATGAAAATAGTAACATAGACTAGTGTCATATGTATGCCACTAGTCTAAATTACTTCCCACTATGACCAGCCTTAAAAGTCACAACTACTAAAAATTGCCATCGTTCTGTGAGATGTTTGCTAAAAAATGACATTAGATATCTAAAAAATGTCATTGTTCCGTTAGATGTTTGCTAGAAAATGCTATTAGACATCGTCGTTATCAGGTCAAACCCGTTGGCAATGTTATATGACAAAAATACCCTAAATCCACATGTTAGCTCTCTCTATCTCATAATGATAAATGTAGACCTCATTTGTTAGGAGCAAGCAAGCGAATAACTTTAGAGGAAAATAAGAACGCTGGATCAAGTGAATATTTTTTCAGGGCAAGAGAACAAAGCAGAGATTCCGTTACCGACGGGAAGCCCAGAATTTACCGCCTCGAATTGCTCGCACAGATTCTTCACCTCGCCAAAGCAGCGCACCGGGGCCCACACGCCACGTCCACGTAGGAAACCACGCACGAACGGCCAACCCCACCCCACCCCACCGCTTCTTTATGGCGTCGGCTTGACTCGAGCACGCAAGACGCAACTCCACCCCCCCCTCCGTCCATCCCCCGTCCCCTCTGCTCCCACCCCACCCCACCCCACCCCCAAAACCCCAATCTTTCCCCCCTCCGATCGCCCCCCGCCGGCCGTGATGGACTCCGACGACGACCCCTGGGGAGGGAGCGACGACGACCCCGTCGCCGTCGGGGACTACTACTACGACTGCAGCGACGGGGGCAGCGGCGGGGGCGGCGAGGAGGACGAGGGATCCGACTGCGCCGGCGACGACTACGAGGTCCGCGAGGAGGTCGCCTCGATGCGCGAGAAGGTACCTTCGATCGCCCCGCTCGCCGGTATCGGCATCCGCATCTACTTGCTTGTTCCGTGGGGCGGGGCGGGGCTGGGGCGCGAACGCGATGGCCGAACAGCGTGCGCTCCTGCGTGTAATCTCGGGCGCTGGGTGCGGTGGCTCTCTGAATGCGCAGTGCTGGCGCCGAATTTCGGGGCGGGCCTTCTCGGGATTCTTATCGCGAGGGCAGTAGCCTTCTTATCAGTCAGTAGACGTTGTGGCAGAGAAGTGGGCGCTTGCTCTGCATCTTGTCGTCAGTAGACGTTGTGGCAGAGAAGTGGGCGCTTGCTCTGCATCTTATCGTCAGTAGACGTTGGAGCAGCAAGTGTGATGACAGTAGGTTTCAGTGTGCTGTGCTCCTCGAAAGTGGTAGGTTTGCTGGGAGATAAATTCTGCTGTGGTGAATAGATTTCACAGATATACATACATACATACTACTGCACAACGGTTAGTCTGTGCTAGGTGGTCAGTGTTGTCAGAGCATAGTGGTCCAAGGGCAAGTCTGTATAGGTCTCGCCATTTTTGGCATGCTAATTGTTAAGCATAGCAGCTTGTTGTTATCACTGTTGGCACGCGGGTGGAGCATCTGCCAAAATTGCCATCACCCTCTTGTTTCCTATAAGAAGCATATGCATTAGCAATTTATGTTGGAGCTTAAATAATAAGGAGCACTGACTAGTCATAGCTTCTTTTGCTTCACCTAATGTTTCTAAATGTCAATGCCGGATCGCGTTGTATTCGTCAGCTGCTAGGTTTTCAGGTTCCTGCAGGCGGCGTTACTGTCAAGATTATTTCCGTGGACTTTCTTGTGATATTGAGTTGAATATTTTCACAAAATGGAACCTGTGGATGTGCAGATCTATAGCACGCCTGGTGACTCTTTTTTTCTTCATGAAACTCTGCTTTCTTGCCAGTTTATCCTCTATAAGGATGTGCATGACATAACTCAGTTTCGGGATTTTCTCCTCCATGTTTCTTTTCTTTTCTGTTCTGTTGTCTTTTCATCTTATAGCTCTGAAAGTCACTCAAAGAGCTTGTGTTCCTTTTCACCACAAACAGAGATACATTGTGTTATCTGAAAATGACATACATGAGCGGCAAGAGGAAGCCATAAGACGGGTATCTTCAATATTTTCAATTCCAAGAGAATCGGCATGCATCCTCCTTCGACATTACAAATGGTCAGTTATGCTGCCAATAAAATACATGTACAGCTAGCCATGTTAGATACATGAAATGAAGTCATATGTTCCAGTACATCTTATCTCTGAGTTTATTCTACTGCTCTACATTCTTTTGCAATGTACCTGAGAAGTTTGTCTTGAGAAAGTTTCTGAGATTTACTCGTTTCAGTGGACATAGTAATAATATGTATAACAATTTTCTATGTAAACTATGCTACATGCATATAAGATTCTGCTTTCAAATTGTTGCAAAGGTGGAATTCTTGTGAGCTGAAAAGGTAGATTCTCTATCTCAATTTTGTTCAGGAATATTAGCAAGTTGAGTGACGAGTGGTTCGCAGATGAAGAACGTGTCCGTCATTTTGTTGGCTTGCCTACAAATGGGGCTGTTCTTCCTGACTGCCAGGAGGTAGCTTTTCTTATCAGCCGGTATCATATCTGGTTAAATCAGTGACTTAACATGTTTTATCTCTGATGGTTCCTTTGGTTGCAGCTAACTTGTGGAATATGTTTTGAAGGATATTCCACAAGTGCACTGAGCTCTGCTGGTTGTGTTCACCTCTACTGCCATGAGTGTTGGGAAGGTCTCTTTCTCAATGTTGTTATTTCATCCACATAACCAACTTGATTAATATTAGTAATATAAACAACACATAAATGCATAAGGATCAAAACGGGGGCTCTAGACGTGTAAGAAAACAAGAATCAGCCCACTGATCAGAGTATGCCGTTGTAAGTTTGTAACGCCGGTCAGGGATGAGGAATCTCACTGATGTTGGATCTATTTCCCCATCCCTATGTACCCTATCTCTGTTAGGAAAAATCTCAAGATCGTGAATATCCATACTGATGTCGTGTTTGTGCATGGCATGCAAATGTAGCGCAGCCTACTAAGCATGTTGCATGTATGTAATCATGTTATTTATTTTGATGTAGTGGGAAGCATAGCTGCAATTGTGAAATTGTGACATATAGCTTACCTAACATAAGTAACAGGAGTTGAAGGATTGAAGTTGTACATTTTTTACACACAGAGAACTAAATAGGGAACTATTGAATTGCCAAATCCTTCTCCTTATTCGTAGTGATCAATTGAATTTCTAGTGCTAAAATAAGGTAACTATTTCAGGGTATATTAGTGCTTCAATAAATGATGGTCCAGGATGTTTGTCACTGCGGTGCCCTGAGCCATCTTGTACTGCCATGGTTCTCGAAGAAACCATTAATAGATTGGCTAAAGATGAGGAGAAAGTGAAGTACAAACAATTTTTATCATGCTCATATGTTGAAGATAACAAGAAGGTAATTCCTTGAAGCGGCCTAGCACTTTTCTTGTTTGTAGGCGACCGGTTTTAAGGATGATATGCGTTTAAGAGTTCATTTTATGTCATTTGTATCCTATGGTTTCTGAAATTTATTCATGATATCATGTTAATATTCAGATAAAGTGGTGTCCAGCTCCTGATTGTACCCGCGCAGTGGAGTTTCTTGGTGATGAGAACTATGATGTCTCATGCATGTGCAAATTCAGCTTCTGCTGGAACGTCGGTATCTTATTTTGGTTTAATCTCTTGCCATATCTGGTTGTTTTGTTGTAATAATCCAAAAGCTTATTATTGCAATGCTACCTTTTCCAAATATATGCAGTGTACAGAGGAAACTCATCGACCAGTTAGCTGTGAGACTGTCTCAAAGTGGATATTAAAGAACAGTGCAGAATCAGAGAACGTGAATTGGTTTGTTATAACACACAATTTCTTTGTTCCATAATATATTTCAGTTCTTTGTTTATAAGGCGGTGCGACCTAAGGTGAGCACCAACCACCCTAATGCCTAAGCGCCTAATGCGGACGCCTAAGCGCCTAACGCAGGCATAATTGCAAGGCACTGCCAGGGCACCTTGCGCCTAAGCGTCCAAGGCGGGATGCCTTGTAAATAATGTTTCAGTTATTGCTAGTGTTTCATTGTGGAGTAAAGTGCATTGGGCGTAAAGGTGGATTTGTTCCGGTACTTGAAAAATGGAAGTTTAGTCCTAGTGGTGCATTAAGTTACTTTTGTCCTGCTAGTCCAGTATGTATAGGTTTGCTCTTGTGGTGCCTTCACCCTTGCCACAGAGGTGAATAAAATAGGAGTGGCCTGCAGCGAGTTCAACCTGGTGTGCTCTAGCCAACACCATGATTGAATGTATTAGCTTGTAGCAGTGGAGAGCAAGGACTGAAGTGACTATGCGAACATCGTTACCAAACCATGGGCCTGGAGAAAGCCAAAGCAGGGGATGCTCTGGGTCTAATGGGGCCTCGTGATGCTTTGGAGAAGGGACTCACTGGAACGGCAGACGTGCGTCGAGGTTTAATGCTGGACATGTCCCGCGTTTGATGGAAGTGAGAGGGACAAGCTCTCATCCGACATGGCTCGGGTCAAAGCGCTATGTAGGCTGTCAAAGGCTATCTATTATAGTCTTTGTCAGAGCCTCTAGTTACTCGCTTAATGCATGTCACTGACTAGAACATGCAGTTTTGTAGTATGGGACCTATGACACAACAGTTTGTGTAATGACTCATTTTAATTTCTGCATACATAAGGAAACATCAAAAACTATCTCTGAAGTGATTCATTTTTCCAGGATAATAGCTAATTCAAAGCCCTGTCCTAAATGCAAACGACCAATAGAGAAGAATCATGGTTGCATGCATATGACGTGCCGTCCTCCTTGCAAATTTCAGTTTTGCTGGTACACTCCCATCTCCTGAGCTTATTTATTTTTGTACTCTCTGTTTTGCTGATGAAAATTGGACATTTTGCATGTGATATCTTTGGTCTGATGCTCTTACATCATCACAGGTTATGTCTAGGTGACTGGTCAGAACACGGAAGTAGGACCACTGGTGGCAATTATGCTTGCAATCGCTATGAAGCAGACAAGAAGAAAGGCATAGTATGTTCTTTTTTGGGCATTATCCTTCTCTGTATCGAGGAAGAATCACATTCCTGGGTTTGATCCCAAGGTGCATAGCTTGCTATTGGCCAGATAATGCAAAACAAGCCCGGTCCATTGGGTCCCTTCTAAAAATAATAATTAAAAGCTCATTTGGAAGTTAAAAAAAACTGATTTTCTCTCACAAGTATGGATACACTATTAGTATGTACCTGTATGTTTTCATAAAGAAATATGTTTATTTGACGGCTACCCAAAAGACACAAATATCTGGGTCTATAATACTCCACAATTTTTCACTATTATAGGACCACAATATTTTTTTGTGCACCCCACAAATGAAAATATCTAGTAAAAAAATTACAAGTATGTAGATCACACCAATATGTACACCTGGGTTTTTTTTTTCAAAAAATTCTGAAACTTCAAAAATATGTTTGTTTTAGTTTCGGGATCCAATAGATCCAGGATTGAAATGACCATTCTTGCTACTGGCGTGCTACTCAATTATGTGGTTTCTTGACTCTATTTACTGCTGCCAACTGCAATTTGTTGTTACTTTCCCTGTTTATTTTATCTCATGTTCTTTTTTTTAGTATGATGAAGCTGAAGCACAGAGAGAACGGGCTAAAAACTCACTTGTGAGATACACGCATTATTTTGAGCGCTGGGCATCCAATCAGAAGGTACATTCTTCAGGATCCTGTTGCAGCCGATTCATTATCTGAAATTCTGAATTTTGCCTAGTTTTCCCTGGACATGCTTGTACAGTGTCCTGTATAACTGTAGACAAGACAAGTCCACATTTTCAACCCTGAACTCTAGCCAAGATTTGATATTCAACTCTGCACTATGAAACCACCTAGAACACATCCGTTGACTATACAAACCATCCACTTCACCTCCTACGTCCCTCTCCACTCTTATTTTGGCCCAACTTAGATGGTACTACATGGGATCCTCATTGTTAACTGATGAAGCCTTGTCAGCGATGGATCCCACGTGATTTCAGTACTCCCATTTGTCATTAGCAAGTTCACAAGTTCACCACTTGACATGTTGCACTTAAAAATTCAGCCTCCGGAGTCGGGGGTGGGGAGTTATTATTATTATTAAAACAAGCGCATGTATGTCCGGTGTGTTTGTATTATCCCCATAAAGTTGGCTATTAGGAGAGTTTCAGTTTCCTCAAAAACTGCCCAAGCAAGTCCTTATGACATTAATAATGTTATAAGAGTCAGGATCTATTTTTACATCTCTGCTTGTAAGTACCAGATCCATCTCTTATGTCCTTGCCAAGTCAATTATTTCCTTTCTTCTAAACTCATCTGAGGAATTTTCTTGTGATTTTACATTTCTTCTTTGTGGTGATCACAGTTTATTTCATTTTCTATTAGTGTTTACTTCAAAGTAGGCATTGTTTGATTTATGGGGCACGAGTTTCTGTATATGATGCCTTGGGTGCTTACTTTTTGGTTCTTTCCTGTTGACAGTCGAGGCAGAAGGCACAAGGAGATCTGCAAAAGTTTGAAAGTGAAGTAAGTATTTGAAACTTACATTGTGGCATCCATCCTTCCTCTTAAAAATACAGTGTCATGCACCCAATATTTGTCTGTCAGTGCACAAGTCTGTTGCTACTGTCTCCAATCAGTAGAAAATTTTACTGAAAAGGATGTATGATTGCCACTCCTTTTAGTTTGGGTTCCTGCATTTCAAGGCTTCTTTTTTTCCACACATTTATCATACTTGTGCTTGACTATTTGTTCACACTCTAGCTTGCGAAGCTCAGTGACATTCTTGGAATACCAGAGTCTCAACTAAAGTTCATACCTGAAGCTTGGTCACAGGTTAAATATCTTATAATGCCCATAAACTGGCTCTATACTTTTAACATAGTCTTCCTTTTTCTGACATGCCTACCCTATCATCCTTCACTATGACAGATTGTAGAATGCAGACAAGTGCTGCAATGGACATATGCTTATGGGTATTATCTCGATGATAAAGCAAAGAATGATTTTTTTGTGTACCTCCAAGGTAGAAGGTTTTAAGCTTGCAGCTTAAGGTTTATCACATGATTGACATGGCCATACATCTGGAAATTTTGTAGGTGAAGCCGAGTCTGGTTTGGAGCGCCTCCATAAATGTGCGGAGAAGGACATACATGCAATTTTACCTAAAGCTGGTGAAACTGAACCTCTTCCTTCATTACAAGACTTCAATGAATTTCGTGTGAAACTTGCTGGTCTAACAAGGTATTGCGGGGATGTCTCTGATTACTACTGACATTTGCAGTTACATACAGTATTTTTTTGTGTGTGACCAAGTTACTAACTTGTGCTAGTTTAGTTTCTCTTGCTCTCTCTTTTTATCCTGTCAAAGGTCCTTATTTACCTGACTTCTGGCCATTCTTTTTCTTCTCAATTTGAACTTTATGGTGATGATTTTTGGACCATTCCGAGCGAAGATCCATATGGGCGTCATGTGATGTTGTAGGAGTTATGTGGCCCGCATAGCATTTTCAGTGGATGTTAGGTCAATGATGCTGCTCCATTTATAACCGTGTTCTCATTTGGTTGAAGTTGTATGCATTATGCCATGCATAATTGTACCAACATCTTGTGTAGCCTCACTGTGCCCTCCAAATACTGAATTTTACTTACCATTCTGTACTGCACGAGTCTCGTATCAATGAATATGTTAACTAAGCTAATTTTAAAGAGCAGTGGCTAAGCTGAAACTTTTTTTGTTACAGCGTAACGCGCAACTACTTTGAGAACCTTGTTCAAGCACTGGAAGCAGGGCTGGAGGACGTGCGTGTTACGGGCGGCCAGTCGACTTCGAAGAAGAAAGCCCGCACCGCCTCCAAGAGGAAACCATCCGCCAAAGGCAAGTCAGGCAGGAATAAGAAGGCGAGAATAACCATCTCTTAACATTCAGGTGGGGTTGGCCCTGTGAGCGCTGCTGCGCCTTCAGTCGACCCATCTTCGCAGATATCATCTGCGATGGTCCGGGGGTAGAGGTAGGCAGTTAGGGGGCCCTCGCCAAAATTTGTATAGCGAGTCTGGATGCTTGTTCTGCCCAGGCATTCTGGTGGCATGGACGTGAAGCGCTGTACATATCCTGTCATTTAGCTGGATATAGAGTGCGTACTTGTTTTTCCTTTTTCTTTTACCGTGTCTAATTGAACAGTATTGCTATGGTTTTCGATCGCGATATGGTGGTAAATATGGTGGTAAATATGATACAAGGTATAGAGAGTGAATTTGGCGTGACAAAACTCACTGATTTGGTAGCAGCTACGCATTTTTGTGTGACAGCCTCCCATCTCTTTTGTTTCTGAAAGTTGGGGTGGGGGTGGTTTGAATTTGTTCTCTCTTTTGTCTATGTCGGGAAGGGGCAGTACAGCGACAATAAGAGGGAGGCGATAGTGTATGGCGGAGCGAAGCTGCTGATGTCTTTTGCCTGATGTGTAAACCAACCGTTAGAGCATCTTCACTCGTTCGGCCCCCAGCGCAAAGGCCGGTGCTCGCCCGGCGATTTTTAGGCCCTGAGGCGATCTATGTCCCAGCCACGCCCTCAGGTGCCGCCTTCAAGGCGTCGCAAATTCAAACGTGGTACATTTCCCGCCCCCCAAAAACGCCACAAGTCCGGTGATCGGCGCCATAGTTCGACGATCAAAAGGAAAGTTCGGCGTGCAAAAAGAAAGGACTCGTAGGCAATGCATCAAACTGCGGTGTCGGCCTCCGGCGTCGGAGGAGTCGGCGTGCGCGGGCTGGGCGGCGTCGGCGCGACTTCTGTGCTGGGCGACGCCGGCGCGACTTCTGTGCTGTTGGGCGTCGTGGACGCATCATCGCTCAGGCTTGGCGGCGGTGTTGGCGGCGCCGTCGACGACATCTGGTTCAGGATGAGGTCGCGCTCCGCCAGGTACCACGCCTTGACCTGCTCGTCCATCGCTGACATGTCCGCCCCGCTCATCAGGAAAGCCAGGTCAGTGTTCCTCTTCTTCACGGTGACGTTGGTCCGGAGCAGGTCGAGCTTGATGGCGCTGTTCGTCATCAACATCGACGCCAGATCTGCGTACGTGCCATAGACCCGACGCTTTGCTGACTCCAAGACGCGTACATGCCATGGCCGCCGAGTGGATTCATCATCCCCGCGTGAGCCGCCTCGGCCGAGCGTTTCGCCTGCTCCGCCACTGCTGTAGCCGCGAGCGCCGCGCTGCCCCGGGCCATCTTGGCGTTGGGCCTGTTCCGCCGGTCGGTGGTGACAGCCTCCCGACGCTGAACTTTCGCCCTCCAATCGGCGTTAGACATGCCCGAGGGCTTGGACGGCGGCGCCCCCTGCTTCCTCTGCTTCGGCTGGGTGGCGGCGATGGTGGCATCCGTCACGGCGCGGGGGACCACGTACTTCTTCGGCGGCATGGCGGCCGGCTGGGAGGGGAGGAGGAGGAGATTGGTGGGAAGAATGGAGAATGAGAGGGAAGTCGAGGGGGGGAAGCGGGAGGAAACGGCGGGAAAAGGCCTCCTCTCGCCGACAGAGCGGCCCCACGCCCCTTTTCGCTTCTGCCGGCGCCCCCCAGGTGAACCCCGGGTGCTTGGGTTCGGCTCGGGTTCGTCGGCTGTTATTTCGGCCCAAACTGGTGCTAAATGAGATCCTGGGGACGCGACTGGGCCGATTTTCGACCGACGGCGCTAAAAAACACCTTGGTGGGCCTATTGGGGACGCGGGTGAAGATGCTTTTAGACATTGGACATGTGAAATTTGAGTGCTGCCCCGTGTAGCCAAGATCATGACCCTAATACCTAACATATATGATTGTGGTGCTTTTCTTTTTCATTTTCATGTGTGTTGGGGTTTAAAAATATATATGTTTTTTTTATTAAAAGAGGGGGTTTTCTTCCGATTTTATTGACGAAACCAACGGCAAAAGTAGTACGTAGTTCACAGCGGAATAAGTCTCCTCGGCCAAACAATTACTTTGGTACTGAGGGAGTATTTCTCAGTTGCTTAGCAATTTTGTCATGTCGGTCGGTTCTTGCGTGGAGGAGAGCAAAGCAGCCCGAGGCTGGGGAGGCCGAGCCACGACCTGGCTCGGCTGGAGGAAGATGAAGGCCCTATGTAACGATGGAACCAGGGAAAGACCAAGTTGTTTATCAGTTCAACCAAAACTTGCTTATCCATTTTCCATTTTTATGTTACTTGTTCTTCTCCTTGGCCAACTTGGGGCAGAGATAATATTATATCGGGAATCTTATTTTACAGTTGGTATAACCCACCCGATCTCCTTGCCAGTCCCCGCTCTCCGGTCCAGATTCCGATCACCATCATCACCATCGACCGATCGGCATGGCTGCTGGCGACGGTGAGCCGGAGCCGGCGGTGCACCAGCGCCCGCAGCTGCAGTCGAAGAACGTGTGCGTCGTGGGGGGCGGCATGGCAGGCCTGGCGGCGGCGCGCGAGCTGCGGCGAGAGGGCCACGCGGTCACCGTCATGGAGCAGAGCGGCGACGTCGGCGGGCAGTGGCTGTACGACCCGGCGCCCACCCGCGGCCTCGTGCCCAGCGCCAGCAGCGCGTACGCGTCCCTCCGCCTCCGCACCCCGCGGGAGGCCATGGGCTTCTCCGACTTCCAGCTCCTTCCCAGGGACGGCGCCGGCCGCGACCCGCGCCGCTTCCCCGGCCACCACGAGGTGCACTGCTACCTCCGGGACTTCTGCGCCGCGTTCGGGCTCATGGACGCCGTCAGGCTCAACACCCGGGTCGTCCGCGTCGCTCCGACGTCGACGACGGCGCGTCAGTGGGCGGTGAGGTCCGTGCGGCGCGTCGGCGGCCCGGACGATGATGCGCGGGTAGAGGAGGAGGACACAGTGTTTGACGCGGTGGTCGTGGCCACCGGTCAGTACTCGCATCCGGTGCTCCCCAGCGGCGTCGAGGGAGCGGGGGAATGGAGGCGCCGGCAGCTGCACAGCCACTTGTACAGGACGCCGGAGCCGTTCCGCGGCGAGGCGGTGGTGGTGGTCGGCTGCGGGGACAGCGGCACGGACATCGCGCTGGACCTCCGCCGCGTCGCCAGGGTGGTGCACCTCGCCGCCAGCTCCGAGGCAGCCACGCCGGCCGTGTCGAGGATGGTGGCCAACCACGGCGACGTGCTGCGCCTCCACCCGCGGGCACGCCGGCTGCACGCCGACGGGCGCGTGTCGTTCGCGGACGGCTCCTCCGTCGTCGCCGACACGGTGATCTACTGCACGGGGTACGGCTACTCGTTTCCGTTCCTGGACTCGGGCGGGGCGGTCGCCGTGGGCGACGGCGGCCGCGTGGTCGGGCCGCTGTTCGAGCACGTGTTCCCGCCGTCCCTGGCGCCGTCGCTCTCCTTCGTGGGCGTGCCGAGGAAGGTCCTGGTGCCGTGGTTCGTCGAGGCGCAGGCGAGGTGGGTCGCGCAGGCGCTGTCCGGCCGCCGCGTGCTGCCGCCGGAGGCGGAGATGCTGCGGGCCGTGGAGGAGCACCTCCGCGCCAGGGAGGCCGCCGGCGTGCCGAGGAAACACGCCCACCACCACATCGACGGCGTTGACGTAAGAACAACACATATATATTGATCGTCGAGTACGTTTGACTTTATCCATTTGCGTTGGATCAGAGAATGATCGAGTTCATGGAGGAGCACGGCGGCTTGACGCCGATGGAGGGCTGGAAGGAGGAGCTGCTCCTATCCTGCATGGCGAGCATGAGCGACGACCTGGAGACCTTCCGCGACCGCGCCGACGACGGCGAGAGCGTCCGGAAGGGCCTGCAGGGATGGCGCGGCGGCTTAGCTGCTCAGGCTCAACACGAAGCCATGGATGCTGCTGCTGAAGCTGAAGCTGATAGGTTGGCCATGGATGATTAATAAGCTCCCGTTTAACTGAATTGAACTGCACAAGAGGTTCTGTGGGAGATTCAGTTTCATTCCCTTACGAGTTTCCACAAAAGTGGAAAAACAAATGGTGGTAACAAAGAAATTTAGCGACTGATAGATGCCGGTGCGCCGGCCCAAATTTGGGCCGGTCTCTGTGCACCCGTCCCATTAATCCATCTGTAGCTGTCAGATCTGCCACGTCCTTTCCCTCCTACAATTGTCTTCTTCCTCTCATACCGTTCCCCACGCGCAGAGCATCGCCTCCCCCCCCCCCCTTCCCCGACTCGCCGCCGTCGGGGCCGTGGTCGACGAGCTTCGGCGGGGTGCCGTCCATGGTCATCGGGATTGCATCACGGCCGGCAGTAGGTCCCCAGCACGCGGCCACCGATGGATGCAACAAAAAAGCTCGTGGTCGACTTTTTTGTGGCCTCCCCTCTCTTGTTGTTGCATACATGGTGCTCCCTCTCCGCCACCGGCCGCAAAACACCGGTCCTTGCTGGTGCTTCCAATCCACTGCTTGCAATATTAATATGAAGACGTGTCACTCGCCAGCCAAACTAGTAGTAGCAAACAAACAAAAACACCGATTCCAGCAAAAAAAAACACTAGTTCCAACAAAAAAATGGCGATGTCACAACAAAGCCAAAAAGCTGTAGTAGCAAAAATGGTTGTGGGTTCCAACAAAACATAACCCGGTAGTAGAAAAAAATAAAAAAAAAGGATGGTTTCCAGCAAAAACAGACGCCAGATGTAGCAAAAATCCTTGATGGTTCTAGCTTACATGGTTGCTGGTTGCAACGAACCGTGCCCCGTAGTTCCAGCAAAAAAAAAAAAAAAATCTATGGCCAGGGGGTGCCTCCTGTCGCAGCACCGTTGCAACATCTCGTGGCATGGTTCCAACTTTTTTCCCGGCCGGATCCAACAATTTCCATCACGGTTCCAGCATGTTGCTGCTCAAATTACACACGATCCATGGAAAAATCGACCGCTCGTCGGTCAGTCAATGACAACTCTGAGCTAAGGTTTTGGCGGGATACCCAAAACAGGTTCCATATTGTATATTTGTATGGAACAAGCACGACACAATCAAACAAGTGGCGAAACACCTTTTCGCTTGATCTTTCTATTGCCATTTGACAGGGCAAAACTGGTCGAGAGTGGGATGATTGTCGTCTGCAATGTGTCACCAGTATCAACCTGTATCATCGGAGGAGGATGTGTTCTGATCCGTTGGTACTTGCACGAAGAATGGTCCTCGAGGACGGGGACGCAGTGCTTGTTGTGGATGGGCGCCGGTGGGGCCGAAGCTGATGTTGAGCGCCGACAACATGACCCGTCCCTGTGCCGGAACCGCCGCCGCCCCAGCAGCGCTTTCCCGCGCCTGCTGATCGCACCGCCCCGAGGATCGCTGCACTCTCAGTCAAGGAAAGAAAAGGAGAAGAGAAAAACAAGACAAAACATGAGGTACGAGAACACACACGAGGCAAGAAAGAAAACACCGCCCAGACTGGCCGCCGAATCAATCAAGGGAAGCAACCCAAAGGGGTGACCTGAGAACACAATCGCATGCGATCCAGAGCACATGACAAAGGAACCCGCGCTTGTGTTCTCAGTGGCACTCCTCTGGATCGGCTTCTCTTCATTAGCACATCGAGCAATCTATCGGGGAGCCGGCGGGCTTGAGGTGCGTGTGTACGCGTTCGCGAGCGCGAGATTCAGAAGAATTCGCACGCAAGCACGCGGGGGAGGTAATGATAGGTAGGACACTGTGAGGCTTCGAGTGCCATAGTGTTGACATCTTGGTGACACATTTCCCTCCTCTCGACCCCATCCATCATGTATTCATGTGGACGTCCAGATCCAGTACGTGGCGCTAGTTGAAAAAAACACACACATTTGCCACGGTGGGCTGAGAGCGCGTCACATGGCCCGCTCTTAGTCGTCGCCACGTGTCGCGTTCTAAATACTTCCTTTGATATATTTTTATTTTCTTGCATGCGTTTTTGGCTTTTTAATTTTTTTCACCGGTCTTTCTTAGGTTTTGAACAAAACATCTGTGTGAAAAATGTGTTCTTTCGCAAGAGGTACATATTTGCTTCCGCGAGAGGCAAGGCCGTGCCTCTCGCAAACGAAAAAAATATTTCCTTTTTTCTTTTACTTCCACGAGCTCTCGAAAAGGGAAAAAGCGGGGGTTTTTTCGCCACAAATTTGTTTCCGCAAGATGCACGGATTTGCTTCCGTGAGAGGCACGGTCATGCCTCTCGGAAATGAAAAAACGTTTTTTTTCTTTCACTAGAGGCATAGATTTACATCTCGTGAAGGCACGAATTTGCTTCTGCGAGATGTATGGGTTTACTTCTTATGGAGGCATGGATTTGCTTCCGTGAGAGGCATAATCATGTCTCTTTTGGAAAGAAAGAAAACGTGCTCTCTGCTCGGGTTTTTTGTTCACTTTTTTCGTGAAAAAAAGTTCGTGAAAATTTATCAACATGCGATCTAGTTTTGAAGATTATCGACGGGAGGAATCCAACAACTAAAATGATTCAAGATTTTGATGCACGGTTTAAAAGATAAAACGTTTTGAATAAATGAATTACAAAAAAAAGAAAACTCTCACGTTGTGACCAGTGCTTCATGTAAGGGTTTTATGTTTTCTTTATTCTTTCTTATTGGGTTTTGCTCTTTTTTTAGTGCAACAATAGGCAAACTGGGTTGTGCCTGGTTCTGTGCTAGATGAGCCAGGAAAAATCGTTGGAGCTGGGCTCCCTCCCACATCGGACGATTTCGTTCGATTCGTTGGATCCTTCCCAGTGAAAGATTCGTTCCATCTGTTGGGAGCTCCGAGACCGAACGTACGGTTGTTATTGGGGTCCAATTAAGAACAGCACGCCTAGTTCAGTGCTACATATTCCAAATGCTTTTCTCGGAAGCAATTAGTTAACGAGCGCTTTTGCGGGAGCTTCACACCGATCAGTGCCACTTGGCGCGTTCTTAGCCATTCGCCATGTGCCGCGCTCTGAACGCTTCTTTCGAATTTTGTTTTATTTTTATGCACGCGTTTTCGGCTTCTTAATCGGGGGTTTTTCTGATTTTTTTTGACGTTTTGGTTTTCTTCCGGTCTTCCTTAGTTTTTCGATCAATTTTTTTATTTTTCTTTTTTTTTCTTTTCGCGAAAGTCACGGTTTTTTTGCAAGAGGCACGGTTTTTTTACAAGAGGCATGGTTGTGCTTTAGCGAGAGTCATGGCCGTGCCTTTCGGAAACGGAAAAAACCGCGTTTTTTATTTTTTTTTCGCGAGAGTCACGGTTTTGCTTCCGCTAGAGGCACAGTTGTGCTTTCGCGAGAGTCACGGCCGTGCCTCTCGGAGAGGGAAAAACAAAACGTGTTTTCTGTTTTTTTTCGCATGAGTCACGGTTTTGCTTCCGCGAGAGGCACGGTTATACTTTCGTGAGAGTCACGGCCGTGGTTCTCAGAAAGGAAAAAATACACGTTTTCTTTTTTCTTTCGCGAGAGTCACGGTTTTGCTTCCGCGAGAGGTACGGTTGTACTTTCGCGAGAGTCATGATCGTGCCTCTCGAAAACGAAAAAAAACGTGTTTTCTGTTTTTTTTCCTTCAACGAGAGTCATGGTTTTGCTTCCACAAGAGGCACGGGTGTGATTTCGCAAGAGGCACGGGCGTGTCTCTTTCGGAAAGGGAAAAAACCATGCTCCCGGTTCGGTTTTTTCACCTGGTTTTTTCATTTGGTTTTTTCATGAAAAAAAGTTCATCAAAACTATCAACATGGGATCTAGTTTTGAAGATCTTGACGCGAGGAATTCAATGATGAAAACAGTTCAAGATTTGGACGCACGATTTAAAAGATAAAACGTTTTAAATAAATGAATCTATGAAAAAAGAGAAAACTCCCAGGTTGCGACAAAGTGGCGCGCTGCATGTGCGCCACTTATCGCAATCTGGAAAGTGAAGTGTTCTTTGCAACGAGTACTTCTTAATTAGTGATTTCGGCTTCCTCTTGAGTTTGTTCATGAATGTCCTTTAGTTTGGAGAAATTTCATAGGAATTTTAGAGGATAAGATTTTTATAGGATTTTTTTTAGAGCCCTTTGGTTTATAGAAATGGATTCCTGTTTTTATATAGGATTGGTTTCTATCCTCCACATTTTATAGAAAAATAAAAATGAGTCTAGACTCAATGAAAAAATTCTTTTGGTGTCAACCAAATGACATCTCGTTTTCTATTCCTTCTCATAGGATTTGAGATATATGTCATCTCATTTCCTACAAAATTCCTATTTCTATGATAATCCTATCCTATGAACCAAAAAAGACCAAGCCTAGATCGAATTGGACATGCTCCCTGGGCGACCCATTCAGGCCTTATCGGCGTTCTTGAGCCTCAGACGCTCTGTTTTGTTGTTTATCACATAACACTATTTGCCGTGCATCGCTAAGCGTCCCGTTTTCCAATAAATGTCAAAAAATGACAAACTTGTACTAGCATGTGGATTAGGAATGCATATCGTGTTTGTTTGGTCCGTATGTGACCATAAAACTGCGGCAAATTATGACGGGGCCCATCCGACAGAATGGGATAACAATATTTGAAGGGGTAAAAACCCAAACAAAAGTTTGGTTCTGCTATACATCGGCCGACGGATTTTTTAAAAAAATATGTCGCCTTCAGAATCGTTGCATTTGATGGTTTAAGTGATCCAGCGTCACTTTTTATCATTGCAACATAGGTCGTGTTGCAGGAAATTTCTATAACATGGATCATGTTACAGAAACTTTTACAATTTTTCTTTTGCAACAGAGGTCTTGTTTTAGTTTTTTTTGCAACAGAGGTCTTGTTACAATTTAGTTTTTTCTACAATAATGGTCTCGTTGCAAATTTAATTTTTCTACAACATATGTCTTGTTGCAGTTTTTGCAACAGAAACCTTGATGCGGAAACTCATCGTAGTAAATAGTAAGCAGCGGCCAAGTTGACCGAAAGAAAGAGAAAAAAAGACCGCTCAGTTAGGACACGCGTCGTATGGACGAGCCGGCGGATGGTCACGCGCGATCCACGGGTAGAAGCCAAGCGTTTTCCAACAAAGTTTTGCTTATTTTGAATAATATAATATAATTTCTGCTAGACAGATTACAAAGTGTCACAAACGCATCTCGCGGGAATTTACTCCTTTATTATGTCCCCTCAATGCCAAATTGCAGTGCATATAAACTTATTGCAATCAAAATAGTAAAGTTTGATTAAGTTTGCAGGAAAAAACGGACATTTTCCAATGCCACTGCCACTGGTGCATCCACAGAACGAAGTCGTTAAGCACCTCGGCCACGCACGGCACGCAAAGCACTGGGCGCGGGAGGCGTTCCGCTTCCGCACCAGCCTGGCTGGCCCTGGCCGGCATCCGCCCACCTTGAGGTCCGTCCTCTTGTCCATGCCGATCGCCGACCGCATCTTCCTCCCGAGAATCACTGCGCACTCAACAAGGAAGAAAAGAAACAGGAGAAAAACACAGCGGATACCGTCTCAAATTCGTCGGAGTAACACATATCCCAAGCTGGTCGCCGAATCAATCAGGATCAAGGGAAACAGCCCAAAGGGGTGACCTGAGAAAACAACTGCGATTCAAAATACGACGAATCAAAAAAGGAATCCGCACTTGTGTTCTCAGTGACACTCCTCTGGACGCGGCTTCTCTAAGCTAGAGCATCAAGCAATCAATCGACGCATCCAGAGGAGGAACATGCACTGCCGCAGAGGCGCAGGCACGGGGGGAGATGTGGTGGCGGGACACTTGTGGAAGTCGTGATGAGATCTGAGCGGCGGACGCGTTTTTAAAGGGGGCAAAGCTCGGGTTGGTTTGGGCATGGCGAAACGCTGTCCTCTTTTGGAACACTCAGGGTTGGAGTGCCATAGTGTTGACATCTGGGCAACACCCTTCCCTCCTCTCATGTGGACGGGCATCCAGCGTGTGGTTCTAGACCCTTAGAACATCTTCAAGACGGATCCGTAAATCTCTTACGACCATTCAGACCACGCTGTCCGAATTATGAAAGTCATCCAACACAAACTTATATCGGTCCGGACGCGATTTCGTCCGTAAACTGAAGACAAAAGTGGAAAGGTTTGCCGGAGTCCGTACTGATCTCAAACTCGCTTCTGACTAGGTCTGGCCCACCAAAAACCCGTCACCCGCCCCTCCCGCACTTGTCTTTCGATGCAAGTGCCGCTTACCGCGCCGCATTCATGCCGGCCCAAAGCACGCGAAGGCCGGCATTGATGTCGCGATGTGACCGAAGGAGGGCAGGGAGGGCGGCCCCGACCGATGC
The DNA here is from genome assembly GCA_034509565.1 of Triticum monococcum. Classification (NCBI taxonomy): domain Eukaryota; kingdom Viridiplantae; phylum Streptophyta; class Magnoliopsida; order Poales; family Poaceae; genus Triticum; species Triticum monococcum. The sequence goes on from CM067845.1 coordinate 527,019,694, forward strand.
GACCTCTCGGCAGCCGTCGCTTCAATGCGGACGCATGTTCCCGAGGAACCAACTCCGGCCGCTACGCCGCATTGAACCTGCTGACCGGCTCTTCGCATGGTCCTTGCCGGGCCTATTTAATCCTTGCGCCGGAGTTGCACAGAGATGCACCACCCCCTGCCCGAGCACCGGCCCCTGTAGGGTAACGCAGCAACAAACAAAAAATTTCGACCTACACACCAGCCCAGGACCACTATGAAGACTGCATACATGGTTTGTTCTTTTTCGTTACCGACTCGTAGTGCAGCGAGAAGGAGAATCGATGACGATCGGCGGTGCAGATCCCCACAGCTAGGATTTACAACCTCCCAACCGTAAGGATGTATACCCTCATCTGCCCCTCGGACAGCCCTTCGGGAGGTGGTCGGACAGTCCCCCGGACGGTGTCACGAACAGCCATTCGGAAGGACCTTCGAAAGTCGGACATTCACTTGGACAGCCCTTCGGGGGGGGGGGGGGGGGGCTTTGAAACTCGGACGGTCACACGGACAGCCCTTCGGGAGGCACTCTCGAACTAAGACCGAAACTACGATCTCTCTACAGAGTTGCACACATACGGTGCCATCTATCCAGCAGGGCTTCGCCGTCCAGAACTAGTTCCTGCCGGAACCCAGACAACCTTTCGGCTCTACGAAACTATTTCGCTGGGAAGGAGAGAGAGAGAGAGAGCCAGATCATGCATGGCATTTGTATGAGAGCAAGAGTGTGTCTTTAGGCAGCCCCCTCCACCCCTATTTATAGGCCAAGCCCAAGGATGGCTTCTCCAAGAAGCCAAGGGAATAATACCAAAAGGCCCTCAAGGTGGCTTCTCCAAGAAGCCAAGCAAAAAAGCACTTTCACTATTCATGACGACATTTTTCAGCGTCGGTTCGAATTGAAAATATTTATATGGGCTCAGAACATTTCCAGTACCCACTAAAATAATTTTCAACGCGTTCCGAAACAATTCCGGTTTAGTGATTTTCTTGTGCAAAAAGCAAACAAGAATGCGTTCTCACTATTCATGAAGACAATTTTCGCGTCCATTAAATCCGAAAATATTTCTGTGGGTCTTAGAATAATTCCAGTACCCACTAAAATGATTTTGAATTCGTTCTGAAACAATTTCAGATTAGTGAATTTCATCTGCGAAAAACAACCAAAGCGGTACCGGCAACTCCGAAACATTTTCAGTTTTTATCCCCAAAATTCTCAGAAGTTTCAAGAATAATTCTGGCACCCTCCAAGAATTACCAGGCATGTCTCGAAACCAATTTGACTTGATGGTATATCCCGAAACAACTTTTCGGTGTTACGAAACTATTTGGCTATTCTCTCTTCGGAACTATTCCATTGTCTCCGAAGCTTTTTTGGCAAATTTCTACTCCCTGTCTAGTATTCAGCAAATAGATGACCCTTAAGCATGTGACACTATAGGTTCGGTGAAGCATAGACATGACCGGAACACTTTCCGATCAATGATCAACATCGGAGCCGTGGACACCCATATTGACCCCTATACCCACACGAATGAATATTCGAGTAAACCTCCAGTTGCAGTGAGCTATTATTGTTGCTTCGCGATATGTCACAAACACCCGAGGTGAGATTTATTGCATCCCCGTGGACGAACAATTTGTCCACCATGCAAGTTACCTTGTTACCGGTTTTGTTCTCTTTTCTCATTTCCGTGTTCCAGCATCCCTGTGATCAAATCAGACTATGTCTGGTCAGACGATGATGGATACCGTAACACCGAGAGAGCCCGAGAATATCTCTTCATCGTCGGAGGAGCAAATCCCAATCTTGAGCTATCAAGTTACTTGACATACTTTTCCATGAACCCGTAAGCCGCTGTAATAGCCACCCATTTACAGATGACGTTTAACAAACCCCAAAGTTCATGAAGCAATTATGAAGAAACTCGATAGTCTCATGGTCTAAGGAATTATGCAAACATTAACAATCTCTGTGTTATCAACCATAAACTTGTGACGAATGAATCTCATAGCATAACATCAATCTAGGTCGATTCAACACAAATGTTCTCTTAACATTGTGCCCTCAAAGTTGCTGGCATTGACATGCCCATGATCAGGAAAACAGAACCATCATGCAACACTTGAGCTAGTCTTAGAGGCCAGATTATTAATACTTCTTACCGTTATTCCACACGTGCATATGAGTCTTCATCCAAGCCTCGTGTTATTGCAGACTCGAGAACCATAGCAGTTATAGCATGGAACATAAACATAATTATGAACTTGGAGATAAATAATATCATTTATTATTGTCTCTAGGACATATCTCCTACAGACTCCCACTTGCACTAGAGTCATAATCTAGTTAATGCTAATGCACTTTACACCTATGGCATACTGGTGTAAAAAATGCTTCGCATGTGGTATAGCCTAATGTCCATCGGATCTGAAAACTTCAGCTCCGTGTGGATCTCTGCATATCCTCGCGTTTTCACGCTTACACAAAATTCATATTTTGTGTGGACTTGGCTTTGTATATACGTGAATCATTGGTCGAAACCTGATTCCTCAGACTGAGTTATGGAGCAACTATCTGCAATAGTGTCCCATTGACCAAAGCCTTCTTGGAACCATACTAAGTTCATGAATGAACTATATGATTCAACATCTTTGTCTTTGTCGCTTCTAAAGCGGCAACATACTTCGCCTCTGTTATAGAATTCGCCACAGTAACTTGTTTGGAACAATTTCCAACTAATTGCACCACCATATTGTGTGTTACATAATACCCTCAATTTAAATCGAAAATCTCATGGAGAAATGATGAAGATTGTATCGATGTAACCTTTTACAACGAACTCTTCATGATCTCCACTTGTGAGAAAACATGTCATTAGTGCTACTTTAGTACTCCATGATCCTTTTTTCACTGTTGTCCCATGATCAGTACTTTTGATCACTTTGGTGTCTATACTCACAACAGTTTGGGAGTATTGGACATATCTGGTTGTTTTACATACCATGGAATACATGATTAATCCAAACACAGGAGTGTGTGGAATCTCCATCATGTATTTTGTTCATCAGTGTTTTGGGACACCGAGTGTTGCAAAAACTCTTTCCATGTGACTTCGGCAAGAATCAATCCTTGTCGTTCTTAGTGCTAAACATTTTTAGCATCTTGTCAATATATTTTTTTGCTCAGCCCTATTAGGTAGATCTATCTCCATAGATCATTATGCCTAATATCAAGGCTATTTAGACCAAGCACTTCATCAAAAAAATATTTTCAAATGAAGTCCTAATTCGTGTCAAGAAATTTATTTCCAATTAACAATGTGTCAAGCACACAAGGTTTTCAGAAATATTATTATGCTCCCACTTACTTTCTTGAAACCACAAGCATCTTCGTTACCCATGGATGAAGCCAAACCCCTTTGACCATTCCATCAAAAACGAAGATTTCAACTCCATTTTGCTCTCTTCTGTCCATTGCTGGAACTCTAAAGCTAGCATACTTACTAGCATCCTCTGGACTGACAAAATACTTTGGATTGTATCACATATAAGTCCTAGGTTGTATTTCCATTTCATGGAAAATATTTTGTCATCCATGTTTCATATCTCACGTTTTGAAATATGTATTAATTGCTAGTTTAACCCGAACCGACTTTAAGCATTGCTACGGTGAGACAATCTCATTGTAGTCAACTCGTTGAACTTGTTATTGCAACAAGTCGAGCTTAATGGATAAAACATTTTTATCTATATCAGTTTATAATCCCATTACAATCCGTTAGACTCCAAGTCTTTCGGAGGGTTTATCAAGATATAAATCTTGAATCATTTATGGAAACTATCTCGGATTATATTGGCATTCAGTCAATTCCGGAGTCAGGGCCCATCAACGCTTCCTTGTGTATCATAGGTATACTGTTGTCTAACAACAATACCTCGTTTGCGCACCTGAGAGGTTTGCATGAGCTTTGCCTACGTTGTTCAGCTACAAGTTCGACCGAAGTCCATACATCTAATGTAGAGGCTTCCGTATCAGTCGTAGTAGGAAACTCTGGAATTACTTCCAAGGTTCCTTTCCTTTGACCTGATGACAAAGATACTTGTTATCTCGTCGAGTTGCACTGTCCTCCCACTTACCCTTTTGCAAGAACTATTCTCTTTAAAAGCATACCGTTTTGTGGCAAAAATCCTTTGCCTTGGTATAGTGGTGGGGGAATACCCAATGACTTGGGATAACTTACAAAGCAGCACTTGTCTAATTTGGAATAGGTTTGTAACCTTTTACACAAGCCCCATATTCCAAATGTTAAGAAAAGATATAACATGGTTGGGCGTACCATACCATGCCGTCATTTCAACAGACATGATGGAGCTCTTTTCAGTGTAAAAGCCGCAGTCTCTAAAGCATTACTCTTTAAAAGTGATAATGGCAATTTTATTTATGTTATCTTTGATCTTACCATGTCATAAATGGTTTGATTACATCTTCACAGACATTCCACTCATAGTGGTGTTCCGGGAGGTGTAAGTTATGAAACTCTTTTCATAACTCATCAGACATTCGCTAAACCTGTAACTCAGATATTCCTTTCTGCAATCAAATTGTAGAAACATAATTTCCTTGTTACAATAACTTCTACTTCATTTTTGAAAACCTTCCGAATGATTTCAAAATATCCAGACTTACGTCTCATCAAGAAAATATCCATATATCTACTTGAGTCATTTCTGAAGATATATAAATCCACTACTTGTAACAACATTTATTGAACTACACACATCAAAATCTATGATCACCAATAAGTTTGTTGCTCGTTCCTTATGGCCTGGAACGGTATTTCAATCACTTCACTTTTCGAAGGAAAGTTGCAAGTGTCAGATGATTCAAAATCAGTCGACTTCAAAATCCATCATAATGGAATTTTTCCATGCGGGTTTCTCCAATGTGACCAAATGCAGTGCCACACATGTGTGGTATTCTCATATTCTTGCGACATTTAGCATTAGTGACATGGATGTATCATTTTACCATCAATATTCATAACATACATCCCATCTTGGATGGAAGCATGGCCCTTCATGTTATTCATAATACTGAACAACAATTGTTCTGTTATGAACAACCCTTTTGCAATAAACATTGTGCAATGGGCTAGAGTGTAAGAAACTATAAAATGAATTATGAAAGTAAACACAGAGGTAATATATTAATATCATTATTCATAACATACATCTCATTCATAATGAAAGTATGGCCCTTAATGTTTATTCATAATACTGAACATAAAAAGTTCTCTTATGAACAACCTTCTTGCAAGATACCTTATGCAAAGGGCTAGAGTATGAGAAACTCTAAAATGAATTATGAAAGAAAATACATAGGTAATACACCGATGGAGGGTATAGTAACTTTTACTATGTTCCCAGCACGTATTAAAACCTCATTCCTGGCTAGTCTTTTTAGGCCATAGTAGCTCTTACATTGATTCGCAACAGAATGCAATCGAGCGGATATCTTTTTGATTAACTCACAATACCCAAGGATTAGTGATTAACATGTTTAACCATAATTCCCAAGAACTATATCTTTGACCAGCCTTCTATACATCAAAAACTCGTATGGCATTCATACATGAGCTGGATATTCCAGTCATCTTTCTTTCTGCCTTTATACTTCTAACAATTTAACTTTTAGTATTTCTCCTACTCGCAAAAGAAGCATCCAACTTAAGAGTGGTGTTAGCCCCGGACTTCCTAGGCGTGTAAGTCATACTAACACCCTTTGGACACTTCCTTTCTCTTTAAGTTGATGTTTTATTCACCTTTCATCATATGACAGGCGTTCTTCTGGATCCCTCTCTTATCAGTCTATGCATAGTAAACACTTTACTAATAATTTGCAAACAAACATTGCTTTGGATATTTTATATCTTTCAGCCTTTGTTTGTATCTAAAAATTAATTTTCAGTTCCATGAATATCACATAACTATCCCAAACTTGCAAAGTTCAAGTTTCATGGAAGCAAACATATTGCACTTGACCGCAACGAAATTCTAGCTTTTGGATCGAAGGACGAGAGTCTCATCATCCATTGCATTTAGCGGGAGTATACAGAAAGCATGCGATAGGACAAAGTCTTTCTCGGCACTTTTGAGGACAATCCTCACATTACGTTACCAATTGTAAAGTTTTAACCAGATATTTAACAGCTATTCAATTTTAATAGGGAAGGTGGAAATGTGATCCATTATTCTACAACTATTTTGCAAGTAACACTTAGAAAGTGTTCATAATTATTAATTGCACTGAGAATTAAACAAGTTAATTCTACAGCGCGCTCTCACTCAAATCAATATATCTCAAAATTGATTATGAGTGATACAAGACCCACATTTTGATTCAACGCCATTGATGTGGACATCACTGATGACGAGAATTTCAATTGGTAGGCAAACTTGCTGATCACATCTCCATGTGACTCTTGTCCATCTTTCGATGGATGTGTTCCGAGCTCAGGACGATCCTGCCTGAACGTCAAAGACAACCAAGTGATCTTGCTGCGAGGTCTGACCTCACCCGCCTCATTCCTCTCGATTCGTTCATACCCATGTGGACATGGCGCACCCCGAAAAGATACGAATTACAGAAGGTGCTACACTTGGGTGAACACTAACTACTTTGATATTTTGAAGTGAGAGATCACCCTAATAAAAAGCGACTACCGCGCAATCAAGAAGGGTGCACCATAAGGGATAAACATCTCAGGCAATTCATAATAGCATGATATGGTATAGCCCTTTCTAATGGAGAAGTATTTCATTTCTTCGTCTTCGGCATTCGCGTCGGTGTTCACCTTCGCAAATATTGCCACCACCTTATCGATGCACCAGATAGCATTGCTATCTCCATAGCGTATAAAATTTATGCATTCCTTAAGGTTGACACGCAGGTCATTAAAGTGCAATCATATGGCTCTAGCCATCATGCCGAATCATGACACGCAAGTCATGTTAATTACATTATATAGTCATCTCATACATAATCAAATTATTATGAGCACTGCTATACCATATCACATGCACATGCAAACCCTCCTGCAAAACCAAGTTAGACGTTTCTAATCGGTTCATGCAAAAACTTGTTTTTCGTGGCTTCTAAGGTTTCAAAACAAACCGAAGCTACCAACGTCCATCATCAAGTATGATAATTCAAGTCGCTAGATTAACTTTTCGGGGTGTATGAAGCACGAGATAATAAAATCTCGAACCCCATACTAAACTTCGTCATACGCATGACCCCCGTGCAGATCATATCTGCATTGCCCTTTTGTCTGCGAAATTTCATATTTCTTTTTAACTATGGTGGATTTCAACGAACTGTTAGCACTTCGTTGATCAATCAGGATCGCGGATTGCCAGAACATTGGAAATCCACCATACCTTTATCAAGATCAGAAATATGCAAATTCCAGGGAAGCAACAAGAACATCGGGTAACATATTTCATCTGCTACCCGCACAAATAATTTTCAGTAATAGAACTCATCTACTACAAATTATATTGTGCAACACCCATACATCTCCATGTATTCTAGATCGCAACCTGCATCTACGCATAGCACGGCTCTGATACCACCGTAGGGTAACACAATAGAAAACAAAAAAATTCGACCTATGCACCAGCCTAGGACCACTATGGAGACTGCATACATGGTTTGATCTTTTTTGTTACCGACTCGTAGCGCAGCGGGAAGTAGAGTCGATGATGATCGGCGGTGCAGATCCCCACAGCTAGGATTTACAACCTCCCAACCGCGAGGATGTATACCCTCACCTGCCCCTCGGACATCCCTACGGGAGGTGGTCGGACAGTCCCCCGGACGGTGTCGTGAACAGCCCTTCGGGAGGACCTTCGAAAGTCGGACATTCACTTGGACAGCCCTTTGAGAGGACCTTTGAAACTCGGACGGTCACATGGACAGCCCTTCGGGAGGCACTCTCAAACTAAGACCGAAACTACGATCTCTCTATAGAGTTGCACACATACGGTGTCATCTATCCGGCAGGGCTTCGTCGTCCAGAACTAGTTCCTGCTGGAACCCAGACAGCCTTTCGGCTCTACGAAACTATTTCGCTGGGAGGGAGATGTTGGGAACATAGTAATTTCAAAAAAATTCCTATGCACACGCAAGATCATGGTGATGCATTGCAACGAGAGGGAAGAGTGTTGTATATGTACCCTCGTAGACCGGCAACGGAAGCGTTGACACAACGTAGAGGAAGTAGTCGTACGTCTTCCCGATCCGACCGATCCAAGTACCGAACGTACGGCACCTCCGAGTTCTGCACACGTTCAACTCGGGGATGTCCCTCGAGCTCCGATCCAGCCGAGTGTTGAGGGAGAGTTTTGTCAGCATGACAGCGCGATGACGGTGATGATGTTCTACCGACGCAGGGCTTCGCCTAAGCACCGCTACGATATGACCGAGGTGGAATATGGTGGAAGGGGGCACCGCACACGGCTAAGGAACGATCACGAAGATCAACTTGTGTGTCATGGGGTGCCCCCCTGCCCCCGTATATAAAGGAGGGAGGGGGCAGGTGCGGCCGGCCCCTAGGGGTGCGCCTGGAGGAGTCCTACTCCCACCGGGAGTAGGACTCCCCCCTCTTGCCTTGTTGGAGAAGGAAAGGGGAAGGGGGAAAGAGGAAAGGGGCCCCCCTTCCTTGTCCTATTCGGACTAGGGGGGAGGGGGCGTGCAGCCTGCCCTGGCCGGCCCTCCTCTTCTCCCTTAGGGCCCATGTAGGCCCATTAACCCCTGAGGGGGTTCCGGTAACCCCCCGGTACTCCGGTAAAATCCCGATTGCACCTGGAACGATTCCGATATCCAAATATAGGCTTCCAATATATCAATCTTTATGTCTCAACCATTTAGAGACTCCTCTTCATGTCCGTGATCACATCCGGGACTCCGAGCTACCTTCGGTACATCAAAACACAAAAACCCTAATTACGATCGTCACCGAACTTTAAGCGTGCGAACCCTACGGGTTCGAGAACTATGTAGACATGACCGAGACACATCTCCGTTCAATAACCAATAGCGAAACCTGAATGCTCATATTGGTTCCTACATATTCTACGAAGATCTTTATCGGTCAAACCGCATAACAACATACGTTGTTCCCTTTGCCATCGGTATGTTACTTGCCCGAGATTCGATCGTCGGTATTCTAATACCTAGTTCAATCTTGTTACCGGCAAGTCTCTTTACTCGTTCCGTAATACATCATTCCGCAACTAACTCATTAGTTGCAATGCTTGCAAGACTTAAGTGATGTGCATTACCGAGTGGGCCCAGAGATACCTCTCCGACAATCGGAGTGACAAATCCTAATCTTGAAATACGCCAACCCAACAAGTACCTTCGGAGACACCTGTAGAGCACCTTTATAATCACCCAGTTACGTTGTGACATTTGGTGCACACAAAGTGTTCCTCCGGTAAACGGGAGTTGCATAATCTCATAGTCATAGGAACATGTATAAGTTATGAAGAAAGCAATAGCAACAAACTAAACGATCAAGTGCTAAGCTAACGGAATGGGTCAAGTCAATCACATCATTCTCCTAATGATGTAATCCCGTTAATCAAATGACAACTCATGTCTATGGTTAGGAAACATAACCATCTTCAATCAACGAGCTAGTCAAGTAGATGCATACTAGTGACAGTCTGTTTGTCTATGTATTCACACGTGTATTATGTTTCCGGTTAATACAATTCTAGCATGAATAATAAACATTTATCATGATATAAAGAAATAAATAATAACTTTATTATTGCCTCGAGGGCATATTTCCTTCAGTCTCCCACTTGCACTAGAGTCAATAATCTAGATTACACAGTAATGATTCTAACACCCATGGAGCCTTGGTGCTGATCATGTTTTGCTCGTGGAAGAGGCTTAGTCAGCGGGTCTGCAACATCCAGATCTGTATGTATCTTGCAAATTTCCATGTCTCCCAGTTGGACTAAATCCCGAACGGAATTGAAGCGTCTCTTGATGTGCTTGGTTCTCTTGTGAAATCCGGATTCCTTCGCCAAAGCAATTGCACCAGTATTGTCACAAAAGATTTTCATTGGACCCAATGCACTAGGTATGACACCTAGATAGGATATGAACTCCTTGATCCAGACTCCTTCATTTGCTGCTTCCGAAGCAGCTATGTACTCTGCTTCACATGTAGATCCCGCCACAACGCTTTGTTTAGAACTGCACCAACTGACAGCTACACAGTTCAGTATAAATATGTATCCGGTTTGCGATTTAGAATCGTCCAGATCAGTGTCAAAGCTTGCATCAATGTAACCATTTACGATGAGCTCTTTGTCACCTCCATATACGAAAAACATATCCTTAGTACTTTTCAGCTACTTCAGGATGTTCTTGACCGCTATCCAGTGATCCACTCCTGGATTACTTTGGTACCTCCCTGCTAGACTTATAGCAAGGCACACATCAGGTCTGGTACACAACATTGCATACATGATAGAGCCTATGGCTGAAGCATAGGGAACATCTTTCATTTTCTCTCTATCTTCTGTGGTGGTCGGACATTGAGTCTTACTCAACTTCACACCTTGTAACACAGGCAAGAACCCTTTCTTTGCTTGATCCATTTTGAACTTCTTCAAAACTTTGTCAAGGTATGTGCTTTGTGAAAGTCCAATTAAGCGTCTTGATCTATCTCTATAGATCTTAATGCCCAATATGTAAGTAGCTTCACCGAGGTCTTTCATTGAAAAACTCTTATTCAAGTATCCCTTTATGCTATCTAGAAATTCTATATCATTTCCAATCAGTAATATGTCATCCACATATAATATCAGAAATGCTACAGAGCTCCCACTCACTTTCTTGTAAATACAGGCTTCTCCAAAAGTCTGTACAAAACCAAATGCTTTGATCACACTATCAAAGCATTTATTCCAACTCTGAGAGGCTTGCACCAGTCCATAAATGGATCGTTGGAGCTTGCACACTTTGTTAGCTCCCTTTGGATCGACAAAACCTTCTGGTTGCATCATATACAACTCTTCTTCTAGAAATCCATTCAGGAATGCAGTTTTGACATCCATCTGCCAAATTTCATAATCATAAAATGTGGCAATCGCTAACATGATTCGGACAGACTTAAGCATCGCTACGGGTGAGAAGGTCTCATCGTAGTCAATCCCTTGAACTTGTCGAAAACCTTTCGCAACAAGTCAAGCTTTGTAGATAGTAACATTACCGTCAGCGCTAGTCTTCTTTTTGAAGATCCATTTATTCTCAATTGCTTGCCAATCAACGGGCAAGTCAACCAAACTCCACACTTTGTTCTCATACATGGATCCCATCTCAGATTTCATGGCTTCTAGCCATTTTGCGGAATCTGGGCTCACCATCGTTTTTTCATAGTTCGTAGGTTCATCATGATCTAGTAGCATGACTTCGAGAACAGGATTACCGTACCACTCTGGTGCGGATCTTACTCTGGTTGATCTACGAGGTTCGGTAGTAACTTGATCTGAAGTTTCATGATCATTATCATTAGTTTCCTCACTAATTGGTATAGGTGTCACAGAAACCGGTTTCTGTGATGTACTACTTTCCAATAAGGCAGCAGGTACAGTTACCTCATCAAGTTCAACTTTCCTCCCACTCACTTCTTTCGAGAGAAACTCCTTCTCTAGAAAGGATCCATTCTTAGCAACGAATGTCTTGCCTTCGGATCTGTGATAGAAGGTGTACCCAACAGTCTCCTTTGGGTATCCTATGAAGACACATTTCTCCGATTTGGGTTCGAGCTTACCAGGTTGAAACTTTTTCACATAAGCATCACAGCCACAAACTTTTAGAAACCACAACTTTGGTTTCTTGCCAAACCACAGTTCATAAGGCGTCGTTTCAACGGATTTCGATGGTGCCCTATTTAACGTGAATGCAACCGTCTCTAAAGCATAACCCCAAAATGATAGCGGTAAATCAGTAAGAGACATCATAGATCGCACCATATCTAATAAAGTACGATTACGACGTTCGGACACACCATTACGCTGCGGTGTTCCAGGTGGCGTGAGTTGCGAAACTATTCCGCATTGTTTCTAATGTAGACCAAATTCGTAACTCAAATATTCTCCTCCATGATCAGATCGTAGAAACTATATTTTCTTGTTATGATGATTTTCAACTTCACTCTGAAATTCTTTGAATTTTTCAAATGTTTAAGACTTATGCTTCATTAAGTAGATATACCCATATCTGCTTAAATCATCTGTGAAGGGGAGAAAATAACGATATCCGCCACGAGCCTCAACATTCATCGGACCACATACATCTGTATGTATGATTTCCAACAAATTTGTTGCTCTCTCCATAGTACCGGAGAACTGCGTTTTAGTCATCTTGCCCATGAGGCACGGTTTGCAAGTACCAAGTGATTCATAATCAAGTGATTCCAAAAGTCCATCAGTATGGAGTTTCTTCATGCGCTTTACACCGATATGACCTAAACGACAGTGCCACAAATAAGTTGCACTATCATTATCAACTCTGCATCTTTTGGCTTCAACATTATGAATATGTGTATCACTACTATCGAGATTCATAAAAATAGACCACTCTTCAAGGGTGCATGAACGTAAAAGATATTACTCATATAAATAGAACAACCATTATTCTCTGATTTAAATGAATAACCGTCTCGCATCAAACAAGATCCAGATATAATGTTCATGCTCAACGCTGGCACCAAATAACAATTATTTAGGTCTAATACTAATCCCGAAGGTAGATGTAGAGGTAGCGTGCCGACTGCGATCACATCGACTTTGGAACCATTTCCCACGCGCATCGTCACCTCGTCCTTCGCCAGTGTTCGCTTAATCCGTAGTCCCTGTTTCGAGTTGCAAATATTAGCAATAGAACCAGTATCAAATACCCAGTTGCTACTGCGAGCTCTAGTAAGGTACACATTAATAACATGTATATCACATATAACTTTGTTCACCTTGCCATCCTTCTTATCCGCCAAATACTTGGGGCAGTTCCGCTTCCAGTGTCCAGTCTGCTTGCAGTAGAAGCACTCAGTTTCAGGCTTAGGTCCAGATTTGGGTTTCTTCTCCTGAGCAGCAACTTGCTTGCTATTCTTCTTGAAGTTCCCCTTCTTCTTCCCTTTGCCCTTTTTCTTGAAACTGGCGGTCTTGTTAACCATCAACACTTGATGCTCCTGATGAAGGAAATATGCCCTAGAGGCAATAATAGAGTTATTATTTATTTCCTCATATATCATGATAAATGTTTATTATTCATGCTAGAATTGTATTAACCGGAAACATAATACATGTGTGAATATATAAACAAACAGAGTGTCACTAGTATGCCTCTACTTGACTAGCTCGTTAATCAAAGATGGTTATGTTTCCTAACCATGAACAAAGAGTTGTTATTTGATTAACGAGGTCACATCATTAGTTGAATGATCTGATTGACATGACCCATTCCATTAGCTTAGCTCCCGATCGTTTAGTATGTTGCTATTGCTTTCTTCATGACTTATACATGTTCCTATGACTATGAGATTATGCAACTCCCATTTACCGGAGGAACACTTTGTGTGCTACCAAACGTCACAACGTAAATGGGTGATTATAAAGGTGCTCTACAGGTGTCTCCAAAGGTAGATGTTGGGTTGGCGTATTTCGAGATTAGGATTTGGCACTCCGATTGTCGGAGAGGTATCTCTGGGCCCTCTCGGTAATGCACATCACATAAGCCTTGCAAGCATTACAACTAATGAGTTAGTTGCGAGATGATGTATTACGGAACGAGTAAAGAGACTTGCTGGTAATGAGATTGAACTAGGTATTGGATACCGACGATCGAATCTCGGGCAAGTAACATACCGATGACAAAGGGAACAACGTATGTTGTTATGCGGTCTGACCAATAAAGATCTTCGTAGAATATGTAGGAGCCAATATGGGCATCCAGGTCCCGCTATTGGTTATTGACCGGAGATTTGTCTCAGTCATGTCTGCATTGTTCTCGAACCATAGGGTCCGCACGCTTAACGTTACGATGACAGTTATTATGAGTTTATGCATTTTGATGTACCAAAGTTAGTTCGGAGTCCCGGATGTGATCACAGACATGACGAGGAGTCTCAAAATGGTTGAGACATAAAGATTGATATATTGGATGACTATATTCGGACACCGAAAGCATTCCGGGGAAGTTTCGGTTAAAACCGGAGCACCGGGGGGTTACCGGAACCCCCCGGGGGGTTAATGGGCCTCATGGGCCTAAAGTGGAGAAGAGGAAGGGGCTGCCAGGGCAGGCCGCGCGCCCCCTCTCCCCCTAGTCCGAATTGGACAAGGAGGGAGGGGCGGCGCCCCCCTTTTTCGTTTTCTTCTTCCACCTCTCCTACTTGGACAAGGAAAGGGAGGGGAGTCCTACTCCCGGTAGGAGTAGGACTCCTCCTGCGCGCCTCCTCTAGGGCCGGCCGCACCCCCTCGTGGATCCTTTATATACGGAGGCAGGGGGCACCCTAGGACACACAAGTTGATCATCGTGATCGTTCCTTAGCCGTGTGCGGTGCCCCCTTCCACCATATTCCACCTCGGTCATATTGTAGCAGCGCTTAGGCGAAGCCCTGCGACGGTAGAACATCAAGATCGTCACCACGCCGTCGTGCTGACGGAACTCATCCCCGAAGCTTTGCAGGATCGGAGCCTGGGGAGCGCCATCGAGCTGTACGTGTGCTAAGAACTCGGAGGTGCCGGAGTAACGGTGCTTGGATCGGTCGGATCGGGAAGACGTACGACTACTTCCTCTACGTTGCGTCAACGCTTCCGCTTCGGTCTACGAGGGTACGCAGACAACACTCTCCCCTCTCGTTGCTATGCATCACCATGATCTTGCGTGTGCGTAGGAATTTTTTTGAAATTACTATGTTCCCCAACAGTGGCATCCGAGCCTAGGTTTTATGGTTTGATGTTATGTGCACGAGTAGAACACAAGTGAGTTTTGGGCGATATAAGTCATACTGCCTACCAGCATGCCATACTTTGGTTCGGCTTGGACGAAGCGGCCCGGACCGACATTACGCGTACGCTTACGCGAGACCGGTTCTCCCGACGTGCTTTGCACATAGGTGGCTTGCGGGTGACAGTTTCTCCAACTTTAGTTGAACCAAGTGTGGCTACGCCCGGTCCTTGCGAAGGTTAAAACGGCATCAACTTGACAAACTATCGTTGTGGTTTTGATGCGTAGGTAAGATTGGTTCTTGCTTAAGCCCGTAGCAGCCACATAAAACTTGCAACAAACAAAGTAGAGGACGTCTAACTTGTTTTTGCAGGGCATGTTGTGATGTGATATGGTCAAGACATGATGCTAAATTTTATTGTATGAGATGATCATGTTTTGTAACCGAGTTATCGGCAACTGGCAGGAGCCATATGGTTGTCGCTTTATTGTATGCAATGCAATCGCGCTGTAATGCTTTACTTTATCACTAAGCGGTAGCGATAGTCATGGAAGCATAAGATTGGCAAGACGACAACGATGCTACAATGGAGATCAAGGTGTCGCGCCGGTGACGATGGTGATCATGACGGTGCTTCGGAGATGGAGATCACAGGCACAAGATGAGGATGGCCATATCATATCACTTATATTGATTGCATGTGATGTTTATCTTTTATGCATCTTATCTTGCTTTGATTGACGGTAGCATTATAAGATGATCTCTCACTAAATTATCAAGAAGTGTTCTCCCTGAGTATGCACCGTTGCGAAAGTTCTTCGTGCTGAGACACCACGTGATGATCGGGTGTGATAGGCTCTACGTTCAAATACAACGGGTGCAAAACAGTTGCACACGCGGAATACTCAGGTTATACTTGACGAGCCAAGCATATACAGATATGGCCTCGGAACACGGAGACCGAAAGGTCGAGCGTGAATCATATAGTAGATATGATCAACATAATGATGTTCACCAATGAAACTACTCCATCTCACATGATGATCGGACATGGTTTAGTTGATTTGGATGACGTGATCACTTAGAGGATTAGAGGGATGTCTATCTAAGTGGGAGTTATTTAAGTAATTTAACTAATTGAACTTAAATTTATCATGAACTTAGTACCTGATAGTATCTTGCTTATGTATGTTTGATTGTAGATAGATGGCCCGTGCTGTTGTTCCGTTGAATTTTAATGCGTTCCTTGAGAAAGCGAAGTTGAAATATGATGGTAGCAATTACACGGACTGGGTCCGTAACTTGAGGATTATCCTCATTGCTGCATAGAAGAATTACGTCCTGGAAGCACCGCTGGGTGCCAGACCTGCTGCTAGAGCAACACCAGATGTTATGAACGTCTGGCAGAGCAAAGCTGATGACTACTCGATAGTTCAGTGTGCCATGCTTTACGGCTTAGAATCGGGACTTCAACGACGTTTTGAACGTCATGGAGCATATGAGATGTTCCAGGAGTTGAAGTTAAATTTCAAGCAAATGCCCGGATTGAGAGATATGAAGTCTCGAATAAGTTCTATAGCTGCAAGATGGAGGAGAACAGTTCTTTCAGTGAGCATATACTCAAAATGTCTGGGTATAATAATCACTTGATTCAGATGGGAGTTAATCTTCCAGATGATTGCATCATTGACAGAATTCTCCAATCACTGCCACCAAGCTACAAGAGCTTCGTGATGAACTATAATATGCAAGGGATGAATAAGACTATTCCCGAGCTCTTTGCAATGCTGAAAGCTGCGGAGGTAGAAATCAAAAAGGAGCATCAAGTGTTGATGGTCAACAAGACCACTAGTTTCAAGAAAAAGGGCAAAGGGAAGAAGAAGGGGAACTTCAAGAAGAACGGCAAGCAAGTTGCTACTCAAGAGAAGAAACCCAAGTCTGGACCTAAGCCTGAAACTGAGTGCTTCTACTGCAAGCAGACTGGTCACTGGAAGCGAAACTGCCCCAAGTATTTGGCGGATAAGAAGGATGGCAAGGTGAACAAAGGTATATGTGATATACATGTTATTGATGTGTACCTTACTAGAGCTCGCAGTAGCACCTGGGTATTTGATACTGGTTCTATTGCTAATATTTGCAACTCGAAACAGGGACTACGGAATAAGCGGACACTAGCAAAGGACGAGGTGACGATGCGCGTGGGAAACGGTTCCAAAGTCGATGTGATCACGGTCAGCACGCTACCTCTACATCTACCTTCGGGATTAATATTAGACCTAAATAATTGTTATTTGGTGCCAACGTTGAGCATTAACATTATATCTGGATCTTGTTTGATGCGAGACGGTTATTCATTTAAATCAGAGAATAATGGTTGTTCTATTTATATGAGTAATATCTTTTATGGTCATGCAACCTTGAAGAGTGGTCTATTTTTATTGAATCTCGATAGTAGTGACACACATATTCATAATGTTGAAACCAAAAGATGCAGAGTTGATAATGATGGTGCAACTTATTTGTGGCACTGCCGTTTAGGTCATATCGGTGTAAAGCGCATGAAGAAACTCCATACTGATGGACTTTTGGAACCACTTGATTATGAATCACTTGGTACTTGCGAACCGTGCCTCATGGGCAAGATGACTAAAACACCGTTCTTCGGTACTATGGAGAGAGCAACAGATTTGTTGGAAATCATACATACAGATGTACGTGGTCCGATGAATATTGAGGCTCGTGGCGGATATCGTTATTTTCTCACCTTCACAGATGACTTAAGCAGATATGGGTATATCTACTTAATGAAACATAAGTCTGAAACATTTGAAAAGTTCAAAGAATTTCAGAGTGAAGTTGAAAATCATCGTAACAAGAAAATAAAGTTTCTACGATCTGATCGTGGAGGAGAATATTTGAGTTATGAGTTTGGTGTACATTTGAAACAATGCGGAATAGTTTCGCAACTCACGCCACCCGGAACACCACAGCGTAATGGTGTGTCCGAACATCGTAATCGTACTTTACTAGATATGGTGCGATCTATGATGTCTCTTACTGATTTACCGCTATCGTTTTGGGGTTATGCTTTAGAGACGGCCGCATTCACGTTAAATAGGGCACCATCAAAATCTGTTGAGACGACACCTTATGAACTATGGTTTGGCAAGAAACCAAAGTTGTCGTTTCTGAAAGTTTGGGGCTGCGATGCTTATGTGAAAAAGCTTCAACCTGATAAGCTCGAACCCAAATCGGAGAAATGTGTCTTCATAGGATATCCAAAGGAAACTATTGGATACACCTTCTATCACAGATCCGAAGGCAAGACTTTTGTTGCTAAATTCGGAAACTTTCTGGAGAAGGAGTTTCTCTCGAAAGATGTGAGTGGGAGGAAAGTAGAACTTGATGAGGTAACTGTACCTACTCCCTTATTGGAAAGTAGTATATCACAGAAAACTGTTTCTGGGACACCTACACCAATCATTGAGGAAGCTAATGATAATGATCATGAAACTTCAGGACAAGATACTACTGAACCTCCTAGATCAACCAGAGTGAGATCCGCGCCAGAGTGGTACGGTAATACTGTTCTGGAAATCATGCTGCTAGATCATGATGAACCTACGAACTATGAAGAAGTGATGGTGAGCCCAGATTCCGCAAAATGGCTCGAAGCCATGAAATCTGAGATGGGATCCATGTATGAGAACAAAGTATGGACTTTGGTTGACTTGCCCGATGATCGGCAAGCAATTGAGAATAAATGGATCTTCAAGAAGAAGACTGACACTGACGGTAATATTACTGTCAACAAAGCTCAACTTGTCGCAAAAGGTTTTCGACAAGTTCAAGGGGTTGACTACGATGAGACCTTCTCACCCGTAGCGATGCTTAAGTCTGTCCGAATCATGTTAGCAATTGCCGCATTTTATGATTATGAAATTTGGCAGATGGATGTCAAAACTGCATTCCTGAATGGAT
Organism: Triticum monococcum; assembly: GCA_034509565.1. Taxonomy (NCBI): domain Eukaryota; kingdom Viridiplantae; phylum Streptophyta; class Magnoliopsida; order Poales; family Poaceae; genus Triticum; species Triticum monococcum. The sequence continues at coordinate 527,038,721 of CM067845.1, forward strand.
TTCTGGAAGAAGAGTTGTATATGATGCAACCGGAAGATTTTGTCGATCCAAAGGGAGCTAACAAAGTGTGCAAGCTCCAGCGATCCATTTATGGACTGGTGCAAGCCTCTCAGAGTTGGAATAAACGCTTTGATAGTGTGATCAAAGCATTTGGTTTTATACAGACTTTCGGAGAAGCCTGTATTTACAAGAAAGTGAGTGGGAGCTCTGTAACATTTCTGATATTATATGTGGATGACATATTACTAATTGGAAATGATATAGAATTTCTGGATAGCATAAAGGGATATTTGAATAAGAGTTTTTCAATGAAAGACCTCGGTAAAGCTGCTTACATATTAGGCATAAAGATCTATAGAGACAGATCAAGACGCTTAATTGGACTTTCACAAAGCACATACCTTGACAAGATTTTGAAGAAGTTCAAAATGGATCAAGCAAAGAAAGGGTTCTTGCCTGTGTTACAAGGTGTGAAGTTGAGTCAAACTCAATGCCCGACCACTTCAGAAGATAGAGAGAAAATGAAAGATGTTCCCTATGCTTCAGCCATAGGCTCTATCATGTATGCAATGCTGTGTACCAGACCTGATGTGTGCCTTGCTATAAGTTTAGCAGGGAGGTACCAAAGTAATCCAGGAGTGGATCACTGGACATCGGTCAAGAACATCCTGAAGTACCTGAAAAGGACTAAGGATATGTTTCTCGTATATGGAGGTGACAAAGAGCTCATTGTAAACGGTTACGTTGATGCAAGCTTTGACACTGATCCGGACGATTCTAAATCGCAAACCGGATGCGTGTTTACATTAAACGGTGGAGCTGTCAGTTGGTGCAGTTCTAAACAAACCGTCGTTAATAGAATTGTATTAACCGGAAACATAATACATGTGTGAATATATAAACAAACAGAGTGTCACTAGTATGCCTCTACTTGACTAGCTTGTTAATCAAAGATGGTTATGTTTCCTAACCATGAACAAAGAGTTGTTATTTGATTAACGAGGTCACATCATTAGTTGAATGATCTGATTGACATGACCCATTCCATTAGCTTAGCTCCCGATCGTTTAGTATGTTGCTATTGCTTTCTTCATGACTTATACATGTTCCTATGACTATGAGATTATGCAACTCCCGTTTACCGGAGGAACACTTTGTGTGCTACCAAACGTCACAACGTAAATGGGTGATTATAAAGGTGCTCTACAGGTGTCTCCAAAGGTAGATGTTGGGTTGGCGTATTTCGAGATTAGGATTTGTCACTCCGATTGTCGGAGAGGTATCTCTGGGCCCTCTCGGTAATGCACATCACATAAGCATTGCAAGCATTACAACTAATGAGTTAGTTGCGAGATGATGTATTACGGAACGAGTAAAGAGACTTGCTGGTAACGAGATTGAACTAGGTATTGGATACCGACGATCGAATCTCGGGCAAGTAACATACCGATGACAAAGGGAACAACGTATGTTGTGATGCGGTTTGACCGATAAAGATCTTCGTAGAATATGTAGGAGCCAATATGGGCATCCAGGTCCCGCTATTGGTTATTGACCGGAGATTTGTCTCAGTCATGTCTGCATTGTTCTCGAACCGTAGGGTCCGCACGCTTAATGTTATGATGACAGTTATTATGAGTTTATGCATTTTGATGTACCGAAGTTAGTTTGGAGTCCTGGATGTGATCACGGACATGACGAGGAGTCTCGAAATGGTCGAGACATAAAGATTGATATATTAGATGACTATATTCGGACACCGGAAGCGTTCCAGGGAAGTTTCGGATAAAACCGGAGCACCGGGGGGTTACCGGAACCCCCCGGGGGGTTAATGGGCCTCATGGGCCTAAAGTGGAGAAGAGGAAGGGGCTGCCAGGGCAGGCCGCGCGCCCCTCTCCCCCTAGTCCGAATTGGACAAGGAGGGAGGGGCGGCGCCCCCCTTTTTCCTTTTCTTCTTCCACCTCTCCTACTTGGACAAGGAAAGGGAGGGGAGTCCTACTCCCGGTAGGAGTAGGACTCCTCCTGCGCGCCTCCTCTAGGGCCGGCCGCACCCCCCCTTGGATCCTTTATATACGGAGGCAGGGGGCACCCTAGGACACACAAGTTGATCATCGTGATCGTTTCTTAGCCGTGTGCGGTGCCCCCTTCCACCATATTCCACCTCGGTTATATTGTAGCAGCGCTTAGGCGAAGCCCTGCGACGGTAGAACATCAAGATCGTCACCACGCCGTCGTGCTGACAAAACTCATCCCCGAAGCTTTGCTGGATCGGAGCCAGGGGAGCGTCATCGAGCAGTATGTGTGCTAAGAACTCGGAGGTGCCGGAGTAACGGTGCTTGGATCAGTCGGATCGGGAAGACGTACGACTACTTCCTCTATGTTGCGTCAACGCTTCTGCTTCGGTCTACGAGGGTACGTAGACAACACTCTCCCCTCTCGTTGCTATGCATCACCATGATCTTGCGTGTGCGTAGGAATTTTTTTTGAAATTACTACGTTCCACAACACCTGATAACCCACAAGTATAGGGGATCGCAACAGCTTTCGAGGGTAGAGTATTCAACCCAAATTTATTGATTCGACACAAGGGGAGCCAAAGAATATTCTCAAGTATTAGCAGCCGAGTTGTCAATTCAACCACACCTGGAAACTTAGTATCTGCAGCAAAGTGTTTAGTAGCAAAGTAATATGATAGTGGTGGTAGCGGCAACAAAAGTAAAGACAGCAAAAGTAATGTTTTTGGTATTTTGTATTGATTGTAACAGTAGCAGCGGGAAAGTAAATAAGCGAGAACCGGTATATGGAAAACTCGTAGGCACCAGATCAGTGATGGATAATTATGCTGGATGCGGTTCATCATGTAACAGTCATAACATAGGGTGACACAGAACTAGCTCCAATTCATCAATGTAATGTAGGCATGTATTCCGTATATAGTCATACGTGCTTATTGAAAAGAACTTGCATGACATCTTTTGTCCTACCCTCCCGTGGCAGCGGGGTCCTATTGAAGGAAATATGCCCTAGAGGCAATAATAAAGTTATTATTTATTCCCTTATATCATGATAAATGTTTATTATTCATGCTAGAATTGTATTAACCGGAAACATAATACATGTGTGAATACATAGACAAACAGAGTGTCACTAGTATGCCTCTACTTGACTAACTCGTTAATCAAAGATGGTTATGTTTCCTAACCATGAACAAAGAGTTGTTATTTGATTAATGAGGTCACATCATTAGTTGAATGATCTGATTGACATGACCCATTCCATTAGCTTAGCACCCGATCGTTTAGTATGTTGCTATTGCTTTCTTCATGACTTATACATGTTCCTATGACTATGAGATTATGCAACTCCCGTTTACCGGAGGAACACTTTGTGTGCTACCAAACGTCACAACGTAAATGGGTGATTATAAAGGTGCTCTACAGGTGTCTCCAAAGGTAGATGTTGGGTTGGCGTATTTCGAGATTAGGATTTGTCACTCCGATTGTCGGAGAGGTATCTCTGGGCCCTCTCGGTAATGCACATCACTTAAGCCTTGCAAGCATCGGTAATTTTGGTGAAGTAAACACATTTTTATAAAATGCCTAATTGCTATTAAATGAATTAAAACAGAAAAGAAATAATAAAAAAAGATAACAAGCAGAAAACAAAAAAAGAAAATAGAAGAGCCCCCCCCCCCCACTTGACCGTGGCCCAACTTGGCCAAACGGCCTTGGCCCACGAGGCCACCACCTAGGCCGGCCCACCCCGTCCCGTATAAGGCCTCCCTTGGCCAAACCCTAACTCCCCCCACTCACCCCACCCCGCTCGCCCCCCTCGCTCCCCCCGATCTGGATCAGGGGAAAAGGCGCCGCGCCCCCCGACCTCGTCGCCGGACCGCCCCGTCGCCGCCGATCGCCTCCTCGTCCTCCTCCTCGCCGGTCTTCCCCGACCGCCCCCGAGCCCACTGCCCCGTTGCCCTACTCCCCCTCCTCCCCGTGAGCTTCCCCCTTTGCCCTCCTCTCCCCCTAGGTCGCCTCGGGCGTCGCCGCTCGACGCGCTCCGGCGCCACCGTCGCCCGTGCCGGGCCATCCCGCCCCTGGCCCCTCCCCGCTTCCCCGTGCGGCTCCCCTGCCGCTGCTCTACCTCCCCCCCACGCGCGCTCACCGCATCGGCCGCGCGCCCCGGCCGCCGTCCCGCTCGCGTAGCCACTGCCCCGCCTCGCCACGCGCGCACGCGTCGACGCACTGCTACTCCTGGCCGCGCTTGCCCGCGCCGAAGCGCTCGCGCGCCCCAGGGCCGCGACCTCCTTCGCCGCACGCACGTGCTTTCGCTCGCCTCCTGGCCGCCCCGCGCCCTGCCGTGCCGCGCCGACCGTGCCTCCCCAACAGCCCCTGCTCGCTCCGCTCGCCGGCCCTGGTTGCTGCTGGACCAGCAGTGGCCGCGGCCACAGCCGCCGAGGCCGAACCCCAGTGCACGCGCCTTCGCCCCCCTCTCTGACCCGACTGCCTGCAGCGCCGACGCTGCCGCTACACGCCACCGCCCAGCGCCATCACCACCGTGCCGCGGTCGCCCGCCGGTGGCCACGCCAAGCCGCGCCTGGGCACTGAGCGCCCGTACCCCGCGCCCGCTCGGCCCTCTCCTGGGTCGGGCGCCCGCAGCGCCCAGCGCCCCCGCCTGTTCGGGTTACGCCCGTAAACCGCACACCCGCAAAGGCCTCTGAGCCACTGCCAAACGGGGCCCCAGCCCCAGAACGTTTAAAAAAAATAATTAAAAATATATATATATATAAAATAAATAATAATTGAAATAATTAAATAAACAATAATAATTAAATTAAATAATTAATTAATTAAGGAATTAATTAAATTAATTAATTATAATTAGATTAACCTAATCACTAATTAACCTAATTAATAGTTAGTTAATTAAACAGTTTATGACAGGTAGGTCCCACATGTCAGTTTGACCCAGTCAACTCTGTTGACTGCTGACGTCAGCATGACATCATGCTGATGTCATTAATTTATTTTCGAATTAATTTAAATAATTAATTAAATTCCAGAAATTAATAAAATCTTTAGAAAATCATATCTTTTAATCCGTAACTCGGATTAAAATATTTTCAACATGAAAGTTGCTCAGAACGACGAGACGAACCCGGATACGCAGCCCGTTCGTCCGTCACACATCCCTAGCATAGCGAACTCGCAACTTTCCCCCTTCAGCTCCTCTGCTCGAAAACGCAAAACACCGGGGATACTTTCCCGGATGTCATCCCCCTTCACCGGTATCACCTACTACCGCGTTAGGGCACCTCTAACGCCGTTACTTGTCATGTCATGCATCACTATGCATATGCTTGCTTAAATATTTATTGTTTCTCCCCCCTCTTCTCTCGATAGACACCGAGACCGACGCCGCTGCTACCCAGTACGACTACGGAGTTGACGACCCCTCTCTCTTGCCAGAGCAACTAGGCAAGCCCCCCCTTTGATCACTAGATATCGCCTACTCTTCTCTATACTGCTTGCATTAGAGTAGTGTAGCATGTTACTGCTTCCCGTTAATCCTATACTGATGCATAGCCTGTCCTTGCTACTACTGTTGTTACCTTTACCTGCAATCCTAATGCTTAGTATAGGATGCTAGTTTATCATCAGTGGCCCTACATTCTTGTCCATCTGCCATGCTATACTATCGGGCCGTGATCACTCGGGAGGTGATCACGGGTATATTCTATATACTTTATACATGATACATGTGGTGACTAAAGATGGGTCAGCTCGTAGGAGCACCTGCGAGTGGATCTTTGAGGCGGAGCGACAGGGCAGGTTAGGTTTATCGGTGATCGCTCTCTCACAGGGCGATGAGGGGAGGATCATCGGTTAGGTTTATGCTATACGATGCTGCTTGGAGGATTTCAGTCTACCCTCTTCTACATGCCGCAAGACGGAGGCTGCCAGAAGCGTAGTCTTCGACAGGACTAGCTATCCCCCTCTTATTCCGGCTTTCTGCAGTTCAGTCCACTTATAATAGCCTTATCCCAGTTGATACCAATGCATACATATGTAGTGTAGCTCCTTGCTTGCGAGTACTTTGGATGAGTACTCACGGTTGCTTTCTCCCTCTTTTCCCCTATCCCTTTTACCTGGTTGTCGCAACCAGATGTTGGAGCCCAGGATCCAGACGCCACCATCGACGACAACTCCTGCTACACCGGAGGTGCCTACTACTACGTGCTGCCCGCTGACGACGACCAGGAGTAGTTTAGGAGGATCCCAGGCAGGAGGCCTGCGCCTCTTTCGATCTGTATCCCAGTTTGTGCTAGCCTTCTTAAGGCAAACTTGTTTAACTTATGTCTGTACTCAGATATTGTTGCTTCCGCTGACTCGTCTATGATCGAGCTCTTGTATTCTAGCCTTCGAGGCCCCTGGCTTGTAATATGATGCTTGTATGACTTATTTTATTTGTAGAGTTGTGTTGTGATATCTTCCCGTGAGTCCCTGATCTTGATCGTACACGTTTGCGTGTATGATTAGTGTACGATTAAATCGGGGGCGTCACAAGTTCGTATCAGAGCCGACTGCCTGTAGGAATCCCCCTTCCACACTCCTTGGCCGAAGTCGAGTCTAGACATTACTAAAACTTTTACTAACACGGCTGTGTGTCTTACGGGCACACGTCGCCATTTGGGTGGTATTAGGATCTTTTACTCCTCGATCCTTACTCTGGGACTCTGATCTCTCTTCTATTCGGGTTAAGATGAATTTACTAACTCTGACACTAGGATCCCGTTACGACATTCACCCCAAAGTTGGATAAGCCCTAGTTATTCTTTAGAGTAGTATTTGGACATTGTCCACCTTGTCATTTGACTCCTGTGAAAACATCTTTGTTTTCAGATGGAACCCACGAGGCAGGTCGTGCGCCACACGACGGCCATTGGTGCCTCAGGATCACCTGCTGTGTTGGTTGAGATGATGACCTATCTGGGTTATCGCTGGCACCCTGAGTACACCGTCTATGAGGAGTATCAGGACTTCAACCAGGAGCAGTACCGTGCCGTCGTCCACCTCTACTCTCGGGAGTATGACTCCACTACTGTGTTGCACACTGCCCATGGTGTTGGAGTGACTATCGATATGGCGGTCCACGATGCTGCTTATGCTGCTCTGACACGTCTTCGTGGAGACTATCCGGAGTTGGACACCTCCCCCTTCAGGCACATTGCTATCGCATCCGATGTTGGTACGGAGGGTTACTACACTGCGGCCTACTCCACTGTCACCCGCGAGCCCTTCTACCATCAGAACCTGGTTCTGCATGCTGATGGGCTGGATAGAGCTAACCGAGCTCTTCGACACGAGTTGTACACCACCCGTCAGCACCTGTATCATGCTCTGACACTGTTACACCCCTCTGTCCGGTCTGGTGATCTGTCGCGTTCTGCGATCTACCCCGCCAGGACCGTGATGCCCCAGGGCGTCGGCTGGCCAGATGTGGGAGGCTACTCTCCTGCACTTGGTCCTCTCCTGCCACCTGCGCATCGGGTTCCGCACCAGAGCATCCGCGGACCCCAGGCTACTCACGTGGAGGTCTTTCCTTCGCGTCACTACCAGCTGTCGGGCTACACCTACCTCCACAGTACCGCATGGGACTGATGTAGACTTGCTTGTTAGTGTTAGGTGCATTCGTCGCGAGCCTGTGTGCCGCCTATGATGTCTTAGACTTTGTACCGAACTCTGTGTAACGAACTCTATGCATGGTCTCCTTTGTAAGATATGCCGACTACTATGTAGTATCTATCGTGCTGCTTTCGTTGTGCATGTTTCTTCATGAATGATTCTTGTCTTGGCAAATTTCTAAATGCTGAACTACCCCTGTTAAATATTAGCAGGATGGTTAGACCAGGTGGTCGTGGTCGTGGTGGCAACCCCCCACCACCGCCTGAGTACATGGCTGGGATGATGCAACAGTTTGAGCTGAATCGTCAGTTCATGGAGAATATTATGGCTCAGTTCCCTCGCCCAAATATGAACCAGCAGCCAACCCAAGTGACTCTGCAGGACTTCATGCGCCTCAACCCAACCGTGTACCGCAGCTCAACTCAGCCTCTGGATGCTGATGACTAGCTCCGTGACATCACCTATGAGATGGAGTCTGCTGATGTAGCCCCTGCCAGCTATGTCACCTTTGCTTCATTCTTCCTGAAAGGACCCGCAGCACAATGGTGGGACAGCCACAGGCGTACCCTGCCAGCTGGGACAATCATCACCTGGCCAGACTTCCAAGCTGCCTTCCGTGCTCGCTTCATTCCTCAAGGAGTCATGGACCGGAAGAAGCGTGAGTTCCGCAACCTCACCCAAGGCAACAAAACTGTGGAAGCTTATCAGCGGGAGTTTCTGGACTTGTCCCGCTATGCTGAAGAGGACATTGCAACTGACGCACGCAGACAGGAGAAGTTCCGGGATGGCCTTCAAGCTGACATCAAACTCGCACTTCTAGTGCATGACTTTGCTGATTTCGCCACTCTGGTGAACAAAGCCATCAATGTCAAAACTAGTCTGCAGGAATACCAGAGCTCTCACAGGCGCAGCCGTGACACGGGCTCATCTTCGGGTCCGTCCTCGCAGAAGCGCAAGATATGGATTCCCAACAGCATGTACCAGCCGAATGCACCTGCCCCAAGGCAGTCCTATGCTGCACCTCGTCTGCCAACTGCTCCAACTAGGCAGCCAAGGCTTCCAGGTCCACCACCCCAAGCTCCTGTTCCTACTCCCGAGAATGGTTTGTGCTTCAGGTGTGGACAACCAGGGCACCGTGCTAGAGAATGCAACCAGAAACAGAATCAACTGGCCCTCCCAGCAACTGGCCGTGGAAGCAACCAGCCTCGCAACAACAGTGCCAAGTCTTATGGTCGTGTTCATGCCAACCATGTTGATCTCAATGAAGTTCTAGACCAGCCTGCTACCGTGATGGGTACACTCCTCGTAAATTCAGTACCAGCATCTGTTTTATTTGATACAGGAGCATCACATTCATTCATATCAGCTGAGTTTGCATTCATGCATGGCATTAAATACGAAGACATGAACACTGCGATTGTGGTACACACCCCTGCGGGCCAGTGTCAAACCTCTATGGTTAGTCACAACGTCCCCGTTGAAATTGAAGGACTGGAATTCCTTGCCTCCCCCATCGTACTAAAGTCCTGTAGCATCGACCTCATTCTGGGAATGGATTGGTTGAAAGCGCATACTGCTTCTATAGTTTGCGCCACTAAGGTCGTCCATCTGCTACACCCTTCTGGCGAAATAATAGCTTACCAAGCTCATCTAGTTCAGAACGCCGAGGCACAACTTTATGCCTTGAATGCGTTGAACACTGCACCACTCGAGGGCATTGAAAACATTCCCGTCGTTCGTGAATTCCAAGATGTCTTCCCAGAAGAACTTCCAGGGATTCCTCCTGCTAGAGCTGTCGAATTCATCATCGACTTGAAACCCGGCACTACCCCTATAGCTAAACGACCCTACAAGATGCCGCCGCATGAACTCATTGAGCTTAAGGAGGAAATCGACAAATCTCTTGTCAAAGGTTTCATTCGTCCAAGTTGCTCTCCTTGGGGAGCACCTTCTCTCTTTGTTAAGAAGAAGGATGGGACAAACCGATTAGTCCAAGACTACCGTCCTACAAACCAAGCTACCATTCAGAATAAATACCCACTTCCTCGGATCAATGATCTTTATGATCAGCTGGCTGGTTCATCAGTGTTCTCCAAACTCGACTTGAGGTTGGGTTACCACCAGATCCGTGTTCGTGAAGAGGACATCCCAAAAACCGCCTTCGTTACTCGGTATGGATCATATGAGTACACCGTCATGTCATTCGGCTTAACGAATGCTCCAGCCACCTTCTCTCGTCTGATGAATTATATATTCATGGATTACCTCGACAAGTTCGTCGTGGTTTATCTGGACAATATCCTTGTATTTTCCAAGAACGAGGAAGAACATGCTGGACATCTGCGTCTTGTGTTGGAGAAGCTTCGAGAACATCAACTGTACGCTAAGTATTCCAAGTGTGAATTCTGGCTCCCCGAAGTAACCTATCTTGGGCATGTCATCTCCAAGGATGGTATTGCCGTCAACCCTGAACGAGTTCAGGCTATTCTTGATTGGACTCCTCCGAAGAACGTCAAGCAAGTCCGAAGTTTTCTCGGTCTCGCCAGCTATTGCCGTCGGTTCATCGAGAACTTCTCCAAGATTGCCAGGCCTCTGACTAATCTGTTGCACAAGGGTGTCAAATTTGACTGGACAGACAAGTGTCAGGAAAGTTTCCAGGCGCTCAAAGACAAGTTGACTTCTGCCCCCGTACTTGCTCCACCTGATACTAAGAAGGACTTCGTCATTTACTGCGACGCTTCCCGTCAAGGATTAGGTTGTGTCCTAATGCAAGAGCGCAGAGTGATTGCTTATGCCTCTCGTCAACTGCGCCCTCACGAAGAAAACTACCCAGTTCACGACCTCGAGCTTGCTGTTGTCATTCATGCACTGAAGCAGTGGCGACATTACCTTCTCGGTAATCGTTGCGAGATCTTCACCGACCATCAAAGTCTGAAGTATCTGTTTACTCAGCCAGATTTAAATCTACGTCAGCAAAGATGGATGGAGACTGTTGCAGACTTTGACGTGGGTATATCCTATACCCCCGGCAAGGCTAATGTAATGGCTGACGCCTTGAGCCGCAAGTATTACTGTAACCACCTCCAGGTTCACAAAGTTCACACATCGCTTGTTGAAAAATTTAGAAGGCTGAACCTCCATATTGTTCCTCCAGGATCACTCGCTCCCCCTCCCGAAGATTTCCCCAAACGGAACCTCCTTGTTGTTTCCAAGGGTTCTCTCAATACCCTGGTTGCGAAACCAGATCTTGTGGACACCATCAAATGGATACAGAAATGTGACGATGAAGTCCTCAAGATTAAGCGCGACCTCAAAAAAGGAAAGCCCTCATTCTTCACTGTTGCTGACGATGGCGCCTTGTATTTCAAAGGCCGCCTAGTGGTACCATGTTCGAAGAAAAACCTGGATAAAACTAAAGGGGTTATGCAAGAAGCCCATGATACGCCTCTGTCCATCCATCCTGGTAGTACAAAGATGTACCAGGATATTCGTCAAAGATTCTGGTGGTCTAATATGAAGCAGGACATTGCTCGTTATGTTGCTGAGTGTGATGTTTGTCGCCGAATCAAAGCAGAGCATCAAAGGCCTGTTGGAACTCTGCAACCTATCTCTATTCCTAAATGGAAATGGGACCATGTTGAAATGGACTTCGTCACTGGATTTCCCAAATCTCAGAAAGGTAATGATGCTATTCTTGTCGTCATTGACCGGCTTTCCAAAGTTGCCCATTTTCTGGCGGTCAAAGAGACAATCACTGCTAGTCAGCTTGCTACTCTCTACATGGCCAGAATTGTTTCACTTCACGGTATCCCACTGGTTATCAGTTCAGACCGTGGCAGCTTATTCACTTCAAGGTTTTGGGCGAGTTTCCAAGAAGCTATGGGAACCCATCTGTCGTTCAGTACTGCGTTTCATCCTCAGTCGCAAGGACAGGTTGAACGTGTCAACCAAGTTCTCGAAGACATGCTTCGAGCTTGTGTAATCTCATTCGGCAAGAAATGGGAGGAATCTCTCCCATATGCCGAGTTCTCTTATAATAATAGCTATCAAGCTAGTCTGAAGATGTCCCCCTTCGAAGTGCTCTATGGACGAAAGTGTCGAACCCCTCTAAACTGGTCAGAAACTGGGGAACGCCCACTCTTCGGTCCGGATATTATCCAACAGGCTGAAGAACAAGTTCGCATTATTCGCGAGAATCTCAAGACTGCTCAGTCACGTCAGAAAAGTCAGTATGACCGTCATCACCAAGACATGGTCTATCAACCTGGCGAAAACGCTTATCTTCGAGTTACACCAATGAAGGGTGCTCACCGCTTCGGGATCAAGGGCAAGCTAGCTCCTCGCTTTATCGGTCCCTTCACTATTCTCAAAAGGCGTGGAAAGGTGGCATATCAACTGGAGGTTCCGCCGAACCTTTCTCAGGTTCACGATGTGTTCCATGTGTCACAACTCCGCCGTTGCTTCAAGGATCCAATCCGAGCGGTGGATCATGAAGTGCTCGAATTGCAACAGGACCTCTCTTATAAAGAGCATCCGGTCCGCATTCTCGACCAAGCTGAACGCCGCACATGTCAGAAGGCGATCAAATTCCTCAAAGTCCAATGGTCGAATCACTCTGAAGACGAAGCCACTTGCGAACGCGAGGATCGTCTTCGCGATGAATACCCTGCACTGTTTCCTTCTACCTCCTAAATCTCGGGACGAGATTTCTTGTAGTGGAGGAGATTTGTAACGCCCGGATAATCATGCTACAGTGATCTCACGTTAATGGTGACACGTCACCTCTGTCACTGTAATTAATCTCGGGTTAATTCAAAACCGTTTCAAATTTAAATCCTAATTAAGTCAAACGACAAAAGTTTTTAAATATTTAAATAAAATGTTCGGGCTAAGTCTATTATTGCATCGGTAATTTTGGTGAAGTAAACACATTTTTATAAAATGCCTAATTGCTATTAAATGAATTAAAACAGAAAAGAAATAATAAAAAAAGATAACAAGCAGAAAACAAAAAAAAGGAAATAGAAGAGCCCCCCCCCCCACTTGACGGTGGCCCAACTTGGCCAAACGGCCTTGGCCCACGAGGCCACCACCTAGGCCGGCCCACCCCGTCCCGTATAAGGCCTCCCTTGGCCAAACCCTAACTCCCCCCCACTCGCCCCACCTCGCTCGCCCCCCTCGCTCCCCCCGATCTGGATCGGGGGAAAAGGCACCGCGCCCCCCGACCTCGTCGCCGGACCGCCCCGTCGCCGCCGATCGCCTCCTCGTCCTCCTCCTCGCCGGTCTTCCCCGACCGCCCCGAGCCCACTGCCCCGTTGCCCTACTCCCCCTCCTCCCCGTGAGCTTCCCCCTTCGCCCTCCTCTCCCCCTAGGTCGCCTCGGGCGTCGCCGCTCGACGCGCTCCGGCGCCACCGTCGCCCGCGCCGGGCCATCCCGCCCCCGGCCCCTTCCTGCTTCCCCGTGCGGCTCCCCTGCCGCTGCTCTACCTCCCCCCCCACGCGCGCTCACCGCATCGGCCGCGCGCCCCGGCCGCCGTCCCGCTCGCGTAGCCACTGCCCCGCCTCGCCACGCGCGCACGCGTCGACGCACCGCTACTCCTGGCCGCGCTTGCCCGCGCCGAAGCGCTCGCGCGCCCAGGGCCGCGACCTCCTTCGCCGCACGCACGTGCTTTCGCTCGCCTCCTGGCCGCCCCGCGCCCTGCCGTGCCGCGCCGACCGCGCCTCCCCGACAGCCCCTGCTCGCTCCGCTCGCCGGCCCTGGTTGCTGCTGGACCAGCAGTGGCCGCGGCCACAGCCGCCGACGCCAAACCCCAGCGCACGCGCCTTCGCCCCCTTCTCTGACCCGACTGCCTGCAGCGCCGACGCTGCCGCTACACGCCACCGCCCAGCGCCATCACCACCGTGCCGCGGCCGCCCGCCGGTGGCCACGCCAAGCCACGCCTGGGCACTGAGCGCCCGTACCCCGCGCCCGCTCGGCCCTCTCCTGGGTCGGGCGCCCGCAGCGCCCAGCGCCCCCGCCTGTTCGGGTTACGCCCGTAACCCGCACACCCGCAAAGGCCTCTGGGCCACTGCCAAACGGGGCCCCAGCCCCAGAACGTTTAAAAAAATAATAATAATAATTAAATATATATATATATAATAAATAATAATTGAAATAATTAAATAAACAATAATAATTAAATTAATTAATTAATTAATTAAGGAATTAATTAAATTAATTAATTATAATTAGATTAACCTAATCACCAATTAACCTAATTAATAGTTAGTTAATTAAACAGTTTATGACAGGTGGGTCCCACTGGACCCACATGTCAGTTTGACCCAGTCAACTCTGTTGACTGCTGATGTCAGCATGACATCATGCTGATGTCATTAATTTATTTTCGAATTAATTTAAATAATTAATTAAATTCCAGAAATTAATAAAATCTTTAGAAAATCATATCTTTTAATCCGTAACTCGGATTAAAATATTTTCAACATGAAAGTTGCTCAGAACGACGAGACGAACCCGGATACGCAGCCCGTTCGTCCGTCACACATCCCTAGCATAGCGAACTCGCAACTTTCCCCATTCGGCTCCTCTGCTCGAAAACGCAAAACACCGGGGATACTTTCCCGGATGTCATCCCCCTTCACCGGTATCACCTACTACCGCGTTAGGGCACCTCTAACGCCGTTACTTGTCATGTCATGCATCACTATGCATATGCTTGCTTAAATATTTATTGTTTCTCCCCCCTCTTCTCTCGATAGACACCGAGACCGACGCCGCTGCTACCCAGTACGACTACGGAGTTGACGACCCCTCTCTCTTGCCAGAGCAACCAGGCAAGCCCCCCCTTTGATCACCAGATATCGCCTACTCTTCTCTATACTGCTTGCATTAGAGTAGTGTAGCATGTTACTGCTTCCCGTTAATCCTATACTGATGCATAGCCTGTCCTTGCTACTACTGTTGTTACCTTTACCTGCAATCCTAATGCTTAGTATAGGATGCTAGTTTATCATCAGTGGCCCTACATTCTTGTCCGTCTGCCATGCTATACTATCGGGCCGTGATCACTCGGGAGGTGATCACGGGTATATTCTATATACTTTATACATGATACATGTGGTGACTAAAGATGGGTCGGCTCGTAGGAGCATCTGCGAGTGGATCTTTGAGGCGGAGCGACAGGGCAGGTTCCGACCACCTAGGAGAGAGGTGGGCCTGGCCCTGGTCGGTGTTCGCGGATATTTAACATGCTTAACGAGATCTGGGTATTTGATCTGAGTCTGGCCATTTGGTCTATACGCACTAACCATCTACGTGGGAGTAGTTATGGGTATCCCGGCGTCGTGGTATCAGCCGAAGCCTTCGTGACGTCAGCGACGGAGCGGCGCGCGCCGGATTGGACTGGAATGCCATTAGGCTAGGTCTGCTTTCGGCCGCGTACGCAACGTGCAGGTGTGCTAAGGGCGATGGGCCCAGACCCCTGTGCGCATAGGTTTAGACCGGCGTGCTGACCTCTCTGTTGTGCCTAGGTGGGGCTGCGACGTGTTGATCTTCCGAGGCCGGGCATGACCCAGGAAAGTGTGTCCGGCCAAATGGGATCGAGCGTGTTGGGGAATGTGGTGCACCCCTGCAGGGAAGTTTAATCTATTCGAATAGCCGTGTCCCTCGGTAAAAGGACGACCCGGAGTTGTACTTTGACCTTATGACAACTAGAACCGGATACTTAATAAAACACACCCTTCCAAGTGCCAGATACAACCGGTGATCGCTCTCTCACAGGGCGACGAGGGGAGGATCATCGGTTAGGTTTATGCTATACGATGCTGCTTGGAGGATTTCAGTCTAC
Organism: Triticum monococcum; assembly: GCA_034509565.1. NCBI lineage: Eukaryota > Viridiplantae > Streptophyta > Magnoliopsida > Poales > Poaceae > Triticum > Triticum monococcum. Next base: position 527,054,249 of record CM067845.1, read on the forward strand.
CCTCTTCTACATGCTGCAAGACGGAGGCTGCCAGAAGCGTAGTCTTCGACAGGACTAGCTATCCCCCTCTTATTCCGGCTTTCTGCAGTTCAGTCCACTTATAATAGCCTTATCCCAGTTGATACCAATGCATACATATGTAGTGTAGCTCCTTGCTTGCGAGTACTTTGGATGAGTACTCACGGTTGCTTTCTCCCTCTTTTCCCCTATCCCTTTTACCTGGTTGTCGCAACCAGATGTTGGAGCCCAGGATCCAGACGCCACCATCGACGACGACTCCTGCTACACCGGAGGTGCCTACTACTACGTGCTGCCCGCTGACGACGACCAGGAGTAGTTTAGGAGGATCCCAGGCAGGAGGCCTGCGCCTCTTTCGATCTGTATCCCAGTTTGTGCTAGCCTTCTTAAGGCAAACTTGTTTAACTTATGTCTGTACTCAGATATTGTTGCTTCCGCTGACTCGTCTATGATCGAGCTCTTGTATTCTAGCCTTCGAGGCCCCTGGCTTGTAATATGATGCTTGTATGACTTATTTTATTTGTAGAGTTGTGTTGTGATATCTTCCCGTGAGTCCCTGATCTTGATCGTACACGTTTGCGTGTATGATTAGTGTACGATTAAATTGGGGCGTCACACGTTGGTACGTAGACAACACTCTCCCCTCTCGTTGCTATGCATCACCATGATCTTGCGTGTGCATAGGAATTTTTTTGAAATTACTACGTTTCCCAGCAGTGGCATCCGAGCCTAGGTTTTATGGTTTGATGTTACTTGCACGAGTAGAACACAAGTGAGTTGTGGGCGATACAAGTCATACTGCCTACCAGCATGTCATACTTTGGTTCGGCGGTATTGTTGGACGAGACGACCCGGACCAACCTTACGCGTACGCTTACGTGAGACCGGTTCCCTCGACGTGCTTTGCACATAGATGGCTTGCGGGCGACTGTCTCTCCAACTTTAGTTGAACCAAGTGTGGCTACGCCCGGTCCTTGAGAAGGTTAAAACGGAGTCTATTTGACAAACTATCGTTGTGGTTTTGATGCGTAGGTGAGATGAGTTCTTGCTTAAGCCCGTAGCAGCCACGTAAAACTTGCAACAACAAAGTAGAGGACGTCTAACTTGTTTTTGCAGGGCATGTTGTGATGTGATATGGTCAAGGCATGATGCTAAATTTTATTGTATGAGATGATCATGTTTTGTAACCCAGTTATCGGCAACTGGCAGGAGCCATATGGTTGTCGCTTTATTGTATGCAATGCAATCGCGATGTAATGCTTTACTTTATTACTAAGCGGTAGTGATAGTCGTGGAAGCATAAGATTGGCGAGATGACAACGATGCTACGATGGAGATCAAGGCGTCGCGCCGGTGACGACGGTGATCATGACGGTGCTTCGGAGATGGAGATCACAAGCACAAGATGATGATGGCCATATCATATCACTTATATTGATTGCATGTGATGTTTATCCTTTTATGCATCTTATCTTGCTATGATTGACGGTAGCATTATAAGATGATCTCTCACTAAATTATCAAGAAGTGTTCTCCCTGAGTATGCACCGTTGCCAAAGTTTGTCGTGCCCAGACACCACGTGATGATCGGGTGTGATAAGCTCTACGTCCATCTACAACGGGTGCAAGCCAGTTTTGCACACGCAGAATACTCAGGTTAAACTTGACGAGCCTAGCATATGCAGATATGGCCTCGGAACACAGAGACCGAAAGGTCGAGTGTGAATCATATAGTAGATATGATCAACATAACGATGTTCACCATTGAAAACTACTCCATCTCATGTGATGATCGGTTATGGTTTAGTTTATTTGGATCACGTGATCACTTAGAGGATTGGAGGGATGTCTATCTAAGTGGGAGTTCTTAAGTAATTTGATTAACTGAACTTAAACTTATCATGAACTTAGTACCTGATAGTATCTTACTTGTTTATGTTGATTGTAGATAGATGGCTCGTGCTGTTGTTCCATTGAATTTTAATGCGTTCCTTGAGAAAGAAAAGTTGAAAGATGATGGTAGCAATTACACGGATTGGGTCCGTAACTTGAGGATTATCCTCATTGCTGCACAGAAGAATTACGTCCTGGAAGCATCGCTGGGTGCCAGGCCTGCTGCTGGAGCAACACCAGATGTTATGAACGTCTGGCAGAGCAAAGTTGATGACTACTCGATAGTTCAGTGTGCCATGCTTTACGGCTTAGAATCAGGACTTCAACGATGTTTTGAACGTCATGGAGCATATGAGATGTTCCAGGAGTTGAAGTTAACATTTCAAGCAAATGCCCGGATTGAGAGATATGAAGTCTCCAATAAGTTCTATAGCTGCAAGATGGAGGAGAACAGTTCTGTCAGTGAGCATATACTCAAGATGTCTGGGTATAATAATCACTTGATTCAATTGGGAGTTAATCTTCCGGATGATTGCGTCATTGACAGAATTCTCCAATCACTGCCACCAAGCTACAAGAGCTTCGTGATGAACTATAATATGCAAGGGATGAACAAGACTATTCCCGAGCTCTTTGCAATGCTGAAAGCTGCGGAGGTAGAAATCAAGAAGGAGCATCAAGTGTTGATGGTCAACAAGACCACTAGTTTCAAGAAAAAGGGCAAAGGGAAGAAGAAGGGGAACTTCAAGAAGAACAGCAAGCAAGTTGCTACTCAGGAGAAGAAACCCAAGTCTGGACCTAAGCATGAAACTGAGTGCTTCTACTGCAAGCAGACTGGTCACTAGAAGCGGAACTGCCCCAAGTATTTGGCGGATAAGAAGTATGGCAAGGTGAACAAAGGTATATGTGATATACATGTTATTGATGTGTACCTTACTAGAGCTCGCAGTAGCACCTGGGTATTTGATACTGGTTCTATTGCTAATATTTGCAACTCGAAACAGGGACTACGGAATAAGCGGACACTAGCAAAGGACGAGGTGATGATGCGCGTGGGAAACGGTTTCAAAGTCGATGTGATCACGGTCGGCATGCTACCTCTACATCTACCTTCGGGATTAATATTAGACCTAAATAATTGTTATTTGGTGCCAGCGTTGAGCATGAACATTATATCTGGATCTTGTTTAATGCGAGACGGTTATTCATTTAAATCAGAGAATAATGGTTGTTCTATTTATGAGTAATATCTTTTATGGTCATGCACCTTTGAAGAGTGGTCTATTTTTGATGAATCTCGATAGTAGTGATACACATATTCATAATGTTGAAACCAAAAGATGCAGAGTTGATAATGATAGTGCAACTTATTTGTGGCACTGCCGTTTAGGTCATATCGGTGTAAAGCGCATGAAGAAACTCCAAACTGATGCGCTTTTGGAACCACTTGATTATGAATCACTTGGTACTTGCGAACCGTGCCTCATAGGCAAGATGACTAAAACACCGTTCTCCGGTACTATGGAGAGAGCAACAGATCTGTTGGAAATCATACATACCGATGTATGAGGTCCGATGAATATTGAGGCTCGTGGCGGATATCATTATTTTCTCACTTTCACAGATGATTTAAGCAGATATAGATATATCTACTTAATGAAACACAAGTCTGAAACATTTGAAAAGTTCAAAGAATTTCAGAGTGAAGTTGAAAATCATCGTAACAAGAAAATAAAGTTTCTACGATCTGATCGTGGAGGAGAATATTTGAGTTACGAGTTTGGTGTACATTTGAAAAATTGTGGAATAGTTTCGCAACTCACGCCACCCGGAACACCACAGCGTAATGGTGTGTCCGAACGTCGTAATCATACTTTACTAGATATGGTGCGATCTATGATGTCTCTTACTGATTTACCGCTATCGTTTTGGGGTTATGCTTTAGAGACGGCCGCATTCACGTTAAATAGGACACCATCAAAATCCGTTGAGACGACGCCTTATGAACTATGGTTTGGCAAGAAACCAAAGTTGTCGTTTCTTAAAGTTTGGGGCTGCGATGCTTATGTGAAAAAGCTTCAACATGATAAGCTCGAACCCAAAGCGGAGAAATGTGTCTTCATAGGATACCAAAAGAAGACTGTTGGGTACACCTTCTATCACAGATTCGAAGGCAAGACATTCGTTGCTAAGAATGGATCATTTCTAGAGAAGGAGTTTCTCTCGAAAGAAGTGAGTGGGAGGAAAGTAGAACTTGATGAGGTAACTGTACCTGCTCCCTTATTGGAAAATAGTACATCACAGAAAACTGTTTCTGCGACACCTATACCAATTAGTGAGGAAGCTAATGATGATGATCATGAAACTTCAGGACAAGATACTACTGAACCTCATAGATCAACCAGAGTGAGATCCGCACCAGAGTGGTACGGTAATCCAATTCTGGAAGTCATGCTACTAGATCATGATGAACCTACGAACTATGAAGAAGCGATGGTGAGCCCAGATTCCGCAAAGTGGCTTGAAGCCATGAAATCTGAGATGGGATCCATGTATGAGAACAAAGTATGGACTTTGGTTGACTTGCCCGATGATCGGCAAGCAATTGAGAATAAATGGATCTTCAAGAAAAAGACTGACGCTGACGGTAATATTACTGTCTATAAAGCTCGACTTGTCGCAAAAGGTTTTCGACAAGTTCAAGGGGTTGATTACGATGAGACCTTCTCACCGTAGCGATGCTTAAGTCTGTCAGAATCATGTTAGCAATTGCCGCATTTTATGATTATGAAATTTGGCAAATGGATGTCAAAACTGCATTCCTGAATGGATTTCTGGAAGAAGAGTTGTATATGATGCAACCAGAAGGTTTTGTCGATCCAAAGGGAGCTAACAAAGTGTGCAAGCTCCAGTGATCCATTTATGGAGTGGTGCAAGCCTCTCGGAGTTGGAATAAACGCTTTGATAGTGTGATCAAAGCATTTGGTTTTATACAGACTTTTGGAGAAGCCTGTATTTACAAGAAAGTGAGCGGGAGCTCTGTAGCATTTCTGATATTATATGTGGATGACATATTGCTGATTGGAAATGATATAGAATTTCTGGATAGCATAAAGGGATACTTGAATAAAAGTTTTTCGATGAAAGACCTCGGGGAAGCTTCTTACATATTAGGCATAAAGATCTATAGAGATAGATCAAGACGGTTGATTGGACTTTCACAAAGCACATACCTTGACAAGATTTTGAAGAAGTTCAAAATGGATCAAGCAAAGAAAGGGTTCTTGCCTGTGTTACAAGGTGTGAAGTTGAGTCAGACTCAATGCCCGACCACTTCAGAAGATAGAGAAAAAATGAAAGATGTTCCCTATGCTTCAGCCATAGGCTCTATCATGTATGCAATGCTGTGTACCAGACCTGATGTGTGCCTTGCTATAAGTTTAGCAGGGAGGTACCCAAGTAATCCAGGAGTGCATCACTGGACAGCGGTCAAGAACATCCTGAAATACCTGAAAAGGACTAAGGATATGTTTCTCGTATATGGAGGTGACAAAGAGCTCACTGTAAGAGGTTACGTTGATGCAAGCTTTGACACTGATCCGGACGATTCTAAATCGCAAAAGGGATACGTGTTTACTTTAAACGGTGGAGCTGTCAGTTGGTGCAGTTCTAAACAAAGCATCATAGCGGGATCTACATGTGAAGCGGAGTACATAGCTGCTTCGGAAGCAGCGAACGAAGGAGTCTGGATGAAGGAGTTTATATCCGATCTAGGTGTCATACCTAGTGCATCGGGTCCAATGAAAATCTTTTGTGACAATACTGGTGCAATTGCCTTAGCAAAGGAATCCAGATTTCACAAAAGGACCAAACACATCAAGAGACGCTTCAACTCCATCCGGGATCTAGTCCAGGTGGGAGACATAGAGATTTGCAAGATACATACGGATCTGAATGTTGCAGACCCGTTGACTAAGCCTCTTCCACGAGCAAAACATGATCAGCACTAAATCTCCATGGGTGTTAGAATCATTACTGTGTAATCTAGATTATTGACTCTAGTGCAAGTGGGAGACTGAAGGAAATATGCCCTAGAGGCAATAATAAAGTTATTATTTATTTCCTTATATCATGATAAATGTTTATTATTCATGCTAGAATTGTATTAACCGGAAACATAATACATGTGTGAATACATAGACAAACAGAGTGTCACTAGTATGCCTCTACTTGACTAGCTCGTTAATCAAAGATGGTTATGTTTCCTAACCATGAACAAAGAGTTGTTATTTGATTAACGAGGTCACATCATTAGTTGAATGATCTGATTGACATGACCCATTCCATTAGCTTAGCACCCGATCGTTTAGTATGTTGCTATTGCTTTCTTCATGACTTGTACATGTTCCTATGACTATGCGATTATGCAACTCCCGTTTGCCGGAGGAACACTTTGGGTGCTACCAAATGTCACAACGTAACTGGGTGATTATAAAGGAGTACTACAGGTGTTTCCAATGGTAGATGTTGTGTTGGCGTATTTCGAGAATAGGATTTGTCACTCCGATTGTCGGAGAGGTATCTCTGGGCCCTCTCGGTAATACACATCACATAAGCCTTGCAAGCATTATAACTAAGATGTTAGTTGTGAGATGATGTATTACGGAACGAGTAAAGAGACTTGCCAGTAACGAGATTGAACTAGGTATTGGATACCGATGATCGAATCTCGGGCAAGTAACATACCGATGACAAAGGGAACAACGTATGTTGTTATGCGGTCTGACCGATAAAGATCTTCGTAGAATATGTAGGAGCCAATATGGGCATCCAGGTCCCGCTATTGGTTATTGACCGGAGACGTGTCTCAGTCATTTCTACATTGTTCTCGAACCGTAGGGTCCGCACGCTTAACATTACGATGACAGTTATTATGAGTTTATGCATTTTGATGTACCGAAGGTTGTTCGGAGTCCCGGATGTGACCACGGACATGACGAGGAGTCTCGAAATGGTCGAGACATAAAGATTGATATATTGGAAGCCTATATTTGGATATCAGAAGTGTTCCGGGTGAAATCGAGATTTTACCGGATTACCAGGAGGTTACCGGAACCCCCCGGGAGCCATATGGGCCTTCATGGGCCTTAGTGAAAAGGAGAAAAGGGGCAGCCCATAGGTGGCCGCGCGCCCCCCTTCCCTTAGTCCTATTAGGACTAGGAGAAGGGGCCGCCCCCCCTCTTTCTCTTTCCCCCTTTGGGAAACCTAGTCCAACTAGGATTGGGGGGGGGGGGGAGTCCTACTCCCGGTGGGAGTAGGACTCCTCCTGCGCCCTCTCCCTGGCCGGCGCACCCCTCCCCCTTGGCTCCTTTATATATAGGGGCAGGGGGCACCTCTAGACACACAAGTTGATCCTTGGTGATCGTTCCTTAGCCGTGTGCGGTGCCCCCTGCCACCAAATTCCACCTCGATCATATTGTTGCAGTGCTTAGGCGAAGCCCTGCGTCAGCAGTACATCAAGATCGTCACCACGCCGTCGTGCTGACGGAACTCTTCCTTGACGCTTTGCTGGATCGGAGCCCGAGGATCGTCATCAAGCTGTACGTGTGCTAAGAACTCGGAGGTGCCGGAGTAACGGTGCTTGGATCGGTTGGATCGGGAAGAAGACGTACGACTACTTCCTCTATGTTGTGTGATCGCTTCCGTAGTCGGTCTGCGTTGGTATGTAGACAACACTCTCCCCTCTCATTGCTATGCATCACCATGATCTTGCGTGTGCGTACGAATTTTTTTGAAATTACTACGTTTCCCAACACCTATTGGAAACTAAGGGATATTAAGGCCTCCTTTTAATAGAGAACCGGAACAAAGCATTAGCACATAGTGAATACATGAACTCCTCAAACTATGGTCATCACCGGGAGTGGTCCCGATTATTTTCACTTCGGGGTTGCCGGATCATAACACATAGTAGGTGACTATAGACTTGCAAGATAGGATCAAGAACTCACATATATTCATGAAAACATAATAGGTTCAGATCTGAAATCATGGCACTCGGGCCCTAGTGACAAGCATTAAGCATAGCAAAGTCATAGCAACATCAATCTCAGAACATAATGGATACTAGGGATCAAACCCTAACAAAACTAACTCGATTACATGATAAATCTCATCCAACCCATCACCGTCCAGCAAGCCTACGATGCAATTACTCACGCACGGCGGTGTGCATCATGAAATTGGTGATGGAGGATGGTTGATGATGACGATGGCGACGAATCCCCCTCTCCGGAGCCCCGAACGGACTTCAGATCAGCCCTCCCGAGAGGTTTTAGGGCTTGGCGGCGGCTCCGTATCATAAAACGCGATGATTTCTTCTTTCTTATTTTTTTCTCTCCGAAAGCAAATATATAGAGTTGGAGTTGGCGTCAGAGAGTTTCCAGGGCGCCCACGAGGTAGGGGGCGCGCCCTAGGGGGGGGGGGGCGTTCCCCACCCTCGTGAGAAGGGTGTGGGCCCCTGGTCTTCATCTTTGGCGAGGATTTTTTATTGTTTTTTCTAAGATGTTCCGTGGAGTTTCAGGTCATTCCGAGAATATTTGTTTTCTGCACATAAAACAACACCATGGCAATTCTGCTGAAAACAGCGTCAGTCCGGGTTAGTTCCATTCAAATCATACACGTTAGAGTCCAAAACATGGGCAAAAGTGTTTGGAAAAGTAGATACGACGGAGACGTATCAACTCCCCCAAGCTTAAACCCTTGCTTGTCCTCAAGCAATTCAGTTGACAAACTGAAAGAAAGAAAGAAAAACTTTTACAAACTCTGTTTGCTCTTGTTGTTGTAACTATGTCAAGCCAGTATTCAAGTTTTCAGCATAGATCATAACTAACCACATTTGCAATAATTCTCAGGTCTCATGATTACTTATATCAATAGCATAATCAACTAGTAAGTCATAATAATAAATCTCGGATGACAACACTTTCTCAAAACAATCATAATATGATATAACAAGATGGTATCTCGCTAGCCCTTTCTGAGACCGCAAAACATAAATGCAGAGCACCTTTAAAGTTCAAGGACTGACTAGACATTGTAATTCATGGTAAAAGATATCCAATCTGTAACACCCTCGATGCGACTATATCTCCCACGTGTCGAGGCACGACTTAGAGGCATAATCGCATTGAAGGCATATGTCGCAAGTGAGGCAATCTTCACACAACCCATGTACATATATAATATAAAGGGGGAATAATAATAATAGTTGGCTTACACTCGCCACGTCACATCAAAGTACATAAATACCATCCATCATACAATCACTCATGACCCGACTACGGCGCCAAAATAGAAAAGACCCCCAACAAGCGACTAATCCCTGAATCGAACCCCGAATAGGCACCACTACTGATCATCCGGAAAAGAAACATAGTATCGCTGAGAGTCCTCGTCGTACTCCCACTTCAGCTCGAGCGCGCCATCTGGAGGAGTATCATCGGTCCCTGCATCTGGTGAAGTAGTAATCTGTGAGCCACAAAGGACTCAGCAATCTCGCACCCTCGCGATCAAGACTATTTAAGCTTAATAGGTAGGAAAGGGGTAATGTGAGTGGAACTGCAGCAAGCGACTAGCATATATGGTGGCTAACTTATTCGCAAAAGAGAGCGAGAAGAGAAGGCAAAGCACGAGCGGAAACTAAATAGAGCAGACTACGCAAACATAACTCCAACGCCGTGTCCACTTCCCGGACTCCGCCGAGAAGAGGCCATCACGGCAACACACGCAGTTGATTCATTTTAATTAATTAAGTTCAAGTTATCTACAACCGGACATTAACAAATTCCCATCTGCCCATAACCGCGGGCACGGCTTTCGAAAGATCAATCCCTGCAGGGGGTCCCAACTTAGCCCATAACAAGCTCTCACGGTCAACGAAGGAATAGACCTCCACCCAGGACCCACCGATCAGACTCGGTATCCCGGTACAACAAGATGATTCGACAGGTCAAAACTAGTCCAGCAACACCACCCAGATGTGCCGACAAATCCCGATAGGAGCTGCACATATCTCGTTCTCAGGGCACACCGGATAAGCTAAGCATACGGGAGCCAACGTAACCCAAGTTGCCGAGGGACGGCCCCGCACGGTGCTCTAGGGTGGACCAACACTCGGAGGAGCACTGGCCCGGGGGGGGGGGGGGCTAAAATAAGATGACCCTCGGGCTCCAGAAACCTAAGGGAAGAAAAGGGTAGGTGGCAAATGGTAAAACCAATGTTGGGCATTGCTGGAAAAGCTTTAATCAAGGCGAACTATCAAGGGGTTCCCATTATAGCCCAACCGCGTAAGGGACGCAACAATCCGGGAACATAACACCGATATGACGGAAAACTAGGGCGGCAAGAGTGGAACAAAACACTAGGCGAGAGGCCGAGCCTTCCACCCTTTACCAAGTATATAGATGAGTAAAGATAACATAGCAATATAATGATATCCCAACAAGTAAATAAGTGTTCCAACAAGGAACGGCTCCAATCTTCACCTGCAACTAGCAACGCTATAAGAAGGGGCTTGAGCAAAGCGGTAACATAGCCAATCAATGGTTTGCTAGGACAAAGGTGGGTTAGAGGCTCAATCATGGCAATTGGGAGGCTGACAAGCAAGTGGTAGGCATCGTAGCATTGGCAAAGCAAAAGAGCGAGCAAACTAGCATAGCAAAGATAGTAGTGATTTCAAGGGTGTGATCATCTTGCCTGCACAGTTGTCAGAATTGACTGGATCCTCAAAAGCAAACTCAACGGGCTCCTTGTTAGCGAACTCGTCTCCCGTCTCTACCCAACAACACAAACAAGCAACAAGGATACAATCAACCACGTGCAAGGGCAAGCAATAAGATGCAAAGATGATATGCTATGCGGGATGCGATGCGGGATGCAAGAATGCAACATGTAACAGGAAATGCATGAACCTGGCCTCAACTTGGAAAACCAAGTGTGCCACTGGATAGAGGGGAAGAAATCCCCTGAAAACGATATAAAGATCATGGCAATCGGAGCTACGGTTTAGAAATGGCAAGCGATTTACTAAACGAACCGATCTGCGATTTACAGCAAGTAGGCTCCTAAATGCAACAAAATGAACATGCTACAGCCACCCAACATGAAAACAAATTGCATGGCAGTGATGTACTCATCAAGCTTAACAAATCATCAGGACTGTGGCATAGGCAAATTCATCCATTAAGGGCTTCAAACAAGCATGGCAAAACTGAATAAGCAAAACAGATTTCAGACTTAGCGAAATTAACGCTAGTCTGAAATTTCAGACCACGATGCTCTCTTCGGAGCAGCAAAACAACATGAAGGAAAACCTGAACATGGCAAGTATGAGCATGGCATGGAGCTACTCAACAAGCTTAACAAAAAACCCAAAATGACCTGGGGCCAAAAGGGTTCACAAAATACTCTACCGAGCACACGAACATCGATGAAACACAATCAGTTTTCAGACAGTGAAAACTGGGACATGCTGAAATAATAACTCACGGAGGCGTGTAAACGAGCTCGATGCTCTCACTACGGTGCAAGTCATGGCAAGGCAAGCATATACCCATTAAGAAGGCACGAAATGCTAGCTAGACATGGCAAGAACAATGGCATAGCATGCATGGATCACTAGCAATCACTCCGGCAAAATCGCAAAAGAGCTCACGATCTGCCCAAAACAGCAACTATCCAAAAGTTGAGCTCGATTGAGTCAACCTAGGGTGCTCCAACATAACAAGTAAAGACATGGATGGATTAAGCACAACAAGCATAACAAATCACTCATACTGATCATCCTCAAAAGAGGCACGGATCGCTAGGAAACAAGCCGGACATATAGCATCGTGAACTAAAACGGCTCAGACTTAGTGAAAATCACTAAGTCCCTGAAATCAGTAATCTCAGGTAGCCCTCTTCGCAAGCTTGCACAAGACAACACACACATCCTAAAAATACATGGAAGGCACCTCTGGAAAGAAGACAACATGCTTAACAATTCATCCCAAAGGAGCACAGGCATATCATGCACGGATTAAATATGGTAAAAATGACAAAAGTGCATGTTGGACTAACAGATCTGCAATTTAACTCAACATGCCTCCTTCCAACAGCATTTTGGGCAACAAGATGACCTCAAATGCAAATGATGCAATGGAATGCAATGATGTACTCGTCGAGACGAAGATTTTGACATATCATACGCCCAAATCGGAGCTACGGATGCAAAGTTATGGCAGGTCAAAGTAGCACGAAAAACTGTAAAAGAAGAGGAGAAAGTCAACGGGGGGGGGGGGGCTAGGGTTACTGTAGCAACCCGATCGGATCCGGATCTCGCGCCACTGTAGCGATGCCGGCGATGGCGCGGCGGCCGGAGAGAGGAGGAGGGACGCCGGGGTGGCTCGCCGGCGTGGAGGAGGTGGTCGCCGGGGGCCGGATCCGGCGACCTGGGGCGGCGTGCGGCGGCGGAGGGCGCCGGACGGCGGCGGCGCTGGGCGAGGCCGCCTCGGGCGGCGAGGAGGCGACGGGAAGCCCCGCGGCTTCCGGCAATGGCGTGCGGCGGCCGGCGGCGTCCGGTCGCCGGAGTCGGGGAAGGGCGCGGGCGGAGGAAGTCGGCGCGGGCGGCGGGGAATGGCCCAGACGGGCGAGGAGGCGGGCTCCCCGTGGGCCGGGCGGGCCGCGGCGGCGGCGGCGGCCGGGAGGCCACGTGGCGCGTCCCGATTGGCTGAGGCGCGGCGGCGGACGCGTCCGGCCGGATTCGGACGTGTCCGGCCGGGTGCGGGGGCGATTTTAGGGTTTCGGGGAGAAAGAGAGATCCGAAAACGGGGGGGGGGTGTATATATAGGCATAGAGGGAGCTAGGAGAGTCCAAATGAGGTGCGGTTTTCGCCCACACGATCGTGATCGAACGACCGAGACGATGGAGCTGAGTTTGGTGGGTTTTGGGCCAACATGGAGGGGTGTTGGGCTGCACACACACGAGGCCTTTTCGGTCCCTCGGTTAACCATTGAAGTATCAAACAAAGTCCAAATGACCCGAAACTTGACAGGCGGTCTACCGGTAGTAAACCAAGGCCGCATGGCAAGTCTCGGCCCAATCCGGAAATGTTTAATCCCCACACACGAAAGAAAGCTAGAAATGGCCACCGGAGGAGAACGAAGCGCCGGAATGCAAAACGGACAACGGGGAAAATGCTCGAATGCATGAGACGAACATGCATGCAAATGCAATGCACGTGACGACATGATATGAGATTCACGAAAACAAAAACAACACACGGAGACAAAGACCCGAACCCGAGAATTAAATATAACTTAATGCCGGAAACGGCATGAGTTGGAGTACAATTGGGGAAGGTTACATGTGGGGCGTTACAACACTCCACCACTACGAAAAGATCTCGTCCCGAGATCTAGGACTGAAAGAACTCCGGGTACTCAGAACGGAGGTGATCCTCGCGTTCCCAGGTAGCTTCACGGTCGGAATGGTGTGACCACTTAACTTTGAGAAACTTGATTGACTTGTTGCGAGTTTTGCGTTCAGTCTCTTCAAGGATTGCAACTGGGTGCTCATGGTATGAGAGATCTTCTTGGAGCTCAATGTCCTCGAAGTTGACGGTGCGCTCAGGCGTCTTGAAGCACTTTCGGAGTTGCGAGACGTGGAACACATCATGAACATTGGCAAAGGTTGCAGGAAGCTCGAGTTGATAGGCGAGGTCGCCTCTCTTGCTGACGATCTTGAAAGGCCCGACGTATCTGGGGGCAAGCTTCCCTTTGATACCGAAGCGACGAGTCCCTTTCATAGGAGAGACGCGGAGGTAGACATGATCTCCGATCTCGAAGGCCAAATCACGGTGCTTGCTGTCGTAGTAGCTCTTCTGACGAGATTGGGCTGCTTTGAGGTTATCACGAATGACCTTGCACATTTCTTCTACCTCTGTGATCAGGTCATTACCCAGCAGCTGACGTTCACCAGTTTCAGACCAGTTGAGAGGTGTACGGCACTTCCGACCATACAGAATTTCAAACGGGGCCTTGCCGGAACTTGCTTGGAAACTGTTGTTGTACGAGAATTCAGCATAAGGAAGACAATCCTCCCACTTCATGCTGAAGGAGATAACACAAGCCCTGAGCATATCTTCAAGAATCTGGTTGACACGCTCGACTTGACCGCTTGTTTGAGGATGGAAAGCAGTGCTGAAGCGAATGCTGGTGCCCATGGCCTTCTGAAAAGAATCCCAAAATTTGGAGGTAAAGATGCTGCCACGGTCTGAAGATATCACTTGAGGAATATCGTGCAGAGAGACAATGCGAGTGGTGTAGAGCTCCGCCAATTGAGCTGCAGTGATTGACTCTTTGATAGGCAGGAAATGAGCCACTTTGGTCAGCTTGTCGATGACAACGAATATAGCATCATTGCCACGCTTGGACTTAGGAAACCTAGTCACGAAGTCCATTTCAATGTGGTCAAACTTCCATTCTGGAATGGCGAGAGGTTGGAGGAGACCTGCTGGCCTTTGGTGTTCTGCTTTCACTCTTCTGCAGACATCACATTCATTCACGAATTGAGCGATCTCGCGCTTCATTCGAGTCCACCAATAAGTTTGCTTCAGGTCTTGATACATCTTCGTGTTCCCAGGGTGGATGGAGAGGAGAGAGTTGTGAGCCTCATTCATGATCACTTTACGAAGTTCACCTTTGGGCACAACGATTCGATCCTCGAAGAAGAGAGTGTCCTTGTCATCAAGTCGGTAGCACTTGTACTTGGACTGACTCTTTGCAATACCAATCTTCACCTTTTTCACCATAGCATCAAGAAGCTGGGCTTGGCGAATCTGGTCTTCCAAGGTAGGAGAAACTTGAAGGTTGGCAAGGAAACCTTGAGGAACAACTTGCAGGTTAAGTTTGCGGAAGGCTTCACAAAGCTCGGGTTGATAAGGCTTGAGAATCAGACTGTTGCAATATGCTTTTCTGCTCAAAGCGTCAGCAATCACATTAGCCTTGCCTGGAGTATACTCGATACTCGGATTGTACTCTTGAATCATTTCGACCCATCGAGTCTGCCTGAGGTTGAGATTAGGCTGAGTGAAGATGTACTTGAGACTCTTGTGATCAGTGAAAATGTCCACTTTCCTTCCCAAGAGAAGATGTCTCCAAGTCAACAATGCGTGCACAACTACCGCCAACTCGAGATCATGAGTGGGGTAGTTCTTCTCATTTGGCTTCAACTGGCGAGAGGTATAAGCAACAACTTTCTTCTCTTGCATCAGTACTGCACCGAGACCTTGGAGAGAGGCATCACAAAAGACCTCGTACGGCTTGGTTTCATCAGGCGGAGTTAGAACTGGAGCAGTGATCAATTTCTCTTTCAAAGCGTTGAAAGCAACATCACACTCTGGAGACCAAACGTACTTGACGTGCTTCTGAAGAAGATTTGAGAGAGGCTTCGCGATCTTGGAAAAGTTTTCAACGAATCTTCGACAATAACTTGCAAGACCGAGGAAGCTACGGAGTTGCTTCACATTCTGAGGAGGTTCCCAATTAACGATTGCAGACACCTTCTCAGGATCCACGGAAATGCCCTTGGCAGAGATAATATGACCAAGATAAAGAACTTCATCGAGCCAAAACTCACACTTAGAGAACTTGGCATAGAATTGATGTTCCCTTAGCTTGTCAAGAACCAAACGCAAGTGTTTGGCATGATCTTCCTTGTTCTTCGAGAAAACCAGGATATCATCGAGATAGACCAAAACAAAGTCGTTGGTGTAGGGGTTGAAGATGAAGTTCATCATGCGAGAGAACGTCGGAGGAGCATTAGCGAGGCCAAAAGACATAACAGTGTATTCATATGACCCATAGCTTGTTCTGAACGCCGTCTTTGGAATATCTTGTTCACGAATGCGAATTTGATGATAACCCATACGGAGATCAAGCTTGGAGAATACTTGGGCACCCTTGAGTTGTTCGAACAGCTCATTAATGTTGGGAAGTGGATATTTGTTCTTGATGGTCTTCTTGTTCAATGGACGATAATCAACACAAAGTCGGTCCATTCCATCCTTCTTCTTCACAAAAAGAACACCACAACCCCACGGAGAAGTACTAGGCCGAATGAGACCCATTCTTTCTTGCACATCGAGCTGTTTCTTCAACTCCTTCAACTCTTCGGGGCCGAGCTTGTAAGGCCGTTTGCACACCGGTTCCGTACCGGGCTCAAGTTCAATAACAAATTCAACCGGCCGGTTTGGAGGCATGCCTGGGAGTTCTTCAGGGAAGACATCTTGATACTCACGGACAACCGGAATCTGCGAAATAGTATCCAATTCACCCTTTTCATTGAGAGAGAATAACCGGATGGTATTAACCCGAGCAGCAAAAACAATCACTTCCTCAGACGAATGAGTCAGTTGAATCTGCTTGGCTGCGCAATCGAGGTGAGCTTTATGTTTAGAGAGCCAGTCCATCCCAAGAATGAGGTCGATATCGGAATTGCCAAGAACCATAGGAGAAGCCAAGAACCTGAAATCACCCAACATGATAGAAACATCCGGGACTATTGACGTAGCCCTCATAGACTTAGCCGGAGAAACCACTCCCATAGGTTTACCCAACATCTTTGAAACAAAGTCATGCTTGGAAACAAAAGATCTTGACATGAAACAATGCGATGCACCCGTGTCAAAAAGAACTCTTGCAGGAATAGAATTAACTGGAAAGTTACCCATGATCACATCTGACGAATCCTCTGCCTGAGCTGCATTCACCATATTGACCTTGGCGTGCTTGGGATTATGCTTGACCACAGCTGTACTTGCCGATCTGACAGGAGGAGGAGGAGGAAGACGCCTCTGGTTGAAACACTTGTTGGCGTAGTGACCCTTCTGTTGGCACTTGTTGCACGTGACCTCTGAGAGTGGACGGTGGTACGGAGCACTTGATCTTGGAGCTTGAGACGAAGTCTTGTTCTGAAAGCCTGGGTTGGGTGGGTGGGACGAACCACTGCCACCTTTGCTCTTCTGCTGATACGGCTGACGGAACGGAGGAGGAGGAAGCCAATACTTCTGCTGCTTGGTCACTTGAGTAGAGGACGAAGACGAAGTGTCTCTGACTCGCTTCCTGGAAGCATCACACCTAAGCTGAGCAGCCTCTTGCTTCAGTGCCATGTTGTAGAACTCATCGTATCTCAGCGGCTCGAAGAGGACAAGAGCGAGCTGAATTTCTTCACGAAGACCACCCCTGAAATGATAGATCATGCTCTTCTCATCAGGAACATCCTGCTTGGCAAAACGGGCGAGCTTCTGGAATAACTTGTTGTAGTCATAGACAGACAAAGAGCCTTGCTTCAGATTGCGGAATTCTTCACGTTTGCTTTCAGTCACACTTTGAGGAATGTGATGAGCTCGAAAATCATGACGGAAATCATCCCAAGTGATCAAATGTCCACCTCTGGAATCCCGGTACTGCTGAAACCACTCTGCGGCCTGATCCTTGAGCTGGAAAGACACGAACTTGACGAAATCTTCAGGTCTGACGTTGCTACATTCAAAATGCTTGCCCAGATCGACTAACCAATCATCAGCATCGGTAGCCTCAACGCAGTTGCTGAACGTCTTTGGACCATTTGCGAGGAACTGATTCAGAGTTGCAAACTGGTTCTGGTTGTTGCCTTGATTCGCTTGACTGCTTTGATTCCGCTCTTGGATGATTTGCATGATCAGCTGAGTATTTGCATTAGTAGCAGCCATCACAGCCTGCCATGCTTCCGGAGGAGGCGGAGGATCTTGATTCTGGTTCTGACTGGTGCTCTTAGCGGGAGCCATCCTGAAGAGGTCGACCACCATTAGCACACAAATAGAGAAATATAGAAGGTGAATCCAATGGAATGAAAATTGCAACATAAAGTCTTCACATCCGAACAGAATGAACGAATGCACTTCTCTTGAAGTGGTCACATATTCCGAAATTGCGAAGCCACGAAGAATCAGGTAGAAGAGGTACATCAACGAGGGATGGAATCAACATATGACGTCGAAGAAGAACGAATACCACAAATCGAAATAAAACCAAGGGTTGGCTTGCGGAATAAGCCGGAACAAACACATGATAGAAATTTCGTCCGAAGTGTTCGTGGTAGGACCTACACGGGCTCGACCGTACAGCACCATCATGTACAAGGCAGTGCACATGACATACGAAGCGTCCCCGAGTCAGCAAAGCCAAGGACTCTTTAAGACACAACGAGGCCACTGTAAAATCGACCGTGAATAGGCGAACCACTAGACGTCGAACCCCAATTTCATATCACACATCTGTTGGAAAGATATCCTAAGGCTACTTGAATTCCCACCTATGAAATTCCCGAAACTTTCCGGTTATGCAATCAGGTGTTGAGGATACAGGGGAAGCATAATATCTCACCCAAGCTAGCAAATCCTACATCCAGCTGCATCCATCCTTCAACACATAACCAAGAAACCTTCGGAAACCATCTATCTCAACCTTCGAAAAGCATCCGTTATACAAGTTATGGCGATACTCCCGAACTCCCGCCCCAGTACTGGGTGGCGTCGAGGTTATCTCACCAACGAACTGCATAAAGGAGATTTTCGATGTCGCGCACATATCTCAAGTATGCTAGAATTGCAACGATAGAATTATGATGAAAACACCTCAGAGCTCAACTCCCCGGGACACTTCCACTAAACCCCTGACAGGAGGCACCAAGACAGTATTCTCATCATAAGCCATCGGAACAAAACTAAGATACTCGCGTGATCCTAAATTTTTTTTTAGTGAAATTTGAGAAGAGAAGAGTCAAAACTCTACGTCAGGATGCCTTACCAGAGCGATGAGGAGACTGGGAAGTAAAAAGAATTCCTAAGCTCTCCGATATAAAATTCCTAAGGACTCAAAACATTTTTCTAGACACAACTCGGCTGCTAAAAACGATCAAGCAATGGGGCTCCTAAGGTCAGGGAAGGCTCTGATTACCAACTTGTAACACCCTCGATGCGACTATATCTCCCACGTGTCGAGGCACGACTTAGAGGCATAATCGCATTGAAGGCATATGTCGCAAGTGAGGCAATCTTCACACAACCCATGTACATATATAATATAAAGGGGGAATAATAATAATAGTTGGCTTACACTCGCCACGTCACATCAAAGTACATAAATACCATCCATCATACAATCACTCATGGCCCGACTACGGCGCCAAAATAGAAAAGACCCCCAACAAGCGACTAATCCCTGAATCGAACCCCGAATAGGCACCACTACTGATCATCCGGAAAAGAAACATAGTATCGCTGAGAGTCCTCGTCGTACTCCCACTTCAGCTCGAGCGCGCCATCCGGAGGAGTATCATCGGTCCCTGCATCTGGTGAAGTAGTAATCTGTGAGCCACAAAGGACTCAGCAATCTCGCACCCTCGCGATCAAGACTATTTAAGCTTAATAGGTAGGAAAGGGGTAATGTGAGTGGAACTGCAGCAAGCGACTAGCATATATGGTGGCTAACTTATTCGCAAAAGAGAGCGAGAAGAGAAGGCAAAGCACGAGCGGAAACTAAATAGAGAAGACTACGCAAACATAACTCCAACACCGTGTCCACTTCCCGGACTCCGCCGAGAAGAGGCCATCACGGCAACACACGCAGTTGATTCATTTTAATTAATTAAGTTCAAGTTATCTACAACCGGACATTAACAAATTCCCATCTGCCCATAACCGCGGGCACGGCTTTCGAAAGATCAATCCCTGCAGGGGGTCCCAACTTAGCCCATAACAAGCTCTCACGGTCAATGAAGGAATAGACCTCCACCCAGGACCCACCGATCAGACTCGGTATCCCGGTACAACAAGATGATTCGACAGGTCAAAACTAGTCCAGCAACACCACCCAGATGTGCCGACAAATCCCGATAGGAGCTGCACATATCTCGTTCTCAGGGCACACCGGATAAGCTAAGCGTACGGGAGCCAACGTAACCCAAGTTGCCGAGGGACGGCCCCGCACGGTGCTCTAGGGTGGACCAACACTCGGAGGAGCACTGGCCCGGGGGGGCTAAAATAAGATGACCCTCGGGCTCCGGAAACCCAAGGGAAGAAACGGGTAGGTGGCAAATGGTAAAACCAATGTTGGGCATTGCTGGAAAAGCTTTAATCAAGGCGAGCTATCAAGGGGTTCCCATTATAGCCCAACCGCGTAAGGGACGCAACAATCCGGGAACATAACACCGATATGACGGAAAACTAGGGCGGCAAGAGTGGAACAAAACACTAGGCGAGAGGCCGAGCCTTCCACCCTTTACCAAGTATATAGGTGAGTAAAGATAACATAGCAATATAATGATATCCCAACAAGTAAATAAGTGTTCCAACAAGGAACGGCTCCAATCTTCACCTGCAACTAGCAACGCTATAAGAAGGGGCTTGAGCAAAGCGGTAACATAGCCAATCAATGGTTTGCTAGGACAAAGGTGGGTTAGAGGCTCAATCATGGCAATTGGGAGGCTGACAAGCAAGTGGTAGGCATCGTAGCATTGGCAAAGCAAAAGAGCAAGCAAACTAGCATAGCAAAGATAGTAGTGATTTCAAGGGTGTGATCATCTTGCCTGCACAGTTGTCAGAATTGACTGGATCCTCAAAAGCAAACTCAACGGGCTCCTTGTTAGCGAACTCGTCTCCCGTCTCTACCCAACAACACAAACAAGCAACAAGGATACAATCAACCACGTGCAAGGGCAAGCAATAAGATGCAAAGATGATATGCTATGCGGGATGCGATGCGGGATGCAAGAATGCAACATGTAACAGGAAATGCATGAACCTGGCCTCAACTTGGAAAACCAAGTGTGCCACTGGATAAAGGGGAAGAAATCCCCTGAAAACGATATAAAGATCATGGAAATCGGAGCTACGGTTTGGAAATGGCAAGCGTTTTACTAAACGAACCGATCTGCGATTTACAGCAAGTAGGATCCTAAATGCAACAAAATGAACATGCTACAGCCACCCAACATGAAAACAAATTGCATGGAAGTGATGTACTCATCAAGCTTAACAAATCATCAGTACTGAGGCATAGGCAAATTCATCCATTAAGGGCTTCAAACAAGCATGGCAAAACTGAATAAGCAAAACAGATTTCAGACTTAGCGAAATTAACGCTAGTCTGAAATTTCAGACCACGATGCTCTCTTCGGAGCAGCAAAACAACATGAAGGAAAACCTGAACATGGCAAGTAAGAGCATGGCATGGAGCTACTCAACAAGCTTAACAAAAAACCCAAAATGACCTGGGGCCAAAAGGGTTCACAAAATACTCTACCAAGCACACGAACATCGATGAAACACAATCAGTTTTCAGACAGTGAAAACTGGGACATGCTGAAATAATAACTCACGGAGGCGTGTAAACGAGCTCGATGCTCTCACTACGGTGCAAGTCATGGCAAGGCAAGCATATATCCATTAAGAAGGCACGAAATTCTAGCTAGACATGGCAAGAACAATGGCATAGCATGCATGGATCACTAGCAATCACTCCGGCAAAATCGCAAAAGAGCTCACGATCTGCCCAAAACAGCAACTATCCAAAAGTTGAGCTCGATTGAGTCAACCTAGGGTGCTCCAACATAACAAGTAAAGTCATGGATGGATTAAGCACAACAAGCATAACAAACAACTCTTACTGATCATCCTCAAAAGAGGCACGGATCGCTAGGAAACAAGCCGGACATATAGCATCGTGAACTAAAACGGCTCAGACTTAGTGAAAATCACTAAGTCCCTGAAATCAGTAATCTCAGGTAGCCCTCTTCGCAAGCTTGCACAAGACAACACACACATCCTAAAAATACATGGAAGGCACCTCTGGAAAGAAGACAACATGCTTAACAATTCATCCCAAAGGGGCACAGGCATATCATGCACGGATTAAATATGGTAAAAATGACAAAAGTGCATGTTGGACTAACGGATCTGCAATTTAACTCAACATGCCTCCTTCCAACAGCATTTTGGGCAACAAGATGACCTCAAATGCAAATGATGCAATGGAATGCAATGATGTACTCGTCGAGACGAAGATTTTGACATATCATACGCCCAAATCGGAGCTACGGATGCAAAGTTATGGCAGGTCAAAGTAGCACGAAAAACTGTAAAAGAAGAGGAGAAAGTCAACGAGGGGGGGGCGCTAGGGTTACTGTAGCAACCCGATCGGATCCGGATCTCGCGCCACTGTAGCGATGCCAGCGATGGCGCGACGGCCGGAGAGAGGAGGAGGGACGCCGGGGTGGCTCGCCGGCGTGGAGGAGGTGGTCGCCGGGGGCCGGATCCGGCGACCCGGGCGGCGTGCGGCGGCGTGCGGCGGCGGAGGGCGCCGGACGGCGGCGGCGCTGGGCGAGGCCGCCTCGGGCGGCGAGAAGGCGAAGGGAAGCCCCGCGGCTTCCGGCAATGGCGTGCGGCGGCCGGCGGTGTCCGGTCGCCGGAGTCGGGGAAGGGCGCGGGCGGAGGAAGTCGGCGCGGGCGGCGGGGAATGGCCCAGACGGGCGAGGAGGCGGGCTCCCCGTGGGCCGGGCGGGCCGCGGCGGCGGCGGCGGCCGGGAGGCCATGTGGCGCGTCCCGATTGGCTGAGGCGCGGCGGCGGACGCGTCCGGCCGGGTGCGGGGGCGATTTTAGGGTTTCGGGGAGGAAGAGAGATCCGAAAACGGGGGGTGTATATATAGGCATAGAGGGAGCTAGGAGAGTCCAAATGAGGTGCGGTTTTCGCCCACACGATCGTGATCGAACGACCGAGACGATGGAGCTGAGTTTGGTGGGTTTTGGGCCAACATGGAGGGGTGTTGGGCTGCACACACACGAGGCCTTTTCGGTCCCTCGGTTAACCGTTGGAGTATCAAACGAAGTCCAAATGACCCGAAACTTGACAGGCGGTCTACCGGTAGTAAACCAAGGCCGCATGGCAAGTCTCGGCCCAATCCGGAAATGTTTAATCCCCACACACGAAAGAAAGCTAGAAATGGCCACCGGAGGAGAACGAAGCGCCGGAATGCAAAACGGACAACGGGGAAAATGCTCGAATGCATGAGACGAACATGTATGCAAATGCAATGCACGTGAAGACATGATATGAGATGCACGAAAACAAAAACAACACACGGAGACAAAGACCCGAACCCGAGAATTAAATATAACTTAATGCCAGAAACGGCATGAGTTGGAGTACAATTGGGGAAGGTTACATGTGGGGCGTTACACAATCATAGTCATACCCAATATAAATTAACAGTGATGAATGCAAATGATGGTTGTGCTCTCCAGCTAGTGCTTTTTAATAAGAGGGTGATGACTCAACATAAAAGTAAATGGATAGGCCCTTCGCAGAGGGAAGCAGGGATTTGTAGAGGTGCCAGATCTCGGTTTTGAAATAGAGATAAATTGTATTTTGAGCGGTATACTTTCATTGTCAACGTAACAACTAAGAGATGGCGATATCTTCCATGCTAAACACATTATAGGCGGTTCCCAAACAGAATGGTAAAGTTTATACTCCCCCTCCACCAATAAGCATCAATCAATGGCTTGGTCGAAACAACGAGTGCCTCCAACATACATCAGGTCCCAGGGGGAGTTTTGTTTGCAATTAATTTTGATTTAGTTTGCATAAAGCATGGGACTGGGCATCCCGGTGACCAGCCATTTTCTCGTGAGTGAGGAGTGGAGTCCACTCCTCTTGAGAATAACCCGCCTAACATGGAAGATAAGGACAGCCTTGGTTGATACATGAGCTATTCGAGCATACAAAACAGAATGTTTATTTGAAGGTTTAGAGTTTCGCACATACAAATTTACTTAGAACGACAGGTAGATACCGCATATAGTAGGTATAGTGGACTCATCTGGAATAACTTTGGGGTTTAAGGGATTGGATGCACAAGCAGTATTCCCGCTTAGTACAAGTGAAGGCTAGCAAAAGACTGAGAAGCGACCAACTAGAGAGCGACAACAGCCATGTACATGCATTAAAATTAATAAACATTGGATGCAAGCATGAGTAGGATATAATCTACCATGAACATAAATATCGTGAATGCTATGTTGATTTTGTTTCAACTACATGCGTGAACATGTGCCAAGTCAAGTCACTTAAATCACTCAAAAGAGGATACCATCCCATCATACCACATCATAATCATCTCAATAGCATGTTGGCATACAAGGTAAACCATTATAACTCATAGCTAATCAAGCATGGCACAAGCAACTCTGATCTCTAATTGTCATTGCAAACATGTTTATTCATAATAAGCTGAATAAAAAACGAGGGACTCATCATATTTACAAAAATAAAAGAGGTCGAGTTCATACCAGCTTTTCTCATCTCAGTCAGTCCATCATATGTCATCATAATTGCCTTTCACTTGCACGACCGGACGGTGTGAATAATAATAAGAGTGTACATGCATTGGACTAAGCTGGAATCTGCGAGCATTCAATAAACAGGAGAAGACAAGGCAATATGGGCTCTGGGTTAAATCAACAATAATGCATATAAGAGCCACTTCAACAATTTAATTATGGTCTTCTCCTACTGACCTCTAAAGAAAAGAAAAGAAATAAAACTATTTACACGGGAAAGCTCCCAACAAGCAAAAGAAGAACGGGAAATATTTTTAGGTTTTCTTTTTAATTATTACTACTACAACAGAAAAATAAACTACTACTATTTTTTTGTTTTTCTTAAGGTTTAACAAACACACAAGAAGAAAGCAGGAAAAAGAAAATAAACTAGCATGGATATTACAGTGAAAAAGTATGAGCACCGACATCTAGCAATGAGTGTGTGTGAGCATAAATATAATGTCGGTGAGAAATAC
Source organism: Triticum monococcum (assembly GCA_034509565.1). NCBI lineage: Eukaryota > Viridiplantae > Streptophyta > Magnoliopsida > Poales > Poaceae > Triticum > Triticum monococcum. Next base: position 527,079,098 of record CM067845.1, read on the forward strand.
GTACTCCCCCAAGCTTAGGCTTTTGTCCTAAGTTGGTCTATGGCCACGGCTGGCCTGGCGGATATCCATAATAATAGTTGTTGGGGTCGTACAGTGATGAGGAGGAATAGTTGGGATCATACTGTGATGAAGAAGAAGACTCTGACTGCCACTGGCTGACAGTCATCTCTGAATCCCAAGAATAAACAGATTGTCGTGGAGGCTCATCTTGTGGTTCCTGTTCTGGGGCTGGTGCAGGATTCTTGTAAGCTTGGACGATAGCCCACGTAACGAGGTAGGGTCCTACAAAATTAAACAAAGAAGGAGCAGGCATGATAATAGTCTCAGGATGATGTTTGTTAAAGAACAATTGATATTTAAGCTCTCCTACCCTATTCTTAACAATAAAATCATGTGCCACCATACTTTTATGATCTAGATAAACACGGGACAACACCTTTTCTTCCTTCTCAACATGCCTAATAGTATGTTAAAATGTGCAGCTAGGCGTGTGGCATAGACGCCTCCAAAGATGGGATCCTTAGTATAGTTCATACTTAACCGTCTAGCAATAATACCGCCCATACTAAAAGTGTTATCACTATATAAACCGTGGTGCAGAATAATTATATCAGGGATACTAAGGTTTCCAGTGTTTCCGTGTCCAATTAAACAACGACTAGCAAATAATGCAAAGTAGTGTAAAATAGGAAAATGTAGAGAAAATTTCTTATTTGACACTATCTTAAAATCTGCTTCCTTATTTGACACTGGAAAAGTTTTTCTTTCCTATTTGACACAAGTTCTAAATTTTATTCCCTATATGACATTTTCGTCCATTTTGAGCCTAAATGACACCTGAAAAGACTCTTTTGCCCCTCATGTGGTATGTGTGGGGGGGGGGGCAATAGCGCACACACGCATCATTAGTGCGAGGGCAGGAGCACACACGCAACAACACATACACATGCACCAACACACACGCACGCGCACACACACGCAACAACACGCACGCGCACGTGCACACACACGCAACAACACACATGCACGCGCACACACACGCACGCAGCACACACACACACGCAGGCAGCACATAGGCACGCAACAGCACACACACACGCGCGCGCACGTACACACGTAGTAGCAAACACACACGCAGCAGCACACATGCACACACACACACACACACACATGCAGCAGCAGCAGCACACATGTGCGCGTGCACCCACACATGCAACAGCACACACACGCGCACACACAGACCGCATGAGGGGCAAAATCGTCTTTTCAGGTGTCATTTAGGCTGAAAATGGACGGAAGTGCCATATAAGGAATAAAATTTAGGACTAGTGTCAAATAGGGAAGAAAAAATTTTCTAGTGTCAAATAAAGAATCGGATTTTAAGATAGTGTCAAATAAGGAATTTTCTCGAAAATGTATGCTAGTGATTCGTGCATCGAAAACCTTTCTAGTTTCTCCTACAGTGATAGTATCAATAAACCCAGCCACATCATCATGATGTGGTTCTTCTATCTTGCCCTCAAAAGGGATTAAACAAATCCGACAGAAATCATAAAGTGACATCTCCTTATGCTCATCATATAAATGAAACTCCATCGTAGGTGGCGAGTTCCTAGAATGAAAATGAAAGTTTTGCACAAAAGTATTTGTGAGTAAGAGATACTGATCGCATTGGTCGTGGAGGAAAGCGGCGAGGCCTGCATTGTGAGCCAATTCATGAAAATCTTCATAGATACCGGCTGCTCTCAAGAAATCTTTAGAAGGCCATTCACACGCCCGAATCTCCGCGGTGCGCGGCAAATTATACTTAGGCTTTGGTGCCTTTTCCTTCGAGATTTGGCTCAACGAGCCCCTCAAAAATCTCCTCATTATTTTTCTGAAACAATCTGAAATTTGTAGTAACTTCAAACAAAAATGAACCAACTTCAATAATATTGATAGCAACTACTCCTACAAGTGCCTTGAGCCTAAATCAAGCATTAGAACTACTTGGAACCATATAAATTTGACATGCAAGCTCAAGAACATGGTCACCTATGCAGCACAAATTTGCAAAGAATAAGGCACTAGAACAAAAACTAATTGGACCAATGGAGGAGTCACATACCAAGGAACAATCTCCCCAAGCAGTTTTGCGAGAGGTGCTTTGAGCAAGGAGATCGAAAATCACAGCAAAAGTGGCTGAAACTCGTGCTTGAGTTGGTTTTTCGGGGTTGTGTGAAATAGAGGAAGAAGATGGGTGCTGGGATAAGTGGAGGAGGGCCACCGTGGGCCCACGAGGCAGGGGGCGCGCCCTAGGGGGGCGCCCACCACCCTCGTGGCCAGGTGGCAGCTCCTCCCGCGGTAATTTTTGCACAGTAAATCCTCAAATATTCCCGAAAAAATCATATTAAATTGGCATGGCATTCTGAGGTCTTTTATTTTCGGGATATTTTTATATTGCACGGATAAGTCAGGAAACAGACAAAAAATACTATTTTTACTTTATTTCTACTAATTAACATAAAGTAAAAGTGGGGTACAGAAGTTTGTGCTTCTAGTTTCATCCATCTCATGCTCATCAAAAAGAATCCACTAACAAGGTTGATCAAGTCTTGTTAACAAACTCATTCCGATAATCATGAAACCGGAGAAATTTCAAATAACACTAAGTTACCTCAACGGGGATATGCACATCCCCAATAATAAGTATATCATATTTCTTCTTGACAGTAGGAAGAGGAAATTCAAAACCTCCAAATATAATCGATGGAATTTTCCTAATAGAATTGATACTATGAACTTGAGGTTGTTTCCTCGGAAAGTGTACCGTATGCTCATTACCATTAACATGAAAAGTGACATTGCCTTTTTTGCAATCAATAATAGCCCCTGCAGTATTAAGAAAAGGTCTTCCAAGAATAATAGACATACTATCATCCTCGGGAATATCAAGTATAACAAAGTCCGTTAAAATAGTAACGTTTGCAACCACAATAGGCACATCCTCACTAATACCGACAGGTATAGCAGTTGATTTATCAGCCATTTGCAAAGATATTTCAGTAGGTGTCAGCTTATTCAAGTCAAGTCTATGATATAAAGAGAGAGGCATAACACTAACACCGGCTCCAAGATCACATAAAGCAGTTTTAATATAATTTCTTTTAATGGAGCAAAGTATAGTAGGTACTCTGGGGTCTCCAAGTTTCTTTGGTATTCCACCCTTAAAAGTATAATTAGCAAGCATGGTGGAAATTTCAGCTCCCGGTATCTTTCTTTTATTAGTAATGATATCCTTCATATATTTAGCATAAGGATTTGTTATGAGCACATCACTCAATCTCATACGCAAAAAGATAGGCCTAATCATTTCAGCAAAGCGCTCAAAATCCTCATCATCCTTTTTCTTGGATGGTTTCGGAGGAAAAGGCATGGGTTCTGAACCCAAGGTTCCCTTTCTTTACCATGTTTCCTAGCAACAAAGTCTCTTTTATCATAACGTTGATTCTTTGATTGTGGGTTATCAAGATCAACATCAGGTTCAATTTCTACATCATTATCATTACTAGGTTGAGCATCATCATGAACATCATCATTAATATTTTTACTAGGTTCATGTTCATTACCAGATTGTGTTTCAGCATCAGACATGGAGATATCATTTGTATTATCAGGTGGTTCAGCAATAGGTTCACTAGAAGTTTGCACAGTTCTATCATTTTTCTTCTTCTTCTTTTTAGAAGAACTAGGAACCTCAATATTATTTCTTTGAGAATCTTGCTCGATTCTCTTAGGGTGGCCTTCAGGATACAAAGGTTCCTGAGTCATTCTACCAGTTCTAGTAGCCACTCTAACAGCATAATCATTTTTCTTACTATTCATTTCATCAAGCACTTCTTTTTGAGCCTTAAGTACTTGTTCTACTTGAGTGGTAACCATAGAAGCATGTTTGCTAACAAGTTTAAGTTCACCTTTAATATTAGCCATATAATCACCCAAGTATTTAAGCATATCGGAATCATATTTCAATTGTCTACCAAAATAAGCATTGAAATTTTCTTGTTTGACAATAAAATTATCAAACTCATCAAAGCATTGCCTAGCAGGCTTATAGTGAGGGATATCACCTTCATCAAATCTATAGAGAGAATTTTCCTTTACTACCTGTGTCGGGATATCGGGATCAAGAGGTTCTTCAGTAAATAAAGAATTGAAATCATAAGTTTGTTCAACAAGCGGTGAATTAAGACCATGTATTTCTTCAATAGGAGGTAAATTGTTGACGTCTTCAGCCTTAATACTCCCTCCTTCCATCTATATAGGGCCTAATGCATTTTTCGAGGCTAACTTTGACCAAATGTTAGAGCAATAATATATGACATGCAACTTACACAAAGCACATCATCAAATTCGTATGTGAAAGGAGCTTTCAATGATATAATTTTCACATTATGCATGTCATGTAGTATTAATTTTATCAATAGTCAAAGACGGTCTTGAAAAACGCATTAGGACCTATATAGATGGAAGGAGGGAGTACCTTTTTCTTTCATAGATTTCTTTACCTCTTGCATATCTTCGGGACTGAGAAATAAAACACCTCTCTTCTTCGGAGTTGGTTTAGGAATCGACTCAATAATTGGAGCAGGAGATGGCTTAGGAGCTGGCTCAGGAGGTGCCCAATTATTTTCATTTGTCAACATATTATTCAATAGAATTTCAGCTTCATCCGGTGTTCTTTCCCTGAAAAGAGAACCAGCACAACTATCCAGGTAATCTCTGGAAGCCTCAGTTAGTCCATTATAAAAGATATCAAGTATTTCTTTCTTAAGAGGATGATCAGGCAACGCATTAAGTAGCTTGAGAAGCCTCCCCCAAGCTTGTGGGAGACTCTCTACTTTAATTTGCACAAAGTTGTATATTTCCCTCAAAGCAGCTTGTTTCTTATGAGTAGGGAAATATTTAGCAGAGAAGTAATAAATCATATCCTGGGGACTACGCACACAACCAGGATCAAGAGAATTAAACCATATCTTAGAATCACCCTTTAATGAGAACGGAAATATTTTGAGTATATAAAAGTAACGCGATCTCTCATCATTAGTGAACAGGACAGCTATATCATTTAACTCAGTAAGATGTGCCACAACAGTTTCAGATTCATAGCCATAAAATGGATCAGATTCAACCAAAGTAATTATATCAGGATCAACAGAGAATTCATAATCCTTATCAGGAACGCATATAGGTGAAGTAGCAAAAGCAGGGTCGGGTTTCATTTTATCTCTAAGTGATTCTTTGTTCCATTTAATTAATAACCTCTTAAGCTCATATCTATCTTTGCAAGCTAAAATAATGGCAGAAGATTCCATATCAAAAAGATAGCCCTCAGGAATAACATGCATATTTTCATCATCACTATCATCATCGTATTCAGATTCAATAATTTCTTTTTCTCTAGCCCTAGCAATTTGTTCATCAAGAAATTCACCAAGGGACACAGTAGTATCAGGCATAGAAGCAGTTTCATCATAAGTATCATGCATAGCAGAAATGGCATCATCAATAACATGCGACATATCAGAACGAATAGCAGAAGCAGGTGTAGGTGTCGCTAGCCTACTCATAACAGAAGGTGAATCAAGTGCAGAGCTAGATGGCAGTTCCTTACCTCCCCTCGTAGTTGAGGGATAGATCTTGGTTTTTGGATCTCTCAAGTTCTTCATAGTGTCCAGCAGATATAAATCCCAAGTGACTCAAAGAATAGAGCTATGCTCCCTGGCAACGGCGCCAGAAATTAGTCTTGATAACCCACAAGTATAGGGGATCGCAACAGCTTTCAAGGGTAGAGTATTCAACCCAAATTTATTGATTCGACACAAGGGGAGCCAAAGAATATTCTCAAGTATTAGCAGCTGAGTTGTCAATTCAACCACACCTGGAAACTTAGTATCTGCAGCAAAGTGTTTAGTAGCAAAGTAATATGATAGTGGTGGTAGCGGCAACAAAAGTAAAGACAGCAAAAGTAATGTTTTTGGTATTTTGTAGTGATTGTAACAGTAGCAGCGGGAAAGTAAATAAGCGAGAACCAGTATATGGAAAACTCGTAGGCACCAGATCAGTGATGGATAATTATGCTGGATGCGGTTCATCATGTAACAGTCATAACATAGGGTGACACAGAACTAGCTCCAATTCATCAATGTAATGTAGGCATGTATTCCATATATAGTCATACGTGCTTATGGAAAAGAACTTGCATGACATCTTTTGTCCTACCCTCCCGTGGCAGCGGGGTCCTATTGGAAACTAAGGGATATTAAGGCCTCCTTTTAATAGAGAACCGGAACAAAGCATTAGCACATAGTGAATACATGAACTCCTCAAACTATGGTCATCACCGGGAGTGGTCCCGATTATTGTCACTTCGGGGTTGCCGGATCATAACACATAGTAGGTGACTATAGACTTGCAAGATAGGATCAAGAACTCACATATATTCATGAAAACATAATAGGTTTAGATCTGAAATCATGGCACTCGGGCCCTAGTGACAAGCATTAAGCATAGCAAAGTCATAGCAACATCAATCTCAGAACATAATGGATACTAGGGATCAAACCCTAACAAAACTAACTCGATTACATGATAAATCTCATCCAACCCATCACCGTCCAGCAAGCCTACGATGCAATTACTCACGCACGGCGGTGAGCATCATGAAATTGGTGATGGAGGATGGTTGATGATGACGACGGCGACGAATCCCCCTCTCCGGAGCCCCGAACGGACTCCAGATCAGCCCTCTCGAGAGGTTTTAGGGCTTGGCGGTGGCTCTGTATCGTAAAACACGATGATTTATTCTCTCTTATTTTTTCTCTCCAAAAGCAAATATATAGAGTTGGAGTTGGCGTCGGAGGGTTTCCAGGGGGGCCACGAGGTAGGGGGCGCGCCCTAGGGGGGCGCCCCCCACCCTCGTGAGAAGGGTGTGGGCCCCCTGGTCTTCATCTTTGGCGAGGATTTTTTATTGTTTTTTCTAAGATGTTCCGTGGAGTTTCAGGTCATTCCGAGAATATTTGTCTTCTGCACATAAAACAACACCATGGCAATTCTGCTGAAAACAGCGTCAGTCTGGGTTAGTTCCATTCAAATCATACAAGTTAGAGTTCAAAACAAGGGCAAAAGTGTTTGGAAAAGTAGATACGACAGAGGCGTATCAGCTCCTTCTTGATTTCTACCTCCGCAGCCTTTAGCATTGCGAAGAGCTCGGGAATCGTCTTATCCATCCCTTGCATGTTATAGTTCATCACGAAGCTCTTGTAGCTTGGTGGCAGTGATTGAAGAACTCTGTCAATGACACTATCAACAGGAAGATTTACTCCCAGTCGAGTCAAGTGATTATGATACCCAGACATTTTGAGTATATGTTCACTGACAGAACTATTCTCCTCCATCTTGCAGCTATAGAACTTATTGGAGACTTTATATCTCTCAATCCGGGCATTTGCTTGAAATATTAACTTCAACTCCTGGAACATCTCATATGCTCCATGACGTTCAAAACATCGTTGAAGTCCCGATTCTAAGCCGTAAAGCATGGCACACTGAACTATCGAGTAGTCATCAGCTTTGCTTTGTCAGATGTTCATAACATCTGGTGTTGCTCCAGCAGCAGGCCTGGCACCCAGCGGTGCTTCCAGGACGTAATTCTTCTGTGCAGCAATGAGGATAATCCTCAAGTTACGGACCCAATCCGTGTAATTGCTACCATCATCTTTCAACTTTGCTTTCTCAAGGAACGCATTAAAATTCAACGAAACAACAACACGGGCCATCTATCTACAATCAAACATAGACAAGCAAGATACTATCAGGTACTAAGTTCATGATAAATTTAAGTTCAATTAATCATATTACTTAAGAACTCCCACTTAGAAAGACATCCCTCTAATCTTCTAAGTGATCACGTGATCCAAATCAACTAAACCATAACCGATCATCACGTGAAATGGAGTAGCTTTCAATGGTGAACATCAATATGTTGATCATATCTACTATATGATTCACGCTCGACCTTTCGGTCTCAGTGTTCCGAGGCCATATCTGCATATGCTAGGCTCGTCAAGTTTAACTTGAGTATTCTGCGTGTGCAAAACTGGCTTGCACCCGTTGTAGATGGACGTAGAGCTTATCAGACCCGATCATCACGTGGTCTCTGGGCACGACGAACTTTGGCAACAGTGCATACTCAGGGAGAACACTTTTATCTTGAAATTTAGTGAGATATCATCTTATAATGCTACCGCCAATCAAAGCAAGATAAGATGCATAAAAGATAAACATCACATGCAATCAATATAAGTGATATGATATGGCCATCATCATCTTGTACTTGTGATCTCCATCTCCGAAGTACCGTCATGATCACCATCGTCACCGGCGCGACACCTTGATCTCCATCGTAGCATCTTGTCGTCTTGCCAATCTTATGCATCCACGACTATCGCTACCGCTTAGTGATAAAGTAAAGCATTACAACGCAATTGCATTGCATACAATAAAGCGACAACCATATGGCTCCTGCCAGTTGCCGATAACTCGGTTACAAAACATGATCATCTCATACAATAAAATTTAGCATCATGTCTTGACCATATCACATCACAACATGCCCTGCAAAAACAAGTTAGACGTCCTCTACTTTGTTGTTGCAAGTTTTACGTGGCTGCTACAGGCTTAGCAAGAACCGTTCTTACCTACGCATCAAAACCACAACGATAGTTTGTCAAGTTGGTGCTGTTTTAACCTTCGCAAGGACCGGGCATAGCCACACTCGGTTCAACTAAAGTTGGAGAAACTGACACCCGCCAGCCACCTGTGTGCAAAGCACATCGGTAGAACCAGTCTCGCGTAAGCGTACGTGTAATGTCGGTCCAGGATGCTTCATCCAACAATACCGCCGAACCAAAGTATGACATGCTGGTAAGCAGTATGACTTATATCGTCCACAACTCACTTGCGTTCTACTCGTGCATATAACATCAACGCATAAAACCTGGCTCGGATGCCACTGTTGGGGAACGTAGTAATTTCAAAAAATTTCCTACGCACACACAAGATCATGGTGATGCATAGCAACGAGAGGGGAGAGTGTTGTCTATGTACCCTCGTAGACCGGCAACGGAAGCATTGACACAACGTAGAGGAAGTAGTCATACGTCTTCCCGATCCGACCGATCCAAGTACCAAATGTACGACACCTCCGAGTTCTGCACACGTTTAACTCGGTGACGTCCCTCGAGCTCCGATCTAGCCGAATGTTGAGGGAGCGTTTCGTCAGCACGACGGCGTGATGACGGTGATGATGTTCTACCGACGCAGGGCTTCGCCTAAGCACCGCTACGATATGACCGAGGTGGAATATGGTGGAAGGGGGCACCGCACACGGCTAAGGAACAATCACGAAGATCAACTTGTGTGTCATGGGGTGCCCCCTGCCCCCGTATATAAAGGAGGGAGGGAGGAGGTGCGGCCGGCCCTAGGGGTGAGCCTGGAGGAGTCCTACTCCCACCGGGAGTAGGACTCCCCCCTCTTGCCTTGTTGGAGAAGGAAAGGGGAAGGGGGAAAGAGGAAAGGGCCCCCTTCCTTGTCCTATTCGGACTAGGGGGGAGGGGGCGCGCGGCCTGCCCTGGCCGGCCCTCCTCTTCTCCCTTAGGGCCCATGTAGGCCCATTAACCCCCGGGGGGGTTCCGGTAACCCCCCGGTACTCCGGTACAATCTCGATTTCACCCGGAACGATTCCGATATCCAAATATAGGGTTCCAATATATCCATCTTTATGTCTCGACCATTTCGAGACTCCTCGTCATGTCCGTGATCACATCCGGGACTCCGAACTACCTTCGGTACATCAAAACACAAAAACCCTAATTACGATCGTCACCGAACTATAAGCGTGCGGACCCTACGGGTTCGAGAACTATGTAGACATGACCGAGACACGTCTCCGGTCAATAACCAATACCGGAACCTGGATGCTCATATTGGTTCCTACATATTCTACGAAGATCTTTATCGGTCAAACCGCATAACAACATACGTTGTTCCCTTTGTCATCGGTATGTTACTTGCCCGAGATTCGATCGTCGGTATTCTAATACCTAGTTCAATCTCGTTACTGGCAAGTCTCTTTACTCCTTCCGTAATACATCGTTCCGCAACTAACTCATTAGTTGCAATGCTTGCAAGACTTAAGTGATGTGCATTACCGAGTGGGCCCAGAGATACCTCTCCGACAATCAGAGTGACAAATCCTAATCTCGAAATACGCTAACCCAACAAGTACCTTCGGAGACACCTGTAGAGCACCTTTATAATCAACCAGTTATGTTGTGACGTTTGGTAGCACACAAAGTGTTCCTCCGGTAAACGGGAGTTGCATAATCTCATAGTCATAGGAACATGTATAAGTTATGAAGAAAGAAATAGCAACAAACTAAACGATCAAGTGCTAAGCTAACGGAATGGGTCAAGTCAATCACATCATTCTCCTAATGATGTAATCCCGTTAATCAAATGACAACTCATGTCTATGGTTAGGAAACATAACCATCTTCGATCAACGAGCTAGTCAAGTAGAGGCATACTAGTGACACTCTGTTTGTCTATGTATTCACACATGTATTATGTTTTCGGTTAATACAATTCTAGCATGAATAATAAACATTTATCATGATATAAGGAAATAAATAATAACTTTATTATTGCCTCTAGGGCATATTTCCTTCAGGAGAGAGAGAGCCAGATCATGCATGGCATTTGTATGAGAGCAAGAGTGTGTCTTTAGGCAGCCCCCTCCACCCCTATTTATAGGCCAAGCCCAAGAGTGGCTTCTCCAAGAAGCCAAGGGGATAATACCAAAAGGCCCTCAAGGTGGCTTCTGCAAGAAGCCAAGCAAAAAGCACTTTCACTATTCATGACAACATTTTTCAGCATCGGCTCGAACTGAAAATATTTATGTGGGCTCAGTACATTTCCAGTACCCACTAAAATAATTTTCAACGTGTTCCAAAACAATTCCGGTTTAGTGATTTTCATCTGTGAAAAGCAAACAAGAATGCGTTTTCACTATTCATGAAGACAATTTTTGCGTCCATTAAATCCGACAGTATTTCTATGGGTCTTAGAATAATTCCAGTACCCACTAAAATGATTTTGGATTCGTTCTGAAACAATTTTAGATTAGTGAATTTCATCTACGAAAACAACCAAAGCGGTACCGGCAGCTCCGAAACATTTTCGGTTTTTATCCCAAAAAAATTCTAGAAGTTTCCAGAATAATTCTGGCACCATCTAAGAATTATCAGGCATGCCCCGAAACCAATTTGACTTAATGGTATATCCCGAAACAACTTTTTGGTGTTACAAAACTATTTCGCTATTCTCTCTCCGGAACTCTTCCATTGTCTCTGAAACTTTTTCGGCAAATTTCTCTCAGACTCCTTGTCTAGTATTCAGCAAATAGATGACCCTTAAGCGTGTGACCCTATAGGTTCGGTGAAGCATAGACATGACCGGAACACTTTTCGATCAATGATCAACATCGGAGCCGTGGACACCCATATTGACCCCTATACCCACACGAATGAATATTCGAGTGAACCTCCAGTTGCAGTGAACTATTCCTGTTGCTTCGCGATATGTCACAAACACCCGAGGTGAGATTTATTGCATCCCCGTGGACGAACAATTTATCCACCATACAAATTACCTCGTTACCGATTTTGTTCTCTTTTTTCGTTTCCGTGTTCCAGCATCCCTGTGATCAAATCACACTTTGTCTGGCCAGACGATGATGGATACCGTAACACCGAGAGGGCCCGAGAATATCTCTCCATCGTCGAAGGAGCAAATCCCAATCTTGAGCTATCAAGTTACTTGACACACTTTTTCATGAACCCGTAAGCCGCCATAATAGCCACCCATTTACGGATGACGTTTAACAAACCCCAAAGTTCATGAAGCAAGTATGAAGAAACTCGATACTCTCATGGTCTAAGGAATTATGCAAACATTAACCATCTCTGCGTTATCAACCATAAACTTGTGACGAATGAATCTCATAGCATAACATCAATACGGGTCGATTCAACACAAATGTTCTCTTAACATTGTGCCCTCAAAGTTGCTGGCATTGACATGCCCACGATCAGGAAAAACAGAAGCATCATGCAACACTTGAGCTGGTCTTAGATGCCAGACTAAGAATACTTCTTACCGTTTATTATTCCACACGTGCATATGAGTCTTCCTCCGAGCCTCGTGTTATTGTAGACTCGAGAACCATAGCAGTTATAGCATGGAACATAAACATAATTAGAAACTTGGAGATAAATAATATCATTTATTATTGCCTCTAGAGCATATCTCCTACAACCCCCTCCCCTCCCCCGTCTCCGTGCCCGAGCCCCTCCCTCCCCCTCTTCGACCAAAGTTGCGGCAATGCCGAAGTTGTGGTGCTCCGCAACACATACACACACTATTTTTTTTTTGAGTAAAATACATACACACACTAGAAAATTGACATGTCTGACATGATCATAGATACATGCACACAGTAGCCGGGAGCCTTTTTTCTGTAAAAAACAAAAGCGAACAGGCCGTAAGTGTACACATGATGACCGGCCCAGCTAGCCTGGGCCACGAAGACTCGAACTGGCGCCCGATACGAATACGGCCTACTTTCGGATGGTGGGGCCAGACAGGCCACGTCAGCTTCGTTACTCCACTTGTATGAAATGAAGGCCGTTGACCTGCTGCCACTCCCTCCTCCGGAGCTCACACCCACAGTTCCTCGGCCGTTCCCTCGCCTGATCGCCTCCGGTCTCCGCTACCGATGGACGCCGTCGCCTTCTCCCCCGCTCCGAACCCCAACGCCGCGCCATTCCCCTCCGCCTCCCCGTCCTCGAGCGCCCACCGCTTCTCCATCCGCGGCCCGCGGCGGCGGCGCCCGCTCCCGGCGCTCCGATCCAGCGCCTCCCCCTCCGCCTCCCACCACGACGTGGTCGTCGTAGGCGCCGGGATCGTCGGCCTCTCCATCGCCCGCCACCTCCTCCTCCACACCCCGCTCTCCGTCGCCGTCGCCGACGCCGCCGTCCCCTGCTCCGGCGCCACCGGCGCAGGTACCCACACCCCCTCCTCGCGCTCGCGTATGCCAAGGTCAGCTTGGATGCATCCTCCAGGGTTCTGATTTGGATTCGGCGGTGCTGCTGCAGGGCAGGGGTACGTGTGGATGTCGCACCGGACGCCCGGGAACGACACGTGGGACCTGGCGGTGCGGAGCAAGCAGCTGTGGGAGGAGCTCGCGGCCGAGATGGACGGCCTCCGCGCCGGCGGCGCGCGCGAGAGCCTCGGGTGGATGAAGACAGGTAAAGCCATGTGACAGTTGTCCATATAAGTCGTTGACTCTGATCGAATTGCAGATTAACTTCTCCCCCCTCAAATACAGACTACAGTAGCAGTATATTTAGCTCGAAATGGCAGTAAAAGGTTAATTGCATCTCCTCTGGTCCAGTAGATTTCACTAAGTTAGTTTATTAAGGCTACCTTGGACTCCGACCTTTCTGATGCTATGTGCAGCTATATGGTACTTGAAATTGAAATGACTCACTTCTTCGATGACATGTCTTACTGCATTTCACTATATGCACATCCCAGATTATTTATTTCTCAGTCACAGCGAGAGAGATTGAACAGAAAGTGAAATGCTTGTTTTGTGAAGGAAGCTTATTAGTTGGAAGAACCTCCAAAGAGCTGGCTACGCTGGAGGAGAAGACTAAGGTTCTGTCTCAGGCAGGCATCAATGCGGAATGCTTGTCTGCCTCTTCGTTGCATGCATTAGAACCCGCACTCTGTGTTGGAAATGATGGTGGTGCCATGTTCTTACCTGAAGACCGTCAAATCGATGCCTTCCAGACCGTGTCTTTGATTGAAAAGGTTTATTCTCTAGAACTTTCGATTCTTCTATGATAAGTGTGGTTAGAAGAATCCTTGCACGTCTCTAACTGTTAACATTTTCTCTTATTAGATCAATAGGTCATATACTCCACAAGGGAGATACATGGAGCTCTACAATGATCCTGCCATGTCATTGATAAGGTATGAAGGTCTCTTCTTTTCAGACTACTTCTGTTGGTGGACACAAGAGCACCAGCTATCAGGCTACTAGAATTGCAGCAAAGTAGCTTCTATAATTAGCTTGATGATTTTGTTATCTATCACCCTGTTAGGGTGCCTTTTTCATTCATTCCAAACCATTTCCATTCTTCTGTATTATTGATGTTTCTTTTTTACTTTATGCAGATCAGAGGTTACTGGAAGGGTTGAAGGTGTACAAACTTCTAAGAACATCTTATATGGCAGAAAAGCTACTGTAGTTGCTTCTGGCGCTTGGACTCGGTCCTTATTGCATAGTTTCCTAGGACCAAATTCTACACTGGATATTCCTGTGAAGCCACGAAAGGTACGTGCTATTTTCCAAATTTCTTTGATTAACCTTTCATACGAAATATTTCGATTGATTTTCCTGGTTTTTTCAACATCTCACAACATAAAAAAAGTGTAATTTTTTACATTATCCATTTCAGGGTCATCTGCTTGTGTTGGAAAATTTTGACATGCTAAAGCTGAATCATGGCATAATGGAGCTGGGATATGTTGACCATCAGGGCGATAATTCACATAGCATACACTTGTCGTCAACATCCAATGAAGATGAGCATGACGCCGCATCCATATCAATGACAGCAACATTAAATACAAAAGGGCATTTAGTTTTAGGTGATCTATAGAGTCCGAAGTTATCCCTTTGTTCCACCTTTTGCTGACCTTTTTGGAGATCTTCTGAAATAAATCTATGGATGAGTAGATCAAGCTTTTTCTCAGTAAATAATTTTTTGATTCATACAAGAATATCTTTTCTATATAACTTTTTTTGCCAACTATGTTAGAAAATGTGAATCCTTGATGACAAATATTTTTTTACAGGAAGCAGCAGGGAGTTTAAAGGATTTTCAAGGGAGGTTGATAAATCCATACTGAAGAGTATATGGGACCGTGCAGGAGAATTCTTTCCTGCCATCAACAATGTTCATCTTGATATTGACGAGGACAAAGAAATCAGAATTGGGCACCGCCCCTACAGTAAGGCCCTTTGGTTTTAGAACAACAAAATAGTGCCTCAAAGATATTTCAATGCAATGTTATTAGCTTTGCACTCTATATTTGATAGAAATGCCTCATCTGTTTCAGTGCCTGATGGGAAGCCAGTTATTGGATTTGTTCCGGATATGTCAAATGTTTTGATTGCAACAGGACATGAAGGAAGTGGACTTGCTTTGGTAAGTCGATCGTGCAAACCTGCTCCAGTTAATGTTTTCCTCTCTTCGTGCTTAGTATTTTTGTAAGCAGTTCAGCATATGACATTTCCATGCTCCTGGAGAACAGGAGTTGCAGCAAAGATAGCCCCATTGCAGCCCCCGTTCCTGGGAGTGTTCCCATTCATTGCATACAATTAGTTGTGCACTGTGCTACCCTGGTTGCATTTTTTTGTATTTCTAGTTCTGTGAGATGACCAGTTGAATGACCCTGCATGCGGGTATCATATTCCAACTGAGATAGAGTAAACCATATGTCAGCAGGCGCGTTACTTTCTTTTTAAGTCTCTTCACTTTTTGAGTTTCCATATACATAAGCTGGAGGTCGCCTATCTAGAGCGCAGAATGAGGCTGTACTTAGATGCAGACACTGGTGAATTTCGACCACCAGAAAGCTAAAGCCTAAGGTATTTTCATGTTGTGCATGATCAAGCTCCATGTACATAGATAATGTGTCGTTTACTTGCTAATATTGGCATTCTGAACCCATCTACCTACAAGTAGCTCAAAACATTGTTGACATTTGCAGTGACATGACATTCCCTTGCTATGAAAGCTTGCTCACTTGATTGAATAGAACAACAACACACAGTTGCTTGATATGGTTGACTAAATACAGTTATGAGATTTACACATTCTTAATGGTTGGGATAAATTTCTACTGCTATTTCCCTTTTTAAGAAGTTAATAAAAAATGATATTCTTCTTCTGCTAATTTTACTTCAGGCGCTAGGTACTGCTGAAATGGTGACGAATATGATTCTTGGTGACCCTGGAAGAGTGGACTTCACGCCTTTCTCCATAGAAAATAGATTTTCAGGTAATTCTAATAAACACCATGGTAACCTATTTGCGACTAAATTGCTAGTATGGTTCAACATATCTGCCTTAAATTAACTAGCAGTTTTCTTCTGAACTTCTCCATTCTCATTGGAGTTCATGGCAACTCTGCATGCCGCGTATCAGTTCATTGCACAAAGTATACTGGATGGAAAGGATGCTCCTTTTGGCAATTCGTAATGTTGATCCATGAAATTTTTATTTCTATTGGATTCAACTTCTTTTAAAATTTGACACAGTAGTAAAATGTCAAAATTTGGGAAGTGCTTTTCTTCCCTTACATCTGTCCATACCTAAGTCATTAGTATGTATCCTAGGTGTGAAATATTTTGGTTTCAGTACAAAGGACGATGCCATTGGGTTTTCTGCTTCTGCTTGAGGAACTTTGTCATCCGAGCAACTGGGTTATGGGCTATTCTTTAAATCCTGATGTCCTCCAAGCCCAGTAATCCAATTTGAGTTTTAGGTCATCTACTGATGCTTACTTTCTATTCGATGCACTCAGTGGGTTAGCTGCTGCTTGGATCGGTCTTGTTTCATAGAACTCCTTGGCGCAGCTTCTGACTGAGGTTGCTGAAATTTGCTGTTGAGTACCGCCGAGAAGCATTCCTCCAGTCTGAGCCAGATCTCATCATCACTTCAAACTCCTGATAGCTAATGCGACCATCCTGTTGCATATGCATATAAAATGTCAGTTATCCTATAGAAGAATGTGTTTGTGTACTCTTGGACTGGAAAACCCCATGGATGGCAGCAATAAGTTAGTTATTATTGCTTCATGGATTTCTCGTTACACTAGAATTAGGTAAACACTAAACAATGCTGGCATTTCAGCAAATTATGGGGATTGTTGTTGATTTACGCTTCTTTCCAGGTGTAGTAATTTCCTTTTGTCAAACATTAGTTGGCACTTCCCGAAAACGATGGGGGAAAGTGGGTAGTTTTCGGATGTGCCCTTTTCACTGGAAACAGCCTCAAACCGTCTACAGTTTCAGGATTTAAAATAGGGGTTTAGGGTAAACAATCCAGCTAGCTTAAAATTACATTGATTCATTTGATATGGATAAATGGTGTCTACAGTATCAGGATTCAAAATCAGCATGGCCCACTTTCCTGAAATACAGCAGCATTAAGTGATCAATGCTTTTTTATTTATTAATTTGTTGTCTAAACTGACCTCATCCGTGTCGACGTCACGTATAATGTCTTTAACCACTTCCTCATCTGGGCCTAGTTCATCATCACCTAAAGCCTCCATCAATTCCTCCATTTCAATATATCCATTGCCATCTTTGTCAAAGTATTTGAAAGCTTCAGGTAGGTACTGCTCATTACTCATTTTTTTGATGTGAAGTAAGACTGTCACAAACTCGTCAGTGTCCAAGGTGCCATTTCCATCTATGTCACCCTGGAAAAGGAAGAAAGTGTGTTAGAACATAATGTAGCTCATGATTAATTTTCAATTGCATTTAGACTCGTGTCAGAATTGGGAAAGCTGGATATGTGCCACTGCTAAGTATTCAATTGTGAGATATGCCCCACGAATTCCACTTTAAAATGACACTGCTAACTTTACTTTTCAAATCCTATTATAAACCGGAATACCCCTCTAAATGGAAGAAAACGCTCCTTTAAAAGGAAGATAATGGTATATTTGTCTTTTCATGCCTCACAATGTCATCTGAAACAATTACAGCAAGTTTGCGGAGTCAGTTTTCAGAAGTAGAACTTTGTAGCGACATATCTTGGAATCAAATACTTTGCAATGGCATATTTCTATATTTCCCAGAACATTTTTCGTTGCATTTGTACAGCTCCCACTTGATTTATTTCAATCTAGCTTCCACTATCCCAATCATCGTAACTATTTTGTTCATATAAGAGAGCAATGAAAACGTCAAAGTGCATATAGTAGGCACTCACAGCTTCTAACAGCATCTGTATCTCTGTCTCAGGAACAGCATGACCATTGATCCGCAAGCCCTCCTTGAGCTCCTCAAGCGTCAAAGTACCGTCCTTGTCCTTGTCCATCATTTGAAACATCTTAGTGTAGTTCTCGATGTCCTCTGCCGGTAAATTCTTGGCAACGACCTTCATTAATCATTGGAAAATGATTCACATCAAAAGAATATATCACACTGGAAGAAAAATCAAGAACAATGTGGCCCGGTTCCGTGCAACTCACTCCGAGTGCCTTCTTTTTGAACTTGTTCATGGACGAGAATTGCTTAAGCCTGGATCGAACAAGCGCTCCAAGCGACACATTCGGAGCCTTGTCGGCGTTCTTGATCCACGGATGCTCTGTTTCGTAGGAGAAGTTAATGCTCTTAGTTCAGTGCGAATAATACCATGAAATAAGCAAGTTTGCTGTGAACTTGTAGCAAATTTGTGAATGCATATTGTGTTTGTTTGGTTTGTCCAGGAGCTGGAAACTAGACCAAATTAAGGTGGCCATTACCAAAGACTTGCTTTGCCGTCAAGCGGGTAGCAGGATCCTGATCAAGCATCTTCTTGACAAGGTCCTTTGCAGTTTGGGAGACCTTGGGCCATGGCTCCCTCTCGAAGTTGATTTCACCCCGGATTATCGACTCCGCGATGCGCTCATCGTTGTCTGCGCCCGGTTCATCCGGACATAAAATCACATGAGCACTGGGATTCAGTCATGAGAGGAGGAATGGACCTGCATTCTTTCATGCCGATGAAAGGTGAAGAAAGAAGCAAGGAAGAAAGGCACGCACCTCCCCAGAACGGAGGCACTCCGCAGAGGAGGATGTAGAGGATGACGCCGGCGCTCCAGACGTCCGCCTCCGGGCCGTAGCTCCTCATGAGCACCTCCGGCGCCATGTAGATCCCGCTGCCGACCACCTCGGTGAAGCGCTCCCCGGGCTCGAAGTAGACGGAGAGGCCGAAGTCGATGGCCTTGAGCGGCGAGTCCTCGGCCTTGCCGGCGAAGAGGAAGTTCTCGGGCTTGAGGTCCCGGTGCATGACCCCGTTGTCGTGGCACAGCTGCACGACGTGGGCGATGGTGCGGCCGATCTTGGCGGCGGCGCGCTCCGTATAGTGGCCCCGGGCGAAGATGCGGTCGAAGAGCTCGCCGCCCTCGCAGAGCTCCATCACCAGGTGCACGCCCTCGGGGTCCTCGCAGGCCTCGCGGAGCCGCACCACGGCGCCGCCCGCGCCCTCGAGCGCCGACATGCGCCGCAGGATCTCCACCTCCCGCCGCACGTCCTCGGCGTCGGCGGCGCGGCGCAGGCGCTTGCGGCGGATGGTCTTGCACGCCAGCGCCTCGCCGGTGGCCGCGTCCTCGCAGCGGCGCGTCACCCCGAACTCCCCGCGCCCCAGCTCCGCGCCCAGCCGGTACCGCTTGGCGAAGCCCTCCCCGCCGGGCGCGCACTGGTCGTCGTCGCCCAGGATCGGCGCGCTCCGCCTCCACTTGGTCGACCTGCGCTTCTTCTTGCAGCAGCTGCTGCTGGCGTCGCTGTCGGGCGGGCAGTCGTCGGCGCTGGCCACGGGCATGATGGAGGCGGCGGCGCGCCTCCGGGCCAGCAGCCTGGAGGCCGCGATGACAGAGTAGCAGCCACCCATGGCGCCGTCGCACGGCCAGACGGAGGCCGCCGGGTGCTTGCCCCTGCCTCCGCCTCCGCCTCCGCCTCAGCGCGCGCCCCCTGCCTCGGCTCCGTTCGCGCGTTCCACGCACACGCACGCGCGGGGTGGAAGGGAAGGAGGGAGGGAGGAGGGAAGGGGGGGTAGCCACCGGTCTGCGCGGTCGGCCGCTGGTCTCGGAACCCGCGAGCGCGCCACTGCTTGCGTGCCCCGTACGGCCGGCCTGTGTACGGGAGGAGCCCGGCCGGGCCGAGCAGGGGCGGCCCGTCTAGGCCCACGGTCATGCGAGAGGCCTTGTCCCATCAGACAGCAGTGGCTTACCTCAAAAAACAAAAAATCAGACAGCAGTGGCATTCTGGAGATTAACGGAGACGAACTCGCCGGCAGCGCCCCAGCGAATCAGACTGTCAGAGAACGGAGACGAACACAGCGCTCGGATTCTCGCCCATCTCCGCATCTGTTTCACTTTTCACACGCGCGAACATCTCTCCTCCTCCGTTTCCGGATGAGCCAACTGCCTCCTTCCTTCGGTTGATTGGATTCATTTTCTCCCCTCTCCGACTCCGGCGTCCGGCGAGATTTTGCTGGTTTTCCGCCGGGGTCAGATCCTGCGTTGAAGCAGGTAAAACCTTCCACCCCTTCGTTTTGATCTTGCCTTGCGATGCTAGCACTTGCTGTTGCTTGGTTATGTTTTCTTGATTCATGAGATGGGGATTGGGGGCGGTGTAGCTACTCTGTTCTCCCCTCTATTCCGGCTACTGTTAATGTCTTTTTTTAGATGAGATGATAATGGGGTACTGGTGATGTGGGATGTACTTATGGTTTTCAACCTAATTTGTGATTTTACTGTTTCAGACTGACCAGAAGCGAGGCAATGCCGTCGCCGTCGCTGCTCTCCCAGTCCCTCGCCGGCTTACTGTCTCATGACAAGGCCGCAGCGCACTGCGTCGACATCGTGCCAGAGAGAGATCAGTCACCGCCTGCCATCGCCGGCCGTCGAGATCGTCCCATCGTAAGGGCATTTCGTTATCTGCTGACTGAGCTGGCATTGTTTGCACTGGTATGCAGAATGTTCATCCGTACAAGTATGCGGGCGACAATATCCAAATGCACGGCGACCGCAGGCGTGATTTAATCACACATTCAAGGTGGTTGATTACTTTTTCCTATTCTTGCTACTTGTTCCAGCTTATTTTTGTTCATTGTGGCTGAACGGTGCAAGGATTTATGGACATGTGATTTAATCGTAGTGGCTATTTTATGTGGTAGGCTTATAATTGGTGATTTTCTATTTTTAAACTTGTCTCAGGGGAAGTTCAGTGTTGTTGATATTGTCGGACTATCTAGATCAGATCTTGCAGCTACAAAAGGCGAAGGTAAGAGTAATAGCCCCACCAGTTATATCATTGTACTTACTACTTGGAAAGGTGAAGATCTGGATCTAATGATCTTTTACACTAGGGCCCTTGAAATGCTGTGAGAGTTCACTTGAGCTAGTAAATGTTCTGAAGAATGAGATCCGTGATGGGCTATTGACAGTCAGAAACAAACGTGTTTTAGAGGTATTACTCTAGCTTCGGTCTATGTAATTTCTGATAATGCTATGCTCATATGCATGATTGTTTATTAGTGTCCTTCCTTAAACTGATCTTTCATACGGAAGACTGTAACACATATTATTTGACGAAAAGGCTCTTGCATCGAACCTACTTCTTTTGTCTTGGTCTGTTCTTTAGGTCCTCAAATGCCAAACACGTGTATGGGCGTTCCTTTGAATCATTGATGATTACGCGGTTCTTTTGGCGAATTACTTCAGTTATATATTTTTCTGACTGATGCAGCTGGGCTGTGGATATGGGCTTCCTGGGATACTTTCTTGCCTGAAGGTACAGCAGCTATATCCATGTTTTCTCTTAATTACTTTAACGAAGTAACCTCAGATTTCACTTGCCATCAGTCTCCCACATCATTTACCATGGTGACTTATAGTGATCTAAATGCTCTTATATTTCTTTACAGAGGGTGTATACTACTGTTCATTGTTTCCATGCAAAAAAAATTATAGTACCTGTACTCTGTTTGGCTGATGCACTTGCAATGAATATCCTTTCCTTTCTGAAAAAAATTACACAAACAATCTATTTATGTTTCTAATATCCTCTTTCCAAACAATTTTTAGGGAGCTTCGACAGTGCATTTTCAGGATCCCAGTGCCGAAATAATAAGGTGCAGAACAATCCCCAATGTGCTCGCAAATCTCGAGACAAACAGAGTCACCAACAGGGAAGCCCTCTTACTCCATCATGGCAACAGTTGCCTCAGGACATCCATTTATATGCTGGGGACTGGGAGGAGCTTCACACGGTCCTGTCGGTGATACAAGAGGATGAGGTGGATGCATTATCGGGAGTAGGACTAGGGTTCTGTGAGGACGACTTTTTGGATGGTTGCAGCAGCCAGGATGGGAACAATATCTGCCACGAAACCTCGTCGAGACGATCTACAAAACTATCAGGCAGCCGTGCATGGGAGAGGGGAAACGAGGCCTGTGCTGGAGACGAGGGTGGATACGACATAGTGTTAGTGAATGAGATCCCTTACTCCGCAAGCTCTCTTCAAAACCTCTATTCGCTCATCAAAAAGGTTAGTTAGTAAATTTGTATGCTATTCTCCGTGTCATTTTGTTGGGAAGATTCTTTCTCGCCATGAGATGCCCAATAAAGGCAGTGAGTACTTTCCTGGGGGGCATTATGCGGATTCACCATCTACCTTGAAACTGAACCTGCTTAACCATGACCTTCATTCACTCTGCTGTTCTTGCCCTTGCAGTGCTTGCGGCCACCATATGGAGTGATGTATCTCGCGGCGGAAAAGAACTACATCGGTTCCAGCAGTGCGGTGCGGCAGCTCAGAGCATTGGTTGATGAGGAGGGCGCCTTCGGTGTGCACCTCATCGCGGAGCCCCCTGAGAGGGAGATCTGGAAGTTCTTCTCTAAATAAACACAGCTTATCACGTCTCGCAAAAAAACGACCAAGGCCGCTTGAGTCGTCGGTTTTGTATATAACTTAAACGAGTAGTCCGGCTAATGTCTGGCATTGTTTGAATGTAGTGTTGATCATGTCAAACTAGAGACAAACTTTGACGTTAGGATGTCCTCTGCTAGGTGTCGAGGTTCAACTGGGCAAAACTAACTTGATGAGCTTTTGAGTGCAATTTTATTTGATCAGATAAGTTGATTCAGCTTAGTGGAGGCTCACAAACTATCTACCTAAGTGCTGAAGCCACTACGAGCTCAAAATAAAGGGACCAACTTTAGTTTGCCTGAAGTCTAAAGCCCACACTGGCTGCATCGATCAGGATAAGAACATCCGGTACCGGATTGGAAGAAAAATCTTCAGAATCATTTGCACCATGTCACCATCCTATATGCAAGAAATTGCATTGAGTCCTAACTTTCTGCTTTACTTATACCCCTTGCAACCTATTCCTGGCCATAATCATTCCTTTTTGCTTGCCCCTTTTCACGTGCTTGCCGAGCAATTCACCGAGTTTTCAAGAAACAGCACGCATGCCTACGAAATGCTAGCCACCTCCTTTCCAGTCATAAAAAGCTCATCATGTGAGCTAATGAAGCACTTGGAAAAGATGATGAACTACTTATATAGCAACTAACTAAGGTTGTGGAGGATGCTTCAGAGGCCTCATTCTGTGGGTGGATCCTTGCTCCATGACAACTTTTAACTGTGCTATAAAATAGCTGGCAGTTCAGGCCCTCTACATGAGCCCTCCTCATGGTTGCAGAAGAAGAAGAGTAGGAGCACTTGAAGAAATGCTTAAGAGGAGACAGATGGAGAGATTGCCTGCGCTGCACCTGGCAGTGGTGTCTCTGCTCGGCTTCTGCTGCCTCATCCATGCTTCAAGGGCTGCCATTTCATTCTCAGCTGGTAATCATCTCATGCCATCTAGAGATTTTGTTATATTGTTCTGCCTGATTGAGAGGACGATTTTATTCCCATATGCATCAGCGGCCCCGAGGGAGCAGCTGCAGAAGACCGACGCAATCCCAGCTTCCAGTGGAGCAGATGGTCAGGTGATGATAGTGTTCTAGCTATCTGTGTTCATGCAAGCAGCTACTGGCAGTTTCAGACCATATTATGTCAGGTGCAAACTGTATTTGACCTGAATTTTTTGGTATGATCACCCCAGGCTGTCGTAGCGGGAGAGGTAGACCGCGGTGCTGTCAGCAGGAGGATGGAGATGGAGATGCAGCTGGAGGACTACCCGGGGTCCGGCCCCAACGACCACCACTCGCCGTGGTGGCGGCAGGAGAGGAGGAATTGAGAACATGGAGCAAATTTGCATGTGTGTTCGTAGTGTTGCACAGTTGTGTATGTTTCTCAATCAAACTGTAATACTCTACTCCTGGTGTAACATACAAGATCGACGCTTGTTACTTGCAAGGGCATTAAGAGCATCATATATAAAAGCACTAGCCCCGAAAAGAGTCATCATTATATTTATGAGCTTTTGTTGTTATATAGTCATATATCTTGGAATACTAATGTTATGGTAAGAAGAAGCCAGCCAAAAATCTCAACGGCTGATTTCGTTAAGTGTTGCTGGATCCAGAATTTATAGACTCAGTTGGGTTGCACTGGAATGGAACATAGATGGTTGCACCAGTATATTCAAAAATCAAAAGACTGCACTTGAGCTATAATTTCATCAAGAATTTGATAGCACACCACGGGAGAGACCGAGAGAGTTTAACACAATCCAAAATCTGGGGTGTAGTTTGAACATTTTCAAGAAGTCAAGTCATACTGAACTGTCCATAGAAAAAGTTACTTTGAGAGTTTGAGTGCCAAAAGTTGTTGTGACAAGTAAGAAACCATTAGTTGGCCACTCTCGGTGGATCTCTATGCAAGAGAAAATGGTAAGAAAGATGGTGCTGAAAACTGCATGAGCTGTACTCACTTGTTTTCTGTTTACTTGATCATGCAAGGTAAACATCAGCATCACACGTTTTTCTGCTAAGGATGGAAAAGTGCGAGAGCCCATATTAGGCATTTGCCTACTTTCCGCCGGCCTAGAGACGGTGTATGCAATATCATGCTATCTGTAACCATCTCAACAACCATAAAATCAATATTAAGCATAACCTTCTAGCCTATATGCTTGTTTGGAGGGGCCATAGGCTAAAAGTGTCCAATCTAAGCCCCCTATGTGAATTTTTTTGAGATAAATGCACCATAAGCCACAAAACTCTCGCGAGATGAGTACTTTGGTCACTACAAATTCAGGGCAAAACGTAAGTTTTGACAAGAATTTGGATAGTGAGTAAGTACACACACAAGTCTAGAGATTCGCTAGAGTTATACCTGCTTTCCAGTGACTCATTGAAACAAAGAGTGCACATAAAAGATTGGGGAAAATTACGTTGAACTAGTGACTAATAAGCTACAAAAGAGGATTATTTACATCACAGGTTTATATTACAGGAAGATGCAACATAGATAAAAAATGAAACTATAGTACTAATATACTAATACTAAAGATCTAGCAAGCTGCCCATGCCTAGAGTTCATCATGATCGTCCTCTTCAGTGTTGCTATCATCCGGTGCACCTCCAGACCTCTGGTACAGCGCCGAGATGACAGGGTTGCACAGGTCTTCAAGCTCCCGGAGCTTCTCATCGTAGTCCTCCTTCTCTGCCTGCGGGTTGTCGTCGAGCCACTCGTTCACCTCCCTCATTGCATCCTGGACCTTCTCCTTCTCGTCCCCTTCCATGGCGTCGGCCATCTTGCCGTCGACCGCGTTCTTGATGTCGTACACGTACGCCTCGAGCTTGTTCCTGGCGTCGACCCTCTCCTTGACCTTGCGATCCTCCTCCATGAACTCCTCTGCCTCGCGCACCATCCGGTCGATCTCCTCCTGGCTATGCCGGCCGCCCTCGTTGGTGATGGTGATCTTCTCCGACTTGCCGGTGCCCTTGTCCGCCGCCTTCACGTGCAGGATGCCGTTCACGTCCACCTCGAACGTCACCTCGATCTGCGGCGTGCCCCGCGGAGCTGGTGCGATTCCAGAGAGGTCAAACTTCCCGAGGAGCCTGTTGTCCTTGGTCATGCTCCTCTCGCCCTCGTACACCTTGATGGACACGGTGGTCTGCTTGTCCTGGTACGTCGTGAACACCTGCGTCTTCTTCGTCGGCACCACCGTGTTCCTCGGGATCAGCTTCGTCATCACACCGCCGACCGTCTCCAGGCCTAGTGTAAGCGGCGCGACATCGATCAGGATCATTTTCTTGGTGTTCTCGTCGACGTGCCCGCTCACGATGCTGGCCTGCACGGCGGCGCCGTACGCGACGGCCTCGTCGGGATTGACCCCCTTGTTGGGCTCCTTGCCGTTGAAGTATTCCTTGAGGAGCTGCTGCACCTTGGGAATCCTGGTGCTGCCGCCGACGAGCACGATCTCATCGATGTCAGCCTTGCTGAGCCCAGCGTCCGCCATGGCCTTCTTCACCGGCACCATCGTCTTCCGGAAAAGATCGTTGTTGAGCTCCTCGAACCGTGCCCTGGTGAGCGGCTCCGAGAAGTCGACGCCGTCGAAGAGCGATTCGATCTCGACGCGCACCTGGTGCTGGTTGCTGAGCGCGCGCTTGGCGCGCTCGCACTCCCGGCGCAGTTTCCCCAGCGCGCGCAGGTCGCCGCTGATGTCCCGGCCGTGCTTCCGCTTGATCAGTTTGATGAAGTAGTCCATCAGGCGCTGGTCGAAGTCCTCGCCGCCGAGGTGAGTGTCGCCGTTGGTGGCCAGGACCTCGAACACGCCATTGTCGATGGACAGCACGCTGACATCAAAGGTGCCGCCGCCAAGGTCGAACACCAGGACGTTCTTCTCGGGCCCCTTCTCGTCGATGCCGTAGGCGATCGCTGCCGCGGTGGGCTCGTTGACGATGCGGAGGACGTTGAGCCCGGCGATGACGCCGGCGTCCTTGGTGGCCTGGCGCTGCGCGTCGTTGAAGTAGGCCGGCACGGTGACCACGGCGTGCGTGACCTTCTCGCCGAGGTAGGCCTCGGCGGTCTCCTTCATCTTGGAGAGCACCATGGCGCTGACCTCCTCGGGGCTGAAGACGCGCACGTAGCCGTCCTTGACCCGCACCTGAATGTGCGGCTTGCCCTTGCGGTCGACGACCGAGTAGGGCAGCAGCTTGATGTCCCGCTGCACGACGGCGTCGGCGAAGTCCCGGCCGATGAGGCGCTTGGCGTCGTAGATGGTGCGTTCCGGGTTGGCGGCCGCCTGGTTCTTGGCGGCCTCGCCGATGAGCCGCTCGCCGCCGTCGGCGAAGGCGACCCAGGAGGGGGTGATCCGGTTGCCCTGGTCGTTGGCGATGATCTCGACGCGGCCGTTCCGGTAGACGCCGACGCACGAGTAGGTGGTGCCGAGGTCGATGCCGATCACGGTGCCCGCGTCGCCGCCCGTGGCCGCAGCGGAAGCGGCTGGCATCACGAGAAGCAATGCCGCGACGAGCGTAGCGAACATCCACATCGGTGCACGAGCCATCGATCTCGACTGACTCGTTTTGCTTGGTTTGATTTGATTTGATTGATCTGTATTGCTTTGCCGTCGTTCGTATATATAGCGGCATAGCGTGCGTGCGTGCTTCATGGTGAATCGGAGGCGGTCTGCGACTCCGATCGTCGTGGGACGTCTGGACGCGTCCCTCCGGTGATCTCAGCCGTGCGTTTTGCTGATCTGACGGCTAAGAAGATGCCCTGACGTGTCGTATGCATGCTGACTGATCGCGGTAGGAACGTCCATGTGTTTTGTACTTTTGTTCGCGAAGGAGCTTTTCCGGTTTCCCATCGTTTATGGGCCTTTCAGGGCCCTTTGTTCTGGGTGGGCCGGAAGCTGGTGGGTCCATAGCTCCGTGGTAGAGCAAATGGACCCGAAGCTGGTTGTGGACATTTCAGATCAAACTTGCCATATTTTTTAAGCTAAAATGAATTCTTTTCTAGTTTGAAATCTTCAACTGAAAAAATCCAAAAATTTCCAAAAAAGATTCCATATTTTTAAAATAAAAAAATCCCTACAAATCCAAGAGTTTGTGTAATCGGTCACACCGAGATTACGTTATGCCCTAACCCTAACCATATCGGTCCTACCGAGTTGCATCTCAGTCTCACCGAAAAACCTAACGGTCACTGGGTTTGCTGAATCGGTCCGACCGAGTTTAATCATTCGGTCCCACCGAGTTTGGAAAATTGTGTGTAATAGTTAGATTTTGTGTGGAGGCTATATATACCCCTCCACCCACTCTTCATTCGTGGAGAGAGCCATCAGAATATACCTACCCTTCCAATATACATTTTCTGAGAGAGAACCACCTACACTTGTGTTGAGGTCAAGATATTCCATTCCAACCATATGAATCTTGATCTCTAGCCTTCCCCAAGTTGCTTTCCACTCAAATCTTCTTTCCACCAAATCCAAATTCCGTGAGAGAGAGTTGAGTGTTGGGGAGACTATCATTTGAAGCACAAGAGCAAGGAGTTCATCATTAACACACCATTTGTTACTTCTTGGAGAGTGGTGTCTCCTAGATTGGCTAGGTGTCACTTGGGAGCCTCTGACAAGATTGTGGAGTTGAACCAAGGAGTTTGTAAGGGCAAGGAGATCGCCTACTTCGTGAAGATCTACCGCTAGTGAGGCAAGTCCTTCGTGGACGACGGCCGTGATGGAATAGATAATGTTGCTTCTTCGTGGACCCTTCGTGGGTGGAGCCCTCCGTGGACTCGCGCAACCGTTACCCTCCATGGGTTGAAGTCTCCATCAACGTGGATGTACGATAGCACCACCTATCGGAACCACGACAAAAACAACCGTGTCTCCAATTGCGTTTGAATCCTCCAAACCCTTCCCTTTACATTCTTGCAAGTTGCATGCTTTACTTTCCGCTGCTCATATACTCTTTTGCATGCTTGCTTGAATTGTGTGGAGATTGCTTGACTTGTGCTAAGATAGCTAAAATCTGCCAAGAACTAAAATTGGGAAAAAGCTAGATTTTTATTTGGTCAAATAGTCTAATCACCCCCCTCTAGACATACTTTCGATCCTATAAGTGGTATCAGAGCTTTGGTTTCCATTTGCTTTGATTTCCATAGCTTTTGATGGTCATAGCCTTAGTTTCACAACCTAGGACAGTATGGCGTCTAGTGAGGGAAATTATCACCGTAGAGGTCCTTACTTTGATGGCACTAATTTTGCTAGTTGGAAGCATAAGATGAAAATGCATATTCTTGGACATAACCCCACCGTTTGGGCTATTGTATGTATTGGCTTGCCAGGTGAATTCTTTGATGGGAAAGAACCGAACCGTGAAGCTACCGCGGAAGAGTTGAAAATGCTGCAATACAACGCTCAAGCTTGTGATATTCTCTTCAACGGATTGTGCCCCGAAGAATTCAACAAAATTAGCCGTCTTGAGAATGCAAAGGAAATTTAGGATACTTAGATTGATATGCACGAAGGTACCGACTCCCTCAAGGAATCCAAATTGGATGTGCTTTAAAGTCAACTTGACAAGTTCAAAATGAAGGATGGTGAAGGTGTCGCTGAAATGTACTCTAGGCTTGCTCTTATCACAAATGAGATTGCCGGCTTAGGGAGTGAAGAGATGACCGATAGATTCATCATCAAGAAGATCCTAAGAGCTTTGGATGGAAAATATGATACCGTGTGCACATTGATACAAATGATGCCAAATTACAAAGATCTCAAGCCAACGGAAGTCATCGGAAGAATTGTTGCTCATGAGATGTCACTCAAGGATAAAGAGGAACTTCACAACAAATCAAGTGGTGCTTACAAAGCCTCATGTGAAGCCCCCACATCATCAAGTGAGAAACAAACCTTCAATGAAGAATTGAGCTTAATGGTGAAGAACTTCAACAAGTTGTACAAGAGTAGAAGTAAAGAGAGAAGCTCCAAGTCAAGGTCCTACAATGACAAAAGATTTTCTAGTCGAGAGCGAAATTGCTACAATTGTGGAAGGCCCGGACACTATTCCAATGAGTGTACGCCCCCCTACAAGAGAAGAGAAGATTCTCCCAAGAGAAGAAGTAGAAGAGAAGAATCACCATCTAGAGAAAGAAGGAGTAGAGATGATCGTTATGAACGAAGACCCTCACGAAGAAGCAAGGATTCGGAAAAAAAGGACAAGTCATCAAGGAGCTACACAAAACGAAGACATCAAGCTCATGTTGGTGAATGGGTATCCGGCTCCGACTCTGACAACCACTCCGAGAGAAGCTATCACTCCGACTCCGAATATACTCAAGATGAAGGTGTTGCCGGTCTAGCACTTGTGACAACCAACTCCTACGACATATTTGACTCACTAAATGAAGGAGTTGGAACATGCTTCATGGCTAAAGGCCCAAAGGTATCACACCCCGAGTATGTTGATTTCAATAGTGATGAAGATGACTTGTTAGGTGATGATGATTTACTTGTTGACAACTCTAGTGATGAATACTATGATGAAACGTCAATTAATGATGCTAATCAAGATAAAATGAATGACAATGATAAAGAGAAGATTGAGTCTCTAAGTAAAGAACTAAACACTCTTAAGTTAGCTCATGAAACTATCTTAGGAGATCATCGAGAAATTTTAAGGACTCATGAGAAATTGCGCTTTGAAAAGCTCAACCTTGAGCAAGAGCATGAGTTCTTAAAAGCAATCAATGATGATCTTCATAAGAAAAGTTCTTACAT
Source organism: Triticum monococcum (assembly GCA_034509565.1). Lineage (NCBI taxonomy): Eukaryota > Viridiplantae > Streptophyta > Magnoliopsida > Poales > Poaceae > Triticum > Triticum monococcum. The sequence goes on from CM067845.1 coordinate 527,109,734, forward strand.
TGCCAAGCGTTTACTCTTATCCACTTACATGCCTCAAGTCAAGTCTAGTAACAAGAACAAGAAAAATTCTTCCTCTAGTAGTAACAACAATCATGCTAAATCCAATATTGTTGCTTCTAGTAGTTCTCTTGATTCCACTAATGATTCTCTTAGCCAAGTTACACTTGAGCAAGAAAATAGCTTATTGAAGAGAATTATAGAGAAAGGTGTTTACAAGAGCCTTGCTGGAAGTAAGCAATTCGAGGAAATTGTACGCAAGCAAGGAAGGCACCGGAAGAATCAAGGTGTTGGTTTTGAATGAAAGTTCAATGCCAATGGAGTTGAGTGGGAAGAAGATCAATACCCCAAGACGAAGTTTGTTCCTCAACAAGAGAAGTATGATCCTACTTCTCTCAAAGGGACACAAGCTCAAGATGATCTTCCACCACAAGACCACAAGCAAAAAGGCAAGGACAAGCTTCAAGAGGAAATTGATGCATTTGAAGAAGCTCCTAAGGCCTTGGTCAAGTGGGTTCCCAAGACTACTTCAAGTTCCACTTCATCAAGTACAACTACAACACCGATGATTCCCATCAAGATGGTGTGGATCCCGAAGAAGAACTAGAGAGTTCTTGAGGGTGACTCCGCCAACATACTTCACTCTTATCATCTTGGCAAGAACAAGTGCAATCAACTTCCACATCTTGCACTAGTTCAAGGAGTCACAAACCCTCTTGTTGGTAAGACAAGGGACAAGGTAACCTAAAAGCTTTCATAGACATCATCTTGTGTGTGCATAACTCTATGTCTATGGATATCCTTGTTTGTTCCTTGTGGGACTAACTCGAGTAGGTATTGAAAGTGCAACTCACTCCAATGGATAGCTTCAAATGATCTACATCAACATTGAGCATCCACATCTTCAACATCTACATGAAGTCATCATCGACAAAACCCAAGGTTAGTTCATCCCTCTTAGGGGGGATCTCACATCTAGGGGGAGCTTTACTCTAAGAATTGAGCTAAAGCAGCTCTAATGGTGTGAACACAACAAATGCTTTATGTAAAAGTGGTAACCCCACTTGTGCTTAAACGATGAGTATGACCTATGATAAAATGTTCTCATTTGACTCCTAAGTCAATATACTCATATATAGATGACCTAGTCATCGCCAATTGTTTGATAGATGCTAGAATTAGTTGTGCATGCTTTGCCACATATTTCAATTGCCATTTTATTGTGTGAGCATGTTGATTGCATATTTTACTCATTCGAGGACATCCACTTGTTGTTTTGATCGATTGGTTTTCTTTTCTTTTGCCAAGTGGATGGACAAGAATGCCTAAGAACCCTCTCTAGCTATCTATGCTTTTCTCGTCTCAAACTCTATTCATGCTACATCACAAATTTGATCAAGTCAGATTCGAACCACTCTGTGTGAGGAGCACTCAGAGTCCCTGATTCGTCATAGACTTAAACTTCCAAAACTTCTTTGTGCTTCTCGGTCTGACCGATTTCTCCATTTCGGTCATACCGAGATCACTAAGTCGATCTAGGTTTTCAATCTCGGTGCAACCGATTTGAACCTTTCGGTCACACCGAGTTTCAGTAACTGCTTGCAGTTATGAATCTCGGTGCCACCGAGTTGTTCCACTCGGTCACACCGACAGGGTCGGGCTATATATACTCACGGGCAAAATTTTGTAAATTTCTCCGAAACCCCTTCGCCCGCGCATAGCTCGCTCTGCCTCCTGGGTCTCCGGATCGTCCTCCTCGTTGCCAGCCGCCTCCTGTCGCTGGTCTCCGCCGCCGTCAACGGAACTCTTCCCCGCTGTTGCCGCCGTAGCGAGTTCATCACCGAACTAGGGTATGGACTCGATCACAGTGCTATCCCCACCCGATTCCTAGCACATTGTGTTCATTATGATTCTTACCACGATTGAAACGATCTTATCCAGTGAAAACACTCCGTAGAATAGAGTTGAATTGAAAATTTAGGGTTAGGTTTCCGCCGAAACCATCTCGGACCATCCGAGTTGTGGAACTCGGTACCACCGATTCGGCTCAGGCCATTGCACATGTAATTTTCGGTCTGACTGATAATTGCAAATCGGTGTGACCGAGTTCAGGACTTTGTGAAACCCTAGCAATCTCGGTACCAGCGAACTGTGACTCGGTCTGACCGAGTTCACTAGTTTAGGTTCCAACAACTGCTTTGGTATCACCGAGTTTACAAATCGGTTGATCCGAAATGCTTTCTGTGGAAAACTAAAACTAATTTTTTGACTCATTCTCTTGCAAAAACCTCTGCATTTTGTGATGCTCATCCATTCTATCTCATCTATATCTATTCACAGGGTCTGCTGTCAGTGTTTGCAATATGTCTGATCAGAGTGACAACCAGAACAGGTCAGAGGAGCAGGTTCACCTGAGTGAGGGCACTAGTCCCTCCAGGAGTTCAGATGATGGTAGCAGGAGCACTCCCAGCAACTTGCCCAAAGCTGCCACCAGAACAAGGAAGAAGAAAACTTCAGAGTCTAAGGATGAAGACTATGTGGCCACTGAGGATGATGCCACATCAAAGAAGAAAGTGGTTAAGAAGGAATATAGCACTGCTGCTGCCACCAAGCCAGGCATGAAGCAAAAGGTTCCTGCAAAGAGAATTCCAATGTCAAAGGCCAGAGCTTCTACTCAAGTCCCTTTGGGATCTGAACCCAAAGAGGCTGCTGCAGAAGGGAAGAAGAGGAAGGAGAGGATCAAAAAGACCACTACTAGAGTGCTTGGGAGATCCTCAATCATGAGAGATTCTGAAGAGGAAGAGGAAGAACAGGTTGTTGCACCAGCACCCAAGGCACAAAAGCTGGTGGGTGATGCTATAAAGTTAGGGGCTGCTTCATCAAAGCCCAAAGAAGCACCCAAAGCAGCCTCCAAGCCCAAGAGTGCACCTAAGAGGAATACCAGGAGTATACCAGCCGCTGAGAAGAACAAGGCCCCAGTGCCTAAAGTTGCTGCTGATGAAGATGATGAAGGACAAGTCCTGAGAAAGCTCAAACCCAAGATTCCAGACCACAATGATGCTCATCCTATGGCTGATAACATGAAGATCAGGAGAGACTCAGGGTTGAGGCTATGGAGAGAGACAGATCCATATGCTACCAGGAGAAGGATTGCTGTTGATTACAGGTTCCACACAAAGGAACAGCAGGACTTCTATGAGACAATCTTGTTGGACAAGAAGCCTATAGTGTGTGAAATGAGGTGGGTCGACTGGAAGTATATCAAGGAAGATGAGGAACAGTATCCTGGTGTGTTTGACAACTTCAGTGCTTGTGGAGTTGCAGACTTTGTTGGGCAGAAGCTCACAAAGTGGAATGAGGAGCTCATAATGCAATTCTACTCCACATCACACTTCTATCCAGATGGCAGGATAGTATGGATGTCTAAAGGTACAAGGTACCACTCAACTATTGAGGAATGGGCAAATCTGATCAATGCTCCTAAGGAAGAAGAAGATGACTTGGATGTCCATGCCAAGAAGAAGATGGATCACAACTCTATGGAAAACATGTACAAGGACATTCCTGAAGATGATCTTGAGACTCACCAGTTTGGGTCAGTAAAACACTTGCTGTCAGGGCTGCCTACAATCAATTGGATCCTTAGGCACACTCTCTTGCCCAAGTCTGGTGATCACAGAATGATCAGAGGCCATGCAATTAACTTGCTACATATATTTGATGTGCCACAGAAGTTCAAGGTCACGAGCCTTATAGTTGAGACTATCAAGAGGACTGCAGCTGGCCAGAAAAGAAGTTGTGGATATGCCCCACAGATCCAGGAGTTGATAAACTCAAAGATGGGCACAAGCACATACTTGTTGGATAAGGAACACTTGCCTATCTACCCAGACTTCAAGGACAATCAAGTTGTGATGAATGAGAATGAACCATCATCAGTACAAGCTCAAGAGAAGAAGGAGAAAGCAAAGAAAGAGAAGGCTGCCAAGATGCCAACTCAAGAGGAGGCATCTGAGTACTTTTTGAAAAGCAAGCAAGATCAGCTTGGCTACCTGATTGCATCCACTCTGAGGATTGAGAAGGGACTGGCCACCCTAACTCAAAACCAGGAGAGCTTGGAAAGAATCGTGGAGCAAAAATTCTATGACTTGGATGTGAAGGTAACTGAGATTCAGTCTGTTGTGGAGCAGCTTCAAGATGACATGCAGGAGAGGAAGGGTAGAACAACCACTAATGCATTTTCCAGAGTGCCTAGAGCTCAGAGGTCAACTGCAGTACCTGTTCTAGACACTAGAGTCACTTCATCTGCACCAGCTACAGCTCCAGCGCAACCAGCTCCAGCACCAACTCCTTCAGCTCCATCCACATCAAGTGAAGCCTTCGTTCTTGGAGTTCTCCGGACACCACCACCTGAAGACCAAGCTTGAGAGACGTTCTAGTGCTATGCATTTTCTATGAACTTTTTGGTAACTTGTTGCCAAAGGGGGAGAAAAATGTATAGATCATAGGCTTCGAGAGAGAGCGTTGCTTTTTATTCTCTCTTGCTTTGGTGGTTGAACTTTGTTTGTCTTTTGATTGCTTGAGATACTATGCTATTATCTGTGAGACATTGATGATCATGTGGTTGATCATATGCTACACTTATGCTTGTTAGATGATATTATCTTACTTATCCTTATATGATCATTCACTTGGCTTGGTGATGAGTGCATGTATTTAATTCTTATCATTTTGAGCGCTCCACCAAGATGTATATGACATGGAAGAGTAACCCATGATCCTAACTCATTGTGCATTTGCAGTCCAAAGCAAATCTTAAGATATGCACAAATTTAGGGGGATCTCTTGCTTTTCACATACTTCTCAAAGCGACAATATCTTTCACTCTTATTATCATTTGTGGAAGCTTTGATCTATATGTTGTCATCAATTACCAAAAAGGGGGAGATTGAAAGTGCAACTATCCCTGGGTGGTTTTGGTAATTCCTAACAACATAGAGCTCATTGAGCTAACATTATTCCAAGATTAATATTTCAGGAAAAGCTCAATGAATGGCATGGCATGGATGAGGAAAGTGGATCCCTCAAAATTCTAAGGACAAAAAGTTTGGCTCAAGCTTGAAGCTCAAGACTCTACATTTTATATTTTAGTCACCCAAGATCACATTGAGTCTATAGGAAAAGCCAACACTATTAAGGAGGGATGAGGTGTTGCTTAATGGCTTGCTTGCTCAAAATGCTTAGTGATATGCTCCAAAACCCTCAACTACCTTCCCACACCCACATATGACCTAAACCAAAAGTCAAACTCGGCCCCACCGATTCTTTCTATCCGACGCCACTGAGTTTCAAATCTCATAGCCACTGCCACAAACCCTAGCAAATCGGTCTCACCGATAGGGATCTCGGTCTCACTGAGATGGGATTGTAATCTCTTTGTTTCCCTTCGTAGCATTTCGGTCTTACCGAGATGAGCGATCGGTCCCACCAAGATTACAATGTAAACTCTCTGTTTCCCTTTTGTAACATTTCGGTCTCACCGAGATGAGCGAATCGGTCCCATCGAGTTTACCTGACCAACTCTCTGGTTAGCTTATTACCAAAATCGGTCCCACCGAGTTTGTGTAATCGGTCACACCGAGATTACGTTATGCCCTAACCCTAACCATATCGGTCCTACCGAGTTGCATCTCAGTCCCACCGAAAATCCTAACGGTCGCTAGGTTTGCTGAATCGGTCCGACCGAGTTTAACCATTCGGTCCCACCGAGTTTGGCAAATTGTGTGTAACGGTTAGATTTTGTGTGGAGGCTATATATACCCATCCACCCACTCTTCATTCGTGGAGAGAGCCACCAGAATATACCTACACTTCCAATACACATTTTCTGAGAGAGAACCACCTACACTTGTGTTGAGGTCAAGATATTCCATTCCAACCATATGAATCTTGATCTCTAGCCTTCCCCAAGTTGCTTTCCACTCAAATCTTCTTTCCACCAAATCCAAATCCTGTGAGAGAGAGTTGAGTGTTGGGGAGACTATCATTTGAAGCACACGAGCAAGGAGTTCATCATCAACACACCATTTGTTACTTCTTGGAGAGTGGTGTCTCCTAGATTGGCTAGGATTCACTTGGGAGCCTCCGACAAGATTGTGGAGTTGAACCAAGGAGTTTGTAAGGGCAAGGAGATCACCTACTTCGTGAAGATCTACTGCTAGTGAGGCAAGTCCTTCGTGGGCAACAGCCGTGATGGAATAGACAAGGTTGCTTCTTCGTGGAACCTTCGTGGGTGGAGCCCTCCGTGGACTCGCGCAATCGTTACCCTCCATGGGTTGAAGTCTCCATCAACGTGGATGTACGGTAGCACCACCTATCGGAACCACGACAAAAACATCCGTGTCTCCAATTGCGTTTGAATCCTCCAAACCCTTCCCTTTACATTCTTGCAAGTTGCATGCTTTACTTTCCGCTGCTCATATACTCTTTTGCATGCTTGCTTGAATTGTGTGGATATTGCTTGACTTGTGCTAAGATAGCTAAAATCTGCCAAGAACTAAAATTGGGAAAAGGCTAGATTTTTATTTGGTCAAATAGTCTAATCACCCCCCTCTAGACATACTTTCGATCCTACATCCTACCCTTGGATCCATCAACTCACTATATCAGGTTTTCAATACTAGGGGATCCACAACCACACACGTCTTCAGTCTAACAAGTCATACTTCCTACATCCCTTGTAAAAAGTCCTAGCGTCTCTCCTCCAATTGATCCCTATTATAGCTGCTAGTAACCATAGAAAGAGTCAAAGGTATGGCAGTGTGTTCTCGATTTGGCAGTGAACTCTCAAGGATGTGCTCTTCAAAAGAAAGCCATACATTGTAAAATCTTGAAGTTCCATTGTTAACTCTTGCCATTGTTGTGTTGTTTCTTCTAGTTGTACTCCTAGACTTAGGAGTCTAGAGATTGCTTGTGTATGTACTGGTTAAAGTTGATGCTTCTCTATTATGACATTTTATTACCATAGAGTATTGGTTATTCACGTTTGATCAAATTCTAATGGTAAATGATAAAATTGCTTCATTCTTATAATTGTTGTGAATACTTGAACAAAATACATATTAGTAGATTTATACATGTTTTCACACAATGTACATGTCCTAGCCATTTGGTGTCTTCATAGTTTGCCACTAGCCATATGATTCCAATTAATAATTATGTCATATAAACACATGCAAGTACATCCCAATATCCGCTTAATGGTAAGAAAAAATGTGATCTAGTCACATTCCAATGTTAGGTAGTTCATTGTATCCCCTAAAAAAGGTAGTTCATTGTAAATAAAGCTCGTATATGAAATCATATGTTGGCCATTTGGGGCACAATAAGCTTAGCGAAAACTAGAGTGGCATGCACATGTGAATATTGCTTCAGGTTTCAAGCTTCTTAGTTACATTGCTTTGAGTGCGGTGGGCAATTTGGTAGCATGTGCCCAATGATATACCAGGGATGTGCATTAGGTGATGGAAGGAGTTTATTGTACATAGCAGTAAGTTGTGGTTGTGTGAGTTAACCTATTTTTCTTGTTTTTAACCTTATGTAAGAAGGATGCCATGATGTAATAAAAACTTTCATCCCATTTTATGTGTGCAAGAGTTATGTGAAGAGGCCCACTTGGACTGTAGAATTCCTATAGGCTTTATAATCGAGATCCAAGATTATTTTTTATCCTATTTGTATGACCATTCCTTTGAATCAAATGAATGAGTATGCAATGGCATGTTGCTACTTCTTGAGCTTGCATTGGTTTTTCCCTTGAAGAGGAAGGGTGATGCAGCACAGTAGAGATAAGTATTTACCTCAGTTAAGAACCAAGGTATCAATCCAGTAGGAGAAGAACGCGCAAATCTGTCGGGGAACACAGTAATTTCAAAAAAATTCCTATGTCATGCAAGATCATGGTGATCTATAGCAACGAGAAGGGAGAGTATCGTCTACATACCCTTGTAGACCGTAAGCGGAAGCGTTATGACAACGCGGTTGATGTAGTCGTACGTCTTCATGATCGACTGATCCTAGTACCGAACGTATGGCACGTCCACGATCTGCACACGTTCAGCTCGGTGACGTATCATGAACTCATGGTCCAGTAGAGCTTCGTGGGAGAGTTTCGTCAGCACGACGGCGTGATGACGGTGCTACTGGAACAGGGCTTCGCCTAAGCACCGCTACGATATAACCGAGGTGGATTATGGTGGAGGGGGGCACCGCACACGGCTAAAAGATCAACTGATCAACTTGTGTGTCCATGGGGTGCCCCCTCCCAAGTATATAAAGGAGTGGAGGGGGGAGGGCCGGCCCTCTCTATGGCGCGCCCTGGGGGAGTCCTACTCCCTCCGGGAGTAGGATTCCCCCCTTTCCTAGTAGAAGTTGGAGCCCTTCCAAGTAGGAGTAGGAGAGGAAGGAAGGAGGAGAGAGGGAGGAAGGAAAGGGGGCTGGCCCCCCTCCCAATTCGGATTGGGCTTGGGGGCGCGCCTCCCTCTTTTCCGTTCCCTCTCCTCTATTCCACTAAGGCCCAATAAGGCCCATATACTCCCGAGGGGTTCCGGTAACCTCCCGGTACTCCGGAAAAATGCCCGAACCACTCGGAACCATCCCTATGTCCAAATGTTGGCTTCCAATATATCGATCTTTACGTCTCGACCATTTCGAGACTCCTCGTCATGTCCGTGATCAAATCTGGGACTCCGAACTACCTTCAGTACATAAAAACACATAAACTCATAATACTGATCGTCACCGAACGATAAGCGTGCGGACCCTATGGGTTCGAGAACTATGTAGACATGACCGAGACTCATCTCCTGTCAATAACCAATAGCGGAACCTGGATGCTCATATTGGTTCCTACATATTCTATGAAGATCTTTATCGGTCAAACCGCATAACGGTATACGTTGTTCCCTTTGGCATTGGTATGTTACTTGCCCGAGATTCGATCATCGGTACCTCAATACCTAGTTCAATCTCATTACCGGAAAGTCTCTTTACTCATTCCGTAATGCAACATCCCGTAACTAACTCATTAGTCACATTGCTTGCAAGTCTTATAGTGATGTGCATTACCGAGAGGGCCCAGAGATACCTCTCCGACAATCGGAGTGACAAATCCTAATCTCGATCCATGTCAACTCAACAAACACCATCAGAGACACCTGTAGAGCACCTTTATAATCACCCAGTTACGTTGTGACGTTTGGTAGCACACAAAGTGTTCCTCTGGTATTCGGGAGTTGCATGATCTCATAGTCATAGGAACATGCATAGTTATGGAGAAAGCAAAAGCAAAAACTAAACGATCATCATGCTAAGCTAACGGATGGGTCAAGTCAATCACATCATTCTCTAATGATGTGATCCCATTAATCAATTGCAACTCATGTCTATGGTTAGGAAACATAACCATCATCGATTCAATGGTCTAGTCAAGTAGAGGAAAACTAGTGACACTCTGTTTGTCTATGTATTCACACATGTACTAAGTTTCCGGTTAATACAATTCTAGCATGCATAATAAACATTTATCCTGATATAAGGAAATATAAATAACATCTTTATTATTGCCTCTAGGGCATATTTCCTTCAGTCTCCCACTTGCACTAGAGTCAATAATATAGATTACATTGTAATGATTCTAACACCCATGGAGTCTTGGCGCTGATCATGTTTTGCTCGTGAGAGAGGCTTAGTCAACAGGTCTACAACATTCAGATCCGTATGTATCTTGCAAATCTCTATGTCTCCCTCCTTAACTTGACCGCGGATGGAATTGAAGCGTCTCTTGATGTGCTTGGTTCTCTTGTGAAATCTGGATTCCTTTGCCAAGGCAATTGCACCAATATTGTCACAAAAGATTTTCATCGGACCTGATGCACTAGGTATGACACCTAGATCAGATATGAACTCCTTCATCCAGACTCCTTCATTTGCTGCTTCTGAAGCAACTATGTATTCCGCTTCACACATAGATCTCGCCACGACGCTCTTCTTGGAACTGCACCAACTGACAGCTCCACCATTTAATAAAAACACGTATCCGGTTTGTGACTTAGAGTCATCCGGATCAGTGTCAAAGCTTGCATCGACGTAACCATTTACGATGAGCTCTTTGTCACCTCCATATACGAGAAACATATCCTTAGTCCTTTTCAGGTATTTTAGGATGTTCTTGACCGATGTCCAGTGATCCACTCCTGGATTACTTTGGTACCTCCCTGCTAAACTTATAGCAAGGCACACATTAGGTCTGGTACACAGCATTGCATACATGATAGAGCCTATGGCTGAAGTATAGGGAACACCTTTTATTTTCTCTCTATCTTTTGCAGTGGTCGAGCATTGAGTCTGACTCAACTTCACACCTTGTAATACATGCAAGAACCCTTTCTTTGCCTGATCCATTTTGAACTTCTTCAAAACTTTATCAAGGTATGTGCTTTGTGAAAGTCCAGTTAAGCATCTTGATCTATCTCTATAGATCTTGATGCCCAATATATAAGCAGCTTCACCGAGGTCTTTCATTGAAAAATTCTTATTCAAGTATCCTTTTATGCTATTTAGAAATTCAGTATCATTTCCGATCAACAATATGCCATCTACATATAAGATCAGGAATGCTACGAAGCTCCCACTCACTTTCTTATAAATACAGGCTTATCCAAAAGTCTGTATAAAACCATATGCTTTGATCACACTATCAAAGCGTATATTCCAACTCCGAGAGGCTTGCACCAGTCCATAAATGGATCGCTGGAGCTTGCACACTTTGTTAGCACCTTTTGGATCGACAAAACCTTCTAGTTGCATCATATACAACTCTTCTTTAAGGTATCCATTAAGGAATGCCGTTTTGACATCCATTTGCCAAAATTCGTAATCATAAAATGCGTCAATTGCTAACATGATTCGGACGGACTTAAGCATCGCTACAGGCTCTGTTGGAAAAGGCAGTGCCTAGGAGGCGCTTAGGCACGCCTAGGCGCTAGGCAGTGGCCAAACGCCTCGCCTAGGGCATAAATGAAGGTCTAGGCAGGGCAAGCAAGGAATTATCTACCCAAGTAAGAAATCATGCCACATACCACACTAATATGCAAAAAGGTTATATTCCAATGGTAGTAGATGGTAATCAACTTATTTATATGCCCTAAACTAATATCAACACCCATATAATAATCACAAAGACACTATGAGTAAAAATTATATTACCGCCTAGGCCACGCCTAGGGCGCTTAGGCACTGCCTAGGCACTAGGTGAAGGCCAACCGCCTCGCTTACGCCTACCGCTTTTTCCAACCTTGCCTACGGGTGAGAAGGTCTCATCGTAGTCAACTCCTTGAACCTGTCGAAAACCTTGTACAACAAGTCGAGCTTTGTAGATAGTAATATTACCGTCAGCGCCAGTCTTCTTCTTGAAGATCCATTTATTCTCTATGGCCTGCCTATCATCAGGCAAGTCAACCAAAGTCCACACTTTGTTCTCATACATGGATCCCATCTTAGATTTTATGGCCTCAAGCCATTTTGCGGAATCTAGGCTCATCATCGCTTCCTCATAGTTCGTCGGTTCATCATGGTCAAGTAACATGACTTCCAGAACAGGATTACCGTACCACTCTGGTGTGGATCTTACTCTGGTAGACCTACGAGGTTCGGTAGTAACTTGATCAGAAGTTTCATGATCATCATTAGCTTCCTCACTTACTGGTGTAGGAATCACTGGAATAGATTTCTGTGATGAACTACTTTCCAATAAGGGAGAAGGTACAATTACCTCGTCAAGTTCTACTTTCCTCCCACTCACTTCTTTCGAGAGAAACTCCTTCTCTAGAAAGGATCCATTCTTAGCAACGAATATCTTGCTTTCGGATCTGTGATAAAAGGTGTACCCAATAGTTTCCTTTGGGTATCCTATGAGGACACATTTCTCCGATTTGGGTTCGAGCTTATCAGGTTGAAGCTTTTTCACATAAGCATCGCATCCCCAAACTTTAAGAAACGACAAATTGGGTTTCTTGCCAAACCACAGTTCATAAGGTGTTGTCTCAACGGATTTAGATGGCGCCCTATTTAACGTGAATGCAGCTGTCTCTAAAGTATAACCCCAAAACGATAGCAGTAAATCAGTGAGAGACATCATAGATCGCACCATATCCAGTAAAGTATGATTACGACGTTCGGACACACCATTACGCTGTGGTGTTCCAGGTGGGGTGAGTTGCGAAACTATTCTGCATTGTTTCAAATGAAGTCCAAACTCATAACTCAAATATTCACCTCCACGATCAGATTGTAGAAATTTGATTTTCTTGTTACGATGAT